>JARCFY010000013.1:12800017-15300017 GCA_029233225.1 Lepidodactylus listeri
CCCCCCCCCCCCGAGAGTCCCGGCGGGCCTCGCCGGGCCCGCCGCTCGCCCCCTTCCCCCCCGCCGCCACTCAGGTAAGTCGTTCCCTGCGCATGCGCAGGGAACGGGTTTTAATTTTTCGGGGGATTAAAGCATCTCCCGAAAACTTTTTTTAACTTTTAAGATTTTTCTGCAGGCGGGGGGGTCACCCCCCACCTGCAGAACCCCCCCTCTGCCCCCCAAGTGCCCCCCCGGCGCGGATTTAGGTATCCTCACAGGGGTGGGCCACTTGGGAATTAGATATATAGATATGGAGCAGAGGTCCATCAGTGGCTATTAGCCACAAAGTATAGATAGGAACTCTCGGTCTGGGGCAAGTGATGCTCTGTATTCTTGGTGCTTGATGGAGGGGGCAACAGTGGGAGGGCTTCTAGTGTCCTGGCCCCACTGCTGGACCTCCTGAGGGCACTCACTGGTGTTTTTGGCCACTGTGTGACAGAGTGTTGGACTGGATGGGCCACTGGCCTGATCCAACATTGGCTTCTCTTATGTTCTTATGTTTCTTGAAACCAACGAAGCCTGAGTGCGCCAGATAGTAGAAGGGAGATTCATAAGGACCTGAGTCAACCTGTTGACCCATCTAGTTTAGTACTGTCGACTTCAGAGCCAGTTTGGTGTAGTGGTTAAGAGTGCGGATTCTAATCAGTCTGTTCCCTGAAAGAAGATTGAAGATGCAACTTGTACAAAGGGGTCCTGGTGGGAGCCAGCCCTCACACCCACCCTGATGTCCTGCTAGGACCTCTTGGCTCCGGCTGAAGGGAACTGGGCCCAGCCTGTGCTTGCTGCCTCGGTGGATAATAGCTGTTTGGCCTCCCACCCCAGCTTTACAAAGAGCATTTTACCCTGGACGGTCTCTCATTCTGCCGAGTCTCTTGAGACTTCAGCCGCCAGCGGTGCTTTGGAAATAGATCACTGTGGCAGTTTGTCAGCGCGTTACTTGAGATTGCCGCAGGTGACTCCGCCTCCCCTTCTGAGCTTTGCTGAGTTTTCCTTTTGCGTCTCTGCCAGTAGCGCTGCCTTAAACTCTGGAACCGGATGGCTCTTTGAGAGTATGTTTGTTTCTGGCATTTTCGCACTGCCTTTCTGCTATTTCTAGCCTGAGCTTTCTAGCCTGAGCTTGTCAGAGCTCAGAAACTTAAGTGGTGTTGGCCATACTTAGTATTTGAATGGGAAACCACCAAAGAAGACTGGGGTTGCTATGCAGAGGAAGGCAACGGCAGACCACCTCTGAACATCTCCTAGGAGCCTGAATAAGTCCAGTTTTTAGCCCAAGCTTATCAGGCCTTGGGAGCTAAGAAGGGTTGGCCATGGTCAGTACTTAGGTGGGAGACCACCAAGAGAGATCAGGGTTGCTATGCAGAGGAAGGCGGTGGCAAACCACTTCTGCCTGTCTCTTGCTTGAAAAGCCCCTGGGTTTTGGGGTTGTCATGAGTCAGTTCTGATTCAATGGCTTCTCCTCCAGTTTGGTGTAGTCCCACCTACCTCACAGGGTGCCTGTTGTGGGGAGGGGGAGGGGAAGGAGTCTGTAAGCCACTCTGAGACGCCAAGTGAGTGAAGGGCGGGGTATAAATCCAATCTCTTCTTCTCCTTCTCCTTCTCCTCCCCCCTTCTCCCTACTTCTGGTGCCCACTGAGCTTTCACGACTGAGCAGGGATTTCACCTGGGGCTCCCTGACTCCAAAGCTGACTCTGCATCCACTGTACGTCATCGCCTTTCCAGTCTGTTGTGAGCATTGTACCGTGGAGGACAAGTTCCTTTATTTCCAAGCTTTACTCTGCCTTCCTTCTACCGTTTCTGGAGTAACCATGCACTGTTCTCTCCTATCAGGTCCGGTACGGTCAGGAGATCGAGTAGCATGAGTCCGCTCGGCTTCACCAAGGCCAGCCCTTCCCCTCCGTTTGCGGCCGGAGAGCATGGAGCCTCACCGGCTTCCAGGAGGTTCTCCTTCGGCGGTGCAAAGCCTTACACGCCATCCCCCCAAGGTGAGCCTTTGACCTCAAGCGCTCAGCCACCCACATTTTAAAAATAAAATGCTGCCCCAGTTGCAGCTCTCCATTGGAGCGGTTTTAGAGCAGTGGGACCAATTGGGAAGCCCCCTCACTCTGTCCCACTCCAAATGTGCTTCTTTTTCTCTAGGGCTGAGGTGAGGGAGGGGACAGAGAGTCAAGCTCTGAACCTTAGAGCCAGGAGGCAACATCAGGGGAAGGCGATGGCCTCTATGCCCTGTGGTTGGCCCTCCAGAGGAACTGGCTGACCACTGAGCGAGACAGGATGCTGGACTAGATGGCTCACCTGTGATGGCTCATCTGTGGAGATGGCTCCAGTGGGGTTCTTCTTACGTTCTTATGACAGTGCTGGTTGGCTAGAGCCTTGTGTTGTCTCCAAACAAACAACTGGTCCATCCCACCCAGGGTGGGTGGGGTTTCCATTAATTGACATGGCAATGGGCAACTAAAAAGCACTGCATTGCAAGCTCTTCTGAAACCAGAAGGGGTGGAAGGGCTCTTTTTCTAGCAGGAGCTCCTTTGCATATTAGGCGACATACCCCTAATGTAGCCAATCCTCCAAGAGCTTACAGTAGCCCCTGCAAGAAGAGCTCTGTAAGCTCTTGGAGGATTGGCTACATTAGGGGTGTGTGGCCTAATGTGCAGAGGAGTTCCTTCTAGAAAAAAAGCCCTGAAAATCCCTTCCATGAGTCCTGCCGCACAAAGAGCCCAGGAATGGGCAGCAGACATTTTTCACCGCCCTACTCGGGCTGTCGCAGTAAGAAAATGTCATGGGGTGGAGTTATCTGTTGTCTTTTTCTTTTCCAAGTTGGAACAATCCCTGAGCAGCCCGACCAGACCGTTATCCCTTCCCCGCTTGGAGCAGAGATGAGAAGCCGGGTCCCCGTGCCTGGTAGGTCGCAGCTGGGTTTCTTTACTCATTTTATCATGTTATTTGTGGTCCGCCTTTCTCCCAGGGACTCGAGTGAGTCAGTACAACCAAGAAAATGGGACATTCAGTAACCACTGCATTAGGAGTCAGGGTGTGCAGAAAGAGAAAATTGGGATTTTTCGGATGCAGATATATTGGAAACCCCCTCCCCCCCCCAAATTTAGGATTTCTGAAAAAACCCCTGCCTACCAGTAGGAGCTGTCCCTGTTGACAGCAGAGGAGAGGACTCGCAAGAAGGGGTTTAAATTAAGGGTGGGAAGGTGCCGGCTGCATATTAGGGAAAACTTGTTGATTGTGAGAGTTGTGCAACCGTGGAATCAGCTGCCAGGGGAGGTGGAGAGCTCCCCCTCACTGGCGGTCTTTAAGCAGCAGCTGGACAAACCCTTGTCAGGGATGCTCTAGGCTGATCCTGCATTGAGCAGGGGGGGCTGGACTGGATGGCCTGTAGGGCCCCTTCCAGCTCCGTGATTCGATGAGTCCAGTGGTCTTACTGGACTCAAACCTGGTTCCAGTGCATTAGGACTGTAGGAATCTAGAACCAACCAGAAGGAATTGCAGGCCGATTACAGATAGGGAGTCAGTTCTATCCACAAGATGGGACAACAATGAACCCTTTAGGGTATTAGAAGTCTGGGACCACCAGGAAGAAACAAGAAACATGACATTAGTATTAACATGACACATGAAGCAGAGAGGAAATAGCATAATGGGATCCTACTGACAATAAGCTACATGCAGCAGAGTCGATCACAGTCTCATTAATTTGTCCAAGTAAGTTTGTGAACTGTTTTGGAATCGTAACCCCCCTTCCCCCCATGCCTGCGGGACCCATGGCCATCTGCTCTTCTCCCTTCCAGGTGCCTCCGTGCCTGACCCTTCCCCACGAGGGATGGGCTCCCGCCTCCACAGCGCCCCCAACCTGTCAGATATGCATTCCTGCCGGCAGAAGATCACAAAGCAATACTCGGATCCTTTGGTCGCCCATTTCAGCCACGCCCCTGCGTTCAGCCATGCGCCGGCTGGCCAGCCCACAACGGCACACGGACTGCAGCCTTGCCGCCCGCTGCGGTCTTCACCAAAGCTCTCTGAGTTTATGCAGAGAAGCCCCTTGCCGACGATCATGGGCTCTCCGACAAAGGTATTGGCATCGAGGGATCTGAACTCTAAATACGGGGCTCTGGTTGCTTGGGGTGGGGGAAGAGGGGCTCTGGTTAGAATTGTGGGGTCCCCAGCCACTGAGAATAGGGTGGTGGTAGAGGAAATTGGAACATGAACATATGAAGAGCCCTGCTGGATCAGACCAGTGGTCCATCTAGTCCAGCATCCTGCCTCACACAGTGGCCAACCAGTTCTTCTGCAGGGCCAAAATCAGGGCAGAGAGGCCGAGGCCTTCATCAGAACATTAGAAGAGCCCTCCTGGATCAGACCAGTGGTCCATCTAGTCCAGCATCCTGTCTCCCACAGTGGCCAGCCAGTTCCTCTGCAGGGCCAGCAACAGGGCAGACAGGCCATGACCTTCCCCTGATGTTGCCCCCTGGCTCTGGGATTCAGAGGATTAGCACCTCTGAATGTGGAGGTTCACCATGGCTAGTAGTCATCGATAGACTTATCCTCCATGAATCTATCTAATGCCCTTTTCAAGCTGTCTACTCCTGTGGCCATCACTACATCCTCTGGCAGCAAATTCCACATTTGAACCACTCTGCGTGTCAAGTGGTAGTTCCTTTTGTCCGTCCCGGACCTTCTGCCTACTGACAACTTCAGTCACATAATTCCACTGGCAGGCTCCGATGAGTGGAGGGGTTGTGGCTCAGGGGATGAGGCTCTGCTTTGCATGCAGGAGGTCCCAGGTTCAGTCCCCAGCATCTCCGGTCAGAAGGACCAGGCAGTAAGTGATACGAAAGAGAGGGTTTGCCAACCTCTAGGTGGGGTCTGGACATCTCCTGGAATTGCGCCTGATCTCTACACTACAGAGATCAGTTCCTCTGGAGAAAATGGCAGCTTTAGAGGGTGGATGCTATTGTATCATACCCCGCTCAAGCCCTTCCCCTCCCCAAATCCGCCCCCCCCCCAAAAAAAAAACCCTCCAGGAATTTCCTGGAGTTTTCATCCTACTAGGGTCATTTGATCTAGCTTTCCTGGATTTGGGGGAGGGGCTGTGGCTCAGTGGAAGAGCCTCTGCTTTGCATGCAGAAGGTCCCAGGTTCAGTCCCCGGCATCTCCAGTCAAAAGAGCCAGGTAGCTGCCAGTCCGGTAGACAATACCGACCTTGATGGACCAGTGGCCTGATTCAGTGTAAGGCAGCTTTGCGTATTTGTGTTTCACTCCGAGTTTGCATCGTGAACCCATTTGCTCTCTGTTACTGTTTCTAACAAAACACCCCTCTCCCCTTCTCCCTACACCTCTGTTTTCTCTTTTTTTGGTTCCGTGAAGGCTCTCTCTCCTTTCGAGTTCCACAAAAACCCCAGCTCCCAAAACCTGCTCACCCTCCTGGCCCACCAGGGCGTCATGATAGCCCCGACGAGGAACAAGACCCTTCCGGACCTGAAGGAAATGGGCCACTTTCACTGCCAGCAGGCCGGCCTGGGCCTGAGGCCGATGGAGGAAGCCAAGGGCAGGTAGGAGGCTTCACGGACAGCTGTTGATATGTCTGGCCATGCATGGCGGGGTTTGCGGTTGGTTCTGGGTGCAGGGAGGAGGAAGTTAGGTACGCTCTGGTTCCCTCTCCTATGTTGAGAACCGTCGAGAAAATCAGAATAGCCCTGCTGGATCAGAGCAGTGGTCCATCTAGTCCAGCCTCCTGTCTCACACAGTGGCCAACCAGTTCCTCTGGAGGGCCAACGACAGGGCGTAGAGGCCGAGGCCTTCATAAGGACATCAGAATAGCCCTGCTGGATCAGACCAGTGGTCCATCTCGTCCAGCCTCCTGTCTCACACAGTGGCCAACCAGTTCCTCTGGAGGGCCAACGACAGGGCGTAGAGGCCGAGGCCTTCATAAGGACATCAGAATAGCCCTGCTGGATCAGAGCAGTGGTCCATCTAGTGCAGCCTCCTGTCTCACACAGTGGCCAACCAGTTCCTCTGGAGGGCCAACAACAGGGCAGAGAGGCCGAGGCCTTCATAAGGACATCAGAAGAGCCCTGCTGGATCAGACCTAGGGTCCATCTCGTCCAGCCTCCTGTCTCTCACAGTGGCCAACCAGTTCCTCTGGAGGGCCAACAACAGGGCAGAGAGGCCGAGGCCTTCATAAGGACATCAGAAGAGCCCTGCTGGATCAGACCTAGGGTTCATCTAGTCCAGCCTCCTGTCTCACACAGTGGCCAACCAGTTCCTCTGGAGGGCCAACGACAGGGCGAGGCCTTCATAAGGACATTAGAATAGCCCTGCTGGATCAGAGCAGTGGTCCATCTAGTGCAGCCTCCTGTCTCACACAGTGGCCAACCAGTTCCTCTGGAGGGCCAACGACAGGGCGTAGAGGCCGAGGCCTTCATAAGGACATCAGAATAGCCCTGCTGGATCAGACCAGTGGTCCATCTCGTCCAGCCTCCTGTCTCACACAGTGGCCAACCAGTTCCTCTGGAGGGCCAACAACAGGGCATGGAGGCCGAGGCCTTCCCCTTCTGTTGCCTCCTTGCCCTGTGATTCAGAGAATTAGTGCCTCTGAACATGGAGGTTCCCTTCGGTCGCTATGGCTACTAGCCATTGATAGACCTCTGCCATGAAGCGATCTAATCCCCTTTCCGAGCTATTTATTCCTGTGGCCACCCACTACCTCCTCCAGCAGCGAATTCCACATTCTAATCACATGGTAAGATGTAACATTTAAACCGGTTTGAAAGACTCAGGTCTGCTGCGAAGCAGGAAGGCGGGGAGTAGCAGCATGTGAAGGGGGGGGCAGAGGGGGAGGACATGAATCTGAGACTTTTGGGTAGCACCAAACAGTGGCCTAATGACCTGCCTGAGGCCCCCCCAGTGATCTTCGCTGCTGGCTGGAGATTTGAATATGCACCTCTCCAGTCCTCAACCCCTGGCTCCCGCCAACACCTTTCCTGGCGCCTGCCTGGTTTCCTGGTTCCTGGTTTCCTGGCCTTAGAAAGTGGGTGGGACCAGCTGTGGCTTTTGCCCAGCAAGGCTTCTGAGTGGTCACTGGAGATTTGATTGGCTGTGCAGGGCTTCAAAAACATCGCTTTGGCGGCAGCCGCCGCCACAGCACAAGAATCTTCGCCACGTTATCGAACGTAAGCCGCAGCCACTGTTCTGTGGCCAGCTCCACCTCCGGTGGCAGCAGTTCCGCTGTGCCTGCCACACCGTGTCAGCATTCCAACAATACCTGGAGGCTTAAAAAGATTCCTCCCCCCTCTTAACACAACACCATATTCATGGCACTGTGCTTGACCCTCCATGCATAGCACAAAGGCCCACCGGAGCCCACCAAGCTCTGAGCCGGAGCATTGTTTACCTCCCCCTGGTGCTGATCCTGTTCATCCTAGCCCAGATTGTCAGAGAGAGCTGCAGTGGGAATGCTTTGGGTATCCCTTAACCAGGCTTCTGAGCCATTCAGAGTCAGGGCCGTGAATGAGTGTGGAGTGGTGGTTTTATAATCGCTTGCTTCCTCTTTCTTGCATGGTTGGTTCTCATGACGTCCTGTGGTTGGCCGACACAGGAGAGCTGGCCCAGCCCAGGATCTGATCCTGCCCGGCAGCTGTAATCCAGCTGTTCCTGGAAGGGCAACTTGCCTCACCTTAAAACTAGGGCATGTGAGGCGACACCTTTTGTCAAACCTAACAGTTTGCAATTGCCTGGTGGGAGTTTTCAGACTGTTTTTCGTCACCTTGCTGAGTCACGGCTTTAGATTGAATGTCCTGGCAGGGTGCCTGCTCTCTCTGCTGTTTCAGCGCAGAAGGGGTGCTCGGGGCGCCTGCCCGGGTGTGAAGCTGGGCTGGGTTCTTCCGCTGGGGCAGGCAGGGTTTGTCGCTCGACGCGTATTGAGATGCACTTCTGGACCCGTCCTGTCAACTTTTTGTGAAATGGTGGCTGCATTCAGTGAAGCTGATGGGCAGTCGGTTCAGGACAGACAAAAGGAAAGACTACTTTACAGAGAGAGGGATTAAAATGTGGAATTTGCTGCCAGAGGATGTAGCGATGGCCCCAGGAATAAACAGCTTGAAAAGGGGATGAGATAGATTCATGGAGGAGAAGTCTATCAGTGGCTACTAGCCCTGGTGACTGAGGAGAACCTCCACATTCAGAGGTACTAAGCCTTGAATCCCAGAGCCAGGAGGCCACATCAGGGGAAGACCTTGCCCTCTATGCCCTGTTGTTGGCTGTCCAGAGGAACTGGTTGGCCACTGTGTGAGACAGGATGCTGGACTAGATGGACCATTGGTCTGATCTGGCAGGCAGGCCGCCAGACTGCTGGCCACCATCCCGGTGGCTCCCCACTTGCCGCATTGTTCTTGGCTCGCCGCAAGCAGTGGCAAGTCCCTGCTTGCTCCCTTGCTGGAGCAGCTTTTTGTGTTGCACTCGACAAAACGTGAGCATCGCAGCTTCCAAGATCTGGTTCCGAAGACCCTCGGCTTGTGTATTTATACCCTTCCTGATGTAAAGGGAGGCTTGGCCTTTGCATACAAGGGGACGTTCCTAACAGGCTGGATTGAGGACTGAAATAGACTTCCCTGCCTCGCTGAGGTTCTGCCTTTATTAAAACAGCCCGGTGGGTGGAAACACCGAAAGCCCCGACCACATTATTTAGT
This sequence comes from Lepidodactylus listeri, assembly GCA_029233225.1. NCBI lineage: Eukaryota > Metazoa > Chordata > Lepidosauria > Squamata > Gekkonidae > Lepidodactylus > Lepidodactylus listeri. The sequence goes on from JARCFY010000013.1 coordinate 12,808,747, forward strand.
AGTTGCTTTCTGAATATAGCATGCAGGGCAGGAAGGAGAAAAGGACATGATAACTATGATCTGTCATCCCTTCCAAGAAGAGTTGGGTCAAATGAGCCTCTCTTGATTCTCCCCGTCCTGGAAACTTCCACTGCTTCTTCCCTTTGCAAGTACGGACTTGGCACCTGCAAAAGACAGAAGCGGGACTGAACAGGCAGCCCGTATCTGAAAGCTGGACGGACGCCTGCCTTCTCACTTGGAAAGGCACCCTTCCTGGTTGGCCGTTGGAAACATCCTGGCTTGGGCACTGGGCAAATGCTTGGTCATTTTGCCCATGGCAAAGTTCATGCCAGCTTTTGGGGTCGCAGCGAGGAGCGATAGTGTAAGGGCCCCAGTACTGGGGACGAGGGAAAGGGAGGGTTTACTCAGTCCGTTGAAACCTTTATTGGCATAGGTTGAAAAAGAAAACGACAACACCATAGGAACCACAGATTTTAAGTATACAAAGACAGTCATCCCGCCAGAGCTTTAACCTTATGTTCCCGGACCCTGATAGCAGTAGAGAGAAACCTCGCAACTGCAAAGGCAGTGATCTGATGGAAGGAAGGATAACTAGTCTCTTTTCTGGACAGCTGTGCCCATTGATCAAAAGGGGGCTGATTAGAAGAAGAAGAGATTGGATTTATATCCCGCCATTCACTCACTTGGAGTCTCAGAGTGGCTTACAAACTCCTTTTCCCTTCCTCTCCCCACAACAGACACCCTGTGAGGTAGGTGGGGCTGAGAGAGCTCTTTCCCAAGCTGTCCTTGAGAGAACAGCTGGCACAGAGCTATGGCTTGCCCAAGGTCATCCAGCCAGGTGCAAGTGGAGGAGTGGGCAGTCAAAGCCGGCTCTCCCAGATTAGAGTCCGCAGACTTAACCACTACATCAAACTGGCTCTCATCCCATATTTTATTGTAGAATTCACAGCCAAGCAAGATGTGGGTAATCGATTCTGTTTTCCTGCTACTACACAGACAGGTCTTTTCAGGGTAGCAGACATTTGCAAATCTACCATAAAGGACTGAACAGTAAAGGGTCAAAACGTGCAAGCGTAAAAGCTCGTCTTAATGGTGGGGCTGTAAGCAGTAAAAAATAGTCAGCCATAAGCCCATTCCTCAGTGTTGTAGTAAACTTTAGAGGGGAGGGAATGTTTTTCAGTGTCAAGGGTCCTCTGCATCAATGTTCTAAATATTTGAGACTCGCCTGATGTGAGCAGGAGGTCAGAGGGGATACCAATAGATTGTATTTTTCTCAGTATGGAGGTTGACCAATTAGATGTAAGTGAGCCTGACAGCAGCAGACATAACTCTCAGGTTCTGCTCTAAAGTAACGGCGTAACCAGAATTTTAAGGTCGACAGCCAAGCTCTGGTCCATGCTCTTTCCTTATTCAAAAGTTTTCCCCTGGTCAGTGTTCCCTCTAAGATGAATTAGTGTGCGCTAGGTCACAGTGTTTGAGCCTCCGGCTCACAGGTTTTTGTCTTGGCTCAGGAAGAAGAGAAGAAGAGAAGAGATTGGATTTATATCCCGCCCTTCACTCACTTAAGAGTCTCAGACCAGCTTACAAACTCCTTTCTCCTCCCCCTCCCCACAACAGACACCCTGTGAGGTGGGTGGGGCTGAGAGAGCTCTTTCCCAAGCTGTCCTTGAGGGAACAGCTGGTACAGAGCTATGGCTTGCCCAAGGTCATCCAGCCAGGTGCGAGTGGGGAATCAAACCCGGTTCTCCCAGATTAGAGTCCGCTCACTTAACCACTACACCAACCTGGCTCTCCAGGATGGCTCCAGAGCAAACTCATGTATGCAGCAGCCAGAATCGCTCACTCGCAACTTTTATGCCAGGAGCTCACAAAGTAGAATTTTTGCTCCCAAGACTCTGCAGCTTAGAGGGAGCATTGCCCCATGTCAGCTTTAAGTGTTGTAGGGGAGAAAAAGACAGGCACATTGCGGGGACCTGTCTTTTCCCCCTACCAGTATTAAAAACAGATGGGGGGAGATACTTAATTGCAGAAAGTGGAATGGGGAGTAGTTCCTTTCCTTCCCCCGTGCCTCGGCCCCAATCCGACCCCTGCAGCTGCCCCCAACCTCAGGAGATCCTATCGTAAAGCTCGGATGCCCTGTGCAGTTTGACCCTCTCCTTCTGTAGCTTAAAAATGAGCTTTCCCCAGAGGTCAGCTCTGCGAGGGCTCCGTACATCTTCCTGCCGGTCGTCGACTGTTCCCTTTCAAATCAAGATGCCGGAGTCCCCGCCGGCCTGCAGACGCGATGCTCTGCCAAAGCAGACAGAGGTTTCCACCCGAGCCTGCCCTCTGTGAGTGGAAGTGAACGGTCCCCGTGCTTCTCAAACACGCCCCCCTTCCCTTTTCTCCCCCTTCCGTCAGATCTCTCAGCACCGGCCGCCTCACCGACCTCCTCCTGAAGGCTGCATTTGGTGCCCAGATCCCTGAAGCTGGCAGCAGCGACAGCTTGAACAATGAGAAGCCCATGGAGATCGCAGGTAGCGGCGTGCTCCATCTCTCCCCCCCCCCCATCTCTTTCCCTACGCAGCCCGCTGGGTGACATCTCACAGACCTTAATTTGATCTGCCTATGTTTATCATCTCCCCCCCCCCCATCTCTTCGCTCTTCCTCCTGCAGCTCCGTCAGCCACCTGTGGAGGGAACTTAAACTCCAGGGCCAGGGACGGGGGCTCGGCCAGCCCTTCCCCTGTGGTCTTCACCGTTGGATCCCCTCCCAGTGGGACAACACCCCCGCAAACCACCAGGGCCAGATTGTTTTCAGGTAACCCTCTCCTTAATGCCATTTGTTAACTTCCGTCCTTCGACGCAGGGCGGGGGCGTTCTGTGTTGCTGCAGAGGTGGGGAAACCAGCGCAGTCAACACTACATGTATGCATGGGCAGGAGGTATAGAAGAAGAAGAGATTGGATTTGTACCCCGCCTTTCACTCCCCGCAGGAGTCTCAGAGCAGCTTAAGTCCCCTTCCCTTCCTCTCCCACAACAGACTTCCTGTGACTATGAGGTAGGTGGGGCTGAGAGAGCTCTCTCCAGAACTGCCCTTGAGAGAACAGCTCTGAAAGAACTTGTGACTGACGCAAGGTCACACCAGCAGCTGCATGTGGAGGAGTGGGGAATCAAACCCGGTTCTCCCAGATTAGAGTCTGCGCACTTAACCGCTACACCCAAGTAGCTCTCGTATTTTATAAGCTATCTGGCAGGCACGCTGCCATAAATGGAACTGTACATAAAGCATCCTTTTACAGATCAGCCGTTGAGTCCATGACTTTGTAGCGGAGACATCAAACACTTAATGCGACCTGAAATCTGAATTTCAAAACCGCTCCATTAATTCCGGCGGGGCGCTAGCGCACCCAAGAACACATTTCAAGATTGCCTGTTTTACTCTCTGGGAAAACACGCACTGAATGGGGAAGTCCCTAATCACAGGGAACTCCGCTCACACCGGAGCAGTTGAAATGGGCCGATTAACTATAAACAAGGCTGTTTTTGTTTGCCCCTTCCTTTTTAAGAGGAATCAGTCAACTGAGGATTTAAACTGCTATAATTAAACCAGATTGGGTTTGTAATTGATGTTTGGTACATTAAAAGTGGGGCGGGGTGGGAGGGAAGGAAGATGTTGGTGTTCTACGGCCAGGTCGCTTTCAGCTTTGTTTGTGTGAGCCTTCGCATACCGGTAATCTTTTAAATTATTTTGACTTGTTTAGTGGGATCTTCTAGCTCCTTAAGTTCCGGAGGATCTTTCAGTGGGCGGCACTTCATCATGGGAGCCGGCGCTGACATGCTGGAGGCCCCTTCAGGGTTCAGATACATGTTTGCTGACCCGATCACGGCCAACCTGGAAGGAACAGTCACTTTTGAGGCACCTGAGCTGCCGGAGGAGACCCTGATGGAGGTGAGTTGCAAATCTACCCCACCCCCTCCAATTCAAGAACACATCACATCTGAAAGTCAGTGGCTTAATTGTTGACAGGGCACATTTCTGGGGGGGGGGGGTTTGTGCAAGGGCAGCGATTTGACATCCAGGATAGAATTTTGCTTTCCGAGCCTCTTGCAGACACTGTTAAAAAGAGAAGGCAAGTTTCTCGAGTCCTTATGATAAAAAGGTAAAGTCTGAAAAAGATGCAAGTTGTTTTTTAAGTGCAGTCTCAGAAACTAGTGGGGGATTCGGCTGGGTTTTTTTTTTTGAGGTACGGCTACTGTGCCTGCGTCTGTTATGCCCCTCTGTTCCTATCCTATTTGTTAGCTTTATTACAACCACAAAATCTGGAAACTCTCCCCGCTGTCAGAATCTGCCAATTCAGCCAATGTATTCTTGCATGCATGTCTTTATCTATCCTATGTATCTAGAGTATGTAACCGTATGTAACCGTAATGTATTATTACTGTCTTGGTCGGGAGGGTGACAACCATGATTTGCGAGAACAAGGAGGCCTCACATCCCTGCCTCCGCATTCCAGCTGCTCCGGCAGTAACTTCAAGGGGAGGATGTTTCTCATCTCTTATCTAATGCAAAAGAACCTTGGAGCCATGAATTGTTATGTGAACTCGCAACATCTGAGGGGTCTGGGTTGAGAAGGGAAATTTACTGCTTAACACCTCACTTTTTTCCTGTGAGAGCCAAACGGTCGAGACACCTTTTAGCCCGCCAATTTTCCCTTAAGGGGATTGGCTATCTATGGGTAATTCAAACTCCTTGGAATGGTATAATAGACCCGCTTGTATTATTTGTCTCATCTCTGACAATAATCCGAGATGCTGTACCAATGTAGGAATAGGTAATAAAGAACTGTGGTTAACCAACCAAGATCTGATCCTTGACTACTTTGAGCAGAACTCTCACAGATTGTCAGAGATGAGACAAATAATACAAGCGGGTCTATTATACCATTCCAAGGAGTTTGAATTACCCATAGATAGCCAATCCCCTTAAGGGAGAAGCGGGCTTTTGTCATCACCCCAAACGCCCAGTTCCCTATGGTGTTGGGCAGCCCTTGGCTCGGGGCGCACGACCCTTACATTAAATGGAGCGAAGGGAAGATCTCGTGGGTGGACGAACGCTGCCTTAACCATAGATGGGACCCCGAGTGGAGACCGGGACCTCCGACCCCTCCTCCCCCGGTCCCCGCGCTCGCTCTCACCCCTACCATGGTGCCCAAGGAGTATAGAGATTTGCTGGGAGTGTTCAGCGAGACCGAGGCGGATGAGTTGCCCCCCCATCGACTGTCGGACTGTGCCATAGAACTACTCCCAGGAGAAAAACTCCCAAAAGGGAAATTATACTCCATGAGCCCGTCGGAGCGGGAAGAGTTGCGAAAGTTCTTGGACAAAAATTTAGCGCGGGGTTTCATCCGCCCAGCCAAATCCCCCTTTGCGGCGCCAGTGCTGTTCCGAAAGAAAAAGGATGGGGGCTTACGATTATGCACTGACTACCGGGGGCTGAATGCGGTCTCCACTACCAACGCTTACCCCCTCCCGTTAATAAAGGACCTCTTAGCGGAAGCGGCTAAGGGGAGGATTTTTACCAAGTTGGATTTACGAGATGCCTATTTCAGGGTGCGCATCAGGGAAGGGGATGAATCCAAGACTGCCTTTAATACCCCCTTGGGGCAATTTGAATATCTAGTGATGCCGTTCGGCTTAAGTGGCGCGCCCGGGGTCTTTATGAGTTTAATCAACGAAGTGTTGCACAAGCACCTATTTAAGGGCGTGTTATGTTACATAGATGATATCTTGATCTATTCTACTGATAAGAAGGCACACGTGACTTTAGTCAGGGAAGTCCTCACGACCTTACTAAAAAACCAGCTATATGTGAAACTGTCTAAGTGTGAGTTCCACCGTGAGTCCGTGGACTTCCTGGGCTACCGCATCTCTCAGAAGGGTTTGGAAATGGACCCGGGGAAGGTGGAGGCTGTGGTGCAATGGGAGGCTCCGCGAACGAGAAAGCAATTGCAGAGCCTCTTGGGATTTTGTAATTTTTACCGAACCTTCATCAAGGACTTTGCTAAAGTCACCCTCCCCTTAACGGACTTATTAAAAACAAAGGGGAAAGGGCCCGAGGCCGGGAAGCCAGGAGAAAAGTTAGCTTGGAATGAGGAGTGTCAGAGGGCGTTTGAGACTTTAAAGACTCTTTTTACCTCAGAGCCCATTCTAGCGCACCCTGACGAAACCAAGGAGTTTATAGTCCATGTAGACGCGTCTGATGTAGCCATGGGGGGGGCCATATTACAAAGTGGCCCGGAAGGGAACTTGCACCCACTGGCTTATATTTCGAAAAAGTTTAATGAGACGGAAAGGAATTGGTCGGTGTGGGACAAAGAAGCCGCAGCCATTAGGTTAGCGCTCACGACGTGGCGGCATTGGCTGGAAGGTGCGCAGACTCCGTTCGAAATATGGACTGATCATAAGAATCTGGAGGCGCTGCGCACTCAGCGGTCCCTCAACGCCAAGCAGCTGCGATGGGCCGATTTCTTTTCTAAGTTTAACTTTGTGCTTAAACATTTTCCTGGGAAAGCTAACTCCTTGGCAGACGCGTTGTCCAGGTTGCCCCAACATGAAAGTGTCAAGGAAGAGGTGTTTGACTCCATGTTCTCCCCCCAACAATTAGGAGGGGCGGTGGTCACCCGGAGCCAAACCAAAAAGGCCCAGTTGGACATTGGGAAATGTGATTGGGGGGGGGATTATGCTCCTGAGGAGATAGAGGAATTGGAAGCCTTGGAGGAATGTTCTAAGAGAGAGGATCAATGTTGGCTACATGGAGACAAATTAGTGGTGCCGAAGGCCAAGCGCAAAGAAATATTGTTAATCTGCCACTCTTCTAAGCTAGCCGGATACTTTGGTTTTCTAAAGACTCTTAATTTGATCCAGCGTCAATTCTGGTGGCCGCGCATGCGCCGAGACGTCTCAGACTTCGTCTCGGCTTGTCAGACCTGTTTAATGTGCAAAAAGCGGGGGGGAAAAGTTCCGGGATTGTTGCACCCCCTACCCACCGCGTCAAGACCCTGGGAAGCTATAGCCATGGACTTTATCACCAATTTGCCCCCCTCCAAGGGAAAAACAGTTATTTGGGTGGTGGTAGACACATTTTCGAAGCAAGCGCATTTCACCCCTTTCAAGCAATTGCCCACCGCCAAAGGGATGGCCAAAGCTTTTTTCAATCACGTGATTAAATTACACGCTTTTCCGAAGAGAGTGGTATCCGACCGCGGTAGTCAGTTCGTTGCCAACTTCTGGCGGGAGCTCCTGAAAATGATGGACATAGAACCCGCCCTGAGCTCGGGTTACCACCCAGAGACCGATGGCCAATCCGAACGAACTAATCAAATTTTAGAGCAATTCCTGAGATGTTACACTAATTATCACCAGGATAACTGGGTGGAATTGCTACCGTTTGCAGAATATAGTTACAACAATGCAGTGCACTCTTCCACGGGAGTTTCCCCTTTCATGGCAGTGGGGGGTTTCGAGGGGAAACCATTGCCTACTATTGATAATGTCCCCCAAGCCCCCCCATCGGATTTTAAAAGGTGGTGGTCCAGTCTCCAGGACTCATGGCCATTGATAGGCAAAGCATTGGACCATGCCAAAGAGGATTACAAAAAATATGCTGATCGAGGGCGAGCACCAGGATGGGACCTTCAACCCGGGGACTCTGTCTATCTCTCCACTAAAAATATCCATGGGTTGCAGCCCAGCAGAAAGCTAGGATGGAAATATGTTGGACCCTATAAAGTGCTACGCAAGATCTCTGATGTGTCTTTTGAACTAGAACTGCCCAAATCACTGAGTTCTGTGCACCCGGTGTTTCATTTCAGCCTATTGAAGAAAGATCCTGGGCCGAATGCTTGGCATCCAGCTCCTCCAGTTCCTCCTCCACTGATGAAGGAGGGGGGCCCTCACTTCGAGATAACTGAAATCCTTGATTCCAAACTGCGAAGAGGCCGATTATATTACTTAGTTAGATGGCTAGATTTCGGCCCAGAACACAACGAGTGGATTCGCTCAGAACATGTTCATGCTCCTAAACTAACCAAACTGTTTCATAAAATGTTCCCTGATAAAGCTAGGTGAAAAGAATTATGGGGAGGGCAGGGTGTCAGAATCTGCCAATTCAGCCAATGTATTCTTGCATGCATGTCTTTATCTATCCTATGTATCTAGAGTATGTAACCGTATGTAACCGTAATGTATTATTACTGTCTTGGTCGGGAGGGTGACAACCATGATTTGCGAGAACAAGGAGGCCTCACATCCCTGCCTCCGCATTCCAGCTGCTCCGGCAGTAACTTCAAGGGGAGGATGCTTCTCATCTCTTATCTAATGCAAAAGAACCTTGGAGCCATGAATTGTTATGTGAACTCACAACATCTGAGGGGTCTGGTTTGAGAAGGGAAATTTACTGCTTAACACCTCACTTTTTTCCTGTGAGAGCCAAACGGTCGAGACACCTTTTAGCCCGCCAATTTTCCCTTAAGGGGATTGGCTATCTATGGGTAATTCAAACTCCTTGGAATGGTATAATAGACCCGCTTGTATTATTTGTCTCATCTCTGACAATAATCCGAGATGCTGTACCAATGTAGGAATAGGTAATAAAGAACTGTGGTTAACCAACCAAGATCTGATCCTTGACTACTTTGAGCAGAACTCTCACACCCGCCCTGTCTGAAAACAGTTCCATTCCAGACCCCTCTAGCGGGAGCAGCCATTACCCAGACCCCTGACATGCTATGGAGAAGTGGAGTTCTTTGCCGATTCCAAATATCAAATCAGGAAGGCGCTGTCTCCCAGACGCTCAAAGGTATGAGTCCAGTGGCACCTTTAAGACCGACAAAGGCTTATTCAAGGCAGGAGCTTTCGTGTGCATGCACACGAAAGCTCCTACCTTGAATAAGCCTTTGCTGGTCTTAAAGGCGCCACTGGACTTTAAGTTTGTTCTACAGAGCAACACGGCTAACTACCGGGCTCTAGCTGCCAGTTATGATCTCTGAATGTAAAGAACATAAGAGAAGCCATGTTGGATCAGGCCAATGGCCCAGCCAGTCCGACACTCTGTGTCACACAGGGGCCAAAACCCAGGTTTCCATCAGGATCTCTACCAGCAGACGGAAATAAACCCTGTACCTACCTGTGGTGTTGATGCTTGGAGACCCATTGGGTTCCAACCTATTTTTAATAAACTTAAAAAAAAAAACTAGAATGCCGTTGATTCATTGGGTTTCCAAGCTGTCGTGCCTCCAGCTGCTCTCCCACTCCCCGTCCTTCAGATATGTGCCTTGAATGGGGAATCTTTGCAAATAAATGTAAAACATTGCTGAGACAGAAGACAGACTACCAGTTTTATGGGAAGCATGGAACTCCATGTGTGGTGGGGGGTGGGGAATGTAGTGGTAAGAAAACTAGGTCACCGTGGGATCTGGAATGGCTGACGGCATGCGTAATCTCCTGCCTTCTGAAATGCTTGCTTTGTATAAGTCTGGTTTTCAGAGTTTTTTTATAGTTCTGGATTGTGAGTGATCTGGCTATTTGCATCCGGTCCAGACTGGGACCATCTAAGAACTCGGGGCCGGGGGTGGGGGGGTTCCCAGCTTATTCCTCTCCCCGCCCCGTCCTCCAGCTATGGTACAGGAGGCATGGCTAGGCCTGGAAGCGGAGAATCACCACGATAATGCTCCCTCTAAGCTGTGGAGTCTTGCGAGCAAAAATTCTACTTCATGAGCTACTGGCATACAAAGCAAGCATACAAAGTAAACATACAAAGCGAGCCCTCCTTCCTGAGTGACGACAAAAATGTGTGAGCCGGAGGCTAAAAACCTGTGAGCTAGCTCACACTAACTCAGCTTAGAGGGTACACTGCCATACAGTTCCTGTGGATATCTGCGGCTGACCTAACACACGACAGTTCAGAATGCCCTCTGTACATTGGCCCTAGTACCAAATTCCTTAACCCTAGTCTACCAACTTTACAGTTCCCATTCGGCACCGATATGGTAACCTTTTTGCTTTCGGGCGCCAATCCCACCATTTCCTATAGAATGGCGCTCTACGCCCATGCTGCAAGGAAAATTAGAGATAGGGTTACGGAATGACTGTACTTTTAGAATATGACATCTTCATACTTATACTTTTACTTCGTCTCATATTTTATTTTTTACATTGCATCGCCCACCTCTGTACTGTTGTTGTATCTTATATTAGGATGGCCAGTGGCTATATGCAATACACTTTTGATAGTAGTAGCAAAATCTGTGGCTGAAGATGCTCAGCAACTACTTCTGGGAATCAAGCTGTATCTGCTGAGGCCACCGTGGCGTGGCCTGCTCCACCATCTCAGGATGGCAGAGAAAACTGGTCCCCCCACGAGATCCTCTAGCTGTGTTGCTGAGATGAGTTTAGTTTGGGCTCTTTAAAAAGAAAAAGTCTCTTGTTTACACCCCCGGAGGAACACCGAAAAAGAGGAGAAACCTCTGAATGGCAAGGGAGAAAGAGAAGCGCAAAGCACCAGCGGTTATAAACTTTTGTAAAAGCAAACAGTAAATAACACACACATTAAAAAAAAAGCAAAATAGATAATGTGGGCGTGAAATGCACAGATCAGGCAAGAGATGTCCAAACGTACGTGGTATACGTCGTCAGCATGAGTAATAAAAACCACTGAAGGCAGGAATATGAATTATAGGGCATGAAAGCTGAGCATTGTACAGCAGAGGCGTCAAACTCATTTGTTACGAGGGCCGGATCTGACATAAATGTGACTTTGTCGGGCCGGGCCATGTGTGCCATCAAACGTAATGCCGGGTGCCGGAGATAGAAACTGTATAAAGGACAGCAGCTGGTAAGCTCTGAGTTGGCGTATCCTCACCTTAAGGCCCCATGGGTGGGGAGGGGGGTGCAAAGGAAAACCCGCATGGGCGGACTGGAGAGCCAGTAGTGCAGCAGTGGGCAGACGCTCCCACGCTGCTTGACTCCTGCAGAGGAGGTTGTTCCGCCATGCTGAAGCCACAATTGGCGTGGCCCTGCCCACTCTCCCCAAGCAGTCTCCTGTTCCCTCCCTTGCACTAGTTGCCCATGGGCCGCATAAGAGCCTCGGGGCGGGCCACTTCTGGACCCCGGGCCTTATATTTGACACCCCTGTGTCCAGAGACATAAACTGTAATGCCCCCAAAACAGAACAACAATGCACACAAAAGCCACAACAGTGATGGAATGGCAGCTACTATCCTGTCCCGAAATCTTGTGCTTTGTAACTTACCGTCAAATCGAGCAGAAGACGTCCTGTGTGCAACACAGCTGTCAATCACGTTAACAGCCAATACAATGGCAACCCAAATCGAGATACTTTTTTTTTTTCTTGTGTGGGTCAGCAGCCGCTTGATCTCTGCAAGCCAAAGCAGGCCTTTCATGCATCCCCTCTCTCTGGTCTTCTCCCCGGCACAGCAAGAGCACACGGACATCTTGCGCAGCTTGCGGTTCACCCTGGCCTTCGTCCACTACGTGATGGAGATAGCGGCCATCAAAGGGAGCACGAGCGAGATGAACAGCTCGGTGGCCTCCGAGTACCAGCTGCAGGAGAGTGTCGTGGCCGACCAGATCAGCCTGCTGAGCAAAGAATGGAGGTAAAGACCAGACCCCGTGAGAACGTTGGCAGAAAGCGGGGCGAGGCTCAGCCCCGGTTTCCTTTGCAGTTGATGGAACCCTCCGCTTAAGAGGGGAAGTTTTCTGATTTCCTTGGCTCTTCCTGGCTGCTTCCTCTGCCCTCTAGGAATCAACCAACCCGTGTCCCCCTCTGCTTTGGGTTTGCTGGTGTTTAAATAACTCCAGCAAGTATTGACAGGCCCCATCCACCTCCTTGCAAGCTATCCAGGCTTACCCCCACTGCTCTTGTTGCCGTGACAGCCAGGGGAATATCTGATGCTCCAAGCCCCGGCTATGGAATTAAATGTCTGGACTTCTTGTCAAGTTGTGTAACTCATGGAAACCCCAAGACCATGGGGTTTTCAAGCAGAGGTGGTTTGCCATTGTCTTTCTCTGCACTGCAACCCCAGTCTTCCTTGGTTTCCCACCCAAGTACTAACTAGGGTCAACCCTGCTTAGCTTCTGAACTCTGATGAGATTGGGCTAGTCAGGTTATTCAGTTCATGGTAAGTCTGGGTTTACCATAAGCCAGCTTTATAGAGGTTCCAAGGCACACATGAAGCTCCTGGACTACAGCAGCGGCCCAGTTGTCTTCAGTTTTCATGAATATTCCATCACAGCTTCATATGTATGGAGCATCCCTGAAGACAAAAGGGAATAAGTTAATCTTAATAATACGAAGCTTCACGTGTGCGTTTGAAACCGTGTGCAAAACAGAGGTATTATATCTGGACGTCTTTGTAATGAAAACTTGAGTTTGTCCTTTGAGAGAGCTTGGTGGAACATTTTATGTTTCTCTTCCAAGCAATAAACAGAATAAAAGCAAATGCACATTTACTTATTTTTTGCACTCTGTACAGTTTTTAGAGCTGCCGTGATGCAAGATGACAATGATTTTCTCTTGTGTGACGGCACCCTAAGAGAACTGCAGAGGGTGTTGTGAAGCATTCGTTCATTGGTGTGCCCTCTTTTCCCAGCTATGCCGAACAGCTGGTGTTGTACCTGAAGGTAGCGGAACTCTTATCCTCGGGCCTCCAGATGGCCATCGACCAGATCCGGGCAGGCAAGCTGTGTCTCTCCTCCACGGTCAAGCAAGGTAAGGGCCGGCCCATGAGGGGGAAGGGACTTTGACAAGCAGAGAGGCCGGAGAGACAGTTTGGCTTGCCCCAGAAGTCAGCCTGTTGTGTTCCCACGCACTTTCGCCACTGCAGTGCAAAGGGACCAATCAGCGAATGGTGTCTTGGGGCTGGATTTTGGGAGAATTGCCTGAGAATCAAATAAACTAGCCAATAATGTTAATGAACGGCTAGGTAGGAAAATGCCTTTTGAACCAAAATGAATTCTTCTGGGTTTTTTAGAGGTTATATAGACGATTCACATTTGGAATTAGCACTAAGTTTACTTGCAGCAGCAAAGATGGGAAGAGAAAGGGTCCAGTAGCACAGCTCTTGTGAACTTCCGTGAGTACCTTGCCACATATTTGGTTCGTCTTTAAGGTGCTACTGGATTCTTGCTCTTTTCTACCGCCACAGACAGACTTAACACGGCTACCCATCATGATCTAGCAGCAAGGATGGTTATTGCAATAAACTGGAAAAATCCAGAATCAGCAACTATCAGTGAGTGGTTTAACGAGATTTGGCTTCTTGCACTGTAATATACTATCATAGCAGGAGTTGCTGGAAAAGTAATTACTCTGCCAACAAGAGTAACTTTATGGAACCTGATTTATGTACTAAATATTGGACATTATTCACTTGTTTCTGGAATTAAAAAAAATATGATAAGATATACCCACTTGCTAATTACGATTTCTTATCAAAAGTACTGGGGAATTTGTTTTGCGTATATATGTGTATATGTATGAGTCAATGTAATAACTGTTTGTCTGTACTGAAATCAAAGGCATCTTTGCGCTTATATTCTTATGTTCTTAGTGACAACCAGTGCAATCCTAAACCGAGATACACCATTCTAAGTCCATTGAAGCCAATGGGGTTAGAAGAGTGTAACTGTGTTTAGGATCGCACTGGAAGTCTGCGTGAGCAAGGTGCCCTGTACCTGCTCTTCTTTTCCCAAATTAGCAATCATCCTCTGAGAGAGAGAGAGAGAGAGAGAGAGAGAGAGAGAGAGAGAGAGAGAGCGCACATTTTTCCGGTTTTGTTTTTGCCGACTTGGAATGCCACTACAGGTCTCCACACAATCTCGGATTGCTGGCTTGAAAAAAACCCAAAACCCAACAAATTGCCTCATTGGGATGTTTCCACACTTAGCGATGTGTGAGAGCTTAACGATAATTGATGTGGATGCAACTTAATAATTGCATGTTATGCCTCTGCTATTAAGTAAAGTGCCGTTCCTCGGCGGGCTGAATCACTCGTTTCACGGCAAAGGTGTGACTCAGGAGGGAAGTCGAGAAAAACAGGAGTCCAGAGGAGAAAAAAAAAATGACGTTTGGATCTGTGTTCATATACAAGCTAGTCTCCTACCTGTTAGATAACAATAGGTAAAGGGTTAGAGTTCCTGAGTAACTGGATCTGGCAACTAATCGGCAGATTTTCCAGTGGGTAGTCTGAGCCAATCTGCAAGCCCTTTGCTTTTGCTGCCCCCCCCAGGAGTTCTCAGACCCCCAGTTCAGAAAATACTGTATAATTAATAACAACTTGGTAAGAGGAGGAGGAGGTGGTGGTTGGATTTATACCCTGCCCTTCACTACCTGAAGGAGTCTCAGAGTGGCTTAAAATCTTTCCCTCCCCCTCCTCACAACAGACACCCTGTGAGGTAGGTGGGGCTGAGACAAGGTTGCCAAGTCTTACCACAGTATTAGCAAGGGAGTCCCAGGCCCTGTCCTGGAGTCCTCATGCGCACGCAAAGTGAGTTCTCTGGTGCGCGCGCAAAGTGACCCGGAAGTGACGTCATCACGTTGGGCACGTCGGGGGCGGGACCACTACCGCTCAAGGGAAAGCCATAGAGTCAAATGATAGAGCATCCCCCCACAACATGCCCGGCGTGATGACGTCACCTCTGGGTGATGTCATCACGCCGGGCACGTTTTCGTGATCCAGGCATTTTGGGGGTGGAGTTCCCCCCGGCGGCCTGATTTGGGCCGGCGGGGAACGGACCCATCGAGCGGGGTTTTCCCCGCCCCCCAGGGGGACCTGGCAACCCTAGGCTGAGAGAGCTCTCTCGAGACCAGCTCTTTCCAGAACAGCTCTGAGAGAACTTGTGCTGACCCAGGGTCACCCCAGCAATTGCATGTGGAGAAGTGGAGACTCCAACCATCACACCAAACTTGCTCAAGATCAAGATCCTTATTACAGATTCAGGGATCCGGCAGGGGAAGGGAGGCATGGGATTGGGTTAAGGGTGAGGAGCAGGCAGGAAACGGATCTTTGTCTAGCCGGCAGTGACTGATGACCCACTTCCTCTCCCTCCCTGTGCCAGTTGTGCGGAAGCTGAACGAGCTGTACAAATCCAGCGTGTCGTCTTGCCACTGCCTGAACATGCGGCTGCAGAGGTGGTTCTTGGACAAGCAGAAGCTCATGGACCGCATCAACAGCATCACCGCAGAAAAGCTCATCTTCAGCCACGCCGTGCAGATGGTAAGGCAGATGTCCCAGGAGAGGCCGTGGCTCATTGGCAGAGCATCTGCTTGGCATGCAGAAGGTCACGGGGTCAACCCCCGGCATCTCTCGTTAAAAAGGACCAGGCAGTAGGTGATGGGAAAGACCTCAGCCTGAGACCCTGGAGAGCCTTCACCAGTCTGAGTACACTGACCTTGACTGGTTTTTTGATTCAGTAGAAACCTCCGAAGGAAGTTTAGAAAACTAGTTAAGGGCCAAAAGTTAAAAACGTCAGTTAAAAAAAATGTTCAAAGTGACAAATGCACACAAAAGAGCATCATATATGACCTGATGCGTTTCGGCCCACAAGAGGTCTTCTTCAGAGGTCAAATCGTATAGAAGACAACATGGGACAAAACCCCTGCTGCACTTGGAAGGCAGTAAACAATTGACACAGGAGGACCAAAAATGGAATGTTCCAATCTGGAACTGAGCGACACACACACAAAAATTTTTTGGGTGGGGCCACAAATGTATCTGGCCTTAGGTCAGAAGCAATTGCACATACTGGAGATAATAAAAGTACCAATACGTACCTTCTGGTTTAGGTCCTTAGAGTACAAGTAGAAGAATCGTTACGTATTGATGACACATTGGCCCTGATAAGGCGATTTTACTGTATCCCTTTGATTATTTTATGAGGCTTTACTTGGGTCCCTTCAAGGTTTTTCTTGAATTTATATTTTATTCAGTGTATACACACACACACACACACACACACACACACACCTTTTAAACATAATCCATTTCTTATCTATTTTTCTCCTTCCAAAGATCAAACTGAAAGTTGAAAACATCAGTTACATTGATTCTAGAGTCCCCCTCCTCTTTCTCTGATTCCCTTCCTTTACCTGTTTTCCATCCCCCGCACAACTTCCTCTCATTCATAATCTAATCCTTATTACATTCTTTCATCAAATTTTTAACACTTCTTTATTTCCTCTACAAACTTCCCTTCTTAGTCAGCTATTAACCTTCATCTACCTTCTTCTTTACCTGTAACAGAAAGCTGGACAAGGTGGCCTCCGATACTGGGGCTGCAGAGAAAACCTCTACAGCAGGAGGCTACCCTCCTCCCTCTTATTGGAGGTCTTGGGGGGAGACCACCCTTCATCTCCTTGCTATGCCGTTGGCTTTAACAATTCATTTCCTATATTATTTTACCTGAGTTATAATTCCCACTTAACATAGCTTCTAACTTACTCTATTTATTCTCCTATTTATTACTCTCAGCATCTCTTCGTCATAACATAATGTCCCAGTTCAGACGCTTCCGTCCGTTAGTTTACTTACTGCGTCCTTTAATTTCTTTCCTGTAGCTCATTGTAAGCAAGGTTTTTATATATATTTTTTTAAATAAACACGTGTACTTTTGTCTATACCTATTGATGTTTTTAGCTTTTGGCCCTTTACTAGTTTTCTAAACTCCCTTTGGAGGTTTTTGCTTGGTTGGTTTAGTTTCTCTTCCCCTCTCTTTGTGGACTAATTCAGTAGAAGACGGCTTCATGTGTTCATGTTCTGAATGGCTGCTAGGGCATTAGGGGTGGAGATGGATTGGATCTTGGGGTCTGTCCGTTTTGGTGCCCGAGAGACAAACTAGACGGGATGTTTTTTCTGCCCTGGTTCTCGGTTCCCACTGATAGCCCCGATGGGCTGCCTGTGTGGCCTCTCAGTAGGGTAAATATGGCCATTTGGGGTTGGGGAAACTGTTTTGGGAAGAAGGTGAAGACCCTTTTCCTTTCGCGGTGCGGTTTCGATCCAACAGAGCTCCTGCAGCATATGGGAACGACAGCTGCTGCCTGACCGCAAGGAATGAGAGCTGGGCTTGTCAACGATTCTTTAGGTTGATTGGCAGGGATGCTCTAGGCCAGGGGTGGCCAACCTTGCTTAACGTAAGAACCACATAGAATAAACATCAGATGTCTGAGAGCCACAAGACAGGAACAAATATCACACACACGTTTTTATTTTTAAAAATATGCAAATTTGCTTTTTATTAACGTTAAATGGGACTGCCAAAAATAAAAACAAACGAGGAAAACCAGTTATTGATAATGATATTACTTGTTTGCTAATGATATTGAGAGAGATGGAAAGAAAGAATTAAAGAAGTGGAAAGAAAGAGAGAGAGAGAAACTAGGAAAGCAAATAGATGGGAGGGAGGAGGGAAGGAAGGAAGGGAGAAAGAGAGAAAAAGCATGCCTCCCCTTTGCTTCCCCAGACGCCTTGCCAGGAGCCGCACAATATGTGTGAAAGAGCCGCATGTGGCTCCCGAGCCACAGGTTGGCCACCCCTGCTCTAGGCTTATCCTGCATTGAGCAGGGAGTGGGAATAGATGGTCTGTATATATAATTCTAACCCAGACCTAGTTCAGGGGCAGGGGGGGTCTCATCTAGTTTGGCCCCGAGTCTGGTAATGCTCTTTGCCAGGCCCCTGGCACTCTACCCTTCCCTCACCACTGCAATGCTCTTCCAGAACGTCTTCAGAGAGGTCGTGTGGGTCTCCTCGGGGTGGGCCGGCGGAGAGGGGGCCGGTCTTGTGTGTAAGTCGAGTGGCCCAAGCAGCGTTCTACAGCTGAAGGGCCACCAAAGCCTTCCTTTCTCCCAGGTTCAGGCCGCAGCGCTGGACGAGATGTTCCATCACCGAGAGGACTGCGTGCAAAGATACCACAAGGCGCTGCTGCTGATGGAGGGCCTCCTGGGCATCATCACGGAGCAAGGGGACATTGAGAACATTAACAAATGTAAGGGCCAGCCACTGTTGGAGAGCTCGGGAAAGGTTAGGGTAGAGTTAGGTCAAGTTGGGTCGCCGTATTAGCGGGGCTCGTTCCGTAGCAGGAGCTCCTCTGCATATTAGGCCACACCCCCTGATGTAGCCAATCCTCCAAGAGCTTACAGAGCTCTTCTTACAGGGGCTACTGTAAGCTCTTGGAGGACTGGCTACATCAGGGGGGTGTGGCCTAATATGCAGAGGAGCTCCTGCTACGGAATGAGCCCTGCGTGTTAGTCTGTCTGTAGCACTGGGAAAGAGCAAGAATCCAGTAGCGCCTTAAAGGCTAACAAAATTTGTGGCAGGGCAGGAGCAGTGACTTACGAAAGCTCCTACCCTGCCACAAATGTTGTTAAGTCTTTAGGGTGCTACTGGTAGATTAAGGGTTAGCTTTGCAGGGAAAAGAGCCTAGTGCCTTTGCTAATGAATCTTACGTAGGAGTGCCGCGTCCGTGCTGGAAGGCTAAGGAGGGGTACAGAAGCAGCCCCTTCTGCTCCCTCCACAAAAATCCCGACCACCAGAAGATCTGGAAGGAGCAGAGAATGGCTTTTCAGTGCTCTTTTTAGCTATGCAGTCGTATAGAAGGCTTAAAGGAGTCTAGAAGAGTCACACCCTGATCTCTCCTCCAAGAAGGTTTATTTGTGTATGAAACTGCTGCACACTTTGGGGGGGGGGGGCACTGGAGACTATCTGGCCTAACCCCCTCCAGGCTTGGAATCCCTGCTGAGTGACACAGTGTCAGCCAAATTGCCTTATTTCTTAATAATAGCTTGGGGAATTATGAATATAAAATGGCAGTAGGCATATAGCCTTGATCGTGACCTGCGTATACTGGAATCAGAATTCCCAAGAGCCCAGGGATAGACACAGAGACCGGGTAGCTGAAATAATGATTTCTTTACTAAATATTCTCAAGCGTACGAACAGTATTCAAGCATTCATACACACATGACAGAACTAAGAAAGCAGAGGTGATCGATAGCTAATAGAGGGGTCAGTTATGGGGTGATACCACCTGTCCAGGCGTGCAGAGGTTCATGAAGAAGGGATTTATAGCCCAAACCCAAAGGTTTGGGGGTGGACTGCCAGTTGGCATCAGGGCAGAGGCGCATGTGCCTGGACAGATACAGACATTGGAAAACAATGCAGACCAATAGGAGGTCTTGAGGGGCTTGTCTGAGGTGAAGGCAAAAGATTCCCTGGGCCAATAATGAGTGCCAGGGGTCTGTGACATCAGGATGGGCAAGGCCTAGATGTGACCAATGAGCTCTCAGAGGGGGCAGAGTCTGCATTAACAATAGAAGCCAGCAGTGTTCCCTCTAAGCTGAGTTAGTGTGAGCTAGCTCACAGTTTTTTAGCCTCTGGCTCACACATTTTTGTCTCAGCTCAGGAAGGATGGCTCCAGAGTGAACTAATTTATGCAGTAGCCAAATCGCTCGCTCACAGCTTTAATGGCAGTGGCTCGCAAAGTAGAATTTTTGCTCACAAGACTCCACAGCTTAGAGGGAGCATTGGAAGCCAGGTGTTGGGTGACGGTACTGGGGCTAGCTGAATGGATTCTGTGTCCACTGATCGTTCTGCCAAGGCAGTTGAATAGGTTCCCAGATATAGACAAAAGATAGGAGACGGGTCCCTGACTAGCGTCAGGAAGGACTGCAAATAATTTGAATGTTTGATGGGTTCGTCTCGGTATCCTGAGAGATGGAGTAAGGAAGAACAAGCGTGGAGACAACGAATTCACACCTAGACGTGGGATCACACTAAAGGGCTGGGTGAGGTTCTGGAGACAGGAGAGCTATTCGCCAGGTGGCAACTGAATAACCTTTAGAAATGTAGGTTTTATTTATTTATTTATCTGTTCATTTAGTTTTGGATTTATACCCCGCCTAGCCAGCATACGCCGGCTCAAGGTGGCTGACAGGGTTAAAGTGAACAGCATTAAAATTATAATCAGTTAGCTTAAAACACCCAAACGCAAAACTACAGGAATTGGCAGCCCATCACTCCCAACCCACAGCGCAGCAGTACCAGATCCAAGGCCAGGCAATTCCACCGGTTGTTATTCCGGCCAGAGATTTAACCTGGCATTTGGCAACGGCCCCTTCCCCCAGTGGCGGCTCCTAACCAAAAGCCTGGCGGAAGAGCTCCGCTTTGCAGGCCCTGCGGAACTGCAGAAGGTCCCGCAGGGCCCTGATGTCATCCTGGAGTTCGCTCCACCAGGCCGGAGCTGCCACTGAGAAGGCCCTGGCCCTGGTGATTGATAACCTGGCCTCTCTAGGGCCGGGGAGGGCCAGGCGATGTTGCATGCCTGACCGCCGTGCTCTCGGGGGTATACACGGGGAGAGGCGGTCCCTTAGGTAGGCAGGCCCCTGACCATATAGGGCTTTAAAGGCTAAAACCAGCACCTTGAACCGGATCCGATACGCTATAGGCAGCCAGTGCAGTGTCCTCAGCACAGGCTGGATGTGGTCCCGCACCGAGAGACCCGTCAACAACCTGGCCGCGGCATTCTGCACTAGCTGCAGCTTCCGGAGCTGAGACTAGGGCAGCCCCATGTAGAGAGCATTACAGTAGTCCAGCCTCGAGGTGACCATTGCATGGATCACTGTCGCCAGGTCATTGCGTTCGAGGAAGGGAACCAGCTGCCTAATCAGCCGCAGATGGTAGAAGGCTGCCTTGGCAGCGGCTGCTACCTGGGCCTCCATAGTTCAAGAGGCATCCAGAAGCACTCCCAAACTCTGGACCTTCGGCGCTGGCACCAACGGTGCCCCCCAAAGGCCGGCAATGGGATCCCTACCCCCGGGCTGCTCCGACTCAGGCACAGGACCTCCGTCTTCATTGGATTTAATTTCAGTTGGCTCAGCCTGAGCCACCCCGCCACGTCCTGAAGCGCCCGACTCAGATCTTCTGGGGTAGCCCCAGACTGGACCGGACTAGATGATCTTCGACGTGGTCTTTGTGCTTCACCCCCATGGGTTTAGTGCGCCTGCGCCGAAACCATCGGTATTGTAGAAAGCTCAACGGATTTCCGCACTCAGCGCCTCCGGGTATGCGTGGGAGCCCCAGCACGCATGCCCAGAGGGGCGGGGGCACAGACATCCCGCCAGTTCTTTTCTGACAGCTGCACTGTTACCAGCTCTCCGTAGGTCGGCTTTATCTTCCTGTGGAAAGCTCTTCGCTCAAAGTTCTTTAGAAATGTAGATGTTTTACCTGGTGGAACTGCCATTGTTTCATATGCATACCTTCCTGCGCGGGTTGCCTTGTTGTCACCTGAAAACGGACACCCTTGTTTCCAGAGCTACGACTTGCTCTGTGTTTCAGAACCAGGAGTCTCTTCCTTGGCCTGAGTTTTGCGGGTCTCTGGTTCAGGTTAGAAAGTGGGGTGCCCCTGCTATTGGGACTACCTGAGAGGAAAAGCAGTGCCTCCGGACAACACCAGCCCCCCAAAAAACCTGGGAACTCCCCCCACCCCCCAGATTGGGAAATGCATAGATCCATTATTAGGATTGCCCAGTTTAGAAGTTAAAAGCGGGTGTCAGGCACCTTGATTTAAAGGGGGGCTGAGGTGTTAGAGCAGAGGTTCCCAACCTTTTTGAGCCCGTGAGCCCCTTTGGAATTCTGGTGCAGCGCGGTAGGGGCAGCCACAAAATGGCTGCTGCAGGACGAAAAGCCAGCCACAAAATGGCCGCCGCAGTTTACCTTCAGTCACCCAGTGAACATCCTTGTGCCGTGGTGGCAGCCGCTTCCAAAGCAATGTTTTTAAAAAACTGCTCGGCCAGTCAGATTTCCTGTGGCTCGTCAGAAGCCCTGCTGGGCAAAAGCCCCACCTGGCCCCACTCGCTTCCGAAAAACATCTGGTGGGCACTGTGGAAGGTGTGGCCAGTGGCGGGATGGATGGCAAAATGATCAACTTCCCTTTTCTCCTTTTCAGGTAAAATGTGCATCGAGCGCCGACTGTCAGCCCTGCTGTCTGGGATCTGTGCGTGACAAAACGAGCCCTCGCCCCACAGGCGGCCACCGCTGGTTCCTCAGAAGGAGGGGGCGCACTTCATCCAGACAAGCCTCCACCACACAACTCTTGGATGCTGGCCGGGGTCTCGTTCCCTGGTGGCTGTATTCCAGGAGATCATTTCCAGGTTGGGATTGCCACTTCTTCCCCTGCCGCTTCCGGGACGGCAGCGAGGATGACTGCGAGCCTCTTGACGTGACGCAAAGCGAGAGAGAGAGGCACAAACCGGCACGTGGAAGGCTTTCCCCCTTCCCTTTGGGTGGCAGATACTGGATCAAGGATCAAACCTCCTCCTTCATGTGTCCCCTTCAGAGGACAGGGCTACCACTGGGCTGGCCCCCTTGGTGAGCCGGGGACGCTCTGTTGCTTTGTGCGCCATCGCTGGCGGTGGATGCACCGAACGTGTTCGCTGGTAGACAACAGGAGTCGGCTGGGAGGCCGTGTCATTGGTTGGGAAGAGTGTCATTCTGCGAGGGGGGGGGGCTCCTCTCTCCCGGCTTGACTGACAGCCAGTCTCTTGGGAGCTTTCTGAAGATTTGTCCCTCCTCCTGGTTCTGGAGACTTTCCCCTCTCCCAACACTCGCTAAAGCATTTCCGTACTGGCAGCCTGAAAATAGGAGGAGCATTCTACGTGGCGGGGGGCGCGAACCCCAAACTTCCCTTTGGCTTGAACAACCGCAGCTGTTATCCTCCCGTAGCAAAGCTGGAATCTGCTCTCAGGACAGCATGTCTTGGGCGGGGCGGCGTTTCTTGCTCGCTATGTGGGAAGGGCCGCCAAGAGATTTGTTTGTTTTTTGAAAAACAAATCTTTATCTACAAACTATTTGGAGCAGCGGAAATCGACCGCGGACTGTCTCGCATCGGTTACAAGAAGCCAAAACGTGTTATATGTATTTTTTCTTCTTCTTCACCCAAGGAGGGGAAATCCGAAGTCGATGCATGGATCTAACCCCCTCCCGTCCTTACGTCGCCACGTATCCAGCACGAGAAAGCATCTGTTGTGTTTCTGGCTGTCGGCTGTGGGTCAGGAATGAAGACTCCTTTCCCAGGGAAGAAGAAAACACACACACACATACACACACACACACACACACACACACACACACACAAATAAGCTTTGTGAATCAAAGGAGCACTTTATAGACTGTTTGAACTTGACCTTCGGGCATTGTGTCCCGCAGTGATCCCAGGACACGGTCACTTCCCAACTCCTTCTCCCACCCCCCTCCCCTTCTGCCTGTTTGTTGATATATTGTTGATCGACTGGTTGTTGGGTTTGGGTATTATCTTTTTATTTTTTAAAGATTGCACTACGAGTGTGTATGTGTGTTTGCGTGTGCATAGATATTAATACATATTTCTGGCGTTAATATGTATTAATGTGCATGTGACATCACGCGTTGTACATGGTTTTTTTTTTTTTAAAAAAAATTGTACTGTATCTTCTGCTTGCAAGGAGGAAACTAGCCGCACAGCCCACTCTCACTCCAGGATCCAGCTGCACTAAGAGAAGGCGTAAGTTTGCTTTTAACATTTTTATGATTGGTTCTCCTCTCCCCGCCCCCCCCCCCGACAATGGGGGGTGCCTGGATAAACCAGGCTAGCCCCGTGTCGTTGCATCTCGGAAGCTAAGCAGGGTGAGCCCCGGCTAGTATTTGGATGGGAGACCCTGAAGGAAGGCCGAGGTCGTGATGTGGGGGGCAGGCATTGGCAAACCACCTCTGAACGTCTTTTGCCTCGAAAATCCCACGGGGTCGCCAGAAGTCAGTGGTGACTTGACGGCACTTTCCGTCGCCCCCAATGGACATGCCGTTGGCAGCTCAGAGACGAGCCTTTCCGTCTTCCCTGCTCACAAATTAACAAAATGCATTTTTATTTTATTTAGGTTTTTTTTTAAATTAGGTTTTTTAAAAAATTAGATTTTGGGGGGGGGGGGGGGGAACTGTCCATTTTAACCTTCATGGACTTTTCTATGTGAAAAGCAACGATGTAGCCAAAAAAGGAAAGGAGGTGCGCTCTGTGTGTGTGTGTGTGTGTGTTTGTGCGTGTGTGCACCTGTACAGCTGTGTCTTGTCCGTGTGGGCGGAGAGTGGTGCGGCTGCAAGCCGATGCGTGAGAGACGGTCTTGCCTTGTGGGTGGGTGGGGTTTTTGTTGTTTTCGTGCGTGTGGTTTTTATAGGATGGAACCGCTTCACCGCAGTATTTCTTTTCATGCTGCAAAGCTTTCCTCGGTAAGCAAAAACCTTCCTTTTTCGGGGTGGGGGGGGGAGGAGTCAGATGTGTTTGTTTGCACCCGGCAGGTGTGGCTGTTGTCATTTGTTTTCTGGCACGTTGGCATATGATTTTTAATATTTTTTTTGGTGTGTTCTTTTCCAAAATATGCAAAGAACAACCCCATTGACCTGGGAAGCCGGATCTATCTGTGGCAGTAGATGGACTAGCACGGGGGGGGGGGGGGGGGATGCAAAAATAAAAATGAAATAAACCCCACCCAAGAGACAATCCAGATGTCGGCATAACTAGCATGTTTCATGGAATCTGCTGCTTGCGCCAGCTTTTCCATGCTGTCTGTTTACTGCCAGTCCGGCCCACAGCTCACTTCTGTGGCATCTACTGTCACGCATAAACCACGTTCAGAAGAAGGAAGGGTTTGAGGTCCTTGTTGCCCTTACAACAGCGGACTTTGACGCGACTGCTTGAGTTCACCTGAGCATTATGTCAATGGTGCTACTACTAGAGGCGCTGCTGTGGTCAGATCCGCCATTGGTTGGCGGTTAGTTTACCGTTCAGTCAAGCCAAAGGTCAGGTCCGCTGTTGCTCCCGGTTTTGTGGGCACCCTTCCTTGGCCCGAAAAATCCACACAGCAGGAAGCACGGGACAAGGGAGCGTCCTCTCCAGTTCCTGCTGTTATTTGTCCGCCTCCCTTCCCTATGCTCACGCTCTGTTCTGACAAATATAACCAAATATTAACAGAGCTGGCATTTGGGGGAGGGAGGGAGAAACCCAATAAATAAAAGCCAAAGTCTATTCCATAGCCAGCAGCGTGTACTCTTCTCGTACGTGATCCATTCTCTTGTACATGATTCGCTTTGGCGCGATTCAGATGGGAAGACGAAGCCTCGGGGAATCTTTGGGCTGCCGTACGCCATGCCTGTCCCCCATCATGGACAGGCATTGCAGGAAGGACTTCTGCTTTAGTGGTAAACCGGAGCTTGCCGTTGTCGTTCGCCAAACTCTGGTTTATACGCTGCCTTAACCAGCTTGGAATCATGGTGTGTAGGGAAGAAGGAAGGCCATGGCCTTGAATCCTAGACTTACCTATATCTCCCTCCTGTGGAGCCCCTTAGACATCTTTTCCAGGGGCTGAGGGGACCCCACTGGGTAGTGTAAGGGGCAAAGCGGTGGTAGGGGTCTTCAGTGGAAGGGTGGAATCTGACAAAATCCCCCCCTCCACTGATACAAGGGCCTTCACTCACCAGAAACATGGTGTAGGATCCAGGGTTTATTTTTTCCGTTTTGGATTAAGAAAAACTGGTTTGCCGCAAAGGCAGGTGTTTCCCATTAGCTGGCAGCCCACACCTGGCTTCTTGATGTGAGAGTCATTACATGTGAATGGTTCTTTCATGTTCTTATCCTGTTTTAATGCTGAAATAGTACAACTATCCTCTTTGCCTGTGTAGTGCTGTTGCTCCCCACCACTACAAAAATTAAACTGACTGCCCAGGTTGGAAATCTCAAGTATTCCCTCTTTGGTCTGCCACCCAGTTAACTGTATGAAGCCTTTAGTAATCAGTTATCGGTTAAATCGGTTTAAATTTACATAGGTAGTTTTGGAGGGGATTCCCCCCTTTTAAATGATTCTTCTAACCACAGAGTTCCTGGCAATTCCTAGAGTGACCCAGAAGTGACAAGGATAGCTCTAGGAACTGCTAGGAACTCTGTGGTCAAATAAGGTCTTGTTTTTCTTTTTTTCTCCCCAGGACAATCATGCTACCCTCCCCCTTGGCCTCGGTTTCCTCTCACCAATCTGGTGAGCATCGATAGGCAAGGACCTCAATTATTTGGAGGTCTCCTGCCATAAGTGGGCAAACGGGGACCCTAGTTTCAGCAGCCATCATCTTTGAAGAGGCATGCCCTTCTGTGGACTTCTTATTTTTATCACTTGTGTGGCTGTATTGCATTGGGTTCTTTTAATTTATCTGTACACGTTTTGCTCCCCTTCGTAGTTGTTTCAATATTACATCACTGTATCTTCAGCATATTTCCCCACAGTTTTAAAGTGCAGGGAAACAGGCCGGATATGCAGTGATATAATATTGAAATGACCACTAGAGGGAGGAAAACCTGTACAGAAAAGGGGAAATGCCCGACACAATGCAGGCACGCAAATAATTAAAATAAGAGTGCGGAAAAGCCCATGGTGTGTGTGAGAGAAGCGGACTGCCTCTTCAAAGATGGCACTGGTAGCCTGCAGGGTGTGTTTTTCTTAATCGGTGACCATGTAGGCCACAGAAGAGGCACACCCTGTTTTGTGAAAGCAAAGAGGAACGCCCCTTCCAAAATGTGATCTACCACCTATAGTTCCTATAAAAATATTAAAATTATATCTTAGCTTGGCCAGTTCATTGGGGATGCCATTTTAGTGATCAGAAAGCTTTTTATTTGACCTAACCAGACACTAACCCGCCCATCACCATCCATACCTTGCGCGCACACCCCCTTGGACAGTGGCGGGTTTTATTAAGAAGTGTGCATCGAAACTGAGCAGGCACACAGAGCTGAACGCATGAACTGTCCGGAAACGCATTAATGAGCTGACGCCACCATTGGGTACACCATGGGTGCCTGCTTCACTAAAAGCTTTTCTTCGTGACCCTGCAGATGCCCCCGATTTCTCCACTAGCTGTTCCAGCAGCTTCACTCCAGGGTTTGCTTCATGAATAAACAGCCCCATTTCTCTCTCCCCCCCATCTTGGGGAAAGGCGGGATTTAGACACTAGCAGGTTTCTTTTTTGGTTGTTGTTTTTTCCCCAGCTACAGGTTTAACTAAACCGTATCCCTTCCGCCAGCTCGGCACTAACTTTCCAGCTCTACTTAGTTACTTGAATGTATCAAAGTTGGCCGCATTCAAGCTAGGCATTGCTTTCCCCACTCCCCAGATATGTGGTTTACAGAACTTCACCCTATATATAAATATATATATATATATATATTTCTCAATACTTGAAATTGTAGCCACTTGTGCTTGGATTAAAAATAATAAAAAGAACGGAGGTGTCTTTGACCACCCGGGTAGTGATTTTTAATTCCCCCCCCCCCCTCCCAATCTTAATTGCATGTAGCATGAAACAAAATTTTCTTTTGGGGGGTGGGGGTGGGGAGGAAGGTGAAAAATAGTATTTATTGCTTTGTTAAACAAGTAAGAAATAGAAAAGGGGCTTTTATATAAAAAAGAGGGGGGGAAAAGAAAACCCAGGCGGAAGTGGCTATCGTAGTCTATTCACTATCGTTAATGGATGTTTTACCGTCGTTATGTCTGTACGTAGTGTCTTCAATTAGATTTCAAGAAACCTCAGCCATATGTATCTTCAGGTCTGCGAGGAAGCTGTGTGCTGTTTGGTGTTCACACGGCTATTGCTTGATAATGTCATTTTTTATCATTATTTCATGTCTTGTGATTGTTGTGTTTGTTGTTTTTTGTTGCTTTAAATTGTATAATGCCAACTTAAGAAAATAAATTGGTTTCTAATTGTTGGCTGTGCTTGTTTTTTTTTTTTTGTAGCCCATCTTTTCAGAACCTCAGACTCATCAGCGGGTTCTAGATCAAATTGAGCCTGAATTCCCCCTAGAAGCTAAAATGACCAAACTGAGGCTCTCATGCTTTGGTCACGTCATTATTAGGTTAAGTGTAAAAAAAATCATTTGACTTGGGAGCACAGAAGCTTTACACAGTATTCCCCATCCTCCACATTTCCTGGTTAAGGGGAAAATGCTGTTCAAACAAATTACAAAGATGATCTGACTCCAGTGGTAAAAAGAGAAAGAAATTTTACTTACAAAAATAGAATCCCGTCTTACATGACATATTTGTGTAGGTACCATCAGGGGTTATTTTGAGCAGGAACGCCGTTCCGGGAGTAACAAGCCCAGGAGCGGGCACATATGGTGATGCACTGTGCAAAAAAGCAAAAGATTACTAACGATCTGTCTTTTCATACTTGTCGTAGGGTAGCTTCTCTGCAAGAGCAAAGGAAACCTAAAGTGTCTTTAGTCAAAGTGTAAAGCTGGCTCACCAGCTCTGAGTTGGGAAATACCTGGAGATTTTTGGGTAGAGCCTGAAGCAGTGGGTGTTGCCTTCTGATACACTTCCCGTGATGTCAGGGGGTGTGGCATATGCTAATGAGTTATGCTAATGAGCTCCTGCACCTCTTTTTCTACAAAATGACCCCTGTACATTTAACTTATTGTGAACGGATTAACTTCAAAAAAGGTTAACTTGCTAAAGCTCCAATCCCAGGTATGAGAAAGAGAAGAAAAAGAGAGGTCCCAGATGAAACAGAAGGCAAGCAACAGCCAAAGAGGGCTCAGCATCTGTCCGGTGGCTGGGTGGGGCCAACTGCCAAGTGCACCCCCATGAGAGAATTCTCTTGACCCTTTCCCTCCCAGGCCCTCTTGCAAGCAGAGTTACAACGTCCAACAATTACAAGGAGACAAGAGTCATTGGAGTCAGTTTGCAAGGCTGTGAACTAGAGGACGTTTTGGAGGACAATAATTCATGGGGTCACTGTAAGTCAGAAGCAACTGGACAGCACTTAACACACACCGAATCTAATAAATTGGTTTCTAATTGGTGGCGGTTTTTCAGTCGCATGTATTTTTAGATCTTCGGACTCTTGCTATTGACTGAAGACAGGCCCTGTTTTTTCCTCTTGGTCCTAGCAGTCATTGGGGTGGATCCATCAATGCGTTAGCCACAAACGCAATAACACCTGTGGAGTGTCACTTTTGCAGCTCCCCCCCTCCTTCCATGACGGCCCAAAACGGACCCTGAAATTCCTCCTGGTGGTCCACTCTCTCCCAGGAGCAGGATTTCAGGGGTGGTTTCAGGCAGCCATGGGAAGGGGGCAAGGAGCAAAAGTCATGCGCTGTGGATGGAAGTCCTTGCGCTTGTGGAAACGCACCGTTGTCCTTCCTTTATCTCTTTTGTTCCAGATTTTTTTCTTCACGGTTGGGACGAGTTGCTGGGAGGAGTATTTATTTATTCGGATTGTTCTGGGCACAGCACTTCCGAGAGCATACAAAGGGAACGCCCCGTGCTCCCAGGGTTCACAGTCTAAAATTAGATCCAAGGAAAACGGAGGGGAAGAATGTGTGTGCATTTCTTTGGCACTTGCTTCGCCCTGGTTGCAGCATGCTCATGCCGAGGCAAAGAGAGTACAACCAAAAGGGAGAAAAAAGAAAGTAAAATATAGCTATGCAGATGGTGCAAATGTACAAAATATGCATAATTTAATAATGCATTCAAAAGTGCTAAAATAACATTTAAAAACAACAGTCCTGTGGTTCAGTTTATAAGTACTTAATCCCAATATAACGACAAATATCCATTTACATAAATACAGGTTTAAAAGTACACATTGTCTCCATGTGCAAGAACCGGAACCAAACGCATTTCGGCACCCAGCCTTCCTCAGTGGTATAATTCAAACGGAGCACTCCATTAATTCAATGATCTGTCAGTAATGTAGGAGGACTCCATTAATTTAACAAGGACACGCATAAAACTGAGCATACACACACAATGGACACTGAGATGTTCACCCGTGGTGTAAGTGATGTCAAAAAAAAAAAATGGTGATCCAACATGGGCAATCCATCAAGATGTAAAATATTTCCTTTGCCCCTGTCTCTTCTTAGGTCCAATCTGAAATGCTCAAAGCTCCAGTGGAGCCGCCCAGGTACAACTAGAAAAGACATTTGTCTTTATACTGGGATTAAGTATTTATATGCTGAACCACAGGACTGTTGTTCTTAAATGATACTTTAGCACTTCTGAATGTATTATTAAATTATAAGAACATAAGAGAAGCCAATGTTGGATCAGGCCAATGGCCCCTCCAGTCTGACACTCTGTTACACAGTGACCAAAAACACCAGGTGCCCTCAAGAAGGTCCACCAGTGGGGCCAGGACACTAGAAGCCCTCCCACTGTTGCCCCCCCAAGCACCAAGAATACAGAGCATCACTTGCCCCAGACTGAGAGTTCCTATCTATACCTTGTGGCTAATAGCCACTCATGGACCTCTGCTCCACATGTTTATCCAATTCCTTCTTGAATCTGTCCAAGCTTGTAGCTGCCAGCACCTCCTGTGGCAGTGAATTCCATGTGTTGATCACTCTTCGAATGAAATACATTGTTTTGGACATTTGCACTGCGTGTAAAGGCAAAGCGAGTATCCATGCGGATTTCCCAGCAGCCCAGGGTCTCGTCAATGGCACTGCAACCCGCAGAAGAGCAACAGATGCTGACCTTGCATGCCAAACAATGGTCGCCCTGGCAGCGGTTGCACTAACGAAGCACATGCAGATGTTTTGCATGGGATGCCACCTGAGAGACTGAGCTCACATGACAGAGCCACTTTCCTTGCCAGGGTTGCACTGAAACTGAGGCAGGGAGAGAGGGCTTAGAGATTGTGCCCAAGATTTTGCAGGAAAGGAAGGGGGTCAAAGGAAGTGAGGGAAGTGGCGTTCTAACAGGAGTTCCGGGCGTGCAAGAAAGACAGGCCATCCTTGCTTGAGGAAGCAAGAGACCTTCAGACACCTGAGGGTAGACAGCTTTAAAAGGGGGTTAGATGGGTTGATCAGTGGCTACTAGCCACGGTGACTAAAGGGGACCTCGGCATTTAGAGGCAGTCAGTGTCTGAATCCCAGAGCCAGGAGGCACACCAGGGAAGGCCTCGGCCTCTATGCCACGCTGTTGGACCTCCAGAGTAGGCTTGCCAAGTCCCCCCAGGGGGCGGGGAAAACCCCGCTCCAGCAGCCCGCTGCCCGCCGGCCGGGATCGGGCTGCCGGGGGGACCCCCGCCCCCAAATTGCCAAGCTGCAGCGACATGACCGGCGCGATAACATCACCCGGAGGTGACGTCATCGTGCTGGGCACGTTTTTTGGGGGGACGCACTGTAATTCGAGGGAAAACTCTATGGTTTCCCCTTGAATTACAGAAGTCCCGCCCCCGACATGCCCGATGCAATGACGTCACTTCCGGGTCTCCTTCTTCTTCATCATCATCAGATCTTGAGATCTTTGCTTTTACCACCTTGTACGAAAACATTCTGAAGACACTGAGAGCCGCACACAACTTTTGCCCAGTTTCCATCAGTGTTTGACTCTGTCAATGGGTGGCATCTCTGCTTTTAATTATCTCCCCAAACAAACAGTCAGCAACTCTACATGCCACAGATCACTTCGGCGGGGAGATGCAAGCATCCCAAATGGTTTCTTGTAGCTCACTGACATCTCCCTTCCTTGGGAAATTATTGGTCTTGGCTCAGCCTGAATAAAATGCTTGCAGATGCGCGCAGTGTTGAATCCCACACATTCTTACAGACCTAAGTTGACGTAAGCATTGTCTTCCAAGGTCAACCTAGCCATTCCGGGGGCCTGAGATGCTTGGAAGCTCCAGCTCCATGGGTCTTCCTGTGTGTTCCAAACCAGGGAGCGCGGTTGTTTTTTTAAATAAATAAAAGGAGTCTTGGCTTTTTTCTGATGTGGACAGATCAAAGACAGTGACAGTGTATAACTTGGCCAGAATACTCATGGCAGTTTCCACCAGAAAAAATCTGGGAGTGGCATCCCCTTGGAACCCTCTGTGCTGACAGTTGACTGCTCGCTTGGGATTTACAGGGAAACATTATCTTGATCTGTCTACAGGAAAACATGGAACACAAGACAAGGCCTCTTGACCAATAGGTGGGTTCTAGATCAAATCAAGCCTGAACTCTCTCGAGAAGTTTAAAATGACTATACTTAGGCTATTGTACTTTGGTCATAGCATGAGAAGACCAGGCTCACTGGAAAAGACAACAATGCTGGGAAAAGTTGAAGGCAGCAGGAAAAGAGGAAGACCCGACCGGAGACGGACTGACTCAATCAAGGAAGCCGTGGTCCTCGGTTTGCAAGACCTGAGCAAGGCCGTTAACGATAGGACATTTTGGAGGACCTTAATTTATAGGGTCTTGACGACACTTAACACACTCTCTCACTGTAGAGCAAGCACGGCTTTGCAGGTGCACTCAGCCACCATGCTTAAAAGTAAAACAATGGCTTCTCCTTCAATCTCATCAAGGCCAGCGAAGTACAGTGGGTCCATGGTCAAGACGACACCCAGTGACCTGCACACAGGATAAGAGCATCATCAGCACCACTTCCTCTTCACTCCGTCTTCCCGCGCTCAAACATACAATACCCTGCCTACTTTTTCCGTGGTCAGTGCTAGCAGGAGCCCAAGAGATTTACTACACGGCTCCCTTCTGTGTCGCTCTATCCAGGAAACGAGAGATCATCCCAGTCCTTTGCGATGTCTCTGAGACAATCTATCATTTCCTGGTGGGAGTGGATCGGTCAAGTGCCTGTGGTTGGCCAGTCTGCCGGCCTTGGCAGGTGCCTAATTATGCCAACCCCTTGTTCCTCTCCATCCTTCAGATGGGCTGCGTGTTCTGTGTTCGGCCGCCTGCCTGCTAACACTGCCTCCCATTCCCAAACTCCATCAAGCTCCTCTCGGCTTCTGAAATCGTCCCCAGGGGAGCACTCACTGGAGAAGACCCTGATGCTGGGAATGACTGAAGGTCAAAGAAGAAGGGGACGGCAAAGGATGAGATGGTTAGACAGTGTTATCGATGCAACGAACATGAAATTAAGCAAACTCCAGAGGACAAGGAAGGGCTGGAGGGCCTGGCGTGATGTGGTCCATGGGTCGGACTCAACTGTGCGACTGAACAACAACAACAACAACAAAACAAAAAAGAGAGTGGACACAGAGAGCTTTTTCTCTCTCTCCCAAAATACTAGAATTCGAGGGCATCCAATGAAATGAACTGCAGACCGGAAGGCCGGTAGCTCAGCAGTTTGAGACACGAGTGCTGCATGACGGAGTGAGCTCCCGTCTCTGGCCCCGGCTCCTGCCAACCTAGCAGTTCGAAAGCAAGAAATTGCAAGTAGATAAATAGGTACCACTTCGGTGGGAAGGTAACAGCGTTCCATGAGCCTCAGCATTTAGTCACGCCGGTCACATGGCCACGGAAACGTCTGCGGACAGCGCTGGCTCTTCGGCTTGGAAACAGAGATGAGCACCGCATCCCTAGAGTTGAATTCGGCTGGCTTTCGAGCAGGGAAAACCTTTACCTTTACTAGACTCAAGACAGACAAAAGTTAATACTTCTTAACACAACAAGTGGTAAAAATGTGGAATTCGCTGCCAGAGGATGTAGTGATGGTCATAGGGATACAACAGTTTTAAAAGGGGATTAGACAGATTCTTGGAGGATAGGTCTGTCAGTGGCGACTAGCCCTGGTGACTGAGGGGAACCTCAACATTCAGAGATACTACTCAGTCTCAGAGCCAGGAGGCAACGTCAGGGGAAGGCCTCGGCCTCTCTGCCCTGTTGTTGGCTATCCAAAGGAACTGGTTGGCCACTGTGTGAGACAGGATGCTGGACTAGATGGACCACTGGTCTGATCCAGCAGGGCTCTTCTTGTATTTTTTACATGTGGGTACCTGAGGCAGGAAGAGACTGTTCCCCATCTCGCTTCTCTTTGGAATCCGGTACCATGCCTCCACTCTTCCAGTCTACCTGTCTGCCCACATAGGATGGAAGAGACAGGTGAAGCCAGTGCAGGTAAGCCATTCAGTGAGAGGCACGCTTACTTAATAAGTTTCCAGTCAGTTCACTTGCAAAACTGGAGGGGCGTGGGTGGGAATTGCCAGGAAGCCTCCGTCATTATAGCTTGGATTCAAACCTCTGTTCAGCCGTTGCTTTGTGTTGAAAGGCAAAGGCTCATTTTTGAAGCATGCCAAGGTCAAGATAAGGTCAGACAATGTCTTTATTGCCTGAACAAACTGGGTTGAAATGTAGGGAGGATTTAGCAAAACAGGAACACTCATTTTTTTTTTAAAAAAAAATACAGTGAGAATAACTATTTTTAGCACTCCTAAGTGTCTGCCCGGGTTTTTTTGTTGGCTTAATCATCATGATTTATTTTGTAGCACACAGAGCGATTAAAAACAATACCCCCTCCAAAGCCCTTGGATCGGATCCCAGTTTTTATATATATAGCTGCTGTACAATCCGTCACTGCCGCATCAACAAAGTTAAGTCGACAATACCGAGTCAACAGACCTGGGTGTGGGACAGAAGTTTGGCAAACAGAAAACAGACCGGTCTGAGACATCCTAATTTTAGCTCTTGCCTATAGATGTCTTGCCTGGTTTTAACATACAGTGGTGCGTTTGGGGGGGATTGGGTTTCCAAAGGCAATTTTGTGCATGGGTCCAAACGTCTCCAGGAGAAACGTTCCCTTTGTTTCAGGCGGTTTGTCTTTGAAGCGAACCGCCGAGTTACAAAATCCTTGTGTTACGTCCGTTTCCAGTGTGAGGATTTGCAAACAAATGTGTTTCAGATTTCAGGCTGGGAACTCAATTCCCAGGTGAGTCTGCTTGCCCTATTCTGACTGGGGCTTTGACGCATGAAGCGGGGGGGGGGGGGGGGGGGGTTAAAGCCTTCCACCCATGCTGCTTTCTTAGCCTGAAACTGCTCCAGGGAATACAATCATGCTCTGTGGGTGGAAATCATTTGAGGATGCCAGCTTCCAGGGGGGACCTGGGGATCCCCCGGAATTGCAACTCATCTCTAGGCTACAAAGGTCAGTTCCCCTGGAGAGACTGGCTGCTTTAGAGGGTGGACTCTACGGCATTGTACCCCACTGAGGTCTCTGTCCTCCCCAGGCTCCACCCCAAATTACGGTTGCCAGCCTCCAGGTGGGGCCTGGAGATCTCCCACTTTTACAACTGATCTCCAGCTGACAGAGATCAGCTCCCCCTGGAGAAGATGGCTGTTTTTAAGGGTGGACTGTATGGCATTGTACCATGCTGAGGTCCCTCCCCTCCTCAAACCCCGCCTTCTCCCAGATCCACCCCCAAAATCTCCAGGGATTTTCCAACCCAGAGAAGAAGAAGAAGAAGAGAAAAGATTGGATTTATACCCCGCCCTTCACTCACTTAAGAGTCTCAGAGCGGCTTACAAACTCCTTTCCCTTCCCCTCCCCACAACAGGCACCCTGTGAGGTAGGTGGGGCTAAGAGAGCTCTTTCCCAAGCTGTCCTTGAGGGAACAGCTGGTACAGAGCTATGGCTTGCCCAAGGTCATCCAGCCAGGTGCAAGTGGAGGAGTGCGGAATCAAACCCGGTTCTCCCAGATTAGAGTCCGCGCACTTAACCACGACACCAGACTAACCCAAATCTCTAGGGGTTTCCCAACCTGGATATGGTAACCCTGTCCCCCGCCCCCCATCCCTTGCCAGTGGCCAGGGGGAAATATAGGCAGGTTGTTTAGTCTTAACAGTTGGGGGAGGAAGAAAATCACTGATCAACTGGGACCGATGCAATATTGCGCTCAAAATGGCGGTCTTGCCACCATGCCAAGTCCTCTCCCCCTTTTCTTCTTCTTTTAAATTGGGGGAATATTATTATACCTGTCATTAAATACTTACATCGTATTGTATTCAAAACAAACCGGGAAACCAGATACATTTCTGCATGCAATAAAAGGCATTTCTACATAAAGCAAATGATGAATAGGGCTACCAATATTTTGAAAAGCAAAAAGAGGACATATTTCCCCACGGACTACTTCAAACGAGTGATCACTCTGACAAGTCCCATTTTAAATAGCCCTGCTATTTAAGCTGCAGTAACTGCTACTAATCAGGAATATTCCTAACCTTCCAACTCCCAAAGAGGACATTTTCATCAGTATTTTTTTAAAAAGCCCGAAAGAGGAGAGACACCAAGAAAAGAGGACATGTCCTCTAAAAAGAGGACATTGGGCAACCCTAATTATGAATATTTTTGAGAACCCTGAAATAATTTCCTATTTCCATTTTTTTTAAAATTCCATATTTTGTTTTAACAAGTTCCCATGGCTTGATGGTGTTCCACAATGTGAGGATGGTTTAATGAAACGATCCTGTGAGAACCGATCTCCTTCCCGCCATTATGTTATGCACGGAAGGGCTTTTCCAGATGGGTTCTCCCAGAACTGCCCACCAGAAGCTGAATGTGGCTGTCTTTGCCAAGGAAATGCTGCCATCTGCTGCCCACCCCTGGCATCTTCAGGGAAAGCAATTAAGGAGGGCCTGACCGCTTGGGCACACTTAACTTTCTGCTTCATTACAATGGTCAGAAGCTAGATCGAAGTCGGGACCAAAAAGCTTAGGAGCGACCTCCTGTTTATGAGGGTAGCATAACGTTTCCGTACAAGTTTAACGGTCATGCTCAAATTAAAGGCAGGTGGAGGGGGCCACCTGTCTGGTTTAAGCTGGGAGCGCAGCCATCAAGTTCACTCAGCTGTGAAATCGACCTCATAAAGCCTCTTGGCAGAGGGAGGGAGCGCATGAATCCAGGGCTTACAGCACATGGGGCGCATTAAGGCTTCAGTCTGCTCTTTATGCTACATTCACCACTGGAACTGTGCCACATGTTGAGTTCCAAGCTGCCCCAAATGATTTTACCAAAGTTGCAAACAACACAGTCCTGAACTCAGGCCCATAGCCACGGTGGTGCAAAAGGGGGCGGTGTCCCATCAATCATTTGTCATGCCCCCTCCAATCAGCATTACAGGTTGGTGTGAAATCTGTCACACGTCTTGAGGTAAAAAGTATGAATTTATGACATCTTCCAAGGGTGAATTCTCTATGCAATTGGCTAGAACAGAATTAGCAGTTAGCAGGTCTGGTTTTAAAAGTTTGCAGGGGTGTTGGGTGGCACTGTTAAGAAGCCCTGAGTTAGCGATTTACAGAGAAAGGAAGGTTGAATTTACAATTTCAGGTTCCAGTAAACTGAAAGGAGGTTATTAAAGTAAAGGTAAAGGTTTCCCTTGCTTGAAAGCCAGTCAAATCTGACTCTAGGGGGCGGTGCTCATCTCCGTTTCCAAGCCGAAGAGCCAGCGCTGTCTGAAGACGTTTCCGTGGTCATGTGGCTGGCGTGACTAGATGCTGAGGCGCACGGAACGCTGTCACCTTCCCACTGAAGCAGTACCTATTTATCTACTTGCAATTTCTTGCTTTCGAACTGCTAGGTTGGCAGGAGCTGGGGCCAGAGATAGGAGCTCACTCCGTCATGCAGCACTCGGGTCTTGAACTGCTGTGCTACCGACCTTCCAGTGCTACCGACCTTCCACTGAGCCACTGCAGCCCCTTTAAGAAGGCTATTACACTTTTTTAATTCTGCAAACTAAGTAAAACAGTTGTTTGGGAGGGCATTTTTATACAATTTATGCAGAACAGGGCTGTAGTCTATGCCATAGTGTACACTATATCTTATTATCGATCTGTTGTATGTTCTAAAAAAGGTTCTATCGTGCTCTTACAGCATTGTTTTCATTTTTTTGTAATTCCATTTTCTGCATTGCTTGACATAGCATGTTTGACGCTTGTCTTGCATTTTTGTACGCCCAGTCCTACGGCATTTTTATTCGCTCTCTCATGCAGTTTGATTACCATGTTCTATACCATGTAATCCACTTTGAGTCTCCAGTAGAAAATGGGTAAATAACTAATAAAGTATAAATAATACATAACCAATGATGGGCTGACCGCCACTGTATACATAGACCCCGCTCCCCAGTAAATTTTTTCTGGCTACGGGCCTGGTCGTACCCATTTGCTATTCCGGACTCCCCGGGAGAGGAAAGCCACCGGCAATTTCAGACCTCCTTTGCGTGGAAGAAGTAAACCTCTGACCAAGCCGCATCCATCCAGGTGGGAGCTCAGGAGGCTGCCGTCCCTGCTGAGCAAACAAGAACATTCTTGCATGTACAGAATTAACATAAGACTAGAAAAGTATGTTTGGATCTCCAGCTGGGATGCTTTCACAAAGGCTAAATAAATGCAGTTTCAATCCACTTCAGCGACTGTTTGCAAGTGGACTTTGCCATTTCACACAGTAAAATCCAGTTGCAACGTGCATTGAAAGTGGATCGAAAGTGTGTTATTTAGTGTGTGTGAAAGCACCCTGGGCTGTGGTCACACACACTAAATAATCCACCTTCAGTGCACTTTCCAACTGGAAAGTGCATTGGAAGTGGATTATTTAGTGCGTATGACCACAGCCTCAATGTGTAATCTTGACTGTAACTGTACCTGCAGGGGGATCCTGAGAGAAACTGGTGCTTCAGCCCTTGAGGAGGAGGGGTTCATGCTGAACTTGCAGTATTTTCCCCTGAAGAATCAGCAAAGGTGAGAAATGTGAAGCTTCTCCTCGAAAAACCACCTGGGCTGAGAAGTCTGGCATAACTCTGCATTCCACCCTGCTGCACGAAACGATGCTGATATACACTATTACTAACAAACCTAAGGTATCTAAAGAAATGAACAGTAACTCACGAAAGCTCCTGCTCTGCCACAAAATTTGTTAGTCTTCAAGGTGCTACTGGACTCTTGCTCTTTTCTAAACCAGAGGACGTTTTATTCCCTCTTTCTCCCCTGTTTTCTTCTCTCTCCCCCCCCCCCCCCCCGGCTACTTCTCCAGGGCTGAAGTTGACATCACAAGCTCCTTGGGGCGGGTCCTGGACTCTGGACTCTTCATGGCTACCCTATAACACGACACACAGAAATCTGTAGTGCTTCGCCCTCCCCCCATACGCCCTCCTGTACCAGACCCTCCAACATTTCACTGAAGGAAATCAGGACACGCTTCTGACACCATCTGCCCCCGCCCAGATGGATTAGAACCCAAGCCCTCCAGCACTGCTCTTGGGTGAAGGCTCTGCTCCGTGTGTTGGGTTGGAGTGAGCGACTCAGCATGCCTGGACACTGGAGGACGCTCCCCTAGGCCTCCCTTTGTCTTCACCTGGGAGCTGCCCTGAGGCTCTGACCCACCTTTCTCTGCCACTGATTTCCAGGTGGGAAAGCCGTGTTGGTCTGAAGCAGCAGTACAAAGTTCGAGTCCAGGGGCACCTTTAAGACCAACAAAAAATTCTTCAAAGTGTAAGCTTTCATGTGCAAAGCACCCTTCTTCAGACAAACTGGAGTGAAATCTCTTCAAGGGCTACGTACAGGTGGGGGCTGCCCTCCACCTAGGGTTGCCAGCCTCCACGTGGGGCCTGGGGATCTCCCGCTTTTACAACTGATCTCCCGCAGACAGAGATCAGCTCCCCTGGAGAAAATGGCCGCTTTGAGGGGTGGACTCTATGGCATTGTACCACGCTGAGGCCCCTCCCCTCCCAAAATCCTGCCCTCTCCCGGACCTACCTCCAAAGTCTCCAGGCATTTTGCAACTCAGACCTGGCAACCCTAACCCCCACCTTCTTTTCCCCGTGTAAATAACCCTTGAGGAGATCTGATTCCAATGTGTCTGAAGAAGGGTGCTTTGCACACGAAAGCTTACACTTTGAATTCAACTTGGTTGCTCTTAAAGGTGCCCCTGGACTCAAACTTTTGTTCTGCTGCCACAAACCTTTGTTAGTCTTTGACAGGTGCTACTTGAGTAGGGTTGCCAGGTCTTTGGAGAATACTTGGAGACTTTGGGGGTGGATCCTGGAGAGGGGGAGGGGAGGGGCCTCAGCATGGTCCAATGCCATAGAATCCACCCTCCAAAGCAGCCGTTTTCTCCAGGGGAGCTGATCTCTGACAGCTGGAGATCAGTTGTAAAAGCGGGAGATCCCCAGGCCCCACCGGGAGGCTGGACACCGTACCTGAGGAACCGCCTTTCCTCATATGTCCCCCAGAGAGCACTAAAGTCAGGACCGCAAAACTGCCTGACTCTTCCTGGTCCGAAAGACGCCAGACTGGCCATTACTAGAGCTAGGGCCTTTTCAGTGGTGGCTCCACACTGGTGGAATATAGCTCCCGGAAGACATTAGGGCCCTGTGGAACGTTTTGCGGTTCCACAGGGCCTGTAAAACGGAGCTCTTCCCCCAGTCCTTCGATTGGGAGCCGCCACTGATGGAGCCACAGGAAACTGAACACGCCATGGCCCCATGTTACAGCGTTGGAGACTGCCGTCTTTATCAGACCATTTCTAGAAACCGTCATCTGTGCTTACTAGCCCTTTATCTAATTTGTTGTTTCTGTGAATTTTTATCGTATTTATTGTACTGCATCGTTCATCGCATTTTACCCGCTGTACGCCGCCTTGAGCCAGTTTGCCCGGCAAGGCGGGCCATAAATCGAAAGGAATAAATAATAAATAAAAGCGGGAGATCTTCAGGCTCCACCTGGAGGCTGGCAACCACAGGCTGCCGAACTCCTGCTCTTTCCGGCTGCATCAAGCCCTAACACCCCCCCCCCCCCCCAATTTTTGGGGGCACTGATGAATTGGTCTGCCCACTCCCAAAGCCTGCACCTTCTGTTCCCAGGGACTACCCTGCGTCGCTTTCCGTGCAACGCTGCGAAAGACGCACCTATAGATCCCGCCCCGCCCCCTGCTGGCAACGAATTCCCCAGAAGGTTGTCCTTCGCCGGCTGCCGTACTGCCCCCTTCCTCCTTTCTCCCGGGCCCCACGTGGTCCTGCGGCTCTGCGCCGGTGCCTCCCTGGCTGGAGTGACTGGCTGGAGAGGTGCGCGGGGGACTCTCCCTGCTGCTGCCCTCTGTGCAAAGGGGGAAGACCCCCCCCGGGTGTGTGTGTGTGTCGGGGGGTCTTCTGCCATCCCCTCCCCAGCGGTTTGCTTTGGGGGGGGGGGGGGGAAGGAGAGGGGTTCTCCTCGGCGGCGTCCAGATGATGCCAAGTTCGGAGATCGGCGATGGTTGGATCCTGGCCGTGGCTGAGGCCGGTTGCTGATGCTTGGGCGAGAGCGGAGAGGAGCTGGCGGCGGAGTGGGATCCGTAGCGTAGGTATCTGGAGCTGCCTCTAGGGGCTAAAGGAGAGCCTCCACGGTCGGGAGCAGTGTACCTTCGAGAATGCGGGTTTTTTTTGGGGGGGGGGGCGTTGGCTGCCGGAGCTCCGCTGGGCGCGTCTGGTCGGCCTCGGTGAGAAAACGGGATGCTGGATAAAAAATGGACTTTTTGGAGTGACCCTGCGGGGGTTTTACGTTCTGAGCATATGGGGTTTCTTCAAGATAGGGCTGTGTGTTCTTGTGTGATCAGTGCATGGCGCTGTAGTGATTCCTTGCCTACCAGTGCTCCCTCTTAAGCTGTGGAGTCTTGTGAGCAAAGATTCTGCTTTGTGAGCCTGCGATTTGGCTACTGCATTAATCAGTTTGCTCTAGAGCCCTCCTTCCTGAGCGGAGACAAAACTGTGTGAGCTGGAGGCCAAAAAAACTGTCAGCTAGCTCACACCAACTCAGCTTAGAGGGAACACTGCTGCCTACCTGTCTGGCCTGATTTTTCTCCTGACCTCCCCCCAAGGAGCTCAAGACAGTGCACATTGTTCTTGAGCTCTCCAGTTTGTCCTCACAACAACCCGTTGAGGTGGGTGGGACTGAGAGAGACTGACAGGTCCAAGCACATTCAATGACCACGGCCAATTGAGGATCTGAGCCTGGGTTTCTTTAATGCTTCATTAAATTGCCTTATCATAAGATGGACCATTTAACCATCTAGCCCAGTATGAAACTCTGGGTCTAGCACTGGCTCTCTGGGACGTTGGCTAGCCCTGGAACCTAGGAACCTTTGGCTGGAGGTGCCAGAGGTTGAATTTAAGGGAATAATCTCATTTTTGGAAGGACTGTCTCTGCGCTGCTGGTCTCTCCCTGCCTCCATGTTGGTAGAAATGGTGTCTTTTACTGCTTCCACCACCGTTTGAACTGAATCTTGCTGATCTTCTGTCTGACCCCGTCCAGTGTCTTGCGATGGCCGAGGAGCTGAGAATCGTGACCAACTGCCAGGCCAGGAGGCTGAAGAGCGGCAGCGGTAGAGAGGAGGAGGAGGATGCGAAGCAAGAGGAGAATGGACACGAAGCCAAACGGCTCAAGGCCAGCCGAGAAGATGGGAATAAAAAATACCCGAAGAGGAAGATTGTGCTCCTGATGGCGTATTCGGGGAAAGGCTATCATGGCATGCAGGTGCCTGGCCGGGTGGAAATGAAATAGTATAAAACGTAGCCCCCAAATGGCGAGAATGTCTCTGTCTGTTGTTCCCAAGCCTGTTTGTTGGTTGCTAAGTATGCAAATAGGTGTGAGGAGAGGATGGGCATTGGTGTAATGAGTACTGGTGTCACAGTGGTAGGGATGGCTTGCCATCATCAGGGAAAGTGATGGCAATTATCTATGCAGATCTTGGTAGAACGTTCTTGACAGAGTTCTCCCCCCCCTTCCCCCCCAGCTAAGACTGAGTTCCTTCTGCACGGCAGTGCGGCTGTCTTAAACGTGAAGGATAAAGGGGAAGAGGGTAGAGTTTTATGTACTCCAAGCAGCTCGGAAGTTTGTTATGATAATATTCAGTTCTGCTGTGACATTGAACAAATGCCCATCGGCAGTGACCGACACCAACTTGGCACCGGTTTGATCGTCGGTTTCCAGATGGGTTCTCCTTTTGAAAGGTGGTGGTGGTTGTTAATTGATTAAATTTCTGGATCACCCAGTCCCTGAGTATACAAGGTCCCGGGTGATTCACAACAGGTTAAAAACATACCAAAATACAGATTCAAATCAACAAATCAGTTCTTTAATACTCTCCAGATGGCACCCATAATGAAATCTGGACCTACTCTGGGCTGTTCTATCACGTGGGCAGGTTGAGGAGGAGGCTGAAGTGGGCAGAATGGAAGAAAGGAGGGTGCCGGCTATGATGGAAAAGCAACACTGTCCTCAACCAAAAGCCTGGTGGAACATCTCTGCCTTACAGGCCCTGCAGAATTGCATTAAGTCCCGCAGAGCCCTGATGGAAGTTGGCAGAGAGTTCCACCAGGTCGGAGCCAGGGCTGAGAAAGCCCTGGCTCGGGTTGAGGACAGCCGGATGTCTTTGGGGCCAAGGACCACCAGCAGGTTGCGCTC
Source organism: Lepidodactylus listeri (assembly GCA_029233225.1). Lineage (NCBI taxonomy): Eukaryota > Metazoa > Chordata > Lepidosauria > Squamata > Gekkonidae > Lepidodactylus > Lepidodactylus listeri. The sequence continues at coordinate 12,852,023 of JARCFY010000013.1, forward strand.
ATCAGAGTGTAACGCTTTCCCGGGGACATACCAGAGGAGACAGTCCTGAAGATATTCAGGTCCCAAACCGCTCAAGGCTTTAAAGGTCAATACCAGCACCTTGAATCTGACTCGGTACTCCACTGGGAGCCAGTGTAGCTGGCGCAGCACAAGTTGTCGATGTGCCGGCTGTGGTGTTCCCTTCAGGACTTGCACCGCTACATTCTGGATCAGCTGGAGTTTCCAGGTTAGATCGTGCAGTTATGTCTCACTGTCTCACTTCCAAAGGATTTCACATGCATCCTCTTGTGTTCCGTACAACAGCCCTGCAAGGTACTTCACTGTTGTCTCTACATCAGGGGGCCAGGGGGAGAGAGGCCATGGCTAGCTTAAGGTCTGGTGGGGGGGGGGGGTGAGACTCAGTCCTGGGATGTCCCCATTCGCAGTTCCACCTCTTCGCTGTTAGTTGCCTCTGAGCGCTGACGTTCCATTCATGTGAGTTTTTCTTGTTTTCTCCAGCGCAACGTGGGAAATTCTCAGTTCAAAACCATTGAGGATGACTTGGTGTCGGCCCTCATTCGGTCCGGTTGCATCCCGGAAAATCATGGGGAAGACATGAAGAAAATGTCCTTTCAGAGGTGTGCCAGGACAGACAAGGTAATAGAGTGTACTAGGGATGCCTCCTAGAGTTCCTGTGAATGAAGGGAACTGAATTCTGATCTTGACACAGCACTTGCTGTGCGCTCTGTTTTTATCGGGGTCTGTATTTGGTTTGTAATGTGCATTGCACTCAGTTGCTGTCCACTTCATGAACTGAACACCTTTAAGACCACCCAGTTGCTGTCCACTTCATGAACTGAACACCTTTAAGACCAACAAAGTTTAATTCTGGGTATTCGCTTTCATACGCATGCGCAAGAAAGCTTATACCCAGAATTAAACTTTGTTGGTCTTAAAAGTGCCCCTGGACTCAGACTTTGTTCTGAAATAAACGTTGTTCGTTTTCATGATGCCACTGGACTCCAGGCGTCTGTGATTTGGACCAAATGTTATTGTTGGTTTCTTGGGTTTCTGATGGACTTTCTGGATTCCCTCTTGCTAATGTCTGTTTTTAAATGCAGGGCGTCTCTGCGGCTGGACAGATTGTCTCTCTCAAGGTCTGGCTGATAGAAGATATTTTACGAAAAATTAACGACTACCTCCCTGCTCATATAAGAATTCTAGGTAAGGTTGAATGCCAAGAATGGGGTTCTTGGTGCTGGGTGGGGGGCAACAGTGGGAGGGCTTCTAGTGTCCTGGCCCCACTGCTGGACCTCCTGAGGGCACCTGGTATTCTTGGCCACTGTGTGATACAGTGTTGGACTGGATGGGCCATTGGCCTGATCCCACATTGGCTTCTCTTATGTTCTGACACAGAACTTCCTCTCGCTCTGTCCTCAGAGGGTTCTGAGCAGATCACTGCGTGGTTCAAAACAGTAAACTCCTCAAATGTGGCAAGCAGGCGTGTGCTATCCAAATGTAAAAAACAAGAACCGAGTAAATTGCCAGCCAAACAATGGCATACTTTTCTTTCTAGTCCAGAAGGGCCAGAAACGTGGCTTTTAGAGACTGAGCTTCACTTCTCAGGATGTTTATGTGATGCATGTTTGGTTTGAGAGAGGGTGGAGGGGTTGTGACTCAGTGATAGAGTGTCTGGCATGCAGAAGGTCCCAGGTTCAATTCCCAACTTCTCCAGTTGAAAGGATCGGGTAGGAGGTGTTGTGAAAGACCTCAGCCTGAGACCCTGGAGAGCTGCTGCCAATCTGAGTAGACAAACACTGACTGCGATGGACCAATGGTCTGATGGAGGATAAGGCAGCGTCGTCTGTTCATACACGGGGAATGGTAAGACAGGCCCTCGTTTTGATTCGGAGGGGGTGGACCAGACTGGAATAAAAATGTGTGTGATTTAAAAACAGTGACAAAGAACCTGTGCGCACAACCTCACTTGTAAGGGAAATGTGTGTGAAAGTCCTACAGAGTCAGTCAACAGCAAGTGTTCTTAAACAGGAATCCTTTATTGAGAAAGGTCTGCTATGGCCATCTGCACGTTCTGTGTTAGTAATGGTGGGCACCGCCTCAAGCAAGTCAATTATACAGAATTCAAAAAAAGGTCTGGTAATGCATTGCAACCAATCATCATATCAGGAAAAAAGCGCTTAAAATACTGGTTCTGAGTTCCCAGGGAAAAAGCGGGAAGAAATATAGTCAGACAGGAGAAAAGATAACATGGGCCGGCACCAACTGTCTCTCAAGGTCTGAGCGGCGTGGAGAGTGATAAGCATGCCACGAGAAGTATAACGTAACATCTCACAGTCCTGACATCAAAGGTTTACTCTTCCCACCGGAGATGGGAAGATGCAGGAGATGGCAGCGTTAGCTGAGAGTGTCCATGTTTCATATACAAATGGCCACATTTTGGAAGCAGGGGCGGGGGGGAGATAAGCCCATGCTTTTCCACTCACAAGGAACTCAGCTTCGCACTTGGTGAACTGAATGCTAAACTGGAACGGGGGAGATGGGGCTGTGGCTCAGTGGAAGGGCCTCTGCCTTTGCAGGCAGAAGGTCCCAGGTTCAATCCCCGTTAAAAGGACCAGGTAGCAGGTGCCGTGAAAGACCTCCGCAGGAGACTCTGGGGAGCCGTCTGCTGCCAGTCTGACTAGACAGTGCTGACCTTGATGGACCAGGGGTCTAGTTCAGTATAAGACAGCTTCATGTGTTCGTTCCGACAGTCATCCCGAGCCTCAGGAAAACTTCTAGTATTTCCTTTTTTTTTTTTTTTAACAATAAATTTTATTGAGTTTTCAAGAAAGTTATAACATTAAAGCACAATCAGTCGTAACTTATCTTTGATGATGAGGCAGAACAGTATATATAACCTGAAAATACATATATGGTGTGATCAACATAGTTTGTGAAAGTGATTTGCAGCAGATTTGAGTAATACGTACAATGCTTAATCAAATCTTATAAGCAGTGTAAGCGTATTTCAGTTGAACAGAAGATAAATAATTACCATAACCATAAGTCATTTATTACTTTGGGTGTATCAGATAGGTACTCTAGTATGGGAAACCAGGTGGCAACAAAATTAGTGTGAGCAGAACCTTTTGTCAGGTCGCGTAAGATTATCCGAGAGTTTCACCATGATGTATAAATCCCACACCTTTTTATGCCATTGTGAAAGGGTGGGTGTCGTTGTCGTTTTCCATTGAGTGGCAATGACCGTTTTGGCCGCAAATACTAATAAGGAGGCCATTTCTTTAGTGGCGAGACTATCAGAATCCATAGCCCAACTCTTCAAAAAGAGGTGTTCTGAAGAGGGCTCTATGTCTACGCCAGTAATTATTGAAATTTGGGTCGGTACTTCTTTCCAAAATGGGACTAGTTTGGGACAGGTAGCTCAACAATGTATGTAATCTCCCACATTTCCACAGTTTTTCCAACATTTCGGACTATAGGTAGGATTAATGTGAGCTAGCTTGTTAGGGGTTAGATACCAGTGCGATATTATTTTAAGTGATTGTAACTTCATAGCTATAATTTTGGTTTGGAAAGAAGGAGAGGCCCATAGTTCATTCCAGGAATCTTCAGATAGAACTTCTAGTATTTCCAAAGGCGGGTGTGAAGAGGGGCAAGGAGCCAGGGCGGTATGGTGGTTAAGAGCAGCGAAACTGTAATCTGGAGAACCGGGTTCAGTTCTGCCTTCCTCCTCCATGTGAAGCCTGCTGGGTGATCTTGGGTCAGTCACAGTTTTCTCAGAGCCCCACCTACCTTAGGGTGCCTGTTGTGGGGAGAGGAAGGGAGAGGAGATTGTAAGCCCCTCTGAGACTCCTTTGGGTAGTGAAGGGTGGGGTATAAGAACCCAGCTCTTCTTCTTAGGCACAAAACGCGAACGCCCCCAGCTTTGAATACGATTGTGCCAGAACAGAATCGGTCTCTGCTGACTTGAAACCACCTCAATCCAGGAATCCTGATTATGGGGTCTCCTTTCTCTCTTTTGCAATTAGGGCTCAAAAGGGTCACGGGAGGATTCAACTCAAAGAATAAATGTGACGCCCGGACCTACTCGTATATGCTGCCGACTTTTGCCTTTGCCCACAAAGACCGCGATCCTCGGGACGAGGCGTACCGCCTGAGCCCGGAGACCCTGGAGACGGTCAACAGGCTTCTGGCCTGCTACAAGGGGACACACAACTTCCACAACTTCACCTCTCAGAAGGGGCCCAAGGACCCCAGCGCCAAACGCTACATCATGGAGATGTACTGCGAGGAGCCCTTTGTGAGGGACGGCATGGAGCTGGCGGTCATCAAGGTGAAGGGCCAGAGCTTCATGATGCACCAGATCCGGAAGATGATCGGGCTGGTGATTGCCATCGTCAAGGGCTACGCCTCCGAGGCCATCGTGGAGCAGAGCTGGGGGGAGGAGAAAGTGGATGTCCCCAAAGCGCCGGGCTTGGGTCTGGTTTTGGAGCGGGTCCACTTTGAAAAGTACAACAGACGGTTTGGGAACGACGGTTTCCATGAGCCCCTGGAGTGGGCCGACGAGGAAGAGAAGATTGCAGCTTTCAAAGAGCAGTTTATCTACCCCACGATTGTAAAGACGGAGAAGGAGGAGAAGTCCATGGTGAGCTGGCTAGAAACCCTCTCCAACCACGACTTCAGTTCCACGGCCTCGAGGACACAGGTGGACAACCAAGAGCCAAAGGTAAGGGAGGGGAAATGGCCTTTGCTGAAATCGCCAACAGCTCTCTCTCTCTCTCTTTTTAAAAATAATTTTATTTTATGTCATTCTCAAAACACAATACCACCAATCAGGGCTTTTTTTGGTAGAAAAATTATTAGCATAATAGGCCACACCCAACATTAGCATGATAGGCCACACCCAACAACAGAAACTTATTAGCATATTAGGCCACACACCCCTGACAGCACAGCTCATTAGCTTATTAGGTGGGGGGCTGGGAAAGCACAGGACAGGCATGGAAACTTGCCTCCCCCCCCCCCAGCTTCTCCGCCCCACTTCAGCATCGCCTTTCTAGCCTACCCTGCCTCCAACCAGACTGCCAGGGAAAGGAGCTGCTAAAGTGCCGGAGATTGAAAGATCAGGGAGGGAAAGAAAGGCATTTTCAAGGTGCCTGGGTTCCCGGCCTGCCCTTTTCCAGCTGTCACATGTCAGCTAAAGAAGGGAGGTCAGAGAGGCTTTCCCTTGTCAATTTCACTCTCAGCTGACTGGGGGGGGGGGGGGATGAAATTGACAAGGAAATCCCCAGGGGCTCCCCAGAGGGAAAGACAGCATTTTAACATGCCGCCTTCCCCTCTTGTGTATAACGTGGGGAGGGCAGCGTGCTCTGTAGCCACACATGCCCAGAGGTTTTGGTTGTGGGCGTGGCCAACTCAGGAGCCAGCGGAACTCCGTTCCTGTGTGTTCCTGCCCCAAAATAGCCTTGCCACCAATATAAAAAAAAAGGCTCATGAAAAGACACAGTTGGCAGCATGTGGAACATTAAAAAAAAAAAAGGTACTTAAACACATCAGCAAAGGCTCCAGCCTAACTATTTAGAATTGCTCTTGATATCCAGGGTAATGAAACGAAGAGGCAGCTGGATGAAAGGGCTTGACTGAACCCCACAAACACAGCGACAACCCAAGACAAAGTAAACTACCTCTAGCCTTTAAATCTGCTTTCCAAGGAACAGCCAAAGATGAACCACCAAGGAAGACTTGCTAAGGGGGCAAGGGCAGCGGAAATTCTCAATAAAATACCACCGTCCTCTTTCACAGACCACGAGCTCGCCGTGGTCTTAGTCTCCCCCGTTCAGTTTCAGTCACCCCCAGTTAGGTAAAGGTAAAGGTTTCCCTTGCTTGAAAGCCAGTCGAATCGGACTCTAGGGGTGCAGTGCTCATCTCCGTTTCCAAGCCATAGAGTTTCGGGGCGATTGCTAGAGCGTCACCCCGGCAACGTGCCCAGCGTGCTGGCGTCACTTCCGGGCGATGCTAGCATGCTGGGCATTTGCCCAGCTGGCCCCACGGAGGCAGGAGTGGCCAGGCCAGGCCCGGGGGGGGGGGAGAGGCGGCGGGGACATGGTCCCAGCGTGCGCGCTTTGCGCGCGTGCACACACGAGCCCCCCCCCCCCCGAGATTCTAAAAGTCGACGCCTCTGGCTTTGTGTATGTTCACGCGACTCGTTTCCAAAATGATTGATGGACAGTTTGTTCCTTGCCTTTTCAGAACAATGATCCCGAAGGCAGCGATGGATGTGGAGATGACTCGGACTGAACGGGAAACCCGTTTCAGAGTGTGTCATTTGCTGCCCAGATCTCAACCAATGGTTAGAAGCCTGCCTGATCTCTCCCAAGCGGCACTCTTCATCCGCTTCCTCGACGAATGTAACTGGCGATACATGAACAGGCCAAAAACCAGGGAAGCAAAGAGACATGGCATGAAAAACCAAATGCCTGACTCCCACCTCTGTGAGCTGGAGCGTATGGAACGTTCATGCAGACTCAGCAGAAGAAGATTGCTTTTAATGTCAGATGGATTATGTCATTTTACTACCTTAAATATACAGAAGAAAATGATTCAAGATGTGTCGGACTGTGAGGGATACAAGTTCCTTGTTATTTTTTCCTTGTTATTTTTCAAGGCCAAAGTTTCGCTCTTTTCTGTTTCTTTTCTGACTGTACTTCATTCAGCTTCAACAATGAATATCAAGTGTTTTTGTTATGACTTCCTGGACACAAATTCTGTGCTGAAACCCCAGATTCTGAATGTGAGATCGCCAACATCTTCTTTCTACTGACCTAAATTGTGCCGATTACAGGGATTTTTAAACTCAATATTCTCTGTTCTTTTTTTCTAGAAAAAAAGTAAAATAAAAACTGTTTATTCCAAGATATAGGAGGATACAAAACTCTTGCATGTGTCTTTGTATGTGAAATACTTTAGAGGGAAAGCCCTGGATAAGAACATAAGCGTAGCCCCGCTGGATCAGACCATTGTTCCATCTGTTCTAGCATCCTGTCTTACACAGTGGCTAACCAGTTCCTCTGGAGGCCAACAGCAGGACACAGAGGCTGAGATCCAGAGGTTTAGTGCCTCTGAAGGTGGAGGTTCCCCTCAGCCATTATGGCTAGTGGCCATTGATAGACTTATCCTCCATGAATCTATCTAATCCTCTTTTAAAGCTGTCTGTTCATGTGGCAACTCTGTAACATTGAAGGACATTTCATAATAAGCAATATTGTAGTGGTGGTGGGGTTTGCATCAAAGGGAAAAACAACACATCCCCTGTATTTTGTTGGTTTCTAAGGTGCTACTGGGCTCTGAAGATATCCCCCCGTTTCTTTAATTAATATTTTATTGAATTTAACATTCATTGTTACCAATATACTACAGTAATACTTATTACAATCATATAAATCACAAATCATAACTGAGGCAAGAAGGTTTATTAAAGTATGGCAGACTGTCCTTGGGTTTGGCCATAATATATAAGCTTTATATCTTCTGATGCCATTGTGAGAGGGGCGGTGTCTTTGTTGATTTCCAGTTCATAGCAATGGTGTTTCTAGCCACGCAGAGCAACAAAGATTATACATCATTGTAGCCTAATTCCTGCCGCTTTGAGCAATGGACTTACTACTAAGTAAGCGTGCACAGACCTGCAAACCCCCCCAGGAACGTCTTATTTCCAAGGAACAGGGGGAAACTGGCATTCTGTGGGAGGTCTCTGTCAGAATCTCATAGAGACAGCTCATAAAAACCCATAACATCCTGGGCTCCTTCTTCTGAGCCTGAAAACCTCAGCTAAAACAGCTTCCTGACTGGCCCAGAATTTATAATTATTGCTTTACTGTGCTGCAATAAAACAAGAACAGTAACTTGCACATAATAAAAAAGAGAAAGCAGGCTATAAATAATGTCCTGCAAGACTCCTTTGACCTTTCTGTGTTTCCAAATAAGGCGCTTCAGACAGACCCACCCACCAACATATTCCAACACCAATTATGTCCCTCCTGCGCTCCTGTAGCTTTTAAAAACTCCCTGCCTTACCCATCCCGCGTCTCTGATTTATGGTATGGTCCGCCCCCCCCCCACCCCGAACTTTCGTTTGGTATTTTCCAATAGACTCTCTCCGGCTCTGAGGTCGCAATGGGATTATCCAGTTAGGAAAGGAACACCCCTATGGCAGGTTACAAGTGGTATTGTCCTCTGTAGCTGTCTCCTGGATGGAGCGGTGGAAGAGCCCAAGTGGGATTGTGAGGCGGGGGAGAGCGGTGAAGGGAATAGGATAAATTTGCATGGCTAGAGCTCTCTGAGAAGGAGTCGGGAGAATCCGCGTAGATGTGCGGCGTTGCAGGTTCCATAAGGGCCCCTGCACCATTAGCAGGTGCACGACAGGCAGAAATATCCGCGGTGGTGCTTTTGTATCCTCGCATTTCCCTCCTCGAGGAAGACCGGCGGAACACAGGGCGCGACGTCTTCTTTTGCAGACGCTGAGAGCTGCCTGATCTTTTGAGGCCGCTGCATCTGTTGGATTCCGGCTTTGCATGGCCAGAAGGAGGCAAGGGAAAGATGGTAACTGCTAAGCCCTTTTGGGGAGGTGTGTGTGTGTGTGTGTGTGGGGGGGGGGGGTCTGTCCTCTTTCTTCCTCCGCTATTGCTCCTGGATCTTTAGCAGCAGCGTGACTGGCCAAAATCTAAGCCGTGCGGTAGTCTTTGAAGGATCCGGCCGTTCCTGCAATGCAACCCATATGGCATACTTTGCCTTGAAATGGGATCCAGGTGAACGGGCGGCGTTTGGTGGGCGCACGTGGGACTTGGCAGCGAATGGGTTAAACGGGTCGGTGGGAAGTTCCGTGCGGCGAGACGCCTTGGAGCGAATCCTGGCTTTATTGGCAGTCGTTCCCCTTTGTCCCCTGTTAGCTGCAAGCAACGCTCCCTCCCTCTAAGCGCTGGAGTCTGGTGAGCAAAAATTCTACTTGATGAGCTACTGGCATTAACGTTGTGAGCCAGCGATTCGGCTGCTGCATAAACTAGTTTGCTCTGGAGCCCTCCTTCCTGAGCTAAGACAAAAATGCGTGAGGCGGAGGCTAACAAACTGTGAGCTAGCTGAGCTCACATTAACTCAGCTTAGAGGGAACACTGGCTGCAACAGATTGATTTAGGACTGATTCAGACATACAGGAAAAAAGAAGGAACGAGATGGTGATGAATCTGCGCTGTGCCTTCGCCCCAGCCTGCGGGGTGTGTGTGTGTGTGGGGGGGGGGGGGATTTCAGCTTTGGGTGCTCCTGACAGGAAGAAAGTTCTTAAGAAGTGTGCGTGGCTGCGTGCACACGAAAGCTTAGACCCAGAATAAAACTTTGTGGGTCTCAAAGGTGACACGGGAGTCAGACTTGCTTCGGAAGAAAGTCGATGCCTTTGAAATGTGGTGTTTGAGGAGAGTTTTACAGATCCCCTGGGCCGCCAAAAAAACAACCCAGTGGGTTCTAGCTCAAACCAAGCCTGAACTCTCCCGAGAAGCTAAAATGACAAAACTGAGGCTATCGTACTTGGGTCATATGATGCAAAGACAAGAATTCTAGGAAAATAGGTGGGTATCTGTGTTGGTCTGTGGCAATAGAATAACAGAGTTTGCCTTCAGTTCTAAGGAGTGACGCTAAAATGAAGTCTGAGTCCAGTGGCGCATTTAAGACCAACAAAGTTTTATTCAAGGTATAAGCTTTCGGGTGCATGCACACTTCTTCAGATACGGTGAAACAGTCACTACCCCGTCATCCACTACCTATATGTAATGGCTGGTGACTCTGTTTCAGTGTATCTGAAGAAGTGTGCATGCACCCGAAAGCTTATATCCAGAATAAAACTTTGATGGTCTTGAAGGTGCCACTGGACTCAGACTTTGTTCTAACGATAGGGAAAGGTGAAGGCAGCAAGAAAAGAGGGGGACCCAATATAAGATGGAAGGACTTAAATCAAGGAAGCCACAACCCTCGGTTTGCAAGATGGGAGCGAGGCTGTTCACTGCCTTTAAGAAAACCTGAAGGAATGGCTGCTGGCCGGAGATCTTTGGGTTCCACCCAATCTTATTAGCAATCTTACGGAAACACCAGTTCCGATTAACTGTGGTTCGTGAACCTGCTTCAAACCATGGTTTCAGTTCCTGGTTTGATTTCATAGTTACTGGGGATGGTGAATGTTTGGACAATCATGATAACAATAGATTAATTAAACCATGGTTTTGCATGACATCGGAACCATGCCTTAGTAGAATAGGTAGTCCGGAGTGACTTGTGTGTTTGTAAAGGGCTGTCAAGTCTCAGCCGACTTATAATTACCCCGGCAAGGGGTTTTCAAGGCAAGTGAAAAGCAGAGGCGGTTTGCCCGTTGGCCTTCCTCTGCAAGAGTGACTTGTTACAAGCCTTAATTTCCTCAGCCTTACTCCAGGGGCACTCTGGCCGGTAGTGTGCCTTGGCATTGCCTGAGGAGACATGAACATCCTGCTCATCTCCCTCCCCAGTCGGAGCCTCGGTTTCCTTTGGGGCCTGCAATTCTGAGCAAACATATTTCAAGTGTGGAATTTTGCTTCTGTCTCTCTGTGTCTTTCTCCAGTTAGGGGATATAGAAACGTAACCTGTGTGCTTCTAAAAATTAGTGAGCTTCCCTTCCAGCAGCCTGCACTTATTTTAAAATGGGTATTGCCAAAATAGGAGGCAAAACAGCAAGACTGGAGGTGCAGAAAGGCCAGAGGAGTCTTAAGTGAGCAGCGAAACGGAGGGTGGTGTTTTGATCTCAGGTTGTTTTCATGAGCTCTTACGGTAAAAATCTGTAACTTGTTTAATGCTTCTATCTGTCTAGTGCGTTTTAGTTCAAGGTGGCTTACGTGACTCCCCGTTTTTATCTTCACAACTCTGTGAGATGGGTTGGGCTGAGTGTGGGTGCCTGGCCCAAAGTCACCCAGCGAGCTTCCATGAGACAGTGAGGATTTGAACGGCCTTCAGTGGATCTGCTGCTTTTGGCGATGAGCTGAATGATATATAGAAAGGTTCTTCCAGTAGGTCGAGTGACCAGCTGGCCATCAGCCAGTGCTTGTCTCTCCCCGCCGTCCACCTCCTCGTGCACGCATCTCTTCTGCTATAAATCTAGAATACATTTTTGCAGCCTTGCATGTTTTAGGTCTTGCCTCTTGTGAGTGGACAAACTGGGACTCTTTATTTGCGTTATTTATAGTCCGCCTTTCTCCCAGAGACTGGTCAGACAGTGCAAGTCAAATGGAGTCAACAGGGTGGGCTGTCCAGTAAACAAAGCAATGTAGTTTGGGTGGCTGAAATGTGGAAACAAGGAAAAATTTGAAAACTGAGCTGAGACAGAGCTTAAGTATGATTTATTTATTTATCTGATTTATGATTCACCCTTCCCTGCTATCGCAGGCCTCAGGGTGAGTCACAACATATTTATAAGACATAAAACATGTTAATGTGGCACGTTAAAGGAAGCCGAAATTACAAGGTAGGGTCATACTTAATGCTATTGGAAATCCTATGCAAGCTCATCGTAATGTGGATTTTAATGCCCTGTATACTTTCCATCGATTTAATAAATATACACTCCACACTGTCGTGTTTGTTTTCCTAGCTGCTTGGCGTTCCTGCCAGAGAATGGGTGCTGCGTATGGAGCTTAGACGTGATTTCGGCAAGTCCAAACTCAGATCCGGGTTTGCAGAATTCAGTGATCGCTGATGACGTCACCGTGAAATGCTGTGCATGAAGACAAGATGTTTGGGACTGAAATGCTTCACAGCTTAGGGTGAACCCGGCTGTGATCCCCAAACCACTTACTCGGGAAGGAACAGCTGCGATGAAATGTCTCTCTATGACGGTGTTTTGCCATAAGCACTCTGAAATGTGGGCTGGATCCAAAGGTCCTGTTCTGGTAAGAGAGGGGACGTCCTCTGTTTCAAGGAGGAGACTCACAAGTGGAACGAGCCTTTTCCATTAGAGGGAGGCTCCTTACCCCAGGCCCTGACCTGGATGGCCCAGGCTAGTCTGCTCTCAGAAGCAAAGCTGGGTCAGCCCCGTTAGTCCTCGGATGGCGGGCCTCCGGGGAAATCCAGAGTAGAAGCAGGCAGTGGCAAACCACCTCGGTTTCCTCTTGTCTTGAAAACTCTATGGAGTCACCACAAGTTCACTGTAACTTGATGACACTTCACCACCTTACCTTTTGGGCCCACTGGTGGGCCTCCTGATAGCACCTGGGTTTTGGCCATGGTGTGACACAGAGTGTTGAACTGGATGGGCCATTGGTCTGATCCAACATGGCTTCTCTTACATTCTTAAGTCTGGGGCAGTAGTGCTCTGTATTCTTGGTGCTTGAGGGGCAACAATGGGACGGCTTCTTGAGTTCTGGCCACACTGGTGGACCTCCTGCTGGCAGCTGGTATTTTTGGTCACTGTGTGACAGAGTGTTGGACTGGATGGGCCATTGGCCTGATCCAACATTGGCTTCTCATACATTCTTACGTCTGGGGCAGTGGTGCTCTGTATTCTTGGTGCTTGGGGGACAACAGTGGGAGGGCTTCTGAAGTTCTGGCCCCACTAGTGGACCTCCTGATGTCAGCTGGGTTTTGGCCACTGTGTGACTCACAGTGTTGGACTGGATGGGTCATTGGTCTGATCCAACATGGCTTCTCTTATGTTCTTACTTCAGAGCAAGGTTCCACCATCAGTGGCTCAGGACCTTTGGATACAATATTCAGAAACTGCTATGGGTGCAAAATCCAGCAGCTAGTCTCGTTGGGGATGGAGTGGTCTAACTTCTGTTTCAGCTTCAATGGCTACCAGTTTATTTGTCGGCTTCCATCAAAGGTCTAGGGATGACCTTCAGTACTGCTGAGCAACCTAGCATGAGGGTAGCTGACACTCTGATGCCACCAACTCGCTGGGCCCCTGCTGTGAAGTGACTAATTGGAGTGGATATCCTGGACAGGGCTTTGTTGGTGGTGGTGTCCATGGTGTGGAATGTTCATCTGAAGGGGACCCTATTCATCTGCAGATGACAGGGACATAAGAACACAAGAGAAGCCATGTTGGATCTGGCCAATGTCCCATCCAGTCCAACACTCTGTGTCACACAGTGGCCAAAACCCAGGTGTCATCTGGAGGTCCATCAGCAGGGCCAGAACTCCAGAAGCCTTCCCACGGTTGGCCCCCCCACCCCCAGCACCAGAAATACAGAGCATCACTGCCCCAGAGTGTTCCATCTCTACCTTGTGGCTAATAGCCACCAACTGATCCCTGCTATCTCCAAAAATCTCCAGGTACTTCTCAACTCAGAGCTGGCGAGCCAGCTTTACACTTTGACTAAAGACACTTTAGGTTTCTTTTGCTCTTGCAGGGAAGCTCCCCTACAACAAGCATGAAAAGACAGATCAAGTTAGTATGCGTTTGCTTTTTCCCACAGCGCATCACCATATGTGCCCGCTCCTGGGCATTCCTGCTCAAAATGACCCCTAGATATTTGCAACAAACTAGAAATGGAACTCCTTAAACATTTAGGGAGGCAAGGTAGTCCCACTCTGTCTTCAAGAGCTGCTTGTGAAAGCCTGGGGGTAACTTTTTCATAATAAAAACAGTTTAGTCTACAAATATACCTGTTGTATTTGTAAGCAAAATAGGCTGGAATAAATGTTTATTTATTATATATTTTGTTCTAATGTGTTAAGCTATTGAAATAAGTGGCTTGGTGACACCTGGTTTAATAATAAAGCAACTTGCTTTGCTTTAATGATACAGCCTGGAGTCTCGTAACTTTTTATCGAACCCTCATCAGTTTTCTAAAATGCTCTCCTAACTCTGTTTTTGATAAGCAAAGGATTCTAAGGCATTTCTTTTAATATGAAACTTAACTCGGGTTACCGTATTTTGAAAAGCAAAACAGAGGGCATATTTCCCGACTGACCACTTCAAACAAGCGATCACTATGACAAATCTCACTTGAAATACCCCTACTATTTAAGCTGTGAGAATTGCAACTAACTAACCTTCCAACTCAAAAAGAGGGCATTTTCATTAATTTTTTAGAAAAAGAGTCCCAAAGAGGATGGACACAAAAAAGAAGATATGTCCCCTAAAAAGAGGACATCTGGTAACCCTAGCGAAACTGATTCTGTGGTTGTTGTGTCTCGCTCTCAAAAATACACCCACAACTAAGGGTGTAGACGTTCCAATTTCCCGGGCGGGGGGGCTGGGCCAGAGACATCACAGTCCATTGTCTCCGGTGGAGCCTCAGCACCTCCTGGAAAAGTTTGGGGGGGGGGGGGGGCAGCCTCCCTGAAGTTGACGCCTATGCCCACAACATTCCCACCTCCTATTTTGGTTAACTTTCATGGGCGACTTAAATAGACATTAATGTTTCAGGGGGTTAGCTGTATTAGTCTGTAGTAGCAAAACAGATTTGAGTCTAATAGCTGCTGAACTCTTGTTGATTTCTAAGGTGCTGCTAGACTGGAATTTGTTAAATAGGCATTGTGCCTTTTTTAAAAATTAGAAATCAATCTCTACCACTTTTCTTTTAAAATGAAATCGGGGCTCTCGTTTAAGCTTTCATTTTCTATTAGCTCTAATAAGTAGCCCAAATTCTTTCCTGGGCATCAGTTGTTACCAAAACGTGCTCCAACTCTTGTGTAAAGTTTAAAACGTGCTACAAAACTTGAAAGAGCTGTGGTAGCTCAGAGGTTAAGACACTGATCTGCAGGTCAGTAATTGAGCAGTTCAAGACCCGAGTGCTGCGTGATGGAGTGGGCTCCCGTCTCTGGCCCCAGTTCCTGCCAACCTAGCAGTTCAAAAGCAAGACATTGCAAGAAGATAAATAGGTACTGTAGGACAAGGGGAAAAGAATGTGATTTCTGAATGTGATTTCTGACGCTGCATATATATATACTGACAGCTGTCACTGAGCCTTCAAAAGTTTAATCAGAACAGATTCAGATCCTGGTATGTAACCGAGAAGCTTCTGATAAGTGAAACTTATAGCAGAACTTATATATTTTGTAATTGCATTTTTTGTATAAGAAGCCATATTAAGCAAAAGTATTATTAAAAGCCTCTGTAGATGGAATTAGGAGGCAGTAGGAATGGAATGTGTAGGCTGCAAGGACGCCACAAGCAAGTTTGCTGTGATTCATAACCCCCAATCAGTTAGCCCTCCCGCATGCAGGTCAGAAAAGGACCCAGTGTTCTCTAATGTTCCTATTGTCCTGGAAACCGGATAAAAGAAGACAGCCACTGACATAACTGACGGGTGTAAGGAGAGACCAATAGTAAGGCTTAAAGTCAAATTATGTTTGTATGATGTTAACTGCCTGATACCAATTAGAGATTCTTCAATGTGTAAACTATATGTGATGTCATTTTGGGGTATAAGACCTTTTGTCCTTCCTGGTTATGGCAGAATACAGCTTTGGAATTGCTGGAAGTGCTAAGGCATTTATCAGCCCTGTATTCCCTGTTATGAATTCATTAGACAGATATTTATCAAACTCGCTGGACTCAGACTGTGTGATTCCAATTCAGCCAAGGGGTCACACAGGCACGGATTTGTGCATCGGTACCGCTTTGGTGGGAAGGTAACAGCGTTCCATGCGCCTCAGCGTCTAGCCATGCCGGCCACATGACCATGGAAAAAAGTCTTCGGACAGCGCCGGCTCTTCGGCTCGGAAACGGGGATGAGCATCGCATCCCTAGAGTCAGCTGGTTTTCGTGCAAGGGAAACCTTTACCTTACAAAACTTGAACACTGTTAATCGAGAAGCAGATACTTCCGTTATTTAAAAAAGGAAAAGCAATCAAACGTTGCACCAGGGCACCCCTCCCTCGATAATGCAGAAATCAAATGCCGCGGTTCACAACCCTAATTCTATCCCTATTTAAATCCAGCACCGCCCCGAGGATGGTTAAGCACCTCCCCACTCCGCATGCGCAGTAGGAGAAACGAAGCTGCCCGAGACAACCCTTTTCCCTTTTTTCGTACAAACGCGGACTGGGGGGGGACGTCGGTGACTTGTCCCTCGCCGGCGCTCGTAAGTGGCGGATGCTCCTGTTTTCGGTTTCCCCCTCCTCTCCGGGCCAGTTTCCTGTGAGGAGCGAATGGCTTAAGCTGGGCCCGGCTTCGAGGCGGTAAGCGCGGCGCTGTCTGCAGCCGAAGCCGGCGGTGCTCGGACTCGGCCCGGGTGCCTCCGGAGGGGCTCGCCGGTGGTCTGAAGGCCGGAGGGAGGAGCGGGCGGAGGTGGCGTGAGGGCCGCCTGAGGGGACCCGCTAGGCCCGGAACGCCCCCCCCCCTTCTCCGGTGATGGAAGAGTTAACGGGGGCCGGAGAGGGACAAGAAAGGCAGCGGCCGTTCCGAACGCCGTCTTGGTTGGGGGAACTTGGGAGGCGAATGGAACGCCGGGGAGAGCCGGGTCGGGCTGGTGTAGCGGGTAGAGTGCTCGGGCTCGGCGCGCGGGAGGACCCGGGGTTCGAGTCTCCGCTCTGCTCCTGAGGTCGCTGGGTGATCTTAAGCCGTCCCCCATCACCGTCACTCCCCACACGGGGCTGTTATGGGGATAAAACGGGGGCTGCAGAGGATGAGGAGTGGGGGGAGAGCCATGCATGCGGGAGGTTCAGATGCAGAGGTCGAAATGGGGTGGGTTGCAGCTGCGCTGCTTCCCTGATTGTGCAACTGATTCTTTAATCTTGAGAAGTCCTCATCAGCAGTGTCCCCTCTAAGCTGATTTAGTGTGAGCTAGCTCACAGTTTTTTTTAGCCTCCGGCTCACACGTTTCTGTCTCAACCCAGGAAAGAGGGCTCCAGAGCCAAACTAATGTAGGCAGCAGCCAAATCCCTGGCTCGCAACTTTAATTGCCAGTAGGTCCCAGAGGAGAGTTTTTACTCTCAAGACTACACAGCTTAGAGGGAGCGTTGCTCATCAGTACTCTGAATGTTAATATCATATAAAAATGATGTTAAATAAAAAAAATTAAAATTAAATTAAACGGGTTCACGGAAGCTTTTGTGCCACAATGGGTGTTAAGTTAGTTCTCTTGGCTGCAGAAGGCGGCTAGCCCTCTAGAATCTCTCTCCCAAGGGTTGTTCAGTGTGGCCTTAACTGACCTCACAGGGCTGTTGTGTGGGTGGCTCCAGAGCCAAACTAATTTATGCAGCAGCCAAATGGCTCGCTCACAACTTTCATGCCAGTAGCTCACAAAGTAGAATTTTTGCTCCGCAAGACTCCGCAGCTTAGCAGGTGCATTGGTTGGGTGCTGCGTTAGTTATCTTGGCTGCAGGAGGCGCTGACCCTCTCGAATCTCTCTCCCAAGGGCTGTTCAGTGTGGCTGTAACTGACCTCGCAGGGCTGTTGTGCAGATCAAATGGCAGCAGGGAGAGCCATATAGGCTACTCCTGAGCTCAGAACAGGGTTCAAGATATGATTGATGTGATTAAAAAAAAGATATTTACCCCATCAGATTATGCTGGCCCACAAAAGCTCTTGCGCTGTAATAGTCTTTAAAACGCTGAAAGTCTCTAGTTAGTAATTTTGGCTCCAGAGCATGGCTAGAATCTATCTGACGAGGTTGTTGTGAACTTAAAATAGGGAAGGGGGAATTATGTATGTCTTTAAGGTGCTGTTGAACCGTATGTGTTAAGAGTAAGAAAAGAGCAAGAGTCCAGTAGCATCTTAAAGACTAATAAAACTTGTGGCGGGGTGTGAGCTTTTGGGAGTCACTGCTCACTTCTTCGGATAGTGTGCGTTGGAGTTTTGGCTGCAGTGGACTGGCAAGGCCAGCAATCTACCTCGCAGCCTTGTTGTAAGGATCAAGTTGCTGAAAGTGGTGTCAGGAGCTCTGTAGTAGAAGAATAGGATGAACGTTCAATAAATAATTAAAACAGGAGGGAAGAGTTACATATGCCACTCTGCATTCCATCAAAGAAATATACACCTTTTAAAAAGGTAAAACTGGGAGGGGGCGAGGAACCATCTGTGCCAACCTGCGTTATTTGTAAAAGGGCGGGATAAATTACATGGGAAATCATCTCTCAGATGGAAATAGGGAGCCGTAGAATTGCTGAATTCTACTGTTAAGAAATCTAGTTTGTGACAAACGCTGCAAGATCTTAAGCCAGTTTAGCGTATCTGGGGAAGCTGTCAGTACAGTGCTTCTGTGAGCTTAGGCTGCAGTAACTCTGCGTAGGATTGCACTGCGTGTTTTCCCTGGTTACTGGTGGCTGTTACGAATGGCCACTGTGCTTATATAGCTGATGTCTACACAGAAGCATCACACCCTGGGCTATATGCATAGCTTGACCATTTGGCCCCACTGTTTATATTTTTTTCTTTATGACTTTGTGCAAGCTGGTATATATGTAGAGTTTCTCCAGAGTCTATTTGTGTAGGTGGGGACAGGAATAACTCTGCACCGAAGTGCACTGTTGGAGGTTTTAGAGTGCCTAAAGATTCCCTTCTGTTTTCCAAAACAAGCTCACATCACTGCTGGGAAGATTAGAAAGAGCTTTCCACTGGTACAGGCGACCACACAGCACATGGGAAAAACCTCAGCCTGATAGTAAATAAACTAGAGAATGTTTCTCCCAGTTGTTTTCCCACACTTAAGCAGCACATCAGGTAGCATCTCTTTACGGATGATAAAACTTTTAATTAAAGGTAGAAAGCATCCACAGCATGTCACAGGGAAATTTGAGGAGAATGACATCATGAAGACCACGAGTTTTATCTTCTTTTGTTCAGTTAAAAAATGAAAGAGCAGAAAATAATTTAAGTTTCCAGAGGGAAGAGAAACTGGCTGTGTTTGACTGTAAAATATCTTTTATTAACGCTTTAACTAGAGTTTCCTTGTGTATTACATAACAGCTACGTATATAAAACCGTGTGCTAAATGCTATGCTGTCTAGGTATCAGCCGGTTTGTAATCAGCATTCACTCTCCTAAAAGAGAAAGCCAGTTATAACAGTACAATTGATATATTTTTGTCTTGTACATAAAGGCAGCCAGAGTGGTTAGAGGGTCAGACTAGGGTCTGGGAGAGCCAGGTTCAAATCATCACCAGTGTTCCCTCTAAGCTAAGTTAGGATGAGCTAGGTCACAGTTTTTTTTAGCCTCCGGCTCACACATTTTTGTCTTAGCTCAGGAAGGATGGCTCCAGAGCAAACTAATTTATGCAGCAGCCAAATCGCTCACTCACAACTTTAATGCCAGTGGCTCAGAACATAGAATTTTTGCTCACAGGACGACACAGCTTAGAGGGAGCATTGTATTCTGCCATGGAGCTTCATTGGGTGACTTTGGGCCAGTCACACTCTCTCTTAGCGTCACCTATTTCACTAGGACAGATTGGAGGACATTGGAGAGAAAGGTGGAATATAAATTAAGTAAATAAATAAACTGAGAAAGAGAGGAAATAAGAGGAAGATGGGAAGGGGAGGAAAGCAGAGGCACGCTGCAGTTACATGCCCCATTGTTTGCCAGAGCAGTTGAGGGAATGGGACTAGATTTCAGAGTAAATTTCCTATTTATTCACTGAACTGGCCAGAAGGGTTCATCCAATATTTCCACTATACTTTTGAGAGACAGTAAGTGGTAGGCTGTGAATGTGGAAACGTCAAACATTTTAGAAGAATTTTTGCGGACACTTCCATTTTCCTGTTTCTTCTGCCTGTCTTGTATATTTTTATCTGACTGGATTTTGGCTCTTTTAAGCTATGTTTTTAGTGTTTGGTTGTTTTACCATTGTGTAAGCTGTGTTTGTGTATGACATGCCAAAGAAGGTGATAAATTCATAGTGAAGTCTATTCTAGACATTTTTGTTGCATGTCATCAGTTGCAAATGGCAGACAAGAAACTGTGAAAAACTTAAGGACCTTTTAACTCATTCTGGGCTTTGGGGGCACTCAGAAAACAGTGAGAAATCTTGACTTCTGAGTGTCTGGAAGACTCGAGTGTAATGTCAGGGGCAAAACTCTATCTCTCACATGGGGAGTTACGAGTGATAGGTGACCACTAATTTAGGCTGGTTACCAAGGCCTTTCTTGTTCGCCTGTTTTTTTCCTTAATGAACATATTTTCCATTTTTTTTTTGTGCCGGGTATTTTGAAGAAACAGAGTTCACAGAGAACAAATAGAATTAATGTGGAGATTTCCTTTGATTTCAGAGCAATTTAAACAGCACCTTCACGTAGTACATACGTTCAGATAATTGTTCTGACTAGTTCCGTGTTAACAATAAAGTCAGTTTACCAGCCTGTGCATGGACAGATGGAAATCGTTAAAAAGTTATTCATTTATACACGTCCAGAATCAACGTGGTGCTTTATAGGGTAACATAAAATGAAAGGGAGGTCTGTGCTCTGAGGAACGTAACAATTTAAGTGTCTGTGGTTCCTTAGAAAATAAAGCGAAGGCAGAGGGAAGAGTAACTAACCAAGAACTGGGAGAATTACGTAGCCAAATGGCAATGTTCACTGACTCAGAAGGCTGTTTCCCTTGACACCAGTTTTTATTTCTTTTTAGAATCCGAGAACATTAGAGGAGGTGAGAATGCACCATGGGAACGGGCCTCAGAATGCGCAACGCCAGCTCCAAAGGTCCCGGTCCTTCACCGGCAGCGAGAGCGAAGATCAGCAGGCAAACCTGCCACAGTCCCCCGCAGCGTCGTTTGCTCCTTCCGCCAGCCCGTCCGCGCCGCAGTCTCCCGGTTACCAAATCCAACAGTTCATAATGAGCAGAAGCCCCGTGGCTGGGCAGAATGTTAACATCACCCTGCAGAACGTCGGCTCGGTAACGGCAGGAAACCAGCAGATCACCCTGACCCCGTTGCCCATCCCGAGCCCGACGTCCCCGAGTTTCCAGTTCAGTCCTCAGCAAAGGAGGTTTGAGCATGGATCGCCCTCTTATATCCAAGTCACTTCGCCGTTGCCCCCTCAGGTCCAGTCTCAGAGCCCCACGCAGCCCAGCCCCATGCCAGTTCAGTCCATTTCTAACGTTCGGACGGGTACCCCGGGGCCCGGCTTGGGCATGTGCAGCCAGAGCCCGACGCGAGGCTTCGTGGACACCAGCGTGCTCGTCAGACAGATCAGCTTGAGCCCTTCGAACGGCGGGCACTTTGTGTATCAGGAAGGCTCCGGCATCGCCCAGATCTCTCAAGGCGCTGCGGCTCAGGTGCAACTTTCCTCTCCCGGCGCGCCTGCTACGGTGAGAGAGCGCAGGCTGTCGCAGCCCCACTCGCAGACCGGAGGCACCATTCACCATCTTGGACCGCAGAGCCCCGTTGCTAGCGGGGCGAACATCCAGCCTTTACCGAGCCCCGGTCACATTACGACAAACAACCTGCCGCCGCAAATTAGCAACATCATCCAAGGCATGCAGCAGCAGCAGCAGGTCCTGCAAGGGCAGCAGCTGAGCAGACCCTTGGGATACGACAGGACTCCTGGCGGTCTAATCGCTGGCGTGGGAGGGCCGCCTACGTTTGGGATGACGTCACCGCCCCCTCCCACCAGCCCATCCCGAGCCAGCATGGCGCAGGGCCTGACGAGTCTCCCCCTTGCCCCCTCGGTGTGTGCCGTGGTCAAGAAGCCCAAGAAGCTGGAGGAGATCCCCCCCGCGACTCAAGAGACGGCTCAGATGAGAAAGCAGTGTCTGGAGCACCACCTCAAGCAGATGGAGATCTTGAAAGACACTTTCAAGGAGTACCTGATTGAGTTGTTTTTCCTGCAATACCTCCAAGGGAACATGATGGACTTCTTGGCATTTAAGAAGAAGCTCTGCATTCCGTTGCAGACGTACCTGAGGCAGAATGACTTGGATTTGGAGGAGGAGGAGGAGGAAGAGCAGTCTGAAGTTATCAATGACGAGGTAAGACGCTTACCTGTTTCCAGTAACGCGAAAGCATCACCGTAAATTTAGAATCGTCACCAGTTCTTTGGTTCTGCAGTCCTAGGCATCCTGACTCGGGCGAGTGAAACCAGTTAGCCTTCCAGTAAATATTGTTAGGGTCAAGTGGTGTTGCTTTCTGGGCTATGTGATAACTCATTGGCTGCCACTGGAGTGATCGTTAACGCTTTTGTGGCAAACAGATGTTCTGGGAAACTGTTTTAGGGTGAAGTATATTCATTTTGTTTACTATATTTATAGGCTGCCTTTCAGCCATGGAAGCTCCCAAGGGCAACCCAAAACAGAAAAGATAAATCCATAGCGGTGATTGTGAGAGTCCTATAGAGTCAGTCACCAGCAAGCGTCCTTAAAGACAGGTAGTCTTTATTGAGAAAGGTCTGTTGTGGTCATCTACACGTTCTGTGTCAGTAGTGGTCAGAACAATCCCCAGGCAGGGCAATTATACAGAATTCAAAAAGGTCTTACAAAGGAATGTAACCAATCATATAAACCAAGCAAAAGGCGCCCAAATACTGGCCCCAGGTTCTCGTGGAAAAAGCAGGAAGATACATAGCCAGACAGCAACAGTCTCCCAAGGTCAGAGCGGAGCAGGGAGCGATAAGCAAGCCATGAGAAGCATAACATAACATTCCATGCACCTAACGTCACAGGGCGACTCATGCCACCTCCCGGGCAGGAGATGGCAGCATTAGCTGACACAGAACTGGGTTGCCTGGGATGGTCTCCTCTGCTAAATGTTTGAGGTGCTTCTGATTTCCTGCTCAGACACACAAACAAAACTTGCAGAGAGTTTTCATCGCATGCAGTGTGTGTATATGAACGTTGTGGCTCTTTTATCAAACTTTCCAAACGGCAGACTTAACTGCGTATTTTTAAAATGCGGTGGTGGAACTTCCATTGTGATGACGACGGGAAAGAACCTGGGTTTTAATTGAGGTTTCAGATTTCTGCAAACACAAATGTTATCTCTAAGATCAGGATCCCAACAATCCTTGCGCCCCGTTTGACTGGTGCATTTCAAAAAACAGCCCCGTCACATCTCACACAAAATTGCAAGGGAGGTCATTCTTGAACATCAGTTAAGTTTCAGAAACAGGCAAGGAAGAAACGTTTTGTTTTTTAAATTCTATTGGGGCCTGAAGTCGCTTACAGCAGTCGATTGCAGTAATTTGAATGCATATGTGAGATTAGTTGCGAACTTCTTGCAAGCTGTCTCAAGCAGCGGCATAGAAATATCCTAAATGAATGGTTAAGCATCATCTCTACAGAATCTTATTTGTGACAACCATCCTGGCTGGTGGTCCCATTTTTTAAAGCCGCAGGGCATCACAGTCCCACTGGCCACAATGGAGCGGACCAATGTTCCCTCTAAGCCGAGTTAGTGTGAGTTAGCTCAGTTTTTTAGCCCCCGGCTCACACATTTTTTGTCTTCGCTCAGGAAGGATGTCTCCAGAGCGAACTGATTTATGTGGCAGCCAAATCGCTCGCTCCCAACTTTAATGCCCAGTCGCTCACAAAGTAGATTTTTTGCTCACAGGACTCCACAGCTTAGAGGGAGCATTGGAGCAGACGTCTGTGGAGCAGACTCAGTTCCAGACGGTTTCTTCAGAGGGTCGTGTATCAGCTCAGTGTGGCAGCATTCCAGTGTATACAGCCTATTCCCGAATTCCAAACCCATCCAGTTGTCTAGTTTGGAGCTGAACTGCTCCCTCGTGTTGCCGGAAGTTGTGGTCACCTACCCCATCTTATGTGCATAGCTCTCTTCTTTCAGAGGGCTGTTTTAATTTTCTGTTTATGGCCGTGCAAGGTAAAATATACCATAGAGCAGGGTTGATTTGCAAGACGTCGTTTCCCAGAGAGGCGTGCAGTTTGTTTGCAAGCTGTTATAACTTGATACTTCCAGTTAAATATTGTAAATACGCTGCTGTTTTCAGTGGAACCTTGTGAAACTCTTTAATGGTGGAGTTACCAGTGGATTAATGACTTATTGATTGTGAATGGATTAGCCCAGCATTTTTTTTTAAATGGTAAATAGCAGGCTTGGTTAGGGTGCCTTGATTATTATGGGCTGTGGTGAAAGGACAGTAGGGATTGAAACCTTTTCCCCAAGCTGCTTCCATGACTTTGACTTGTATGTTGTTTGTTTTCCGGTGGGTTAAATAGCAGATCCAGGGGTCTGGTCAGGAAAGCAGCAATAATATCTCACCAGTATTGTGTGCTTCTTTGGTTTATTAAAGCATTTAATGTCTAGAGGCTGAGGTACTCCATTAATTTGAAAACAGTAGAAAGTAAAGCCATTGAAATCCATGAGGGTTTCAGAAAGTATGCGGAAGATCATCAAGCCAGTTGGATGATCTGTAAGAATAAATTATATCTTTTCTGTGATCTGAAATGTTTTAAAAAGTAATCATTCCTTATGTACATGCTAAATGGGCTGGCTGTAGCATTAACTCCCCCCCCCCCCCCCCCTGCTATATTTTCAGAATGGTCAGAAATGATCAGTCTGTGCTTGGCAGTGCTGAATACAACATACGAGACTTTTAAAGGCTTTTCTTAAACCGTAGTAGAGCTCAGCCACGGTTTGTTAAACATTTTTCACTCCTGTATCCCTGTTTGATGCTGTTATGCATAGGTTAAGGCATTTCCCTCTATGGTGCTTGGAGAGCCAATTTGGGGTAGTGGTTAAGAGTACTGACTCTCATCTGGGAGAACCGGGTTTAATTCCCCACTCCTCCACACGCAGCTGCTGGGTGAGTCACAAGTTCTCTCAGAACTGTTCTCTCCAGGGCAGTTATCGAGAGAGCTCTCTCAGCCCCACCCACCTCACAGGAGAGGAAGGGAAAGGGGATTGTAAGCTGCTCTGAGACTCCTTCAAGTATTGAAGAGCGGGGTATAAATCCAATCTCCTCCTCCTCCTCTTCTTCTAATTAAGGCTTTTTTTAAAAAAAAAAAAAAGAGATGCTAGTTTAACAGTTTATATTATCAGTCACGTGGAACACTTTTGTAGAATAATAAAATGAACTTCTTTGTGTCCTGATCAGATTGCATTGCCTTTTATTGCAGAGTTGCTTCTGGGGTATCTGTGCCTCCTTTCTTCGTATTTTGTGGTCTTCCTCTCTTATCCCCCCCCCCCCCCCCTTATCACCTTCTGCTAAAGCAACGCACCTCATCCCTTGCCTGGGTGGGCTGATGACTTTGGGGATTTGTTTCGGGGTGGGTGGGGGGAGCGAATGCAAGCTCTGCTCATTGCTTAATAAATGTCTGGGCTCTTCTGAATGTGGACTGTCTGTCGTGCTAATTTTGTTGTCTGTCGAGAAAGCCAAGATGTCCAAGTCTTACCCACGTAAGTCCAGACTAAAATCGAATTGAGGCTCCTGGTGGCGAGAGCTGACAGAACTCCCGGCTAGCCTGCCCCTTGTTTCGTTCTGCCGTGTAATGGCAAAGCAGAACTCTCTGATATATATTTTTTTAAAGGTTAATGTTGCATTGCACCGATGGATGTATTGTTATAAACCCCTCTTCAAAGAGAAACCATCGCTAAAGCGCCAAGCAAAGGGTGCGTTGACCAGATTTCAAGCACGGAAGCAACAGAAAAAAGAAATGATTTCCCTTTTTGTTTTTCCCCCAAAATATCTTCTCTCAGGTAAAGGTTGTGACAGGAAAGGATGGCCAGACTGGTACTCCTGTTGCTATAGCAACCCAGCTTCCTCCAAATGTTTCTGCTGCTTTTTCAACCCAGCAGCAACCATTTCAGGTACTTTTCAATGGTTCTAAACTTGTAGTTTTCATCCCAGATTATTATTTCTTTTTTTCCCCCCTTCATTCAGATTCGGTACCGGTTAGTGGGATTTGTATTTTCCCAAGAGGCCCATCCCTTCTCATCTCAAAAAAACAAAACCGAGCAGTGAAAAAAGAGCTTTAAATTTTCAGATGCATGAGTGTTTATGGAGGTGCTAAGGAAGTTTATTTTTCCCCCCCTTGTCTCAAAGTTGCTGGCTCGTTTCATTAACTTTTCAGCTTTTAATGTATTTCACTTTGGTTTGCCTGTCTTGATTTCTTTGTGCATTCTGCCTAGTAACAGTGTGGGTCCCTCTGTCTGTGCCATTGTGACTGTGGATTCCTTCTAAGGTTCTGATCTTTTCCCCCTCAATTTGAAGGGGTTTTTCTCTCTGTGTGTTTTTTTTTTAATTCAGACGCAAAAAGATGTCCGTTTTACAGTGACACCTTCTTTCCTTCTGGTGCATTTAAGCTACCATGGTTTTGTATAAATAAGGGATCAAACGTCTTATGGTTTTTATGTAGGGTTGAACATTTGAGCAGTCAGAGCAGGTTCGGTCTGTTGATCTGTCAAGTGTTTTTAATAACTTTATCAGAACAATAAAAATACTTCACTTCAATAGCAGGGTCGCTTCTTAACGAATTGTTTTTTAACATTAGACACTTTGCCACGCTGGTAGGCTGGGAGTAGTGATGCAAAATTTCTGGAAAAGTTGGAGACAGGAAGGAGAAGCCTAAAACTTATTTTACTGCATTAACACCATAAAAAAGCAGCATTTAGAACTTAGCATGTAACGGCCGTATAGCACTTCACTGTGTAAGCCGCTTTAGCACATCTGTCTTAATTTTGGCCATCTTGACAGGTCGGGAAAAATGAAAGTTGGAAACAGTGTATTATCAGTCATCTATTCAGTAGCGTATTAAACTCACATATTAATTGAGGGCAGAATTTAATCACATTTAAACAAATATATGTTTGAAAATATGCTGTGCCTGTCTACCATGTACACAGGAATTATTGTTATTGCTATTTAATGCAGTAGACACTTACTTAAAAGTCTTCATATTGTGCTTTGACTTGTCTTGAAGAGCATTTCACGCATTCCAAAAGAGCTTTTTTCCCAGTGTTTCTCCCAAACTTCAGCTGGGGAGAAACAACTGGAACCTCCTCCAACTCCCCCTCCCCCCAAAGCCTTCACATCTCTATCTCGAGCCTTTGCTAACAAGTGACATCATAATGAAATGATTTTTTTTTAAAAAAAAGACAAGCAGCCACCTACATAGTGGCGCTCTTGGCTCTGTAAGGTATTTAACAATATTGGACTGCAGTCAAATCATGGGCACATTTTATTTTCAAATGTTTACACTACAGATCTCGGGAAACAGCAGGTTATGTTGTGGGTGCTGCAAATCTGGCCTCTTGTGAGTTGTCATGTTTCGCCCTGATGGGTGCAATAGAAATAGTGCATTTTTTTTAAAAAAATCATGTATTGTTTACTTCCTGGGCAGTCAATAGAATCCTATTTATGGAACAATTTAACATGCTGATTATTTGTGAACCCTGACCTGGATAGCCCAGGATAGCCTGATTTTGTCACATCTCAGAAGCGAAGCAGCGTCAGCCTTGGTTAGGTTTGGATGGGGGACCACCAAGGGATGCCAGGGTCATGATGCGGAGGCAGGTGACGGCAAGCCACGGATGAATGCCTCTTGCCTTGAAAACCCTAGGGCAGTGATGGCAAACCTTTTAGAGACCAAGTGCCCAACCTGCAACCCAAAACCCACTTATTTATCGCAAAGTGCCAACACGGCAATTTAACCTGAATACTGAGGTTTTCGTTTTAGAAAAAACAACTCATACATTAACATCTTTTGTCTTAAAAGAAAAACACAATAACAGAGCTTTCAATTATACAAACAACTTTTTATTGAAAGGTAAAAGTTTGCATTTGGCATGCTTTTGAACAATTAATGTGATTTTTGCTGTTGTATGCATGCTGATAATTTGTCTAACCTTGGCTCACACTTTGTAAGTCTGAGAGCAGCCCAGCCTCGAGTCTGTGTTGTCTTTTTCCTTTTAGAGACTGAGTGCCTAAACTGCGTGTGTGCCCACAGAGAGGGCTCTGAGTGCCGCCTCTGGCACGTGTGCCATAGGTTTGCCACCACTGCCCTAGGGGGTTTCCATAAGGCAGCTGTGACTTGATGAAAAGATATATATTTCATTCGTGAGGAAGTAGTAGGACTTGACAGTTGCGTTTGTGGAGGTAGCAGGTGACAGTGAGCTTGCTGCACTCTCAAGTATGCTCTAGAGTCTTTTTTCATCCCTCAAATGTAGTATAAATATAGTAAGACTTTGAGAGACACTGTGTTTTAAAGTATTTGAAATCCATGTAATTTATTATAGAAATTAAAAAAACCAAAACACGTTTTCAGTACCTTCCCCCGTTTCAGTATTTCAGCTTTTAAAACATTAAAAAAACCTTCTTTTAATCTTCTGAAAGGTTTCACAAATCTAATCGTCTACCAGTGCTGCGTGGACCTCACAATTCCTCTGCTTCGGCAGTGAGCTGTGTCAGTTATGTAAAGAAGGCTGCAAATCTCACCACTTGTCCACGAATTTCTTGAGATATGTCCCCTAAAATGGGAAGAAAAAGTTACCAAGCTTCCTAGGTTTCCTTCCTTAGGGAATGTGCAGGTGCTTCTTGTAGTCTGATCTATACCTTTACCAATCTGTTAAGGAGTGGTATATTTAAACCTCTTAAAGGGGGGGGGAAATGTTAACTCCTTTACACCTGAGCAGTATTCGTGATTGAAACTGATTACACCAGAGTGATTGCACTTTATCTGACTGATAGAGAACTATATCCTACCTTGGCTCAAGGTGTCTTAAATACAAAGATGAAAAGATCTACTGAGAGGCCTATGACCAGTTAATCAAAGGAAACTGTATACTGAGAACAAACTTCGCCCCTAAAACAAAGCATCAGAATAGCCAAACAACCTCAGCATTCCAAACAAACTTACCTGCAAGCTCCATAAAAGGCCACTCTGGATCGCACGGATTTACAGGTCTTCCTAAAGGCCAGACTGTCTTCATGCCTCGTCTTGGAGGCTGTTATGAAGAATAAGGGCTGCTACAGAAAAAGCTGACAAACAGACTTAGGCAGATCTCATAGCCCTAAAAGTTGGAATGACCAACTGAGAGCTGTTTGGGAGGCATGCGTAGCAGTCAGTATGGATGCAGCGCGCAGAGCACTTTAAAGGGGACAGACCTGTCCTGAGAAGCCAGCCCTTGAAATGGAGACTGAAACTGATGGCAGCGCTTGGCAAAGGAAGAGCAAGTCAAAAATGGTCTTAGGATCTGGATGTTGGCCAGGTGAAGTCAGGAGGTAGATGATACAGAGGATCTGTATGCTGAGTTCTTGGGTTACATCTGTTCACCTTCATGCATACCCCCCACCCACCTGGATGACTGGCGTTAGAAGCCTGTTCCAGCACATGAATGTTAGTTCCTACCATCCTTACACTAGGCTAAACAGCTAGGAATAGAGATGTAAAATTTCCAGAACCTCTGAATCCATGGGGGCAAACCCCCATAATTTTTTGGGGGGGAGGAATTGAAATATATGTACTACTTACTGTCCTGTCAACCTAAATTTTATTGACAACATAAAATGCATCATTTATAACTTGGCATATAAAGTTGTCACATTTGACATATTTGTGGAATTTAAAAGTTCCGTCTTAGTCTTCAATAAAGCAATATTGCTAATATTCCCAATGCTTGAGAGAAAACTGTGAGCTGGCGGACACTATGCTGTTTGAGGACACATACCTTAACTTTTTGCTATCTGGTTAGCGAGAGCTCAGTTCCTCTGAGGCTTTGGTGCAGTTTCTGCCCCACCTCCTTTTCATCTTCCTTCTCCCTCTTGAAGGTCGGGCAATAAGCTGCTTGAGACCCGGTGTGTGGCTATATGTGCCATAGTGATTTGAGGGAGGGGTGAAAAGGTCAACCACAAGACAAGAGTCTGGTCAAAAGGGCCTTAGAAGCAATGAAAGTCCTCCGTGCCACCCTCATGAAGATCAGGTATCCTTTCAGGTGCCGAAACGCATATTAGATTTAAGAGCTGTATACATCTACAGCATGCCCACCTTGTCTTCAAAAGCGTTTCACTCGTTCAAAAGGAGAAAATATTTCATAGGAGGTTTTTTTCAGTACTCCCCCAAATGTCCAGTTTTTCTACTAGAAAGATTCCGCTTTTAAATTTTTATCATTTTTCTCTTAAAAGGGTGGGATACCGAAGGAAAAAAGGGGTAGGGGAGAAATATAGATTCATCAGATTTGTAAAGTATCATGACTTGTTATGTAGAACAAGTAGAATCAGATCTGTTGTCAAATGTATTAAATATTTCAGATATAAAAGCAAACAATAAAACTTGAATATTACAGAATTGGGGATAAATTCTCTCTTTAAAGAACAGACGAGAACTTTCCTAAGGTTAACAATAATCTATTAACGATAGAGGAAATGATATCTTTGGCAATTGAACAGACTTCTGTACTAAAATTAAATCATTGTAAAAACCTTGATATTGCTTTAATTGTTTGTCTAAATCTAAATTTTATTCGTACTAATTATTTAATTACTAGTGGAGTACAGAGTAACGTATTGGGACTATAATCAATATCTTCATCGCCTTTAATATGATTGAAGTCCCGTTCCCCCCCCCACACACACACACTTTTTATGGGTTTTCAGATCTCTAGCTAAGAATTGGGATGGGGCTTTAC
Source organism: Lepidodactylus listeri (assembly GCA_029233225.1). NCBI lineage: Eukaryota > Metazoa > Chordata > Lepidosauria > Squamata > Gekkonidae > Lepidodactylus > Lepidodactylus listeri. Next base: position 12,882,550 of record JARCFY010000013.1, read on the forward strand.
AAACGAGAGTGAGTATAATTCTCGGTGGCTGGGATTTAGCCCCCACCCCAGTATTTTCTCCTATATAAGTGAATGGTTGCATTTGTGGATGTTGATGTAGAGATCACAAAACCCGTTTAGCTTGGCTTTCGGCGTCTGGATTTTCTCTGGTCATTGGAAGGCATTTCTCAACTCAGAGACACACAGGATTCCTCCCCCGCCTCCAAACAGTGCTCTGTGCAGCAAGTCCTTTCTGTAAGCAACACAGGAGATGGATAGCTTTTCATTAGCGTCTAATGATGGCCATCTTGCTTTTCTTCTGTGTAAGGTAAGGCAGTGGGTGTAGGTTCCTCAAACAGTCTTGCTAAGATCTAGAGAAGGCGGCTACATCCTCTGCCTTCAGCCTGTGCCCTAGACACCATTCCACTGATTATACGGAGAAAGATCTTCAGGGGTGCTTTGCCAGTGGAGGCCCCACTTATTTTCAGTTTATCTTCTACTGGCAGAAAAAGTTTTTAGAGGATCCTGGTAAAGTCCGTTTTAGCTTTGTTTTTATCTTTGCTAAGGCATCTTCCTGGGGGTGGGGAGGGGAATTGATTGTCTCTTCATATGCTGGGGAAAGTATACTGAAGTTTGGTGGTAATAAAAACATAAGAGCCCTGCTGGATCAGACCAGTGGTCCATCTCGTTGAGCATCCTGTCTTACACAATGGCCATCCAGTTCCTCTGGATAGCCGACAACAGGGCATAGAGGCCAAGGTCTTTGTAAGAATGTAAGAAGAGCCCTGCTGGATCAGAACAATAGTCCATCTAGTCCAGCATCCTGTCTCACACAGCGGCCAGCCAGTTCCTCTGCAGGTCCAAAAAACAGGGCATTGAGATCGAGGCCTGCATAAGAGCATCAAAAGAGCTCTGCTGGACCAGATGAATGGTCCATCTAGGACAGCATCCTGTCTCGCACAATGGCCAACCCAGTTCTTCTGGAGGGCCAGTGACAGGGCCTAGAGGCCGAGGCCTTCCCCTGATTTTGCCTCCTGGCTCTGGGATTCAGAGGATTAGTGCCTCTGAATGTGGAGGTTCCCAACAGTCCGCAGGGCTAGTAGCCATTGATAGACTTATCCTCCATGAATCTATCTAATCCCCTTTTAAAGCTGCTTAAAGCCCTCTGTGTAAAGTAGTATTACCTTTGGTCTGTCCTGAACCTACTGCCCATCTGCTTCGTTGGATGCCACATCCCATATACTATTTTAAAGTTTGTTTTTAATGGAAAATAAAGTTATGGTTTGTTTATACAACCAAGCAGCTGGGGGTTCGGAGCTCTCAGAGCAAATTTTGCTCTAAAGAAGAGTCCCCAAAAGAATGGCAAACAGATTTTCCTCTTCCTGTGACTCTTAAGTGTGTCATTTTAAACATAAATATTCTTTGTTCAGAAGTGGGTGTTATTCCTGTAAGTAATGAAAGTTGGGCTGAGAGTACTGGGAAGTACCTTGCCTTTGATGTGCTGTAGATGTTTTCAGAAATTGCCAGCAGCTCTTGGACACATTTTTTTTCCCCTCGTGCAGCTTTAAAAGAGAAAAAGAAAAAAAGGGAGCAGTTGTGAAAATAAACTCTGGGGTTTCTGTGAAATGTGTGGATCTTGCTGAATTTTGACTTTTCTGTTTTCTCTCATAATAGCAGGTGCATGCAGGGGCTCCGGTAACAGGAACGGTGAATGCCATAGAAATTGAAGCTCTTAAGAGACAGCAAGCCCTTTCTTCAGCAGGTACGGTCCCTCCAGTAGAACCAAACTATCCTTTTAGGCTAATATGAGGATCGCCACTGTCTAGCATTCGCTAAAAATGGTTGCTTCAAGTCTGCCTGTTTTGCCAAAGACTTCAGGCTGGCTGTTGTGATAGGAAGTCCGTTGCTCGTCATGCGCTCCCCTCACAGCCAATAGACTGGATTCGGTAGGAGCCCGTGTGTTTTGGGCCTCTCGTCCCATGATGCCGTCCTCACACCGTAGAGTCATAGATATCAAAGCTCGGGGCCGCTCTTGTAAACGTTATAACCTTGAAACCCCCCCCCCCCTTCTGCTGTACCATGCCGTAAACGGAATTTGAATACCACAGATTCATCTAAGAGACCACGAATTGAAGTGGGCCGTCATGGGATGGTTTTTCAGCATCCAGGCGTGGCTTCAGGAGTCCCTCTTCAACAGCTCATGCCAACAGCGCAAGGTACTGTGTCGCCACACACCAGCCGCAGATTAATTAGCAGGCGGGATGTCGGTGCTGGAGCCAGAAATGGCGGAGTGGTGTTTTTTTGTTTTTGTTTTTTGAGGTCTCCTGTTCCACCACGGGCTTCCCTCTTGTAAATTAATACTTGGTGTGAAATGCCTGGTTCGTGTCAGGAGCCGAGTGATGGGCTTCGGTGGTGCATGCGGGCATGTGAGAACCTGGCGCAGGAGTCGATGTGAACCCGGTCGCCACGGAGCCTGCCGGTTTGCAAACGGGTGGCTCTTGGGTAGCAAGACGTGGTTCTAATTGAGTGTTAGTTGTTACATTTGTGCTGTTCTTTAATTATCCGTCACCAACGTAGGAGCTATTAGCTAAGTCTTTTCCCTTCCCCGTTCTGTGTGTGTACTGACACATCGCAAGCACCCATCAGTTTCTGTGCATGGTAGACTGTGGTCTTGATTTTTTCCCCCAACTTGTGAGTGTCTTTCACCATTTATTCAAAGTGATGGTGTTGTGTGGGCAAAGTAAGTAGAATAGCCATCTCCTCTGTGTTTGCTAAGGTCTTAAGAGTCCGGAAGGCTTTGGGAATTCACCTCTCCTCGTTCTCTTCTTGCCTTGCAGGAGGAATGCCGCCCACCCCTCAAGCGATGCAGCTGACCGGGCAGAAGCAAAGCCAGCAGCAGTACGACCCTTCCAAGGGCCCCCCTGTGCAGAACGCAGCGAGTTTTCACACCCCTCCGCCGCAGCTGCCGGGGAGGCTGCAGCCCCCCAACGTCCCCATCACCTCTCTCCCGGCTGCCCTGCAGCTCACCCAGCAGCAGCCCCAGATCACGGAGGCTTCAGTCCAGCCTCAGGTTCACGTGAAGGCCCCGCAGCAGACCATATCCGTCAGCACAGCTGTGCCGCAAAGCCAAGTTCAGACGCCGCTGCAGCAGCAGGTACAGCCAGCGGCGCACGTCCAGGGACCCATCACAGCACAGATATCCCAACCGCAAGCTCCAGTCCAGCAGCAGGTATTTGGACACGTGTGAACCCTTTGCATGGTGGTGGTGGTGGCGGCGGGGGCTAAGGGTCCATCTGTTCCTAAGGCGAAGGACAGAGAGGAGAACGTCGGATCTCCATTGATTGGTAACAGGGGGAGGAAGTACCATGCAGCGTTCTCTCTAAGCTGTGCACGTGAGCGGCCGCTCATTAACACAGGGAGCCTTACTCCACAGCAGTCTGGAGCCACGAAGTCTGCACTGCCCCTCAGTTGTTTTAAGATTGTCGTAGTTATATTTGGCTCAGAATGTGAACTGCTCTTCTCAGTAGGGGATAAAAATTAGAGGGAACGAAGCCTCCCAGGAAACTGGTGGCCATAGAGCTCACCCTCCCAAGCAGCCTCCTGCCTTCCCTCCTTCACACCAGTTGCTCGCAGGCCAGGGAAGAGCCCTGGATGGGCCAGTTCCTGCCCCTGGGCCTTTTGTTTGACACACCTACTGTAAGCTGCGTGCATGAGCGGCCGCTCATTAACACGGGAAGCCCCGCTCAGCAGCATTCTGAAGCCACGCAGGGTCTTGCACTGCCCATTGCACATTTTAAGTTTACAGCAGTCATAGTCTGCTCAGGATGTGAACCGCTCTGCTCGGTAGGGGGGGAAAATTAGAGGGAACATCGGCACTAAAAATTAGAGGGAACATGGGCACTAAAGAGCAAGCTAGAGAAGCAAGGTATTAAGAATATTGCTTTGAGCATCAAAAGGGGCCAGTGGGAAAACTCACAGTGCCTTAAGGCAATAAATAAGAATTAACACCACACTACCAAGTACCAGTGATTAGTACATGAATAAATGAATATGCATCATCAGATGAGAACAAGCGGAACATCAGCCTTCAGTATTTAAAGTGGAACACACGTCCACTGGCGAGAGTGACACTTCATCACTGACAGAAAGCTAGCTGAGGTAGCTTTTGATCAGTGTCTTTGCCAGAGGGTGAGATCTGTATATGAGCACTTCCAGGATCACCTGGTGCTTACCGTCTGGCTGTAGTGTTATGGCACAATTTTCAGGTTCACGGGCAAAATTCAAATGAACGTAATCACTTCAGTGCCCTGGAAGGTGAAGCCATATTGATCAGCTTCTGATTTGTGCAAGGTTAGGTCAAAAGTGAATCCAGAGTGTTAATTTTAAAATTGCAGATTTTATACGTCATACCTGTGAGTCTTTTGATATTTTCAGTGGCATTGTTAATACAAGTTTTCAGGGGTCCTTTCATAAAAAAGGAGGTGCAGGAGCTCATTAGCATAACTTATTTGCATATGCCACACCCCGTGATGTCACCGGAAGTGTCAGAAGGCCACACACCCCTGACATCACTGGAAGTGTGTTAGAAGAAAGAAAGGAAGGAAGGAAGGGAGGGAGGGGGGAAGGAATGAAAGGAACAGGAAGGAAGGTAGGTAGGTAGGTGGGGGAGAGAGAGAAGAAAGAAAGAAAAAGGAAGGAAGGAAGGAAGGGGAAGGTAGGTAAGTAGGTGGGGGACAGAGAGAAGAAAAGGAAGGAAGGAAGGAAGGAACAGGAAGGTAGGTAGGTGGGGGAGAGAGCTCATCTCTTCAGCCAGTGTGCCTTCTCCACCCCGCTGCGCACACCGCGCCCCTTTCCAGCCACTCAGGGCCTGGAGACTGGAGGCACCTGGGCTTCCCGGCTAGCCTCAGAGCCTCTAGGGGGGATGGGTTGGGGCACAGGGACGGGGGGCTGTCGACATCTGCGGACCTCTGTCCAGGCAGCGGCTGCCTACCTGTGCACCCATCACTTCGGCTCCCGCAGGCTCCACAGTGGGCGGGCGGACGTTCTGGCCGAGGCCCTCCGGCGCCTGTCGCGTGTGCAGGAGAACACTGCCACCCCCAGGTCCTGGAGGCCGAACCGCCGCCGGGGGGCGCTGTGCTGCGCTGCCTTGCCCTCCCCTCCGAGGCACCCCCCCCCCGCGCACAGCAGCAGCGACAGCCAAGGGATGCCACCGAGCCGGGAGCCCCGAATCCCTCCTGGGGGGATGGGGAGGGCAGGCGCCTCCGTTTGGAGGAGACAGCCATGCGGCCGAGGGGGTGGGAGAGGGTTTTCTGGGTGAGTTGGGTAGGTTTTCTACTGAGCTGGGTGGGTGGGTGAGAGGGAGGGAGGAGGTTTCTTTGCGCGGGGTGGGGGGTGGGAGAGGGTTTTTTCCCCCGGCCGGCGGCCTGCCGCCGGCTCGGGGACATTGTGCGGGGTGGGTGAGTGGGAGGGAGAGCTTCTTTGCGCGGGGTGGGGTGGTGGTGGTGGGAAAGGATTTTGAGGGGGGGGCAGTGGGAGGGTTTGTCTTTCCCCGGCCGGCGGCCTGCCGCCGGCTCGGGGACATTGAGCGGGGTGGATGAGTGGGAGGGAGAGCTTCTTTGCGCGGGGTGGGAAAGGATTTTGAGCGGGGGGGCAGTGGGAGGGTTTGTCTTTCCCCGGCCGGCGGCCTGCTGCCGGCTCGGTGACATTGAGCGGGGTGGGTGAGTGGGAGGGAGAGCTTCTTTGCGCGGGGTGGGGGTGGGGGTGGGAGAGGGTTTTTTCCCTAGCTGGCGGCCTGCCGCCGGCTCGGAAACATTGGGCAGGGGTGGGTGGGAGAGGGTCCGACACAGCAGCGGCCCTGCTGGGGGCGGGGCTTTGTAATGTGCCCGCCCCCCAGCGTCTTCACTGGCGGAGCGGTGCTCCGCCTCGCTCCGGCCCCAACGGAGCCCTGCAAGTTTTATATTCTGGCCTCTAGTACGTTGTGCTTACTGCTACGGATGAACTTTTTTGTGCACTGCAGGATATAATCTTAGGGATGGCAAACTTTGCCGTTTGTGTGCTTGAGTTTATGTGGGGTGCAGGAAGCCGCAGCGAATCTTCTTCAACTCAGATTCTCTTCAGTGAATCTTTTGTATCTGAGTACGACATTCAAGTGCACAACCTGTGTGGCCTGCGTTACGCTTGAAGAGTGTGCACAAGTGTGTTTTAGTGACTTGCCTCTTTAAAATGGGCAGGGGGAGAGAGGGATGGAGTCCCCGCAGCCCACCCTGTCCAGGGTAAACTGTGGGGGTTCACAGAGGTCACGGCACAGAACAGAAATTTACAAAGCACTTGAGAAAGCCTAATGCCTTCAAAAGCGTTCGGTAGACTGCCACCCGGTTCCCTTCAGTATAACCCCACCAGCTAGGGAGCAGAGAACCAAATCTCCCAGCCTCTCAGGGTATCACTAAAAACAAGTTGCTCAGTAGCAATGTGGTCAGGTCCAAGGCAGTTAGATTTAGGCTTGACGGCTGCAAGAATTCAAGGAGAGTCTCAAAGTAAAAATATGTATTATTTATTGTGTGCAAATATTGCTGACAAGACAAGGCTTGAAGGAGGTGACAACAAATAAAACTAAGCTTAACCAGCCTTGCTATACAGTTGACAGTATTACCTTTACAGGTTCTTGACAAGACAGACTTCCCCGCAGGTGTAATCCACAAAGTCAGAAGGGCCTCTCCAGGCCTAGTCGCAGGGTAACATTGAAACTAACAGGGCCCACTTGACCATTCCAGGTCCGAACAGACACAAGCTAGCTATTTGTTCCATTAGCAAGGAACTTTTATAGAATAATGCCCTCCGAGAGAGTCATGGCCAGTAACCAGTCAGAGGACACTGAAGTGATCTAATTCTCTTACTGTTGCTAGGGTCAGTTTACCATCCCATAATATGAAACGAAGCTTATTTCTGCAGCTAGCAAGCTCAGCTCCATACACAGGTGCACTTTGGTGGTAATTGAATTGGAATGCGCCAATGAGCTCCTTAGATAAGGGGCAAGAACACGCATCAGGGCAGATAGGAGGCAAGGTCACAGTGGTCCCACCTTTTCTCTCTTTCTCTGTCTCTGGGAAGATTTTAGAACCAAATTGGCTTTTTGAAACAGGCCTCAAACACAGGTCTGAAGCAAACTTCTGAGCTGTTTGCAAAAGAAAATGGCTTTTCTTTACAGATGGCCGCCCCTTCCCCAGTCTCTGTTTGTGTGTAAAGAGAACAGACGCCGAAGACATACATACATACCAAGTATGCATGTATGGGATCGCCTTATGCTGGGTCATTGGTCCATCTGGCTCTCTACTGTCTCTTCACCTAGCGTGTCAGATAAGATTTTTCCCAGCCCTGCTACCTTAAGACAGCTGTGACTGGAGATGCCAGGGATTGAACCTGGGACTTCCCGCTTGCAAGGAATGTGCTGATCCATTTAGCCATGGCTACTAGCAAAGTGCAAAACGTGATGCGTGGTGTGTTTATCAGGCATTGAGATCTGATACCCAGCAGATAGAAGCAAAGGTAGAGGCTTCTGTGTAATCCACAGATAATGTGTATTCTTTTGGAATCTTTAAGTACACCCGCTTCTCTCATGCCAGTGAGTGGCTGTCATTCACCCTCTTGGGAAAATCAGGTGAGGGATTTAGACACTGTGTTAGGTAGGATAGGGGCGAAACTTCTCACTATTCTTGCCCCAAGCTGAGTTGGTAAATGCCACATGGGTCAGGGTCACGTATCTGTGTATTTCCCTGCAATATGTAGGTATGTTCTGGGGTGGTCTGGTGTCCTGCTGTAGCGTGTGATTGCCCCTGTTCCCCACTGGTACTTCACAGGCTGCAGGGCCAAGGGGAGGGGGGAGATGCCGGTGCGTGCCACATCAGCATTTCTGGCACAGAAGTGGAAGTGACATCATGATGAGGCAGTGCTCTAGGATTCACCAAAAACTCAGTGGTTTAATCATAGAGTTTTTGGCAAATCCTACAGAATCACCCTGATGGGATGACATCACTTCTGGTGTTGCATCTGAATTTACTTTCTTACTTATTTATTAAATTAGATTTATTAGGCTGTCCTTCCCTGCAAGCGGGGCTCAGGGTGTGTGATGTCGCACACCGGTACAGTGCTGGCACACCTGTCCCTACCTCTCAATTCCTCCCAGCAGGTTTCCCGCTGCGTCTCACAAATCCCGCGGTGTGCACATTCCACACATCATGCCGATGGGCATTTCGTCCTCTAACGAAAGCTGTGTGTGAAGCAGGGTTGCTTCTTTCTGGGATTGTCCTTATTGTTGCAGAGCTTGGGGCTGCTCCGTTCCCACTTGGCTGGCGCCCTCTGGAAACTAGAGGGTGGGAGATTCCATGCACATCTGTGTTCTTCCTCCCCACAAAGTTATGCACAGACTTGCACTTGTGTTTTGGGGGAATTGCTCCCTGGCCCCCTGTCAGCAGGCATTGCAGATTCTCATCTCCTTCCCTTTCAGCCACTGAGCCTCACAGGCCCTATGAGAAGAGAACCACAGAATCATGGGTCTTTGTGACTCTGAGCTCACTGTCTACTACTTTAACCCCCCCCCCCCCCCATTACCAGAACAACTAGTGTTTCATAGGCTATGTGGCTGTTGGCTTCCATATTCTGTGTCGGATATAGGTGGTGTGACTTGTTCCCACATGGCAATTTGGCTAGCATTTGTTGTAGACTACCATTGAACACATGAAATTGCCTTCTACTGAATCAGACCCCTGGTCCATCAGAGTCAGTATTGTCTACTCAGACTGGCAGAGGCTCTCCAGGGTCTCAGGCGGAGGTCTTTCACATCACCCACTGACAGATCTTTTAACTGGAGATCCTGGGGATTGAACCTGGGACTTTCTGCATGCCAAGCAGCTGCTCTTCCGCTGCGCCAAAGCCCCTTTCTAATACTCTAGCGCAACTGTATTGGCAGTCTGGTACGGCAACGGTAATATTTCCTTAAAACAGCCTGAATTTACATAGTTAGGTCTGTAATCAGTGCATATTGTACTGTAAGGCGAGTATAGATAGCATGTAACACCCCCCCTTTAAAAAAGAAGTCTGCCTCAAAATATGTGTGTCCTTTACAGACTGTGACCCTGGCGAGAACGTCTGTAGACTCTGTCCAAAACTCCCAACGTCTTCCAGCAAGCACCCTTCCTCCTACCTCATCCAACCCACCGGCAGCCGTTTCCACTTCTGCACCGCAGTCCACCTACCCAGCCCAGACCAGCCGGACCTCGCCAGCCTCAAACAAGTCTGTGTCTCCTATTGCCTCGAAACCCCCAGGCTTGGCAGTGACCACAGCACTCAAGGCCCAGGGTCCAGCTCAGAACACGACCGTTCCGCCACAGGACAGCTCCCAGGAGAAGCTGGCAGAGCAAGTTAAGCTGGTAAGAAGCCTTCGTTTGGACGGCAGAAGCCTCCACGTGCAAAAAACGTCTGATGCATATTTAATAATTTGCACGTCTGGTTTCTTTTCTTACTCCTGCTTTATAGCAGTGGCTCCGATGTCTTGCATCTAGCAATGTTAAGCAAGGAATACGATTTGATAGCATCGACGAGTCTCTTGCCCAGCTCACTCCGCTTCTGCGCCGAGCGGAACAAGAAGTTGTTCCAACCTTAGCACACTGGTGACACTGCCCTGATCTCACAGCTTTAAACAGGAAAATGTCACAAAACTGAGTAACAGTTCGCCTTTAGTGCTCAGTAGGTCAAGCTCGATAGGTCCGTCTGTCGCAGCAGAAAAGAGCCAAGAGTCCAGCAGCTCCTTAAAGACTGACAAAATTTGTGGCGGGGTGGGAGCTTTGGTGAGTCACTGCTCACTTCTTCAGATTTAGTGTCTGAGCGTGGTTTAGTGCTTTTGGTCCTCCATCTTGGTAGCGCTGGTCTACATTACAGCGTAGATCAGTGGTTAATTTCAGAGGGGAGGGAGCGGCTCAGATGGCCACTTGCCTGAGGCGATGTAATCCTAAACAGCGTTATACCCTTCTAGATCAGTTGAAGTCCGTGGGTTCAGAACTACTTAGGATTGCACTGTAGGTCACACCAGCCTTGGATGGGTTTTATAAACTATCCTTTCCATCTTGCTTTAAGTCTGTTTTGTAACTGCCAACGCTCCCCAGGTGTCAACTATTGCAGTTTGTGGTCGGTTAATCAATGTCAATTGTGTTCTTCAAGCTTCCACTTGCCCTCACTGGGGCTTTGGCCTGAGTCCTAGCCCAGTGGTCCCCATGGCGTGCCAGCACCAGAACGGTGATTTGGTTCTGATGGCTCCTGGCCACTGGTGGACCTCCAGGGTAGCAGCCCACCAGGAAATTTTCCACTATGTTAAAAGGCCAGCCCCCCCCCATTAGCAAAACTATAATATTTATTTATGACTAATCCCTACAGAATTTAATAAAAGGAGGCACAGATTCTCCAAAAAGATCTGTGTTCCTAACCCTCTCTTACTTGTTGCGAGTTTCGTCTTTTGTACCCTTTCTCAGATTTTACATAATTGCTGTTTGGTTCTGGGGACTAAGTCTTCATGCCATTGGCATCTAAAATGTTTGCTCCTGCTGGCAACGCTTTCCGGTTGTTTTGACTTTGGCTGGCCTGGCCATTAGATTTAGAAAGTCCAGAACTGAAGGCCTGGCTTGAGTCATATGGATCTTTTTAATTTGCAGGTGGTCTGGATAGCACAGATTAATCCGTGTTAGTCGGTAGTTCTGTACTAGACTAAGGTTGCAGTTTTACACGTCCTTGCCCCCTTGAACTCTAGGTTTTCTTTCTGAATAAAGAGGTGTCCCTTGCTCGAAAGCCAGTCGAATCCGACTCTAGGGGGCAGTGCTAATCTCCGTTTGCAAGCCGAAGATTTTTGAATTTTTAGTTGTAGTCCGCATGTCCCACTGATACTCAAGGTGGATTACAGGATGTGAAATAGCACAGACGAACAGCATAAGGCAGCCAATGAACAATGCAATAGGATCAGGACTGCAGAATTAGAGAACAGTGTGAACAGCTAACTGTCTGGGGTAAGGTATACTATAAAACAATACAGAAGGTGGATTGCAAAGTATAAGGCAGTGCGGGAAAAGCAGGGGACACCTGCAGTAATCGCAGCATGTTTTATTTCCAACGAGACATTTTTTCCCTCCTCTTCCTTGCCTTGAAAGGAAAACCAAATCCACCAACGAATAGCAGAGCTGAGAAAAGAGGGGCTGTGGTCTCTGAGACGGCTGCCCAAACTGCAAGAGGCCCCCAGACCCAAATCCCATTGGGACTACCTTCTGGAGGAAATGCAGTGGATGGCGGCGGACTTTGCACAGGAGCGGATGTGGAAGAGGGCAGCAGCGAAGAAGGTGCTGTGGGTTTCGTGGGTGCCGCCTTGGCAGAACCTGAGATGGGGCTGGCTGGGTCCTGCGTTCCAAGGGGCTGCTGTGTTTCTGGTGGCTGGAAGCTCATTTTTGCCTCTGAGCTGGGATGCTTCACCAGTGGTTGGGCATTATCACATAGGCGCTGCCATGTAACAACCAGAAGTTTCCCATTAGGGGATGCCTGCAGCTGGGCATAAAATTACCCACGTTGCCCTATAAAATTGAAGGCAGGGGTTACATATCCTGACATCTCCCTGTATTCTTTACACTTTGAAAAGAGTTTTATTTTCCTGATTAATGGCACGATGGGCAAACTTTCCCCATGCTTTTAACTATCATTATCGTGTCAGTTGCATTCTTACCTCCCCCCTTCCGCCAGGGACCTGAGGACAGTTCTCCCCTTCTCTGTTTTATTTCCACAACCACCTTGGTAGGTTGTGTTAAGAGGCAGTGACTGGCCCCCCCAAGTCATCCAGTGAGTTTCGTAGGTTGCGGGAGGTGCATAATCCCCACCTCTGATCAAACCATATCAGTGCACTGGATTTCTGTCTCTGTGGTTGCGGTCACCCGCACAATTAGGCCCGACATAGGTGTGAATGCCGGGCGGATTAAAGGAGCGCGATCAGACAACATCTGGGAAGCACCCCACAGCCGTCAGCAACCCATTTTGCTCTGCTGCATAAGTGGATTTAAAAGACACCTTGGAAAGTTTAGTAGCAAGTGGGTTGCTACGGGCAACAGATGGGCTTTCCTGCATCTGATCGCTCCAGCACGCTCTCATGGCGTCGGGATGGTCTGATCGGGCCATCCCGACTCCGTGCCGTTGTTTTTTGCCCTTCTCAGTATGCGCATCATCACACACTCCATAGGGAGCCCTCAGGGCCGAGGTGTGAAACATCGATCCCTCGTTCAAGCGCATCGGAGACAAACGGCAACCCTCCCCCCCGACTCACCTGTCTGATCACATAGTTGTGTCTGATCACACAGTGGCGAGCTGCACCCACAGCTTCAAAAGACTGTGTGATTGTGCAACTGCGGGTCAACTTCCGCCGGAGGAAATAGCCTCTCTTTCCCCCCTGCTTTATCCCGTGCGTGTGACCGCAACCTACATTTTATTACGCAATCGTTATAGGTAACATCTTTTGGGTCAGCTAAAAATGCCTTGGGGACTCTGTCTGGCCTACAGGCTGATCTTTGACCATCCTGGATTTATTCTAGAGGACAGTTTTAATCAACTAGAGGCTCGGCCCGCGGTTTGTCGGAATTTGTGGTCATCACTGACTATCTTGTCCGTGGATCCTATTCTGTGGACTATCTTGTCCATGGATCCTATTCAGCTCAGCGTGAAAGGCCTCACATGATTAATGACGAGGCTCAAAACTTGTCGCGTTTTCTGAAAGCTGGCAGAGTAATGGAGGAGCAGAGCTCCATGGCAGTCTCCTTAGGGACCTTGTGCAGTAATTTGAGGAATAACAACTAGTGTGCTGTAACATTGCTGCCTCTTCCTCCTGACATTTTCCTCCTCATTTTTCCGGACAACAGTGGTTGGTGGTTAACAGTCAGTATAGTGTAGAGTAGTTAGTGTATCAGACTAGGATGTGGATGACCACTCTCCCGTGGAAGCTTGTTTGGGTGACCCTGAGCTAGTAACACCCTTTCAGCCTAACCTACCTCCAGTGTTCCCTCTAAGCTGAGTTAGTGTGAGCTAGCTCACAGTTTTTTAGCCTCCGGCTCACACGTCTTTTTGTCTTAAGTTTAGGAAGGAGGGCTCCAGGGCAAACTAATTTATGCAGCAGCCAAATCACTCGCTCACGACTTTAATGCGCCAGTAGCTCACAAAATAGAATTTTTGCTCACAGGACCCCACAACTTAGAGGGAACATACCTCTGAGGGTTGTTTTGAAGATAAAATGGAAAAGGGAAGAGTATTGTAAGCCACTCTGGATCCCTTGGGGAGAAAAGAGGTATAATACAATACAGGGCAAAGTTGGGGTTTGCAGTGGGAAGGGACCCGACCCCCCCCCCCCCCCCAGTGGTGACAGAAGGGCCCTCCTGTCATTGGGAACAGGCAGTAGGATAATAGACAACATGGTCAGATGTTCTGGGGTTTCTTCTCTTCTATCAAGTCAATTTTGCAGAAGTAAATTGCTTGATTCGCTAGAGTGACTTTAGACGCTACGCTGTAAAGGATGGTAGCCGAGTTCTCCAGGAAAAAAAGCCCTTGTCAGCTGTTTTATTTTATTTATCAGATGGTCCGAACTGTGGTTCGTTACCACGACGAAAAGAAACTGAACGAAGAGAGAGCCAAGAAAGAGGAACAGAACAAGCTCAGGCGTATTGCTGCCTCGATTGCCAGAGAAATTGAGTACTTCTGGTCGAACATTGAGCAGGTAACTTCTCTGTACACACCCCGCTTTCCTCTGCCAGCCAGTTGTCAAACATCCTTATCTCGTAAGGTTCTCCTTGCTTTGTCATCATCTGAAGATCCAGAGGGAGATCTCGTCTCCATCTGTGTGGAGGCGGGATGGTTTTTTCCCCCCAAAAGAAAGATTTGACTTGGGCAGGACTAGGAGGCACCTCCGACTCCCTCTCCAGAGCGGGCCTTTCTCCTGCCTCTTCAGCCAGTGGTCACAGGTTAAAAACTCTTTGTGGCTGTGCAGAGAGACCATATTTTTGTACAGTCAGAACAAAAGATGATTCACGTAGTGAGCCAGGCCCTCTTTTCAAGATTTTACACTGCTAGTGGGGAACCCGGGCTTTGGAATACTTTTCCGGGACCAACTTTCAGGCAAACTGCAGCAGCAAGACTCAGGAGGTAATTGTTATGCCAGCTACATCCTTTGTAATGCTGGTTATCTGCGCGTTCATCTTTTGCTTTCATTGCCCTAGTTTAAAGGTCTTAAAGAGTTGTCTGTCTCATAAATGGGGCAGTGATGCTCTGTATTCTTGGTGCTTAGGGGGCAACAGTGGGAGGGCTTCTGGAGTTCTAGCCCTGCTGGTGGACCTCCTGATGGCCCCTGGGTTTTGGCCACTGTGTGACACAGAATGTGGGAATGGATGGGGCGTTGGCCGGATCCAACATGGCTTCTCTTATGTTCTTATAGCTGGAACCCTCTGTCTGGGGCAGTGATGCTCTGTATTCTTGGTGCTTGAGGGGCAACATTGGGAAGGCTTCTGGAGTTCTGGCCCTGCTGGTGGACCTCCTGATGGCACCTGGGTTTTGGCCACTGTGTGACACCGAGTAGGTGGGTGGCTTGATCCAACTTGGCTTCTCTTATGTTCATAAATACCTCCTTACGTGTTTCAGGTTGTGGAAATAAAGCTGCAGATTGAATTTCAAGAGAAAAGGAGGAAAGCATTAAATTTAAAGAGGCGTTCCAGAAGAGGTAATGATCTTACGCAGGTGGCTTTCTTTGAATGCGTGTTTTTGATTTTTGCTTAAATATAAGACGCCGGCCTGTAATGACTGTATTCTAATATAAGGTGGGTGATAAACATCTTTTATGTTCTGTAGGATGTTTAGTGATGGGGAAAGGAGGCTGTTAGAGTTTCCCCAATTCCCCCCTTGTATATATGGAGAGCTGGTGTTATATAACACTCTTAATGCGCACAGTGCTTTAAAGAGCATGTGAAGTCAAGTCCCAGCTCTGGGGATCTGAAATTTGAGAAGAGGGAGATGAAGACAGGGAAAAATGGGAAGAAGGTGTTTATTCCACCTCTGTGTATTTAGTCTACATTTCAGTAGGGGAGGGGGGACTTAAGGAGTTCATTGCAGAGGATGAGAAGGGGCGGAGAACATTGTGTTTCTTTTACTTGTATTGTGAATGGCTGCTGACCATATGTATGCTGCTTGCTGTATATAAACTTAAAAATAAGATACATAAACAGGACTGTGGTAAGGCAGAGGGAAGAAACTGGACATTGTCCCCACTGGCACCTCAACATCTCTTCAGGGTTTTGTAAACTCTAATACTTCACTGGGCCATTCCCCCCCCCCCCATCTCCCTCGTCCACCCCTCCCCCTCATAACTGACACTTTGCAGCTCCCAACAATCATTTCTGTTTGGAGCAAGGCAGGTTCTGGGAGAACCAGGTTTGATTTCGCACTTCTCCACATGCAGCTGCTGGTGTGACATCAGGTCAGTCAAGTTTTTCCAGAGTTGTTCTCTCAGGAGCAGTTCTTGAAAGAGCTCTCTCAGCCCCACCTACCTCACAGGGTGTCTGTTGTGGGGAGGGGAAGGGAAAGGAGTTTGTAAGCTGCTCTGAGACTCCTTCAGGTAGTGGTGTATAAATCCAATCTCTCCTCTTCTCTTCTCCTTCTTTCGTTTGCTTCCTGCTGCCCCCTTTGACTGATTTACAAAGTTATATTTGTGAGTCTTCCTACCCCCCCCCCCCCCAAATATATAGAGAATCACCCACTATATCTCTGAGTGGTCCAGTTTTGTGGCTTTCTTGGCTGATTCAAGGCTTAGCCGCTGTGGAGACAGCTATCAGACTTGGCTGGGGAAAAAACTGTTTGAGGGACTCCTGCAGCCCCTCCTGTTAACGCAGATGGCTTATAGTTCAAGTAAGCTTACAGGCGTGTAAGAAAAAGAAATCGCAAAGAACGATTATATTGCAAGTCAAGTTGTATTGGATTTTTTTAAAAAAACAACTACTAAGTTTAGTAATGTGCTCATCCCAGAATTTATTAGACAGAATGCAAAATGTGGTGAGATCTGAGCCGTCCTCCTGTGATTCTGTGGATTGGAAATTGTTTTTGCTGCAGGGCATGGGGGGGGGCAGTTGGCAAGAAACTGCACCCTTTTTGCCCCCTCCCCCCCCCGGTCAGGGTTCCATTAAAAAATTAACATTCAGAAAAAAGTATCTGCTTGTCCCCAGCATCGTGACAAGTTGATTAGTAAGGGATTGTCCGAGCTTGCGTTGGCCTGCACAGTCTCCAGGCCGCCCCAGTAACCATCATGCCTTATCACTACTGTTACTGTTTGCATGATCCAAACATCCTTGCACTTCGTTTCTGAGTCAGTGGCATGGTCCCTCTCTTCAGCTCTACTTTAAGCTACTGTATATATTCAACTTTAAGACTAGCCTCCCCTCAGATATGCCATTGAAAAGGGGTGTGTGGGTTTTACATTTGCATCCAAGTTACAGCTATGTCCAATAGTAATTTGTGTGTGTGTGTAAATAACATTTTTAAGGGGGTAGTCTTTCATTCAGGGTCACCTTCCTTTCAGGTGAGTATAGTACCTTGGTTTCTTTGCTCGAGGCCATGAAGGAGACCGGAAGGCTTCTACGGAGTTGATTGTGGGTTTGGGGTTGGATATCCGGCCAAGAAGATAAAGTACCCCTGAGAGCTTGTGGGCAGGGTTGCCTGGAGCCACCATTCCCTCCCACCACGTTTTAAATCAGCCCTTCCCCAATTTCATACAGCTGCCTCTGAATCATCAGCTTGCCTCTTCCTTTGGCTTGCCTATTTACTTGTTGTTTCTGTGGGAACTGAAAAACATGCGGAGTATGTTGGGTAGTCTACAAGAAATATAAAGCCTTCCCAATTTTGCAGGCAAAGACACCAGGCATCTGGAAGAAATTCTGTTGGATAAAGAAAGTGACTTGGTAAGGTTCGCCCCCCTTTCTTCTTTATTTTATGTTTCTTCTCAGTTTTATTGGCACTGGAAATATCAAAGCATAGCATATTGAGTTTCCCCAGTTAGAAATTTGGGCAACATGAAAGGAAGCAAAGGTGGCTTGGCTCTCTGTTGCTATACGGACGCTAACAAGCAAAACAGGAGGGTACAGAAATGGCGATGGAAACAGGAGTGGGGATGTGAGGTTGGGAGGTCCCTGCTTTGCATCTTTTGCCATTCAAGAGTAAAATGGAGCAGACCAGAAAGATGTATGCTGCTTTGAGTCCCCATTGCGAAGTAAGGTGGGATATAAATGAAGTAAATAAATAAAAAAGGTAAAGCCAAAATGGGTCTTCTAAGAACTTGCCCTGTTTCAGTAAAAGGAGCCAGTTTGGTGTAGTGGTTAAGTGCGCGGACTCTAATCTGGGAGAACCGGGTTTGATTCCCCACTCCTCCACTTGCACCTGCTGGATGACCTTGGGCAAGCCATAGCTCTGTACCAGCTGTTCTCTCAAGGACAGCTTGGGAAAGAGTTCTCTCAGCCCCACCTACCTCACAGGGTGTCTGTTGTGGGGAGGGGAAGGGAAAGGAGTTTGTAAGCCGCTCTGAGACTCCAAGTGAGTGAAGGGCGGGGTATAAATCCAATCTCTTCTCTTCTTCTCTTGTTCTTCAGAAGCTTCTGTTTGGGGGAATGGACCCTTTTTGGAAATATGGCCATTTTCTGTCCTAATAATCTTCTTGTTACATAAATGCAGTACATCAATAGCTTGATCAAACCTCCACACAGCTGATCCCATATTTTTACTTTCAGACAAATACTTATGTTGTAGCAAAGTAAGACAGACACCAAGTGGCATTTTTTAAAGACTAGCTAAGTTTATTTCAGGATGAGGTTTCGTAAGTCAGACCTTGCAATGAGCATCTGGTGAAATAAGATCTATCCTAAAATCAAACTGGGTAGGCTGAAAGGTGCCACTAGTTTTCTGTTTCACTTCCCCACATTTCTTTTACTTGAAACTTGCAGAATATTATGTATGGAGAACATCATGTATGCAGAGGACATAACATCCGCTTATGATTGTAAACAGCTCGGAGCAAGTGAGCAAGAAGCAGCGCACTCGGTTTCTTCTGTGTTTCCTTTTGCTCCCCTAGTTGTCCCTATGAATAATGTAAAATTCCTAGAAACTTGGACGCCATTAAAAAACCCCTAGATCTTTCTGGGAGCAAATAGAAACGTTAGGAAGACTGGAATGCGTGCAGTGCATACTTTTTCTTGTCAAACTGAAACTGATACGACTTTTAAAGAGAACCCGTTCTCCATCCCTGTACCTTCTGGCATGATCTGGAAGGTACAGGAGTACAGAGAGGAGTTTGTCTCACCCCCCACCCCCCACCCCAAAGCTGTCTTGCTGGACTGCAAGAAGCCCAGCAAACTAGCAGGGGGTGGGGGGGTGGCATGTTCTTCTCTCTGCGTCTGCGGGTACCGTGGAGGTACAGGGAGATGCTT
The DNA here is from genome assembly GCA_029233225.1 of Lepidodactylus listeri. Taxonomy (NCBI): domain Eukaryota; kingdom Metazoa; phylum Chordata; class Lepidosauria; order Squamata; family Gekkonidae; genus Lepidodactylus; species Lepidodactylus listeri. Next base: position 12,901,047 of record JARCFY010000013.1, read on the forward strand.
CCCAGCTGGCTCCCCTGACTTCAAGCAGCCCAGCGAGCCATACGGGGTTAGGAGAGGGCAGTGTGGTGCACTCCTCTCTTTGCCTCCATAAACAGCTGCTGGAGGCAGCTCTGAGGTGTGAGGGGGGAGAACACTTCCCAAGCAATGCCATGGAGCCTTGTGAGCAAAAATTCTCCTTTCTGAGCTACTGGCATTAAAGTTGTGAGCCGGCGATTTGGCTCCTGCATAAATCAGTTTGCTCTGGAGCCACCCTTCCTGAGCGAAGACAAAAAAAAAAATATGTGTGAGCCGGAGGCTAAAAAGCTAGCTCACAGTGACTCAGCTTAGAGGGAACATTGCTCCCAAGAATGTATCCGAATGGAAGATGGCCCCCTCCCCGCCTTCTTTCTGTAAAGCTGAAAAAGGGGGGAAACCCAAAATGCATAAATTGTGTAGCCTACAAAAGGACGTGCATCATACGTGCAGAAAGAATCTCAGACAGCCACAACAGAAGTAGCAGCGTAGCTGGATATCAGGGTACATTTTTAGAAAATAAACTCCATATTAGCCTGCAAACAGGTAAAATTGTTCAGGAGGGCATTCTTGTAGAGGTGTAAAGCTGTGATGGAAAGGATCATCTCGAGAGGTGACCTTTTGTTAGACATAATGCGCTCTCCCCCCCCCCCCCTTCCAGTTCTTCAGTCCCAGCCCCAGTGTAGTGTGTTGGGTTAACAGGCTCACGTTGCTGTTAAACCCAAAAATTTGTTTTCTTGTTTGGTAATCTGCTTGTTGATCAACGGAATAGTTTTGTTTTGCTAGGAACCTTTTTTTCCCCTTAGATTCAGATTGTCATCTGCCTTGAGTCTCATTGAGAAAAGTGGCCTATAAATGAAAAATAAATAAGTGAAATAAAAAATAAATTAGTGAGTTATCGTTTGTATACATCATAGCGACTCAGCTGTGGGCATAACTAGTCCCATTCAAACAACAAATATATCCTTGAAAATACAGTGTGTATGTCAACAGCATACTAACAATGTTGTCAAATCACAAGTGACTTCCGGCAACCTCTCATGGAGTTCTCAAGGCAAGAGATGCGCAGAGGTTGCCGTTGCCTGCCTCTGCATAGCAACCCTGGCCTTCTTTGGTGGTCTCCCATCTGTGGCCAGCCCTGCTTAGCTTTCAGGCTAGTCTGGGCTTCTTCAGGCTGCTATCTGCAACACACACAGGGGTTATCCTTAGTAGAAGCTGTCGGTTATCTTAACATAGCCATCATTCTGCCCACTTTGAGTGAATAAATCCTGGTCTTAAAAATAGAATGTTTCATTTGAGATTTTTTCCCCACTGGAGGGGTGACCCCAGATTTTTCAGGGCCTTTCCACCTGTACTCATGCGGAGGCGACTTTGAAGGCGCAGGGTGACTAATTTCATGTTCTCTGGAGAAATCTCTGAGGATGAGTGCTTGCCCTCCGACCTGTCCTGCTGCTCTTCTGCCATAGAGGTGGGTTGAGCTGTCGCTTTTTGAGAGTAGCTCCCCTCAAGCTTGTGCCCCACACGACGCTTAAAGACAGAATCGTTGAACAGGTCACGACGAAATAAACTTGAAGGAGAAGAGAGTTAATCATGTTTGAGTTTACATTGCAGGGGCTCTAGTTGTTTCGGTGAGGAACTGTTGACTGATAACATCCTCCACGAATTATTGTCTTTCCTCTCGCTTTGTAGCGCAAGCTGTAAACACCGATGCGGATTAATGCTTTCGAGTGCTCTTACAATAGATATGAAATGTTTATATGCATTTTTTGTAGGGTTCTTGGTCGTCCGGAAGGAAGAGAAAGGCAAGCGCGTCATTGACAGATGATGAAGGTTGGCCGCTTTCTTAGTCTAGTGGCTGGCAAGCTAAACCACTGTTCCTTCTTCTGCCAGGGCCACCCATTCTTCTGGAGAAATGCAATAGACAAAATTGGTGGAATGCATCTCCAGTATCACCGAAACCCCATCCTCCTTTCTCCCGAGTATCACTTAACACCCTTTCTGTGCAAATCGGCAGGGCTTGCATTCAGTGATAGTATCCCAATTTCCTTATCTCTCCGCATTAACACTTTGAGGGGGAAAGTGTAGATCCTGAAAGTATCTGTGGAAGTGACAACATCTGACGCCTGTTGCTCAGCATTGCCTACTCCGGCTGGCACTATTTCTACGGGGTCTCAGACAGTAGAATGTCTTTCCTATAACTAAAGGTGCTCCACACAGCCCCCTGTAACTAAAGGTGCCAGGAGTTGAACCTGAGTCCCTCTGCATGCAAGCCATGACCCCTTTTCTTCACAAACATGGTTCACGTGAAGCTACCTTACCAAGTACAGCCATTGCTCTGTCCTGCTCAATATTTACGACTGTCCTGTGTCTCAGGTGGAGGGAAACTCCTGACCACTGTTTCCCGAGACCTTTTATCTGGAGGCGTTGAAAGTGGAACCTTTGGCCTGCAGAGAAAGTACTTTGATACTATGTCACCGTCCCTCCCTTCCGTGTTTCCATTTTGGAGGGGAAGCCAAGCAGACAGTATAATAGCTCTTTCTAATGTCCGGCCCAGTTTTAATCCATTCTAAATAGATGACGGTCCCGTTGACATTAGCAGAACTTAAGCAGCCACCAAGAGGGCTTTGCTTCCTGCACACACAGCGCAAAACGACTGGGCGTGCTTATGTTCTGCAGTTTGTTTTACGCTCTTCTTATGTGGGCCCGCTCGGGTGGATACTGAACTGTCAAATCAGATAGCCCGGCTGGAACATACCGTTTCCTGCCCTTGACCTGACTGTCGAATGTGTGTTTTTGTGTTCTAGTTGAGGATGAAGAGGAGACCATTGAAGAGCAAGAAATGAAAGAAGGAAATGTAAACCATCAGATGGAGTTGTCCAATTTGGCCAAGGAAGGTGAGCACACACACAGAAACTTCTACAACATGTCTGTCTGTGGTTTGGAGGGGCCATGGCTCGGTGGTAGAACATCCGCCTGGCATGCAGAAGGTCTCAGGTTCCATCCCCAGTGTCTTCAGCTAAAAGCACCAGGCAGGAGGTGACGTGAAAGACCTCTGCTGGAGATCCTGGAGAACTTCTGCCAGTCAAAGCAGACAGTGCTGACTTTGATGGACCAAGCGTCTGATAGTCAGTATAAGGTGACTTCATGTGTTTAAACGTGAAAGGGTATGATGGTTGTTGTGGGCTTCTGGATCCTCCAACCTTTCATTAAGCTGTTATTTTGAACGTGAGCATCCCTGTTCGTTTTGGTGTTTTTTGTTTCTCTGGAGACATGGAACAGGATACGAATTGCCATTTATGTTGTCCCATTTCCATAGCTCTCTTCCCTGCACACCACACTCCCTGCTAATGTCAATTTACAGGGTAGCTACGAAGTGCCCGATATCTGTGGAAAAGGAGGGGATGAGCGGCGCCCAAGGGTACTTCTTGCAGATGCTCTGTCTGGGCACAGTCGTGTAGAGGGCAGGTGTGGCTGGCTGAGCAGAGAGCAGGGAGATCTCGGGGCAGGGCCTTCCCCTTGCTGCCTCACTCTCAGCGCTACTTTTGAGAAGTTTTTGCCTTAGAATCAATGTTCCCTCTAAGCTGTGGAGTCCTGTGAGCAAAAATTCCACTTTGTGAGCGACTGGCATTAAAGTTGTGAGCGAGTGATTTGGCTCCTGCATGAATTAGTTTGCTCTGGAGCCCTCCTTCCTGAGCTAGGACAAAAATGTGTGAGCCAGAGGCTAAAAAACTGTGAGCTAGCTCACACTAACTCAGCTTAGAGGGAACGCTGCTTGGAATAGAAGGGAGAGGCAGTGGGAGAGAAGGGCTGGCCCAGGAGGTCATCAGGTTCCTTGCAGCATCCAAGTGGTTGAGAATAATAATTGTGTGCCGTCAAGCCATAGCTGACGCATAGCAGCCCCTCACAGGGTTTTCAAGGCAAGAGATGAGCAGAGGTGATTTGCCCTTGCTTGCCTCTGCAAAGTAGCCCTGGTCTTCCTTGGTAGTTTCCCATCCCAGTACTGACTGTGGCTGACTCGGCTTAGCTTCCAGGCTCTGAGGAGATCTGGCTAGGCTGAGCTATTCAGGCTGCTCGTGGTTGAAAACAAGCCATCTAAGAAGCGTGGGATTGTGACTCCCTCTGGTTGGAAGCCGCGAATGGTGTTCTTTACCTGCCCCCACCTGGCACTTTAAAAAAAATATATATTCTGCCCTTCCCAGGAACTCTGAGAATCATACGTAGTTCCTTGATCTGTTCTCAGAAGAACTCTGCGGTCCAGGTTAGGGTGACCGAGACCGGTCCAGGGCGGTTCGGCGACCTTCCTAGTAGAGTGGGGATTTGAACTTGGGTCTCCCTTATCTTAGTCCAATGATCTAACCATGTCCTTGCCTCTGTCAGGCTGTGAGCTGCTCTATGGTAGACTTTCAAGAGTCTTTAATTTCATTGGAGATTTTTATTATGTTGGGATTTGATCATGGAAGTGTCCCCGATGCCACAAACAGGTCATGCTCTTGTTTCCTCTGGCTCTGTCTGGTGTTTGGGTTATGCAGTCGTCTCATGATTTCCTTTTGCATCACGCGCAGCTGAAATACCTTTGGACGATTTGGTCAAGATGTACGAAGGCGCCTTTGCTGACAATTTCCATTGGCCCCAGCCGAAGCGGGAAGAGGAAGAGACTAGTGAAGAAGGTACACACTGCAATGGTATTTTGTTAGAAAGGTCCTTAGACACTGTTTCTAGATTATTGGCCTACCGAAATAGCTTCTCACGATACTAAATCCATCATAGACACGTTGCTAACCTCTGCCAAAACGGCTGTTGCCTCTTTTTGGAAAGAGAAAACCCCACCCACCCTAAAAGTTTGGTTTCGAAAACTCTGGGGTCACTACCAATGCTCCCTCTAAGCTCTGGAGTCTGGTGAGCAAAAATTCTACTTTGTGAGCTACTGGCATTAAAGTCATGAGCCAGCAATTTGGCTACTGCATAAATTAGTTCGCTCTGGAGCCCTCCTTCCTGGGCGAAGAGAAAAATGTATGAGCCGGAGGCTAAAAAACTGTGAGCTAGCTCACACTAACTCGGCTTAGAGGAAACACTGATCACTACCTAATGGATTGCAAACTGACAAACTAAACCCCACCTTACCAAAGCCTAAATGCTCCCAATTCGACAGCAAATGGTCTCCCATACTAGATTTTCTTTCCCAAAATAACTTTCTGTCTGCCGAGTGTCCCCAAGTGCAACAATGGATATGCTGAAACGGAGATCAGTTATAAACTTCATAGGACGAGGAAGCTTTTATGTATTGCGCCCTCTAATATGCTGCCTGTTCACAGCATGACTTCTTCCCCAACTTGATTTTGATACCAAAGTTCTATTTGTATTGCTGTTCACGTGCCGAAATATTAATTCGTACTACTACACCACCGTCACGTTAAAAGTTTTATTGTAACTTTTTAAACTCTCTATTCGGTAAGATACTTGTTTGATTTTTTTTGGACTAAAACTCTCTGTATGCTCTGCATCACTGGTTCTGTTCGTATGTTAAAATCGATGTATAGTCATGGCTAACAGCTACCTGTTGCTATTTTGCCACCAATTGTTGTTATTAAACTTTACATTATCAATAAGATGTTATTTTGAAAAAGAGAAAGGTCCTTAGAAAGGCAATGAAAGTGCGCTTATTCAGTGCTCATCTTGCACTTCCTTTCTTGGTTCCATGTGGCTTTTGTTCATGTTCTTACGTCATTCTCATCTGGAGTCGCTGTCCTGGATTTAGTTTGCAGAATTCGTTAAGGGGTTGGATCCAACCAGCTTTTCCATTCAATCTTGCCCATTTCCCTTTCTTACCGCAGTCTTGGTCCCATCTGGCTTTTTGTGCATGCAGGTCCCATGATCCCGGCATAGCCGATGGCTGGTCAAAGTGGACTCCTCCCTCCCTTTTCCACCAGTGGAAAAACAGGTTCTAGCCAACCCAGTGTGTTGAATGTTACAAATAAACTACAGGTGAACAAAGGGAAATAGCTGCAAGATGATAATAAGATGCAAAAAATACTGCCACAATTTAATAAACAATAGAAAAATCTGTACGTGCATGAATACATAGATTGAGAAGCCGTTGGCTAGAACTTTAAAACCGTTGACATTTTCTATACCGAATTGTTGAATTTGTGGAATGGCCTGATCCAATGGAAAACGTTTGCATGTAACGTAAAACTACATGGCTTAACTTGATGGCCCTCTTCTGATGAAGAACATTCTTTGAAACGAAAATAGTAACCGGACGTTCGTCACTTGAAACTTCCTTATGAAACCATATGCATGTATATATTTTTCTGTTGTTTATTAAATTGTAGTAGTATTTTTTGCATCTTATCAGCATCTTGCAGCTATTTCCTTTTCTTCGCTACCTCTTGCAAATCGCTGCAGTTCCGGTTGTATTGTTTACAAATAAACTGCAGCCTGTGACAATTGATTGTCCAATGTTTGCTCGCCTAGAAATGGAAGACCACGCCAGCGGAAGGGAACTTCTTCCAAAGGAGATTATTCTGATAGACTCCCTCCTCAGCATCGATCAGTACAAGGGGGTAGAGAGAGCAATCCCTGCCAAGAAGCACGGAAGAGACATAGCGGAAGTGGCGGCTGCGGCTGAAAGCCTTCTGCCGAAAGGGAGTGCCCGGATTACAACCCCCGTAAGTGTTCTCCGTTTCAGTAGTGGTGTGAAACTGTCTGCAATTAGAGTGATCTGCTGCAGAATTTGTGTTCATTCTCACAGGCTCCCTATGAGAAATTCTCATAGTTTTGTGCAGGCGTCATTTCGTAGCAGGAGCTCCTCTGCATATTAGGCCATGTAGCCAATCCTCCAAGAGCTTACAGTAGGCCCTGTAAGAAGAGCTCTGTAAGCTCTTGGAGGATTGGCTACCTTAGGGGGGTGCGGCCTAATATGCAAAGCAGCTCCTGCTACGAAATGAGCCCTGGAAACTTCTGTGAGTGTGTTAGTGTTGCCAAGGGAGGACTCTCAGCACGCGCACATGATTATTTAGCAATTTATTGGTTGGAAGCCAACTCAAGTTAAAATTGCATGTGAATTTGTTGGTTTCGTAGATTTTTTTAAATCCTGCCCTTTCTCCAAAGAGCTCAGTGCAGCATCTTGTCCTAACAACAGCATTTTATCTTGTCCTAACAACAACCCTGTGAAGTATGTTGCAGTGAGAGAGTGTGACTAGTCGAAGGTCACCCAGTGGCTTTAGGTTCACATTGCTGAAGCGGCTGCATTCTTGAAATAGTCTTTCTGTTTCCTTACTGGGCAAAGAGCTCGAAAAGAAAAGTTTTGCTCTATTTTCTCAGGTCTAGACAAGGACCCCCCGACATGCCTGTACTTCCCTTGGTGCTTGCCGAACTTTCCAGAAAGTCGCTGGGGCCATTGTAAGGCAGGGCTTGTTATTGGCTGCCTGCATTCAAATGAAGCTGTTTTCCATGAATAGCAGCCATGGCCACTGGAGCATGATGAGGATTGGTACACACCCAGGCTTGTGGTTCCATTCCTTCTTCTCTTTCTCTCCCCCCCCCAACAGGGGGAAGATATTACCATAATTTTAAAAAATCTAATTTCTGTGATTCTTTGGCAGAGTGAGGAGAGGAGATATCATTTTTGGCTCCGCCTCCAGAGGCAACCATTTTGTGTTTGGCCACACCTCCTGCAGCAGCCATTTTTGGGTTGTGCTCACCACCACCCCTCTCAGAATTCCAAAGCTGCCCATGAGTTCAAAAGGGTCGGGGACTCCTGGTCTAGACATTGGTGCCAAGATAACATCGTTGCATCTTTGAGTATTTGATTGGCTCCAGTTTCCTCAGTTTTTCCAGTGATTCGCTTTTGCATCATGAAAGGGTTTGGAGGTGGGGCATCCCTAAGGTGGTGAACTGGTTGGCAAGAGTCTTTGGCTGCCCTTGATCCGTCAAAGCAAAGCGTGGTTTGTGTTGTTGAAGGGGCTGCCTACTGTCTTGGAAAGGTGGATCCTGATCAAAAACGTGTGTGTGTGTGATGTTGTCACAGGTCAAATACAACACCCCGCCTCTTCTGTACGGCTCCCTTCGAGAGTATCAGAAGATCGGCTTAGACTGGCTGGCAAAGCTGTACAAAAAGAATCTCAACGGCATTTTGGCAGACGAGGCTGGCCTTGGCAAGACGGTGCAAGTCATCGCGTTCTTTGCACACCTGGCGTGCAACGAGGGTAAGCCGGCCGCTCGGTGCCCCCCGATTCGGCTCTGTCGCTTTAAATCGTTCAAACCCAGAGCGGGCCGTCGGCAGCTTGTACAGCAAGGCTGACCTTTTAAAAGCGGCGATTTTTTTCCCCATCTCCTTTTGATTCCTTCCCAGGTGATTGGGGTCCTCACCTTGTCGTCGTTCGGAGCTGTAACATATTGAAATGGGAACTTGAACTGAAGCGTTGGTGCCCTGGGCTCAAAATCCTTCTCTACATCGGCAGCCAGCGAGAACTTAGAGCAAAGAGACAGGTACTGCATTCTAGAGCCATTGTGCCACTAATTGCTTTGAGGTCCAGTGGAAGAGCCTCTGCTTTGAACGCAGCGGGTCCCAGGTTAGGGTTGCCAGGTCCGGGCTGGAAAATACCTGGGGACTTTGGGGGTGGAGCCAGGAGAGGGCGGGGTTTGGGGAGGGGAGGGGCCTCAGCATAGTACAGTGCCATTGAGTCCACCCTCCAAAGCAGCCATTTTCTCTTGGGGAGCTGATCTCTGTCAGCTGGAGATCCGTTGTAAAAGCGGGAGATCTCCAGGTTCAGTCACCAGGTAAAAGGGTCAGGCAGCCAATGATGAGAAAGAGCCTCTGCCGGGCTAAGGAGACAGCACTGACTTTGACAGAGCGATCCTCCGATTCTGGGTAAGGCAGCTCAGTCTGTGTTCATCTGTGTCTTCACACTCCCTGCCCGTTGGTTGTGTCTCCCACCGGTGTTCCCTCTAAGCTGAGTCAGTGTGAGCTAGCTCACAGGTTTTAAGCCTCCAGCTCACAGATATTTGTCTTCGCTCAGGAAGGGCGGCTCCAGAGTAAACTAATTGGTGCAGCAGCCAAACCGCTCGCTCGCAACTTTAATGCCAGCAGCTCACCAAGTGGGATTTCTGCTCACAAAACCCCACATCTTAGAGGGAGCGTTGTCTATAGTATAAGTATAGATAGGAACTCTCAGTCTGGGGCAAGCGATGCTCTGTATTCTTGGTGTTTGGGGGGGGGGAACAGTGGGAGGGCTTCCTGCCCCCACTGCTGGACCTCCTGAGGGCACCTGGTGTTTTTGGCCACTGTGTGACACAGAGTGTTGGACTGGATGGGCCGTTGGCCTGATCCGGCATTGGCTTCTCTTATGTTCTTATGTCTCCCACCCACTCTCAGACTGCTGGTTCAGCCTCCCAACAGCCTTGTGAGGTAGTGAGGCTAAGAGGTTGCTGACTTGCACAAGGCTCCCCTACTGAGCAGCTCGGCTGGGTTTTTAACATAAGAGAAGCCATGTTGGATCAGGCCAGTGGCCCGCCCAGTCCCGGCGCTCTGTGTCACACCATGGCCAAAACCCAGGGGCCATCGGGAGGTCCACCAGCAGGGTAGCAGTAAGTTATTGTAACAACGAATTACAGTCTCACAGGACTCTCTTTGCATCCAGAGGTCCTGATAGAGCAGGAAGGGGGACTGGATTCCTAGGCCCAGGAAACTGAAGGCCTCTAACTTTCAGCTCTGCCTGTTGCATCTGGCTTGGTTGCCAGGGGAGGCGAGGGGGAGAAAGAACGCCTGCTTTCATTTCCGCTCGCTTTGCCTCCTGCACCCTTGTTATCTCTGTCAGCTCAGACGTGTCACCTTGAGCTCTCTGGTGTCCGCCTTCTCTTGGGAATAATGAACCGTTATATTGGCGGGCTCCAGCATACGTGTGATTGGCTCTAGGTCATTAGAATGCACATTGCGCCTAGTATAATTGCTGGCGCGCTTTCTCCCAGTTCTAGCACAAAAGGGTAAAGAGTCTGGATATCTTCAGTGTCTCACTGAACTTTTATTCTTCCGAATGGCTGTTGTTGGGAACTGATTGCTCCAGGGTTCAGACACGACCTTCCCTTCACCGAGGCAAAAGGAAGGCAGGCTGGTTCAGGTTGCCAGATGGTGCCCAGGGAAGGGGCTGTTTGGCAGGCGCCATTTCAGGAATCTCCCTTCCCCAGCAAATCTGCCTTCCTCTGTACAGCAGCGGTTGCCCAGGTCGTGAGGGGGAGGGCAGGAAAGGATGAGGCAGACCGTGAGAGGGTGGGCAGGAAGGGGTGAGCCAATGCTCAGCTCTCGTGGCCGTTTCTGATAGGCCCAGGGTAATGTTGATTGCTGCTTTGGGGTCAGGAAGGAATTTCCCCTCCAGGCCAGATTGGCCCAGGGATCCTGGAGGTTTTTTGCCTTCCTCTGGGCATAGAGGCAGGGGTCCCTGGGGGAGCAGGAGGGGAAGGTAGTTGTGGATGTCCCACATTGTGCAGGAGGTTGGACTAGATGACCCTGGAAGTCCCTTGCAGCTCTGTGTTTCTAGGTTAGATGTTTCTGCGAAGCGGCGGAAGCCTGCAGTATTCTTCGAGCCCAGAGGCTCCAGTTAGCTATCCCGTCCGGAGAGTCCTATAATCGATATGTATTTACACCCTGCCATTTCTCAGAAGCCTCGAAGGTCTCTTGCAACAGAGCAGTAAAACACGACGAGTGGAATCAATGAAACGCCAGCACTAGAATCCATCGTGTTGCAGATTTGTGGGTTTGCGCCACCGCATTAAATGCAGAGTTTTAAAAATATGGGTTGAGGTGCTGAAATAGGCGGGGGGGGGGGCATCATTGGAGAAGGTCAAGCTGTGGGAATGCTCTGTGAGGCTGCCTAGAAGAGGGGTCCTCAGAAAGAAGCATCGCTCTAAAAGCCCTTTTCCTTTAGCTTGTTCAACTCTCCCCCCCTAGTGACGGCTGCCCCTTTTGCACGGGGTTTGTTTGTCTTTCTTGTGTTCCCTCCCGTAGGTGTGGCTGGAGCCCAACCGCTTTAACGTCTGCATCACCTCTTACAAGCAGCTCTTCAAAGGCCACCAGGCGTTCATGAAAACGCGGTGGAAGTACCTGGTCGTCGACGAGATGCAGCAGATCAAAAACATGACCGAGAAGCACTGGGAAGCTCTGCTCTGTCTCCGCAGGTCCGAAGCCTCCAGAAGCATTCCCTTTGCCATCTTTCCTTCCATCCCACTGAGCTCTCGGACGTGCTGGCTCTTCTTCGTGGGCCACGTTTTCCACAGATCTGGGCCACTGGCTTTTGCAGTGCTGCCTCTTAAGAGTATAATTGTTGTGAGCCCAGTTTGGGTCAGGGATCCCTCTGGGTGTGTGGAATAGTGGATAGCAAATGGAGGGAGATAACTGGGCCTGGATTCACTGCCAGTTCGGTGTAGTGGTTAAGTGCGCGGACTCTGATCTGGGAGAACCGGGTTTGATTCCCCACATCTCCACATGCAGCTGCTGGAGTGACCTTGGGTCAGTCACAAGTTCTCTCGGAGCTGTTCTCTCAAGAGCAGTCCTCGAAAGAGCTCTCTCAGCCCCGCCTACCTCACAGGGTGTCTGTTGTGGGGAGGGGAAGGGAAGGGAGTTTGTAAGCCACTCTGAGTGAAGGGCAGGATATAAATCCAATCTCCTCTTCTTCTCTTCCGGTCTGCACGGAGGAGGTGGAGTGTAGACGGGCACGGATCACTGGCTTTCTTTACAAAGTAATGTCTTAACTGGGCTCTTGAATGGGTTTCCCCTTTTAACTTATGAATTCTTTTTACGCTGATTTACTCGCTACTTCTCTGGGGGTTCTCTTCCGGCCCACCATTAAGACCCCTGGTGGACACCTGCAGAGAATTGGAACACTGAACTGATTTAAATCTGTCTCTTTCCACAGTCAGCATCGCTTGCTCCTGATAGACACGCCCTTGCACAACACCTTGATGGAACTGTGGACCATGGTGCACTTCTTGATTCCCGGGATCTCCAAAGCTTACCTGGATTTCCCGGTGAAAGCAGCCAATGAGGAGAATCAGGATTACTGCCACAAACTTGTCATAAGGCTGCACAGAGTGAGTCGCGCGTTCTTGTTCTGATTGACGCGGAGCCACCCCAGCTTCACGTGAATAACGTTTATTTAACAGACCCAGGGCTCATTTCAGAGCAGGAGCTCCTTTGCATATTAGGCCACACACCCCTGATGTAGCCAATCCTCCAAGAGCTTACAGTAGCCCCTGTAAGAAGAGCTCTGTAAGCTCTTGGAGGATTGGCTGCATTAGGGGTGTGTGGCCTAATATGCAAAGGCGCTCCTGCTACGAAATGAGCCCTGAACAGAAGATTATTTTACCAGTAACCGGGATCTTCCTTTCCCCCTTTGCCAGATGATCCAGCCGTTTATTTTACGAAGGTCAAAGAGAGACGTAGAGAAGCAGCTGACGAAGAAATACGAGCACGTGCTGAAATGTCGGCTTTCAAACCGACAGAAAGCCATGTATGAAGATGTCATATTGCAGCCAGGGTATGCGTTTGGCTCTCTGGTTATGGATTTTTAAGCCTGTAACGAACCCCCAGCCACCCCAGGTTCCAAAAGCTGGCAAGGGGCAGTTTGCCTTAATAACCAAGGCTCCCTCCTCTCAAGGAGGTTTGTCTCTCCAGTCTTGGGGTCATTTCCGGGGGAGAGAGAGAGAGGGGAAAAAAGGACACACAAATAACGCTCTCCGTACTTCAGCCTTAGAAAAAACAGCAGGATTTATTAGAGACAAGCTAAAATAGAAAGCAAAAGAAATCCCTTCTGTTGCAACAAAGCAAGTCATATAAGTAGGTGCAGGACTCCTACCCTTTTGACTGTCTAACTGGTGTTCTGACCAAACGAAGTGTTCAAATTCAAGTCGTGTTGCACAACAACGTTCTGAGGAGAAAAAAACAGAGGATTCTCCCAAAAAAACCAGTAGTCAAGAGTAAGAGAAAATGAGAACTGTTGCCTGGGAGGGAATTGCTGTTCTTAGCCTCCCCCAGCGTGTTAGTCAACCAGCTAACCAATGAAGGCCAAATCGTTAGTTATTGCTTGCAGCTGTAACCGCTAGGGAGGATACACCAAGCCTTCAGGAGGTTGCTCTCAAGGTCGAAACTACAGACAGTTTGGAGATGTTAGCTTAACGTTCATTTCAAAGGCCTAAGCAACTTACAGTTCTGAGTTTCAAGCATCCAAGGGGACTGCACTTTAATATCAAGGAATAATCTTTGCCCCCATTTGTGCACTGTATGCGTTGACTTGTGCGCAAGAATCTTCACACTTATGCAACCCAGTGAATTGACCGCAGAAACCAAGCTGTGGATATAATTTGTCACATTCCCGCTCCCACCAAATAAGTTGTCTGTGGATCATTATTTTACGTACTTAAACCAGAGCTTGCAGGTTTTCATTCTCCCTCTCCCAGCTTTCCAAAGCAGAAGTGACAGAAGTATTAGATAGTAGCAGTGATAACATGTAGTCCAGCAGTCAGGTGCTGTCTCCGGTGATGAATGACCTCTTAGGAGGCTCTGTGAAGTTCTCTGAAACTGATTGATTCCCCCGCCCTTTTCTCCTGGCAGAACTCAAGATGCCCTCAAAAGCGGGCATTTTGTCAGCGTCCTTCACGTTCTGATGCAACTGCAAAAGATCTGCAATCACCCTGACTTGATAAATCCCCGGCTTTCCAGCTCTTCCTATGTCTCCGACACGCTGCAGTTCAGAACTGCCTCGCTGGTCTTAAAAGCGCTTGAACGTGGCCTTTGGAAGGTTAGTCTTTTGAACGTGGAGCTTGAAGAAGTTCCCTCTTCAATATCATAGTTTTTAAGTCTGAAGTTCTCACTTGTGGATCTAATATTATATGTCCATCTGCAGCCTCCTTTATTGTTAAGGTCTCTGGCTAGCCACCACTTTTATTTGGGGACGCTCCTTTGAGGTGGAGGCGGGTAATTGTAGGCTGGGGCTCTGCATCTGTCCCTGGAGTGGACCGCCTGCAAATTCTGTGGTTGCGGCTGCCGCTTCTTTTCTCCCTTGGTGGGGTGGGGCTCTACTGTACTGGTCATGGGGCCTGGACTAGGCCCAGTGGCCAACTCATAGTTTGTTACGGCAGAATGGAGACCAAGCCATCCAATCTTAGGAGGGGTCTTGTATGATTCGGAAGTCTGCCCCCAACGTTCTTGAACTCCACTTCAGAGAAGCTCAGACTTCCTAAACTTGGCCAAATCTTTCCCCCTCAGTCTGTCTGCCAAACGGCTCTTGCATGTTGCAGAGGATTCTGGGGAACAGGCTAGCGTGTTCTCTTGGTCCAGTATGGATGAATCCACCCAGGCCTTGTTGACAGTGTGTGCAGACTGAGAGCAGGGCCTGGGACTTGCCCCAGCAATACCTTGTTTGGCAGAGAAGTCCGTAAGGGCAGGCAAACGATGGGTCCTGATGCAGAACTGCTGCTGCAAAGATGGGGAAACATAGTATGAAAAACACTGAATGGGCTGGTTATGGTTGGGAGAGGGGAGAACAGGGTTTGATTACCCACTCCACACGCAGGTGCTGGCGTGACCTCGGGTCAGTCACAGTTCTCTCGGAGCTGTCCTCTCAAGAGCAGTTCTCGAAAGAGCTCTCTCAGCCCCACCTACCTCACAGGGTGTCTGTCGTGGGGAGAGGAAGGGAAGGAGATGGTAAGCTGCTCTGGGACGCCGAGTGAAGGGCGGGGCATAAATCCAACGCCTCCCCCCATCCCTGGCAGAGTTTTTGTCAGTGAATGACAGCGTGCCTACTGTCAGCTGTAGGTAGATTTTGCCCCTACACAAAAGTGTGTCATTCATTCATTTAGATGGTTTTCAGGAGGGTAAGCCCTGTTTGTCTGCAGTAGCACCTTTGAGAGCAGTGACATTTGGGGGGCGGGGTATGAGCTGTTGAGAGTCAAAGCTCCCTTCGTCAAACATGAAGGGAGCTCAGACTCTTCAAAGCTTATGCTCCCCAAATCTCCTTGGTCTCAAAGGCGCCACTGGGCTTGGACCTAGCATTTAGATGAGGGGGAATGAAGGGGTGTGCCACAGAGGTGAGCTTTGTGCAGGGTCTGTCACCCCAGCTACTGGGAATCGAATCTGTTCCTAGCGGCACGGCGTCGTTCCTTGTTCCGACAGGCTCACCCCGGGTTGCATCCCACAGTCATGTGCCAGAATATTGGCCGGCTGGTACGGGACGTGGGTAGCTTTGGCTTTCTTACGCTCACTCAAAGGCACCCTTGCCTTTTAAATTTCTCTGCCCGCGACGCTTCAGGACACAGACCTGAGCCTCTTCGACCTGATCGGGATCGAGAGCAGCATGACCCAGTACGAGTCACAGGTGCTGCCCAAGCAGAAGGTCACCCGGAAGCTCATCGAAGAAATCTACACCTCTCCTCCACCTCCCCCAAGGCCCAATCCGGTAAAGCTGAAGCCTGGCAGGTATGTAGTGCGGCCGGGGGGGGGGGGACGACAACAACACAAGACAGTGCAGAATCTTTTTGTCCCATCTCACTAGCCATTGGGAAACGAAATGCAGTGCTCTCTTGGGCAGCACATAATGCTAAAACTGAAACGATACAGAGAAGAGGAAGGGAAATGCAGTTCTTGCTGCTGCTGCAAAAATGATGCTCCTGGTACAGTTTGTATTGAGTTTTTTAAAAGAAACCCACTTTAGTTTGGATCCGATATATCTTTTCCGTTAAGGGTAGTGCTTACCGTGTCCCAAGAGTCTCTCTTGTGAGAGGGCAAATTCGTTGCTCTAGGGCAGGGGTCCCCAACCTGGTGCCCATGAGAGCCAGTTTGGTGTAGTGGTTAAGTGCGCGGACTCTAATCTGGGAGAACTGGGTTTGATTCCCCACTTCTCCACTTGCACCTGGCTGGATGACCTTGGGCAAGCCATAGCTCTGTACCAGCTGTTCCCTCAAGGACAGCTTGGGAAAGAGCTCTCTCAGCCCCACCTACCTCACAGGGTGTCTGTTGTGGGGAGGGGAAGGGAAAGGAGTTTGTAAGCCGCTCTGAGACTCTTAAGTGAGTGAAGGGCGGGATATAAATCCAATCTCTTTTTCTTCTTCTTCTAGTGTCCGCCCCCACTTATTCTGGCACCTACCAAGTATTTCTCAAAAGTGGTGGGGCTAGGTCAGGCACTTGCCCAGCAGAGTTTCTGACTGGCTGCTGGAGATTCAACTGGCCGAGCAGATTAAAATAACATTGTTTTCCATGGCAGCTGTCACCACAGCGTTGGTTTTGTTCTCTCTCACTTCTACTTCCCAGAGTGTTTTTAAAGTTACTCCTCATCTCCCCTGCACTTGGGCTTCCTCTGTTTGTATGGCTCCGCCTCCTGAAGCTGCCATTTTGTGGTTTGACTCCGCCTCCTATGGCAGCCATTTTGTGCTGTGCCTCTCGCCCCGTGTCAGAATGTTTGATGGTGCCCAGGGGCTCAAATAGTTTGGGGACCCCTGCTCTAGGGGAGAGGTCCACCCTGAATGGACTGGATCTGCAGGATTCGACCCATTGCGATGCAGGCCCTTCCTCCGAATACTTGTGTCCTGTGAAGTGTTTGGCCTCTTGCCGTCCTCCACTACAAGCATGCGGAACTGCAGCCTCAATTCTTGCTAAGGTGGTAAACATATATCTGGACCAGGGCTCATTTCGTAGCAGGAGCTCCTTTGCATATTAGGCCACACAGCCCTAATGTAGCCAATCCTCCAAGAGCTTACAGAGTTCTTCTTACAGGGGCTACTGTAAGCTCTTGGAGGATTGGCTACATCAGGGGTGTGTGGCCTAATATGCAGAGTTGCTCCTGCTACGAAATGAGCCCTGATCTGGACTGTCCAATTTTGTGTGGCGCCTGCACATTCTCCCTTTTGCAGAAGTTTTCTACTCGGAAAGCTAGCATGCTGAGAAGATTATTCTTGTCAGGCTCCTTTTGAAAAGGGCAGTTTTCTGTGTGAAATTGACTTTTTTACAAAATTGGGAGGTGCTTCTAATCATGTGCACACCCCGGCAGTCTACAGCAGAATAGTCCAGACCAATGTTCCCTCTAAGCTGAGTTAGTGTGAGCTAGCTTACAGTTTTTTAGTCTCTGGCTCACGTATTTTTGTCTTAGCTCAGGAAGGATTGTTCTAGAACAAACTAATTTATGCAGTAGCCAAATCATTCGCTCACAAATTTAATGCCAGTAACTCACAAAGTAGAATTTTTGCTCACAAGACTCCACAGCTTAGCGGGAACATTGGTCCAGACCCAAGTCGACCGATGCTGCAGGAATGAGACCTGAAGGAAAGCTGTCCCCTTGTTTAGATTCATACCTCACATCCCCCTCCCCACTCCAGGAAAATTTAGTTAGCAAACTCCTTGGGACCATGACTTATCCTTTTGGGGGGTTACCTAACACCCCATGTTCATTGATGGTGGTGTGTACTTAAGCTACAGTAACAAAGAAAAGAAATAATTAGTTGGCCAAACTCTGGTTTGGTTCAGACGTTGTGAGGCCCGCTCGCTGAACTGATTTGGTCATCAGGAGCTTGCTTGTGTGCTTCTCTCATGCTCTTCATGGGCGCCTTTTCCCTGACTTTTGTGGTATGAGATAACCACTGTCCATTTCAGGAAAATTATAGTTATCAGTAATCAGAAATTGACTCCATGCCGGGTTTTTTAAGCCTGGAAGAGACTTGACAAACCATGGTTTGGCAGTTGGGCGCTGAGCCGGGGTTGCGGGGTATGTCTGTGTCACCTTACCTGTATTGACTGTTCAATTTTGGGAAATATTTCCACCATTTGCCTCTGTGCTTGAAAATATAACACAAGAAGATTTATAACCAGTTTGATTTTTATGGACGTGCGTTCCCCTTCTGTCTCTGAGATTTTTTTGGGGGGGTTAATTAATATAGTACCTCTAACTCTGTCAGATTATTCCAACCGGTTCAATATGGACAGAAGCCCGAAGGCAGGATTGCAGCGTTCCCAAGCACTCAAGTGCAACGTGCGGCACCCACGGCAACGGTGGCTCAGCAGGGACAAGTGCGGGGAAGGTCACCCGTAGCTACGGTCTCCGCGAATCAAGGTAATAAAGGTATTGTGATTCTTGTTTTCTCCTGTCTGTGAGCGCTGTACGCTAGCCGCTTGAAATTTAAAAATCTCCTCCCAATTTATGGCCACTTCTTTCAGCCAGGTTGGCACGTTGAGGCTGAGGGTTGCATTGGATGAATGGACAAGTTCAGTATATAGCACGGCAGTTTGACCGTTGTGTGTCCCTCTGTGCCCAGCTGGCACTCACATGCACAAGACAATCATACAGCAGACCAAAATGGGTTGGCCGTTTGGCGTAGCGGTTAAGCCAGTTCGGTGTGGTGGTTAAGTGCGTGGATTCTAATCCGGGAGAACCGGTTTGATTCCCCACTCCTCCACTTGCAGCTGCTGGATGACCTTGGGCAAGCCATAGTTCTGGCACAGCTGTTCTTGAAAAACAGCAGTTTCTTTCAGAGCTCTCTCAGCCCCACCGACCTCACAGGGTGTCTGTTGTGGGGAGGGGAAGGGAAAGGAGATTGTAAGCCGCCCTGAGACTCGGAGTGAAGGGCGGGTATAAATCCAATCTCCTCCTCCTCCACTGGTAAAGTTGGCTGAGTTTAAGAACTGGGCACACCGTAAAGCATGCAGAAGCCTGGCTCCGCTGCCTGCTGACCTCCACAGGGGTCCAGCCCACCCACATTCTGAATGTGCAGATTTGGCCACCTGAATTGGCCCTTTGTGGTCTAGGTTTACGTACAGTCTCCCTAAGGAGAGCTTGTCCCGACCCCACCATGTTGATTCTGATTTGGTGTCTCGGCTGGGTCAGGGGACAGAGTGCCCGTTTTCCTCCCCTTCCCCGGGTCATTGTAGGGCCTGCCCATGTGAGCGTTCCTTCTCTGGACTGACAGAACAGTCCCATTCCTGATTGATGGATGGATCCCTGTTAGGGAAAGCTGCTTCCAGAGCCTTCCCATTTGACTCTTAGGTCTTGGTGAACTGTTAAATGGGAACGATTCTCTTGGGACTGTATGTGTTGATGACGGCATTAGGGAATCAAACGTCTAAATGCCTCTTGGCAGCAAAACCGCCATGGGTGGAAAGCAAAGAGTTCCAGCCTAACCTTTTTGCTGATGAGTTGTGTACAGAGATTCCTCGATGTTGAAACAGTGGAGCGATTAAGCAGTTTCTCGGCCGCATGCCCCCGGAAGAACTGTACCATGGACCCTTCCTTAAGTGTTTTAATCTTTTCTGAAAGCGGGCAACCCATGTGACGCTGCTGTGCTTTGGTCATCCGTCCATTCTAACCTACAGCAGCTCTCAGGCAGGAAACAAAAGATGTTTTCTCAGTATCTGCTAGTTGGGTCCTTTAACTGAAGACTGAGTCTGGGATCTTCTGAATGACAATCCTGTATTGTTGTTATCTGCCCTGAGCCTGCTTTAGGGAAGGGCAGGCTGCAAATATGAATAAATACATAAATAAGTGAAATAAATATTCGTTGAGCCATGGCCCGTCATTCGTTTCGGTTTGATTCGAGTCTAGTAGTAGCTTAGTGACCAAGAGGAGTAATTAAGATTTTGGTATAGTGGTTAAGTGCGTGGACTCAAATCTGGGAGAACTGGGTTTGATTCCCCACACCTCCACTTGCACCTGCTGGATGACCTTGGGCAAGCCGTAGTTCTGGCACAGCTGTTCTTGAAAAAAGAGCAGTTTCGGTCTGATCTCTCTCAGCCCCACCTCCCTCACAGGGTGTCTGTTGTGGGGAGGGGAAGGGAAAGGAGTTTGTAAGTCGCTCTGAGACTCTCTTGGGTAGTGAAGGGCGGGGTATCAATCCAATCTCTTCTCTTTGTCATCTGCTGCAGAAAGTGGTGGCAGCTACAGACATAGACAGCTTCCATCAGTGGCTATTAGCCACAAGGTATAGATGGAACATGGGGCCGCGGTGGCTCAGTGGTTAAGATGCTGAACTGCAGACTGGAAGGTCTGTAGTTCAGCAGTTCGAGACCTGAGTGCCACGTGACGGCGTGAGCTCCTGTCTCTAGCCCCAGTCCCTGCCAACCTAGCAGTTCGAAAGCAAGAAATTGCAAGTAGATAAATAGGTGCCACTTTGGTGGGAAGGTAACAGCGTTCTGTGCGCCTCGGCGTCTAGTCACGCCGACCACATGACCTCGGAAACGTCTTTGGACAGCGCTGGCTCTTCGGCTAGGAAATGGAGATGAGCACCACTCCCTAGAGTAGGATTTGACTGGCTTTCGATCCGCTGAAACCTTTATAGATGGAGCCCTCTGTCTGGGGCAGTGGTGCTCTGTTTTCTTGGTGCTTGGAGGGGGCAACAGTGAGAGGGGCTTCTGGAGTTCTGGCCCTGCTGGTGGACCTCCTGATAGCTCCTAGGTTTTGGCCACTGTGTGACACAGAGTGTTGGACTGGATGGGCCATTGGTGTCGTCCAACATGGCTTCTCTTATGTTTGTAAGAGTTTCGGAGTATAAACTTTCAAGAGTCAAAGCTCCCTTTTTCAGACACAAGTGGCTGCTGAAGGGAGCTTTGATTCACGAAAGCTGATACCCTGAAACTCTTATTGGTCCCTAAGGTGCTCCAAGACTTGAATCTAAGTGTCCTACTGCAGACCAGCACAAGCTCCCCCCTGAAACAACTGTGCCAGTTTGTCTCAGTAGTGCCAGGTGGCCAGGGATAGGGAAAGAGAGTGAAATGTCTCAGGGCAGGGGTGGGCAAACTGTGGCTCGGGAGCTGCATGCGGCTCTTTCCCACATATTACGTGGCTCCCGGCAGGGCGGCTGGGGAAACTAAATATCATTAGCAAACAAATATCATTGGACAAATCAATATCATTATCAATATCTGCTTTTACCCCTTCTGTTATTATTTTTGGCAGTCTCATTTCATGTTAATAAAAAGCAAATTTGCTTATTTTCCAATAGAAGCAGGTCATATTTGTTCACGTCTTGTGGCTCTCAAACATCTGATGTTTATGCTGTGCGGCTCTTACGTTAAGCAAGTTTGGCCACCCCTGTTCTAGGTGGCTCTTGCGCTGAGCCAGTTTGCCCACCCCTGTCTCAGGGTATCTCGTGGCCTTCTCGCTGAGCTGTCTGATGCCAGCTCTTGGGAGCGCCCACTTCTAGAACACTAACGGCTTTGGCATCCAAACTAATAGCCAGTGAATGTGTGTATCGACTGCCGCGGCGGGACTCCCCCTATTGTGTGTAGCGCACCGACCGGGCTAGCTGATAACCCACGGAGTAACCCACGACACGGTTTGTATTTCTCGCCTGATTTGGGGATATGTGCTAATACAAAGTTTTTCAGGGGATTCATGCTTCTAACGTAACAAACAAACAAACAAAAGTACCAGCAATCCAGTGATCTGTAAGCTCCAAACCGGGACCGAGTCTAACAGCTTCCACCACCCGACCTTATCGATTACAGCCGCCGCCGCCGCACCCCAGTTTCAGACCTCTCAGGCCTCCGCCAGTGCTCCAAGACAGCAGGCAGCAGCAGCGACCTTCGCCACGGCAGCTAGCCCGGCCCATCCGGCCAAACCGCGGGCTCAGACCACCATGCAGGCCTTACAGCTAGGCCAGGCCCCCTCCACACCCACCATCCAACAGAGTGTGCTGCCTCAGAGGCTGGTATTGACCTCTCAGGCCCAGGCTCGGTTGCCTAGTAAGTTCCACCGCCACCCCAACCTCCCTCCCAGGTTTCTCCCGCCTCTTTGTTTGTTGTTTTTTTAAAAAACTTCCCTGAGGTTAAGTTACGAGGCACCCTAAAAATGTGTACAGAACAATTTGTCGTTGTCTCTCTCCCTCCTCTTCCCGTTCTCCACCCGCCCCCCCCGTCTCCAGCCGACTCCTCCGAGTAGCTCGCTCCCCATTCACGTTGCTTTATAGCACCGAGTCTAAAATTTGGATCAGAGGACAATGGAAATTTGCTGTGGACATAAGTTAGCGGTGTCGACTTAATCTCCGCGTTTCTGCATGTTTTCCTCTGCTGGCCGGACTTCCTTTGGACCCGGAAACTTCATACTTTTAAAGAGCTTTTCCTAATTTTATACACGTCTCCCCTTCTTCTTTTTCTTTCTTGCTTTTTTTTTTTTGGGAAACACTAACCTCCGTCTTGCTAAGATGTCCTCTAGACTTTTCAGAGACGAGATGCGACGGTCAGGCAGAGAGGGGTGAGCGGTCCCCCGCAGGTGGCTTTGCTTCCGGCTCATACGTGCACTGCCTATTAGCATGTCTAGAGAATCTCCAGCACTGACGTACTAATGTTTTAATTCCTTGAAGGGGAGGGGGTGACGACACTGCCTTTGCAAAAGCCTGACATCTCCTAAGCTTGGGAGACAGTTTCTCTGGAAGCTTCGATCAATTTATCAAAGCACAGAGCAGTCACTCAAATTGAAAACCCACGACTGATGTGTTTCGAGTTGCCTTTTTACACGTACAGTTCTGAAAGAGGTAAAACGGAATCCGATTTGTCACGACTGGGAAAGCCATCGCAACATGCTTTCAGCAGAAGTTCTGGGTTTTTCTTTTCTTTTTTTTCCTGCCCTGTCCTAGCAAATCTATCATTATCTGGGGTTGCTATTTTTCCCCCCTTAAAAAAATGCTGCTTACCGGCAGGAAATCACACCTGACTCCTGATGTCTTGCTTCAGTTGCAAGTAACTAAATTCAGCTTTCCCGCTGGCACTCGTCAAGCTTTTAAGCTTCTCCAGGTCTCTCGAAGAGGTCCCGTGTCGCTTTTGAAAAGGCAGCTGAGGTTGACCTTAACGACCTTCCGCTCTCTGGTTTTCGCAAAGTGTCACATGAGTGTTGCCAGGTAGCTCTTGTCGCGCATAAAAATGGATGACTAACTTCTCTCTCCCCGCCCCCCGCCCTTCTTATCTGAAATGTTTTTCGTCTTGTCAAACCAAAACCCATTTTTTTGTTGTTGGATAAAGCTGGTACCTGTGTAATTTTTATATGACACTTTCTCTCTGTACTACGCGTCCCTTTCTGCATGGGGGGGAGGACGATTTCAGCATCGGTTTTACTAACCCAGAATGAGAAGGGGCGGGGGGATGCCAGCTGCATCTGGGAGACGGACCCTGAACTTGCGCTTCTGTCCTTCTCCTGCAGGCGGTGAAGTGGTGAAAATAGCCCAGCTGGCTTCCATTGCAGGGGCACAGGGCCGGATCGCGCAGCCGGAGACTCCCGTGACGTTGCAGTTCCAAGGGAACAAATTTACTTTATCTCACAGTCAGCTGCGTCAGCTCACGGCGGGACAGCCCCTGCAGCTGCAAGGTAATGCGCAGTGCCAACAGCCGCACCACACTTGTTTCCTTCCTCTTCCCCGCACATCATTGTTAGCAGTCTTTCTGTCTCTCTGATTTTAATCATGCTCTTCCTTGCAAGAGCCATGTGACCTGCAAGAGCTCACCCAGGGAACTTCATGACTGAGTGAGGATTTGAACTCGGGTGGCAATGCTCCCTCTAAGCTGTGGAGTTTTGTGAGTGGAAATTCTACTTTGTGAGCTACTGGCATTAAAATTATGAGCGAGCGATTTGGCTGCTGCATAAACTAGTTTGCTCTGGCACCATCCTTCCTGAGCTGAGACAAAAAGGTGTGAGCCAGAGGCTGAAAAACCGTGAGCTAGCTCATGCTAACTCAGCTTAGAGGGAACACTGGTTGTCAGCAGGGGCAAGAGGTCTAACTGGGGAGTGACTTCCTTGTTTGCAGCCCCACTAAGTTTATTTTATTTATTTATTTATTATTTGCATTGCTACCCCGCCTTTCCAGACAAGCTGGCTCAAGGCGGCTTCCAGCAGTTAAAATACCATAAAAATAATGTTTTGCAAATTTTAAAACATAACATAATTTACAAATAAGACAACAGATACTGGTGGCAAGGAGAGTCGCACGGTGAAAGAAAGGCGGCAGCCAAATGAAGCCGACTCCGGCAGGGGCTCAGCCAGCAGGTTCCAGGGCGAAGTTGTCCTTAATCCCCCGGTGGCAGCTCCTAATCAAAAGCCTGGCGGAAGAGTTTAGCGTTGAGGCGGTTACAGAAGCCTCGCGCTGGAGCTGATTTTGCGTCACGTGTAAATAGTTCATCAGCATGAGCACCACAGCATATCGCAAATGGAAGTTATGTTTCTGGCAATATGACAAAAGTATGTATTTGACCATTGTCATGCCTAAGATGTCCAGCCCCCTCCTTATTGTTGTTGTTTGCGCTGTCTTCCGGCTCTTACATTCTAGCCCTCCTGCATTATTTCCCGGAGCTCTGCTGTCTGTCTGAACTGTTTTTAAACTTGGCAGTCCACCTTGAGTCTTGGTGGGGAAGGTGGGCCATGCATAAATTGTCCGGGCAAGTCCTGTAGTGAGTGGCGGGTGCAGAGTGGTGGCTAAGAGGCTGAGCTTCGTGTCAGGACGTCTCTGGTTCAAATCAGCCCGTCACTGGGTCCCCAGGTGGCCTTCAGCAAGCTGTTCTCCTTTTGTCTCTGCCTTCCCCCTCCATCTACAACATAGTCAGGGATGATAATATTGGGCTACTCCACAGGATTGTTGTATGGCAGGGGTGTCAAACATATGGCCCGCGGGCCAGAACCGGCCCATCCCGAGCTCTAATCCGGCCCACAAACAACCTTTACTGCCAGATGACAGAGGCTGTGCATTAAGTCCCTGTATACTGTCCCCGTGCTTTTTTTATATATAGAATTTTAAAAAATATTTTCAGACAAAACATAGCAAATAACAAACATACATACGAACATGAGAGTTATACTTGTAATATATCCTTTAAACTACCTCATACATACCTAACTGCCATTTTTGCTGATAAGTTCACTATTTAAGCAACCTCTAAGCAACGCTCTACTGTTTTTCTATACATTTATCTTTAACTTTTGCAACTCCGTAGATTAACGTATTTTCTAGTAATTGCTTTCTCACCTAAGCATTCTACAATAATTTGAATATCGTTCTCCTACTTCTAAAATCTTTACATCAAATTAAATTTTCCATGATCAGTCTAAATGTGATGCAAAAATACAGAGAGCCCCTTTCATTTTGAATGTATACAATTTGTCATATAATTTTCAATATCATCTCCACCAGTCCCTATCAAAATATTGTTATTAGATTATTATTCCTCATGTAAGTCTAATTGCCACTCAATTTCTAAGCATCAGATGTCAGTTTAAACGTTACAAAACCAGCCTTAACACATCCATAGTCTTAACCAATCCTTCAGTATAGTCTTAGGTTTGTAAATTATAATCCCTATTTATACAGGTCTATTTGCTCTGTATACAGTCCCAGTGCTCTTGAGTAATGGGCGGTGGAGGTGGGAAAGCAAGCATCAGGGAGATGCTTCAAGGAAATACTGTAAGAGTGTTAATGTTTAAAGCATGTTTGTATTTTGAGTAAAAAATAATATTGTTGATTAAGTTTGCCTGTGTCCTTTATAAAGTTTATATCTCCTGTACCTGATAATTGTATTTTATGGTACACATGGCCCGACCCAACAAAGGTCAGATCCAGCCCTTGTAACAAAGGAGTTTGACTCCTCTGTGTAAGGGCAGCGCGGCAAGAGAACATAATTCCAGAAGGCCTTGAACACACAATACAAATATTTACTGTTGTGGTTTCAGGGCTCATTTCGTAGCAGGAGCTCCTCTGCATATTAGGCCAAACCCCCCTGATGTAGCCAATCCTCCAAGAGCTTACAGGAGCCCCTGTAAGAAGAGCTCTGTAAGCTCTTGGAGGATTGGCTACATTAGGGGTGTGTGGCCTAATATGCAAAGGAGCTCCTGCTACGAAATGAGCCCTGGTGGTTATTATTATCGCTACCAGGTTTCAAGGATGGAAATCTGACAGCCTTTTCCTTATCTCTAAGTGACATTTCTGTTGTTGGACTGAATGAGATCTATACCATTTATGCTCGGCTGTTTTTTAAAGTTGTTTATCCGCAAGGTCTCTTTCCTAATTCTGAGGAGCCATTTTATCTCCTCTTCTCTCCCCCCGCCCCCGGCTTGATAAAGAATTCAGGCTTCCTTTACTCCTGGCAGAAAATCTTGCATTTATAAGCATAGTCAGTAAACCAATACTGTGTTGTAGCAATGAGGATCGAATGCTGTCGAGATGTAGGAAAATAACAGGGCCTGCAATTCAAGCAGTTTATTGTAAGTTGCCTTGAGCCACAAAGAAAGGGAGGGTGTAAACAGTTTAATAAATTATTTGATAAATACCATTAAGGGTGCAGAAATCAATCTGAACTTGCTACAGCTACAAATTTTCCTGCTTTTTTTCCTTCTGCCTCCCCTGATTATATACAGAATGGAGAATTGAAAAAAAATCAAGAAAGGGGTGTGTGGGTGTGTGCAATATTTGAATGTAGTAAAGAATTCTCCCCCTTAATTTACACTGATGGGCATTAGGTTCAGGATGGACAAAAGGAAATACTACTTTACACAGAGAGTGATTGAAAGGTGGGATTCATTGCCAGAGGATGTAGTGATGGCCACAGGAATAAACAGCTTTAAAAGGGAATGAGATAGATTCATGGAAGATAAGTCCATCAGTGGCTGCTAGCTGTGGTGATTGAGGGGGGGGCCTCCACCTTGAGGCATGAATCCAGCAGGCAACATCTGGGGAAGGCCTCAGCCTCTCCGTCCTGTTGTTGGCTTCCAGAGGAACTGGATGGCCACCGTGTGAGACAGGATGCTGGACTAGATAGACCACTGCTCTGATCCAGCAGGGCTCTTCTTATGTTCTAATGGATGCCCCAGCCTCTCTGCCCTGTCGTTGGCCCTCCAGAGGACCTAGTCGGCCACTGTGTGAGACAGGATGCTGGACTAGATGGACTCTTGGTCTGATCCAGCAGGGCTCTTCTGATGTTCTTATGAAGGCCTCGGCTTCTGTGTCCTGTTGTTGGCCCTTCAAAGGAACAGGATGCTGGACTTGATGGACTATTGGTCTGATCCAGCAGGGCTCTTCTTATGTTCTAATGGATGCCCCAGCCTCTCTGCCCTGTCGTTGGCCCTCCAGAGGAACTGGTTGGCCACTGTGGGAGACAGGATGCTGGACTAGATGGACTCTTGGTCTGATCCAGCAGGGCTCTTCTGATGTTCTTATGAAGGCCTCGGCTTCTGTGTCCTGTTGTTGGCCCTTCAAAGGAACAGGATGCTGGACTTGATGGACTATTGGTCTGATCCAGCAGGACTCTTCTTATGTTACGCAATTCACAGGCAGCGTTCTGCAGATTGTTTCTGCTCCCGGGCAGCAGTACGTCCGTCCTCAGGCTCCGGTTGTGATGCAGACAGTGTCTCAAGCCGGAACCATTCAAAATGCTCTGAACGCTTTGGGAAATCAGCATCAAGCCAGCTTGCCGACTTCAGCAATGACCCCTCAAAGTAAGAGCTTCCCCACCCCAGAGCCCAGTAAACCTATCCCTTGAATGTTTTAAGTAGCCGTTGGCATCTGTCTGCATACGGTGGGTCGGATCCAGCAGTAATGTCCAATTGGCGGGATTTCTGTCGGAGGAGTGGAACTTCTTCTCCTCCCCCGTCCCACTGCTGCCCTAAATGCAGCTCTTGGGAGATCTCCAGGAAGAAACATGGGTGTGTCTGTGGGTGTCAGAAGCCTTTAGTGGGAGGGGGGAGCTGGAGAAAGTGTTCATTCCCCCCCCCCCCGGTCCATCAACATAAACCAGCCGGTGTGTCTTGGGAAGTCCCAGTTCCCTTTTGTTTTGGGTGGCAGACACTTGTTCCCTGGAGGGGCTGAATCAGGCCCCCTCGAGCTGTAGTTTGCAGTGCCTTTGGGTAAGCGATTCTTTGAAACGGGCGTGAACACTTGCTTTATCCTTAAGTGTATGTTCCAGGTAGAACAGTGGGTACTAATTTGCCATCGGGGGACTCCGCTTCTGTTCTGAAACCCGGCCTTATCCATGGAGGACATTCACAGGTACGTCTGTCTCCTTGCGGAAACTGACTTGTCAGATTAAGATGTCTTCCCTTTCAACTCTGGGGGTGGCCAGTGGAGGGGGGCAGGGATGCCCACTCTTTTTTTTTTAAATGTATTAGTGGATATATTGAACTTCAGTCACATCATGAGAAGACCAGAGCCACTGGAAAAGACCGTAATGCTAGGAAAAGTCTTAAGGCAGCAGGAGAAGAGGAAGTCCCAACCTGAGATGGATTGACTCAGTCATGGAAGCCACGGCCCCCCGTTTTGCAAGTCCCGAGCAAGGCCCCCCATCCCGAGCAAGGCCCCCCATTTTGCAAGTCCCGAGCAAGGCCATTAACAATAGGACGTTTGGGAGGTCATTAATTCAAAGGGTCGCCATGAGTCCGAAGCAACTTGCTGGCATTCAACGCACACACACAAACAACAGGGAGAGAGAGCTAGAAAAAGCAGTGGCAAAACGCTGATTGCCTTTGTACAAAAGAGAAAAAAAAAGAATGGTGTTAAACTTTGCGAGCGAGTTGTCGAAGGGATGCATAAAAACATGGGAGACGAGACAGTGAATTCTGGAAAAAGCAATTGCCAGAAAGTATCTCCTGATAACTTTTTGGAAGCTGTGTAGTGGTTGGTGCGCCACAAAATGTATTTATGCTTTTTCGTTTCGATCTTTCCACCCAGCACATAAAATTGCAGGGTTGTGTGAAGCTATCTTATAGAGAGCCCAGATCATTGGCCCATTTCACTCAGTCTGCTCTGTCCGGACTGGCGACAGTTCTCTGTTGCGTCGAGCAGAGGAAGATCT
This sequence comes from Lepidodactylus listeri, assembly GCA_029233225.1. Lineage (NCBI taxonomy): Eukaryota > Metazoa > Chordata > Lepidosauria > Squamata > Gekkonidae > Lepidodactylus > Lepidodactylus listeri. Next base: position 12,929,848 of record JARCFY010000013.1, read on the forward strand.
TGAGATGGCCAGGGACTGAACATATAAGTCTTGCGCTCTGCCACCGACACACGAAAGCGCTTCTGCTGAGTCAGACCCCTGGCCCGCTTCACCGAGGATTGTCTGCTCTGACCAGCAGCTCCCTGGGCTGACGTGACTCGAGGAGTCTTTCCCAGCCCCTGCTGTCAGAGAGCTTTGCCTGGGAGTTGCACATGGAACGTTATGCGTGCAACGTGCGTGTTCAGTCCTTGAGCCACAGTCCTTCCTGAACCAAATTACGGAGCATGCAATTCTAGAACTTTGTTTAATAGAAACAGAGCGAGGCGGTCCATAAACGGGCACTCTCAGCTAGAAATGTGTTTGACTGTTTTGAACGGCCCTCAGCTTTTTTTAGCCTGCGGGGGCACCTATAGGATCCTGCCACAGGGCGGTGGGCGCAGGTGGGAAGCAGCTGCCACAGGAGACAGAGCCAGCCCCAAAAGGTCAGGGCGGTGAGGCCATGCAGAATTCTAGTGGTACCTCTTCAACATTCCAGGCAGAATCTCTGCTTAACTGGGTACCTTTGAAAATGAGCAGACTGTTTAAAAATACTTCCTTATGCACGCCGAGCTCACCGTCAGTCGTAGCTGACTGGCTGATCCATATGCTGGGGCAGGGGCTGCCGGAGCGACTTTTTAAAAGTCTGCACAGCCATTTCGATTCCCAGTGCCCGGTCAAGAAGCCCTGTTGGCCAAAAGCCCCACCTGGCTCCACTCCCTTTCTGAAACCATTGGGCGGGGACCAGTAAAAGTGTCAGTGGGCCCCCACGTTGGGGGTCCCTGACTTGAACTGCAAAAGCTCCACTCAGATCAGCGGGAACAGCTCTGGAGCCTAGCGGCATCCGTCCCAATATCCCGCAGGTTTTGTGCATGCCAGTGCAACTACTGATTGTTTTGGATTAAGGGATTGCAAGGAGTTTTGTTTTGTTTTGTTCCCTTTCCTTTTATTTTATTGCATTTATGGTAACAAACAATAAACGTGTACGTCTCTGGCGTTCTCTTTGGCACAAGGAGTCCTTTGAGGAAAAGAACAGGCTTCTGAAGGAGCGCCTGGACAGGCTGTTTGCGTGCAACGAGCGTCGCTGTGCCCGGGCGCCCGTCTACGGCCGAGACCTCCTGGGTGCGTGTTCTGTGGTGACCGACAGAAAGAGGCCTCCTCAGTTCTCCAGCGGAGTCAGCAAGTGGAGATGGTCTGGCTTTGCAAACTGCTGCCTCTCTTTGGATTCCTCTGGGGACCGCAGCGATCCGCTGTGGAAGCTGGTGCAGATGTTAGAGCAGCAGCAGGAGTCCCTGACCGACGCGGTTAGCAGGTGATTGTAACTTTCACTCGCGATTTGCCTTTGGGGCCAAGGACGGAGCTTTCAGGGTCATCTCTGTCATCGTGTTCCTGGAAGGGATGGTCTCAGCGTGGGCTGGCGCCATCCCAGTTTCTCCTCCTGTCTGTTCCACCGCAGCTTCCTTCTTCTCTGTCTCAGAAACTTGTCTTTTGTCTCTCTCCTTTATCTTCTCAACCGCTCCCTGCCATTCCCTTCTTCGTCCTTCTTCGGTGTAAGAGCCATAGACTGCTTTGCGAGGGAACCTTAGGCACAGAGAGCCAGGATTGTTCTCTCCCACTCCTGCTGCTGAGGGGGAACAGGGCCCTGGGAGCTGGAAAGTGCCCCAGAATCCCTTGGTCCATTGAAAGAGTCTCTCCCGTGCTGCCTTGCCCAGATGGGAGGGTGATGCTGATGCCTTGCGCAAAGTTGACATGAACCTTGAGGAAGGTAAAGCGTGCCTTCAAGTCACAATGGATCCACGGTGACCCCTTGACGCTCCGCCTCATGGGGTTTTTCTAGGCAAGAGATGTTCAGAGGGGGTTTGCCCTTGCCTTCCTTGGTGGCCTCCCACCCAAGCGTTGACCATGTTCACCTTCCGAGCTCTGATGAGATCAGGACAGCCTGAGCTACTAGGGCTGCTCTGTGGGTTTGGGGGCCCCTTGTGAGTTCCCAGGGATGCTCTCCCCATTCATATGCCCCGCCTGCTCCCAGCTGCACTTCCTTCTGTGCAGGAAGTAGAGGGGATGAGTGGAGGTGGGCTGGCTCTTGAAGCTGTCAGGTCTTCCTTTGTGGACCATTGAGCCTGGACGTGACGGGATTTGGGGGGCATTTTTTTGTATGTTTCATACGTGCGCGTGTGTGCCCCTGGAAGTCATGATGACCTCTGGCGATTGACCCCTACTGGGGGCCTGGAGGATATTCAGAGAGGTGGCTGAATAGAGCCTGCCTCTGTCCTCCCGACTGCCGGTATTCCAAGGAGGTCTCCCATCCAAGTACTTGCCAGAGTCGACCCTGCTTAGCTTCCGAGATCTGACGAGATCAGGCTGGCCTGGGCTATCCCGGTCAGGGCTGGGCATGACTTGTCTGAAGTCCTTGCAATGCTTTTACTTTTCTTCCCCCCAGGGGGCTCTGTGTGCTGCCAGCAGCCGTGGCTGCCCCTCCCTCTTTGCACGTGGCAAAGCTCCCTGCTTTGTATAGCCACCGAATGAAGCTCCTCAGGTGCCGCCTGAAAGAGAAAGTCTCTCCTTACGTGCATCAGCTGCAGCGGATCACCGTTCCCCAGTTGCTTCAGTTTCCTGACCTCCGACTGGTGCAGTGCGATGCAGGTACTGAAGACCCCCCCACCCCGCCGCCGCCCAGGTCCTGGAGGCCTGTCCCACATTGAACGTCCCCTGAGAAGGCGTTTCTGCTTCCTTCTTTCTGAAATGCAGGGAAGCTGGAAGCGCTGGCCATCTTGCTTCAGAAGCTGAAGCTGGAAGGGCGTCGGGTGCTGATCTTGTCTCAGATGATCCTCATGTTGGACATCCTGGAACTCTTCTTGAACTTCCATTTTCTCACCTATGTCAGGATCGACGAATACGCCAATCAGGAAGAGCGCCAGGTAAGCCCAGCTTGGAGAGTTGCGTCTCTCCCCTGCTCCAGTAAGACCGGGTTTGTGCTTGAAGCGTGGCACTCTTCCTTTGCACTGATCCAGTACCCTGAGGGTTCTGCTGCATTTACAGGGAATTGCTCGAAACTGGGCCTGAGGGGTACTCTGTACACAGAAGGGGATTTGGATAGCCCCCGGTTTGCATAAAGCTGAGTCTTTTGCAGCGGAATCCTTTGGATTGTCTCACTTGCGCTGTGCACGTATTTAGTTGTTTTCTCGTGTGCGTAAAGTGCTGTCAGGTCTCAGCTGACGTGCGGCAACCCTGCAGGGTCTTCAAGGCAAGAGACCAGCAGAGGTGGTTGGCCAGAGCCCTACCTCTGCACAGCAACCCTGGACTTCCTCGGTGGTCTCCTGTTCAAACACTAACCAGGGCCGACCCTGCTTTGCTTCGGAGACCTGATGAAGACTGGGCTAGCCTGGGCCATCCGGATCAGGAGTGAATGAGATCCTTCTCTCCCCTCCCAAAGAGCAGCTGATAGTTTGCATTTCAGTGTCCTGTCGAGGTGCTGAGTTTGTGGAAGAAGTCAGGTGGGAGAACGCCAGGGAAAAGAAGACTTCAGTATTTCTGCGTAGGTTGGGTTTCTGCCTAGGAGAAGGGAAAAGGAGACCCTTCAGTAGTTCTGCCTAGGTTTGGCTCTGACCTTGAGTCCCAAATGAAGATCTAAAAAAAAATTCTTCTCAAATATGTCAGGACCAGTGTTCCCTCTAAGCTGAGTTGGTGTGAGCTGGTTCACAGTTTTTTAGCCTCCAGCTCTCACATTTTTGTCTCCGCTCAGGAAGGGTGGCTCCAGAGCAAACTAACTGATGCAGCAGCCAAATTGCTCGCTCGCAACTTCATTGCCAGCAGCTCACAAAGTAGAATTTTTGCTCACAAGACTCCACACCTTAGAGGGAGCATTGGTCAGGACCTCCTTTTTTCTCCTGGAGTTTCCACCCACCATTGCTTTTACACTCCCACTTTCGCTATGCCGTCAGGGTTTTAGAAAGTGTCATGGGGTCTTTTAGGATGTTTTCAAGGTCACCGTCCTCATGGAATCACAGACTCACAAGAGTCGGAAGGGGCCGTACAGGCCATCTAGTCCAACCCCCTGCTCAGCGCAGGGTCAGCCTAGAGCAGGGGTGGCCAAACTTGCTTAATGTAAGAGCCACATAGAATAAACATTGGATGTTTGAGAGCCGCAAGACATGAACAGATATTACATGTTTTTATTGGAAAATATGCAAATTTGCTTTTTTAATCAACATAAAACGAGACTGCCAAAAATAATAACAAAAGGGGTAAAAGCAGATATTGATCATGATATTTATTCATCCAATGATATTTATTTGCTAATGATATTTAGCTTCCCAGCCGCCCTGTCGGGAGCCGCATAATATGTGTGAAAGAGCCACATGCGGCTCCCGAGCCACAGTTTGCCCACCCCTGGCCTAGAGCATCCCTGACAAGTGTTTGTCCAGCCGCTGCTTAAAGACTGCCAGTGATGGGGAGCCCACCCACCTCCCCGGGCAGCTGATTCCACTGTTGCACAACTCTGTCAAAAAGTTTTTCCTAAGATCCAGCTGGTACCCTCCGCCCTTAATTTCAACCCATTCTTGCAAGTCCTCTCCTCCGCTGCCAACAGGAACAGCTCCCTGCCCTCCTCTAAGCAACAGCCCTTCAGATACTTCAGGAGAGCCATCGTGTCCTCTCCTCGCTTCATTGTGATGTTGTTTCAGATACACAGGACTTCCTGCGTATGCCAGTCTGTACGGGTGTAGTCACTGTTTTTATTGTGTTTAGTATTCCACTATGAAGTCATGAGCCCCTCTGTAGTGTCGGGTTGCAACGGAACTGCAACGGTATATATATTGGACTGGATTCAGACTATCAGTGGAGTAGAACTTTCCTGCTGTTCCCACTACAGCCTACTGAGCTCCACAAAATTTTGCTCCCCGGGGGATTGGAGACTCTAAGGGAGAACAGAGGGGGGGAGAGAGGGAATCAGTGGAAATTGCCAGTTTAGTCTGGATCCAGTGTAGGGCCAGTAAACACACAGTTGTATCCAGGGAGCTCTTCTGGTCCAATCCACACTTTGAAGGAAAAAGGGGGGCGAGCTGCCCCAAGGCAAAACAAAGAAAAAGAAGCAAGTTGGTGCAGAGGGAGATGGAGTAATAGTTAGGCAACCCCTGTGCATTTCACATACAGCTTCATCAGGGGGCATCTAATGAAATAATAAAAAATAAAATATATTTAATACATAATTTTAAGAATTAATAAAACACAGGGCATTTTCACAGAGCACGTACAGAGTGCAATTCATAATAGGTTGTTGAGAAAACCAAAGCAACATTAACTTTGCAATTCAGGCTGCACTGCGGCAGGGTCTTACTCCAGACATCAGTCATAAGCCACGCAAGGGTCGTTTTTCTAAATGAAGACCGTGTCATCGTCAGATCATTTGGCAAGCACTAAACGCCATATAGTCCATTCGCTTTTGCTTGACAGTTTTTGCCTTTCCTCCCCTCCTTCCGAACAAGGAACTGATGAAGACGTTCAACAGAGACAAGCGCATCTTCTGCGCCATCCTATCCTCCCATAGCCGTTCCACGGGGGTCAACCTCGTTGAGGCCAACACCGTTGTGTTTTACGACAACGATTTAAATCCGGTGATGGATGCTAAGGCTCAGGAATGGTGCGATCGAATCGGCAGGTGCAAGGACATCCATATCTACAGGTGATGGTCGCATTGGAGCTATTTTGCAAGATGCTGTTGTTGCCGTTTCCAAGGATGTTTTTGTACCACTTTCTGGGTCCGGGGACCACTGTACATTGGGAGTTATGGGGTGGGGGGGATCACAGCTCCCTGCACTTTCTGTGACTTCCAGAATGTGGGCATACAAGTGGCCAAACAGCAGTGGAGTTGTGGGAGTTCAGAGTAGAGAGTTTGTCAAAGTTGGAGTTGTACGTGTCTGTCTGTCCGGGAAGTGGTCTTGGCCAGTTGGTCTTGTGTAGAACTTGAAACTTTGAAGGGTGGCTTTGCAGCCCCTGGATTCCTGCTGCTTAATTTTGTAAACTCTGTCAGGTCACCCCTCTATCATTGTTTATCTAAACCAAAAAGCCCTAACCTCTGTACTTGTTAACATGCCGGCATATTATTATTTTTTACTGTAATTAAAAAAAAAATAATCTCTGTGCCAGATTTAGGGCAGCACCTTTCTGCTTTAAGATTTGGCTGATCTTTGGTTTCTCTTGTCAATTAAAGTACACAAAGATGGGAAAAGGAAAAGGGGCAGGGGAAGGAACAAAAATAAGATTTCTGCATATAACTTTTCTTATTTCATATTATACAGAGATAGACTGTGAGATTTTAAAAGTTCATAAAAGCTTCTTGATATTATAGTATTAAGGTGTTCATATTGTTGTGTTTCTCTCTTATCCAATTATAAAATGGAGTCCATAGTCCAACAAAATCTTCTTCCGTTTGCCCTTTTAACCTCGAAGTCAATTTGTCCATTTCCACATTTTCCATAGTCTTGACTATTAGGTCATATTCAGAAGGTTTCCAGCAGGATGCAAATAAAATTCTAGCTGTGGTTACTACATGTCTTATAAGATGTCTTTGGTTTTTATCAAAATCATCTGGTATACAATTCAATAAAAACAATTCTGGTTGAAAAGATATTGAAATCTGCAAAACTGTATTATGTACCATATCCCAGAACTTACGCACTATATCACATCTGATCTTTGGTTTCTCCAGGCTTGTCAGTGGTAACTCAGTAGAAGAGAAGCTCTTAAAGAATGGTACGAAAGATCTGATCCGTGAAGTCGCTGCTCAGGGAAATGACTACTCGATGGCCTTTTTAACACAGGTATGATGATTATTACTGCTTCCTCCAAACAGTTGTATCACTGTTTCTTATTCTAAATATGGCCCAGTCTGTGGATACTTAAATCTAGAGATTGGAGCCATCAACAGACAGACCAGGTCTTTCTGCAAACCTCAGAAAACCCCCAGATCTGCAGAGAAAAATCTGTGGAAAAATACATTGGGGTTAAATGCCTCCAAAATAACAGAAGCAATGCCTGTACCTTTACGAAAGGAGATCTCAGTGGCCGTTGTGGGGGTTGCAAGGCACACCCAGTGATGTTGCCAGCCTTTGAATCTTGGTTTCTGTCAGTAAAGGGAAGGGGTGGGGGGACCTTTCCAGGGCAATTTTGATCTCCCATTCCACCACTACTCCCTTCCCTCGTGCCCTGGAGGGGAGGACTCATTGGGGCCAGGCCCAGCTGCAGCCACTGCCAACTTGTTACCATACAATTTGCACGACTCGCCCAGTAGCATCAGTGGTTACTGGATGACTTAGATGTTAATTTAATGGAAAGGCAGGATGTGAATTGTCCCCTTATTTGTAAACTAGCAATTTCTAAAGAACACGATGGGGGGAGCGGGTTAAGGGAAAGAAAAAAACCTCCTTCCATCTTATTTCCCCCCAGCAAACCATTCAGGAACTCTTTGAGGTTCATTCCCCAATGGAAGATTCTGGCTTTCGAGTGAAGGCAGAAGAGTTTGTGGTGCTTTCTCAGGAGCCCTCCCCGGCAGAAACGATCTCTCCCAAAGTCGCGAGGCCCTTCATAGAGGTAATTAAGCACAAATCACATTAACTAGAGCGGCAGAAGCTGGCAATTGCCTTCCCGGAGCAAACATTGCCATTTGTCTTTCGAGACGTCCCGAACTGTCTGCGCTGCGGGATAATCTTGTCTTTATTTGCCGGATCTCCTTCCAAGGTATATCGAAAGCTTATGAAGTATTCATGGCAGTAGCACACCGGGTTCCCCCGAGAGCCGTTGGAGCCTTTTAAAAAATGCATATGTTCAATTTGTGTGTGGTCAGAGTACAAACAGACCAATTTCCTTAACAAGCTAAGAAGATAAACGGGGCAATCTGTCCTCAGACAGAGACAGCGGCAGCGCAGTCAGAAGCTGAGGCTGGCTTGTGCTGTGGCAAGCTTTCAGGCGACCACAAAAGCTAAGAGGGGGCTGCCCTTGCAATATGCAGTGGGTGGCAGGATGAGGGTTGCAGGGTTTGCAACTAGCTCAATTACCCCAAACACGAGTGTCCTGCATTTTTCTGCTGCCGCTTCATTCTTCCACCATCAATACGTTGTGGTGCTGTACCAATTAGAAGAAGATGGGCCCCTGTTCTGAGGTCTAAAATTTGAAAAAGGAACACTGTTGAAAGAGAATGGGGGTACTATGTAAAAGAAGTACAGTGGCCTGGGCTAAGGTTTAACTTCAGTACCAAAGAGGGGCTAAGCTCTTGCCCCGACTCCTCCCTGCAAAGAGAGCGGGTCTGATGCACTTGACTGAGCGAAAGCCAGGGTGGTGTAGTGATTAAGAGCGGTGGACTGTCATCTGGAGAACTGGGTTTGATTCCCCACTCCTCCTCTACATGAAGCCTGCTGGGTGGCCTTGGGCCAGTCACAATTCTCTCTGAACTCTCTCAGCCCCGCCTACCTCACAAGAAGAAGAAAGAAGAGATTAAATTAATACTCCATGCCCTTCACTACCCAAAGGAATCTCAGAGCAACTTACAGTCTCCTTTTCCTTCCCCTCCCCACAACAGGCACCCTGTGAGGTAGGCGGGGCTGAGAGAGCTCTCTTGAGAACTGCTGTTTTTCAAGAACAGCTCTGAGAGAACTTGTAACTGACCCAAGGCCATCCAGCAGGTGCAAGCAGAGGAGCGGGGAATCAAACCCGGTTCTCCCAGATTAGAGTCCGTGCACTTAACCACGACATCAAACTGGCAAGGTGACTATTGTGGGGAGAGGAAGGGAAAGGTGATTGTAAGCCACTTTAAGACACATGAGGCCTGCTGGGTGACCTCGGGCCAGTCACCTCTCTCTTAGAACTCTCTCAGCCCCACTTGCCTCACAAGGTGCCTGTTGTGGGGAAAGGAAGGGAAGGCGGTTGTCAGCTGCTTTGAGCCTCCGTAGGGTAGAGAAAAGCAGGGTATAGAAACCAACTCTTCTTCATATGCTTTGTGCAGCACATGTGTAATAAGCGGAACACAAGGATGAACACAAGTGATTCATAATCTTGCTGCCTGTACATTACTCAGAGCGGTGGGGTTTGGCGATAGGTCTGGATTTCATGCTGAGATTCTGGGCTTTCGTGTCTGAAAAACAGGCCCAGTCCCAAGATGTATCTGAAAGCATATGGGCGATTGCTTGGTGAAATCTCGACAGCTCGAGGAGTGACCCTGTACCGGGAGAGCCATTGTGCCCTGCTGTCCCGACTTCTCCTTGCAAGTGACCTTGCATCATTCAGTCCTCTCACACAGGCTGTATGTATCTTGGTGTTTTCCAAAGGCTCTCAAAAGTACAGAGCGGGAAGAGGAGGAGGAGGAGCCCCGCAGCTGCATTGAGGACCTGGAGACCGAATCGACTTTGGAACCTCTCGTTTCGGAGCTTGGCAGGTCCCGGTATCTTGACGAGCCCTCTCAGCTGCAGGAGCTGGTTACTGTTGTGGATCAGGTACCCTTTTCCCCCACTGATACCCATCTAAGAAGCTTCTTGCTGGATTAGGCTAACGGTCCTTCTGGACCAGCATCCCGTTTCCACAGTGGCCAAGCAGATACTCCTAGGAAGCCCACAAGCCAGGACAGGACAGTTTTCCTCTTTGTCCTTTTGTGCCCTTAGAGGCTCACTGATTCACAATTCTCAAGCAGCAGAAAACACTCATTTCTTATTTTTTCGATGCAAGGGCTCAAATGACCGAGACAAATTTTGCAATTGCTGGAGTGATCTTAGGACCCTTAGGACACTGAGCAAAAGAGCCAGGTTTCTGGAGTATAGGGAGATGATTAGTTGAATCAAGACTTAATTGTAGTGATCCCTTATATTCTCAAAGAACCTGCATTCCAGCAGGGTGTGAAAGGATGTCTCAATCCCGTTAAGGCCACAAGGGCAGATTCTGTCAGTGTTAAGGCCTATTCAGAAATCTCCCTTGCCAAACAGTTGTAGGTATAACGTTCAGTCTCGCAAACAAAAAAGCTCTGCAATAATGTGGGATGGTAAGATAGGACATACAGGGCAGGGTAAAGATTTTGGGTAAGGCAGACCAAAAGATAGGGGTGAACATACTCTACGGGCTCTCAGAGTCAAACTACTGCGGTCGATTTCCGGGACTTGCTTTTTGATCAGAGCTGTTTTAATCTCTGTCATTGACTCCGCTAGTTAGTATTTGTAGCTGCGCTGTCTCTGGATATTGGGGTTCCACTGACCGACATGTTCTGCATTGCACACGAAAGCTCATACCCTGCATAAAAACTTCGTTGGTCTTCAAGTTGCCACTGGACTCAAACTTGGTCCTGCCGCTTCAGACCAACACGGCTACCCCCCTGAATGCGTCCTCCATAGATTTCTCTAGTCTAGTCCATAGTTTCCTCCGTAGATTCCTCTAGTGGTCATCCACCACCTTGCGATGAAGGTGCTGTGGCTCAGTGGTAGAGCATCTGCTTGGCATGCAGAAGGTCTCAGGTCCAGTCCCCAGCATCTCCAGCTGAAAGGATCTGGCAGTAGATGAGGTGAAGGACGTCTGCCTGAGATCCCTGGAGAGCTGTTGCCTGTCAGAGTAGACAATATTGACTTTGATGGACCACAAGTCTATTTCAGTATAATGCAGTTTCATGTATGTATCCATATATTTACACATCATTTTCTGTAAGTTAATTGTACCAGGTGAGGAATAGGGCTTTCTTTTATCCATGGAGAATCAACTCACTGAGTGGACTCCCAATTTATAAGAACATAAGAGCAGCCAGTGTTAGATCAGGCCAGTGGCCCATCCAGTGCAACAGTCTTGTGTCACACAGTGGCCAGAAATAGCAGGTGCCATCAGGAGCAGTGTTCCCTCTAAGCTGAGTTAGTGTGAGCTAGCTCACCGTTTTTTAGCCTCCGGCTCACACATTTTTGGTCTTAGCTCAGGAAGGATGGTTCCAGAGCAAACCAATTTCTACAGTGGCCAAATCCCTCACCCACAACTTTAGTGCCAGTAGCTCCCAAAGCAGAATTTTTGCTCACAAGACTCCACAGCTTAGAGGGAGCATTGATCTGGAGGTTCACCAGTGGGACCAGGACACGAGAAGTTCTGGTATTACGGGAGCAGGACAAAACGTTCCCTACTTTCTTCACAGTTTGTATGATTTTTTTTTTCAAACTGCTATTTGAAATCAGTGTGGAAAGGTGGGGAGGTTGTTCGAATGCACAGTCGCTGAGAGCTGGGGAATCCCCAACACCCTTGAGGCTTCATAAAACGGCCAGTGGAGCTGTGGGGAGATGTGCTTCTTGCATTATAAAATAAGCAGGGAACTAAAAACAACAGCCGAGACTTCCTGCAGGTCTGAAGTTATTTTCATTCACTACCCGGAAGCTGGTGCTCTTCAAACATTAATAAATAATCCGCACCTGGCTCTCATAAAATCCTCCATAGTGCGTTTCTGTATCCAAACAGTAATGAGTTTGATGGGGACTGTAAACTGCAAGCAATGGAAAATGGTATAATAAAAAAGCATTTATAATTAAAACAGTGCTAGCTGTGACTAACAGTGCAATGGTCTACAAAGTCATTTCCGTAGAACTCAGTGGGCTTAACAGTGGAATAACTCTGCATAAGATTTCACTGCAAGTCCCATAGCATGCCCATCGCCGGGGCTGTTATAAATGACGCAACTTCAGCTGCTGGGAGCTAATCTTTTTAAATTGTTTAGATCATTACGTAGTGGCACTTTTAAAAAAAATTATACGACGCTTGCCTTTGACCCTGATCTTTCTCTGCTACAAGGCCTGTCCTTTTTAAAGGTGACAGGTCGTTTCTGCCAACTGAGGGGACCCAGATGGCCTCTTATGATTTTGGGGAACCAGGTTTGCTTAGGGCTGCGATCACACATGCCAGAAGATCCGACATAGGCGCAAATGTCCGACAGATCAAAAGGGCACGATCAGACAGCAACATTTGGGAAGTGTCCCACAGCTGTCGGCAACCCTGAACTGCTCTGCTGTAGAAGCAGAGTTAAAAGAAACCGGGGGAAATCCGGTAGTAAACAGGTTGTGACAGGCCACGGACGGACTTTCCCCTGTCTGATCGCGCAAGCATGCTTCTGAACCGTTGGGATGGTCTGATCAGGGCATCCTGGCTTGGTGCCATTTTTTCATCCTCTTCACAGTATGTGCATCATCACATACCCGTAGGGGTCCCTCAGTGCAGAGGTGCGGTTCCTCTTTTATGTGCATGGGAAACAAACGGCAAAAAAACCCTGACTCACCCGCAGTTGCGTCTGATCACACAGTGACGGGCTGAATTCACAGCAGCAAAGGGCTGTGTGATCTCACAACCATGGGTCTAATTCCTCCAGAGGGAATAGGCTCGCTTCCCCTCCGCTTCAGCAGGCACGTGTGACTGCAACCTAGGACTAGTATAAGCCTTTCTTTCAGTGACCAGATGTTCTTAGGTTAGCTAGTCTTCATCGCCAAGAGATAAGTTTTGTGGTGCACAAAAGAACATGGAGATCACTAAGGCAGGAGATATTTGTAAATAACAAAGAAGAGTTACGCAGGTCGGTTTTAAAGAACAGATCTGCAACACAAGGTCTCCAGGCAGTCAAAGGAGAAACCTGGCAAAGGTACATAAATTTTAGCTAGTCACGGCTTCGGAGTCTCTTGAAAGCTTGCAGGCCCAACCAGGCTTTTGCTGACAAGCCACCAGGTCCGATTGTTTCACCCTCCCAGGATTCCACCGACACCAGCTTGCCCTTTCCCAAGAGTCAGACTAAATGGTACAAGGTCTGCCTATCGACTGAGGTAGGCCTAACAATCAGTCCCTTCCCAGAGGGAGGTTAAATCACTCTGCTACGCTACCAAGCAGAGCTACCCTTTTACAGAGGTGGCCCCAAACTCTTGTCTGCATTCTCCCTGAGTAAGCCCTGGACAAAACTACCTCTGTGCTTCCCTCCGACATTCCATCCCCCCCCCTCCGAAAGGCAACTGGATGCTGGAGCCGCACTCCTATAGGCTGAGGGATGAAGCAACGGTGTGAGTGGCTGTTTCCCCTTTAGGGGCAGGACAGGCCCCTGTTTATCACAGCGAGGTTTTTTGCCCCAAAAGACATAGCACGTGTTGCAGCATCATGCATTGTCTCCTAGCCGGGGGCTAGTGGTCTGGAGAGGTAGGTTATGTCTCCAGGTGGCTCAGCGGCTTCTTGCTAGTTTACCCCAAATGTGTTACGTAGTGGGTTAGAGTGTTGGATCAGGGAAACCCAAGCTCAGTGAGAGACTTTGGGTTAACCACTCTCTCTTTCTCAGACTAACTTTCCTTGCAGGGTGGTTGTTGAGGACGGAATGGGGGGGGGGGGGAGACACCATTTATGGGGCCCTCATCTCCTTGAAAAAAAGGTGGGGCGAAACTGTACATATAGATAGACATAACATGAGTCCTGCGGGATCAGACCGGTCGTCCAGTTAGTCCAGCATCCTGTGTCCCACAGTGGCCACCCGAAGGCCTGGAAGCCCTCCAGGAAGGCTCTCTCGTTGCCTCCCCACAACTACTGTCCAGGGATACACTGTCTCTGAACACGGAGGTTCCATTTAGCAGAGCAACAAATAGGCATTGCCTGTCTCGGGAGCAGCGAAAACAAATGAGAGAGATGCCGCGCTCTCTTTTTCTCCTCGTTTCCTGAGAGCATCTCCCTTCGTTAGACACTTGCAGGGTGGTTTCAGCAGCGATCCCTTTCTTTGGGGACATCCGCAGTAATCAAATGGTGCGATTATCTCCAGCCCCAGAATCAGGCGATTCCTATTTAGACCGCTCAGTAGAATCATAGAGTCGGAAGGGACCTCCAGGATCATCTCGTCCAGCCCCTTGCACTACGCAGGGAATTCACAAATACTCCCCCCAATATTAAAGCTATTATTTCTACATACATCCTGGCAGACCAGTATGATCCCTACTGACCGTCTGTTGCTCATTCAAATACTTCAAGAGTCTGGAGAGGCACTTCCTAATTTTTTAAAATTGTAATCTCTGCTGCAGCTTCTTAATGTGCTGTTGGCCGGGCAGTTAGCTTCCCTGTTTCTTCTCTTAGCTCACGCCGATTGAAAAGTATGCCTTGAATTATCTGGAGTTGTTCCATATTTCCACGGATGACAGTGAAACGAAAGATAATCAGGTACAATAGATTCCTGTTTGGACCCTGCAAGAATTCATTGGGGGGGGGGGGATAATTGGGAAATCCCTCCCCCAACCCATATTTTCTCGAGAATAACCTTTAAAGGCCTCTTCTCAAACCCCTCTGTCTTCCCCTCCCTTTTAAGTGATGCTTACCTTCTGCCCGCCTTCCTTGCCACCTGGAGCAGACGCTGTCCTCAGCAGGGCCCTTTGGGTGCTGGGTGGGTGGGAGGGAGAGCGTGAAATATTCCGTGCCCTGAAAAACGCCCCTAGAACCCATCAGACAGTTTCAGTCTGGGGTATCGGAGTGTCCCCCTGCACAGGGTTGACTTTAACGCTGCCGTATCGTCGTCTAGATGGAAGTGAGAACTGCGAAAAAGGTGTGGGAGACTCACCACCTGAAGGAGCTGAAAGAACAAGAAGAGCGGATGCTTTTGAGCGGGGAGGAAGAAGAGCTGCTCACCTACACTCGGGAGGATGCCTATAGCAAGGTAAACACACCTGGCCGCTTTCATGCGGATCAGTGGCTCTTAAAACGTCTCCCAGCCGCTAATAACGTGGTCTCCTTTCCCTCATGAAGGAATACATCTACGAAGGCCCAGATGGACAAACAGAAATAATGCCAGTGAGTCAAAGTTCCTGTTTTATTTTGCCTCTCTTTAACTTCCGGGAGGAAAGGTCAGTAATCAAGCAGGGATAAAACTCTCTTGCGGTACTTCTGTGCAGCTTTGGACTCCCCCCACTCCACCTCAAGACGACAATGACATCTACATCGACTCTGTCATGTGCCTGATGTACGAGACCACCCCGATCCCGGAATCCAAACTCCCTCCCGTGTACGTTCGGAAGGAGCGCAAACGCCACAAAACGGATCCGTCCGGTAAATACTTGGTTGGTTTGGGATCTGTGCTTGATAGAAAGGCCCTGAGCTTTTCCTTATCCGTCCAGGAATAAAGGAGTTTTGGGGGGGGGGGGGGGTTTCAGTAGAAAGTAAAGTTGACGATTTGGCTTTGGGGATCGATCATGGACTGCAGTGGATTTATTTTAACAGTACTGGGAAATGTTGAAATCTGCCGTTGATTTGGGGTAGTGACTAATTGCTTAGATATCACCCATTAGCAAGTTAGAAAAGAAAAGAAAATCCCTTTTGTCACTGCCGACTCATGTAAGATGTTGCACAGAAAGATCTCTTCAGCTGATGTGTTTCCACTGTTAAAGCTAAGCAAGTTTCAGCTCAGCTGGTGCCGGGGCGTGAGGTCTCTAGGGAAACTCTCATAAATGCTGGGGAGTTGACTAAGGGTAGCAAATCAAATACATCAGTCCTTAATGGAGGAGTATGGAATTCAGGCAATAAAGTACCACGAATGTCAAAGATATCGCAAAACCAATATGTTCAGCAGAACAAATAAGCTCCAACTCCGAAGGGGTGGCCCTAGATGTCAGTCACATACCATTTCGGTGTTGTCATATTATCCCCTACCTGACACTACCATTTTCCCAGCTTGATTTGTTTCTTAAGGAGCTGCCGTGGCTCAACTGTAAGAGTACCTGCTTTGCATGCAGAAGGGTCCCAGGTTCAATCCCTGTAATCTACAGGAGCTGATTAATTCACAATTGATGTGAAAGACAGGCACCCGAACTGCCGGAGAGCCCCTGCCTGTCTGAGGAGATAAGATTAACCTCGGCAGACCAAGAGTTTGCTCCCTGTGTCAGATCTCCGTATCGGAAGCACTTTGAGCACCCAGGTTGCTTTAGAGTCCTTTTTTACATTTTCACAACATCCAGACGAGGCTATTTATTATTTATCAATTTTGGCTTCTATTCCGCCCTCCCCGCAAACGGGCTCAGAGCGGAGTAGGGGTTAAAACATTTCACAGCAAGAGTTCAGACGTTTCACAATAAATCTTTCATAAGAAATAGGCAAAACAGACTAAAACTGAGCTATAAACTCAAACAGGTGGCACGGCCATTTGGAACAGTTGGCTGTTATCCCTGCCCTCCCTCCCGTTTTATAGATGGGGAGCCAAGATGGGGGGGAGAGCCTTGACGGTTCATTATTGTGGAAACCCTTAACACACATGCACGGTTTCTGACCTCTTCTGGGACGCAGAAGAGTTCATCGGTGGGCAGGGGGACTCTTAAGCGTATGGAGATTCTCCTATAATCCGTAGGAATTGCCCAGAGCAGTAAAACTAGTGCTTGCTAAAAGCCGTGGCATTGACTGAGTTGGGGTAGGAACCCAGTCCCGGCACTTCTCTCTGCTCCAGTGTGCAGCTGAAACTGAGGCCAATGAGGTGCACTGCTGCTTCATGAGATGTCAAAGACACGGACCGCAACACAACCTCTGGCACTAGAATTCGGCTCGTTCTTTTGGCCCCTGCCCTATCTGTCACCCTTTTTGACCTCCCTCCCCTGAGCCTGGCATCCCTCTTCCAGCCGCAGGGAGGAAGAAGAAGCAGCGCCACGGAGAGACGGTCATCCCGCCCCGATCGCTCTTCGACCGGGCGACTCCCGGGATGCTGAAGATGCGGCGGGAGGGGAAAGAGCAGAAGAAGAACATCCTCTTGAAGCAGCAGACACAGTTCGCCAAGCCCTTGCCCACCCTTGTGAAGCCGGCAGCGGAGGCTGGCCAGGACAACCCTGAATGGCTCATCAGCGAGGACTGGGCCCTGCTCCAGGTGAGCTGGATTAATACTCCCCAACCCCCCCCCCCCCCAGTTCAGCAAATCTACTGGTCCAGCGATCCCAGAGGTGTATTGGGTGCCCCTTGTGGGACACTTCCCAGTGGCAGACCGGTTATCGAGGAGGAGGAGGAGGTATAATGGAGCTCTTGACCAAGTACCACAACCTCTTCTCCATGGGAGAAAATGGCAGCTGCCGGTGTTTATCTATTTACATCCTTTGAAAAAAAAAATTCTGTGTGTGTCTGTATGCCTGGAAGCAGGGCTCCTTTGGTAGAAGAAGCCCAGCAGGAACTCATTAGCATATTAGGCCACACCCCTGACAGCGCAGCTCCCTCCCAGGATTGGCTTCCCCAGGTGACCCGTGGCTTGCGGGGCACATGGGGAACCCGAGGGAAGGAAGGCAGTTTCTGGATCGGCTTCCCCAGGTGCCGCACAGCTGCGTGGCGCCTGGGAAACCTGAGGAGGGGAAGCAGTTTAAACTGCCTGCCCTCCCTGGATCAGCTTGGATTCCCCAGGTGCCTGTGGTTTGCAAGGCACCTGGGGAACCAGGTGGGGGGAGGCTGTAGGCGTGGCCAACTCAGAATCCAGCCGGAACTCCGTTCCTGTGCGTTCCTCCCCAGAAATAGCCCTGCCTGGAAGTCATGGATGACTTCTGGCGACCCCCAGTGAGGCTTGGCCGTTTCAGAGAGGTAATAGAAAAGAAAAACAAGTGTAGTTAACAGACTCACCAATAACGAATTGCCAGAAGGCTAAAGAACATGTAATAGAAAGTAATATACACAAGCTTGAAACTACTGACGCTTGATTACGTGTTGGAAATTGGCGTCCGATTTTGTGTTGAATTATTGCTGTTCCCAGTGCGTGCGAGTATGAAAACCACAGCAGCTTATAGGGAACACCCTGATGAAGAATGATCTCAGAAACATTGTAATCGAACATCTGGACACAACATCGTATTTATACAATAGTTCTCCATTGTTCATACGTTGTACTTTTCCATTGCAGTGTATTGATGCACAAGTTGTCTGTGGTTTGCATTTGTACTTTCCTATTGTTACCACTTTGAGTATATTTCTTTGTATTACAAGTTCTTTAGCCTTGTGGCAATTTGTTATTGGTGAGTCTGTTAACTACCCTTGTTTTTCTTCTCAATTACTATTTGATTAGATAGCTGACATCACTGAATACGTTTCAGAGAGGTGGCTTACTATTGCCTGCCTCTGCGTCCTGGCCCTGGTATTCCTGGGAGGTCTTCCATCCAAGTACTTGCCAGAGCCAGCCAAACTTAGCTTCTGAGATCAGATGAGACCGGGCTTGCCTGGGCTATCCAGGTCAGGGCTGCCTTATTGACATCCTGCCTTTCACCCCAGGGGAGACCCAAAGCTGCTTGCATCATTCTCCTCTCCTCCATTTTTTTGCTAACAATAAGCCCGTGAGGTAGGTTCGGCTGAGAGTGTGTGATTGGCCCAAGGTCAGCCGGCAGGCTTCCATGGCACGAGCAGGGATTCCAGCCTGGATTTCCCAGATCCTGGCCCGACCCTTTAACCACTGCACCACGCTGGCTCTTGTGTGCGGGGCTCATTTTGTAGCAGGAGCTCCTTTGCATATTAGGCCACACACACCTGGATGTAGCCAATCCTCCAAGAGCTTACAGAGCTCTTCTTACAGGGGCTACTGCAAGCTCTTGGAGGATTGGCTCCATTAGGGGTGTGTGGCCTAATATGCAAAGGAGCTCCTACTACGAAGTGAGCCCTGCTTGTGTGTAGATGGGAGAAAATAAAGCTTGAATACCTGAGGACACGAGCATGGTTCGACTTGGTCCTGGTGCTAGTGTCACTGGTTTCTTGCTGGGGGGTGGGGGGGGGGGGGAGAGCAGGTGTTGCCAGTTGCGGGTCCACATTTTCTCACTAGATGGCATTGGAAGGTGGCCAGCCTGTCTTCTGCATGCCCCCAGCCCTGGATCCGTGGCAGATTAAGTCTTTCTAGCTACATATGTACTGCACACTATATAAAGCAGGGCAGGGGCCTGCCTGCCAGTGATTTCTGGGAAGGGGAAGGCTTACGCAGCGCTGAGATTTTCCCCCTTCACCATAGTGCAAGACGGCGGAGTATAACAGCTGCAGACTGCGGGGACGGAGGGCGGGGTCAAGAGGGGAAGCACGCCCCTTCCCCACTAGGATATTGTGAGCTGTCAGGGTCCTGTGGGCCAGCTGCCCCATCGCGGGCCGCTTCCCTGGTGTCTCCCTCCTCCCTAATTCCATTGATCTATTCGCTTTATTTATAGGCCACCTTCCTGGCCAGGGCTCATAACCGGATAGCACAAAACATCCGGTAAACGATGCAGTCGAACGGTGATTACAAAACCAGAGGACAGGACAAACAAAAACAGCCTAAGAAGTAACATCCTGTGAACGATACAGGAAACGGATTACTAAAAGTTTTTAAAGACTGTAAGAGCGAGACGATGCAGACGATAAACAGTGCAGTGGGCTTCTCTTAGGACAGTGGCCTCCCAAACAGTTCTGTTCTCCCGGTCCCGGCATTTTGAGAAAAACGAGCATGCTCAGACCTGACAGCGCATGAAGGGGGGGGGGGGATATTTTTCTGCGTATCTGGAGAATCTCCCTCCACACAGGCTCCCCAGGAAGCAGGATCTCTACCTTGTCCACCAGCAGACCCATTTTGCTGCCGTTCCATAAGGCATTCGACAAAGTTAAGTACTTGAAGAGACCAATGATACTGCCAACAGCTGATCTCTCTGCCGTCTTCTGTTCTCTCCCCCCCACCCCCTTCTCCCTTTTTCAGGCAGTCAAACAGTTGCTGGAGCTCCCCCTCAACCTCGCCATCGTGTCCCCGGCTCACACCCCCAACTGGGACCTTGTCTGTGACGTGGTGAACTCCTGCAGCCGTGTGTATCGCTCCCCGAAGCAGTGCCGCAGCCGCTACGAAAACGTTGTCATTCCGAGAGAGGAAGGGAAGGTGGGTGTCAGCTGAAGTACGCGTCTATCTTGCAACCCTGTTTGGGGTTGTAAGTGATGCAAGCTAGTCGTATTAAATCTTGTTTTTTAAAAATAAAATCCTCCTTTTTAATAATATTTTATGTGGCACACTCTTTTTTTTTAATGTCCAATGTGCGTAAGAGCCCATACAAAACCCCTGTGAGGTAGGGCACCATTATGCCCATTTTACAGAAGGGGAATTGAGACACAGTGGCTTGTCCAAGGGCTTTGGCATGCATCTCCCCCCCTTTCCCCGTGATCAGGGATGTGACCGCCCCGATCTCCCAGGCTTCTGGCCCCGCCCTCTGTTCCGCACCGGCTCTAATAGAGACATCCTTTTTATGTCACTGATCTGCCCCCCAAACCCATCGCAGAAAGTCAAACTTTGCTTCTTATTTTACAGCTTATGTATGAAGCGAACCCTAAGAAGAAGACAAAAAGCATTTATAAGGTGTGCACTTATAAATTGTTGTTCCGATGCAGACAGTCTGGTACTTTTAAGCATCATCAGAGGTGGACACGAGGAGAAGGAGGCGGATTCGTCTTTTGAGTCCCGATTTGAACGCTAAAACCGGCAGTTTTAAAGCCTTCGCGTTTCCTTCCGCGTCGGCGCGGTAGAGCATGACGCCAGGCGTCCTTGTCTCGGGGAAAAAGCTGCCAACCGAAAGCGCGATTCTCACAATGAGCCGCTTTAGCCAGTTCGAATTCCTCCAAAAAAGAAAAAGAATAAAGCAGTGTTTGTCCACCTCCAAGAAATGCCACCTCATTCCGCATGATTATTTCAATTAGTACTTTCTCTTTTTTTTTTCCTAAACATTCTGTTGCTAGCCTTTTTTTACTTTTCATTTTGAAATCTGATTGCTTTGCAGACGTTTAATGAATTAACCCCTGCAACGCCCCACCAGGTAATGTATCACCCCCAATTTTCAGCTGCCAGAAACGTAGTTTCAAAGTAGTTGCTAGTATTTGAAAATAATCTGTGTATATCTAAACAGTATTCTCTAAAAACCTCATTGTGGACGAAGGGGTGGGGCCAGTTGGGAGTAGCTCCTGCTTACCTTTTTTTCAGATTGGCAAAAGGCCTTTAGGGGGAAGTCCTGGGGGTGTTGCAGACTAACATATAATGTTTATTGGGAGGCCAGGCTGGTGGCGAGCATATGCGCCTTTAGGCTTACCTAGTACATGATCTAGGACCATTTGATTAGACCAGGCCTGAATGGGGGAGACCAGGGGAAACTGAAGAGGCAGACTTTTGGGTGCGAAACATCTCCCCCCCCCCCCCCGATTATGTTCTTCCCATGTGCATTTTGAGTTTCTCATAGTCTTTCATCAGAGGCAGACGCTCACCTTTTGTCCCCATATGCCAGGAATGTATTGTGTTTTCGCAAAAAATGAACAGTGAAGCCCGACTCTGTTTTAGCATCCTTTTGAGATTTGCCTCTTCGTCCGTCGGCCTGTAAAGACTGGTACAGCCCTCCTGATTCATCCTCCAGGCACTTAGTAGCTCCCCAGTTTGTCTGCTCCGCGCCTTTTTGGAAGAACAGGAGATCAGTAAAGTTAGCGAAGGGCACCCAGTGTGCTTATAACCCATGGGGCTTTGAGAGTCATCTGGCAGGTCTGCTGTGATGGTGTGAGGCAGACGCACCACCCTATCTCTGGTTTGGATCCGAGGATCCGTTCCACCACTGCAAGGACACCTGGAAATGGTGCGGGCAGTTTCTAAAGTACCGCTCCCTCCAAATGCCGCTTGTAACGAGATTACAGATGAACTCCTGTCTGTCCTGTGACATCAGTCACATTTTGGTCGGCAACATGCAGGCCTGGTGCCGGCTCTAACATTCCCCGATTTCTTAACCACTTCTGTGAGATCTCACCTTTCTCCCCAGTGGGGACTCAGAGATGCTTACGTGGTTCGTCTCCATTTTATCCTTGTGACAACCCTGTGAGATGGGTCCAGCTGAGTTTCTGTGACTGAGCCAAGGTCACCCAGCAAGCTTCCACGACGGAGGGGGGATTTGAACCAGGGTCTCCCAGAACCATACTGGCTCTGTGGAGATCAGGAGCTGGGGGTGGGCTACCGTTCTTCCCCCCCCCCTCCCCTTTATTGTTTGTGTCTCCTGCCCCCTCTTCAGAATTAGCCACAGGTACCGCTGCCCCGATACCAGCACTACTCATGTTGATGTTAAGTTTCAGATAAGAGTTTGCAGATCTGCTTCAAACTCCGGTTCCGAAAGCTGGCTTGCGGCTCGTCTCGGTCAGCGTAATGCTGCACTACGATTGGCTTAAAAAATGAAAAGAAAAGAGAGGATGCATTTTCTCAGGCAGTATTGGGACAGTAGAGCACGCAAGTCTGTGGCTCACTTCTCCCTTGTCCGACCCATCTCTTAAGAGATTGGGAGCGCTCCTGCGTTTGCACCGTGTCCCAGTACCCCGAAGGAGCCCGTGTCCAGAGTCTTTTTCTGACCCATTCTTAGAATTTGCACGTGTAGCAGATTAGGAATTCTCCTGTACGAAAGCAGAAGCACCAGTGTGTGTGTGTGTGTGTGTGTGTGTGTGTGTGTGTGTGTGTGTTTTCCCCTTTCCCCTCACGGCTCCGCATAAAACGTCTTGTGCCTTCACCTTTAGACAAAGAACAGCCGCCCGCTTCGGACCAGTCAGCTGTACGCCCAAGACGAGGGCGCGACGCACACCCAGCTGTACACGAATCATTTCGATATTATGAAGATGATTGCTGGGAAACGAAGCCCCCCGATCAAGCCACTGTAAGTGTGTACCCTTTCCCATGTGGCCACTTTGGAATGCAAAGGGTGCTCTCCGGGTCGGTCGCAGGCAAGAGTTGTCGGTCGTCTTTGAATTCTGCAATAGCGCGTTTGCGGGCAGAGTCGGGACAAGGTCAGGACAGGAAAGAGGCAGGCGCGGGGTTTGAATGTGTCCACCGAAGAATTCGGGTGGCTGTTTCCAGCTCTAGGCGGACCTGAAGTTGGAGGTTGGACCCTTTTAAAAAAAATGAAAGCAGTAAGTCTGGGGTGTCGAACTCATTTCTTAGGAGGGCTGGGTTTGACATAGATTGGACTTTGTCGGGCCGGGCCGCATGTCATAAAATGTAATGCCAGGTAGTAGAGATGCAAACTTTATAAAGGACAACGAAAAACGCAATGGAAGATATGATAGCAGCTATTCCATTGGAACCCTGCATTGGGGGCTAATATTTCTCTGCAAAACTAGAGTCCCTTAATTTTGCGGATCTCTGTATTTTAACTGTGGTTAGTTCCACCCCCCCCACCCCCAATTATAAACTACATGTATAAATGGTCTGAGCCTAGGACCCAGGGGAAGAACATGAAACAGTTGAGCATTGCGAGCTTCTCTCTCCCCGCCCCCCCCCCCCCCAGCTCCTGGTCTACTCAGAGTGGCAGTGACTCTCCAGAGTCTCAGGGGGGTTTTTTACAGGTCAGTTTGACGTAATAATGTTGGGTGTCCTCTTCAGCACTTTTCCTGCTATTATTCCATTGACGCTCCACATTAGGAGGGTGTGTGTGTGTGTGCGTGTTAAAACTAGAAAGGAAAGGAAGAGGATGGGCCATAGCTCAGTGGTTCATAATCTGCTTGGCATGCAGAAGGCCTCTTGGTGCAATCCCCGGCATCTCCAATTAAAAACATCAGGTAGTAGATGATGGAGAAGACCTCTGCCTGAGGCTCTGGAGAGCTGCTCTATTGTCTGGGTAGACAATACTGACTTTGATGGACTGATGGTTTGATTCAGTATAAGGCAGCTTCATGTGTGTTCAAGAATCATTCTCTTGGACTATCTTGGCCTGCCTGCCTGCCTCCTCTCCCTCCTCTCCCTTCCTTCCTTCCTTCCTTCCTTCCTTCCTTCCTTCCTTCCTTCCTTCCTTCCTTCCTTCCTGTTGGCCTGTGCTTCTGTGTCTGTGGTTCTCCCACTTGCATCAACACACCTCTCCTCCAGGTGTTAAAATTTGGAAACGCAGGGATTCGTCTCCTGCCGTTTGCGCATTAGCCCTTCAGAGGTGATAGTGGGGTGGGGACGGAGAAAGCTTCCCAGAAACCATGTCTCCAGCCCACTCCAGTCACGTCTTACAGAAAGATTCCCTTGTTACGTGTGTTTCCCGACCAACAGCTTTGTTGTACTCATGAGCACCGTTGTGCCCTCTGCGCATGCCGGGGCCCCTTCCTTCCGAAGGGTGCCATTGTGAGGTTCTTTGTCATCAAGGTATCTGACCAGGGGAGCTGGGGCTCTCGAAACCTCATGCCCTGTGGGAATCTTGCGGGGCTTCAAGGTCCTACTGGCCTCCAGTCTTGCTGGTCACAATGGATGTCCCAGAGGTTTGCCTTCCAACACTGTTCCCTGGGTTTGGTTTCAGGCTCGGTATGAATCCCTTCCAGAAGAATCCAAAGCACACGTCTGTGCTGGCAGAAAGGTAGGCGACTGACTGGCAGTTGGGCCTGGGGCCGGGTCACTCTCAGTACCTCCCCTGGGTTACGAGACTCTGGAAACCGGGGTGGGTGGGGTAAACAGAGCAGGGATTGGATGTGCGGGTTTTTGCTTTCCGAGTCTTCAAAGCTAATCTGTTCCACTTTCCTCCCAGTGGAATCAACTACGACAAGCCCCTCCCTCCCATTCAAGTTGCGTCTCTCCGCGCAGAGCGTATCGCCAAGGAGAAAAAGGTAGGCTGGGCAAGGGGCCGGCTTGGCCTTTTTTAATTCAAAGCTTAAAAGCGGACAAGACGCTGGCCGTTCTGCGATTCCATCTTCTCAGTGTGTTTTTCTTTTTATGGAAGGTGCCAGGGGCAGAGCCTTAAGCTTTTTGCCGTCCCAAACGCTCTCCTCCTGTGCAAAAAACAGGAGGGACACGTGATCAGAGCCAGTTCGGCGTAGTGGTCAAGAGGGGCAGACTCTAATCTGGAGAACCAGGTTTGATTCCCCACTCCTCCACTTGCAGCTGCTGTTCACAGTTCTCCCAGAGCTGTTCTCTCAAGGGCAGTTCTCGAAAGAGCTCTCTCAGCCCCACCTCCCTCACAGGTTGCCTGTTGTGGGGAGGGGAAGGGGATTGTAAGCCGCTCTGAGACTCCTTTAGGTAGTGAAGGGCGGGGTATAAATCCAATCTCCTCTTCTTCTTCTTCTTCAGCCCAGATCTTAGATGGCTGGCTCAGATGTTCCCAGGTCTAGTCTTGTCTGGACCCATTTCATGAGGTTTTATGGCAGCAATAATTGGAAAATATGGTCATTAAAACACAGTACTGCGAAGGCTGAAAAACAAATCTGGCTCCTAAATGTCTGGACTGGCTCTCGGAGCCCAAAAAAATTTGTCCAGCCGTGTCTTAGACTGCCTGCACCGGAGCTGAATAACTTACTTTCAGTATACTTCCAATGCACTTTAGCAATCATTTTGCAGTTTGTCTTTTCCCATTTTTTTGTTTGTAATCATATAATACTACAGTTTTTCAAGAGAACTGAGTACAATCACCAAAGTATACAGAATTGATATATTGAACATCATGACAATGGTACAAACCACCAGTAAAATTGAGTGTGTGAACAACGAAACACAGTAAACTAGAAATAAAAATGCAGGGCCGAGAAGTTTGTTGAACAACACAGATTTACACCAGCAGTGGAACAGCGTGTTAGACTAAGGAATAGAGACAATCCGTTCGGTGTGAGCAGAGAAGAGAGAGTTGGCTTTTACTTAAAACAAAGCAATCACTTGAGAGATCAGACCAACACTTGAGCATTAGAGGTTGCTGTTTCTCTAGGAGCCTGGAGTGTCCAGAGTTCTCTCTAAATTTGTCCAAATTGCATATAATCTTATCCAGGATAAATAAGTCCCATAACTTCAAGTGCCATTCTTGCAGTGATGGAATTGATGTAGACTTCCAGTGTGGTGCAGTTAATACATTGCCTTTTCCCATTTCCCACAATAAGCACCAGTTGCAAAATTGCATTGAAAGTGGACTGAAAGTACATTTTTCAGCGTGTGTGAAAGTGCTTTTAGAATACCTTTTTAATGCGTCTGTTGGTGGGTAAAGCGTAATCCTCTGTCCAGGGGGGCGGAAAAATCTTCCTGAGGGTTTTGGTATAGAAGATACTTAAATGGCCCTTTGTTTGAGCGGGGAATCTTGCGTCAGCTGGATTCTTTGCCCTCTCTATTGCCCAGGCTCTGGCTGAGCAGCAAAGGGCCCAGCAGCAGGCGGGTCCACAGCAGCAACAGCAGCAGCAGCAAGCTGGCCAGCCACAAGCCCAGCAGGCCACCGTCCAGCAAGCCCAGCCGCAGCCCCAGGCCCAAGCGGTCCAGCAGCCCCAGGCCGTGGTGCAGACGTCCACTACCACCGTGGCCAACACCGCAGTACTGGTGAGACACACTGTGGGGAAGGAGGGCTTAGAAACGAGTGCTTGTCATAAATACAAATGTAACAACAAACAGTACAGCACACAGTAAGGAAAGCCAAAAACCACAGAAAACAACTGTGAGCTGAATATCCCGCAAAGATATACAAAAGGAGACTTCAGTACAGTGAACAGTATATCTAATGTGAAATAACTCTATACATAATCCATCATGGGAGGCATTTGTTGGTCCTGGTACATAGAAGCAGCCTTTAAGTTCATGAGACCTTGCCCAATATGTAAGAAACTGAATAATATTAGCCTATCAGGAAATGGACTGAGACTTCTTATAGTTGTTTTTTTTCCTGAGGAAGGACCAGAAGTCTGAAACACTGAATACTACCTGGAAAAAAGTGTTGGATATTTATTTTGTATATTTATACTTTTGGAGTCTGTATTTTCTCTTTATGGATTTTGTTGACTTCTGCATTCTCCCATGAGAATGTATAGAGTTATTTCACATTAGATATATTGTTCACTGTACTGAAGTCTCCTTTTGTATATCTTTGCGGGATATTCAGCTCACAGTTATAAATACAAATGTACCCATCGGAAGTAAATATCGTGTGTTACAGGCAAAGTCCAAAAAAACT
Source organism: Lepidodactylus listeri (assembly GCA_029233225.1). Taxonomy (NCBI): domain Eukaryota; kingdom Metazoa; phylum Chordata; class Lepidosauria; order Squamata; family Gekkonidae; genus Lepidodactylus; species Lepidodactylus listeri. The sequence goes on from JARCFY010000013.1 coordinate 12,956,712, forward strand.
TTTCAGTGTAACAACATTGGGGAGAAATATTATTTGGTTTTATATATAATATATTTAATTATGCTAGGCAATCCTCTTTTTTTTGGTGTAGTGGTTAGGAGCGTGGACTCATCTGGGAGAACCGGGTTTAATTCCCCACTCCTCCACATGCAGCTGCTGGTGTGACCTTGGGTCAGTCACAAGTTCTTTCAGAGCTGTTCTCTCAAGGGCAGTTCTTTCCGAGCTCTCTCAGCCCCACCTAGCTCACAGGGTGTCTGTCATGGAGAGGGGAAGGGAAAGGAGATTAAGCTGCTCTGAGATGTATTATTTTTCTGGGTTTTTTTCAAAAATGAAAAAAGATATAAGCAGGGGTCCTTTGGGGCCGGAGCAAGGCGGAGCACCGCTCTGCCAGCTCAGGAGTGGGTACTAGGGCAGCCACGGGCCGAATTGCTGCCAAAATTTGGTGGCAGCTTTAAAAGCAGCTGTGGGGGAGGGGGTTTGAGGGAGAGGCTCCAAACTTGCAGGGGTAACTTCTGGGACCTCTCCCCGAAATACCCACCAAGTTTCAAGAAGATTGGACCAGGGGGTCCAATTCTACAGGCCTCCAAACAGGTTGCCTCCATTGTTCTCTATGGTGGAAAAAAAGTAACATTTTTTCCCACTGTAGAGAACAATGGAGAGGATGGGGCAACCTGTTTGAGGCCTCCAAACAGGTTGCCTCCATTGTTCTCTATGGTGGGAAAAAAGTAACATTTTTTCCCACTGTAGAGAACAATGGAGAGGATGGGGCAACCTGTTTGAGGCCCCGTAGAATTGGACCCCGTGGTCCAATCTTCTTGAAACTTGGTGGGTGTTTCGGGGAGAGGTCCCAGAAGGTACCCTGCAAGTTTGGAGCCTCTTCCTCAAACCCCCTCTCCTCCAGCCCCTCATATACCTTTTGAGTTTTTGCTGTTGACTTCAATGGCCCATAGGGTATAATAGGGCTGAAACTGACATTCGGCCAGTTATGCTAATAGGTATGCTAGTGAGCTCCTGCACCTCTTTTTCTACGAAATGACCCCTGGATATAAGGAATGTTTGTGTGATCACCCAGGGTGAATGGGCTTCTGGATGGCTTGAATGACTCCCTCTTTGTTCCAGGCTGGTGCTTAGTTGCCCTGAGTCTTATAGAAGAATGGCGATCAGCTGCTCCCAAGCAAACTTCTTCTCTCTCATGCTTGTTAGCAGAGCTTATCTTCAAAGCCTGCAAGAGTACCTGGCTCATCCAGGTGTTTTGGAGAGCGTCATTAATGGGTTATATGACTGGTAGCCAGCAGTTAGGGCATAAGATGCCTAGTTTTAATTATGCAAGTGGTCTCAGAATTCTGCCCAGCCTCTCTGTGTGCGTGCGTGCTCGAGGCCCAGCTGATGGGAGCTCAGCCTGCATTTTCTGTAAGTCTGATGCTTTATTGAAAATCTCCTTGAAAGCAAACCTGGATCTCGCATATCATTTCCTTGGGATTTCTTCAAATCTGGAACAGATTCTTCCATGAGTGACAAAGTAGGGAAGATGCACAGATTTTTTTTTTTGGGGGGGGGGGGGAGTGGGGGTACCTAAAAAAGGCCAGGGCAGCAGATGAATAAGAAGTCCTGTGACCTAAGAACATAAGAAGTGCCTGCATGATCAGACCAGTGGTCCTTCTAGTCCTGTACACTGTTTCACTCAGTGGCCAAGCAGTTGCCATAGAGGGCCAAGAAACAGGGGCACAGAGGCCAAAAGGTTTCTCCTGGTGCTGTCTCCTAGCTCTGGTATCCAGAGGTTTGCTGTCTCTGTGTATGGAGGTTCCCTTTATTCATTACAGCTAATAGGCACTGATGGACTTGCTCTCCTTGAATCTGTCATCACGCCCTGTAAAAACCGCCTGTGCTCGTAGCCATCAGGACAGCCGCTGGCCGTGAATTCTGCAGCTAAATTATTTTTTGAGCAAAGAAGCTTTTTGTTCTTCCTGTCCTGAATCTGTTGCCCATCAACTTCATTGGGTGCCACCAAATTCTAATATTACGGGGAAAGGAGAAAGTGTTCTTTATATCCACCCCCCCCCTTCCCATGCGTTGTTTTACAAACCTCTAGCCATCTTTCTCCTGTACTGAGAAGTCCCTGGTTCTTCAGCCTTTCCCCCATAAGGTTCTAAAGCTTTTTGAGATTTATTTTGTTTCTGTTCATTTGCAAATACCTACAGCATCACTATTAGCCATGATGATTGAAGGAACCTCTGTGTTCAGATGGAAACAGGGTGTTGGGCTACATGGACCACAGCTGTGATCCATCAGGTGTCTTCTTATGTTATTTCCTAACCACAAGTGCCACATAGACAGGCATGCTTTAATACTGCCCATCTGAGTTCACAGAAATGGCTTCTGTTGCCTATTTATTTATTTAAATTTATGTCCCGCCCTTTCCGCAAGCGGGCTCAGGTCGGGTCAAAGCAGTATGTTACATCAATAGACAAATAATATTAGGCAATAAAAACAGTTAAAACAGTTAAAAATAGATGGGCACAGCAGCAATACACAATACACATTCAGCATCCTAAAGCACTGTGAATCCGCACAGTATCAATTTCAGTTTCTCATTTGAGTTTGTTTTTTAAACCAGGCTGGTACAATGAAAACATCAGTGACTGGAACAAGCATACAGACAGGTTAGTGGTACCTGGTATAACAGAGCACCGTGGGTGATGAGGTAACGAAACACGGGATGCTTGTTCGTGTTGTGGTCCCCGAGTGACTTTGGCTTTGCTTTCAGCTACTGTGAGTGGGAATGTTATTGTGAACACCGTGGCCGGAGCCCCTGCTGCGACCTTTCAGCCGATCAACAAACGGCTGGCATCGCCTGTAATCCCTGGGACGCTGGCGGTGAGTATCTTGACATGTGTCAAGTGTCATTTCAGCAATGACAGATGGGGAGACCCTTAAAAGAAGTTAGAGTGGGCTACGCAAAGAGCTGTTGACAGGGACATCGGTGGCTTGGAAACGATCATGCACTGAAAATGTACTTCATGTAACTGTTGAATCGGGGGTGGTTGTGTCTCCTTGTAAAAGTAAAACCAACCTGGGATTCTTTTTTGGACCTGTATTGGCAAATGGATGCTTTGTGCAAGGAATCTGTGACATGTGCGTGCATCTGTACAGACGTGGTAGTCGAGGAAGAGGACTGGTGATTCTGTGTAGCCTCTGTAACCTCGTTTTGGAGTTCTGTTAGTCCCTGACATCTGAGTTGCCTGAGAGGATGGCCAGCAGGTCGCTCTCAAGGGAATGTTTTGATTCACACTCGCCTGCATTCTGATTTAGAAACCTGACTTGTTTTCCTCTGTCACTGAGTACCCAGGTGCAAGATACGGCTCGGCTTTTCTCAGTGTCTAGGATGTAGCTATGAGAATGCTTTTCTTGATTTATAGCCAGCAATTAGGGTATAAGATGTTTAGTTTTAGCTATGTATCTCGTCTTGGGTTTGGGGCTGGCTTTGCTATGTATGTTTGAGGCCCAGCAGACTGAAGTTAGCCTGCTATTTCTGTTAAGTGTAATGCTTTATTAAAATCTCGTAAGCAATCCTGGGTCCTGCATATCGTTTCCTTGGGATTTCTGCAAACTTTGGAGCTTCTGACCAGGGCTCCAAACCAATGCTCCCTCTAAGCTGTGGAGTCTTGTGAGAAAAATTCTACTTTGTGGGCTACTGGCATTAAAGTTGCGAGCAAGCTATTCAGCTACTGCATAAATTAGTTTGCTCTGGAGCCCTCCTTCCTGAGCGAAGACAAAAATCTGTGAGCTGGAGGCTCAAAAACTCTGAACTAGCTCACAGTAACTCAGTAACTCAGTAACTCAGCTTAGAGGGAACCCTGGTGGGGGGCAAAAATGTGTGAGCCAGAGGCTAAAAAACTGTGAGCTAAGACAAAAATGTGTGAGCCAGAGGCTAAAAAACTGTGAGCTACCTCACACTCACTCAGCTTAGAGAGAACACTGCTCCAAACATATGCTAAGTACAGTTTGGGCTCTACTTTCTGGTTTGGGTCCAGACAGAAGGTGAGGCAAGGTTGGCCAATCCTGGCCAGGGGCCTATGCGGTCAGAAGGCTGGTATCCTTGCCTTCTTGTTTGTAGGGAAGGTATGGAAGTAGTAGCCAGCAGGAGATGTGGAAGCCCTATGCCAGCCAAAGAGGAGGTACATATATCCTTGCAATGATGAAGGCTCTTTGAAATAACTCAAGAACATGGACAGAATGTCCGGAGTGAAGTAGAATCATGTTTGGTATCTGGCTGCATAAACCCTTGGCGTTTGGTCAGTATTAATTGTAGCACTGGGACTCCACCGAAGATGCTGACTTGTGTCGCATATGCCGAGTTGCATGACCTAGCGCCACCTGCACACACTGGCCCAGTAAATGCCATGGAGAATTATGGGATTTTCTGTAACCAAAGGTTCAGAAATAGATCCATTGGGGCATAAGTTAGCAATGCATTGCACAGTCATTCACCGGATAGTGATTTCTTTCTGCAGTCAGGGCATGGCTTTTCATCTTTAATAAAAATGGGACATTAAAATGCGCACACACGAGCTAGCTTTCAGTTTCTGTCTGCGGGTGACTGACCCATCTTGATGAAAAGTTTCCAGACCTCTGGGAATCATTCCAAAAGAGAGAGTGCAAATGCAAGATGTTGGCACAGTTCAGACGTCACACTGAATGATTGGCCAAGGAATGATTGGCCAAGGAAGTCTAACTGACAAGCCACGCTCTGCAGTCAGCCAGCAGTGCAGCATCAATAACCACAGGTTTGCAAACCGTGGGCTTGTTTCGGTAACCGGGATTTGGCATGATGTCTGAATCGGCAAGCCATGGTTTTGGCCATTCCACCTCCAAAGGCTGTGTCGTGACCAGTGTTCCCTCTAAGCTGAGTGAGTGTGAGCTAGCTCACCATTTTTTAGCCTCCGGCTCACACATTTTTGTCTTCGCTCAGGAAGGATGGCTCCAGAGCAAACTAACTGATGCCGCAGCCAAATTGCTCGCTCACAACTTCGATGCCAGTAGCTCACAAAGTCGGATTTTTGCTCACAAGGCGTGATGGTCTTTGCTCACAAATGGCCCTCTTTTAACCGAGAAACGTAAGGCATGACGACCAGGCAGAACACTTAAACAACAGGGTTTATTTAAACAATACTGGGGCAGGGAAAGCAAGACGAGGTGCAGTAAAATCAATAACAGTGTTTTAAAGGTAAACTAAAATGAATCTAACAATTCTAACTGTTTTTCCTTAACTGGTACTACTTAAGGCCTACAGCCTCTTATACCAGGCCTCTTGCCTGTTCTTGCTTCATCCCACTGAGGGACTTCTCTCCCAGCCCAGACTTTCTCCTCAGCTTGACTCTCTGTCAGAGGAAAGGCCACAGTAGCGAGTAAAAGAACCGTCTGTCAGTTACGCACCTAAAGTTCTGTTTCCTCACATATTCCCCGAATTCCCATTGGTTACCACCACCACCAAGCATCATGCGAATTGTAGGCTGTCAGCCCTCTACCCCCAGCACAGGTCTCTCCTACGCCTAGGCCGCACTAGGCCTGTCTCCCAGCCCGGCAGAGATCACGACAGGCTGTTACGCCATGAGAGTGCGAGTGAATTTGTGACACTGAGCACTGAACTTTGGAAAGAGCAAAGCAGACAAGCCACTTTCTGGGGGGGTTTTTTGCACCTGGAAAGTACAAACTGCCTCTCGATGTGACGTCTGAATCGATCCACTAGGATGCTGTGAGGATTCATACCTTTCCTCTCCTCCTGCAGGCTTCTGGAGGTACGGCCACGGCCCAGGTGGTACACACCCAGCAGAGGACAGCTGCCACGCCCGCCGCCTCGGCAGAATTGGTGACCCTAGCATCGACTCCAGGGGTCCGAGCCGCCACTTCCGTGACGGCATCGGCTGTGGTGACTACCAACCTGACCCCAGTTCAGACTCAGCCAAGATCTCTGGTTACTCAGGTAACGCCAGGTAAGAGTGTTAATTTTTCAGTATTTCAGTTGCGATTTGTGCTAGAATGTAGCGTCAGCTGCCCGTTGTTTGTTTTTCGTTAGACTGACCACAAAGTGTCCGTCTTTCACTCTTTCTGGTTTTCAAGGGATACCAGTGAGCGCGTGATGTTTGCAGAGCTCTTGTCTCTTTGGAGTTTCGGAACAGGAAGGAAAAGTGGGGCCAAAATTTTTACATAGTTAAAGTAATAATATCCTAGCTAGTCTCTCTTTTTTTCCCCTGGAAGGCCACTAGGAAAGGATTTAAGTCCTCTTGTTCCTGGGTCGGGGAATAGGATGTCTGGAGAAGAGGAAGGAATGGGCCCCACCTTTTCCATTAAGATCTTCAGTCCCAAAAGGCACTTCAGGAAGTCTGAATTAAAGACTTTAGCAGCACCCAGAGGACAATTTTGAATTGATTTTATATCAGTGGAGAATCTGTTTCCCCCCGTCTTATTCATATCTCATTTATTTGTCCCAGCCTTCAAATTGTTCCAGGTAGCGTATTTATTGATTGATCTTACTTAATTTATACTCTGCCTCTGGGCAGCCAAAACAGCTTACGTTGGTCTCCCTTCCACCAGTTAATTCTCACAACCAATGCTCCCTCTAAGCTCTGGAGTCCTGTGAGCAAAATTTCTGTTTTCTGAGCTACCCGCATTAAAGTTGTGAGCAGGTGATTTGGCTACTGCATAAATTAGTTTGCTCCAGAGCCATCCTTCCTGAGCTAAGACAAAAAGGTGTGAGCTGGAGGCTAAAGAACTGTGAGCTAGGTCCCACTAACTCAGCTTAGAGGGAACACTGTGGCAAACTTGGGGGTTAGGTTAGGGTGAGAGAGTGTGACTGGCCCAAAGACCCCCAGTGAACTTCTGTGGCTGATCAAGGATTCGACCCTGGGTCACTCAGATCCTAGGCCAGGCCTCTAGCCACTACAGCACACGTGGTTCTCCACCATTTTATGCTCCCAGCAACCTTTTGAGTTAGATTAGAGAAAGAGGGACTAGCCATGACTTTCGTGGCCCAAGCAGGGATTAGGGCCATGGTCCGCTATTCCAACCATTACACTGTACATAAGAGCATAAGAGAAGCCAATGTTGGATCAGGCCAGTGGCCCATCCAATCCAATACTCTGTGTCACACAATGGCCAAAACCCAGGTGCCATCAGGAGGTCCACCAGCAGGGCCAGAACTCCAGAGGCCCTCCTGCGGCTGCCCCCAAGCACCAAGAATACAGAGCATCACTGCCACAGACAGAGTGTTCCATCTGTCCCTAGCGGCTAATATCCACAGGTGGACCTCTACTCCACATGTTTATCGAATCCCCTCTTGAAGCTGTCTATAAGAGCATAAGAGAAGCCATGTTGGAATCAGGCCAATGGCCCATCCAGTCCAACACTCTATCACACGGTGGCCAAAACCCAGGTGCCATCAGGAGGTCCAACAGTGGGGCCAGAACCCGAGAAGCCCTCCCTCTGTTGCCCCCCCCAAGCACCAAGAATAGAGAGCATCACTGCAGACGTAATATTCCCTCTACCCCTTCCAGCTAATAGCCACTGATGGATTTCTGCTCCGTATGTTCCTCCAGTCTGATAGCTCTGATTCCCCCCCCCCATGTTTCTCTTTTTCAGCCACTCCAGCAGGCGTTCAGCTCTCGGGGAAGGCACTGTCCCAGGCTCACTTCCAGATCCTGCGGCAGCAACAGCAGGCAGCACAAGTCCAGGTGCCCCAGATCCAGGCCCAAGCCCAGTCACCGGCCCAGATCAAAGCGGTGGGGAAGCTGTCGCAGGTGAGGGTGGTGCCCCGTAAGTCATGTCGCCACGGTCTGAAGCGTTGCGTTAGTTTCTCTGTACGGAGTCACTCAACTGGCGCTGCTTTCAAAGCTCAGGAGCTGCAGGAACGCAATCCTGCGCCTGGATTTGACTGCTGTTCTCAGCACTGTGTTTCTGTTTAGTGCATTTTTATCTTAGTATATGGGTCTCCCGTTCCCCTTGTTTAACCTCACAAACAACCCTGCGAGGTAGGTTAGGCCATCTGCTGAGCTTCAAGGCCAGTGGGGATTTGAACCCACATCTTACTTCCGGTCCAGCCCTCTTAACATTAAACCACAATGCTTCTTTAACAGCTAGAGGCCGTCAGAGAACGGATGGTGGTTTGTGCTTCTGCAGTGGTTTTTAGGAAAATGTATGTTGCTTCTCCCAGTTCAACTCATTCATAGTCTTGTGTTTTGTGCTTTGGAGAGAAGGGGGAAACCTGCTCCGTGGGTGGAATACACCTGCCCAAATTCTGCACGCAGAAAATACGAATTCTGTGACTGTTGTCACGCACAATTTATTCACGGGTGGAGGGGAGATCAGCTCCGTTCATTGGCCAGTCTGCATAATGGAAATAAGACACTAAAATGTAAGACTGAACACAGACTATACTCTTAATATGGAAGATCGGCTCGGCAGCGGGCCCTACAAACCTCCATGAATTCTTTCCTGAATTTTTGGACTTATACAGCAAACCTTGGCTGCCTTTTGTGCTTTGTTTTGGCATCGTCACGGGAAAAAACCCGGAGAGAGGGAGCCTCGCAGTCCGCTCGTGGCTCTCCACCCTCTTTGGCTCCCTGGGTTTGTTACAAATTGCAAACTGTCGTGAAGTCCAGATCCGTCTCGTAACCAGTTGTGGTTGGTTCTCGCCTCCATGCCTGGAATTGAAACACACCGTCATTCGTTTGAAAGGTCTGAATCCCCAAGCACATTAAATGTGTAATACTTGGGAAGTAAAAACCTTCAGAGCAGCCTAAGAGCCCGGCCTGTCCCGTGTTTCACTGGAGCTTGGAAGTTGAGCAGGGTCGGCCACGCTTCGTACTCTGGTTGGGGGACCACCGAGGAAGTCCAGAGTTGCTGCACAGAGGCGGGCCATGGCAAAACCACCTCTGCTTATCTCTTCCCTGTGGTCCGGGGGTTGTCATGAGTGAATTATGGCTTAACAGCCCACAATGATAAAAATCTTTAGTCTGGCTCAAGAGGCCTCCCAATGCGGCAAGAGGCTGTTCTGCCACCAGCAAGCAGAAAGCCCCCACTGCTCCCAGAACGCGTCCCCGAGGCAAGACCCTCCTTCCCCTGACTGTAGAAATAGAAATCTGCATGTTCAGAGCGGCTTCCGACAGCCGAGACTCTCTTTTCTGGCGCCAGAGGCATTGACAGCAAGGGGGGGGGGGGCTTGTCCCGTGGTCTCCTTCCAGGAGCAGCTGATCAAGTTGCAGAAGCAGAAGCTGCAGCTCCCCCAGCAGCAGGCCGCCCAGCAGCAGGCACAGGCAGGAGCCCCGCAGCAGAGCGCGCAAGTCCAAATGCAGCAGCAGCCCCAGCAGCTCACAGCTGTCGCGGCACCGAGGCCCGGGGCCGTCCTGACGGGCACCACCGTCACCAACCTTCAGGTCGCTCGCCTGGTGAGTTGCCTCTTTGTCCTCGGTGAGCATCTCCATGGGGTGCCTCCCTCCTGGCTGTAATTGGGGTGGCGGTGGGTGGGAGCTGATGCCCAGCTGACACTGTCGACGGCAGAATGCAGCTGCTCAAAGGCACAGGAGGGTGACTCTTGTGGAGGACTGAGGATTTAAACTCCCTTGGACAGACATACACAAGGTAAGTTTCTAGACCTCATGGTTCAAGAAAGTAGCATGAAACTGAGAGGGTGGTTCCTTTGAGCTTTTAATGCAAGTAACAGGGTAGGGGAAGCTTTAAGGCAATGGGCAACAGTCCTTCCAGTGGCAGAGCATTAGGTGGGGCTTTCAGCTCCATCCCAGTGCCGTCCATCCTGTCGCTTCTCAAGAAGTCTCCGGTGCGGATATTCTTTTTGAGTATTGTAGGAAGACTCACACACATGGCCCTGCCGGTGAGTCAAGAGCTGTGTACTCTAGTAGGGCGTGCAGGCTTCTCCTTGCATAAGGAGGATGTATCTTTCATTTGGCCTTCCTCACTCGGTGCTGTCCACTCCCACTGATTCTCCAAGATCTCAGGCACAGCAAGGGCTTTCCCTGCTACTTGAGATCTTTTCTTTTGGAGCCAACACATCTTGAAGAGCCGGAGTCTCAAACACGGCAGTTTTTTGTTGTTGTTGTAAAATAAACATATGACCCCTGGAGAAGCGAGCAGTGACTCGCAAAAGCTCCTGCCCTGCCACAAATCTTGTTAGTCTTTAAGGCGCTACAGGACACTTAAATCTTTTCTACAGCCTCTGGATTGTTTCTTCTCCATTAAGTGTCTGGGATTGAACATGGGGCCTTCTGTGTATGAAGCTGGGGCTCGACCGCTGGCCACCCTCTCCACCACTTCTTATCCCCCAAGCGACTAGGCCTCTCTTCCGTACACCTGTGCAATAATCTCAATTCCTTACTGCTTAGACTCGTGTTGCTGCTTCCCAGCTTCAAGCGCAAGGTCAGATCCAGGCCCAGACGCCGCAAGCGGCCCAGGTGGCTTTGGCGAAACCTCCAGTCGTGTCCGTGCCAGCTGCCGTGGTATCATCCGCAGGAGTCACCACGCTCCCCGTTACCGTCGCCGGGATTAGCGTTGCTATCGGGCAGCCACAAAAGGCAGCAGGTACCTCAACAGTTTCCTGAAATTCAAGGTGTTGTGGGGGAGGAGGGGGGGAAAGAAACAATTCTTTCCAATTCAGCTTTCATTCTCTTCTTCCCTGGGAGCGATGCCACAACAACCCCATGAAGCAGACCTGTTTCGTGCTGTGCTTTTGGGGGTGCAAAGACACAGATTGGTTGCAAGGGTGTGGTGGCACGGAATGTTCTACGGTCAGCTGAACTTAAAAACAGATTGAAGTCCAGTTTCTGAGAGGATAGTGGAAATGGTCACTTGGGCTGGGGTTAAAATGTCAAGTGGAGGCAGGATGAGGACTGGGAAGTTGTCGGGGGGAGGGGGGCCAACGTTCCCTCTAAGCTGTGGAGTCTTATGACCAAAAATTCTACTTTGTGAGCTACTGGCAATTAAAGTTGTGAGTGAGCGATTTTTTTTTAATAAACAATTTTTATTTATTTTCTCATAACAAGTGAACAGTAACTCAACAGTAATATGGCAACTAAAATTGAACTTAGACATTATTACATGAAGTACAACTGTTTGTCAAAATGCACTTATGTTGTTGCAAACAAAGAATTACACGAAATGCAGTACATTGCAGAATTTTACTTGGAACATTGTATGCTGCAGGGAACATCTTTACTAAAAACATGTTCTAAGAATGAGAACCATTTTATTTGGAAAGTAGTACCACTAGGCATATTATAAAAAGATGAAACCTTGTCTGAGAGCTTGTCCATCGAGTAAAATTCCCATAACTTGGTAAACCAATGAGTATGTGTTGAGGGTTTTTTTTACCTTTCCAGGATCCATCTCAATGCTCCCTCTAAGTCGGGGGTGTCAAACATGCGGCCCGGGGGCCGGATCAGGGCCCCAGAGGGCTTCTATCAGGCCCACAAGGGACTGGCTGTCTCCTGCTTCTTCCTCCAGTTCTGCTGCTGCTGTTGCGTCATAGCTTGTTTTCCCAGACTCTCTCAGTTGCTCAGGAGAGATATTCCTTCCTTCCTTCCTTCCTTCCGTCCTTCCTTCCGTCCTTCCTTCCTACCTTCAACTTATATCCCACCCTCCCCACCTTTCGGCGGGCTCAGGGCGGCTACAAACCTACAGTAAATACAATATCGTTAAAAACATATAAAATACAGAAGATAGATAGGCAAGCTTCTGCTCCCTGCATTGGGCTGAGGCTCCTCCCCCTCCCAGATTGCTACAGCACAGACATTTTGATGCAATAATTCAGAGCAAGAAGTGTGTCAGTTATCAGAGACAACAAACAAAATATTGCAAAAATGCTAATGTTTCAGGCATGTTAAAAAAAATCTTTGTGTGTGTGTCCTTTATAAAGTTTATATCTCCACTTCCTGGCGTTACATTTTATGACACACAAGACCTGCCCCAGCCCGGCCCAACCAAGTCCAATTTATGTCAAATCCAGCTATCCATAAAAATGAGTTTGACACCCCTGCTGTAAGCTGTGGAGCCTTGTGAGCAAAAATTCTACTTTGTGAGCTACTGGCATTAAAGTTGTGAGCGAGCGATTTGGCCACTGCATAAATTAGTTTGCTCTGGAGCCCTCCTTCCTGAGCTGAGACAAAAATATGTGAGCTGGAGGCTCAAAAACTCTGAACTAGCTCACAGTAACTCAGTAACTCAGCTTAGAGGGAACCCTGGTGGGGGGCTGGCTAAGGAACAAGGCAAGGGAAAGCTCAAAATGTGGGATGGACTGAGTGAGAAGGTTCGGTAGCTTGAGGGAAAGGGTGGAGACAGGAAACCGAGGCAAGAAGGGGGGCCAGTAAGAGAAGAATTGTGGAGAAAAGTCACAGCTCTTTAAAAATCAGGAGAGGGAGACGCGTGTCAGGGAAGAGGGATGCTGGCATGTATAGAGTCCGGCTTCTGACCAGCGTTTTCCTGCCAACTGTTGCCTTCTGTCATTTCCACACTAGCATCCGGCAACCTTAAAAGGGGCAATCCGGAACCACAAAACAGGTGATCAGAGGGATGTCCTGTATTTGTTTGAAGCAGCCAGTCAGTTGATGGGCTGCAGAGCTCTAGTAAAGGTGAACTCCTCCTCTCTTCCCCCTTATGCTCTGACACTGACCCCCCCCCCCAGCTGGTATTTTCACAATCACCAAATCTGTGCTCAGACACAAAGCTGGGCAGCGTATCGTGAAGGCGCGCAGAACTTTCGGTCCTGGAGTGACTAAGGAGTTCTTAAAAACCGCCTTTCCTAGCATTGCCCTGGGGCACCCTGAGCTCAGTTTTCAGGATCAGAACCTCTGCGGGCTGCGACCCTGCAGCATCAAGGCCTTGGGTTCCCCAACAGCCACCCGTCAGAAAGAGTCTTCCACAGACCTGTGGGGATGGCTCTGTCCTTTGCCGATAGGTCAGTGACTCATAAGTCGCTTTGTCGTCGTGCGAGTCGTTAGCTGTGGGTCCGGGGTTCTTTGCGGACGGACACATCCTCTTGACATTCAGGCTGGCTAAGTTGGAAACTCTCTGAAAGTCCCCCAAATTAAAAGTCAGGGCTTTTCCACATTCCATTGCAGGAAGCAGCATCCGGTCGCTGGGAAAAGGGGCCACTACATTGCTCTGTGCACACCACACTCTGCCCTTCCCCCCCTCACTTTCACAAATTTGCTGCAGCTGTATGTGAGAGCTGGGGGAGATGAGTTGGGCTGTGGCAGTCATCTCTCGGTTTGTTTTTGTCCTGTTTTTGGCTGTGGTTCTGGAGACTGCAGTGTAAGAACCCCCACTGGCAGCCATTGTCAGACCTGGGCGCCTTAAGGACATCAGAAGAGCCCTGCTGGATCAAATCAATGGTCCATCTAGTCCAGCATCCTGTCTCACATAGTGGCCAAACCAGATCCTCTGGAGAGCCAACAACAGGGCAGAGAGGCTGAGGCCTTCCCCTGATGTTGCCTCCTGGCTCTGGGATTCAGAGGTTTAGTGCCTCTGAAGGTGGAGATTCCCCTCAGCCACCATGCCTAATCGACAGTGATTGACTTATCTTCCATGACTCTATCTAATCCCCCTTTAAAGCTGTTTATTCCTGTGGCCATCCATCTTCAGGCAGTGAATCCCACATTTTAATTGCTCTGTGTGTAAAGCAGTATTTCCTTTTGTCCGTCCTGGGCCTACTGGCCATCCACTTCATTTGGATGCCCTCGAGTTCTTGCATTCTGAGCGAGGGCATCCCTTGAGAATCCCAGGCATTGCCTTGGAAGGAGCCCCACTAAGCACCCCCTTCTTCTCTTTTTTTCGTCCCATGCAGGAGGCCAGACCGTGGTGGCCCAGCCGCTGCACGTCCAGCAGCTCTTGAAGCTCAACAAACATCACCAGACAGCCCAGCAGCAGAAGGCCATCCAGCCCCAGGTTGCCCAAGGACAGGCTGCCGTTCAGCAAAAGGTCTCTGTTGTTTTCCTCTTTCTGCTTTCCTCTGCCTTCTCTCGCGCCTTTTCCTACCTTCTCTTTCCACTTTTTCTTTCCTCTCTCTGCCTTCTCTTTCTCTCTTTTTCCCACCTGCTCTTTCCACTTTCTCTTTCCTCTCTCTGCCTTCTTTCTTTCCTTTTCCTACCTTCTCTTTCCTCTTTCTGCTTTCCTCTGCCTTCTCTCGCTCCTTTTCCTACATTCTCTTTCCACTTTTTCTTTCCTCTCTCTGCCTTCTCTTTCTCTCTTTTTCCCACCTGCTCTTTCCACTTTCTCTTTCCTCTCTCTGCCTTCTTTCTTTCCTTTTCCTACCTTCTCTTTCCACTTTCTCTTTCCTCTGTCTTATCTTTCTCTCCTTTTCCCACCTTCTCTGCCCACTTTCTTTCCTCTCTCTGCCTTCTCTTTCTCTCTCTTTCCCACCTGCTCTTTCCACTTTCTCTTTCCTCTCTCTGCCTTCTTTCTTTCCTTTTCCTACCTTCTCTCCACTTTCTCTTTCCTCTCTCTGCCTTCTCTCCTTTTCCCATCTTCTCTTTCCACTTTCTCTTCCCTCTCTGTGTTTCATAGGTTGCATAGGGGTTTCATAGGTTGCAGCCTGCTTTGTCAGACAGCTGCATGATGGGAAATCGTGCTGGGGAATGTTATGGGTCAGGATGGTCTTTCTACATCAACTGGTCTCTCTACATCAACTCCTCCCTTTCACGCTTACATTGAGATTGACGCTTGAAAGGCTTATCATGTCATTCACACCCAAACTTTCACTCATGATAGTAGATCATGATAGAAACTGTTTTTGGGGGGGAGAATTATCATGTTTGGTGAGATATTCTGCAATTTGGAACCAGAAAGCAGTAAACTCATCATGAGTATGTCCTGTCAGAGCGTAGGCGCTGTTAGCAGATATTTTACTTAGTAAGAAATAATCCCACAGTTGGGTCCTCCAAGCATGAACTGGAGGCAGAGCCTCGTCTTTTCAATGTACAGCAATCCAGTCCTGTTCATTTTGCTGCTTGGGACTGGCGTATCTCCCCCTTTGCAGTCTGACATAATTGGGGCTTCCTTTTGAAGTCGATGAACCAGATCCAAACCGTTATTGTGCACCCTGGAGATTCAGATGGCCCAGGCCAGCCCAATCTCGGCAGATCTCAGAAGCAAAGCAGGGTCAGCTGCTGGTGAATTCTTGGATGGGAGACCGCCTAGGAAGTCCAAAGCTGCTGTGCATCTCTTCACCTCTGGCCTTGAACACCCTCTGACGGGGTAGCCATAAATTGGCTGCATTTGGACGGCACTGTCCACCCCCGCTGTTGCACTGTATTCAGAGGGCTCTGAGTGCCTTTGTACTGAGGGGAAAAAAGGGATTATACCGGTCCTGTGTCATGCCGTCGATGACCAGCGCATTGAACTGTCTTCTGCTTCTTCAGATGAATCCACAGCAAGTCACAGTCCAGGCACAGCAGCAGACATCGCAGCAGCAGAAAGTTGCCTACGCCACACAGCCGGCCATCAAAACGCAGTTCCTCACCACTCCCCTTTCTCAGGGCCAGAAACCTGGTGGAACACAGCAAGTCCAGACCCAAATACAGGTACCAGGAAACCTGGCTCCCCCCCCCCCCCCCCCTTCTTTGGAGTTGGCGGTCAACAGCGACCGTCCAGAATAGAAGTGCCTGTGCCTTATGGGAAAAGGACAGAGGAGGGGAACCAAGACGGTTAGGGGGTTGGAGCACCTTCCCTGTGAGGAAAGACTGAAGAGTCCGGGACTTTTCAGTTTGGAAAAGAGACGGCCGGGGGGGGGGGCGGGGGGACGTGGCAGAGGCTTATAAAATTTTATAAGAGGCTTATAAAATTATGAATGTGGCAGAGAGAAAGTTGACAACACAAACTTTTTCTCGAGGGCATCCAAGGAAGCTGATGGGCAGTAGGTTCAGGACGGACCAAAGGAAATCCTTCTCTATGCAGAGAGTGGTTAAAATGTGGAATTCACTGCCAGAGGATGTAGCGATGGCCACAGGAAGAAATAGCTTGAAAAGGGAATTAGATAGATCCATGGAGGACTGAGGGCGAACCTACGCCTTCAGAGGCATGAATCCTCTGAAACCCAGAGCCAAGAGACAGCCTCAGGGGAATGCCTCGTCCTCTATTCCCTGTTGTTGGCCATCCAGAGGAACTGGTTGGCCAATGTATGAGACAGGATGCTGGACTAGATGGATTATTGGTCTGATCCAGCAGGGCTCTTCTGGTGTTCTTATATGCTGCACTGCTTCGGCATCCTTTCCCCCTTACCCCCAAATGAATCAATGTGGAGCCCACAGTCTGAAAACGAATATTTGCAGAACTGAAGCTGCATTTTAACCCAGACCCTTGCCCCTCTGTCCCTCTCCTTGTCGTATCATTCCTAAAGGTCGCAAAGATTCCGCAAGTGGTCTCACAGCAGGGAGCTGTGGCCAATATTCAGCAAATGGTGTCCGTTTCCCAGCAGGTAAGACTCTCGGGAATTGTTTCGGTTAGCTGTGGGTACTCCCATGTGTTCACTTTCAGGATAACGTAAATCAGGAGGCAAGCCATCGCTCTGTACCAGCTGTTCCCTCAAGGACAGCTTGGGAAAGAGCTCTCTCAGCCCCACCTACCTCACAGGGTGTCTGTTGTGGGGAGGGGAAGGGAAAAGGAGTTTGTAAGCCGCTCTGAGACTCCCTTGGGGAGTGGAGAGCGGGGTATAAATCCAATCTCCTCTTCTTCTTCTTCTACATAAACTGTGTAATGTCAGCTTTCTCCACCTCCCGGCAGTTTTAAATTGTTGATTTTAAATTGGTGGGTCCTTGTGTCTTTTACTGAGCCTTGTAGCGATTTGCATCGTAAGCTGCCTTGAGTTCCCGTAAGGTAGAAAGGCGGCTGATAAATGTTTTGAATAAAGAAACAGTCAGATGCTAGCGTTTGTAGTGTTCACTGCAGAATTGTTTGCATGTTCTGTTTATGTTCATGTCATATCCGTGGTCCTGGATGTGAGGTACACAAACTGAATTCCGGGACATCCACTGTAACTGTTTCCACTTTCCCAACGTTTGGGGGCTGTGAGCAGGGAAGCGTGGCCTGCAGGAGAAGGACTGGGTGCCCAGGAAGTGAGCTATTTGCTAGTGAATTTATTTGTGTCGTCCCCCCCCCCCCCCCCCCGGACCCAGGTTCAAGCTCAGCCGCAGACAGTGACCTTGTCCCAGACGACGGCCGGACAGCAGCAGGTCCAAGTGATCCCGGCCACCACCGCTACCGCTCAAGTGGTCCAGCAGAAACTGATCCAGCAGCAGGTGGTCACGACAGCCTCGCCCCAGATCCAGGGCCCCGGGGTACCCAACCCAGCCCAGGCCCCAGCCCCGGCCGACAGCCAAACCCAGCAAGCCAAAGTGCAGATGAGGGCCCCGGTCCGATTAAAGGCACCCAACAAGCCCAGCTGAGCATCAAGCCTGGTAGCGGGGAGCAGAGCCAACGCAGCTCCTCCGTGCTTTCCGCAAGCTTCAGGCGGCTTTCTCGCAAGATCCACCTCTTCCACAAGGCCGCCAAGTCTTCTCCGTTCGTACGGAAGGACCCCAAACAGCAGCTGCTTCTGTAGCGAACCTCTTTCCGAGCTACAATGCGCCTGGGGAACCCTTGCTTCCAGTGTTGTTCCAGCAGAAGAACGCCCACCTGTTTTTCGTTTGCTTGTTCGAACCACATACCGTGTAAATACTTAAAAGATTCGATCTTCGCTTCTTTCCACCGAAACGTAACAATGAGGTTGTTTTTCAGGTGTCTGTCGAATCTTGTCTGCGTGTTCTAGATCGTCGTTGTCACTGCCAGAGGGGGAAATCGTACCACGAGCGTGGGCGTCTAACGCCCTGAGAGGGCAGCAGGGGACCCCAGAGAGCCCTTGGCCAAACGGTCCCTTCTCTCTTGTTCCTTGGAAGTCGCATCCTAAGCGGGCCTTTTGTTGAATTGAGAGGGGAGGGGGCAAAAACGGACAAAGCGGAAGCATTCCCTGCTACTTTAGCCAATAAATGTGAAGATTTGTAAATATTTGTAATTACAATCCATATTCCAGGCGCCATTTTTGGTAAGTCTTTTTAATGAAACATTTGCTAGTTTGGACTTTTTTTTGTTTTTGTTTTAATTTGGTGTACAGTTTTTTGAATCCCCCATCCCATAGGCTCTCATTTTCCATTTTTTTCACATAATGAATATCGTAGGCATGTGGGTTTTGGGAGAGGCGAAGAAAAAAGAATACCGTGTGACAGTGGCTGTGTGTGTTGAATTGTAGATCCCCTCCCCCGCCCCACACCACCTTAATTTGTAAAAGACAATGCTTGATTGATATTGCTAGGTGAACGTTTGGGTTTTTTTGTCCTTTTTTTCCCAGTGGGGCATTGCAACTTTTGGTGGGGAGGGACGAGGCAGATCTCAGTCCGATGTTGAGTTTTGCACTTGCTGTTCAAGTTAACCCTTTTTGTTCTGGAGGAAGAAATGGGAAGTTTAAGTCTAATCGATCAGTCAGCTGAGTAAAGAAAAAGATTATCGTGTTCCTTTTCTAAAGGATTTTTTTTGGGGGGGGGGGAAGTATTTGCGTTGCTAATTCTGCAAAGTGGCACACGCCACTGTTCCCAATTCCCGAGCAGGCCAGAATCTATTTGGAATAGCAGTGCCCCCCCCCCCTCTTTATTTCTACTGTACAGATTTGCTAAAAAGCAAAAACGCCTTTCTTGGCCGTGAACTGGACATTGCTCAGGGCCCCGAGTGAGTCCCCTGCTTTGGCCGCTACACTACACAGCAGGCCGTTAGCACAAAGAAGCTTGGGGCATTCAGTGTGTGTGTGTGTGTTTTAAGCAGTGGCTTCCTTGAATGGGGGAGATTGCTTTTTTTAATCTCCCCCCCCATTTAGCAAGAGAGGCTTGTGAGGTTATATATAAATCTAAGGCCATAATCCAAAAGAGAGGAGTATGCATGCAATGGAACTGCTGAGCAAAGTCGGAGGCTCATTCGACCACTTCTGCTGCGGCCTTTCACAGACCGGGAGAGCCGAGAGCTTTGAAAAATTAGTTCAAACCGTTCTCAGACTTCTGTCCTGGTGTTGACCTCAGCACAGGTCCTTGCCCAAAGCTCACGGTTCCATTGTTCATCCACAACTCCTGTGGATCGTGTTCTTAATCAAACGTCTCATTGGCATAGGTGTGCAGACATTGGCCTGACAACCCTACCAATGGTTTCCGAGAACCTGACTTCTCTGCAGAGCTCCTACCCCCCCAATGCATCAACATCTTTTCCTCCAGCTGCGTATCACTTTTCCCGGAGGCTCGTTTTTAGGCGGCTATCACGTCTGTGCTTGTTTGTGTTCCACTTCGTTAGATTCTTCGTACCAGTGGTGTTTTTGAACCCAGTCCCCAAACTGTGTCGCTCTGTGTTTCGGAGAGCTTCTGATCTGTGGAGCAGACAGTCAGTCCAGACAATCGCAGACATGGGGCAGAAACTGCCGGGAATTATCTCCTGTGCAAAGTTACGTGAAACGAAGGAGCCCCGGCACAGAAGCCGAGCTGAGATTCAACACCGCTCCCGTTCATTTCAAGTGAGATGTGCGCAGGAATGCAATTCTCGATAGATTTCTCCGTTTCTGTATGCTATACTGGCATTCATCTGTTTGTTTTAGTGTGTTAGGTAGCCCTGGTTTTACTGCTGATATTTTCTCTTTTTTTAAAAAAAAATTCCTGCATGAACTTAATGTAACGTACAAAACAGAGGTACACTCACCCCCTGCTCACCCCCAGTTTGATAGTGTCCATGTTCTGCTTTTGATTATGTCAGAGGCCATTTCTGTTTTCCCATACAGAGAAGATGAAAATTTAGATTTCTTCTCCTCCTCCCTTTCTTCCTCCGTCCGCCTCCAAAGTGTGATAGAAACTTGTAAATACCTTTATGAACATAACACATTTGTACTTGACCCAGTAGGATTGTAAGGACTTGTGCTGTATCCTACCTGAAGGTGTAATAAAGTGTACATTTGTATAACATCCTCTCGTGTTATTTGGTCTGAATCCAGGGTCCTCTGAACTACCGCTCTTTCCGAGAGCAGCTGACCACCCACTCCAGGATATGAATGCTGTGGCCTTCCTATGTTGCACGCCCCACAGTATTCACTATACAAGGGGTGTCAAACACGCGGCCCGTGGGACGTATCAGGCCCCCGGAGGGCTTCTATCAGGCCCACCGTTTAACTTGCTGTCACCTGCTTCTTCAGTTCTGGGGCTGCTGCTGCATCTAGCTTGCTTTGCCAGACTCAGTCACTTAGGAGAGATAGATAGGCAAGCATCTGTTCCCTGAAAGGGCTGAGGCTCTTTCCCCTCCCTCTCCCAGGGAGAGAGAGAGAACAAACCAGAGCTTGCTTCCTGGCCAGGCTGCCTCAGTTGTGCAGGAGACAAAGTCAAGCCTTTCTTCCCTTCCATTGACCGAGGGGTGATTGTCCAGACAGAAGTTTAAAAAATTATGCATGGGATAAGGAAGAGGAGATTGGATTTATACCCCGTCGTTCACTACCTGAAGAGTTTCAGAGCAGCTTACAATCTCCCTTCCCCTCCCCACAACAGAGACACCCCGTGAGACAGGTGGGGCTGAGAGAGCTCTTTTGAGAACCGCTCATGAGAGAACAGCTCTGAGAGAGCCATAACTGACCCAAGGTCACCCCAGCAGCTGCACGTGGAGGAGCGGGGGATCAAACCTGGTTCTCCCAAGTTTGAGTCTGCGCTTCAAACCATTACACCAAACTAGAGAAGGCAGAGACAGATGTCCTTTTCTCCCTTTCTCACAATACAAGAACTCATGGGCACTCAGTGGAACAGATCACAGGAAGTATTTCTTCACCCAAAGAGTCCCTAACACATGGAATTCACTGCCGCAGGAAGTGTTGGTGGCTACAAGAGGAGATTAGAGAAACTTAGAGCAGAGGTCCATCAGTGGCTTATTAGCCCAAGGGTATAGATGGAACACTTTGTATGGGGCAGTGATGCTCTATATTCTTGAGTGTTTGGGAAGCAACAGTGGGTGGGCTTCTGGAGTTCTGGCCCCACTGGTGGGCCTCCTGGGTTTTGGCCACTGTGTGACATAGAGTGTTGGACTAGATGGGCCACTGGCCTGATCCAACATGGCTTCTCTTATGTTCTTAGGCTGGGTGAGTGACTGCCCCAAGTCCACTCCACCAGCTCCATTGCCAGAGTGAGGATTTGAGCTGGGACTCTCAGATCTTGGCCTGAATCACTACAGCAAGCTGGTTTTCTCTAGTTTAACTCTTCCAGGTGGGAGGAGGGTGGTTTCTGCTGTGCTCTATGGCAGTCAGGTGGCAGCCACAAAGCTATAAAAAACACACCCTTAAACCCCAAAAGGGACTAACTACGGAGGGTCCAATGCCTGCGGAAGGACCAGGGCTGTGTCTCAGTGCTAGAGCACCTGCTTGGCATGCAGAAGGTCCCGGGGTTCATTCCCATTAAAAGGATCCAGTATTAGGTGATGCGAAAGACCTCTGCCTGAGACCCTAGAGAGCCACTGCCAGTCTGAGTAGACAATACGGATCTTAGGCCTGATTTTCAATGGACCAAGGCATGCGGTTCAGAAGTTTCCCCTGGCCACCAGCAGGAGATGTGGGGAGGTAGGGTAGTACCGTATCTAGGTTGGGGAATTTGTGGGAGATTTGGAGATGGAGCCTGAGGAAGACAGGGGCCTCAGTGAGGTACAATGCCATAGAGTCCATCCTCCAAAGCATCCATTTTCTCCAGGTGAACGGATCTCTGTGCTCTGGAGATTACCTGCAATTCCAGGGGATACCCAGGTCCCACCGGGAGGCTGGCACCCCAATGGGTCTGATTCAATATAAGTCACTTTTATGCTGCAATCTTGCTGTGATTTTCAGGGGCTGCAGCATAAGGCAGCGTCCTGTGTCCATGTGGTTGCAGGGTGGCCTCAATTCCGTGGCGCAAACCTGCGAAGCCAGGGGCTTCAGTACTCGGCACGCTTACTCGAGAGCAAGGCCGCGGCGTGCAAGTGGGACTGCCCAAGTGTCCAGAGAACGTTCGTCCCACAGCCCTGCGCGCCTTTACTCCGGAGCAAGGCCCATCGGCTACAGTTGCATTTACTTCCGAGGAGGCACCCCTGCCCAGTTGGAGAGGATTGCCACCCAAAAGCCTGCCTGCACAGAAGAGGCAGCAACCGCGATCCAGCGGCCGCCGGGCCTTGCAGGGGGAGGGAGGGAGGGAGGAGCGAGCCGGGCCTGGAAGGCGGAGCCGGACCGAGTTTCCTTCCGAGCACGTGGGGGGAGATCCCGGCAGATCAGCCGGTCATGGCCGCCGCGGAAGCCACGCTGGGCTCCTGCCTGGAGGCGCTGCTGGGCAGCCGGAGCCACGCCAACCGCGTCTTCGAGATCCTGGAGCTGCTGCAGGTGGGCGAGGGGAGCGGGGCCCGGGCAGGGTTCCTCTGGGCTCGTGCAGAGTGCCTTCGGCGGGAGGGGTTTCGGCGTAAAATTTCTAGGGCACAGAGGTACTCCGGCGCCCCCGCACCTCTTTGGAACGCCGGGAGCATCAACAGTGACAGAAAAGGCGGGGGACAGTACTAGGCTTGCCAACTCCAGGTGGGGAAATTCCTGGGGATTTGGGGAGAGGACAGTGGGTGACCCTGCCATAGAGTCTGCCGCTCTCCATAGAAGCCCTTCCTTTCCACCAGAGGAGCCGATCTCCGGTCCCGAGATCAGTTGTGATTCTGGGAGATCTCCAGGTCCCTCCTGGAGACTGGCAACCCGAGGACACTCTGAACATTTGCAGACCGTCTCCTCTTACGACTGGAGACGTCTGACTCGCTATAGGCGTTAGTAGAACTTGGGACTCCCCGCGCCTTAACAGATGGCGCCTAACGGAGCTTAGCTGAATGACTTCTGGGTCCGGCTTGATGACATTTGAGTGGTGCGCAGTTCAGTTTCGCTTTGTGGTTCTCTGTTTCAGGATTCCTTGGTCCTACTGTTGTTGTTGGGTGTTTTGTTTTTTAAATGCCCCCATATTAAAACAACTGTGTCCTTAGGATCCTCTCCGTGAAGAAGCAAGCTGCCCTCCACTAAAGCTTATGTCGGGATAAACAGAACAAAGTCTTAAGTCCAGTGGCACCTTTAAGACCCACAAAATTGCACACAAAGGCTTATGCCCAGAATTAAACTGGTTGGTTTTAAAGGTGCCACTGTACTCAAACTTTGTTTTATTGCTTCAAACTGATACAGCTGCCCGCCTGAATCTGGGATAATTGTTGGCTTTCAGCTGCCATTTCTTTCTTTACTTGCTGGTGTTTCCCAAGCGAGTGTTTCTGGCGCAAAAAGCGGTGTTGTAGGCACTTCTTTCAAATGCGAGGAGCACATGGAGGATGTGCTTCCGAATCAGAGGAGCACAAGGAGAATGTACAGCGCGCACATGCCCTCTGATCATGGGCAGAGTGCATTTATGGTGGTGCTTTAGGGAATCAAGGATTCCAAATGGAGGCAGTTCATGGCGTCCTTGTGCTCATCTACTGTCTCCCCCCGGGAAAATACAACCCAAATAACCTTGTTCTTGAGCACCAATTGCATTTCTCTGATCGTTCAGAAGCCACCTACCATCTTTTGACTCCACTGTTTACATTTCCCCTCTCTATACCTATGCCTGTTTGTATCTGCCAGCTGAGGATATTAATAGCACTTCACGCAACAGGCTTGAGTCCACAACAGTTTCTGTTGCAGTAAATCTCTTAACGTTTTTAAGTGCGTTGCAGGACTCCCCTTTTGGGTTGTTTTTCGGCACCCAGCTGATATGGATGCAGCCCTGGAATATGTTTTGTTTGTTTCGGCAAATGTGCTCTCACGCACAAGCAGTCTGATGGCAACTGAAAGACCAGCAGATTGATTGTGGCACAATCTTTTGTGGACTCATATCCAATGTTTCCTCTAAGCTGAGTTATTGTGAGTTAGCCCACAGTTTTTTAGCCTCCGGCTCACACATTTTAGTCTTAGCTCAGGAAGGATGGCTCCAGAGCAAACTAATTGATGCGGCAGCCAAATCGCTCACTCGCTCACAACTTTAATGCCAGTAGCTCACAGAGTAGAATTTTTGTTCACAAGACTCCGCAGCCTAGAGGGAGCACTGCTCGGGTCCGTTTTCTCTGATGAAATCTATGGGAGCGTACGCTACAAGGATCTTGTCTCTGTGTAAAATGATAACCGGGCTGATGAGTCTCATTTGGGCCTCTGCGTTAATATCTAGCTGGCTGATGTATTTAAATTTATTAACTTGAATTGAGATTTGACATTCCCTGGTGTTTGAAACTGAACTGCTCTGAAGTACGGAAAGGCAGTGTAAAGACACTTGAAAAGCGCAATCCTAAAAAGAGCTAGACTCTTCGAAACCCATTGACTTTACTGGTCTTGGAAGGGTATAACTCTGCAAGTCTGTTGAACTCAGTGGTCTTAGAAGAGTGTAATTCTGTATAAGGCTGCAGTGCAATTCAGCCAGTCAATATTTTCAACTCTGGTTGGGGCCTTTATGTCACCGAGTGTTTCAGGCCATCATAAAACCAGCCTTGTACTTTTGGCCATATGTTTCGTATGCTTTAAAGAAAAAATCTTTTCCGCTCCTCTTCCCACCTTCCTGCAACTCTTGGCTTCTCTTCCCCGCAGGCCGAGGAGGAAGAGATTGTCCTGAGCGCTATCCGGACTTGCGGCCGACTCTTTGGGGCTTTTCTAGAGCGGGGAGAGCTGTTTGTGGGGCCACTGCCTCCAGAAGAGGAACCTCTGCCAGGTGAGATAGGTGCCATGCAAACTAGGCCTGTGCAGCCGCTTTGTACGGGTTGTAAAACAGTTTTAATGAGCTGCCAACCATGTGCGCAGTTGCGCTGGGATGCTATTTTGCCCCCCCCCCCCCATGGTGTCCTCTTTAAATCAGGCCAAGCGCTGCACCTCCCAAGGCAAGTCTATTTGTATTTTTTTCTAGTTGCTTTTGAATGCTCTTTTGCTGTTTAAACCGCTTTTTTTTGCTCATTTGTAAAGTCTGTAACTGAGAAAAACAAAACCGTACCTCAAAAAAGATATTATAGCACTGGAAAAGGTACCGAAAAGGGCAACTAAAATGGTTAAGGAGATGGAACACTTTCCCTATGAAGAAAGGCTGAAGCGCTTGGGGCTCTTTAGCTTGGAGAAACGACGGCTGAGGGGTGACGTGACAGAGGTTTTTCAGAATTATGCATGGGATAGGGAAGGCAGAGAAAGAAGTCCTTTCCTCCCTTTCTCACACTACAAGAACTCGTGGGCACTCCATGAAATCCAGGAGCAGTAGGCTTTAGAACAGATCAAAGGAAGCACTTCTTCACCCAGAGAGGAATTCGCACGCGGAATTCACTGCCCCAGGAAGTGTTGGCAGCTACAAGAGGGGATTGGAGAAACCTGGAGCAGAGGTCCATCAAAGAAAGGACTTCTTTACCCAAAGAGTAATTAACACATAGAAGTCGCTGCCACAGGAAGTTGTAGTGGCTCCAAGCATAGACAGCTTCAAGAAGGGATTGGATAAACATATGGAGCTGAGGTCCATCAGTGGCTATTAGCCACAAGGTATAGATGGAACACTCTGTCTGGGGCAAGTGATGCTCTGTATTCTTGGTGCTTTGGGGGGGGGGGCAACAGTGGGAGGGTTTCTGGAGTTCTGGCCCTGCTGGTGGGCCTCCTGAGGGCACCTGGTGTTTTTGGGCACTGTGTGACACAGAGTGTTGGACTGGAGGGGCCACTGGCCTGATCCAGCATTGGCTTCTCTTACATCCTTAAAACAGTGATCCCAGCCACCCTTTCCTATGCAGTGTATTTGATACTCTGTTGGGAGAGGAGGCCAGATTTGGCCCAGTTCAGGTAGGGCTCTGTGCATCTCCAAATCTCTCTCTCCCCTCCGCCTCCCTCAGAGAGCCACAGCGCAGAGGAGAAGTATAAAATCTGGATGCGACACCGGTACAACAGTTGTGTCAACTGCCTCGGGGAGCTGATGAGCCATGAGTCTTTCCAAATCAAAGTGAGTCCGGTGTGTGTGTGTGTGTGTCTAGGCGGTACCAGTTCCCAGTCAAAGTGAGTCCATCATAGGGGGTCTGGGTTCTACCATTTCAGGTGGGGTAGGGCTTACAAGACTAAGAGCTCTGGGTTACACCCCTGACCCCAAGGAAACCACTTTCCTGCATGTAGAAAGTTAGCGTGCTCAGCGTTTTGCCTCTTCCCTGATTTGTATTCTAACGTGCAGGGGAGTTAATTTCTTTTTGATGAAGGCACTGTTGGAAGTGGTGTTGTCAAATTAGGCCAGGGCAACCCTCTCATACTTGCAGTTAGCCAAGGTGTTATAATAATGTTCTTGTACGGACATTCGTGGGCTCCCTGTTTTTAGTGCAGGGTGTTGAGTTCTTTTTCTGTGGCAGTCCTGGGTACCCGTGCTGAGAGTGGTTATCCCAGGACAGTGTTGGAAGCATCCCAAAGACGCCATCGCGCCGGTGAAGACCAGTGCTCCCTCTAAGCTATGGAGTATTGGTGAGCAAAAATTCTACTTTGTGAGCTACTGGCATTAAAGCGGTGAGCGAGCGATTTGGCTGCTGCATAAATTAGTTAGCTCGGCAGCCATCCTTCCTGAGCGAAGACGAAAATCTGTGAGCCGGAGGCTAAATAACTGTGAGCTAGCTCACACTCACTCAGCTTAGAGGGGACACTGGTGAAGACCACGTAAAAGGAGTGTTTCCAGTAGGTGTGTTGCATTTTCAGTTCTCTTTGGATCTTCTGTCTTTAAAGGAGTGTTCTCTCTGTACCTTGATGACATTTGTCGAGTTGGAAGCTAAACACCCCCTGGTCAAAAGCGAGTGGAGCTTCAACTTCCCACAAGAGCTTTTAAAGGTAGGTAGCGGGAGCCGCTGTTGGGGGTTCTTTGCCTCCTGGAAGGTGGAAGCTCAGGGCTGGACTTTTCTTCCTCTGTGTCGGGTAGCAGGAGCTGATTGGCACTTGCCTTTATAGCAAGCCTGCAGTGATCAGATCAGAGTTGGGTTTCCACTTGCAGCTAACCAAACAGCTGGGGAAGGTACTGTGTGGGACTGCCCCGTCTGCTTATCTTCAGCATGTAACATTCAAAGGTGAATTGCCCCTAGCCATGGAGGTTCCACTTGAACTAGCATGAGTTACCTAAACCTCAAGGGGACAACATCCACTGGGGAAATAAGGGCACTGTGGTGAAACAGTTCAATATTTACTTCCTTTGTAGTCCACCTTTGTCATGGAGACTCAAGGTGGATTGCAGCTAAAAACGATGCAGTAAGAGCAGGAGAATACAGACAGACAGCATTTACTCCAGAGTAACTGTAAACAGAATTAAGAGAAGAAGAAGAGAAGAAGAGATTGGATTTATACCCCGCCCTCCACTCCCCAAGGGAGTCTCAGAGCGGCTTACAAACTCCTTTTCCCTTCCCCTCCCCACAACAGACACCCTGTGAGGTAGGTGGGGCTGAGAGAGCTCTTTCCCAAGCTGTCCTTGAGGGAACAGCTGGTACAGAGCTATGGCTTGCCCAAGGTCATCCAGCCAGGTGCAAGTGGAGGAGTGGGGAATCAAACCCAGTTCTCCCAGATTAGAGTCCACGCACTTAACCACTACACCAAACTGGCTCTCTTTGCCTTAAAGCACTTTGTACCAAAACACACAGTATAATACCGAGAGTAACGCAAGAATTGCAAGACTGGAGGAAAGTGCAATACAAAATATACAGTAGGCAGTGCGAGATGACTGGATCGCAAAATTAGAAGACAATCCAGTAGAAACAGCATGATACTGCCGCTGGGAATGTAAAATGGCTGGCAATTAGATTTTCTAATCTTTTATCCAAATTGTACGTGAGTTTTATGGCTGCCTTATTTTATCTCTACGTTATAGTCACAGGTTTTTAAATGTAAGTATGCCGCTGTTGGTTTTATCCCATATTTCTTATTCGAAGGTTTTTATGTGAAATAGATTGAGTGTGCTGGTAGTTGATTGTAACAATAAATTTGACGTTGGTGTCGGGACTGCCACTAAAAGCTACCAAAGACTGACACTGATTATATCCTTAATTCACTTTATAAAAATGCCCCTTAGAATGATTCTAACAATGCCCGCCGTGCTCCTAATTTCCTTGCTCAGCTGGTGGTGAAGGGCTTAATCTCGACAGAAGACGATTCTTCCCTCTTGATCTCTCGCTTCCAAGAATACCTGGAACACGACGACGTCCGGTTCTTCGCAATGAAGGCGGTAGCCGAGAACTTGGGGAACGTCATGCAGAAGACCAAAGAGGTACCTGGAATCCGGTGGCGGAGAAACAGAGCCCGGGTCGGGGTTGTGCAGATGACAGAGCGGAGCTGGCTTGGTACTTAATGGCTGGGATGGTCTGGAGCAGATGTCGCATTTAACTCCAGCGGTGTCCCTCTTCGTCCTGCCAGGAAGCTTGTTTGACTTTCAGAGTCATGTTCTCTACTTTGGGGACCCTAAGAATAGCCCAGCTGGATCAGACCAGTGGTCCATCCAGTCCTGCATCCAGGCTCATCCAGTGGACAGCCAGTTTCTGTGGAGGGCATGCCGACAACAGGGCATGGAGGGCAAGGACTTTCCCTGGTGTTGAGAATATAAGAAGACTGCCTCTCTTCCCCTCTGAGCTCCGGAGGGCTTTACAATCTGCAAATCAGCATCTCTGTGGGTCTGTGGCCCCAGGGGTGTCCGTCTTGCGTCGACTAGGGCTAGGGCTGTTTCGTGGAACGAGCTCCCGCATGAGATCAGGGCATTGCATCAGGACCTTTTACAGTTTCACAGGGCCTGCAAGACGGAGCTCTTCTGCCAGGTTTCTAGTTGAGGTGACAGGCGTCCCCCTGTCCCGTCTGGGAACCCCAGTCTGAAATAGACCTCATCTATTGAGGATTCAATTAGAAACATATGAATGTTATTGTATCTTAACTGGTGTATTTTAATTGTTTTAAATTGTATATTATATTTGATGGAACCCACCCTGAGCCTGCTGTGTGAGGAGGGCGGGATCCAAATCAAATCAATCAATAATTAAGAAGAGCCCTGCTGGATCAGATCAGTGGTCCTTTTAGTCCAGCATGCTGTCTCACACCGTGGCCAAACAATTCCTCTGGAGGGCCAACAGCAGGGCATAGAGGCCGGGGCCTTCATGAGAAGATAAGAAGTGCCCTGCTGGGTCAGACCAGTGGTCTATCTAGTCCAGCATCCTGACTCACAAAGTGGCCAGCCAGTTCCTTTAGAGGGCCTACAGTAGGGCAGAGAGGTTGAGGCCTTCCCCTAATAAGAACATGAGAAGAGCCCTGTTGGATCAGACAAGGGGTCCATCTAGTCCAGCATCCATCTCAGCCCTGCAGGGGTCCGTCTCAGCCCCACCTACCTCACAGGGTGTCTGTTGTGGGGAGGGGAAGGGAAAGGAGTTTGTGAGCCACTC
The DNA here is from genome assembly GCA_029233225.1 of Lepidodactylus listeri. Lineage (NCBI taxonomy): Eukaryota > Metazoa > Chordata > Lepidosauria > Squamata > Gekkonidae > Lepidodactylus > Lepidodactylus listeri. Next base: position 12,986,208 of record JARCFY010000013.1, read on the forward strand.
TGAGACTCTTGAGTGAAGGGCAGGGTATACATCCAATCTCTTCTTCTCCTCTGTTCCTTCCCCCAAACAGCCACTCCCTGTTTACCAGAAGAATGCCTTCACCTTCGTCTCGTCCATCTCCATGCCGGGCAAGGAGAGCGAGATCAAGAACTTCCTGGTGAAGCAAGGTGAGGCAAGCGTGACGTGAATGATGGTGACTTCCAGCATTTGCCGAGAGTGGTCAGAAGGCATGGTGCTTTGTGCAGGCAGCGTGGTGGAGTGGTTAGTGGGTCGGCCTGGGATCTGGGGTGGGGGTGGGAGTGGGATCCTGGTTCAAACTCCCCCACTCTGTCACAAACCTTGAATGGGTGACTGTGGCTAGTTGCCTTCTCTTAGCCTAACCTAACTCATAGGCTTGTTGTGATGGTAAAGGTTGTGTGTGTGTGTGGGGGGGGGAATCTAAGGTTGCCAAGTCCAGGTTGGGAAAGTCCTGGAAATTTTGGGGGTGGAGCCTGGGACTGGCAGGATTTGGGGAGGGACCTCAGCAGGTAATAGTGTATAGCACTATTGGAGTCCACCCTCCAAAGCAGCCATTTTCCCCAGGGGAACTGATCTCTTTTGCCTGGAGACTGGTTATAATACCAGGAGATCTCAGGCCACCCCTGGAGGTTAGCAATCCTAGCAGCATTGGGTATGCTGCACTGAGCTCTTTGGAGGAAAAACAGGATAAAAACGTATTAGGTCAGTGGTTTAAAAACAGCCCTGTAAGGTAGGACAGTATCATTACCCCATTAATGGACTGGCTCTCTTTCTAGCACTGCAACCCAGATCCATCATGAAAATCCCTGCAGCTACTTTTTAACGTTTAAAAAGCCACCACTTTTAAGGAGCTGTTGGATAGATACCTGGGTTTGACCTGGGTTTTGTTTGCAGCTTCTCCCATTGCTGTATGGCTGGCTGGAAGGAATGGTTGGGAAACTGGTGTTCTGTGCAAACTCAGGAACTCTGGTTCCGGAGAGCCAGTTTGGTGTAGTGGTTTGGAGCACGGACTCTAATCTGGGAGAACCGGGTTTGATTCCCCACTCCTCCACGTGCTGCTGCTGGTGTGACCTCGGGTTAGTTACTAGCTCTTTCAGAGCTGTTCTCTCAGGGAGCTCTCTCAGCCCCACCTACCTCACAGGGTGTCTGTTGTGGGGAGCTCTCAAAAGAGCTCTCTCAGCCCCACCTACCTCACAGGGTGTCTGTTGTGGGGAGGGGAAGGGATCGTAAGCTGCTCTGAGACTTTTTTTGGGTAGTGAAGGGTGGGGTATGAATTCAGTCTCTTCTTCTTAAAAGAAAAAAAAAATCTATTCCCCTAAAAACTGGATCTGACAACCTATATAAATTTAGGCATGACGCTCGCCCCCCTGGAAATCCTACTAGGAGACCAGCTGTGGAGATGTTAACCAGCCTTTTCCCTCGAGCTTCCACGTCTATCTTTGCAAGCGAGGACTAGAATTTTTTTTAATGAAATCTGCAAATACTGAGCTGTGTGCTGTTATCAGATACGATGGTGTGATTGTCGGCGACATAGAATTGTAGAATCATAGAGCTGGAAGGGCCATCTAGTTCGACCCCCTGCACTAATACAAGAATGGATTCGACTCTGCTGCTATTTTCTGTTATGTTTTCTTTCTCTTTTTCCTCTGCAGCAGCCCAGGAGGAATGGAAAGTGTCGAAACTGAAGGTACCTGTGGATTATCTTTTGTCTCTCTTAACCGGCTCGGTGTCGGGCTGCCAAATTAGAAGAGCCCTGCTGGAGACTAGGGGTCCGCTTCGTTCAGCGTCCTGTTTCCCCCAGTAGCCACTTAAATGTTTTGGGGAAGCTCATGAGCAGGGCAGGACAGCAGAACTGACATATCAGGTATACTGCCTCTGTACGTGGAGGTTCATAGTCATTGATAGGCCTGTTCTGCCTGGATGTGGAACTCCCAGGAACCAGTGACTCCGGGGAGCGTCTGCGCGTAAAGAGCTCTGCTGTGTCAACCTCAACAGAAGCAAGACGGCTGCTGCTCAGGGTTGCCAGCTCTGGATTGGGAAATTCCCGGAGATTTGGAGGTGGAGCCTGGGGAGGGTGGGGCTTGGGGAGGGGAGGGACCCCAGCAGGGTATAGTGCCCTCGATTCCTTCCAGCCTCCAAAGCTGCCATTTTTCTCCAGTGGAGCTAACCCTGTAGATCTTTGGAGATCAGTTGTAATTCCCGGAGATCTCCAGGTGCCACCTGGGGATTGGCAACCACCCTGCTACATTGTACCCCGTGTTCTTTCTCTCCTTTGTTTCCAGGAGCACAGGCGGGCCTTCGAGAGGATGTGGCTCGGGTTTCTTAAGCACAAGGTGAGTGCCGGAGGCCGTGGGAGTCCTTGGATTACCATCACAAAGATCCTGTTCCCCGATGACTGTGGTCCCCGTGGCTCGGGATGCCTCCTGTCCTGGGAGGGATTGAAACGTTTGGGTTCCCCCACCAGTGAACTCTCTCGGTTCTCGAACGGCGGGCTGTCTCCCAAAAGTGGGCCACGACACCCTTGCGTGTGGGTTGCAAGGCGCCAACTTCTGAGCCCTGGGCCCCAGTCCTCCCAGTTGAGGGTTAAAGTGAAGAGAGAGCTGGGCTGCGGCATTCCCTCCTCCCCCTCCCCCGCACTAAGAACATAAGAGAAGCCAGTGCTGGATCGGACCAGTGGCCCATCCAGTCCAACACGCTGTCATACAGTGGCCAAAAAGACCAGGTGCCCTCAGGAGGTCCATCAGTAGGGCCAGGACACTAGAAGCCCTCCCACTGTCCCCCCCCCCAAGCACCAAGAATACAGAGCATCACTTGCCCCAGACTGAGAGTTCCTATCTGTACCTTGTGGCTAACAGCGACTGTTGGACCTCTGCTCCATATCTATATATCTAATTCCGAAGTGGCCTCCTCCGTGCGGATATCTAAATCCGCGCGGGGGGACACTTGTGGGGGGAAGGAGGTTTTTCTTCATACGTGGGGGACTCTCCAAATTTGCAGAAAAATCTAAAAACTTTCAAAAAATATTCGGGGGATATTTAAATCCCCCGAAAAGTAAAAGAGTGTCCCCTGCACATGCGCAGGGAACGTTCTGGCTGTTGTGGGGGAGGCTCAGTGGCCCGGGGACTGTGAGCTGCTCAGGGCTCAGTCGCCGGTTGGGGGGGGGGGGGAGAAGGCTTGGTGGGTCGCCACCGCTTGCCCCAGGGAGGGGAGGGGGTGGCAAGAGTAGTGACGGGGCTCGCCGCTGCCGCTTACCCTGGGAAGGGGGGGGGGTGGCAGGAGGACTGGGATACTCCCCCCCCCCCGGCGAGTATCTCGGGTGCCCCGTCTTGTGTTTATCTAATTCCCTTTTGAAGCCGCCCATGCGTGTAGCCGCCACCCCCTCCTGTGGCAGTGAATTCCACGTGTTAATCACTCTTTGGGTGAAGAAGGACTTCCTTTTACCTGTTCTAATCCGACTGCCCAGCCATTTCACGGAGTGCCCCCGAGTTCTTGTCTTGTGAGAAGGGGAGAGAAGGACTTCTTTCTCTACCCGCTCTATCCCATGCATAGTCTTATAAACCTCGCTCATGTCCCCCCTCAGCCGCCGTTTCTCCAAGCTAAAGAGCCCCAAGCGCTTCAACCTTTCTTCATAGGGAAAGTGTTCCAACCCTTCTATCATTCTACTTGCCCTTTTCTGCCCTTTTCCCAAAGCTATAATATCTTTTTTGAGGTGTGGCGACCACTCTGTCTGCAAAGCGGCAGCGCCATTGGGGTCAGTGGGCTGGTTGCTGACTCTGGAGCCGAGGCAGTTGGCCAACCCATACCGCCCTCTGGAGGTGGCCTGGCCCGGTATCGACATGACCGGATGTGATGTTTGTCCCTCCTCTCTTCCTGCCGTGCCTGCAGCTACCCAGCAGCCTCTACAAGAAGGTCCTGGTGATCCTGCACGACTCCATCCTGCCTCACATGAATGAACCCACTCTCATGATCGACTTCCTGACAGTTGCGTATGACATCGGTGGGTCAACAAAAACCTAGCATTTGGTGTTGTGATTACTGATCCACCCAAAAGGAGGTGGTTGTTTGAGGAGACTTAGAATGAGGAGGAGGAGGAGATTGGATTTATACTCTGCCCTTCACTACCCAAAGGAGCCTCAGAGCAGCTTACGATCTCCTTTCCCTTCCCCTCCCCACAACAGACACCCTGTGAGGTAGGTGGGGCTGAGAGAGCTCTGAGAGAACAGGTTTGAGAGAACTTGTGAGTGACCCAAGGTCACACCAGCAGTTGAATGTGGAGGAGTGGGGACTCAAATCCGGTTCTCCCAGATTAGAGTCCGCGCTTCTAACCACTACACCAAACTGGCTGTCAAAGATCTGTCCACGTATCTAGTGAGTCTTCCAGAAGATCTCCTGGCTAAATAGCAATGGTAGGGGTCCCCAAACTTTTTTGGTGCCAGTTTGTTATAGAGGGCCAGATTTTACATACATTGGACTTTGTCCGGACCATGTGTGTCATAAAATGTAATGCCAGGTAGTGGAGATATAAACTTTATGAAGGACACAAACACAATTTTTTAAATTTAAAAACATGCTTGAAACATTAGCATTCTTGCCATATTTTGTTTATTTAACAGTCTCTGATAACTGACACTTCTTGCTCTGAATTATTGCATCAAAATGTCTGGGCTGTTGCAATCTGGGAGGGGGAGGAGCCTCAGCCCAGTGCAGGGAGCAGAAGCTTGCCTATCTATCTCTCCTGAGCGATTGAGTGAGTCTGGGAAAGCAAGCTATGACACAACAGCAGCAGCAGTACTAGAGGAAGAAGCAGGAGACAGCCAGTCCCTTGCAGGCCTGATAGAAGCCCTCTAGGGGCCTGATCTGACCCCCGGGCTGCATGTTTGACATCCCTGCTTTAGACGATGCATCCACCTGGACTGAATCAAGACCTAGGTTCCCTGTCTCATTACCCGTGCTGGAAATCTTACATTTGGGTGCAGGCTTGTGGAATACAATATCCCCACACCTTTTGTTACTAGCTACTACCGGCAATGTCCCTGGTGCAGCTGGCCATTTTGTCTGAACCTAGTGTCAGTGTCTTTCCTTACTGTTACTATTGTTGCCATGATCTTGCTGTATTCCTCCCATTGAACTTCAGACTTTAAATTTACTTTGCCTCTCTTATAGGTGGAGCCATCAGTCTTCTCGCCTTGAATGGATTGTTTGTTCTGATTCTCCATCATAACCTGTAAGTTAAGTGCGCAGACTCTAATCTGGGAGAACTGGGTTTGAGTCCCCACTCCTCCACTTGCACCTGCTGGATGGCCTTGGGCAAGCCGTAGTTCTGGCACAGCTGTTCTTGAAAAAGAGCAGTTTCTGTCAGAGCTCTCTCAGCCCCACCTCCCTCACAGGGTGTCTGTTGTGGGGAGGGGAAGGGACAAGAGATTGTAAGCCGCTCTAAGACTCCGAGTGAAGGGCGGGGTATAAATCCAATCTCTTCTTCTTCTTCTTCAATAATGCTTCTGTGGCCAGATCTAATATGAATAATGGAGTGAGCTGGTTAATTGGTCTGTACCACTGTAGGCAAATAATTACTTTTCTTTTTTACTGTATTTATTCAAAAGGAAGACAACTCCCTTTAGTTATATACCAGTCTCTCTAATCTTTCTCTCTCTCTCTGAGTTAAAGCATGTCATGTGGTCTGTTTTTGTCCTCCTTATGTAGGGAGTATCCTGATTTTTATAAGAAACTCTACAGTCTTCTGGACCCCTCCATCTTTTACGTGAAGTACCGCGCCAGATTTTTCCGTTTGCTGGATCTCTTCTTGTCGTCTTCGTAAGTACGGGCACGAGAAAAAGGCTGCAAGCCCTGTTTAAACGCTGGGCTTTCCCACATGCTCGTTTTCCTTGCGTGTGCCTTTCTGTTGTTTTGTTTGTTTTCTGATCTGCACGTGTTTTGATCCCTCCAGTGGACGATTCACTATTGCATTGCGGTGTGTCCGACATAAAAACCTGCAGTTTAAATCTACAAGGAGATGTTGGGCATAAAGTGATGTAATATCGAATCAGCCACTGGAGGCAGCAAAACACATGGAATAGAAAGAAACCTTGAAGTAACAGGAACACACAAGCAAGGAAAAAAGGGAGTGGGGAAAAGGCCTTCGCTTGGATTTCCACAAGCAGGTGGACGGCTCCTTTGCTGCCTCCAGTTTTGCTCTCAAAAAGCTGCTGTTATCTTTTCCGGGAGTGAGGGATAAAGGAGAGATGGCTTTGAGGACCTGGTTTTCCCCCATTGTGTTTTAAAAGAGTTACGGGAAGAGTCAAAGCTGCCTTCACCAACCCATTGAAATCGCTGTTTGACCAGACAGCAGAATAAGGTGGGAGGATGCTCAAGGGAGAGAAGGAGCTGCCGCCTCAAGGTGCGAGCGCCATTGTCAAATGTTCCTGTCTCCTCGCATGTAGAAAGTTAGCACAATAGTGGCATGTAGACTTTCTGTTTCCAAGAGGGTTCCCCCCCCCCCATCTCAATCAATCGTTTATTATGGCAATAGACCATTGCAAATAAAACATACGTTAGCAAAATAGTTACAACAGCAAACCTTTATCGGCATAACAACAGCAGCCTTCGGTGCAGGAACGGCAAACAAGCAAAACAGTTAATTCACTACCCCTTCTGCTGAAAAAGAACTCTTACATGCTCTGTAAAGGAAGTTTGCCACCACTTTGATAGTATCAGCCCTGTTTGGGGCTGGAAAGTTTATTATCTTACTTTCCTCGGATTTGCCCTCCAGGGATCGCAGTAGAGGGTCGAGGGGATAAGCGCGTAAATCCTGGTAAAACCTGCAAGTCAGAAGTATATGGTCCGTTCCGTCAATCTCCTTTAGCTCACAGGGACATAATCTATCTGGGAATGGTATTTTTTTTTAAATCTCCCATATAACACAGCTGAAGGGAGCATGTTCAAACGGGCCAGTGTGAATACCCTTCTAATATAGGGATCAATCAGACAGCAAAATAGTTGCAAGGATATATATATATATGCAGCTTTGCATTAAGAAGAATAAAAATAACAAATATATCGCACTGCACCAGCACTGTATCGGCCGCACAGAATCTGACAGCTCCGTCTGAGGTTCCCAGTTCATGGTCTTCTAAAAGAACGGAGGCCTACCAGTCCTCTGATCTTTCCCTGAAAGGACCCCCCCCTTTCCTTTTTTTAACTGCCAGGAATGAGAATCTCCCACCTGCAAGCTGAAGTAGTGCTCAGATATCGTTGAAAGAAGTTACACAAGTTTCTGGAGGATGAGTCCAATCAGTGGCTGTTAGCCATGATAGCTAAATGGAACCTCCATGTTCAGGGGCAGTAACCCCTAAAGAACGACTTGCAAGACTCGGGCCCCTGTGCCCTACTTATAGGCCCTCTGTGCCACCTTTTTAGCTGCCATGGGAAACAGGATGCTGGACTAGACAGACCCTAGAGTTTGGCCCAGCAGGGGAGGGTGCCTTAATATAAAAAAATGAGCTCAGTTTTTCTTGGGTGACTTTCTTGAGAAGCTTTGTTCCACAATTCTAGACTGGAACCCCAAAGCAAAGCAAATGAGAGCTTTCCCTCCCTTCTTTCGGTGAGCCAATTTGTAGTAGTGGCTAGGAGCGCGGACTCTAATCTGGGAGAACTGGGTTGGATCCCCCACTCCTCCACATGCAGCTGCTGGTGTGTCCTTGGATCAGTCACAAGTTCTACGCCAGTTTGGCGTAGTGGTTATGTGCACGGACTCTAATCTGGGAGAACCAGGTTGGATTTCCCCACTCCTCTGCATGCTTCTGCCGGTGTGACCTTGGGTCAGTCACAAGTCCTCTCAGAGCTGTTCTCTCAAGGGCAGTTCTCGAGAGAGCTCTCTCAGCCCCACTTCCCTCACCGGGTGTCTGTTGTGGGGAGGGGAAGGGAAAGGAGTTTGTGAGCCGCTCTGAGACTCCTTTGGGTAGTGAAGGGCGGGGGTATAAATCCAATCTTCTCTCTTCTTTTTCCAACAGGCACTTGCCATCATACCTGGTCGCGGCCTTTGCCAAGCGCCTGGCACGCCTCTCCCTCGCCGCCCCGCCCGACGCCCTGCTGATGGTTATCCCCTTCATCTGCAACCTCTTGCGGAGGCATCCCTCTTGCCAAGTGCTCGTCCACAGGCCCCACGGCCCCGAAGGTGAAAAGAAAGGGGAAGGGAGACCCCTAGCTGCTTCTGTCAGTCCAGCATCTGGCACGGCTCTTCCTTGGGCAGTCTTATGCATTGATGCAGTTTTGGGACACTTGTGATGAAATCCACGCGAGGACCTGTGGGACTAATGCCGTGTGCTACTTACTAAGGCCCGTGTGCTGCTGGCTTGTGTGGGTGCGCTGGGACCACATGGTGCTTTCCTGTACGTCTTCCACATCGATGCCACGGAAGAGCCAGCGCTTGGGGTGGGGCAGAGCATCGGCTTTGTGTGCAGAAGGTCCCGAGTTCAGTCCCCAGTATCTCAGGTATTGAGGGCAGGTCTGTACCGGGCATACCTGGGGCATACCTGTACCTGGGGCATACCGGGTATACCTGTACCTGGCATACGGCAGCCCGTCTTCTTCTGAGGAATGAGAAAAGTCCCGCATGAAGCTGCCTTATCCTGAACTAGACCATCGGCCCGATCAAGGCCAGTATTGTCTACTCAGACTGGCCGAGGCTCTCCAGGGTTTTATGCAGAGGTCTTGCACGTCACCTGCTGTCGGATCCTTTTAACTGGAGGTGCCGGGGATCGAACCTGGGACTTCCCGCATGCCAAGCGGAGGCTCTATCCCCTAGTCGTGGACCCTCCCATGAACACATGAAGCTTGCCTCATCCTGGATCAGACCCTCGGTTGCTCAAGGGCAGCATTGCCAACTCAGACTGACTGCAGCTATCCAGGCTCCTTCATGTCGCCTGCTGGTCTATTTCAACTGCTGGGGATTGAACCTGGGACCTTCGGCATGCCGAGCAGACGCTCTGCCAGTGAGCCACAGCCCCTCCCCCCGATACCTCTTCAGGGGTATGCTCTTCCTCTCCTAATTCCCATCCAGACTACTGTCTCCCTCGGATGTCATGTTTATGGGCCCTGGCGTGGAAAGGAGACACTGTGGCTCAGTCCCCATGACCCTTGGTTTGCATGCCTGCTTCCAGGCAGTTTTTGAGTCATCGCTTTCTCTGTCTTCTGTAGAGATGTCAGCTGATCCTTATGCAATGGAGGAAGAAGACCCTTCGGAGAGCCGGGCTTTAGAGAGCTCCCTCTGGGAGATACAGGTGAGTCTCGGGAAGAGTTCTCAGAGAAGTTTAAGGGATCATCTCCAAAATTATGTTGAATGATACAATGATGGCCTGGGTTGCTGCCCCCTGTCAGACAACACGGAGCATTGTGTTTTCAGATGCTCGTTCCAGTTGAAGGACACCAGCTCTTCCCTGGGTGTAGAAAAGTAGTAGGTCAGCGGAAGTGTTCCCTCTAAGCTGAGTTAGTGCGAGCTAACTCAACAGTTTTTTAGCCCCCGGCTCACACGGTTTCGTCTTCGCTCAGGCAGGACAGCTCCAGAGCAAACCAAGTTATGCCGTCGCCAAATCGCTCGCTCACAACTTTTAACGTCGGTAGCTCACAAAGTAGGATTTTTGCTCACAAGACTCCACAGCTTAGAGCAGGGGTGGACCAACTTGCTTAACATAAGAGCCACACAGAATAAACAGCCGGTGTTTGAGAGCCGCAAGATGTGAACGAATATTGCACACATGGTTTTATTGACAAATATGCAAATTTGTTTTTTTATTAACATTAAACTGATAACTTTAGATGGGGACGGAGGGGAGGAAGGAAGGAAGGAAGGAGATACACGGGGAGGGGGGGGAGGGAGAGGGGGGAAAGAAAGCAACTTTAAATGCATCCTCTAAGCTCCCCCCTGCCTCCACACCGACTAGCTTGGCTTGGAGATGGGATTTAAAGAGACAAAGGCCTTCTCCAAGTTAAAGTTGCTTTGATTCTCTGCTCCCCCCACCCCCAATCAACCCTACCCATGGAGGGGAATAATAGCTGGGGAAGGGAAGACCGATTGGGGAGGCATGCCTCCCCATTACTTCTCCAGCCACCCTGCCAGGAGCCGCACAATATGTGTGAAAAAGCCGCATGTGGCTCCCGAGCCACAGTTTGGCCACCCCTGGCTTAGAGGGAGCATTGGTCAGCGGTAAGGATTTTGCGTAGCCTTTGCATCATGCGCGAGTTTACAACATTCAGTGAGCGCCCTGCAGGAGACACGTCAGATGCCACACCTGACGTCTGTGACCATAGAATTTGAAGTTGTGCTACCGAACATTAAATGGTTCTAAAAAGGTGTCCCAAGCAGGGGTTGGGAGCAATGACCAAGGAGAATCGGGGCATTTCCCTAATCCCCTTGCAAAGAGAGAACATTCTACGCCTAGAAAGACGTCTCCATGCCTGATTTGAGGGTTTGAGCCCAAGATGCCAAGGTCCTAGTCTTAACACTCTAATCACTACACCACGCGAAGTCATCTCTCTACAGTTGAGCTACTCCACATGAAACACAGGCTGGGGGCGGGGGGAGCCATCCTCCTCAGCACAGCTGTGACTTAAACAAACTGTCCCCCCCTCCCCCCCCGGTTATTCTTGGTGCCTCAGACTCTGCAGAGACATTACCACCCGGAAGTGGCTGAAGCTGCTGCATCAATCAACACGGCGCTGTCTGAGATGGAGGATGACTTGATGGAGCTCATGGAACTGACTTCTGATGAGGTAATGGTGGCTTGAATGGGGCCGATTTCCTGAGGCGTGAGATTTGAGCTTAGCGGTAGAAGGTAGGGATGACTCCCGATGGGACACAAAATTTGTTTTGCTTTTTCTCTCCAGTGATCCAGAGTTAGTTTTACTTTATCTCTCCAGCAATCCAGGGTTAGTTTTGCTTTATCTCTCCAGCGATCCAGGGTTAGTTTTGCTTTGCCTCTCCAGCAATCCAGGGTTGGTTTTGCTTTATCTCTCCAGCGATCCAGGGTTAGTTTTGCTTTGCCTCTCCAACGATCCAGGGTGGGTTTTGCTTTATCTCTCCAGCGATCCAGGGTGGGTTTTGCTTTATCTCTCCAGCGATCCAGGGTGGGTTTTGCTTTGCCTCTCCAGCGATCCAGGGTTAGTTTTGCTTTGCCTCTCCAGCGATCCAGGGTTAGTTTTGCTTTGCCTCTCCAGCGATCCAGGGTTAGTTTTGCTTTGCCTCTCCAGCGATCCAGGGTTAGTTTTGCTTTGCCTCTCCAGCGATCCAGGGTTAGTTTTGCTTTCTCTCCCTAATGCCTGCCCTCTGTTGATGTGCAGTTCTCTTAGTTTCCCTCACTAAAGAAAATGGGAAATTGCCCTGACCTGGATAGCCCAGGCAAGCCCGATTTCATCAGATCTGGGAAGCTAAGTACTTGGATGGGAGGTCTCCAAGGAATACCAGGGCCGGGAGGCAGAGGCTGGCTATCAGTCCACTTCTCTGAAACATCCTCCCTGGGCCAGTAGGCGTTGCCAGAGGTCACCATCAGTTCCAGGCACGGGCACACACGCATGCAATGCAAAAAATACCAAAACCCCGTCAATAGCTTTGCTTTGGTAGCAGCTGCCACCACAATAAAAGGATCATCACTGGGTGACTGGAGGGAAGCTGGGGCAACCGTTTTGTAGCTGGCTGTGCCTCCTGCAGCAGCCATTTTATGGCAGCCGTTTTGTAGGGTCCCCTGCTCCAGGCAGTGGGGTCTGCCGACAAAGCAGTCATCCTTGCTTTGACTTTGCCAACTAGGCAGCGCCACTGACCCAGGTTAGAGGTTGGGGTGGCGGCTGACTGGACACGAGCACTAGTTCAGCCTTAAAGCACTTGCTTCTCACGCAGCAGGTCCCACGTTTCATCCCCAGCACTTTCATTTTAAAGAAGCTCAGGTGCCAGGATGTCAGCTTCAGACTGTGGAGAGCTGCAGCCGGAGTTCTCGCCGGCCCTACTAAGCTAAGGGGGCCGACAGTCTAACTTTGTGTAAGGCAGCTCTGTAGGCTCAGTGGCGTGTGCTGTGCCAGCCGAAATGCCATTTATCGGTACCTCCCGTTAAATAATTTCAGGGAGATGGAGTGGTATCTGCCTTGAGAAACTGGAGTAGTCCTCCCAATCAGAGGAGACCGTACTGAGCAAGATGGACCAATGGTCTGACTTGATAGAGAGCCCCTTCAGAGGCCACCTGAATCAGGGGTTTCCCGACCTGCAGCTCATATTGGTTTGGCCCCCGCAGAATGCGAATCTTCAAGGATAACGTCTGGGTGTCTAAAGTCATCCTCAGAATTATAACACCAGTCATAATTTATTTATTTATTATTTGCCTTTATATCCTGCCCATCCCGCGAGCGGGCCCAGGGCGCATAACGCCCGTGTAATAAATACAGTTCCAATTCAAAACACGATAAAAACCATGATAGCAATTAAAACAATGGGTACAGCTATATAATGGCAACAGAAGTCTAGAACCCCCACCTGAAAAACCCGAATTAAAATAATAATAATAATAAAATAAACAGAATAAATAAAACGCGAACTGGGAAAAAGTGGCCGCTGAGGAAAAACAACAGCTATAGAAGCAAAGGAGGGCGCTCTGTCTGGGTCTGTATGCCGGCTGCTCGCCTCTCACACCCAAAGCTGATTAGGCTAGAATCAGGGTCTCATCAGAATGAATGCAGGGAGAAAGGAAATACTGTTTTAAACAGAGAGTGATTAAAGTGTGGAATTTGCTGCCTGAGAATACAGTGATGGCCACAGGAATAAACAGCTTTAAATGGGGGATTAGATAGATTAATGGAAGATAAGTCTATCGATGGCCACTAGCCTTGGGGACTGAGGGGAACTTCCACATTCAGGGGCAGTCAGCCTCTGAATCCCAGAGCCAGGAGAAGAAGGAGAGTAGAGAAGAAGAGATTGGATTTATACCCGCCCTTCACTTGGAGTCTCAGAGCGGCTTACAAACTCCTTTCCCTTCCCCTCCCCACAACAGACACCCTGTGAGGTAGGTGGGGCTGAGAGAGCTCTTTCCCAAGCTGTCCTTGAGGGAACAGCTGGTACAGAGCTATGGCTTGCCCAAGGTCATCCAGCCAGGTGCAAGTGGAGGAGTGGGGAATCAAACCCGGTTCTCCCAGATTAGAGTCCACGCACTTAACCACTACACCAAACTGGCAGCATCAGAGGGAGGCAACATCAGAGGAAGGCCTCAGCCTCTGTGTTGGCCATCCAGAGGCACTGGTTGGCCACTGTGTGAGGCAGGATGCTGGACTAGATGGACTGTTGGTCTGATCCAGTAGGGCTCTTCTGTTGTTCTTACGTCCTGAAAAGAAAAGAAAGCCACACCTGCTGCAAAAGCTGCCTTGGAACAAAAACAAAGCGAAAACCCAAACCAGCAAGTCCAGAAGAACAGATAACAGATAATAAAACTGGGAAAAGAAAATGCAGGCCCCACCACTCAGTCAACTGTAAATGGGGTCTGACTCTTTCTATATTTTAGCAATCTGCTTAGAACTAATAAGTTAAGAGGTACATAGGGCATCTGGGTGTGTTGCAGATGACAACTTGGAGGGAGAGGGTGTCCCAGAAAGGAATGTGGAAGACGTTTCTCTCTCTCTGTCTCTTTCTCCCTGCTAGATCTTTGACAGAGACCTAAAGAAAAAAGCCACCACTGTCCCTTTGGAATTTCAACGAGTCACGGGTCTGTTTGGCCAGAAGGACGATGTTTTGGCAGAATACTTCACACTGGAATGATGCACACTTTCCTTGGTAAACACTGTATAATAAAACTTTTTTATTCAGTTTATGGCATTGACTTATTAATTAGGTGGTTCATAATTACAGCACATCGTAAGAGCACTGGAAGAACGCAGATGGCTCCAACCCGGGGAACACCCTGTCCCCCTCCGATGGCCTCCTTCTTGGTGCTTCTTGGAAACCCACAAGCAGGGACTGCTTCGCCCTCCCTCCCCTTTTCCAGTTGCACCCCCACCAAATGGTGCTCAGATACACTGCTTCTGACTAGGGAGGTTATGTGTAGCCATCCCAGCTTATAGACTGGTTCTCGTCCTTGAATTTTTTGTCAGCTTTTAAAGCCGTCATCGTGAGAACTTCATATAGAAATGTCACAGGTTATGTGTGCCGATATGGTGTGGTGATTGGAGTATTAGGCCATGACCAGGGAGCCCCGGGTTCAGATCCCCAGTCGGACATAAAGATCACGGGAAGGACCTTGGGCCGAGCATGGTCTGACCCGCCTTGCCAGTTTGTTGTGAGGATAAAACAAAGGAAGGAAATAAACCACCCTGAGTTCCTTGTATGAAGGGGTAGGATAAAAATGTGATAAATCACATGTTTTGTGCTATGGGGGCTTTTAACCTAAGACTGACAGTTTCCACCTCCCTACGTATATCTATATTCATATACTGAGGTTTCACTTTGTGCATCTGATGAAGTGGGATCTAGTTCGTGGAAGCTCCAACCACAATAAAGCTGGTGTTCATTCAGGCATGGGTCCCCAGTGTGGTGCCTGTGGCTGCAATGGCACCCCCAACACCTTGGCACTCCCAAATAGTGGTTTAGAAAGTGGGTGGGGCCTGGAGTGGCTTTTGCCCAGCAAGGCTTCTGATTGGCCACAGGAGATTTGATTGTCTGCAGATTTTTAAAAACATGGTTTCAGCAGCAGCTGCCACCACAGCACAAGGATCTTCCCGGTATGACTGAAGGTAAGCTGGGGCAGGCATCTTGTGGCTGGCTCTGCCTCCGGCAGCGGCCATTTTGTGGCAGCCATTTTGTGGCTGAGCCCCACCACACTGTGGACGAATTCCAAAGGTGCCTGCCGGCTGAGGAAGGTTAGGGACCTCTGCTTTAAGGTGACACATGACTCCCTTTTTTGTCTGTCCACAGAGGAGCTACCTCTCTGGAAACGTACGTCCTTCCCACGTGCATCCTCTTCTCCCCTTACCTTTCTTGGTCAGATTTTTTATCACAAGTCTTTGAAGGCCGGGACATCGTCTTCTACTCTGTGTGTGCACTGGTGGTGCAATACCAGTGATCTGGTCCTATTGACTCGGTAAAACTGTGTCCCCTTTGTTCAGAAGTTGGCGCCAAACGGCATCACACAATCCGCGTCGTGTTCTTCCAGCCCCGTTGGCTGATGACAGCCGGAGGACTCCTCTTTCTCCTCTCTCCCTGGCAAAAAACCGTCTTGCCCTTGAAACACAGGTGTGCACTCTGCCTCCTCAAAGAGTTCGGCTTATCTTTCAGCTCCATCGCGGGGGGAGGAGAGGCAGGCTTGACGCGTTCTCCTTGGATGCTCTGGAAAGCCGGCTGTGATAAATATTAAAAGTGCGGGCTGCGGCGACAGCGCGGGTCCTTATCGGCCTGCGCACCCGCTTGCCACTACAGCTTCCCGGGTCTCTGCGGGCTTGGAGATTATAGATGCTCTAATCATTTCTGGTATGAACGGCAAGGTGCAATGGAAGCGGGAGGCAGAGGGAGGCATAAATCACTTCTGCTGCGGTTTTGATTTTTATCAGTTTTTTTTTTAAAAAAAAACACAGAAATTATGATTATTGCACAAGAGGCACCTCTGTGGAAACGCTGCTTGGCCCCCTTCTGTCTCAGTGAGAATGAGCTGATTTCCTCGCTAGGGAAGAATAGCTTAGAGAGGCTGCCAGCTGGATCTCAACTTAGATTTTTTGGCCTGTCCCTTTTTCTGAGGAGCTCAGGGTGAGAATCATGGAATCATAGAGTTGGAAGGGACCTCCAGGGTCATCAAGTCTAACCCCCTGCACAATGGAGGAAATTCTCGAAATACCTACTCTGCACACCCCCAGTGGCCGCTGTTTCATGCCCAGAAGATGACAAAAAACCGTCCAGGATCTCCGGCCAAATGAGCCTGGAGGAACACTGCAATCAGCATTTCCCTGGGCGCGTAAGAAAGGGCCACAAGAACTAAGCACTGATGCCACCCTTCCTGCCCTCCCTCTCACAGAATCAGCACTGCTGACAGATGGCCATCAAGCCTCTGTCTGAAAACCTCCAAAGAAGAGAGCTCACCATGGTTTCCTGCCTCTCTATCCCTTAATTTTTTTTTATCCTGGTCTTCCTCCAAGCTCCGAGTCTAACCAACTAGATAAACAACTGTGAGGTCACAAATGCAGTCGCAATGAAGTTCTTCATACAATCCTTACTTAATTAGTCCTGCTCAAGGACAAATAAACAGTTTTATTTAAGAGATCATCAGAGACATGAAATAAGACATGAAATAAGCGGGTTATGAGAACAAATGATAGATCGGAGCCTTGTGGCACCTGAAAAGACTAAACACGTTTCATGACGCGCTGTTCTTGGCTATAGATCCAACGGAGTTAGCCATGTTAGTCTCTTGCAGGAAAATGGTAAAAAGCCCAGTAGCACCTTTAAGACTAACAAACTTTATTGTAGCATAAGCTTTTGGGAGCACAGCTCTCTTCGTCAGATGAGGGAGGTCCCTAATCTAGCTATACTAACACTCAGGGGTCCTTTCGTAAAAAAAGAGGTGCAGGAGCTCATTAGCATAACTCATTAGCATATGCCCCGTCCCCTGACATCACCAGAAGTGTGTCAGAAAGGGAATGTCAGTTTCAGCCTCATTATATCCTATGGGCCATTGAAATCAATGGCAAAAACTCATAGGGTATATGAGGGGCTGGAGGAAAGGGGGTTTGAGGGAGAGGCTCCAAACTTGCAGGGTAGCTGCTGGGGCCTCTCCTCGAAATACCCGCCAAGTTTCAAGAAGATTGGACCACGTGGTCCAATTCTATGGGCCCCCAAACAGATTGTCCCATCCCCTCCATTGTTCTCTATGGAGGGAAAAAATGTTAATTTTTTTCCTACCATAGAGAACAATGGAGGGAATGGGGGCAACCTGTTTGGGGGCCTGTAGAATTGGACCCCCTGGTCCAATCTTCTTGGAACTTGGTGGGCATTTCGAGGAGAGGCCCCAGCAGCTACCCTGCAAGTCTGGAGCCTCTCCATCAAACCGCCTCCCCGCCAGTGGCTTTTAAAGTTGCCGCCGAATTTCGGCGGCAATTCGGCGCAAGTTGAATCAGATTAGAGAATCTGATTCAGCCCGTGGCTGCCCTACTGGCCAGTCCTGAGCTGGCAGAGCTTCACTCCGCCTCACTCCGGCCCCAACGGACCCCTGCTAACACTCCTTCAGCTGCCCCCCTGTAGGGTATTCTTCTGATTTTCTTCAAATAGATGCACTATAGACCCTGGGTATTCCAACATGCCTAAGATATTTTCTGGTAGAAGATTTAGCCCAGGGGCCCCCAATGTAATGCCCACCAACAGCAGAAGAAGAGTTGGTTTTTATACCCTGCTTTTCTCTTACCTTAAGGACTCTCAAAGCAGCTTCCAATCTCCTTCCCTTCCTCTCCCCACAACAGGCACCTTGTGAGGCAGGTGGGGCTGAGAGACTGACCCGAGGTCACCCAGCTTGGCTTCATGTGGAGGAGGTATGGGGAATCAAACCCAGTTCTCTAGATCAGAGTCCGCCACCCTGTCTCTAAACACATTTCCTGGCGCCGGTCAAATGCTTTTAGGTCGTGGGTGGAGCCAGGTGCGGTTTCTGCCCAGCAAGGCTTGCGATTGTATTTATTGGCTGTGCAGATTTTTTAAAATGTTACTTTGGCAGCAGTTGCCGCCCTGGCACATGGATTGTCACTGTGTGACTGTGGGTAAGCTGCGGCAGCCATTTTGTGGCTGGCTTTGCCTCCTGCAGCAGCCATTTTGTGACATCCGTTTGGTGGCTATGCCCATCACGCTACATCAGAACTCCCAACAGTACCCACAGGCTCAAAAGGTTTGGGGATACCTGATTTAGTCAGTCGCTAACCTATATAAATATTCCAGCTGGGATGGGTTGGGGTGGAGTGGAATCGGTCAATAAATAAAAACAAGCCCGTGAGAAACCAAAGGGTGAGTAGGTTGAAATCCTAAACTCACACATACAAATCTCTTCCTCCAAAACTGTATAAGCTCTTACGGGCCGAGGCAGGCTAATGTCACCCTCCGCGCACAAAACGGATGACATAAATAAATTTATTCATGTTATATTTTCCAGTGGCTGTTATCCTTCATTTGCAAACAAAATGCACAATCCCAGAGTACAGGGAAGCAAGTTTTATTACATTTCCATAAAAGCCAATGTATAAAATTTCAAGCATTTACTCTCTGATATGTAATATTTAATTTTTCACCGATCGAAGCGGCTGCACACTAAATTCTACTAAGACTCCCATGACTGTTTTAAGATAACATTTGGCATTTCATGGTGTGTTGAACAAACGGCCAGATGGGGAAATCGTATGCAGCAACCGTTCTACAGTCTGGTGAGAGAACAGGTTGGTTCATCATATATGGTTTAATACGTACATGGGGGGGGGGGGATAAGTTGTTCTTGCAACTCTTGCCTCGTTTGCTTACACGTTTCTGAGAAAACGGCACATCCTCAAAATGATCAAATGCTGGGTTTTTAAGGAAGTTCCAAGCTTCGTTTTCAGACCCTGGGCAATGGTTTCTCCCTTCTTCCTAGGACATGTGAGAAGGGAGGTATTCCCTTTGGCTCCGCCACCCATGACAGCCACTTTGCTCAAAATGCCAAAGGTGCCCACAGGCTCAAAAAGCTCAGGGACCCCTGTTCTAGTGGATGCACATGAGTCAGGGGCAGTGTTCCCTCTGAGCTGCATTAGTGTGAGCTAGCTCAGTTTCTTAGCCTCTGGCTCACACATTTCTGTCTTAGCTCAGGAAGGAGGGCTCCCCAGCAAACTCATTTACGCAGTAGCCGAACCGCTCGCTCACAACTTTAATGCCAGTAGCTCATCAGGTAGAACTTTTGCTCACAAGACTCCACAGCTTAGAGGGAGCATTGGTCAGAGGGTGGCAGGGCCCGCCACGGTGATCCCCCCCCCCTCCTTTCCACACACTCATTCTCTCAGCCTACCAAGGAGGTTGGAAACGGCAAGCCTCTCTCTAAATGTAGAGAACGGACACTAGGGGTCAGTAATGGCTTTTCTAAGCATCATGCGATTTCAGCAACCCCCAAGGTTTTTTAACTGCCAAGGAGAAATGCGTTTTCAGAGAAAACACTCATTTTTCTCTTGCCAGAGTAAATCATTTTCTTGTTTTGTGTGTGTGTGTGTGTGTGTGGGTGGGGGAATTAGGATTAAGGTGCAACTTATTTCCAGAAAAATTGTCCGGCAGGGCCAGGGGTGCAAAGCATTTCCTGGGCAGCGAATTCAATCCTCAGATGGCTTTTTCTGCCCCCACACCCAGAGAATTCTCCCCTGGTTTTCTCCTTAGGCAGACCGAGTAGAGGGAAGAAGGCTTTTCATGCATATGTTTCTATATAATGACTTTGGAGACTTCTGAAGAAAAATTTAATTTGTGAGGTAATTAAGGCCATCTCTTTGACCCAGTGGCTCAGGGTGGGTGGGAGGGGAGCATGAGCGTGAGCGTGTTCCAGAAAAGGGGAATAGTGTAATGTGATAAGTTTTATAACAGAACTGAATTTTTTTTCAAAAAGCAAAGAGGATGGATGCCTGTTCTGGCAGTAAAACCAGACCTTAATTTGATTTAGGGCTGAAAGCGGAGATGCTAATTGCTAGAGCTGTTTTGCTGAAGTGTTCCGTGGGGGGCCTCTTCCAGGATCTCAGTCATGGCTTCCAGACTTTCTGTCTTGGAAGAAAGAGCGTGGCGTATGGGAGAGCTGGGAGAATCTGTGGCGGAGGCCAAATTGGCATCAGGGACCTGATAGATCACCGTTCTTCGTTCTTTTAGAATAACAAGGGTGGAAAAGGTGGCTGAGATTGGTTGCCAGACCCTGCTTACGAAATCGATTTCCTCAAGCGAACTGAATGGTTGGGTACCAGCAGAGGTCATTTCGAGCAGGAACGTGCCGGAACGCCGTTCCGGGAGTAACAAGCCCAGGAGCGGGCACATATGGTGATGCACTGTGGGAAAAAGTAAAAGCATACTAACTTGATCTGTCTTTTCATGCTTGTTATAGAGGAGCTTCCCTGCAAGAGCAAAGGAAACCTAAAGTGTCTTTAGTCAAAAGTAGAAAGCTGGCTCTCCAGCTCTGAGTTGGGAAATACCTGGAGATTTTTGGGGTGGAGCCTGAGCGGTGGATGTTGCCTTCTGACACACTTCCGGTGATGCCAGGGGGTGTGGCATATGCAAATATTATGCTAATGAGTTACGCTAATGAGCTCCTGCACCTCATTTTTAATAAAATGACAGCAGAGGTTTAAAATCTGGCGCAGGGGAAACAACACTTGGTTGTTATTTTTTTAATGGACTTTACTGCTGAACTGGCTCACTATAAAAATGTTTTTAAACAACAGGCAGGTTAAGAATGCATGTCTTCCTGGAGGAGACCAGTGGTCCATGAACATATGATGCTGCCTTATACTGAATCAGACCCCATGGTCCATCAAAGTCAGTACTGTCTACTCAGACTGGCAACGGCTCTTCAGGGTCTAAGGCCAAGGTCTTCCACATCACCTGCTGCCTGGTCTTTTTACCTGGAGATGCCAGGGATTGAACCTGGGATCTTCTGTATGCCAAGCAGATGCTCTGCCACTGAGCCACAGCCCCTCTCCAGTCCCTACACCCATCTAGTACAGCATCCTGTTCCTTGCAATGGTTTATCAAATGCACCCTGGAACACTGGCAAACAAGGCACGGAATCAAGAGCCTTCAACCTGCCATTGCTTCTCAGCAAATGATAGTCAGAGGTACACTGCCTCTCAGCATGGAGGCTCCATGTAGTCGTTACATGTAGCAGCTCTTGCTAGAGCAATAGGAATGGACTTATTTTCCCTTTTAAGGCCATCTAAGTGATTAGCCGTCATTCAGGGCAGGGAGTTCCACGAGTTAACTTTGTATTCTGTGCAAAAATTAGCAATAATAATTGTACCAAATCTACTGCCCACCAACTTCAGTCGGTACCCCTGAGTTCTAGTATTTGTGGAAGGGGAGAGAAATTCCTCCGCACCAGGCATAACCTTGTAAACCCTGCGGGCTGTGCTTTTGAATCATGCACAGATATTGATGCATGGCCATTCTTAAAAGCCGAGAAGGGGAGAGCTTGCAAAGGTTTCTACCCAGGCAGGATCTTGCCCTCCCAACCAGAATTATTAATTTTCAGTCACTGAAAACTGCAAAAGCCAGGGGGAAAGATGCATTTTCAGACTTTGATACATTGTCGGTTTGCACAGCACATGCCTGCCTACTGAAGCATTACACAAATGGGATTGGGTGCTGTGTTTGTACTGAGTGTGCAGTGCTGGCTGCACATGGAGAATGCATAAGCATGGATACAGTCCTCTGACCCCTGAAGTGCTGTTCCTTCACTAGGAGATCCCAAGGGGTGAGGAAAGACGGGGAAGCGAAGACTATTGGGTTAAATGTAAAAATAATTGTATCATTTGCCTTGGAAGCACAGAAGCTTTTTCACAGTATCTCCGGTGCTCCATGTTTCCTGGTTAAGGGGAAAATGCCGTTCAAACAAATTACAAAGATGATCTGACTCCAGTGGTAACAAGAGGCAGAAATTTTTGCTGACAAAAATAGAAGGACATCTTACATGACATAGTCATGTCGGTACATTTAACTTATTGTGAACAGATTAACGTCAAAAAAGGTTAACTTGCTACAGCTCCAAGCCCAGGTAAGAGAGAGAAGAAGGGACATCCCATGTAAGATGAAAACAGAAGGCAAGCAACGGCCATCACCTAACCGATGAGAGGCTCACCACGGCTTCCACCCTTCTTGCGCCTGCTTGCATTGCAGGGGCCACCAGCTGGGTGGTGGCTTGTGTCCCAATTAATTCACATGGGGCCACCCTGTGTTGGGGGCCAGCAGCCCTGATAGGGGCAGACCCCTCCCCGCTGGGCATTGGCCCACTGGGACTTTCGTCCCTGCTGACAGGAGGGGATGGTGCAGCCCAAACACTGGGGAGGTGTGTGCACAGTGCTGTCAAGTCACTGCTGACTTATGGTGACCCCAGCAAGGAGCTTTCAAGGCAAGTGAGAAGCGGAGGTGGTTGGCCATGGCCTTCCTCTGCAGAGTCTTCCTTGGTGGTCTCCCATCCCAACCAACTTATGGTGACCTCAGCCTAGGGGCTTTCAAGATAAGTGAGAAGCAGAGGTGGTTGGCCATGGCCTTCCTCTGCAGAGTCTTCCTTGGTGGTCTCCCGTCCCAATCAACTTATGGGGACCTCAGCCTAGGGGCTTTCAAGATAAGTGAGAAGCAGAGGTGGTTGGCCATGGCCTTCCTCTGCAGAGTCTTCCTTGGTGGTCTCCCGTCCCAATCAACTTATGGGGACCTCAGCCTAGGGGCTTTCAAGATAAGTGAGAAGCAGAGGTGGTTGGCCATGGCCTTCCTCTGCAGAGTCTTCCTTGGTGGTCTCCCGTCCCAATCAACTTATGGGGACCTCAGCCTAGGGGCTTTCAAGATAAGTGAGAAGCAGAGGTGGTTGGCCATGGCCTTCCTCTGCAGAGTCTTTCTTGGTGGTCTCCCATCCCAATCAACTTATGGGGACCCCAGCAAGGGGCCTTCCAAGGCAAGGGAGAAATGGAGGTGGTTTGCCATGGCCTTCTTCTTCAGAGTCCCCCTTGGTAGTCTCCCATCCAAGTACTAACCGGGGCTGACCTCACTTAGCTTTCAATATCTGACAAGATCAGGCTATGCCTTTCATCAGGGAGGATGGAACTCTGCCTACTGGTTCGGATCAGTCTCCTCCAGGAATTCTGTGATCTCTCATAGAACTTCTTTATCCTTCTCCATTTATATTTATTTCCCTGTAGCTGATTCTGTGCATCTTGGAACACATCCAGTCTTTATCAAGCCATTTGTTCCCACTTTTGGTTTATTTGCAGAATTTATATTTTTCTCCCAGCAGTTGCTTGGTAGGTGTCGATACCTTAACCTTATCTGCAATGCTCCCTCTAGAGCAAAAATTCTATTGTGTGAGCTGCTGGCATTAATGTTGTGAGTGAGCCATTTGGCTACTGCATAAATTAGTTTGCTCTGGAGCCACACTTCCTGAGTTTAGACAGAAAGGTGTGAGCTGGAGGCTAAAAAACTGTGAGCTAGTTTCACTAACTCAGCTTAGAGGGAACACTACTTGTCTGTGGCTGGCCTGCTTTTGGGTTTGGCAAAAGTTACCCAGTTTGTTATTAGCAACCACCACCTTAAAGGGCCGTGGTGGCTCAGTGGTTAAGACGCTGAACTACAGACTGGAAGATCGGTAGTTTGGCAGTTCGAGACCCGAGTGCCGCATGATGGAGTGAGCTCCCGTCTCTGGCCCCAGCTCCTGCCAACCTAGCAGTCCGAAAACAAGAAATTGCAAGTAGATAAATATGTACTGCTTTGGTGGGAAGGTAACAGGGCTCCTTGCACCTTAGCGTCTAGTCATGCTGGCCACATGACCTCGGAGAAGTCTTTGGACAGCGCTGGCTCTTCGGCTTGGAAATGGAGATGAGCACTGCCCCCTAGAGTCAGATTCAACTGGCTTTTGAGAAAGGGAAAGCT
Organism: Lepidodactylus listeri; assembly: GCA_029233225.1. Taxonomy (NCBI): domain Eukaryota; kingdom Metazoa; phylum Chordata; class Lepidosauria; order Squamata; family Gekkonidae; genus Lepidodactylus; species Lepidodactylus listeri. The sequence goes on from JARCFY010000013.1 coordinate 13,009,840, forward strand.
TGACTTTTTACCTTTACCACCACCTCACCCTTCATGACCCATGAGATTGGATTTTAGGATAGCATCACTAAAGCAGAATATGTGTGTTATAAGTCTGTGTTGCCCTTGCTAGGGAAATGATGGCTAGCCCTCTACCAGCGCCATTTTGCAGGGTGCCCTGGGTCTGAACGCACAAGTTAAGCATTGACCTCCAAGCCGCTGGATTCGCACCCCTTCTGAAGCCTGTCGCTTTGAGAGGCGATGCTTTCAGGAGATTCCATCTGCGATGACAGCGTTGTCCCAGTTTGGTGGAGTGCAACTTTGCCTTTGGTTTTCCGGTATATTGACACTCCTGCAGGCGGCTCGGAATGGAACCGATCTCATGATGAATGGCTGCATTTTCCGATCCCCTGGAATGTACTTGAAGATTGCGGCAAGAGCGTGGCGTGATAAATGTCTCTATGCTAAACTGGAGTCTGTACTTTCTGGAACTGGCAAGGCATAGCCTGGCAGAGAGCAAACCGAGTGAGCTGTTTGTTCCTGTCGCCCGACGTTCCCTGGGTTTGTTTTACGTGAGTGATGGCGTCGCGTCGGCATTTCAATTTCGCTCTTTCTCATTTCTGCGCAGCCACAAACCTGGGCATTAGGCTGGATGTATTGCCGCTACCAGTGGATTGCAAATAAACTCAGTGTTGGGGGGGGGGGGGAGGAACTCTCTCTCTTTAAGTACAGAATTAATACATAAAAGTTAGGGGAGCTTGAAGACTGATACACAAAGAATCGCCATGAAATAAAAATAAGAGGCAATGCTGGAGGAGAGCAACCAGAGAGGCAGCTTCAGGTTAAAGCACTGGTTTTTTGGGCCTGTAAATGATGGGTGGCAGCTCGGTGTATTGTTCCAAAGCGTGGGTCCCCAACACGGCGTCCGTGGGCGCTGTAGTGCCTGCTGTGCCAGTTCGGTGTAGTGGTTAAGTGCGCGGACTCTAATCTGGGAGAACCGGGTTTGATTCCCCACTCCTCCACTTGCACCTGGCTGGATGGCCTTGGGCAAGCTGTAGTTCTGGCACAGCTGTTCTTGAAAAAAGAGCAATTTCGGTCAGATCTCTCTCAGCCCCACCTCCCTCACAGGGTGTCTGTTGTGGGGAGGGGAAGGGAAGGGAAAGGAGTTTGTAAGTCGCTCTGCGTGGTGAAGGGCGGGGTATAAATCCAATCTCTTCTTCTTCTCTTCTACTGACACTTTTCCTGGTATCCACCATTTTTAGAAAGTGAGGGGGGCTTTTGCCTAGCAAAGATTCTGATCAGCTAGTGAAGATCTGAGTGACTGAACAGATTTTTTAAAAAATATTGCTTCGGGAGCAGATGCCAGCCATGGTGCCAGGATCCTTACTATGTGACTGAAGGTAAGCTGCAGCAGCCATTTTACGGCTGGCTTCACCTTCGGTGGCAGCCAGTTGGTTGCCGCACCCACGATACTGTGTCAGAACGCCAAAGGTACCCGGAGGCAGTACAGTGCTCACAGCATCACAGAATCACTAGCCTCCAAGTGGTCAGAATAACAATGAGACACACGGTATACATGGAAAGGAAGGAAAAACGGGGACTTCCGGCAAGACTTGCGAGCATGGCGGACGTGCTCCTCCGCATCTGCGGGGAGCGCGATCTGTACCCGGCGGGAAGAAGGGGCTCTGGACTGGTGCCGAGCCCCCAGAGACCCCAGTGAGGGGGCTCTGCCTGGGGTGGCCCGAAGGGGATCTCTCCCTACGGTGGCGACCGAGGGATAGAGATCCCTTTTCATCACCCCCATAGGTTCCCCCGCCGTGGGAGCCGTATGGCTGAAAGTGCAAATCCGAGAAGCAGCAGAGAGTGCGAAGCAATGAGGCTGGAACTGACAGTTACGCATGGAGAAAACGTGAGTCTGAAGTAAGAAAAGCAGAACACAGCGGGAAGACGGCGGGAGGAGTGAAACCCACCCCCCCCTCTCCGGGACTAGCGTACTTACGAGACTCTTTACGTGGCGTTACTGCAGGAATAAAAGCCCATCCGCCTTGCTAGATGGCAGCATCGCTCACTTGGAGATATAAACTTTAGAAGGACATAAGTGCTGTTTGAAAATTTGCTCCTTTCGTTCATCTTATCTATCTATAAACAAAGAGCGTAGCCTCAACAATGACGGGGAAACCAAAACCTTTCCCCAAACTAGGAAGTACAGCTCCGAGTTCAAAGGTTGATACCACGGAGATGAGTGCGGTGTTCTCCTCGTTATTGCGACCTCTAGTGGACCAAATGACAGCTCTCAACGTTAAGATAGACAAAAAGCAGCTAGAACTAAAAGAGTCGAATAAATCCACAGAGAAGCTGCAGCGAGAACTTCTGGAAGTAAAAACTTCAGTAAAAAACCAAGACGCAAGACTACAAAAGGCAGAGAAGGAAAAGGCCTTCCACCACGATCAGCTTTTGAAATTACAAATGGATAGATCGATTTTTTTCCTAAGACTTCAGAATGTGCCAGAAAACACAGGAGAAGACCTTAAAAATTTGCTAAGTGAAGCACTTGAACCAGTGACAGGCATGAAAGCAGCGGATATAAAAAGTGATATGGATATGGTTTACAGAACCTATCCAGATTATACTAAAAAGAAAAGCCTGCCTGGTGAAATTATGATAAGGTTCTCCAAAAAAGCTACAAGAGACGTGGTGCTTAGGACCACAAACAAAGCAGCTCTGAAGATCCTGGGAGAAGAAGTAAAAGTGATGAAGGATATCCCATTTGAAATAAGGAAAAGAAGGAAAGCCTATGGAAAATTGACATCTTGGCTCCAGTCTGAGTCTATCATCTATCGTTGGAATACTCCAGAAGGACTATGCTTCAGCATCAAAGATAAGAAGTATAAGATTGACTCTGTTCAACAAGCGAAAAAATTTCTGGAAAAAAGCAAAGAGCAGAAAACTGGGAGAGACTCAGATGGTTCACTGGCCTCGCAAGAAAGCATGTATGGATTTGATAGCTCAAAGAGTGAAGAAGAAGTGTCTGACTCAGAAAAAGGAGCTGCAGCTCCAAAAATAGTTGAGACTGTTAAGACAAGAAGAGGACGAAAGAAGAAATAGTGATTAAACTGTTTTATTAAGCATTGCACTTATGTATTATAAATTGTTTAATTAACCGTATTTCTCTAGGTGGGCGTGCCTGCCAAATAGTTTTGATATTTTTTATAGTAGCAGTAACAAGTAATTGAAATTTATCCAAGGTTTTAAATGCTTCATAATTATATTATGTAATAAGGTAGTATTAAGCAAATGATAAAGTGCTCTCTGTATAAGGTATATGTAGCTTAGATTGTAGCGTTATAGTTGTAGTTATAGGGAAAAATCAATAAAAATTTATTAAAAAAAAAAAGAAAAAAGGAAAGGGAGGAAAAACGGTGCATGGCTGCAGGTCTCCTGCTATTAAAATTGATCTCCAGATGACAAAGATCAGCCCCCCCTGGAGAAAATGGCCGCTTTGGAGGTTGGACTCTGTGGCGTTGTGTCCCAAACCCCATCCTCCAGAGCCTCCACCCCCCAAATCTCCAGGAATTTCCCAGCCCAGAGCTGGCAACCTGAAAGATAGATCAGTAGATGTACCCCACCCCATGGTGCAGATTCTGGAGGGGGAAGTAGGGTTGCCAAGTCCGGGTTGGAAAATACCTGGGGACTTTGGGGGTGGAGCCAGGAGAAGGTGGGGTTTGGGGAGGGGAGGGGCCTCAGCATGGTACAATGCCACAGAGTCCACCCTCCAAAGCAGCCATTTTCTCCAGGGGAGCTGATCTCTGTCAGCTGGAGATCATTTGTAAAAGCGGGAGATCCCCAGGCCCCACCTGGAGGCTGGCAGCTCTAGTTTGGGGAGGCTGCTGCTCAGAAAGGGTGGCTCACCTGTGGCCGCCCACTTTGTTCGTGGCAGGATTTGAATCGTGGACATGCCCTGGTGACAGCCACAATTTCATAATGGTATTGAACAGTAACAAACAACAGGGGGCAGCCTTTCATTGATTAGTCTGTTCCCGACTAAAATGCTGAAGAAACTAAGGGCAGATGACAGAAATGGTGTTTTGTAATTTTAAAAGCTGGAGGTGGGAGGTGATAGAACAGGCACAGCCTGTCGGGTGAGCAGGAAGTCGGGTTACCAACCTCCCTGGAGTTGTCCCTGAATTACAACTGATCTCCAGACAACAGAGATGAAGTCCCCTGGAGAAAATGGCTGTTTTGGAGGGTGGACTCTTGTGGCACTGTACCCCTCTGAGGTAGAGTTGCCAACTCCGGGTTTGAAAGTGCTTGGAGATTTGAGGGAGAGTGGGGCCTGGGGACTTCCTGGACGTAGAACTCATCTCCAGATGACAGAGGTGAGTTTTTAGGGTTGCCAACCTCCAGGCAGTGTCTGGAGATCTCCTGCTGTTACAACTGATCTCCAGGTGACAGAGATCAGATCACCTGGAGAAAATGCCCACTTTGGAAGGTGAACTCTGTGGCATTGTATCCTGCTGAGGCCCCTCCCCTCCTCAAATTCCACCCTCCTCAGGCTCCAGTCCCCCCAAATCTCCCGGTATTTCCCAACCTGGAACTGACACCTCATGAGTTCCCCTGGATAAAATGGCTTCTTTAGAGGATTGGCTCTATGGCATTCTACCTGGTTGAGGTCCCTCCCCTCTACACCCACCCTGTCCTCCCCAGGCTCCACCCCCAAATCGCCAGGATTTTCCCAACCCGGAGTAGGTGATCTTGGGCCACATGTAGCCCCAGCCGAGTCTGAGGCAGTTGCTTCATTTTGAGCCATGTCTAAGACTACCTCTGAAGGCAAGCTTATCAAGGGATGGGCAGCAAACGGACCTCTCTAGCTGTACGGCAACTTCCATACAGAGATTCCACCCCCATGGTTGCCAGCTTTGGGTTAGGAAATTCCTGGAGATTTGAGATCAGAGCCTGGGGAGGGGAGGGACCTCTGGAGGGTAGAATGCCAGACAGCCCATCCTCCAAAGCAGCCATTTTCTCCAGGGGTGCGTGTGTTTCTGCAGCAGGAAGATTGGTCCACTCCTCCACATGCAGCTGCTGGGGTGACCTTGGGTCAGTCACTAGCAGTGCCCCCCCCCCAAGCTGAGTTAGTGTGAATTAGCTCAGTCCTTTAGCCTCAGGCTCACACATTCTTGTCTTAGCTCAGGAAGGATGGCTCCAGAGCAAACTAATTGATGCAGTAGCCAAATCACCTGCTCACCACTTTAATGCCAGTAGCTCACAACGTCAAATTTTTGCTCACAGGGCTCCGTAGCTTAGTGGGAGCATTGGTCACAAGTTCTTTCAGAGCTGTTCTCTCAAGGGCAATCCTCTGGAGAGCTCTCTCAGCCCCACCTATCTCACAGGGTGTCTGTTGTGGGGAGGGGAAGGGAAAGGGACTGTAAGATGACCCTGTCTAAGCTCTGTTTTCAAAACGGGCACAGTCGGTGCAGCCAAGCTCAGGTGAATGAAATGCAGATGAGACCCACGCAGTACACGAACAATCAAAAGTTTGCAACAGTGGCTGTCCCAGGCCAATTCCGCACAGGTGCTTTGCTTCCCTTTCCTCCCGGGTTTAATTGGTCCGAATCAGTGTGCGCTTTTCCGCATTACATGAATCTGACCCGGATTGGTGCTGGTTCTTCATTTCTGCATCTGTCCTTGCCCTGAATCTTGAGCCCCCACCCATCTCCCCCCTTTTTTAATGTAGGCGGAGTTGCGTTATGATGTCGTGACGCAACAAAGCCATGATTGGCCATCTGAGCTTCCAAGCCCGCAAAAATCATCCGTGTTAGAAAAAAAAAACTTGCGCCAGAGTTGGAGGGGAAAGGGAGGGTGGGAAAGGGATGGGAAATGGAGGAGGAACATGCAATACTAACACATGTAACCCCTGCAAAAATTGTGTCCACACCACCACGCCATCCGCAATACATTGGCCCCGCAAAAAATGTTAACCACACGATGGATCAATGTCGTGTCATGTTCTTGTAATGCAATTGGGGGGGGGGGGGGGACAGCTCGCGCTGTGCCTCAAAGCCATCAATACATATTTTTATAGTGGCATGACTCAGGCACGACTTTTGTGCAAAAGATGCAACACAGAAATGTGCAGACATCAACAACAAAAGTACATTTTAAAAAAGACATTTAAATGCCAGTCAACGGTGGATCAATGTCGCGTCGTGTTCTTGTAATGCAACAAAGCGGGGAACTAACCCCCCCCCCCCCACTCGGACCAGGGTGGGAAAGGGAAGGGAAAGGGGAGAGAAAGAAGCAGAGGGGCGTTAAAGGAGCAAGAAACCCTGATTTAGGAGTTCCCCACGTGAATGCCCCGACTTCACTCCCATGGCAACCTCCCCCCCCTTGAAAATCCTGGAAACGGAAGATCCGGGGGAAACTGCCTACCTAAGGGACCGCCTTTCCCAATACATACCCCAGAGAGCACTACGGTCAGGCACGCAACACCGCCTGACCCGTCCTGGACCGAGAGAGGCCAGGCTGGCTACCACTCGGAATAGATCCTTCTCAGTGGCGGCCCCCTACTGGTGGAACGAGCTCCCGGAATACATCAGGGCCCTGCGGGACCTTATGCAGTTCCGCAGGGCCTGCAAGACGGAGCTCTTCCGCCAGGCTTTTGGGGCCGCCGCTGGGGGAAATGGCCATTGAGAGATGGCCAGGGAAGCACATAGGCCCGGAACAACAGTTAGTGGTAGCCTCCTGGCCGGGGAAAGCTGTCGTTGCCCTGGTGTTAGTAGCTAGATCGCCAACTATTATATCTGTAATTGCCGCCAACTGAAACTGTAACTGAAATTGCACTGTATTTTAATGTATTAATTTATATTATGTATATTGTTTTTAAATGTTGTGAGCCGCCTAGAGCCGCATGTCGGTCAGGCGGGATATAAATCTAAATAAATAAATAAATAAATAAATAAACGATGATTACATTCAGGGCAACTGCTGACCCGGAGCAACGTGGGGAACTGTTGCTCTGCCCCGGATTTTATCGGGGAGTGATGCCGGGGCAACAACTAGTGTGGAATCGGGCCCAGTTGAACAAGCCAACTTTCTCTTTTCGGAGGGTCCTGTTGGTGGCAGTGGATCCTATCTTCTTGGGAGCGGATGGGCGGAAGACAACTTTAAAAAGGTGACGGAGTCTGAAACGATTAACTTGCCAAGATGCATATGCATTTAAATGGCTCATTCCCTTCCCTTTTCAAAAAAGTATTATGTGTATGTGAATGATGGTTCTTCTTTTTTCTTCTTTTTGCATTTATAATTACACAGCCGAACAGATGGTGGAGGCTTCTTTTGGATCAGTGTAACCATAAAAATGCCATTGAATATTCAATCCCACTCAGGTGGGGCGCGTGTGAAAAAGAAGCGGGTTTCCCCCCTCTGCGATGACCATGCTGCCTTCCTCAGCTAATTTCTTTAAAGGCCATGGGGAGGGGGGGGGGGGGAGAATAACATTTGTGTATTCAGGTAAAGCTTCCCCACCAATATGGGCCCGTTCTTCTATGTGCGCATATGCATTTCTTCATGCGTGCAGATCTTCAAGCCCTGGGGCTGGCACTGAGCATCAGCATGGTGGGGTATCTGCCGAAGCCCACTTGTCTCCTGGAAGGGCTACCAAAGGCACCTGTCCCCCAAGGGCAGGATTATCGGGAAGCAGCGGAGGGAACAGAGTGCAGACATGTTCAGATACCTTCTCCAGGCTGGGGACAGGGAAGATTGTGTCTGAAGTGGGGGTGGAGTTGTTCTCTCAAGGGCAGTCCTCGAAAGAGCTCTCTCAGCCCCACCTACCTCACAGGGGTGTCTGTTGTGGAGAGGGGAAGGGAAAGGAGTTTGTGAGCTGCTCTGAGACTCCTTCAGGTAGTGAAGGGAGGGGTAGAAATCCAATCTCTTCTTCTTCTTCCATAATTCAATTTTTAGTCTATTCTAATTGGAAACTACAGTCTGTTTGATGTCATTTAGTGTAGTGGTTAAGAGGGGCGGACTCCAATCCAGAGAAGGGGGTTTGATTTCCCCCTCTTCCACATGCAGCCAGCTGGGTGACCTTGGGTCAGTCACAGTTCTTTCAGAGCTGTTCTTTCAAGAACAGTCCTTGAAAGGGCTCTCTCAGCCCCACCTACCTCACAGGGTGTCTATTGTGGGGAGAGGAAAGGGAGGGATTGTCAGCCGCTCTGAGACTCCTTTGGGTAGTGAAAAGCGGGGTATAAATCCAACCTCTTCTCCTTCTTTGAATGCACTGAACCAGTGATTATACCTTTATGCATGCCTACACACTCCTTTGAATGGATAGATAGCCATGGATGTGCCTTGATGCCCCTGTATCTTCTCCCGCTGATAAATGGGGCATTCATTTCTCCCTCTGATAAATGGGGCAGTCACATGTATGCTTGACCCAGGTCTCCCCCACCCCACCCCCCGCTCCAAGTACCCAAATGGCAAACTAGCAGCCTTTCCAACTTGAACACTGTTACACCCCTAGGATTATCGTGGCCCTCCGGTAGATGATTCCAGAACAGGGAAGGCGAGAAGCTAATCAATTTTCTTACTGACACAAATCTCCCTTTCTTATCTGTGTTTACAGGCAGTAATCCCATATTTACATAGAAAACGTTGTCACGCTAGCCTGCTATCCCATAATATAATAGCTAGGCTTCAGGGATCAGCGCGGGATGATGGAAACCGCTGAATATTCTAATGCTGCACATAATAAACCAAATATCTCGAAGGGTGGCTGCTCTGTGGCGGAAAAAATAAGCAAACGCACTCAGGCTCCGTGCGAAGCACAGCGGTGGGAGGAGGGGGGTGTAGCAGGGGGGACTTCCACTAGAAGGAAGGCGTTTTATTGAATTTATCGCACGTGCGCAGGGCAGAACGAAGTTTCGTTGCATGAAAATATGAAAGACCAAAAGATAACATCTGCCTATAAAACCCTTTTTAAAAAACCTGAGCCTTGTGTGTTCCGGGAGGGCGGCCGGAAATGACCACCATGTGGGGACAGTGGCCATGCGCCACCCGCAATGGTTTAAAGTGAAGCACTTCGGTTCCCAGTGTGGCGGAATTTGATGCGCTCTCGATGCACGCTTTTAAAATTGTGGTTATTTCTGTGCACTGAACGGGAATCAGGGGAGCGCGCATTTTAAACCCCCCCTTCATTATTTTCTCTCTCTTTTCAAGCACTGCTGCGAGCATTTCAGGTTTCTTCTGATTTTGTCCCCAGTGTTCCAGCAGTCATAGTTTTCTCCACACCAGGGGTCTCCAACACAGTGCCCGCGGGCGCCGTGACACTCGCAGGCGTCTTTCCTGCTGCCCACCGGCTAGTTTTAGAAAGTGGGTGGGGCCAGGTGGGCTGCTTGGTCACCAGGAGATCTGATTGGCTGCGCAGATTAGAATAACATCGTTTCAGTTGCCACCACAGTCCTGTTTTTATCCTCTGTCACTCCTCTTTCCCAGGTAAGGGAAAGTTCCTTGGAGAGCTGCTGCCAGTCAGAACAGCTTGACCAGTGAGGGTCAAGTGACGGTGCAGGTAGCTTTGTATGCTCAAGTGCCGCAGCTGGGGGCAGCATTTACCAAACATGAAGGGGGGGGGCAGATCCTCCCCTCGTTCTTGCCTTTCCAGTTGCAGCCTGTAGGTCAGGGGTGGCCAACCTGTGGCTCGGGAGCCACATGCGGCTCTTTCACACATATTGTGCGGCTCCTGGCAGGGGGGCTGGGGAAGCAAAGGGGAGGCATGCTTTTTCTCTCTTTCTCCCTTCCTTCCTTCCTTCCCTCCTCCCTCCCATCCTATCTGCTTTCCTAGTTTCTCTCTCTCTCTTTCTTTCCACTTCTTTAATTCTTTCTTTCCATCTCTCTCTTTTTCTCTCTCTCTCAATATCATTAGCAAACAAGTAATATCATTATCAATAACCGGTTTTCCTTGTTTGTTTTTATTTTTGGCAGTCCCATTTAACGTTAATAAAAAGCAAATTTGCATATTTTTAAAAATAAAAACGTGTGTGTGATATTTGTTCCTGTCTTGCGGCTCTCAGACATCTCTATGTGGCTCTTACGTTTATTCTATGTGGCTCTTACGTTAAGCAAGGTTGGCCACCCCTGCTGTAGGTGCTTGTTCCTCGGCATTGCCTTTGTCTTCGATCCTTATGGAGTCGACCCAACTAACTCCGGCCACTCTTCTGAAAATACCATTGGACTGTGTTTTGTGTTTGTTGGCTATTTCATCTCAGTCAGAGGCATGAGCAGGCATTGCAGCTCACTGCAAAATGATGTACTCCGGCCTTTTCCTGACTTCCACATCCTGCAAATGGCTCTCCGGCATTCGGTTTCATAATAAGACAGGGCAAAAATTAAAAGGAAGCAGAAACAAGCTGGCATTTCCGTCACCCAGCTCCAGTCTGTGCATCAAAACAGGCTTCTGTGCATGCCCTGGATGCAAATAGAGGGTGGGGTTTAGGGATGGGCGGGACCTCAATAGAGTATAACACCATACAGTCTACCTTCCAAAACAGCCATTTTCTCCAGGAGAAATGGAATAAATGTTTTAAATAAAGCAATTTATGTAGCCTGGAGATCAGTTGTAATTCTGGGAGCTCTCCAGCCCCACCTGGAAGGTGTCAACCCTGCATCTGGGGCAGGCATTGATAATTTCGTCTAGCTCCTGACCTTGCCACTTGTTAAAAAGCAACGGCAACACAATGATCTGGTTCTGTTTTTGATTTGAAACTCTGCTTCTGTTCCCTGGACGGCCAAAATTGGAAAGTTCCCACCAGTGATGAATGGACTGCGTCTGGCTGACAAGGAGACAGGCAGAATCATTTCATACTTTGTTGGCTTTTGTGACAGCTTTTTATTTTCTGCCTTTCAGAGGCTGCTACAGTCAATGCAATATCCCGTATATGCACAATGGATGCTATGTCAGGAAGAAAGGCATGCGGAAGAGACTGGGTGGGATTTAAGAATGGAAGTCTTGTGGGATGTGGTGTAGGAGAGGGGTCTCCAGCCTGGCATCCATTGGCGCCATGGTGCTTGCCAACACCTTTCTTGGCTGCTGCATAAAGTAGTTTGCTCTGGAGCCCTCCTTCCTGAGCTAAGACAAAAACGTGTGAGCCGGAGGCTAAAAAACTGTGAACCAGCTCACACTAACTCAGCTTAGAGGGGACGCTGCTGCCAAGTGTTTTTAGAACATGGATGTGGCCAGGGGTGGCTTTTGCCCCGCAATGGTTCTGATTGGCCATTGGAGATTTTATTACCTGTTGTGAGAGCCCACAGAGTCAGTCAACAACAAGTGTCCTTAAACGAGAAATCTTTATTGAAGAAAGGTCTTACTGGTCATCTGCCCTTTTTGTGTTAGTAATGGTGGTTAGGTGTGAGGCCAGGGAAATTATACATGATTCAAAAGGGTTCTCTATAATAACACATCCAATCAAGGAAAAGAATAAAAGGCGCTAAAAATACTGGCTCTTTGTTCCCAAAGTAAAAGCGGGAAAGGTGCACGGCCAGACCTAAATGAAACAGCAGCTGGCATTACAGTCTCCCAAGGTCAGAGAAGCAGGCTAGGCAATAAGCATGCCATGAGAACAGGGCGGTTAAGACATTCCACAGACATGAGGCCCACCTGGGTTCACGAACCACCTCCCACCCAGGGGGTGGCAGCAGTAGCTGACACCTGTGCCGTTACATATGGATGTCACATCGTCCCCGATAAGGCAATTTTGCTTGCACTCCTAGGGCCTAAACTGGAAGGTACACATTGGAACTAGTTTCCAATATATGCAGCTACTTCTGAATCAAGGCCAGGTACATTTGTGGCCCCTCGAATAAAAATCTTTTTTGCGTGCCATTCAACTCCAGATTGGAACATTCCATTTTTGGTCCTATATTAATTGCTTACTGCCTTACGTGTGTGACAGGGACTTTGTCTGCCAGTCTGGTGTAGTGGTGAAGTGCATGGACTCTAATCTGGGAGAACCGGGTTTGATTCCCCACTCCTCCACTTGCGCCTGGCTGGATGACCTTGGGCAAGCCATAGCTCTGTACCAGCTGTTCTCTCAAGGACAGTCATCTCAGAGCTCTCTCAGCCCACCAACCTCACAGGGTGTCTGTTGTGGGGAGGGGAAGGGAAAGGAGTTTGTAAGCCGCTCTGAGACTCTTAAGGGCGGGATATAAATCCAATCTCTTCTTCTTCTTCTTCTTCTTCTTCTTCTTCTTTGTTGCATATTTTGTACTCTGTGTTATTTGACCTCTGAAGAAGGCTCTTGTGAGCCGAAAGTGTCAGGCTGCACACTGTTCTTTTTTGTGCATTTGTCACTTTGAACATTTGATGAGGCTTTATTTGGGAAGGCTGTTATATGTCTTTGAAATAAACACACTTGTCTATACCTTCTACAGTTCTGCAGGGCCTGCAGGATGGAGCTCTGCCACCCGGCCAGGAACTGCACCCAACACACTACAGCACTTTGTCCAACACTGCCACCGACAGCCTGAGCCTCACCAACTTTAAAGTCAGCTACCGGCTACGTTTACGAGTATGTTGATGCTACCCTGCTTTCACCATCACCATTTAAATGGTTCACTCGCAACTGATGTTGTGTTTTTAAGTTTTTATTTATGTTGTTGTTTTAGCTACTGCATTTGATGTAAGCTGCCCTGAACCTGCTCCGGCAGGGAGGGCAGGGTATAAGTAAATAAATAAATTAAATATTTATGTGTTTAACTTTTTGGCCCTTCACAGGTTTTCTAAACTTCCTTTGGAGGTTTTTGCTTGGTTGGTTTTTCTTCCGCACTTTTTGTGGGTTCACTCCCAAATCTCCAGGGATTTCCAAACCCAGAGTTGGCAACCCTCCTTTTGTGAAAATGGCAAATAGTTTCTCCACCCAATGTGGTGCAACGTGAAAGGCTGACACCCCCCCCCATCCTTCCCTCCGTCCCTCCCTACTCAGAGGCCCTGCTCCAAACCATCTGCAGGCCCGCAGTTTGACGGCCATCAACCACACACGGATGGCTTGGGAGAATGGAAATTACCTGGCAAGCAGGAACCGGTGGCGTTTACAGGAGAAATCATTATTATTGCCATGTTTTATGGGGGAAACAGCCCCGAAGAATCTATTTTAAGGTGGTCGTTTAGACAGGCGTATGATAACATTGTAAACCATAAAGGGGGGTGGGGTGGGGTGAAACAGCCACTGGACGACATGGAGGGGGAGCTAGGAAATGAATTGTGGCCTCTTGTCATTTGGTGCTCTGCTGGGCGCATTATGTACTTGATCCAGAGCCATGCAGGCAGACAGTGACATAGGAAGGGAGTAACTCGTGAGCCGGAGGGGAGCGACATATGGCTATGCATAAAGGAAGCATGCAAACAGCTAAGCAAAAATGCATATGTCTTTGTGAAAGCATTTGATCCCTGCACAATGTGTGTGTCACTCTCTCCACCCACCACTTGCCCCTGTTCAGAATGCCTGTGATATAAGAGAAAACTGCCCCACCATTCAGAAGGGGGCGGGGGGCGGGAAGCAGTGCTCCCTGAGTGGTCTACCCTGCAGCTGAACCTGATTGGCTACATGATGTCAAGATACTATCACGTAAGTGATAGGATCCCTGGTTGGTTGGACTGTGTGGCACCCAAGCAGCTGGGGAGAGGGACAGTAAACAGGAATGAGCACAGATAGAAACGTAGAGCTCAAAGGGACCTCAAGGGTCATCTAGTCCAACCCCTTCCTCCCTCCACACTCCCCCAGTGACCCCCGCTCTATGCCCCGAGGAAGGCAAAAATCTCATCCCTTCCTGCCCTCTCTCTCATGCTCTGCCTAAATTCATAGTGAGATGGGAAGGGCAGGGCTGTTCTGGAGAACATTTAGGGTCTTTTTCGTGCAAATCTTTGCCTAGGAAGTTTAGCTCAGCTGTATTGGGCATGGGTCTTGATGCACAGTTCATTTGGAGTTGCACATAACTCAAAAAGCATCAGAGAAGCCTTTGGTGGACCCTCTACCGAGGGAGCCCAGGGTCGTGACATGGGGGAAGCCACTGGCAAAGCACTTCTAAATGTCTCTTGTCTTGAAAACCTTGAGGGTTTACCCTCATTTGGCTGCAGTCTGATGGCACTTGACAAACATTCAGCTCATAGAATTTTTGTCTTTGCCCAGGAAGGGATGGCTCCAGAGCAAACTAACTTATGCAGCAGCCAAATCGCTCGCTCACAACTTTAATGCCAGTAGCTCACAAAGGTCCAATCTGCATTAGTCTCTCCCACCTTCGTGGCAACGATCTCACATCGTCTCACAAATTTCTGTCTGCATCTCATGCCACATCTGCTCTCCTATGGTTTCATCTCAGCATTGGCTGTCTGCATCATCTTATCGCCATTTAGTGGTGACTCCGAGGTCACTACGGTGTCTCACTGCCTTATCTAGATTTAAAGTGCTGCAATTGCTCCTCCCCACCCTTAAGCTGCTGTAAGCAAAAAGCAGACAACTGGAGCTGAATTCTCCCCCCACATCTTTCTAAGGAGATACGCAAATGGTCACAAAGGAAACAAGTTAGCTGAAAATCCAGTCATCTGCATTTAAAGTAGCCAGGGAACATTTTTCTGTGATAATTTTTTTTTGGGGGGGTGGGATTAGAAGCATGCCCACCCCTGAACCATTTGTTATTTCCTGGGGTAGTCCTCCGAGGAGCGGCGTATGTGTGCGTGGATAGGATCAGACCCTGTGAGAGAACCAAGAATCACTGTAGTTCACCCTAAAAAGCATTCCTTTGTTAAACCCCACAGGCCTTGGAAAGATTATACCTCAGAGAAATCATAAGCAAGCAGACATGGCTTGGGATGGATGAGAAATTGCTGCTTCGTTTTACAGAGGCAATCACTATTCTCTGGCAAAGAACGAAGAAGAAGAAAATATAATAAAAAATGGACCACCGTGCCATAAATAATGGAAGGGAATTAATTATCGATGGTTCAGGCCAAATGAACTTTGATGCAATATATCAACAGGGAGACGTTAAGGCGGAAAAGTTGGCTCTTTTATCATTAAATGTTGATGCTATTTAAATTTTTAAAATGAAGGTCTGTAAATAGGTGGGAAAATATTCCAAAGTCATGAGCCGGGCCACCTGCTTTCTGCCGGCTGTGCATAATGTGGCATTCATCTGACAATCACAGTGTTCATGTTTTGTAAAAAAAACCCAAACCAACCCCTCCCCAAGTTTCTAGTCCTCATGGTTCTGGAGAAACATTTGAAAGTATCTCCGTTGTTGTCTGCAGAGAACCCATTCAGTTCAATGAATAGTCATCAAAGATGAGGGAAGATCTTGTCTCACTAACCTGTTAGTGTTCTTTGAGGGAGTAAACAAACATGTGGACAAGGGGGACCCAATAGATGTTGTTTACCTTGACTTCCAGAAAGCTTTTGATAAAGTTCCTCGCCAAAGGCTCCTAAGTAAGCTCAATAGTCATGGGATAAAAGGACAAGTCCTTTTGTGGATCAAAACCTGGCTAATTAAAAGGAAACAGAGAGTGAGTATAAATGGGCAATTTTCTCAGTGGAGGGAGGTAAGCAGTGGGGTACCGCAGGGATCAGTACTCGGTTTGATGCTTTTTAACTTGTTTATTAATGATTTGGAGTTGGGAGTAAGCAGTGAAGTGGCTAAATTTGCAGATGACACAAAGTTGTTCAGGATGGTGAGAACCAGGGAGGATTGTGAGGCACTCCAAAGGGATCTGTCAAGGATGGGCGAGTGGGCATCAATGTGGCAAATGGGGTTCAATGTGGCCAAGTGCAAAGTGATGCACATTGGAGCCAAAAATCCTAACTATAAATACACGTTGATGGGGTCCAAACTGGCGGAGACTGACCAAGAGAGAGATCTTGGAGTCGTAGTAGATAACTCAATGAAGATGTCGAGACAGTGTGCGACTGCAATGAAAAAGGCCAATGCTATGCTGGGGGTTATTAGGAAGGGAACGGAAAACAAATCAGTCAGTATCATAATGCCCCTGTATAAATTGATGGTGCAACTTCATTTGGAGTACTGTGTACAGTTCTGGTCACCGCACTGCAAAAAAGATATTATAGCATTGGAAAAAGTGCAGAAAAGGGCAACTAGAATGATAAAGCACTGACTTTTGAAGTGAGGAATGAGCGGTAGCCCATTTGTCTTGGGAACTGAAAGGTTATAGAAATGAATTCTGGATGCTGAACACTTTGGGAACTTGATCCAGTTTTGCAAGTTAATACCAGCACTTATGTGCTTTACAGATTGAGAACTGAGTTCACTGAGGAAGCGTTAGTGAAATGAAGAGAACAAGCTGGCATCTTCATCTCCCTTTACTGGATACTTTGTTCTTGAAGATTTTGTGAGCCTTGTGCCTTAAATAAAAAAAGAAATATGTATTATATTTCCCTTTATTGGATACTTTGTTCTTGAGGATTCTGTGAGCCTGGTGCCTTAAGTAGAGAAGAAACATATATTGTACTAGACATTTTTCCTTGTATGTGATGTATTGATATTTACTTGTCCTTTAATTTGTCTGTGGACCTTGTGCCGGAGAAGGAAAGAAAGAATGTTTGGAATCAAATTCTTATGCACTGTTTCTCTTTAATTAGGTGATATTGATAATAAATTGTGTTGGCATTCATTTTCTCTGCATCATTACAGTGCTTTTGTACTCTTGTAGTTTATTACTGTGGTTATCGCATGTCACAAAGCCGGACATAAGTCTGGTGAAACAATACATTGGAACATATACAGTCCCTTGGACTGGCTGCAAGTTGCACTGAACAACTGAGAAGGCATCTAAGGCAAGCCAAAGCTGTACCCTAGGAAACATGTTTCTTCCACCATCCTGTGCCTCAAATGTCAGGGTCTCCTCCCCCCTGCACCCTTCCCCAAGGGCAGTTCACCAGACGTGATTCAGAGATGCCAGGAACCCTTCAGGGTCACTGTGTCTGCAATAACTTAATCAGACAAAGGGGGAAGGGGGGAAGGAAGGAGAACAGTAAAGAGGAATTTGAACTCGCCCTGTTTGCCTACACACTTGAGTGCTCCAGCAGGTTTTCAATTTGCTCCGGAGCATCTGTGTTTGAAGCGACGAACGTGGAGGGCTCGACTTGGCATCACAGGTGAGGTGGCCACCTTGGAAACAAAGTTTCTTTTCTTCTGAAACGGCCTCTCGGGGGCCTGTGGATTTCCAAGCGGCTATCGTAGGACGACAGACTGCCCCTCTCTACTGGGGATGCTTGGATTTTTTTTGCAGACAACTTCGTTCGAAAATCAGACGCCTCACAACTTATCAGTTACATGGCAGGCGTGCCACATCCTGAACAGCTGCAGTTGCCAACCTACAGCTGGTGGCTGGAGGTTGCCCAGAATTACAACTGATCGCCAGGCACAGAGATCAGCCCCCCCGGAGAGAATGGCTGCTTCGGAAGTTGGTCTCTATGGCATTCTAACTCACCTGAAGTCCCTCCCCACACCCCCTCAGGCTCCCCACTCAATCTCCAGGAATTTCCCAACCTGGAGCTGGCAACCCTGCCATCTGGGCTTAGGCAAAACCAAGTGAATGGGGCCACTTAGGCGGGAGAAAGCCCAAACACCCAGGTCTAATGCCATATCAAGCTGGGGTAGAGCTGCCAACCTCCAGGTGGGGCCTGGAGGCCTCCTGGAATTACAGTTCATCTCTAGGATCCAGAGATCAGATCCCCTGGAGAAAATGGCAGCTTTGGAGGGTGGACTCTATGGCATTGTACCCCACTGACGTCCCTCCCCTCCCCAAACCCTATCTTCCTGAGGCTACACCCCCCAATCTCCAGGAATTTCCCAAACTCTAAGCTGGGCAATGTTTGACCATCACCTTGTCTGCTGACCTGTTTAATGTCTGCTCTCTGGGACCAACATGGCCCCTAGATGACCTTGGGCCAGTCAGACTCTGTCATCCTAGCCTACCTCACAGGGTTGTTGTGGGGATAAAACGGAGGAGAGGAGAATGATGTCAGCTGCTTTGAGTCCCCATTGGGGAGAAAGGCAGGGACCTAAATAAGCAAATATATAAAAACCAGTGTCTACAGCCATTGCATTGGGATGAGAAGCTGATTGGAATCGTTCCAGTTGCATTTCCTGCCTCTGAACTGCGGCCTAAACCTGCCCAGTCTGTTTCACAGGGTTGCTAACTGCAGGATGGGAAATGCCTGGAAATTTGGGGGTGGAGCCTGAGGAGGGCAGGGTTTGCAAAGGGGAGGGACACCAGTGGGGTATAATGCCATAGAGCCCACCCTCCAAAGCTGCCATTTTCTCCAGGGGAACTGATCTCTGTCGTCTGGAGTTCAGATGTCATTCCAGGGGATCTCCAGGCCCCACCTGGAAGTTGGCAACCGTACTGTTTCACCTGCTGTAAGAGGTGGCGGGATAGATTCCCCACAGCCTTTCCATCATCTCACACGGCCCTAGATGAGGTCTTCTGACTGTCGTTCTGACACGTGTCGTTGAAGCTGACTCCTTCCCAACCAACCGCGACCGGTTTGCCGACCAGCTTGTGGAACGGCAGGTAAAGTTCAGGCTTAAAGAACAGGTGGCAGATTGAAACTTGTTCCTCCCGGCAGAAGGGAGGGGGAAACGTTGTTGCCTGACACCACGCGACATGCAAGTATTCTCAAATATATTCGTGTAGAGCCGGAAGGGGGAAAGTGTTACAAATGTGACCCATCACGGGGCTTAGCATACTAATGTCAGCAAGGTCTCCCCCCCCCCCCCCCTCGCCGCCCTTTTGCAACTGCAAACCGTTTTATCAGTCGCTTTCGAACAACCATCTGCCTCCTGTTCAGGGCAGCTCCAGGGATGGAAACAGATGCTGGGAACCATGGAAGAGCCAATTACAGAACGCCGCATTTCCAGGGGTCGGCATGGTTGGCAGTCTGCCAAGGCCCACAGATGGCACAGGGCCCATCCCTCCGGACTTGCTGGGTCACTCTGCCCTTCCTCGATGGCGGCAGAAGCCGCAGCGCACGATCCTCTTTTCTCGTCCTTCCTGTGATTCCTTCAGGCATCCCTCCCAGTTTGGCACAGTTTGGCCCTGTGTTACTGCAGTCACTCGAGCCTTCTTCTCCTTTTGTTGTTGTTGCTGTTCAGTCGCACAGTCGAGTCCGACTCTTTGCGACCCCAGGGACTGCATCACACCAGGCCCTCCCATCTTCCGTCGTGCTCCGGAGTTTGCTTGATTTCATGTTCGTTGCATCGATGACACAGTCTAACCGTCTCATCCTTTGCCGTCTTCTTTGACCTTCAGTCTTTCCCAGCATCCTCAGGGTCTTCTCCAGGGAGTGCTTCCTTCTCATTCGGTGGCCAAAGTATTTGAGCTTCAGCTTCAGTCTCTGGCCTTCCAGGGAACAGTCAGGGTTGATTTCTTTTAGGATTGACTGATTTGATCCCCTTGCAGTCCAAGGGACTCTCAAGAGTCTTCCTCCAGCACCATAATTCAAAAGCATCTATTCTTCGGCGCTCCGCCTTCCTTATAGTCCAACTCTCGCAGCCATACATTACTACTGGGAATCACATTGCTTTGACCCTATGGACTTTTGTTGGCAGGGTGGTGTCTGTACTTTTTATTATGCTGTCTAGGTTTGCCATGGCTTTCCTCCCAAGGAGCAGGCGTCTTTTACTTTCACGGCTGCAGTCACCGTCTGCAGAGATCTTGGATCGCAGGAACATGAAGTCTGTCACTGTTTCCTTCTCTTTTTAGCCCTGCCATAGAATCGGAGAATCACAGAGTTGGAAGGGTCCATTCAGGCCATCTAGTCCAACCCCCGGCTCAGCGCAGGATCAGCCAATGCCAATAGGATTAAAAGGATCACTTCAGCGATGACCCCTGGAGTGTCGTGTGGATTGCCAACCTCCAGATGGGGCCTGGAGACCTCAGACTATCACAACTAGGGTTGCCAGCCTCCAGGTGGTGCCTGGAGATCTCCTGCTATTACAACTCATCTCCAGGCAACAGAGATCAGTTCACCTGGAGAAAATGAACACTTTGGAAGTTGGACTCTACCTTACGGGATGATATCTGTCTTATCTAGGGCAGGGGCTCCCAACATTTTTAAAGCCTGCTGGCACTTTTGGAATTCTAATATGGCATGGTGGGCGCAGCAGCAAATTGGCCAAAGGGGGCAGAGCCTGCCAACAAAGTGATGGCCACAGCTTGATTTCAGTAACACAGAACAGATTCTTGTGCTACGGTGGCAGCTGCTGCCAAAGCAACATTAAAATACATCTGCATAGATAATCAGATCTCCAGTAGTCAATCGGAAGACTATCTGGCCCCACCCAGTTTTTAAAAAACACCTGGCAGGCACCAGAAACAGTGTTGGCGCTCCAGGGCGCCATGTTAGGGACATGGCTTTTTCCCCTGGGGGAATGCACCAGAGCGGAGTTCTGGAACCTCTTGGACAAAATTCTTTTAAAAATGTTTACAAGTTCATTAGTTTTCAGTACACATATTGAAAACTTCCCTTCCCTCTTGAGAGTTCCAGCAACTCTCCCCCCCCCCCCCCAAAAGGCCCTGGTTGGGTTCCCCCATCTGCATGTTATCTTCACAAGAATCCTGTCAGGCAGGGGTGGCCAGACTTGCTTAAGGTAAGAGCCACACGGAATAAACGCCAGATGTTTGAGAGCCGCAAGACAGGAACAAATATTACACACATGTTTTATTGAAACAAACATGCCCGTTTGCTTTTTATTAACATTAAATCAGACGGCCAAAAATATAAGCAAAAGGGGGCAAAAACAGATATTGTTAATGATATTTGTTTGTCCAGTGATATTTGTTTGTTTGCTAATGATATTTATGTGTCTAAGAGAGAGAGACAGAGAGAGAGAAAGAGAGAGAGAGGTGGAATGAAAGAATGAAAGAGGTGGAAAGAAAGACAGGAGGAGGAGGAGAAGGAAGAAGAAGAAGAGATTGGATTTATACCCCGCCCTCCACTCCCCAAGGGAGTCTCAGAGCAGCTTACAAACTCTTTTTCCCTTCCCCTCCCCATAATAGACACCCTGTGAGGCAGGTGGGGCTGAGAGAGCTCTTTCCCAAGCTGTCCTTGAGGAAACAGCTGGTACAGAGCTATGGCTTGCCCAAGGTCATCCAGCCAGGTGCAAGTGGAGGAGTGGGGAATCAAACCCGGTTCTCCCAGATTAGAGTCCGCGCACTTAACCACTACACCAGACTGGCTCTGGAACTGGAAGAGGAATGCTGTTGCCACTGCAGCTATTCTTGAGCCAGGTCCCCACTGCTGGACCTCCTGAGGGCACCTGTTGTTTTTGGCCGCTGTGTGACACAGAGTGTTCGACTGGATGGGCCAGTGGCCTGATCCAACATTGGCTTCTCTTATGTTCATGTTCAGGGTCGGCCTCTGTGTGTTTTCTATTGGAAACTGTTCTGTGCCTCATGGGTCGGTGACTGCATCCTTCTAAAAAGAGACTTGTACTTTCAAGGACTATTAAGTCACTGTTCAGTGGGTGTAGATGTCATTTATGCACGGTGGCAAAACCATTTGTTATGTGTGGTGTTTATAATTGTAATTAGAACTGTATAAGAAGATGGAAATCTCTAGTGTTGTTCGTACAGCGTGACAGATTACACTGTTTGTTTGTTTGCGTGACGTCCAGGTAGTGGCTAGAGATCTAGTGGAAATACAGCTGGCCTAAATAAATAAAAAAGAAGAAAGAAAAAAGAAAGACTCCCATAATACCTTTGCTTTGTAATGTATGAGGTAATGATAGCTAGAGGAGAGTGTGGCAGAGAGGCGATAGGTAGATAGATGCAGAAATGAAGCCAAGATGAATAACTAGGGTCTTGAGGAAGTAAGTTGTTTTCAGTCATATACAGAGATCAGTTCGCCTGGGGGAAATGGCTGTTTCGGAAGGCGGACTCTACGGCATTATACCCTGCTGGGGTCCCTCCCCTCCCCAAGCCCCATCCTCCTCGGACTCCATCTTCCTCTAATCTGGGGGAACCGGGTTTGATTCCCCACTCCTTCACTTGCAGCTGCTGGATGACCTTGGGCAAGCCATAGTTCTGTCAGAGCTGTTCTTGAAAGAGCAGTTCTTGAACGAGCTCCCTCAGCCGCACCTGCCTCACAGGGTGTCTGTTGTGGGGAGGGGAAGGGAGAGGAAAAGGAGTCAGTAAGCGACTTTGAGACTCCTTTAGATAGTGAAAGGGAGGGTATAAATCCAATGTCTTCTCTTCTTCCAAATCTCCAGCTATTTTCCAACCCAGAGTTGGCAACCCCGCCGCCCTGGCTCTTAATGGATGTCGGCAATGGCCGTAGGCATGGAAGAGGGTGGGACGAGAAATGTACAAGAAAAGTAACAGCAGATTAGATAAATGCCTCCCCTTTTCCTGCCCCCACAATTCCATTCTTCATCCTGAGAAAGCAGCCGCAACAAAGGAAGGGAAATCGCGGCTCATCTTTTATTTTCCATGCCCTGCTCTGCGCAAAGAATAATTAGCTCTAAGACAATGCGGCAGAGTGGCAACCATGTAATATTTCCATACCTAAATCTGCATAAATAATACTATCTCATAGGAAGCATTTTTAACAAAACAAAACAAAAAACTAACCAGTTTCTGAAAAGCAAATTAATTATCTCTTGGGACAACCGTTCTTCTGTATCTAACTTTGTGGCGGCTCTTTCCCATCATGCACTGTTTTCTTGTACCGAACCTGGCCCTCTTGAATGGGGGACACAGGCATCTATTGAAAGGGGATCAGCTGCTTCCAAAGAGCTCTTCTCTTGAAAAAAGACTGTTGTGTATTGAGATTGAATCATCCCTGATTGAATCGCCCTAGAGACTGCCTGGCCCCGTCCACACGAGCAAGATAAGCCGGACGGGAAGTGACACAAATTTGTGCTGGCGCAATTTGCGCCACTTTTGCAGGACCACACAGGTCCATGGACCTGTGAGGGCGAACCGCCGCTGTGTGATCACACACAGCCGCGGGTGAGTTGGTTTTTTTTTTCTGGCCGTTTTCAGTGCGCTTAGCTGCTTCTACAAGGGATCGATGATTTGCCTCTCCACCCTTGGGGTCATCCGATGATGCGCATACCGGGATGGGAGGGGGAAACCCCCCCAAAAAGCCTGCTCCCCAACGCCACTTGTTTGCGCTGGTGCGATCACACCAGGAAAGGTCAGTTCTGGGCCGTTGCAAACCATTTGAGACTGCCCTTTCACTAGTAGCTAAATAAGCCGATTCCCCACCAGCTCAAGTGGTTTGCAACACTTTGAGACCGGCTGCAGGACGCTTCCCAGATGTGCTTGTGTGATCACGCCACTTTGAGCCGGCGGAGAATCGTCCTTCTTGTGTCGCAAATGGGTGCGTATGATCATGCCCCTAGATTGAATCACCCTGCTTGAATCACCCTAGAGACTGGCTGAGCTTGAAGGACAAGAACAACAGCAGACCAGGACTCTGGAATGAACCAATGAAGTAGTAATGTTTTGTAAATAGCCTATCACGGGGAGTGTGTGTGTGGGGTGGGGTGTTTTACATGCATATAAGCATGGCTTCAGCCCTGCTAGAGTTGTCTTAGAGTTAAGCTGAATCACTAATAAACTATGAGCTGATCACTCTATGTGTCTGAACCCAGTATATTTTAAAGACCATGAAGATCCCCCCCCCCAAAAAACTTTTCATTGTCAAAACACTTTTTTATAAGTGGTCTCTAGCATTGTCAGCTCAGGATTGGGAAGTTCCTGGAGATATGGGGGTGGAGTTTGGGGAGGGGACTCGCAATGCTCCCTCTAAGCTGTGGAGTCTTGTGAGCAAAAATTGTACTTTGTGAGCGACTGGCATTAAAGCTGTGAGTGAGTGCTTTGGCTGCTGCATAAATCAGTTTGCTCTGGAGCCGTCCTGCCTGAGCGAAGACAAAACTGTGTGAGATATGGGGAACTGATCTTTGTAAATCAGTTGTAATTCCGGGGGATCCTCAGGTTCCACCTTCAGGCTGGTGTTCCTAGCGCAATGCCCTAGACTCCACCCTCCAGGGCAGCCATTTTCTCCAGGGGACCTGATCTCTGTGGTCTGGAGATCAGCTGTAATTCTGGGGGATCCTCAGGTCCCACCTGGAGGCTGGCATCCCTAGTACAATGCCCTAGACTCCACCCTCCAAAACAGGCATTTTCCTCAGGGGAACTGATCTCCGTGGTCTGGAAATCAATTGTAATTCCAGGAGAGTCCCAGGTCCCCACCTGGAAGTTGGCAACCCAAGCTAATTTTTAATGTGGTACTTTTCTGTGTATGCCTGTAAAAATTTTCAGATCCCCAAACCTTGTTTGTTATTCTTCATAAAAGCCTGCAGTTGTAAGCACTGGGGAGTATTACTGGGGAATCAGACCCACTTTGGGTGGCCAGCCTCCTGGTGGGGCCTGGGGATCTCCAGCAATGACAACTGTTCTCCAGATGACAGAGATCAGCTTCCCTGGGAAAAACGGCTCCTTTGGTGGGTGGACGCTACGACATTATACCCTGCCGAAGTCCCTCCCCAACCCAGAGCTGGCAATCCCAGGGCCTTACTTATGAGCAGGGCTCATTTCATAGCAGGAGCTCCTTTGAATATTAGGCCACACACCCCTGATGTAGCCAATCCTCCAAGAGCTTACAGTAGCCCCTGTAAGAAGAGCTCTGTAAGCTCTTGGAGGATTGGCTACATCGGGGGTGTGTGTGTGGCCTAATATGCAAAGGAGCTCCCACTACAAAATGAGCCCTGCTTATGAGTGAACATGCATCAATAAGAGCACTGTGTAAGAATGTTGACTGCTTAGAATGGAAATAGTCTGGTCTGGTGATTGTCTCGTAAAAAGAAATGAGAAAAAATGGAAATGGAAGACTGCCTGTTTCCACATGCCAATAATTTTCCACTGAGCTTACTTGGTCACTGCAAATGCAGAGGCATTCATGTGTTTTCCAAACCTTAACCCCCCTTCTTGCAGCTACCCGCCCCCCCCCCCCCCAGCTAGAGGGGTTTTCCACAAAATTGGCTATTGCTAGCTCAGTGCAATAACATTATAATCATCTATTGCCCTGATCTCAGCTTTCTGGTTTTTTCTAAGGTACATCTTCATCCATTTCCCCTTATATCTCCACAATGAAAAAGCTGAAAGTTAAGGCAATAAACCAAGGATCAAGTCAGAGAGACAAGTGCTGAGGCGAGTTCCTGAGGAATGTCATGCTAACTGATAGAAAATATTTAACTTAATTAAGCATTTTGCTTTTCTGGTTATCTGCGGTTCAAAAATTCTAGATAATTGCATTTTTAACATTTATTTAGTTTCCGTTCTAAATGGGTAGCGATGATCAGTCCTGATAGTTTCTCTGCCTTGCCTCATACCTCAAGGAGCTCCATTCATTACTGAAGCTCCATGCGTGCAAGAGTTCTTCCATCAGGAGCTCCTTGTACATAGCAGCTCCACTGTTCGAAGGAAATGAATGAGGAAGATCTGTCTGTGATGGAGTTCCATATGTGCTGTGCAGCTTCCAGAAACTTAAGGAATTCCCAGACCGGATCACAAAACTCCCAGTCAAATCATTGCTTCTTTTAAAGCACAAGAAGTCTCCTGTCTCTGGTCTTACTTCATCGATACACATGAGCACAACTCGGATGATAAAGCGCCAGAGATTAACGATGCTGGGATATAGCCTGGCCTGCAGTTTAACAATTTATATTGCATCTGATTTATGGATGCCATTAGGCCTGGGAGTGGTATTGATCAGTCCAAACTGCTCAAACTGGTAGGTAGATATTGAAAAGGCAGAACAACTGGGGGGGAAGGGAGGGGAGAACCTGATCTCAGGAGAATAAAATGTCACTAAATTTATTCTGCATCCCAGCAAGTTGTATGTTAAGGCTTCCAAAGAGTGGTTTCTCAAACTTTTAGAACTCCATTGCAAAGTTAGGGATGAGAAGATTCCTTCCCATCCATTCTTTTATTGTTTCAGAATTTTTCTCTTTGTTATTCCTCTTCTCTTTAATTCCACTTTAATTAGAAGGGTTTCTAAAATTCAGTCTGGTATGGGCCTTGAGTTTACCCACCCTGGACAGGGAACTACCCATCCCCATCCCTAATTTCTTACCCCTGAGGAACTGAACAAAGTGTGTGTGTGGGGGAATGGCTTGCACATAACGATACTCTAGGAATTTTCCCTAGTCTCTATGGTAAAGACCAAAGAGACTAGGGAAAATTCCTAGAGCATCACCATACGGAGGCCATTAAGATCACAGAGACTAGTGGAGGCAGCCTAGAATGGCACCCAGATTTGACATCAACATCGTCTCCAAACTCTGCCCTCCGGAGGCATTCCCCCACCCTATTTCCCAGGATTTTCTGAGGTCCCTGTCCTCCCCAGCTTCCAGCCGCTAAAGAGTTTCCCAACCTGGATCTGTCAATGCTACCCCCCCCCATCACCTGCCAGTGGCTGGGAGGACCTGGAAACCCTACTCCGAAGACTCTACTCCCCGAATCTTCAGGAATTTCCCAACCTGGAGCTGGCCACCCTACATGGTTGCTGAGGAAGGAGTTTTTAGCTGTTTCCTGAAACTGTCTTCTTTATCAACAAAACTCGGCCATCTGCTTGAAGCCCCAGTGGTGGTGGGAAACAGGCAGTAGGCCTTAAAATAGCCAGGAGCTCAGAGCCACTGCCCTGTATAATCCGTTTCACACATTATATCCATGCATCCCAGGCACCTGGCGACTGTGTTTCAGGAACACGCACTACCTGCACTGTTCCTGATATATGGGGTTGCCATCTTGTTCGGAGAAGGGACAGAGTGTGTATTTGGCAAGCTCTTTCAGCTTTGGCACATGCAAAATCTGGGGTTTTTTTGGCAGCACGTACTGAAGCTGAAGTCGTGCCTGCTTCTTGTGTTCAGATATGAAGAAGAAGAGTTGGTTTTTAGACCTCACTTTTCTCTACCCTGAGGAGTCTCAAAGTGGCTGACAATCGCCTTCCCTTCCTCTCCCCGCAACAGGCCCCTTGTGAGGCAGGTGGGGCTGAGAGAGTCCTGAGAGAACTGTGACTGGCCCAAGGTCACCCAGCAGGCCTCATGTGTCTCAAAGGGGCTTATAAGCACCTTCCCCTTCCCTTTCCTGCAACAGGCACCTTGTGAGGTAGGTGGGGCTGAGAGAGTCCTGTGACTGGCCCAAGGTCACCCAGCAGGCCTCATGTGTCTCAAAGGGGCTTATAAGCACCTTCCCCTTCCCTTTCCTGCAACAGACACCATGTGAGGTAGGTGGGGCTGAGAGAGTCCTGTGACTGGCCCAAGATCACCCAATAGGCCTCATGTCTCTCAAAGTGGCTTACAATCACCTTCCCTTCCTCTCCCCGCAACAGAAGACAAGAAGAAGAGAAGAGATTGAATTTATACCCTGTCCTTCACTCGGTGTCTCAGAGCAGCTTTCAAACTCTCAGAGCAGCTTACAAACTGAGAGCCAGTTTGGTGTGGTGGTTAAGTGTGCGGACTCTAATCTGGGAGAACCGGGTTTGATTCCCCACTCCATAGCTCTGTACCAGCTGTTCTCTCAAGGACAGTTGTCTCAGAGCTCTCTCAGCTCCGTCTACCTCACAAGGTGTCTGTTGTGGGGAGAGGAAGGGAAAGGACTTTGTAAGCCGCTCTGAGACTCCAAGTGAGTGAAGGGCGGGATATAAATCCAATCTTTTCTTCTTCTTCTCTTCTTCTTTTCCTTCCCCTCCCCACAACAGACACCCTATGTGTGAGGTCGGTGGGGCTGAGAGAACTCTTTCCAGAACGGCTCTGACAGAGCTATGGCTCGCCCAAGGCCATCCAGCAGCTGCAAGTGGAGGAGTGGGGAATCAAACTCGGTTTTCCCAGATCAGAGTCTGCACACTTAACCACTACACCAAACTGTGAGGGTGGGTGGGGCTGAGAGAATTCTGAGAGAACTGTGACTGGCCCAGGTCTCCCAGCAGGCTTTATGTGGAGTGGGGAATCAAACCCGGTCTGCCGCTCTTAACCACGGCATCACGCTGGCTCTCTGAATGACCGTGCAAATCAGGAGGATTCTTGCCTCCCCATATTTGTGGATGCAACTTCTGAAGAGGGCTTCTCTTTCTCTCATGGCCCTCTCTCCCTGAGGTTTCCTTTATACATGGTGATGTAAAGTGGCATCAAGTTGCAGCCAACATGTAGGTGACCACCTAGAGTTTTCAGGGCAAGAGACGTTCAGAGGTGGTTTGCCATGGCCTGCCTCTGCGTAGCAACCCTGGTCTTCCGTGGTGGTCTCCCATCCAAGTGCTAACCGGGGATGACTCTGCTTAGCTTCTGAAATCTGATGAGGTCAGGCTAGCCTGGGCCACCCAAGTCACAGCAAAATGTTGTCAAGCCGCAGCTGACTTATTGCCTTCCTCTGCATAGTGACCCCTGCCTTTCTTGGCGGTCTCCTCTCCAAGTAGTAATCAGGGCCGATTCTGCTTAGAAGAGGAAGGGGAAGAGACTGGATTTATACCCCGCTCTTCACTACCTGAAGGAGTCTCAGAGTGGCTTACAGTCTCCTTCGCCCAACAGACGCTCTGTGAATTAGGTGGGGCTGAGAGAGCTCTCAGGCTGCCATCCGACGCACAATTAGACCCGGCACAGGCACAAATGCTGGGCGGATTTAAAGGGCACGATCAGACGACGACATCTGGGAAGTGCCCCACAGCCATCAGCAACTTGTTCTGCTTCGCCTTAGAAGTGGAGTTAGAAGACACTGGGAAAAATCTGGTAGTAAATGGGTTGCGATGGGCCATGGGTGGACTTTCCCATGTCTGATCGCTCCAGCACGCTCTCATGCTGTCAGGATAGTCTGATCAGGCCATCCTGACTCTGTGCTGTTGTCCCTCCCCTCGCAGTATGGGCATCATCGCAAACTCCATAGGGAGCCCTCAGTGCGGAGGTGCGATTCATTGATCTCTCGTTTAAGCACCTGGGGAAAAAACAGGACAAAAGAACCCCGACTCACCCACAGTTGCATCTGATCACACACTGACAGACTGTGCCCGTCAGTGCAATTGCAGGTCAAATTCCTCCAAAGGAAATAGCCTTGCTCCCCCCCGCCCCATTTTTTCTAGCGTGTGTGACCGCAACCTGACAGAACTGCTCCTGAGAGAACAGCGCTGAAAGAACTTGTGATTGACCCAAGGTCACACCAGCAGCTGCACATGGAGGAGAGGGGAATCAACCCCGGTTCACCCAGATTAGAGTCCGCCTCTCTTAACCGCTACACCAAACTGGCTCTTAACTTCCAAGATCTGACGAGATCAGACTAGCTTGGGCCATCCAGCTCAGGGCTGTTTAAGGAGATCCAATGGTGGATCCGCATACTGAGCCGTAATTTCGGACTCCTGCACCTCCAGGTCTCCCTGCTGCATGAACTCACGGGGACTCGTGTCCCACTCACCTGGCGTGCAGACACAGCCAGACGGAAAGGGAGAAACGATCCATGTTAAGAGATCTGGAATTTGCCCTCTAAATGGCTGAATTAACTTGCCATCGCTGTGATATATATAAGCACCCTGGCGTTGTGAATAAAGATTAGATAAACTCTTTAAAAGCTTGAGAGGCTGAATCATCACGTTTGTTAATTGTTCTGTCTCAATTTATCTCTGCGCCGTATTTATTAGGAAACAGTCCCCGATACCTTCATAAAATGGTTTCAATAAGGGGGGGGGGACCTTTGCTTACAACCCCCCTCAACCTTCCCGATTTAATTAGCTTGATTTAATTGAACCTACCACACGTTCTCTTTCTAACAGAGGCCACATTCTTTCCATCCCCTGTTCTACAAAAACGGCTTTGAAATTGTGCTCTGCGGCAGTTCTTCCGTTTGTCAGTCCAGGGCTGAAGCCACCAGCTGGGGTCGATCCCCTGCTGATCGCAGCACAGGTCTTCTGATAGGTCTCCTTTCCAAGTCTCAGGGATACACATGCAGGTGGAGGAGGGTGGTCCACCCCTGGGTGTAGGGTTGCCAGCCTCCAGGTGGCACCTGGGGATCTCCCGCTATTAAACCTGATTTTCAGACAATCAAGATCAGTTTACCTGGAGAAAGTGGTTGCTTTGGAGGGTGGACTCTATGGCATTGTACCCTGCTGAGGTCCCTTCCCTCCCCAAATCCTCCCCACTCCTGGCTCTACCCCCCCCCCAAATATCCAGGTATTTCCCAATCCAGAGCTGACAACCCTACCTGGGAGGCACCTGGAGATCTTCTGTGGTTACAATTGATTTTCAGACAAGCAAGATCAGCTCCCCTGGAGAAAATGGCGATGTTGGAGGGTGGACCCTATGGCCTTATGCCCCACTGAAGTCCCTTCCCTCATAGGGTTGGCAGGTCCCCCTGGGCCA
Source organism: Lepidodactylus listeri (assembly GCA_029233225.1). Classification (NCBI taxonomy): domain Eukaryota; kingdom Metazoa; phylum Chordata; class Lepidosauria; order Squamata; family Gekkonidae; genus Lepidodactylus; species Lepidodactylus listeri. The sequence continues at coordinate 13,040,221 of JARCFY010000013.1, forward strand.
CCAATGGGGAATGGGGGGGGGGTTAGGGTTCCCAGATCCAGCTTGGGAAACTCCTGGAAATTTGGGGATGGAGCCTGGGGTGGACCTCAGTGGGATACAGTACCATAGAGTCCACCCTCCAAAGCATCCATTCTCTCTCAGGGAACTGATTTCTGTTGTCTGGAGATGAGCTATAATTCCAGGGGTCCCTCAGGTCCCACCTGGAGGCTGGCATTCCTACAAACCCTCTCCCAATCTCACATTCCCCAGGCTCCAGCTCCAAAATCTCCAGGTTTTTCCTAACCTGGTTTTCCCCACCCAACCAGGTTTTTCCCAATATGAAGTTGCGCCCCTTTCCCTGAGTGGCGAGAAGTCCTAGGGAGTGATGCTGCTGGTTTTAGACTTCTTTGGAGAAGAGAGTTCTGAAGAAGTGAGCGGTGACTCACGAAAGCTCCTCCCCTGCCACAAATTTTGCTCGTCTTTAAGGTGCTACTGGACTCTCGCTCTTTTCTCCTGTTGCAGACAGACTGACATGGCTTTCCATCTTGATCTGTCTTCAAGATGCAGATATCTGATTTCTAAATTGATCAGTGGCCATGCAGGAAGGTTAACTTACAACTGCTTTTTCGATGCTTCCTGAGATTTACAACATGGGATTCAATGGAAATTGGAAGCTCTGGCTTAGTACTCACAAAGAGCAGATATAGATGAAGGCTCGAGTGATGGAAGACAGCTGTATACTGCCCCCAAATCCTGCTGCGTATAGATAACAGAGCAAAACGTTATATACTAGCTGTCTTCCTGACATGTTGATTTTCTATGGACAAGGGATGTTCCTTTGTTCGGCTCTCCTGTATCAATGTACTTAGATACTTATTACATAAATAATTTTTGTTTAGGTAATTACTATTTAGATAATTTATTATTAAATTAATATATTTTCCACCCAAATGGGGACCAAAAGAAGCTTATGACATTATTCTCCTGTCCTTTGTTTTTAGCCTCACAACAACCCCGTGAGGTGGATTAGATAGAAGGAAGAACTTCTTCACCCAAAGAGTGATTAACACATGGACTTCACTGCCACAGGAGGTAGTCGGGGCTACAAGCTTGGATGGCTTCAAGAGGGAATTAGATAAACATATTGAGCAGAGGTCCATCTGTGGCTGTTCGCCCCAAGGTATAGATAGGAACTCTCAGTCTGGGGCAAGTGATGCTCTGTATTCTTGGTGCTTGATGGGGGGGGGGGGGGAACAGTGGGAGGGCTTCTAGTGTCCTGGCCCCACTGCTGGACCTCCTGAGGGCACCTGCTATTTTTGGCCACTGTGTGACAGAGTGTTAGACTGGATGGGCCATTGGTCTGATCCAACATTGCCTTCTCTTATGTTCTTAGACAAAGAGAGTGACTGGCCCAAAGTCATAGAATCATAGAGTTGGAAGCAACCTCCAGGTAGGGTCATCTAGTCCAACCCCCTGCACAATGCAGGAAATTCACAACTACTTCCCTCCCACACCCACAGTGACCCCTGCCCCATGCCCAGAAGAAGGAAAAAACCCTCTCCAGGATCCTTGGCCAAACTGGCCTGGAGAAAATTGCTTCCTGACCGCAGAGTGGTGACTGACATTTCCCTGGGTGTGTAAGAAAGGGCCACAAGAATGAAGCACTGATGCAATACTTCTTGCCCTCCCTCGCCCAGCAAGCTTTCAGGAAAGAATGGGGATTTGGACCTGGGACTTCCAGATCCTAATCTGATGCTCCAACCACTAGACTATTATTATTCTTTATTAAATTTCTGAATTGCCCATCCCTGAGTATACAGGTCTCTGGGGAATTTACAATAAATTAAAACAATCAAAAATAGAGTTTAAAACCAGCAATCAATTAATCCCAAATTTTCATAGCCTTCAGATGGCATCTGTCATTTAATCTAAAACCTGCCCTGGACTGTTCTTTCATCTCAGGGGCAGGTTAAGGAGGAGGCCAAAGTGGGCAAATTGGAAAAAGAATGAAAAGAGGAGGGTGCCAGCTATGATGGAAACGTTGCTGCCCTCAACCAAGAGCTTGGCAGAACATCTCTGCCTTACAGGCCCTGCAGAACTGCATTGATGGAAGTTGGTAGAGAGTTCCACCAGGTCGGAGTCAGGGCTGAGAAGGCCCTAGCTCTGGTTGAGAACAGCCGGATGCCTTTGGGACCAGAGGTCACCAGCAGATTATTCCTAGCAGACTGCAATGCTCTCCCAGGGACATACCAGAGGAGACGGTCCTGAAGATACGCTGGTCCCAGACCACTCGAGGCCTACTGTGCTGGCAGAAGCGAATCTGAAGTGGTACAGCCCAGATCTAGATTTACCGTCTCACTGGTTCTTGGCGGGAGCCAGACTGCAATTGCCACATGTTTTGCAGAGAAGCCGAGACGCTCTGTGATGAAAGATCAGACAGCGTTCATCCGTCTCCATTTCCCTTGCTCCGATTATCACTGAAAGGACACCCTGTTTCCAAATGAATGGGCTATTTCTTTGCCATTACGTATTTGTTCCTTGTCTCTCTCTGTCTTTTTTTTTTTGCTGTGATCCCCACCTTTAGCGTGATGACATATTGAACATCATGGCCCCCTTCGGTGGGAAATCCATCATGTATCCTTCTTATTCCTCAAAGCACAGCTAAGTCGAGTGTACTGTGTTGGCTGAGAGTAAATAAAAATCTCATCTTTACTTCCGAAATTCTCTTCATCCAAATTTCCCTCTGGATTGTGGAGTTCCAAATTACTTAAAAGTTGAACCAACACTTAAAAAATCCCCCCCCCCCCCATTTTGTACCAAACACAGCGCATGTACCATTTGTCACACTTTTCTGGGGTTTTTTTCTGGTTTTGTTTTTTGGTCTGTTTCACCTTCTGCCACAATCCTGATGTGCAGCTGCATGTTAATACAATCTCTGCAAAAACACTACCTGGATGCGGTCATAGGTCCAATTGCACTGAGATCCCTTTGTGTGGCATTTCACAGGTGTCCATGTGCCCACTGATAAAACACCTTGGTGCTTTGGGAAGGGCAACAGTGGGAGGGCTTCTAGTGTCCTGGCCCCACTGCTGGACCTCCTGATGGCAGCTGGTATTTTTGGCCACTGTGTGACAGAGCATTGGACTGAATGGCCCGTTGGCCTGATCCAACATTGGTTTCTCTTATGTTCTCTTATGAGAGCCAGTTTGGTGTAGTGGTTAAGTGCGCGGACTCTAATCTGGGAGAACCGGGTTTGATTCCCCACTCCTCCACTTGCAGCTGCTGGATGACCTTGGGCAAGCCATAGTTCTGGCACAGCTGTTCTTGAAAAAGAGCAGTTTCTGTCAGAGCTCTCTCAGCCCCACCTACCTCACTGGGTGTCTGTTGTGGAGAGGGGAAGGGAAAGGAGTTTGTAAACTGCTCTGAGACTCCAAGTGAGTGAAGGGCAGGATATAAATCCAATCTCTTCTTCTTCTCTTCTTATTTCCCTTCCCTCCCCACAACAGACACCCTGTGAAGGGCGGGATATAAATCCAATCTCTTCTTTTCTTCTTCTTCTCTTCTTCTTATGTTCTTAACACTTCAAAAAAAGCAATCTTGATGTGATTGTGTCTGTGGTCGTATGATGATCCTTTTTTGTGTGCGATGCTCTGCAAGGCGCAGGAGTTCATAAGGGCATCAGTATGGTATTCCCCCCCTCCCCAAATGCCTTGAATCAAGGATAAGAGTGAACAACACATTCAAGACAGGTGTGGGGGGGTTTGTTGGAAGTGTTTGATCAGCACAGGTGTGCTCAGTGGTAACAGAGAGAGAGAGAGAGAGAAACCTTCACGTGAACGGCAGAGACTTAGAGCTGCTTTGAATTACGAATGCCCCAATTCTGGATTTATTTTTAGAAATTCTATTAATTAAAGTAGAAATCAGGAGCAGAGGAATGCCGGGTGGGGTGAAATTAAGGAACACAAATAAAATGGTGGGAGGGACGTCCTTTCATGCTCTGCCTTTGGTGTATGCCAGATCAGACAGCTGGCTGAATCTTTTCCTTAACGGATACCTGCCAACATTCAAGCAGAATAAAAATAGTACACAGACAAAGTTTGAGCAACTTGATGTTAAATGAGAGAATGCCAGATTTTGCACTGAACTCATTCTGTTGCGGGAGATCAGATTGCAGATAAACAGACCCCCCATGGATAACCCTGAGATTTTTCTGTGCGGGGGTGCCTCTATTCAGATAGGCACTCCACTGGAGACAGACACGGACTTCAGGTCTTGCTCACCCCAAATGGAAGAAATCTAATACCTGTGCAAATTTTAAACAGATTTATACACTATCTTGTTTTGCATACATTCTACTTTGCATAATTCATGCCTGTTTGGCTAGTCATGGAGAGGGCAAAATGCTTGAATAGGGTTGCCAGCTCTGGGTTAGGAAATACTTGGAGATTTCAGGGGTGGGTCTCGGATGGGGCACAAACTGGGAAAATGTGGTTTAGTTTGTGGTGTGCCCGGTTCGCGAACCATGAATTGTCAGGAATTTGAGCTGTCAAATTAACCGGTTCAGTTTGTAAGGTTCGTGAGGTGGTAGAACAGCCCCCCAGCAGGCTAGAGACACCAAACTTGCAGGGAATCTCTGGCTGACTCTCTTCTACCAGGCCTCCAAGTTTGGTAGAATTTGGATGTACAGGGTTTGAGTTATGGCCCCCCGAAGAAGGTGCCTCCAGGAAAGGGCTTTCTGGGGAAATGACAGGCGCAGGTTCAAGAGGTTCAGGAGTCTACAGAACAGATCCTGCACAAGCCAGAGATATCAAAGTCAGAGAGGACTTCCCCCAGATGCTCCTCTACATGTCCTCCAAGTCCCACCCCCTGGCTGCTTTAAAGTTTGGTAAACATTTAGATTGAGCAGAGACAGTCTATCTGGAACTGTAGCCATTAACGAACCACCACGAACAATTAGAAAGTCTGTGCCAGCTGATCTTCGACAAACTTCACGAACCATTAACTGGCCAAAATTCATCACGAACTTGAGTTCATGAGCTGGTTCGTTCCCATCCCTAATCTTGGAGAGGGTGGGGTTTGGGGGAGGGAGGGACCTCAGCAGTGGACAGTGTAGGGTTGCCAGGTCCTCCCTGATCATCGGTGGGGGATGGAGGGGTAGGTTTGCCAGATCCAGGTTGGGGAAACTCCTGGAGATTTGGGGGTGGAGCCTGGGGAGGACAGGGAGCTCAGAGGCATCCAATGCCACAGAGTCCACCCTCCATAGCATCCATTTTCTCCAGGGGAACTGATCTCTGTAGTCTGGAGATGAGCTGTAATTCCTGGGGATACCCATCCCACTTGGAGTCTGGCATCCCTAGTACAATGCCAAAGACCCCAAAGCAGCCATTTCCTCCAGGGGAACTGATCTCTTTTGTCTGAAGATCAGTTGTAACAGAGGCCCTACCTGGAGACTGGCCATCTTAACGCTCCACCCCCGACTCTGACTGGGAGGGGCCATTCAAACCTTAGGTTGTGGGGCAAAGGATTTTCACACTCCTTCTCCAGTGCAGTTTTCTTCACCTCGACTGTCCCCTTCTACAGCTATTTATCCGCCTCATAGAGACATACAGATTATCTGAATCTTGCCTCTATGTTTTCTCCAGTTAGGGAAATACCACCTGCAAGGCTGAGGGCATTGATTAGGGTTACCAACTCTACGTTGGGAAATTCCTCGACATTTAGGGGTATATCCGGACCTGGATGGCCCGAGCTAGCCTGACCCTGTCAGATCCAGGAAGTCAAGCTGGGCCATATTAGTTAGGTTAGTATTTGGATAGGAGACCACCAAGGAAATTGAGGACTGCTATGCAGAGGCAGGCAATGGCAAACCACCTCTGAATGTCTCTTGCCAGTTCGGTGTAGTGGTTAGGAGCGTGGACTCTAATCTGGGAGAACCGGGTTTGATTCCCCACGCCTCCACATGCAGCTGCTGGTGTGACCTTGGGTCAGTTAAAAGTTCTCTCAGAGCTGTTCTCTCAAGGGCAGTTCTTGCAAGAGCTCTCTCAGCCCCACCTACCTCCCAGGGTGTCTGTTGTGGGGAAGGGAAGGGAAAGGAGATTGTAAGCCGCTCTGAGACTCCCTTGGGAAGTGAAGGGCAGGGTGTAAATCGTCTCTTCTCTTTCTCTCTTCTTCTTGCCTTGAAAACCCCACAGGGTCACCATAAATTGGCTGAGACTTGATGTACTTTCCATCCATCCATGGGGGCTAGGGTTGCCAGACCCTCCCCCCGGTGTGGGTGGAGGTCTCCTGGTTTTGGGTGCTCCACTCTCCCCCAAATTGCTCCCTCTTGCTGGCAGGAACCTGGAAATAACTGTGACGTGCCTATGAAAACCGGAAGTGACGGAGGCACATTGGGGAGATTGGGGGGGGGGGTGTGCTCTGGTTTTTGGGCAAAATTCAATAATTTGAAGCAAAATCTACCATATTGTTTTGCCCCCAAACCAGAACATCACCCCCCAACATCCCTGATGTGCCTACATCACTTCTGGTTTACGTAGGCACATTGCACTGCTCCTCCCCACTCCCAGAAAGTCCCTTCCTCGCCAGTGCAGCCATCGGATCAGGTAACCCTGATGGGGGCACAGCCTGGGAGGGCAAAATTGGGGAGGGAAGTATCCTCAGCAGGCACATGATGGCACAGAGGCCATCCTCTGAAGCTGCCATTTCCTCCAGGGGAACTGATCTTTGTCAGTGGGAGATCAGTTGCCATTCCAGGAGAATGACAGGGCCTACCTAGAGGTTGGCAACCCTAGGAACTGAGGTTTGGAACATGAGGCAAGGCTAAGCGTTCCGCTCCTCCAGATCTAAACTGGCATCGCCGTGGCTGCTGCCTTATCTAATTCGATCCAGGGATGAAAGAAGCAGGCAGCCAGACTTCACAGCGGTGCGACGGGTTGAAGTTCACAGACTGGCGTGTGCAGCACCCCGCCACCTCCTTAGCTACAGGCCTCCAGCTGTAACACGTTTCCCATTGTTCTGCATCCTTTTTAGAAAAGAAAGCTTTACATCTCCATCTTGCTAGCCCTGTCTGTGGTGACATATGACTGAGATTCAAGAGATGCGCAGCAAGAAAAGCTCCAGGAGGGTGTTAAGGCCCGGCCTGGCTTTTGACTGCCAAACGCATCACTTTGAAGAGGAAATATGGAAACGGAAAGCGTCGGCAATGAATGCTCAGCTACATCCACAAAAGGGGGTGTTGTGGAAAATGAAATGCTGGGCCAAGGAAGAAAGCAAAAGAAAGAAAAGAATTGTGGAGGGGTATGTCAAGGTTCTGCCCCACACCTCCTCTGGCGTAAAGAATGGGGATTTCAAAGGGCAAAATCAAAGGTTATCTGTGCCAGAAGGTAAAAAAAGGGAGGCTGAATGCTCTATTTTAAAAATGGGTTCTTGGTCTAATGGTGGGTGTGAAAAAACAGCCTCCTATTATTTTCCCCAAGGTGGCATTGTTGAGGGGACATTTTCGTTTTCTTGCAGAAGAAATGTAACTACCACTTGTTTTGGAGGTGCCGGCCCCTTTGTAAAGCAGCTTATATTTAAGACGGAGTGCGTTACAAAGCCTCTCGCAACAGGGCGTTCATCCAGAAGGCAGGGAGAAGCACAAAAGAATGTACCAGTTTCAGGACTGAATGGCAAAGGGAGGGGGGTATCTGATAGGGTGGTCTGTCTCCTGACGGTGGCTGGAATCTGTTGGGATCTTCTGCTTCTGTTAGGTCCCTGCCATTTTTGTCCTCTGTCATGGCCAGCTTTGCATGGAATGTTCCCTTAATTTCTCCAGTTTTCTTGAAGAGATCTCTAGTCATGGGCACTCTGTGAAATTGCTGAGCAGTCGGGTTAGAATGGGTAAAAGGAAGTACCTCTTCACCCAAAGAGTGATTAACACGTGGAATCCACTGCCACAGGAGGTGGTGGCGGCTACAAGCATGGATGGCTTCAAGAGGGAATTGGATAAACATGTGAAGCGGAGGTCCATCAGTGGCTATTAGCCACAAGGTATAGATAGGATCTCTCAGTCTGGGGCAAGTGATGCTCTGTATTCTTGGTGCTTGGGGGGAACTACAAGAGTGGGAGGGCTTCTAGTGTCCTGGCCCCACTGCTGGACCTCCTTGAGGGCACCTGGTGTTTTTGGCCACTGTGTGACACAGAGTGTTGGACTGGATGGGCCACTGACCCGATCCAACATTGCCTTCTCTTATGTTCTTATGTCCTTCCCATTCTATTGTTTTCCTCTATTACTTTGCTTTGTTCATTCAGGAAAGCCTCCTTATCTCTCCTTGCTGTTCTCTGGAAATCTGCATTCAGTTAGGTAAATCTTTCCTTTTCACCTTTGCCTTTCGCTCTCCTTCTTTCCTCTGCTATTTGTTAAGCCTCATCCGACAGCCACTTTGCTTTCTTGCATTTCTTTTTCTTTGGGATGGTGCTGATTGCTGCCTCCTGTACAATGTCATGAACCTCCGTCCAAAGTTCTTCAGGCACTCTGTCTATCAAATCTAGTCCCTTAAACCTATTCCTCACCTCCACTGTATATTCATCAGGGATGTGATCTAGGTCAGACCTGAATGGCCTTGTGGTTTTTGCAATCTTCTTCAGTTTAAGCCTGAATTTTGCAATGAGGAGCTCATGATCTGAGCCACAGTCAGCTCCAGGTCTTGTTTTTATTGACTGTATAGAGCTTCTCCATCTTTGACTGCAAATGATATAATCAATCTGGTTTCGGTGTTGCCCATCTGGCGATGTCCATGTGTAGAGTTGCCTCTTAGGTTGTTGGAAGAGGGTGTTCGCTATGACCAGTGTGTTCTCTTGACAAAACTCTGTTAGCCTTTGCCTGGCTTCGTTTTGTTCTCCAAGGCCAAACTTGTCCGTTATTCCGGTTACCTTTTGACTTCCTACTTTAGCATTCCAGTCCCCTATGATGATAAGGACATCTTTTTTTGGTGTTAGCCCTAAGAGGTGTTGTAGGTCTTCATAGAACCGGTCCACTTCAGCCTCTTCTGAGTCAGTGGTTGGGGCATAGACTTGGATTACTAGCTGCCCCTTTAGTTATCATCCGGCCGAACAGGGCTGTCACATCTGTGACAGAAGAGAAAACATTCTCCCGGCAACTTCCATGACATTTTGGAGTTAATTTTGGTTCTTCATGTGGACAACGAACAATCCTCCTTCTCATACATAAACATGAGACCTCAAGTGTAGGCCAACATGCGGCTAACACAACTGGAGTTTGTGCCTCGAAGAGTTTGTGCCTCGAAGAGATGTCAAAACCTGTCCGTCGCCATGGTGTCTGAGTAATTTTAATTTCCTTTGCGGTGTTTATTAGGGCAGGAAAGAAGTGACGTTCTTGGGCATAATTGAAGCGAAAACCTGGCAAGACAACGAAGATAACAGAAACTTCCGCTCTTGGCGTGTCAGACTCTTTTACCGGCAGTGCGCTAAGAACAAATGCAGTCCTTGTGCGGAAGCCACCAAGCTTGTTAACTCGTGATGTTGGGCATTCCCACCCGTCGGTCAAACAGCAAGGGGCTATGGGGAGTCTGCTTTTCCCTAACCCATTTTGACCAGACAGAACTCAGCCCCACTTGCCCTGAGACAGCAGAAATGAAATGCACTCTCTGGTCTCTTTTTCCAGCCAGCGGACTAAGGACCATCGAACCAAGATACCAGTAAGTTACGGTTGCTGTTGTCGTCGTTCAGTCGCACAGTCAAGTCTGACTCTTCGCGACCCCATGGACCACATCACACCAGGACACATCCTTTGCCATCCCCTTCTTCTTTGACCTTCAGTCATTCCCAGCATCAGGGTCTTCTCCAGTGAGTGCTCCCTTCTCATTCAATAGCCAAAGTATTTGAGCTTCAGCTTCAGGATCTGGCCTTCCAGGGAACAGTCAGGGTTTCTTTTATGGTTGGCCTGACCCCAATTAGATACGCATTTTCATTACCCAACTGATCTCTCTCTCTCTCCTGTTGCTTCCCTCCTGTTCCTCTCTGTGTCTCCTTAGTCCATCAATCTGAGAGTGGTGTGATGTTTGTGGGTTCCAACATCGAGACCAGGAGAACAAGAAGGATTTCAAACAGTTTTAACCGAAGGAGCGACTCCAACAGGTTTATGTGGGGCTGCCAACCTCCAGGTGGTGGCTGGAGATCACCTGGTATTACAACTGGTCTCCAGGAGACAGAGAGCACTTGGAGAAAAATGGCCCCTATGGAAGGTGGGCTCCGTGGCATTTATGTGCCCCAAACCCTGCCCTCCTGACGCTCCACCCCCCCAATCTCTGTTGTCTAGAGATTCTTTCAGGCCCCACCTTGGGAGAAGTAGTGACCATACCTTGGAACTTCTCACCACTTGGGGAAGTGAAAGCCAGTTTGGTGTAGTGGTTAAGTGCACAGACTCTAATCTGGGAGAACTGGGTTTGATTCCCCACTCTTCCACTTGCACCTGCTGGATGACCCTGGGCAAGCCATAGCTCTGTACCAGCTGTACTCTAATCTGGGAGAACTGGGTTTGATTCCCCACTCCTCCACTTGCACCTGCTGGATGACCCTGGGCAAGCCATAGCTCTGTACCAGCTGTTCTCTCAAGGACAGCTTGGGAAAGAGTTCTCTCGGCCCCACCTACCTCACAGGGTGTCTGTTGTGGGGAGGGGAAGGGAAAGGAGTTTGTAAGCCGCTCTGAGACTCTTAAGTGAGTGAAGGGCAGGGTATAAATCCAATCTCTTCTTCTTCTTCTTCTTCTTAAGAGTAGCAGACTCTAATCTGGAGAACTGGGTTTAATTCCCCACTCCTCCTCCACATGTGGTCTGCTGGCTGACCTTGGGCCAGTCTCAGTTCTCTCAGGACTCTCTCAGCCCCACCTCCCTCACAAGATGCCTGTTGTGGGGAGAGGAAGGGAAGGCAATTGTAAGCCACTTTGATAAGATTCCTTACAGTAGAGAAAAGTGGGGTATAAAGGCCTAACCTTCTTCTCAAAAACAATATTTCAAATCTTACCAAATTACTGATGTACATCTCTAATGGGGAAAAAAAAACTAGACATGACATGGTGTTAAGTCTTCCTTTCAGGAAATCAGATTTTTAACAGGATACGATATTCCTTGTACGGTAGATGTAATAATGTTAAATCGCTGGCAGGAGGTTTCTATCCCTCAAGTACGGAAAGAACTGATAATGATTCTTTTAACTGCCGCAAAAACGACAATTGCCTATAAATGGAAGTCATCAACAGTTCCATCTATTAAACAGTGGTATTTAAGAATATGGGATTATCTGTTGATGGATAAAATTTCAGATGTTTTGTCAAACAATGACCCTGGTACAGGTTCGTCGATGTATGCAGTAAGATGGTATCCAATTTTAGAAAATTTTGACAAGATCATGGAAAGTCAGAACAATGCTCAGGGTTATAGATTTCGAATCTTTTTGAAGACCAGTTGGTTAGTCTAAATTGTGTAGCCTTTTTCTATCATTTGTCCTTTTTGCCTGTTCAGTTTTGTTTTTGTATCTTTTGTTTTTTTCTTTTTTAATAGGAACTAATAGGAACAAGAGTTCGTCTAAAGATCACAATGTAACTGTTACTCACGTGGTGTATGTGATTTTGTGTGCAATAATGTCTGTGTAAGGAAATATATGTTGTGGAAATTAATAAAATTGTCTATATATATAAAAAAAGTCTTCCTTTCAGCTCTGTTTTCTGTCAGAGTGCCATTTGTTCCTCTACATCAGGGGTGGCCAACCTGTGGCTCGGGAGCCACATGCGGCTCTTTCACATATATTGTGCGGCTCCTGGCAGGGCAGCTGGGGAAGCAAAGGGGAGGCATGCTTTTTCTCTCTTTCTCCCTTCCTTCCTTCCCTCCTCCCTCCCATCTATTTGCTTTCCTAGTTTCTCTCTCTCTCTTTCTTTCCACTTCTTTAATTCTTTCTTTCCATCTCTCTCTTTTTCTCTCTCTCTCTCAATATCATTAGCAAACAAGTAATATCATTATCAATAACCGGTTTTCCTCATTTGTTTTTATTTTTGGCAGTCCCATTTAACATTAATAAAAAGCAAATTTGCATATTTTTAAAAATAAAAACGTGTGTGTGATATTTGTTCCTGTCTTGCGGCTCTCAGACATCTGACGTTTATTCTATGTGGCTCTTACATTAAGCAAGGTTGGCCACCCCTGCTCTACATGGTGAAGAGAAGATAGAAAATTATCCCAGGAACATCCTTGTACCTTTCAGAATAACTGAAAGCAATTTTCTTCTGCCGGGCACCATTTAGGAGAGGTTTGCTTTTCTCCCATTGCATTGCTCTCAACTTCTGTGTTTTCAAGATGGAACTGAAGAAGCCCAGCCATCCATTTGAACATATTCATAAAAGAGAATTTTTTGGAAAAAAAAAAAATCTTTTCACCCACATGTTCAGAAACTTCAGGGGGGGAAAAAGGGAAGAAAGGAATTAAAGGAGCAAACCATCGACTGCACAAGAGAGAGAAGTTAATAGATATTGACTAGCCTTTGCTACAAATAGGTCATATATTGGAGGAAGATGTAACAAATGCTGACGGGTCGGGAGAAAGAGAGGAAAATCTTGCCATGTTGAACAAACTTTTGAGCACACAGTATCGAACTGATTTAGCGCTGCTGATTTCAGAAGCTATCTTCCTCTAAAATCTCTTTGCCATACGCTGGCCATCTATTGACCGTCTCCTACCCGAGAGTTCTAATCTCAAAGAGAACTCTGTTGATGGATGAGCATCGCTTGAATTGCTGTCAATTCTACAACTCGTGGATAATCTCCACTCAAGCTGGAGATGGCCCATCTGATTTTCAAGGCATAAGTCTTCTCTGCCGTCTATAGGGGACGTGTGGGTCTCTCTCATTACATTTCTTTCCTATTCAGGATTCCATCTATCCTCAATTCCTAGGATTTTTTTTTTTTTAAAAATCAGTTCATTTGCAACTTTCCCTCATTATCCGATAGCATACCAGATTCATTTCAAGGTGCTGATTCTTATCTTTATAGCCCTATATGGTCAGGGTCCTACAAACCTGAGGGACCGCCTTTCCCCATATGTTCCCCAGAGAGCACTGTGGTCAGGGATCCAGAATTGGCTGGCCCGGGCCTTAAGGAGACTAGGCTGTCAATGACCAGGACCAGGGCTTTCTCGATGGTGGCCCCAACCTGCTGGAATGAGCTCCTGGAGAAGATCAAGGCCCTGCGGGATCTTTTACAGTTCTGCATAGGGCTGCCATGTCCCCCTGGGGGGTGGGGATTCCCCTGCTATATGGGTTCCCAATCTGCCGATCTGGATCAGGCTGGCGGGGGGAACCCCACCCCCAAAGAGACCTGATCAGACCGACGTGTCTATGGCACCATAGAGTTTCAGGGCAATTACCAGAGCATCACCCTGACAACGTGCCCAGTGTGATGACGTCACTTCCAGGGGATGTCATTGCGGCGCGCACGCACTTTGTGAGTGCATGGGACTCCCGGAAAGAGACCGGGACTCCCCCACTGTTTATTAGGTAAGACTTGGCAACCCTAGTTCTGCAGGGCCTGTAAAACAGAGCTCTTCCGCCAGGCTTTTGGGAGCTACCCATTTATTTATTTATTTATTTATTTATTGAGATTTATATCCCGCCCTCCTCGCCGCATGGCAGGCTCAGGGCGGCTAACAGCAAGTAACAATACACACTGATATTATAAAACATTAAAACATATAAAATTAGAAAACCTAATACAGATGGCGGTTTTTCAGTTTAGAGCATCAGAGCAGCACCTAGATGTTAACCACAAAAGATGGTCACACATACTGGCGGAGAAAATTGGGGCCAGGGCCCAAGATGGAACTATTGGCGGCCCCTACTTATAAGCCTGGTGGAAGAGCTCCATTTTACAGGCCCTGCGGTACTGTAAAAGGTCCCACAGGGCCCTATTGTTATCTGGGAGCTCGTTCCACCAGCGCGGGGCCACCACCGAGAAGGCCCTGGCCATGGTAACTGCCAGATGGGCCTCCTTTGGCCCTGGGAGGACCAAACGGTTTTGGGAACCAGACCGAAGTGCTCACTGGGGAACATATGGGGAGAGGCGGTCCCTCGAGTAGATAGGTCCCAAGCCATATAGGGTGAAGAACACCAGACAGTTGAAGATGTGAGGGCCCTGGATGTTGGAAACTGCCACCTACAACCTGTGGAACAACAACTACTGCATGGACCCGCAACATTAACTACTGTGAGCTGACTGCAAGCTGAGAACTTTGAACAGTGGCTGCTACCATCAGACAATGATGCATATCAACCATCACTAGCACTTTATGATTTTAGAATTGTTTTAATGGACCTTACATTACACTTATGTTTTAATGTAACATCTGCTTTTATGTAAGCCACTCTGAGCTGGCCATGGCTGGGAGGGCGGGGCAGAAATTTGAAAAACAAAATAAATAAATGATCAATGCCTATCTGTGCTCTGGTAAAACATTGCAAAAAAGCCTCTCTTCAGTCATCATGGCCAGTAGCCGTTGGTGGACCTTTCCTCCATGAATGTGTCTCATCTCCTTTAAAGGTTTCTCTGCACATGGCCGTTCACTACCTTCCTGGCCAATGAATCTCACAGTGTAATTACTAATTGAATAAAGAAGTATTTTTTTTTTATTTTCCTATGCAGATTGCAAGATCTCTGGGGGAGGGCAGAGGCCTTTCTCGTTTTGCCTGCAGACCTGCTTTCAACGGTATGATTAGTAATGTAATAAAACATTTATTTATTTATTAAAAAGGGCTTGGGAGGAGAACTTGGTTTCCGACGGCGCCGAATGGGCTCCCCCAAATCCCCTTCTTCTCTGGAGGCAGCGATCATTTTGTAGGTCATGACCAGAAGCAGAATCTATCACTCGCCTTCATTAAAGTCGGCACGTAGCAATTATCTCCCCTTGATTGGAGGAAGCTGACTTAAGAGCAATCCGTCGGCACCGGGGTATGAATTTGGTTGCCGTGTAATTAAGCCATCGCTACATACGCAGCACAGAAATGTGTAATGAGATTTAGAGAATAATAGAAGGCGGCGATAAGGAATGTTCGGGCTCCTAATTGGCATTGAGCAAATTAACTGCAGCAAATTAGATATCAATGAACACTCTGCTTCTTCGCGGATGTCAGTTATTCATCGGAATATTAATTCGTGCCCGATCAATTTTTGTTTCCCAGCAGGATGTATCATTGAGATTTGTCTTGGCTGTGCCAACGCATTGCTTGTGGGGTGTTCCAAAACACTCACATGGCCCAGAAATGAGGGACATGCATGGGGCTGCCAACCTCCAGGCTGAGATCTCCTGGAATTACAGTGGATGGCCAGGCAACGGAGAGCAGTTCCCCTGGAGAAAATGGCTGCTTTGGAGGGAGGACTCTAAGGTATTGTACCCCACTGAGGTCTCTCCCCATCCTGAACCTTACCCCTCCAAGCTCCAGGAGTTTCCCAAGCTGGAGTTGGTAACCTTGAAATGAGACTGTTTCGAATTGGAGGGGGAAAGTGGCAGGAAATCATCAGAGAGGCAGTGAAGTGTAATGGATGGAGTCTCAACCTAAGATCCACGAGAGCCAGGTTCAAATCCTCACATAGTTGCTGTGTGTCTCAGCTTAATCTACCTCAAAAGGTGGTTGTGAGCAATGGAGGAGGAGAGAACTATGTGTGCCAATCAGCTCCTTGCTCCCTCACAAAGGCCTGTCTCAAAAAAGGATTCCCAGCCTCCAGGTGAAGCTTGGAGATCTTCTGGAATTATGGGAGTTATACCCTGCTGAGGTCACTTCCCTCTCCAAACTCTGCCTTTCCCAAGCTCCACCTCATGTCCTGGCCCCACTGGTGGACCTCCTTGAGGGCACCTGGTGTTTTTGGCCACTGTGTGACACAGAATATTGGACTGGATGGGCCATTGGCCTGATCCAACACTATCTTCTCTTATGTCCTTATGCCACAAATTTTATTAGTCTTTAAGCTGCCACTGGACTCTTGCTCTTTCTGCTGCTCACATGAGCTCAGTTCTCACAACCAAATTGGAGTAGGGTTGCAAAGGGGGCCTGGAGATCTCCCGGAATGACAACATCTCCAAACTACGGAACTCCATTCCCCTGGGGAAAATGGCTGCTTTGAAAGGTGGGCTCTGTGGCATTCCATCCCGCTGAGGTCCCGGCCTTCCCCAAACACTTCCTTCTCCAATAGCCCATCAGAAGCCTTGCTGGGCAAAAGCCCCACCAACCCTGCCTATTTTCTAAAAACACTCGGAGGGCAGCAGAAATGGTGTCTGTGGTGCCTGGGGATCGCTGGAGCAGGCTCCTTCCTCCACGGTTGTCCCCTTTAACTCAGTAATTTGTGGACATTCCATTCTAGCCGTTCACCATGTCAGCGGTACAGTCAAAGATGGACTTTAAGAGCTGGATGGGGCTGTGGAGTAATCATGTAGAACTCGTTGACTGGTTTTCGAGGACTAAATAAAAGCTCAGGAAACAGATCCCTGGTGTCTAATGGCTGCTGCAGACTGTTATTAGCTTGAATGCCAATTTCCGTTTTCAGGAAAGGAAAAAACCCCAAACCATTGCATTTTATTCTTTCCTCTCCTAAACAGGATATTTGCTGTTGCTTTCAGCGGCGCTTCAAAGCTGTCCCTCCTCCTCTGAACAGGCCCGTAGCCAGGATTTTGTTTAATTTGGGGGGCCTTTAAATGTCAGGGCACCCCCCCCCCCCACAGGCCTGGGAGTGCCCCATAGAAGCCCCCGGTCTCTCATACAAGCTGCCCAGCAAGAGGCATAGTGAAGGGTTGAGCCTCCCCTTGTCACACAGCCTAAAATGGCTCTCCCACCCCGGTTTGGAAAAAAGTCGGGGGGTGGGGCTGTGTAGTAAGTTGGGGGGGGCGGCGGCCCCGAGATGCCCCATTGTAGCTACGGGCCTGCCTCTGAAGCACATTTAACAGCCCAGACCTAGTGACCCTTCTTCAATGGGACTTGCTCCTAAGTAAGGGTGTGTTAGGGTCACAGCCTAGACAGAGGTCCCTAACACGGAGCCTGAGGGCTAGGTGGGGCTTGTGCACAGAATGGCTTCTAATTGGCCACTGGAGAGTTGATTGGCTGTGCAGATTCTTTTGAAAAAACAACATTGTTTTGGCATCAGCTGCCAGCACAGCATAGCACAGCACAGGGATCGTCAGTACACGACTGAAGGAAATCTGGGACACTGGTTTGTAGCTGGCTCCACCTCCTGTGGCAGCCATTTTATGGCAGCCATTTTGTGGCTGCGCCCATGATGTTCTGTCAGAATTCCAAAGACGCCCGCCAGGGTCAAAAAGGTTGGGGATCTCTGGCTTAGATGCACGCTTCTGCCTCCACTAAAATATTTCTCAAAAGGGACTAGCTACATCCAGAACAGATTTCCTACTTATTATGAACAGTTTCCAAACCAGCAGTAGAAAAGAGTACAGTAGCACCTTAAAGACTAACAAAAATTGTGGCAGGGGATGAGCTTTCGTGAGTCACTGCTCGCTTCGGATAGATCAAGACAGGTAGCCATGTTAGTCTGTCTATAGCAGCAGAAAAGAGCAAGACTCCAATAGTACCTTAGAGACTGACCAAATTTGTGGCAAGAGATGAGCTTTCGTAAGTCACTGCTCCCTTCTTCAGATACATCTGAAGAAGGGAGTAGTGACTCACGAAAGCTCCTACCCTGACACAAATTTTGTTAGTCTTTAAGGTGCTCCTGGACTCTGGCTTTTTCCTCCTGCTACAGACAGACTAACACAGCTCCCCAGCTTGATCAGTTCCCAAACTAGAAACAGTTTGTAAAATAACAGAGAAGGGCAATTTTATGTACTTTCTTTCACTGAGATCTTTTAGGGGTTTTTTAAATTTAAAAATATATCAACGGCATCTTATAATATAAAATAATTGAAAAGGTGCAACCAGTAAAGTCACAAAAGGAAAAAAAAATGGATGCCAAGGAGAGGAAAGAGCAAGAAGAGAATACATAAAAAAGCCAGAAAAAAGAGCCCCAAATTATTATTAAAGCTGCAGTCTAAAACAATAAAAATAGCACAGATAGCTAAAAACAACTGCAGGAGGAGCTAAAAAGACATGGAACAAAAGCTTCTCTGCCAGGTGCCCAAAGTAATATAGATTTGGGGCATTGGAGGAGGGGCTCTCTGTGGGGTTGTAAGGTAAAGGTTTCCCTTGCTCAAAAGCCAGTTGAATCCGACTTTAGGGATGCGGTGCTTATCTCCGTTTCCAAGCCGAAGAGCCAGCGCTGTCCAAAGACCTTTTCTGTGGTCATGTGGCCGGCATGACTAGACGCCGAGGCACACAGAACACTGTTACCTTCCCACCGAAGCGGTACCTATTGATCTACTTGCAGTTTTTTGCTTTCGAACTGCTAGGTTGGCAGGAGCTGGGGCCGGAGATGGGAGCTCACTCCGTCATGCAGCACTTGGGTCTTGAACTGCTGAACTACCGGTCTGCAGTTCAGCTTCTTAACCACTTAACCTTAAATGGTCACCCATTTCACAGGCTCCTAAATAATTTCCAAATGGGGGAAGGGAACATTTTATTTTATTTGGTATTTTTGTATGTGTGTCTGCACTTGGAAGTCACATCTGGTGACTGACCCCTAGTGGGGGCCTGGGGAGATATTTAGCGAGGCGGCTGAATAAAGCCTGCCCCAAGAGGTCTCCCATCCAAGTACTAACCACAGTCGACCCCGCTTAGCTTCTGAGAATGGATGAGACTAGGCTTGCCTGGGCTATCCAGATCAGGGTGGAACATAAGGGGTGAATTTATTATACTTTTTAACAAAACGCCAGCCCCCCCCCCCCCCCCATTTCAGCTCAGTCTTCCATAAAATGTGGGCATGTGCAGAAGGGGAAATTGTCTTGTGAATAAAAAAAATCCACATGACGTGGCTCTTCTCATTTTTGCACTGTTTGCCTGCAAGTCTGCCAGAGTTTTCTCCCCAGAGCATCGCAATAAGTTGTAACACACACACACACACACACACACACACACACACACACACACAGAGACAGACACAATATATATATATAAATAACTCATTGCCCATGCAAATGAATTCTGCTTAGAGAAAGAAGCCTTGATGATTATAAAATGCCGCAATCACGCCATCGCTTCCGGCCAGCTGAGTGTAAATTCATCAAGCGTTTTGATATTGAAACCCGCTCCAGCCGTGATGAATGCTTGCCTTCGTCTCTTAACTGTAAGCCGAAGAAGGAAAAGAGCAGGGAACTCCGGGAAATTAATGACTACCCAGCTGGGTTCTCTGTTAAAGTTACTGATGACGGAGGAGGTCACGATCCGGCAATGGCGAAAGCATGCCTCTTCCTTTCTAGGCAGGCTGAGATAAACAAAGCCTATGAGAATGTTGGCCGACTTGGGAGCCGGGGTGGAATTGCCTGAAACAGGAAGCCGCTGGTCTGCGAAATTTGCAACCTTTGCTGGAAGTGAGGAAGAACTTTGTGATAATCAGGTTAGCCATTAATAAAACCCAGGCACGGTTGTCTTGTGTCCCCATGTGTGTGCTGGTATCACTGCAACCCTACAGAGATGTTTCTCTGTTTTACATCCCAAACTGCAGCACATGAACAAATGAAGCTGCCTTATATTGAATCGGTGATGCGAAAGACTCTAGTACCTGAGACCCTGGAGAGCCACTGCCAGCCAGAGTAGTCAAAACTGACTTTCCATGACACATGGAATTCGCTGCCACAGGAGGTGGTAGCCGACTACAAGCATGAATGGCTTCAAGAGGGAACTGGATAAACATCTGGAGCAGAGGTCCATCGGTGGCTATCAGCCACAAGGTATAGATAGGAGCTCTCGGTCTGGGGCAAGTGATGCTCTGTATTCTTGGTGCTTTGGGGGGGGGGGGCAACAGTGAGAGGGCTTCTAGTGTCCTGGCCCCACTGGTGGACCTCCTCATGGCACCTGGTATTTTTGGCCACTGTGTGACAGAGCGTTGGACTGGATGCGCCGTTGGCCTGATCCAACATGGGCTTCTCTTATGTTCTTATTGAGAGCCAGTTTGGTGTAGTGGTTAAGAGCGGCATTCTAACCTGGAGAACTGTATCCAATCCCCCGCTCCTCCACATGAAGCCAACTGGGTGACCTTGGGCCAGTCACAGTTCTCTCAGAGCTCTCTCAGCCCCAGCTACCTCACTGGGTTTCTGCTGTGGGGAAAGGAAGGGAAGGAGTTTGTATGCCACTCTGAGACTCCTTTGGGTAGTGAAAAGCAGGGTATGAAAACCAACTCTTCTTCCAAGTTAGCTTTGATTGCTCTGGCTGGCTGGTGCTCTCCAGGTTCTCAGGTACTAGAGTCTTTCACATCGCTGATCACCGAAGCCTTTTGGAAAACTGTAGAGGCCAGGGACTCTAAACCAGGGACCTTTGGCATGCCAAGCAGATGTGGTACCACTGAGCCACAGTCCCACTTCTTTTTGGGGTCTTGCACAACACTGACTTGCAGTTTGGTGTAGTGGTTAGGAGCGTGGACACTAATTTGGGAGAACCGGGTTTGAGTTCCCACTCCTCCACATGCAGCTGGTGTGTGTGACAAGTTCAGTCACAAGTCACAAGTCAGTCACAAGTTCTTTCAGAGCAGTCCTCGAAAGAGCTCTCTCAGACCCACCTACCTCACAGGGTATCTGTTGTGGAGAGGGGAAGAGAAAGGAGATTGTAAACCACTCTGAGATTCCTTCAGGTAGTGAAGAGCAGGGTATAAATCTCCACTCTTCTTCTTCTCTTCATTGTACCCCATTGAAGTCCCTGCCCTTCTCAAACTCTGCTCTCTCCAGGCTCCACCCCCAAACCGGGAGCTGGCAACTCTATGGTTGAGGACAGACTGGCAATGTGGCCCGAGAGAGCTCTGCTTCAGAAGCAGGGGAAGGGAGGCAGTTGAGATAGCTGTAGCTGTCCTCCGTCTCCCTTCCATACTCACCCGTCTCTGAAGCGCTTCCCTGCCGCCTCTGATGGACACTGGCAGAAAGCGGTGTCCAGGGGCCTTCCTCTGCTTGGATCCTGCTTCCCGGCTGAGTGGACAGGAAGAGGCAGGATTGAAGCGGAGGTGGTGGTGTGAATGCACCACTGTGGAGAGATGTGTGCTCATGCGCACAAGAGGCCCCAGGCATTTCCCTCCAAATTGCTGTGGCACCCATGTGCCTATGCACCGCTTGGCAAAACAACCTCGCCACAAGCTGTGAAGGCCAGCCCGCCAGGGGCCACTCTGCAGTGGTCTGAATGGCCACCACGTCTCCTCCCCGGCACGCTCCTGTGGGAAACTGGCCAGTGTGAACGGCCAGCCCCGGGCAAATTTCCCTCCAGGGCTTTTGGCCCTGCTGCAGTTCCATGGCAGATAACAAGTCTGTCCTCATCCTTAATATAGCTATAACATCTTAATAATATTGTGATAGTGACGGAATGTGCTGTCAAGCTGAACTGATTAATGGCAACCCATTATGGTGGACCTCCTGATGGCCCCTGAGTTTTGGCCACTGTGTGACACACTGGATGGGCCATTGGCCTGCTCCAACATGGCCTCTCTTACGTGCTTATGTAACCTATAGGATTTTCAAGGGAAGAGAGCAACTGAGGCGGTTTGCCATGGCCTGCCTCTGTGTAGCAACCTTAGATTTCCTTGGCGGTCTCCATCCAAGCACTAACCGCGATTAACCCTGCTTAGCTCCTGAGATCTGACGAGATCGGGCTAGCCTGGGCCACCCAGGCCAGAGCGGATGAGCTGGGCCCAAAGAACCTTGCGAGCGATGCCTTCCCAAGCCCCTTCAGATAGCCCACCGCCTCGGGCCATTTATCGAAAGATACAGCTCTCGCTCAGGCAGACGCCGTGAGCGCATGGCTCCGACCTATCACTCAATGAGAAAATGACAAGGAGAGTTAACTGGGGTCTTTATTTGCATTAAGGAATGAAATCCTTCCAGATTGGTGCGTTTTGCCCCCAGGAGATAAACCGGAGAATTACATTTCGATTGACTTTCTCCAGCCCTTTTGTTATCGGAGGAAGCTTTCAGAAAATTGGAGCATTTAATTCAAATAGGCTTTGAGTCAATATATTTACTATGTCCTGGCATGTGTTTCCTCAGTCCCCTGGGGGGCTTCCTGCCTCAGAAAGCCGTGGCCCTTTGCTCTTTTGTATGCACAGAATAAGAAGTCTGCGGCTGGTGCCGAGAACTGACACCAAACAGATCTCTGCGGGCGTCTCAATACACCCCTTGGAGTCCCAACACTGTCCAATCCCATTAAATAAGCTTTGGGAGTGCATACGCCATCCTCCAGTTCCACCCGTCTCTTTAAGGCTGTTTTTACATCTGACTTTCCCGCTGGAATCATTCTAGTTCCAAAAAAACCTGCCCACACCTCTGTGCGGTGTGAAACCGTGCTGCTACTGAAATGTCCACATCTACTAATTGCCCTCCTGTGGTCAAGCTAGTATTCAACCGGCTTGATTCTGCTTTAAACAATTGCTGTTGATTAGTGCACTTAGACCCCCTGGAGTGAAATTTCACACCACTGTGAAATCAGCACAGGAAAAGACAGCAGTCAAACTACTTTAGAGGGGAGGTGTAAAATGACCCTAAATCCCCTCCGCAGCTCTCAAGGATACTCCGGAAGCAATTCCATTCATTCCCAATACCTAGACTGAACCAAGGACGTAGGGTCATTTTCAGATCGAGAGAACCTCCTACTAGACTTGAATTCTAGCAAAATAACTGGGGAGGGTGGGAGGGGGGAGAGAGGAAAACAAAACCGCCCATTCATTTCTCTGTTAGGCAGGAAATAGAGAGTAACCTCGAGAAGCAATTATGCGTCTGTCAAATCAGATGAGATAAAATCACGGCAATCTAGTTTTATTGTAAGGTAAAGATAAAAGTAAAGGTTTTCCTTGCTCGAAAACCAGTCGAATCCTACTGTAGGGCGTGGTGCTCATCTCTGTTTCCAAGCCAAAGAGCTAGCATTGTCTGAAGACTTTTCTGTGGTCATATGGCTAGCATGACTAGACACCAAGGCGCATGGAACGCTGTCACCTTCCCACTGAAGCGGTACCTATTTATCTACTTGCAGTGTCTTGCTTTCGAACTGCTAGGTTGGCAAGAGCTGGGACCAGAGATGGGAGCTCACTTCGTCACGCGGCGCTCGGGTCTTGAACTGCCGAGCTACCGACCTTCTGGTCTGCAGCTCGGCATCTTAACCTCTGAGCCACCGCAGCCCCAATTTTATTGTTCATCATGGCAAAAAAAGAGGGGGGGGGAACCCTTTTCCCATCTGAAGAAGTGGGCTGCAACTCACTAAAGCTCATCCCCTGCCACAAATTTTGTTAGGCTTTAAGGTTCTGCTCTTTTCTACTGCTGCAGACAAACATATCGATCGTTCCCATTTTGCTGGCATGTCTCAGTTACAACAACACGGGGTGTCACTTAGGCTGGAATGAGACACTTGGCAGTGGACAGGGTACTTCCCAGGGTTCCCTCTAAGCTGAGTTAGTGTGAGCTGTCTCGCATTTTTTAACCTCCGGTTCACACATTTTTGTCTTAGCTCAGGAAGGATGGCTCCCAAGCAAACTGATTTATGCAGCAGTCAGATTGCTGGCTCACAACTTTGACTGCCAGTGGCTCACCAAGTAGAACTTTTGCTCCCAAGACTCCACAGCTTAGAGAGAGCATTGGTACTTCCCATATTGTGTTTTGATGGGCAAAGCTGGGTGCTCTTCGTAGGGGAGAAGCCACAGCAGGGAGGGAGGTTGTTGTCATCTTAAACGGGTTATGGGGAGAGACAGGGATGAAAGGAAGTACTTCTTCACCCAAAGAGTGATTAACCTCATTCCCGACTCTGCTTGACTGCTGCATACAACCCTGACCTTGTCCGGTAATTTACCTGGAATTCCATTTTTTTCCCTCCCCTCTGTTCCATTTGACCTTAAGGTAGAAATTCCAGACGCAGAAACAAATAATCTGGTGGCAAGGATCGTAGCCACTTCACCACCGAGGAGTGTTGTAATTGTATTTTGCAAAGATTCCAGAAGAATAGCCTCCCTATTATTAACGATATGTGAACGTAAGTGGCAAGGCTAGATTTATGTTCCGAGCAATTACATTTTACTAGCCCAACTTGAGCAAAGACATAATTAACAAGAATAACTAAAAGTGCCACCTTGTTATAAATCATCATTTTTTTTGGGGGGGGAGAGAACGGGAGTAAATAATAGAAGGGGGGTGCACACACACAAAAATAGGGATTAAGAGTTGAGTCCTGCAATTATTCACGGGGTCGAGAGGGAAAGGGCGGGCTTCATTAGCGAAATGGCAGCTCCCGTGTTTCTGTTCTGCGAAAATAATCTTGGCATTTCCTCCATCAAGGGGAACAAATGGGGGAGCGTACAAACGACAGCATCTGCCTTTTCAAAATCCTAATCGGGGCAGGAAATCCTGACGCAAACAAGGGGAAAAGAACACTGGCGGCCATATTAGGCAGAGGCAGGGAAGACATTTTGGGTCACTGTCCTAATCATGCACACATTTTGTTGTAATATTGTGTGAGTGAGGGGTAGAGGGAGAATGACTTTGGTGGGTAGGGTTGCCCACCTCCCACTATTACAGTTGACCCGCAGATGACAAAGATCAGTTCCCCAGAGAAAAGGGCCACTTTTGAAGGCATTGTACCCCGCTGAGGTCCCTCCCCTCCCCAAACTCCGCCTTCCCCAGCCTCTAGCCCCCAAATCCCCAGGTATTTCCCAACTCAGAGCTGGCAACTCTATCAGTAGGTCACAGTCTTGAAGGGGCTTTTAGGATTGTCACCTGGCTTGGGAAATTCCTGAAGAATCCGTCGCAGTGCCCAGGGTGGCAAGACTTTGGAAAGGGAGGGAGTTCAGTAGGGATGTGATGTCATACAGACCATCCTTCAAAGCTGCCGTTTCCTTCTTCAGCTCCCTTCAGAATGTGGTTGGATACAAACTAGGGTTGCCAGCCTACAGGTGGCACCTGGAGATCTGCTTTTACAGCTGACCTCTAGAGTACAGGGATCTGGACCCCTGGAGAAAATGATGCTTTGGAGGATGGACTCCATGGCATTTTCCCATGCTGAGGTTCTTCCTCTCCTTGAAACACCCTCCCCCGCTCCAGGCTCCACCCCCCAAATTTCCAGGTATTTCTCAATCCAGAACTGGCAACCCAAATACAAACTAGATGGCCTTTTTGCTGAGGTCTCAGCTCAGCATGGCACAAAAAGATTTCAGATTCCTGCAGAAAGGTAATGGCAGCTTTTTATTTTTTAGAAAGAACACCCCTTCCCTGAGTTGACAGAATTTGTCTCTGGAAATAATCAGAGCTCTCGGGTCCCTTGTAAAATGGAGACTAACGATGAAGAAAAACGATGGCCACTTTTATAATATTCACCAAGCTGGAGATTCATTTTAGATAACTTATTTCCGTGAAACCCATGGCTTTCTTTCCATTGCTGAACAGATTATTCTTTTTAAAAATAAATGCCTCACCATTCTCCTCTTTCAAATAAGGAGCAAACCTACCAAACAAAAAAAGTTCCAAAAGAGTCAGAATAGAGAAGTCCCATCTAAATGCCTTAGCCTGGTTGCTCTAGATGCTACATCAATTTATGGATTTCTTAATTATCGATGAAAAAGAAGTTTTACAAAAGCAGTGTTACAAGGAATGAAGCAAGCAAAATGCAGAGAAAAGGAAACCTGAAAATAATGAGGAAACAGAGATGCTACTTTGAAGACAGAACACAGCCCACCCAAGAATGAAGTTTTCTGCTCAGGACCTGGTTATTATTTTTATTATTATCCTTTGGCAGTATGTGTAGTATAGCCAGGAGATCTGAAGATTGTCTGGCAGCCAGAAGTTCTAGCTCTTTAGCATTATGCACCACTAGGTGGTGAGCATGAATTCTCACTAACCTTTTAGAGTTCTTTGAGGGGGTGAACAAACATGTGGACAAGGGTGACCCAGATGTTGTTTACCTAGACTTCCAGAAAGCTTTTGATTAAGTTCCTCATTAAAGTCTCCTAAGTAAGCTCAGCAGTCTTGGGATAAGAGGAGAAGTCCTCTTGTGGATTAAAAACTGGTTAATTAACAGGGAATGGAGAGGGAATATAAATGGGCAGTTTTCACAGTGGAAGGTGGTAAGCAGTGGGGTACTGCAGGGCTTGATACTAGGTCTGCTGCTTTTTCACTTGTTCATTAATGATTTGGAGTTAAGGGTAAGCAATGAAGTGGCTAAGTTTGCAGATGACACCAAGTTGTTCAGGGCAGTTAGAATTGGGGGGTGGGTGGGCGAAGGGCACTCCAAAGGAATCTGTTGAGGCTGGGTGAGTGGGTGTCAATGTGGCAAATGAGATTCAATGTGGGCAAGTGCAAAGGACTGCTAAGTTTGCAGATGACACTAAACTGGAGATTCATTTTAGTTGGTAACTTCTTTCCATGAACTTCCTTTCAGTTGCTGTACAAATTATTCTGGCAAGAGTTCAACAGGCAACCTCAAATGGTTGCTGGACTCTCATGAGAAGAGCTTTTGCAAGAGTTCCAGAACTGTTGTTGCTTCCTGTTCTGTTTTCCAAGAGGCCTGGGGGAGTGGGGAGGATTGTCTTCTCTGGCTCCAGGTGGGAGCTGTGGGTGGCTGAGACGGGTAATAGTTTCAGCAGCCTCATTATAGAGCAGTCCCTGGATCTTTGAGACCACCAGAAAGAGGGAAGAACGGATTGCATGAAGCTGCCTTTTATTGATTCAGACCCTTGGACCACCAAACTCTGTACTGTCTATTCAGATCAGCAGTGGCCCTCCAGGGTCTCAGGCAGAGGTCTTTCATATCACCTACAGCCAGAGCCTTTTAGCGGGAGATGCTAGGGACTGAACCTGGGACCTTCTGCATTAGTACAGTGAAAAAGGCTATCAAGGGGAAACAAAGTATGTTGTATGGGCTGGAGCACCTTCCGTATGAGGAGAGTCTAAAGCTTTGAGATAGATTTTTAAACTAGAGATTAGAGATAGTCACGAACTGTGTTTTTGCATGGCTGAACCATGATCCGAACCATGAACCGATATGCTGGTCCGCAAACCGGTTCGTATCGGTTCGTGATTCCCGTTTCGGCTCCCCGTCGCGCAGCTGTTTTTTGTGCAGATCAGAAAGGGGATTTAAATGGCTCAGGTCCAGCTAAACCTCTGCTTTCGTCTCTCCAAAACCTGCCACGAATCACCACAAACTGCCATAAAGTTCATGGAAGTTCGTGGCGGCTCTTCAGTTTGCGAACATCACTTTGTGAATCACGAACCAGCCGAAATTCAGGACGAACTTTAGTTTGTGACCCTGTTCACGCCCAGTCCCACTGAAGATGCCAGGGATAAACCTGGGACCTTCTGCATGCCAAGCAGATGCTTTGCTATTGAGCCACAGCCTGTCCTCCCACTTTTGTTCCAGGTCTTTGTCTGGCTGGCAACCAATGTCCTCTTTCTTGTTGCTATGAGAAGGTTGGGAGAGGTGACCAAACACTCCTGCATCATGTCTGGATCTATCTTTATCTGACAGCACTCCCCTGCTCTCAGGAGGAGGCTACGAAAAAGCTAGGCACTCCCTCCATCGTGGCTGGAGCCAGTTAGAGGAGAATCTCCAATGGCACATCTATAATGAATTTTAATGTCAGTCGAACTGGGAGACAGAATGGGAACCCATTTTGGCTATAAAAAGCCAACTCAAAATGTAGCAAATAAATCAAAACATTTGCTGGCTCAGCAGCGAAAAGGCATATATTTCTTCCCTTCTGCTCTTCTCCCCCACTCCACTGGAGACCTCCTAGGGTCTCCGCGGGCCCCTAAACTTCACAACTGACTGGTAGGAAAGCTTCCAGTCTCAACCCATCTGCAGCTCTGTGCAGCTGGTGGCTCCTTGAAGCCGGGAGTTTTATTTTTTTAAAAAAAAATTTCCTTCCACCAATTCTGCAAACTCCTCTACTGAGACAAATATATCTGGGAGAGGAAAGCCGGGCCACCATCGATCACAGGAAAAGGAGGCAGAGCAAAAGATTTGGGACGCATCTAGAGAGAAGGTTTCTCGCTAAGACACTGAAATGAGCAGGAGATGGGCAGCCAAATTAGTAGTGCAAAGAGAAACAGGCCTTACCAAGGACAACCAAAGAACGCCAAAAGGGCTGGAACCACCTTTGCTATGGGGAGAGGCTAAAGCTTTGAGGGGGGGGGGCAACAGAGGGATGGCTTCTAGTGTCCTGGCCCCACTGGTGGACCTCCTGAGGGCACCTGCTATTTTTGGCCACTGTGTGACACAGAGTGTTGGACTGGATGGGCCACTGGCCTGATCCAGCACTGGCTTCTTTTATGTTCTTATGTTCTTACTAGGATTAACAGAATGGAACATCCATTTCTTCAGAGGGGTGGACCTCTTTGGATACAGGTTGCTCGAGGGGAGGGGGTACCACAGAGACAGCTATTTTTGCCCGACTTCCTGGGCTTCCTGGGGGCATTTGGTCGGCCGCTGTTGGAAACGAGACCCTGCACCAGGTGGCCCTCTGGCCTGATCCGGCTGAGCTCTCCCAATCCGAATCTCCTGCCGGATTATGCCCTAACAATGCTGGACCATGTGAAGATCTTACAGATGAACATTATCTCATTTTAATGTCTCTAATAGCAGTGTGCAAGGCTGGCACTTTATCCCCAACTCCCCTCTAAGTCTATGTGCCTGAACTGGTCCTGTGTTTCTAATTACGTCTGCGAGGCGGCAAGTGACACACACAGGGGACCTAATTATGTACTCAGCAATCCCGTCCGTCAACCTCAATCTCTTTGTCACTACAGCTTAAGACTTCCATTGGAGATGATGCGATGTATTAAATTGGATCTCTGGTGGATAACAGTTACAAGCGCCTTTGATGAATCTGCTGCAGGCTCAGGCATGGAGAGCAATATTTGCATCACTCTTTCGACACACCTGCCAACACTGGAACATCCAAAATAAGACAGACGCTCTGATAGATAGGGTGCTCTTCATCTGGATCTACATACGGTAGAGGGGATCCAACAGCCTGTTGTGTACGTCTTATTGATGCCAATGCGGCTTCGTGCCAGTTTTGAAGAACCGTACGAATAAAAATGGCAATACTTTAGAAACTCAAAAGATAACTACCAACTGTAATTAGAAAGTATAACATCAGAGACCGTTGTGGCAGTAATTGCAGGAATGTACTCACATTCGTTCAAAATATTTGAGGAAGCCAAGAAGCCAAGCAAATCTCATGGAGGAACATGTTCTTGAGAGAACAGCTCTGAGAGAACTGTGACCAGCCCAAGGTCACCCAGCTGGCTACATGCGAAGGAGTGAGGAATCAAACCCGGTTCTCCAGATTAGAATCTGGCGTTCTTAACCACTACACCAAACTGGCTCTCTTGGCAGGGATGTGATGCCATAGAGTCCATCCTCCAAAGGTACAATTTTCCCGAGGGCTACAATTCCAGGAGAACTACCAGCTACAATTCCAGGAGAACTCCAGGCCCCTCCTGGGAGGCTGCCAACCCTAGCCAGGGCAGAGGACTATTAACAGGAGGCAGCAAAGGATACCCAGTTACATAGTCCTATTGAGGAGGAGAGCTCCTAGTCTTGGCAGGATCACAGGAAGGAGGAGGCCATGAAGTCCTATATTGCTCCCCAATTGGGCATCTGACTTTCGCTGGTTCAGCACACTATAAGACCAGTTCGTGATCCAGCCTGGACTTGTCCCCTGCAGAGTGGTGGTGATGGAAAGTGCCATCAAGTCGCAGACGACTTATGGCGACCGCACAGGGTTTTCAAGTCAAGAGATGTTCAGAGGTGGTTAGCTGTTGCCTCCCTCTGCCTTGCAACTCTGGATTTCCTTGGTGGTCTCCCATCCAGAGACAAGCCAAGACTGACCCTGCTTACCTTCTGAGATCTGACCAGATCTTGGACAGCTTCTTCCAGTCTTGATTCCTGTGGCCAGCTCCAGCACCACTCCATTCCAGTTACCAGATTTTCCGACCGTCCCTTGTAGCCACCACCACTTCCTGTGGCAGCGGTTCCACATGCTAATCGTGAGGATAAAATGGAGCAGGGGAGAACAGTGTAAGCCACTTTGGCTCCTCACTGGGGAGAGAGGCAGGGCATAAGCACAGTAAACCAATATGTACTGCCAATGCAAGCAACCAGAGAAATGAACCCCTCGACAAGAAGAACAGCAGCTGCAGCTCCCTCACGTCCCACCCTGTTGAATTCTCATCCCAAGCCGAGCTCCTGGGAAGATAATGCCATCCCTTTCACGCCACGGAATTCTGTTCACCAGGAAGTGTTCCTTGTGCAATTGGTTGGACCTCTCGAATTACCCAGCAATCACCATGCATTGTTTTCCAAGGGTTGCATCTGGCAAGGAAGCCAATGATTACGTTGCTCTAATTGCCTTTAGGGGGGAAAAACCCTCTTGTTCCTCACCTTACATACTGAGATGTAATCAACTGTACCCTCTGTTCACCAATTATGTCTGATCACGGGGGACGTGGGTCGTGGGGTGGCCTCCCCCTCTAAAAAAAAAAGCCTGTACTGAAAAGATTCCCATAATTCACCACAATGCACTAGTCACAAACAGTACTGCTAAAATGTCAAACACAACTGCTTAGGCCTTTGGCGGAGGAAGACAGTGTACTGATGCAGGCTCGGTTTCGACAAGCATTGTTCATTCTCAGTACTTGAAAGCTGCAGAACTCTGGGAAGGGGCTATGGCTCAGAATTAGGGTTGCCAGCTCTGGGCTGGGAAATTCCTGGCGATTTGGGAGTGGAGCCTGATAAGGGTGGGGTTTGGGGAGGGGAGGGACCTCAGGTAGAGAAAAGCGTCATGCTGTCTTCCCTCGGAACCTGCCATTTCCATACAGGGGAAGTTCTGGAACCAGCTGTAAACCCAGGAGACCTCCAGCCCCCACCTGGAGGTTGGCAGCCCTGGGCTCAATGGTATAGTATTTGCTTTGTATACAGAAGATCTCAGGTCCAAAACCCAGCATCTCCGGCTGAATGAATCGGAGGATGTGGAAGACCTCTGCCTGAGGCCCTGGAGAGCGGCCAGCCATGGTAGATGCTACTGACCTTATCCAGTACCTTCACAGGTACATAAACACAAGCCAGTGTGATGCAGTGATTAAGAGCAGTGGACTCTAATCTGGAGAGCTGGGTTCGATTTCCTACTCCTCCACATGAAGTCAGCTGGGTGTCTTTGGGCCAGTCACAGCTCTCAGAGCTCTCTCAGCCCCAAAACAAATCTGGCTCACCACCTAGTGGTGCATCGCACAGAGAAGCTAGAACTTCTGACTGCCAGACAATCTTAGGCTCTCCTAGCTATGCTACACCCACTGCCGTACGTTAATGATTAATTATTATTACCTCCACAGGCCTTCTTAGACCAATGCTCTGACTCAGGATGAGGCAGCTTCCTGGGTCTGTGCATGAGTCACTCTTAATCCATGTGTTCTGACGTTAACGGTTCGTGCAGGCTGAATTATAAATCAGTCACGTCCAGTGCTCTCTCTAAGCTGTGGAGTCTTGTGAGCAAAAATTCTACTTTGAGAGCTACTGGCATTAAAGTTGTGAGCAAGGGATTTGGCTGCTGCCTAAATTAGTTTGGCTCTGGAGCCCTCCTTCCTAAGCGGAGACAAAAATGTGTGCGCCGGAGGCTAAAAAACTGTGAGCTAGCTCACACTAACTCAGCTGAGAGGAAACACTGGTCACATCCGGGACTCTCAGTACGGCCGCTTTTGTTTGTGACCGGCATGAGCCGGTCTTGTTCACACACCATCAGGTGGGATTCAACCATGCTTTAGAATCCTGGCTTTTCAGTGGGGTTTCAAACCTACTGGTAGGGACTAAAAGTCTCCTGGAACCACAACAGACGTCCAGACTACAGGGATCAGTTCTGCTGTTGAAAACATCTGCTTTGGAAGAAGAAGAAGAAGAGATTGGATTTATACCCCGCCCTCCACTCCCCAAGGGAATCTCAGAGCGGCTTACAAACTCCTCTCCCTTCCCCTCCCCACAACAGACACCCTGTGAGGTAGGCGGGGCTGAGAGAACTCTTTCCCAAGCTGTCCTTGAGAGAACAGCTGGTACAGAGCTACGGCTTGCCCAAGGTCATCCAGCCAGGTGCAAGTGGAGGAGTGGGGAATCAAACCCGGTTCTCTCAGATTAGAGTCTGCGCACTTAACCACTACACCAAACTGGCTTGGAGGATGAACTCTATGGCATTATATACCCCACTGTGGTCCCGCCCTTCTATTAACCCCATCTTTTCCAGGCTCCACCCCCCAGTCCTCCAGGTATTTCTCAGCCAGGTATTTCTCAGGCAACCCTATGGGTACAGACTCCAGGTTGCCCAGGTCCCAGTGTTCAGACATGGAGACAAATTGGAGTTGGGAGGCTTCTGAAACCTGCAAGGTTTCAGGCACGTTCCATGCATAAGAACAAGGAGTGGGGGGGTTGGCAGTTGAACAGGAGAACAAGCGGTGTTTGTGCCCATAATGAACAAAGCAAGGTTTGATGTAATGTCTGAATGTGGTAGAGGTGCCAGCTGTGGGTGGGGAAATACCTGGAGATTTGGGGGGTTAGGGGAGTAGGGATACCAGCCTCCAGGTGGGACCTGGGGATCCCCTGGAATTACGGCTCATCTCCAGACCACAGAGATCAGTTCCTCTGGAGAAAATGGATGCTTTGGAGGGCGGAGTCTGTGGCGTTGTACCCTACTGAGGTCCCTGTCCTCCCTGGGCTCCATTCCCAAATCTCCAGGAGTTTCCCAACCTGGATCTGCCAGCCCAACCCTCCAATTTCCTGACAGTGGCCATGGGGTACTGGGCACCCCTACTGGGAGGGCAGGGTTTGGGGAGAGGAGGGGAGGAAACTGGTAGCCTGACATTTAAGATGGATTTGTTGGATTTATTGTCCACGAAGTTCAATGGTATTGCTACTTGGAAGCATCCCGTGCAATTACAAGCAATTTATAAGTCAGATGTGTCACTCTAAAGAAGGACCTTGAAATGTAGTATTATCTGGGCTCTTCGTCTTTTTGTGACTTTGGAATTATTCCACATTGTATATGGACCTTTTCATATTTGTTGTACCGTACAAATATATTGTTCAAATTGTTTGTTATTGGTAATAACCATCATTATAGATTGTAGTGTTGTGCATTACACAGTTTTTTTGTACACTGTGTCCTTGGGTCAGTCACAGTTCTCTCAGGCTGTGGTCACACGGCCCCTTTAAATCCGGGAGCCCTCCCAGATTAAAGGGGCTGCATTTTTTTACCTTGGGTTGGGATGTCTACACATCCCAACCCCTGCAGAGGCCGGCAGTGGCGGGGGCAGCAGAGCAGCGGCGGTAGAAGTGGCGGCGGCAGCAGAAGCCGGGAAGGCGGCAGCGGTGGCAGAAGAACTGGTGGTGGTGGCAGCAGGGGAAGAGCCGGTGGCGGCAGTGGTGGCAGCGGAAGAAGTGGGAAGGCGGTGGCAGCAGAAGCAGCAGCAAAGGACCCGCCAGCTGCCTGGTAAGTTTGGGGTTCCCCCCCCTTTTTACACTTGGGCGCTTGATTGACCAAGCGCACAAGCGCCCATGTGTAAAGGGGGAAAAAATGGCTGACAGGACCATCTGGACAGCCCTGCTCTCACAATGATTGCGAGAGAGGGCTGTCCAGATAGCTTAAATGCGGGTTCCTCGCGCGACTCCCAGGAAAACTGTTGATTTTCCCAGGGTCGGAAAATGCGGGAGGAACCCGCATTTGAGCCCGCTTCAGCATGGGACTAGCCCTGGCCTTTGTAGACGGTCCCTTTAAATGCGGGAGGAAACAGCCCTTCCTCCCGCATTAAAGGGCCGTGTGACCGCGGCCTCAGAGCTGTTCTCTGAAGGGCAGTTCTCGAGAAAGCTCTCTCAGCCCCACCTGGGAAAGGAGACTGTAAGCCGCTCTGAGACTCCTTTGGGTAGTGAAGGGCAGGGTATAAATCCAATCTCTTCCTCCTCCTCCTCCTCGTGTAGGGCTTCCTGGAATCCTGAGCTAGGCAGGTTGGCTATACACTTCCATGTGAGCGTGTCTCTTTAAAAGTAATTAAGCAGCTACCTCTTTGGAGTAGAGAGCTCTTTTGCAGCAATAATGGGACTCATTTGCCACTGCCTATATAAAATTATCCTTCCCCGCCAAATCAAAGAGAGAGAGAGAGCTTCCAAATAGCTCCATAAAGCACTTTTCTGTGGATTCCACAGGGAGGCCTTTTGACCGACGGAAGATGTTGAGAAGCAGCCCAGATTGGTTTTTTCCTTTCCATAAAATTAATAAATTGCCCCCCCAGGAGGCCAGAGAAATGCTGAAAACATGCAAACCTTAAGCCGTGGGTTTCATGTTTAATGCTTGTTAAAAGCATCTTCTCCAGATTAATACCCTCCCTTAGATCTCCCCAATATGTTTTTTGGAGACACGGTGAAAATTGCTTATTTCTAATAAAATGTAGCAACTGTACCCCGAGGAAAAATTACGGCATTATGAAATATTTTCTTCCACCCCCCCTTTCTCCTACAGTCAATTTAGTTTTCATTTAAAATTCAATATCTGCATCATATTCGGAATCTTCCAAGACTGTCGTAATGATTCTGGAACCAAGAAGATGGGCAGTAAACAAGGGAGATTAGAAAAGCTTTATGGAAGTAATCCCCCCCCCCTTACCACATAGATGAACTGAACTGAAAGACAACGATCTGTAAAAGGAACTGAGGACATTAACTTATACTCTGAGAAACCAAGACAACCATAACAATACATTACAAGGGATGTTGGTCCTAGATTTGCCTTCGTCAAGTTATGGACTTGTTTTTTTACTTCATTTGCATCCCACCTTTCTCTGCCATGGGAGAATCCAAAGCAGCTTATATCCCTCCCCTCTCCTCCATTTTACCCTCACAATAACCCTGTGAGGTAGTTCAGGCTGAGAGCGTGTGACTGGCCCAAGGTCACCCAGCAAACTTCTTTGGCAGAGTGGGGATTTGAACCTGGGTCTCTCAGAACCACTACACCACACTGGTTCTTCCTCACCCAAATTTCACCTCAACTTCCCCTCAGCTTTTGAAGTTAAAAATATAAGAACATAAGAAGAACCCTGTTGGATCAGACCAGCAGTCCATCAAGTCCAGCATCCTGTCTCACACAGTAGCCATCCAGTTCCACTGGACGGCCAACAACAGGGCAGAGAGGCCAAGGCCTATGGAAGGGTTAACTGGCTTGGTTAGTTCCATTACCACAAGTCAGCAGAGTGCTTAAATAAAGCTACAAACGCAGCAGAATTACTTTACCAGGTTACTCATCTTACAAAGCTACACAGAGCCACGTTGCAAGTTTAGAAGAGAAATACTTCCCTTTATTTGGATAGAAAAGAGTAGGGACAGGATAGAGTACTAACTTACTAGCTAAGGACGGAAGCAGTTGGTGAGAGGGCGGTCTTCCTCATGGTGGCAAGAGAGGACAGCATGTCGCCCCTCTTGGTGTGTGCAGGGAGAGAGTTCGTCTTCATCTGAGAGAGAATGGAAGGAAGGAAATTGTCCCCGAGAACACATTGCAAAGGGAACAGTGGCAGAAGAGTGAACACAGGATGAAAGCTCAGTGTGCTGGTTTCGCTATCTAGTCTCTCTTGCCACTCAGCCTGGAGGCTGAGGCAGGGACATCGCACCTGGAACTTCCAACAAGACCTTCCCCTGATGCTGCCTCCCGGTACTGGGATTCAGAAGTTGACAGCATCTGAACATGGATGTTCCCTTTCGTCATCATGACTAATAACCACCGATGGACCAGTCCTTCTCGAATGTGTCTTTTAAAGCTGTCTATGGCTGTGGCCGCATCCTCTGGCAGCGAATTCCACATTTTAATGTGAATTATCTGAATTACCACATTTAAATCCTGAATGACCTGAATTACTTGGAAAGGACTCTGTAGCAGGATCAGTGCATAGGGAATTCTCCATCATTCTGACTTTTAAACGTTCAAAATTTTGTACAGAGCCCGGCGCATGTGTGATTGTGAACATATCTTTCCCTTTTATCAGCTCACTGGCATCTGTTTCCCCCTTCTGCATCTCCAGGGTGTACGTGACCACTGAGAAAGCAGGGTTAGGCCAACTTTTTATTCATTTAATTCATTTGGGCCCCGTCTTTCTTACACCGGTCACCTCTCCATTTTATCCTCACAACAACTGTGTGAGGTAGGCTAGGCTGAATGAATGTGACTGACCCAAGGTCACCCAGTGAGATTCCATGGGGATTCGAACTTGGGTCTCCCAGAGACTAGTCCGACACTCTTATCCCCTACACCACACTGGCTCTCACTTTGTGGAGCTCATGCCTCATCTGTAAGATGGCATGGGTATGGGATTGCCTACTCTGGAGATCTGGGGCAGGCCTGAGAACAGGAGAGTTTGGGGAGGGCAGGAAATTCAGCAAGTATGTGATGCTATTTGAAGTGGCCATTTCCTCCTGGGGAACTGGTCTCTGATGCCTGGAGATCAGATGGGATTCTGGGCGGACTCCAATCCCCTGCCTTGAAGTTGGTAAGCCTACCTGGTAGGGTTACAAAGCCGTGCCTGCCAACTGGGAGGGGACTGGGGGTGGGGACATGGGGGATACTGGTGTCATGTGCTTCATGATGTCACTTCCTGGAATACCCTGGGTGGGTGGTTCTTCTGGCTCTTTCTGGCTCAGGCCTTGCAGTCCCTCTTCCTTCCTTAATAGCTAATGATGCATCAAAGCCCGTTCGCAGGGAGGGCGGGATATAAATCGCAAAATAAATAAATAAATAAATAAATAAATAAAGCCTTCCCAGACTCCTAGGCCTGCCTGGTTACCTTGGCAACTGTCCAGAAGCTTTCCTGGAAACCAAGTTCTGCCAAAAGGGGAATGGGTACCATGGCAACCGCCTCTTCTCTTGGTACCCTTTCTTAGTGCTCTGCTCTTTGGTGTAGTTGTTAAGAGCCAGTTTGGTGTAGTGGTTAAGTGCGCGGACTCTAATCTGGGAGAACCGGGTTTGATTCCCCACTCCTCCACTTGCACCTGCTGGATGACCTTGGGCAAGCCATAGCTCTGTACCAGCTGTTCTCTCAAGGACAGCTTGGGAAAGAGCTCTCTCAGCCTCACCTACCTCACAGGGTGTCTGTTGTGGGGAGGGGAAGGGAAAGGAGTTTGTAAGCCACTCTGAGACTCCAAGTGAGTGAAGAGTGGGATATAAATCCAATCTCTTCTCTTCACACCATTTTGGATTCCTGTCCTGTCCCCAACACCATAGAACTTGGCTGCTGGGATAGGCATGCCTACCAGAACGGAGGGGTGGTGGTGGAGCTGTCCACCCTAGGGTTGCCAACTTCTGGGTGGGGCCTGGAGATCTCCCGCTGTCACAACTGATCTCCAGAAGACAGAGATTGGTTCCCCTGAAGACAATGGCTGCTTTGGAGGGTGGACTCTATGGCATTCCCTTCCCTCCCCAAACCCCGCCCTCCCCAGGCTCCACCCCTGAAATCTCCAGGTATTTCCCAGTTCACAGTTGGCAACCTTGCAAGATGACCCCCCCCAAACTGTCTTGATCATATCACAACACCATTCAGCCAAGATCAGATGAATGAGTGCCACCTCCTCCATTCAAGCTCCACCACCAAACCGCAAATGAATCAGATTTCTTCCTGCCGGCTTTCTTCATTTCTTCCAACTTTCACACCCATACATGGTAATGGGGAATTCTATGGCATGAATTAAATTGATCTTGGTGGCCAGCAATGCATCAAACTAC
Organism: Lepidodactylus listeri; assembly: GCA_029233225.1. Classification (NCBI taxonomy): domain Eukaryota; kingdom Metazoa; phylum Chordata; class Lepidosauria; order Squamata; family Gekkonidae; genus Lepidodactylus; species Lepidodactylus listeri. The sequence goes on from JARCFY010000013.1 coordinate 13,078,082, forward strand.
CAAACGAAAACCTTGCATCAGAAGATGGACATAATCTCTCGTCATTTAAAGATACTGTCTAAGCTCCTGCATCCTTAATCGCTTTGTGAATAATTAGCGCTCCACCTCACTTTTTGAAGAATTAAACAGTGAGTTCACTGAAATGGGGGTGAGGCAGAGATAGTCACTTGATAGAAGCGATCATTTAAAGATAATCTAATGAGGACAACAGTTTCTCTCACCCCTCTAGATAAGGCAGACAAATGCTTTATTGTTTGGGGGAAATCACCTTAAAAAAAATTACAGGATGTAAGGGATAAATATCAGTTGGTTGGAGCAGCGCTATCAGCAATTAACACCTTTTCCTAGGGGACAACTTGGGGTGGGGGGAAAATCCAGGACAAATGAAGGTCTAGATCAGTGGTTCTCAACCTTTCTAATGCCGCGACCCTTTAATACAGTTCCTCATGTTGTGGTGACCCCCAACCACAAAATTCTGCCAACACACACAATGAACTACTTTTTCAGATGTTTTCTTTTGCATGGCAGTTAGCACCAAACAACTTTAATACAGACTTTAGACACACATATATTTGCAAGCTATTCCCAACAAGACACAACAAACACTCAGGTTTCAGACTTACTTTTCTTCAACAGAAGATGCCATGAGAAAAGGAAGGTAGGTGGGAGGGAGAGGCTGTTGCAGGTAGTGGGGGGGGGGAGAGAGAGAGAAAGGTAGGGGGAGAGAGAGAGAGAGAAAGGGGGAAGACAGAGGGGGAGAGAGAGAGAGAAAGGTGGGGGGGAGAGAGGGGAAAGGTAGGTAGGTGGGGGGTGGTTTTTGCCACTTTTCCTGGGCTCTGTGCTTTGGCGCGGAGCCTAGGGAAGGTGGTGGGGGTGGCTTTTGCTGCCTTTCCTGGGCTCTGCGCTTCGGCGTGGAGCCCAGAGAAGGCAACGGCAGAGCGCCCTAAAGGCGGTGGCGGGGAGGGGGAAGTGGGCATTGACTTACCTGCTGTCTTCTTCCTCTTCGTGGCCCCTGCTGAAAGGGCTGCTGGAAGCAGGGGGCGGGGCTCCGGCCCCAACCAACCCCTGCTCTTTGCCTTTAAAGGGAAAACTCCCTTTGAGGGCAAAGAGCCGGGAGGCCAGACCTCGCACTCGATCGAGTGCGGGGCCCTTTCCTGCCGGTGGGGAGGGGCGGGGCGGGCTCGGACACCAGCCAACGACCCCTGTGAAATGGTTGTTTGACCCCGAAAGGGGTTGCGACCCACAGGTTGAGAACCGCTGGTCTAGATGAATTGTAGAGGTGAATCCAGGTTTGGTTGTCACACACTGTGAATCCAGATGTTCCAGATTAGATGCCTTATTTCTCTAAAGCTAGCCTCTGGTCCGAAGGTACATGATGTAGCCAGTTTGCTGCCAAGACTCTAATCTGTGCCTTGAAGAGAGGTTGTCAGGGAATCTTATATCTGCCATCTTAAGCTCCAAGGAAGACAGGTGGGGTGTGAAAGAAATTGCCTAAAAATAAATAAGGTGGATTACAAGTGTGATGGTTTGGCTGCAGAAGCCAGATTCCCTGCATCACCATCGACTCACCTAGTAATTTCAGCCTGCAACTTTCCCTTTATAACACTGCAGTGAAAAAGGCTAGAGATGTACTTTCTACAATGAAAGATGGGGGTATAATGATGCCGTGTTATAATACTATAGCAATCTAGTAATTACCTTTTTAAAAATAAAGGTCTCCAAAAAGCCCCCCTGCATGCAGGGCATGCATGAAGGGCAGGGAGGAATGATGACTGTGGGGGCTGAGGCAAGGAAAATGGCATCAAAGTGGGTGGAAACAGCACCCCTTCCAATCCATGCGACGACCAAAGGGGCTTTGACTACCATCTTTCCAAAAAGGTTATACCAGTGTAGGTTGGGAAAGCTGCCACAAAAGTGAGGGACAGCATAGAAGCAGGATGAATTATTTGGGCCTAGAACTGTGCCATTGAGTCCTAGAAAGAATATGCGAAAGTTGCAAAGTAGCCAGACAGAGCTTTCTTCTCGCTTCAGTTTTATGGAACAGGTTTTGCACAGAGATTCAGACTGAGGGCCAGTTGAGTCTTCCTGGATCTTTTTCAATGCTGTAATTTATAGCAGTTTTTCAGCACTTTTCAGCACAAGATACACACTGCTTTTAGGCAGCAGCCAGTTGCTGTTTTCAACCGAAGGACAGAGGAAGAGCGAGATATAAAGAAATCTTTAAAAAAGATTATCTAAAAGCATCCTGATATGCATTACTTGCTAGGCAATAACTGAATTTTCCCACAGGTCTTGCCCCCAGGTTGCCAACCTCCAGGTGGTGGCTGGAGATCCCCCAGGATTGCAACTGATGTCCAGGCTACAGAGGTCAGTTCATCTGAAGAAAATGGCCACTTTGGAAGGTGAACTCTATGGCATTATGCCCACATTGAAGTCCCTCCCTTCCTCAAACCCCACCCTCCTCAGGTTCCTCCCCCCCAAATCTCCAGGTATTTCCCAGTCTGGAGTTGGCAACCCTATCCTGCTGTCCAGCCTCTTTTACATTCATATGCCTGTTGTTAGTGAGGGAGAAATAAGATGACTCAATTACTCCCCCCCCCAACACCCGCTATCTTCTGGAATTTTTCCTGATTGAAAAAAGAACACTCAAAAAAAGAAAGAAAAAGAAGGTGGGGGGGGATTGATCACACCAGCCTAAATCAACAAGCAGTTAATATTCTGAGCTAAAGGAATACTGTTCAGTTAGATTAATCAAACCCCCTTCTGCTTGCCAAAGCCTAATTATCCTTTGATCCACATTAATGACTTCAAAACTCTCAGTACACCTGGTGGGAGGACTCAGTGTGGTGCGTTTTCCACTAAAAGGAAAAGCCCCCCTCCCTTTCCCCCCTCCGCACAAGCCAAATCTAATTTGCTGACATCAGTCGACTCAATTGTCATCCTCAGATCTGTGTGGCTCCCGCAGGAGTGGCGAGGCCACAGCGGAGATGGGGAAGCAAGTGCACAGTTTTATCCACGGTTACAAAGCTACCACTGTCGCAAATGGCGAACTCCCTTCCGGCTCCACTTCTAAAGAGCCTGTTGTGTTGGTCAGAATGTTAATTTGGTGTTGGGTTGCGGCCCTTTGGTGTGGTTGAGTGGGGCACGCCGCTAAAAGGCACTCACAGTACTGAGCTACAGAAACACTTGTAGGCCCATTGCTAACTCTGCCTTACACCAAAGAAGTCCAGATCTGCATTTCTGCCACCTGCAATCTAAAGTTGTTGGGGGGAGGGGGACTTGCCATCAAGCCACAGCTGACGTGGCGACCCCGTAGGGTTTTCAGTTGTTCAGAGGTGGTTTGCCATTGGCTGCCTCTCCGTCACACCCCTGGTATTCCTTGGAGGACTCCCATCCAAATACTAACCAGGGCTGACCCTGCTTAGCTTCCAAGATCTGACGAGATCAGGCTGGCCTGGGCTATCCAGGTCAGGGCACCGTCTAGAGTAGCACATGCCAATAAGGGCTGCAACCCATGATTTTCCGAAGTCTGTTTCTTGCAATACTACTATAGGGGGAGAACTGGTGTGGCAGTGCCAGAAGCATGAGCCCGCCTTAAAAGCACTGCACTGGCTGCCTATAGCGTACCGGATAAGGTTCAAGGTGCTGGTGCTTATCTATAAAGCCCTATACGGCCTGGGACCTACTTACCTGAAGGACCGCCTCTCTCCATATGTTCCCCAGCGAGCACTTCGGTCAGGATCCCAAAACCGACTGGTCCTGCCAGGGCCGAATGAGGCGCGGCTGGCAACGACAAGGGCCAGGGCTTTCTCAGTGGTGGCCCCATACTGGTGGAATGAGCTCCCGGAGAACATCAGGGCCCTGCGGGATTTGTTACCATTCTGCAGGGCCTGTAAAACGGAGCTCTTCCACCAGGCCTTTAAGTAGGGGCCGCCTAATGGATACATCTTAACCCTGGCCCAAGTCCATCTGCCGGCAAGTTCATCTGCCGGTCTGTGTGAATGCACACAGGGATTACATCTGAGTGCTGTTCTGATACACCTGTGAAGGTAATCTGTAATTGCTGCTGATCTTGTGGTAGAAGTTTAACTAGTTTAATTGATATTGTATGTATTGATTTTGTGTTGTGAGCCGCTCTGAGGCCGCTGTTTGGGGGAGGGCGGGATATCAATCCCAAGAAATAAATAAATAAATAAATAAACAATGAGACGGACTGGGAGGTTCCAGTGCACTGGCTCCTCCCCTTGCCAAGAGGAGGCAATATTTGGGGTATCTGGGCTCATGAGCAGAGCCTGGCTGATATGTGCTAAAGGTTCCTTTAGTCCAATGACCTCATTCTGGTAGAGGTTAATCAAATGCGACTGAGAAGCTCCTAGGTGGCCCGCTCCCTGGTTTTACCATAGGGTGTTCAGTGATTCCTAGAGGGACCTGATATCACTTCTAGCTTGTCCTCGGAAGTGAAATCCAGCTGCCTCCCAATGGCGCTCTCCATATCCTTGCTGGCTGGCAACCCTACTCCAGACCAAAGCACAAAGGCAACAGTCTTCTCTTTGCTTGCTTCTCCTCCCCAGCAAGTGGTACTCAAAGGCAAACTGCCTCTGAACATGGAGGTTCCATTTAGCCCTCATGGTTAATAGTTGTTGGGACACCTTTCCTCCTTGACAGAATTGTCCAGTAATCATGTAGATAAATCCTCAATGCCTAGTCAACTGAATACGCTTGGAATATGACCAGATGGCTGCACTGGTACCTGTATCTATAATCTCAGATATGCAATGGATATTTTCTGCTGGTAGCCAGTCATACAGCCACTGCGGTGTGGTGGTCAGACTGTCAGACTAGGATCTGGGTAAACCCAAGTTCAAATAAGAACATAAGAACATAAGAGCAGCCAATGTTGGATCAGGCCAGTGGTCCATCCAGTCCAACGCCCTGTCACACAGTGGCCAAAAATACCAGGTGCCATCAGGAAGTCCACCAGTGGGGCCAGGACACTAGGAACCCTCCCACTGTTGCTCCCCCCCAAGCACCAAGAATACAGAGCATCACTTGCCCCAGACTGAGAGTTCCTATCTATACCTTGTGGCTAATAGCCACTGATGGACCTCTGCTCCATATGTTTATCTAATTCCCTCTTGAGCCGCCCATGCTTGTAGCCGCCGCCACCTCCTGTGGCAGTAAATTCCACATGTTAATCACTCTTTGGGTGAAGAAGTACTTCCTGTTATCTGTTCTAACCCGACTGCTCAGCAATTTCATCGAGTGCCCACAAGTTCTTGTATTGAGAATGGGAGAAAAGGACTTCTTTCTCTACCTGCTGTATCCCATGCATACTCTCATCAACCTCGATCATGTCACCCCTCAGCCGTTGTTTCTCCAAGCTAAAGAGCCCCAAGCACTTCAACCTTTCTTCACAGGGAAAGTGTTTCAACCCTTTTATCATTCTAGTTGCCCTTTTCTGCACTTTTTCCAATGCTATAATATCCTTTTTGAGGTGTGGTGACCAGAACTGTACACAGTACTCCAAATGAGGTCGCACCATCGATTTATACAGGGGCATTATGATACTGGCTGATTTGTTTTCAGTCCCCTTCCTAATAACCCCCAGCATAGCATTGGCCTTTTTCACTGCAGTCACACACTGTCTCGACATTTTCATTGAGTTATCTACTACGACTCCAAGATCTCTCTCTTGGTCAGTCTCCGCCAGTTTGGACCCCATCAACATGTATTTATAGTTAGGATTTTTGGCTCCAATGCGCAGCACTTGGCCACATTGAAGCCCATTTGCCACATTGATGCCCACTCGCCCATCCTCGACAGATCCCTTTGGAGTGCCTCACAACCTTCTCTGGTTCTCACCACCCTGAATAACTTTGTGTCCCCATGTTTGCCATGAAGCTTCCTGGGTGACTTTGGACCCAAAACAATCCATATAATACCTTAGTAATAATAATAGCTCTCAGGCCAGTCATGCTCTTTCAGGCTAACCTATGTAATGTGGTTCTGGCACAGATAAATGGATGATGGGGAAAGGAAATGATTTAGTCCACCCTGAGCTCCTTGGAGAAAAGGTGGGATAAAAAGATGTATAAAATAAACACACTGAAACTGTACTTGTTGACAGTGTAGTCCTATATAAATAAGATTTTATTTGGAAATGGTATATTGACAAAAGCTCTCTCTCACACTCTTTTTCTAGAGCTGCAGTGTTCCCTCCCTGGCACCCATGGAAACAACAGTTTCCCCTCTTCCTTCCTTACATTAGAACCAGATCAACAGGCAGCAGCGGCTTCTGAATGTGAATTAACTCCCCTGCCCAAGTGAGCAGGGTAGCTGCTAACTGCAGCTGCCAACCATAGCTAGAGGACTGGAGGTGCCTTCTCTAGGGGAAGATGCTCAGCTGAATGAGATGCCATCTTGATTAGGGATGGGCATGAACCAGGAAAATGGGGTTTGGTTCTATGGTTCTTGGTGTGTCTTCATGGGTCATGAACCATCACAAACTTTTAAGAGCCAAATGAACTGCTTCGGTTCATGGTGTGGCAGAATGCCCCCCAGTTTGCTAGAGACACTAAACATGCTGAGGATCTCCATCTGATTCTGATCTACCTGCCCTCCAAGTTTGGTGAGGATTAGGTTTACGGGTTCTGAGCTATGGCCCTTTAAAGAAGGTGCCCCCATCTTCCATTGTTTCCAATGGAGGGAAAAGATAAAAAAGCAAGAGCAATAGAAGCCCAGCAGAACAGAATCGAAGCCCCAGAGAACCTCTACACTAGAAACTGATAGGCGGGGGGGAGGGGGGGAAGGCATTTTTGCAAGCTCAGCAGAACCAGTGCAATCTGCCCAGCAGAACCAGTGCCACTGTGGCAGCACAAACCCAACAGGACTAACATCAAGCCAGAGAATCTCTGCAATAGAAATTGAAGCTAGGAGGCATTTTTTCAAGCTCAGCAGAACCAGTGCAATGTACAGAGTGCCCAGCAGTACCAGTGCAATCAAAGGGTGCCCAGAAGAATCCTGTGCCATTGTGGCAATGCCAGCTCAACAGGACTGAAGTACAGAATCACAATCCAAGCAACAGGGTGGGGTTGCAAGGCCAGCACAACCAGTTCAGTGTACAGAATACCCAGTAGAACACTGTAGCAATTCAAGTAAAAGAGGAATAAGCTCAAATCAGAGAATCCCTGCAGTACAAACTGAGGGGGGATTTTTTTCAAGCCCAGCACAACCAGTTCAGTATACATACTAGTTTGAAAATGACAAGCGTGTTTCCAGGTCTGGATAATTTTGCCCCCATTGTTGCTTAGTAGTTTGGTAAACATTTCGTTTAAGTGGACAGTCTTTCTGGAAATGTATCAATTCAAGATTGTATCAATTCATGCTTGAAAGTTCATGAAAGGTTTGTGTCAATTGACCTGCCAAAAACTTCACTTAATGAACCATCCCAAATTCACCATGAACTTTAGTTCGTGAGCCTGTTCATGCCCTTCCCTAATCCTAACTGGAAGGAACAGCTGTCATTAACTTGTCTGCCCTCTCATGGCCATACCTGGGACAGCGGTCCACTGTCCAGCATCTTGCCAATCACCCTCAAGCTTTACAAATGTTCCCAAAAACAAGACAGACTTCGGTGTAAATTCAATTGGGAAAAATGAACTCACCTAAGAAAAACACTATTCTATAACTTTAACATACTTGGTTATACTTTTTATAATGTTTATAATGCAAATTTCTTATTCTAGACCATATTCATCCTTATAGAAAGTACATTTCAGAAATATAGGCAAAGCTGGTAGATAATGTTATGAGTACAATACAAAACCTTGATGCAAATATCCTTGACATTATTTTGACTATGTTCCTAGAATGTTTTCTCTTTAAGGCATCTTAATGGAGCTGTGAAGTAGAAAAGCGAACTGAAAAGTCTTCCTTTTTTCAGGTTCCTAAATAATGTTTATTACTCCTTCGTTTGAAAACTTGTGGATCCAAAGAAGGATTGGGGAGGGGCATGTGGCAAATTCAGAGTGACAACAGCTGGATTCAGATTCAGTAGCACATTGGTGGTGGTGGAATGTGCCATCAAGTCACAGCTGACTTATAGCGACCTCATAGGGTTTTCAAGGCAAGAGATATTCACAACTGGCTTGTCATTGCCTGCCTCCACATCATGACCCTGGTATTCCTTGGCGGTCTCCCATCCACATACAAGCCAGGGCTGACCCTGCTTCACTTCCAAGATCTGAGGAGAGTGGACTAGCTTGGCTTATCCAGGTCAGGGCAGCAACTTAGAGTCCAACAAGATTGTTTGGGTATAAGTGTTTAAACATCTTAGGGTGGTATTTGATAAAAGGAGCTTTGACTCGCAAAAGTTTACACACAACCAAAACTTGTTGGTTTCTTTGGTGCTACTGGACTCAAATCTAGTAATAATAGTCCCAAGTATCAGGATGCAGCTGATGGACAACTGGTGAGAATAAGATGCTTCAGGACCATGGAGAGCTTCCAGTGACAGCCGGAGTTGCTCCAGCAAAACCCAACTGAGTCCCAATATTTCCAAGCCCAGCATGATGACTGCTAGAGCAGCATGGAGTTTTAAAAAGCTTGTGCTCTGGCTTGGACGATGCATTGTGGCATAGTTCAATGATCTCTATGGTGCTATTGGACTTGAACCTAGCTCTTCTATGGCTACATTTTGATAATGTCTTCTGAGTGACGATAAAGCGCTTAAACACCAAGACTGCGGCTTTAAAAACAAACACTGTAAATGTCGTTTGATTTCATTGTACGGCACACATATATAGGAGCAGCCACAGTTGTCCGGATTCATCAGCACCACACAAGATGGATAGCTCTGCTCTTAATGGAATTAGTCCATTGGGGCCAGTGTTCCTGGGTATCCAGTTAGGAGGTTAGTCTAATCAAATTTCTGCACACTCCGCTGTCTTTGCAAAAGAAGGGCTCGATAATAATTCAAAGCCCCTGTTAAGCTGTGACGAAAATATTGGCAGAAGCCTGTAAAAAATCGTTGCTCTAAAATTTTCCTTCTCGCAACACCTTGCAGACAAAGAGCTGGAGGCATCGTGGATCTCGTGTCTTGGGGGGAGGGGAAGATCTCTGAAAGAGACTTGGGTTTTGTGGATCAGAAAGGGTGGAAACGGGGGAAAGATCTCTGTGTTCATCACCAAATGGGCTAATATTTGCACTTACAGTGCCAGAAGGGTGCACATACAAGTCACACATATAATGGGGGGGGGGGGGACTCAATCTAATAAGAGGAATCTAAATTTGATCTTTTTCTGCAAGCAAATTTGAACAAGTAGAACTGGCTATAAAACTGGTGAAACAGCTGTAGCTGAAAAGTCGTCAGTTGTACAAATCTGCAGTTTACTTTGCTTTACGGGAAGCAGATCGGGTTGCCAACCTCCAGGTTCTTGGAAACCAGCAGAATTCAGAAGACTAGTGCCTCTGAACATGGAGGGAAGGGGCTGTGGTGCAGCGGAAGAACCTCTGCTTAGCATGCAGAAGGTCCCAAGTTCTATCCCAGGCATCTCCAGTTAGAGGATCTGGCAGGAGGGGATGAAAAAGACCTCAGCCTGAGACCTGGAGAGCTGCTGCCAGTCTGAGTAGGCAATACTGACCTTGATGGACCAAGGGTCGGATTCAGTACAAGGCACCTTCACGTATGTGTGCCTCTGAGCAGGGAGGCTCCACTGAGCCACTGACAGACCTCTCTTCCATGCGCCTCGTCTGCTTCCACCACTAATGGCCACTCCTAGAACCAGAGGCGGTGCATTCCATGTGTTAAAAATTGCCCGCTGCAAATGTATTTTCCTTTGTCTCCCTTTGATTTCTTGTCCCTCTGGAGGGACAATTGGTAGAAGGCTCTTTCCTGGGTTACCTGATTTCTCTGGATGCATCTCCCTTTAATGCCCAGGTTTGCTTTCTTTTTATGATCACATCTGACTGATCGTGAAATTCAAATTGCCTTAATGCCTCCAGCATCCCCGAGGTGCATCGGGGCTTAAAAACATGATGCCGCCTGGCTTTGATCTTAGCATCTGTCTTACCAAAAAAACCATCTAAACTCTTCAGAGGGGGATCAAATACTTTGTCATAATCAAAATGCCGTTATCTGAAAGCATCTGTCTTTGGGGTAAGGAATCGGGACAGACAGCTCAGGGGCCCACGGGCAGGGTGGTACTCGGTTGCTGGGTATCTTTTCCTCTGGCTTCTGCCCTGGCAATTTTTCAGCTTCTCCGCCACAAACAGAAATGCACAATTCGTGTATCTAATTCGCAGATCGGTAACTTTCGTTCCTGCCTTTTTTAGAAGTTCAGCTTGGCTTTTCAACAGTGCTTGGATTACGCAAGCATTGACTGTGACATTAAGAACACCAGAACTACCTTGCTGGCTCTGAAGAAGTGGGTGCCATCAAGATAGGGTGGCTAACCTCCAGGGGGCACCTGGAGATCTCCCACTAATATTACCAGTGATCTCCAGGCCATCAAGATCAGCTCCCCTGGAGAAATTGGCTGGTTTGGAGGGTGGACTCTGTGGCATTATAACATGCTGAGGTCCCTCCCCTTCCCAAACCACACCATCCTCACTTTCTTGCTGTTAGAAGAAGAAGAAGAGATTAGATTTATACCCTACCCTTTACTCGGAGTCTCAGAGCGGCTTACAATCTCCTTTCCCTCCCCCTCCCCACAACAGACACCCTGTGAGATGGAGGAAGGCTGAGAGAGCTTTTTCAAGAACAGCTCTAAGAGAACTGTGACTGGCCCAAGGTCACCCAGCTGGCTGCATGTGGAGGAGCGGGGAATCAAACCCGGTTCTCCCAGATTAGTCCACCACTCTTAACCGCTACAATAAACTGGAGGGCTCTCGTTTTCATACCCTGCTTGTAAGTCTTCCAAAGGCATCTGGCTGGCCACTGTGAGAAAGAGGGTGCTGGGTGGCATAAACTGTTGCTCAGACCCAGTTATGCCAGGGAGCAGTTCTGTAAGGTCAAAAGCAGGTGATTTCCCAATCCATCCTGCCTGGGATCCTTTTCACAGCACAGGGCAGTTGTTTTAGTGTAGAGAAAAAAGACAGGTTATCCTTCCCTTGCCTGTCTTCTTCCCTTACCAGGGCTCCTACTGGAATGCTTGTCCCTGGGTGGGGGAGAGGTTTTCGGATTTCCATTTATATATTTGTTCATTTATTTATTTATCTACAAAACCCATACCCTGCCTCTCTGCGGGCATCAGGGCCACCAAGGTAGCCAGTTTGGTGTAGTGGTTCAGTGCGCGGACTCTAATCTGGGAGAACCGGGTTTGATTCCCCACTCCTCCACTTGCACCTGGCTGGATGGCCTTGGGCAAGCCATAGCTCTGTACCAGCTGTTCCCTCAAGGACAGCTTGGGAAAGAGCTCTCTCTGCCCCACCTACCTCACAGGGTGTCTGTTGTGGGGAGGGGAAGGGAAAAGGAGTTTGTAAGCCGCTCTGAGACTCCCTTGGGGAGTGGAGGGCGGGGTATAAATCCAATCTCTTCTTCTTCTTCTTCTTCTTCTTCTTCTTCTTCATCTAATGGATTAAAAACGTAAATAATAAAACACACACACATATATTTTAAACAAAGCAAACAAAAATGCCTCATTCAAGCAAAACCAAGTTAAAAGGTGTGTGTCCAAATTGCCACGAAGGGGCAGCTGACTTACGTATGGTTTTCAAAGCAAGAGACCAACAGACGTGGTTTCCCATTGTCTGGCTTTGCATAGCAACCCTGGACTTCTTTGGTTGTCCCCCATCCAAGGACTAACCATGGTTGACCTGGTTGCTTCTGAGATCTGATGGAATTGGGCCAGCCTGGACTGTGCAGGTAAGGGTCAAGTTAAAATGCCCATCCATAAAGCAGAGCAGGAAGAAGGCAACCCAGAGGAAATGGTGGATGAAGCTGGTCTCAGAGATGAACCCCCTGTTTTCAGCACCACAGGTTCAGGCTAACTTGGGCCTACAGTTGGGGTTGCCAGCTCTGGGTTGGAAATACTTGGATCTTCTGGGGGTGGAGGGTGGGATTTGTGGAGAGGAGGGACTTCAGTTGGGTAGAATGCCATCTTTCCATCTTTCCAAACGGTCATTTTCTCCAGGGGAACTGATCTCCAACATCTGGAGATCAGTTGTAATTCCAGGAGATCTCCAGCCACAATCTGGTGATTGGCAACCCTACTGCAGGTTCACAATTGAAGTATACATGACTGCAAAAGGGAGGCCCAGTAAGACCATTAAATTTAGAATTTGGACCCAGGGTATGAAACGGTTTGAGTCCTGTTTTCGGGGGGGGGGGGCTCCACAAAACAGCCCCGACTTGGATAGCCCAGGCTAGTTTGATCTCATCAGATTTCAAAAGCTTAGCAGGCTTAGCCCTGGTTAGTATTTGGGTGGGAGACCACCAAGGAGTACCAGGGTCATGACGCAGAGGCAGGCAGTGGCCAAACGCCTCTGGAGGTCTCTTGCCGAAACCCTGGAGGGGTTGCCATGAGTTAGCTAAGACTGGATGGCAAAAAGCAAAACAAACAAATAAACCCAAACAACAGTATTATCCACAGGGAGCAAGCCTTATCAGATCTATTCAGAAACAAGTCCCATATTATTCAGTGGGGCTTATTCTCAGGAGATGGTCCCGAGGACGGCAGCCATAGGCTGCTGTCTGGTCCTATTGTCTCTGGGGAATAAATAAAGAAATTCCGGAGGCTTCTTTAAGGGAATTTGCATACTGGTCTTAAAGTCACATTATCTCCATTTTCATGTATTTATTTTTTCACTCCGTGTGCAATTGACTGGCTCGGTGGGGGAAGTTTTCGCAAGATGACCATCCTAGTGAAAACGATTTTCTTGATGCGATATGCAGATTGCTCTCCCAAGCGACCGGCCAAATGAAGAGAAATACGGATGGGCGATCCGGCATTTGCAAATACCCACATGCTTCGTCCCAAGTGCATTTCCTTTCCTCTCGGAGCTCGTCAAATAATTGCTTTATTTTCAACAGATGCCTGCACAAGAGAAGTGGCTGATGATGGGCTTGGAAATAAAATTAATTTGTTCACCAGGAAATGTGCGGGTAAAATCAGTCTCCCCCTGAATGTTTCGCCTGTGGCAGTATGAAAATAAACAAGAGGGGAGGCCTGGCAAAAGCTGGCCTCAGAGGTTGGCGTCACAAGGTACCTGTTAAAGCCCATGCCCTGGAAGAGGGTCCACAGCCAACCCCTGGGACCTCCAGAGCCCACTGCTTCTCTTCATTGCCCAGTTCCTGCCTGCTCATTTCAGCTATCGCACCCAGGAAGGTATCTCTAGTAAGCTGATGGCAGCATGCAGGGCACCTTGCAAAAATGGCCACGATACCTGCAACGGGCATCTTTTAGTGCAGTGGTTTCCCAAATGAGTAGCACTGCCCCCTAGGGTGTGGTGGGATTGCCTCCGGATGTGCTAAGAGTCTGGTGGCCAACTTCCAGGTCGGGAAAGAGACAGCAGGAGAACCACAGCTCCAAAGACCATGAGCAAAAACGAACCAAAAAAAGCTGTGTAGTACGCTAATTATAATATAAAGTGCATAAGATACACATAATACAATATTACAAACATACAAAAGACTTTCTCGGGTAGACACTTTGACGAGGTTCTCCGGAAGACGGTCTCGTCTCGTAGACGAACGTCATCCGAAAAGGAATTATAAATTCGTACACGGAAGGGGGAAAAAAGCTATTAAAACCTTATGACAAGGGAAAACAAGAATTTCAGAGAAAATATCAATAAAAGTATACCTACATTTATGGAGAAATGCATAAACACATACAGCAAATGCAGAACATCAAACTTCCAGGTAGGGCCTGGAGACCTTCCAGAAATAGAACTGATCTCCGGGTGACGGAGATCAGTTCCCCTGGAGAAAATGGCCGCTTTGGAGGGTGGACTCCGTGGCATTGTACCTCTCTAAGGTCCCACCCCTCCCCAAACCCCGCTCTCCCTCGGCTCTGTCCCCCCAATCCAGAGATGGCAACCCAACTAAGGGGCAAGGGGGCAATGGGGAAGCAGTGGAGGTGGGCCCCTTTGACCATGTTGTTCACTTATTTACGATTGACCAGGCTACGGCACCATGCTGGCAGATGGCACCCCAATTTCTGCCTCTGCACAGTGCTCAATCTGGCGGCCACTACCAGAATTTTTAGTAAATACACCACCAGAGCTTGAGTCAGACCAGGACACTGCATTTTGAGAAACTGTCACCATGGCCTGAGTTTACGCCTGTCTCATTTTCCAAGTTTTTTTCCAAGATGGCTAGCCGTGTTAGTCTGTTTGTAGCAGTAGAAAAAAGTAAGAGTCCAGCAGCACATTAAAGACTGACAAAATCGGCGGCAAGGGAGGAGCTTTCTGGCGTCACTGCTCGTCTGAAGAAGTGATCATTGACTCAGGAAAGCTCCTGCCCTGCCACAGGTTTTGTTCAGAGAGCCAGTTTGGTGTAGTGGTTAAGTGCGCGGACTCTAATCTGGGAGATCCGGGTTTGATTCCCCACTCCTCCACTTGCACCTGGCTGGATGACCTTGGGCAAGCCATAGCTCTGTACCAGCTGTTCCCTCAAGGACAGCTTGGGAAAGAGTTCTCTCAGCCCCACCTACCTCACAGGGTGTCTGTTGTGGGGAGGGGAAGGGAAAAGGAGTTTGTAAGCTGCTCTGAGACTCCAAGTGAGTGAAGGGCGGGGTATAAGTCTAATCTCTTCTTCTTCTTCTTCTTCTTTATAACTTAGAAAAGAGCAAGAGTCCAGTAGCACCTTAAAGACTAACAAACTTTGTGGCAGGGGAGGAGCTTTCCTGAGTTCATACCCTACCACAAGTTTTTGTTGTTATTGTTTTGAATGTTATCATCTTCCTTAGTGGGTCATGGAAACTGCTGTTCTGAGTAATGCTTTTTATTGGGTAGGGTGGGAGACGCCGGGGATGAGTTTATGGAACCAAGCGGGCAACCACTGCTTCAGCGCATTGGTCAGATCCGTTCAGTCATGTTACGTGCCTCACACACGAACGTCCCTGAAGCTGCTCTGTACTGAACCAGACAACTGAAGAGCTGGAGAAGAAGAGTTGGGTTTTATACCCCACTTAGACCCAAAGGAGTCTCAGAGTGGCTTACAATCACCTTCCCTTCCTCTCCCCACAACAGACACCCTGTGAGGCAGGTGGCGCTGAGAGAGCTCTGAGAGTGACTGTCTCTGAGAGTGAGAGGTCACCCAGCTGGCTTCATGTGCAGGAGGAGGGGGGAATCGTATCCGGTTCTCCAGATTAGAGTCCGCCGCTCTTAATCACTACACCATCAAGGTCAGTATTGTCTATTCAGACAGGCAGCAGCTCTCCACTGTCTCAAGCAGAGGTCTTTCACACCACTTGCTTCCAGGTCCTTAACTGGAGATGCCAGGGATTGAAGCTGGGACCTTCTGCATGCCAAGCAGAGGTTCTACCACTGAGCCAGGGTCCCTGCCCTGTACCAAAGAACACATTGGCTGTTGATGAACGCTACCCAAAGGGCTGAAACTCAGCTTCTGGCAAACGAGCTGCTATCAATACCATCTGTCCAGAGCAGTGGCAGCAGCAGCGGAAACATCTGGAGAGAGAACCCTGAAGAACATCTGCCCACCCATTCTTCCCTTCGCAGCCTAGGTTCATTTTAACACTTTTGACAGGAAACAAAGCTTAGTTAAGTTGAAACGCCAAAGTAACGAAGGCAGATTTTTGAAAGAGGAAACTTCTTTTTTGTGTGCCTTGGGGAGTCTCTCAGATCATCAGAAAAACTATTTAGAAGTCATTTTCAGCAACATTGAGAGATGCACCATGGGATCCATCATTGCTCCAAGGTTGCCCAAGGGAGAGCTCGGCTGTTGGACCCCCATTAATGCAGCTGCACCTGGTGGGAACCCATGCAAGCACCAGCATCGACCCCCTCATTCCCTTCCTCATATGGTTGCCAGCCTCAAGGTGGGGCCTGGAGATCTCCCAGAATTACAACTGACCTCCAGATGACAGTGCCCCTGGCTGCTTTGGAGGGTAGGCTCTAGGGCACTGTACTTGGCTGAGGTCCCTCCCCTCTTCAAGTCCTGTCCTCCTCAGTTTGGTATGGTGGTTAGGAGCGCGGACTCTAATCTGGGAGAATCTGGTTTGATCCCCCACTCCTCCACATGCAGCTGTTGGTGTGACCTTGGGTCAGTCACAAGTTCTCTCAGGGCTGTTCTCTCAAGGTAAGTTCTCGAAAGAGCTCTCTCAGCCCCACCTACCTCACAGGGTGTCTTTTGTAGGGAGGAGAAGGGAAAGGAGATTGTAAGTCGCTCTGAGGCTCCTTTGGGTACCGAAGGGCAGGGTATACATCCAATCTCTTCCTCCTCTTCTTCTCCTTCTCAAGCTTCACCCCCAAATCACCAGGAATCTCCCAACCTGGTGTTGGCAACCCTGCTTCTCCTCCCCAGTTACAGGTTTTCCGACAGCTTTCAAAAGCATATTTCAGGAAGGCCTTTGAATTAGACTCTTTGCCATCTGGGTCCCATCCTGTATGAGACGGCATGGATATTTGCTAAAACGATTTTATTGTTTACAGTACGTGTGTCTTAATTTTGTAAGCCACCTGGCATTTTGTTTTATGCATGGAAAGATGGGCAACAGATGAGTTAAAAGAAACAAAACAAAAATGTCTGGGCGATGCTGTCTGCTTAGCAACGCATTTCGTTATACTGCGAACCCTTTTCTGAGAATCAGGATGTTCCTTCTTCAAATACATATACCATGTCTTTTCTTACAGCGGCTTCCAAAATGCAAACTCCATGCAAGACACAATATAAAAATCTAATTTAAACAAAAAATATACAAGCTAACTGGGCTGGCTTGATCTCGTCAGATCGTGGAAGCTAAGCAGGGTCAGCCCTGGTCAGTATTTGGATGGGAGACCACCGTAGAAGTCCAGGGTGGCGATGCAGAGGCAGGCAATGGCAAACCACCTCTGCCCATCTCTTGCCTTGAAAACCCTTTGGGGTCACCATAAGTCAGCTAAAGCTTGATGGCCACCCCCCCTCCCCCAAGAAATGTTAAAGCGGATGATGAACCACAAAGATCCTCTGGGGGAGTTCTGGTTCTCTTCACACATGGCCAAAGGTTGTGAGCCGCAGGCTATGAGTCGAAGGCCAAGCCCAGACTTTAAGAAGAAGAAGAGATTGGATTTATACCCCGCCCTTCACTACCCAAAGGAGTGGCTTACAGTCCCCTCCCCCTCCCCACAACAGACACCCTGTGAGGTAGGTGGGGCTGAGAGAGCTTTTTTGAGAACAGCTCTAAAAGAAATTGTGACTAACCCAAGGTCACACCAGCAGCTTCATGTGGGAATCAAACCCGGTTCTCTCAGATTAGAGTCCATGCACTTAACCACTACACCAAACTAGGTAAGAAAGAATTCTAATATAGGGCCAGTATTACAAGCAGCACTTTAGCTTTGACTAAGATAGCCACACAGGTGCTTTTGGGACAAAAATTGGAAGTTTTTTGAAACGTCTTTTATTTTTTAGATGTTCTTATTCAGCAGCTGTGCCTTTGGCACATGACTCTCATCTTTAGAGGCCTCACACACATCTTTGTCTTGTGTCTCTTGCTCTTGCTGCTTAACTTTCCTTTTCTTGGTCCTGTCTTCATTTATTGGTTATCTTACTGTAATATGTTCTGTTGTAACATGTGTACCTCAGACTGTTTGACCTCTGAAGAAGGCCCCCAGTAGGGCTGAAATGCCTCAGGTTGTTTGTCTGGGCCCTTGGGTTCAGGCCACTTGAACTTTTCAATGAGGCTTTCATTGGGCCCTGATTTTTTTTAACCACCTTTCTAATAAATACATGTGTTTTTGCAGGGGTCATTTCATAGAAAAAGGGGTGCAGGAGCTCATTAGCATATATGCCATGCCCCCTGATATCACTGGCCGAATGTCAGTTTCAGCCCCATTATACTCTATGGGCCATTGAAGTCAATGGCAAAAACTCATAGGGTATAGGAGGGGCTGGAGGAGAGGGGGTTTGAGGGAGAGGCGCCAAACAGGGTAGCTTTACTTTTTTCCCCACCATAGAGAACAACGGAGGGAATGGGGGCAACCTGTTTGGGGGCCCGTAGAATTGGACCCCCTGGTCCAATCTTCTTGAAACTTGGTGGGTGTTTGGGGGAGAGGCTCCAGAAGCTACCCTGTAAGTTTGGAGCCTCTCCCTCAAACCACCTCACCTCCAGCTGCTTTATTCGGTGGCAGGCCAAATCAGATCAGAGAATCTGATTCAGCCCATGGTTGCTCTAGTGCCCACTCCTGGGCTGGCAGAGCGCTGCTCCACCTCGCTCTGGCCCCAGATGACCCCTGTATTTTTGTATAAGTTTTAACTAGGTTTCTAATATTGGCCCTATATTAGACTTCTTTCTTACCCTTGTGGTTCTTGATTCTGGTTTTTGGGTCAAGTTTGTTTCCCCCTCCCTGTGTCATATAATGCCATCGAGTCTACCCAATGAAGCAGCCATTTTCTCCAGGAGAACTGGTATCTGTCGTCTGGAGATCAGTTGTAGTCCTAGGAGAGCTATAGGCCTGCCTGGAAATTGGCAACACTGAACACATAAATAAGGTTGCCAGCTCCAGGTTGGGAGATGCCTGGAGTTTGGGGAAGATAGGATACCACTTCTGGTTGACAGTCTAAGAATCCCCCCTGATCATAGATAGAGACTAGCAGCTTCTTTCTTGGTTATTTAGCTTCAGCTTTCCCAACACTGCATGGAAAAAGTTTGCCTCACTTCTCTGCTAAGCAGGTGTCAGGGACAGTAATTTATGGACCTGTCACATTGCCCGAAAACTGCTTGGAGCAAAAAGTGGTCTTTCCAATAAAACAGAGTCTTCGCAGTTCCAAACACCCATGCTAGGAACACTGGGCTGCGAAACCCTTCCTTCTTGTTAATTTCCACAGAATTTATGGCCGCTAATTAACTCACTCAGCTCTAACCAAAGGTGGTTCCTGTGACATTTCGAGGTGCTTCGAAAAGCATTTTTTAAAAGAAAGGACATTTGCAGCCATCTGTTTTCGGAAAACTTATTCTGGCCTTGCTGACCTGGGGGAAGTGCCAGAGGGCCCAATGCTTTTAAAAACAAGGAAACTTTCACGCCTGGGAGGCAGAATAATTCCACTTCCCCCCCTTCGGCAGAGAATGTTATTGCCATAAACTATGAAAAGGAAGACCTGAAACCAGTCCAGAACACTCATGCTAGACATTAGTGAAGGGCAGATGATACAGGGTTGCTGCCTGGAGGGCCTCCTGGAATTACAACTGACCTCCAGAGATCTGTTTCTCGGGAGGAAATGGCAGCCGTAGAAGGCAGATTCTTGTTGAGCTCCTTTTCCTCCCCCCAATTCCACCCTCCCCAGGCTCCACCCCCAAATCTCCAGGAATTTCCAATCCAGAGATGGCAAACCTAGTTGCCTGCCAGCAGCCAGTACCCGGAGGGTGACCGGGTGGAGGGGAGCAGATAAATGGGAGAGGTGTTGGTAAAACCATAGAGTTTCTACTGATTCCTAGAGCTGTGATGCTTGGAGATGTGGCAGGAGAAAAATAAAAATGTTGCCAGCTTCTGTGCTGGTAAAACACTTCCAGATACAACTAGGAAGTGACAGTGGATAACTCTAGGAATCACTGGAAATTCTGTGGTAAAACCATAGGGTTTCTGACAATTCCTAGAACTACCAGTTTTTACTTCTGGTTAATATCCGGAAGTGACATAGCGACGTCACTGATGTCACCAGCATCATATGCCTCCTACTCTTATTTATTTTATTTTTATTTATTTAATTTAATTAAGCTTATGTCCCATGCTATCCCACACGTGGGCTTACCGCAACTCACAGCATATAAAATATAAAAATAAAATACAAACAAACGTAACATATAGTCAAAGCTAGATTTAAAACAGTCAGAACAAGATGGCGTCTAAAACAAAGACAACCACTCCAAAGCGGTCCATAGTGACTCCTGTAGGATGTTAGTCAGATCATACATTTTTGTGAGCCGGGGAGGCCAAGATGGTCAAATGTCCACCACCTCAGCCGAAGGCCTGGAGGAACTGTAATAAGTCCCGCAAGGCCCTGATCTCAGATGGGAGCATGTTTCACCGGGTGGGTGTCTTTTGGGCCAGGGACTACCAGTAGGTGTTTATCTGCAGAGTGCAAAGCTCTCTGGGGCACATACAGGGAGAGAGAATCCGGTAGGTATGCTTCAATAGTCTGCCTTGCACTGCTTTGCTCTCCAGCTTATAGACATACTAGACAATCCCTTATCCAAAATGAGTTGTACCAATTCACAGATAGTGCTGAAATAGTTAGGGAATAACTGGTGGGACAAAACAGAAAATGGTAAGAAAGTAAAGAATCATGGGTTCGATTTTCACCAGAAGGAAGTAAAAGTGAAATTGGAACTGGGAGTATGTGTGTGAAATAGCAGGAACGAGACATTCAAAATGATCCCTCTCCTTGGAGATCCAAGTGGGATTCGCTAATCTTACTTTTCCCCGTGGCCCATCAGTGGCCGAAGGCTTGGAGGAACCTTCCAGGGTCTGGCAGCAGCCAGATCTCTCAGGCTGGTTGCAGTTTTGACCACCGAGTCCCAAGTGGAAAGAAATCTCCTGCTGCTTCCCCATCCAGTACTCAGAGGACTTCTTCCCTTGAGCCATTTTGATTCACAGCTCCCATTTATGACCTTTCTGCTGCCTGGACAAATGGCCAGTTACCATCAGTCCTTTGACAACGCATGCCTGAAGAAATACTCGATGGGAAAGAAGAAGACCGTCGCAGTGTGCTTTGAATGATGCCGGGTAGCTTTGGTGTTGAAAAGGCTCCGTCGTCCAGAGAACTTCCCGTCATATTATGCATGCAGGGAAGAACAAGCACTGGCGACAAACTCGGCAATGGGCGATTCTGCATCTAGCATTCACTCCACATTTCCTCAACTGGGAGGGGAAAGTGCAGCTTAAAACCACATCCAAATACCTTGGGGCAACACCGTACTGACTGCAAACTCACCCCTGAATGGCCATAAAACGGCCATAAATCTATGCAGAAGGTACAGTAAAATCTGAGGATCAGAGACCTTGAAAGTGGCATGGAGTGTGGAAGCTACCATAAAACCCGACAATCAAAGGAAGTGAAAGCAGCATGCAATGCAGTGGAGAATTTCTGTTCCAAGGGAAAAGCCAATGCAGAATCAGCCAGCGTGATTTACGCTGGATTTCAAAGAGCCAGAGGAGGTGATCTCTCCATCTGGACCTGGAGGATTCTCTGGCCTGAGGTCAGAGGCTGACCTTGGGAACCTGAAAGGCAGCGGCCTAGTACATTTTCAAGCCCCCTTTTTCTCCCGAGGAACTGAGGCAGTGTACGTCATTCACTGCTCACAAATTTAGCCTCACGACAATTGTGTGAGGTAGGATAGCTTGGGGACAGATAAGGCGACCGGCCCAAGGTCATGCAAGGAGTTTCAGGACAAAGTGGGGATTTGAATCCAGATCTTGCAGAGTGGACTTTCTTCTGGTAGAAAGTGCTGCTCTGTTAGGATTGCTGTGTCTGGGTTGGAAAATACCTGGAGGCTTTGGGGGTGGATCCGGGAGAGGGCGGGGTTTGAGGAGGGGAGGGGCCTCAGCATGGCACAGTGCCATAGAGTCCACCCTTCAAAGCAGCCATTTTCCCCAGGGGAGCTGATCTCTGTCAGCTGGAGATCACTTGTAGAAGCGGGAGATCTCCAGGCCACACCTGGAGGCTAGCAACCCTATGCTCTGCTGACCTGAGAAAGACGGACAGGAAAACTCTTAGCATGTACGGCAAGTAGAGTTGCCTGCCTCCAAGTGGACCTGGAGATTTCATGGAATTGCAACTACATAGCTGGTTCCCCTGTAGAGAATGGCTGATTTGGAGGGTGGATTCTGTAGCATTCTACCATGCTGAGGTCCCTCCCTAGGTTCCACCCCCAAATCTCCAGGAATTTCCCTACCTGAAGCTGGCAACCCTAAAGTATGACCAAACCTGAAGTTTTGCAACTCCTATCAATTGCAGGGACTAGGGTTGCCAACCTCCAGGTGAGGCCTAATCTCCTGGAATTAAAACTGATCGTTAGACTGCACAGATCTGTCCCCTTGGAAAAATTGGCTACTTTGGAGAGTAGACTCTGCAGCATTCTACCCTACTGAGGCCCCTCCCCACTCTCCCAACCCTGCCCTCCCCCAGGCATCACCCCCAAATCTTCAGTAATTTCTCAACCTGGAGTTGGCAACCCTAGCAGGGACTGATGTTTTTACACTCCCATCCCTCTACGTGCCTGAAGAAGGTGCTGTCTCACTTCAATGTACAGGTGGGAAATCACATTTTTTAAATCCTGCAAACTTGACATGTCATGGAACTGGGCTGCATGCGTGATCTTCCACTAGTCCCCCTCCCTCTGTCTCTTTTCCCTCAACTTTCCCTACCTCGCAGGGTTGTTGTGAGGGTAAAGTGAAGGAAGGGAGAAAACATACGTATCGTTAGGAGTGCCAGCTTTTTGGTGGTGGGTGGAGATCCCCTGGGATTACGGCAGATCGACAGGCGATAGAGATCTGTTCACCTGGAGAAAATGGAAGCTTTGGAAGGTGGACTCTTTTGGCATTATACCCGGCTGAGGTCCCTTCCCTCCACAAACCCTGCCCTCTCGAAGCTCCACCCCCAAATCTCCAGGAATTTTTCAACCTGGAGGTAGCAACCCTAGTATTTCTTTTTTTTAATTAATATTTTATTGAGCGTACATGTATTCAGATATTTTATACATATCTTACCACTTCATTTTCTTTAAATTCTACTGTTACTAGAAATTATATTAACATTAAAAGCATATAGATAATCTCCATCCTCGTTATCTTATTCCCTTTTTTTACCTGCTTGACCCAACATCCACACAACTTCCTCTAGTTCATGATCTAAACATTATTAAATTCTTCCTTAATTTATCTCAAACTTGTTTTCTTTTTTAACTGGACTCCCTCCATATTTTATACTTATAATACGTTTTCTTCCAAACCTAAAAAGGAAAGTTGAACAGGGCTGCCTCCGAAAACTGGGTGCTGCAGAGAAATCTCTGCAACAGACGGATACCCTCCTCCCTCTAATCGGAGGTCTTGGGAGGGGCACAGCCTCCCCCTCCTTTCTATACCGTTGGTTTGACCATTCCATTGTTTTTATCCACTTATCCTATCTATTGACTCTAACTTACTCTATATACTAACCTAACAGTATTTCTTGCTTGTTAACGTCATGTTTTGATCAGGCCCAAGCTAAGGTTTTGCTCGGGAGATGGAAGAAATTCAGACGAGAGTCATCTCTGGGGACAAATGTCATGGCGGATCCCGGAGATGAATGGTTTGGGAAAGCTGAAAATAACGACATAAATCACAAGAGCTGTATCCTTCCCAACAGACAGCCCATTGGCTAATGAGGGTATGTTTGCAAACGCGTCCTGCCGTTGGCTCTCTAAGCGCAACAAACTTGGCCTTTAAAAGGAGTTTCGAGCTCCCAAGAGTCCGAGACCCATAAAGACCAAAGGACCTGCAAAACTCCTATTTAGCATCCAAGGGTGAGGAGAACATATGGCGCGGAGCCGCTTAATGAGCTTTTCATTCAGAGCAGCTCTGAGGATTGATGCCCCATGCACGTACTCTAGCAGATGGAGTCAGAGGTTTGACCTTTCAACCAACCCAGCTTTCTGTTCTCAGCAGACGTTGTGGGGCATGTTGGTTTGTTAATGTTCAGATTCTGGAAAATAAATGTCTAACGCAATGCGAAAACAAGGAGGGGAATCGACGTTTTTGAATGCCATGTGGATCTCTTGAGATAAATGTAGAGCAAAGATATATATTTTACCCCACCCTTCCACCGTGATGCCAAAGGTGGTGTCTGTGATTCTGCAAGCTGAGTTTGGTGGATAACCAGGTTTGATTTCCCAACTTCTCCGGATGCAGCTGCTGGTGTGACCTCGGGTCAGTCACAAGTTCTCTCAGAGCTGTTCTCTCAGGAGCAGTCCTCGAAGAGCTCTCTCAGCCCCACCTACCTCATGGGGTGTCTGTTGTGGGGAGGAAAAGGGAAAGGAGATTGTAGACCGCTTTGAGGCTCTGAGTGAAGGACAGGGTATAAATCCAATCTCTTCTTCTCTCCAGCTTATCTTCATGACAACCCGATTTATTTGTTTATTTACTTCATCCATACCCTCCCTTTCTCCCCAATAGGGTCCCAAAATGCCTTCCACATTCTCCTCTCCTTTGTTGCATCCTCACTACAACCCTGTGAGGCAGGCTGAGGTCAGACTGATCCAAGGTTACCCTGTAAGCTCCCGTGGTACGAGTGTGGATTCAAACCTGGGTCTCCCAGATCCTAGTCTGACACTCTAACCACTATCCCACATTGCCCACACTGTAAGATGGGCTGAGAGAGGGTGAGAGGCCTGTGGTCACCAGGTGGGTATTGGTGGCAAGCAGGAATGTAAACTTCTAGTCCAGTGCTCTGATTATCATATCACGGGGGCGTTCTCATTTTAAGTCTGACCTAAAATGAATTTTCTCTTTTCTCTTCTGCTATTAAGAGAGCAGTTATGGTCAATGCTCCCTCTAAGCTGTGGAGTCTTGTGAGCAAAAATTCTACTTTGTGAGCTACTGGCATTAAAGTTGTGAGCGAGCGGTTTGGCTGCTGCATAAATTAGTTTGCTTTGGAGCCCGTCCTTCCTGAGCTAAGACAAAAAGGTGTGAGCCGGAGGCTAAAACACTGTGAGCTAGCTCACAGTAACTCAGCTTGGAGGGAACATTGGTTATGGTGCTGGAGAAGACTCTTGAGAGTCCCTTGGACTTCAAGGAGATCAAATCAGTCAATCCTAAAAGAAATCAACCCTGACTGTTCCCTGGAAGGCCAGAGACTGAAGCTGAAGCTCAGATACTTTGGCACCCAAATGAGAAGGGAGCACTCCCTGGAGAAGACCCTGATGCTGGGAAAGATTGAAGGTCAAAGAAGAAGGGGATGGCAAAGGATGAGAGGGTTACATAGTGTCATCGATGCAACGAACATGGAATTAAGCAAACTCTGGAGCATGGGCAGAAGACAGGAGGGCCCGGCGGGATGTGGTCCATGGGGTTGCGAAGAGTCGGACTCGACTGCACGACTGAACAACAACAACTGCATCAGTGCCTAAAAAAACCCTTTTGTCCTGCATCCTTTTTTCTATTGCAACCAGCTTGCTGCTTATGTGTGGTCCACAAGGAGGACATCAAGGTAAGGACATCTCTTCTGTTGCCACTCCCTAATGTGGATTCCATGGTATACTGCCTTTGATCATGGAGGCTCCATTTAGCTGCCATGGACTTAATGAATGTGTTCAGTTCTCTTTTAAAGGCATTGATATTAGTGGCCATCAGTATGAGGGGTTGAACATGTGCAGCTAGCCTAGCAAGTCAGATGGTTGGAGCTGTTCCAGTGGCAGATTTCTAGAACATCAAGTAGAACACTGACTTTCTCAAGTGGAGATGCCAGGGACTGAACCTGGGACCTTCTCTATGCAGAGGTCATGCTTTCCCTCTGAGCATCGCCCCTCCCCTGTTACCTCCCTCCCACCCTACAAAGCAATCTATTATTTGAACTCTTTTGGCACTCTTCTGGGAGCCATCTAGAAAGTCTAGACCAGTGACCAAGCACCTATGCATTGACCTTGAATTATATCTGAAAAATATGTCATAGCACCTTTAACAGAGTTGCCAACTCTGGGTTGGGAGATTTTGGGGGTGGAGCCTGGAGTGGACAAGGTTTGGGGATGAAAGGGAGTCAGTGGGGTGTAATGCCATAGACTCCACCCTCCAAAGCAGCCATTTCCTCCAGGGAACTGAGCTCTGTCATCTTGGAGACCGATTGTCATCCAGGAGATTTCCAGCCACCACCTGGAGCTTGGCAACCCCACTAACTGGATTGTTTCTGACAGTTCCCATAATGGTTTGATGGAAGTGTTGTTGAGGAATTTGCTGAGCCCCTGAACAGGCGGCAGGAACCGAGCGGACTGGGTCATCTCACTCTCTTCCCACCTGTTCAGGCAGCTGGAATCCATTCTATTTTAATTAAAACCTAGCAGGTGTTTCATGAGGGCTCATTTCGAGAAGAACGGTGGAGCCGGAGCAAAATGTAAACCAAGCAATCCCAGCCACCTTGCCAGGTAATTAAGTGGCCAGCAAGGTCCCTCATTGGATCGTCCAGATTTCGGAAGGTCTTGGCGTACGTGACAGGAAACTGCAATGGAAGGCTTGGGGGGAGGGAACCCTCCCTTTTTACTTGGAAACAGGCACGTCTTGATCTCAGTGAGTTGTATTGGCGTCCCCTCCCCTCTATTATTGTCACAAAACCCTTGTGAGGTGAGTACATATGTGCCGAGTCTTGACCAACTTATGATCTCCTCCAAGTGACAGCCCTTCAAATACTCCAAGAGAGCCATCCTGCCCCCCACTCAACCTCCTCTTCTCCAGACTGAACCTTCCCAAGTCCCTTGGCCTTCCCTCAAATGAAGAGTGGAAGAGGGAGCGGCTATAGCAAAATACCTATGTCAAACCAGCAGAGCAGGCAAAAAAAAAAATGCACCCCTGCACCCCATTTGAGACAGTCCACCTTGGTGCTGCACAAAAAGGCCAGCACTGGAGAGTCACAAGGGCAAAAATTCTCCCGGCATCACTTAGAGAGCCCTGACCCAGAAGGCCCAGGTTAGCCTGCTCTCATTAGAACTTGGAAGGCAAGCAGAGGGTGAGACCCCAGGGTGAGTCCTGATTAGTATTTGGATGGGAGTCCACAAAGGGGAGGGGCTGTGGCTTAGTGCTTGAGCACTGGCTTGGCACGTAGAAAGTCCCAGGTTCAATCCACAGCAGCATCTCCAGTACAAAAGACCTAGCAGTAGATGATGTGAAAGACCTCAGCTTGAGACCCTGGAGAGCCATTGCCAATCTGAGTAGACAATACTGATCTTGACGGCTCACAGGTCTGATTCAATATTAGGCAACTTCATGTGTCCGTGTGTCCAGGGTTGCTACACAGAGGTTGTTGTTGTTCAGTCGCACAGTCGAGTCCAACTCTTTGCGACCCCATGGACCGCATCACGCCAGGCTCTCCTGTCTTTCGTTGTGCTCCGGAGTTTGCTTAATTTCAGGTCTGTTGCATCGATAACACTGTCTAACCATCTCATCCTTTGCTGTCCCCTTCTTCTTTGACCTTTAGTCTTTCCCAGCATCAGGGTCTTCTCCAGTGAGTGTTCTCTTCTCACTTGGTGTCCAAAGTATTTGCGCTTCAGCCTCAGGTTCTGGCCTTCCAAGGGACAGTCAGGGTTGATTTCTTTTAGGAGGGAGGCACTGGCAAATCAACTCTATTTGTCTCTTCCCTTGAAAACCCTACAGGGTCACCATAAGTCAGCTGCAACTTGATGGCCCGTTCCACCACCACGCCAATTAGGGTAGGAACCAATTAGTTCGTAACTGTGAATCCAGTGTCTGCAGATTGACTTCTTTTCACTGGGGACATGTAATTGGGCATATACCACATGTCTTACCTCAACAGGAGGCCACCAAATCCAATAGTCTCTAATCTGATTGTCAGTGGTTCTCCAAGGTCTCATGGAAAACGAACACCACCTGAGATTCTTTAATTGGAGGTGCCAGGGACTGAACCTGGGGCTTTCCTTAGACTGAACTCAAACTTCCCTGTTGAGTTATATGCTCTCCCTATTCGATTGAACCCAGGACTTTCCCCAGACCAAGCTCAAACTTCCCTGTTGAGTTATATGCTCTGCCTATTCAATTGAACCCGGGACTTTCCCCAGACCAAGCTCAAACTTCCCTGTTGAGTTATATGCTTTCCCTATTCGATTGAACCCGGGACTTTCCCCAGACCAAGCTCAAACTTCCCTGTTGAGTTATATGCTCTGCCTATTCGATTGAACCCGGGACTTTCCCCAGACCAAGCTCAAACTTCCCTGTTGAGTTATATGCTCTCCCTATTCGATTGAACCCGGGACTTTCCCCAGACCAAGCTCAAACTTCCCTGTTGAGTTATATGCTCTCCCTATTCGATTGAACCCAGGACTTTCCTTAGTCCAGGGGTGGGCAAACTGTGGCTCGGGAGCCGCATGCGGCTCTTTCACATATATTATGTGGCTCCCGGCAGGGCGGCTGGGGAAGCTAAATATCATTAGCAAACAAATATCATTGGACAAATTAATATCATTATCAATACCTGCTTTTACCCCTTTTGTTATTATTTTTGGCAGTCTCACTTAATGTTAATAAAAAGCAAATTTGCTTATTTTCCAATAAAAGCAGGTAATATTTGTTCATGTCTTGTGGCTCTCAAACATCTGATGTTTATTCTATGCGGCTCTTACGTTAAGCAAGTTTGGCCACACCTGTTCTAGGTGGCTCTTATGCTGAGCAAGTTTGCCCACCCCTGCCTTAGACCAATCTCAAACTTCCCTGTTGAGTTATATGCTCTCCCTATTCGACTGAACCCGGGACTTTCCCCAGACCAAGCTCAAACTTCCCTGTTGAGTTATATTCTCTGCCTATTCGATTGAACCCAGGACTTTCCTTAGACCAAGCTCAAACTTCCCTGTTGAATTAAATGCTCTCCCTATTCGAGTTGAACAGCAGTTTCAAACTGCAACAATCGTGTTTACAAGAAGTAGAACTCTGTAGATGTTTCCTTCATAAACCTGTCTAACTTAGTTCAAAAAGCCGATGTGATGTTTTGCTTTCACACTGTTTCAGAGAAAACTATGCTAAAGTTCGCATCTCTTAAGAGTGACTCACTTCTGATTGCCAGCAGCACCTGTCAATGGAATTCTGTGTGCCTTATTTATGGAACTGCTTAGAAGGGCCCCCCCACAGAGTCCGGAGGTTACAAACCCAAATCCCACTTAGCACCCAATGATTAGTTCCTGGTGATTTTTTGTCAATGAATCATCCATTTGTTTTCAAACGGCAAGCAACCTTGTCTAGCCCGCCAATGATTTTCCTCCTGCCATGCCTAACCTAACTGGGAATTACTAAGAAAGTTTTCAAAGATGGCAGCTCTGAAATCTGTTGTGGATAGAAAGCGTCGGTTCCACTCTGATTCGACTTTGGGGAGCTGTTGCGTAGCCCGGAGAGGTCCCTGACCTTGTGGAGTCTGTGGGCACTTTTGGAGTTTCAAGAAAGGGCAGTGAGTGGCTGTCACCACAAAATGGTTGCCACGAGAGACTAGACCAATCACAAAAAAGGCTGGCAGGGGACAATCAGAGAATGCTGGAAGTTCCAAGCCAAGCATTGGGGCAGCTGTTTCAGAATGGGAACTCCTGCCAGATCTGAAGGTGATGCCTTCTTGGCTCTTCTGAAGTACCTCCTGATTCAGTGAGGTAGAGAAACACCAGGAATGGCTCTTTGCTTTGGGGGAGGATGAAATGGGTGCCAGGGAGCTAGGTTTGCCATTTGCCCACTATAAACAGGTGACTCGTGCTCCCCATCTCTGCCAGCACTCAGTGGAGTGGTGGTGGTGGTGGGAAAATAGGAGGAATGACCTTGCACAATGTGGTGACATCATTTCTGGATGAAAATCCGGAAGTGATTTCACTGCATTAAGTGATTATCTAGGAACCAACCCAGTCTCTATGGTCTTTACCATAAAGACTGGGGAAATTCCTAGAGTGTTGCTCGACACGGTGATGTAACTTCTGGGGCTTCACTCGAGTCGAAAGTGATGTTCCCACATTGGGCAATGCTCCCCGTCCTTGTGCCCCATGCCAACAAGCAGCCCTGGAAGTCATACAGGGAGCTCATCAGTGTACTCCACACTGGGATCACCGAGCTCAAAAGAGCTTTTCCCGCCAGTGGGACAAGGGAGAAATTGCCCATAGTCCCCCTTCTTGGTGGCCTTGTGCCCCCATCTCCCTACATTCAGTGTCGTCTGTCCTCTAGTAATAACAGGCATCTAGAGGTGAACCAAAGAAGCTGTGGGGAAATTGAAACTCTCTGGGGACTCTTTAAGTGAAGCTTAAGTTTTAAAATGTTTCCCAGTGCAACTTCTCCGGCCCTCAAATAAGGTGGCTTATAAGACAAATGCACTCCTTCTTGCTAAAGGTCAGACTGGATTCAATCAAAACACACAAAGGGCATTCGGTGGGGGGGAAATTGCTACGGAAATATAATCTTTAGCAGCCGAAGACTGAAGTAACAAAGGCTACAGGACTTCTTTCTGTATTTAAATGAAGTGGATTTGTGTCAAGTTTTGAAAGCGTGCAGTTGAAAGGAAGGTGAAAGAAAACTGTTATTGCAATGCCCCATGTTGATTTTTTCCTGTACAGACGCTTTCTGAAATGTTCCTTGCCCAAATTCCTCCCTGGCTTTTTGGGGGTAATCTGTGTTACCCAGTCTAGTTTCTGACTGCATTCAGAATTCTCCAGTGTTCTGTTTCTGGTTTCAAAATTCTATGTGTAATTCTATGTGAGCCGGCCTCGGCTGGGAGGGCGGGATAACAATTTAAAAAACAAAAAACCAAATAAATAAATACCACACATCTACCACCATGTGACTGAAACACATGCATGCAGTAATAAAACCCCACCAAAACGCAATCTGGCTGTGATTGTGTAGTCACCATCGTCTCCTCTTCCTCCTCCCCCTCCTCCTCTTTCTTCAAGAGCCAGCTTGGTGTGGTTAAGTGCACTGACTCTAATCTGGGAGAACCCGGCTCGATCCCCTACTCCTCCACGTGCAGCTGCTGGATGACCTTGGGCAAGCCACAGTTCTGTCAGAGCTGTTTTCGAAAAAGCAGTTCTGGAAAGAGCTCTCTCAGCCCCACCTACCTCACAGGGTGACTGTTGTGGGGAGGGGAAGGGAATGGAAAGGAGTTTGTTAGCCACTCTGAGTGAAGGGCAGGGTACAAATCCAATCTCTTCCTCCTCTTCCTCTTCCTCTTCCTCCTCCTCCTACTGCTGCTGTCGTCTGGTGGCTCAGTGGTAGAGCATTTGCTTGACATGCAGAAGGTCCCAGGTTCAGTCCCTGCCATCTCTTGTTAAAAGGTAGGTGATGTGAAAGACCTCTTCCTGAGAACCTGGAGAGCCACTCCCAGTCTGAATAGACCATACTGATCTCGACAGACCAATGGTCCAGCAGAAGGGAGCATCACATACATGCAGGAAGCGTTATTCAGTTGCTACTCGCCTCTGAAGCCCTACAATCCCAGGGGGGAGTATTATGGACTTCTTTGGAACTTCTAGACTGGGGCAGAGTATGGGTGCGCAATGCTACAAAAGACTGGGGCAGAGTATGGGTGCGCAATGCCCAGAGGTTTTCTGAAAACAGGGTCAATTTCTTGTGCAAATTGGTGGTCTCCTGTTGACTTAGATGAGCCCCCCCCTCCCCAAGTCTTCTGGCAAATAACTCCACTCCTTCTGTGGAATATATATTTAAAAAACCCCACCCGAACTGCTGAAAGAAATAACCAGCCAATGTGAATAGTGCCTAAAATGCCGGAGAATGAAACTGATAGTTAACTGTTTCCAAGAGCTCTGGGAACCACAGAAATCTGTACAAAAGAGAAATTGGTTATTTCTTCACAAAAGGGGGCACGGGGGGGAAAGAGAGCAGAAAAGAATGCATTCCCCCTATAATCAAGAATATAAAAACCCCCGCCTCGTTCTTTAAGGAGACGGAGGGTGGAGTTTCTTTTCATGCCATGAATACAACCGCAATTTCAAACATTTAACCAGCTGTCACAATTCAATACTAGTTCAACTCCGGCTCGCTTCTCTTCCAGCCCTCTTCTCTCCTGAATAACACTTATAAATTTGTTTCTTAGCTTTGTGAAGAACTTGCACTTCACAAAAAAAAGAGAGAGAGAGAGATCTACAAGTATCCTGCAGTAAAAGAGCTGAGTAATTCTCTGGATGAGAATATACTCTCCAGCCGTAAAAGAATAGTTACACTTTAAAAGAGAGAGAGAGAGAGAGAGACGCTACAAAGAAGAGGCTTAAAAAATAATACCTCATATCTCTGTCCACCTTTTATCCTCCTGAATGGTTTTTGCCGTCGCGAGAATCTCTATTGCTAGAACAATGTTATAAGCCGCGCTGAGTTCCCATTGAGGAGAAAAGCGGGGGAGAAATATCCAAATATACCCAGCTTTTCTCCCCACTGAGAACTTGAACTGGCTGATTGCCCAAAATGCTTTTAAATAGCTCATTTCAAAACGTCCCGTGCCTGCATTTGGTTTTCGTAATCCATACCAGCAGTTACCAACATTTTCGGTATGGTGCCCCACCAGTCCAAATTTACTTGGTATGGTGACCCAATCCAGGAAGAAGAAGAAGAGACTGGATTTATACTCTGGTCTTCACTCAGAGTGGTTTATAATCTCCTGCCCTTCCTGTCCTCACAACAGACACCCTGTGAGGTAGGTGGGGCTGAGAGAGATGATGAAGACGAAGAAGATTTATACCCCGCCCTTCACTACCTAAAGAAGTCTCAGAGTGGCTTAAAATCTCCTTTCCTTTCCCTTCCCCACAACAGACACCCTGTGAGGTAGGCGGGGCCGAGAGAGCTCTTTCAACTGCTTCCCAGGTTACAGAGATCAGTTTCTCTGGAGAAAATGGCTGCATTAGAGAGTGGACTCTATGGCATTGTACGGCACAGAGATCCCTGTCCTCCCAAGGTCCCACCCCCAAATATCCAGGGATTTCCCAACCTCGATCTGGCAACCCTAAGGGGAATTGACCTCTGTAGCTAGAAGATCTGTTGTGATTCCTCTAGATCTCCAGCCCCCACCCAGAGGTTGGCAACCTTAGATGTAGAGAAGGAAGCAGGAAAAGGGGAGAGACTATGGGGGCTTTCAGGAAAGGTAAAGAGGAAATAGTGGGGGAGGGCGAAGTGAGATGCCTCTCGCAGGTCCTTGCGGGTTCCCGCTTCTCGTCACAAAAAGCATCACAATTTACAATCGACAACGTCATACTTCAAGTGACCTCCCAGCCTGCTGCAATGCAGGTCAAGAATCAAAACCAGCCAAGACCTCTGTGCTGCATTCCTGGGGAGATTCCCCGTGGATGTCCCTTTCTCAGAATATGTTATGTCTGCTGACCACCACCAGGCGCCAGCGACACACAGTCCGAGCTTGGCTCCTGGAAACAGTAGGGGCCAAGGATCCTGAACTGCCTAGAGTTCACCAATATGGACTTTGGCGGGAGATTCAAACCCTCCAATGGGACTGTGGCTCTGTCCATAGGTGGGTGTATATAGTTGGCCACCTCAGCCGGTAGAGTGTGTTGTTGTGTACGAATAAACTACAAGCTGATCATCACGCCGTCGTCCTGCTTCTCCATGCGTCGAACCCAGTACGCAACAGAATAAGATGCTGATAAGGTGTGTAGCATCTCTGCAGGGAGCCATGATCAATAGGCTCATCCAATAGTCTTATTTACTCATCAACTCATTAGAAGAGAGGAGCTGATTACAATCCTCAAAATTTTGCTATAGACTGTTTCTTGAGATGTTTATTTTTTAAAGAAAAAGTTCCCCCTTGTGATAAATATGCCTGCAGTTAAAACGAATAAATAAAATGCACGGCTGATTAGGCATTCCTGTAAAAGGCGACACAGATAATCGATGGCCCATTCAGAGGCAGAAAAGGAACAAACATGATAAAGTTTACAGAAATGCTCCATTGCAGAAAATTGCGTTCACCATTTGCCACAACCTGATAAAGCCTATAAACGCTCATTGGTCATGAAAAAGGCGATAGGATTTACAATTTATGATGAGAGGCTAGCTGGTCGTTTTGATGGGTGGGGAGGGAACTGTTTTAGATAGGAACTCTCAGTCTGGGGCAAGTGATGCTCTGTATTCTTGGTGTTTGGGGGGGCAACAGTGGGAGGGCTTCCTGCCCCCACTGCTGGACCTCCTGAGGGCACCTGGTGTTTTTGGCCACTGTGTGACAGAGTGTTGGACTGGATGGGCTACTGGCTTGATCCAACATTGGCTTCTCTTATGTTCTTATGGTCTTATGTTAATGGCAGAATCCTTCCTAAGCATTTAAGCCTAGCCTTCTCACTGACTTGCTAGTTTTCTCTGTGTGGACGTGCATGTGTATGTGCAGAGAAATAGTCATAAGAAAAGAGAAGCCAATGTTGGATCAGGCCAATGGCCCATCCAGTCCAACATTCTGACCGATTTCCCACAGCCACTGCTCTGCCTCCGCTCCTCCCTTTGACCCGACCATAAGTGTCAATTTCCCACTATTTGCTGCACGGGCGCATTTTGCCCCGGAGCTTCACCTTGTTTCCACCACATCTACTCGATTCTGTTTTTTGAGGATTGAGTAGATGCGGCGGAAATCGGGCAAAGCTCCGGGGCAAAATGCGGCCACACAGCAAATAGTGGGAAATTGACACTTACAACTGGGGCAAAGGGAGGAGTGGGGGTGGAGCAGCAGCTGTGGGAAATCGGTCTCTGTGTCACAGTGTCCAAAAAATACCCGGTGCCATCAGGAGATCCACCAGTGGGGCCAGGACACTAGAAGAAGAAGAAGAAGAAGAAGAGATTGGATTTATACCCCGCCCTCCACTCCCCAAGGGAGTCTCAGAGCAGCTTACAAACTCCTTTTCCCTTCCCCTCCCCACAACAGACACCCTGTGAGGTAGGTGGGGCTGAGAGAGCTCTTTCCCAAGCTGTCCTTGAGGGAACAGCTGGTACAGAGCTATGGCTTGCCCAAGGTCATCCAGCCAGGTGCAAGTGGAGGAGTGGGGAATCAAACCCGGTTCTCCCAGATTAGAGTCTGCGCACTTAACCACTACACCAAACTGGCTCTCCCTCCCACTCTTGTAGTCCCCCCCAAGCACCAAGAATACAGAGCATCACTTGCCCCAGACCAAGAGTTCCTATCTATACCTTGTGGCTAATAGCCACTGACGGACCTCCGCTCCATATGTTTATCTAACTCCCTCTTGAAGCCGTCCATGCTTGTTGCTGCTGCCACCTCTTGTGGCAGTGAATTCCACGTGTTAATCACTCTTTGGGTGAAGAAGTACTTCCTTTTATCTGTTCTAACCCGACTGCTCAGCCATTTCATGGAGTGCCCACGAGTTCTTGTATTGTATCGTATTCAGGCATATGGACCTCCGTGTGCCTTCTAAAAGAGCAGTGCACTGATTTATTGCCTCACTGAGGACTAGGGCCTTGCTTAGGTAATATGATGGAGAATGGTCCATCTGGATAAGAGAAAGAGTAGTCAAGACTTGGGGGAAAAGGAAGGATAACTGGTATGTACTCTGGCTGTGAAACCCTCTGAAGAGTCGGCTGCTGACTCTCAGAGTCAGGTCCTTTCCGCATTCGCCTGCCAGGCTGGATTTTCTCAGTGCTTGAGTCGAGGTGAGTTGGTTTATTTTCTCTCTCAGGGTCTTGAAGGCTAATTCCCCACACAATCCAAATTAACCAGAATGTTCCATCTGTAAGCGCTAGTTGTTAAAAACAGGGGAACACAGCTTTATGTATTCCATCCATCTGCAAAATCTAGTTTCAGGAAGAGAACTGAGCGTACCAATAATTGTTGATTAAAAAACAAGCTTCTAGTCCTGTTGATCCCTGCTTATTAAACTTGGGGAGGGGCCATGTAGTGTAGTGGTTAGAGCAATGGACTACGATCTGGGAGACCCAGGCTCAAATCACCACTCTGCCATGGAAGCTCGCTGGGTGACTTTGGGCCAGTCACACTCTCTCAGCTAGTTTGGTGCAGTGGTTAAGTGCACGGACTTTAATCTGGGAAAACTGGGTTTGATTCCCCACTCCTCCACTTGCAGCTGCTGAGTGACCTTGGGCAAGCCACAGTTCTCTCAAGAGCAGTCCTTGAAAGAGCTCTCTCAACCCCATCTACCTCACAGAGTGTCTGTTGTGGGGAGGGGAAGGGAAAGGAGTTTGTAAGCCACTCTGAGACTCTGAGTAAAGGGCAGTGTATAAATCCAATCTCATTCTACCTCACAGGATTGTTGTGAGGATAAAATGGAGGCAAGGAGAATACTGTAAGCCACGCTGGGTCTCCACTGTGGAGAAGGGTGGGGTACAATTGAATTAAATAATATAATAATTTTTAAAAAGAATCATGAGGGAACCCCCCCCCCCCACACACACAAAGCTTAGTTTATAAGCAGAACAGACTTCTTAAGATTTGGTGGCATTGTTTAGCAAGGGTCACCTTTTGCCAGCATGAGAGGGGGCTCCCTCTGGAATTTTCAATCAACGACGCTAGACAGAGAGATGAAAAAAGAGCTGATATATGGCTCGGAGCCACCTTGGGACATGGGCTTGATAGACAAGCAAGAGCTATAATATTAGCCTACAATCACAAAAGGATAATCTCCCTGTCAAACAGAATGTCAGCAGTACATCAGAATATTAATCAAGGAAGTCTTTTCTTGCACCCCGGGAAGTGATTTGTTTTGCACTGTTGATGTGCAAGGAGAGATGGAGGTTTTCTGGGGGAGGAGCACTGAGTTCCCATTAATCAGCAGGGGAACATGAGAGCATCTGGGGGTTACAGCTGCAGTCTATCTAGCTTGGCATCTTGAGGTGATGGGGGTTTCATGTTGAATAGGCTTGAGGCCTTTGAAATTCTGATCCTCTGCATTTCCCCCCAGATTTCAGAGATCTGAATAGCCTGATTGGGTTTCCAAAGAGGAAATCAACTCATTAGGAATCCTGCACTTTAGATTCTGTTTCCATGTGGCTTCTGGAAGTCACAGGTTGACAGATTTCTGCAAGAACGTTCTTGCACTGCCTCATGGGAATCGTAGTATTTTTTTAAAAAACCTTCCTCTAATGGCAGTTCACTTCGGTGATGGATCTATGGTGCAGATGGAATGAGATGGCCAACAGTGAGTGATCCAGGCTCGAAAAAGAGGGCACTGTAACAACTATGACCCTGCGGGAGATGTGTCTTCACCAATGATCAAAGCGGTTCTGTCTGCTGCCTGGTCAGGTGCAACAGCTACTGCAAGCTGCAATCCACAAAGTGCAAATGTTGCTTACTGAGCAAGGCACAATCTGGCCACAACTATGTAGCATACGAACAGCTTACGCAGGAAACCCTTACACAGTGGTGGGAAGTGCTGTAACATTTTGAAGGTGGGAGATGTTCAAAGGTGATTTGCCATTGCCTACCTGATAGCAACCCCAGATTTCCTTGTTGGTCTCCCATCCAAGTGCTTAGCAGGGCTGATCCTGCTTTGCTTCTGAGATCTGACGAGATCACACACTTATACTGAACAAGACCCTTGGTCCATCAGGGTCAATGCGGTCTATTCAGACTGGCAGCAGCTCTCCAGAGTCTCAGGTGGAGGTCTTTCGCTTCACATACTGTCTGGCCCGCCAACTGGAGATGCTGGGGATTGAACCCGGGACCTTCTGCCAATGAGCCGGTGTGGCTTAGTGGTTAAGAGTAATGGACTCTAATCTGGAGAACTGGGTTAGATTCCCCACTCCTCCACATAAAGCCAGCTGGGTGACCTTGGGTCAATCACGGCTCTCTCAGAGCTCTCTCAGACCTACCTACCTCACAGGCATGGGCGTCAACTACGGGGGGGCTCGAGGGCTCGAGCCTCCCCCGAAATTTCCCGGGGGGGGCTCAGCCACCCCCGGCAAAATGCTCGCCCAGCAGCCGACCTGGGGCGTGCCCTCCTGCCTCCCTGGGGCGGGGGGGGGGGGGAGAGAGGCGGCGGGGACATCGTTGCGCGCTTCGCGCGGGCGGCAGTCAGCCGGCCGGCCAGCTGGCTGCCGCCGCCGCCGCGGGTCTGCCTCCCCGGGCCGGGGGGGGGGGACGGAGCGGCAGGGACAAAGGCGCGCACAGGCGCGCTTCGCTCGGGCGGCAGTCAGCTGGCCAGCTGGCTGCTGCCGCCGCAGGTCTGCCTCCCTGGGCGGGGGGGGGGGAAGAGCACCAGGGACATGGTCCCGTGCGCGCGCGCGCGCTTTGCGCGCGCGCACAGGAGAGCCACTGCCCCCCCCGGGGATTTAGAAAGTCGACGCCCCTGCTCACAGGGTGTCTGTTGTGGGGAAGGGAAGAGAAGGCAAAGTTGCTCTGAGACTCCTTTGGGTAGTGAAGGGCAGGGTATCAAAACCAACTCCTCTTCTTCTTCTGCATGCAAGCAGATGCTCTACCACTGAGCCACAGCCCATCTTCAGGTAGTCTGGGCCACTCAGGCCCTTCTATTGGAAAGCCCTACCATGCAGATGCAATTTTACCTTGGAGCAGCAGAACTGAGGCAATCTGCTCAAGTCATGAATATGATTCAGTTCAGGTGCATGGGGCTGCCCCTGTCACAGATCCGGAGGCTACAGCTGGTGCAGAATGCCGCAGCCAGGCTACTGATCTCCCTAAACGGGATCATATCCGGCCTGTGCTGGTGGCGCTGCACTGGCTGCCTATAGCGTACCGAATCCACTTCAAGGTGCTGGTGCTTACCTTTAAAGCCCTATATGGCCAGCGCCCAACATACCTGAGGGACCGCCTTTCCCTGTATAGACTCCAGAGAGCACTTTGGTCGGGATCGCAACACAGACTCTCGGTCCCGGGTTTAAGGGAAGCCAGGCTCGCTGGTACAAGGGCTAGGGCCTTCTCGGTGGCGGCTCCTCTCTGGTGGAATGAGCTCCCGGAGGAGATCAGGGCCCTGCAGGATCTTACGCAGTTCCGCAGGGCCTGCAAGACGGAGCTCTTCCGCCAGGCCTTTGATTAGGAGCCGCCGCCACCCACCATCTACCATCGATCATCTCCATTAACGCCGGAGATGAGGGCCAGCCTGAACTGAGAGAACTTGCTGGACGCCATCGTGATCTATGTTGATTACCATCTTGCGCGCGTTTTACTGTATATTTTAGTGCGGATTTATTATAATGTTTGTTGATGCTTTAAATTGGTTTAAATTGTTCCATTATGACTTGGCCTGTGCCGTATTGTCAGCCGCCCTGAGCCCGCTTGCGGGGAGGGCGGGGTAAAAGTGTAAATAAATAAATAAATAAATAAAGTAAACTGGAATGCCCATTGCATTTTCTTCTGCAAATTTCCAGCATCCCCATTTGCCGTCTGGATCAGCAGAACTTGCCTTGGATCCTCTCCACGCATGGTGCCACGCCCTCCCGAATGCTACCGCGCAACCCTCCATTAGAGTCCGAGCTTTCGCCCTTGCAAAATGTTCCAAACGCCGTCGCCAGAAGGAGACACAATCCGCTAATGAGCACACCGTATTATTCTAATGGGCGCCCAGAGAGCCACAGGTGCTCCTTCCTTTAATTACGATGGCTCCCTTGATTAGGCTCTGCCTCGTCGCCATGGCAGCTGGGAACTCCCCCCCCCCCGTGAGGGTTTGACAAGGGGGCAGGGATTTCTGACGAGTGGGCTCAGTGGAATTAATTCCTGTTTTTTTCTCCAGCTATTAATTAGGAGCCATATTATTTGCAGTATACACAGGCAACCCATCCCTCTTCTCTTCTGAGCTTCTCCGCTCTGATATCATCTCCTAATATAGCACCTTCCCTTCTCCCAAAGACCAGGAAAGCATGCCAGCGGGAGGTCTCACAGCAGAAAAACGACTCATTTCTCGGAAGGCCTGTCACTGAACTGACCTTGCCCGCCCTTCGGAACACGAAGGGGAAGTGGTGTGATTCATACCAGAGAGGCAATGGCTGCCGTTGGG
Source organism: Lepidodactylus listeri (assembly GCA_029233225.1). Lineage (NCBI taxonomy): Eukaryota > Metazoa > Chordata > Lepidosauria > Squamata > Gekkonidae > Lepidodactylus > Lepidodactylus listeri. The sequence continues at coordinate 13,117,876 of JARCFY010000013.1, forward strand.
TCAAGAAGACCAAGACGGAGAGGCCACCATCTTGTCAAGGCGATCGCTCCACTGGCTTGCTGGCTGGCTTTGATCAAGCGATATTTGCGCTTGGTTGCTGTGCCCTCTCTTTGCAACACAGCAGGGGGAACTGGAGGCCTTGGAGACTTGATTTGTGCAATGAAACCTGAAATTAAAAAAGTTTCTCAGGAACAAAATCTGGACTAGAGGTGTCCAGTTGGGAGCCAGTTTGGGGTAGCGGTTAGGAGCACAGACTCTGATCTGGGAGAACCGGGTTTGATTCCCCTCTTCTTGACAGACAGCTGCTGCTGGGACCTTGGGTCAGTCGCAAGTCGTCTCTGAGCTGTTCTCTCACAAGCAGTTCTCAAAAGAGTTCTCTCAGCCCCACCTACCTCTCGGGGTGTCTGTTGTGGGGAGGGGAAGAAGAGGAAGAAGAGGAGACTGGATTTATTCCCCGCCCTTCACTACCCAAGGGAGTCTCAGAGCGGCTTACAATCTCCTTTCCCTTCCCCTCCCCACAACAGACACCCTGTAAGGTAGGTGGGGCTGAGAGAGCTCTGACAGAAACTGCTCTTTTTCAAGAACAGCTGTGCCAGAACTATGGCTTGCCCAAGGTCACCCAGCAGCTGCAAGTGGAGGAGTGGGGAATCAAACCCGGTTCTCCCAGATTAGAGTCCGCGCACTTAACCACTACACCAAACTGGCTCCAAGGGAAGGGAAAGGAGATTGTAAGCCACTCTGAGACACCTTCTGACAGTGAAGGGTGGAGTATAAATCCAATCTCTTCTATTTCTTCCCAATAATGCTCATAGGAGAATCAAGGCCCCCTACCTAGGTATATGTGGTCCCTTCAAGATCTGAAGCTGCTTGAGGACAAGCCAAAGCTAGAAAGCTGTTCTCTGTTTTAGCATGGACTCTGACCTGGACGGCCCAGGCTAGCCCAATCTCATCTGATCTCGGAAGCTAAGCAGGGTCAGTCCTGGCTAGTACTTGGATGGGCGACCTCCTTGGAATACCAGGGGCATGACACAGAGGCAGGCAATGGCAAACCACCTTTGAGACATCTCTTGCCTTAAAAATAAGTCTAGCTTGCCACCTAGTGGTGCGTAATGCCAAAAGAGCTAGAACTTCTGGCTGCCAGACAATCCAGATCTTCAGGCTATACTACACACCAGGCCATACGAAAATAATAACAATGACTAGGAAAGTAGGATGTACATAAATACTGTGCCTGGGAGCAGCTCTCCAGAGCCTCATGGTGCGAAAAGTCCTGCCAACATCTGCTCCAAGACCCTTAAACTAGAAGAACCAGGGATCAAACCTGTGTCATTCTCAGCGCAAAGCATATGCTCTACCAGGGGTCATTTCGTAGAAAAAGAGGTGCAAGAGCTCATTGACATAACTCATTAGCATAACTTATTTGCATATGCCACACCCCCTGACATCACTGGAAGAATGTCAGAAGGCAAGAAAGGAGAAAGAGAGAGAGAGAGAAAGAGAAAGAAGGAAGGGAGGGAGGGAGGGAGGGAGAAAGAGCTGGCAGAGAGGGGACAGCTACTAACCCAGGCCTCAGAAATACCACTATTCTGGGAGGATAGCTTCAGTGGTGGCTGAAGCCTTCAGAAGGCTGGTCGGAGGAACAAGGACCTTTCCAGGGGACAGGGTCATTTTGCTGCAGCCATGGCACAAGCAGGCATTCCCCTGGGGGGGAGGGGGGCTGGCACCAACGCCCAGAGCTGAGCTCTCCCGAGCTTCTGCTCGAAATGACCCCTGTGCTCTACCACAGATCCATGGGCCCCCCTGGCCAGAAACCAGGTCCATCTAACTCAGCCCTGTCTACTGTCTGTCCTGGCTCAGGCAAAGAAAAAGTCCCTAGTTTCCCACCGATGTCAATCACAATTCTGTGCTGGAGACAGGCGGCTGTCATTCTGTAGCAGGAGGAAGAGAGCGAAGGAAAGCCCGTCTCTTTCTCTCTCACCCTGTTTGATCTCTGGGACAGACTTCTTCATTTGCATTTCAAATGATGGAGGAGAGCTCTTGTTAGCTTTGGAAGGAGGACTTGAGAAGGAGACAGTCAGTCAATGATGTTTGGCTTTCCCCTCCTCCATTTAAGTAGCAGATTAGCACCTCTCCAATGTCAAGGTCACTTGATCACATCTGCTCCTCTCCTGGGGGCAACAAATGCTGAAGAAGGCATGGGGAAACCTGTTGCACAGTAGCCTTTTCAATTAGAGACGGAGGCTGCCGTATAACTGCCTGATGGGAATTCTTGGAATGTAGACTCCACGGACTGGCATCTGTATATTTTCACCCATTTTTCAGTGGGGCATCCAGGACTTTCAGGGGCCGAGTGCACATCAGATGCATGTTTGGGTGTGTATTACCATTATGGAAGTGTGGCTTTGTATGGAAGTAGTATGTGGCATTTTTCTTTCCCTTTTAGAGGTTTAACTTGCCACAGAGACTGCCACAGAGAGCCAGTTTGGTGTAGTGGTTAAGTGCGCGGACTCTAATCTGGGAGAACCGGGTTTGATTCCCCACTCCTCCACTTGCACCTGGCTGGATGACCTTGGGCAAGCCATAGCTCGGTACCAGCTGTTCCCTCAAGGACAGCTTAGGAAAAAGCTCTCTCAGCCCCACCTACCTCACAGGGTGTCTGTTGTGGGGAGGGGGAGGGAAAGGAGTTTTGTAAGCCGCTCTGAGACTCCCTTGGGGAGTGGAGGGCGGGGTATAAATCCAATCTCTTCTTCTTCTTCTTCTTCTTCTTCTAAATTGTTTCAGCTCCAGCCCTGTAAAAGGGTGCTAATTTAACATCAGTGAACAGTTCCAGTTGAAGACCTTGGTGTTTTTTCTTTAAGCACTCTACACCTGCAAATAATAATTCGTTGTTTGGCCTTGATTGGCCGGCAGGTTGTTTAATATCAGAGGCCTCTCTTCAGAAGCGTACCAACTCACCTTTCAGATCACGCGAGTCTGACAGCATGAAGCTTCGTGGACCGCTGGTATGTTTGTTTTCTCACTGTCGCCATACAGGGATTTGTTATTTTCCTTTGACTGATCTTCAATAAATTTTGTCAGGCTTTCTAAAAGCTGACGTGGGGAGCAGCAGTTGTTAATGGGAGCCTCCCTCTCCTCCTCCAGAGCTCAACTGGAGACTGAAGAGGTGAGCCTTTGAAGAGCAGAGCATTTTGAGACCTGCTAAAGTAAATAATAGGGGTCCGCAGTGGCTCAGAGGTTAAGATGCTGAGCTGCAGACCGGAAAGTCGGGAGATCGGCAGTTTGAGACCCGTGTGACTGAGTGAGCTCCCGTCTCTGGCCCCAGCTCCTGCCAGCCTAGCAGTTCGAAAGCAAGAAATTGCAAGTAGATGAATAGGTACTGCTTTGGTGGGAAGGTAACAGGGGGAGGGGGGTGATACCCTGCCCTTCACTACCCAAAGAAGTTTCAGAGTGGCTTACAATCTCCTTCCCTTCTCCTCCCTGCAACAGACACTCTGTGAGGTAGTTGGGGCTGAGAGAGCTCTTTCGAGGACTGCTCTTGAGAGAACAGCTCTGAAATTACTTGTAAGTGACCCAAGGTCACACCAGCAGCTGCATGTAGAGGAGTGGGGAAATCAAACCTGGTTCTCCCAGATGAGAGTCTGCACTCCTAACCATGACACCAAACTGAAAGAGTGAGCCAGTTGGGGGGGGAAGAGGACCTGGGTGCCGGAACCCCCTCTCCTTCCCAATTCTAAAGCTGGTGGGCCAGACGCCTTCTTTGGTGGCGGGATGGTGGAAGGCTAGAAGACACTCTCAAGGGTGGGGGAGCCTCAGAATGGCCAGATGTCGATGGTTTCAGAACTTAAATTAGGAGACAGCATTAAAAACTGTTTTATTCCACAGAAGTGCAACCATCTCCCTTTGGACAACAAAGAAAGGATGGGAGAAGTGGTTTATAAACAAGAGCGAGAGTGAAGAGCAGGGCAGTTTAATTTTAAAGGATGCACCGCAGTGTGAACAATTTAAAGTTTTCGGTTACGGACGACTTCATAACATTTGTGCTCCGGCTGATCTTTGAAGTCACTTAATCATAAAGTGAAATCAAGCTCCCGTCGGAACTCAAACATTATGAAAGCGTTCTTTCATCTGCAGAAAAGAAAAGATGAACGATTCTTATATGTCATTGAGAAGATTTGGGGGGACGTCTGCCTCTGCTGGAGCAAATTTTATGCATGTCGCATAATAAATTTTATTTCACAGTGAGTAATTTCAATAACAAAAATGGCTAAAGTGATGCAGCATCTTTGGCTGTTGTTGGGTGGACCGTAGTGGGCTTGATTAAGCGGTTTAGTTTTTATGGAATGTTTGGCAAGCCGTTGGGTGGGACGTGTGTCTATTTCCAAAGAATTTTCTCCAGCCTTGGAATATTGGTGCATAAGTGGACAGTGCCATTTAAAGGCAGAAGAAGAAGAAGAAAAGAGGAGGAGGAAGAGGAGGAAGCAGAGATTGGATTTATATCTGCCCTGCACTACCTGAAGGAGTCTCAGAGCGGCTGACAATCCCTCCCTTTCCCCTCCCCACAACAGACACCCTGTGAGGTAGGCGGGGCTGAGAGAACTCTTTCAAGAACTGCTCATGAGAGAACAGCTGTGAGAGATCTTGTGACTGACCCAAGGTCACACCAGCAACCGCATGATGAGGAGTGGAGAATAAAACCCGGTCCTCCCAGACTAAAGACTGCCGCTCTTAACCACTACACCAAATTCCACAGAGCTGCTACAGCATTGTTACATATTTGCTTTCTTTTGTACTGGCTAGCATTCACTTACCTGCTGTCATTGCCCTGTACTTGTTGTTCGTATAGTATTGCTTGTCATCTGACTGTAGATTGTACTTGTTCCATTTCCGATTTATGTAAATAATAATTGTTAGTGTCTCTTTCTCAGCTTTTTTCCTCTTCTATGTGGACCTCAGCTAGGAAGTCTGTTTCTCGACAGTAAGTTTAGGGTTGGCAGTCTCCAAGTGGGGCCTGGAGACCTCCCGGATTGACAACTGACCTCCGGACTACAGAGATCAGTCCCCCTGGAGAAAATAGATGCTGTGGAGGGTGGACTCCACGGCAATATACCCCATCGAGGGCCCTCCCGCTCCCCAAACCCGGCCTCCTCAAGCTCCACCTCCAAACTCCAGATATTTCCTAGTCTGGACTGGAGCTGGCCACTCTACTAAATTACAGATTCTACTCTGGGTAGAGTCCCTATAACCTGCCCAGCTCCACCTGGCTTCAAGTGCTCTGATCCCTCCCCCTTTCCAGTGGGGTTAATAGTTTTGAAACGTTAAGCCTGAGGAATGGTTTGATCCGAAGCAAGGCTGCGCTTTCTGATCTGGCTGGCTGGCAGAGCTGGTGTGACTGCATGTAACAGCACCCCCTAGTGCTGGCAGCTGTAACTCCTCCTCCACCCCACCCCACCCCACCCCTCAGCAGAATTAACCCCCCTCCCCACCATTTTCACCAGTATAATCTAAGCATTTCTGCCAGTCCAGCAAGGCCACTTTATCTCTTTCGGCAGCACTGGGAGCCACTTCCAGGTAACCAAGCATATTATTAAGGGCAATCTGTCCTTGTCAAGCGGAAAGAGTCTCCCTCTTTATAAAATAGTCTTAAAAGGGGCTCTCTGTTTCCCTAGGAATTAGAGGCGCAAATTCCTTGATGGTAAACATAACATTTTGTCTGATGCGCTCTGCGCACCTTTCTCGAGTCGCACGGGAATCTTTTTTTATGAATGAATGAGCGGCTTTGTTATTTTCCAGGGTCTAAAATGACATGCAATTTGAAAAGCACAGCAGCTAATGCAAGCTTGGCGGATTATTCACAGCTGTTTGCATCTTGTCTGTGCGATCAGTGTCAGATTAAAAACACCACAAGAGTGAAAGGCTTGCTTTTTTGGCACCAGAAACTGGAGTGGCTGGAATGAGGCAATTCAGCACCATGGCCAGTTTCCAGGGAACAGACCCCCCCCCCCTTCCTTCAGGAAGATCCAGCGTCTAAGGGCGATTCTGCATCTAGCCCCATGGAGCTCCACTCTCCATCTCCATTCTGTTAACTGAGGCCAGATGAACTGTTGTCACCTGCGAATAAGGGTCTGTGAACCATGGGTGGTGGTGGGGGCTAGTTTGAGGATAGAAGGCCTAGATCCTTCAGATCTGCTTCCTCATATCAGATCCCCAGAAAGAGATCCTGCAGTTCCCGAAGGTGCTTCAGCCAACCACAACAGAGCCTGCTGCCTTCCTCTGTCCCCTTCAGCATCTAAAACTATACTGCCTCTTCAGACAGACACCCAGCTACTTCCTCCCCTCCAACTAGGCAGGAAGCTCACAGTGGGAGGACTTCTGGAGTTCTGGCCCTGCTGGTGGACCTCCTGATAGCAGCTGGTTTTTGGCCACTGTGTGACACAGAGTGTTGGACTGGATGGGCCATTGGCCTGATCCAACATGGCTTCTCTTATGTTCTTATGTTCTCTTCCTGTCCTTTGGGACATTTAAAACACACCCATTTCCTGCCACTCAAGGTCCATGTAGGAGATATCCATAATCCTTATGACATATTACCCTGACTTTGGGCAGGTCATACAGACTGGGCCCCTGATCTGAGGCCAAGCTTGCACCGCTATGTACAATTAACATCAATAGTAAGTGTGAAATACATTCATGTCAATTCATTAGGGTTACCAACCTCCAGGTGGAGACTGGAGATCTTCCAGAAGTACAGCTCATCTAAAGAGAGAAGTTCCCCTGAAAGAAATGGCTGCTTTGGAGGGTAGACTCTATGGCACTGTACCCTGCTGTGGTTGCTTCCCTCCCCAATGCCTGCCCTCTCCAGGCTCCACCTCCAAATCTCCTTGAATTTCTCAACCCTAAACTGGCAACCCTATTAACTGATGCACATATAATATTGAAAAAATACATGTATTTAGGACACCAGCACTTGAAACTGCCCTATACTGAATCAGAACCTTGGTCCATCAGCATTCAATATTGTCCACTCAGGCGGACTGCGGCTCTCCTGGGACTCTGGTAGAGGTCTTTCTCATCACCTATTCCTGGTCCTTTTAGCTGGAGATGGTGGGGATTGAACCTGGGACCTCCTTCATGCCAAGCAGATGCTCTACCCCCAAGCCACGCCCCCTCCCCTAAACCAGAAAAACTCACTCAGGGAGACTGAAAACAGAGGGCTCAAGCCACACAAAGGAAGAGTGAAATCAGAACAGGATTTCCTGCATCCAGAAATTTCAGGGCTGAGACATTCACAATCATCTGTAGAATCTGGGCAAGTCTGTTCCCTCCTCCCCTAAGGCAGGATTATCCACACGGCTCGTTATTTTTCCTGTTTTCCCCCAATCAAACCGCCGCCTCTGCTCACTGTGGCTTGCCAGTTCCCTGTTTCCTGTGTCCTTTCAAGCACTGCCTGATTCTTTCAACAAGCTGCCTGGAGTGGCGAGACCCCCTCCTGGGATTTGATCATTTGTCACACAGGTTCTCCACAGGCTGAGACAGCACTGCTGGGCTGGGAAGAAAGGGTACAGGAGATGTCCTTTGATAGAGAAGAGACAGAAGCGTGCGTCTGTGCAGAATCCTCCCGGAGACAGAATGCGAGAAATCTGAACATAGGACATGTATTGATTTTCTTTTAATTGCACGGAAGGGGTTGGGTTCCATGAGTGAACAACAAGTGGCTAGAAGTTATTAATGAAGCATTAAGCACTTGCATTTATTGATGTAACAAAGTCTTCGACACCAGATGGGTGTAGTGGTTAGGAGCAGTGTTCCCTCTACGCTGAGTTAGTGCGAGCTCGCTCACCGTTCCTTAGGCTCCGGCTCACACGTTTTCGTCTTCACGCAGGAAGGAGCCAACTGATTTATGCAGCAGCCAAATTGCTCACTCACACCTTTAATGCCAGTAGCTCACAAAGTAGATTTTTTGCTCACAAGACTCCACAGCTTTGAGGGACCAATGGCTAGGAGTGTGGACTCTGATCTGGAGAACTGGGTTTGATTCCCCAATCTTCTGCAGGCAGCTGCTGGTGTGACCTTGAGTCAGTTACAAGTAATTTCAGAGCTCTTCTCTCATGAGCAGTTCTTGAAAGAGCTCTTTCAGCACCACCTACATCACAGGGTGTCTACTGTGGGGAAGGGAAGGGAAAGGAGATTGTAAACTGCCCTGAGACTCCTTCAGGTAATGAAAGGCAGAGTATAAATCCAATCTCCTCCTCCTCCTCCTCCTCCAAGTTTGATTCTCCTCCTCCCAGTTTGGTGTAGTGGTTAGGAGTGCAGACTCAAATCTGGGAGAACTGGGTTTGATCCCCCTCTCCTCCACATGCAGTCAGCTGAGTGAGCTTGGGCAAGCCACAGTTCTCTCCGAGCTGTTCTCTCAAGAGCAGTTCTTGAAAGAGCTCTCTCAGCCCCACCTACCTCACAGGGTGTCTGTTGTGGGGAGAGGAAGAGAAGGAGCTTGTAAGTTGCTTTAAGACTCCGAGTGAAAGGCGGAGTGTAAACCCAATCTCTTCTTCTCCTCTTCTCCACTTTAAATGGCCAATGATGGGCAGACACCTCTCCTGCCATTCGTAACCCCCAAACTCGCCTGGGGAGAAGAGTGGCTAAGAGCTGTGATCTAGAAGGCCACCAGTTCAGATCTCATGTTGATCCCAGTTGGTGGCTTTGGGTCAGTGGCATTCTCTCAGTGTGTGAGCACACACCGGGTGCTGGGTCCCTACGTGATTGTGAGTGCCACTGACTGCATAGGCACAAACACACTTGCAACTCTGCTCTGTTTAAATCGTAAATTTGCTATTTAAAGGCATTCAAGTTCAAGAGGAAACAAACACAGCCAACAGGATTAGGTTCCCATTTCTGCCCCGCAGTTTGAAAAGAAGCTGTGACTTGGATAGCCCAGGCTAGCCTGATCCTGTCAGATCTCAGAAGCTACGCAGGCTTGGTCCTGGTCAGTTTTTGGATGGGAGACCGCCGAGGAGTGACGGCCTTGCTACACAGAGGCAGGCAATGGATGACCACCTCTGAACATCTCTTGCCTTGAAAACCCTATGGGATCGCAGCCGACTTGATGACAGAAAAATGCAAGAGAAGGGGATGGCCACCTTTGCATGCATTTGCAAATGTGCATCATCCTCAGACTTTTCAGATGTTTGCAGATCCCCACTGAACATTTTTGTGGGTTCACATCTGGGCTGCTCTCAAAAACCCTAGACATTTTTGTCCATCGCTAGTCAGGGTGGACTGGGGAACATCTACTGCAGCTTGCTCATTTGAGCAATTGCTCTCCTGGGCTTTTCTTCTGGCTTCGCCCTACAAACAGACATCCACATGAAGCTTCCTTATACTGGATCAGACCCTTGGTCCATCGAGGTCAGTAATTGTCCACTCAGACCGGCAGCAGCTGTCCCGCGACTCAAACTTGAGGACTTTTGCATCACCTACCACCTGGTTCTTTCAACTGGAGATGCTGGGGATTGAACCTGGGACCTTCTGCATGCACAGCAGAGACTCTTAAAGAAGAGATTGGATTTATACCCCACCCTTCACTACCCAAGGGAGTCTCAGAGTGGCTTACAAACTCCTTTTCCTTCCCTTCCCCAGAACAGACACCCTGTGAGGTAGGTGGGGCTGAGAGAGCTCTGACAGAAACTGCTCTTTTTTTCAAGAATAGCTGTGCCAGAACTATGGCTTGCCCAAGGTCATCCAGCAGCTGCAAGTGGAGGAGTGGGGAATCAAACCCGGTTCTCCCAGATTACAGTCCACGCACTTAACCACTACACCAAACTGGCTCCTTCTTCCACTGAGCCGCAGCCCCCCAACTTGACAAGATGTGCTCATGTCAGGGAAAACCCATTGCTTCCAAAGGCTGTTGCTCCATATAAGTGCCATCATAATGAAAGCCAGATTGGTATCCTGCATTTTTGTTGTTCCAAGGAAAGAGGGGAGAGAAAGCAATCCCTTGAAGTAAGAATCATTTCTCGCTTCAGTATAAAATGGAGTGTTTAAAAAAAAGCGTAATTGCCGGCGCATCCCAGAAATGAATTGTAATTGTTTTAGGAAATGTTTTGCTTAGTTACAGTAAGAGCAATCTGCCTTGGCTTCACGTGGCCACCATTCGACGAAATTACGCTGCTCTATAAATATTCTTTATTAGAGTTTTATTCCTCATGGAAGACAGAATTACTTCCCCCCCAAATAATTGACAGGCTTACTCAGAAAGCAACATTAGTGTGTCAATGCACGGAGATGGATGCAGTCAAAATAATGGCTTCCTATTTAAACATTCCATTTCAGTTTAGAAAGTAAGATGTAATGCTTGTACTTAATGGTCTCGAGTGCTCTTTTAAAGTGTAATCCTTTTTTGGAAAATACGCTTATTAGGGTGGAAGGTTTCTACAACTCCTAATAACCCACCCCCAAGCCCTTCATGTATCTAGAACCCTCATGAGGGAGATAGAAAGCCACAAGCTATCCCCGTGGAAGATTTCCCCCTCCTCAATTAACAGTTTGGTGTAGTGGTGAAGAGCCAGCTTGGTGTAGTGGTTAATAGAGCAGACTCGTATCTGGGAGAACCGGGTTGGATCCCCCACTCCTCCACATGCAGCTGCTGGTGTGACCTTGCGTCAGTTACAAGTTCTCTCAGAGCTCTCTCAGCCCCACCTACCTCACAGGGTGACTGTTGTGGGGAGGTGAAGGGAAAGGAGAATGTAAGATGCTCTGAGAGTCCTTCAGGTAGTGAAGGGTGGGGTATAAATCCAATCTCCTCCTCCTCCTCCTCAAACTCTCTACCTTGCATCTTGTTCTTTTTTGTCTTTCCTGCCCACTGGTATGGCCATCATTTTTTCTGATTACTGTCTTCGGGCTCTCAGGCAGAGGTCTTTCACATCACCTCCTGCCAGATCCTTTAACTGGAGATGCTGGGGGTTGAACCTGGGACCTTCTGCGTGCCAAGCAGAGGCTCCGCCACTGAGTCACAACCCTTTCCCGAAGTCTGACTCTATGAAGTCAAAGTGTGATGTTGCCATTGTCCATTTGTGTGTGCATTTGGGCACTGTTCCTGGGCAAGGGATAGAACTGAATATCTATGATGTTCTTGCTGGAAGTTTTAATTGTGTCTGGGCTGGCTTTATTGGTTCTACGTGGAGTTTGTTTAGGCACCTCGGGAGCTCATTTGGCCGAGAGCACAGAGTAAAAATGGTTTCAGTAAATAAACAGCCCCTGCCAGAATGCTATTAGCAGTTTCTCATAACTTCCAGAGTCTCTCAAGGGCTCCCCTGAATCAGACAGTAGTCAAGCCATTTCGACAATGAAATGCCCATTTATAATATCTGCACAGCCCCCACCCTTTTTTAATGGAAAAGTTTATGATCTACCCATATGAAAAAGGAAGATACCCCAAAAATCCTGTACCCTGAACGAGTTTGACCTTGTGGATACCATGACATTGACTCAATAGGGCAAGTCCTTTCATACTGTCCTTTTTGCAAAGACGTGCGTGATAAACGTTTATCTCCATCATTACGAAAATTCCCAGGAAGAGATGACAAATTCTAGCTTATTGTTCTCCTTAAAGATTAATCACACCAGACTAGGGAGAAAGTTGCGAAGTATTGTACTAAAGCGAGATCTTCTCAAGCTTCACTGGAGAAACAGAAGGCACGCTGCCTTTTAAAATGTTAACGCCCTAACGAGGATGTTTAGTACATAATTTTGAAGTACTGCCTTTTCAGTCTGAATGTTCGTTATGCTTATTTGTGTTGGTCATTGCTGGTTGTAGACTGTAATCAATCAATCAAAATCAATATATCAATACATATATACTAATATATCACATATTTCCCTAACCTGGATAGTCCAGGCTAGCCCCATCTTGTCAGATTTGGGAAGCTAAGCAGGGTTGGCCCCAGTTCGTATGTGGATGGGAGACTACTATGAAAGGCCAGGGTTGCAAGCCATGGCAAACTACCTCTGAATGCCTCCCACCTTGAAAACCCTATGGGTCACCGTAAGCCATCTGTGACTTGCCTTCCTTTCACTCCGGGAGTCATGCTGTCACTGTGGCACAGCTCAGGGAAGGAAGGGGAGGTATTTAAAAAATGCTTCGCTCTTCAGAATCATGCCCCCCTCAGCGGCACACCTCCACAAGTGAAGGGAAGGCGAATTGTCTTCCCTTTGCTCCTGGGGAAGTACCGCCCTTGCAACATGACTCAGGGAGGGTCGAGGAGGGGGAGTGAAAGGCATCATTGAAATGGCTTGCATCTATTAGAAGCCATGGGCAGCTTGGCTGAGTCAACTGGCAAGTGAACTCAGAAGGCATTGCTTTCTGAGCTCGCTGACGAGCCCGCAGCATGGCTTTGGTGTGTGCCAGTTTGGTGTGTGAGCCAGTTTGGTGCAGTGGTTAAGTGCATGGAGTCTAATCTGGGAGAACCGGGTTTGATTCCCCACTTCTCCACCTGCACCTGCTGGATGACCTTGGGCAAGCCATAGTCCTGGCACAGCTGTTCTTGAAAAAGAGCAGTTTCTGTCAGAGCTCTCTCAGCCCCACCTACCTCACAGGGTGTCTGTTGTGGGGAGGGGAAGGGAAAGGAGTTTGTAAGCCGCTCTGAGACTCTGAGCGAAGGGTGGGGTATAAATCCAATCTCTTCTTCTTCTCTTCTTTAAAGGGTTCCGTTGCTTTGGCCGTCAGCATGTCTGCTCCCTGAACTGCTTCTATGAACCGAATGGATCTCAGTAAAATTCCAGTTTGTGGTTTGGTTTGTGCCCACCCCTACTCTGGAATCAACAGGCTGGGCCTAAAAAAAACAAGGGATGGTTCCAGTATATGTTGTAGCCAATGAAGTCCGCTGACTTTAATGAGCCCAGAAGGGTGGAACTCTGTTTAGGAGCACACTGCTCCCTGGGGAACCTCAAAGACTGTAGCGCATAAGGGGTGTGTGTGTAACAATCTCTGCCAGATAATCCTAAAATGTCTCACCGGTGTATGATTCCTTCTCTAGCAGAAGTTACAGTGGTACAAAGCAGATAACAAGGTTGTAGTGCTCCATTTATTCTCACAGGGAAATTGCCTGCTGTTGAGTCTTTCTACTGTAGATGTCTTCATGTTATTACCACTCCCAAAGATCAATGAGGGCACTTTGGGAGGAACACAAATGGAAAAGGAAAGGAGCATCTCATGCCATGTCTGTGAGCATCCGGCGGTTATTATTTCAGAGTTCATGCTAGATGGCTGCCATAGAAACCTCCCAAACTTCACATCTGTGGCTGTAAGCTATTATTTCCTAAGTAGTAGATTTGTTCTGCATTGGTCCAAAGCACTCAATGGATAATCAAGGCTGTACTATCTACACAGACCACGGCAGTGGAAATGAACACAACCCATTCATAAAACATTCACATGAAAATCAACACGACCGTCCCACAAATCTAGTGCATAGGATCCCAAAACTTCAGCAGTTCTTGTCTATCACTAAAGCAAAGCCAGCTGCTGATCTGACTGTATCTTCATTCGGATTTGGGAATAAATGTATTCTCTGACAGTCTGCTCAATAAATTCCTTTTTGAGTGGGGAATAAGTTGAAAAATTGGCCTTAATCCAGACTTCCCACCCTCCCCCCTCTTTTCTGGAGAGGGGGAAGCATTTCCATGATTGTTTTGGACTGCGCTCCTTTTACGATAATACTTTTCTCTAGAATGGGCACGCTGGCATCAGTTATGCTCTGTGCACCTATTCCTCATGCAAGTTTCATGCATTTTCTTTTCCTGACTCATTTCTTTCCTCACTCTGGAGCCAAGGCACTTCACTGTGGCTCATCTGCCTGGAAACAAATGGGGGGGGGGGGAACACTCTTGGGTAATCTTAGCAATCATGGGATAAGAAGATGGGTTTACTTATGGATTAAAACTCGGTTAGATGACAGGTAGCAGAGAGGAGGTATAAATGGGTAGTTCTCAGAAAGGAGGGAAGTGAGCAGTGGGGTCCCACAAGGATCATTATTGGGACCGGTGCTATTCAATTTGTTCATAAATTATTTGGACTTTGGAGTGAACAGTGTAGTAGCCAGATCTGCACATGATATCAAATTATTTAGGATGGTGAAAACCGAGTTGGATTGTGAAGAGCTGTAAGAGAATCACTCTAAAATGGGTGAGTGGGCAACAATGTGGCACATGAAATTCAAGCTGAGTGGGACCGATTTCCCACAAGCGCTGCCCCGGCGCTGCCCCGGTGTTGGGTCCTTTGTTTGCCCTGATTGCAGCCTCAATTTCACACTATTTGCTGCGGGGCACATTTTGACCCGGGGCTTCGCGCAATTTCCTCCGCAGCTTCGGTGATCCTCAAAAAACAGGATCACTGTAGCTGTGGAGGAAATCGTGCGAAGCCCCGGGTCAAAATGCACCCCGCAGCAAATAGTGTGAAATTGAAACTGCAATTGAGGCAAACGGAGGACCTGGCGCCGGGGCAGCGCTTGTGGGAAATCGGTCTAAGGCCGAGGACATACTGGAGTTGGTGGGGGGGAATTGCCCCTGCCACACGGCGTTTGCATGCCGCCACAAGGAAGCCGCCCACAGCGTCCAGACTGCGAGTGGCTTCCGGCAGCGGCGGCTGAATGCTGCGCGGCTCCCCCGTCCGGCGCACGTTCACACCCGCCAGAAGCGGGTGGAACGCGTGCCGCAGCAGCTGGGACACCACTTTGAAGTGATGCCCGGCTGCTGTGGGAGGAGCGTGGCGCCAGACGCGTTGCGTCCAGGCCGCTTCGTCCGGGCAGATGCGGCAGTCTGAACGGCCGCTCTGCCTCCACTTTTAAAGTCCACTGCTAGTCTGTCCTCAGCCTAAATGTTATAGAGGTTAACTGGTGTGGTGAGTCCAGTCACCATTAGTTAGCAGAGTTCTTAAATAAAGCTACAATGCAGGAGCATCACTTTACCAGGTTACTCAGCTTACAAAGCTACACAGAGCCACATTGCAAGTTTAGAAGAGAACTACTTCTCTCTTTATTTGAGAAGTACACTTTGGATAGGAAAAAGCAGAGACTGATAGATTACTGATTTACTAGCTAAAAGATGGAGGTGGATAGTGAGAGGGCCATCTGCCTCATGGTGCCAAGAGAGGACCACAGGTGTGCAGGTGTGTGCAGGAAGAGAGCAAGCCTTCACACAGAGTGAAAGAAAAGCAGGAAAGGGGAAGCTGATCCCTGTGATCACAATCTGCATATCAAAGAGGACAGTGGCATAAGAGCAGATACAGGATGAAAGGTCAGTGTGCCTGTCTAGCTATCTAGTCTCTCTTGCCACTCAGTCTGGAGGTCTGAGACAGGGGACATGGCATCTGGAACTTCCAACAAGTATAAGGTAACGACTACTGTAATAGAAAAACCTAAATTGAAATATATGCCGATGGGGGTCTTAACTAGGAGAGACTGAGATTTAAAGAGATCTTGAGGTTGTGGGGGGAAATTCAATGAAAACGTTGACCCAGTGTGCAGCAGCTGTGAAAACCTCCATCTTGGGAATCATTAGGAAAGGGATTGAAAACAAGATGGCCAGTGTTGTAATGCCGTTGTGTGAAGGCATGCTGTAACCTCATTTGGAATACTGTTTGCAGATCTGGTTGCCGTATCTCAAAAAGGGCGGGGAAAGTACAAAGGAGGGCAACCGAGATGATTCAGGGGTTGGAGCACATTTCCTGTGAGGAACGAGGTTGGGATTTTTCAGTCTAGAAAAAAGATGGCCATGGGGGGGAAGACATGGTAGAGGTTTCTAATGTCATGCATGTGGTGGAGCAAGTAGGCGGGCGGAGCTTTTTCTCCCTCTGCCGTAGTACTAGGACTCCGGGGCACCCAATGAAATTGTTGGGAAATAGGTTCAAGACTGACAAAAGGGAAAACTTCTTTGGTGGTGGTGGCGGAAAGTGTCATCAAGCCGCATCTAACGTAGGGCGACCCCGTAGGGTTTTCAAGGCAAGAGACGTTCAGAGGTGGTTTGCCACTGCCTGCCTCTGCATAGCAACCCTGAGCTTCCTTGGTGGTCTCCCATCCAAATACTGGCCAGAGTCAACCTTGCTTAGCTTCAGAGATGTGACAAGATTGGGCTAGCTTGGGCTATCCAGGTCGGGGCCAGTGGCAAACGTATCAACAGTGAAATTGCAGGGCATGCTCGCATGGGAATAGCAGGGCTTGGGGGGGGAGGGGCCAGAACTCTCAAGAGGGAAATGAAGTTTTCAATCTGTGTACTGAAAACTCATGAACTTTTAGACGTTTTTAAAAGAATTTTGTTGACGAGGTTCCAGAACTCTGTTCCAGCATGTTCCCCCAGAAAAAAAAAAGCCCTGGAAACAGACGTTGCCCGGTAAGTGCAATTTTCAAACGTCTTATGAGTGAAAATTTAATTGCCTCTGTGAAGAAATGCATTTTGGGGTGGAGGTCTGAACTGATTAAAATCTTCACTAGGAGTTTTTAAAAGTTTTTCTTTCTGGGCAGAGAACAGGCTGGAAAGGGGAAGTCAGTTCAATAGCTTTCCAGCCTCACCTCAGCTACCTTATTAGAATGCTAACAGGTCTAGCTAGAGACAATGGGTTGGTCCACTCTCCCCACCCTTCCAAGCAGGGAACAGAGATTTGGAGGAATTAAGCCTAAAAAGACTTCAGGAAGAAACTCCTGGAGACTTCAGGAAAAGCTTCTTTGACCTGGCCTGACTGGGTCAATGGGAGGGGGGAAAGAGATGACAAAACTCCAGGGAGCATGAAGGAAGCTCTTTGGTGTTGATTCCATTGAGGCAGACAGAACTCTTAACTGAGGTCCAGAGGCAACGGCCATTGCCATGTGCTAGCCTGCACACTGGAAGGAGGCTTGAAGGTAATAGGACTCCCGTAAAGATCTGTAACTTTCTAAGTTAAGACGCCTGCCTTATATTTAATATCTGATAGAACATGTATAGAGGGAGGGACAGAGGAATTGTGTTTTACCCTTTCCTTTTGAATCCTTTGCTCAATCTGGTGCTGTGCTAAAAGTATGCTGGTGAACATTTTCTTTTTAATAAGTACTTTGTAACTTTTGATGCTGGTAGTGGTTCTCTGTGCCACATAGACCTCCACCAACTTGGATGCACTATTTTAAAAAGAGTTCCAGGAGAAAGGGGAGGATAGTGAGTTGGCAAGTGGTGCACAAGGCAGCAAACTATCCCCATTGTAATTAGACTCTGGTTAACGAGAGACACAGAGGCAAGGCCTCAGAACTTGGAAGGGAAGCTGGGACTCCCAGTGGGCAATTCCTACAAAGGTCAGGTGGTGGTAGTGGTTAAACAGGAGCAGAGAAGAATCCCTTCAGGAGTTGGGAAAGCCCAGGAGGACAGGATGGAATAGGGCCTGCAGGCCAGAGCAGGAGTGTTCCGCCACAGCCTCTAAAAGGTTTTCTCTACAGTCTCCAGGTATCAGAAACTGAGATCCATATATAAACATATATTTTCAGCCATCCTCCATGGATGATGTTCATGTCTTGTTCTAGTTTTTCATTAAATTACAACCTACTGTTCGTTGCTTTAACTCGACTAGCTCCTTTTTTGAGGGAGTTTTCAGCAAGACACTTCCAGGTGGCCCCCCAAAGGGCTCCTGGGAGATACCATGGCTTCCTAGACAAAGCGTTCCTTTAGGACTCTCTCATATTACCCGTTTGGAATGTTGAGAACAGGGAGTGAGTGCCAGCACACAATGACTGCCACTGAAGGCAGGGTCCAGTTGCAAAATGGCTGCCACAGAAGGCAATCAGAAAATGGCCGCCATCGGATGCTGGGACCAATCACCAGCTGTTGGGAGGTTGCCAACCAAGCATCCTCCTGTTATGCAGGCAGCTGTTGGGTGCTTTCTGCAGACAAAGGCATTCTGTGGGATCGTCATCACCCATTCTAGGGAAGTGGAGGAAGGACAGGACCAGTTATCTGTTTTGTGGAAGAGATTCTTTGTCAAAGAAGCAAATGAGCCCCATAAAAACAATTTGGGGGTGCCGTGGCATCACACTGGGTACGACTGGTCTAGAGGCGCCTGATTTTTAAGCTCTGTGACTCAAATCGTGTCTTTGTTCTTGATGTTTCCGTCAGAGTTCCTTTACAAAGCTTCTCTGTTTTAACTACTGCAAAATTAGCTTGCTCCAAGTATTCAAAACTGCTCGGCATTTTAATCTCTCTTGTGATGCAAACTGGTACCTGTGACAAAGGCAAGTTTGATGATACTTTATATTTATCCTCTCTTTACAGCACAGTAAATATCAGATTTCCTCCGATCATTCTGGCTCTATCTATGTTCTCCATCTATAGCAAAGCTTTTAAGGGGACTTCTAAAGGGCTTTTGTTCTTAATTCAGCCATATTTCACTCTCATCAGACTGAAACAATCCATCTCTGCCATTAACTGTGATGCACAATAATATTAAACTGATATTAAGTAAAAGCCCATCTTCACCCTGATAGTGCATGATTATAAAATGCTCTCTTTTACTCGTGCTGGTTTATTATGCCAAATAGGCTTCATTTAACATTGGCTGTGTTTGCCGGCTTTCCAGCATCAGTTGCACTCCAGCCATAATAAAAAAGATACATTCACTAGATCAAATATTCATCTTTATGAAGGATGTGCTACCCGTCTGTGAAAGCTTCCGTCTCTGCACATCTACTAAAGAGGTCTTTAAGCCCTTACTTAAAAATGTGGAAGAAGCTGATTCATTGCTGAGTGCTATGCTATGGCAATTTGTCAGAATCCATATTATTAAACTGCCCTGACCTGGATAGCCCAGACAAGCTCAATCTTGTCAGATCTTGGAAGCTAAGCAGGGTCGACTCTGGCAAGTACTTGGAAGGGGGACCTCCAAGGAATACCCGGGCCGGGATGCAAAGCCAGATAATATCAAAGCCACTGCTCTGAAACGTCCCAGCCCCACTTGTTGTTCAGTTGCACAGTCGAGTCTGACTCTTTGCGACCCCATGGACCACATCACGCCAGGCCCTCCTGTCCTCCGTCATCCCCTGGAGTTTGCTCAACTTCATGTTCATTGCATCGATAACACTGTCTAACCGTCTCATCCTTTGCCGTCCCCTTCTTCTTTGACCTTCAATCTTTCCCAGCATCAGGGTCTTCTCCAGGGAGTGCTTCCTTCTCATTGGGTGGCCAAAGTATTTGAGCTTCAGCTTCAGTCTCTGGCCTTCCAGGGAACAGTCAGGGTTGATTTCCTTTAGGATTGACTGATTTGATCTCCTTGCAGTCCAAGGGACTCTCCAGAGTCATCTTCAGCACCATAATTCGAAAGCATTTATTCTTTTGCACTCGGCCGTCCTTATGGTCCAACTCTCACAGCCATTCTTTACTACTGAGAATACTATTGCGCTAACCATATGGATTTTCACAAGCACATACACAAACGCACACACATTAAAATACCAAAAATAATTTGTAAACTGAGAGCCAATGGCCATGGACTAGGACAGGAGAATGATGATGGAAAGTGTCGTCACGTTTCAGCTGTTTTATGGTGACCCCAGAAAGGGGAAGTGAGAGAGAACATCCTTATAAATATCCCACCCAAGACCAGGGAGAAGATCTGGGGGGGAAGGAGATTTGCCAAAAGGGGTTGGGATTCCTGACAAACATGTGCCCAAATCCTTTTGCACTTGTTCTGAGTGAAGTGAAAGAAGAAGAAGAAGAAGAGATTGGATTTATACCCCACCTTCCCCTTCCCCTCCCCACAACAGACACCCTGTGAGGTAGGTGGGGCTGAGAGAGCTCTGAGACAACTGTCCTTGAGAGAACAGCTCTGACAGAACTATGGCTTGCCCAAGGTCATCCAGCAGCTGCAAGTGGAGGAGTGGGGAATCAAACCCGGTTCTCGCAGAGTAGAGTCTGCGCACTTAATCACTACACCAGACTGGGAAGATAGGGTAAGTGACCCTGCCCCCGAGACAATTGTGATAAATAGCAGGGTCTATATAGTTGAGCTTCTTGGATTGAAAAAAAAAATTCAATACATAATAAACCCCGTTAAAGCTTTTCCCAATTAGTTTTTTCTTTCAAGGAAGTTATCTGACTGTGACCCAGGTCAGCTTTTTGAGAAAGTGTCCTTGATGAGGCACATCTCTCATGGAATCTCCGTTCTCTGTCATAGTCTTTAATTCAATATATATCTTCCAATGGAATGTCGAATTGACGCTCTGATGTCTGCAGCCCACCCCTCATACCAGTTTAATACCCCTTTTGTTTTAGAAGACTGTTTTGACCAATACGGCTCCCGGGAGAAACAGGATACCAAAGCAGATAGACCATTGCTCTGTCCTTACATTCAGTAACAAGAGCTGTTAAACATACAGCCCATGGGCCAGAACCGGACCTTCCAGGGCTCTTACCCAGCCCATGAGCAACTGGTCATTACCAGTTTGGTGTCGTGGTTAAGTGTGCGGACTCTAATCTGGGAGAACTGGGTTTGATTCCCCACTCCTCCACTCACAACTGCTGGATGACCTTGGGCAAGCCATAGTTCTGTCAGAGCTGTTCTCTCAAGGACAGTTCTGAAAAGAGCTCTCTCAGCCCCACCCACCTCACAGGGTGTCTGTTGTGGGGAGGGGAAGGGAAAGGAGTTTGTAGGCCGCTCTGAGACTCTGAGTGAAGGGCGGGGTATAAATCCAATTTCCTTCTCCTCCTCCTCTTCTTCTTTGCCTGATGCCAGACGCTGTGCATTATGTCCCCGTATACTGTCCCAGTGCTAATGAGCTGTGGCTGATGGAAGAGGGACGGTGGGCATCAGGGAGATACGTCAAAGAAATACTGTAAAAGGTTAATGTTTTAAGCATGTTTGTAATGTGAGTAAAAAATAATATTGTTACTTGGGTTTCCTTGTGTCCTTTATAAAGTTTATATCTTCCGTGCCTGGGATTACGTTTTATGGCACACGTGGCCCGGCCTGACAAAATGACATTTATGTCATATCCAGCTCTTGTAACACAAATGAGTTTGATACCTTTGTACAGGGGTCATTTTGTAGAAAAAGAGGTGCAGGAGCTCATTAGCATAACTCATTTGCATATGCTACACCACTTGACATCACTGGAAGTATATCAGAAGGCAAGAAAGAAAGGAGAGAGAGAGAGAGAGCTGGGAGAGAGGGGACAGCTACTAATCCAAGCCTCAGAAATACCACTATTCTGGGAGGAGAGCTTCGGTGGTGGCTGAAGCCTTCAGAAGGCTGGTCGGAGGAACAAGGACCTTTCCAGGGGACGGGGCCATTTTGTTGCAGCCATGACACAAGCAGGCATTCCCCTGGGGGGGGGGGTGCTGGCACCAACTCCCGGAGCTGAGCTCCCCCAAGCTCCTGCTCAAAATGACCCCTGCCTCTGTAACTTCTATTAGTAAAGGTAAAGGTTTCCCTTGCTCGAAAGCTAGTCGAATCCAATTCTAGGGGGCGGTGCTCACCTCCGTTTCCAAGCCAAAGAGCCAACCCCTGTCCAAAGACGTTTCCGTGGTCATGTGGCCGGCTTGACTAGACACCGAGGCCCAGCTCCTGCCAACCTAGCAGTTCGAAAGGAAGAAATTGCAAGTAGATAAATAGGTTCTGCTGCGGTGGGAAGGTAACTTCTTTTACTGCCATGCTAATTTTCCTTCCATCTATTTTCTGACTTCACCCTTGGTGAAAATTTCCAGTGTCTTGGAAGAGGAGCCCCCTCCCCCCCAAATCCTCATGAAGAACAGAGTCCATTCTAGCCCCGTGCAGACAACCCATCTCTGTGTTGACTCACCATGCAAGAAGGAAGAGTGAGCATGAGCCTTCTGGCCCTGTCTCCACATGATACCAAGCTACATTTGGAAAGCAGCATCACTGGTCACGGGGAAGGGTCATAAGCACAGGTACTTCCTCCTTGCATTTGCAGATGAATTGGCAGTCATGGGGGCGCAGGGTTCCTTCCCAATGTAGCATCTGCAGGGCGTAGGGCTCATTTCGTAGCAGGAGCTCCTTTGCATATTAGGCCACACGCCCCAAATGTAGCCAATCCTCCAAGAGCTTACAGAGCTCTTCTTACAGGGGCTACTGTAAGCTCTTGGAGGATTGGCTACATCAGGGGTGTGTGGCCTAATATGCAAAGGAGCTCCTGCTACGAAATGAGCCCTGTCGGGTCTTCTTTCTCTCTCTTCCCATCACTTGGTACTTCTGGATTCTATGTATTCAGCTGTATCATCTTCCTTAGTTTTAGACCGTTTCGTCTCACGACCGCTTCACTAATCAATTCCTTGTAAGTCTACCAGTCCTTGTTGTAATTAATCAGCTCATTAATGAATCCCTTCCCTAAGAAGCCCTTAGCCTTCAAAGTGATTTCAAATAACTTCTGTTAATCAATTAGCTCCTTTCCGTACAATCAATTCATAAGACCCTTACAGTCTATAATTAAAAACCTCCTCAGTTAATTCACTGTCTCCTTTCTGCCTGATCAAGACTTGAATTCTCATTCGTATGCAAAACATGCCCCTAAGCTGGGGTCCCCAACCTTTTGGAGCCTGTGGGCACATTTGGGATCCTGGCACGGCATAGTGGGCACAGCATCAAAATGTCTGCTGCAGGAGGTGGAGCCAGGCTAGCCCAGTCTCATCAGATCTCAGAGGCTGAGCAGGGTCATCCCTGGTTAGTCCTTGGATGGGAGGCCACCAAGGAAGTTCAGGGTGGCTATGCAGAGGCAGGCAATGGCAAACCACCTCTGAATGGGCCTTGCCTTGAAAACCCCATAACGGGTTGCTATAAAGTGGCTGGCTGCAACTTGATGGCACTTTACACCCACAAAAAGGCTCAAAATAATAAGAAATAACAAAAAAGAGACGTTCTACAGGAACTGCTCAGGTCCTTCTACCCCTGGTTCATATTAGAGATGCCTTTTGGCGTAATGGTTAAGAGCAGCAGAGAAATCTGGAGAAATTGTTTTGATTCCCCACTCCTCTACATGCAGCCAGCTGGGTGACCTTGGGCCAGTTACAGTTCTCTCAGAGCTGTTCTCTCAGAGCTCTCTGAGCCCCACCTACCTCACAGGGTGTCCGTTGTGGGGAGGGGAAGGGAAGGAGATTGTAAGCCCCTCTGAGAGTCCGAGTGAAGGGTGGGGTATAAATCCAACTCCTCCTCCTCCTCCTCTTCTTCTATGGTAGACGGGGCGGGACTCACTCTTTTGCTAAAGATGCTGGCTGAACTCGTATTTCCGATGCTCAGAAATATAAGACCGAGACTTCAGGATGGGTATGAGCATCCCATCACACAAATTCTTCTCATGCTCAGACTGTACTCCAGACTAATGTGCAGAAACAAATAACAGGACCATGAGGCATTCCTAATGCATTGGTTGGCTTCGCCTGGGTGGCCCAGGCTAGCCCAGTCTCATCAGATCTCAGAGGCTGAGCAGGGTCATCCCTGGTTAGTACTTGGATGGGAGACCACCAAGGAAGTCCAGGGTGGCCATGCAGAGGCAGGCCATGGCAAGCCACCTCTGTCTGAGTCTTGCCCCCCACACCCTATGGGGCTGCCATAAGTCAACTGCAACTTGACGGTAATAAAGGTATTTGTTACATTTCAGAAACAAGAAGAGAATTTTCGGAATGTTCGGATACCTGAAAGTTCAGAAGAATGTTGGAAGCCTTCCAACAAGGCAAGGACCGACCCCAGGGTTAAGTGACCCCTCAACTGACCCCTCCAAGCGAACAAACACTTCCCGATCTGCACTTAAGATCTGTAAATACTAACTCATGTAATGCATTTTTTTCTTCTCTCCTAATTAATCACTTCTCTAGTTAGTACTAGATTATTAGCTTTCTTCCCCCCCAAAGTTCTGCACCTCTTTGATCTTAATTATAACGGGATCGAACACACTCTCTCTGTCTAATTGCCATCATCTTTCGTCAATACTTCATGGTGGGTGATCAATAGACTTAACTTCTTAAAAGGCCTCTCCGACTCTCTTCTGACACTTCAAACAGTGTAATTAACTGGCCACTGGTCAATGCCGCGTAACCTCGGGCAAGCAAAGGTATTCGCTGCAGCAATCCCAATTTTTCTGTGAATTTACATCTTAAGGGATATTGACTGTCAAGGGGGCTCCAACGAGAAGCGGGATCCTTCCTTAGCTAAGCGAGTCAGAGAGAGCGAACACAGACGGAGGGATCAGAGGGCTAACCAGGCATTGTCAATGATCTAGTTGGCATTGGATTCACCAAGGAACCATCCATAGATTTCAGCACTGGAGGCGGAACCACGGGATTTTATTTATTTAGTACATTTTTACCCCACTCCCCATGGAGCTCAGGGCAACTGGAACATAATGTGAATAGCACATGCTGAGCCAGTGTGGTGTAGAGGATAAGAGGATTAGACTAATATCTGGAAGACCCAGGTTGGAAGCCCCGCTTGTGCCATGGAAGCTCGCAGGGGGACCTTGAGTCAGTCACTCTTCCTCTGCCTAACCCACCTCACTGTTAGATGCTGTAACTCTGCGTGCAAGAGGATCTGGGAGGAAAGGGTTAAGATAGTTCTCTCAGTCGGGGCCACTTGGCCCCACCATCTCATTGGTTAGATGTTGAGACTCGGCCGTTGCTTGCCTTCTCTTTCATCTTCTATGGGACCTCTCTTCTTCCCTCTTTTACCTGGGCTTGGAGCTGTAGCAAGTTAACCTTTTTTAAAATTTTAATCTGTTCACAATAAGTTAAATGTACTGGCACGAATATGTCATGTCAGATGTGCTTCTATTTTTGTAAGTAAAATTTCTTTCTCTCGTTACCACTGGAGTCCGATCATCTTTGTCAGTTTGTTTGAACAGCATCTGTCCCTTAACTGGGGAATGTGGAGGACGGGGGATGCTGCGCCAAGGTTCTGTGCTTCCAAGTCAATTTTTACATTTCACCCAGTACTCACAGGGTTGTTGTAAGGATAGAATGGAGGAGACAAGAATGATGCGAGCTGCTTTGGGTCTCCATTGGGGAGAAAAGCGGGCTATAAAGGAATCAGATAAATAAACCTGCATGGTTGATAGGCTGTCAGAACCCACAACTGGAGGATCTGACAAAGAGCAAGCATCAGAACTTGGAGACCCAGGTTCGAAATTCAACTCTGCTCTGAAGCTTGCTGGGTGACCTTGCAGCAGTCTTAGCGTGGTCTGCCCAACGCGGAGATGGCGGTGAGGATAAAAGGGCAAAGGAGAGAACAAAGTTGTAAGCCGCTTGTGCTGATACTGAGGAGAAAAATGGGGCGTAGGTATCTCAATAATTAGATATCGAGTCCCACTTGGATAGCGCACACCATTTCAAATCAGAAGCTTTTCACGGAAGCCTCCCTTTGAAACTCCTCTCCTAAAGAGAGTCAGTTTGGTATAGTGGTTAAGTGCCCAGACTGCTGTGGGAGAACAGGGTTTGATTCTTGGGTCAGTCACAAGTTCTCTCAGAGCTGTTCTCTCAAGAGCAGTCCTTGAGAGAGCTCTCTCAGCCCCACCTACCTCCCAGGTTGTCTGTTGTGGAGAGGAGAAGGGAAAGGAGATTGTAAACCGCTCTGAGACTCCGAGTGAAGGGCAGGGTATGAATCCAATCTCCTCCTCCTCCTCCTCTTCTTCCTCTTCCTCCTCCACCTCCTCCTCCTCCTCTTCTTCTTCTCCTTCTCCTTCTTCAAGTGCAGCAAGCTTGAAGTCTGTTATTAAGTGTCCCAGGAGGTTGAGATGTTCCTTCGGTAATGTATTTTTCTACGTAAAAACAACCATCACTTATTCATCTGGAAAGATAACACTGTTCATCCTTAATACTCTTTCACCCCACTTGCACTTTCCCTCATCTTTATAACTTTGCCTTTTCTTATGTTTTTTATTCAACAAAAAAAGTATTAAAAATCAAATGAATAGTGCGCGGCATTCCAGTCTTTTAATTTCCTTTACCCTGGTTTTTAAACAATTTGAGTGTCTTGCCTTTCTGTGAAATATAATTTCATTTTTAATTACCGTTCTTCCCTTTCCATTTTCAACAATCATCTTTTAAAGGGGGGGAAGAAGAGACCCACCGAAAATGCATTAACGCCTCTTTATAAATTCTCTTTTCTCTTTTTCATAGCTCGATGTGTTCTGCCATTCATCTCTGCCGAGATAACTCCGGCTCCGTACGCCTTAGCCTTTCTGTATTAATATTGGACACACATTTCAGATTTGTCATTGGCAAACTGTCTCTTTATGCTCCAGTATTTCTTATTTTTAATTTCCATTTGTTGGAAAGAACCCATTTAAAAGTATCTCAAGGCAAAGTCACCCTAGAAGAAATGCAAAAAAAGAGAGGTTCTTTTATAGAGTTCCGCCTTACATCATAGCAATGCAGCATTAAACTGACTGCTCTGGAATCAGGTTACTAGTTCTCTTGAGGCTTGGAGACAGAGATGGAGTGCCACTTTCCATGTCGACTTCATGCTATGGTTAGAGATCTCTGTGGATGTCTCAGACTTTGGGCGATTCTGCATCTAGCATTCGCTCCCCATTTTCTAAACTGGGAGCAAAAAGCGCAGCTCAAAACCACATTCAAATGCCTTGGGGCAATGCCACACTGACTGCAAAGTCACCCCTGAACGGCCATAAAATGGCCATAAATCTATGCTGAAGGTACCATAAAATTTATTTATATTTATTGATTTATCCAATTTATACCCCGCCCTCCCTGCACACAAGCTCAGGGCGGCTTACATTCATTAGTACATAATACATAGTGCATAACTAACATTTAAAACCAAATAAAATCAGCTAAAACAGTTTGGTTACAATAATAATAATAAAGTGCTGTCAGTGTTTCAATAGTTATTTAAGATGACATGCCAGGGAGCACATACAGAAGCTAACAATTTTGTGCTTGATGTTCTTCCTGGGACACTGTGACCTAAGCCGGCCAACTGGACTGCGAGTACATTGGTGGAGATAGTGGGGGCGGCTCCTAGTTCTAGGCCTGGTGGAAGAGCTCTGTCTTGCAGGCCCTGCGGAACTGGTAAAGATCCTGCAGGGCCCTGATCTCTTCTGGGAGCTCATCCCACCAGTATGGAGCCACCACTGAAAAGGCCCTTGCCCTAGTAACGATAAGCCCGGCATCCTTAGGGCCTGGGAGGGTCAATTGATTTTGTGGCCTTGACCGTAGTGCTCTCTGGAGTATGTATGGAGAAAGGCAGTCCCTCGGGTATGTCGGACCCTGGCCATATAGGGCTTTAAAGAACCAGCACCTTGAAGCAAATTCGGTATGCTACTGGCAGCCAGGGCAGTGTCCTCTGATTGGATGATCAGAGAACTCGAAAGTGGCATGGAGTGTGGAAGTTACCATAAAATCCGATGGTCAAAGGAAGTGAAAGCAGCATGCAGTGCAGTGGGGAATTTCTGTTCCAACATGGGTTTCATAAAACAAGGGAGGGAAAAGCCCATGTGGGATCAGCCGTAATTATCTTTGCTGTCTCCCCTTTTCCATCTGAGTTCTGTTTTGTCCCCTCTTCTTATGCTGCCAGTCGTGGTCTTCCCACCTTCTCTTCTCACTTCTCTTAAGTTTTTAGTAACCACAGGAATTTATGATAGCAACCCCAAAATACCCCACTGTTGCTACAGGCCTGGCAGATCTCCAGCCATCACCTGGAGGTTGGCAACTCTATGCCAAACCCTCCCACCGACTGTCACGCATAGTCTGGCATCCCCACCTATACCTTATATTGGTCCACCCAGTTAAGTGGTGTTTACTCTGACAAGCAGCGACTCTCCTCCGCCTAAGAGACAGAAAATGTGCTACCTAAGACCCTTGGGCTGGAAATGCTGGAACTGGAAACTGGGATCTGCTGCCCATACAGCAAACGCTAAACTGCTGATCCACGGCTCCTTGCTAAGCCCTTTGTGAGGCCCAGCATGGAGGCCTCAACCAAGTCAGCCCCCCAACACTGGCTTCCAGAGTGATGTCCGGAAGAAAGTGTTCCCTGATTTCAGCCCAGTTTGGAAAAGAGAAACGTTCACAGATGATTCCGGTTTGCTTCATTTGCGCACCTCAGTTGGTTTTGCCTCAGTCACTCTCTTGCTCTTTCACACCGTTGCTCCCCCACCCCCAACTAGTGTGGCATTTGTGAGCCACGAGAGAGGACGCTAGGCACCCTTTCGCCTCTGCTTCTTGCCATTTTTTTCTCCAGCAAGGAGGCCCAGAATATAAATTGACCTCATTTGTCCTCGTTAAAAATAACTCTGCCCGGCTTCTGCGTTCCCCCCCCCCCCCCCCCCCCAGGGCCCTGATGCTTAATCACCTTGGCTGACTCGATTAATTTTCATTTGGGTGCTTTGTACCGCACTTGCACCAAAAGTGATGTGACCCGGCAAACCAGAAGGGGAAAACGGGGGTGGTGTCCAATGCTCCCTCTAAGCTGTGGAGTCTTGTGAGCAAAAATTCTACTTTGTGAGCGACTGGCATTAAAGTTGTGAGCGAGCTATTTGGCTGTTGCATACGTTAGTTTGCTCTGGAGCCATCCTTCCTGAGCGAAGGCAAAAATCTGTGAGCTGGAGGCTAAAAAACAGTGTGCTAGTTCGCATTAACTCAGCTTAGAAGGAACACTGGTTGTCCGTGGGGATGTCCTTGATATAAGAGCTATCAAGTCACGACTCATGACTGACTTATGAAGAAGAAGAGATTGGATTTATATCCCTCCCTTCACTCACTTGGAGTCTCAGAGCAGTTTACAATCTCCTGTCCCTTCCTGTGAGGTAGGTGAGGCTGAGAGAGCTCTGACAGAAACGGCTCTTTTTCAAGAACAGCTGTGCCAGAGCTATGGCTTGCCCAAGGTCATCCAGCCAGGTGCAAGTGGAGGAGTGGGGAATCAAACCCGGTTCTCCCGGATTAGAGTCCGCACACTTAACCACTACACCAAACTGGCTGTTATGGTGACCTGGATGAGTGCTTTCAAGGCAAGTGAGAAGCAGGGGCAGTTTGCCACTGCCTTCCTCTGCAGAGTCTTCCATGGTAATCTCCCATCCAGGTACCAGTCCTGCTTAGTTTCCGAGATCTGATGTGGGTAAGTGCCGTCAAGTCGCAGCTGACTTCTGGTGACTCCAGCAAGGGGCAGTCAAGGCAAGTGAGAAGCAGAGGTGGTTTTCCCACTGCCTTCCTCTGCAGAGTCACAGTCAAAGGTATTTATTGTCATAGCCATCGGCCACAACAACCCAGCATTTAGCTCCCAACACGCAGTTCACTTATAGACAGAGAAGTAAAACATTCCAGCATAGCAAAATAAAACAGGCAGAATTTAAAATATATATAATAATAATTGGTACAATAAAAGAAGGTAAAAGGTAAAGGTTTCCCTTGCTCGAAAGCCAGCCGAATCCGACTCTAGGGGGCGGGGCACATCTCCGTTTCCAAGCCAAAGAGCCAGCGCTGTCCAAAGATGTTTCCGTGGTCATGTGGCCGGCATGACTAGATGCTGAGGCACATGGAACACTGTTACCTTCCCACCAAAGCAGTACCTCTTTATCTACTTGCAATTTCTTGCCTTCGAACTTCTAGGTTGGCAGGAGCTGGGACCAGAGACGGGAGCTCACTCCATCACGCAGCACTCAGGTCTCGAACTGCCGAGCTACCAACCTTCCGGTCTGCAGCTTCAGCGTCTTAATCTCTGGGCCACTGCGGCCCTTTACCATAAAAGAACTGAAAGCTAACATGTGAAATAATTATCATTTGGCTAAAATTCTTGTAGGAGCAGCCGAAATCAATTTCTTCCTTATATCTGATGACAGGGAAATAAAACTCGCCACCTTAAGAGTAACATCTGGGACAGCACCAGCCAACTATAACTTAATACAGGGGTGGGCAATTGTTTTGGCTCGGGGGCCACTTTGTGGGAGCGGAGGTTAGCGGAGGGCCGCACCTTTTAAAATGATTGCATTCATTAGTTAACTTTGCATTTCAGAAAAGGTACAAATTGTATCATAAAAATCAATAAATATAAATTAAATTAAATAGTGGTAGTTTATTCAATTTATTTATTGTGCTAATTTCATATCATCTATAGCTGCAAGCATATTTAATTTTAGAATCAGTTTAATGAGACAAATATACCCTATCACACTTTTCTACAATTTTTTTTGAAATCAGGAGTGAGATTGCTTGTTGAGATTCCCAACGGAGGCCTGACTGAAACCACGTGGCCGACTGTCTTGGTGGGCCACAAAAAACTCTGTGGCAGGCCGCATGTGGCCCGCGGGCCGCTATTTGCCCACCCTTGACTTAATACGTTCCTCCTCTGAACTGGGGAAATGTGTATGGAACTGGTCCAACAGTTTATTTCAAATGGGCTCAGAGTGAGGACAGCGTGACATATAACGAACGATAAAAATAAAATCAATCAATCAATCTTCCACCCGATTAGAACCACAGAAGCAGAGGCGCTGATCCACACGTATTCTTTCAAATCCGCCCTGAAGGTATGCCGATGGCATGGTTTGAAAGCATGCTTGAGAAAAGGCCTTTCCTTTGTAGCGCCTTCCTTGGGGGTCTTCCATCCAAGTACTGACTGACCCTGCTTAGCTTCTGAGATCTGATGAGACGGGGCCGTACCATGCCTCCTTCCCTCTGTCCTTGGTATTACTGGAGAGCTAATGAGAAGCAGCAGCCGTTTAGCGAAATGATGGGTTGGGCCAGGGCAGGACAAGTCTACCTTCAAGTTAAGTTTCAAATCCCTGTCAACAGAACCCGTGATCGCTGGTCCTTCAGGTCCTGTGGCCTACATGTCTCTAATATTAATATATTAATTAACGTGTTCATACCCCACTTACATATCCACTTTTTTTTTTTTTGCTGTAAAGACACAGCCGACCTATGGTGACCCCTAGTGGGGTTTTCAAGGCAAGAGACCTTCAGAGGTGGTTCGCGATTGCCTGCCTCTGCTTTGTGACCCTGGAATTCCTTGTTGGTTTCCCATCCAAATACTGACCAAGGCTGACCCTGCTTAGCTTCCAAAATCCGACACTATCAGGCTCGCCTGGGCTTTCTGGGTCAGTGAAGAACAGGATTTTTTAAAAAACAGAATAAATGAATGCAGCATACAGCCAAGCAACGAAGAGCCTTCAGCAACGTGTGATTATTGAAAGGATAGAAAGTTAATCCTTCAATGGAGAACAGAAGTCTATGTACCAAGATGGCTCCTGTTTTTGTCTATGAAATGTTGGGATTTTTGCCTATGAAATGTAAGGATACTATAGCATTGGGAAAAGCGCAGAAAAGGGCAACTAGAATGATAAAAGGGTTGGAAAACTTTCCCTATGAAGAAAGGTTGAAGTGCTTGGGGCTCTTTAGCTTCGAGAAACAACGGCTGAGGGGTGACATGATCGAGGTTTACAAAATTATGCATGGGATAGAGCAGGTAGAGAAAGAAGTCCTTTTCTCCCTTTCTCACAATACAAGAACTCATGGGCACTCCATGAAATTGCTGAGCAATCGGGTTAGAATGGATAAAAGGAAGGACTTCTTCACCCAAATAGTGATTAACATGTGGAATTCACTGCCACAGGAGATGGTGGCGGCTACAAGCATGGATGGCTTCAAGAGGGAATTAGATAAACATCTGGAGCAGAGGTCCATCAGTGGCTATTAGCCACAAGGTATAGATAGGAACTCTCGGTCTGGGGCAAGTCATGCTCTGTACTCTTGGTGCTTGTGGGGGAAACAGTGGGAGGGCTTCTAGTGTCCTGGCCCCACTGGTGTTTTTGGCCACTGTGTGACACAGAGTGTTGGACTGGATGGGCCACTGGCCTCTCTTATGTTCTTACAACATCTAAGAAGGCACCAGGCAAGCATGTCTAGGGGGTGTGAGCTTTTTCAAGAATAAACTTAAGAAGGTCTCCTCAGAAGTGAGTCCCATTTTATTGAGTGGAGCTTACTTCCATGAAAGTATTCTGAGGACTGCACCCAAACTTAGTACTGGCAAGAGACCCCGTATCATCTCCCTTCTTGCAATATCTCCCTGAATTTTCCACTTCCAGTGCCTAGAAAGAGCTTCCAAAATAGCACCGGTTTCTTCAGCTTGTCCCTTTCTTGGAGGAATATGTTTCAAAAAATTAAAATGAGCCTCTTGAAAAACCCATATAGATGTTGCTGTGCTGTGAAATGCATCTGGAAAAATTGCTGTAAGGTATTCTGAGCTCATGAGACAGAATGGAATATAATTAAATGGAATGTCCCCCTTTCCGTGCATTAGTATGTTTCATTAATTTACATGCTGCCTTAATTCTATTGCCTGGACAAACATCTCCAGTTTGATGCTGCGTAATTATTACTGTTGGTTGCACTTCGTACTTCTGCTAGAAATAGGATGTTACATCGGCCCTGGGTCACATCAGTTGACAAAGGAAGCAGGAAAAGCATTTTAAAAAGGGAAAAGATTATGGGGTCCAAAGTTCCCCAGTCTGCTGTTCCAGAAAGTGAGTCATATGAACATAAGAACATAAGAGAAGCCAATGTTGGATCAAGCCAATGGCCCATCCAGTCCAACACTCTGTCACACAGCGGCTAAAAATACCAGGTGCCATCAAGAGGTCCACCAGTGGGGCCAGGACAGTAGAAGCTCTCCCACTGTTGCCCCCCCAAACACCAAGAATACAGAGTATCACTTGCACCAGACTGGGAGTTCCTATAAGAACATAAGAGAAGCCAATGTTGGATCAGGCCAATGGCCCATCCAGTCCAACACTCTGTCACACAGTGGCCAAAAATACCAGGTGCCCTCAGGAGGTCCACCAGTGGGGCCAGGACACTAGAAGCCCTCCCACTGTTGCCCCCACAGCACCAAGAATACAGAGCATCACTTGCCCCATAGTTCCTATTTCTACCTTGTGGCTAATAGCTACTGATGGATCTTTGCTCAAATGAAAAAGGAATCTCATGACAAAGAAGAAGGACTAACCACAGAAATTTGCTGCCCAAAGGTGACCCCTTCGTCAGCTTCCTCCAGTACAGCCGTTCCCAACCTTTTCAGTATGGTGACCCACCAGTCCAAACTTACTTGGAATGGTGACCCACACAGGGCTGGCAGAAGGTATTTTTGGTGCCCTTGGCAAACTATGACCTTGGCACCCATCTAGTTCAGCATTCCGTTTTCTACAGTGGCCAACCAGATGTTTTTGAGAAACCAACAAACCTCTCCCAAAGGACTGAGCTACCTCTGCTATGAACTCCTACAACAAAAGAGCAAGAGTCCAGTAGCACCTTAAAGACTAACAAAATATGTTGCAGGGGGTGAGCTTTCATGAGCCTCGGCTCACGTCTTCAGATACAAGTGACTCAGCAATGACTCATGAAAGCTCGTCCCCAGACACATATTTGGTTAGTCTTTAAGATGCTCCTGGACCCTTGCTCTTTTCTACTGCTACTGACAGATGAACACGGCTGCCCATCTTGATCTGTCTCCTAGAATGAAATCTGAGTCCAGGGGACCTTGAAGACCAACCAAGTTTCATTCAAGGCGGGAGCTTTTGTGTGCCTGCACACTTTCCCAGACACATGGCTTCAGACTAACACGGCTACTCACCTGAATCTATGAACCCCCAAGCAAGTGACTCTCTGACATACATGGCCTTTGCATATGGAGGTTATGTTCCAGCCTTTGACTGCCCTCTCCTTCTCCAATCCTCCCTCTAATCCTCCCCGAGAGTCTAAGAAACTAGTAACCACCAGGACAAGTTTTACTTGATCAACATGTACATGCAGTGAAGAACAAAATGCCAACTCATGTATGACATGGAAGATGCTTTTTCCAGGGCCAGATCTTGGTTTGCAAGATAGAAGAGAGAGCGATGGAAAGGGCAGAGGTGGTCACTAGGGAGAGCTGGCCCACAATCCACTTTCAGAGGCTTCATGACCCACAAGTTAGGGAACACTGCTTTAAGGGTTCTGTCCGTCTGTTTTCTCTTGACGCCCGCCTCCAGCCAACCTTCTCGGAAGCCTCTGATGATGCTCCTGAGTTCTCCTCTTCCTGAGATACTTGGGAAGACTCTCCAAACTGCGGTTAGCTTCTTTAGGATGCTGTCATTTTGGAGGAACGTTTCGAAAAGAAAACATCCCACACAATTTCCACTTCTCTGCAAGTGAATCAAATAAACTTTGCTTTCTGTGGACAGCTTCTTTATAACATCTTGCAAGCCGAAATCTGTCGCTAAATACTTACAGAGCGAGAGCTTAGAAGCTAAGCAAGGCCAGCCACGGTTAGTACTTGGGTGGGAGACCACCAAGAAAGACTGGGCTTGCTATGCAGACAAAGGCAATGACCAGGGGTCATTTCGAGCAGAAGCTCGGGGGAGCTCAGCTCTGGGAGTTGGTGCCAGCCCCCCCCCCCCCCCGGCAGGGGAATGCCTGCTTGTGCCATGGCTGCAGCAAAATGGCCCCGTCCCCTGGAAAGGTCCTTGTTCATCCGACCAGCCTTCTGAAGCTTCAGCCACCACTGAAGCTATCCTCCCAGAACAGTGGTATTTCTGAGGCTTGGATTAGTAATTAGTCTTTCTTTCTTTCTTTCTTTCTTTCTTTCTTTCTTTCTTTCTTTCTTTCTTGCTTTCTTGCTTTCTTGCTTTCTTGCTTTCTTGCTTTCTTTCTTTCTTTCTTGCCTTCTGACATACTTCCGGTGATGTCAGGTGGTGTAGCATATGCAAATAAGTTATGCTAATGAGTTATGCTAATGAGCTCCTGCACCTCTTTTTCTACGAAATGACCCCTGGCAATGACAAACCACCTCCGCTTGTCTCTTGCCTTGAAAATCTCATAGTCCTGGGGTAGCCATGAGTCAGTTGCAATTTGAGGGCACACAGTTATTATTACCACAATGATAAGCGTGCAGAAATTCTAGATCCAATCTATCCTGAACTCTCCCTAGAAACTAAAATGACCAAACTGAGGCTGTTGTACTTTGGTCACATCGTGAGAAGACCAGAGTCACTGGAAAAGACAATAATGCTAGGAAAAGCTGAAGGCAGCAGGAATAGAGGAAGACCCAACGTGAGATGGATTGACTTGAGCAATGCTGTTAATGACCGGATGTTTTGGAGGTCATTAATTCAGATGGTTGCTATAAGTTGGAAGGGACTTGAAGGCCCTTAACACACACACACACACACACACACACACACACACACACTCTCACTGAAGTGCAAATCTATGACTATTTTGATCTGTGACCATATGAACAATTCAATCAAGAATATGAATGCCCTGGGATTTTCTTGGCTTCATGGCAAGCATAAGTCATATGGGTAGGAGGCAAAAGAAGCGCAGATACCAAAGTGAGTGGACAATAGGGATGGGCACAAACTGACATTTTTGCGGTTCTGTTCGTGGTCCACAAACTGAACCACGAACCGATCTGCCATCTGTTGTTTATTTGTAAAAACAGTAAGTAAAGGTTAGTGAGTTATGTAAAATTTAAACCCCTGCTTTCTGCTCCCTGTGGCTTTTCGCAGGGAAGAGAAAGCAGGGGTTTCCAAAGAACTGAGCGGTGGGACTGCTGCTCAGCTGTTTAGTTTAAATGGCCCCAAGCACTTGAGCCCTGCTTTCTGCTCCCCCCTGCTTTCTGCTCCCCACAGTAAACCCCTGCTTTCTGCTGTTCACGAACTGCCATGAACAACATCAAAATCCATGGAAGTTCATGGCAGTTCTTCAGTTCATGAACATCGCTTCACAAAACATGAAGTGCCCAAAATTTGTGACAGCCTTTCGTTCTTCGGCCAGTTTGTGCTCATCCCTAGAGAACAAGCCTAAAGCAACCTACTCTTTTGGACTTTTACCCTGTTCCAGGTATGAATAATGATCAGGGCACCATTAGGTATTCAGAGCCGTGAGCTAGATTTAAAACAACAACACAAAGCATGCAATATAAACAAATTAGTTGTAAAATACCATTCATCAATAAAACCAGCTTGCAACATTTCAGCAGTGAAGAATCAAATACTAAAAAGGTCTTGAATTCTATGATAGGGTTGCTTTGTGTGTAAGGCATACAGAATTTCCCCATATTCCTCTGTATTGCTGCAGCTCTTTCTGACCCCCAGAAAGATCATTCCTGGTATGTAGGGTTGCCAACCTCCAGGTGCCACCTGGAGAGCTCCCACTATTACAATTGATCTCCCGTCAACAAGAACAGTTCCCCTGGAGAAAATGGATGCTTTGGAAGTTGGCCTGTATGGCATGATGCCCTGCTGAGGTCCTTCCCTCCCCAGGCTCCACCCCCAATATCTCCAGGTATTTCCCAACCTGGAGCTGGCAACCCTACTGGTGTGTTCACAGGATCCATGCAGAGAAACAGTCGGTGGGTTGGAGGAAAGGAAGGAAGGAAGGAAGGAGAAGAGGAAGAGATTGGATTTATATCCCACCCTGGAGTTTCAGAGCAGCTTACAAACTCCTTTCCCTTTCCCTCCCCTCAACAGAAACCCTGTGAGGAAGGCAGGGCTGAGAGAACTCTTTCCAGAACTGTCCTTGAGATAACAGCTCTGACAGAATGATGGCTTGCCTAAAGTCATCCAGCAGCTGCTAGTGGAGGAGTGAGAAATCAAACCTGGTTCTCCCAGACCAGAGTCTGCACACTTAACCACTACACCAAACTGGGAAGGAAGGAAGGAAGGAAGGAAGGAAGGAAGGAAGGAAGGAAGGAAGGAAGGAAGGAGAAGAGTTGATTTTTATACCCCGCTATTCTCTTCCCTAAGGCATCTCAAAGTGGCTTACATTTGCCTTCCCTTCCTCTCTCCACAAAGGCACCTTGTGAGGCAGGTGGGGCTGAGAGAGTTCCAAGAGAACTGTGAGTAGCCCAGGGTCACCCAGCAGGCTTCATGTGCAGGAGGAGTGGGGAATCGAACCCAGGTCTCCAGCTTAGAGTCCGCCGCTCTTAACCACTACACCATGCTGCAATGAAGCTTCGCTGTGGAAGAGGAGCATCCCACCTCCCTTGTGCTTCTTCCCTCCAGCTTCTGCCCAGTCTGCACGGATGTTCCTCCATGCAAGTCCGGTGACCTTGGAACTGACGTTTCCAGGGATTAGGAAGGACTGAAGCAATGCAGAGGACCCTGGGAAAATGATACCTTCTGCACACCGATTACTAGGATCCAGGTCTATTCCAGAGAGTTATAACCGGCTTCCAGATCTCATAAAGATGTCTTTGATAGTAATTCCAGTTTTTACTGTCTAAGTAAGACATCTTAATCATTCCTCTTTTATTCGGCCACATAAATCGAGGAAGAGGGGCTCAGCTTCCCCAGTTTCTCACTATATTCTTCTTCCAATTAAAAATTACTGAAAAGAATATAACAGTTTTGGGGGGGAACTATACTTAAAAAAAACACCCAGTCCCAGTAAAGCCGTCAGTGGTATAAGATTGATACTAAATTCTAACATCCCATTTGCCATCCATTTTTTTTTCAGAGGAGCACCAAAGGTTTATGGCAATGCATTTGGCAGGTATTTCATTGCTCCCTTGATTCCAGCTCTGGGACAAAAGGGGCTTGACCCACCTCCTCATCAAGGGAGACTGGATCTCGTGGGCAGTGATCTAGCCACTATGAGGAGCTAAGCTCTGGTTTCAAAAAGGGAGGGGGCAATGAGCTTCCATGCTGCCTTCTTGCCCTTTAGCCCTCCCAAGGGCTCTCCCTCATTTCCCTGCACAGATATTGCAAGGGAAAATGAAGGGAAAGGGATGGGCTTCTGACCTGGTGAGGCCAACTCCAGGTTGGGAAATACCTGGAGATTTGGGGGGGGGGTGGAGCCTGAGGAGGGTGGGGTTTAGGGAGGGGAGGGTCTTCGATGGGGTATAATGCCACAGAGTCCATTCTCCAAAGCAGCCATTTTGTCTCCAAGGGGACCGATTTCTGTAGTCCGGAGAGCAGTTGCAATCCCAGGAGATCTCCAGCCATCACTTGGGTGCCAGTTTGGTGTAGTGGTTAAGTGCGCGGACTCTAATCTGGGAGAACCGGGTTTGATTCCCCACTCCTCCACATGCAGCTGCTGGATGACCTTGGGCAAGCCATAGTTCTGTCCCAGCTGTTCTTAAAAAGAGCAGTTCCTGAAAAAGCTCTCTCAGCCCCACCTACCTCAACGGGATGCCTGCTGTGGGGAGGGGAAAGGGAAAGGAGTTTGTAAGCTGCTCTGAGACTCTGAGCGAAGGGTGGGGTATACATCCAGCCTCCTCCTCCTCCTCTTCTTCAACAACCTTATTCCGACCTGAGCGATGGTCCCAGCAAAACCAGTTACAGGCAAGGGGGCAATGGGAAGAGTAGAGTCTGGGGAGGCAGTGGCAGCATAGAGTGGTGCGGGGACAGGTCTGTTGAGGAGCTCGTGGCTGCCCTGGAGAGGGTCTCCTTCCATCCTTCTATTCAGAAGCAGCCTCAGGGATTGCCAGGCTTGGTCTGTGAAATTCCTGGGGATTTTGGGGGTGGAGCCTGGGAAGGGTGGGCCTTGGGGAGGGGAGAGATCTCAGTGGGGTCCAGTGCTTTAGGCCCCACCCTCCAGAGCAGCCACTTTCTCCAGCAGAACCGATCTCTTTAACCCACAGACCAGTTCTGATTCTGCGAGATCCCCACGCACCTCCTGGAGACCGGTGCCCCTAAGCCTTAGTCCACCCAGGAAGAAACTGGGAAAAAGAAGAAAGCATCTCTGGGAAGGCGATGCCACGATGGAGGACTTCAGCAGGCCAATTTCCCCTTTTACACCTCCGAGGGTCTGCTCGGGGTCACCTTTTTCAGCTGAAAGCACACAAACGCATGAAGCTGCCTGATACTAAATCAGACCATTGGTCCATTGAGGCTGGTCTTATCTGCTCTCTGACTGGCAATGGCTCTCCAGGGTCTCGAGAGGAGGTCTTTCACACAGAATCATAAAGCCACAGAGCTGGATGTGGCCACGCAGGCCATCCAGTCCAACCCCCTGCCAAATGCAGGATCAGCCTAGAAAAGCCGCTGGATAAAGACTGCCAGGGAGGAGGAGCTCACCACCTTCTGAGGCAGTTGATTCCACTGTGGCACAACTCTGACTGTCAAGAAGTTTTCCCTGCGATCCAGCTGGTACCTTCCCGCCCTTTCATTTAAACCCATGATGGTGAAGCAATGCTCTCTCTAAGCTGTGGTGTCCTGTGAGCAAAAATTCTACTTTCTGTGCTACTGGCGTCACAGTTGTGAGCGAGCGGTTTGGCTACTGCATGAATCAGTTTGCTCTGGAGCCCTCCTCCCTGAGCGAAGGCAAAAATGTGTGAGCCGGAGGCTTAAAAACTGTGAGCTACCTCACACTAACTCAGCTTAGAGGGAACACTGATGGTGAGTCCTCTCCTTTGCTGCCAACGGGAACAGCTCCCTGCCCTCCTCTAAGTG
This sequence comes from Lepidodactylus listeri, assembly GCA_029233225.1. Lineage (NCBI taxonomy): Eukaryota > Metazoa > Chordata > Lepidosauria > Squamata > Gekkonidae > Lepidodactylus > Lepidodactylus listeri. Next base: position 13,157,259 of record JARCFY010000013.1, read on the forward strand.
ACAGCTAGGGTCCCCCCGGGGGGGCGGGGAAACCCCTGCTCGATGGGTACATTACCCGCCAGCCCAGATCGGGCTGCCGGGGGGAACCCCACCCCCAAATTGCTGAGATCGTGAAGATGTGCCGGGCGTGATGATGTCACCCGGTGGTGATGTCATCACATCAGGTACGTTGTGGGGGGGACGCTCTATCATTCGAGGGAAAACTCTATGTTTCCCCCTCGAATGATAGTGGTCCCTCCCCCAGCATGCCTGAGTTGCCAGGGACTGAACCGGGGAGCTTCTTGCATGCCAAGCAGATGCTCAACCACGGAGCTGAGTCTTTTTTTTAGCAGAGTACCTTGCTGTCTCCCTGGGAAAGTCCCCCAGCTGAAAGCAGTCCCCATCTTGCCTGCAGGAGCCCCCCCCCCCCATTTCACTGCCTTCCTTATATAACGATTGCTACAAGAGGGAGCGATAATAGTCCTCATTCTAAAAATGCAATCCAGGGTTTTGAATTGCACCTGGAAGGACGGAGCCCTGGAACAACAGGATTACAGCGGACACCTGTGTGCGGAGATAAGACCGCTCGCAGTGAATCGTGGGATCCAATTTGGATTTGCAGAACCACGCACGGGTTGCGGCGATGCGTCGTGGATACATTTCTTACGCTGATCACGACTCGGCTACCATTTGTTTCCTCCGAGATCTTCCCACCCCCACCCCCATCCTGGCTCTAGGCATAGAATTGTTTAGCCCTCTCAGGTAAAAAGCTGTAATTGGCGGTACGTGGCGAGAGTCACAATGCTCTGCTTTGCACATCTGATGTTTCTCAGGCAGACGACAACCTCGGCACGCCAATTAGTTGTCCTTGGCGATCACCTTAAAAATTTCTCACCTTGACTTGGGGGGGGGGGAAGTGCCAGGAACAGGCTGTGCTACACCTGGAGCTCTGCCTGTGATTGGAACGTTATTTACTGTGGTAACAAGTGCCAGAAGCACAGTGTCAAGAAATGGGGGGGGGGGGGGGGGGCGCAGCTAAAGCCTCTGGGGTGCCTGAAATCCTAATCAATCAGGATATTTTTTTTTGCCTGGCCCTCGACAGCGTTTCCCATCTCTAGTTCAGGAAGAGTTTGAGTTAAAGTTAGCACAATAACCCCTGCTCTCTTTTTGTTTCATGTGCTCGATGGTTCGGTTTGCCAGCTCTGGGAAACACCTGGCGATTTGGGGGAGGAGCCTGAGGAGGGCGGGGTATGGGTGGAGGAGGGGCTTCAGTGGGATAGAATGCCATAGAGTCCGCCTTCCAAAGCAGCCATTTTCTCCAGGAGAAACCTATTCGCCAAATGAGAGAACAGACGGCATTTTCTGCTGCTTATCAAAATAATTACTCTTGAGCCTTGGTTCCACTGATAATTCACGACCTGGAAGAAGGCTACTGAACCATGCAGAAAACCTGGACCCAAGTTGCTTGTTGATAGCATCTCCGTTGTAATTGGACCACACTGTCCACAATTAAATACTGGGACCAACTCCAAACCGCCCCCCCCTTTTGGGCTACTTTTACAAGCTTTGAAATAGGTGTTAACCATTTATTGTTCCTTCCTTGGGAAACCTGATATTTGTGAACAATTGGAGACATACCTTTGAACTATTGTAAAATTATATTGCTGGCATTTCATATGCAATATGATAGTAAATTCTAATCATCAGTAAGCAGTAAATATTGCACATGATATTACTTTGTTGTTTATAATCTCGCCACACTGTGTGTTCCCAGTTTTGCCTGCCACCCACCACCTGGAGTTTGGTAAACCTGATGATGATGTGGAGTCTTGTGAGCAAAAATTCTTCTTTGTGAGCTACTGGCATTAAAGTTGTGAGCCAGCGATTTGGCTACTGCAAAAATGAGTTTGCTCTGGAGCCATCCTTCCTGAGCTAAGGCAAAAAAAATGTGTGAGCTGGAGGCTAAAAAACTGTGAGCTAGCTCACACTAATTCAGATTAGGGGGAACACTGCTTGAAACTCTTGTTGGTCTCTAAGGTACTACTGGACTCAAATCTATGTGTTGTTTTCTGTATTCTCCAAATAAATATTTCTTCTTTGGTCTCTGACTACACAGTTGTCATGGCCATACTAGACTTTAGGGTGGCCATGGGTCAAACCCATTATAGAGAAGAATTTGACCCTTAAAAAAAAGCTGTGAGGGCCTGATCCTGTTTTGGCACTTGAACTGGAGGGATGATGGCAAGACACCCACCTCACAGGGTGTCTGTTGTGGGGAGGGGAAGGGGAAGGAGATTGTGAGCTGTTCTGAGACTCCTTTGGGTAGTGGAGGGCAGGGTGTAAATCCAATCTCCTCCTCCTCCTCCTCCTGTGCAAGCCATCCTTCATTTTGATTGACAATTTTTATCCATTTAACAATTTATATTGTTAAATTCCTCAAAGCAGAATGCTTTAGTTTATTAAAAATGTTACTCTGTAAAGACAGCTACCTTGAGCAGGTCCCTGGAGAAATGGCATTTACATTTTCTAAATAAATAAAATAAGAAGCGCCATGTGCATTAATAATGCAATAATCCTAATCCGCATGGATAAGTGAGCTGATACTGTCTAACCCCACACCCAAACACCCATGTCACCGGAATGCATAACCATTTGCAAATATATCTACATGCTCAAAAGGTCTCCAGAATGTGCCCTGAACAGATAATAGTTAACTACGTTCATGATCCAAAAGCCATTAACAGAAATCTGCACCACAAAACAGAAGGTGCGAGCTTCGAATGGAAATAATTCACAATGAATAATTCGAGCATACGTTAAAAATTACAGGGCAATACAGTCGAGGGAAGAGACATCTGGCGGCTCTTCATCCAGAATAGCAGGACTTTATAGACCACGATGGATTTCCTTTGTTCCAGACCTCCCCATCTCTGTAACCCTTGATTAGCAGGGCTATCCATACGAGTGGCCAAATGTATTAACATTCTTTAGCTGGACCTTCTGTATCTATTATTCATGCTGCATACAGGCATCATGGTGTAGTGTGAGTGTTGGGGTCACTGGGGCCCGAGTTCAAATTGCCATTCCATTGCAAAGCTTCCTGGAAGGCCGTTGGTAAATCGCCATCGCTCAGGCTAATCTATCTGACAGATAGATTATAAATGGGGCCGCCTCTTTGCATGCTGCCGTGAGCAAACTGGAGGGAAGGAAACACGCACGTGTGATAAATTCTTTGTTTAGTCTGACCTGCCCAGGCTGTCTCCATCTCCCGACTTAATGAAGCTGATTATTATGTGTTCTCCGCTCTCCTCAAAGCTAGAGTTCCCAATCCCCAACTGACCTTCCTGGGCGACTTCCGGTAAAACCAGAAGTGCAGACCCCGACATGATGATGTCACTGGGAAGTGACATCATCACGTTGGGGCCGTTGGGGGTGATGCTCTGGTTTTGGGGCAAAACTCTGTGGTTCGAAGCCAAATTTACCATAGAGTTTTGCCCAAAAACCAGAGCATCACTCCAGCAGCCTGTGCTCACCAGTATAAATGGATTGGATAAGCTGATCTCCAACACGGACCATTCCTCTGTGACTATTCCATCACGGCCAGTTATTACCGCTATGCAAAACTACTACTGCCATCAGCATGGTCACTAGGAGGGCTTTTCTTGTAGAAAAAGCCCAGCAGGAACTGATTAGCATAATAGGCCACACCCAACAGCAGGAACTCATTAGCATATTAGGCCACACCCCTGACAGTGCAGCTCCCTCCCAGGATCGGCTTGAGGGAAGGAAGGCAGTTTCTGGATTGGCTTCCCCAGGTGCCCCGAGGAATGCGAGGAGGGGAGGTAGTTTAAACTGCCTTCCCTCCCTGGATCTGCTTGGCTTCCCCAGGCACCCCGCAGCTTGAGAGGTACCTGGGGAACTTGGGGGGGGGGGGAGAGGCTGTAGGCATAGCCAACTTGAAAGCCAGCCAGAGCTCTGTTCCTGCCCAAAAATAGCCCTGGTCACTAGCACTTTATGATTGTTTATAACTGTTTGATTAATTATGATGTTTTATGTGCTTTTAACTTCTTATGCAAGCCACTTTGAGCTTGCTTTGGTGAGGAGGGTGGGATATAAGTTGCACAAACAAACGAACAAGTAGACATTTGTGATCCGAGCCTCCGTTGAAAGGGAGGCCTCTGACTACACACCTAAGCGCTTCATGAGTGGCTTGATGTTAATGCCATACCATCAAGGGCTGGACATTGGCATCCCTGGGACCTTTTATAGTCAAGGTGTTCAATCTACCACTGAGTCACAGGCCTTCCCCTTCCATAGCATATGGTCATATGTCCACAGGAAGCTAACATATACTGAATCAACCCATTGGTCCATCTGCTTAAACCATCTACTCTGACAGATGGCCGCTCTTGGGTATACGCTATGTAAGGTCCTTTACATGGAGATATCTTTATATGGCAATACCAAGGACTGAACCTGCTAAACCATACTTTCCATCAGCTATGCATGCCTTCTCCACTGACACCCCCCACCTTGTGGAATGGCCACAAACTATGCGAAACTGAATCATTCCAGAGGGCTGTTCTACCTAGGTAATAGGATAGTGTAACCCCGAGCTAGGAATGGAATGAGCCCGGAAGGGGTGGAGCCTCTAGATGTGGAATGGCGTGGAATGTGTGGAAAGCAGAGGAGGGAAGCCAGACTGCCCTGCTGGGGAGCTTGAACCTTAATCCTAGGCTCTGAACACCTTGTTTCAGGTCACTATGCTTTATGGATGGAAACTGGTAAGGGAGGGAGACTTTTGTTCCTCATTGTAAGTTTTAGAATGATTGTTTCAGGGCTGTGTGATCCAATGGGGAGTTCATTTTGGACCTCCATCTTGGAAGCCGGTGCACCAAGGGTTCAGCTGGAGACTTCTTGGGCCACCAACAAGAGGAAGAAGAAGAAGAGAAGAGATTGGATTTATACCCCACCCTTCACTACCCAAAGGAGTCTCAGAGCGGCTTACAATCTCCTTTCCCTTCCCCTCCCTACAACAGACATCCTGTTAGGCAGGTGGAGATGCGAGACCTCTCTTGAGAACTGCCCATGAGAGAACAGCTCTGAAAGAATTTATGACTGACCCAAGGTCACACCAGCAGCTCCACATGGAGGAGTGGGGAATCAAACCCAGTTCTCCCAGATTAGAGTCCATGCTCTTAACCACTACGCCAAACTGGCTCTCATAAGAGATGAAAAGAGATGACCTTTGGGGGTGGCAAGCTGTGAAGGAGGGAAACATCAGCTGTTTGGACTTTAAAAGATCACTTTAAAAGATGCTGTATTGGAAGAAGTGAGCACTGACTCACAAAAGCTCATACCCAGCCACAAATTGTCTTTGTCTTTAAGGTGCTACTGGACTCTTGTTTTTTTTTTCTGCTGCTACAGACAAACACAGTTACCCATCTTGACTGTTCTGTTGTGTCACAAAGATCTATGCTTTTGTTACATAATACAATGTTCAGTGAAGAGTAAAAATGTTTTATTCTCTTTGAATTATTGCAAGATTCCTTCCGAGTTCTGCCCCATACAACCCACAAACTGAGGTTACAGTAAAGGTAAAGGTTTCCCTTGCTCGAAAGCCAGTTGAATCCAACTCTACAGGGTGGTGCTCATCTCCATTTCCAAGCCGAAGAGCCAGCGCTGTCCAAAGACTTCTCCGTGGTCATGTGGCCAGCATGACTAGATGCTGAGGCTCACAAAACACTGTTACCTTCCCACCAAAGCAGTACCTATTTATCTACATGCAGTTTCTTGCTTTCGAACTGCTAGGTTGGCAGGAGCTGGGACCAGAGATGGGAGCTCACTCCGTCATGCAGCACTCGGGTCTCAAACTGCTGAACTACTGACCTTCCGGTCTGCATCTCAGCACCTTAACCTCTGAGCCACCATGGCCTCTGAGGTTACAGTAGCACTGTACAAAAGATGCCACAAAACTACTTGGATAAATAATTAGGGTCTGTGGTCTATACTACTGTGTATAGTTTGCGGTCAGTTGGATCCTATGATATAATTTTGCACCATTTAATGTGCCATGTTAACACATGTCTTGCTTCAGCTGTTTTTTAGACTTCTGGTTGATTCAACAACACCGATCCTATTGCACTGTTTATTGGCTGTCCCATCCGTTGATTGCAGTGACTCATTCTTTGTCGTCCACCTTGAGCCCAATGAGAAAGGCCAACTAGAAATAATATTAAAAAGTCCCAAGGGACTGCCTTTCCCCATACGTCCCTCATAGAGCACTGTGTTCAGGGACCCAAAACTGGTTGGCCCTCCCAGGCCCCAAAAACGCCAGGCTGGCGATAACCAGGGCCAGGGCCTTCTCAGTGGTGGCTCCATACCAGTGGAATGAGCTCCCAGAAGAGATCAGGGCCCTGCGGGACCTCTTACAGTTCAGCAGGGCCTGCAAGTCGGAGCTCTTCCACCAGGCCTTTGATTAGGAGCTGCACCAAACGTCTGAGCAGTGACCCTGTGCCCTGGTCTACATCCTACAACTTACCGCCTGTGTCCACCGTGTATATAAACAGATCGACTGAGCTGGTGTAAGAATACCACCATGACTGCCGCTTACATAATACTGTTTAATACTGTTCAGTTTTGAAACTTTTGCTCTCACACTTTAGTTGAATTTGTTCCAGCACTTTAGGGCAGCTAATCATTTAATGGTTTGTGATGTTTTATGAATGGTTTTAATTGTAGTTATATGTGTACTTTCATGTACTTTTATGTAAGCTGCCCCGAGCCTGCCTGGGCGGGGAGGGCAGGGTATAAATTGAATTAAACAAACAAACAAACAGGATACTCTACTGCTCTTAACAGTGATGCTGGTTCCTCTCCCTCCGTTGTCTCCAGCCAAGCTCCTTCTAACAGCAGCCTGTGGAGTTTTTAAAAACCGTATTTCACTCTACCGTGTCCCTGGTTAATGATGCAAAAATCCAAAGGGGACAGGAAAAAAGCTCCTCCACCCTTCCGCATTCAAGTCTGCTGTTCTCTGAGCTTTCCCTGCTAACCACCCCAGAATATGGATGACTTCTCTCTACTCCCATCTCTCATTTTCTACAGCCCCGAACACCTGTTTACCAAATGTTAATTGCAGATAATGAACGATCCATTATCGCCAGTTACCATTTCACCTGTTCCATTTACAAATCTCCAGGATTTGCGGGCTTCCCCATGGCATGTGTGGGGGGAGCATATCCCAAAGTGATAAAGAGGGACAAGCTCTCCAATTAACTCCTCACATGCCAGGTCATCTGGGGTTCTCCAGCGGGGCGGCTCAGTTTTTCTACTCTGCTTTTACCAAACACTGATATTCGGTAGGGGGAAAATGGCTTAAACCCCCTCCCCATATGCCTTCCTCAAGGCAAGAGACATTCAGAGCTGGTTTGCCATTGCCTGCCTCTGCATCCTGTCCCTGGAATTTCTTGGGGGGAGGGATCTCCCATCCAAATACTTAACCAGGGCCAATCCTGCTTAGGTTCCAAGATCTGGTGAGACAGAGCTACCCTGGGCTATCCAGGTCAGGGCTGTACATGTCATAAGCCTTCCCCTGATGTTGCCTCCTGGCACTGGTTTTCAGAAGTTTATTGCCTTTGAATATGAAAGTTCCCTTTAGGGGTGCAGTCACACACACCAGATAAAGCGGGGGAGGGGAAGCCAGGCTATTTCCTCCGGAGGAATTTAACCCGCAGTTGCAAGATCACACCACCCTTTGAAGCTGTGGGTGCAGCCCGTCAGTGTGTGATCAGACGCAACTGTGGGTGAGTCAATTTTTTTGTGCCGTTTGTTTCCCATGTGCTTAAATGAGGAATCGATGGATCGCACCTCTGCACTGAGGGCTCCCTATGGAGTTTGCGATGATAAGCATACTGCAGAGGGGGAAAAAACAACGGCACAGAGTCAGGATGGCCTGGTCAGACCGTCCTGACAGCATGAGAGCGCGCTGGAGCAATCAGACACGGGAAAGTCCGTCCGTGGCCTGCCGCAACCCGTTTCCTACTGGATTTCCTGCGGTGTCTTTTAACTCTGCTTCTATGGTGGAGCAGGACAAGTTGCCGATGGCTGCGGGGCATTTCCCAGATGTTGTTGTCTGATCACTCCCTTTAAATCCACCTGGCATTCGTGCCTATGTCGGGTCTAATTGTGCGTATGATCACAGTCTAAGTTACCATGGGTAGTAGCCACTGACAGACTCCATGGAATCTGTCTATGATCCTATGCATGCTTACTGAGGAGCGAGTGCCCATAGAATTAAGTGGGGCATACGTATCAGTAAGTACATATCACAGTTGGCCAAATGGAATCCTAGTTTTGTGCAAGGTTGACACTGTTGGAAAAGAAGGCCTAGATGCTGTCTCAGGCTTCAGTCTCCAAGAGGGAGTTGCAAACAAGTCAGTGAGAGAGACAGGCAAACGATGGGTTTTCTTCCTGTTTACTCTCCTGTCTCTGTTCTTTGATGTAGACTGATAGATTACAAGGAAATTGCCTTCTTCCTTCCATTCTGCCTTCTCACACTCTCTCTTCTCTCACACACATCCACAATGAAGGCTGAATGCCTCTCTGCATCTGGGTCATCTAGTGTAGTTTAGATAAGTTCTGTTCCTGTCTCTTAGGTTTCACTATCTAGAATGCAGATCCTAAATAAAAGGACTATTATAAGTCTTGAAATGGAAAAGTGGCTCTGTGTCACCTTGTAACTCAGCTAGCCCACTGAGAACAAAGGGATTCTACTGTGTGTAGTCAAGGGCTGCAGACAGACGGGAAGCTTGCCGTGATATTGCGCTGCCTCTAATTGACTCAGTTTAAAATGTTGTGGGACATAACTGCCACACAGCACACCCTACTGTGGATTACCCATGGAGGCATCCCGTGGGAAAGCATCCACATTATAGTAGTGCATCAGCCATGGGGTGCACTGCAAAAACGGCCAAAAGTCATACGTGTGCATATGCGCATGTGCGCACATGGGCAATTTTTTTTTAAAAAGCCACTTCTCTAGTGGCAGAACAAATCTGCAGGCTCAGACTGCCACATCCATTCTGTGCATGCTCTCCCATGTTCAAACAGCCGGCCATGTGCGATGAATGCGTGAGGAAACAAAAACTTAACTTTGGAGGTGGTAGGTTTTTAACCCAGCTCCAAGTCATCCTCTGACGGGGTGAGTACACCCAGGGAATGCCTGACAGCTGTGGCTGTGTGAACAGGCCCATTTAATTCAGTTTTGAAAGGTGCCTATATCGGGCCAAACTGCCAGTCTGAACGCAGCCAAGGTATACACTCTGCTAAATTGAGAAGGGATACTGGACTATCTCACCAGTTACTCCCAACAAACACGATATTAAAACATCTGCTCTAGAAGGTTTTCCCCATTTTCCCTTCAAGGTTCTGAAGAATGGCTTCTCTTTTTAGCCTTGTGCATTTGGGTCAGAATGTGTGCATGGAGGGGGCTGAGCTACTGGTTCCAGCCTGACTCAGATGTGCAATATCGGGGGTCATGGCTCAGCAGCAGAGCCTCTGCTTTGCAGGCAGAAGGTCCCTGGTTCAGTCCCAGACATCTGTTAAAAGGATCAGGTAAGAGGTGATGTGACAGACCTCTGCCTGAGACTCCGGAGCGCCCCTGTCGGTCATGCTCAGAGCCATAGGCCATATAAGGCATCTAAGCTTCGTATGTTCATGCAAGAATTTTTTTGGGGGGGGGGGAGGGAGATATTCAAGGTTAGAAATCTACTGCGTTCTCCCACTCGTGGGGCAAGCCAGGAGGCCCTGCTATGACAAAGGCTGAAAAGCAAAGATCTTCTGGGTGCCGGTCCAGCAAGCCTAGCAAGAAAAGTTCATATTTTTTCCTGCTGCTTCAGCGGTCTCTGCCACTGGGAGTATCTTAGCCCGCATCCGTCGGGGAAAATTAAAACATCTCTGGTCATTTGCTGGAGCTTGCCTGATCTAATTTCCAGCAGATTCTTCCCAGAAGCAATTAAAACATGCCGCACGGAGCTGCTGCTTAAGTGGACAGGGCTTTTTTTTTTTTTTTTTTTTTAAATGATAGTCCTATTGCGGATCTAATAGCAACAAAAAGCTCATAAATGCTCTGAATTTAACAAGCTCCATTGTGCTTCGCTGGGTGCGAGCTCTCATTCAGATGAGATATTTGTGGGCCCTTTGTCCTCCCCCATTCTTCCCCAGGAACACTCCCCCGCCCACCCTGGGGGAGGACGCTGCATTTGAAATTAGCGAAAGCAGGGGAGAATTGTGTCCCCCTTGGGCCTTTGCATTATGAGAATGCCTAGATAAAGATGCCATTTTATTAATTGGAGATCCTTCCGCAGGGAATGGTAACATGGCGGCAGCGGGGTGGAGTGGGGGTTGCAAAGAACAGGGGGGAGAGCTAATCGTTGCAAGGAAGGCTAGGGTTGCCAGCCTCCAGGTGGGGCCTGGGGATCTCCTGGAATTACATCTCAGCTCTAGGCGACACCAATTGATTTCCCTGGAGGAAAGGACTGCTTTGGAGAGAGGCGTCGGACTCATTTATTACGAGGGTCGGATCTGACATAAATGTCACATTGTCGGGCCGGGCCATGTGCACTAGAAAATGTAACACCAGGTACCAGAGATATAAACTGTATGAAGGACAGCAGCTGGTAAGCTCTGAGTTGGTGTATCCTCACTGCAAGGCCCCATAGGCTGGGAAGAGGGTGCAAAGGAAAACCCATATGGGCAGACTGGAGAACCAGCAGTGCAGCACTGGGCAGGTGCTCCACGCCACTTGACTGCTGTAGACGAGGTTGTCCCACCATGTCCCACAATTGGAGTGGCTCCGCCCATTCCCCTCAAAACACTAGTTGCTCACGGGCCCCATGAAAGCTCTGGATGGGCTGGTTCTGGCCCCTGGGCCTTATGATTGACACCCCTATTGTATGGCATACTCCACAGAGCATAGTCTCCACCCCCCAAATCTCCAGGAATTTCCTAACCCAGAGCTGGCAACCTTAAGTTGGACCCTGGAAGGGCCATGGTGGTTGCTTAGGACTCGGTGCCTGTGGACTCCTGTCCTTAGGGTCACCACCTTTCCCCCTGGCTGTGCTCCTGTGTCTTTATAGCTTTGGCCTTGTTGCATCATGCGAAAGGCGTCACATCCAGATTGGCTAGGGCAACAGGTGTGGGAAATGACTGGGTCCTAACCACTGTTCCCTCTAAGGTGAGTTAGTGTGAGCTAGCTCAGTTTTTTAGCCTCTGGCTCACACATTTTTGTCTTACCTAAGGAAGGATGGCTCCAGAGCAAACTAATTTATGTAGTAGCCAAATCCCTTACTCACAAGTTTAATGCCAGTAGCTCACAAAGTAGAATTTTTGCTCACAGGACTCCATAGCTTAGAGGGAACATTGGTCCTAACAGACCATTGGGTTTTATTTATGAATCAGGAGCAAGGCTCCTTGCACGAGTTTCTGGGCCAGCTTCTCTCCCCCCCCCCCAAATCTATATTAATATAGATTTTGCTCACAGGGATCATTGGGGTTGGTGTCGAAGAGGAAAAAGAAATCTTGCTCGCAAGCCGGATTTGGGATTTGGAGCTTGGCTTTGCTCGTTCCATAATCTTCACCAAAGCTCCGTCAGAAGTTGGTCTACAGGTGGGGGATTCTGAGCTGGCTTGCAAATGGTCTGAAAGACTAACTGAGCCATTGTATGTGTGTGCGGCGGAGGTCTCGCAGTAGCGAGGACGGGCAGCACTTGCAAGGGCTTGAGAGAGGCCAGTGACGGGAGAGAAAGATTGAGAGGCATTGTCGTCCTCTCTGTGGGTGGGGATTTGGAAAGCAATCAAGTTGTCACCATTATGGGCAGCCTTGGGGAGGCGGGTTGTGCTGTGGGCATTTCATACACTCCAACTGTCCCTATTTGTCAGGGATGGTCCCTGTCTTCAGATCCTTCTTCCTGGTAAATGACTACCCCTGTTTCCCTGTTGGCCATTATTTATCGTGGAGACTTTCACCCTGCCTTTGACCATGCGTAAAAGGCCGTCAAGTTCCAGCTGACTTATTGCAACCCCATAGGGTTTTCAGCACAGGGGACAAACAGAAGTGGTTTGCCGTTGCCTGCCTATAGGTAGAAGAAGAAAAGAAGGAGAGGAGATTGGATTTATACCCCACCCTTCATTTGGAGTCTCAGAGTGGCTTACAAACTTCTTTCCCTTCCCCTCCCCACAACAGGCACCCTGTGAGGGAGTTGGGGCTGAGAGAGCTCTGACCGAAACTGCTCTTTTTCAAGAACAGCTGTGCCAGAACTATGGCTTGCCCAAGGTCATCCAGCTGGTCCAAGTGGAGGAGTGGGGAATCAAACCTGGTTCTCCCAGATTAGAATCCGCGCACTTAACCACTACATCAAACTGGCTCTGAGGGCTGCCAACTTCCAGGTGGTGGCTGGAGATCTCCTGGAATTACAATGGATCCCTTTCCTTTCCACTCTAGAAGGTCATAGAAGCGCCAGGCAGATGGTTGAGACAGCAAAGTTTCCATCTAATTTGGCCTTCCCCAGGCCCCCTTCCCCCCCCAAATTCATTGCGCTGTGTTCCGGCTTTTTACTAACACAGCTTGTACAACTTCACCTGGATAAATTGTATTAGTGCCTATGTCACAATTTTCGATTGCTATTATTTTTAATTGTTTTAATAATTAACTATGATATTGTTCTCAATGTGTTGTTACTGGCCCTGAGCCTTGCTGTGCAGGTGAGGGAGGGTTAGAAGTCTAATAAAATAAATAAATTAAATAAATAGATCTGTGATCCTGAGCAGCAGAAAAATTTCTCAATCGGGGCAGAGTGGGGGGTCTGGTGGCAGGGGACCCCCGCCTCCAAGAGGAAGGTGAGGTTGGTTCCCCGTTCCTTATTTGTTCCTTATTCACCTCCTCAAAGCAGCCAGGTGAGCTGAGTCACCTGGAGATCAGTTGTCGTCCCAGGAGATCTCCAGCCACCACCTGGAAGTTGGCAACCCTATGAGAGCCGAACTGATTTCAGGATCCGCTCCCTCCCCCAGACTCTCAGTGGAGCATGGAGACATCATTCCTGAAGGGCCATGTTCCCTCTAAACCGGGCATGTGAGCGGCCACTCATTAACACAGGAAGCCCCGTTCGGCAGCAGTCTGGAGTCACGCAGGGTCTTGCACTGCCCATTGCCCATTTTAAGATTACAGCAGTTCTATTCTGCTCGGGATGTGCATTGCTTCACTCAGTGGGGGGGGGGGGGATTAGAGGGAACATTGCCTGGAAGGCACCTGCCTTTGAATGCATGCGCATGAACACGAATGTGCCAAGCGCGCATAGCCTGCTGCTTCATGTCTTGCAGCTGCCGAAGTATACTTTTGAATGCTTGAATTTTTGAATGCATATGGTGTTTGGCTCTGGGTTGGAAAATTCCTGTAGATTTGGGGGTGGAGCTTGAGGAAGACAAGGTTTGCAGAAGAGAGGGGAGGGGAGGGTGTGGTATATTTATTGTGTCTCTCTGTGTGTGTGATGTCCCCCCCCCCCCCCCCAATATCTGTGTGATTTAGTTTGGTTCTATTGGGTGGAGCTCTTGTTTCGGTTTCCAGTTTTGCACATCCACTGTTGCTGTCAGTTGTGAGGGCTGATGTTTTGAGGCAGCTTGTCTCTGCTGAATGGGCCTGAGAACCAGTGCCCGAGGGAGTACTCCAACCTGGGAACCCACAGCCAAAAGGGGGACATGACGGAGGGAACTCAATACCATGGAGTCCACCCTCCAAAGCAGCCATTTTCTTCAGGAAAACTGATCCCCGAGATCTGGGGATCAGTTGTAATTCTTGGAGAACTCCACTCATCACCCCACCCTGCCCCCCCAGAGATGGGCTAATTAGTAACTTTGTCCAGCAAGGAGTCCAGCAGGGCCACTAGGGAGGAGATTAAATGGCTGGTTTTTTAGGATTGCCAACTCCAGGTTGGGAAACACCTGGAGATTCTGAGGGTGGAGCCTGGGGAGGGCGGGGTTTGGGGAGGGGACGGACCTCAGCAGGGTCCGGTGCAATAGGATCTCCCTTCCTAAGCAGCTATCTTCTCCAGGGGAACTGATCTCTGTAGTCTGGAGATCAGCTGTAATGCTGGAAGGCTCTCCAGACACCACCTGAAGGTTGGCAGACCTACGAATGTTTTTTGTTTCTGCTCAGTTCCAGCAGAGGTCATAGTCATTGGGTCACCACTTTCCTGCAGCTGTCCCTGCACATTCCTTTATTGTATTTCAAGACCACTTCTATCTTACACACCAGTGTTGTGACATTGGCACACACCATATACAATGATAGGGTTGCCGGTCTCCAGGCAGGGGTCCTTGATAAAATGTTCCACGAGATCTCAGGGGATTGCACTGTGGGAAAGACCTCAGTTAGCCCTTGAACAATGGGGGAAAACTCGCATTTTTGTTTCCCAGTGAACGAAACCGACTAAACTTGTTCATCCCTTGAGGATGAGAGCAAGAGATGTTGCTTTGATTTGGCTTTGGTGGAAATGAAGGGCCGTGTGATGTTCCTTTGTGCAGAGCACAGGAGTCCTTCAGATGGGGCAGTAGAGCTAGTAAGGCTCGGCAGGTCAGCTGCTGCATCTTTCCTTTTGGCTGCTTGGCTGCTGTCTCTTGATTTACCCAGAATGCTATTCTTGGGGATTTCTTCCTTCCAGCTAATGCCTCTCTTTTTGCTTCTTTCTCTAACCACCCTGAGGGCGGGACATGCTCTTGGCTCTCGCTACCCTAGATAGCTAGAATGTTTTTCTCAACTTTTTCTATCCACTATAGAGTTCAGTTCCAAGCAAAGCAAAAGCGACAAGACCCTTGCAAACTCTGTGCCTAAAGCAGAATCCCTTTTCTGCAGCCCAAACCAAACTTTAAATCCCAACACTAATTCCTAGCTATTTGGAATATACCTGTAGACTTTGTGTCATTTTGAATTTTGCCAGAGCTGGGTTGGCTCCATCACTAAGAGAAGAGGGAAGAAGAAGGAAGGAGGAGGAGGAGGAGAAGGAGAAGGAGAAAGAGATTGGATTTATACCCCAGCCTTCACTACCCAAGGGAGTCTCAGAGCAGCTTACAAACTCCTTTCCCTTCCCCTCCCCACGACAGACACCCTGTGAGGTAGGTGGGGCTGAGAGAGCTCTGAGACAACTGTCCTTGAGAGAACAGCTGGTACAGAGCTATGGCTTGCCCAAGGTCATCCAGCAGCTGCAAGTGGAGGAGTGGGGAATCAAACCCGGTTCTCCCAGATTAGAGTCCGCACACTTAACCACTACACCAAACTAGCTCTGATGAAGCCCTAAGAAATGGCAAAACAACCTAGGCGTGCCGTCGCTGCTCCTTTAGTTCATGCTCCAGCTAGTCTGGAGCCCACGCCATCTACTGCAATGTTTTTTTGGGGGAACTCTTCTCTGCATCATGAAGGCGGCGGCATCCTTCTAAAGCGAGACTTGAACTTCCAAGGACTATTGGACCACTTATTCAACCGGCACAGATGCCATTTGTGCACGGTGGCGGAACCATTCGCTATACTTATTCTTTATGATTGTAAGTAGAACTGTGTAAGAAGGCGGAAGACTCAAGTGTGATTTGTACAGCGTGACAGATGATCTTGGTTACTCATTTGCACAGCCTCCAGGTGGTGGCTGGAGATCTCCTGGGATTACAATTGATCTCCAGCTGACAGAGGTCAGTCTCCCTGGAGAAAATGGCCACTTTGGAAGCTGGACTCTAGGGCATTGTACCCCACTGAAGCCCCTCCCCTCCCCAAACCCTACCTTCCTCAGGCTCCACCCACAAAGTCTCCGGGTATTCCCCAATCCAGAGCTAGCAACCCTAGCCCAAACTGATTGGCTGCGTGACCCCATGATGTCATCTCATTAGCAACCTGATCCCTCAGCTTGCCTACCTCCAGGCAGCACCTGGAGATTTCCCATTCTTACCACTGATCTCCAGATGACAGAGATCACTTCCCCTGGAGAAAATGGCTGCTTTGGAGGTGGACTCTATGGCACCGGACCCTGCTGCTGGCAGCCCTGCCCGGGAATCTTCCACAAGGTGCCTGGAGTTTCACAAAGGAACAAATGCCGAATACAAATTAAATAGATACATATGTTTACGATGCACAGGCCTTCGAGGATGTTCGTCACATTCCCATTTTAGGGCTACGCCAAAATTTCACCCACATTCACTTCAGATGCTTTTTTTTTTTTCTAGATGTCCAGTTTGTTTTTCAATTTTACCTTTCTGGTACCGTTATCCTCACTTTCATTCCTGCTGGCTGCCCTTCTTGGCAGCTGCTTCAGTGCCATTTTTAAAGGGCTTTCCTATTTGCTGGTCTCTATAATCCAGCCAATCTGGGATTAGAGTTGCCAACTCTGGGCTGGGAAATACCAGGAGATTTTGGGGGGTGGAGCCTGGGGAGGGTGGGATTTGGGGAGGGTTTGGAGAGGGGAGGGACCTCAGCAGGGCACAACGCCATAGAGGCCACCCTCCAAAGCAGCCATTTTCTCCAGGGGAGCTGATCTCTGTCAGCTGGAGATCAGTTATCATCCCAGGAGATCTCCAGGCCCCGCCTGGTAGCTGGCAACCCTAGCTCGCCCCCCCAAACACTGACTAAACCTAATTTCAGCATGGTCCTTGCAGTGGTGTCTCAACAATGCATTCCTCAGTTGAAAGGACCATTGTGAATTCATTTCTCAGAAACTCGTGTGACTGCCAGACGTTTTCTCAGAAACTTTCCCACTCAGTATTCAAGGCACTTCCGCCGAATTGATGTTGCTGCGGATGACATATGTGAGATCCGCTCCGCTCTGTAAAATGTCACATGAAACAAATTCCACGCTGTTGCTAACCCAATCCTGAAAGGTACCGCTGTAGCTTCTTACATTCTTGCCATCCAATCTCCTTTTGAATTCACTGCTGCGAAGAGGAGACAAGATGTACCTTTCATTCAAAAAGAAGGCCCGCCATTGTCGCTCGGCTTACAAGCAAGAGCGGATAGTTGGCTCATTCTTGGGGGTTGGAGAATCAGAAGAAATCTGTTATCGTTCAGGAAGAAAGCAACTGTATTCTGCATAGCCAAGTGGAAGGAGCCGCCATTAAAAAAAAGATAGAATGCAGAGAGGAGGAAAGAATAGCCATCTAAGCCTTCCAATTCGCTGGGGGGACTTTTGTACAATACCGGATCTCAAAATTGCTTTGGTCCCTGTGCAAGAGCCTGAAGCCAAAGAAATATTCCATTCCCCCTGTTCAACAGTGGAGGTCTTCTTTTAGAGACACAGGCACAAGTTCTGTGCCAGGAGCCAATGGGATGGGGGTCGGCCCACCCATTAGCCAGCCTGAATGCGATTTGTAGACTATAGACTGTAGAAGCAATCAGCAGCCAAAGGAGTAATGGGCCTGTACTGGTGTAGCTTCCCCAGGAAACATGGGCTGGGGTCCAGCATGGCAGGTCACAGGCAAAGTTGCAGAAAGTGACTAAAGTCCAGTCCCAAATTCAGGGGTTCTAGACAGCAGGCTTACCAAAGTCCAGTCAAGGAGTTCCAAGCAGCAAGTCCAAGTCCAGTCCGAAGTCAGGGGTTCCAGAAAAGCCTGATGTCAGGTACAGTCTGAGGTTCAAGGTTGCAGAGGTCCGTTAGTAGCAAGGCTGGTTGATCCGTAGCAAAGTGTACTCGTTGCATCCACAAACTCCTGCTTCTCCCAGCTGAATTTATAACCAAGTCTTAATGAGCTAAACTCCTAGCCAATTCCTTGGCAGTCATCCTGAAACTACTCATTCGTCTCTGCAGTTGGCAGCTGATGATGGGCCATAAGTCTCCCACTACTTCTCCTTTCTTGGCCCTCTAAGCGTGTCTGACAGCATTGGTGCTGCAAGGGTGTGGGTGAGCTAGGTGGGCTGGGAGTGGCTTCTGAAGCCTTGTTTACTGCTTTAGAGCTGCAAGGTATTGGCTTGGTTTCAGCTGCAGGCTGTGATTCCTGATCAGCCAGTAACCTGATCTCTTGTTGTTTTCCTTCTGGCTCAGAGCCAGCTGCACCCATCTATTCAATTACCGGCTGAGGGCTAGCTAGTAGTTCTTCATCTGATAAATCTGAGCCATCACTCAGCACAAATTGATGACAGGGCCACTGGGAGGTTCCCTGGGACAAGAGGGAAGCTAGGCTTACCCATCTCCCAGTGGCAGCAGATAATCTCCTGCCCCAGTTCTCAGTCCTCCGCCCTCAATAATTTGAGAAGTTGGAGAAAAAATGGGGGTGGTGATAGTGGAATGGTATAGATGGCAACACACTAGGAATTTCCCCCAATCTCTATAGTAAAGATGATAGCAATTGGAGGGATTTCTACAGCATCACCCAGAAATGATGTTATATCCATGTGCTCTCCACCCTGAAGTAACATCACAATTTCCATGCCACTCTAGAAATGTCTCCAATCTTGGTGGTTAAGACCATAGAGATGGGGGAAATTCCTACAGTGTTACCCAGAAGTGGCATCGTTTTCCCTAAATTTCACCTTTGCAGGCCAGGGGAAGACCAGGCTAAAATACCCTGGCATTTGATGGCACAGGGCTGGCAACCTTATGGGATACCAACTTGGCTCCAGCCACCAAGCAGGTGTAGAGACCATAGTTGCTTCAACCTCTGGCCTCTCCAGTTACAGGATCTCAGGTAGATCCTGGAGAGCATGAGAGTATTGTCTACTCTGGTTTCTTCTCAACCAGAGCAGTCAATACTGAACTAGATAGACCAATGGTCTGACACATTATGAGGTACCTCAAATCTGTGAGTGTGGCTTTCTCATCCTTGTACTGCTGCCCGTGCTGGCTCTGTTGACCTTACAGAGAGGGCAGCCAAAAATAACAGGAGGAAAAGAAGATAGCACCCAAGCAAGACCAACTGTTCTCCCCCCCCCCCCCCCCAAATCCCCATGTGGCTTTTCCAGCAGATTCTGCTAGGCCCTGCCAAAGTAGCAGAACTTTGGGAATCAAATTTAATCGTGCTGCATCTGGAGTGGTTGATGGATCCAGGCATAATGGGTACAGGGGTGGATAAGGATTATCCACCTCCCTATAGAGGTTGATTGGAAGAAGCCAAGGGAAGAGTAGTACTTCATGCAGAGACAGAACCACTGACTCAGAAGGGGTCATACAGGCCATCTAGTCCAACATCCTGCTCAATGCAGGATCAGCCTAGAACATCCCTGACAAGTGTTTGTCCAGCTGCTGCTTAAAGACTGCCAGGGAGGGGGAGCTCACCACCTCCTCGAGGCAGCTGATTCCACAGCTGAACTACTCTTAATTCCCCCCCTCAACATTCAGCAGGTGTCTTTCTGCCCATAATTTAAACCCATTATTGCGAGTAATGCTCCCTCTCAGCTGTGGAACCTTGTGAGCAAAAATTCTACTTTGTGTGCTACCAGCATTAAAGTTGTGGGCAAGTGATTTGGCTACTGCAGAAATTAGTTTGCTCTGGAGCTGTCCTTCCTGAGCGAAGACAAAAAATGTGTGAGCCGGAGGCCAAAAAACTGTGAGCTAGCTCACACTCACTCAGCTTAGAGGGAACACTGATTGCGAGTCCTACCCTCTGCTGCCAACAAGAACAGCTCCCTGCCCTCCTCCAAGTGATAGCCCTTCAGATACTTCAAGAGAGGAATCAGGTCTCCCCTTAACCTCCTCTTCTCCAGAATAAACATTCCCAAATCCCTCAGCCTTTCCTCGTAGGCAGGGGTCATTTCATAAAAAAGAGGTGGAGGAGCATATTAGCATAACTCATTAGCATAACTTATTGACATATGCCACACACCCTGACATCACCGGAAGTGTGTCAGAAGGCAACACCCACCACTCAGGCTCCACCCCAAAAATCTCCAGGTATTTCCCAACTCAGAGCTGGCGAGCCAGCTTGACACTTTGACTAAAGCCACTTTAGGTTTCCTTTGCTCTTACAGGGAAGCTCCCCTACAACAAGCATGAAAACACAGATCAAGTTAGTATGCTTTTGCTTTTCTCCGCAGCACATCACCATATGTGCTCGCTCCTGGGCTTGTTACTCCCGGAACGGCATTCCGGCTCGTTCCTGCTTGAAATAACCTCTGCTCATAGGGCTTGGTCTCCAGGCCCCCCATAATCTTCATCACCCTCCCTTGTATATGCTCCATTCTGTTCCCATCCTCTTTGCAGTGAGACAACGGGCAGTTTCTTCTGTGGGTATGGACTCAAAATAGGCTTTAAAACCCCCACAAAACCCTTGTTTTCATAGCGCATTGTAGGAATGACTGATCCATGGGGTCTTCCTGTTGTTTGCATCATGGAAATAACGCATACTGTCTTTCGGTTCCCACTCTTCTGAATAGCAGGGAGTTCTGAGCGCCTCTGTGAGGTCAGCTTTCTTTGAAGTAACGAGAGTACTTCTCATGTTCGTTAAAGCCGAATGCATTTATTTTCAAATGAAGAAGAAATTCTTGGGTTTTCTATTTTTTTTTTTTACGTTTCTGTTGCAAAGCAATGAAAAGGGGAAATAAAAATACATTTCAGCATCTTGACAACTAGACCAAAATACATTTTTATGTCACTCAAGTTGAAGGACAAGCCAGCCACCCAAGCCATAAACACCAGGCACTTCCAATGTCTTAATACCAGGAGAAAATACATGAAACACTAAGCATGATTTCAGTTTTCTCCTTCCTGATGTTTCAGTCCCCCCAGTGTTTTTACTTGTTCCTCCCACAGGCCACTGCTCCATCTAGCTCAGAATTGTCTACTCTGATTGGCTGATGCTTACCAGAATCTTAAGAATTGCGGAAGAGTGTTGTGCAATGGTTAGAATGTTGGAATGGAAGGGAGGCCCAGGTTGAAATCCTTAGAGAAGATGAGAACGTAACAAAACTTGGATGGAACTTAGCTGTCAATATGCTCTAAGCTCAGATACAGTTCCTTGTCAACACCCTTTTCTTACTCCTTCCCCAGGGGTTCTTCTGTGATGGCACTACAAGATCTCAGAAGCAGGGTTGGCCCTGGTTAGTACTTGGATGGGAGACCGCCGAGGGAGTCCAGGGTCACGATGTAGAGGCAGGCAATGGCAAACCACCTCTGAGAGAGCCAGTCTGGTGTAGTGGTTAAGTGCGCGGACTCTAATCTGGGAGAACCGGGTTTGATTCCCCACTCCTCCACTGGCACCTGCTGGATGACCTTGGGCAAGCCATAGCTCTGTACCAGCTGTTCTCTCAAGGACAGCTTGGGAAAGAGCTCTCTCAGCCCCACCTATCTCACAGGGTGTCTGTTGTGGGGAGGGGAAGGGAAAAGGAGTTTGTAAGCCGCTCTGAGACTCCGAGTGAAGGGCGGGGTATAAATCCAATCTCTTCTCTTCTCTTCTTCTGAAGGCCTCTTGCCTTGAAAACCCTACAGTGGTCAAGATGGTGGAAAGGGCTGTCAAGTCACAGCTGACTTATGGTGGTCCCACAGAGTTTTCAAGGCAAGAGACAGTCAGAGGTGACTTGCCACTGCTTTCCTCTGTGTCACAACCCTGGTATTCCTTAGCTGTCATGCCTGCTCCAGACTCAGCCTCTGACCCAGTGGACTTGGCTCCTTTAACAGAAGAAGGTGCAAGTCTTGGGGAGTCAAGCCTGCAGCTAGGCCCATCTGAAGCTGATCAGGCTCTGTCCGGCCCAAGTTTATCACCTCCAGACTCTCCCCCACCTGTAAGCCGGCTGCGTGAATGGAGACGGCAAGAACTCAAAGTCAGGAGAAAAATAGCATGCCTACGGGGAACGCAATCTGTGAGTCCTGAGTACTAGCATGAGCCAGGACTGCAGGTAATGAGCTAACAAGCCAGCACGCTACTTTAGGAGACCAGCTGCTGTGAGCAAATCGTGCTGGCAACTTCGTTGGCAGGACCAAACTCTGCGTCTCGAACCCTCGGAACTGACTTGTCTCTCTGGCATCTGACCCGGCTTGTACTTTGACTCCCGTCTGCTCCTGGCTTTGTATTCTGGCATCCCTGACCTCGGCATTCTTGGACTACAGTATCAGCCCTGTCCCTTGGATTCAGGTTTGATTTACGGTTATGATCTCCGGCATGTCTTGACTCTGCTTGCTCTCTTAAATCACGGACTTGTGTGCACCTCTCTTGCTTGAACTGAACTCCCTGCTGACTCGGACTGTTGACAACGTCTCTTGCTTGCTGTGAACCTTGTGGCCCAGCCATGACATTAGCGATCTCCCATCCAAATACTAACCAGGGCTGACTCTACTTAGCTTCCCAGATCTGACGAGATTGGGCTAGCCGGGGCTATCCAGGTCAGAAAGGTTATCAACACACATGACATACATAAGGAGAAGGGATGTCTCCACCATACAGAAGGCTCTCTCTTGGTTGAGTTTCTCAGGTCCTTAAGAAGCAATGATTTTATTAGTCCAAAAAAGGGGGGTGGGAAAAGGTTTTGGCAACATAGCATGGTAAATATCTGAACTACTATTTCAAGTATAATCAAGATGATGTTGTTGTTGTTGCTATTATATGTCCTTCCCGGAGGGCTCAGGGCGGTGCACAACAGGTTGAAATCCAAATAAGTTAATTTCCAGTTTACAATAAAAGTAGCCGTGCTAGTAGAGGGCCTAAAATGGTGCTGTGTTCCCTCCTTCCCTTGGGCGGATCAGGGACTTGTCACAGAGGAGGCCAGTGTGAGAGCCACATGTGAAACCACTGCTGTCCTCAACTGAAGACCTGGTGGAACATCTGTTTTACATGCCCCAGTGGAACTGAACTAGGTCCCACAGGGCGCGGGTGTCACCAGGTAGAGAGTTCCACCAGGCCGGAGCCTGGTGACAATTATGGTTGAGGGTTGATGGTGGATGGAGGTTATGTATTCCTATGCCCGCTATATGTGTTATCTTATGGATGTTAGAACTGATGTCCAACTTGTACAATCGCTCATTGCTCAAAGCAACTTGCAAGTATAGGATTTAAATGCAGTGTCTCAGGTGCAACAGTAACTAAAACACCCCAAATCAATTATAAACGGCAAAAACAGACACCGCCACCTGGGTTAAAAACCTCATTTAAAAAACACCATTAAGACCCCTGAAAATTTCCCCAAAAGGCCTGCAAAACAAGAGGCAAATGTAACTTCTGGGGACTTACGATCAACGTGAACAGGGGCCTTGCGCTGCCATCCCGAGCAGAGTTATACCCTTATAAATCCATTGCAGTCAATGAACTCAGAAGGGTGTAACTCTGCCGAGGACTGCACCATTCTCCTCCTAATTATAACCGTAATGTTCATCTGTCAAGTGCCCTGACTCCAGGCCTCCGTTGATCACCCTTCACATTACCAACCCCCTCACCCTTTTAAATGGAAATGCCGGGAGGTTGAACATATTCAGCTGTATTCTACCAATGAGCTCCCCTGCACTTGCTAAATGTCTTCTGGAAGGGTCAGTTCCTGTACGAATCTTCCCCTTTGTGTTGCCAGCCCTCCCCCTGGCCACTGGCAGAAGGAGGTAAGGTTGCCAGCTCCAGGTTGGTAAACTCCTGGAGATATGGGGGTGGAGCCTGGGGAGGACAGGGACCTCAGAGGGGTACAATGCCACAGAGTCCACCCTCCAAAACAGCCATTTTCTCCAGGGGAACTAAGTCTAGAAATGAGCTGTAATGTCAGGAGATCCCCAGGCCCCACCTGGAGGCTGGCATCCATATCTTCTTGGAACAAAAGCTGATCAAGGCTAGCACACAGGGACCAGAGGTGGTCTTTCAGTTATGCTTATATGTCCAAAAAGTAACTGGTGTAGTGGTTAGGAGTGTGGACTCTAATCTGGGAGAACCGGGGTTGATTCCCCACTCCTCCACATGGAGCTCCTGGTGTGACCTTGGGTCAGTCACAAGTACTCTTGGAGCTGTTTGCTCATGAGCAGTTCTCAAAAGAGCTCTCTCAGCCCCACCTACCTCACAGGGTGCCTGTTGTGGGGAGGGGAAGGGAAAGGAGATTGTAAGACGCTCTGAGACTCCTTCGGGTAGTGAAGGGCGGGGTATAGATTCAATCTCTTCTCTCTTCATCTATTTAGAAGAAGAAGAAGAGATTGGATTTATACCCCACCCTTCACTACCCAAAGGAGTCTTAGAGTGGCTTACAAACTCCTTTCCCTTCCCTTCCCCTCCCCACAACAGGCACCCTGTGAGGTAGGTGGGGCTGCAAGAGCTCTGACAGAAACTGCTCTTTTTCAAGAACAGCTGTGCCAGAACTATGGCTTGCCCAAGGTCACCCAGCAGGTGCAAGTGGAGGAGTGGGGAATCAAACCCGGTTCTCCCAGATTAGAGTCCGTGCACTTAACCACTACACCAAACTGGCACCCAGGTGGTGGCTGGAGACCTCCTGGGATTGCAACTGCTCTCCAGACTACAGAAATCGGTCCCCTTGGAGACAAAATGGCTGCTTTGGAGAATGGACTCTATGGCATTATACCCCATCGAAGACCCTCCCCTCCCTAAACCCCACACTTAACCACAACACCAAACTGGCTCTCTTTAGCTCAAAACCAATCTCTTGAATTGGGCCTGGAAACAACCTGGGAGGCAATGTCATTGCTATTGGATTGGTATTCTAGACCCATGACAGCAGCTCCCAGAATATCCTTGTCGTTCAGTTTGACCAAACCAATACAGTGACCGGATGTGTGATGCAAAGCCATGTGTGCACGAGAGGAAAACCTGTCACCGATATTGATAAAAACCGCGTTTAATTCACCCTTCCTCTGGTTTATCACCTGCCTCGTCAGTCACCACCATGTCCACCCCTGTCTTGGTGCGCTCTGAAGCACTGACAGCAAAAATGAAAAAATGCTGACATCCCAAAGGTGCTCGCTGTTCAGTCTCAGAAGAAGCGCAAGCCGCGGGTATTTGCCGTTCTTTAAAACAGCAAACACTGAACTACTCGAAACAACGGCTTGTGCCTGGTTAGGGAAAAAAATGTTGACAGAACAAGAATTAGTAAAATATCAGGAGAGCATTAAGACCGAGGAAATGGATTCACGAGGATTTGAAGTACAATCTTAAAAACAGATTCACATCCTTCCAAGCTTTATTTGGTTATATTTTTAAATTTTCTTTTTGTTTGGGGTAACTAATTTCTTTTTTAAAAAAACTTCCCAAGTCTTCCACTAAGAGAGTGTTGGGTAGAAAGCTGTTGGGGTTGCCAACTTCCTGTTGTGGCCTGGAATTACAACTGATCTCCAGAACACAGAAATTACTTCCCCTGGAGGAAAAATGGCTGCTCTGGAGGGTGCACTCTATGGCATTATATGTCCCACGGAGGCCACTCCCTTCTCCAAACTCTGCTCTTCTCAGGCTCCACCCCCAGAACTCCAGGAATTTCCCACCCTAGATTTGGCAACCTTGTTGGAATAGGCAAGGTCTATAGTGCAGGCTTATGAAGATCTGAAGATCATCCTACAGGGGACAGCTGAAGGATCAGTAATTAGCATAGCTAGACTAGGGACTTCCCACTTTTTCAAATTCTGTCCTTGCTGCCTCCTGATTGGCTCCTCTGGAGACTTCCTGCTCCTGCAGAGCTTCCAATTGCTCTTTGTTCCTTTTGCAGCAGTTAGACTGGTAGTTTAGGCTTTCTCTGTGTGTGTTCTAGAACAGTTTGTCCTTCCATAATAAACCTACGTGTTTTTCTCTAAACAGTCAGTGCTCCACTTCCTTTGTGTATTTAAACTCTGCCAACAGACCTTAGTAGCTGCGTTAGTCTGTGGGACACAATTTGAGTTCAGGAACACCTTAAAGACTAACACATTTCCCCTCAGTATACACTTTCGTGAATCAAAGCTCACTTTGTCAGACGAGGAAGCTTAGACTTTTGAAAGCTTATACCCTGGAAATCTTGTGGGTCTTTAAGACGCTACTGGACTCGAATCTTGCTCTTTTGCTGCATGCCCACATGGCTACCCACCTGGAATAAGACTAGGCTCCTTAACAGTCCAGTCCTAAGGAGAGCTATACCCTTCTAAGCCCACTGAAGTCAATAGGCTTAGAAAGGGGTAACTTTGTGTAGGAGAGATCCTGGTGGGCGGCCATGTTGGTCTGAAGCAAGAGCTGGCAAAAAGGAGGTTATCTGGATTGGGTGTTTTATTAGTGCCTTGTAATAATTTTATCATGTTGATTGTATTTTATCTGTTTTAATGCTGTAAATCGCCCAGAGCCCGCTTGCAGGATTGAGTGATTCAGAAATAATAATGATGATGAAGATGAAGAAGAAGAAAAACAACAACAACAACAACAAAGTTTGAATCCAGTGGCACCTTCCAGAATTAAACTTTGTTGGTCTTAAAGGTGCCACTGGACTCAAACTTTGTTCTATTGCTTCAGACCAACACACCGACCCGCTTGAATCTATCTTCGTAGAGGGCACCTCATTAAGCTGCATGGAATGGAACTCCCATTCAGCCCTATGTAAGGATTGCATTGTAAACAACTTATGCGCCTTCACTTAGCTAAGCTACTTGAAATAAGCTTTTAAGGTCTCTGTTAAGGTATGAGTCTCACACTATGCAATAGTTATGTTTATTTGGAGTTTAGCAGCAAGTAGATAATTACCAAGGGGCTGCCGTGGCTCAAGTGGTTAAGACACTGAACTACAGACCGGAAGGTCTGAGCCAGTCTGGTGTAGTGGTTAAGTGTGCGGACTCTAATCTGGGAGAACCGGGTTTGATTCCCCACTCCTCCACTTGCACCTGGCTGGATGACCTTGGGCAAGCCATAGCTCTGTACCAGCTGTTCTCTCAAGGACAGCTTGGGAAAGAGTTCTCTCAGCACCACCTACCTCACAGGGTGTCTGTTGTGGGGAGGGGAGGGGAAAGGAGTTTGTAAGCCGCTCTGAGACTCTTAAGTGAGTGAAGGGCGGGATATAAATCCAATCTCTTCTTCTTCTTCTTCTTCTAGTTCAGCAATTTGAGACCCAAGTGCTGCATGATGGCGTGAGCTCCTATCTCTGGCCCCAGCTCCTGCCAACTCAGCAGTTCGAAAGCAAGAAATTGCAAGTAGATAAATAGGCACCACTTCGGTGGGAAGATAACAGCGTTCCGTGCGCCTTGGCGTCTAGTCATGCCGGCTGCATGACCACGGAAACGTCTTTGGACAGCGCTGGCTCTTTGGCTTGGACACGGAGACGAGCACCGCATCCCTAGAGTCGTATTCGACTGGCTTTCGAGCAAGGGAAACCTTTACCTTTACTAAATAATTACCAAGGAACGTTGTCTCTTCAGTCCTGGTATCAATTAAACGTCTGTCCCAATACCTCTGCCGAACTTGCTGAAGTGGTGCATGAACTGGTGGAAGACAAACACATTCCCTGAGCAACTTGGGGGGTGGGAATGCAAAGGTAGGAACCAAAACTGTAGGAAAGGAAGAAGCTTCAATTAATTTTTAAAATCCGATGTTAAACTGGAATTAAGGAGGGGAACACAGTGCAGAGAGAATATCTGGATGATTACAGGAAAGGAACACGGGAAATTTCCCCATCCCTAGCTAACTTTAGATTTGATTTTAGTCATGGTCTGACGAATCTCTGCAGAGGGAACAAGTTTCCCTGGAAAAAAAGAAGAAGGATATTTCAACGTAGGAGGAAAAAATTAATTTCACTTTGTTAATTTAATCAGGACCCGTCTTTGGCCATTCCAGTCATGGTTGAGGCTCGCTAGCTGTGCTCTCCGAAGACGAAAGCAATTTCCAAAGCAAACAAATCAATATTCAGAAGCTACCTGGCATTTAGAACATTATCTACAAACAAGAAGGCATTATTAAAACATAAGCACTGTGCTGGAGCTGGAACTGAATATGCATTTTGAGATTTGTATTATTACATCCGGTGACTTCTTTTTGAGACACTCGCCTTCTGGGCGGGGAGGGGGGAAGACCTCTAATTAAAATTCCGCAGACCACAAGGTATTCCAGGGGGCTATTTTGTACAAGCCTGAGATGTCCAGAAGGGAGCAGCGCTGCAATAAATTTCAGGTGGACACCTGCGTACACCTGGCTGGGCTCTAACCTCTAACACGCACAGATGGAGAGGATTAGTTAAGGAGATCTAACTTTGGACTGCAGAGAGAGACCGGAGTGAGGGGGTTCATACAGGGGAAATGAATCGGAGAAGATTCCCAATTGCTTTCCTCTGCTCTCCTCTGGCATACGTTCTGCCCGGCGGAGACAATAACCAGGATTCAGAGGGCCTGGATGGTCCAGTTCCAGATTCAAGGAGACTTTAGGCTTGCTTCTCTCCCCCCCCCCCCACAAACAGCAGCACAGTTACAGCTAACCCATGGTTCAGTGTTCCCTCTAAGCTGAGTTAGTGTGAGCTAGCTCACCGTTTTTTTAGCCTCCAGCTCACCCATTTTTGTCCTGGCCCAGGAAGGATGGTTCCAGAGCAAACTAATTTTATACAGTAGCCAAATTGCTCACTCACAACTACAATGCCAGTAGCTTGCCAAGTGGAATTTTTGCTCCACAGCTTAGGGGGAGCTTTGAGTTACTACTCATGAAAGCCAGTGTGGCATAATGCTGGACTAGGATCCTGGGAGTTCGAACTTCCCTTCTGGAATGGAAGGTCCCTGGGTGACTTTGGGCCAGTCACAGCCTCTCATGCTGGGCTCAGTGCCTTTTGATTCAGGCACGGGGTATAAGGATATCCTAAAGTACCCAAAGCAGCTTGCTTCTGCATGCATATGTCTTCAAGGCAGATTGAGATGAGTGTGTTTTTGAATTTTCAGCTTCGATGTCGAAGAAGAAGAGAAGAGATTGGATTTATACCCCACCCTTTATTACCCAAAGGAGTCTCTGAGCGGCTTACAATCCCCTTTCCCCTCCCCGCCCCACAACAGACACCCTGTGAGGTAGGTGGGGCTGAGAGAGCTCTCTTGCGGACTGCCCTTAAGAGAACAGCTCTGAGAGACCTTGTGACTGACCCAAGGCCACACCAGCAGCTGCATGTGCAGGAGTGGGGAATCAAACCTGGTTATCCCAGATTAGAGTCCACACACCTAACCACTACACCAAAATGTACCCAGCAATGAGACTCTGGATCATGTCAACCTTTACTAAAACACCCCCCCCCCCCATCAAACAATGCTTCCTCAGTTAACCGACTACCAACGTGTGCCAAACATTCTTGAGTCCGTAACCTCAGAGAAGGTCAAACCAATCCTTGCCTCTGTGGGTTATTTGTTCTCTTCCACAGTCCACAAAGAGTTGAGAAAACGGACGCCTTTGATTTCTCCTCTCGGCTGGAAATCTAATTGGAAGCTATTTGGATGTGAACATTGACTGGGACTTTTAATAAGGTGGAGCTAAAATGGTTTGAGCCTTTCCTCTTCAGAGGAAGTGGTCTCCTTTTAAACCCACTGCATGCACAGCAAGTTTGGCAGTTCAATGCTCAGGACACCTTTGCTTGCCACAGGGCAGAACATATTTGCCAAGCCTGAATCACCCAGATGCGCTCTCAGAGAAATCAGACGGCTTTGCAAGGGTAATATAAGCAACACTCCCCCTTCCCCCCGTAGCTTATTGGCTCAGATTTCAGAAAAAAGGATTTCTGTATTAGCAAATGAACTTGGTCTCTGGTGGGGAACGCTTGAAGCTCTGCAGGAGAATGTGCCATGGATGGAGATGACATAAAAGTTTTAAAATAACTGAGATAAATCTCAGTTGAATTGACAGGGGAAGTTCTTTCCTGGAAAGCCAAAGGGATGGATCCCCTTTCATTCTGCAGTGGAAGGACAGGCTGAAGGAGAAGTGGGCGGGCTGGAAATGGGAACACTGTTGGCTTTTGGGCTTCTTATCATCACCAGTTCAGTGCCAAATATTTCTTTTGGTACCTTCACTGCCCCAAAGCAGGGGGGGAAATGACAAAAAGCCATTTTGATTGGCTTTCTAGTCACGTCTTTCAAATATTTTCCATCAGCAAATATGCATACTGTTGTTTTTTAAATGTCTGTTGCAATGAGTCTTACTGTTCATGATCAATACGTGTCCCCGATGTGTATATCCTATAATGGAATACAGAATTTAAAAAGCAAAACAAAACTGAACACTGGAAAAAACCGCCAGTGAAATGAACAAGACACCCCAAGGTAAGCAAACCAAACATGATTGGGAAATGCGGACAAAAATAATGAATCAAACCTCAGTGAGGTATAATTATGGTTGCCAGCTCCGGGTTGGGAACTATCTGGATATTTTGGGGGCGGAGCCTGAGGAGGGCAGAAGGAGAAAAAAGAGGAGAAAAAAGACTTCAAGGGGGTATCATGCCATAGACTGTGCCTTCCAGAGCAGCCATTTCACCCCAGGTGAACTGATCTCTGTCACCTGGAGATCAGTTGTAATCCCAAGAGAGCTCCAGCCACCATCTGGAAGTTGGCAACTCTAGGTATAATACCATAGAGTCCACCCTCCGAAGCAGCTGTTTTCTCCAGGGAAACTGACCTCTGTCGTTTGAGGTCAGTTGTAACTCTAGGAGATCTCCAGGCCTGGCTTGGAGGTTGGCAACTCTGCCTTTATCCCTTAAGTTATGTTCAGAGTGACAATTTTCTTGGGTGTAACTGCTGCATAGGTAAAGGTTTCCCTTGCTTGAAACCTTGCTTGAGGTTTCCCTTGCTTGAAAGCCAGTCAAATACGACTCTAGGGATGCGGTGCTCATCTCCGTTTCCAAGCCGAAGAGCCAATGCTGTCCGAAGACTTTTTCCCGTGGTCATGTGGCCAGCATGACAAAACGCCGAGGTGCACAAAATGCTGTTACCTTCCCAGACCTCTTTATCTACTTGCAATTTCTTGCTTTCGAACTGCTAGGTTGGCAGGAGCTGGGGCCAGAGACGGGAGCTCACTCCGTCATGCGGCACTCGGGTCTCGAACTGCTGAACTACCAACATTCTGGTCTGCAGTTCAGTGTGTTAACCGTTTGAGCCACTGCAGCCCCTGCTGTATAACAAAACCCTTACTCAGTCTGCAACAGAGACACCAGCGATGATATTTCCTGGCAAACTCTCGAAAACCATTTCCCACTGCTTTTTATTTCCCTGCTTAAACAGGTCCCTTTGCCAATTTGCTCTCTTCCTGGCATCTTGGGAGGGGGGAACTTTACGTATTTCTGATTGAAGAGCTGGACAAAGAGAGAAGTGGATTTATTGCAGCCTTCCCAAAGAAGCGCTGGGGCAGTTGGAAACCTGGCTCGAAAGCGGTGCCAGACAGGGGATCGTAAAAAGCTGATTGAGCACCATGACACATCTGCCAACTTCCACCTCATTGCCAAGACCTCCTCCTGCAAAGTGCTTCTCCCCCGGTGGTACCTGAATCAGGGCAGGATTGGCGTAGTGATGGGAAGGGACCAATCCGAATACATAATCCTGTTTTAGGGTTTGGTCGCATGGCAAGCTTATCCTGATTTGTTCACGCTATAGATTTTTTTCGGGTTGGGATGATCACACATCCTTCCCGGAACTGCTTGCATCACACAATGAGGCTCCAGGCACTGTCCAGATAGTTGTGCTGCCCAAGTGGCAGTGTGGCTTTTTTTTTTTGTTGACTTTGTGCATGCGCATATACACATAGCCAAATCAGCGCTCCCACTGGGACTCGTCATACTCCATTCTTTTTGCTGGTCCCCCCCGCCCCAACAGGGAACAAAATCAACTGGCGACGTACAATTGAGCGCTGGAGTCTATATGTGCGCATGAACATTTATACATTGAATTTATTCAGCACAGGATTGCTCATGTGCACAACGGCGGAAGCGTGTGGGGGGGGGAATCATGAGAAGGACGTTCAGACGACCTAATTGTGATCATTGTGAGAGATGGCTGTCCAGATCAGTGAAATCACAGATTCAAAGTGCAAATATCCGGAAAGTACTTGATTTTCCAGGTGTCGGAAAACTCACTAGGGAAATGGGAGGATTGCGTGAGTGAGCCCACTTCGGTGCGGGAGATGGATGCGGGCATCTGATCAGCAATTTTAAAAGTGAGAGGGAACAGTGGTGAAACCCGATCAAAATGACCACGTGACCCCGGCCATAGTTTGCTCATGGGTCTTCATGGATAGTCTTGGGGAATTCCTGGTGATTTGGGGATGGTGCCTGGGGAGGGTGGCATCTGGGGAGGGGAGGGAGGTTAGGGGGGATGTGATGCCCTTGAGTCCACCCTCCAAAGCAGCCATTTAGAATCATAGAATCAAAGAATCAGAGAACTGAGAAGGGGCCATCTAGTCTAACCCCCAGCTCAATGCAGGATCAGCCGAGAGCATGTGTTTGTCCAGCCACTGCTTCAAGACTGCCAGGAGCAATGCTCCCTCTAAGCTGTGGAGTCTTGTGAGCAAAAATTTTACTTTGTGAGCTACTGGCCATTAAAGTTGTGAGTGAGTGATTTGGCTAGATACACCCAGCTCCTTCAACCTTTCCTCATAGACCTTGGTTTCCAGACCCCTCATGACCTCCGTTGCCCTCCTCTGGACGCATTCCGGCTTCTCTATATCCTTCTTTGCGGTGCCCAAAACTGAACACAGTACTCTAGGGGAGCAGAGTAAAGCGGTACCATCACTTTGCGTGACCTGGACACTACGCTCCTGTTGATACAGCCCAAATTCATATCTGCCTTTTTAGCAACCACATCACATTGCTAAGTCATGTTCAGTGTATGCTCTACTAAGACGCCTAGATCCTTTTTGCACATACCACTGCCAGGACAAATCTCCCCCAACCTATAATTATGCATTTGATTTTTCCTACCTAAATGCAGAACTTTACATTTATCCCCATTGAAATTCATTTTATTTGTTTTAGCCCAGTTTCCCAGCTCCCTGCCCTGCTCTAAATGACAGCCCTTCGGATACTTCAAGACAGCAATCATGTTCCCCCTTCAACCTCCTCTTCTCCAGACTGGACATTCCCAACTCCCTCAACCTTTCTTCGTAGGGCTTGGTCTCCGGGCGCCCGATCATCCTTGCCGCTCTCCTCTGCACCCACTCCATTCTGTCCACATCCTTCTTGAAGTGAGGCCTCCAGAACTGCACACAATACTCCAGGTGCGGCCTAACCAACGCAGGGTACAGTGGGACCATGACATCTTGCGACTTGGATGTTATGCCTCTGTTGATGCACCCCAAGATTGCGTTAGCTTTGTCCAGGGGGATGGACTTTTGTCATCTGAAGAACAGTTCTCATTTCAGGAGGACTCCAACCAACTGACAGGCATGTTTTCTTTAATCACCTGGAATGTCTCCTCAGCCTCTGGAATGGGACACCCTCCAGTTAGCAGGAAGGGCTCCTGTCTGGAAAAAAGTTTGACTTTAGAGAGCATCAAAACATCGGGCCGAAAGCCAGGACTGACGTGATCCTAAGGTGATCTCCTCAAGCAGCCTATCTTGTAGGGCAGCAACCTCCTGCCTCACCCTTCTGTTGTCCGCTTGGCACCCGCCTGGACTGGAAGTGGCCTAGGCATGGTTGCTAGCCTTCGGGTGTGACCTGGTGATCTCGTGGAATGACAGCTGCTCTCCAGACAACAGAGATATGTTCTCCTGGAGAACATGGCTGAAGCATGGACTCTGTAGCATTATACGCTGCAGAAGTCCCTCCCCTCCCCAAACCATGGCCTCCCTAAGGTCCAACCCAGAGTTGGTGACTGTAGGCCTGTGGCTCAACGGAAGAGTCTCTGCTTTGCATGCAGAAGATCCCAAGTTCAATCCCTGACATTTCCAGTTAAGGAGCCGGCAGTAGGTGTTGTGTTATGTATTGACCATGCGGTCGCCATGTGCTCACGTAATGGCGACCGCCATGTGGCCAGAGCACATGGCCAAGAAACTACCTGAGCTTCAGCCAGGTAGAACAAAGGCCAGGTGGATTCAAACCGGCCTCCAATCACGTACCTAGGTTTCTCCCAGGGAACCTAAGAGATGTAAATAGACTGATAATAGCCTATCAGGCCAGTTGGGCGAGGTCAGGGGATTATCCCTGACCAGCATAAAAGGAGGGCTCGGAGCCCTGGGTTGTATGCTTCATCTGGACCAGCAATAAAGATCTAGTTGTTTCACTGTTCCAGGGACTCCCAACTCCAATATTTCTCATGTTGTGAAAGACCTCTGCCTGAGAATCTGGAGAGCGGCTGCCGGTCTGAGGAGACAGTACTGACTTTGATGGACCCAGGGTCTGAGTCAGTGCAAGGCAGCTTCATGTGTGTTCATGTGAATGAGATGCAATCAGAGCTCATGGGAGCCATACTTTGGCAGTCTGCAGCAGACACTGCAGCCTGGCTGCTTGCTGAAGGAACTTACATGTGTCTCTTCCATTCTGCTGGGATATTCGTCAATCTTCTACCCTCCAGAAATTAGACCATGATTCTAGATCTCATTCAGAGAAGCCGAATATGCGTAGCTCTAGGGAAACGGGAACCAGATGGAAGGGACACAATGATACGGGTACTTCCCCCAACAAGTTCTGCTCTGCCTAGAACCCCAGTGGCTTCTCGAGTCTACCATGTCTTCGCCACATTCTTATCATGGTGGAGACCTGAATGTGCCAGGTGGATGCTTACTGCAGCCTCTGGTCTACCATATGCACCACTGTGCTCCAGCCGACAGCTAAGGCTATAACTGTTCACGGTTCCTCAGTGTGAAGAATGAGTGTGGCGGACAGAGATACCAATGCTCTTGTTTGGCGTAGTGGTTAAGTGCGTGGACTCTAATCTGGGAGAACCGGGTTATTCCCCACTCCTTCACTTGCAGCTGCTGGGTGACTTGGGCAAGCCATAGTTCTGTCAGAGCTGTTCTCTCAAGGGCAGCTCTGGAAAGAGTTCTCTCAGCCCCGCCTACCTCCCCGGGTGTCTGTTGTGGGGAGGGGAAGGGAAAGGAGTTTGTAAGCCGCTCTGAGACTCCAAGTGAGTGAAGGGCGGAATATCAATCCAATCTCTTCTCGTAGAAGAATCACCTGGGATCTGAAATATGATGCTGAAGTCAGTGCAATCCTGTGCAGATTTACTGCAATCGGAGCCCACTGGCGGCTAGGCTTGGACTGGCGTCACTGCATTGTTAGGGGAAGTCCCTTGCATAAAATGGGAACACATCCCTGTTGTGGAGCAGTTGCTTGTTGGCTGTAATCCCCATTTGGACAAACTGGATGGCAGGCACCTGGTTTAAAGGTAGCAATTCATTTCATCTTTTGATTGGTGCACCTCCCAGAAAACACCTGTGGACCACTATTCAAACATGGCGTGTGAGAGCACTGGCTCGCTCCCTCTCTTTCCGTAACAGCAAGTGATGCCACCTGGCTCCATAAACCTTCCTGATATGACAGTTCTTCTGAGCTCGGATGAGGGGATCAGCTTTTCAAAACGTTTTTTTATGCAGTCGGAAATCAGGTGCTCATGGAAGCGTCACTCATCTTCCTTATAAGCGAGGGCCAAGCAACACCATATGATTTTAATCTGTTGAGTCTGGATTCTAGGGCCGCCAGCTCTGGGTTGGGAAATCCCTGGAGATTTGGGGGTGGAATCTGGAGGGAGGGTGGGGTTGGGACGTCGGCTAGGTATGATTCCACCATAAAGTACACCCTTCCAAAATAGTCGTTTTCTGCAGGGGAACTGATCTCTGTCATCTGGAGATCATTTGTATTTCTGGGAGCTCTCCAGGCCCTACCTGGAGGATGACAACTCTACTGGGTTATCTGGACCCAACTCACCTTCCCCACAATCTCACCTGGGGGGGGGGCAGGAGAACTAGAGCTCGAGGACATCCAGTGAAGCTGATGGGAAGAAGACTCAAGACAGACAAAATGAAATACTTCTTTACACAGAGATTGACCAAAATGTGGAATTCATTGCCATAGGATGTATTGATGGCCACAGGAGTAAACAGCTTCAAAAGGGGATTAGATAGATTCATAGAGGATAGGCCAATCAGTGCCATGGTGACTAAAGGGAACCTCCACATTCTGAATCCCAGAGGCAGGAGGCAACATCAGGAGAAGGCCTTGGCTGGTATGCCCTGTTGTTGGCCATCCAGAGGAACTGATTAGCCACTGTGTGAAACAGTATGCTGGACTAGATGGACCACTGATTTGACCCAGCAGGGCTCTTCTGATGTTCTTACAAAGGCATTGGCTTTAATGCCCTGTTGTTGGCCATCTAGAGGAACTGGCTGGCCACTGTGTGCAATAGGATGCTGAACTAGATGGACCATTGATTTGATCCAGCAGGGCTCTTCTGATGTTCTTACAAAGGCATTGGCCATAATGCCCTGTTGTTGGCCATCTAGAGGAACTGGCTGGCCACTGTGTGAAATAGGACGCTGGACTAGATGGACCATTGATTTGATCCAGCAGGGCTCTTCTGATGTTCTTATAAAGGTGTTGGCCTTAATGCCCTGTTGTTGGCCATCTAGAGGAACTGGCTGGCCACTGTGTGAAACAGTATGCTGGACTAGATGGACCATTGATTTGACCCAGCAGGGCTCTTCTGATGTTCTTACAAAGGCATTGGCCTTAATGCCCTGTTGTTGGCCCTCCAGAGGAACTGGCTGGCCACTGTGTGCAATAGGATGCTGGACTAGATGGACCATTGATTTGATCCAGCAGGGCTCTTCTGATGTTCTTACAAAGGCATTGGCCTTAATGCCTGGTTGTTGGCCCTCCAGAGGAACTGGTTGGCTACTCCGTGAGACAGGTTGCTGGACTAGATGGACCACAGGTCTGATCCAGCAGGGCTTTGCTTATATGTTCTCAATGTATATGTTCTCTCCATGGGGTGTCTAGCCCCTAGCGCTGAAAATGAAATTCCATCCCTGCATAAATATAGCTGCACATGAAGCTCACTTTCTGGCTACAGACTGCTCTTTGCAGAGTTGTTGATTCCCCCCCCCACCCCCCCCAGCACCCAAAGTTCACCTCAATGGTCTCAAAATATTACCTCTGGTTTTGCCTTACAGTAGTGAATAATGTTGCTCTTGCTTTACGTACAGATTGCGCTTCCTTTATTTTACAGAGAGACTCCTAGGCAAAGACTCTTGAAATGTATTATATATTAGATTTTTTTTTTGCTGTGTAATTTATTTACAGGATACTTTTTTTTTTGTCTCGGTGCGTGGTTCAGAGAGTTAAAGTCAGACATGCCGAAGAGGTGGGATTTCCCAGTCCGCTCGGATAGGAAGTACAGTAAAAAAGGCACATGGTTTTGTTCACCACAGGAGTTGTGCATCAGTCAGCAGCTTAAAGCTAACATGTTCATCTCCCCCCCCCCAGGCCCTTCATTGCTGAGGCAAGGGACCCCCCCCTCAGTCTTGCAAACGCATCCCAAATATGGCCGCCCTCTTCTGAGAGAGCAGAAAGCAGAGTCTGTTTCGATGGTCTGTTTCGATCCTCTCAAGGCTTCCTGAATTACTTGGCGTGAGTCTTCCTGGGGCACCCCGACGATAAGAGAAGCGAGGTCGAGTTGGCGGATGCAAAAACCTGCCTGTGGGTGTAGGCCCCTTCAGATTTCAGAGGGAAGGCGCTGATCCCTGTATGCTTCTCCATATAAAACAATCCCCTCCACAGGTCAGTGGGCAGGGTTCTAGCCCAGGCTTCTTCCCTGACAAGCTAGCTTTCTATGTGCAGGAAACTTTTGAATGGTGTGGTGCTCAGTCAGAGAAACGCCCTGCCTGCAGTCTGAAGTGGTACGGCCCAGATACAGTTTTGCCCTTCAGCAGTTTTAGATGAGGTGCTGGTCTCCTGGTATTTTTTTGAAGAAACAATTAGGTCCAATAATTCACTACCCTGATCATCGGCTTCTTCTTCTATGAGCTGTCTTCTCAGTACAGCAGTCCTCTCGAACCCAAGTCTCTCGGCAGGATGCCTGCATACTGGTCAAAGCACTCCAGAAGAAATGGGGTCTTCCCAGCCAGAAATCAATGTCGGCCATGTTTTATCCAGTTTCTGATCATCCATTTCTGCCCCGAGCATCTTTGTACCACTAGTCGCAGCCCAAAATTAGCATCCTTAGACATTTCTACTTCTAGACACCGTCCTGTGTCTCGGCTGATGATCGGCCCGTTCTGGAAAGGAGATAAAGAGTACAGAAATCTCACAGATTGAGGAAAAAATAATTATTATGGGGGCTATGTTAAGAAATAAAGGCATTGCAGGATGTATAAACTGCCATTAAATCTGCTGGTAATTGCACAGGCATATACTAAAAGAAAGAGTCTGGGAAAAGGGTTTGTAGACTTGTTGATATAGACTAGCATGGAGCTGAAAAGGGGCTGTATCCTACATTAAGATTTAATGCAGAATTATTTTATTTTTATTCTATCCACTTCAGCTATACCACTGCCTTTCT
Organism: Lepidodactylus listeri; assembly: GCA_029233225.1. Classification (NCBI taxonomy): domain Eukaryota; kingdom Metazoa; phylum Chordata; class Lepidosauria; order Squamata; family Gekkonidae; genus Lepidodactylus; species Lepidodactylus listeri. The sequence continues at coordinate 13,195,612 of JARCFY010000013.1, forward strand.
CGCCAGTGGGCACTCAAAGGGGCTTACATCCAGGGCTCCGTTGGGGCCGGAGCGAGCCGGAGCGCCGCTCCGGGAGAGAAGGGGCCGGGGCCCCCCGCAAAGGAGCCCCGTCTTGCCCCCAGCCACCTTCCGCGGGGCCGCGGCTGGCCGCTGGCCCCGCGAGCGAGCCCTGTCCGGCCCCCAGTCACCTTCCACGGGGCCGCGGCTGGCCGCCGGCCCCAGGAAAAAAACTCTCCCTCCCCCAGTCACCCCCAGAACCCCCCTCCCTCCCCCACTCAACAGTTCCCTGGGCCCAAGGGAGGGAGAAGCCGGGCCTGAGTGGCTTAACACCACTCAGGCCCAAGCAAGGGGGGGGGAGGGAAAGCCAGCCCCAGTGTGGGGAGAAGCGCCCCTCCCTTCCTTCCCTCTCTCCCCCCACCTACCTACCTGTTCCTTCCTTCCCCCCTTCCTCCCTCTCTCCCCCCTTCCTTCCTTCCTTTCTTTTCTCTCTCTCCCAACTACCTACCTACCTTACTGTTCCTTTCTTTCTTCCTTCCCCTTTCTTCCTCCCTCCTTCCTTCCTTCCTTTCTTCCTTCCCCCCTCCCTCCTTTTTTTTCTTTCTTTCTTTTCTCTCCCCCACCTACCTACCTTCCTTCCTGTTCCTTTCCTTCTTTCCTTCCCCCTCCCTCCCTCCCGTCTGGCCTTCTGACACACTGCCCATGACGTCATTCCGGTGGCTTAACACCACTCAGGCCCAAGCAAGGGGGGGGGGAGGGAAAGCCAGCCCCAGTGTGGGGAGAAGCGCCCCTCCCTTCCTTCCCTCTCTCCCCCCACCTACCTACCTGTTCCTTCCTTCCCCCCTTCCTCCCTCTCTCCCCCCTTCCTTCCTTCCTTTCTTTTCTCTCTTTCCCAACTACCTACCTACCTTACTGTTCCTTTCTTTCTTCCTTCCCCTTTCTTCCTCCCTCCTTCCTTCCTTTCTTTCTTCCTTCCCCCCTCCCTCCTTTTTTTTCTTTCTTTCTTTTCTTTCCCCCACCTACCTACCTTCCTTCCTGTTCCTTTCCTTCTTTCCTTCCCCCTCCCTCCCTCCTGTCTGGCCTTCTGACACACTGCCCATGACGTCATTCCGGTGACGTCAGGGGGTGTGGCATATGCAAATGAGTTATGCTAATGAGCTCCTGCACCTCTTTTTTTACGAAAGGACCCCTGCTTACATCGTTCTCCTCTCTTCTCCGTTTTGTCCTCACAACAACCCTGTGAGGTAGATTAGCCTGAGAGGGTGTAAGTGGTCCAAGGCCAGCATCGGATTGCCAGCTCTGGGTTAAGAAATTCCTGGAGGATGGAGCCTTGGAAGGGCAGGTTTCGGCACAGGAAAGACCTCAACGGTAGGGTTACCAGATATCCTTTTTTTTAGAGGGCATGTCCTCTCTTTTTTGGCGCCTGTCTTCTTTTGGGCCCTTGTTAACGAACTGATGAAAATGCCCTCTTTTGGGGTTGAAAGCAATGCTCCCTCTAAGCTATAAAGTCTTGTGAGCAAAAATTCTACTTTGTGAGCTACTGGCATTAAAGTTCTGAGCGAGCGATTTGGCTACTGCATAAATTAGTTTGCTCTGGAGCCATCCTTCCTGAGCGAAGACAAAAATGGGTGAGCCCGAGGCTAAAAAACTGTGAGCTAGCTCACACTAACTCATCTTAGAGGGAACACTGGTTGGAAGGAAGGTTAGGAATATTCATAGTAGCAATCATCACAGCTCAAACAGTAGGGGTATTTAAAATGAGATTTGTCATAGTGATCACTCGTTTGAAGTAGTCAGTTGGGAAACACGTCCTCTTTTTTGCTTCTCAAAATATGGTAACCCTACTCAGTGGCATATAATGCCATAGAGTCCACCTTCCAAAGCAGCCATTTTCTCCAGGGAAACTGATAACTGGTCACCTGGAGATCGGTTGGAATTCCAGGAGATCTCCAGTCACCACCTGAAGACTGGCAACCCTACCACCCAGCAAGCTTCCCGAGCAGGAGGATTCAAACCTGACTCTTTCAGATCCTAGCATGACACTCTAACCACTACACCACGCTGTGATGTTCTGTTCTGTTCTATTCAGTGTTCTCTCTAAGCTGAGTTAGTGTGAGCTAGCTCAGTTTTTTAGCCTCTGGCTCACACATTTTTGTCCTAGCTCGGGAAGGATGGCTCCAGAGCAATCCAATTTATGCAGAAGCCTAATCACTTGCTCACAACTTTAATGCCAGTAGCTCACAAAGTAGAATTTTTGCTCACAAGACTCCACAGCTTAGAGAGAGAATTGATTTCCCCCCCATTGTTCTCCAGTAGATTTGTTTGTACTGGCCATAATGTTTTGTACAGTTTTTCTGTGCAACTAATATGGTGGTGGGACATGGGAAGCAGAAGCGTTCCCCTCATGGAGATTCCTAGAATGGACTAACTCCAAACTGGAAGTGAGCTCGCCCCCTTTAGGACAAAGAGTATAGACAGCAATCTGTCTGGTGGGGTGCCCCCTGGTGGAGTGGCCCATCTGAGGAGCTAAGAGAGGCTCTTGTTCTTCTGTCTGTTCACAGAATGTGCAACGGTTCAGGAGGCCGTTTTCACACAGTAATGTCATCACCGTATTTAAATTGCATTGGACTGTGTCCTCTATATTATATTTTGACACATTAGTCTAAGATTTGAATTTTTTTTAAATCTGAGCACAGTTTATTGTTTTTAGGTAATAAGGTAATCATTTGACTACCTGTGAAAATTTTAGGCAACTTTCCCCCCCCCCCTCCCCATTTCCCCTGCATTGTTTACTGGCTGTATTATATTACCCACAGTCCAGCATTTCTTTAATCCATTTTACTGGATCATCTATATATTTAATAGTCCGGATATCTAACTCCAAAGAACGGGCCCATGTTTACACTAAACAGGTTTTTCTGCAAACTTGGCGGGGGGGGGGAGCACCTGGTTTGCAGAAAAATCTGAAATGTTAGGAAAATACAACCCACTCATCCATTTATTGATCTCCCTCCCCAAAATGCAACCCATCCATCCATCTATCTATCCACCTAACCATCCACAGATAGAGACAGAAAGACACAGACAAAGATAGATTCAGGTGGGTAGCCTTGTTGGTCTGAACTCTGAAGCAACAGAACAAAATTTGTATCCAGTGGCACCTTTAAGACCAGCAAAGTTTAATTCTGGGTATAAGCTTTTATGTGCAGGCACACTTCTTCAGGTACACTAAAACAGACTTTGTCAACCATTACATAAATGTAGAGAGAGGGAGGGGAGGTTAGTTGCCAGGAAGGGCTAATTAAAGTCCAAGATGCATACGTAACTGAGCAATAAGTACAGTGAAGATTGGGTTATAGCAAGTTGGTGAGACCTGTGAATGACAAATTAGCATACAGGGGTCATTTCGTTAAAAAAAAAAGAGTTGCAGGAGCTCATTAGCATAATTTATTAGCATAGCTTATTTGCATATCCCACACTGGAAGTATGTCAGAAGGTAACACCCACCACTCAGGTTCCACCCCAACAATCTCCAGGTATTTCCCAACTCAGAGCTGGCGAGCCAGCTAAGACACTTTGACTATAGGTTTCTTTTGCTCTTGCAGGGAAGCTACCCTACAACAAGCATGAAAATACAGAACAAGTTAGTATGCTTTTGCTTTTTTCCACAGCGCATCAGCATATGTGCCCGCTCCTGGGCTTGTTACTCCCAGAACGGCGTTTCTGTGCATTCCTGCTCGAAATGACCCCTTCATACAGATAAAAAAAGAGTTAACAAACTGATGTGAGAGTGAAGTTTTGAGTCCAGTGGTACCATTACGACCAAACTTTTGCTGGTCTGAATGGTCCCAGTGGCCTCTACTTCGTTCTCCCACACATCCATCGGCTGTTCCAGCCTGCTCGTATTACCTGGGTGAAATCCCACAGCCTCTGTGCAGGCCTCAAAGTGTCTTCACATTTCTTCAGCGTGGGTGTTCTTCCCTTCCCGTCATCGACGAGGCATTTTGAGTCAGGCAGAAAGGCTGTCGATCCCAGAGGGCCTAATTGCAGGAGTCCTTCCGTGCTGTAACGAACAAGCTAGAACCATGAAGCACAAGAAAACCAAGTCAGGTAGGCAGCAATCGATTTCCGACACAAAAGACGCCGCGGCTCAGGCTCGGCGGGTGGTCTCTGTTCCTTCACTTAAAAGAATTTTTTGGCTGTTCCCACCATTAACAGCTCTTTGCCCCCCAGTAAACAGCCCCTTCCTAATCCTCCATAGTCAGAAATATGAGGACATTGTGTAGTTACTTGGCGGTGCCATCTTCCCCCGCCAACTGCTACGGGGAAAGGACATGGGCACCTATACTTTTTCTACATTCCTCTCCTGGTTTTTGAGGTGGCATATTAGAGCAGGAAAACACCATGGGAAGAAGAAGAAGAAGAAGAAGAAGAAGAAGAAGAAGAAGTTCCTGTCATGTCACAACCGAATCATGGCGACTCTAGTCATGGGGTTTTCAAGGCAAGAAACGAGCAGAGGTGGTTGTACGGTTGCCAGCTCTTACCTGGCTGCCGGCGGAGGGGTCCCTCTCTGTGCCTGGGGCTTTTAGGTGGGCACACTGTGCGTGCACACCGCAATGACATCACCCAGAGGTGACATCATTATGCAGGTTGCATTGTGGTGGGACGCTCTAGCATTTGAGGAAAAAAAAACCCTCTATGGTGACCATAGCAACTCTATCATTACCATAGAGTTTTTCCTCAAATGCTAGAGCGTCCCCTGCACAATGTACCCTATGCCAGTCACGTTGGCGCAGACAGGGCTCTTTGGGGGCGGGGCTCCCCCGGCTGGCCGGGTGGAGGTGATTGGGCCCCCCCCAAAGTGGGTAAACCACCACCACCATTGGGGGAATGGCAACCTTACATGGTTGGTCACTGCCTTCCTCTGTATAGCAGCCCCAGTCTGCCTCGGTGGTCTCTCAGCCAAGCATCGGCCATGGCTGATGCGTTAAATATTCTCAGTCTCTTTTCCAGTAAACACCTCCCCTCCATGGTTGAGTTTTGAAAACAAAACAGGAAAACAATCACAAATCTCCGAGCATCACGTCTAGCAGCATCCTTACTTGGCCCCCCCTTTTTTTAAAAAAGGAAGCTAGATACGAGAATGTTTCCGCGTGCCGCTAGCGGTAAGCAGTAATGACTTAACACAACCAGCGCATAATATGCTAATATTTCCTGTTGGAGTCTAATGCCCTTTGGAGTTCCGTCTTTGTTCTCCTTTTCAAATGCCTCGATTGCTTGTCAGAAGCTGCTCTTTAATAAAGAGGCCATCTGCAGAGCAAACTCTCTGCTGCAGGAGGCAGGGAAACTGAACTTGCCACGGGGAGGTGAGAATTGTTTTTATATTCATTGCACAGGGGAAGGGAGGGCGGGATGGAGGAGTAGAATGATTGAGATGGGGGTGAAGGCAGCATCCTTGGGAGGGTAACACTTCTCAGACTTCTTGCAACTGGGCCCTTTGCTGAGCTTTGGTTACCATAGAGTCACACAGAGTTGGAAGAGGCCATGCAGGCCATCTAGTCCAGCCCCCTGCTCAGTGAGGGATCAGCCCAGAGCAGCCCTGACAAGTGTTCGTCCGGCCGCGGCTTGAAGACTGCCAGTGAGGGGAAGCTCACCACCTCCCTAGGCGGCTGATTCCACTGTTGCATAAGTCTGACTGTCAAAAAGTTTTTCCTAAGATCCAGCCGGTACCTTCCTACCCTTCATTTAAACCCATTCTTGCGAATCCTCTCCTCTGCCGCCAACAGGAACAGCTCCCTGCCCCTCCTCTAAGTGACAGCCCTTCAAATACTTAAAGAGACCAATCCTGTCATCCTCCCCCCCAACTTCCTCTTCTCCAGACTGAACATTCCCAAGTCCCTCAGCCTTTCCTCGTAGGGTTTGGTCTCCAGGCCCCCGATCATCCTTGCCACTTTCTTCTGCCCCCGCTCCTTTCTGTCCACATCCTTCTTGAAGTGAGGCCTCCAGAATGGCACACAATACTCCAGGTGTGGCCTGACCAATGCAGTGTACAGTGGGACAATCACATCTTGTGATCTGGATGTTCTGCTTCTGTAAATATTCTCTCAGAGGCTGCCTGCTGCCCCAAACCAAGAACAAAATCCATATGATACCTTTCCAGGACTCTTTTTCTAGCAGGCGGTCCTTTGCATATTAGGCCACACACCCCTGATGTAGCCAATCCTCCAAGAGCTTACAGTGGTCCTGTAAGAAGAGCTCTGTAAGCTCTTGGAGGATTGGCTACATTAGGGGTGTGTGGCCTAATATGCAAAGGAGTTCCTGCTAGAAAAAGAGCCCTGCCTTTCACTGGTGGGGGGGGGGGGAAGTGCCATCAAGTCACAGCCATCAGGGTATCGGAGACAGCTTTGACTCTTGAAATCTTACATCCCCAAAATCTTTTTGGTCTCTAAGGTGCTACTGGACTTGAATCTAGCTCTTCTACTGCAGACCAACAGGGCTACCCTCTGAAACGACCCCCTCATAACAGACTGCCACACCATCACAATCCGAGTTAGGAAAAAAGAGATGATACGAGCCGCTGCTATTTTGTTCTAATCAAAGCTCCTAGTTTTCAAAGGGGCTCTCCCATTCTATTTCTGCCTGGAGCTTTAGAGCCTAGAATTGACGACAACTGCAGGCTACTCTTCAGCGAGTGATGTTGGAGACTCGTTGCCATTTGCCACTTTTCGGAAGGATCAGCTCCCCCCTTCCGCGCGTCACAAAATACTGAGCTTCATCAAAAGGTGACATTTAAAAAAAACCCCACAACAACCCCTCAACAGGACCTTTCTGCAGATAGCAAAGGCTGCGATTGCTCGCATGTAGCCAAGTTAATTAATGATCACACAGCTGGAAAGCTTCTATCATCTCACCACAGTTTACAGGATTAATTTGGTGCAGGGAAGGGGGCTTCGGCTGCACCGACACTCAACGGTGTGCGGGAAGAGAGAGGAAAGGGGTTGACAGCGAGCGGAGAGGCTTCAATCCCGCTCACATTCCGCAAGTGGAGAGATGCCCCGGTCTGCCACTGCGGGTTCCCACCTCCACCGATCTGATGTCAATTAAAAGGGAAGGGCTGCAACTCTGCAATCTCTGGTTCGGTGACTTGTTTTGCTCTGCGTTCCAGCACCGGGCTATATGACAAAATACACGTTGGGTCTGGATGGTTAATGTTGTTGTTTTTTAAAAAAGTCCTCTTCTCACAGGATGTTTTATCATCTTGGCCTGTGTTCACAGCATGACGGTTTTTGGGTTGTGACTTCATTGCCTCTGTCATTACCATTGTGTGTTGGGGCAGGGGAAAGTGCCGTCAAGTTGCGGCCAGTTGTTTTGGCCACCATGGAGGGTTTTCCCAGACAAGAGGCCAACAGAAGTGGCTTTCCATTGCCTGCTTCTGCATAGCAAGCCTGGACTTCCTTGGCGGTCTCCCATCCAAGGATTAACCAAGGCTGACCCTTCTTAGCTTCTGAGATATGACAAGATTGGGCTAGCCTGGGTCACCCAGGTCAGGTCATGGAATAAAATATTTCCCCAATAACCAGGGGTCATTTTGTAGAAAAAGAGGTGCAGGAGCTCATTAGCATAACTCATTTGCATATGCCACACCCCCTAACATACCGGAAGTGTGTTAGGAGGCAACACCCACCCCTCAGGCTCCACTCCACAGGTGGGTGAAACTGACCTGCTCTTCCTCCATTCCCTTCCCCAGCCAATACTTTGTGCAATAAAAATAAGCGTAAAGAACACACCCTCATTCTCTTCCTGCTCCTTTGAAACCACCAGGTTTCAAGTAGACTTGAGATACCCAGGACATGTGCACCACCCATCCCTTCCCCTTCCCCTCCCCACAACAAGACACCCTGTGAGGTAGGTAGGGCTGAGAGAGGTCTTTTGAGAACTGCTCATGAGAGAACAGCTCTGAGAGAACTTCTGACTGGCCCAAAGTCACACCAGCAGCTGCATGTGGAGGAGTGGGGAATCAAACCCGGTTCTCCCAGATTAGAGTCCGTGCTCCTGACCACTACACCAAACTGATGGGGTGGAAGCTGCTGAAGGGTTGGTGAAATTTCTCCAGTACTGATGTGCCATGTGCCCAGATAAAAAATGGTATACTTAGAAAATTTATATGCCACCTTGAGCAAGTCTCTGGAAAAGCAGCACACTGTCATAAAAGGAACAATGATAAAATTATCAATATTGAAACAAAACAGTAAAAACAATAAAGACCCTAGCAGGGCTTTCCCCGGGGCGCTGCGCCTCTGCACTGCTCAGGGAAGCTGAGGAGGGGGCGGGGCTTGTTCATGTGTCCGCCCCCTGGGCTCCTCACTCCCGGGGCTGCGCTCCTGTGCGCTCCTGCTCCAATGGACCCCTGCCGATAACAATAATAATCCTGCACCATCGAGTTGCAACGGGCCCATGGTGACCTCAGGGCCACAGGGTTTTCAAGGCAAGAGGTTTTCAGAGGCTGCTTGCCTCTGTGTGGCAAGCCTGTCCTCCCTTGGTGAGCTCCCCCCTCCAAGTACCAGCAAGGGCCGACCCTGCTTAGCTTCCGAGATCTTATGAGACTGGACTAGCCTGGGCCATCTAGGTGAGGACACCACCATCTATAGTATATATGATTTGTTTGATGTAGGTATTACCCTGTTCTCATTACACTGTTTTCTACTTCTGCTGTCTGAGTTGCCAGGGCTGCGTACCAGAAAATATCTTTTGTCCCTGGCAAAGCTGGAGTGGATGACTCTACAGGAGAGAGAAAGAGAGCAGATAATGCTCGGTCTTTCCTCAGCTGGGTGTCACAACGTGACCTTTCCAAATGATCAGAGCCTCTTGGTCTCCGCCGTTCTCTGGCACAGAAAGGAAGAAAGCAAAACAAAATGTAGAGGAGCCTTCGTTAGTAAAGAACAGGAAGGGAAGGCAGGAAGCCTCGTTATTCCCATGACTCGGAGAAGAATGCCTCTCTCAAATATAGGACAACCAAAACCATTTACCCCCATTAGGTGCTCATTCGGCACATGGCAGGGTTCTGAAGACTACACATGGCCCCTTCTGTTGGTCAAAAGGAAAACAGAACTAATTGGACACTAAGTGAATTCTGTCCGCTCTGCACCGAACAGGATTCTTTGCAACCCCCCCCCCCTCATTTGAATCGAATTAAGCGGTGTAGGTCCCATCCCCCAGACCCAGATATACGAGGAATGAAATTTGCTAGGATAAGTGCAACCCCCCCCCCCCAGAAGTCAATCTTCTGACGGGATCACACAGGAGTGTCCGCAAGGAACAAGAGACAGTTCAGTTCCGCCCGTGTTCCCAGGCCTCCAATTTTAACATTCAAAGCGGTGTTCCAATCCAACCTAATAACATATCCAGCTAAACTGCAGGTAATTGTTTGATGAGTGATAAGGTCAGGATTATTTATGCATGAACGCATGAGTGGCAATTCATTAATGTGCTTCCAATTTGGACGGCGCATCAGAAAGCACTAAAACAACATGAAAGGCTCGATGCCTGAGGTGGGGTGGGGGGACCATCTGGGATTCTGACGCTATGCGACTGCCATGAAAAAAAAAAATTAAGGCAGAGTGATAGAAGCATGATCAGAGGAGATCTGCTTTCAAAACCTCTAGCTGTACAAAGAAGGGGGAGGAACTGAATAGTTTGGGATAAAAACAAATGAAAATTTTATGCAAAACCCCCACCCGCTATTAAACCAATGACTTAAAATTCAGGCCCAGAATGATAAACCAGGGTTGCCAGCTCTGGGTTGGGAAATACCTGGAGATTTGGGGGCTGGAGCCTGGGGAGGGCAGAGTTTGGGGAGGGGTGGGACTGCAGTGGGGTACAATGCCATAGAGTCCACCTTCCAAAATGGCCATTTTCTCCAGGGGAACTGATCTTCCAGTCCACTTCTGTTCCCCCCTTCTTGCTCCTGATTTACAGGAACCAAGGCTTGGAAGATGGGCAGTATTGTGGTTGCTTAGCAACACACCACAGCCACTGAGAGTTCATGTGTGTGTATGTGTGGGAAGTTTTGCTTGAAAGTATGAGCACACAGGGCTTTTTTTCTAGGGGAACGGACTGGAATGGGGTTCCAGAACCTCTTTGACAAAATTCTTTTAAAAATGTTTAAAAGTTCATGAGTTTGCAGTATCTAGATTGAAAACTTCATTTCCTTCTTGAGAGTTCCAGCGCCTCTTTTTTTTTCTTTTTTTTTTTTAAGAGAAAGCCCTGCGGATACATGAAGCAGCCTTACATTGAATCAGGCCCTTGGTCTATCAAGGTCAGTCTTTTAGTCTCCAGGTCCTCAGGTCAAGGTCTTTTCCACCACTCACTACTTGATTTTTTTAAAATGGAGATGCTGGGAACTGTATCTGCACTCTATGGCATTCAGAAAGTCAAAGCCTGTTACGTAGCTAAATAAGATACCAAGGCAGCACTTGTAAGGACGGTTTCCTGCAAGTAGGCCCTATTGAATAAAATGGGACTTTCTTCTGAAGAGTTCTTCTTAGGATGGTTCTGTACATATTTATTTATTTACGTATGTATTTTACAGAATTTATACCTTGCCTTTCTGCCCTCATCAGGGCCACTAGCCTACATAACAAAAATCACACCATAAAAACCATTAAAACCAACATTATTAAAACAATTAAAACCAGAGCTAAAACACAGACAGAGACATAAAAACATCAATTAAACTGTTGGTCAGGAAGACGGGATCACTGAAGGAATGTCAAATGCAACAAAAAATGTCTTCCCCCGCTGGTGAAAGATAGCAACAGAACGGGCTCTCTCTTCTTGGGGAAAGAGTTAAATGATAAAATGATCTTTTTTTTTAAGGTAGCAAAAGGTGGAAAGCATGTGTGGCGGGGAAGCACTTAGTAAGAGCATACACAGGTCCATTTTGATGTGCCAGACAGTAAGCTGATCAAACCCGGTAGAGAAATTTGATGGTAAGAAAGTGTGTCAGATTTTATAAGCAGGACAAAATGCATTTACGATCTAAAAATAAAATAAAATAAAGAATTTTACTGCCTGCTGAAAGTACAGGTTACTTTCTTTTCCTTTCTGCACACAATTTGCTACCGCATGAGTAGCTGAAATGTTTTGACTGCTCATGGAAATGGAACAACCATGTGCCCCATTAGCATTTCCTTTGCACGCAAAATGTGTCATGCCGTTCTCTCGCTTTTCTGACAAAAGAAACACCACATGCGCTTCCCGCACCCGTTTGCAGCATCCAATGTGATTATTTTTGAGGTAAGGGAACAACAAATTTGTTCAGTGCAGGATCCGCTGGCAAAGGTGGTGAAACTTGGGCAGGTGGAATGAGAGGCCCCCTGATAGATGGCAGACTCAAGGTAAACAAAACAAATTTCTTCTTCATACCATAACTCCCTGCCAAAGGATGCAATGATGGGCAGTAGCCAGTGTGTTAAGTGCCATCAAATTCCTTCTGACCTATGGCAACCCTATGAATTAATAACCTCCAAAAATCCTATTATTAACAGCCTTGCTCAGATCTTGTAAGCTGAAGGCTGTGGCTTCCTTTATTGAGCCAGTAGCTTAGAGAGGGCCACGGTGGCTCAGAGGTTAAGACGCTGAGCTGCAGACTGGAAGGTCGGTAGTTCAGCAGTTCGAGACCCGAGTGCTGCGTGACGGAGTGAGCTCCCGTCTCTGGCCCCAGCTCCTGCCAGTCTAGCAGTTCGAAAGCAAGAAATTGTAAGCAGATAAACAGGTACTGCTTCGGTGGGAAGGTAACAGCGTTCCCTGCGCCTCAGTGTTTAGACATGCCGGCCACATGACCGTGGAGAAGTCTTCGGACAGTGCTGGCTCTTTGGCTTGGAAGCGGAGATGAGCACCGCCCCCTAAAGTCAGATTCAACTGGCTTTCAAGCAAGGGACACTTTTACCTTTAGCTTAGAGAGCTTCAAAAGATAGCCAAATACATGATGGAGAGGTCTATGAATGGCTAATAGCCATTCTAGACCAATGGAACATCCATGCTCAAAGCAAGTAAGCCTGTGAGTGGGGACAATGGGGGAGTTGTCCTTTCCATGCCCTGCTTTTAGCTCTTTCCGAGATAGCCATTGTGGGAAATAAAATGCTAGTTTAGTTGGACCACTGGACTTGGGTTTCTCTTTCTTTCTGCATTCAACCCTGAGCTTAAAGTATGTCTTTAGCTTTGTTCTCATCTGGAATGGAAACAAATCCTAAGAAATGTAAAGGGACTCTGCCTAAATTTCAACACTGGGAGGAGTCCCAAGCTTGGTCACATCAGCTCAAGGACTGCACAGACCCTAAAGTTTGTGGAGAATGCCCCCATGAGCAAGCTCTGGGATCGCACAGCTCTTTGGAGTCTTAAAACATCAGCCTCGCAACATCTTCAACGCAACACGACCATACGTGCAAAGCTGTGTTTGATTCAGAAAGCTCGGCCATCTCTCTTCTAGTCTAGACCATCAAGTGAGGAATAGTACAGGTAATCTCATCTACCTGGGAGGACATTCCATGGCACGGATAAAGGATTGCCTTGTCATCCTCCTCTGCTCCTTGGTCCAAGCAGTAGCCGCTGGCTTTGCTGTTGCGCACCTGAAATTGAAACCAGGAGAGGTAAGAAAGGCGGAGGTTTCCCATATATGGCGGCTAATTCCCCTGACTGCAGCTGACGTTCTAGGGTACCCAGAGGATTAGTTCAGTCGTGCAGTTGGGTCAAGTGGGTCAAGGGTAACAGTTTCCTCCAGAAAAGTGCTCTGCTCTACCATGGCAATGGCTTCTGATGTAGGGGGATCCCTCTTCCAGGGATTCTCCAACCCCTTTAGGGTTCTTTTCTGTGGGTGGGTGGAGTCTGGCTAGGGTAGGGTTGCCAGCCTCCAGGTGGGGCCTGGGGATCTCCCGCTTTTCCAACTGATCTCCAGCTGACAGAGATCAGCTCCCCTGGAGAAAATGGCTGCTTCGATGAGTGGACTCTGTGGCCTGGTACTATGCTGAGGCCCCTCCCCTCCCCAAACCTCACTCTCTCCTGGCTCCACCTCCAAAGTCTCCAGGTATTCCCCAACCCAGACTTGGCAACCCTAAGCTAGGGAACTCTGGCCTCCAGCGGGAGAGGACCACAGCAAGAACAGTTCCCTTAAATGAAAAGTAATTATTAACTCTAAAACCATACAGAAGTAAAACTCAATAGCATACGTTCAATATCAATACCCAATAGCATTTAGAGAAACCCCAACACCTGATATAGTGCACACTTCAGAAAGAACAAGGAACTCTTAAGACTGTGGACCACCAAGACCCCACTCAAGCCTAGGTGGCCACACAGCCCTGAGCAAAGCCCAAAGCATCCTTTTAAAACTCCTTTCAGCCAATAGGAACCAAGGGAGGAGTTAGTTAAAATATACCAAACTTGCCGAATACCAGCCCCATCCTAAGTTGGTAAGAAGAATTTTTGCTAGTATGAACTTTCGCCTAGATCTATTTTATTAACGGCAATGTCAAAAAGTCCTAGACAGATATGTTTAGGTTTTGAAGGCTGTGAATTCAGGCAAAGGTGCATCTACGGGGCAAGGCTTTAGTTCTCATGCCTAGGTGGCCAGCAAAAGAGCAAAGGCTCATGGGACTTCAGAACCAAGAAACCAAAATCAGTCATAGCAAAACTTCCGTAGCATAGAGGAACAGAAAGGCTCAGGCTCATTGAACCCCCAATTCTGCAACATCTGACACCAATGTCATGCATTGTTATTCACCAAATAAGGTTCTGCAATGGAGGAGCTGCATGGCAGCATTATGGTTGTATCCCTGAACAAAGTCATGTGGGCCAAGGTAGCAATTGTGAGGTCACAAGATATCCCTTCTGTACGATCAGGTGCATCAGATTCAGACAGACGGGGGACAAACTAAGACAAAAAATTGTGAGCCAGAGGCTAAAAAACTGTGAGCTAGTTCACACTCACTCAGCTTAGAGGGAACACTGCTGATAGGCCCCCAAGTCACCTGGTGAATTATATTACAGAGTGTGGATTTGAACCCAGGTCCCTGCGATCCTAATCCGACCCTCTCATGTATGATTTTTGTCCTGCTCTTCTTCCAAGGAGCTCAGGGCAGCATGCCTAGTTCTCCTTTCCCCCATTTTGTCCTCACAACCACCCTGTGAGGTAGGTGAGGAGGAGAGTGTCTGACTGGCCCAAGGTTACCTAGGGAGCTTCATGCCAGAGTAGGGCGGCCACCCTCCAGGTGCAAAGCTGCGGATGTGCTATTAATAGAAGTGGAGAAGTTATGTGGCTTTGACTGGCGAGAGGAGGGATTGCTATACGGAACTTTGAATGGATGAAGAAGCTGGCAGTTGGAGGTTCACAGTGACTATATGGACAGTTATTTGACCTGAGCGCTTTGTTCATCATAGAGGAATCATCTGTATTGTAGAATTCTTTGGTATCTATTAATGCTAAAGATCTTTATAGCAAATACACAGACATTTCCATAAAATGATACCTTAGTAACTATATCACTGTTGTTTGTATAGTTTTCATTGGTTGTCCAACCTCCAGGTGCGACCTGGTAATCTGCTGCTATTACACCCAATTTCCAGGTGACAGAGACCAATTCCCTTGGAGAAAATGGCTGCTCTGGAGGGTGGACAATATGGCACTGTATCCCGTTAATGTCCCTCTCTTCCCCAAACTCTGATCTTCCCAGGTTCCATCCCTTAAATCTCCAGAAATTTCCCAACCCAGAGCTGGAAACCCTTTGCCAGAGTGGAGATCTTTCGTAAATTTTGGTCTGACGCAGTAACCACTATTCCATGCCAGCTGTCACCTGGCCTCCACTCAACCTACTTGAAACCTGGTCCACTGGCCCTTATTAAAGCAAAGAGGCAGAGAAACATTGCGGTGGTGCTACCCTGAGGGAAGAGAAACACACTCTTTCACCCATCCTGACACTCCATTAATCCTTCTTTTGGGCATCTTAGGGGGCTTAATACAGCTTTCTCTTCTGCCAAGGCGCACACAGATCAGCCTCACTGGCAGCAGTTTTAAAAGGGCTGATAACTCCAAGCAGATTTTCTTTGCAAGGGGGACGACATGAAAGATGATGAAGTCGAAATATGCACTGTAAACAGCCCGGTCCAAATGCTGCTCCCAGTAACACTGATGAGAAATCTGAATTCAATCTATTGGCTGCCATCCATCACTCTGGGAGCGCTGCCTAGAGATAAGCACGCATAACTCCGCACAAGGGTATGGTAAGAAGCAGAACCACTCGAGGTAAGGTCTGCAGTGGAGGGGACTGGGACCATCTGCGCAGCTGAACCCTGGTTGGAAACCCTGCTCCATTCAGTGGGATTCACTGGCGAGTAAGGGTGCATTGGATCCTTTGTGTGTCCACTTCTGTGTGTGTCATGTTGCACAGAGATTGTTCTGTACACTCATGCACCTTTTTGCATGTGCAAGCAGGAGCTTTCCCACATGACAACCCTTTTGCATGGAAGCACCAGTTTTCTTGTGGCTCCTGATGCCCCACAGCGGCAAGAGGGCTCTGGGTTGCAGGTTCCCTCGTATTTTCCCTGCCCCAGTCCCTGGGGTGGCCATTCTCCATCCTGCACCACCTAGGGTTGCCGGCTCTGGCTCAGGAAACACCTGGGAATGTTGGGGTTGGAGCCTCAGGAGGGTGGGGTTGAGGGAGGGGAGGGGCCTCAGCAGGATACAGTGCCATAGAGCCCCTCCTCTAAAGCAGCCATTTTCTCCAGGGGAACTGATCCCTGCAGCCTGGAAATCAGTTGTGATCATGGGAGATCTCCATGCCCTAACTGGAGGCTGGCAACCTTTGCACCAACAGAGGGGGTTTAAAACAATATTTCGACATATTGATAATATGTCAATCAATAGGTCAATTTCCTATTTTTTTTTTAAAAAAACCCTCAAAAACACACTAGTGGTACGTGCCTGTGGGTGGGCGTGGCCACCATAGGGACTGGGGGAAAGGGAATATTGGCTGTCCTGTGGGAGACCAGTGAGAAAATCCAGGCTTTCCTCCTGCCCAAAAAAGGCAGCCAGACCAGCTTTGCAGCAATCTTTCCCCAAATATTTCCAAAGTTTGAAAAAAGATGTGGAAAGCCCAGGTGGTACTCAGAAGCACCACAGTGCTGTGGGGAAGTGGAGGGGGGGGGGGGAGCTGTTTCCTCAATGTATCCAAGCTGTGCCAAATACCACATAGGGATGTGCCAAAAATATATATTAAAATTCGACCCATTCGGATTCAGCTGAATTGGGCCGAATGTGATTCGGCCGGCCAAATGACCCCTGAATGCCACTTTCGGCAACGCTAGCCGACTGGGGTGGCATTCGGCCAGCCGAATCACATTCGGCTCAATTATACCCTATGGGGACTGCGTCCATAGGGTATAATAATCCCCCCCTTGAAGGGGGTTTCCCCCCCTATCACTGAAGGGAGCGTGGGGGAGTTTAAATCCCTCCCCCAGGAGTCACGCCGCAGAGGTGGCACACTCCCTTCATTGAAGGGAAGGCAATTTGCTATCCCTTCAGTGAAGGGAGTCTACTGCCCTCCCCATGCTAGCCCTCTCCTGCTTTCCCTGGTCAGCCGGAGAAGCCCAGCAGAGCCCCCGCCTTTCCTGGCCTGCCCGCTAAGGCCGGCAAGCCAGGAAAGGCCTGGGCGGGTGCGCTCCCCCTGCCTTCCTCTCACCCAGCAAAGGGATTCCCCGAGTGGATGCCAAATATACAGCATCCATTCAGGGAATCCCTGTTCGGCAAGCCGAGTCAGACTAGAGAATCTGATTCAGCTTTCGGCGGGCCGAATAATGTGGAGTAGGCATTATTCAGGTTTTTTCGGTTCGTCTGAACCAAATGCACATCCCTAGTACCACATGTGTGTGAGTGACCTAGATCCTTGCATTGAATCTCTGGACTGAAGTCTACAAGCCGCACATCCTGAGCACAGCAGGGACTTTCTGTGTATTGTCCATGAGGTCATTTTTTCCCTTGCTGAGCCAGTCCATAGTTACCTTTAGGATGCAGATAATCGGACAGAACTCTTTAAGTTCAGCTGATTTATTCTTATACACGAATGTGCTGTCAAGTTGCAAGTGATTTATGGCGACCCCAGCAAAGGGCTTTCAATGCAAGTGAGAAGCAAAGGTGGTGTGCCACTGGCCTTCCTCTACAGAGCCTTCCTTGGTGGTCCCAGATCTTTACACATAAGTTAGTGCCATCCACTTGCACTCTTTGAATAGCAATCTGCTGGTGGTCCTTGGCCCCAAAGACATCTGGCTGTCCTTGACCAGGGCCTTTTCTGTTCTGGCCCCAACTTGGTGGAACTCTCTGCCAAACATCATCAGGACCCTGTGGGATCTTATGCAATTCTGCAGAGCCTGTAAGGCAGAGACATTCTGCCAAGCTTTTGGATAAGCTGCCATTCTGGCTGGCACCCTCCTTTGTTCTCCATACTTGCATTGGTCCTCTTCCTCCCTACCTGTGGGGTGGTCAGCAGCCTGAAACTGGGCAAGTGACTAAGAAATCTGCAATCTGATTCTTTTAGATTTGTGGTTCAAGTTCTATTTATGTATTTTTATCTCATGTTTTGATTTTTTTTAATCATGTTGTACATCACCCAGAGCCCTGCAGTAGCAGGGATTGGGCGATTCATAAGCGGAATGAATGAATGAATGAATGAATGAATGAATGAATGAGTTGCAGCTGACACACAGTGACCCCGGAAGGAGCTTTCAAGGCAAGTGAGAAGCAGTGCTGGTTTTTCCATTGATTTCCTCTGCAGAGTCATCCAAACACAGACCCTGCTCAGCTTCCAAGATCTGACAAGATTGGGCTCTATTATACCATTCCAGATCCCTGATTTATTACTAGGGCTGCGTTATTGTTTTTAAATACTGTACTTCTATATTAAAAAGAATTCTGACTCAGTTGAATTGATGCATCATTTAATGACTCTTTTGTTCAATTAAAGAGATGTTGCTGATTAACTGGGCAGCAGTGTTCGGTTTTTCAAAAATACACTCAAACATGTTTTCAAGTATGTAGAGAAATCAGCAGGTGGCGGGTGCTACCTTAGAAGAGGCATTCTTCCACCCCTCTCTCTGAAGATGGGATGTCTCTTCTAAGACAGTGCCACAACTCATCAAGTGGTGGAGTTGAAAGGGGCCTTACAGGCAATCCAGCCCAGCTCCTTGTTCAGCTAGAGCTCTGGGTGTGACAGTGGGGAAGGAGGCGCTGCCTTCCCCCATGTGTTTATCTTCTGGCTCTCTGGGTTGAGATCAGGGTTGCCAGGCCGCATTTGGCAACCCCCGGGAGGAAACGGGGTGGTGGGCGGAGCCTCCTGTGCAGACACAACATAACTGCTGGCTAGAACTGGAAAGGACGTGGAGGATGCTCTATCATTTAGCAAACATTCTATGGTTTTATCCTCTCCCTTTCTTCCCATCAGTGCCTGAGCAAGGTTACCAACCTCCAGGTGGGGCCTGGAGATCTCCTGGGATTACAACTGCTCTTCAGACAACAGAGATCGGTTTTTCTGGAGATAATGGCTGCTGTGGAGGGTGGACTCTATGGCATTATACGCTGTTGAGGTCCCTCCCCTCCTGAAACCCCATCATCCCCAAGCTCTAACCCCCCAAAATCTCCAGGAATTTCCCAGCCTGGAGTTGGCAACCCTGTTTGGATTCAGTGCTGTGAAGTCGCTTCTGACTTATGGCAACCCTGTGAATTGATGTCCTCCAAAATGTCCTATTGTTAACAGCCTTGCCCAGGTCTTGGGAACTGAGGGAACCTCATGGCTTCCTTGATCAATCCGTCTGCTGTTGGATCATCCTCTTTTCCTTCTGCCTTCAGTTTTTCCTGGCCTCACCATCTCTTCCAGTGACTTTTGTCTACTCACCATGTGTCCAAAGTACGATAGCCTCAGTTTAGTCATTTTAGCTTCAAGGGAGAGTTCAGGCTTGGTTTGCTCGAGAACCCACTTATTTGTCTTTTTGGCGGGATCTGTAAAACTCTATAGCGGTGGCCTGACATCCCTAGCTGAGACAGTCAGGAGGAGAACAACCTCATGGAAGTAATAACAATGGCACCTTGCTGAGAATTCCTAAAACCTGGAGCTGGTGTTGCATATCACAGGCCTGACATGTGAGGAGAGCCGTGTGAGACCCAGTTCCCTGTTTGGGGGTCATGCCAACCGAGAGATTTTATACTCTCCCAGGTCAAACATGGCTGAATGGTGAGCCCCTGTGAAGGACATCTCGGGAGCCCCCTCACCCTCCCCTCCTGCCCAGTTAATGACATAAATCCTGTCAAACAGCGCACCGCACGCTGAGGTAACCCAGCACAAAATGCCAAGCTGCTGCCAATTACAGTGTGCCGACGGTTAAGCGGCATTCTTCAGAGGGCTGAGGGATGATGGCAATTTTATGACTCAGCCTTAAAAACTGCGAAGGGAGTTTATTTTTACAACTATTTCAATATGGTTTATATCTGCCTCAGTGTAGTTACTTGTCCCCCTTGCTGAAGCCTGTCAGACGATGCCTGGGTTGTCATGAGGGAAACAACTTGGAAGATGAACTCACAAAGAGACTTGACGGCCACCCCTGTGCTTGATCCAAACCCACCTGCGTGTTTGTTAGCATCCCCTTATACATGCTTGGCAGGAGGGGTGTCAACCTCCAGGTTATACCATGCTGAGGGTCCTCCACTTAAGAACATAAGAAGAGCCCTGCTCGATCAGACCAGTGGTCCATCTAGACCACCATCCTGTCACAGTGGCCAACCAGTTCCTCTGGAGGGCCAACAAGAGGGCAGAGAGGCTGAGGCCTTCCTCTGATGTTGCCTCCTGGCTCTGGGATTCAGAAGATGTGCCCCTGAATGTGGAAGTTCCCCTCAGTCCCCAAGGCTAGTAGCCATTGATAGACTTATCTCCATGAATCTATCTAATCTCCTTTTCAAGCTGTTTATTCTTGTGGCCATCACTACATCCTCTGGCAGCCAATTCCACATTTTAATCACTCTCTGTGTACTGAAGTATTTCCTTTTGTCTGTCCTAAACCTACGGCCCACCAGCTTCATTGGATGCCCTCGAGCTCTAGGATTTTGGGAGAGGGAGAAAAATTTCCCTTTGTCAACTCTCTCCACCTCATGCATAATTTTATAAATCTCTATCCTGTCCCCCCTTAGACGTCACTTAACTGAAAAGTCACAGACTCTTCAGCCTTTCCTCATAGGGAAGGTGCTCCAGTTTGGTGTAGTGGTTAAGAGCACAGACTCTAATCTGGGAGAACTGGGTTTGATTCCCCACGCTTCCACATGCATCTGCTGGTGTGACTTTGGGTCAGTCACAAGTTTTTTCAGAACTGTTCTCTCGAAGGCAGTTCTTGAGAGAGATCTCTCAGCCTCACCTTCCTCATAGGGTATCTGTTGTGGGGAGGGGAAGGGATTGTAAGCCACTCTGAGACTTCTTCAGGTGGTGAAGGGTGGGATATAAATCCAATCTCCTCTTCTTCTCTTCAACCCCCTAATCATCTTGGCTGCCCTCTTCTGTACTTTTCCCAGCTCTGCAATGTTCTTTTTGAGGTACAGTGACCAGAACTGTACATCCCCTGCCATTTGCCAGGAGGGACCTGGCAACAATGCTCCCTCTAAGCTGTGGAGTCTTGTGAGCAAAAATTCTACTTTGTAAGCTACTGGCATTAAAATTGTGAGTGAGCGATTTGGCTGCTGCATAAATTGGTTTGGCTCTGGAGCCCTCCTTCCTGAGCTAAGACAAAAACGTGTGAGCAGGAGGCTAAAAAACGGTGAGCTAGCTCACACTAACTCAGTTTAGAGGTAACACTGCCTGGCAACCCTAGATATAAATAAACAGATAAATGCACAGCATTATGGGGCAGTTCTCTTCTGAGAAGCGTGGTCCTCTGGTGTTTCTGCTCATTCAAGGCTAGTTTCTTTTAATGGGCCGACAAGCATACAGTGCCAATGGGAATCACCATCTTTATCACAGAGATCAGGGACAATT
Organism: Lepidodactylus listeri; assembly: GCA_029233225.1. Classification (NCBI taxonomy): domain Eukaryota; kingdom Metazoa; phylum Chordata; class Lepidosauria; order Squamata; family Gekkonidae; genus Lepidodactylus; species Lepidodactylus listeri. The sequence continues at coordinate 13,216,665 of JARCFY010000013.1, forward strand.
CCTAGGGCATCGACCAGATGTGACATTCCATCTTCCTGAAACTCTACCATCCTTGGGCACCGCCCTCAAAATCTTCCACCATTTGCTGAGGTACTGCTGGCAACCCTTGTATCAACCAAACTGGCCCTACATAAGCACAACGTATGGTACTAATGGAGCTGGGAAAAATTTTTTCCCTGAGTGGTAGAGTCCACTTGGATTTAATGGCCTTCCTTTTGACTGCTGCCAGAGAACTGACATCTGGGAAGCAGCTGAGCTAAAGAAAGCCGTTCGTAATTGACCTGGCTTTCGCTTCTTAGCTGAAAAGCCTTCTTTGGGACACTGCTACTGGAAAGCTCATGCCTTTCTTCTATCACCACTGAGGGCAGCTCAATATTGTCCTAAGAAACCCCGATGGTGTTACCAGTATCGAAAAGGATTAACCTGTTTTGCTGGGCTTAGATGGCATAAGAAGGATGAATAAACACAGAAGTGGGGGGGGATGCAGGACCCCATCAAGACAAGCAATTGGGGAATTTTCTTTGAAATTTGACCAACCTGATCCTAGAAGCTTCATAGGTAAGGTTGCCAGCTCTGGGTTGAAAAATACCTGGAAACTTTGGGGGTAGAGCCAGGAGAGGGAGGGGTTTGGAGAGGGGAGGGGCCTCAGCAGGGTACAGTGCCATAGAGTCCACCCTTCAAAGCAGCCATTTTCTCCAGGGGAGCTGATCTCTGTCAGCTGGAGATCAGCTGTAAAAATGGGAGCTCCCCAGGCCCCACCTGGAGGCTGGCAACCTGATTCATATGATGTAAACATTGTTGGTGTTTGGAAATCACAGGCTTAGAATAAGAGCGTCCCAACTTGGAAACACCTGGATGTATTTTAGGGAGAGTTCTGTCACCTCCAAAATCTGGCCAGGCTGGTGGACCTCCTGATGGCACCTGAGTTTTGGCCACTGGGTTTTAGCCACTGACTTCACATTGGGTGGGGAAAAGTGGGTTAGTGCCTGGATGAATGAGTGAACAAATTAATGAGACTTGTGTCTGGGAGACACGGGTTCAAATCTGCAGTCTGCCATAAAACTTGCTGGGCAGCCTTGAGCCAGTCGCTCTCTCTCAGCCTAACTTACCTATGGAGAAGGGAGTACTCTAAGCTGTTTGGAGGGAAGACAGGGATTAAAAAATGTACTAGACAGAAATACACGGTGCCACCGTCAAGAAGGCCCTGCCCGCTGTAGCCACCTGCCTTAGCTTTGAAGGTCAGGGAACCAAAGCGGATTCCATGAAAGAGAATACAACATTGGGGCAGTAATGTACAACATTCTTTCTAAAATGTGGAAATGAACAACAGAACAATGGAGGGCTCCAAATGTATTGGGCCCACTTGAGAAACAAGGGCAAGTAAGTCAGTACTCCGAAATCGAGGAAGAAATCTGGATGAGGAGAAGTGTCCCTAGTTTACTGAGAGTACAGAAGTTGTTCCAGTAACATCTGCCTTATGCCTTGTTTCTAAAGTCTCCCCACAAAGGGAAAAAAAATCTCAGTATTTTAATGCTGGGATGTGATGCAGTCTTGATTTCCTGTATTACCTCTCCGTAAGTGATGGTATTGTTGTAAATCCTCATTTCAGGGTAGACGTTTTCCAAGTACCACTTAAAACTCCGGCACTGAAGCCTTTGCCGTAGAGCTATTCTTTCTGAAACATCTCCAAAGTCTACTCCGGGGTTCTGCAAAAAGCGAGAAGGTACTATTCAAAAAGGTAGAAGTTCTATCCCACCAGCCTTTTCTGTCGATTTCTTTCTTTGAAAAACACTCGTCGTTCATTTTATTTACAATCTCATTCCTCCGCCTGCCCGCCTCCCGGCTCCCCCCTTCACCTCTCTTGCCTTCTAAAGTTCCCCAGCTGGCCTTGAGAACCAGAAATAAATATTAATGACATTTCCACTGACGGAAAAGGAGGAGGGGAGGAAAGGCATGAGAATAATTCAATTTCAATGAAGTCGAATACCCCAATATTCAATTTACTGTCTGTTCAATGACAATCTTGCAGATAAAGCTATACAGCACAGGAGCGCAAAAACACCCACCAGTGGTGCATGAAAATTCAAATCCCCCAACACATAGCAACATAGCCATGCATACACCCCAGTGCATATGTGGAGGTCCTTCGAGAGTTATACGGTGACCCTTCCACTGAAGCCAACTGGGAAGGTGGCTACCCTAGGAGAAACCATGCACTTATTCAGGATGGAGAAGAGGAAGGTCCAATCTGCATCAAGCATTTGCTCCGCTGTTCTACCAAACCCACGTTAGAACAGAAATTCCCATCTGCATTGCATGCCATTTTCACTTTGATTTATTGTCGAATTTTATGGCAGTGTCCAGACGGCATGCCACTTTCACTTCGTTTGATCTCTGGTTTTATGGTGGCTGTCTGCACAGATTTATGGCTGTTTTATGGCCATTCAGGGGTAACTCTGCAATCAGTACGAACATTTATTTATTTATTTATTTCTTAAAGTTTATATCCCTCCCTCCCCGCCAAATGGCAGGCTCAGGGCGGCTCACAACAAAGGTTAAAATACAATCAGTTTAAAATAACACATATACTCTAAAACAAGATTGGCAGCATTAAAATATTCCCACAGGTGCGTCTGGACAGCATTCATGCATAGCCCCTGTATAGACATACACTGGCTGACCGATCGCATTGCCGGCAGATGAAACTGGGCCAGGGCTAAGATGTTTACCCTAGGCGGCCCCTACTTGAAAGCCTGGTGGAAGAGCTCCGTCTTACAGGCCCTGTGGAACTGCATCAAGTCCTGCAGGGCCCTGATGTACTCCGGGAGCTCATTCCATCAGTACGGGGCCGCCACTGAGAAAGCCCTGGCCCGTGTTGCCAGCCGCGCCTCTCTCAGTCCAGGTAGGACCAGCCGGTTTTGGGATCCGGATCATAGTGCCCGCTGGGGAACATATGGAGAGAGACGGTCCTTCAGGTAAGCAGGTCCCCGGCCATATAGGTATAGGTACGCACCAGCACCTTGAACCTTATCCGGTACGCTATAGGCAGCCAGTGCAGTGCCTTTAAGGTGGGCTGTATATGCTCCCGTATAGGGAGACCCAACAACAGCTGCGCCGCAGCATTCTGCACTAGCTGCAGCTTCCGGATTTGGTTTTGAGCCAGATCTTTTTCTGTTCCAGTGTTCCAAACACCTCCTGATTATAGTCATATGTCCCATTATTATGTTTTTATAGGAATAAACAGCTTTAGAGGGGGATTAGATAGATTCATGGAGGAGAAGTCTATCAGTGGCTACTAGCCATGGTGACTGAGGGGAACCTCCATGCTCAGAGGCACTAAACCTCTGAATCCCAGTGCTGGGGGGCAACCTTAGGGGAAGGCCTTGTCCTCCATGCCCTGTTGTTGGCCCTCTAGAGGAACTGGTTGACTACTGTGTGAGACAGGATGCTGGACTAGATGGACCGCTGGTCTGATCCAGCAGGGCTCTTCTGATGTTCTTATGAAGGCCTCGGCCTCCATGTTCTGTTGCTGGCCCTCCAGAGGACCTGGTTGGCCACTGTGTGAGACAGGAGGCTGGACTAGATGGACCCCTGGTCTGATCCAGCAGGGCTCTTCTGATGTTCTTCTGAAGGCCTCAGCCTCCATGTTCTGTTGCTGGCCCTCCAGAGGACCTGGTTGGCCACTGTGCGAGATGGGATGCTGGACCAGATGGACCACTGGTCTGATCTAGCAGGGCTCTTCTAATATTCTTAACAGCCCTTCTGGGAATGGAAAAGGACTTCTGTGAACAGCATGGCACCTTTCCATCCAATCAGATCGGCATAGAAGCTTTGCACAGTAGATATATTCAAAAATAAAAATGGGGTTTTATTTTTTTAGGATTTTTTTTTTTAAAAAACAGTTTTCTATCCCGGAAGGTAAGCCTTTAATGTACCATGGCTGATTTTATGTCTGACAAAGCAATGTATCTTTATTTTTCTTCCCCCCAAAGGCTTGCATTGTAGCTCACTGGAGAAAGCGACCATCGGAAGGTAATTGCACAGAAGAGATTTCAGTCACATCTCAATTGCTCCTGGAAACGGCCTTTTTACTAAAATATCAAGCTTAGCTCTGTTCAGATTGGGCTGCTCAACACACCACCTCCCAAACTTGCAATTGCCTTTCCCAGTCAGATTTCTGAGAACATTATTTGCATGCAGAAGGCAGTGTTCCCTCTAAGCTGAGTTAGTGTGAGCTAGCTCACTGTTTTTTAGCCTCCGGCTCACCCATTTTTGTCTTAGCTCAGGAAGGATGGCTCCAGAGCAAACTAATTTATGCAGTAGCCAAATCGCTCACTCACAACTTTAATGCCAGCAGCTCACAAAGTAGAATTTTTGCTCATAAGACTCCACAGCTTAGAGGGAGCATTGGCAGAAGGTCCCCGGTTCAATCCCTGGCATCTCCAGTTAAAGGATCCGTAGGGGTGGGGGGAACCCTCTCTGCCCAAATCCCTGAAGACACAGCAACCATTGCTGTGCTAGAGGGACCAATAATTAGGATCAGGTAGGGAAATAACATGTAGGGGAGTTTAGTCTGGAATTTGGGGACTAGTCCTGGAAAACAAGGTCTCAGTAGCATGCTTTAGGTGGGATTGTTTTCTTGCAACAGTCCCTGGAGAAGAAGAGACCCTGATTAGGCACAGAGTACCTTCTCTTTTATGAAAGAGACACTTGACATGGCAAACGAACTATTCTGGTGTTCTGCCAGTGTTTGTACACTCATCTAGCTGCAACACCCAGGGTCAGACTGGGACAAAAAAAAACCCACCCCTGAAATGGATGGTCCTCCAGGTCCACCCCAAATGGGAACAAAGCCAAGCATATCCTTCATCGTGTGGTGCAAGGGCTGCATGCTCACATTGCTGGATTGTGTCTGCCCTTGCCTGGTGAGGAGGCTTTCAACCCGGATGTCTATTGTTCCTCCAGATTCAAACTCCCCTCTCTGCCTGACCATGTGCTCTGGCCATGCAGCAGGCGCCATTACCTGGGAGCACATGGCAGGCTGGTTGCTACACGAGCATACTACATTACACCTTGGAATGGGGTGGCCACAGTGGGGGGAAACAGCCCCCCAAGGTCAAAGGCTCACCAGGGCTTTTCCTGGTGGCCTTAATGGCCAATCCACCATGGTGACAGTCCTCTTCAAAGCACTGTCTCAAAGGCACTGGAGTAGACTCCTGCTGGATATTACTTGTAGATTCTTTTTAATTAAAAAAAAAGTTGAACAGTTTTCATAGGAAACAAACAACCCAACCATATATCTGAGCTACATAATTACAAAGAAACAACAAAGAATATCCAAGAAGCAACAAAAGCCTTGTGAAGCTTGCCTATACTACGCAAGAAGTAGGCAACGAATTTAAATCAACAACATTTCCCCAACAATTATGCCCACCAGATGTTCAATCTAGGGCGATATGCCTTCTTTCTGTACTCCTTATCTATCACCCTCTAAGCATCTGAAGGTCTCCTGTTTGAGATTGCTCCATGTGGATCGGGTAAATAGATTTAATTCGAAATGTTCCTGTTTTTGTTCTGTTAACTAGATCCTCTGACCATCAATTCAGCAGTACAGTCTCTGGGAGGCAGGGTAAATTACAACCAGTTGTGATTTGTATCTCCTTCAAGATCTGTCCCCAAAAGACCTTAATATCATCACATCCCCACCAGACACGCCAAAAAATCATCCAACTGACCATGTCCTTTCCAACAATTCCGGTAACTTATCTTTCTCATTTTATTCAGCCATACAGATGTTAATGATTTGTGTATTCAATAAACCTGGTCTTTTGTCTTTTGACTTAATATAGGATGTGGAAAGGATGTCATAGATTCTGTCCTGAGTTCTGCAATTGGGGAAGTGTTTCACTGTTAACTTTCTTATTAGGGAAATTAACAAACGACTTCCCGTTGCCAACAATTCTTACTGTTCAATGGCTGACTCGTGAAGAATAGGTATTTGCCTGTCCCCTCTTCTCCTTGGGGCGCATCTTTCCAGCTGAGCCCCCAACCTTTCTCTCTCAGATTCCACTGGCAATCATTTTTGGCCCCCCTGCATGCCAAATACACATTAGCCTATTTATGTGAGAAGATCAGGGCCGGCCCATTATTGTTAAATTATAAACCGTCGCTTAGGGCGATGGCTCGACAAGAGCGCCCTTCTGGCTGGCCTCGTCCCCTCCTTGCCCGCACAGGAAGCCTCCCTTGCTGGCTTCTTACTCCCCTCTTTGCAGCCCCCCCCCATACAGAAAGAGAAGAAGGAGGGGGTGGGGGGGACAGGTGCGGAGAACAGCCCAGGATGATGGGAAAGTGCCGCTCGGCCTCTGCCACCCCCTGCGGCCTCTTTGGAGTTCCTTGTGCAGCCTGGCTCCCTCCCCCTCCCCTCGAGTGATCCTGCCCCCGCATGCATTTGCAGCTTGCCCCCTTGGCCCGCCTGCTGTGGTTCTGATGCTTGCCCCTGTCCTGCCACACATGGGAGGGGGCAGAATGTATCCTCGCCTAGTAAGGGGGGGAAACCTGAGGCCATCACTGGAAAAGTTACTAGTCAAATAAAAAGCACCCCAAAGAGGAGGAGGAGGAGAAGAAAAAAAAAGGAGGAGGAGGAAGAGGTGGAGAAGAAGAGGAGGAGGAGGAGGATAGAGGATTTATACCCCACCCTTCACTTAGAGCAGCTTACAAACTCCTTTTCCCTTCCCCTCCCCACAACAGACACCCTGTGAGGTAGGTGGGGCTGAGAGAGCTCTTTCCAGAACCGTCCTTGAGGGAACAGCTCTGACAGAACTATGGCTTGCCCAAGGTCATCCAGCAGCTGTACACAAAGGAGTAAGGAATCAAACCTGGTTCTTCCAGATTAGAGTCCGTGCACTTAACCACTAGACCAAACTGGCTCCCCCAGGTGGGTGCAAAAAGAAAGGAAAAAATCCTCCGTATAAATAAACCTCCAAAAGTACTCAAAGCACTAAATATAATACTCTCTCTCTCTCTCTATATATATATATATAATCAGCAATAACGTACAAAACCATTGCAATATAAATCTTGAAATATTGCTCCAGGTAGTCAGCCGTGTTGGTCTGAAGCAGTAGAACAAATTTAGAGTCCAGCGGCAGCTTTAAGAGCAACAAAGGTTTATTCAAGGTATGAGCTTTTGTGTGCATGCACACTTGCTGATTTGTGACTATTATATTTAGTGCTTTAAGTACTTTTGGAGGATTATTTATACGGAGGATATTTTGCATTCACTTCATCCATGTTTCTCTCTTTTGTTGCTAACCTCCAAGTCGGGGCTGAAGATTTCTTGGAATTACAACTGATCTCCAGATGACAGGCATCAATGCACCTGGAGAGAATAGATTTTTTTGGGGGGGATTGGGCATTGCACTTGCTGAGGTCCCTCTCCTCCCCAAATCCCACCTTACCCAGGCTCCACTCCCGACTCTCCAGGAATTTCCCAACCCAGAGTTGGCAACCCTAACTCCAAACCTCACATCCTCCCAGAAACATTTCCTCCTCTTCCTTACCGTCATTGGTATGTTCCATGCCATGTAAACGTGTGACTTGAAGTCGTCCATCCAGACTTCAGCGGCACGCAAGGCATTGCGCTTTGCATAGTAATCAATGTCGTTGTTGTACGGTTTCTTTGTGCGCTCGATGTGCGCCACCCGAGAGCACGGCAGCACCTCCATGCTTCCTCCACACTGCCATACCTGTGAAGGACAAGAAGGAGGCAATAAGCCATGAAGGGAGAAAGAGATTTGCAGACACATCCAAGCTGGTGCGCCAGGCGCAGTGGTTAAGAAAATGTGTTGTGAGTCAGGAAAATGGCCTGTTCAAATCATGTTTTAGTTATGTACTCCCTGGCTATCCACTAGGCAAGCTCCCTTCTTCAAGGATCAGCCCTGTTGCAATTCAGGGATAATAATAGTGACCCATTTCATGGAGCGGGAAGTGGCGTGGCATAGCCCGATCTCATCAGATCTTGGGGGCCAAGCAGAGTTGGTACTTGGATGGGAGACCACCAAGGAAGACTCTGCAGAAGAAGGCCATGGCAAATCACCTCTGTTTCTCAATTGTCTTGGAAGCCCCTTGCTGGGGTTGCTGTAAGCAGGGTTGGTTCTTGGATGGGAGACCACCAAGGAAGACTCTGCAATGGCAAACCACCTCTGCTTCTTACTTGCCTTGGAAATCCCTCGCTGGAGTTGCATAAGTCCATCGCAACTTGACAGCACTCCGAAGCATATTTTATGGCGATGTTGAGGAATAACATACTACTGTTGAGGAATAATATGCACACTGTTCCCAGAGTTCCTGTGGGCAAAGGAGTCTTCAAGCATGTTCAGAAGACTTTTGACAACAGGAACCATGGACACATAGAATAAAGCCTTTATTTGCTCTCCTTTTCTGTAAGAGTCGAAATATGGGAGAGGGTTGGGTGGGTTTGGAGGCACTTGGGGCTTTCCAAAATTTACCATCATTGCTAGTTAGAGCTAAGTCTGCTGATCTGAGCCAATGCATCACTGATCCACTCCATGCAGACACACCTTCAACTGTGAGAGCTAGCTGAGCACCCAGTGCTGCTGGCAGTGCTTTGGGGGGCTCACCGCAGACCTGTGTGGTGATGGCATAGACCCAGGAGGTGACAGTGGGTGCAAGACAGACACCTGGTGTCCTGATGTGCTCCCATTGGCTGAGATCAAGCAGAGTACTAAATAGGGTTGCCAGAGCCCCACTGACCACTGGTGGGGGTGGGGGGGGGTGGGGGATAGGGTTGTCAGATCCAGGTTGGGAAATTCCTGGAGATTTGGGAATGGAGCCTAGGGAGGACAGGAAGAAGAAGAAGAAGAAGACGTATGAGAGGAAGAGGAGGAGGAGGAGAGTCTCAGAGCAGTTTACAATCTCCTTCCCTTCCTCTCCCCACCTGTGAGGTAGCTGGGGCTGAGAGAACAGCTCTGAGAGAACTGTGACTAGCCCAAGGTCGCCCAGCTGGATGCACGTGGAGGAGTGGGGAATCAAACCCAGTTCTCTAGATTAGAGTCCACCACTCTTAACCACGACACCAAACTGGCTCTCAGTGGGGTACGATGCCATAGAGTCCACCCTCCAAAGCATCTGTTTTCTCCAGGGGAACTGGTCTCTGTAATCTGGAGATGATCTGAAATTCTAGGGGATCCCCAGGTCCCACCTGGAGGCTGGCACCCTTAGCTCTCTCCTCATAGGCTCATTCACCTCTAGGTAGGGCTTGGAGTTCTCCTTGCATTACAACTGACTTCCAGACTACCAAGATCAGTTTCCCCTTGGGGGAATGGTAGGTTTGGAGGGAAGACTCTATGGCATCCATCCTCTTGAGCTCCCCAAACTCCACCTTCCTTGGACATCTCAGCCCAATTATCCAGGAATTTGCCCAAGCGGATTGGGGAACCCTTTCTCCACACGGGTGTCCCAAGTAGCCCCCGTGGGTTATCTCGACAGAGATTCATCCCTATGGGAGCAGGACTCCCTCTCCAGGCCCATCCTAAGCATCTGTGGGAAGCATCTGAAATCATCTCTCCTTTCAACTGAGTCTGGGCCGTTACAGGTGGACGGGGTGGGATTTCACCTCCAGTTGCGCAAATGTCTCATTACCCACTTGGATGGTGTGAGTCACAAGCAGGAAACAAACATGTTCATCGCATTCTGTTATTTCTTCCCCTGGTCTGGAAAGTGCATCTCATTTACTCGCAAGCAACTGTGCCACGACTGGACAAGAAAAGCCACCTGCGTTCGCTTCCGTGCTGACAAAGAGAAACGACGTGACGAAAAAGGCCAAACAAGATGCAGCGCCGCTTTTTCAAAAATGGACTTTGCTAAATGGTATTTATTTCTCTTTTTTGCCATCCTCAAGTCACAGTAAGGTAAATCACAGGCCACCCAAATTTACATTTGATTAATGAAATGCACCGGGGGTGGGGAGAGCTACAATGGCGGCTATAAATCTGGATGGGCACATGGCCCAGAATTTCTGGAGCGAAAGGAACACACGTTCAGAAAAAGAAATTAGTTCATGTTGGATGGGAAATGCCAGCGTATTGGTATTCCTGTAGCTGAGGTTCTCGGGGGAGGGAGGTTCCTGGTTAGGGCTGTGGGCTCTGGTTTGGGAAATTTCTGGAGATTTGGAGGTAGGGTTACCCTTCCTGAAGCGGGGGCGGGGAAATCCCCCATTTACATGGACTGCCTGCTAGCAGCCAGCTGGCCAGCAGGAGGAAATTGCCCCCACCCCCAAGTGACGTTGGGGAGGGGAGTTGACACTCTGGTTTTTGGGCAAAACTCTATGGTCTGAGGGTGATTTTGTCATAGAGTTTTGCCCCAAAACCAGTGTGTCACCCCCGATATCACCGGTGTGCCTACATCACTTCCGGGTGATGTATGCAGGGCTAGCCCCAGGTTTTTTTTGCACACTAGGTGCCCCCCCCCATTCTAGCGCCCCCCATGTGCCCACCAATTTTCTGCCCCCCTCTCTGGTTTCAGAGACACAACAAAGGTGGGGGGGGGGGCGCTCCGAGAGGGAGGGGAGGAGGTGGAGATCGGGCCTGAGGAGATGGGCCGCCGCTGGGAGGCGGGGAAGAAGGGAGGCTGCCTGGCCTGCTGCAGTCCCTCCTGGCTGGAACTGCGGGACGGGGCCGCTTGCACGACAGCTCTGGAGCAGGAGTGCAGCCAGAGCAAGCTCCGCCCACCTGCGGCAGCTGTTGGGCCCCTTTCCTCCACCCCACGGGGACGTCCCCATGTGCACACCTCCCCTCCCTGCATCCCTGGAGGCCCGAAACGGCATCCTGGCCGGTGGCGAAGGCTGCCTCCCTCGCTGGAAGACCTGCCGCTGCACTCTCGTCAGGCTGGTGCCCATAGGCAGCTGCCTAAATTTTGTCCATGATGTATGCACACTGTGCGATGTTCCTGCCCACTCCTGGAACGCTCCCCCCCAATCCCCCCACCAGCGTGATGATCGGACTTGACAACCCTATTTGGAGGTGACCCCTGGAGAAGGCAGAGTTTGGGGAAGGAAAGGAGCACGGCGGGGATGTGATGCCACAGAATCTGCTCTCTGAAGTTGCCATTTTCTCCTGGCGAACGGATCTCGGAAGTCTGGGGACCGGTTGTAATGCCAGGAGAACTCCAAGCCCTATCTGGAGGACGGCAACCTCATCTTGGTCCGTGCCCATCTATGATTCCCTCTTCCGTGTCCTGGCCAGCAGCCTGTGTGCCTGTCTCCAGGTGGTGGCTGGAGACCTTCTGGAAGAACACCTGGTCTCCAGATTACAGAGATCGGTTCCCCCCCGCAAAGAAAATGACTGCTTTGGAAGGTGGCCTCTATGGCATTATATTCCACTGAGGTCCTTCTGCTTCCCAGACTCTGCCCTTCTCAGGACCCCTCCCCCAATCTCCAGGAGTTTTCCAACCAGACTTCAAGGAACAAGAAGAAGAAGAAGAGGAAGAGGAGGAGGAGGAGGAGGAGGAGATTGGATGTATACCCCGCCCTTCACTCACTTGGAGTCTCAGAGTGGCTTACAAACTCCTTTCCCCTCCCCTCCCCACAACAGACACCCTGTGAGGTAGGTGGGGCTGAGAGAGCTCTGAGACAACTGTCCTTGAGGGAACAGCTGGTACAGAGCTATGGCTTGCCCAAGGTCATCCAGCCAGGTGCAAGTGGAGGAGTAGGGAATCAAACCCGGTTCTCCCAGATTAGAGTCCGCACACTTAACCACTACACCAGACTGGAACAACAAAGAGCCATTAGTATTAACTGATGTTGTCAAGATTTTAATTTAGCTCAACCACAACATTTTTCATGAGTATCATTATTATTTTCCCAGTCATCGTTGGATCCGTTAATATCCAAATGCATGCCCAGAGGTGACATCTGAGACCACTACAGGCATCACAGAGACTTCAGAAGGTATTTTCTTTGGTAAAGAGAGATCAGCTTTTGTTGTCCTCCCTGTCCCAAATGCCTGTGTTAAGCAAACTGAGGCTGGAAGGTTCATGGGTCGGGTTATTTCAGCTGTTGCTCCTAAACTGTGGAACTCCCTGCACAGGGAACGTGTTAGGCTTTCCAGGTCCTCTCTGAAAGTCTGCTGAATACTTGTCTTGGTCGTTGTTTCAGAATGCTTTTAAACGTTCCCTCCGCCCTTAGCTTGCAGAATGGTCTAATTGCACTGACGCCTTTCAGTGCCCACTGCGCTATTTTGCCATTTGCATGATGAAGAACGCTGATTTTTATAGCTTTGAGTCTGAGTTTTTTAACTGCTGCATACTGCTAGTTCATGTGCATTTCAGATTTCTTGGCAGGACATTGTTTTGCATTCGTGCCTGAGATCATGTTGGACTGCGGCTTTGGATTGTTCTTTTTAGGTTTGCTCAATATTGTGACTGTTTTTTAAGTACGTGTTTATTTTCCAGGGACGCCTGTCTGCCAAATGAAGTGATATTTATCAGAGAAAGCTGGGATGTGCATTTTCCAGATAAATAAAACATGAGAACAAGCTTTCGTCTGCAGATTAACATCTGATAGCATTAATACCATGCCCATTTTAATTTAGTTTGCTATATAGTTTGTGCATCTGTCTATCTGAGGCCATAGTACTTTGGTCACATTATGAAAAAGGAGAAGAAGAGAAGAAGAGTTTGGATTTATACCCCACCCTTCAGTCACTTAAGAGTCTCAGAGCGGCTTACAAACTCCTTTTCCCTTCCCCTCCCCACAACAGACACCCTGTGAGGTAGGTGGGGCTGAGAGAGCTCTGAGACAACTGTCCTTGAGAGAACAGCTGGTACAGAGCTATGGCTTGCCCAAGGTCATCCAGCCAGGTGCAAGTGGAGGAGTGGGGAATCAAACCCGGTTCTCCCAGATTAGAGTCCGTGCACTTAACCACTACACCAAACTGGCTCTCATTATGAGAAGACAAGACTCCCTGGAAAAGACAATAATGCTAGGAAAAGCTGAAAGCAGTGGGAAAAGAGGAAGACCCAACATGAGCTGACACCCATGGCCCTCAGTTGGCAAGACCTGAGCAAGGCTGTTAACAATAGGATGCTTTGGAGGTCATTAATTCATGGGGTTGCCGTAAGTCAGTAGCAACTTGACAGCACTTAACACATCTATCAATCACCGTAACACATCTATCCATCACCTATCAATCAATCATCTATCCATCCATCATTTTCAGTCTGGACACTGAAAACTCATGAACTTTAAAACATTTCAAAAGAATTTTGTCAAAGTGGTTCCAGAACTCCATTCTGGTGCATTCCCCCAGAAAAAAGCCCTGCATCTGATATCTATCTATCTGTCTGTCTGCCTGCCTGCCTGCCTGTCTGCCTACCAACCATATCTTTAGAAGGGAAAGTATCAGTGCTGGGGGCAGTCGTGGTAATAAGAGCTGTCTTGATTGGCACCCAGCATCCAACTAACAGAAGAAGCCCCAGCTAGGCTTCAGAAACTAACTCCTCTTCTAGTTATGGTCACAACACTGCAGTGTTCCCTCTAAGCTTAGTCAGTGTGAGCTAGCTCACCGTTTTTTAGACCCCGGCTCACACATTCTTGTCTTAGCTCAGGAAGGAGGGCTCCAGAGCAAACTGATTTATGTAGTAACCAAATTGCTGGCTCACAACTTTAATGCCAGTAGCTCACAAAGTAGAATTTTTGCTCACCGGACTCCACAGCTTAGAGGGAGCAGTGGAAGACCTGACTCTCTCCTTTCTAGAGAGCCGCTGGGAGCTGTTCTTAAAGGAATAATACCAATATCCCACACTATCTCCCTGTTTGCCTGTGCAGCCAGTCGGCCGGCCAGCCAGCAAGTGGGCTAGCAAGTTTTTGGTCTATACAGTTATATAAGACATATCTTCATGCCCCCCCGAGATGGATGACTGTGCGACAGGTTGAAAACCACAAAAGCATAAAACCGCAGCATTAAGGAAAACTGTCCAACTCATCTATAAATGGAGACAGATCCTCATTTGCTCAAGATAAATTTGGTGCAGATGTGAGATGTAGACACCTGTTTTCGGAAGGAAGGAAGGAAGGAAGGAAGGAAGGAAGGAAGGAAGGAAGGAAGGAAGGAAGGAAGGAAGGAAGGAAGGGAGAGTCCTGAAGGAAGAGAGAGTCCTGAGAGAAGTCCTGAGAGAAGGAAGAGAGAGTCCTGAAAGAACTGTGGCTGGCCCAAGGTCAGCCAGCAGGCCTCATGTGTCTCAAAGCGGCTTACAATCGCCTTCCCTTCCTCTCCCCACAACAGGCCGCTTGTGAGGTAGGCGGGGCTGAGAGAGTCCTGAGAGAACTGTGGCTGGCCCAAGGTCACCCAGCAGACTTCCTACAGAGGAGGGGTGGAGAATCAAACCCAGTTCTCCAGATTAGAGTCTGCTGCTCTTAACCACGCTGGCTCTCTCAAGCATTCCATGTTGCTCAGCAGGCAGGTGCAAATTTACACAGTGGGCCGTCCCGCAATTTCCCCGTCTCTTTATGGTTCTCCCCCGCTTGGCTCGCTCTGCCAATTTCAACTCAGAACAAATATATAGATTGGCTGATGATGATTTACAAGAACCCATCATGAGCTGGGATCAATAGGACTTAGGAAGGAAACTTTTCCCTCCCACATGAAACAAGGAACAGGGAGAGCTGAGCATTGATCAGGTGTCCAGTTGGTTCCCTCCCCTGCGGCAAAAACGTCATCTGAGATGAAGGAAAATCCTCATTTCATTCCTGATGGTTAAAAATGTATAATCTGGCTCTCCAGTTCAAAAGGCTCCAAGCAGAGAGTCAGAAAACCCGGAACACGTCAACAAAGCAGCATCACTATCCACAACGAAACATAAAGAGCCCAGCAGGAGAGATTTTTTTTAAAAAAAAAAACCCTACCCCAAGCACCATAGAAGCATACTTAACATTTAGAAGGCTACCTGGAAGAAAACCCAGAACATGTTCCAGAATCTTTTTTAGTCTCACAGAACAAACTACAGCCCAATCATATCATTCTGGGACAGTAAAGCGACACAGGGGGGGAAGCTTAAACCCGCCCACACGATAGTCATCATCCAACGCATTGGCTGCGGCCAATAGATTCACAAAATAACAGAACACACACAAGAAATCAACATGCTCTAAATTGTTGTTGGGCAGGGGTGCACTGCTAAATCCTTGTTAACAGGGGTCCTTTCGTAGAAAAAGAGGTGCACGAGCTCATTAGCATAACTCATTAGCATAACTCATTAGCATAACTCATTAGCATATGCCACATCCCCTGACATCACCAGAAGTGTCAGTTTCAGCCCCATTATATCCTATAGGCCATTGAAATCAATGGCAAAAACTCATAGGGTATATGAGGGGCTGGAGGAAAGGGGTTTGAGGGAGAGGCTCCAAACTTGCAGGGTAGCTGCTGGGGCCTCTCCTTGAAATACCCACTAAGTTTCAAGAAGATTGGACCAGGGGGTCCAATTCTATCGGCCCCCAAACAGATTGTCCCATCCCCTCCATTGTTCTCTATGGAGGGAAAAAAAATGTTACCTTTTTTCCTACCATAGAGAACAATAGAGGGAATGGGGGCAACCTGTTTGGGGGCCTGTAGAATTCGACCCCCTGGTCCACTCTTCTTGAAACTTGGTGGGCATTTTGAGGAGAGGCCCTAGCAGCTACCCTGCAAGTTTGGAGCCTCTCCCTCAAACCCCCTCCCCATCAGTGGCTTTTAAAGCTGCCACTGAATTTCGGCAGCAATTCGGCGGCGAGCTGAATCAGATTAGAGAATCTGATTCAGCCCGTGGCTGCCCTACTGGCCAGTCCTGAGCTGGCGGAGCTTCGCTCCACCTCGCTCCGGCCCCAATGGACCCCTGCTTGTTAAAATAATAACACTGTACATACGATTGCAGCAAGCTTGGGCTATTTTTTTAATGATGTGCTCTTGTGCTTTGTGCATTGGCAGTAGATCATACCAAAAGACTCTTGATATGACCATTCATACCATTATACCAGAAGACGAAGAAGAAGAAGAGTAGTTTGGATGTGTACACCACCCTTCACTACCCGAAGGAGTCTCAGAGCGGCTTGCAAACTCCTTTCCCTTCCCCTCCCCACAACAGACACCTGTGGTTGTGAGGTAGGTGGGGCTGAGAGAGCTCTTTTGAGGACTGCCCTTGAGCGAACAGCTCTGACAGAACTTGTGACTGACCCAAAGTCACACCAGCAGCTGCACGTGGAGGAGTGGGGAATCAAACCCGGTTCTCCCAGGTTAGAGTCTGCGCTCCTAACCACTCCACCAAACTGGCTCTCACTGCTCCTTGTGGTGTTCTGGCAATGCATATGAGCATGTTGGTTATCTGAGGGTTGAAAAAAGGCACAAAATGGACCAAAGATGCAGGAAACTGCAGCAAACCGAATATGCACAAGCCAAAATACAAAAATTTGAAATGTAAAATAAATCACAAGCAATTCCTAATGCATCACTTCTCTGTCAGAAACAAGACCAGGTAAATTTAGAAAACCGTGAACCAGAGAGAAATTGAGATAAGCAGAATTTCAGAAGCGTCTCAATACATAATGAGATGCAGTTTTTATTGCAGTGTGAACTCTCCAGTTTCTGAACCATTTTTGTGTATGGGCTTCTGAACTGGCGTCACAACATTTCATTTGTTATTACAAAGGCAGTATGGTGAAGAGTCAGCCATGCCATGGAGTTATCATTTTGGGAACTGCAATCTTTAACTCTCCTTTAAAATTGCTTTGCATCATGTTTTGCCTAGGTAGGACTCAATTCCTTTCCACATTTGCCTGCCACTCTGGATTTTCTCAGTGTTCGAGTTGAGGCAATTTAAGTCCATGGCAAAACAGCATCCAAATAACCCGGGGCAACAGCAGTCTGAAACTGGGCTGACCACTGAAGTAGGGCTGTCAAGTGCCAACGACTTACCGGTGGGGGGGGGGAGTTGTTCTCCCCCCGGGAGCTCTTCTGGCACGTGCGCTTTGTGCGCGTGCCATGGCGACGTAATGACATCACCTTCGGGTGACGTCATTACACGGGGGAAGTCGTCCTCACCGGACGACTTCTGGGGCGGGGTTCCCCCCGCCGGCCGAATGCTGGCCGGCGGATCGGGAACCCCTATAGCGGGGGATCCCCCGCCCCCCGGGCTGACTTGGCAGCCCTACACTGAAGGGAGGTAAAGTAATAGAATAGAGAAAACACCCAGAATAAAAAGAAGGTTAGTGCAGAATTGGGGGGGACGGGACGGACAGACGGACTTGGATTAAAAAGAGGGTTGAATTCGATTTTAGTGCAGAATCGCTTGGAGGACACTGTGGTGAACATGGATTAAAAGGAGAGGGCAGGAAGGAGCTCCCTAATTCACCTCCAGTTTTAATTCAGATTAAATTCGACGGCACCTCTACACAATATCACCTCGGGACGGACGCTGGCGTCTTCCAGCCTAGTGGAGGCTGTTAGAGACAAGATCGTGTCGGTGGAAGGAGCAATCACAATAATTAATTCTCAATATAAATATTGCTCTTTTGATGACTGTAAACACACTGAGAGCGGCATGTGCCATTGCGGCCCCTTAATGCTGATGCGGCTAATTACCCCAATCAACCCGCCAAAGCTCAACGCCATCAGACATGCTAAGTATCCGGAAGAACCCACACCAGTGCAGAATTACATCCTGGAGTGGTACCGCTTGCATTTCATGCATCCCAGATTGACGAAAAGTAGTTCCAAACTATACCTGCTGTGAGCTTGTGATACAATGGCCTCTATTTTTGGAACACCCGACTGGGTTTAATTGGCACCTGGGAGCATATGATGGATGATCTAAAGAGACTTCGGCCTTGGCATTGCTTCAGATTGACTATATGAATGTCCCAGAGAGGTACCAAGAGTGTTGTATCCATAGGGGAAAGGAAGGATACAGCAGCACCAGTACTTTGTCTTATGATGCGAGGAAACAGGGAGGTGGGGAATACGCAAACGGTTGAGACCTCAGCTGGAGCCTTTGAAATCTAAACCTCATTTCCATGGTGGGGTCGGCTATCAAGTTCCTTCTTCAAGGTAGGTGTTTTCCCAGCACTGACTTAGATGGCCCACGCTAGGCTGATCTCATCAGATCTTGGAAGCTAAGCAGAGTCGGTCCTGGCTAGTATTTGGATGAGAGACCTCCAAGGAAACCCAGGGTCATGATGAAGAGACGGGCACTGGCAAGCCGACTCTGTTCATCTCTTGCCTCGAAAACCCTGAGGGTTCATCATAAATCAGCTCCAACTTGATGGCACTTCCCACCACCTGCAGGTGCTTCCCAGTGTGTGGGTGGAGACCAACTTTGTGTGTTTTGGATCGAACAAAAGGTGTGCGTACACTATAATCTGAAGAATGTGTAGGGCTATGCTAATGCATTCTGGACTGCCAAATACCTTATGGGCTGAGGCTGTGAACACAGCAGTGTATCTACACAATAGAGTACCCTCAAAGATTACTGGAAACCACTCCTTTTGAGGCCTGGTTTGGAAAAGCGGCCTGGACAAACAAGCACATCAAAGCTTTTGGCTCCAAAGGGTTCGCTCACATGCCGAAGGAGAGAAGGGGAAAACTTGACCCCAGAGCTGAAAATTGGACTTGTAGTAGCGTATCCTGTGAAAGCTTAGACCCCAGAATTAAACTTTGTTGGTCTTAAAGGTGCCACTGGACTCGGGCTTTGTTCTACAAGCTGAACAGTTATTCCTTTTCCAGGAAATGCTAGGATTTTTTTTTCCTACAAAGAAGAAAAAATAGTGATGATGCTATACTCGTGAAAAAGACGCAAGAGAGTTAGGCTTGCAAAAAACTAAAGAGAAATTTTCAAGTTAAAAAAAACCAACAACCAGTGGGGTTATGGTCTCACTGTTACTGCAGGTTGGGTTTGTTTTTTTTAACTTCCGGCATGTCGGGAAGTTACTAGATTAGGAAGGCAGCTTCAGAGGGAAGTCGTGTTAGTCAGCAGTAGAACAGTTAGGTTTGAGTCCAGGAGCACCTAATATAGGCCAACAAGATTTCCAGGGTATAAACTCTTTTTTGGTGAGTGTGTGTGTGTGTGTGTGTGTGTGTGTATGCCTGGAAGTCATGATTGCCCGGGTCAGGGCAGGAATATAAGCTTTCAAGAGTCAAAGTTCCCTTCCAAAGCTTCCTTTCCGCTGTGTCTGACAAAGGAAGATTTGATTCTCGAAAGCTTATACCCCAAAACCCTTGTTCATCTCTAAGGTGCTCCTGGACTTAAACCTAACTACATTAGGAAGCTGTCTGTGCTAAAGGATCTCTTCCCTGGAACACTGATTCATTACATGCAAATCATTTATTCACAAGGCGGAACATTCAGAGTTTTCAGCTGCCATTCATTCTGTAATCTGTGCCATTGGAAGGTAAGAACCTGCACCTAATAGCTGCTTTGAGAGCCAGTTTGATGTAGTGGTTATGAGCACAGACTCTAATCTGGGAGAACTGGGTTTGATTCCCCACTCTTGTTGTGGGGAGGGGAAGGGAAAGAAGATTGTAAACTGCTCTGAGACTCCTTCAGGTAGTGAAGGACAAGGTATAAATCCAATCATCTCCTCCTCCTCCTCCTCTCTCCTCCTCTTCTTCCGGAGAGCCAGTTTGGTGTAGTGGTTAAGTGCGCGGACTCTAATCTGGGAGAACCGAGTTTGATTCCCCACTCCTCCACTTGCACCTGGCTGGATGACCTTGGGCAAGCCATAGCTCTGTACCAGCTGTTCTCTCAAGGACAGTTGTCTCAGAGCTCTCTCAACCCCCACCTACCTCACAGGGTGCCTGTTGTGGGGAGGGGAAGGGAAAGGAGTTTGTAAGCCGTTCTGAGACTACAAGTGAAGGGCGGGGTATAAATCCAATTTCTTCTTCTTCTTCTTTTTCTTCTTCTTCTTCATAGTAGATACTAGCGATCTAGATGGACCAATGTACTGATCCAGCATAAAGCACTGTCATGTGTTAAGAACATCACAACACAAGATGTACCTTTCTGGATCAGACCAGTGGTCTGTCTAATTCAGCACTCTGTTTTACACCAGTTGCCCTGGAGGGCCAACAAACTGTCCATAGATGCCTTGCCCAGTATTGTCTCTTAGCACTAGTACTCCTGGACCTCTCCTCCATGGAAAAAAAAAAGGTTCATATAGGGTGCTGTTTGTAGTCAAGAAGCCCTGGTAATAAAACAGGTTACGCAACCAGATTGCTTTCATTAAGTCACTTAGGTTCACAGTTTATATATTTTATTTCCAGCGCCAGCAATACTCTATTCTCCTTCCAAACAAACTTTATATATATAGTTGCTTTATGCAAATCCTGAAACGTTCCCTGCATTTAGAGAGGATACCAGAGTAGCAAAGCCATAGCTATGCAAACAAGAAAGCTGACTCTTGGGGATTCAGAGAACTGGCATGAATCAAACCCAGCACCAAAAGAAAGAAATTAATTCCTTATTTAAAAATTCTCTGGGCTCTGGAATGCCTCCATATGTTTCCGTTCAAGATAATGGGATACAGTTCTACCTGGCATCTGACAAGACAGGATATAGACCCAAAGAAGCACGTGCACAGGTATTGGGAACAGTCCCTTTGAAAAGCAGTTCATTACACTGTTTTTGCTACAAGGAACACAACAGTATTCTAGACTATGGGGTAGATCCATCCAGCCTTTCAGTCTCACCTAATCCCCCTCCTTATTATATCCCATACCCGCCACAGCAGGTCCCATGATCTTCAGCATTGCCTTTTTGATGGTCAAGTGGGACCCCTTCCTCTTTTTTTTTTGCCAGCGGGAAAGCTGGTTGGATGCAACCCAATACAATAATATTAATTACATGGCTAGTGTTATGTATTGGGACTGAAACATTGCAGGACCGTGCCTCCAGAGACTAGTTGAGCTTGGAGCCGAAGAACAATAGCCCACTAGGATTCTGGCCGTAACCAGTCAAGAAGTAATGTTAATGTAAATAGCCTATCATTGGGTGTGTTTGGGTGTGGCAATTGCATGCTATTTAAACAGGGCATTTGGCCCTGTTCTTCAGACTGGTTCTGGCTGAAATCACAAATAAAGCTGAGCCAGGGGCATTGGGTTTTCAATTACCCGGGGGGGGGGCTCTTGCGCATGTGCCGGGATGATGTCCCTGCCTGGCCACTCCCTCCTGCCTGGCCACTCCTCCCTCCCTCCTTCCGGGGCCCATCCAGGCGAATGCCCAGTGTGATCGCATCACCCGGAAGTGATATCATCACGCTGGGCATGTTGCCAGGATGACACTCTGGCAATCGCCCTGAAACTCTATGGTGCCATAGAGTTTTGGGGTGATTGCTAGAGTGTCAGCCCTGGAACGTTCACCCGGATGGGCCCCAGAGGGAGGGAGGGAGGGAGGAGTGGGTGCAGGGGAGCCGGGTGGGGGGGGGGGGAAGAGGCTCTTGCGGCAGCGGCAGCAGGCTGGAGAGGCGTGGCAGCAAGTGGGCAGGCGCTCCGTTTCACCAGGGGGGCTCAGTCCCCCCTGGGGAATTTCAAGGGTGGCCCAAGCCCCCGAGCCCCCCCTGTGAGTTGAGCTGATCACAAGCAGTGAGTCTGCTGATCCATAGAACCCACTATTTAACAGCTGGGTAGCAAAAAAAAAAAAAAGAGCTGAATTCTCATCTATGTAGTCCCATGGTACTTAAAAATATTTTAATTTTCGTGTAATGCTCTAACCTTTTCATAGTCACTCGCAAGGCGAGCCAAGAAAGCGTTCAGGCTACATGATTCACGATGCCGTGAGGTCCCACGGGGCAGAAGACGACAATTGCCTGTGGGCTTTTGCGGGGATATTGACATTGTCTCCTCATTGTCTTCCCATGGGCAATGCCACGGAAATTCATTATTCTCCAGCTCAGAATACGACTTTGCCTGGCTCACAATGCTTGATTGAATTACAAATCGAGCATCCTCTCCCCCCAAAGTTCTTCTCCAGCTTGGAATCAGAAATGGGATTCTCCACAGGCCGTGGGCCCAGACCAACTCCTTTGGAGGGACGTCTGCAGAACGTCTCAATGCTGAACTCTTGAATGCTGAACCAGTGGTTATCCTTGTTATCTTCCACCCAACTCTTGTTCTGTGTTTCCTCTGGGTGAGTGTTGAGCTTCCAAGCAGTTCTCTATGGTTGATGTTAGGAACTACAACTCCCAGGGGGCAACAGAACCAGGCGGCTCTGTCAAGGTCATGCAACAACAATGCAATCCAAGAGAGAACGCAGACAGACTGCAGATTCCACCCCCCCCCCCACTCTTGCTGAGAAAGCTCATAATTATTGAGCTAATTCTGAATCAAGCTTGCAGGCCTCCCGCACTCCCCCCCCCCTGCCCAATCTCTAAGCTCCTGCAATAGTGGAACAGGATGCCAAGAGGAAACTGAACGGATGCAGCCACTTAGCCATCAACCTTCTCGAACATTTTATCCCTTTAACCCCTCGAAAGGAATTAGAAGATGTCCTTCACAATATTCTGCGGAGAAAATATTAAAAAGAAGAAGAAGATGGGCAACAAGGGAAAAATTCAGAAGTCACGGCACTGGGTAAGGGCAAGGTCTTTTGTTAACCTTCTTACAGAAGGAGAGCGCTTAATCATGCCAAAATTGAAATATTTCCTGGAGAAACTTGTACTCAGCAATCTCTGTCTCTCTGCAGAGTGAAGCTTTATGACCGGAGAGATAAATCAGGCAAATTAATAGTCTGGCACTAGGGGAGGGAGAAGAAGATAAGGTTTAGAACGGTATTTAAAAAAATGACCCGTATACTTTAACCACTAATCTGATCTCCATAAACTCCCATTCGGCACAATTTTTACAAAGAACACGGCCCCTCTGACCGAAGCTTGTCCAGAGATGAAATTGATGGGTTTTTATGAGCTCGCTGAGATTCTCTTCTGTAAAGACAACTGAATCCTCTCTTTCTAAGATGATCAATTCATCTTTAAGGATAAAGAACAGGGCTAGAAGCTGAACGTTGCACATGGCCCATAGGTAATATCAATAACGGATGCAATCGGACCAAATCTAAGCAATTATTCTTACGAAGCTGCCTTATATAGGAGTCCGGAATAGTCTGCGCTGACTGGCAGCAGATCGCCAGGGACCTGAGCCAATCTCTGTACCAGTCCTGCTACCTCTGCCAGCCTCCACCACCTTTGCCAGCTCTCTTTCTAACAGGCGAGGAGAGTGACTGACCCTGAAGCCTGCTGCATGGGAAATGTGTGTTTGATAGAGCTAGGGCTCTGTCACACACTTTCATTGGTGGTGGAAAGTGCCGTGAAGTTGCAGAAGACTTGTGGCAACCCCAAAAGGTTTTCAAGGCGAGAGATGTTCAGAGATGGTTGGCCATTATCTGCCTCTGTGGAGCAACCCTGGACTTCCTTGCTGGTCTTCCATCCAAGTAGTAACTTAGCTTTCAAGACCTGGCAATGTTGGCTCGCCTGGGCTATCAAGGTCAAAGCTTCTCCCCTTGGAACTTCAGAAAAAAACCTACCCAGAATACTGCCATTTAATTGGCTTGAGAGAGCAGGGCTGTGATTCAGTAGAAGGGTGATTTGAATCTGGGTCTCCCAGGTTCTAATTAGAAGAAGAAGAAGAGAAGGAGGAGGAGTTGGTTTTTATATCCCCCTTTTCTCTACCTGGAAGAATCTCAAAGCGGCTTACAATCGCCTTTCCTTCCTCTCCCCACAACAGGCATCTTGTGAGGTAGGTGGGGCTGAGAGAATTCGGAGGGAACTGTGACTGGCCCAGGGTCACCCAGCTGACTTCATGTGGAGGAGGAGTACGGAATCGAACCTGGTTCTCCAGATTAGAGTCTGCCACTTTTAACCACTACACCATGCTGTCTATTTACTTTATTCGTATCCCACTTTTCTCCCCAGTGGGGACCCAAAGAGGCGTATGTCATTCTCCTCTCTTCCATTTTATCCCCACAGATTCCTGTAAGGTAATTTTGGCTGAGAGTGTGTGAATGGCCCAAGATCCCCCAGCAAGCTTCTGTGGCACAATGGTGATTCGAACCAGGGTCTCTCAGGTCCTAGTCTGACACTTTAACCACTAAATAAAACTGGCTCTACATCTGACACTAAAAGGACCGCCCTACAATCCTTCCTTGCAAGCACAATCGAATTGATCATTAAAGCCCCAGTTAAGATGTCATTGGAGATGCTGAAGACTTTCCGGTTTACTCTCTTCACACTGCACGTCAAGGGAGGGAAGGAGGAGGAGATTGGCTTTATACCCTACCCCTTCACTACCTGAAGGAGTCTCGGGGCAGTTTACAGTCTCCTTTCCCTTCCCTTCCCCTCCCCACAACAGAAACTCTGTGAGGTCGGTGGGGCTGAGAGAGCTCTTTCCAGAACTGTCCCTGAGAGAACAGCTCTGAAATAACTTGTCACTGACCAAAGGTCACACCAGCAGCTGCATGTGGAGGAGTGGGGAAATCAAACCCGGTTCTCCCAGATTAGAGTCCCTGCTCCTAACTGCTACACCAAACTGGCTCACCAAACTGGGAAAGAAGAGGGTCATGCGCCAGACAGGAATTTTGTCTCATTCTCACCTTCAAGATCAATCCAATTGCTTCAGGTTTACAACTTCCCCATCTGGTGAGCTCTGTCACTCCCTCCGCCCCTTTGTCCCCCCCCCCCCCAAGGCCCAAAGGAAGAGAAATGAAATCTCCCTGCAAGTTCACATCTCAGCAAGGGATAAAGAAATACACATTTCACTTAAACCAGGAAATCTACTTTCGAGCCTCCAGTGAATACAAAGGCCCGTTCTGCTATGTGCTGCATCATTATAATGCTGACCAGCCATTCCGCAAACGACACGGTTGACCCAAAAACTAACATTTCCTGCAATGCGGGAGCAAAATCCAGATGAAAATTAATGCTAGGCTTCTTGGTGAGCTCAGGAAAGAGAAAGCGCCTCAATCTGTATCTTTTCCTTCCTACTAGAGATGTGAATAGACACGATTTTCCACTCCCAGTGTCAAGACAGCAGACTTGATGTTGTGAGCATGTAGTCTGAAGAGGCAGCAAGTCTGAGAATCTCTGTGTTGGATCTATATAAATATAACTAACTATAAATACACATTGATGGGGTCCGAACTGGGGGAGAACTGGTGCCCTCTTAGCTGTCTTTTCTGGGTTGGAAAATATCTGGAGATTTGGAGGATGGAGCTGGAGGGGGGGAGGTTTGGGGAGGGAAGGGAAGGGAAGGGAAGGGGCTTCAATGCAGTAGAATGCCAGAGAGAGAGGAAGGAAGGAAGGAAGGAAGGAAGGAAGGAAGGAAGGAAGGAAGGAAGGAAGGAAGGAGGAGGAGATCGGCTATATACCCTGCCCTTCACTACCCGAAGGAGTCTTAGAGCAGCTTTCAATCTCCTGTCCCTTCCCCTCCTCACAACAGACACCCTCTGAGGTAGGTGGGGCTGAGAGAGCTCTTTCCAGAACTGCTGGTGAGAGAACAGCTCCGAAAGAACTTATGACTGACCCAAGGTCACACCAGCAGCTGCATGTGGAGCAGTGGGGAATCAAACCCGGTTCTCCCACATTAGAGTCTGCACTCTTAACCACTACACCAAACTGGCTTTCACAACACAACAGGTTAAGTTCTTCCTAAAATAACGTCTTCCAGGGTAAAACACACGTGAGGTGATATGTGCATGTGAATGTGCATATGGTAATGAAAGCTCTGTCTGACAAAGCATCTATAAAGCTATGAAAAGACTGAGGTCTCATAATGCGATCACTGAGGGTCCTTTCCAGAAGACCATAACAGCAGCTTTGTCCTCTCTTTCCTCTTTCCATCTCTGTGTATTACTGGAACAAAAATCCTGGGTTTCTTTTAGTGATCTTCAAGATCAAAAATGCTTTTGTGCAGCAGAGGAGTCATTCATCAGGAAGCCTTATTATTTTTAAGAGCCTAGGGATTGGCTTCAGGTTTGTGTGATCCTGGCTTTGTTCCGCATAGGGTCTTTTGCAATGCAAATTCTACCATGCTGATCTACTTATGCTAATGCATCCTAAACAAAGGCCATTAAAGTAATGGCTTCCTATTAACACAGAAAAACGGTACAAAACTGACATTAATTACTAATACTTCAGATGCTGGGGGATATCTGGGGCCTAAGCTTGAATGTTTTTCTTCTCCTAACAGTGAAAAGATTTTTCCGCTCACTAGTTTCTAAAACATATATAGAAATACAAGCTGGAGTGAGCGACTCAGCATGCTGGGACATTGGGGGGCGCCACATCACTCTAAGGTCAAATTTACATCTGACTTTCCCGCTAGAATCATCCAAGTTTCAAAAAAACCCAAACCCCTGTCTATACCTGTTTCTTGTTTCAAACCATACTTGTTCTAGTTTATAAATTAATGTTTACATTCATTAATTGCCCTCCTGTGGTCAAGCTAGCATTATACTGCTTTAAACAAATGCTGTTGCTTAGTACTCTTCAGACCCCCTGGAGTGAAATTTGACACCAGCATGAAATGAGCTTGGGAAAAGACAGCAGTCAAACTACTTCAGAGGGGAGGTGCAAATTGCACCTAAGTCACCCAGAGTCTCAGACCGGCTTACAGACTCCTTTCCCTTCCCCTCTTCGCAACAGACACCCTGTGGGGTAGACGGGGCTGAGAGAGCACTTTTAAGAATAGCTGTCAGAACTATGGCTTGCCCAAGGTCATCCAGCAGGTGCAAGTGGAGGAGTGGGGGATCAAACCTGGTTCTCCCAGATTAGAGTCCGCGCACTTAACCACTACACCAAGCTGGCTCTGTTTGGCATGCAGGAGGTCCCAGATCTGATCCCCGGGGTTTCCAGTTAAAAGGACCAGGCAGGAGGTGATGTGAAAGACTTCAACACAAGACCCCGGAGAGCAGTAGACATTACTGATCTCGATAGACCAGGGGTCTGATTAAGTATAAGCAGTTTCATGTGCTCTTGATAGGACCTGGAATTCATAGTAAGGAGTCACTGATGATCACAGAGGCAGGAAGATGGAGGGCCTGTTTGCGGAGAGGGCGGGGTATAAATAAACTACCTAAATAAATAAAAATAAAAGGGACCAATCATAACATAGAAGGGTGGAATATTAAGAAGAGCCAGTCAAATCACTTGGGCCCACTGACCCCACCAGAGGAGCCGTGCCTCCAAGATCTGGGTCCCAGCTCAGTTCCCCAGAGGACCAGAATGCCCGTTCACCTTTGCTCATTTGCTCCACCACATCCAAGTGAGTCACCCCTGGGTTATACAGCCATGAACATACAGGTGCGAACAGGGCTTTAATTTACTGCATTGTAAAATGCAAAGACATACCGTTCCTAATAATAATAATAATAATAATAACTGCGTGCCTTCAAGTCAAAACTGACTCATGGCAACCCCAGGACTACTGGGGTTTTCTAGGCAAGAAATAAGAAGAGGTGTCTTGCCCTTGCCTTCTTGTTCGAGAGCCAGTTTGGTGTAGTGGTGAAGTGTGCGGACTCTAATCTGGGAGAACCGGGTTTGATTCCCCACTCCTCCACTTGCACCTGGCTGGATGACCTTGGGCAAGCCATAGCTCTGTGCCAGCTGTTCCCTCAAGGACAGCTTGGGAAAGAGCTCTCTCAGCCCCACCTATTTATTTATTTATTTTATTTAATTTATATCCCGCCTTGCCAGCAGGGCCGGCTCAAGGTGGCTAACAATACCCAGGGTGTCTGTTGTGGGGAGGGGAAGGGAAAGGAGTTTGTAAGCCGCTCTGAGACTCCCTTGGGGAGTGGAGGGCGGGGTATAAATCCAATCTCTTCTTCTTCTTCTTCTTCTTCTTCACAGCAACTCCAGTCTTCCTTGGTGGTCTCCCATCCATGTACGAACTGTGACTGACCTTGTTTAACTTCCAAGCTCCAACTAGGTTGGGATAGGCTGAGCTATCAGCCAGATAAGGTTCCTAACTCTTCACAAAGCTAAGCTAAGACCAAATTCCAGGATCCTCACAAAATAAAACAAGACACAATCATAAAAACATAAAGTCAACCCCTTAAAAAACCCAGACAATAAAACTTCAGAGCATAAAGCATATAAAAAACACAAACTATAAAAGCACTATGAAATCATACAACCCCCCCCCCCCCCAAAAATATAGCCCTGACCAGGATAGCCCAGGCAAGCCCGATCTCGTCAGATCTCAACAGCTAAGCAGGCCCGACTGTGGCAAGTACTTGGAAGGGTGACCTCCAAGGAATACCAGGGCCGGGACGCAGAGGCAGGCAACAACAAGCCACCTCTCTGACATGTCCAGGCCCCACTAGGGGTCGCCAGAAGTCAACCATGACTTCCAGGCATACACACACAAATACTCTCACACACAACAGCTCCCTATAAAAGCACATACAGCCAGCATGGTTTGGTATTATGCTGGGACCAGGAAGACCTGAGTAACTTCAGCACTCCACTTGACCTGTCAATCTCTGTCAAGCTAGACTATCCCTCCCAGGGTTGCTGGAAAGAGACAACGGAGGTGGTGGAACCATTTATGGCCACCAAGAGCTCTTTGGAGGGAGGGTGAGATAAAAATGGGCTGAATAAAGAACAGCCAACTGGAACCTTCATGCACAGGGCAGGATAGCTCTGAATGTGGGAGGCTGAGGGGATAAACAAGAGCCCTGCCTCTTACTTTCCATGGAAACCAGATGCTAGTCTGATCTAAGAAGGCAGTTCTTACCTTCTTTTAAGCCCTGTGGGGTTCCAGTTTCAAAAGGGGTTTAAGCTGCTCCACAACCAGCACATGACTGAACTCTGACAGAGCTCAGACACGACTAGCTGGGATAAACCACAGAGAACGTTTCGCTTAATGAACTGTGCCACTTCACAACCCCGGATCATTCCTACAGCTTTTACTTCAACAAAGGCAGTTCAACTAAAGCCAAATAAAAGGGAAAGGGAAGCAGAATGGAACCAGATTTGTTCAGATGCTGAAAAAATAATGGGCACTGTTAAATGCTTCCTCATCCTATTAGAGTCGCTGTCTCCCCTTTCCTATTAGAGAAAGTGCTGATGGGATTAAAGGCGCGGGTAAAGAAACGGTTTTTATGTCCCGTGGATCAAAGGCACGCACACGCACACACACAGCCACTCTATCTAATTATTTTTTAGCCTGGTGTGTATGCCGCATGCTCGTTCTGCCAATCACAATACACATCTGTGATTAGTCGGCTATTAAAGGGAAGGTCCCCCAAAGGTGTACTCATTTGCGGTACCTGCACTGGTTGGGCCCATTGTTTAGGCAGGAAATTGAGAGAAACTACAACCCGCTGTTGTTTATCGTGGGGCCGTGGTGTAAAGCTTTGGCTTTCTTTAATTTAGCTTCGGAGCCTCTGAGCTGTGAAAAGCGAGGAACATATCTCTCTCAAAACAGAGCCAGAGCTTCCAACTGCTTCTTTTTTCCCCATCATGGCTTGATTATCATAGGCAGGTGATGTCTCTACAGTGATTGTACAGCCAGTTTGGTGTAGTGGTTAAGTGCGCGGACTCTAATCTGGGAGAACCGGGTTTGAGTCCCCACTCCTCCACTTGCACCTGGCTGGATGACCTTGGGCAAGCCATAGCTCTGTGCCAGCTGTTCCCTCAAGGACAGCTTGGGAAAGAGCTCTCTCAGCCCCACCTACCTCACAGGGTGTCTGTTGTGGGGAGGGGAAGGGAAAAGGAGTTTGTAAGCCGCTCTGAGACTCCCTTGGGGAGTGGAGGGCGGGGTATAAATCCAATCTCTTCTTCTTCTTCTTACAGGGCAGGAACAGCAACTGGAGCCCAAGGGCGATTCTGCATCGGCTTTTCCCTCCGTCATTTTAGCAAACCCATGTTGGGACTGAAATTCCCCTCTGCATTGCATGCTGCTTTCGTTTTCTTTGATCATCGGGTTTTATGGTACCCTCTACACTGCATGCCACTTTCGCTTCCTTTGATCATTGGATTTTATGGTACCTTCTGCATAGATTTATGGCTGTTTTATGGCCATTCAGGGGTGACTTTGCAGTCAGTACGGTGTTGGCCTGAGGTATGTGAATGTGGTTTTGAGCTGCACCTTTTCCCTCTGTGTTGAGAAGATGTGGAGTGAATGCCAGATGCAGAACCAGCCCAAGTCCATTGTAGGGATGAATCAACCTGAAAATCCTTATTCTGATTTCACGTCTCCCTGATACAACTCAACCCTTTCTTTATTCTCATGCCCTTTTCCAATCCTTTCCACCAAACCTTTCCTGTAAAATGCGCACATTTTTAACCTTACAGATTATATTATCCTTATGAGTGACATACATTAGATCAGGGGTGGGCAAATTGCGGCCCGTGGGCCACATGCGGCCCGTCACAGAGTTTTTTGCGGCCCGCCAAAAAATTGTAGAAAAGTGTGATAGGGTACATTTGTCTCATTAAACTGATTCTAAAATTAAATGTGCTTGCAGCTATAGATGATATGAAATTAGCACAATAAATAAATTCAATAAAACAATCACTATTTTATTTAATTTATATTTATTGATTTTTATGATACAATTTATACCTTTTCTGAAATGCAAAGTTAACTAATGAATGCCATCATTTTAAAAGGTGCAGCCCTCCGCTAACCTTCGCTCCCACAAAGTGGCCCCCGAGCCAAAACAATTGCCCACCCCTGCATTAGATGAACAAATCCCAAAACAAAACCAAAAAACCTACACAACGTGCACTCACACTGTAAAAGGATCTACAGAGCAAATGGGAGGGGGGGGAAGAGGGATGGAGATCCAGAAAGACTGGGGGAAAAAACTGATTGAATCTGAACAGAAATAAAACAGGGGCCATTCACTCACTTCCGAGCATTTGGGGACACCCCTACCAATTATAACTGATGGGCTGAGCATTGTATCAAAAGAAATTCTGCCACGGTGTCGACAGGTAACATCTAATATAAGCTTTCCCCTTTCACTGGGGTTTCCTAGCCTTGTTACCAGCTTTGCCTGCAGGTAGCAGCTGGACTTTTCTTCACCTGTCACTCTGACAGATCTAGCCATCCTCCCTGGCATGTGGGCCATGAAAAATGCTCAGGAAATCCTCTCAGCAATATCAGAATTGAAAGGGCCCCTTGCGGGCCAGTTAGTACGCCCTCCTGCTCAAAGCAGGGAACCGAGACAAGGGCATTCCCAGGAAAGGGCTGTTCCAGCCATTTCTTGACAGCCTTCAGAGAGACAGTTTCAGGGGTTGTAGGGCCAGTCTCCAGTAGAACAATGAGATTTGAGTCCAGTAGCACCTTGGAGAGCAACCAGAGTTTCAAGGTATAAGATTCGAGGGTCAGAGTCTCTTCATCAGCAGAAGGGAGCTTTGACTCTTGAAAGATTATACCCTGAAACTCTGGTCGGTCTCTAAAGTGCCACTGCACTCCAATCTAACCACTCAGAGTGACAGAGAGCGCTTCCCTCAGGGGTGACCTGCCCATGGCGGCCTTAGGTGGCTGCCAAGGAATGTTTTTTTCCTGTACGAGTGGCCGTATTTTTGCAGCAAATTCAGACAGGCCTCCTTTTTCAGCTCATGCAATTTGGAAGACAACAGGCATTTGCCATCATATATATAGAGAGACTGCAGTGGCTCAGAGGTTAAAACGCCAAACTGCAAAATGGAAGGCCGGTAGCTTGGCAGTTCAAGACCTGAGTGCCGTGTGATGGAGTGAGCTCCCGTCTCTGGCCCCAGCTCCTGCCAACCCAACAGTTCAAAAGCAAGAAATTGCAAGTAGATAAATAGGTACTGCTTTGGTGGGAAAGTAACAGCGTTCCATGCGCCTTGGTGTTTAGTCATGCCGGCCACATGACCATGGAAAAAGTCTTCTGACAGCGCTGGCTCTTCGGCTTGGAAATGGAGATGAGCACTGCCCCCTAGAGTCAGATTTGACTGGCTTTCAAGCAAGGTAAACCTTTACCTTTATATGGACACCAAGCCCTGTGAGGAAAGGCTGAGGGACTTGGGAATGTTTAGTCTGGAGAAGAGGTTGAGGGGGGACAGGATTGCTCTCTTGAAGTATTTGAAGGGCTGTCACTTAGAGGAGGGCAGGGAGCTGTTCCTGTTGGCAGCTGAGGACAGGACTCACAATCATGGGTTTAAATTAAGGGTGGGAAGGTACCAGGTGGATCTTAGGAAAAACCTTTTGACAGTAAGAGTTGTGCAACCGTGGAATCAGCTCCCCAGGGAGGTGGTGAGTTCCCCCTCACTGGCAGTCTTTAAACAGTGGCTGGACCAACACTTGTCAGGGATGCTCTAGGCTGATCTTGCATCGAGCAGGGGGTTGGACTAGATAGCCTGCATGGCCCCTTCCAACTCTGTGATTCTATGATTCTATATGCTTCAGCACATACATACTTTGCCATGACCGGGATGGCCCCGGCTAGCCTGGTCTCATCAGCTCTTGGAACCTAAGCAAGGTTGGCCCTTGTTAGTACTTGGATGGGAGCCCACCAAGGGATTCCATGGTCACTGCATAGAGGCAGGCAATGGCAAAACACCTCTGAACATCTCTTGCCTTGAGAACCTTACAGGGTTGCCATAAGTCAGTCACAACTTGATGGCCCTTTCTTCCTTGTACTTCAGAGGAAGCTGTGGTCAGTAACCGCCCCCTGACAATTTACCCACACAGTACACATCTTTGCGAATCTATGTTCATCCCACTGACAGCATGCATCTTTAGGTGTACACATTTGAAATGCTTCTGGAAATCTCTACGCCCCAAGACCTCTCTGGATTTTTGAATTCAGAGTTCTTTGGTCTTCTTATCAAACTGCAACTGAAGCATCAGCAGTCATCGTTTGTTTCTTTTTTTCCCCCTTTTAGTTTCAAATGTTGTACAGAATGCTAAATATGCACATTTGGTCATGGTCTTCTTCCCTGCCTTTTGTTCATTCATGTTTTTGCTGCCTTCCTATATCTTAACAATGTGATATCTGGCTGGATATATTGATGACAGGAAACTGGAAAAGCCCCTCAATTATATTGCATTTAGATTGGTATCTAGATTGTTTTTGAGTAGTGTTTTACCAATGCACAGGAGTGGGTGTGCAAATCAGTAAAGCACTCGTGCAAGAAGGGAACCTTGATGCAATTGTATAGTACAGTCCCATCAGGATTGCTTTCTTGTTTTATCGATGCACATGCACAGTGCTAACACGGAGGGGACAAAAGACAAAAATGAGTGGAAGAAATGGTAAGTCGCACTACGTTGACCCTACTCCAATTCTACTCCAAGAAATTATCTTAAGCCCTTTCTGCATCTGTATTTAGCCGTGGTTTCAGAGCACATCCTTTTCTTCCCTTCTGCATTCCATCCTGCTTTCACTTCAGGTTTGTGGCAGGAGTTTTTTGCTTTGTTTCTGCATCTGTTTCACAGGAATCAGTAGTCAGACCGCTTTCGGCACTCTCTTGCCCTGCATTTCTCAAAACTTGTTTTGCCACGCTTCTTCGTTCTGATCTGATTTCAAAATGCTAAAGGAGAAGCGTCTCTATGTGCCTTTAAACACCACTCACTTCCCTCCCCTATTTCTGCCCTCTGCCCATTTGCGGGAGGAGTAGAAGCCCTTCAGTGATAGTAGCAGAACAGGAGGTGGCACTCTCCTTTACTTCATTTGCTTACTATATATGTCATTTGATGCCATGAACTCTCCCATCCAATTATTTTTTCTGTTTGTTTTTGAATTGAATAAAGTTCTACTCAGATGAATTATTATTATTATAATTCTATTAGGTAAAATTTTAGTCCCTTTTTTTAGTTTACTTGAGGAATATTAATTTGATGTAAATCTTTCTTAAGGACTGCAATTGCCTAAGAAGGTTTGCCTTCCCTTGGTTTTTTCTAGGCAATAATTAGCATGTGAACAGATCGGCTGCTGGGTCGAAATAACAGTCACAGTCCTTTAGATGAGTCAGAGCTCTGCAGAAAGGAAGAGAAACTTGAAGAACAAGTTTTCCTTGTTGCTAGTCCATGCAAACCTTTCTTGCAGGGCCACAACGTTGTATTGTAAAACATTTTCAATCAGGAAAATACAGAAAGAATAATCTGCATAGAGTGGATTTTCCCGTACCAACGCCCACTGAAAATTAACATATGTAGAAATGAAAGCAAGAAAGATGAATCAAAGGCATACTGGCTCAAGTGCTGGGAAACTCTGGAGTAAAGATTGAATGCAGAAAGGACCTGAGTTAAATTGGAGTAAAGGAAGAACAGAATTTAGCACAGAGATTGTCTGTTTCTTTGATGTTCTTCATGATCATTGTCACCATCACTAGCTCCTCCCTCCTCTTAAAATTTGGGCCCCTTCTTCTTTTTTAAAGCATCAGACAAATGCTAAATGGGGTAAGGATACAAATGCAAACACACTTTTTCTTGTAAGCCACTATGAGCCACCAAGGACAGCAGAGAAAGTTGGTGGTGGAAAGTGCTGTCAGGACACAGCCAATTTATAGTCACCCCAGAGGGCTTTCAAGGCAAGAGACTAACAGAAGTGGTTGGCCAATGCCTGCCTCTGGGGAGCAACCCTGGACTTCCTTGGTGGTCTCCAATGCTCCCTCTAAGCTGTGAAGTCTTGTGAGTAAGAATTCTACTTCGTGAGCTCCTGGGCATTAAAGTTCTGAGCGAGCTATTTGGCTGCTGCATCAACTAGTTTGCTCCGGAGCCATCCTCCCTGAGCTAAGACAAAAATGTGTGAGCAGGAGGCTAAAAAACTGTGAGCTAGCTCACACTAACTCAGCTTAGAGGGAACACTGTATCTCCCACCAGGATGAACCCTGCTTAGCTTTCCAGATCTGATGAGACTGGGCTAGCCTGGGGTATCCAGGTCAAGGGTATCTAATTAAGGACCATCAAGTGGCAGCTGACCCATGGTGACCTCGTAGGGTTCTGAAGACAAGAGATGTTCAGAGGAAGACAAGAGATGTCCTCTCCATGGCCTGCCTCTGTGAAGCCAACCTGGACTTCCTAGGTGGTCTCCTCTCCAAATACTAACCAGGGCTGACCCTGCTTAGCTTCTGAGATCAAGGCTAGCCTGGGCCATCCAGATCAAGGCTAGCCTGAAGTATGGTGCTTCTGAGTATGGATGTTCCATTGACCACAGTCGACCCTGCTGAGCTTCCAAGATCTAACAAGAGTGGGCCACTTTGGCCTATCCTGGTCAGAGCAGGTGGTTTGCCACTGCCTCTATTGAGCAGTCCTAGACTGCCTTTTTGGCCTCCCATTCAAGTACTAAGTCGGGCCAAACCTGCTTAGCATCCAAGATCTGAAAAGATCGGGCTAGCTTGGGCCATGTGGTTCAGGTAGGGTTGCCAATCCCCGATGTTGGTGGGGGCCCCCCATTTCAGGGCCCCCAATCCGCTGGCCAGCGGGTGAGGCCCACTTCCCAAAGAGCCCCACCACGCCTGATGTGCCGGTGCGATGATATCACCCAGAAGTGATGTCATCATGCTGGGCAAGTCATGTGGGAGACACTCTAGCACTTGGCTAAAAACTCTATGGCGACTAGAGTTTTAGCCAAATGCTAGAGCATCCGCTTTACAACATGCCCAGCACAATGACATCACTTCTGGGTGATGTCATCGTGGCACGTGTCAGAAGACCCCGGGACCATGCCAGGAGACCCCCACCAGCAGACAGCTAAGACCTGGCAACCTTCAGGTCAGGGCAGTGGCAAAGTCAGTGTATAACTATTTCAATTAATAAATAAAGCAAAATAAGCAATGCTTTGACAATGATAAGGCAGCTAGTCTGCCTTAAGCGTAAGACAGAACAACGGGACAGATGGCTTAACCAGTATTTGATTTGTTGGTAAGTACATCTGGCAGAATCGAAAAGGGAGAAAACCCGGAACAAACCAAAGTGCCGGTTCCCCTTTGCAAGTGCGGCCTTGCCTGCTCCCGTAACAATCTGCCCCCCTCCACGTACCGTAACTCTACCCAGGCTCCCTTGCTTCAAGGCCCCAATTAACGCAAACCCAGGCAAATTAATAGACACTAAAGAGATGCTTTATTCCACGGCAGATGGTAGGTGAGCAAATGTGATTCATGAACTAACATCAGAAATATGTTTCCTTTTTCTCCCCCGAGCTGCCTTTCTCTCCCTTTGGGGGCTTCTCGCACAGCCCGCCTCTATTCTTAGCACTCCATCTCTCTGCACGCACACCCTAAAAAAGGAACGCAGCTCCCGGAGGATAAGCAGCACTGTCAGATAACAACCTTGTAACGTTGGTTAAGTCAAGAAGCTGGCGCTTAAAAGATCAGCGAAAGGTCAGCAATGGCCTTGGCCAAAGGCCTTTTCTCTCAGATCCAGAATTCAGTGTTCCCACTAAGCTGAGTTAGTATGAGCTAGCTCACTCATTTTTGTCTTTGCTCAGAAAAGATGGCTCCAGAGCAAACTAATTGGTGCAGCAGCCAAATCACTCGCTCTCATCTTTAATGCCAGTAGCTCACAAAGTAGAATTTCTGCTCGCATGACTCCATAGCTTAGAGGGAGCATTGATCCAGATGGAGCATAGTAAGAATGTTAGAAAAAGGCCCGCCAGATCCAGTCTATTCGTGGTGGTGGAAAGTGCCGGCAAGTCACAGCTGACATTATTGGGTTAAATTACCATATTTTTCACTCCATAAGATGCACCTGCTCATAAGACGCACCTTGTTTTTAGAGGAGGAAAACAGGAAAAAATGAAACAGAAAGAAAGAGAGAGAGAGAGATAAAGGAAGGAAGGAGGAGGAGAGAGAGAGAGAAAGAGAAAGGAAGAAAGAAAGGTGGGGACAGAGAGAGAGACAGAAAGACAGACAGACAGAAAAAAGGAAAGGAAGGAAGGAAGGAAGGAAGGAAGGAAGGAAGGAAGGAAGGAAGGAAGGAAGGAAGGAAAGAAGAGAGACGTCGGCATGCCATGCAAAGCCAGGCCTTTCTGTGCAAAGTAGCCACGGAGCTTAATCTGTGGGCAGGGCTTTCTGCTGCTGGCTGTCTTAAAGGGGAAAAGCACTTAAAGGGAAAGAGTACTTAGCCTGGTGGGGTTTTTCCTGCCGTTTCCCTTTTAAGTCTTAACAGCTCAGGCCCAGCAGGGAGGGGCGGGGAAGGCTGGGATGCCAGCCTGAATGGCGTTCCCCTGCGTTCCTGCTGAAGAAAGAGCCCTGTTACAGGTAAGAAAAGCTCCATATTCGCTCCATAAGACGCACACACTTTCCCCCCCACTTTTTTGGGGAGGAAAAGTGCGTCTTATGGAGCGAAAAATACGGTATTGGGTTAAATTATTGGGTTAAATATATATCTACAATTTACCATGGATGCACAACAGTTTTTTTTGCATTACCCCCGATGCTCCACGTTTCCCAGTTAAGGGGAAGATGCTGTTCAAAACAATGACAAAGATGATCTGACTCCAACGGAAACAAGAGGAAGATATTTTTACTTAAAAAAATAGAAGCACGTCTTACGTGACATGTGCAGGTCGGTACATTCGACTTACTGTGAACAGATTGACTTCAGAAAGGTTCACTTGCTATAGCTCCAAGCCCAGGTAAGGGAGAGAAGAGAGGTCCCATGGAAGATGAAACAGAAGGCGAGCAACGGCCAAGGAGGCTCAGCCTCTAACTGATGCGAGGGTGGGGCCAACTGCCAAGTGGCCCTGAGCGAGAGAATTCTCTTAACCCTTTCCCTCTCAGATCCTCTTGCATACAGAGTCACACTAGCCAACAGACTTATGGTGACCCTGGAGGGCTTTCAAGGCAAGAGATGTGCAGAGGTGGTTTGCCATGGCCTGCCTCAACGTCCCGAGCCTGGGATTCTTTGGAGGTCTCCCATCCCAATACTAGCTAGAGCTAACCCCGCTTAGCTTCCAAGATGCACCAAGATCAGGCTAGCTTGGGCTCTCCAGGTCAGGGCCCAGTCCTT
Organism: Lepidodactylus listeri; assembly: GCA_029233225.1. Lineage (NCBI taxonomy): Eukaryota > Metazoa > Chordata > Lepidosauria > Squamata > Gekkonidae > Lepidodactylus > Lepidodactylus listeri. The sequence goes on from JARCFY010000013.1 coordinate 13,254,626, forward strand.
TTAGGCTGCATCCAAGCAGTGCTGGCTATTGCATTCCCATTCAGCTACGGTATTGCTTGTCTGGATGAGAATTGTGACAGTTCAGTGCAAGAGCCCCGACCTGGTGGCTGAGGATAGTGTGAACTTCTGAGATCTCAGCTGCTCAGCAGGGTCATCTTGGATGGCAGAGGATGAAGGAAGCCTAGCGTTGCTCCACAGAGACAGGCAATGGCAAACCAAGAACGCTTTTCATTTTTGAGCCAATTCCAACTCAAATGCGAAGAGGTACTGCTCTTGGCATACGGGCAAGCAAGGAAGACCAGGGACAAATAGCCTAGGGCTGGGACAGGTCCAGGAACTTGGTTGGAAATCAGCAAAGGAACTGAGAGTTGGAGATCTCCCAGAACTACAGCTACAGAGATCAGTTCCCCTGGAGGAAACGGCTGCCCTGGAAGATGCTGCGGCCTTATCCCCTGGCTGAAATCTCTTCCCACCCCACCGCCTCCCTCCACTTGCTCCCACACCCAAATCTCCAGGAATTTCCCAACCTGGAATTGGCAACACTATTAAGAGGGTATCTTGGAAAAGGAGATTTTTTTAGCTACAGATATGTGCAAATCTTGGGACGGATGCTTAGAGAGGGGGGGAAAAATCCACGTGACAGGATTCGCAGGAGACAAGCCAAGGTGCTAACTTGTCTTGGGCAAAAGGGAGCACAGAGAAAACCCTTCCAAGAATTAAGGCTAATTGGCTTGTCCGTGATCTCTTCCTTACAAGTTTCTTCCCCTCGTTTCAACTTCCTAGGATTTGAAGGGGAGAACAAAAAGTAGAGCATTCCTGTTTCGCATGTGCATTGGTGGAGACAGAGACAGAAATCTATAGGTCTCAGAGGAGAGATTCTACAGAATCGGTGGAATATCTCCTGAAAGTTAATATTAAAAACAAATAAATCTGTCAGCAGGTCCCTCCCCTCCCTAAACTCTAAAGTGGGAATGTCACTAAATAAAAAATAAATATTAGGGTTGCCAACCTCCAGGTAGAGGCTGCAGATCTCTCGCTTATTACAGCTGACCTCCTGGCAACAGAGATCAGGTCTCCCGGAGAAAATGGCCACTTTGGAAGGTGAACTATATAGCATTGCACTCCATTGAGGTCCCTCCCCTTCCCTCCCCAAATCCCACTGTCCTCAGGCTCCACCCCAGAACTCCAGGTATTTCCCAACCTGGAGCTGGCAACCCTAGCTCCCACCTTCCCCATGTTCCACCTTCAAATGTCCAGGAATTTCCCTGCCCAGACCTGACAGTCCTATGCCATAGAGTCCAGCCTCTAAAGCAGCCATTTTCTCTAGGGGATCTGATCTCTGCATTCTGGAGATCTGGTGCCATTTCAGGGGAATCTCCAAGCCTAGGTTTGCCAGCTCTGGGTTGGAAATAACTGGAGATTTGGGGGGTGGAGCCTGGGGAGGGTGGAGTTTGGAGCAGAGGGGGAACTCAGCAGGGTACAGTGCCATAGAGACCACCCTCCAAAGCAGCCATTTTCTCCAGGGGGACTGATCTCGATCGTCTGGAATAGTGCGAGGTCCCCAGGCCCCTCCTGGAGGTTGGCAAACTTACTACAGGCCCCACCTAGAGGTTGGCAACCACATCAGCTCCCCATATTTGATGGGGTTTTCCCCCCCAGTCAAGAAGTAAGAGCACCTGCGCTATCAGTCCTGCACAGGAAAGGTTAACATACACCAAGGATTTTCCTCAGACTGTTTGGCTGAGATTAGAACCGTGCTGAACCGGAATGTGGAGCAGAGGTGCTTTCAGAAATGGAGCCCAAGGCAAAGATGCGCAGTGTATTTACTAGACTCTACAAAACAACTTCCCATAAAACACTCAAGGTGAAACGTAACCAACCAATTCAAAGGTCAAATCATAAAAATGCAGAATGAAAACTGCAGCAGAATGCAGACGCCAAGGAGGCAATCAATGTTTCCGACCCTTAAAAGCCAAAGCAAGTTACGAGACACCAAATAAAAGCAAAACGAGGAAAGGCTTTTTAAAAACAACAAGATGACAGTCGTTGCTTTATGGCATTTCGAATGACGGGGAATGGCCCGCCTCCCTTGTGAGTGTACTCCACAAATGGAGAAGAGTGGTCTGCCCAGTGCGTTTTGAGAAGGAGCTTCCCTAGAGGAGATAACACGGAGCAGGGCCCCCCAACCTTTTCCAGCCTGCGGGCACCTTCCGAATTCTGACACAGTGTGGTGGGCACAACCACAAAATGGCTGCCACAAAATGGCTCCCTCAGCTTACCTTCAGTCACGCAGTGAAGATCCTAGTGCTGTGGTGGCAAGTGTTGCCAAAGCAACATTAAAAAAAGAAAAATCCGTAAAGCCAATCAAATCTCCAATGGCCAATCAGACACCTTGCTGGGAAAAAGCCCTCCCCCCCCGGCCCCACCAACTTTCTAAAAGCATTTAGTGGGTGCCACGAAAAGTGTCAGTGGGTGCCACGGTGTCCACAGGCATCATGTTGGGGACCCCAATCTAGAGCATCCATGGACTACAGAAAGGAACTGGGGGTAAAGGCATCCCCTGAAGTACACTGGAGTACCGAAGATCTATCTGATCATCATTACAGGGACTCTTGGCAAATTAGCCATGACAAGGCAAAGGATCCGCTGGACATGATTCCATCTGTTCAGAGGAGGCAATGAACTGAGGAAAGGGATTCTTAGGAAATAGGTTAGACAGGAGGACAGAGAGGATTTCAGGGAACAGGATGGATGGACCCATCCTGTTGTGACCCTTGCACTCCTTGGAGGTTACCCTTCCAAATACTAGCCAGGACTGGCCCTGCTTAGCTTCTGAGATATGATGGGATTGGGCTAGCCTGGGCTATCCAGGTCAGGGCAGCCATCTACAATCCTCATGTAGCGCTTCCCTGGATCTTCCAGGCATATCAGCACCCAGTGAAACTCTACTTGGTCAATAAGTAAATAAATTAGGCCAAGACAATACTAGCTCCCAAGGTCCAAAAAGGGAAGTCAAGGGACAGGTAAGATCAAAGCTGGCTCACCATAGTAGTGAGCCAAGCGGTAGGCTCACCAGGTTTCCACTTTGGTGGGAGATCTCCCTGGGACGTGCCACTCCTGCTGCTGCTCAGCGAAGGAGCAGGAGACAAATTGGAGGGTTGGGATTGGTATTGCACTGACAGTATAACATCACGACTGATGCAAACCCAGAAGTGATGTCATTGTATTGGCACGGTACTCTAGGATTGACTGAAAACCCTATGGCTACTTCCAGGTTCATGCCTGAAGTGATGGTGTGGTGTTGGCATGGCACTGTTGCAGCTCCCTCCCCATGTCTTCTAGGGGTTGCTACCACTGTGCCGGAAACTCTACCAAGTGGACACTGGAGGCTCCAGAACGTGAGGAGGGCAGCACTGTGGGACTAGGTGACAGTAATGACTAAAGGGAACTTCCATATATAGAGGCACTAAAACTATATAAATACTAATGCTTGGAAGCAACATCAGTGCACAGCCTTGCCCTCTAGGGCCTGTTCCTTGGCCCTCTGGGAGTGTGTTCAGACGGGCAGCTAATCCCACCATTGGCCCGGCTGTAATTTGAGCTAGATCTTTTTGATCCAGCGTTGCACGACCAGACAGCCCGAATGTGAAACACTTCACCGTGCGTGACTCCTGCAGTGGATTGTCTAGATGGCATCCACTGTAAGGAGCCGTGTGGTCGGCTTTTTTAAAAATCATGTCTGTGCATGTGCACGGGCACCTCACCATATACTTGTTTCTCTGCGCATGCGCATACTAAAAATGGTAAAAACACAGCCAGCGGTACCTTCCTCTTGGTACTGTTTCACTTAATAAATTTGACAAAGTTCCGGGGACCATCAGAAACATAACATTGTTTGGATTGCTTGAGCAGAGCTCTGGGGGTGTCGCTTGTTTAAGCAGTTATGCACGCATCACTAAGAGTTTTTTAAAATGGGCTGATTGCATGCTGGAGGTACGACCTGATGGTGGAAAGTCTGGTATTGGCCCGTCGGCTAGCTTTAGACTGGACTTTAACTAGTATCTTTTAGGTACGGATCCCCGACGGAGATCAACGGGCTACTAACAAAAGCGGCACAATTCCCAGATGTTGAGGTCTGGATGTACACTTTAAATCCACCAGGCACTCATGCCTGGTGTGGCTCGAAAGAGCCACCTGAATGCACCCTGAGTCTCCAGGGTGTCTGACTGAGGTCTTTCACATCACCTACTGCCTGGTCCTTTGTAACTGGAGATGCTGGGGACTGAACCTGGAACTTTCTGCATGTCAAGCAGATGCCCTACCACTGAGCCACAGTCCCTCCCTCCTTTTGTTAGTCTGGTTCAGTTTTGCCCTTGGATTATCCCACAAGGACAGTCTGCATACTTGAACAAGATGCCCTTGGGTTTCATACCATATTGTGCAGTAATGCCTTCCAATAAACCACTTACTTTCCATCAGTAACATGCAGAGTCTGTGTCTTCCTACAGATAGTCACATACCCACTGGGGTGATAAGAACTTATAGGCACAGAGGCCTCCTGCTTAACAGGGAGATGTTTAAAGCTAATTTTGTATCAGTTGCGTATGAACGAACAGCGGTTTATTTGTATACCCCCAAGTCAACTGGCAACAGAGAACATTCTGCAGCGGCCAAGACTCACCTGGTCCGAGGCACATCATCCAGAATGCAAAGAGGTACCTCACATTCCAGGGCATCAGAGGAGTTCTGAGACAGATCCCAGAGTGACATCTTTAGGGGCATAATCTCAGGAACTGGCTGCTCCGGGGCTCTGGTGAATACCCCCCCCCCAAATCCATTCTGAACACGTGAAACTCCATTATACTGAACCAGACAATAGGTCCATCAAGGTTAGTATTGTCTACTCAGACTGGAAGCGTCTCTCCAGGATCTCACGTAGAGAGGTCTTTCACATTACCTACTGTCTGGTCCTTGAACTGGAGCTGTGCTTGGGGGGGGGGGGGGGAGGCAACAGTGGGAGGGCTTCTAGTGTCCTGGCCCCACTGGTGGACCTCCTGATGACACCTGGTATTTTTGGCCACTGTGTGACAGAGTGTTGGACTGGATGGGCCACTGGCCTGATCCAACATTGGCTTCTCTTATGTTCTTATATGGAGGACTGAACCTGGGACCTTCTGCATGCCAAGCAGATTCTCTCTACCACTGAGCTAGTGTTCCTAGCTCACAGGTTTTTAGCCTCCGGCTCACACATTTTTATCTTAGCTCAGGAAGGATGGCTCCAGAGCAAACTAATTTATGCAGGAGTCAAATTGCTCACTCGCAACTTTAATGCCAGCAGCTTGCCAAATGCAATTTTTCCTCACAAGACTCCACGGCTTAGGGGGACCCCTGGTCCCAGCCCTGCCATACTATGATACAACCCGTCAGGATATTTGCCTACCACCAGGACTCACGCTGACCATGTTCACTCCTCACAAGCTGGCTGCAGCTTTAGCAAATGACTTAGTGGTGTGGCTGGACTGTCATGAATGAGTCACAGGCAGATATTTCCGATCTCCCAGACTCCAACTTGATACTTTTCAATAGGTACACACTTAACTGACATAGAATTTATTCACTGGGCTCCGGTGTAGGGTTGAGTTTACTTTTCTTATCCCTGCTGTTTTTAGCACACAGAGCATACTTCCATTTCGCTGCTCCGTGGTGCATATCAAAACCTTCCAAGCATTATTTGTAAGGCCATCTTCTCCTTCCTTGACCTCATTTCTCCACGCACAAATATGCACGTTTCCAATAGTGCATCCAATCATGAGTGTTATACATAATATGTATATTACACACACACAACGTTTAAATTTCATACGCAGCCAACAGGACATAACGCTAACTAATCTACCGGACCAACGGTGAAATGCAGAGAACCAGTTAACAAAACACATGAAGGAGCAGGGTCAGCCCAGGTTTTTTGAGGCCCTCGGACTCTGCCCTGCCTGTGGAGGCATGCCCACCACCAACCCTGGACTCGGTGACAGGGGAAGGCCCTCCTTACTGCCTGATGCCTAAGCTAGGGTTGCCAGCTCCTGGTTGGGAAATGCTTGGAAATTTTGGTGGTGGGACCTGGGGAGGGGGAGAGAGTGTGGTATAATCAGTGTTGCCAATCTCCAAGTTGCACCTGGAGATATCCTGCTAATACAACCAAACTCCAGACAACCTAGATCAGTCCCCCCTGGAGAAAATGAGGTCCTCTTCCCTCCCAAAACCCTGTCCTCTCCAGGCTCTCCCCCTCACAAACCTCCAGGTATTTCCCTACCCAGAGCTGGCAACCTTACCTCCCTGCCCCCCCCCCCCCGGGCAGTTGTCAGGAAGGATCTCGGAAGCCCTAGCTGAGGCAGGTGGTGACTAGAGAGAGGTCATTTCCTGTGGCAGCACCTTCCCTCTGGAATACTCTCCCCCTTGAGGCACGAAGCCCAAACATAGCTTTCCCCCCAGGCTTTCAGTTAGGGGCTTTAGTTTACCAACTTTTAAAATGGGTTGCTTCTGTTTTATGGACAGTTTTAATTCTATTTCATGTCCAGTGTGGTTTGGTTTTTTTATGGCTTGGTTCAGGGCTCATTTCGTAGCAGGAGCTCCTTTGCATATTAGGCCACACACCCCTGATGTAGCCAATCCTTCGAGAGCTTACAGTAGGCCCTGTAAGAAGAGCTCTGTAAGCTCTTGGAGGATTGGCTACATTAGGGGTGTGTGGCCTAATATGCGAAGGAGCTCCTGCTACAAAATGAGCCCTGGTTTGGTTTAGGCTTGCCAGCCCTGGGCTAGGAAATTCCTGGAGCTTTGGGGGGCAGAGCTTGGAGAGGGCATGGTTTGGGAAGGGTTAGGGTCTCAGCACAGTACAATGCCCTACAGCCCACTTTCCAAAGTAGCCATGGTCTCCAGGGGAACTGAGCTCTGTAGCCTCAAGACCAGTTGTAATTCCAAGAGGTCTCCAGCCACCCCCTGGAGGTTGGCCACCCTAGTTTATACTCTTGTTTTAGTTATAGGGCACCTCAAGCATGACTCTTAAGAGGCATCATAGAAACATCCTGAACAAACAAACAGAACTACAGACATGCTTGTATCATCCCATTTTCTGTGGGTCACAGGGTATTAGGGTTGCCAGCCTCCAGGTGGGGCCTGGAGATCTCCTGGTATTACAACTGATCTCTAGATGACAGAGATCAGTTCCCCTGGAGACAACGGCTGCTTTGGAGGGTGGAAATTATTGCAATATACCTGCTAAGCTCCCTCCCCTCCCCAAACTCCACCCCCCAGACTCCACTCCTCAAAATCCCCAGGTATTTTCCAACCCAAAGTTGGCACCCCTACAGGGTAGTGGTGGTACATATGGAATATACATTTGAATACATATTATTATAATCATGGGTCATTTGGGGCTGGAACAAAGTGGAGCGGAGCTCCGCCCACCCAGGAGTGGGCACTAGGGCAGTCACGGGCCGAATCAGATCCTCTGATCTGATTTGGCCTGCTGCTGAATTGCTGCTGAAATTTGGTGGCAGCTTAAAAAGTGGCTGGAGGGGAACAAACGATCTGAATCGGGCCAAAAAAATTTCATTTGCACACCCCTAGTGGGCACGAACGGCAGTTGTGGCAAGCCCCTCCCCCTGCAGGCCTGTGGAGGAAGCGAAGCAAGTGGTTTAAAGTTTAAACCCCTTCTATTTAGAATCGCGCGGCACAATCTTTCCATTGTATTCTATGGGGCCCTTCTCACTTTGCTTCTCCTCCCTCCCCGGCCCGCCTTGGCAGCCCAGCTAGGGAAGGGAAGGGGAGGCTTTTGAAGATGCCCCTCCTTTTTTCCCCTTTCTGACACACTTCCGGTGATGTCAGGGGGCGTGGCATATGCCAATGAGTTATGCTAATAGGTATGCTAATGAGCTCCTGCACCTCTTTTTCTACGAAATGACCCCTAGTTATAACTACCGAAGTAGGAATTGCAGTGCATGCCAGACACGTAGCAAAATGCACCCTGTTTGCACGAACGGCTCTGAAAATCACAGCTGATCCCCAGCAGGGACACCATCACATTTCTCATCCCTGCTGCTTCCACATTTCAATTTTGCCCCCCGCTTTCAGCCAACTGAACCTCTGAGCCTGCATTTTCCTGCTCTTTTCTCTGCCTCCTACCACCCTGGTACAATATAAACATTTTTTTCCAGCATTCTTGGTGCATCCATGAATCAACACGATCCGTTATACGCACAATATACATCAAAATCACATCGCTTGTCTGCGTGACTACCATACGCACGGTGTGTACGCGTAAAGGGCAGCAACGCAGCACTCGAATCACCAATAGCAACAATAATGAGTGGACCAGTGGATGCTGTTCACAGTGAGAAAAATGCAGAAATGATCAGGAGGACGTTCGTCAGTCCACATGGAGAGCAACGCTCGATACAGCAAAGCTACAGGGCAAGTATGGAATGGAATAGGAGAGGTTTGCTCCCACCCAAAAAAACCAGCATCAAATATTGAGCATCCATATATTTCCAAAACAACTACGATTACTTCCTATTTGTTTCGGAGTTCAGAAAGATGCTGGTCAAAGCCCTTCGCAACCAAAGAGCCATAGACGGTAAGCAGCACTGCTTCCAGGTCTTGGGGGGCCCCCGTGCAGAGAGTTCCCTCTCCCCTTATCTGCCCACCACCCACCACTCATGCCCTGCTTCCCTCCCACCCACCTGCATGCCCCCACCTGTCGGTTTATCCTCCCTTTCTATGCTCACAAGCCCCCCCCCCCCGGCCCATACTCACGGTTGCTCACAGCCCTTTCCCCGGTGCCACGGGTAGTAAGTACAGCAGGGAGCGTGGGTGGCACAGTGCTAGTGAGTGAGTGGCCAGGGGGTGCCAGCTATGGTGGCCAGGTCCCTGCTGGCCACCAGATAAGAATGAGGGGGCACTGGGTTGCCAGGTCCAGTTTGGGAAACTCCTGGAGATCTGGGGATGGAGCCTGGGGAGGACTGGGGCCTCAGAGGGGTACAATGCCATAGAGTCCACCCTCCAAAGCATCCCTTTTCTCCAGGGGAACTGATCACTGTAGTCTGGAGATCAGTGGCAGTTCCAGGAGATCTCCAGGCCTAGGGTTGCCAGCTCTGGGTTGGGAAATACCTGGAGATTTTGGGGGTGAAGACTGGGGATGGCAGGGTTTGTGGAAGGAAGGGACTTCAGTGGAGAATAAGTTGTCATTCCAGGAGATTCTCTGCACCCTTTCCCCAAAGGGTGGCAACCCCTCTACTAGATAGATCTTGGAAACTCCTACAGAGGAAACCGTGTGTGTGTGTGGGGGATTTCTGAGCACAAACCCTCTGGGGTAGCCAGGCCCATAGCCAGGATTTTGTGGCTTGTGGGGTGAGTTTTTTTCTGTTTAGCCAAGAGAAAGCTGTGAGAGCTCTCTAAATTGCAAGCTGCCAGCCACTTTAGGTGACAGTTCTCAGCTGCTGCAAGTTTATTGCTTCTGCCAGCCTAAGCAACAATTCTGATCACAAGCAGGCAGCTGGGGGTGAGGACTTCTATAATAAAAAAAGCTAACAGTTAGGCAAAAAAAACCCCTCTCTTCAAGGAAACCAGTTTCTTGACACAGAGTTCGAAGGGATCCTAGAGGTCACCTACTCCAGCCCCTTGCTCAGCATGGGAATTAGTCAACTCTGCTTAAAAAGCACACACCTTAAAAATGTTTTAAAATGGTTGCAAGAAAGCATTTGCAGGAGAAATTCTTGAGGGGCTGTGCCTTTACAAAGGGGGGGTGGAGACCCCAAAAGCCCCACTGTAGCTACGGGCCTGGGGGGAGCACCAGCAACCCCTGGATTCCTTAACCAGAAACGATCCTATTCTAAAACTTCTTGAAACACTAAATGCCACAAACAAACCCCCCTTTTTATTTTAAAAATGTTTAGGTAAGGCAAGCCAGCGCTTCACTTGACTGACCTCACTCTGGTTACAGTGGTTTGACACCACCGACCATCAATCTTGCTTGGTACGGCTACGACCAGGCCTCATCCATTATAGTCCGAAGGAGCCATCGCATGAAATAGAAATCCATCTTCTTCTCAAAGAGATGGAACAGCTCAGCAGAAGCTGTGTCCCACTGACAGAGATCGAGCAGATAATGAACAAGGTCTCTGTGATGTCAGGAAACCGAGTCCAGAAACAGATGGAGAACAAGACTTCAGAACCGTAACACAGTGGCGCTTGCTCCGTGGCTTGTGGACAGCCACATGTCCAAGGGCCACGTGACAGCTCTATACTTTGTGCACCACCTGACTAAACGCATGCATGCAAGAATGTAACGTTTAACTAAGATCAGGAGCTAGGATGAGAGTGCAGAGTCTGTGAAGAGTAAACATACATGAACATACATGAAGTTACCTTACACCGAATCAGGCCATCAGTCCATCAAGGCAAGGGTTGTCTACTCGGACTGGCAGCGGCTCTCCAGGGTCTCCGGCAGAGGTCTTCCACACCATCTGCTACCTGGCCCTTCTAAGTGGAGATGCCGGGGATTGAACCTGGGACCTTCTACACATGCAAAGCAGAAGCTCTTCCCCTGAGCCACAGCCCCTCCCACATTTTTAGAGAGAATGGACCATGGTTGCCAGGTGTCTCTGGGGAGGTGGGGACTTACCACTGGGGGGAAATCAGTGTCCCTGGTCTAGTGACTTCACCTGTGGAATGACCTAGAAGTGATATTGCACCAGAGGTGACAACTCTAGCATTCACCGCAAACTCTTTGATTTTGGGCAAATGCTAGGGCATCGCCTGGTGTTATGACATCACTTCCTGATTGTGCAGGAAGCAATGCCATCATGCCACAGGTTCTGATGGCCCCCATTTTGCCAAGGAATTTCCTCCCACGGCCCAGCTGAGTGGTGGCAGGTAATGGCAGTGAGAGCTGGGAGGTCTCCTGTTGTACTGGGAGACTTGGCAGCCCTAGGAGAGGCCCTTTACTTCTGTCCTTTACTCTAGGCCCACAGCTCTCAGCTCAGCTGTGAATCCCTCTGGAGGTCGTTGTTTCCAGGTAGGACCCACCTACAAACCATAAGCCCACTTCCCTGGAACATGGAGTGAATGATGCACTGGGGGGCAGTGCTCAGAACAGCCGCTCATGGCATATCAAAGAACCACATGTGACTCCGGAGCCACTGAGTATCGCTGCCATAACATATGAAGGTAATACTAGGCTCCAGAATAGACCATACACATGGATTTAGGGCTGCCAGCTGGCCAATGACGAAAGCCCCACCCCAAAGAGGGACGTTGTGTGGTGACACTCTGCTTTCTGGGCAAAACTCTATGGTTTTGGGGCCAAAAAAACCATAGAGTTTTGCCCAAAATGCAGAGCGCTGCCACATGATATTCCAGGGACATTGTACCATGTCCCCGCCCACCCCCAGAATGCCCCTAAATCTCCCCACCAGCAAGCTGAGGGGACCTGGCAACCCTACCTGGAGATCTCCCACAATTACAACTGACATCCACACTACAGAGGTCAGTTCCTTTGAAAAAAAAATGGCTGCTCTGGAGGGTAGACACTATGGCATTACACTCCACTGAGGTCCATCCTCTCCCTAAACCCTGCTCCCCCCAGACTCCCCCCCCCAAATCTCCAGGAATTTCCCAACACAGAGTTGGCACCCATACCTGGATGGCCAGCAATTGTCCACCAGGCTTAGCCGCTGCAGCTGTACTGCTGCCAAAGGCTGTACTCCCAGTGGTGAGGAAGAGTTACAGCAGGGTGGGGATACAGACACGAGGCTGCTGCTACTGAAATCAGGGAGGGGTTTTACACTAATACCCCTAAGTCAGCATTCATGCACAGGAAAAGTCTATGGTGGCTGTCTCACTAGAACAGGTCCTTGGAACCCAGCCCCTGGGCCATCACCCTCTTTGTTCTATGCTGTTGCTTATTTAAATGTATGCAAATTAGGGTTGTCAGGCTGCAATCTGGAATCCCTGGGAGCATCTGAACCATAGAGTTTGTGCTATAGAGTGATTGGCAACCCTCCAACAACGTGATGTCACTTCTAAATTTCGCCAGAGGGGATGTCATGCCAGAAGTGATGTCATACCCAATTTGCCTCCATTTTCCTCCCACTGGCCTTTCCGGCAGGCAACAACGGGGATTGCCCAGAAATCTCCATAACAGGAGACCTAGGAAGCCCTCTGCAAATACACTGGCAAAGAGTTAATCGCATGCGGGGCCAGACTAAGAAGGAGGAGGCACACCTGCCATCTTCTTTGGCTCTGTTCTCTGGCTTCCTTTTACTTTGCTCAAGGATTGCCATCGAGCAGCACAGGTGCGTCGACCAGACCACTGTTAAGCACTGATAGAACTCGCTTCCTAAATGTTCCGATTATATTAGCAGCGGGAAAGCAAATGGAATCATTGACTTTGAGAGCTGGAAATGCCTTCGCTGTCCTCGCGGGTCCTCTGTCTGACATTTGTTATGAGTGTAGTTTGCAACGCTGGATAAACACAATGAGGGGGAAATGACAGTCGGAAGAACCGGGAGAGGAATAATCCACCGGGCAGGTTATCTCATTTGGAAGAAGTGATTTTTTTTTTTTTTTGAAGCATAGCTAGCACAACCCACCGGCAACACGTTCTCACACTTATATTCGCGATACCACCCTTCGACACACTGCACTTACATCAATAAGGAAGGAGCATGTGGCTGAAAATTAAATAATCCTCCTAGCCAAAGTTCAAACCCCAAGTGTAGAGAGTCAGAAGTGGAGGAAAATGCAAACTGGTGTTGTTAAAAATGACAGATGTTCAAAGCCTGGTGGCTTACAAACTCCTTTCCCTTCCCCTCCCCACAACAGACACCCTGTGAGAGAGCTCTTTCCCAAGCTGTCCTTGAGAGAACAGCTGGTACAGAGCTATGGCTTGCCCAAGGTCATCCAGCCAGGTGCAAGTGGAGGAGTGGGGAATCAAACCCGGTTCTCCCAGAGTCCGTGCACTTAACCACTACACCAAACTGGCTCTCACAAGCTAGGTTTCCTCTTCAAACGATACGTTTGAGTCTCAGACTAAGATTTGGAAGATCCAGGCTGAGATCTCCATTAGACTTGCCAGGTGACTTTTAGCTAGTTGCTCTATCTCAGCCTCACCCACCTCACAGGATTGTTGTGAGGATAAAATGGGGGAAGGGAGAACTGAATATGCCGCTCTGAGCTTTGGACAAAGGGAAGGATAAAAATGTACTAGATCATTAGTGCAGCTCATATGTAGGGTTGCGTCTGAAATTCACTTCCCTGAAATTGCTCTCTGTAGACTCTGGACCTCGGAGTTCAAGATGACCTGGTCTTGTGCCAAAGTGGAAGCCATACGTTAGCAACATTAGATGGCTAATTTCCAAATTCTGTACATCGCAGTATGTCTGTTTCCTCTCCTCTTCATATGCATTGATTAAACACTGCAAAAAAGCAATCTGGATGTGAACATATGGGAGCATCGGGAGTGTTTCTGTGTGTGGTTTCACCAAGGGACAGAGGTACATGTGGATATCAATCTGACACTGCACAAAAATAACCTTGATGCAATAACATACACAACCGCAAGCTTTATTATTTTTTTTGGCAGTGTTTTACGGTGCACATGAGCCTTCTAGAGGGAGGGAGGGCTAAAATATTTACTTACTTATTTATATATATATATATTTATTTATTATTAGTTGAATTTATACCCCTCCCTCCCCGCTGAGGCAGGCACTAAGGGTTGCCATCTTCCAAGTGGGCCTTGGGGATCTTCCAGAATTACAACTGATCTCCAGACGACCGAAAACAGTTCATCTGGAAATGGCTTGCTTTTGAAAGTGGACCATATGGCATTACAGCCAGCTTAAGGGATAGGGCGGGATATAAGCTGCATGAAATAAATAAATAAAATAAATAAATCCCTCTGAGGCCCACCAGCTCCTCAAACCCTACCATCTCCAGGCTCCTCCATCAAATCTCCAGGAATTTTCCAACCCAGAGCTGGCAACTATAAATGCGCTACAAGAACCCAAAACTCCTTTGACTTTTTTCTAAAGTCATAAGCCACTCACAGTCTTCTTCAAAGAACAGAGCTAGATGTTCCACAAACCAGTAAATGGGGGAATTCCTGAAGTTCTGCAGAGTATTCATCCACCAAGGAAATGATTGCATTATTTGTCTGGTTTTCGGTTGAACTGCATTATGCACATAATGTGCAGCTGTGGTCACAAACCTGTTTTGCTGAAGCATCGTTATTGGTCTGGGCCCTGGGACCCTCATTAGGGTTGCCAACCTCCAGGTGACAGCAATGAGAGCCAGCAGATGCCAAGAAAACACAAGATTAATTCTGACTAGGAGATGTAGTATAAAGCTCCAAGTATAAAGCGACCTGACGAAGCTGAGAGGGAAACAGATTGTTTACCCGGGAAATCTGTAGTTGCATGGCAATTGTTTGGAGGCAGTAGCAGCACTGCATGACGTAAAATAAAGAAACAAAAGAAGAAGAAGTTTATCTGTGGACTGTAATTGGACTTGAATCATTTTTGCACAGTGATCATTGGTGGGGTGCAACCTCCTGGTGATAGCCAGGATTAGAACTGATCTCCAGGCAGCATAGATCAGTTCCCCTAGAGAAAATGGCTGCTCTAGAAAACAGACTCTATGGAGTGTGTGTGGGGGGGAAGCTTTGCGAGCCGCAGAAGAGGGCTTGAAGAGCCGCATGTGGCTTGTGAGCTGCAGTTCGGCCACCCCTGCTCTATGGCGTTATACTCCATTGGACTCCCTCCCCTCACCAAACCCCACCCTCCCTAGGCCCCACCCCCCAAAACTCCAGGTATTTCCCAACCCAAAGCTGGCAACCCTACCACTGGGAGGGCTTCTAGTGTCCTGGCCCCACTGCTGGACCTCCTGATGGCACCTGGTGTTTTTTGGCCACTGTGTGACACAGAGTGTTGGACTGGATGGGCCATTGGCCTGATCCAGCATTGGCTTCTCTTATGTTCTTACCCAAGGCAATTGCCCCTAAATTCCATAGGGGTAGAGGGCCTTTGATCAGTCAAAGTCTCTGGAGTGATCCGTTGTATGATCTCAAATGTATTTGCAGCTATCAGCTCCCTAAAAGGTTAGCATGGAATTCTGGTTTATTCTCCACTGAGAAAAGCTATTTTTTTTTTTAAAAAAAGAATACCACAAACTGATGTTTGGAGTTTATATTCAAGAGGTGTTGTTCCAAATTCATGCCATTTCTAAGCACATGTAAATATATTAAATTAGAATGCAAATATACCTCCTCCTGAATTACAGCTTACCAGAACTAAAGGCCTCATTAAAATATGCTAATCAAATAATTTCTGGCTGGAAACCAGCATTTTAAAAAAATGATAGTTGCCGTTTATGGATGACTCAGAACAGAACCGCTCCAAAAACAACAAAACAAAAACAAAATGGAGCTGTCAGTTGCTGAAGTGCAGCCAAACTCAACAAGCCGAAGAGGGATATGCACCCCAGGGTCAGGCTAAGGACGGGGAAAACATAGGACGGGGAGACCAACCAGAGCTTTGGGGTATCAGGTTCTAAGAGTCAACACTCCCTTTGGAGCGTTGACTCTCCAAAGCTTATGCCCTGAAACTCTTGTTGGTCTCTAAGGTGCTACTGGACTCAAATCTAAGGCTGGTTCTGCATCTGGCATTCGCTCCACATTTTCACAACACTGAGGAAAAGGGGCAGCTCCAAACCACATTCAAATACCCCGGGCCAACACCGAACTGACTGCAAAGTCACCCCTGAATGGACATAAAACAGCCTCTATGCAGAAGGTACCATAAAACTCGATATCAAAGAAAGTGAAAGCGGTGTGCAATGCAGAGGGTACCATAAAATCCGATGATCGAAGAAAGTGGAAGTGGCGTGCAATGCAGAGGGTACCATAAAATCCGATGATCAAAGGAAGTGAAGGCGGCGTGCAATGCAGAGGGTACCATAAAACCCAAAGATCAAAAGATCTGAAATGGCATGCAATGCAGAGGGTACCATAAAATCCAGTGATCAAAGGAAGTGAAAGCAGCCCACTATGCAGAGGGGAATTTCTCTTCCAACATGTGTTTGCTAATACAATGGAGGGAAAAGCCAACGCAGAATTGCCCTAACTGTCCCAAAAAAATAAAAAATAAAAATCAGCCTGATTTGGATTCAGCCAAATTGAGCTGAATCTGATTTGGCCGGCTGAATGACCCCCCCGAATGCCACTTTTGGCAATGCAAGCCAACTGGGGTGGCATTCGGCCAGCGGAATCAGATTTGGCTGTGCGGGGAGGCATTTAAATCCCTGGGCTTCTCCGGCTCACCCATTGAAGCGGGCAAGCCAGAGAGGCTCGGCAGAGCCCCCCCCCGCCCGCACCCTTCCTAGCTTGCCTGCCAAGCCAAGCCAAGGCAAGCTAGGAAGGATGTGAGGAGGGATTTAAATGTCTCCCTGGGGCCTCTCCGACACACCCGCTTCAGCAGGCAAGCCGGAGAGGTCCGGCAGAGCCCCCCCCCATGCCCTTCTTAGCTCGCTCGCCAGGACGGGTGAGCCAGAAAAGGCCCAGGACAAGATGGGGAGGGATTTAAATGCCTCCCTGTACCTCCCCCCACTGGTGGCTGCTTTTCGGGCAGCGGCCGAAATGCTGCTAAATTTCGGTGGCAGCTTTCAGTGGCCCGTAGCTGACCGAAAGGGGGCCATTTTCGGGGCTGCATTCGGTTTGGACGAACCAAATGCACATCTCTACTGTAGACCAGGGGCGATTCTGCATTGGCCCACAAAACCAGGTAATCTCCCTCCCCAACGCTTACTCTAAGCTGTGGAGCCTTGTGAGCAAAATTTCTACTTTGTGAGTTACTGACATTAAAGTTGTGAGCGAGCAATTTGATTATTGCATAAATTAGTTTGCTCTGGAGCCATCCTTCCTGAGTTAAGACAAAAATGTGCGAGCCAGAGACTAAATTACCATGAGGTAGCTCACACTAACTCAGCTTAGACAGAACACCAGCCCCCAACTGGGGAATGGCAACACTACTGCACCCTCAGCCCCCCCTCCCCAATCGTTGGCGGGCACTGTGGGGCAACCCACTTGTGTTTTACCCAACCAGAATTTTCTCTTGCTCTGTTCTTTTTAAGCCGTCTCCCATGTAGAAATAACACCAATATATATTTTTTAAAAAGCTTTCCCTAGTTAATTAATAGTTTAACTCACAGACCATTTAGTAAATTATTTGGGTGATGAATAACGCTTTGAAAAGCTTTCACAATTGCTAATAACACCAGTTTGTTTTCTTCCGATAGAGGCAGCTTTACAAATAGGCTTTTTTTTTTTTACAGTCAAGGGTCGTTAAAATATTTTATGTACGCTTATATTTTAAATACTGTTTTAATGTCTGGATGTTTTAATGCTGAAAAGTTTTAATGTTTTGTGCCTTGAGAACTCTACTTGGGTGGAAAGGCAGGACAGCAATATTTTAAATAAAATAAAGAATTCCCACATGATTTTGTGGATGAATGCACAATGATATCTAGGGTTGCCAGGTCTGGGTTGGAGAATACCTGGAGACTTTGGGGGTGGATCCGGGAGATGGCAGGGTTTGGGGAGGGGAGGGGCCTCAGCATGGTACAATGCCATAGAGTCCACCCTTCAAAGCAGCCATTTTCGCCAGGGGAGCTGATCTCCGTCAGTTGGAAATCACTTGTAGAAGTGGGAGATCTCCAGGACCCATTACCTCAGAAAATGGTGGACCTTAGAATCATAGAATTACAGAATTGGAAGGGACCTCCAGGGTTATCTAGTCCAACCCCCTGCACAATGCAAGAAATTCACAAATACCTCCCCCCCCACACCCTCAGGGACTGCTGTTCCATACTCAGAAGATGACAAAAAAAACCCTCCAGGATCTCCAACCAGACTGGCCTGGAGAAAAACTGCTTCCTGATCCCAAAGTGGCGATCAGCATTTCCCTGAGCGTGTAAGAAAGGGCCACGAGAACGAAACACTGAGGCACCCCTTCCTGCCCTCCTTCTCATGAACTGCCTGAGTTCACAGGATCAGCATTGCTGTCTGATGGCCATCTAGCCTCTGTTTGAAAACCTCCAAAGAAGTGGAGCCCACCACCTCCTGAGGAAGCCTGCTCCACTGAGGAACCGCTCTTAACTGTCAGAATTTTCTTCCTAACATTTAGCCAAAAACTCTTCTGATTTAATTTCAACCCATTGGTTCTGGTCTCACCTTCTGGGGCAACAGAAAACAACTCTGCCCCATCTTCTATATGATATCCCTTCAAGTACTTAAAGATGGTTGTCATATCACCTCTCCGTCGTCCTTGCCGGAGGTCCTGAGAGCCAGTTTGGTGCAGTGGTTAAGTGCGCAGACTCTAATCTGGGAGAACCGGGTTTGATTCCCCACTCTTCCACATGCATCTGGCTGGATGACCTTGGGCAAGCCATAGCTCTGTACAGCTGTTCTCTCAAGGACAGTTGTCTCAGAGCTCTCTCAGCCCCACCTACCTCACAGGGTGTCTGTTGTGGGGAGGGGAAGGGAAAAGGAGTTTGTAAGCCACTCTGAGACTCCCTTGGGGAGTGAAGGGCGGGGTATAAATCCAATCTCTTCTTCTTCTTCAAGTAGAGGCTGGGCTGCCATCTGCTGGAGAGGCTCTAATTAGGGATTTCCTGTACTTAGCCAAGAATGGACTATATGGCCTATAAGTCCGATTGTATGCTTATGAGAATAAAAACCAACAAGCGATGGCCAGCCGCACACAACAACATGGCTCCCCTTCCTTTGTCGTGGCACTGAAGGTTTTTTTTTAATAAGGGGGAAAGTCACCTGCCTTTTCCTCTCACTGGCCTTTATCAAGCATAATCCTGATTCATTTTCACTTAATTGGCTCTAAGACGTTACCTCATTATGAGTTGTGCTGCTGGCATTCGCGCCATCCCAGAAAGGTAAATTGACTCAGAGGAGCGGGGGGGGGGGGGGGGAGTACCACCTTGGCGAATTACTCTTTTAATTAGCTTGAATTGATCAGAAAGGTTACCCAGGCAGCACACGTTTAAGTACAAGTCAGATACAATCTACTCCTTACAGCTGGCTGGAGCTGAAGGGCTGAGGAAAGGACGGGACAGTAAAGCAGAGAGGTTATTGTCTGGCTCCAGTGGGGTACTGCGAGCTGTAACCGATGGGAAGAGAAGGGAGGCTTCCCTGGAAACCGGAGTACGGTTTCCAGGCTAGTTGTGCCCAATGATCACAGTGAGAGGTGACATTCCCCCAGGGTAGGGTTGCCAGCCTCCAGGTGGTGGCTGGAGTTCTCCTGGGATTGCACCTGCTCTCTGGGCAACAGAGATCAGTTCATCCTGGGGGAAATGGCTGCTTTGAAAGGTGGACTATGTCATTATACCCTGCTGAAGTTCCTTCCCTCCCCAAACTCCACCCTCTTCAGGCTCCGCCCCCAAAATCTCCAGGTTTTTCCCAATCTGGAGCTCACTATCCTATCAATTTGTCAGATTTATTTCAAAATAGCCCACCTTTGCAAATTCATTTTATCGCATTAGCTCAAAGCCATAAAAAAACCAGTATAACAGCAAAGAAAACAAGATGCAGTATCAAGTAAAATATCCACTGAAGGATTAAAATAATTGATAAAACAATGGCCAGTCAACACAGTTCTTATTACTACTACTGCCCCTAATGCTGAACCTTTCCCTTCCTAAAGACATGATAGGTAGGTAGGTCCATCGATTGATCAATAGATGACAGGCAGGCAGGTGGGCAGGCGGGCAGGCGGGTGGGCGGGCGGGTGGACGGATGCAGGGCTTTTTTTTTTCTGGGGGAACGCACCGGAACAGAGTTGTGGAACCTCTTTAATAAAATTCATGTTAAAAATATTTAAAATATGAGTTTTCAGTATACACACTGAAAACTTCATTTCCCTCTTGAAAGTTCTGGCACCCCCCCCCCAAAGGCCCTGGATAAAACATTCAGGTTTGATTTCCCCACTCTTCCACATGAAGCCAGCTGGGTGACCTTGGGTCAGTCACAAGTTCATTCAGAGCTCACAAGTGCAGTTCTCGGGAGAGCTCTCACAGCCTTACCTACCTCATTGGGTGTCTGTTGTAGGGAGGGGGAGGGGGAGGGGGAGGGGGAGGGAAAGGTATAAGCCACTCTTAGACTCTTTTGGGTAGGAAGGGCGGGGTATAAAACCCAACTCCTCCTCCTCCAAGAAGCCCTTTTAGCTAGACAGAAAGCCACAGTGGCCCATTGGGTTCTCTCCTATTGGTTGATCGGTCTTACAATAGCCCACCAAATGCCTTTGGAACTGCACAAGCAGAGTAGAAAGATGGACATCCAATCATTTACCTGCCACATCTGATACTCCGGAATATACTGCTTCTGGCTAAGGAGTTTCCATTTCACTGTCACAGCTAATTGCTGTTGTTAGACCTACCCTCCACGAACCTGCCGACTCTTCATAAAAAGTCAGCGCTGCTAGAGGTTCTCTCTTCGCATCTCATAGCTGTAAATCCCACAAGTTAATTGAACATCATGCGAGAAAGTGCTTCCCTTCCAATGCCAATCAACTTCATTAGGTAAGCCGGCTTCTGAGGGTTGCAAAAGGCAATTCTCTTCCTGGGCACATCTTCCCACTGCCCTCGGTACGACATTATAATCCTCTATCACGCACTGTTTGCGTCCCTGCATGATTTATCCTGGTCACATAAGACAACGAATCTGCATTGCTAGGATGTTCTAAATCTCTATTAATTCATGCACATAAAAACAAATTTGTTTCCTCTAAACAGGGCTACTGTAAAAAACCTTAATGAAGCATTTAAATTGGGTTTACATTTTTTTTTTTTAAAAAAAGGAACTGTGCACCTGCATTGGGTAGAGCACTATAAAAGAGCACCAACTTAGGCGTTGCCAGCATGACAAGTGAAAACAAATGATTGTTTGTACTATGTATTAGTACACCTACCTCACGGGCAGTGTTCCCTCTAAGGTGAGTTAGTGTGAGCTAGCTCACAGTTTTTTCGCCTCCAGCTCACACATTTTTGTCTTAGCTCAGGAAGATGGTTCCAGAGCAAACTGATTTATGCAGTAGCCAAATTGCTTCCTCACAAATTGAATGCCAGTCACTCTCAAAGTCAAATTTTTGTTCACAAGATTCCACCGCTCAGAGGGAGCATTGGATGTTTGTGGTGGGGAGGGGAAGGGAAGGAGATTGTAAACTGCTCTGAGACTCTTTTGCATAGGCGTCAACTACGGGGGGGCTCGAGCCACCTCCGAAATTGCGCCTCCCCGGGCCCTTCCTAGGGCCGCTGCTACCTCTCTCCCCCCCCTGGCCTGGCCGCACCGTCCCTCCCTCCATCCGTCCAGGGGCCAGCTGAGCAAATGCCCAGCTGGCCCCTGGACAGACGGAGGAAGGGACGGAAGCAGGAGTGGTCAGGCCGGGGGGGGGGGAGGCGGCGGCGGGGACATGGTCCTGGCGGGCACGCGTGCACATGGAAGAGCCCCTGCCCCCCCTGGGACTTTTAAAACTCGACGCCCCTGCTCTTTTGGGTAGTGAATGGCGGGATATAAATCCAATCTCCTCCTCCTCCACCACCTGTTGTTGATAGCTGAGCTGAAAACCTGTGATGGGCACCCTTGAAACCTAAGTGCTCCTCTTAAGCATGGCACCCCAGCTGGTTACCCACTTCTAAGTCCAGCCCTGCAGGAGCATCCAGATGTCTCTGTGTGTCTCTGTGTGCCCAGCAATCACTCCAGGGTCCATTTCAGGATGCTGCATGGCCATTTTGAAGACAACTAAGATGGACACAATCAACTGCCGAATACCAAGCGAGACCATCCAGCTCTGCATTGTCTGTTCAGATGGCCAGCTGACATCTGCTCCCCAGATGGAGATGCCATGGACTAAACCCGGGACCTTCTGCATGCAAAGCTGGTGCTCTACCACTGAGCCACATCTTAGCCCATCCAGCTCAGCATCGTCTACACAGACTGGCAGTGACTTCCCAGGGCCTCAAGTTTCTTCCCAGCACCTGGGAACCTTTAACTAAAGATGCCAAGGACTGAACCAGGGGCTATCTGCAGGCAAAGCAGATGCTCCAGTGCTCAGCCGTGGGCTCCTAGCCAAACATTTCAGTGAATTCCAGACAAAGATGTCTGGAGCTACCATGCGGTTCTACCCTTCTCTAGCTTGCTATAAATATCCCATAAGAACATAAGAAGAGCCCTGCTGGATCAAACAAATGGTCCATCTAGTCCAGCACCCTGTCTCACACAGTGGCCAACCAGTTCCTCTGGAGGGCAAACAACAGGATGTAGAGGCCGAGGCCTTCCCCTAATAAGATGAGAAGAGCCCTGCTGGATCAGACCAGTGGCCCATCTAGTCCAGCATCCTGTCGCACACAGTGGCCAACTAGTTCCTCTGGAGGGCCAACAACAGGGCATAGAGGCTGAGGTCTTCATAAGAATATGAGAAGAGCCCTGCTGGATCAGACTGATGGTCCATCTAGTCCAGCATCCTGTTGCACACAGTGGCCAACCAGTTAACTCTGGATGGCCAACAGCAGGGCATAGAGGCCGAGGCCTTCCCCTCATGTTGCCTCCTGGCTCTGGAATTCAGAGGCTTAGTGCCTCTGAACATGGAGTTTCCCCTCAGTCCCCATGGCTAGTAGCCACTAATCATTTGGATGTTCTTGGGCCATTTGGGAAAGCAGCACAATTACTCTATTGATGTGCCTAGATGCAAAGATGGAGGCCTTTTCTAGATGACGCTGACAGATGCTGGGAGACACATGAAGGTGTTATGGTACCTGCGGAGATGACAGGCCAGTTATCTGCATGACACTAAAGTATGTTCCAAGGAGCTCCTCTTTATCCCTTCCCAGCCTTGCCGAAAAGCATCCCTTAATCAGAATACAAATAGCCCTTCCTGCAAAATTTCATAAAACAATCTGGCTTCCATGCCAAATCGTGTGTGTCCCCTACCCGGCAGAGGATGATAAATCTATATGAGGTCCACCTGCACCGCAGTATTCATCTTTGTTGTTCTGGCACACCTACTCTTGCTGGTGAATTCATTAGCAGAATGACACAGTCACACCGAGGGGCTATAAATTAGCATTTTAACCTGAAGAAAGACTGATGCTCTGGGATGGTCACACTGGCCTGTCAGTTTAATCACAGCGCCACAGCTGGCTTCAAAGAGTGGCTTAAGACCTTTCTCTTTTTTGGATTTGCAACCCTTCCAGCTGTCTTTTCAGATGTGTGTGGAACCTTCACACTGAATGGGGCCAGGCTGGTACGGGGGGGGGGGGAGAGGATCCTGAGGGGTCAGCTTTGTACTCTCTTGTCTTTAATACCTGATTATGACAACAACAGAGTCTGAACTGGGTTATGCTGCAGACAGGTCCCAGAATGGATATAGCCCAGTTCCCATTTTTCTTCACCTGCTGGTACAACTGCAATAGAGTGGATGCGGCCAGCATAATCAAATGCCTGGAGACAGCCAGTCAACCAAAGACCAGGGCAAGTACTGGAGATACATTGAGCTGCATATGCAAGCTCAGGCTGATGGAACTTTGGACCAATCAAGCTTAAATAGGTCCATCATCCATGCATGGTGGCCCACCATAAGCTCACTTAACCTCCAGGTTATTTTTCTTCCTCCTTGCCTGGGATTGTGAAAGCTGGTGTGTGGCAGGGGACTGAAGAAGAAGAAGAAGAAGAGGTTGGATTTATACCCCGCCTTTCACTGCCCAAAGGAGTCTCAGAGCAGCTTACAATCTCCTTTCCCTTCCTCTCCCCACAACAGACATCCTGTTTAGGTAGCTGGGGCTGAGAGAGCTCTCTCGAGAACCACTCCTGAAAGGACAGCTCTAAGAGATCTTGTAACTGACCCAAGGTCACACCTGCAGCTGCATGTGGAGGAGTGGGGAATCAAACCTGGTTCTCCCAGATGAGAGTCCATGCTCCTAACCACTGCACCAAACTGGCTCTCCTGGACTTTCTGCATGCTAAGCAATAATCTGCATGCCAAGCAAAAACCAATAATCCCGAAGGGGGAGGGGCCATGGCTCAGTGACAGAGCATCTGCTTAGCATGCAGGTTTAACCCCCAGGTTCAGTCCCCAGTATCCCTCATTAAAGAGACCAGGTAATAGGTGATATGAAAGACCTCGATCTGAGCCCTTGGAGATCTGTTGCCAATGAGAGTAGATAGTACTAACCTTGATGGACCAATCAATGGTCTGATTCGGGATAAGGCAGCTTCATATGTTCATGTTAATGAGAGAGCCCTGTCCCCAGGAGTAGTCTGCTTAACTTCCACAGGTAGGAGAAGGGCTGTGGCTTAGTGGCAGAGCTTCTGCTTGGTGTGCAGAAGGTCCCAGGTTCAACCCCTGGTATCTCCAGCTGAAAGGCTCGCAGGTGATGTAAAAGACCTCAACCCGAGACCTTGGAGAGCTGCTGCCAGACTGAGTAGACGACAACAACCTTGATGGACCAAGGGTCTGATTCTCCTCCAAGGGAGACAGGGAATCATACATTGCCCCCTCCCCTACTTTACTTTCACAAGAACCCTGTGAGGTTGAGCTGAGAGTGACAGGCACAAGGTCAGCCAGTAAACTTCACGGCAGAGTAGAGATTTGAATCTGGATCTCTCCTGTCTTGGTAGGACACAACACTGGTTCTCTGATATATGGCTGTCTTTGGCTTGGTGCACCACAACTTTTGCCTTTAATATGGACAGCCTGCAATCTATACAGTACATTTTTTATCCAACCCCTTCCTCCAAGGAGTTCAGGCTGGCATATATGGTTCTCCTTTCCCTATTTTACCCTCTCAACAACCCTGTGAAACATGTGAAGCTCCGGGTGTGTGACTGGCCCCACGTCACCCAGCAACCTTGAGAGTGTGAATTTGAACCTGGGTCCCTCAGATCCTAGACAGACACTCTAACCCAGGGGTGTCAAACATGCGGCCTGGGGGCTGGATCAGGCCCCCGGAGGGCTTCTATCTGGCCCGCACAGGAACTGGCCATCTCCTACTTCCAGTTCTGTTGCTGCTGCTGCATCATAGCTTGCTTTGCCAGACTCTCTCAATCGCTCAGCCATTTCATGTTTCCCCCCTGGGTCCTAGACTCAGAACTCTGCACATGAGATTTCTGTGGTGAATGTCAAGAA
Organism: Lepidodactylus listeri; assembly: GCA_029233225.1. Lineage (NCBI taxonomy): Eukaryota > Metazoa > Chordata > Lepidosauria > Squamata > Gekkonidae > Lepidodactylus > Lepidodactylus listeri. The sequence goes on from JARCFY010000013.1 coordinate 13,279,864, forward strand.
ATCAAAACTAGGTTTGCAGCTTACAGATACACACCTGAACAGACATTTTGTTGCAATAATTCAGAGCAAGAGGTGTCAGCTATCAGAGACAGTTAAAAAACAAAATATTGCAAGAGTACTAACGTTTTAAGCATGTTTTAAGTTTAAGAATATCTTTAATTGTGTGTCTGTGTCCTTTATAAAGTTTGTATCTCCACTACCTGCCATTACATTTTATGGCATACATGGCCGGCCCAACAAGGTCTCATTTATGTCAGATCCAGTCCTCATAACAAATGAGTTTGACACCCCTGCTCTAACCATTGCATCAAACTGCCCCACATCCTTAATACTTCTTAGAAGCATTTAATATCTCATGGGATTCAGGATTTTTAAAAATCGGCTTCCTCTATTCATCATGATTATATTCTTTTCTTGCCATTCTGCAACTGGTTTTTGCAAACAGAACACCTCCAAAATGCAAACGGAGGACAAAACAAATGCAATTATTTATCAGAAACACACCAGAAAAAAATTATCCACTGGTGAAGTGAGATCGTCAGTCTAGTATGTCGGAATACTGCACACCATTCCTAATAAACTTTTGAAACAGAAGGACAAAGTCTGAGTCCAGTGGCACCTTTAAGACCAACAAAGTTTTAATTTTGTTGGTCTTAAAGGTGCCGCTGGACAGACTTTGCTCCGCTGCTTCAGACCAACACGGCTGCCGCCCTGAATCTATCTTCTCTGGAACAGAATCATTGCCGTTTCTGATCCTACTTCTTTATCTTTTCCAAGCTGCGGGTGTTAAAAAGTTTTAAAACACCTCGTTGGCAGATTCTAAACCTGAAACATGAAGGACGCTGTGAGAATCCTTTGTTTTTTAAAAACCATCCTTGACCTTCCGTGCTTCTACCCAATTACCCTCCTTTGACCCAAGCCATCAATTACCATAGCAGTCTGCAGGTACTAGGCAGGGCGGGGGAAGGGGAGGGCGGGGGAAGAGGAGATGGGAGCCGCAGGTTCCACATCCTAATACTTTTGTTGTAGAAACCAGGCTGGTCAGTTAGCTACACTGGTGGAGACTAAAATGATTTTCTGCTGAGCTTGCTGATCTCTTTCTTCTTTGGGGGGCTGCCTAGCCACTACAAGGCTGGAGCTGAGAAAGAATTGGGAAGACAAAACACAGAGGAAAAACAGCGACTCAACGGGACGTCCTGCCCTTGGCTGCCATTCCTTGCCATCGCTGCCCATGCCCTACCACTACCACTGCCCAGGTGATGTTGCACCCAATTTCCCTTTCTTCCTAGTTCCTCAAGCATCCTTAAAAGAAACATGGGTGAGCCAAGGGGTAGTGGTTGGGGTGTTGGGTGAGGATCTGGGAGAACCAGGGTCTAATCCTCACTCTAGCACAAAAGCTTGTTGGGTGACCTTGGGCCAGTCATTCAGTCTTAGCCTAACCTACCTCACAAGGCTGTTGTGTGGATAAAACAGAGGAGAGGAGAATAGTCTTGTCAGTCCCCAGGTAGGGGTGGGGGGATCCCCAGATTTTGCGGGCTCTGGCCCACTGCTGCTTGATGTTGGCAACAACCCTGCCCACCCTCGGAACGTCCCTCAACGTCCCAAGGCTCCTGGCAACCCTAGAAGAGAATTACGGAAGCCATCTTGGGTCCCCCCACTGGGGAGACAGATAGGGTATAAATGAAATAAATAAGAGAAATACATGAAACTCCTAGCAGGACTTTCTGGACTCTTGCATATAGTGAGAGTTTGGAATGCAAAGGTTTGATGGGGGATGATGCAGATTTCACAGTGAATGTGTTGGACGGTCAAACTTTATAGTGTTTCTTGGGGATGATCAGATATGAGAGAATCCCTGGGTCCATTCCGTTTGCCAGTGAATGACTCGGATGCTTGCTGAACAGGTTTGCCCATCCACCCCCACTGCGCATGTGCACGAACACTGTTGATCCAAACAGATTTTGCTGAGGTCTACTTAGATGAAGAGAGCACAGTCTTCATTACTCATTTATATCATTTGTGACTGACTTAACTGTGTATTTAAATCATTGCCTGCCAAAGCAGTGATGCAGCAGGAAGGGGTTGGTGGGGCAGAACTCAACCAGACTGCGAGAGGAGGCTCATGTGCACAAAGCCCAGTGCGTTGTACTGCCCTGCAAGGAAGGAGTACAAAGAAGCTGTTGGCAGAGTGATGAGCACAGCAACAGTGCCCGACCTGATTAAAGAGTACATAAAGGTTGATTTAGGAATTAATATACTTGATAGGAAAGAGGGGAGACAGACATAGGTTCCTAACTGCATCTCTAGCTGTGAGAGGGGGTAAGACTGAGTGGGCACTTCCGAGAAGAAGGGGGAAATCACCCTGGGAGTAGCAATCTGGAGACAGACAAGGAATGACACTAAACAGGAGAGAAAAGGTGCTGGTCTCACTATCCTATCTAACTGTCTTCTTGCTGCCCCCTGCAGGGTCTTCTTCTCTTCTTCTTTTTTGTACACCAGACATTGCCTTTTCCAACAGAAGCAAGCTGCTGAACCGCCACAAATAGACTGAGGGACGTGTGAACAGTCCATTGAAAAACCAGTTCCCAGTTAGTGACTGGCAAACAGACTGTGAGCTGAGCCTGCAGTTGTTTGAGCATCCCTAGGCTTCCCCTGCTGTGTTTAAAGATGCTAATGGAATGGAAACAGGAGCTCCTGGGGGGGGGGAGGTGTCATGGGGCTGAGGTGGAGGTGACCCACTGGACCACTATGGTCATCTTTGGAGGCCCTGCTTTGGGTGCCCCCTCACCTTCTGAGATTAGATAGATGGTAACCTAGGAGAGGGCCTTCTTCGTCATGGCCCCAAAATTCTAGAAATTCCTCCTCAAGATTTGTCTGTCCCCTTCTGTCACTATCTTCCCTCACCTTGTGAAGACATTTTTGTTTGTTTGTTTCATTTGGTGCTTCCTCAGTGATCTCTCCTTCCCGCCCAATTCTAATTGTTGTTTTTATGTCTTTGTCTGTATTTTATCTCTGATGCATGAGGTGTTTCTCTGGTTGGCTTTAACGGGTTTTAAAGGGGATATTATTACATATGTTTTAATTCGTTAGCCTCCCTGGTAGCCCTTCTGAGGGCAGGAAGGTTGGGATATAAATTGTGTACAAATAACATAATAATGAGAATGATGATGATGGGGGTGAGATTCTGGCAGTGGAGAACAGCGCCCCTCACTCCCAACGCAGCCAAATTCTCCTGAAGTGGTTCCTTGGAGGGTTGCCAGGGGATAGGGTGGCTGGAGATCTCCTGGGATTACAACTGATCTCCAGGCCATGGAGATCAGTTCACCGGGAGAATATGGCTGCTCTGGAAGGTGGACTCTATGGCATTAAAGGCCCTCCCCTCTCAAAACCCTGCTCTCCTCAAGCTCCACCCCCAAATCTCCAGATATTTCCCAACCCAGGCGTGGCAACTCTACCAGGGGATGGGGGGGGGGGGTAGAATTACCAGATCCAGGATAGGAAACTCCTGGAGATTTGGGGGGTGGAGCCTGGGGAGGACAGGGACCTCAGTGGGGTTAGAATGCCACAAAATCCACCCTCCAAAGCATCTGTTTTCTCTGGGGGAACTGATCTCTGCAGTCTGGAGATGAGCTGTAATTCCTGGAGATCCCCAAGTTCCACCTAGAGGCTGGCATCCTTCCCACTGCCAAGTTAGGGTTGCCAACCTCCCGGTGGGGCCTGGGGATCCCCCGCTTTTACAACTGATCTTCAGCTGACAGAGATCAGTTCCCCTGGAGAAAATGGCTGCTTTGCAGGGTGGCCTCTATGTCATTGTACCATGCTGAGGCCCCTCCCCAAACCCCGCCCTCTCCCGGCTCCACCCCCAAAGTCCCCAGGTATTTTCCAACCCAGACTTGGCCACCCTATGCCAAGTACAACAGAGTTCTTTCTGGCCAGTATGTGTGTGTGGGAGACACAAGCTCTTCAAGCTTCCCTCCGGCTGACCACTGATGCTGGCCTGAGATCTTTGGATCTTTGAAATCAGCACTCCAGCACTCAAGAACCCACCGCTGCTTCCCTGTTTACGAGTCACAAAGCATTATGGGAGGGGCTTCCAGCAGCGAAGCTCTCTCCTCATTAAAGACCCGTCTCCAGAAAATGAATCTCCCCCTCTCCTCCCCCTCCCCCCAACCTTTGCAGGAGATCTTGAGGGGTTCTGAGAAGCGAGCAGCTGTGTTTCCCCCGCGCACCAAGATAATAAGGCTGCATGCCAGTTTTATGAAAGTGACCCCGAGAAGCCACGGGAAAGAAAGCCAGGCTTCGGCAGGTGGCATGGTCAGGCCGCCAGGTTTAATTAAAATGCCCCGAGGGGGTTACTCTAAGCCTTGATCCTGACACTGCCTCCGCGTTTCACCGCCGTCACGGCCATGTCCCACCTGGGGAAAATATTAATCTAAAGTCAGTCGGAGAGAAAGAAAGAAACAAAGGAGGCGGCCGCCCCCCAATACCACCTCCCACCATCTCTTACCGAGAAGTATTGTAAGCAGGAATCAATGCACTGACGTAAACAGCTCCTGCTGAGATGGCCGAAGCTTCCGGCCGGCTCTCTGAAATTTCATTTTTGCAAAAATTCCAAGCAGGGCAAATTAATAGGGATGCCAGCCTCCAGGTGGGACCTGGGGATCCCCTGGAATGACAGCTCATCTCCAGACTATAAAGATCCGTTCCCCGGGAGAAAATGGCTGCTTTGAAGGGCGGACTATATGGCATTGTGCTCCAATGAGGTCCCCGTCCTCCTCGGGCTCCACCCTCCAAATCTCCAAGAGTTTCCCAACCTGGATCTGGCAACCCAACGCCTCACCTCCTGCTGGTGGCCAAGAGGGACTTGGCGACTCTATGCAAATCCCCTCCAGAAAACGAGCAACAACAAGCAGTTCCATCCCCCCTCCCCAGCTCTTCCTAACCATCTGGTCTCCCCCTCGCCAACAAGGCCAGTCACCCATTTTTCTGTTCATTGTCCATGCTGGCAGAGTTCAGAAACAATCCAATCCACGCTGTGGAGTTTGCTTCCACAGAATTTACTGCAACGGGATTTTGCAGAAAGACAATGACTGCAGGCCACTAACGCAACAGAGAGGCCTTCAGAGCACACGCGCCAACACAGACTTAACGCACAGAAGAGAGGAAAAATCAAGCGGTAGGCTGAATGGCAAGAGAAAACATTCAAGAAACCCTCAACCCTAGCGGTTTTGTGGAAGTTCCAAGTGGGGTAAATTAATAGGGATGCCAGTCTCCTGGTGGGACCTGGGGATCCCCTGGAATGACAGCTCATCTCCAGACTACAGAGATCAGTTCCCCTGGAGAAAATGGATGCCTTGAAGGGTGGACTGTATGGCGTTGTGCCCCACTGAAGTCTGTCCTCCACAGGCTCCACAGCTCCCCCTAGGGTACAAGAGGACTAAACCATCCTTTCAGTAGTATTTACAGAAATTAGACCCTTAGCAGGCTGTCGTTTCTCCAACACTTCATACCACCTGATGGCTGTTTTTCTCCCCCTCTCCATAACCTACAAAATGGCTTTCCTCCCCTTAGATGTTTTTCTGCTCCCCCTCTCCCAGGTTTATGCTGTTCTGTTTATGGAATAGCTGCCTGTGCGCAGACATCATTGACGAGCCTCTCTTTTGCCAACTTTCCACCCTCTTCGGCAAACCTTGGGGATTACCATAGAGTTCTGCACATCCTAGAGCTCCCCGCACTGTCACTTCCTGTTTTTACTGGAATGATGCTAGCATACCAGTCGCTACTCCCTAAATGCTCCCGGAAGCTGCTTGATGAAGCCTGGCAGTGTCAGAAAAAGCAGTGCGGCTGCATACTTCTGGCCATGACAGCTTGTGTGCCTTTTCTCTCTGGTGGGGTTAGCGGATGTGTGGAAAGAAGGAGAAAGGAACACTGCTGCTCCTCATCCCAGCCACGACTGCTTTCTCACTGCTCCTGTGGATCTCTGCACTGCACCTCCTGGCAGTTGCTTCTCTCCTCCACCACCCCCAAGTCTACCAATTGGGGCTGCCAAGGCTGCGAACTCTGGCATGTCAAATTCCTGGAGATTTGAAGGCAGTCCCTCTGGAGGGCGGAGTTTGGGGAAGGGAGGGACCTCAGCAGGGTTGTGATTTCACAGAGCCGCCACTCTGATGCTGCCGCTTCCTCCAGAGGAACTGATCTCTGTCACTGGCCGTGGCTAGTTCTTGGATGGGAGATCACCAAGGAAGTCCAGGAAGGCACTGACAAATCACCTCTGAACGTCTCTTGCTTTGAAAACCCTCTGGGGTCACGACTTGACAACCACAACAAAAAGAAAAACCTTGTTTTTTGAAGTTGATGTCTTTTAATTCGTTCTCTGTCTTGAGAGCCTGAATTGGTTGGAAAAGCAGGATCAGATTATTTCAAATAAATTAATTAATTTTGGGAGTGTTAAATACTGGGTTCCATGGAAATGCAGACCCCACAGCTAGTGATCAGCTCTACTTTACTAAGCAATTTCAGCTACTGCAAGATGAAACTCCAGGGCAAAAGCCCTGTTTTTATAGCATGCACACACCACACCCAACCACACCCATCTCCCAACGATAGGCTATTTACATCACATTACCCCTCACTGGTCACCTCTAGAATCCTGGTCGGCTATTGTTCTGGAGCTCCAAGCTCAGCCAGTCTCTGATAGACAATCCTAGGTTGTTCCAGCCCCAATACATAACCGGGAGCATCTGTGGTTGCCAGGTCCCCCCACCCTGGCCAGTTGGTAACCTTAGAAAGTTCATTTCTGAGCTGCATTTTGAACTTTTAAAAAATGACAGCCACTGCCTGATTCAGCTCATCTGTAAGTATTATGGAATGAATGTGCTCAGTTTCTGAAAGCAAGGAAGAACCAGGAGTGGGAAAAGTGAGAAACACTTTTGAAGACAGGCTGGGGAATAACAAATCCCTTGGTAACCTGTGCCGCCACTTCGGCTAAAGTCTGTGCTGGCTCTCTGACCCGTAGGTGTAAATCCCCCAAGATTCCATTGGGCTAGCGTCCAAAGAGCTGTGCGTCTCCAGTCTCCTAAAGCTTCGCACGCTCTGATCTGGAGATAGATCGAGATGGGTTGTCGTGTTAATCGGTCTGCAGCAGTAAAAAAGAAAAAGAGTCCAGTAGCACCTTAAAGACCAACAATATCTGTGGCAGGGTAGCAGCTTTTGAGTCGCTGCTCACTTCTTCAGATACAGCTAGAGTGGGAGTCCGTCTGTCCTTAAAATGTGGAGCGTGATTTCAGATGCCAAATGACAGTAACAGGCGAATGACAATCGCAGGCGTGATTGGATTAGGTATGATATGCAGAGCGGTAGTAGGCATAGAGAAATCAGCATTGGGAATGAGACAGGAAACCTAGGTCTCAATTCAGTCCAGTAGGAAGCACTGTCTTGAGCTTTATTATCAGTTGCAATTCAGCAGTCTCTCTTTCTAATCTCCCTCTGAAATTCCTTTGTAAGAGATCTGCTGCTCTTAGTTCAGCACTCTTATCTGGTTCTTTTAACAACTCCAGCAAGCTCAGTGTGTGGGCTTCCTCCAGACTCTGGCCAATATCAGCCTGGATGTATTCTCCAATTGAATCATAGAATCAGAGTTGGAAGGGACCTCCAGGGCCATCTAGTTCAGCCCCCTGTACAATGCAGAAAATTCACAAATACCTCCCCCCACACTCCCAGTGAGGCCTGTTCCATGCCCAGAAGATGACAATAAAACCTCCAGGATCTCTGGCCAAACTGGCCTGGAGAAAAATTGCTTCCTGATCCTCATAGTGATGATCAGCATTTCCCTGGGTGCATAAGAAAGGACCACGAGAACTCAGCACTGAGGCAACCCTTCCTGCCCTCCCTTCTTGTGATCTGCCTAAGTTCACACAATCAGCACGGCTGTCAGATGGCCATGGTTTGAAAACCTCCAAAGAAGGAGAGCCCACCAACTCCCGAGGAAGCCTGTTCCACTGAGAAACCGCTCTAACTGTTAGGAAATTCTTCCTAATGTTTAGCCGAAAACTCTTCTGATTTAATTTCAACCCGCTGGTTCTGGTCTGACCTTCTGGGGCAACAGAAAACAATTCTGCTCCACCCTCTATATGACATATGAAGAAGATTCTTCAATGATGGCAGTCACCAGAAAGCAATAGTCTATTTTTTCTCTCCCCCCGCCCTCAACATCGCTCCTTTGAAGCCCCCAAAGCACTAATTTGGGTAGCCAGCTTTGGGTTGGGAAACACCTGGAGATTTCTGGAGTGGAGCCCGGGGAGGGCTGAATTGGGGGAAAGGAAGAACCTCAGTATGGTACACATCCTACAAAGCAGCCATTTTCTTCAGGGGAACAGATCTCTGTAGTCTTGAGACCAGTTGCAATATCAGGAGATTTCTGGCCTCCACCTGGAGATGGCAACCCTAAGCTGCCGAGAGTTTTTGAATCCATCCAGAAACTTACACCCCTGCATTAGAGTGTGACAGAACCTTCCTGCTGTTTACTGAGACTGAATCACCCTGATTGAACCACCCTAGAGACTGGCTGAGCTTGAAGCACAGGAACAACAGCAGACCAGGACTCCGGAATGAACCAATCAAGTAGTAATGTTTTGTAAATAGTCTATTATGGGGAGTGTGTGTGTGGTAGGGTGTTTTGCATGCATATAAGTAGGGCTTCAGCCCTGCTAGAGTTGTCTTAGAGTTAAGCTGAATCACTAATAAACTATGATCTGATCACTCTACATATCTGAACCCAGTACATTTCACTTCCTGAGAACCGGATTCCACGGTTTGGTGTAGCGGTTAAGTGTGCGGACTCTAATCTGGGAGAACCGGGTTTGATTCCCCACACCTCCACTTGCAGCTGCTGGATGACCATGGGCAAGCCATAGTTCTGTCAGAGCTGTTCTCTCAAGGGCAGTTGTCTCAGAGCTCTCTCAGCCCCACCTACCTCACAGGGTGTCTGTTGTGGGGAAGGGGAAGGGAGAGGAGTTTGTAAGCCGCTCTGAGACTCAAAGTGAAGGGTGAGATATAAATCCAGTCTCCTCTTCCTCCTCCTCTTCTATACACACAATGACTTCTGCTCCCTGTCACTACTAGTGCATGAAGCTTCCCTCTACTGAGCCAGCCCGTTGATCTACCAAGCTCAGTACTGTCAATAGCCCAGTTCACAAGTTATTGTGTACTCTCAGAGTATTGTGTACACTTGATTTTTCTTTATACGTGCCTAGAGTAATTCTCCTGTTACATTCAATGCATATACAGCTCAATGGGAGACAGAAACCCCACATTTACCCAGATACTGGCCCCTGGTTTCATTTGTGAAGCTGACACACACTGGCCTTTTTTAAAAAATAGATGTGCACACGTATACATAGGATGTATGTGCATTCACTGTAACATGTGAACAGTGTGAGTTAGGGTTGCCAGTGTCCAGGTGGTAGCTGAGGATCTCCTGGGATTCTCTCCAGGCGACAGACCAGTTTTCCCTGGAGAAAAATGGCTGCTTTGGAAAGTGGACTCTATGGCATTATACCTTGCTGATGTCCCTCCCTTCCCCACACCCCACCTTCCTGGACTCCACTCCCAAAATCTCCAGGAATTGCCCAACCCAAAGCTGGCAACCCAAGCGGTAGTGGCTCTCCAGAGTTTCAAGATGAGATCTTCCACATACCTAACGCTTTAACAGTGGTGCTGGGGATTGAACCTGGAACCTTCTGCATGCAAAGCAGATGCTCTACCACTGAGCCACGGCCAGTCCCTCCGTGGCCCTCCCTCTGCCCCTCCCCTCCCCTTCCCTCCCCACAGTGTCGTTCTGTCTCCCTCCAACGTTTGTTTCTCAGATCCAGTGGCCTCCACCACGTAGCACACCAATCACGGCTAATTTATTCATGGGACCTGACAGTCATCCAAAAGCCGGGGACGGATGCAGCGGCAAAGATTGACACTTGCTCATATTTTAGGAGTCCCATTTGACCTTGAACAGCTGCTAAGTGGAGGCAACTTGTCAGACTCTTGGAGGAGGCCCGAGAGATCCATCTTCTTGGAGGCCTTTGGGCCAGACGCAGTGTCAGCGAAACCATCAGGCGGGCCTGAAAAATAGAACACTGAACAGCGAACAGGGGGGGGGGTACAGGGTCCGCAGATCTCTTAAGGGGCTGGATGCATCATTTTCTGCTGTACCTCCAGCAGGAGGAAAAGCAGTGATATTAATTGAAATCTGAACTTAATCATGCTCCCACTGACATAACGCTAAAACTTGGGTGGTCCCTCAGCGAGGCTGACTGACAGTAGGTCTAGGTCTAGGGTTGCCAATCTCCAGGTGGTGGCTGGTGATCTCCTGGGATTACAACTGCTCTCCAGTCTTAGGGTTGCCAGGTCTCTCAGGGCAGCTGGTGGGGAATGGGGGGGGGGTGAGCTTACCGGGAGTTTCATCGCACATTTCAGTGATGCCCCTGTGTGACTTCCAACGTGATTCAGAAGTGACATAGGCATCTCGGGGACATCAGGGCAGTGCTCTGGTTTTGGGGCAAAAACTCTACAGCAGAATTAGCTTCTATCCTAGAGGGGGTTTTTTTTGCCAAGAAAACAGAGTGTCACCCCAACATCACTTCTGAGTACGGTTGCCAGGTCTGGGTTGGAAAATACCTGGAGACTTTGGGGGTGGATCCGGGAGAGGGTGGGGCTTGGGGAGGGGAGGGGCCTCAGCCTGGTACAAGGCCATAGAGTCCACCCTTCAAAGCAGCCCTTTTCTCCAGGGGAGCTGATCTCTGACAGCTGGAGGACAGTTGTAAAAGCGGGAGATTCCCCAGGCCCCACCTGGAGGCTGGCAACCCGACTTCTGAGTCACACTGAAGTCACATAGGCACGTCGCTGAAATGTCAGGCATTCCTCTTTGGGGGAGATAATTTCCCCCCCCCCGGCCAGCTGGTCAGCAGTGGAGAAGTGGGGCCTGGCCCCTACCAGGGGATCTGGCATCTCTACCCAGGCTACAGAGATCAGTTCCCTGGGAGAAAACAACCGCTCTGGAAGGTGGACTCTATGGCATTATGTCCCACTGCGGTCTCTCCCCTCCTCAGACTCCACCCCCAACCTCACCAGGACTTTCACAATCCAGAGCTGGCAACCCCTATCCAGGAGAGAGAAAGGACTTTCCTTGAAGACCACATCATCTCGTCTGGCCAGAGGTTCAGGGGAAACACCAACACTATACCTCTCTGCTCTCGCCTACCTCAACCCTCTCTTGACTGCTAGTTACTGCAGAGGGCTTGGGAGTGAGAAGAGCCAAACTGAGAGGCCCTTCTGGCACTACAAGCTAGGGCTTCAGGGACCAGACAGCCCAGTAGTGGGCATTAGCTCATCCATTCCTCCCTCTTTCAAACTGACAGCAGTACAGGAGAACCACAGAGGAGACGACACCTATTACTTTTGCTCAGGGGTCATTTTGAGGGGAAACGAGCAGGAACGGCATTCCGGGAGTAACAAGCCCAGGAGTAGGGCTTGCATGCCTGCCCTTTGCTTCCCCAGCCAGCCCGCCACAGCGGGTTGGCTGGGGAAGGGAAGGGCAGGCAAGCAGACGTGCCCCTCTTTCCCCCCGCGCCTCTCCGCTTTTGCGGAGAAACTCGGGGAAGTGTGTGGGAGATTTAAATGCCTTTCTTTCCCTTCCCCATCTGCCTGCCCTTTGTCAGGGGGTGTGGCATATGCAAATAAGTTATGCTAATGAGCTATGCTAATGAACTCCTGCACCTCTCTTTTTTATGAAATGACCCCTGCGGTATTGCTGATGGTTCTGAGTGGCCCCTGAGTTGCTCGAGCTTGGCTATCCATACCCTTGGCCACCAGCGGCCCTCCAGGGCAGTGGCCCACCGGGAAATTTCCCTGCAAGTTCAACGGCCAATCTGCCCCTGAATGGTAGCATCCACAGGAACAGTCGGCAACCACCCAAATAACACAAGCATCTCACGGCATCTTATAGACAGACACATTTGTCATGGCAGAAGCTTCCTACCCATGTACAACTGAAACGCCATCCCCTAAGGCAAGGTTGCGTGCGTGAGGTCAGGGCTATTTTTGGGAAGGGATGCACAGGAATGGAGTTCTGGCTGGCTTCCAAGTTGGCCATGCCTACAGCTCCCCCCCCCCCGGGTTCTCCAGGCACGGGATGTCTGGGGAAGCCAAGCCGATCCAGGGAGGGAAGGCAGTTTAAACTGCCTCCCCTCCTCGGGTTCCCCAGGCGCCCCGCAAGCTGTGGGGCACTTGGGGAAGCCGATCCTGGGAGGGAACTGTGCTGTGAGGGGTGTGGCCTAATATGCTAATCTTTCTGCTGTTGGGAGTGACCTAATGAGTTCCTGCTGGGCTTTTTCTACAAAAAAAGCCCTGCATGAGGTTACAACAATCAGTTTGCAGACACAGTTCACACACACAATACACAACCTTTATTGGCATACAAACACAGTTAATATAAGGATGTTTTGAAAGCTGACTTCTGTATCAGGCAGGATTTGGGGTCCTTTCTCGTCACGAGCACACCAGAAACTGCCTCACCTCCCTGCTTGCTTTGCACAAAGTTGCCTGTGAGTTGCAATGCAATATTCCCACCAACTGATTACCAACCATAACAAAAAGGAGGATTACAGGCAAAGGCATCCCTATGGTATTGTTTTAAAACAAATAGACTTCTATCTTACCAGCATAACCAAAAAAGTTACAAGCCTAGACAAACGCTCAAGGGAAATTTGGGGAAATAAAGGGTTGGTCTTTGCATTTGGCCTGAATCACATGACAGAAAGGGCTGAAGAAATCTCTAGCGCAGGGTACCCACACAGAGTTGGGTATCAAGCTATCCTGGTGCTATAACAACTTGCAAATGGTTTTTCCTTGGTGGACAAAACAACCCAGGGCTGCATGCACAAGCAGACTTCCCCATGCAGGCAAGCAAGCCAATCCAGTTCTGAATTATTGTCACAGCACAACAATAGAAGAAGAGGAGAAGAGATTGGATTTATACCCCACCCTTCACCACCCAAAGGAGTCTCAGAGCACCTTACAATCCCTTTCCCTTTCCCTCCCCACAACAGACACCCTGTGAGGAAGGTGGGGGCAGAGAGCTTTGAGAGAACTGCTCGTGGGAGAACAGCTCTGAGAGAACTTGGTCACACCAGCAGCTGCATGGTGGAGAAGTGGGGAATCAAATCCGGTTCCCCCAGATCAGAGTTCGCGCTCCTAACCACTACACCAAACTAGCACAATATCCACTGAGAAGGCAGCCAGTCGTGAACAGGGGCTCTAGCAGAACACCATTGCAATATCCAGTGACGTAAGGACACAAGAGGTCCATTGGAACGGAATTCCTCCAGACTGCAGGTTGAGGGATTGGTCACTATGCATGTGTAACCATCATCCCTGAATGCAGAAAACTAATTAATCAGAGGGAGGGCTAGAATGAAACTTTCTCCCTCATTTGCTAGGTAAAGGTAAAGGTTTCCCTTGCTCGAAACCAGTCGAATACAACTCTAGGGATGCGGGGCTCATCTCCGTTTCCAAGCCGAAGAGCCAGCGCTGTCCGAAGAAGTTTCCATGGTCACGTGACCGGCATTACTAGACGCCGAGGGGCACGGAACACTGTGACCTTCGCACCGAAGCAGTACTTATTTATCTACTTGCAATGTCTTGCTTTCAAACTGCTAGGTTGGCAGGAGCTGGGACCAGAGATGGGAGCTCACTCCGTCATGCGGCACTCGGGTCTTGAACTGCTGAACTACCGACCTTCCGGTCTGCAGTTTCAGCATCTTAACCACTTGAGCCACCACAGCCACCCCCCCCTCCCAATTTGCTACTTTTCTACAAAAAAGGGTCTTGGGGAAAAGAAAGCCCAGGTGAGAATTCAAAACGAAGGCTTCTACCCAAGCCCAGCAGGCTAAAAGGGGGGGGGGATGGGATAGGGTTGCCGACCTCCAGGTGGCACCTGGAGATCTCCTGCTATTACAATTCATCTCCAGATGACCACGATCAGTTTCTGTGGAGAAAATGGCTACTTTGGAGGATGGGCTGTGCAGCATTATGCCCTGCTGGGGTCCCTCCCCTCCCCAAAACCTGCCTTCCTCAGGCTCCACCCCCAAAATCTCCACGTATTTCCCAAACCAGAACCGGCAACCCCAGTTTGGGATATGTTTTGGCTGAACATGTGGCTCAGCTCTTGTCTGGAGTCTCAGAAAGAAACTGCTAATGTAACCACCTCGCTGGAACCCTGCGTCGAACTTAGCACCGCTCTTGTTTGACTGGAGCCTCTGTTTTACAGACAACAGCATTATTAAACTGTTTGTCTTTGTTCTCAGCCGTTGCTTAGAAGCTGGCTCACACGGCTGGGTTCCGTAGCCCTGGCCTGCCCTCTTTGTTCCTGAGCCTCATTCACCAACTGGCGCCTGACAAGCAAAGAACACCTTGAATGAACCTGTTCCTCTGAGCAAAGCGAAGGTCAGCCACAGGGAATCTTGAGCTGGTAGCGAGTTCCCTGCCTCAAAAGCTTTTCCTTCCTTCCAGCTGTCTTTGAATGCTTACCCAGGTACGTCAGTGGCACAGGACAGTTTCTGATGTTGAGAAGCATGGCTGTGGAAGGGCTGAAGCAACAGATCCGAAGGAGGGATTGGAAATGGTCTCTTCCTGCTGTTTTCGAGTTAGGAAACATGAAGCAGGATCGGTTGCAAACCCTGCATTTTGCTAGATTGGAGCTTGTGTGTGTGGGGATGGGGAACAGCCTCTCGCCAGCCACATACTCAAGGAAAGAGCATAATGCTCAGAGAAGTCTTACTGTTGCTGGATCGCATCCCAACTTTGGGTGCGAGTGGACTCCAGCAGGAGCTGTCAAAAAGGGTTCTGTCCCTGGCAAATACAGTTGTCTTTTAGAGTATGTAGGGACAGCCATATCCTGAGCATTATGCTTCTGCTGCTATTGCTGGATTACGCTGTTTATAGGCCGGATTGAGCTGTGCTTAGAACATGGGAACCCACAGTTCAGGCCTTATATTCTTTCCATTACGCAGAGCCAGGATATTAGGAAATTTTTTAAAGAACACCATCCTGTACTCTGTTTTATGGTTTTGGTATGATGTTTTAACATTGTAAAGTTGGTCTTGTTTCATTCTATGTTGTAACCCACCCTGAGTCCACTTGTGGAGAGGGCAGGATAGAAATCAAGTAAATAAATAAATAATCATTAGATTTCCCTCCCCAAGCTGGAGCTCCCTCTGGCACACAAGATCTCCTTTCCATCCAGTCCTCACAGCCAGCTTGCGAGGTAGCGTTAAGACTGGATCATGAGAGCCAGTTTTGTGTAGTGGTTAGGAGGGCGGACTCTAATTTGGGACAACCGGGTTTGATTCCCCACTCCTCCACTTGCAGCTGCCGACGTGACCATGGGTTAGTTACAAGTTCTTTCAGAGCTGTTCTCTCACGAGAAGTCCTTGAAAGAGCTCTCTCAGCCCCATCTACCTCACAGGGTGTCTGTTGTGGGGAGGAAAGGGGATTGTAAGCTGCTCTGAGACTCCTTCAGGTAGTGAAGAACAGGGTATAAATACAATCTTCTTCTTCTTTTTATGGAGGAAGGGTGAGTTGAACTTGGGTCTGCTATGGTTGCCAACTTCCAGCTGGGGCCTGGGCATTCCCTGGAATTACTCCTGATGACAGAGTTCAGTTCCTAGGGTGGCCAGCTCCAGGATGCTAAATACCTGGAGGTTTTGGGCCAGTTTGGTGCAGTGGTTAAGTGCGCGGACTCTAATCTGGGAGAACCAGGTTTGATTCCCCACTCCTCCACTTGCACCTGGCTGGATGACCTTGGGCAAGCCATAGCTCTGTACCAGCTGTTCCCTCAAGGACAGCTTGGGAAAGAGCTCTCTCAGCCCCACCTACCTCACAGGGTGTCTGTTGTGGGGAGGGGAGGGGAAAGGAGTTTGTAAGCCACTCTGAGACTCTTAAGTGAGTGAAGGGCAGGATATAAATCCAATCTCTTCTTCTTCTTCTTCTTCTTCTTCTTCTTGGGGTGGAGCCATCAGGAGAGTGGGGTTTGGGGAGGGGCTTGAAGACATTAGGGTATAATGTCATAGTGCCCACCTTCCAAAGGGGTCATTTTCTCCATAGGATCCAATCTCTGATGCTTGGAGAACAGTTGTAATCCAGTCAATCTCCAGCCACCACCTGGAGGTTGGCAACCCCATCAGTTCTCCTGGAGAAAATGGCTGCTTTGGAGACTAGACTGAATGACCTTATACTCTACTGGTGCCCCTCCCCTCCCCAAACCCCGGCCTCTGCAGCTCCATCTCCCAAATCTCCAGGAATCCCAACCCAGAATTGGCAACCCTGGTCATTTCGCCCAGTCCTCATCTGCCTTTCTAACCTGGAGGTGCCAACTTCCAAGGGATGGCTGGAGATCTCCCAGAATTACAGTTCATCTCCAGGCTAAAGAGATCAGTCCCCCCAGAGAAAATGGGTGCTTTGGAGGGGAGACTCTATGGCATTGTACCTGCTGAAGTCTCTTCCCGCCCCAACCCCCTCCCTCCCCATGCTCTATCCCCCCCCCCCCCATTCTCCAGGAATTTCCCAACCCAGGCCTGGCAACCCTATCCTAATCCCCACAGAGCAATGGCTTCCATTCATATGGGATGGTTTCACAGGCCTTTACTTGGCTCATCACTGCCAAGGAAGCCGAGAACAGTCTGAGGGGATGAAAAGTTGCTCTCCCCACCCCCCCATTTGTCACCTGACTGGCTGAGCCTCATCTGGTTCCATCAGCTCCCCCTGGCCAGTTTCCACTCCTCTCTATGGTCATGCCTGGCAGGTCAAACTCATCTTGGAGCCGAGGGGATGAAAGAAATGCTTCTTCCGCCCTCCAAGGAAGAAGGAACTAGTTCCTTCTAGGGGACTACCCACATTCATGTTCATCCCTGTACAGACTACCTGCTTGTGGAAAACTAGCAGGCAGAAATGTTCTTATCAGAGCTTTTCCTTGACACACTAGTTTTCTATGTACAAGGAGGGTTTTTTGGTTTTTTCTAGCAGTGACTTAATTGCACATTCTGGATCATGATAGCCCTGAGGCCAGTGTCCCCCTAAGCTGAGTTAGTGTGAGCTAGTTCACAGGTTTTTCAGCTTCCGACTCACACATTTTGATCTCAGCTCAGGAAGGATAGCTCCAGAGCAAACTAATTTATCCAGTAGCCAAACCACTCGCTCACAACTTTAATGCCAGTTAAGCAGGGTCAGCCTTGGTTAGTACTTGGATAGGAGACCAACACAGAGGTCCAGGGTTGCTAAGCAGAAGCGGGCAATGGCAAACCACCTCTGTTCCTTTCTGCCTTTATTTATTTATTTGTCAGATTTATACCCCACCCTCCTGGCCGAGGCTGGCTCAGGGCGGCTTACAACAGAGTATAACATACAAATTACAATTAAACCAATTTTTAAACCAAGTAAAAGCATCTAATATAACAAAGTGCTAACAATAAACAATTTTACTTGCATGTAGAAGCGGGACCACCAAACCAAAAAAAGTGCAGTAATTAAGCATCATTGGGCATATTTCTTAACTCTGCAGGATGACTTACCAAGAACTCCAAGCATATGCGGCAAAACCAGACCCACCGATGGTGGTGCAAGAACCTTCTTGCGTCTTCTGTCCTATGACATTCACAGGGAGGGATCTGTTTTGCCAGCGGGCCCTATCAAGTAGTAATAAGCCAGCTGTGAAAGGGGAGGGGGGAGTCCTAAAAGGACTTGATGTTTCTGAAATTCTCTTTCAGTGTTGGGGTCCTGATCTCCCAGCCCCTAAGCTGAATATGTGATCAATCTTTACTTTTTATTGAAATGATTAAAAATATATCTACCTACCACCTGTTTAATAATGCCAGCTGCTTAGTCATTAGGATCTTGAACTAGGATCTAGGAGGCCCAGGTTCGAATTCCCACACAGCCATGGAAACTCGCTGGGTGACCATGGGCCAGCCGTACACACTCTCAGCCTAGCCTGCCTCACAGGATTGTTGTGAGGATAAAATGGAGGAGAGGAGAATGTTGTAAGCCATTTTGGGTCCTCTCTGGAAAGGAAGGTGGGGTATAAATGAAGTAAATAAATAATAAACAGTACATTTTAATCCCTCCTTCCCTCCCAGAAGCTCACTATAACACGCATGGTTCTCCCTTGTCTAACACAGCAACCCTGCGAGGTTGGTCACACCGAGGAGTGACTGGCCCAAGGTCACCCAGAAAGCTTCATGGCAGAGTAGGGATTTGAACTCAGATCCCCCAAGATTCCACACAACAGTACACCAGAAGGAGCAGAGATGGGAGACAGGTGCGATTTCGTTACAGTCTGAGCCACTGGCTCCCTGGGAGATGTAAAGAATTCAGAATCACTTGCCGTGCCCTGAACAAACGGATGGCATTGCAGTTCAGCAGCCTGCAGGCGAGCCAAGACGGGCGCATTACTCATGTCGATAAAGGGCCTGCACATCTTTGCAAACATGGGAGTGACTTGCCTGCCTCCGAAACATAATAGGAGACGGTGACCTTACTTTTAAATGTACGGGATTTGATCTGGGAGCGCACGGAGCCTTTCAGAAGCGGCTCCATTATCAGTTAATGCAACAAAGGGAATAGTTCAGAGTTTAAATTCAGCGTAGGTAAACTGTGAAGCTATTATAAGTGACTGCGGTGGAAGGGGACCTCATCTAAAAAACACAGCGAGTGTTCAAAGGAGCATGAAATCTCCTTATTCTTAAGCAGGGAAATCAGATCAGGAACAAAGCAAGGCTAGCCTATTCTTTAAAATAAAATCCGAACCATAAAGTACTCAATGGACTAAGCACTTACTTTAAGAAAACAACTCCCTGGCAGGTACCTGGATGGCAGTGCCTTTCCATTGGGCTCTAAAGGCACCAGTGAATCAAGGCAAGACACTCAACGCCATGCTTCCGTTTTCAGCGGCAGCCCCGTGTCGTTAACTTTATGTGCCACTGTGACAAAGAGCTTACTTTAAGGGGGGGACACAACTCCCTGGCAGGTACCTGGATGGCAGTGCCATCCCTTGGGTTCTAAAGGCACCACTGAATCAAGGCAAGACACTCAACACCATACTTCCATTTTCAGCGGCAGCCCCATGTCATTTTTATGTACCATTGTGACAAAGAGCTTACTTTGGGGGTGGGGGGGGACTCCCTGGCAGGTACCTGGATGGCAGTGCCATCCATTGGGTTCTAAAGGCACCAGTGAATCAAGGCAAGACACTCACCGCCATGCTTCCATTTTCAGCAGCAGCCCCGTGTCGTTAACTTTATGTGCCACTGTGATAAAGAGCTTACTTTAAGGGGGGGACACAACTCCCTGGCAGGTACCTGGATGGCAGTGCCATCCCTTGGGTTCTAAAGGCACCACTGAATCAAGGCAATACACTCAACGCCATGCTGCCATTTTCAGCAGCAGCCCCGTGTCCTCAACTGTATGCACTACTGCCTATCTTGTGGTTGTTTCACATTGATCTCACCCCTGGCAGCCAATGAGGTAGAGATGAAATGGGGAAATGCATGACACGATGGCATCAGGATGCGGGGTATGTTTTCCTCACCCTTATGGGTGAGAAAAGGCCAACCAAACATAGAGCTGTATCTAGATATTATACTTTTATCCTGCCCTTCCTCCAAGGAGACCAGAGTGGCACACATGGCTTTCCCCTTCTCCACTTTGTTCACACATCAACTCTGCAGTTTAGGTTAGGCTGAGAGGGAGTGACTGGGGATTCGAACCTGGGTCTCCTCAGTCCAGCACTTTAGTGACACTGAACCCCACTGGCTGCTGCTTTTAGTCACAACCAGTGTTCCCTCTAAGCTGAGTTAGTGTGAGCCAGCTCACAGTTTTTTAGCCTCCAGCTCACACATCTTCATCTCAGCCCAGGAAAGATGGCTCCCCAGCAAACTAATTTATGCAGTAGCCAAATCACTCACTCACAGCTTTAATGCCAGTAGCTCACAAAGGAGAATTTTTGCTCACAAGACTCCACAGCTTAGAGGGAACTCCCCTGGGCGATGCACTAAGCACCTTCCCTCTGGGCTGTCAGGGTGCTGTCTTAGTTAGTGTGTTGGTCTAGGATCTGAGTTCAAAGCTGGGTCCAGTCACCTTTCTCAGCCTGATATCAGCTGTTGGTGAGGAGAAAGAACAGTTTTGGGCTTCCTGGAAGAAGGGCAGGATGAAAACATATCCAAAAAAGACTGCAGCTGCTCAAGCAAAGCCCCAGCCTAACCTGGGAAGATCTATAGTCCCAGGGAAATTTCCAGGGGAAGCCTGAATGTGACAAAGGGTAGCTCTAGGAATCACCAGAAACTTTATGGTAACCATAGAGTTACCATTGTGATGACATCGCATGCCTCCCCATGTCCCCATTCCCAACCCTTCCACAGGTTGGCTGCCCCATGCCTTCCCCGCCCCAAGAACAGACACTTGGAGGTCTCCTGCCCTTTGAAGCCAGGTCTTCAAGGCGTAACTCACTGCACTTGGGCGCATGATGGCTCCCCGCTCACAGCAAAGAATCTGGAGAGAACCAATTTGTTTCTCCTTCTTGCAAGCTGACGGGGAGAGATCTTTACTGGGATGATTAACAGCCCCGTTGTAAAAAGATGGTTCATAAATTCCTCCTATTAGGTCAAATCATAAAGCAGGCTTTTAATGTTTATACGCTGCCTTTCTAAACAATCAAGAGGATCCAAAGCGCCTGCTAATAAGGGGGCTTCTGTACGGCTTGTAAAGCACTCCAGATCTTTAATGAGTGGAGGAGTAAATAACACACAGTCTGTTAGCGCTATTGATTTCTGTCGCCTTAACCCTTTGAAGCAGCGTCGGAGCAGGGTTGTGCTAAAAAGGCAGGACTACTGAAGAGAATTTTCCATCTACCTTATACGCATACACCGTATAAATGATGCAAGCCATTGACATAGGCTTACATAATTTATTCCATTTCTGCTAGTGTGTGTGTGGGGGGGAGCTTTGCAAGGCGAAGTCGTACTCTTTGAACAATGGAATCTAGCCATCCCGCTGAGTTCTGAAAGTATCTTCCAGCATCCATAAGAGCTAGTAACTTGCTGAACAATAGAGAAGATATGATTCTCAGGAAACTGAATTCAGGACTATATTTGTAGGGGAAAAAAGCAAGAGTCCGGTAGCGCCTTAAAGATTAACAAAATTTGTGGCAGGGTATGAGCTTTCATGGGTCACTGCTCACTTCTTCGGATACCCTCTGAAGAAGTGAGCAGTGACTCACCAAACCTTCTACCCTATTTTTGTTTGTCTTGAAGGTGTTACGGGACGCTTGCTCTTTTCTACTGCTACAGACAAACCAACATGGCTACCCACCTTGATCAGTGCTATATTGTGCAGGTTTTTAGTAGTGTCGTTATGAGGAGATGAATTTCTGTTTCTGAAACGTGCTTTTTAGATACAGCTTCTTATTTGCTTCGTTCTCTTTTAAAAGAGGGATTTCTCTTCCATTTCTTTTTTTCTTCTTTTTTAAAACTTTGAAGCTTTATTTAATACAAACAAGTACATATAACATTAAAAATATATCTTAGCTGGTACATGTCTAACTTCAGCCCTTGCAGTTGTTTTATGATACAGACCACAGGGTGATGCTCTAACAGAGGGAAGAGAAAGTTTGATCAAAACAGAATCGGTTAAAAACAGACTCCAAATTCCTTAAAAAGTGGAAAAGAAATAAAGGCTGTGGTCACATGTGCCAGCTGAAGTGGAGGGGAAGTGAGGCTATTTCCTCTGGAGGAATTTGACATGCAGTTGCGAGATCACACATCCCTTTGTAGCTGCAGGCTCAGCCCATCACTGTGTGATCAGACGCAACCACCGGGTGAGTCATTTTATTCCCCATGCACATAAATGAGGAATCAGACCTCCACACTGAGGGCTCCCTATGGAGTATGCCATGATGCACATACTGTGAGGGGGAGAGAAAACCCCCCCAGCACCAAGCCGGGATGTCATGATCAGACCATCCCGATGGCATGAAAGTGTGCTTGTGTGATCAGACAGGGGAAAGTCCATCCATGGCCTGTAGGAACCTGTTAGAGCCGGACTTTCCCCAGTGTCTTTTCACTCCGCTTCTGTGGCGGAGCAGCACAGGTTGCCGATAACTGTGGAATGCTTCCCAGATGTTGCTGTCTGATCGTGCCCTTTAGATCTGTCAGGCATTTGCAGTTATGTTGGATCTAAAGGTGTGTGTGATCGCAGCCAAATAGCTGGATTTTAGGGAGAAACTGGATAAAGGGGAATTAGGAGATTTCTCTTAACAATGCACCTGGCGGACAGTAAACATAGTAAATCTTGCACTAAACTACTTGTAGCTCAAGGGATTTTTTAATCAGTTTGCAAACAGCCCATAACATCTTAAGCTAAAAAATGAAGTCCCATCCATATTACGTTCCACATCTCAGGGGCTGGGAGAGCACAGTCCAAAGTACACAGACACACAGGTGTGCATTCTCTTCCTTGTTCTGCTCCCAAAACACGTTTGGCTGAGAATCCTGTTACAGGAACCAGCAGCTAACCGTGCAGTCCTTTACAGAATTACTCCTGTCTCGGCTCACTGAACTCAGTGGGGTTAGAATGGAGTAACACTGCATAGAACTGCACTGTAATCCCGCCAAGATGTTTTTCTCTATATGAGTAATCCCTGTGCAAGACTAGAATAGTAACTGTGGACAGTTATTATTTTTAATACTCTGGCAAGGCTGCTTCCAGCCTCCTTTAAAATATGGGTGTTCACATCCCTTTCATTTTCATCCCACTGAGCCATGGCCCCCTCCTCTAAGTTTACAGTGCATCACTTTACACTCACAGTAAATCTCATTTGCCATGCTGTTTCCCCTCCACCCAGTTTGGAGAGAAAATAAGGGTTGCTAGCTCTAGATCGGGAAATACCTGGAGATTTGGGGGGGGGGGGACCCTGAGGAGGGCAGGGTTTGGGGAGGGGAAGAACTTCAATGGGGTCTAATGCCACAGAGTCCGCCCTCCAAAGCAGCCATTTTCTCCAGGTGAACTGATCTCTGTCGCCTGGAGATCAGTTGTAATCCCAGGAGTTCTCCAGCCACCACCTGGAGGCTGGCAACCCTAAGAGAATCCCTTGGAAACTCTTTCACAAGAGCTTCCAGCTAGAATAACTTTCACCGTCTTTCCAAGCAGAAGTCCATTTTTCGAGGCCCCACTGACTTTTCTTGGCCCATTGTCGGTGTCATCTGGAAATCTGGCTCCCTCCTTGCTCACCCCAAATCCCAGGTAATTGACAAAGAAAGTAAAAGAACACCAGTAGTCTTTGCACCAGGGGACCTGTAATGTCTTTAAATGGCGACCGCCATGCGGTTGGCCCAACACATGTCAGTCTGGCAGACAACGGCCCGACCGGATCATAATTCCACCCAATAGACCAGCTAGGATCCGGCTAGGGACCTATGGCGCACAACCACATGAAATCTAACCTATCGGGTAGATCGGGCGAGGCCGGGGGTGCAACTTAGGTGTGAATATAAGCAGACCCCTGAACCTCCATCCCGCATGTTCATCCAGACTACCATCAATACATTTATGAGCTGATTTCACTGCAGTGCGTCTCCGACTCCAATACTTTATAGGTCCTCAACACGGTTTTTACAAAGTGGGCAGTACCAGGTGGGGCTTTTGCCCAGCAAGGCTTCTGGCTGGCCTCTGGAGATTTGATTGGCTGCACAGGTTTCTAAAACCATTGCTTTGGGAGCAGCTATCACCACCACGCCCGGATCTTCGCTGAAGGTCAACTGCGGCAGGGTTTTGTGGCTGGCCCCATCTTTAGCAGCAGCGATTTTGTGGCAGCCATCCTGTGGCTGCCCCCAACACACACCGTGAGAACTGCAAAGCTGCCCACAGGCTCAAAAAGTTTGGGGACTGCTGCTCGATACCAGTTCTGCGGGACCTTCGATGCTTACTTCCCTCCAGACCAAGAATGGCTCAGCTCCTCCCCGTGCTCTGCTTCCGGTTATTTCAACAGTTTCTGAGCCACGAAAAGACCCATCCATTTGGGCAAGACTACACTTTGCCATATCAAATGCTCACTCACGAACTTCCTTCTGGAAGGTGGACTTACACCTCGAAGGCTCCAGAACTAGAACAAGTCCTTTGGGAAATATCCCGGGGGTGTGTGTGGGGGAAACACCTTTGTAATAACGGATATCACTTAAGGAGGATTAGCAGGGTCGGCAGGCAATATTCTGCCCAAATCAAGCTCATTAATTGCGCGGGATTTCTTGATTCCGGTTGATTAAAATGAGTTCAGCGAAGGTTTATCAGACATAACAAAAAATCTATCTCGAGCCCTCCAGCATAATCCGGTTTCTTTTCGCATGAACAGAATGCTAATTTGTAAAGGAGTTTTAAAGGATTAAATGGTGATTTACTAAGAAGGTTGAACTCCCCGGCATTCTGCTCTCCCCCCAACCCTAAGCTCTTTTAGCGCCACATTGTTCTCATTCAGTGCACAGTGAAATGCAGCTTTCTATTAAGTAAAGGGGGAGGGGGGGAGACCACCGGTTGGATCCAGACTGTAGTTTCTCCTAATGGAGGATATAGAAGAGGCTTCAAGTGAAATCAGCTCATAAAGTTTATTGCATGGAGAAGATGACATGCTGGACGGAGGTCCGGGGATCTGCTTATATTTCCACTTTAGCCATGTCCCCGGCCTCGCCCAATACAGCGGATAGGTGCAGTTTCTCGCTTTTGTGCCCCATAGGTCCCTTTTTGGATCCCTCGCACAAGATTGGGCTAAATTATGATCCGGTCGGGCCACCGTCTGCCGGATCAAAGCTCCGGCAGCTAGCCTGACCATGTGCGCTGCGGTGACCATGTGGTGGACGCCATTAAGGACATTGCAGAAGGGGTGCTGTAATTCCCACCAATTCCCTCTTCCCGCTGCAGAGCCCCAGTCTGCTGCTCATGCAGTTTCTAAGAAGAGTTGCCTGTCTCCAAGTGGGGCGTGGAGATCGCCTGGAATTACAACTCCTCTCCAGGACACAGAGATCAGTTCCCCTGGAGAAGATGGCTGCATTGGAAAGCGGGCGATATGGCATTATACCTGGCAAAGCCCCCTCCCCTCCCCAAATCCTGCCCTTTCATGGCTTCACCCCCAAAACTCCAGGAATTTCCCAACCCAGAGATGAACACTCTGATCCTAAGGGTCCCCTGTTCCCCACCCACCCGGGAGTGGCATTTCTGGAAGATCATTGCGGGGCTGCAGTGGGAGGGGAGTGTTCTCTCCTGCTGACAAAAAGCACCTTAAGTGAGTGCAAAACTTAGGCTGAGGACAGACTGGCAAAATGAAGGGCAAGGGAAGCAGGGCAAAAAGACCCGGGCTGAGTTGTCGCGGGGCTTTCCGTTTGCACTGTGTAGACTGATGCGGGACCATACCGGGGAGAAGGCGGAACAGAGCATTCACACTGTGGGGTGGCCCCTGGCGGCAGTGCCGTGGCACCATGCAGCTTTGGTCCATTTTGCCGGCATGTGCATAGGTGCACGGGCGCAGCAGCTGGATCAGTGGGTTCACATTACCGGTGCTGCTTGATGTGCGGCTTATTTGCGTCCACACTGCCAGGAAGTGGGATGAACGCACACCCAGATGGCTTGACACCGGTTTCACCAGGTATCTCTTTAAAGTGGGGTGAAAGCACTTCAGAACCAGGTGAGTGCGGCACAGGCAGCTGTGGCTGTCTGAACGGGCTCTCTTAATCCACTTGCAAAGCGGGCGTATATTGGGTCAAATTGCCCGTCTGTCCTTGGCCTTAGTCTGCGGTCACACACTCTACATAATCCACTTTCAACCCACTTCTAGTGCACTTTCCAACTGGAATTTACTGTGTGAACTGCAAAATCCAGTTCGAAAGCGCACTGAAAGTGGATTATTTAGTGTGTGTGACTGCAGTCTTCGTCCGGATCCAATGCCATGCCTTGAGCGTCCTCCACTGAAACGCACAAGGAGAGCACATTGCAAAGGGTCATGTAAACTAACAGAGCCAGCCGAAGGATTTTTGGTGTATGAGTTTGAAGTATGAGTCTGAAAAGTATGAGTTTGAAAGCTCCTCACCCCCCACCCCGCCAGTACATTTGATACGGAGAAAAAAAACAGAATGAACTTTTAGTTTTAATTACGTGACATTCAAAATGTGAATCGTGTAAAAACAAACATAGACATCACCCTGTTGTCTTGCCTGGCACCTCTGAAAGCTTAGTGCCACCGGCAACCGCTGAGTTTGAGAACGTGGTCGGGCTGGCCCTGCCCTGGAGAATCTCTTCGGATTGCATCCATTGTCAGAAACGGGGAGGGAGGAGAGCTATTGGACGTTGTTCAGACCAACCTACAATGACTTGCTGAGTTATTACCGTCTCACCCAGCTGGTGGAACAGTGATGCCATAGCGCCACTTCAGCGCATAAAACTGTTCTGCAGACTTCAGAAGGACGAACTCGGCATAGACAGATTCAGGTGGGTAGCCGTGCTGGTCTGAAGCAGCAGAACAAAGTTTGAGTCCAGGGACACCTTTACGGCCAACTGAAGTGTGCTTGCACATGAAAGCATATACCTGGAATAAAACTTTGTTGGTCTTAAAGGTGCCACTGGACTCTTACTTTGTCATTGACCATTTAGATTTCTGATTAAACCCAGCCCAAGTGAGGGCAAAATCCAGCACCCAATAACTGCACAGGTGTCTCCAGTGAAGACTTCAGAGGAGGACGGAGCATAGGATTGGGGCTAAGTTTTGCAGAAGCCTCTATGCTTTGATTTAAACGGCTTGATTCCACAGTAGCCGAGTCACGATCCTCAGAATTCTGGCTTTTCTTTCTGCACTGAGAGCTTCAGCCCCACCAGAAAAGTTTGCCCCACAAGCCGCAAAATCCTGGCTACGGGCCCGATCCCTTCCACCCACAGCACCCCTGTTGTACAAAGATGCAAATTTCTGATGCATCCTGCTGCCTCCGAAGATCAGCTCTGAAAAATCACAGCAAACAGTCTTGAATATGCTAAGCCTGCTACTTGCTGAGGAGCTGGATGAAAGCTGACAGGCCCCAGATTTCGCCGTTGCGGCGGTCTGGCAGCAATTTGAGAGTTGGCCGTATCTTGCTGAGTCTCGGGGGCATTTCTCCACAGTCTCTCTGGCACCACTAACCTCTGCACCCACCCTTCAGAGATGACTCCCTGCTCAGAGTCCACTTTTCAGTGTCTGGCAGAGCCCCTCGGCTTTGAGTTTGTGCACAAATAGCATTTCGGCCCCGGGCTGCCGCACCAAGAGCCGACTGCGATGCATACCTCTCGGGTGGCTGCCCAGCCTTCCTCTAAGCAGTCGCTGGAGGTAATGCTCTGGAAGTAAGTCAGAACTTATCAGGGGAATCAGTCCAGAGAGCAGAGTGCCTTCGCTCACCGGCATAAATGCTACAAAAAAAAATATCAGCTATTTGCCAGGCTTGTGGGACTTTCTGCATCGCTGCATCTGAAGTGCCGTTTTCTGCCCTGCTGCCACTCGCGTCAATCTCTAGACACAACCATCATTTAGAGCCACTTCCCTCTCCTCTGCAGGACTCCTTGTTTTCCAGGCGATATCCTCCCCAAGGTAGGTGCGCTTGTGCTTTCTCCTACTGTCAGGGCCAGTGTAGGATTGACAAGTAGGTTTACACTGGGGATGCCAGCCTCCCTGGAATTACAACTCATCTCCAGACTACAAAGATCAGTTCACCTGGGAGAAATGGCTGCTTTGGAGGGTGGACTCTATGGCTTTGTACCCCACTGAGGTCCCTGCCTTCCCCCGGCTCCACCTTCAAATCTCCAGGAGCTTCCCAACCTGGAGCTGGCAACCCTAACCCCCCATCCCTTGCCGGTGACACAGAAATGGAACTCTGTCAAGTGAGACCTGGGCCCTGAGGGATCTGGTGCAATTCCTCAGGGCCCATAAGACAGAGATGTTCTGCCAGGGCTGGAGCTGAGGACAGCGACGGCTTCTGTCAGGATGGTTTTCACCAGGACTGGCCTGCCTCCCCCTTCCTTTCTCCCCTGTCATTCTTCCCCGTTCCTGGTTTGTGAATTTATTATTTACCAACTGCCTGATAGCTACTTCCCCTCTATAGAAGGGGCACCGTGTTATGCTTCCTGTCATGTGCCATCATACGGAATTGAACTAGTATCGTAAGAGCTGGTTTAATCGTTTTAAATTGCGAATATTGTTGTTATCCACTCTGAGGCAGAGGACAGACTGGCAGAATGAAGTGCAAGGGAAGCAGGGCAAAAAGACCCAGGCCAAGTTGTCGTGGGGCTTTCCGGTCGCACTGTGTGGACTGATGCGGGACCATACCAGGGAGGAGGTGGAATGGAGCGTTCACACTGCGGGGCGGCCCCTGGCACTGCCCCCCGGTTGCACGTGGCTTTGGTCCATTTCGCCAAACTGCACGTAGGCACATGGGCACAGCAACCATTGGGGCAGGATCCCATGGCTGGGAGCTTTAACTCCACAAGCCAGAAGCGTCCCCGCGGGCACTCAAGCACACAGCAACCATGGGCGTTTATGCCAGATCAGCGGGTTCACATTACCTGCGCCGCTTGATTGCGGCTGATTTGCGCCCACACTTCCAGGAAGCGGGATCAACGCGCACCCAAATGGCTTGCCCTGGCTTTCACCTGGTACTTTTTAAAAGAGGGATCAAAACACTTCAGGACGGGGTGAGTACGGCACAGGAACACTCGACAGGTGTGGCTGTGTGAACCGGCCCACTTAATCCACTTGAGAAACGTGCCTCTATCGGGCCGCACTGCCAGTCTGAACTCAGCCTGAGCCCTGCTGTACAGGGGAGGGCGGGCTATAAATCTAATAAATAGATAAATAAATGAAATACATTTCCTAATAATTGTGTTTGGGATTTCAGCCTTTTTTTTAAAAAAGAAAGAAAGAAAGAAGGTACAGCCCGACTCTGAGCTAATAAGCTTTCAAGAACGGCCCTTATTCCAGCAAAGCATATTCATCCAAAAGGACATATTTATCTTTGGAGTTTCTACCTGGGACCAATTGACAGATCATGAAGCCAATCACTTGCCACTCACCCTCATGCCGAGTTCGATGTTTTCTCCTCCGTACACCTCCATGCCGGGGTCAAGCAGCCCAATCTCACCGAAGTATTCTCTGTCCACCACAAACGAGCAGCCAATCATGGCTGGTGTCCTGTTGGGGAGGAAGAGAAGGACAAAGGAGTTAAAGCAACGTACCTTTGCAACAGTTTGGTGTAGTGGTTAGGAGTGTGGACTTTAATCTGGTAGAATCGGGTTTGATTCCCCACTCCTCCACATGCAGCTGCTGGTATGACCTGGTGTGATTTGGGTCAGTCATAAGTTCTTTCAGAGCTGTTCTCTCAAGAGCAGTTCTTGAGAGAGCTCTCTCAGCCCCACATACCTCACAGGATGTCTGTTGTGGGGAGGGGAAGGGAAAGGAGATTGTAAGCCGCTCTGAGACTCCTGAGAATCCAGTCTCTTTTCTTTACGGGAAGGACACAGAGCCCCTCCTTTCTGTTTGATGCCCTAGTAAGTTGGTCTTAAAGGTCCCTAGTCAGTAATTTTCCCTGATTGTCATTTGCCTCATTGTCACTGCTGTCCTCGATGATTCTTTTGGCCCTTTCACACATGCTAAATAATGCACTTTCAATCCACGTGCAATGCACTTTAGCAGTCATTTGCAATCGGATTTTGCCATTTCACACAGCAAAATCCAGTTGCAAGGTACATTGGAAGAGGTCTGAAAGTGTATCATTCAACATGTGTGAAAGTACCTTTTTGGTTCTTTGACACCATTTTACAATATTTTAATGCCGTTTTTATGCTTTTTTAAATGGGTGCTCCATTTTTATGCTATGCATTTGACCTTCACATACAACAATTTAATTACAATTCGTGTTTTAATTTCAATGAGAAAAATTCAGCAAGAGGACAGGGTGAGAATCATCTCTCATAGGAGACATTTTTGTTTTTTTAAATGGGGATACTCAAATCAAATTCGACCATGATTGAAATTCGAACTCATCCCAGTCCTCAGCATACTGACAATGAGTACAGTAGTAATGCGTGATGTCTCCATGCTTAATGCATCCGTAGAATTAAAAACTAGAGAGCTAGCAAGCTCATTTTTATCCTGTCTGTCCTCTAAAGGGCTCACAGCAGCATACACCCCTTTCCTAATTTTATTCTTAACAACAATCTTACAAGGTAGGTTAGAGCGAGAGTGAGAGAGAGAGAGAGAGAGAGTCATTGGCCCAAGGTCATCCAGCAAGTTCCATGGCAGCTATAAAGAGGATATCTGGTCTCACCTCCTGCGAAGATACTTGGGTCCTCTGTGAGTTCCCAAAATACAGCTCACGATTAAACATAAGAATCTACCTTGTACTCTCTCGATCACCTTATTGGCTCTCCATGCGTGGAGATTTTTTTTACATCTATCCAGCCCAGGGGTCCCCCACCTTTTTGAGCTTGCAGGCACCTTTGGAATTCTGACACGGTGCGGTGGACACCACCACAAAACGGCTGCTGCAAAACGGTTGCTGCGGAAGGTGGAGCCAGCCACAAAATGGCTGCCGCAGCTTACTTTCAGTCGCACGGTGAATCTCTTTGTCTGGTGGTGGAAGCGGCTGCCAAAGCAACATTTAAAAACAAAAATCTGCACAGGTAATCAAATTTCTAATGGCCAATCAGAAGCTTTGTTCAGCAAATGCCCAACCTGACCCCACCCACTTTCTACAAACACTTGCTGGGCACCAAGAAAAGTGTCAGTGGTCACTGTGATGCTCATGGACACCACGTTAGCAACCCCTGGTCTAGTCAAATGCTATTGCTTTGGCTGGCAATGGCTTTCCAAGCTCCTAAGCCCTTTCCAACTCCGCTCCCTCCAAATCTTTCCTCAAAAGATGCTGGGATTGAATTTGAACCTAGGACATTCTCTGTGTAAGGCCACTGATGGCCCTTCCTGCTGGCATTATCGTGAAGGCGTATGCTGGCTAGGCGGGGTATAAATCCAAAAATGAATGAATGAATGAATGAATGAATGAATGAATAAGGCATAACAGTATCAACGGTTTCCACGAACTGGCTTGCTCTCATGTGCAATCTTTGTTTGTAAGACTGCACAGAAGCCCATAAAGGAAAGCCACAAAAATACAATGCAACCCTTATAACCAGCAAAAAAAAGCATAAAATAAGTGCATTAGAAAGCAATTACATTTTTATTTGCATGATCATTCAATTTATCCCTTTATTAGACTCTGGCTGCACAACTTCCCCTAATGAAATTTTTAATACTGCCTTTAAACAACAGCCACCACCACAACAAAAGCCACTTTCTTACTGGGGAAACAATATTTCACCAGCACGCAACAAACATTCTAATCAATTTGCCTTGTGTTCAATAAAAAAATATATATCACACAGGGAGCAGAAAAATTGAATCAGTGAGTCCCCTGCCAAGTCTATTACGGTTTGTAATGGCTTTTAAAAATATATATTATTGCTCAAAGTTCTAACATAAAATTTAATGAATTCCAAAGGAAGTTGCAACCAAGTTTGTGTGGCTCAGCATGGGTTTAGATCTGACAGCCTTTTTTGGGGTAGGATTAGCACCAAAGACCAGGTTCAGAATCTAGAATTAGGATCCTTCAGATCTGGAATTTGGACAATCTGGAATTTCCCAGTATCCAGAAGTCCATAAAAATCAACAGGGATAGCCATTTCCCACTTATAGTGAAATCCTAAACAGGTCTACTCAGAATTCTACACAAGTCTATTCAATGGTGCTTACTCCTAGGAAAGTGTTCTTAGGATTGCACTGCCAAACACAAGAGGGCAAACCACTATTTAAAAGTTTCCCTCTCCCCTCTGATCCTTTCCCAGTGCCCGTGCCAACAAGAAGAAGAAGACAAAGAAGAAGAAGAAGAGGCGGAGGAGGAGATTGGATTTATACCCTGCCCTTCACTACCCAAGGG
Organism: Lepidodactylus listeri; assembly: GCA_029233225.1. Classification (NCBI taxonomy): domain Eukaryota; kingdom Metazoa; phylum Chordata; class Lepidosauria; order Squamata; family Gekkonidae; genus Lepidodactylus; species Lepidodactylus listeri. Next base: position 13,311,948 of record JARCFY010000013.1, read on the forward strand.
AGCCTCTGAGTCTCCTGTCCCTTCCCCTCCCCACAGCTGACACCCTGTGAGGTAGGTGGGGCTGAGAGAGCTCTGACAGAAACTGCTCTTTTTCAAGAACAGCTCTGACAGAACTATGGCTTGCCCAAGGTCATCCAGCAGCTGCAAGTGGAGGAGTGGGGAATCAAACCCAGTTCTCCCAGATTAGAGTCTGCGCACTTAACCACTACACCAAACAACAACAAAAATACTTTATGGCATTGTGTGTGGTATAGCCAGAAAATCCTAGAATTGTCTGGCAATCTGAAGCTCTACCTCTTTTTTTAACATTAGGCACTGAGCTATGCTTATTATGGGGGGCTGGGAGAGCTGTGTGACTGACCCAAGGCCACCCAGCTTGGCTTCAAGTGGAGGAACTGAACCCGGTTCTCCAGATTAGCGTCCATTCCTCTTAACCACTACACTACACTGGTTCCCCTGGTGCCAACGACACCAAAGAATTGAGATGACATGGCAAGTGTACACAGCAACCACCCCTCTTGCCAGGCAGCAGTGCCAGGCATTGGGAAATGACTGCAATCTGGGCACGAATGCTGAATCGTGCAAATGCCACTAAAGCAGCTCTGAGCAGGGCACAGGGGAGCAGGGGACAGCTGGTGCAGAGGAGTGGGCAAATACCCCAAGCAGTCCTGGCAGGCAGAATGGAGTGGCAGACTGACAGGCAGGCAGTGGTTACACGGGTGGGAATTTTCCCGATAGCATTGGGCACAGCACAGCTGAGGGGAAGAGCACAGTCTTGGAGCAGCAGCTGGAAGAAGAGAAAGGGCAGCAGCAGGAGGCAGCAGACTGAATCGTGGCCTGCCTTGTACTGTGGACTGGAGTATGCCAGTTTGGTTCAGTGGCTAGGAGCACGGATTCTAACCTGGGAGAACCGGGTTTGATTCCCCACTCCTCCACTTGCACCTGCTGGATGACCTTGGGCAAGCCATAGCTCTGTACCAGCTGCTCTCTCAAGGACAGTTGTCTCAGAGCTCTCTCCGCCCCACCTACCTCACAGGGTGTCTGTCGTGGGGAGGGGAAGGGAAAGGAGTCTGTAAGCTACTCTAAGACTCCCTTGGGGAGTGAAGGGTGGGGTATAAATCCAATCTCTTCTTCTCTTTGTCAGTTAGCACTGCCATAAATTACGGTTGACTGCTATCATAAATAATCCTGCTGAGTTCGTTTCATGTATCAATACTAAAGGTTGTTATCATTTATCTGATGGTCAATTAACCTTGCCTTAGTGTTGAGTTCTATTTAGTTTTCTCTAGGTCCCAGAGGGGAGATAGCATCGGCGGGGTGACCCCCAAGTCTGGAATGCGCGACTCAAGACAGCAGAGCAAATGCTAGATGCAGAATGGGCCCCCGTTGCAAAGTGCACTGAAAGTGGATTGAAAGTGGATTATTTAGCATGTGTGACCACAGCCTTGGTTTTTATACCCTGCTTTCTCTACCTTAAGAAGTCTCCAAGTGGCTGACAATCACATTCCTTTCCCCTTGTAAGGTGGATGGGGCTGAGAGAGTTCTGAGTGAACTGTGCCTTCCAGTGGAGGAGTGGGGAATCATTCCTGGTTCTCCAGATTAGAGTCCGCCACTCTTAACCACGACACCTCACCGGCAGAAAATGCCTAGCACTGGGGAAACATGACCTGTGGTGGAGCACCGCCTCGACAATGAAGGACACACTACATATATGGAAGAAAGAGTCAGATCCAACCTGGAGAAATTAGTTGTGCCAAAGTCTCATTGAAATTAATGGAATTTGCCTTTCCCAAATTTCCCAAATTTCAAAAATTATTATTAGTTCTTCCAAAGCAATATGACATACACCACCACCACTATCAGAAAGAAGAAATGGTCTTTCCCAATACCTGTCATCTGAGCTCCTTCAACTGGAGATGCTGGAGATATGACTCGGGGCCTTCTGCTTGCCAAGCAAATGGTCTAGCTTTGAGCCACAGCCCCCGCCCTGCATATCATCTACTTATCTATGGCTGCGGTCACACACACTAAATAATCCACTTTCAATGCACTTTCCAACTGGATTTTTACTGTGTAAACTGGCAAAATCCAATTTGAAAGTGCACTGAAAGTGGATTGAAAGTGCATTGATAGCCTGCGTGGTGTAGTCGTTAAGAGCAGTGGACTCTCATCTGGAGAACCGGGTTTGGCTGAGGACAGACTGGCAATCTGGAGCGAGATGAATGCGGAGGAAACTGCTGCAGAGGAAAAACTCCCCGGGGCTGGCCGTTCACACCGGCCGGTGTATTGCGCAACAGTGCCGATACGGAGCATTCAGACTGCTGCGGAGTGGCTCCACATGGGCCGGCCTCCGCAGCTCATGATAGGGCTGGCAAAACGCCGTGTTCACACTGCTGCCTCCGCTTGCCTCCCGCCTTCTTCCGGTTCACACTGCCTGGAAGCGGGAGGCAAGCGCAAGATGGCCCCTGGACACCGGTTTCTCCCGATGTCCTGTTAAAGCGGATGAAAAGCAAGTGGGAGACGGGGAAGTGTGAAACGGAGCTGACGGACAGATGCGCATGTCTGAACGCGCTCCCTTCTTCCACTTCCAACGCGGGGCTGTCCCGCTTTACATTGCCAGTCTGTCCTCAGCCTTTGATTCCCCACTCCTCCACTTGCAGCCAGCTGGGTGACCTTGGGCCAGTCACGGTTCTCTCAGAACTGTCTCAGCCCCACCTGCCTCACAAGGTGCCTGTTGTGGGGAGAGAAAGGGAAGGCGATTGTAAGCCACTTTGAGACTCCTTAAGGTAAAGAAAGGTGGGGTACAAAAACAAACTCTCTTCCTCTTTTTCTTCGTCTTCACCTATATCAATATGATATCTACATGATCTTTCTATTGAAAAAGGAGTTGCCTTCCAGTACAACACAATGTTATCAGCAGCCGAAACTGAAATGCCAACATTACATGTGAAACTGTAGGTGCTATAGAAGAAAACCAGCCAGAGTTAAGAAAGAAATTACACAAGGCCCACAAATAGGTTCATTTTGCTGAGGCACGGCTGTGATGTATCCAGAATGGCTTTTGCTCCTGCATTCATGTTCCCGCTTAAAGATTCCTCGGCCTCGTTCTCTCTCCCCCCACCTGCAACCAGCTTGCCAGCCATTTCCAACCTGTGCATCATTAGCAGCTGTATTGCACATTAAGAATTCTCCGGCACCAGCAAGAAAGGCAGCTGTCGATGGCAAGTGCACAATCGCTGCTGTTTTCTTCAAAGGGACCCAAAATGAGTTCTTTTTAAAAAATGAAACAAAGAGATACAGCCGAGTGATTGACACCAAAATGAAATAGCAGCCAAATATGTACTCAAGGAAAAGCTCTTTCAGATTCTACAAACGGACAGTTAAAAGCCTAGGTGAAAGTTTAGAACAACACGCACAATTCTAAAGGAACTCCAGGGAGGTCACCGTATTCTGCTGTCATCCTAAATAGAATTACACCCTACTAAGCCCATTAATTTCAATGGACTGAGAAAGGCATAAATCTGCACAGGATTGCATTGTTTTGCGCCTAATTCTTCAGTTTGTCTATCAAGCTCAGTCCACCAACCAGTAGCGGCTCTTCAGGGTCTGAGGAAGAGGGGGAGGAGGAGAAGGAGAAGAAGAGTTGGATTTACACCCCGCCTTTCACTCGGAGTCTCAGAGCGGCTTTCTATCTCCTTCCCTTCCTCTCCGCACAACAGACATCCTGTGAGGTAGGTGGGGCGGAGAGAGCTCTTTCGAGGACTGCCCTTGGGAGAACAGCTCTGAAAGAACTTGTGACTGACCCAAGGTCTTACAAGCAGCTGCATGTGGAGGAGTGGGGAATTAAACCCGGTTCCAGATTAGAGTCTGCACTCCTAACCACTACAGCAAACTGGCTCTCGTCCCTATACCAAATTACTTCCCTGTGTCCTCTCCTTGAATGGACAATGTCTGTGGTCAGCGAGCAAAGTAAAGCTATCCAGTGAACCTACATTCACAGCACAGTCTCTCAATCCAGGGGTGGTTTTAGCCCTGAGTCAACCAGGGTAGCTGCTCCTGGCCCCTGTGCTGAGAGCTCTACTGTACTGCAGCCAGCCGCTGCTCTGAAGCATCAGTCTCACCACCACCTATACTGCCGGAGGGTGGTGGGTGACCAGCTGTAGGGTGCTTGGAGCAGGGGTCATTTCAAGCAGGACTGTGCAGGAGCACCATTCTGGGAGTAACAAGCCCAGGAGCGGGCACATATGGTGATGCACTGTGGAAAAAAGCAAATGCATACTAACTAGCTCTGTATTTTCATGCTTGTTGTAGGGGAGCTTCCCTGCAAGAGCAATGGAATCCTAAAGTGTCTTTAGTCTAAGTGTAAAGCTGGCTCGCCAACTCTGAGTTGGGAAATACCTGGAGATTTTTGGGGTGGAGCCTGAGCGGTGGGTGTTGCCTTCTGGCACACTTCCGGTGATGTCAGGGGGTGTGGCATATGTAAATAATTTATGCTAATGAGTTATGCTAATGAGCTCTTGCACCTCCTTTTCTACAAAAAGACCCCTGCTTGGGAGGCCCCACGTGCCTCGAGCGACTCATCCTTCCCTCCAGCTGAGTGATTCTGGTACCCCGTCCTTGAGTTCTGCCCAGAGAATGCCCCATTTCCATCTCTGGCACAGTTTAGATCTGTCCACGGGCAAGATGGAACTGAAATAACTGTTGGAAGCAGCAGGAAGAAAGGTGGGGAAGGATGGCAAATGAAGGCAAATGAGAGTAATAGTATATGGCAAATAAGAGCAAGCTTTGGAGACCATTGCCTCACTTCACTGTAATCTGCACGACTGGCTGTAGACTGCATGGTAGGTGATTAACTGTCTTGGGATAGTCAGACCAGCCTACTTTACAGGGGTGTGGTGAGAAGAATGTAGGGGAGGGAATCCTAGACATGTTTGTTAGATGCATGCTTGGCATGTGGTAAACTGAGAGCCAACACAGTATAAATAAGGGATGCCAGTTCTGGATTGGGAAATACCTGGAGTTTGGGGAGGAGGAGGAGGAGGAGGAGGAGGAGAAGGAGATTGGATTTATACCCCGCCTTTCACTTGTAGTCTCAGAGCGGCTTACAAACTCCTTTCCCTTCCCCTCCCCTCCCCACAACAGACACCCTGTGAGGTAGGTGGGGCTGAGAGAGCTCTTTCCCAAACTGTCCTTGAGAGAACAGCTGGTACAGAGCTATGGCTTGCCCAAGGTCATCCAGCAGGTGCAAGTGGAGGAGTGGGGGATAAAACCCGGTTCTCCCAGATTAGAGTCCGCGCACTGAACCACTAGACCAAAGTGTGTGGGGGAGCCTGAGGAGGGTGGTGTTTTGGAGGAGAGGGACTTCCATAGGGTATAATGCCATAGAGTCCACCTTCCAAAGAGGCCATTGTCTCCAGCAGAATTGATAGTTATGGCCTGGAGATCAGTTGTAATCCCAGGAGATCTCCAGCCACCACCAGGAGGTGTCAACCCTCCTAAGAGTTAGACTGCTGGCCTAGGACTGGAGAGACCCAAGCACAAATCCCCACCACCACGAAGCTCACTGGGACCATAAGTCACGCCCTCTCAGCCTAAGCCACCTCGCAAAGTTGTTGTGAGGAGAAAGGAGGGGAAATGCAGAAAAAGGAACATTGCCCCGAGCTCCTAGGAGAAAGAGTGGCATGAAAATGAATAACGGTAGAGGATGCGTTTCGTTTTTTATCCGTTACCTCCTACCAAGGTAGGGAGCGGGAAGGGCAGAAGGAAAGGAAGCCGCTGGAGAGGAATGTTGGCGCCCTTTCAGGTCACTTAGAAGTGCAAAGCATCATTAAGAGCGGCGTTAGAAATCGCACATTTGAAAGGAACAATGAAATGGCCTCTGGTTTTTGGCACGGGCTGGAGCCGTTTGAAGTGCTACATGGGCGAATCGATATTATTGTACTGGGGGAAAAGACACCGTGCAGTCGATTTGAGTAAATGACTTTAAGGTATTCTTCAGTGAGCATGCAGCATGAAACCCTTGCAAGGTAATTGGGGTGGGTGGGTGTGGGGGGAGGGAGCTATCAATGTCAAAGTCAGAGAGGACGGAAGAGCTGAACTGGCCTTGACCTTGTGTGGATGAGAACATTCCATCTACCCCCCCAGCAACAGTCCAACATCTGGAATCTATTTTCCTGCATGGGCATATTTGGCACAAAGAAAAGATGCTCTTTCCTCTCATGGTCAGGGGACTCCAGAATTGTGCAAAGATACTCTTGGGGCAGAAGGAGGAGGAGGAGAAAGAGAAGAAGGATAAGGAGAAGAAGGGGAAGAACAGGAAGAAGGGAAAGAAGAAGAGGAAGAAGAAGGGGAAGAAGAAGGGGAAGAAGAGGAGATTGGATTTATACCCCACCCTTCACTCGGAGTCTCAGAGCAACTTACAAACTCCTTTCCCTTCCCTTCCCCACAACAGACACCCTCTGATGAAGGTGGGGCTGAGAGAGCTCTTTTCAAAACTGCCCTTGAAAGAACAGCTTTGATAGAACTATGGCTTGCCCAAGGTCATCCAGCAGGTGCAAGTGGAGGAGTGGGGAATCAAACCCGGTTCTCCCAGATTAGAGTTTGCACACTTAACCACTACACCAAACTGGCTCTCAGGGGCATGTTCAAGGGATGGTCCAACAATCAAAAACCAGAAAAACCAGAAGCCAAGACTATACCATGTCATGAGCCAGAAGCTGAGATTGCAGGGAAGTCCAGAATTCAAATGCCAGGAAGATCCAAAGCAGAGACTTTGCTAAGCCAGGAGCTAAAACCACAAGAAGTTGGCACTGAGGCAGCCCGTAGGAGGAGTGATGATCCACACGCCAGGATCAGCATGGAGGGTGTTGACCAGACAGGCATCCTCAGCCTTTCTTGGGGCTTAAATAACTGCTTCCTGCTTCAGTCAGCCAATGGGCTATGTTTGTGGGTGGAGCTTCACAACAGTGGTTGCCAGCCTCTTGTGTCTTAGAACATGGATCCCACCATGATAGAATGTCCAAGAACTACATTTGTGTTTACAGGCATTCTGTTATTATATTTGTCATTTACGGTATGTTTCAAGAATGGATAAAAGGAAGTACTTCTTCACTCAAAGAGTGATTAACACGTGGAATTCACTGCCACAGGAGTTGGTGGTGGCTACAACATGGACGTCTTCAAGAGGGAACTGGATAAACATCTGGAGCAGAGGCCCATCAGTGGCTATTAGCCACAAGGTATAGATAGGAACACTCAGTCTGGGGCAAGTGATGCTCTGTATTCTTGGTGCTGGGGGGGCAACAGTGGGAGGGCTTCTAGTGTCCTGGCCCCACTGGTGGACCTTCTGAGGGCACCTGCTATTTTTGGCCACTGTGTGACAGAGTGTTGGACTGGATGGGCCATTGGCCTCATCCAATATTGGCTTCTCTTATGTTCTAAGAACATTAAAATACTGCAGAAGCACAATGGTATAAATCCCTGGCAGGAAGCTGCACATCAAAGACACTTGCGACTGGGCAGGGGGAACAGGGAATCAGGAGAAACACTGAGTGTCCAACGTTACTACCAGCATGCCAAATGTCACAGGTGGACAATCCATGACAAATAGGGTCAGTAGGAGATAGCATGTCGCACTTGTAGGTGGATACGGAGACTGAGGGAAAACGAATTCTTAGCAGTGTTATAAAAACCCTGCATCCCACCAAGACGACTTCTATCTTCCATCAATGGTACCTGTGCAGCCATTTGAGAACCACTGCTTTTACAATCCCCTAAAACAGGAATTCCCAAAGTGGGTGCCATGACACATGCCAACACCTCTTCTGGTATTCTCCAGGTGTTTTTAAGAAGTAGGAGGGGCCAAGCAGGGCTTTTGATCAGCAAGACTTCTGATAGATTACTGGAGATTTGATTGGCTGTGCAGATTTTTTTTTAAAAAATGTTGCTTTGGCAGCAGCTGCCACCGTAGCACAAGGATCCGCACTGTGTTATTGAAGTTAAGCTGTGGCAATCATTTCGTGGCTGGCTCCACCTCCTGTGGCAGCCATTTTGTTGCTGAGCCCAACGTGCCATGCCAGAATTCCAAATGTGCCCTCCGCAGGCTGACAAAGATGGGGGACCCCTGCCCCAGAAGGAGTTCACCCTGCAGATTCAGTCACTTGCCACAGGGAGCAGCAGAGCTCTATGGCCCAGGATTGCTGGTTCAAGTCCCTGCAGCTCTTGAGTCCCAAGCACAGTTCCACAAAGGTCACTTGGTTGTCAAGTAGCACGCTTAGCTGCAGAGCCCTGGAGGAGCAAAGTCTCAGTGCCAAATGCCAACGAGTGCCAGAATCTTCACAGGTCTCTTAATAATATGCAAATAGAAAGTTGAATGCAGCCTAATTTCTTGAAAGAAGCGTGAAAGATCATGTTTCAGGATTAAAGTGAATCTCTAATGAATGAAGTTTTGAAGAGGAGTCCTTTCTGCCAGGAAATTATTCTCATTTTCTGCTAAGCGGAAGATTCTTCTCCTTTATCATCCATTTTACAAGTCAGAATGACAGCTAATATGGGGTCAGGATGGTTTGGAATTTCTCATCTTTGCCGTTTCGATCCAACCTCCAATTCTCCATTCTGACTTTTATTATTATTTGTTATTATTTTTATTTTTGTCATTTATTCTCTGCTTTCCTCTCCAGTGGGGACCTATAGTGGATGACATCATCCCCCTCTCCTCCATTTTATCCTCACAACAGTCCTGTGAGGTAGGTTAGGCCGAGTGAGCATGACTTGCCCAAGATGAGCCAGGGCAAAGCAGGGATTTCAACCTGGGTCTCTCAGCACCAACCACTACACCCCACTGACTCTCAATTTTGCTTCTCCCTTGTGGATATCAAATATCTTTATTTCACTTCCAACCATGCAATCTTAAGAATGCTTTCCTGGGAGTATAAGCCCCATTAACTAAGCCTGAACAGGGTTCTGAGTAGACCTGCTTTGGCTTGATCTCTAAGGCCGTGGTCAGACATGCCTTTAGATCCGACATAGCTGTGAATGCCTGATGGATCTAAAGGGCATGATCAGATAGCAACACATGGGAAAGGTCCCGCAGTCTTTGCCCCCCCCCCCCCATGCTGCCCCACCACAGAAGTAGAGTTAATGCTTTCCAACGGGCCACAGATGAACTTTCCCCTGTCTGATCACTCAAGCATGCTCTCATGCCACTGGGACAGTCTGCTCATTCCATCCCGACTCCATGCCGTTTTTCCCCCTCGCTTAGCAGTATGCACATAACCGCATACTCCATAGGGAACTCTCAGTGTGGAAGTGCAATTTATGCACATGGGAAACAAAATTTGTTTTGGCTGAATGTGCCATCTGATCGGGCAGTGACAGACTTGAGCCTATAGCCATAAATGGTGTGTGGTCACGCAACGCCATGTCAATTTCAACTGGGGGAAATAGGCTTGCTTCCCCTCTGCACCAAATGGCACATCTGACTGTGGCCTAAGCCTTCCAAATCCAGTATCATCTGAACAGGAAATGGCCTCACACCAAGTGAGACTATTAGTCCTGCCTGCTTTTCTGACTGGCGGCAGCTTCTGGGCTCTTAGGCAGAGAAAGGCCTTTCTCAACAGTGGGTACCCTTTGGAATCAAACTCAGGACCTTCTGCAGGCAAAGCATGTAATTGACCACCCAGCCATGGCCCCATCCCAAAGCTTTGGGAGTGGGAATCAACATAAAGTGTGGCTCACATTTGCCCTTCCAATGTCATTCGGCTATTCCTGCTAGTTTAGCAAAGGTTCAGTTTGTGTGTCTCACTTTTCAGTCCCTCCCTATATATCAGTTGGCTGGGGCAAATCAAGTGATACACCTGGACCCCCATGTCATGGATGCCCCATGGCTGGAACTCGCTATCTGTCCTTGGGGCAGGAATCCAGGGGGTGCCACCTCTGCTCCATGACTTCTTCCCTATAGGTACTGGCCAGAAAACTGGTGAGAGCTCAGGAAGCTGAGAAATAATAGCTCTGGAATTAGCAAGGTCTAGACAAGAAGGGCGGCGAGGGGGAGTGGACTAGGGTTGCTAATTCTGGGTTGGAAACTCCCTGGAGATTTGGGGGTGGATCTGGATCAGGGTGGGGTTAGGGGAAAGGAAGGGCCTCAGTGGGGTATACTGCCACTCAGTCCATCTTTTCAAAGCAGCCATTGGCTCCGAGGGGACTGCAGTCTGGAGGTCCAGTTATAATTCTGGGAGATGTTTGGCCCCTACTGGAAACTGGCATCCTTGTGGTGGATTGAACCAGAGACAGTGGAGACCAGTGATACTCAGACCTGGGAAAACATGGAGTCAAAGGGAAAGCGAGTATCCCACAAGCTAACACTGAGGAAGAGTAATCAAAGGAGTGTCAGAGGCAAAGTGAGGGAGACGAGGATTCGATGTTGCGACTCTGGGTGGCCTCAGCAGCCAAGGAACACAGCCCTGATGGGCCTCTTGGCCAGGATCTGATGGGACTCCAGGGAGAGTAGGGCAAGGAAGTAATAGTTGTTCAATATTATAACTGCGTGCAAGAGGATCCAAGAGGGAAAGGGTTAAGAGAATGAGTTGTTGAACCTCTTTGGCGTTGCTTGCCTTCTGTTTCATCTTATATAAGAGCTCTCTTCTTCTCTCTCTCTTACATGGGTTTGGAGCTGTAGCAAGTTAATCTTTTTGAAGTTAATCTGTTCACAATAAGTTAAATATGCCTACATCAATATGTCAGGTAAGACGTGCTTCTATTTTTGTAAATAAAATTTCTTTCCCCTGTTACCACTGGAGTCAAATCATCTTTGTAATTTGTTTGAACAGCATTTCCCCCTTAACCGGGAAATGTGGAGAATTGGGGATACTGCTACAAAAACCTTCTGTGCTTCCAACGCAATTGATTAAAAAAAAACATTTAACCCAGTAATCGTAATTATCTTTCTTGGAATAAAGCCTTGCTACACTGTTCCTGCTGGTCTGTGTCTCTGAGGACACAAAACACTGAAAGCTAGTCTGGCATAGTGGTTAGAGGGATAGATTATGTTGGCAGAGTTTAAATATGCAAAGGAAGCGGAGCACTGACTATTTAGAGAAAAATAAGTGGCTTATTAAAGAAGAACAAACTGTCTTCTTTAATAAACCTACTTATTTTTCTCTAAACAGTCAGTGCTCTCCTTCCCTTTGCATATTTAAACTCTGCCAACAGGGTTATGGGCCCAGCACGCTTCCACTGCACAAGACCCAGGTTTGAATCCACACTCTACTGTGAAGCTGGCTGGGGAAACCTTAGACAAGTCATACACTCTCAGCCTAACTTACCTTAGAGGGCTGTTGTGAGGAAGTGATGAACTATCCTGAACTCCAGGGAGGAAAAGCAAGATAAAAATATACTAAAATTAATTCAGGATATAATGTTCCCCTTCTCCTGGAAGGTGTGACATCTGATTAACTTTCCTGGGTCAGATCTGCTATTGCTGGCTAGAGGCCACCTTCCTCCCCATTCCTCCTCACTCCCTTGAAATCACACGAGAATCAACTCTGATAACAGTTTGCCCTGCCTGTATCCCTTGGTACCAGTGCATTATCTGGGACAAATCCAGCCACAGACAGCTGATGCTGACATACATTTTATGCATGCCAATGCACTCAAGGGGATCGCATCCTCCATCCTTATTAGTCACTCCACGAGAGGTGCCTGGCGTGGCTCGTTTTGACAGACAAGCCACGAGAGGAGATGGATCATTGGAGTGATCCATTCTGACAGATCTTGTCTTCCTTAATGCACTAATCTAATCCGACAGTCCAAGGGGAGTAAAAAATTGGCTTGCCATCTGTCTCTTTTGCTACTCTAACACAGGTAAGATTTTATTTCCCAGCTTCCGATTAGAATCGAAGCCAAGCAAATCTATGCGGGCTCCATTAAAGTCAAGAGGATGACAGGCGCGTAAATGAGATGAGGACAAAACCTTAATACGTATCAAAAGCTGAGTTTTCATAGGCCGTCGAAGCAGGGAGCTCGCAGAGAGAGAGAGAGAGAGAGGGAGAGAGAGAGAGAGAGAAAGAGGACTTTGCATTGCAACCTGGGTTTTTTTAAAAATATAAATTAGTGTGTCAAAACACGCTTTGTGGAGCAGGCAGAACGCTGGTGCCTGTATCCCTGACAGCGCTTCACCTGCCCCATTCTTTGGTATATTAAGCAATCAGTGAGAAACGTATGTGTTGCCTTAACAGGTCGCTGCTGGTGTAAGGAGATAAAATTCCAGGCAGGGCCGAGCCTGATGGGAGACAGGTGACTAATGGGTCCAGTAGCTGTTGATAATGAAACTCAACAGTACACTCCATCAATGGGCAGAGCTGGGGAGTGCAAAAAAAAATGTGTCATGTGCTGGGCAATGTTCTTTTTTACGCATGTTTTCTGGAGGCAACACAGATAGCCCTGCTCTCCAGGTACGGAAGAAGGGATACAAAGGTCATCTGTCCTTTCAAGGGCATGTCTCCAAGTCAGGCCACCACATGGTAACTCACTTCTTCACCCAAAGAGGAATTAACATGTAGAATTAAGAGAACACAAGAACATAAGAGAAGCCAATATTGGATGAGGCCAATGGCCCATCCAGTCCAACACTCCTTCACACAGTGACCAAAAATAGCAGGTGCCATGAGAAGGTCCAGCAGTGGGGCCAGGACACTAGAAGCCCTCCCACTGTTGCTCCCCCCACAAGCACCAAGAATACAGAGCATCACTTGCCCCAGACTGAGAGTTCCTATCTATACCTTGTGGCTAATAGCCACTGATGGACCTCTGCTCCATATGTTTATTCACTACTACAGGAAGTGGTGGTGGCTACAAGCACAGACAGCTTCAAGAACGGCTTGGAGAAACATATGGCGCAGTGGTCCATCTGTGGCTATTAGCTACAAGATACAGATGGAACACTCTGTCTGGGGTTGTGATGCTCTGTATTCTTGGTGCTTGGGGGGGAGCAACAATGGGAGGGCTTCTGGAGTTCTGGCCCCACTGGTGGACCTCCTGGTGCACCTGTTTTTTTTGGTCACAGTGTGACACAGAGTGTTGGTCCTGGATGGGCCATTGGCCTGATCCAACATGGCTTCTCTGATGTTCTGATGTTACGTAAGAGCCTCTGTTTCCACGGGGGCATGCACTGACCCAGGCCCCCTTGTATGCATGCAGTGTACATATGAACACATGAAGCTGCCTTCTACTGAGTTTGACTATTGGTCCATGCAGGTCATTGTTTTCTACTCTGACTGGCAACAGCTCTTGAGGTTCTCAGAGGGAGGTCTTTGACATCACTTGCCAAATGATACTTCCAGCTGGGGATTGACCTCATGACTTTCTTTATGCCAAGCAGATGTTCTGCCTCTGAGCCACGGCCCCTCCCCAAGTATCTGCCAGGAGCAGATGTAAGACCTGCATGTGATGGATAGTCTGCTGCAAACAGATTTTAAGGCTCTCCCACTGGCCTCAGCTCAGGAGGGAGGCGGGTTGGCTTACATTGAAGAACCTCTTCCTCCCACCTGGTCGCCTCTGCTCTATCTCACATGTACAGCCGCCCAGAGAGTCCTCCAGCCACATCTTCTTCAGACATTGCCTACATCCTTTCACTATAGACTTGGGTGGCAACTGGTGGGAGGATCACCTGTTGGGGAGTGGGGCCTTCCTGGTGATGTTGCGGCTTTGCCAGCAAAGTGATAACCAAAGGTGACCTCACTGCCTTGCTGGCGATGCTCTAGCATTCAGCTAAAACTCTATGGTTTAACTATAAAGTTTTGACCAAATGCTATAGCGTCGTAGTCCACACAATGATGTAATTTTTCTTTGCACTGGAAGTGACATCACTGAGCTACCATAGATGATGATCAGATTCCATATCCCTTCCATTCTTCCTCCTACCACACAACTGAAAGGCGGCAGGAAGGTCTCCTGCCAGCAGTGGGAACCTGGCAAGCCTATGAGAGTCCTTGTCCTAACTCTGTAGCAGAACCACTAACAGAAGAGGTGGGAAGGTGGCTTTGCCCCCTTCTTTCTCCCTCATTGAAGCCCATTGACTGTTTGGCTATCCATTTGGGCCCTGGGATCAGAAATGGCTGTCAGTCATGAGAAAAAGAGGGGTCTGTGGAGATCTGTTGATAGAGCACTGGATCCAGCCCAGCTATAAAACATTCCCAGAGACTGACTATACAGAATGATGATTTAAACTTCCCCCTCCAAACCCCCCCCCCCCCAAAGTGGCTAGACTTTGAAAGGGTGAAATGCCATGCAAGCCACGTTTATCAAAGAGCCTTGAGATTTCCTGAGCAATTACCTGCTTGCATACTGCGGCTTCATAAAGAGCAGGAGTCCCCTGATAACGGGCACTTGTGGGCCGTGTGATAAATAAAGTGAATGTCAGTGTGTCCCTCTGTTTGGCTGAGATAAGAGGAAATGTGAGGCTAAGAGCATTTTGCATCGTGTATAAACCTTCAGGGGAGGGGAGGAAGCAGCAGGGAGGGACAAGGGAAGAAATAACCACCAGCTCCAGCTTGCTCCAGAGAATCTGAGGAGTCAAGCCTTGAGGGTTGACTTTGCAGTCGCGCACATTCCCTCTGTGCTGCCCCCCTCCCAGTTTATTTATTTGTGTATTCTGTATACATCCTGCATCTACAAGCAAATACTGCATTTTTTGAGCTAACTGGCTACCAAACCCTCCCTCCCTTCCTCCCTCTGTGATTCTGCAAAAAGAAAGAAAGGGGGGGGGGATCCAGGCTCACACATGCAAGACTGACACATTTGGGAGCAGGGAATCCCCTAGTCCTGTATATTTATGCTCTCTCCAGCTTTTTAAAAGTTTGCCTGACTGGGAGAACACATCCTTTTTTATCTTTGGAGAAGGAGGGAAAGAAAACAGAACAGGGAGGGAGCGTCAACCTAAAGAGGGGGAGGTAGAAACGGGAGAGGACAGTGGGCAGCACTTAAATACGCACAGAAACCATTCTACTTTAGAAAGGATTAGTGATTTGAGAGTGGATGAGAACAAAGAATCGCAGCAAAAGGAGTTTTGGTAGCTGCGGGACAACAGTGTGCTGGAAGCGGTCTGAATGCAGATTCCGGTAAAACAAATGCAGAAACAAGAGAAAGCCCCGACAAACTGGAAGTGAAAGCGGGAGGGAATGCAGAATAGAAGAAAAGGATGTGCTCAGAAACTGAGGCAAAATACAGGTGCAGAAAGGGCCTGAGCAACTCTTCACTCTGTTCAAGCTGCTCTGCCCTGGGATACCTGCCCGAATAACTGAGCCACTGATTGCCTCCTATTTACTAGCTCTCATATTGGGGCACAATATTGATTTTTTTTCCGGATTGAAATGGAAGACACATTGCACTTGTCCAGTTCTAAAGACCCTTATGGGGCTGGTGGGAAGTGCTGTCAAGTCACAGCTAACTTACAGCAACCCTGTAGGGTTTTCAAGGCAAGAGATGAACAGAGCTGGTTTGCCATTGCCTGCCTCTGCACAGCAACCCTGGACCTGCAAAGATACATCTATGCGTTCTCAATCAGATCTCAGAAGGAGCAGCCATCCTAGCATGATGGATGCACCCAACATGCATACAAATGATGGCTTAACTTTGCAAACCACTGTTCAGACTCTCTCCCAGGACACCACTGCATACCAGTGCATAAGTCTGAAATCCCTGGAATTGAAAACATGCTTTCCCTGCAGAAGGTTCCAAATGGAACCCCCTGGATCTTGGGTAGATGATGTCAGGAATGGCGTGGGGAGCTGCTGCTGGTCAAAGAATTGCCAGTACTGAGCTACGTAGACCAACTAACTTAAGGGACAAGCTCAGAGGTAACACACATGCATTATCCACGAAAGATTCAGTCCCTGGCATCAGCACGCAGCTCAAAGGGGGGAGGGGGGAGACTAAATCAACAATTTTCACCAATTCCCCTTCCTGTTTTTGGCCTCCCTCAGATAATTCCTTAGGGTCTCCTATCCCCCAGTAGCAGCATTTTGTGGAGATCGCCAGGCAGCAGTGGGCGGGGGGAGGCAGGAAAGTTCCATCCCACCACTGGAAAATTTAGCCTGGATCCAGCCCGGTGCATATTACATATCAAATGCCGGAAAGGACCCTTCTGTTTCAGAGACTCTGCAGAGCTGCGGTCAGCCAGAGGAGACGAGATGAGCTAGACAGAACAACAGTCTGGCCACGGCTGTTCAAAAAAAGCAAGGGAGCCACAAACGACTAACAGTGTCGGAGAGTCACCTGATAGGTGCGGATTCATCCCCCTTGTCCAGCCAGTCCTGCGGTGGGATGATGTACATGCACCAGAGTCCCCAGTTGTAACCATGAGCTGCATTGGCATACTGCTGCACTTCGAAAGTGTTGTACTTGATGTTGTCAATCGCTGGGAGGATGATCCGTTTCCTGTCCTCTTTGATTCGCGTCAGAGCCGGCTCCACCCTGTGAAGAAAACCAAGCCATGTAAAGTGGGGAAGCACAGAAGCAAGCTCAGTGTCATGAGTGCTGCTGAGGATGAGCTCCCGGCTTCAGCGGATCTCGCATCTGATCCCGATGAAACCACCTCAGAGCCCGTTAATGTCTTCATGCCGACCATCCCAGCAACAGCGGTGGATAAGCAACACTCAGCAGACAGGTCCCCTGATTCGCCTCCACTGGTGGTCCGCTTAAGGAACCAGCTCCGCCAAGACTTAGCAACCCGGCGGAGGGAGGCGTGCCTGCGCAGCTGGTGTTCCCTCAGCCCTGAGTTCTAACAGAAGCTGGGATGCTCACGCTGGGTCCTAATGACCAACGGCACCTGAGGGGTATTTAGCTTCCACCTCTGACACTGGTTCTTCGTGCCAGAACTAGTCAGCTTGATAACGCTCTGCACCTACCTTGCCTGTGTTCCTGAATTCTGTTATGTGCTTTGACTCTTGGCTCCCTGACCTCAGCTCTGTATGACTATGCCCCTTGTTTGTACTTTGAACTCTGTTTTCTGGGTCCATGCTTGCTAACCCTCGTTTCTGACCTCGGACTGGACTTGGACTCTGTTGTTTCAGCTCCTGCTTGCTAACCCTCATTTCTGACCTCGGACTGGACTTGGACTCTCACTCCCCCTTGCCCCGCCAGCACCCAGCCCGTGACACTCAGTGCTGTAGCAATTCTGGAATTAATTTGAGAAATTCTCCTTGGCAAAGGCTGGATGGTACTAGGCCTCAGCAGGGAATCCCCTTCCCCAGACCCAGTCTCCCACTCTTGAGAAATTGAGGAGCAAGAGAAAAAAAATGGCCTCCATGGTGCTGCTCTAGGAATTTCCCCTAGTATCTATGGTCTTTACCATAGAGATCAGGGGAAACTCCTAGAGCATCCCAGAAGTGACATCACACCTTCCCCCATACTCAACCCTACCCAGGCAGCACCCCCAAAATCTCCTGTTATTTGTCTAGGGAATGGGAACCCTAGACAATAGACATATCACTTTCCTGGCTGATGATGTGGTGCTTGGCAAGAGTACTTGCCACAATTGTTGATTGTTGTAAACGTTTTCATTGGGGTGCAACTCATTACTTTTTCAAACTGTTCCCGAAGCTCTGGAGGACTTCTCCTGTATGTCACTGCAACCTTGCTAAAGGAAGTTGTAGAATTTCAGTACTTGGAAAGAAGAACCATAGACACAGATGGCTAGAAAATCCCCTTACTTTCAGTGGCTCAGCGGGAGAATCTCTGCTTGGCATCTAGATGTTCCCTGGTTCAGTTCCTGGCATCTCCAGTTAGGAGGATCAGGTAGGATCCACCTGAGACCATGGAGAGGCGCTGCCAGTCGGAGCATATAATACTGACTTTGATGAACCAATGGTTTGATTCAGTATAATACAGCTTCATGTGTTCATTTGTGTTCAAAACCGCTATGTGGCATTCTTTCTAACCCACTTTGCATAAACCACCCAACATGTCTACACTATAGAAACAAATCTGCAAAACCAACAGCAAAGATCAGAGAATCAAAACCCACTGACAAAAATATGCTGGAAAGGAATGAAATGGGGATGAAATGCAGATGCAGATGAACTAAGGGGGCAGCTGTATGAGGGAAAGGAATCTCTCCCCCCCCCCGGGGTCATTCCAAATGGCTGAGACATCTAGCCTCTGATTCATCCCCAGCAATATCATTGCAGAGAGGTTTGTATGTGTGGTCACCCCAAGAATGTGCTTGGGCAATGTGCATATTATTGTTGTTGTTATTACAGCATTTCTATAACCTGCCTTTCCTCTGGGTTCAAGGCACCTTACAATAATGGTTAAAATATCCCCAGCTAAAACCAGAGACAAGAAAACAAGCCCCGAATCCCCCCTCCCTTAAAAGATACCTGCTGTTCAAACCCCCCTCCAAAGACTTGGCAAATGGGCAGGCCTTCCAGCACCTTCCTGATGATCTCCAAGGAGGGGCTCTTCTGAGCTCTTCTGAGCTGGGCCACCCTGTGTGGTGTGATAGCCGACAGTCAGAACGGAGCTCTTCTGCCAGGCCTTTGGCTGAGGCGGCAGGCGTCCACTAAAATCTCACCTCCCTCCCTGCTAAAGTTTACTGTCTCTACGTGGCCCAGATCAAGAAGCTTCTAGAGACTGAATGACACCAGCTTGAAATCTATGTATAGGAATAGCATGACATGCTTTTGGTGTAGTGGTTAAGTGTGTGGACTCTAATCTGGGAGAACCGGGTTTGATTCCCCACTCCTCCACTTGCAGCTGCTGGATGACCTTAGGCAAGCCATAGTTCTGTCAGAGCTATTGTTGAACGAGCAGTTCTTGAGAGAGCTCTCTCAGCCCCACCTACCTCACAGGGTGTCTGCTGTGGGGAGGGAAAGGAGATTGTAAGCCGCTCTGAGTGAAGGGCGGGGTATAAATCCAATCTCCTCCTCCTCCTCCTCCTCCTCCTCCTCTTCCTCTTCTTCTTCTTCTCAATCTATGCTGTTTTAAACTGTTTTAATTGTTCTGTAAATTATATTGATATGTATGAAATTTTTATGACATGTTTTAGATTTTGCTCTGTGATCCGCCCTAAGCCCGCTTGTGGGGAGGGCGGAATATACATTGAAATTAAAAACAAATAAAATAAAGATGGCTGCCTGGTGACCATATTTGGCGCACAGGAACATATGGAAGGTGGGGGACATGTAGAAGGAGATGGTCCCACTGATACGTGGGCCCCAGGTCATGAAAGCCTTTAAAGGTCCTAACCAGCACCTTGAATGGAGCATGTTCCCATGTAACATGGAAAAGGGGGGAAACTTGCAAATCTTGCATTGAACATTAGTAACATTGGAGAACGTGCAGATCCAAAGAGAACGACTGAATGCGCAAGCACAATGGTCGGTGTACACATTCAGAAACCAAAAACAGAACAACAAAGGATTCCCGATGCATTGGCTGCCCTGTGGAAACAAAACAAAATGACTCCGAATGACAAAATCTGGGGGAGAAATGCTGAGCTGCAGGATTTGAGAAGCATCCCTCAGACAATCCTGCCGCAGACAAGCTGGCCTTGTATCCAAGCTTCCCTCTCCGATGCGTAGATAAGGGACATCTGTTCAGATTTTGGAGCTCTGTAGTAGCTATGCACTTGTACAAAGGTGCCAAGTTGGGGGCCCTGGAATGCGCTCACACAGTCTAAAGAAGGAGGCCTGGTAGCTCAGCATAAGCAAACAGCTTGTACTATTTAGACCAGATGAGAGCGATGATATTCCTAGACTTTGAAGATGTCGGTGGGGAGGGGGACAACAGATCTGGACGTTCTCCAAGAAAGGAAGCACAATTCAGCAGACATGGAGAGCTTTCCCTTGCCACTTCCCTTACAAAATCGCTTGCCCAGCTGTGGACATCTGTGAAAATGTGGAGGGGATAACGCCTCCAGCACTGGCGCTGTCGTTTCTTCTACCTCTGCTGATAACCCCTATGCATCTCTCTCTCCATTTACTCCGATATTAATAATCTTCAAGAATACTGCCTGAAGGAGGGAGGCCCAAACAGACCTTCTCCTGCCTGGGAAGTTGAGGCTTGGAATACAAAGTGACAGGTGTAGCTTTAATTGATTTGTTTACCTGGAAGGGAAAGGCTGGGATGGTTGTGAGTGGTTACTTACAGGGGCAGGAGGGAGTCGCCTTGGGACATCTGGCTGCCAAGCGACAGCCACCTGTGGGATAAGCATCTGGGGTGCTGGAGAGGTCACTGCTGCTGCAGACAGAAGAGGTGTTTTCATATTGCAGAATGCCAGATTAGAGAATCTTGCTGCTCATGACGAGCACTTTGGTGGGATCTGATGGAAGGAGTGCTGAGTCTGGAAAGCTTATGCTCTGGAAATCTTTTTTGGGGGGGTATTTTTTTGTATTTTTCATATGTGTGCATGTGAGTATGTGTGCACCTGGAAGTCATGGTGACCACTGGTGACTGACCCCAGTTGGGGGCATGTAGGAGATGGACTATCCAGGTATTGTGTACTGGGTTCGTTGCATTGAAGCTCAGAGTACGACGTAGCGATAAGCATTCTTTACCGGAGTACACAACTGAGCGTGCAATACCGGCCGAGATGGCCAGCTATATGCATTCCCTAGGACACACCCAAAAGTCCTATTGGCGGGTTTGAATTTCCCGCCAGAGTTCTTATTGGAGGGCTAGTGGTGGTCTAGGATCCTTGACTCCAGTTGTTTCCAGGAGTCAAGCTCACGCTGGTGCCCGGTGGTGATCAGCGGACATAACACCGCTCCCCCCATAGTTTGAGCCACCTATGGGACATAGCCCTGCACGTAGGTCAGGGGTCTACGCTCCTTCTGGGAACGTCTGGGTGAAATCTTGTTGGTCTTTAGGGTATTACCGGCCTCGAATCTTGCTCTTCTACTGCGGACCAACACAACAGCCTACCTAAACCTACCTTGGTGGGAACAATGGCTTTCAGAGAAATGAATAGAATACCATCGTAACAGAAAACCATGGCTCCCATATCCAGTTTTTGCTATGAACTCGAAGCATACAGAAGAGAGCAAACAGGACGGTTAGGGGGTTGGAGCACTTTCCCTAAGAAGAAAGGCTGAAGAGTCTGGGATCTTTCAGTTTAGAAAAGAGACAACTAAGGGCGGAGGACGACGTGGGAGAGGGCTGTAAAATCATGCACAAGGTGGAGAGATACAAAATAACTTTTTCTCCATCTACCAAAATCCTAGAACTCAGGGGCATTTGATGAAGCTGTTGGGCGGTAGGTTCAAGAAGGACGAACGGAAACGCTTCTTTACACCACAAGACATTAACATGTGGAATTTGCTGTCAGAGGATGTACTGATAGCTGCAGGCATAGACAGCTTTGAAAGAGAGAGCCAGTTTGGTGTAGTGGTTAAGTGCGCAGACTCTAATCTGGGAGATCCGGGTTTGATTCCCCACTCCTCCACTTACACCTGGCTGGATGACCTTGGGCAAGCCATAGCTCTGTACCAGCTGTACTCTCAAGGACAGCTTGGGAAAGAGCTCTCTCAGCCCCCACCTACCTCACAGGGTGCCTGTTGTGGGGAGGGGAAGGGAAAGGAGTTTGTAAGCTGCTTTGAGATATAAATGCAATCTCCTCTTCTTCTTCTCTTCTACTAGCTATGCTGACTCAAGGGAACCTCCATATCCAGAGACATAAATCTCTGAATCCCAGTGCCAGGAGGCAGCATCAGGGAAAACCCTTAGCCAGTCTTTGCCCTGTTGTTGGACCTCTAGAGGAACTGGTTAGCTACTGCATGAGACAAGACACTGGACTAGGTGGACCACTGATCAGACCCAGCAGGGCTCTTCTTATGCTATCATGGTATGTTTCCCATTCAAGAATCCTCCCAAACACTTTTTTTTTTTTAATTCCACCCTTCCTCCAAGGAGCTCAGGCTGACATAGAATTTTATGAATTCTCCCTGAATTTTATGCTCACTGCAACCCTGTGAACAAAGCCGGACCTTTGGTCAATCAAGGTCATCATTGTCTCTAAAGACTGACAGTGGCTTGGATGGCAGTGTAAACAATACTGACCCTGCTAGACCCACGGGTCTGCCATAGTATAAGGAAGACTGATGCGGTCTGTATAGATTTGATATTTGCATAGTTTGATAGCTGAAAATGTTGGCTGAAGGACCTTTGAGGGCTGGTGACTACTAGAGGCCAGCTTTTGTGGCATCACCAAGGCAATTTTTGGGCAGGAACGCACAGGAACGGCGTCCCGGCTGGCTTCTGAGTTGGCCACGCTTACAGCCTCCCCCACCCCCCTCAGGTTCCCCAGGCACCTCACAAGCCTTGGCTTGGGATCTCTTGGCCTGGGGAAGCCAAGCTGATCAAGGGAGGAAAGGCAGTTTAAACTGCCTCCCCTCCTCGGGTTCCCCAGGTGCCCGACAGCTGATCCTGGGGAAGCCAAGCCAATCCAGAGAGGGAAGGCAGGGGCGTGGCCTAATATGCTAATGAGTTTCTGCTGTTGGGTGTGGCCTGTTATGCTAATGAGTTCCTGCTGGGCTTTTTCTACAAAAAAAAGCCCTGGGCATCACACACAAACACACACACACACACACACACACACACACACACACACACACACACACACACAGGGTTTGAGATGAAGGAAGTAGCTGAAATGTTGCTACTGAAAGAGGGAGGAAAATCTAAATTGCAGAGCCAAGCAAGCAAGAGTCTTACAGGGAAAGACTCAGACAACATGCTGGTTTTATCTGGGGAACTGATGCCATTTTAAAATCCAGAACTCTTTATCCGAGCACTTGCCTGTACCCTCCTGCTCAGCGACTATATTTGCAAATTGTCAAAGAGTTCAGTGACACCATATGTTCTCTCCGTCACATGGAAACAAGCCTTGTAACAGGAGATCCAGAACTTCCTATTGCTTGGGGGACTGGGAGGAGGGTAAATTCATTCCCCTTTCGGGGAAACTCTGGATTGATGGCTTTGGTAACAGGCTGAGACATCTCCTGGTCTCTCCTTCCCATCCTCCTTCCCAGGTTTCTCCTGCATTTTTTGACCGGGGCCTCCTCCTGTCCTCACCGTTAGAGGAAATCTCTCAAAGCTTTAGGAGGGCGGGTGGGACTGACGTGAGAGTTTCGTGGATCACAAACACAAGAGTCCAGTTCTTTGCAACAATGAGCCGCGTTTGAACACTTCTATTCCCACGCTGTTGGGAAGCCGAACTGTGAAATTTCACAAGTACGAAACAGCAAAGGAAGAGTCCCTCGAGTTTGCAAAGAAAAAAAAAGGGATGAGATCACGTCACCGCTTTATTTTCGATCTGAAGCCGAGTGCTCAAACAGAAGTGTAGGCGAAGCCACCATGCCACCAAAGTTTGAAAGTTACATGCCCCAAATAAGAACTGGCCCACTCATTGCACCCAAGTGCACTGCAAGGTGATTTCTCTTGCCCTGAGATTCTGACATATTCTGGAAATGGGGATGATTTCAACTATTGACAGGATTTGACCCATGACAGGCCATTCCAATATAGGCAGCCAGTGCTACAGAGCTGAAGCTGCTTACTTATTCTTTGGGTTAATTGTTGGTGCCTCCTGAATATCTTTTTTTTTTGGGGGGGGAGGACATGTTGGATAGGCATCATTGCAAGTGGGGCCCTGCAAGACTCATGGGGGGAATCTCCTCCTCCCCCCCCCCCCAACTTGCCCACTAAGCCCAGGTGCAGCTCCGTGCCACCCCCTCCCATTGCTGAACTGGGCCCTGTGCAGATCCTGGTCACTGGCACAGCTGCCTCCGGTCCCAGCACAGCTCCTGGACACCACTGGCACCATGGCTGGGTCCTGCACAGCTCCCAGACTTTACCAATAGCACCACTGGGGCTGTCATGGCTCCCAGACTCTGCCTGCAGTAAACATAGCTCCTTTCACTGCTCCCTCCAGGTTCTGCCACAGGACAGAGGGTAGGTGTGTTGTCTGAATGTGCACAGGCAGTGCTGTCTATTGTGTGTGTGTGTGTGTGTGTGTTAAGCTCCAGGATGTATTTTTTAAAAATATTTTCAGTTTTTCTGCAAACCTGGGAAATCCCCCAAATTTGCAGAACTGCTTTTTAATCAGTGTGGATTTAAGTATCCTCTGACAGGTCCCGCCTTCACTACTGGATCTAAGATTAAAGTGGCATGGAGGGTAGCAACACACTTCTAATATGTACACATCACACACCAATATCTGCATTACAGATCATGTCCTGCACGTCCATTAGACTAGTGGAGGCACGTTCCTCTGGTGGGAGGAGTCTTCCCTGATGAAATAAAGATCGGGATGACAACCAGAGGTACATCTGGGGAAAGGCAGTCCCTAGGGTACGAAGGTCTCAGCTTGTGAAGGGCTTCTAAGGTTAAAATCAGCACCGCGAATGGAATGCAGAAGCAGATGGGCATTCTTTAAACAGAGGAAAGAATTCACTTCTAACTAATTCAGCGCCCCTTCAAGGCCAGTGCCCTGGACCAGGATGACCCAGGCTTGCCTGATCTGGTCAGATCCCAAAAGCTAAGTAGGGTCGGCCCTGGTTAGCACTTGGATGGGAGACCACAAAGGAAGTCCAGGCTCGCTATGCAGAGGCAAGCAATGGCAAACTGCCTCTAAACATCTCTTGCCTTGAAAACCCAACAGGGTTGCCATAAGACAGCTATGACTTGACAGCACGTATGTAAGGGCTGGTGTCCTAGGTGACCGCCTTCTTGGCTTATATGGTCCAGTCAATCCTGAAAATGAGAATGCCATGGCGGACAGCTGCGTCAGTAAGAAGAAGAGAAGATTGGATTTATATCCTGCCCTTCACTTGGAATCTCAGAGCGGCTTACAATCTCCTTTCCCTTCCCTTCCCCACAACAGACACTCTGCGAGGTAGGTGGGGCTGAGAGAGCTCTTTCCGGAGCTGTCCTTGAGGGAACAGCTCTGACAGAGCTATGGCTAGCCCAAGGTCATCCAGCAGGTGCAAGTGGGGAATCAAGCCCAGTTCTCCCAGATTAGAGTCCGCACACTTAACCACTACACCAAACAAGCTGAACCATTAACAGGTCCCTGAGAATATGGGAAAGATGCCTACTTACTGTGTAATTATGGAATAAATTATAAATCTGAACACAAAAACCAGGATTCTCCCCAGAACATTGTGTTCAACAAAAAAGAAAAGATCATGGCTAAATTGGGACCACTGGAGTGCACAGCACTGGCTTCATCCAGCTCTTCATATATATATTTTTTCCAGCCCCATTCTCCATTTTCAAAGAGTAAAGTGGTGGATTTTTCAGGCTGAGGGCAGACATCATTAAACAGCATCCTCATACGTTCTCTTATTAGCCTAATGGCCCATCATCTTTTTCATTGCGAACAAGCCCTCCAAAGGAGCTTGGAAAGCACTGCTGTGGGCTTGCAGGATTTCTTTTGAAGGGTCCTCCAGAGCACTCAGCGAGGCTGCTTGTGGCCGCTCACCCATTTCGGTGGTCTTCAGCTTCCCGGGAGCTCCTAGCAGGCCGCTTAATGGAACTTGTGTGAGATGGTTTGGTTGGAAGCACACCAAAGCGTGCCTCCTTTAGACATCAGAACTGAACAGTTTCCCCTTAAGCGGCAGTCATACACATTTAACCACGTATTGCAGGGATGAACGGGTTCCGCTCATGCGCTGATTGTTTCCTGGTTTCGTTCTGTCCTGCATGCGGCTCTTATAGGGTTGCCAGCCTCCAAGTGGGGCCCGGAGATCTCAGCAGAATTACGAGCGATCTCCAGACTACAGAGATCAGCTTTGCTGGCTAGGCAGGATAGAAATCCAAATAATAAATAAATAAATAAATAAAATGGCTGCTTTGGATTCTATACATTCTATGGCATTATACATCATTGTGGTCCCTCCGCTCCTCAATCCCCACCCTACCCTGGCTCAACCCTCCCCCCCCCCCCCCCAAAAAAACCTCCAGGAATTTCCCAACCCAGAGCAGAAATCTTATGCTCTTACTTGACTTCTACTTTAACTTGGAGTATGCTTTCTCTGTCTGTGCTGCTGCCAGTGCTAAATTAACCGGCAATCTGACTTGGCATAAAGCAGCTTCATCTTTTTCAGTGAGAATCCACGGTTTTGGGTATATAACATCCTGGGTTCAGTCCTTGGCAGAACGTCAGCTTCAGATCTTGGAGAGCTGCAGGACCAGTGGCTTTCAGGGTTCCCACTAAGGTGTGCCAACATGTGATGGTGCACAGGCTTTTAGCCCTCAGTGCAGGTCTTTTTAGCTCAGTGCAGGGGTGCTTCCTCTCCTGGGGTGGCCCCGCCCTCCTACTCAGCCGGCCCTATACAGGGGGCACTGGTGCCTGTGAGGCCTCCTTCCTATGGTGGCACACCTCCAGGAGTGAAGGGAAGGCAATTTTATATTTTATAAACCTGTATTTTATAACTTTTGATGCTGGTAGTGGTTCTCTGTCTTGGACACGCTATTTTAAAAGGAGTGCCAGGGGGAAGGCAGTCAGTTGGCAAACGGCTGTTTCTCCAGAGGTACACAAGACAGTAAATGGTCCCTGTGGTGATTAGGTGTTGGGCAGTGGGAGACACAGAGGCAAGGCCTCAGAACTTGGAAGGGAAGCTGGGAGTCCTGACCCTGCCAGTGGGCAATTCCATACAAAGGTCAGTTGGTGGGAGTGGTTACCTGAGAGAGAAAGAAAAGCCTCTCCAGGTGCTTGGAGGGCAGGGTGGAACAGGGCCTGCAGGCCAGAGTGGGCCCGTTCCGCCACAACTTCCAAAACATCCTATTGTTAACAGCCTTGCTCAGGTCTTGCAAACAGACGGCTGTGGCTTCCTTGAACGAGTCATTCCATCTCATGCTGGTTCTTCCTCTTTTCCAGCTGCCTTCAGCTTTTCCTAGCATTATTCTGTCTTCTAATGACTCTTGTCTTCTCATGATGTGACCAAAGTATGATAGCCTTAGTCTGGCCATTTTAGCTTCTAGGAAAAGTTCAGGCTTGGTCTTTTTGGCGGTCCACGGTCTCCACGAAACCCTACTCCAGCACCATGTTTCAAATGAACCAACCTTCTCCCTGTCAGCTTCCTTCATCGTCCATTTCATTATCACCAACTATTTTATCACGCAGTCTTAGAGCAGTGATACCATTTCCTCCTTTGGAGCCTTCAGGTACTTCGGGTATCGCATCTGCTGAAAGCGAAGCCTAAAAAAATATCTATATGGACATCTTCTCTCGTCAGAAGGAGAGAGAAAATTCCCTATCTGTTCTACCTGATGTCTCTCTCTGTGTTCCCTGGGTGTCCTTTAAAGCCTCGTCACGCGTGGCTCGCCAGCCAGCACCAAGGTAATGCGACAGAGCATGCCTGCCGCAGAGTCAAAGATCAGCTGTTTGGCTGCCAAATATGAATTGGTCTTTCCTGTACTGTTGAAAAATAATGAGGATGCTTCAGTGAACACTCTAGGTTTTTTAGGTACGTGAATAGCTGAAGTCGACTCTACTGGCATCTGCCCAAGCTGCTCTGTGGTTTTTGAAAAGCCCCCCCCCCCCCCCCCCCCCCCCCCCCCCCGCCGGCATATGCCAGACACTGCCTCTCTTAATCCGACTAAGTAATTCCACTACAACTTTTGGCAACCGAAGCATGGATTCCATTAAGCCAGCGAAGAGATCCTGAATGACGGGTGATGGCAGAGATGAGGTAATGGATCGCAGAAGGCGTGGTGGTAGAAATGGAGACAAGCAAAGAGCAAGAGAGAGGCTATACAATCTGCAGATGCGTGTCTCCACACGACTGCTCCGGAAGCATGTTCTAGAACCTCAGGTGCTCCTGACCCCAGTTGAGAAAGTTCATTGAGAACACCACAGGTCAGCTCTGAAAGAACTTCAGAGACCTCCAGTTCGTATCGAGGCATCGTTAAAAGTTTTTACCTTTAAGCAGCTTGAGGTCAGAATACCTGAAGGACCACCCAATGAGGATGATGGGCAGCCGGTTCAGGACGGGCAAAAGGAAATATTACTTCACACAATGCCAGAAGATGTAGTGATGGCCACAGGAAAACAGCTTGAAAAGGGGATTAGATAGGGTCATGGCGTTCCATCTATCCCTTGTGGCTAATAGCCACTGATTGGCTTCTGCTCCGTATGTTTATCCAGTCCCCTCTTGAAGCTGTCTATGCTTGTAGTTGCCACCACTAAAAGAAAGCCACTACTAGATGAATTTATGAACTTCCACTGTACCTTGCCTTTCTCCCCATTGAGGGAGAATTCTCCCTTCCTCCATTTTATCTTCACAAGAACCTTGTGTGGTAGGTTTGGCTGACAATGTGAGTGGCGCAAGATCACACATGGCAGAGTGGGGGCTGGAGCCTAGCTATCCCAGGTTCAAGTCGGTCACTCTAACCACCACACCACACTAGATGTTAGTACCTTTCATTTAAAGTCATTTGGGATACCGAAGTGGCTTCATAACCTAGCTGAGTGTGCCTTTTGCGAAATCGGTTCAAACGCAAATCTCTGGGATCTCCTGCAGTTTTCAAAAGCAGCCACCAGGGGGCGACAGTACCAGGCAATGTTTTTTTAAACTTCCCCCCCCCCATTCCATTCTTCCAGTTGGAATTCCACCCCTACCAGCTGTTCATGCCCTGAGGGTAAACTACAGGTAGCACCTGTATGGTGATTGCATATTTTCTTCTGTGGGGTGCATAGCAGCTATCAGGGTGTGCAAATGTCCTCTGTTTCATTTATTTGTGCATATCTTCTCATTTTTGTCAATTACTTGAGTTCTCCCATTCTTGCTATTAGTTCTATACCCTGGTTTGTATTATGCATTCAGGTCGTATGGCTGTTATACATTGCATTCATTTTACAGATTGCACATGTCATTATATGCATAATGCGTATATAATGCTGATTTATTGATGCCAAAATAATAATGCTGAAAAATGTGTTCTCTTTACGAGCAAAAGTCAGTGCGGGGAAACAGAAAATGGGACAAAAATAATAAAAAGAATAGGTTGGGATTTGCACAAGGGAAAAGCCAAATCAAGATGGGGATTTAGAGAGTCAAAAGAGAAGGAATGAGAAATTCAACAATCACTCCTAAGCTGCTGTTGGAGTTTTAGCAATGGATATCAGAAAACAGTGTAGGGGGAGGATTAACCCATTCTTTTCCAGTACTGTGACTCCCCTCTCCTTGGCTGTATTTAGATTTTTGGTTAAATGTAGGAGATCCTAACCATGGCTTTCCCCATGAGCTAAATGGAACACCCCCCCCAGTTTTTTCAGGTCAGCAAAATGATGCAGGGGACAGAAGACTGAAGCGCCTTCTCCATACATGTGACAGTTATGATCTGAACTGGGTAATCAGGAATTGAGGGGAACCTGCCCGACTCTCACACAAGGTGGGGAACTCAGACCCAACCTGCGTATTCTGTGATGAATCAGGGTTAATCGGGTGTGTGAAAAGAAGAGCGCTGCTGTCGTGGGTGAGCAAGGGCTCAACAATAACAAGGATTCCTTGGGAGAAGAGGAGCCCTATATAGCCAGTCCTGAGTCAACAGAAGCCAACCAGCAAGAAAATGAGCTGCAAACTTGTCAGGGTTGACAGCCAACAGCTGTTTTAGAGTCATCACCACCTTCCAGCCCTGGCTCAGCAGGTAAAAGTCAGTTGGCCATTCCCAGCCCTCTGGTATTACCTACACCCTTAGAGTGCCATAGATGGAGGCTGAGAATGGAGCTACAGGTGAGATGGCCCAATGCCAGCTGTTTGCTGATAATGAGGATGAGTTGTTGCAGGACTTGATGTTTAGGTGGGGGCAACAGTGGGAGGGCTTCCTGCCCCCACTGCTGGACCTTCTGAGGGCACCTGGTGTTTTCGGCCACTGTGTGACAGAGAGTTGGACTGGATGGGCCACTGGCCTGATCCAACATTGGCTTCTCTTATGTTCTAATGACTGACCCTGAGTAGCTGGCTAAAGGCTTGACAATTAGGCAGGTGGCTATAAAGCCGCCCAAGGGACGCTGCTGAGCATGGATGCAACACATATGCTATACACTGACCTGCTGGGTGAATCCCTGTTAATCTGACCCCAGACTGAACAACTTTTCTTTGCTGAATCTCTGGCCCTCTGACCCTGAACTGAACAACACCAGATTTTTGAACCCACTTTTAGCTGCACTTCCTTTGGCCAACAGACCGGGGGGGGGGGACCAGGTATTTGGAGCCTGCCAGTCAGTACAGCTGCCTTAGCACAGGGATCCCCAACATGGTGATCATGGGTGCCATGGCAACTGCCAATCCCTTTTCTGACACCGCCAATATCTTTTCTGGCACCAGAAGTGGGTGGGGCCAGGTAGGGCTTTTACCCAACAAGGCTTCTGATTTGCTGTTGGAGATTTGATTGGCTGTGCGGATTTTTTCTTAAATGTTGCTTTGGGAGCAGCCATCACCACAGCACGAGAATTTACACTGTGCTAATGAAGTTAAGCTGTGGCAATAATTTTATGGTTGGCCCCTCCTCCTGTGGAAGCTATTTTGTGGCAGCCATTTTGTTGCTGTGCCCACCATGCTGTGTCAGAATTCCAAATGTGCACACAGGCTCAAAGAGGTTGGAGACCCCTGGTTTAGCACTTTGAGACCATCAGGCTGTTCACCCCTATTAATTCCAGCTCTGGATGGGGTAAAATAATTGTTTATAGGGTAGAAGAGTTTGACTAAGGAAGAGTCCTGGGAAAGCTGTTGTCAGGAAGTGAGAGTTTTTGCACAGACCACAAACCAGTTTTCAGATGACAGCATCATATTGGGGGAGGATAATAGAAGTGTCAACACAGAATGGCCTCGGCACCATTTCAAGGTCGGTTATCGATCACCACATAAATCAAGCTGCCTTTTTTTTGTTTTTACCAAATGCCCCCAGGTGAATTCCAGATGCTGGGCTAATGGAAGACAACAACCTCAAGCTTCACTTTGGAAAGCCTTTGAACAGTGCATATTTAATGTCTGAATTAGTGCCCCTCCCCCAAATCTCCTTAAATCCAGGGGCACAAGTGGGGGGGGGTGAGAAAATTAGCTGAGGAATTCCTTTTTTTTCTTATCTGTCCTGCTGTCGTGAGGAAAGGCTCCAAATTATGGGGGTCACTGCGCGAGATGCTCTCCACTACCCCCACAGTAGGGTTTCCACATCTCCCCCAGGCTCCAGTGGGGGATGGGGAATAGGGTTGCCAGATCCAGGTTGGGAAACTCATAGTGAAGCCTGGAGAGGACAGGGACCTCAGTGGGGTACAATGTCATAGAGTCCCCCTCCAAAGCATCCCTTTTCACCAGAGGAACTGCATACTGTACTCTGGAGATGAGCTGTAATTCCAGGGGATCCTTAGGTCCCACCTGGAGGCTGGCATCTCTGATTGACACTCTATATGCCACCAGCATATGTGCAGGGACACAGATCTGTCTGTCTGTCTGTCGGTCTGTCCGTCCATCTGTCATCTATCATCTACCTGTCTGTCTTTCTGTCCTTCCACCCACCCATCTGTCCTGCCAGCCATCTGTCCGTCCATCACGTTTTTATGCCACTTCTCATCTTTTTTAGGGGACTGTTGTCTTTTCCCACAACAAGGGATTGGTTCCCTTCTAATCTCATAGTTTCCTGTGATTCCTAGAGCTACCCATTGTCTCTTCCAGGTTGTAGCGGGAAGTGATGTAGTGACACTGGTGACATCACACGCACCTTATGTCCTCACCCCCTAACCATCCCAATGGTTGCCAGACTCGACCTGGCAAGCCTAAGAGCAAACCATTCAGCTGACATATGGGTACTCTTTTGAGATTTTCTCAGATGTTTGATTTTGGTGCACCAACCACATGTAACATAAACGCATGCTACCCATGAGCATCCTGATACAAGGCAATGTGCATGTTTCTCCAAGCACATACAGCTTTGGTATGTAGAAAGACATACCTTCAAAAACCCAGAGTTCCATTTGTGTGTACCAAAGGAGCATACACATTGAAAAATATACATCTTCCCCTATTCAAATAAAACCATGACTCGTCTATCTTGAAGACGGTGGGTAGTGTGTATTATTGCAAACTCCAGTCTGGGAAATTCCTGGAGATTTTGGTGGTGGAGCCTAGGATGGGGTGGGGTTTAGGGCGGGGACAGGCTTCAAAGCAGCCATTTTCTCCGGGGAAACTGATCTCTTGTCTGAAGACCAGTTGCAATTCCAGGAGATCTCCAGTCCCCACCTGGGGGCTGGTAACCCTGGATAGTATGCATTTCTGTAACACATGCTCCAAAACTGACCATCTGAATGGGCACTTGATTTCTGGGGACAGGGAATGGGGAAAGAAGTGGGAAGAGACAGGAGCGAGAGGGAAGCATGAAACTGGGAAAGGCTGAACAAACCAAAGCCCAGAAGGCAAATGATCCACGTCCGTATTTGCGTTAGTCTCCTTATTGTAAAGCTGTTTTGAAAATGCAGTAAAAATTGCAATAAAAAGCGGGGCACTAGAAAGACACTAAGCAGGATTGTGATTACGACAGCAGTAAATCCTGGCAGAAGTGGAGCTTCTCTCTTCGTGTTTTGCAAATGTCCCTTATGTTTTCCGCAGTGACACCAAAAAATCCCCACTCAGGAGGCAAGCACTGGGCCTAACCCAGTGAGCAAGTATCCCTGCATTTCTGATTAGTCTAGGTTGGTTGCTGCTGAAATGGCAAAATGCTGCCCCACCGAGGGCCAGTTCCAGGTTTTGGAGGGCCCTGGGCAGAGTGTGCCCAGAGTGGACCCCCTTGCCTACTACAAGGCCACCCTTCCTGTCCACCACCCATATGCCCCTGCCTGCCTATGCATCCATCCTCTGTCCACTTGCAAGCTCTCCCACCACCTACAGTCACACCTGCCCACTCTGCCTGCATGCCTTTTCCCCAGTGGTGCTACAGTGCCACTGCCACAGCTACCAGTAATGAACACATGAAGCTGCCTTATTGTTACCCAAAGAGGCAGTCTCTTACTTAATTGGTGGAAATTAGCTGAAGGAGACAGAGTGAGAGGGAGTAACTGAGATTCTCCACTTATGTTTATGGGGATCTTTCCTTTAGAGAACTCTTGAAATAAACCAGTTGTTCAACTGGAAAGGGCTTTATTGAAATAGGAATAAATTATTTATGTATTTAGTTATTTGCTTCAATTTGTATCCCGCCCTCCCTGCCAAGGCAAAACACACACATACAAGCACATGGAAAACACACAAGCTAGCTAAGAGGAAATCATGGAGGAGATGGGAGAAAGCTGTTTTGGGGAGGGCTATAGTTACCAGTCTCAAAAAGCGAGGTCTGCAGAGGCAGCAGCAAAATGACCAGCGTTTCACGGAAAAGAGGAGAAGACCCATACGCAAGTGGGGGTGTGCAGAGGATCCAAGGACACACATACACATGTACACTACACTAGTGCTTAGGGACTCCAGATATAGGGCAAAATGTTCCCTGGGGCAAGCTGACATGACAGCCCCCCAAACAATAACTTGATGGGGTTTTAGGAGTTGAACAATGATTTGGGAAAACCTGATGAGTTTCCCTGAGGTGAACTATAGATGCTGATGGGACTTGATGACCCTGCAAGTACCGAATGGGAAAAGCTACCAGGTTTTGTGAATAGTGTTAAGTGTGGCTTAATAATGGTACATGGGTGAGGGGAAGTGAGGCTAGGTGTGGACAAAGTTAATCCAAGGTGAGGAGGTAGTTTCTCAAGAGACCCATTGTCCTAAAATATGTGTCTCCCTAGGGTGGGTTGTTAGCTGGCCAGCCACTCTTTCCCACACTTCTAAACTATATGTCCAGTCTTGTCTCTGGCTGACATCCATTTGGAGGTACTTTTGGCCAGGCAGTGTATTGCACTTATTATATTTGGAACGATATTGTAGGAAGGGTGTTTATGGTTTGCAAGCTATAAACTACCTCTCAGCGAGAGGAGGGGTCTGACTGCTAACGTTACAAGGGGAGAGCAGAAAGAGATCCTTTCTCTCCCCTCCCCTGCAAGCTGGGCAGGGACGGAAGCAATGCAGGGACAGGAGAAAGATCTGGTCTCTCTCCTCCGCTGCAGCCCAAGCTGACAACTTGGGGTGGGGAGAAGAGAAGGGAAATCACCTGGGCTTCGGATCCCAGTAGCTGTATTCCAATTTGTATGGGCCCCTGAAGACCAGCATGCACCGCTACATTACAGCAACATCAGTTACATGGAGTGCATCTCTAAGCAGAATTACATCAGTCTCAGTGCACTGAAAGCAATGGAGTTAGAAGAATCATAGAATCATAGAGTTGGAATGGATCGCCAGGGTCATCTAGTCCAATCCCCTGCACAATGAAGGAAGTTCACAAATACCTCCCCCTCCACATCCCCAGTAACCACTGTTCCATGCCCAGAAGATCACAAAAACCCTTCAAGATCTCCAGTGGCCTGGAGAAAAATAGCTTCCTGACCCCAAAGTGGCGACCAACATTTCCCTTGGCGTTTAAGAAAGGGCCACGAGAACTAAGGACTGATGCAACCCTTCCTGCTTTCCCTCTCATGATCTGCCTGAGTTCACAGAAGACTGTAACTCTGCTTAAGACTGCACTGTTGGTTGGTTAGGTTGACAATCTTCCCCTTCCTAACTGGGTAACCTTTTTTTTTTTTTTAAAAAAAACCTAGTTTTAATATACTCTGATCCGAATAGCCCAGGCTAGCCTGATCTCGTCAGGTTTCAGAAGCTAAGCAGGGTCGACCCTGGTCAGTATTTGGATGGGAGACCACCAAGGAAGTCCAGGGTCACTACACAGAGCCAGGCAATGACCAACCGCTCCTGTTCATCTTGCCTTGAAAACCCTACAGGGTCATCATAAGTCAGCTGTGACTTGACACCAAAAAAAGATTTTAGAACAAGTGCTTCCAAAAACACATATTGTTACATTACACACACATATACAATTATAAATTAATTTACTCAATTCATTTACATCTCTATAGCTATCTATGAATCCAAAATCGACAGATGCATCCCCTAAAAATAAACAATTTGATAAAAATGGCAGTGGGCAGGTGCTTGTTCCATTTACTTAGCTGGACTGTCTCCATTCCTCTTTCCTGCTCATCAGAAAGAGCTCTACCAAAGGCATTAAAAAAAAATCATAAAATGACAAGCAGCATAAAACAACAGCTTTTAGGAAATCCCTCTGGAAGACGCGCATGCAAGAGTGCTAAAATCAGATCAACCGTCCAAAGCTTGGGAACATCAAAATGTTTCAATGTGTTACCTAAAACAAAACAGAGTGGGTGCTGTCTGAGCATGTGATGGATACATGCCAACCTGACAACTTTCGACTTTAAGGTGATGGATGCCTGGTGACCTTTGGATCCCACAGTTCTTGCCTTGTGAAGGCCACAGCGACTTCTGAGTTATTTCGCTATCTTTGCTGGAACCGAGTCACTCCTTTTCTGTTTTGACAGTTAATGCTTGGCTGAGAGTCAAGGCTAGAAGTGTCTAGCTGTGATGAAAACTGAGGGAAGCTTTTTCAGTGAAGACTGGATATGAAGCGGGATGGAATCTAAAGGAAGGGAGTCGTGGCTTGCAGAGGAGGGAGCGAGAGACATTTGTGCCTAACACTCAGGGGTCATTTCGTAGAAAAAGAGGTGCAGGAGCTCATTAGCATAACTCATTAGCATAACTTATTTGCATATGCTACACCCCCTGATATCACTGGAAGTATGTCAGAAGGCCAGAAAGAAAGGAGGGAGGGAGGGAGGAAGAAGGGAGGGAGGGAGGGGACAGAGGGGACAGCTACTAATCCAAGCCTCAGAAATACCACTATTCTGGGAGGATAGCTTCAGTGGTGACTGAAGCCTTCAGAAGGCTGGTCAGAGGAACAAGGACCTTTCCAGGGGACGGGGTCATTTTGCTATAGCCGTGACACAAGCAGGCATTCCCCTGCCCGGAGGTGGGGGCTGGCACCAGCTCCCAGAACTGAGCTCCCTCAAGCTCCTGCTCGAAATGACCCCTGCTAATGCTCAGAAGCTGTATTCCTGTTTCTGCAAATCATACCTGTCCTGAACCCAAACCCAAAGAGAACATTTCCGAAGGAATGGCTCAAACAGAAATCACCAAGATATCTGGGCTTCTTATACAAGATATGCCCTTACTTCTCATAGTTTGTACCCCTTCACGGAAGGACTGTAGTTGGCAAGGGTCTCACGTGAACACTGCCTTATAGTGATCAGAACATTGTTCCATCAAAGTCACTATTGTCTCCTCAGACTGGCAGTGGCTCTCCAGGGTCTCAGACGGAGGTCTTATTCATCACCTACTGCCTGATCCTTTCTGCTGGAGATGCCAGGAGACCTGAACCTGAGACCTTCTGCATGCAAAGCAGAGGCTCTTCCACTGAGCCACAACCCCTCCCCTAAAGATAAAGAACAGGTATGAATAATTTCAAAATCTATTGAACCTATGCCTTATACTACAATATATATTGAAGCTATGCCTTGGTCCATCAAAGTTAGTATTGTCTAATTAGTCTGACAGCGGCTCTCCAGGGTCTCAGGCAGAGGTCTTTCTCATCACCTACTGCAAGACCTTTATCTGCAGATGACAGTGACCTTCTGCTTGCCAAGCAGATGCTCTACCACTAAGCTACGGCCTCTCCCCATTCTTGTTCCAGAACTGTGGTGCCACCACACAGAAGCTCTCGTCCCCAGACGCCGTCCACCTAAGATTGGGAGGCAGAAGCATTTAGAATAGGGATAACCTACAGGAGACGTTCCTCTTTCATGTAGGAAAGAATGTCTCTTCTGTTGCTCGAGGTGCACAAATCATTCACCCTAATAAAAATAATCTTATTTTTTTTCCTGCAGAAATATTTTATTTTAATAGTGCAATCCATGCAGATTTAATCAGCTAATTACTCTATTAAAACTCATGTAATTAATTGACTTCTTTAATTGGGTGACAGCCCTCAGATAAATAGGTCTGGGACTCCAAGGGAATCACTGAGCTAAGCGGAGACCTGGAGGGAGACTTTAATTTTCTTTGCCTCTTGACCTGCCTCAAAAAAAATAAAAAAATAAAACACGTGTCTGGTTTTTGTTTCTCGGCTTCCCCCGATTAACCTCCCCGCTCATCTCTAGCTGCAAGATCCCCATATGTTCATGCCCTCGCTATTTTATTTATTCAAGTATGTATACCTGTCCTTACGACTTTTAGATCAGCACTGTGGCCTAATGCAACAGCAAACAATCAAGGGTCAAAAAATGACAACATGAGAGTGAAGGCCATAGTCCTCCAAGGCAAATAAAAACACTACAGTTTGCTCAACCACAGTCTAGGTGAGCCAGGCCAGCAAATGTGCCCCGACAGAATATTCTGAACCAGTTTCTTGACAATCAAAGGCAACAGAGTCATGCTGAATGTGTTCAGGAGAAGGTTCCACAACTTTAGTGGGTCCACTGAAACCAACACGAACACCTCAGGTTGCCAGCTTTGGATCTGGAAATACTTGGAAATTTGAGGGTGGAGCCTGGGAGGGAGGGGTTTAGGGAGGGGAAAGACCTTGGTAGGGTACAATGCCATGCAGTCCACCTTCCAAAGCAGCCACTGTCTCCAGGGTAAGTGGAATAAAGTTTTTGAATAAATGGATAAAAAATAAGCGATTTATGTGGTCAGGAGATTAGTTGTAATTATTCCAGGAGGTCTCCAGCCTCCACCTGAAGGTTGGCAACCCTATCACCCTTCTTGCTATGCCCCTAATACTGGGAGCAAATCAAGGTCCAACAATGACTTACGGCAAGAAAACTGGGAGTCCTTTCAAAATTTTCACAATGGTAATAAACGAACATACCCTTTCCATTTCTTTTGTGGCTACTGTGGCCCTGACCTGAATAGCCTGATCTCATCAGGTCTCAGAAGTTAAATGGGGTCAGCCCTCGTAAGTGTTTGGATGGGAGACCATCAATGAAGTCCAGGGTTGCTATGCAGAGCCGAACAATGGCAAACCATCTCTGTTCAGCTCTTGCCTTGAAAACCCCATGGGGCCGCTAAAAGTCAGTTGTGACTTGGCAGCACTTTCCTCCACCACCGCATCACTGTGAGCTTTTCCACCTTGTCCATTATTTTGTTTCTGACTTTTTGGTTTCAATTACACCCATTGTACATCATATATATTTGTAAGGAATGGATGCTTAAAAAGTATCAGTTGTAATGTTAATAATCCTATCAATTCAGTTTGTACAATTGGGGGGGGGGGTGAGTGGGGAGAACCCCTGTCAGAAAATGCAGATGTTGCCAATGGAAACACCCCTACTTACCAGCCAACGTTGAACTCAACATGAGCATCGAAAAAACCAACCACCGGGGACGTTGCTGCTTTCCAGCCCTGGATTCTAGCTCGGATCAGGCCCTCTCGTTTGTTGTTGCGCACTATTTTCACCAGTCCTGGATATCTCTTGTGCACATACTGGTCCAAGTTAAACTTCAACTCAACTACAAAACAAAGAGACAAACAGATTTGATTGGAATTCTTTTTCACTTATTTTGCACCCTCCATTTCTATTGGGTCATCATGCGAATAATAACATCAATGCAGTGGGGCCATCCGGAACAAGTTAGTGGTCTTTACTTGGATTACTCCCCAGATAGATAGAAAAAATATGGCTTTTAAAATGAAAGAAAACTTTTTCAAAGTCCTTAACTGCCTTCCCTATGAGGGCTAAATATTCTCTGGAAGCGAATGTTGAGAACATCTAAGTGTCAGTTGAAAGATATGAGGAGATTACGCAAATTTCTGAGAGCTGGAAGAATCTTGAATTTTGGAGAGTGGGATTTCCAAATTATTCCCCTCTCCTGTGAGTTCACATTTTTTACATAAAGCAAACCAATGGAGGAATTGGAATGATATTAGGATTACCGGATTGTCCACCATGGCACTCTCCTATCCTTGCTAGCTCTCCCATGCTCTTGCTTGTGCTCACAGCAGGAAAAAACTAGGAAGGGATGACATCATAGATGCGGGAATGTCACTTCCAGCTACCACGTCCATGACACTCTAGAAATTTCTCTAGTCTTTATGGTCTTTACCAGAAAGATTGAGGTAATTCCTAGAGTGCCACAGTGTGTTTGTGTTTTTTGACATGGGTGATCACCATAAAGTGACATTACCGTATTAGTGATGCTTCTTCTCCATGCCCCAGCTCCCAGGTTTCCAGGGGTTGTCAGAACAAAGCTGGCAAGTGATATAGATAAAACCATCAGAGATGCCTAATTCGACCCACTGCATCCTAGGATAGACAGGTGGTGTTAGCGTGTCTGTCAGAGGGAAACAGACAAGTTCACTTGTGAAGTGAAGGACCACAACTCCCTGCCCTTACGGTGTAACATCAAATCTGAGGAAAAGTTCCAAATAAGAACTTTAGTTTATGCTTCAGCCAAGCTGAAAACTGTTTATTTCACTGGGTTAAGAACTGAGGGTCAGTCTTGGCAAGATTAGTCAGAAGGCTGAAGCTGCCTGTCTAGCCAAACAGAAAAGGAATATTGCTTCTAGGAAAAGGAGAATATTTCTTTCTCAGTTATTAAGTGGGTTCAATTCTGAAGGGACCCCTGGACTGGGTGAAAAAGGAAATGGTTTTAGACTCCTCTAGAGTCAAAGGGAAAGTTGTAATCCCACATGAAGGGAGAATAAGTACAGGAAGAAAGTACTAATCTCCAGGAAACTAAGATACATATATGCATCTTTATTAAGACACATTGTTGCTGCTAAGAAATCTCCAAGACAAACAAACCTCTCACTGTTAAGAAATGAGTCTCCAAGAAACCAGGCTTTAATAATGCTTTGTAGCCTGTTCAAAATATCATAATTTGTAAATACAACAGAATTTACCTCAGTTTTCTCATTCCCTGCCTACTCCTAACCCAACTGTGCCTGTTTAACAAAGTCATCATTCCTGTTTGAACTTTACTTCATGCCAAGTGCCATTTACAAAGGAAATAACAAGTGGGCTCCTGCTTTTCTATAATAAATCTCTGGCCTGGGCAAAAGCCAAGTACCTTCTCTACCATAGGATGGGACACTCAGAAAGTCATAAACCGTTTATTACCACGCACTACCAAGGCGCTGCTCAGGCAGAGTGGGGAACAGCTATTTAGCATTTTGGCAGGAAAACTTACCTCACAAAAAAAAGTATGAAGAAGGGGTCCGTCAGGCTACCCATTAAGTTCCATGGACAGAACATTTCCATGCGCTCATTTTGGGAGGAGTCTTAACGGGGGGGGGAGGAGGGAAGGGCCTTCCCGGGGCCGGCGGCGCTCTGCCACGGCCCCTTGAGCAGGGGGAGGGAAAGGCTTCTCTTTCCCGGGGTTGGTGGAGCGCCGCCGGCCCCGGGAGCATTGGCCGGGTGGGAGGCCAGGGTGGCGGGGCTTTGTTAAGTGCCTGCCCCCCGCCTCGTCTCCCGGAGCGGCGCTCCGGCGCGCCCCGGCCCCAACGGAGCCCTGCCCTTTCCAATCAAATGAAACAGAAATTTTGCAGGAGCGATTGCAGAAATCAAGACAACAAAAGGGGACATGATGCAATGGCAGAACATATGACTGGCATGCCGTCTCCACTCAGGGAAACATATGTAAAGGAGAGCTTAGTTGCACCCAAATAATTTTTTATTAACAGCTTTCTCTCACTAGGGACAAATGATGGCAAAACACACACATATCCTACGAAACATACACAAGCAAGCACGCAAACAAACAAACAAACAGCTGTTGTATATGTTCACCGTTGTCACTGTTGTCATCCACCAGAATAATCTCCTTGAGCAAGTGGGATGGAGTGTGATTCACCACACTGTGCACCGAGCGCAAGATGACAGACAGGGCCTCGTTGACAAAAATAAAGA
Source organism: Lepidodactylus listeri (assembly GCA_029233225.1). Classification (NCBI taxonomy): domain Eukaryota; kingdom Metazoa; phylum Chordata; class Lepidosauria; order Squamata; family Gekkonidae; genus Lepidodactylus; species Lepidodactylus listeri. The sequence goes on from JARCFY010000013.1 coordinate 13,352,842, forward strand.
CCACAGAGATCTGTGGGAGGTCCTCAGGGTAGGACATCTGCTTGCACCTAGAGAGAACAAAGGAAGAGCTAAGAGCCACTGTGTGCTGGAAGAAAGGGAAAGTCTTGGTTTTCATCGCTCTTTCCCCAAGAACATTAACATACCCAATCGTTGTATCTGGATGACCCACACATGTCTTGCCATGTGCTCCCTTTGGTGTATATGATCACACAGAGAAGAGAAACAATTTTTTCATGTCTCATCCTGGTGACTTCAATCCAGAAAACCCTGTTTCAATTTTGCTTATAGTTTGAGTTAATCAAACCCGTAGTACTTCAGTTTCTCCCTGTTTTCCTCTCCCTCAAATCCAATTTCCCCCCAGTAAAATGCATTTTTCAGCATCATTTCTGCATTGATCCACCAGCAGTCTATGCACATACATTATATACACAAAGGACATATCCTGTATAAATTGCATATAAAAAACAGCATGGCATGTATGTACGAGACAGACGTATACAACCAATAGTTTTTAAAAAGCAGAGAACCAAAAACCACAGACCAAAATGTAAAATAACAGGGGGAAAAAAGAGATTAAATAGGAAGCATTCAATCATTCCTAATGGAGAAACCTCCATGTCAACCAGGCTATACCAGCAATGGATGGTGGCTACAGTGGCAGAATTTACACAGAATTTCTCACATTTTATCCAAACACACACATGGAAAAGATCATATGCAAGAAAATCAGGGACTGATTTCCATGCCTGAAATTGCTCTTAGAGCAGAGGCAAAGGTAGCATGTATTTCTGCTAGGGTTGCCAACCTGCAGCTGTAGCCTGGAGTACTCTCAGGATTACAACTAATTTTCAGAGTATAAAAATCAGCTCCCCCAGAGGAAACAGCAACTTCAGAAGGCAGTATCTATGACATCACATACCTCCTGAGCTCCTTACCCAAATTCTGCCTTCTCCAGGTACACCCCCCCCAATCTCCAGGAATTTCCCAAGCTGGAGTTGGCAACCACAATTTGTGATCCAGCAAATTTTCCAAACTTGGATTCTAAGAGGCAGATTTTTCTCTTGCAAACTTCGGAATCTGAGAATTTCCCTTCCTCGTGTCAGTTCCGAACTCAGCACCAAAATTGCGGTAATAAAACAAATCACAATGAAATATATTGGCCACCAAGAAAGAGACTTTCCAACATTACACAACATACCTCGGGGGCAAACTTGTTCTTCAAGCATGGCAAATGTGATAGTTGAGCTTTTAAAACTAATGGCAGGTGATGTAGGAATGTCTTATGAGCAATATGTGAACATGGAGACTTTTATACCCACATCAAAGGCTTGTCTGCAACAAGATAATGTGTGAGGAAATTACAAGATAATGGCACTTTCAAACATGGAAAATGCAAAGTTTTATAGCCCTCCTGCATGATGTAGGGAGCAACAGTTTTGAGCCAGAGCGGTTAATAATAACCAAAGAATAACCATAAGGGATAGGTAACCTGAAGTCCGAAACCTCATGAATAAGATAAATGTTGTGCCTGTATGTGCCATGTGCACTGATGGTGGACTTTATTTAAAAAATTATCACCTGTTTTGAAAAAGGCCATTCTGCTCCTTTGACACTAGAGCAGGTGGTCCCCAACACCTGACCTAGTGCCCACCAAGTGTTTTTAGAAAGTGCCCAGCAAGGCTTCTGGTCGGCTGCGTAGATTTTTGAAAACGTTGCTTTGGCAGCAGCTGCCACCGCAGCACAAGGATCTTCACTGTGTGAATGAAGGTCAGCTGCAACAGCTGCTTTGTGGCTGGCCCCGCCTCCTGCAGCAACCATTTTGCAGCAGCCACTTGGTGGCTGCACCCACAATGCTATGTCAGAATTCCAAAGGTGCCTGCAGGCTCCAAAAGATTGGGGAACCTCTGCCCTAAAGGGTTGCTGCCAGTCACAGAAGGCCATCATGGGCTCATGGGATCAGTGGTCTGACTTGGTATACATACTTGTGAAAAAGCTCAACCTAATTTGAGATCATCAGGCTGCAAGTCAAAATTCATACCTCTGGTGTGGCTAGGGTAGCCAGCTCCAGCCTCCAGGCTGGGAAATTCCTGGAGATTTTGGAGGGCCGATCCTGGGGAAGTGTAGAGTTTGGGAAGGGAGCTCAGCAGGAATGAGATTCCCACAGAGTCTGTCTGCTGAAGCTGCCATTTTCTCAAGGGAAACCAATCTCTGTAGTCTGGGAGATCTCCAGGCCCCACTCAGAGGTTGGCAACCCTAAGAGTAGCATTGCCAGGCTTTGCTCCTGCCCTCTAAAATGAAGACATGTGACTGGGATTGCCAGGTCCCTCTTGCCAACTGTCGTGAGATGGTGGGGGAATTACCAGGAGAAAGTGAAAGGCCCAGGCCACATCATCGGCAATGCACAGGAAGTGATGACATCATGCCAGCAACTTCTGGGTGACGCTCTGGTATTTGGGCAAAAAGTCTCTGGTAAAAATGGCTTCTGCCATAGAGTTTTGCCCAAATACAAGAGTGTCACCCAGAAGTTGCTGACGTGATGACACCACTTCCTGTGCGATGCCAACAACTTGGCCTAGGCCTTCTTCTTTCTACTAGTAAGTCCCCCCCACCAGCCAACTGATTGGAGACTGGGAGGCGAGGCCTCATGTGTACAGTGAACAGGTCAAACTTCTGTTTTCTTTAGCTCTTTTGCAACACAACCACATGTCTACCAACCAGGACGTCAGAGTGACGGATGAGAAGAACTGCCTCACTCTGACTGGATAATACCACACAACTATGGTTGCAAACTCCAGCTTGGGAAATTCATGGGGATCTGAGGGCAGACCCTGGGAAGGGTGGAGTTTGGGGAGGGCAGGGACCTCAGCAGGGTACAATGCCATAGAGTCCACCCTCGAAAGCAGCCATTTTAACTGATCTCTGTAGTCTGGAGATCAGTTGGGATAACAAGATGTCCTCCTGGAAGTTGCCAGCTTTACACACAGTCAGTGAGATTTGGCTACATGGAATCATCATTAACCACGAGGACAGAGAGCTATGCATCCCGAGTAGATTTGGAGGATGGAACCTGGGGAGGGCAGTGATGGGGGGGAGGAACCTCAGCAGGGTACAGTGCCATAAAATCCACCCTCCAAAGCAGCTGTTTTCTCCAGGGGAACTGTAGTCTTGAGATCAGTTGTGACACCAGGAGATCTCCAGGCCCTGCGCATGAAGCTGACTTCTACTGAATCAGTCCCTTGGTCCATCAAAGACATTATTGTCTACTCGGATTGGGAGCAGCTCTCCAGATTCTCAGGCAGAGCTCTTTCACATCACCTACTCCCAGATCCTTTAACTGGAGGTACTGGGGATCAAACCTGGGACCTTCTGCATGCCAAACAGATGCTCTACCACTGAGCCACTGCCTCTCCCCAAACTGCACCTACCTGAAGGCTGGCATCCCTAATCCCAAGAGTTCACTCTGGTGTCCTGTTGCATTTTAAAAACAAGGTTCCCGGCAGCAGCAGGGAGCAGGGCAGCCTCAGACACCAGAACTACACAGGGCCCGTTTTTGTGGAATCGTTCACCACACAACACACAGCCCGGGTTCGAGCCGAAAGAATTCACCAACGAAACTTCCAGCTCATCTCAAGGACCAACCGGGGCTGTGGGAAAGACCACTCCTTCACGCCGAATGCAAACAGAAGCCCGACTCTCTCCTCCGCTCAGAAATTAATGTTTAAAATATCCAACATGCTCTCGCAGGCAAATCCAGTGCCCAATTACCATAGCAATTACAAGGCCTGTTCTCTAAAACACAGCTAATGATGCCACAGGAAATGGCTTTCCTTGCTCTTGTCAAATTCGGTGACCTCCCGGCTCATCACTTCAACATAATGATTACATTTTTTCCCCAACCATTAGCAATTTATCTTCGGGAGGGCAGGGTGAGGGTAGAAGGTGCTCGGCTATGCGGTAACCCTGAAGGGGGGGGGGGGGAAACCCTGGCAGAAGTAATTTTCTTCCTTATCCTCGGCCTTATTTTATAGGAAGGGTCAGAGAACCTGTTACCGATTCTGATACCCTTATTGTGACAATCTACGGCCTGGGGAGTGAATTATCTGTACCACACGGAGTTCCACTGTTGTGTCACATTGCTGTAAAATACATCCCAGTGGCGTCCAACAATGAACCGTGCCAAGAACAGAAGCACGGACAGCTGTTAAGTCACAGCTGACTTATGGTAACCCTGCAGGCAAGAGAGGGACATAAATGGTTTGCCATTGCCTGCCTCTGCGTAGCAACCCTGGACTGACTTAATGGTCTTCCGTCCAAATACTAACCACAGCCAACCATGATTTGCTTCCAACATCTGACGAGATGGGGCTAGTCTGGTCCATCCAAGTCAAGGCAAGAGATGAACAGAGGTCATTTGTCATTGCCTGCCTCTGCACAGCAACCTTGGTCTTTCTTGGTGATCTCCCACCAAGTACTAACCAGGGCTGAACCTGCTTAGCTTCTGAGATCTGAGGAGACTGGACTAGCCTGGACTATCCAGGCCAGGGCACAACGGTTACTACTGATAGATATATTCCAGGATAGGAAGAACAGACACCATCTGAGATACCACTGTCTTCGTGTGTGCGTGTGTGTGTGTGTGTGCACCTGGAAGTCATGGCGAACTTTGGTGACTGACCCCTACTGGGTGCCTGGAGGATATTCAGAGAGGTGGCTGAATAAAGCCTGCCCCCTGCCTCCTGACTGCTGGTATTCCAAGGAGGTCTCCCATCCAAGTACTTGCCAACCTAGTCTTCCCCCAACTTAGATGGTTTTTCCTCTACCTGAAGAGTCACTTCAGTTGGAGGAAGTTACCTAGCTGGAGGAAAACTTCAAACTTAAGCCAAAAGGAAAGGCAGACCTAAATATTTTTTTAAAACCATCATATCCACTGTTACCTTCAATTATCAAAAGGTGCTGGAAGCAATAAATAAATAAAACAATTAAAAGATAGAGTATCCAGCTCAGGGTTGCCAGCCAGCAGCAACCTGCAGGAGTCTAAGGGAGACATGATGTGTGTGTGTGTGTGTGTGTTATCAGTGCAATGGCATTATGTCACTCCTAAGGAAAACCTGGAAGTGAAATCCCATCTCTCCAGGAATTGCTTGAAGTGACGCCACGCCTCTCCAGGAATCACCAGAAACTCCATGGTTACCATAGAGTTTCTGTTGATTCCTAGAGAGGCATGGCATCACTTCAGGCAATTCCTGGAAGTGACATAATGCTGTCATGCCAACAGCAACTTTTAAACTTAATTTTTCTCCTGTAGGCTGCCAGCGCAGCGGCGAGCAATGGGAGCTGGGGGTGGGAGATCTCTCGCCCGCAGTGGCTAACTAGCAACCCTAGTCTGATTTCAGTTCCTTTGGTTCCAGTGATTTTCAACTGGACCATCAGAGGGATAGTCAGGAAGCCACTTTGAGAACCTATTTTCTGTCCTTAAAGCAAGATAAAAATGCCATCTCTCATATACATAGAATCATACATAAATACACGTTTTTCTTTAGCCACAGGCTTGCCAGATTACATGAACAGAAAGAGTTTAGCAAACGGCAAATGGCTTCTTGTTGGCAGTTCAGTGGATTACCGGATGAAGGCGGGAGGGATTTCCCCAATGCCTCCTCCCACCGCTCCCTGACATCTATCTGCTAACATCAAGTAGAAGTGCTGCTCCTAGATTTTAACACTGGGTTTGGAAACAGATTAGGCAAAACGCTGAGAAGTTTTTGACAGCCCGACTCTCCAGAAAGAAATGCAAATGGAATAAAAGCATCTTGAAAGTATCTGATACTGAAGATGGTGGGGGCTGGCAGAAGTTTATCTTTAGCTTCACAACAACAGCTATACTGCATCGGTGACTCCAGATACAAAGGATCCAAGGGAAAAAAATTACTCACAAACTGTGTATGTAGTCACCAACAATTTATGGCAATCTCAGCAAGGGGCTTCCAAGGCAAGTGAGAAGCAGAGGTGGTTTGCCATGGCCTTCCTCTGCAAAGTGTCTCTTGGTGGTTGCCCATCCTAGAACCAAGCCTGCTTACAACAACCCCAGCAAGGGGCTTCCAAGGCACGAGAGAAGCAGAGGTGGTCTGCCATTGCCTTCCTCTGCAGAGTCTTCCTTGGTGGTCTCCCATTCAAATCAACTTATGGTGACCCCACCAAGTGGCTTTCAAGGCAAGTGAGAAGCAGAGGTGGTCTGCCATTGCCTTCCTCTGCAGAGTCTTCCTTGGTGGTCTCCCACCCCAAACAACTTATGGTGAACCCAGCAAAGGGCTTTCAAGGCAAGTGAAAAGTAGAGGTGGTTTGTCCCAGTCGTCTTCTGCAGAGTCTTCCTTGGAGGTCTCCCTTCCAAGTGCCGAATGGGACACAGTAGGGTAAAGAGTTGAGTGTAATCTGCCTGGAGTTGCAGTGAGGAAGGGGGAGTATAAACAAACAAACAAACAAACAAACGAAATGGAAGGGGAAGAATGTTATCATAAGCCTCAGAGTCCCCATTAGAGAGAAAAGCAGGAGATGGAACTATCAATGCGGTAATCAATGCAAGTAAAATATATCATAGAGGTGATGGCCAGATCAGAGGAAGTGGACAGAAGCTTCCTAGATCTGAATTACTTTTACAAGTTTGATTGTTAAGGCTTCTTCTTAGGGCTGCCAGCCTCCAGGTGGGGCCTGGAGATCTCCCGCTACCACAATTGATCTCCAGATGACCAAAATCAGTTCCCCTGGAGAAAATGGCTGCTTTGGAAGCTGGGCCTTAAGGCATTATACTCCACTGAGGTCCCTCCCCTCCCCAAGCTCCGCCCTCCCCAGGCTCCACCTCCAAAATCACCAGGCATTTCCCATCCCAGAGCTGGCAATCCTTCTTCTTCTACATCTGGGGTGGATTTACAGTGGGTGGCCAGGAAAAGTATTGAGTACTCGCTCTGAAAAACTATTTTTCAAAGCCCTAAAAACAGAAGGTCCAGAGCCTAGAACACCAGACAAACATTTATCTAATTCATATTCTGGTAAGGGCTGTACAAAATATTGGAACCCATACCAGCTGGGTAAATTTCCCCACTAGGGTTGCCATTGGTCTGATCATCGCATCGGGGGGTTGGGGGTCATTCTGGGAGTGGGCAGGGATGTTGCGCGATGTGCATATGTCACCCAGAAGTGACGTAGGTACTCCAGTGATTTTGGGGGTGGCACTCTGGTTTTGGGGCAAAACTCTATGGTAAAATCACCCTCAAACTATAGAGTTTTGCCCCAAAACCAGAGCACCACATACACACACGCCATCACCAATGTGCCTATGTCACTTCTGGGTGACGTCAACGCATCGCTCATGATCTTGCTGTTTGGGGGGATTTCCTCCCACCTGCCAGCTGGCTGCCGGTGGACAGGAACCCGTGAAAGTGGGGGATTCCCTGCCCCCACCCGAGGAATGGTAACCGTATCCCCCACCCTTGTGAGACAACAAGGCACCTGCCATTTTGCCACAGAAATCAAATTAAGTCCTTTAAGTCAAAAGGCCAGAGCTGGCCAAATGATAATTCCTCCGTTTTCTCTTAAGACTTCCAGATAAGGGCTGCTCACTGCAATGACCAACTAAGTAAAGGTAAAGGTTTCCCTTGCTCAGAAGCCAGTTGAATCCAACTCTAGGGGGCAGTGCTCATCTCCGTTTCCAAGCCGAAGAGCCAGCGCTGTCCAAAGACATCTCCATGGTCATGTGGCCGGCATGACTAGATGCTGAGGCACACAGAACGCTGTTACCTTCCCACCGAAGTGATACCTGTTTATCTACTTGCAATTTCATGCTTTCGAACTGCTAGGGTGGCAGGAGCTGGGACCAGAGATGGGAGCTCGACCGTCACGCGGCACTCGGGTCTCAAACTGCTGAACTACCCACCTTCTGGTCTGCAGTTCAGCATCTTAACCACTGAGCCACCGCAGCCCAATCAGTGACCAACTAGGAAACTGCATTTGCGGGCTCTAGTTTCCGTCCACCTTGCTCCACCTCCCCTCCAGCGAAAGCCGACTCTGATCCCGAGTTCTGTGCAGGCAAGGTTCAAGCTCTTGATCCCCGCTTCTTTCCCACAAGCAACGACAGCGGCATGTTACAGAGCCCAGCCGCTCTTTGGCTGCTGAACCTGTCAGGCAAACCTTCTTGTCTCCATTTTATGTCTCCTAATCAACGTAATGAGAATTTGTTCTTCCTTCTGGGGAAAATGTTAATGACTGTGTTGCAGGACCTCCCTCTCCCCTCCCAACACTGATGAACCTTTTCTTCTCTGTTCTATGGGATTTGAAAAAGAGAGAATAATAATGAAGTGGCAGGATGGGATGCTAATGAGGCAATAGAATGAATGCTCCTAGATGAGGAGGAGAGGGAAAGGAACGAAGACTGAAGACGCTCCAATCCTGATAAGACAGGAGAGACACTCAAGGGGAGGTTGTAGGGATGCCAGTGCCGCCCTGATGAAGGCAGGGGTCCCCCAGTTTTGGGTGCTCCTCTCCACAATTGGCCAGCTGGCCTGCAGGGGAGAATTGCCCCCCTCCAACAGGCAAGAAGTTGGAAATAAACATGATGTGCCTATGTCACCTGTAAGTGACGTAGGCACATCGGTGACGTTGGAGGGGACGACACTCTGGTTTTTGGGCAAAGCTCTATGGTAGAAGCTAATTCTACCATAGAGGTTTTGCCCACAAACCAGAGCATTGCCTCTGACGTGCCTACCTCACATCCAGGTGAAGTAGGCACATCATGTTTATTTCCGGCTTCTTCTCTCCCCATTTCCAGTAAGCTAACCCCCCGAAGCCACCGGCTGGCGTGATGGACCTGGCAACCCAAGGAAGTTGGGATGGTGGCTCTTTTGAAAATCTAGAGTAGGCCCGCAGCCAGGATTATTTAATTGGGGGGGGGGGCTTTAAATAAGTCAGGGGGCGCTCTGCACACACCCCTGCATGCACACACACCAAGCAAACACCACGAATACAATTTTAAAATTGGAAGTCAGCGGCCTTGGTGGGGGGGGGGGAGGTCCCGAGAGCTACAGGCCTGCTCGAGAGAATTTCAGAACATTTGATCAACTTCTTGGAATTGCCAGTTTGGGTTGCCAACTCCCAGCTGGGAAATACCAGGAGATTTTGCGGGTGAATCCTAGGGAGGTTGGGCTTGGGGAGGGGAGGGGAGGGACCTCAGCTGGGTCCAGTGCCATAGAGTCCACCTCCAAAGCAGCCATTCCCTCCAGGAGAACTGATCTCTGTCAGCTGGAGATCAGTTGTAATTCCAGAAGGTCTCCTGCTTTCACTTGGCAACCCTATTTGTTGCTGAGCTAGAGCAAGAAGCACTTTGGCAAGGGACCAGGAAGCAGGGATGCTTCCAAAATTCTCATCATCTGAATTTCTGCCACATCACGACTACATTTTCTCCCACCCTTCTTCCAGAGTGCTCTGGGAGGCATAAGTGTTTCTGTCATCCTCTATCTCAGGGGCGGGCAATTGCTTTGGCTCAGGGGCCACTTTGTGGGAGCGGAGGTTAGCGGAGGGCCTCCCCTTTTAAAATGATTGCATTCATTAGTTAACTTTGCATTGCAGAAAAGGTATAGATTGTATCATAAAAATCAATAAATATAAATTAAATAAAATAGTGGTGGTTTTATTCCATTTATTTATTGTGCTAATTTCATATCGTCTACAGCTGCAAGCACATTTAATTTTAGAATCAGTTTAATGAGACAAATGTACCCTATCACAGTTTTCTACAATTTTTTTGAAATCAGGAGTGAGATTGCTTGTTGAGATTCTCATCACAGCCTGCAAGTTAATGTCTGTTAAAGAACATCTATATTTACTCTTGTTGATCTGGCCAACTGTCTTGGTGGGCCGCAAAAAACTCTGTGGCGGGCCACATGTGGCCCGCGGGCCGCAATTTACCCACCCCTGCTCTATCTGACCCTTACAACAATCCTGAGAAGTAGATTAGGCAGATGGTGACTGAGCCGCAGCTTTATAGCTGACTAGCAGAGAAAACTGAGAGCCATGGGACAGCCTTTTAAGGCCACTGAAGTCAAAGGGTGTGATTTGGTTCAGCAGCGATTTAAGCCCCATCACCTCACATCCCAGCTCTCAAAAGGATGGAGGATTTTGGAATTCTCTTCATGTGTTCATGTGGGCAAAGTCCCCATTTCAATTTCACTTCAGGTCAAAACTAGGAGCCTTTGTTTTACTGCCATTCCATTCACTTGTGCCAAATTTTATGCGTACCCCCCCACACACACCGCCAAAAGCATGTACTCTTTGACTTCACATTGTGGTGTATCAATATGTGTGATGCATTCGTAGCATACAAATTCTGTAGAATGATGTAAAGATGGCTTTAAAAACCTAAGGGGAAACCTGTCAACAAAAAATGTGGGCAAAATGAAAAGGCTCACTGTAATGACACAAAGAAACAAAAAAGATGTTTCAGAAGGGGAGAGTAGAAACTAGGGCTGCCAAGTCAGCCCAGGGGGCGGGGGATCCCCCGCTATAGGGGTTCCCGATCCGCCGGCCGGCATTTGGCCGGCAGGGGGAACCCTGCCCCAGAAGTTGTCCGGTGAGGACAACTTCCCCCGTGTAATGACGTCACCCGGAGGTGACGTCATCATGTTGGGGGCGTTGCCCTGGCAACACCCCCAACGTGATGATGTCACCTCCGGGTGACGTCATTACGTCGCCGTGGCGCGCGCGCAAAGCGCCCGCACCAGAAGTGCTCCCAGGGGGAAAACAACTCCCCCCCACCGGTAAGTCGCCGGTACTTGGCAGCCCTAGTACAACCTCTGCTTAGGTGACTTTAGATTTGACTACTAACAAGCAGATTTGTCTTTGAGGAAGTTCTACCAAGTGGTTTCTCCACCCCCCACCCCCCAGACTGGAGACTGCCTTTGCATGGAGAAAAGGCCTTTTAACATCATCTGAGACACATTTTGTCTTTACGACCAGTTTCTCATAAAGTATCTAAATTTGCATATAGGAATAAAAGTATTCATGGACTGTTTATGTGTACAGCATTGTAATACTTGAAAAGGACACTTCTCAGCTTTACTGTGCTGTTTATTAGTATTTATTAGGTTTCCCATATGTTTGTAAGCACATGGGTTCTGTTAATCAGTAGACTTGCATGGTATAAATTGTTTTGTTAAATGGACACCGAGCTATTATTTCTACTATTTGATATTTATTTAGTTAGTAAACTGGCATATTAAAAAAGACTTGTTTGGAGTTAATTAGTTATTTTTCTACGGTGACGGTTTCTCCTTTTTCGTTTCTGAGATCCGGCAAGATCAAGCTGTGCCATGCCGCTAGGGCTGCCAAGTCAGCCCGGGGGGCGGGGGATCCCCCGCTAAAGGGGTTCCCGATCTGCCGGCCAGCATTTGGCCGGTGGGGGAAACCCCGCCCCCGAAGTCGTCCAGCCAGGACGACTTCCCCCCACGTAATGACGTCACCCGGAAGTGATGCCATCATGTTGGGGGTGTTGCCAGGGCGACGCTCTGGCAATCGCCCCAAAACTCTATGTTACCATAGAGTTTTGGGGCAATTGCCAGAGCGTCGCCCTGGCAACGTCCCCAACGTGCTGACATCACTTCCGCGTGACGTCAGCAGGCGCCCACGTCGGTGAAGCTCCCAGCCGGCAGAGGACTTCCCCCTGCCGATAAGTTAAACAGACTTGACAACCCTACATGCCACCTTCCCTCCAGCCCTGCCGGTTACTTGACCGGATTTCCAAAGTGGGACCTGTGCATGAGGAATCCTCTGTCAATCAACCGTTGGTATCTGGATTTTGTATGGAACGTCATATGGAATTGTGCGCCCATGCGTACTCTGACACAGTCTTCAGCTCCCCCTCTTTTGTGCACTGGTAAAACAAACCGCAAACAGTATTAACCACAATGGCATCACGGTTCTTTTTGTAGGGTGCCTTTCCATCCCACCTTTACTCCAAGCTCAGGGCAGCATGCATGGCTCATACCACTTCTTCTCTTCCACTTTATTCGCATAAGGGCCTTGTGCATTAGGCTAAGCTGAAAGAGGACAGCTGGCCCAAGGTTACCCAGCAAGCTTCGTGGTGCACAGGCATTTGAACTCCCACCTCTCCATTTTATTTGAACACTCTAGCCACTATGGCACACTAGCTACTTTCCAGATTTTACACACACATACCTATGGCCAATGCCAATGCTAATTAATATTCAATGCAAATGTTCCGTCGGGAGGAGATGCTTCGCTGGGGTTGAGCGCAGGCATGAATGATAAAGGGGGGGCTGGCTTCTTCCTGCCTTCTTGTTGATGGCTCCAGTGTGGTGTAGTGGTTAAGAGTAGAGGACTGTAATCTGGAGAACCAGATTTGATTCCCCACTCCTCCACATGAAGCCAGCTGGGAGACCTCGGGCCAGTCACAGTTCTCTTGGAGCTCTCTCAGCCCCACCTAGTTTGGTGAGCCAGTCTGGTGTAGTGGTTAAGTGGGCGGACTCAAATCTGGGAGAACCAGGTTTGATTCCCCACTCCTCCACTTGCACCTGGCTGGATGACCTTGGGCAAGCCATAGCTCTGTACCAGCTGTTCCCTCAAGGACAGCTTGGGAAAGAGCTCTCTCAGCCCCACCTACCTCACAGGGTGTCTGTTGTGGGGAGGGGAAGGGAAAGGAGTTTGTAAGCCACTCTGAGACTCCCTTGGGGAGTGAAGGGTGGGATATAAATCCAATCTCCTCCTCCTCCTCCTCCTACCTCACAGGGCATCTGTTGTGGGGAGAGGGAGGGAAGGCGATTGTAAGCCACTCTGAGACTCCTCTGGGTAGTGAAAAGCAGGGTATAAAAACCAGCTCTTCTCCTCCTCCTCTTCCTCCTCCTCCTCCTCCTCCATTTCATGTGGTTTTACAGCGGTTGTTCTTTTATGTATTGTAAACTGTCTCAAACATGCCTGGGGCAGAAACGAGGCATATACTCATGTATTTTTCTAATGATCTATATTATTCTTCAAACACCTGCATGCATGTGAAATGAGCTGGCCGTTTCAAAGTGCCGCGTGAGGGCCTTGTGTTGCTGAAATACATATCTGATTCCGTTCGCTTGCTCCACCTCCCTCCCCAGGTCCTCAGGACGGGTTCGAAACACACACGCGATAATGAGGTGGATCTACGGCGCTGTCTAGAGGGGTGCTTTTCTGAAACAGGAAAAAGACTTTTCCGATTCAGCCTTTCGAGTTATGGGAAATTCATTAGGGAGTTCATTAAGGCCATGCTGTCAAGGACTCGAGTTGCGGCAGTGTGGCGGGGAAGAGACAGAAAGCCCCGAGATAAGTCAATTATTTGCTACTCCAGCTCCCCCTGACTGGCTTCCACTCAGGAAGCTGCATAACAATCCCTGACAAAGGAATTCCCCTTTTAATGGCCTGCTGCATATTTTCATGCCGGTGTTGATCTCTGGACCAATCCAGTTCTGAAGGGAAGAGCATCTCCTTTTCAGCTGTACAAAAACAGAGAAGACACCAAAAAGACAGAGCTGGAGCACTTTGATGACTACTCTGTTTTGTACTGTGGTTAGGAGTGCAGACTCTGATCTGGGAGAACCAGGCTTGATTCCCCACTCCTCCACATGCAGCTGCTGGAGTGTCCTTGGGTCAGTCACAAGTTCTCTCAGAGCTGTTCTCTCAAGGGCAGTTCTCAAAAGAGCTCTCTCAGTCCCACCTACCTCACAGGGTGTCTGTTGTGGGGAGGGGATGGTGAAGGAGACTATAAGCCACTCTGAGACTGTAAGCCGCTCTGAGTGAAGGGCAGGGTATCAATCCAATCTCCTCCTCCTCCTCTTCTTCTTCTCTTCCTTCTTCTTCTCCTCCTCGTTCTTCTCCTCCTCCTCCTCTTAGTGGCACACCCCAGCTCTTGCAAATGTAGGGTAAGTTTACCAATCTTCAAGTAGGCCCTGGAGATCTCCCGGAATTGCTGCTCATTCCCAGATCTCAGAAATCACTTCACTTACAGGAGATGGCCACTTCAGAGGGTGAACTCCATGACATCACGTCCCTTGCTGAACCCCATCTTCCTCAGTTGCTGCCTCCAAATCCCCAGGAATTTCCCAAGCTGGAGTTGGCAAACCCAGATTCCCAGTCTAAATTTGAGACAACCATCCATGAACTTTGCTTGGTTCTTTTTTTCTTTTCTTTTTTTAAAATCAAAGCACGAGGGGGAAGAAGAGGTGCTGTGGGAAAACACCGAGAAAAGCTCTCCTGTACTTTTCGCTTTTTTCAGCTGATGTGACAGTGTGAAGAAATTAATATTTCAGGTACCGCGATGCTCAAGAGTTACACATAATTTACTTGGCAGGTAGCTCCCTTGTGGTAACCTGAACAGCTCGAGGAAACAGGAGGGCACGAGGGAGAGAAAACAAAGGAAAACAACCCTCTGAAATGCAGCTTTGGAGTAAACACTCCTTAAAGACGAGGATGTCACAAAACCAGAGCACCCTATCACAAGGGTACTCTGTTTTCATTTCATTTCCTCCTCCTGATCACAATTTTTCGATCTAGGAAGATGAAGGCTAGACAACACAGTGGCAGGCAGTATCATGGAGTGGTTAGAGTGCCGATCTAGGAGGACTGGGCTCAGTTCCATTTTCAGGCGTAAAACCCATGGCGTGATTTAAGGCTTCTCTCTCTTTCTCTCTTTCAAACTTGCGAAGTCCTTGTTTTCATTCAGTGATAACATGAGGCCTTTGAAGCAGACATTCTGTGGAAGTTTTTTGCCTTCCAGACTCTCAGGAGCCTTTTTCTCCTCGCAACCAAAGCACTCTTTACACCTTCTTAGACTGCCCAGTGAAGCAGTCGTTTATTGCAAAACTTACGTGGCAAAACATAAGTAACATGAGTTCCAAAACAGAGCCATTAGTGGCTCCCTGGGGCACTTTAAGGTGAAGAAACCAGTGTGGAGGGAAAGGCAGCTGCTACTTTTCCCAGCCTGCCCTGGTCACAAGGAGGAAAGGGCACAGGTGGCTCTGAGAGGCATAAACTTCCTGCTTCATCTGCTTCAATGTCCTCATGTCGCTACTCAACAACATAAAGGCTGCAGTCAGACGTGCAGTTTGATCCGGTGTGGCCCTGCTTCTAACTGATCCAGGTGTTTGTTTGTTTTTTGTAATGGAGAGTTTTGATCAGACCTCCCCCATTAACCCACTTCAATGCGCTTTCACCCCGTGGTTGATTGTTCAGCTGCAGCAACCAAGGAGTGGGGTGGTCAGGCAGGTTTTTTTAACCGTTTGTCTTTTGAGCATGCACATAAGCACTTATGGGAAGCAGTGCTTCCAACTCCTGGTAGAATGGCGGCAGCTAGTGGCCAATGGGATTGCTGGAGGAGACTGCTGGGATATGTAGTTTAGTGTGAAGGGTGTGTTTTTGAAACTGTGCTTTTGATGAAGCCAACAGTTCAAACGTTTCAAAGCCGGGGGGAGGGGGGGATACAGAGAGCCAGTCTGGTGTAGTGGTTAAGAGCATGGACTCTAATCTGGGAGAACTGGGTTTGATTCCCCACTCTTCCACATGCAGCTGCTGCAGTGACCTTGGGTCAGTCACAGTTCTCTCAGAGCTGATCTTCCAAGAGCTCTTCTCTCTGAGCTCTCTCAGCCCCACCTACTTCACAGGGTGTCTGTTGTGGGAAGACTAATAAGGGAAGGCAATTGTAAGCTGCTCTGAGACTCCGAATGAAGAGCAGAGTATAAATCCAATTTCCTCATCTTCTTCTCTTCTTCTATGTACTGCTGGCATTTTTATTTAAAAGTTTGGAGTGAAGCTGGAGTCACAGGCATCATTCTCAGACGACCTCCCTCCCTCTCTGAAAAAACTTATCTTTCCAATTAACCCCTTCCCCACCCCATGGCTGGAAAGCACAGAAAAAGTACACAAGTGTCTTTCTTTGGAAGTTTTAAAAAAAAGAAAACAGTTTTGAGAAGCTCCTCTGTTTCTGTGTGTATGTGTGAGAGGAGAGAGACAGAGAGAGACTGAGAGAAAGAGATGGGAATATGCAGTTATGCACACCAAGCTAACTATCTTGGGGGAGGGGGGAGCCCCAAATCAGAAGGGAACATTCAGACTTCTCAAGCGGCTTGAGAGCATGACAGATTGATCAGACATCTGGAAATGTGGGGTGAAACTGCACGCACCAGCAAGGACTGGAGTTTCCCATGTGCCAAATAATTGCAGCTCAAAGACAGGTGAGAATGGAATGCCCATGACTGGGGAACAGAAGACAGATGTTGCTGTCTGGACATGCATTTTAAATCCGGAAGGGAACAGCAACGACACCAGATCAAACAGCACATCTGACTGCAGCCAAGGACTTTGTAATGTGTAAACAGACATTTGCTGTGACTAGGATGACCCAGGCTGGCCTGATCTCATCAGATCTCAGAAACAAAGCAGGGTTAGCTCTGGTTACTATTTGGATAGGAGACCACCAAGGAACTCCAGCGTGCCATTCTCTTGCCTTGAAACCCAGTTTAGCTCACCATAACTTGGTTACAACTTGATGGCACTTAATTAGACACGGGTCATTTCGTAGAAAAAGAGGTGCAGGAGCTCATCTGCATAACTCATTTGCATATGCCACACCCCCTAACATACCGGAAGTGTGTCAGAAGGCAACACCCACCCCTCAGGCTCCACTCCACAGGTGAGCGAAACTGACCTGCTCTTCCTCCATTCCCTTCCCCATCCAATACTTTGTGCAATAAAAATAAGCGTAAAGAACACACCCTCATTCTCTTCCTGCTCCCTTGAAACCACCAGGTTTCAAGTAGAGTTGAGATACCCAGGACATGTGCACCACCCATCCCTTTCCCTTCCCCTCCCCACAACAAGACACCCTGTGAGGTAGGTGGGACTGAGAGAGGTCTTTTGAGAACTGCTCATGAGAGATCAGCTCTGAGAGAACTTGTGACTGGCCCAAGGTCACACCAGCAGCTGCATGTGGAGGAGTGGGGAATCAAACCCGGTTCTCCCAGATTAGAGTCCAACTCCTGATCACTACACCAAACTGATGGGGTGGAAGCTGCTGAAGGGTTGGTGAAATTTCTCCAGTACTTATGTGCCATGTGCCCAGATAAAAAATGGTATACTTAGGAAATTTATATGCCACCTTGAGCAAGTCTCTGGAAAAGCAGCACACAGTCATAAAAGGAACAATGATAAAATTATCAATGTTAAAACAAAACATTAAAAACAATAAAGACCCTAGCAGCCGAGGAGGGGACAGGGCTTGGTCATGTGCCCACACCCTGGGCTCCTCACTCCCGGAGCTGCGCTCCTGTGCGCTCCCGCTCCAACGGACCCCTGATTAGACACCCTGACTGGATGGCCCAATCTCATCAGATCTTGGAAGCAAAGCCAGGTTGACCCTGCTTAGTAATTAGATGGGAGACCACCAAGGAAGCCCAGGGTTGCTCCACAGAGGCAGGCAATTGCAAACTACCTCAGTTTGTCTCTTGCCTTGAAAACCCTATTGGGTCGCCAGAGGTTGGCTGCAACTTGAGGGCACTTTACAACACTAAAGAGGCTCTCAGTTTTTGTCCCCATGGTGCCTGCATGTTGTTCTGCACAAAATTTGGAAATAAAAAAAGAAACAGTGATTACAGAATTCTCATCATACAGTCATTGAATCATAGAGTTGGAAGGGAGCTCCTGGGTCATCTAGTCCAACCCCCTGCACAATGCCGGAAATTCACAAATACCTCCCCCTTCACACCCCCAGTGACCCCTGTTCCACTCCCAGAAGATGACAAAAAACCTCCAGGATCTCCAGCCAAGCTGGCCTGGAGAAAAACTGCTTCCTGACCCCAAAGTGGCAATCAGCATTTCCCTGGGCATGTACGAAAGGGCCACAAGAACTAAGCACTGAGGCAACCCTTCCAGCCCTCCCTCTCCTGATCTGCCTTAGTTCACAGAATCCACATTGCTGTCAATGCATCAATTCCCCTTGGAAACAAGTCTATTGGCAGTAGCATCCTAAGGACCCTCTCCTGGGAAGAAGTCCCATTCTGAGTAGACCCACTGAGGACTGCTACCTTTAGAACTCCAAAAGCCCGGGAGAAACCTGTGCTCAAAATGGCAGAAGCAGAACCTTCATTCATCCTCCATGACTCCCCCAGCCTCCTCTGTAATTACAGGGCTCTCCAAATCTGCAAATTTCATCAACGCGCCCCTGTTGATGTGTGAAGCTTCAAATCTGCTCAACGTTATTTTGTCATATTACTTGCAAAACAAAAAGCTTGACATGCTGGTAAGGTTTTTTTTTTTCCAAAGCTGAGATGATGCATTGAAATTGGCTGCACACCAAAAAAAAGCCGTGACTGAGCAGGTTTCAGGAAAGTGAACTGCTAGTTAACCTGTTTAGCAACTCTCAAAGCACCATGTCTTGACTTAATTGACGGTCTGTACATAACAACTCTTTCCACAAAGCACAAGCTCTTTCCAATGGAAAGGAAAAGGCAGTCTTTTCTTTGAGCTGAGAAAGAGAGGACCACAGGTAGCCCATGGATTGTGGAGACATGTCGGGGTGGGAGGAGGTTAGCAGCAGCTTTACATTTGGGCTAGTCTCTAGAGAGTAGGGATGCCAGCCTCCAGGTGGGGCCTGGGAATCCCTTGGAAGTACAGCTCATCTCCAGACTATAGCAATCAATTCCCCCAGAGAAAATGGATGCTTCGGAGGGTGGACTCTATGGCATTGTTCCCCATCGAGATCCCTGTCCTCCCAGGCTCCATCCCCAAATCTCCAGGAATTTTCTAAGCTGGATCTGGCATCTCTTCCCCCATCCCCTACTGGAGGCTGGGGAGGACCTGGCAACCCTGCTAGAGAGCCAGTGTGGTGTAGTGGTCAAGAGGGTCAACCTAGAATTTGGGAAACCTGGGTTCAAATCCCCAGTCATGCCATAGAAGCTTGCTGGGTGACCTTGGGCCGGTCACTTTCCCTCTGCCTAACCTATCCCACAGGATGTTTGTGAGTTTAAAATGAAGGAGACAAAAAATATGTAATTCTCTTTGGGCCCCCACTGGGAAGAAAGGTGGGGTCTAAAGGAATTAAACTGGCCAGTTTGGTGTAGTGGTTAGGAGCATGGACTCTAATCTGGGAGAACCGGGTTTGATTCCCCACTCCTCCATATGCAGTTGTGGGTGTGACCTTGAGTCAGTTACAAGTTCTTTCAGAGCTGTTCTCTCAAGGGCAGTTCTTGAGAGAGCTCTCTCAGCCCCACCTACCTCACAGGGTGTCTGTTGTGGGGAGGGGAAGGGAAAGGGATCGTAAGCCACTCTGAGACTCCTTTCGGTAGTGAAAGGTGGGGTATAAATCCAATCTCTCCTCTTCTTCTCTCTCTAAACATGCAGTTTGCTCTTTAGACTCTGGACAAACTTCTGTCTGATATCCGCTGAACTGTCATGGCTTGCCCCAGAGACCTGAAAATGGTAGTTTTGTAAATGTCCTTCTAGACATCTCTTCCCTAGAACTACAGTTCCCTGCAGACTAAGACTGGTTCTTTTATTCTCGTGTGGGCATTTGAATGTGCTTGTTTATTGTCCTGACTGTAGGTCAAATCATATCGACGAGACAGACAGAAACATCAAGTTTTGTACTCCATCCAGCAAATATACTGCCTTATAAAGCCAAAACCCTGCAGGCATCAGGAAATGTAATAGGCAATTATTCTTACAACAGCCAACAACCCGACTAGCTCTTCCCATAAAAGAGTCTTACGGTGCCACCCCAAGCAGAGTTATCCTCCTTCTAATGCCACGGAATCAATGGGTTTCGAAAAGGTATAACTCTGCTTAGGAGCGCCCTGTGAGACTTGCAGTTATAAAGACACCTTCTACGTTACGGAACATTCAGCATCTGCAAACAAAATTTAGAGACGGGCAAAATGCCCCCCCCCCATCTCAGGTCGCGACCACATGCACAATTTGCCCCGACATAGGCACGAATGCTGGGCGGATTAAAGGAGCACGATCAGATGCCAACATCTGGGAAGTGCCCCACAGCCGTCGGCAACCCATTTTGCTCCGCCGCACAAGCGGAATAAAATAAACACCTTGGAAAGTCCTGTAGCAAACGGGTTGCTACGGGCCACAGATGGAATTCCCTGTGTCTGATCACCCCAGCGTGCTCCCATGGCGTCAGGATAGTCTAATCAGGCTATCCTGACTCTGTGCCATTGTTGTTTCCCCGCCACAGTATGAGCATGAGCGCACACCCCCACACATTCCATAGGGAGACCTCAGTGTGGAGGTGCAATTCAGTGATTCCTCATGTAAGCGCATCGGGAACAAACGTTTTTTTTTTAAAAAACCAACTCACCTGCAGTTGCGTCTGATCATGAGTGACGGGCTATGCCTGCATCTACAAAAGTCCGTATGATCACACAATGGTGGGTCAACTCACGCTGGAGGAAATAGCCTCACTCCCCCCCCCCCCCCAGCTTTATCTCACGCGTCTGACAGCCACCTCAGTTTGGAAGGAGTCTGGTCTTTCTGAGCTTTTTCCAGAGAATTCTCAGAAAAGACTCGGGCTTTTGAAAAAGAATTCTCTGAACGTTAGGAATGATGGCGCTCGTCTACAGACTAAAGTTTTCACCAGTTCCCCTGGTGAAAACGGATCCTTTGGAGGGTGGACCGTATGGCTTTGTACCTGACTGAGGTCCCTGTTCTCATGAGGCTCCACCCCCAAATATCCAGGAGTTTTCCAGCCTGGAGCTGGCAACCTGAAGCCCCCGTCCCCTGCTGGTGGCCAGGGGGGACCTGGAAACCCTACCCAGAGGTGCTCCTTAGTTTTCTCCCTCTTTCCTATGACTTGTATTGTGAAGGATGGGAGGACCCAAACAACTGGCAGAGTGGGATGGGGCCATCATGAACAAATCACAAGTTGAGTCAAACTTCTGAGCTCCTAACTGGCACAGATCTCCCTGAACTGGGAGATGTCATCTGCAGGCTGTGTGCAAGGAGTAGCCCGACAAACAGGGTCACCGGCAGTCGGGTTGCCAACCTCCAGGCAGTGGCTGCAGAACAACACCTGCTGTTACAACGGATCCCCAGGCGAGAGAGATCAGTTTGACTTGGAGAAAAGAGATCCGTTTGCCACCTGGTGGTGCCTCACGCAAAAAGAGCTGGAACTTCTGGCTGCCAGACAATCTTAGGATCTCCTGGCTATACTAAACCCACCGCCGTATGATAATAATTATTATTATTTGGAGAAAATAGCTGCTTTGCAAAGTGGACTCGATGGCATTATATCCCACTGAAGTCCCTCCCCTCCCCAGGCTCCACCTCCAAAATTTCCAGGTGATTCCCAACCCAGAGTTGGCAACCAAAGAGCCCATCAAGGGGTTGGCTCCTTGTTTGCCACTGGCAGGGAGTGAGCTGAGCTGGCAAAGCTTTGAGCATCCCTGTTTTCCTTGCCATTCAATAGCTTCTACTCAACTACACGGCCTGTTGGGTCCTAGAAGTGCTCAACGGAATGCTTCATTCCAGCAATGTCACTCACATTTATAAATACTTGATTTGGTAGAGATATTTGTCCAGCGAGACACGCTTGGCTGCGCAACGAGCAAGGTGTTATTTTCTCCCGAAGTTCTTTCTCAGCTCAGAATGTGAAGGTGAATATTAGGAAAGAGCCGATCTCATACCTTCTAATCGCTGCCAAAACATCTATAGCTGCCAACTGGAAATGCCCAAATGCACCTACGCTTCATATAGGGCAACGTACGGTATGGGATACCTATATAATGGAAAGAATTATGTATAGCAGGGGTGGGCAAATAGCGGCCCGGGGGCCACATGCGGCCCACCACAGAGTTTTTTGCGGCCCGCCAAGACAGTCGGCTACGTGGTTTCTCAACAATCAATCTCCTGATTTCAAAAAAATTGTAGAAAAGTGTGATAGGGTACATTTCTTGCAGCTATAGATGATATGAAATTAGCACAATAAAAAAATTGAATAAAACGACCACTATTTTATTTAATTTATTGATTTTTATGATACAATTTATACCTTTTCTGCAATGCAAAGTTAACTAATGAATGCAATCATTTTAAAAGGTGCGGCCCTCCGCTAACCTCCGCTCCCACAAAGTGGCCCCCGAGCCAAAACAATTGCCCACCCCTGATGTATAGGGTGAATCAGTGTGATGATAATCCTCCTTCCTCGAATTTTGTAGACGTGTGGCCAATAATGCTGACCTATTTGCTGCAGATAGGAGCGGTTTTTTAAAAAAATCAAAGTCCTTAACTGAAATGCAAGATTAAGGATGTTTATAGGCTGCAAGATCCAATGTTTGGTATTGCTTATTGGCTTTCTGTCTCAATCGTCTTTGTTGTTTGTTGGCCGGGGGGAGGGGGGGTTGTAGTGTGTTTCGTGTTTGTGTATTTGTTGGTTGCACTAAATACAAATTGTCAAATGAAATTCTTTTTTAAAAAAGAATGTGAAGAGAGATCTGGCGCACTTGTAGTTCAAGTTGAGCAGCCCAAGCACCAAAAGCCGGCTGTTCTGTCCTGGCTCCAAACGTCCTCTGGCTCTTGATTTGTGTAGTTGACTTCACCAGGAAACCTGGCCAAGCAGTCTATTTGTTGGGTGGGCATCTTCTCTTCGTTATATGTGGCTGTTGGCACCCATCCAGGCCTCAAAACCTTTCCTTGGTCCCAGGTAAGGTTGCCAGCCTTCAGGTGGGGCCTGGAGATCTCCTGCTTTTACAACTGAGCTACAGCTGACAGAAATCAGCTCCTCCAGAGAAAATGGCTGCTTTGAAGGGTGGACTTTATGGCATTGGACCGTGCTGAGGCCCCTCCCCTCCCCAAACCCCGCCCTCTCCCGGATCCACCTCCAAAGTCTCCAGGTATTTTCCAACCCAGACCTGGCAACCCTAGTTCCAGGCATGTGTGTCCGTGCTGACATGAACAGCAGAATTTCCCTAGAGGCCAGAACAAGTGGCAACAAACCGGGGCAGGCTCTATCAATTACATTTTGGTTCCACCCTTCCTCTATGAAACTCAAGGCAATGTAAAAGGCTCACCCCCCCCCCCTCCATTTGATCCTTGCATCCCTGGGTTAGACTGAGAGACAGTGACTAGTTCAAGGTCACCCCAGGGAGTTTAATGGCTGTGTGGATCTGAAGCCACATCCCAAAGCTAGTGTGATATAGCGGCTGTCCCATTCCTGGAGGTCCGGGACTGGACCCCCCCGTCCCTCTTCCGCGAGTCCGTCCCACACTCACTGCCAGCAGCTTCGATGGCAGCCCCAGGGCCCCACCTGAAGAAGCCCTGCAGAAGCCTGGTGTTGCCGGCGACGATCCCCAGGAGTGACCACGGGCCTGCCGCAGTGCTCCCTTTGCAGTGCCGGGGGAGGCTTGGCAGGCGAGCAGAGAAGACAGCCTCGGTCGGAGCCGGGAGGAGCTCGTCTGGGCGCAGAGGGCTCAGAACAGGGGAGAGGAGGTGCGAGGCGGCGCTTCCAGGACAGGGACGGTTGGGAGGAGTCGGGCCACCGAGACTAGCTCGGCGTTCCCGATGATAAACGGGGGCATGGCTGGAACAAGGGGAGAGGGAAGTGGAGACAAGGGGTGGTCCTGGAGCAGTGGAGGAAATAAGGGTCTTCGAGTGGCCGGGGCCGGGGAGGAGAAGCTGGAGGTGTAGGACGGAGGCTTGGAGGTGGCAGAGGGTGCAGTAAACCCCCGCCCCAGCCAGTCTGAGGCCCTTGGTCACAGAGAGACCTCCCAAACTCCTCCAGGACCGATCCAGCATCGACGCACAGGACGACCACAGGTGGCGCCCCCATAGGGAAGGAGGCGGGGCATGACAGCGGCTAGCGTGTCTGACTGGGATCTGAGAGACCTGGGTTCAGATCCTCACATTGCCATGGAAGCTTGCTGGGTGATCTTGGGCCAGTCACACTCTCTCAGCCTAACCTACTTCACAGGGTTGTTGTGAGGATAAAATGGAGGAGAGGAGGAGGACGTAAGTGGCTTTGGGTCCCCACTGAGGAGGAAGGCGAGGCACAAATGAAGTAGATAAATAAACATAACTCAGTGAGTGGTAGAACAAAGTCTGAGTCCAGTGGCACCTTTAAGACCAACAAAGTTTTAATTCTGGGTATCAGCTTTTGTGCACACACACTGAAGAAGTATCTGAAGAAATGTGCATGCATGCAAAAGATTATACCCAGAATTGAACTTTGTTGGACTTACAGGTGCCCCTGGATTCAAACTTTGTTCTGCTGCTTCAGACCAACCCAGCTACCTAACTGAATAAACTATTGATCCTAACTAAATCATAAGTACATCGTTGTGGCTACACCACACTGTCCTATATCATAGAATCATAGAGTTGAAAGGGACCTCCAGGGTCATCTACTCCAACCCCCTGCACAATGCAGGGAATTCACAAATACCTTCCCCTCCACACCCCCAGTGACCCCTGTTCCATGCCCAGTAGATGCAATCAAATAACATTATTACAGATGTGTTACTATTAGAAGATTATGGTTATTATTCTGCTACAATGTTATCATAAATATGTGCACAGGTTTGCACCAATGTTACGAGCTGGGCATGAACTCTCGGAAAACAGCTGAGACTTTCCCGAATGCTCGCCAAGGAAACCTGTAACTCTTGAGCCAGTTCTGAACCGAGCCGAGCACAGCTTCTGCATCGCTGCTTTCCCCCAACTCTAGACTATCCCGCTTCCTTTAGAAGAATTTAAAAAGTCCTCATCCAGCTGTTGTGGTTAATTTTTAAAGCTAAGCACTCCTTAAAGTAGTTTGGGAGGTCAGGGTCTCCAAGGGCACGTCTGGAGGCACTCGCTACCTCTGCATAAATTAAAAGCTAATTGGAAGCTGTAGGGTACAGTAGCAAAGGCCTTCAGGCATACAGGCCTTGGAAAGCTCGTATAAAGAGCCATTTCCAAGCTCATAATTATAGCAGGCACTTAAAATAACATTTGCATTTTAAATTTAATCTCTGTTACCTGAGAAAATTAAAAAATCATTCCCTGCCCATTATTGTTGTCCAGTAATGCCCTTCATTAAAAAAACGACAGATCTGGAACGGATTAAGATGATGTTCACCAGAGCTTTTTTTCCTTTTCCTTTTCCTGAAAGAGATCAAGGTCTTCCCAAAATAATGGGCAGAAGCAACCCGTTACAGTCAGCCCAAGGGTGAATTCTGAGGACTGGGAACTACCCAGGAGGAACTGATGGACTTAAAAGAGTGTAATTCTGTTCAGGAAGGCAGTATTAGATGCTTACAAGAGGGAAGGAGGCATGGTGTGGCCCAGTCTCATCAGATCTCGGAAGCTAAGCAGGGTAGGCACTTGGATGGGAGACCAACAAGGACGTTCTCAGCAGAGGAAGGCAATGGCAAGCCACTTCTACTTCTCACTTGCCTTGAAAGCCCTTTGCTGGGGTCACCATAAGTTGGTTGTAACTTGATAGCACATACATGCATATTAGTGGCTTACAGTGGCCTTGAGTGCATAACCCCTCTGCACATTCACTCAATGAATCAAATTAAATTATTCAAGAGGGCTTTTCTGTGCAGGGTTCTGCACTGCACAAAAGACGCCACCAAGCTTCTTGGATAAATTATTGGGGACTGTGGTCTGTACTGTCTCTAGCTTGCTGTGGGTTAGATCCTACTGTGTAATTTTGCATCATTTGATGTGTTATGTTAAGACCTGTGCCTTGCCTCAGATCTGTTCTTAGGCTTCTGGCTGGTTCTCAGTCTAAATCCTATTTCATTGTTTATTGACTGTCCCATCTTGTTGATGGGATTGGATTTGCTCCGCGTAAGCCACCTTGATTCCCAATGAGAAAGGTGGCCTATAAATAACATAAAATGAATGAATGAATGAATAAATGAACGCATGGGGAGGGGAAACAGGCACAAGCACCCTGGCTCCATCCCTTGCCTCTGCGCCACTGCTGGCTTCTCTTCACTGTGCCTGCGCATGGAGCAAGTGTGGACGTGTACGCTCTCACCCTGTGATCAGGGATGCTGATTTCTCAACATTCCCTGATCACGGTGTGGTCGTCTGCCTGCTCCCTCCACATGTAGGCAGAGTGCTGATGAGATGGTAAACGTGCAAAGGTGGCGCCATTGCATGCAGGCTGCCCCTCTCCATGCACTGAGACTCAACCAATGGAAGAGAAGGAGAAGAGGAGATTGGATTTGTACCCTGCTCTTCACTACCCAAGGGAGTCTCAGAGTGGCTTACAGTCTCCTTTCCCTTCCCCTCCCCACAACAGACACCCTGTGAGGAAGGTGGGGCTGAGAGAGCTCTGACAGAAACCACTCTTTTTCAAGAACAGCTCTGACAGAACTATGGCTTGCCCAAGATCATCCAGCAGCTGCAAGTGGAGGAGTGGGGAATCAAACCCGGTTCTCCCAGATTAGAGTCAGCGCACTTAACCACTACACCAAAATGGAAAGGTCATGTGCTCTGGACTTCTCTTGCGGTGTCCCTGTTCAGTGGGAGGGGCAGTTGTCTGCAGACATCAGCGGCGGTTCTCAACCTTTTTGGTATGGTGGCCCACAAGTCCAAATTGACTTGGTATGGTGATCTTCCCAGGGTTAGCCCAAGGCTTTTTGGCACCCTAGGCCAGCCTGTGCCCTGCGCTCTCACCCAGTTTGGTGTTCCATTTCCTACAGTGGCTACTAACCCAGACACCTTTGAGAAACCAACAAGCATCTCACAAAGGCTGCAGCTGTCGTGGGCCAGCTTGACCACCACATGCAGCCAGCTCTGAACCAGCTAAAGTTAGTGAATTAGAGATTCCGAAGCCTCAAGATTCATGGCCGACTGCTGACCGTGACCCACCCATGCCTAGCTCTGAAGCAGCCAAGGAAAGTAGCCCACCAGGCTCCCCCCCCCCCCGGTTAATTAAACAGTGAAGGGAAAAGCTCCAGCAAGACTTAAGGACACACAGACAAAGTGCTCGCCTCCTGGCTCAGTGCCAGCTGCTTAATGATAGCAGTTCTGAGCAATGCTCCCTCTAAGCTGTGGAGTCTTGTGAGCAAAAATTCTACTTTGTGAGCTACTGGGCATTAAAGCTGTGAGTGAGCAATTTGGCTACTGCATAAATTAGTTTACTCTGGAGCCCTCCTTCCTGAGCTAAGACAAAAATGTGCGAGCCAAAGGCTAAAAAAAACTGTGAGCTAGCTCACACCAACTCAGCTTAGAGGGAAAACTGGTTCTGAGTAAGTGCAGGAGCACCTGTGAGCAGATAGCAATACACCAGGCTCACTAAGGAATGCCTATATAAACCAGACCTGGGGAACTATAGATTGTGGAAGCAACATCTCACAACCATATGAACTTTGGAACGATGACTCTGGGCTCTGCCTGCCTCCTGTGACCTTAGGACTGACCCTTGACTCTGCTTTTTGGACCTGCCTCAACCTTGCTGATCAATGAGAGCCAGTTTGGTGTAGTGGTTAAGTGTGCGGACTCTAATCTGGAAGAACCGGGTTTGATTCCCCACTCCTCCACTTGCACCTGGCTGGATGACCTTGGGCAAGCCATAGCTCTGTACCAGCAGTTCTCTCAAGGACAGTTATTTCAGAGCTCTCTCAGCCCCACCTACCTCACAGGGTGTCTGTTGTGGGGAGGGGAAGGGAAAGGAGTTTGTAAGCCGCTCTGAGACTCCAAGTGAGCGAAGGGCGGGATATAAATCCAATCTCTTCTCTTCTTCTTCTCTCTCTTCAATGACCCTGGTCCGCCTTGACTCTGCTTTCCTGAACAACCTATGAACTCTGACTGCTGCTAAGCCGGTATCTGATCTTTGTATTCCAGGACAGCAGCTTCCCACGACGAGCCCCCAAGCAAGTGGCATTCTGGAATATACAGCCTTTGCCTCTAATCCTCTTTAAGATTCTTACATACTCACTCTAATGACCATCAGGACACGTTTTACTTGAGCAACATGTATATGCGGTGAAGAAGAAGAAATACCAACTCACGCATGGGATTGAAGATACTGTTTCTAGGATCCGATCTTGGTTTCCCAAATACAAAAGAGAGCAGTGGAAAGGGCAGGGATGGCTATTAGGGAGGACTGGACCATAAACAGCCCCACAGCTACAGTGGGGCATTTCGGGGCCAGCCCCCCCCCCCTTGATTTCCCATCCAGCCGGTTTATTTTATTTTTTTTGTGTGCCATGTCTGTGCCAAACCAAGTCGTTGCCCTGCCCTGCCTGCCGGCACCCCCCCCCCCCCAAAATAGCTTTTCAAAAACTTTCACTCTCTCATTGCTCCTGACACATCCTGGGTGGGGGATGTGTGGGGTGCCCCTCAATTTATTTAAATGCCCCCCAAAGTATAACGACCTGGCTACAGGACTGACCGCAAATCCACTTTCAGAGACTTTGAGTCAGAGTGTGACAGAGGGTTGCGATCCGTTTTTGAAACACCTTCCAGTCTGTTTTGGCAGTCGTCGTGAAGGAGAAACAAGGAACAAAAGGCTGCCCCCTCGAGAATGAGGGCAGAAAATGTGGGTCTCACTCAGAGTTGGCTTTATGGGGTGGAAACTGGCCAGATCGTACAAGCGGCAAGAAATATGCACGCTTGTTTTTAAATTGTTTCAGAGGGTGATCAAGTAGAACAGTAAGTTTTGAGTCCAGCAGCACCTTCGGGACCAATAAGATCTTTTGAGAGTCCACGCTCCCTTCGTCAGATGTTTTTAAAGGGCACTAATTCCGCTTCGGAGAGAGCTAATAAATGTGAACAAAACTGCGTGAAATGATCTGGAAACTCTAACATTTAGGCTCGGGGGCCTTTAAAGATAGCTCTTTAAAACAATTCAAGCCACACATTCTGATGGCTTTAAAGTGAAATCACACCCTTTTGTGGAAGACTGCTTTAGCAATAGATTATCAGGTTTAATAGGTAAATGGAACCTCCATGTTCAGAAGCAGCAAATCCAGTTTGCGGGGGCAGAGAATGCCCAAATACTCTGAATGTGGGCTTCCTAGAAGGCTAATGCAATTTTGGGGTATATCAGCAGAGGCATGACATCCAAATCACAAGATGTCATAGCCCCGCTGTACACTGCATAGTGCAGTTCTGGAGGCCTCACTTCAAAAAGGATGTGGACAGAATGGAGTGGGTGCAGAGGAGAGTGACAAGGATGCTCAAGCCCTATGGAGACCAAGCCCTATGAGGAATGGCTGAGGGACGTGGGAACGTTCAGTCTGGTGGAGAGGAGGTTGAGGGGGGCATGCTTGCTCTCTTTGAGTATTTGAAGGTCTGTCAGAGGAGGGCAGGGAGCTGTTCCTGTTGGCAGCAAAGGATAGGACTCATGATGGTGGGTTTAAGAAGAAGAGAAGAGATTGGATTTATACCCCGCCCTTCACTACCCGAAGGAGTCTCAGAGCGGCTTACAATCTCCTGTCCCTTCCCCTCCCCACAACAGACACCCTGGGAGGTCGGTGGGGCTGAGAGAGCTCTGACAGAAACTGCTCTTTTTCAAGAACAGCTGTGCCAGAACTATGGCTTGCCCAAGGTCATCCAGCAGGTGCAAGTGGAGGAGCGGGGAACCAAACCTGGTTCTCCCAGATTAGAGTCCATGCACTTAACCACTACACCAAACTGGCTCCCTTAAATTAAGGGCGGGAAGGTACCAGCTGTATCTTAGGAGAAACTTTTTTACAGTCAGAGTTGTGCAACAGTGGAATCAGCTGGCTGGGAGGTGGTGAGCTCCCCCTTCCTGGCAGTCTTCAAGCAGCGGCTGGACCAACACTTGTCAGGGATGCTTTAGGCTGATCCTGCATTGAGTAGGAGGTTAGACTAGATGGCACCTTCCAACTCCACGATTCTATGATCTAGCTAGTCATTGTGGAAAACAGGATGCTGGACTAGACAGACAAGTGGTCTGATCCAGCAGGGCTCTTCTTATGTTCTTGTTAAAACCTTTTTGAAGTGATACATATTTTCAGCCTTAAGCTGCCATAAGAATTTGCACGCCAAGGGAGAAGCTGGCAAAAGGAGGGGGCAGGTGGAGCCCCACTGCAGCACCATGAAAGGAGAGACTGCGATACGGGTTTAGGAATCCGGTGTAATCTGGCCGCCTGTCTCAAGACATTGCAGAGGGGATAGAAGCCAAATTCACATCCAGCCACATCCTATTACCTCGCTCGTCCTTTGATGTGGCACAGCGGAGCGTAACAGTGAACATGACAGTTTTAGGAATTTACAGGAGAGCCTTTTCCCTTCCTGGAACTGATCGGAGGCAACAGTCAGAGAAGTTCTTTGGGGACCACGCGGGAGATGAACTATCAAAATGCCACGGCACTGGTTTCCGCTGCGAAGCAGTTGATGACTTGGAAACCAGAAGCCGGGGAACAAAGACGCGAGAGCCACCAGTGAAGCTGTGACAAAGATCCGCAGCTCTGAGGAAGAGTCCATGAAGTCCCTGGCATCTCCAGTTAAAAGGACTGCAGCTTCAAAGGGTTTGGGGGGGACCCTGCCTTGGAGACTGGCCATTGTATGAAACAGGAGGTGTAGAGTCGCCAGCCTCCAGGTGGGGCCTGGAGATCTCCCGCTTTTACAACTGATCTCCAGCTGACAGCTCCCCTGGAGAAAATGGCTGCGTTGAAGGGTGGACTCTATGGCATTGGACCATGCTGAGACCCCTCCCCTCCCCAAACCCCACCCTCTCCTGGATCCACCCCCAAAGTCTCCAGGTATTTTCCAACCCAGAGTTGGCCACCCTACAGAGGTGGAACTGGATAAGGGTTGGGAAACACCAGGAAACTTGGGGGGTGGAGCCTGAGGAAGGCGGGGTTTGGGGAGGGGAGGGACTTCTGTGGGCTATAATGCCACAGAGTCCACCTTCCAGAGTGGCCGTTTTCTCCAAGGTTACCAGGAAATCAGTTGTCATAGTGGGAGATCTCCAGCCACCACCTACAAGTCGACAACCCTAGTCACTTGTGTGATGCTTCATCTGAGGAAACAGGGCTTGTCTGATGTCTGTGGAGTGAGGGTCTTTTTTGGTTCTCCAGGATATTTCCCCATGATCTTAAATACACCAGGAAAGGGGAGGGAGCCAAGAGGCAGAGGTGGACTGGGAATCTGTGACGCTCTGCCTGGCTTTTTGCTTGTTTATATCAGACTTTTCCCCCAGTTGGGACTCAAAGAGGCCTAGAACATCAGTCTCCCCTCCCTTTTTTCTCACAACAACCCTGTACGTTAGGCCAGGCTGAGCATTTGTGATGGGCCCAAGGTCACCCGGCGAGCTTCTGCAGTAGAAGTGGAGATCTGAACTTGGTTCACCCAGGGTCCTAGTCTGCCACACTATCCACTTCACCATGCTGGCTCTCACACTGATTTCGGCATAGGATCCCAGAGTCGACAAACCCCAACAAGGTAAGGGTCAAAAGACAGAGAATAGCTTGAGAAGCTCCACATATCCAGTAAGGCTTTTTTTGGGGGGGGGGGGGCGTATTTACGAACAGCGTTGTCCTCTCTCTGGCCAGAGCACCCAGCAAGCCAGTGCTGAAATGGGATTCCGAAAGTCATCTGAAACATTTATTTCACCTGCCTGCTGTACGAAGTCCCATGGGTCTAAAGTAGCCTAGCCGATCCTTGGCAAAGTGCCAAGTGCTTCTAATACTTCTTCACTCGAAGAGTCATTGACACATGAAAATTCACTGCCGCAAAAAGTGGTGGCGGCTACAAGCATAGACAGCTTCAAGAGGGGACTGACTAAACGTATGGAGCAGAGGTCCATCAGTGGCTATTAGCCGCAATGGACAGATGGAAACACTGTCTGTGGCAGTGATGCTCTGTATTCTTGGTGCTTGGTGGGCAACAGTGGGAGGGCTTCTGGAGTTCTGGTGAAGCTCCTGAGGGCACCTGGTATTTTTGACCACTGTGTGACACAGAGTGTTGGACTGGATGGGCCATTGGCCTGATCCAGCGTGGCTTCTCTTATGTTCTTACTATGCATTAAGTGATCATGAACACTCCTGTAGGGTTCTTAGCACTGGTATGTTTGGAAATCATAGTTCCATAGGAGCTCCCGACAACCTGCAGATGGCCTCAGATTCCAATAAGATACAGTTATAACTACCCAGATTTCCTGGTTTTGTTGCCTTTTCAGAGGATACCAATCCTGAGAGAATAATTTGTTAAAGCTGATAGTACATCTTTATAGGATCCAATAAAGGGTTAATACCTCAAGTTTTTTTTTAAGTATGGCAGATCTACAGTGTCTTATGGCTGTCAACCAGCTTTAGTGGTAGATGAATGCAGATCACATGCAGATGGGGACATGGTTGCCATCCTCCAGGCAGGGACTGGAGATCTCCAGGAATCAGAGCATATTTCCAGACTGCAGAGATCAGTTCCCAGGGAGAAAATGGATCCTGTGGAGTGTGGATTCTATGGCATTATACCCTGCTGAGCCCCCCCCCCAAAAAACCTCACCATCCCCATGCTGCACCCCCAAATCTCCAGGAATTTCCCAACCTAGGGCTGGCAACCCTTAGGGGAGAGGAATTCTTGGGAACAGCTCTGCCTACTGCGTTGTATCTAAGATGTGCTTGTTTCCTTCCCCACTTGTAGGTATTAAAACTGGGTGTAGCCAGAGGCATAAGCCTTTTGGGAACAGCCAAAGGGCTCTTGGGCCTTGACTCTTAGCACATGGATTGTTGCCTGTAGCTCTGAATGAGTGGGCCCTGTAGATCTAGGACAGGGTTGCCAGCTCTGGGTTGGGAGATATCTGGAGATTTTGGGGGTGGAGCCTGAGGAGGGGAGGATTTGGGGAGGGGAGTATAAGCCCATAGAATCCACCTTCCAAAGCAGCCATTTTCTCCAGGTGAACTGATCTCTCTTGCCTGGAGGTCATTTGTAAAAGCAGGAAATCTCCAGCCACTACCTGGAGGCTGACAACCCTAATCTCGGATCAGCCCAGGATGTAGTCTGTTATAATGTATTGCAGCTGTATTACCTTTATTGCAATTTATTGTCCTTTCCCCCCGTCTTATTTATTATTTATTCTCCCTAATGGGGAGAAAAGGAAGGTAAGAAATACTTACATTGATTAAATAAACGATAAAGTTTGAGTTACCCAGTGCACACTTTCTGGAACATACCACTTTAGAATGCAGGGGGAGCAGGGATCTCATGATACAGTAGCTCTCCCCACAAACTAGGGCTGCCAAGTCAGCCCGGGGGGTGGGGGATCCCCCGCTACAGGGGTTCCTGATCCGCCGGCCAGCATTCGGCCGGCGGGGGAAACCCCACCCCCGAAGTCATCCAGCCTGGACGACTTCCCCTGCACCGGGCGACGTCACCGGAAGTGACGCCATCACGTCGGGGGCGTTGCCAGGACGACGCTCTGGCAATCACCCCAGAACTCTATGATACCATAGAGTTTTGGGGCGATTGCCAGAGCGTCGCCCTGGCAATGCCCCCGACGTGCTGACGTCACTTCTGGTGACGTCGCCCGGCGCACGCGCAAAGCGCGCACGCCAGCGAAGCTCCCGGCCAGCAGAGGACTCCCCCCCCGCTGGTAAGGTTAAGAGACTTGGCAACCCCACCACAAACCCAGCTCGTCCGAAACAAGCATGCCAAGAGGAAAGGCTCTAGGCTAGCCCTCTTCCTGGTATATTACCATTCCCCACTAGGAATCTGAAGTGGGACAAGCCCCAAGAAGGATATATCAGATGGTTTCTCTACATATGTAGATCGACCTTGATTTGCTACACCAATCCATTCCGGAAGATGAATCAAAATTGCTTGTCAATAACAACATAATGGGACTGAATGGGAGGGTTATTGTTTCTGCCTCTTAAGTCTTAAGAAGTCTTTTACTGGAAGACTTTCATGTATGAGTGACATCATCAACTTATGACTGATGAATAGGGCTGGCAAACTCCAGGTGGGCCAGACTACGCAGATCAGTTTCCCCGGAGAAAATGGATGCTTCGGAGAACGGGCTCTATTACAACCTGCTCAGGTCCTCTCATCCCCAATCCCTGTCCTTTCCAGCATCCATCCCCAAATCTCCAGGAATTCCCCAATTCAGAACTGGCAACCCTAAAGCTACAGACTCTTAAATATTTGCAAGTTAGTTATGAAATTGCCAATTGCGAGGGACAGCTGCCAATTCACTATAGCTTTATCTGTTGTTGTTTTTGAATTCACTTGATGTTATTTGGCTCACAGGCTTCTGGTGCAGGAAGGATAGAACACAGGCGCTCTCCTCTCTGCAGCTGATATAGCAGGTTAATTTGCAAACAGTAATTCATGCATACGTTCTGCAAGAACTTGATGTGCAATTCTGCATATGCCACCTGCTAGTTAAGGGGGGAAGTTGCCTACGCAAAAGATCAGCTGTGTAAGCAAAAAAAAAATCCTTGTTTGTGGAAACTATGAATCAAAGGGAAGATGAGATTAAAGTGGTTTCTGTCTCCTTTCATCTCGTTTGGGAGAGGAGATCAAGAACTCCCATCAATATCCTAATGTTCTCTGCGGTCACCTGAGGAGGGCCTTCTTAGAAGGGCTTCGTCTTCTGAAATGAGCTGGGAAATTACAAAAAAAGAGAAAGGGCCTTGTTGGTGACTGCCCCCCTCATAGGGCTGCCATTCCCGCAGCCAGAGGGGAGAGCCCCACCTATGCCAATGTGCCCAGAACAATGATGTCACCACTCAGGGCACATTGCACAGGGAATGCTCTGGCATTTTGGTTACCATAGAGTCCCAGGGGTGAGGAGGGACACCCCCCACCCCACAGGTAGCCAGGTCAGACCTGGCAACCCTACCCCTTCAAGAAATGGTGGTGGTAATGGGGCAAGGGCTTAGCATTATATTGTAAAGGCAGATGATGACAGAGTCTCTTCAGGGCAAACGTGTTCCAAGTATCTGCAGATCCTTGGAGAACCCGAAGTACATGGGGAAACAGGATTAGGAATGTACTACTTTTGGCCTTCTACCCTTTTGCACTCTCCTCTCCTCTCTTTCTTCTCTTCTGTTTCTAGGGTTGCCCCAATCTGGGTGGCCCAGGCTAGCCCGATCTCATCAGAGCTTGGAAGCTAAACAGAGTCAGACCCGGTTAGTACTTGAATGGGAGACCGACAAGGAAGGCCCAGGGGTGTTATGCAGAGGTACACAAAGGCAAGCCACCTCTGAACGACTCTTGCCTTGAAAACCCTACGGGGTTGCCATAAGCTGGCAGCAACTTGACAGAATTTTTTAGGAGTTATTTTATTTACAGAGGCAAAGTCTCTAGAAGTAGAACTGGGAGCTAAAAGGTGGTGTATCATAGGTCAGGTAGTAGATTCTGGGAAGATGGATTTAAGAACATAAGAGAGGCCAGTGTCGGATTAGGCCAATGGCGTATCCAGTCCAACACTCCTTCACACAGTGGCCAAAAATAGCAGGTGCCATGAGAAGGTCCAGCAGTGGGGCCAGGACACTAGAAGCCCTCCCACTGTTGCTCCCCCCCCAGCACCAAGAATACAGAGCATCACTTGCCCCAGACCGAGACTTCTTATCTATATCTTGTGGCTAATAACCACTGATGGACCTCTGCTCCATATGTTTATCCAAGCCGATCATGCTTGTAGCAATCCTTGTAGGGATCCTTGTATCCTTGTAATGGATCCTTGTAGGGGCAGGTGATGGCAGCTAGCAGATTAGGGGGCAGAGCTTGGCTATACCAGGTGGATGTGGGTGTAGTCTGAAGAACATGGAGGTGGAGCTAATCTCTAAAGTTCTCCAGATGTCTCAGCTATAACACTCCTCTTGGCTCTGACACTTCCCCCTGAGAGTTTAAATATTTCTATGGAAACCCTGAGAAGTATCCCCAAATCCTGAAACCTTCCACCCCACCACGAGACACAGAAGCGCCAGGCAAATTTTGTCCCTTCTGTTTCCACTCTCATTTTGCTTTTGCTTCTGTGAGTCTTAACTTCTGCACGTCACATTTTTTCCTTGCAAAATGCACACGCTTTGTTAACGTTACTTATGCACCAAGAAGTCAGCACAATGCCGTATAACCTGAAGCGGCGTAAACGGCATTATACCTACAGTAGGAACTGCACATTTTAAAAACTGTGCACAACAGGAGCAAGTCTAAAATGCCATCAACAGAAAGTAGGGGATTGAAACCGTTGTACAGAAATATAAACAGATCTACAAAGAAACCAAATAACAAAACGTTTGCTCAGCTCTACTGATAATTCTGTATACAGACATGGTCACTTGAAGCTGCTGTATGTTGAGTCTGACCGTTGGCCTACCAAGTTTAATACTGTCTACTCTGACTGGCAGGGGCTCTCCAGAGTCTTGGATGGAGGTCTTTCACATCACCTAGTACCAACCTCCCTGGATAGCTCAAACTAGCCTGACATCATCAGATCTCAGAAGCTAAGCAGGGATTAGCCTGGTTAGCCCTTGGATGGGAGACCACCAAGGAAGTCTATGGTTGCTACAGTGAGGTGTTGTTGTTCAGTCGCACAGTTGAGTCCGACTCATCGCGACCCCACGGACCACATCCTGCCAGGCCCTCCGGTCCTCCGTCATGCTCCGGAGTTTGCTTAATTTCATGTTTGTTGCATCGATAACACTGTCTAGCCATCTCATCCATTGCGCGGTCCCCTTCTTCTTTGACCTTCAGTCTTTCCCAGCATCAGGGTCTTCTCCAGGGAGTGCTCCCTTCTCATCTGGTGGCCAAAGTATTTGAGCTTCGGCTTCAGGATCTGTCCTTCCTGGGAACAGTCAGGATTGATGTCCTTTAGGATTGACTGTTTTGATCGCCTTGCAATCCAAGGGACTCTCAAGAGTCTTCTCCAGCACCATAATTCAAAAGCATCTATTCTTCGGCACTCAGCCTTCCTTACGATCCAACTCTCACAGCCATACACTACTACTGGGAATACCATTGCTTTGACCATACAGACTTTTGTTGGCAGGGTGATGTCTCTACTTTTTATTATGCTGTCTAGGTTTGCCATCGCTTTCCTCCCAAGGAGCAGGCGTCTTTTAATTTCATGGCTGCAGTCACTATCTGGAGCGATCTTGGATCCCAGGAACGTGAAGTCTGTCACTGCTTCCATGACTTCCCTTTCTATTTGCCAAGGAGGGATGGGGCCGGTTGCCATGATCTTAGTTTTTTTGACGTTGAGTTTCAAGCCAACTTTTGTGCTCTCCTCTTTCACCCTTCAGCAAGAGGCTACAGTGAGGCAGGCGATGGCAAATCACCTCTGAATGTCTCTTGCCTTGAAAACCCTAAGGGGTTGCCATAAGTCCGCTGCAACCAGGGCCGGTGCCAGGCTTTTTTGTGCCCTAGGCAAGGCTAACTACTTGCGTGCCCCCCTGCTAATTAATTATCAAAAACAGATGAATTCTTGGGAAAATTAAAAGCACAAAACTTGACCCGGCTAATTTTTTAAAAAAAATTGCGCGAGCTTGGGCAGGCAGGGTGCGAAGAAAAGCTGAAGGGAGCTGCTGCTGCTGCAGTTGCTGTGACTTTTTGGAGGAGGAAAAGCATGGGAGAGCCGGGGCTGGTGAGAGAGTGTGAGAGCCTGTGGCCGGTTGGAGGGGCACTGATTGTCCGTTTCTGCACTCCTCTGAGGTCTGCGCCCTAGGCGGTCGCCTAACTTGGTCTAATGGTAGCACCGGCCCTGGCTGCCACTTGACAGCAGCAACAACAAACTACCCGATCAGATTAACTGGGGATGGCAGGGATTGAGCCTGGGACCTTCTGCATACTCAGAAGACACTCTGAGCCACTCCTCCTTATACTCCATCTACCCTCTCCCACTACCTGGCTGATCTACAGAGGCTTCATGCCGCAAAACCCCACAGCTTTAATCTTTCTTGGAGGCAGGCTTCTTAGCATAGACATTTATTTAAAAAATTGTTACTTTCGGGTGGGTTTTTTTTTTACAGTGATGGTGCCTTATTCAGGTTGTAGGCTGCTTTGAGCCTTTTCTTGGGAAAGTGGGCTGTAAATATTTTTAATAAGTCATAAGACCCTCCGTCTGGGACTTTACAGCGTGAAGGAACTGCACACACCGAATAAAATCTCTGATCCTCAGGAAAAGGCTCGGTGCCAGTGAGGGACTTAATAAGTTATTGAACGCTTCTTGAAGCAAGAACTTGAGAGGAGAGCCTCATAAAACGTCTGCTACGGTCGAGTGCCGTAGATGGACTGTGGCCCACATGTGCTTTGCAAGCAGGTGGAAGCAAAGCTCAACTAGCAGTGCTCGGTTGGGTGGCACAGATGCGATTGGTAGCCCTTGACTGGCAACCAGTGGGGGGACTGGGGAGGCAGAGACGTGCAGGGATGGAATTGCATGATGCTGCAGCATCATTTCAGGTTGGAAAACTGGAAGTGACCTCACTGCCTTGCTGGACACTCTATATGGGCTCTATGGCAACCCATCCCTGCTGAGCTCCCTTTCCCCCCCAAATCCCATGCGCCACAGGCTCCCTCCTCCAAATCTCCAAGTGCTTCCTCATCTGAAATTGGCAACTCTACTATGGCTTCAGAACTGGGCCTTCAGTGATGAGTGTTAGCTGGGGAGTGACGAGGTTAGTTGGTGTCCAGTACATACATAGGGTTGCCACCTCCACGACTGGAAATACCTGGGGATTTTGGTGCTGGAATTTGAGGATGGTGGATTTGGGGGATGGGAGGGACTTCAGTGGGGTATAATGCCATAGACTCCACCTTCCAAAGTGGCCATTTCCAGTTTGGTGTAGTGGTTAGGAGTGCGGACTGGAAGAACTCCCTAATCTGGGAGAACTGAGTTTGATTCCCCATTCCTCCACATGCAGCTGCTGGTATGACCTTGGGTCAATTACAAGTTCATTTAGAGCTGTTCTCTCAAGGGCAGTCCTCGAAAGAGCTCTCTCAGCCCCATGGGCCTCAGAGGGTGTCTGTTGTGGGGAGGGGAGGGGAAGGGAAAGGAGTTTGTAAACTGCTCTGAGACTCCTTTGGATAGTGAAGGGTGGGGTATGAATCCAACCTCTTCTTCTTCTCCTCCTCCTCCTCCTCCTCCCAGGGGAACTGATCTATGTCACCTGAAGATCAGTTGTAATCCCAAGAGAACTCCACCCACCACCTGGAGTTTGGCAACCCTATAAAATACAGGAGAAGGCTCCTCCAGGTACCCTAGAGCCAGTTTAGTGCCGTGGTTAAGTGCGAGAACTTTAATCTGGGAGAACCAGGTTTGATTCCCCACTCCTCCACTTGCAGCTGCTGGCTTGATCTTGGGCAAGCCATAGTTCTATCAGAGCAGTCCTTGACAGAGCAGTTTCTGTCAGAGCTCTCTCAGCCCCCCCTCTCAGAGTGTCTGTGGTGGGTAGGGGAAGGGGGAAAAGTTTGTAAGCCGCTCTGAGACTCCGAGTGAAGGGCGGGGTATAAATCCTATATCATCTTCATCATCACCACCACCACCACCAGTCACATCACAAGAAAAACAGCAGACTCATTAAGGAGAACCCAAAAAGACAACAAAGGGAATAAAAAAGGAAGTAAAACGGCCATACCTGAGCTCATCCCTGAGTCAGAGCGAGCAGCCTTGCCAAGCTCTGGTCAGATAATAAATATATACATGAAATGCTGCGAGGGGGAAATTTACTACCCCGCAACGTGGAAAGAGCTCTCGGATAAGGTCACTCCTCCTTTTTTTTTTTTTACGATCTGGTTTAATAACATCCGTTTGCCCGTTCTCCTTTCATAATCCCAAGGGCCACAGTTAATAATCAAGATTACGTTAACCCCCTTTCCTGGCATAATTAAACTTGCTCCTTAATTAGAAAACCTAGCCGGGCCTAAACAAAAGGGAATCAATAATGTATTTAATGGGAAAAGCTTGGGGGGGGGGGAGGAAAACTTGAGGTGGCACCAAAATTTGGCGAGATAATGTTTCCCAGAGTTACTTCTGCATTAATCATGGAGCTACCAGACTCTCGGGACGCAGAGGACTTTCACCCAAGCTGTCTAATATTTGTTGGATTTACAAATATGTAAGCAGAGGGCAGAAGGGAAAGGGAAAGGTACTCACACTAACACATGATGCAGAGGCCCTGGGAAAACTCAAGGATGAAGAAGAGAGGTTGGTTTTTATACCCTGCTTTTTACTACCTGAAGGAGTCTCAGAGTGGCTTACAATCATCTTCCCTTCCCCTCCCCACAACAGGCACCCTGTGAGGCAGGTGGGGCTGAGTGAACTCTGACAGAACTGTGAGAGCGTTGAGAGAGCTGTGACTGACCCAAGATCACCCAGATGGTTTCATGTGACGGAGTGGAGAATCAAACCTGGTTCTCCAGATTAGAGTCTGTCGCTCTTGATCATCACACCAAACCGGCTCTCATAATGGATAGACCCCACAATATTTGGATGCCCTCCCCATAATCTTTCAGGCAGGATGAAGGTGTTCAGCTATAGGGCTGTGGGAGGAGGCTTTGGGTCAGTGGTTGGGGCACCTGGTTGCAGGGCAGTGGGGGCTTCCAGTGGAGTTCCCCCAGTGTGGGGCCTGGGGCAATGACTGTGGATACCCCATGGCTAAGACATGAAGTGTCCTTCTGCCAAGTCAGACCACTGGTCTATCAAAGTCAGTACGGTCTACTGTGATTGGCAGTGGCCCTCCAGGCAGAAGTCTTTCACATCACCTGCTATCTGATCCTTTCTACTGGCTGTGCCAGGGATAGAACCTGGGACCCTGTACCCACTGAGCCATGGCAGTAGTTCCACTAGAATCAGAGAATGACAAGAGTTGGAAAGGGGCATACAGGCCATCTAGTCCAGCCCCCCCTGCTCAATGCAGGATAAGCCTAGAGCATTCCTGACAAGTGTTTGTCCAGCCGCTGCTTGAAGACTGCCAGTGAGGGGGAGCTCACCAGTCTGGTGTAGTGGTTAAGTCTGTGGACTCTAATCTGGGAGAACCGGGTTTGATTCCCCACTCCTCCACTTGCACCTGGCTGGATGACCTTGGGCAAGCCATAGCTCTGTACCAGCTGTTCCCTCAAGGACAGCTTGGGAAAGAGCTCTCTTAGCCCCACCTACCTCACAGGGTGCCTGTTGTGGGGAGGGGAAGGGAAAGGAGTTTGTAAGCCGCTCTGAGACTCTTAAGTGAGTGAAGGGCGGGATATAAATCCAATCTCTTCTCTTCTACTTCTTCTTCTTCTTCTTCTCCCTGGGCAGCTGATTCCACTGTTGCACAACTCTTACTGAAAAAAAGTGTCTCCTAAGATCCAGCCGATACATGCCCACCCCTAATTTAAACCCATTATTGCAAGTCCTGTCCTCTGCCGCCAACAGAAGCAGCTCCCTGCCGTCCTCTAAGTGACAGCCCTTCAAATACTTAAAGAGAGCAAGCATGTCCCCCCTCAGCCTCCTCTTCTCCAGACTAAACATTCCCAAGTCCCTCAGCCTTTCCTCACCATAGGGCTCGGTCTCCAGGCCCCTGATCATCCTCATCGCTCTCCTCTGCACATGCTCCCTTCTGCCCACATCTTTTTTGAAGTGAGGCCTCCAGAACTAAACACAGTACTTCAGGTGTGGCCTGACCAGTGCAGTGTACAGAGGGACTGTGACATCTTGTGATTTGGATGTTCTGTAACACGTCCACGGTGAAAGAGATCTTGGACTCCCATGGTGTTTGACCTTCAAGCCAGTTTCACAGAGTGCTCCTGGATGAGAGGAAGAGCATATGTTTTGCATGCCGATGGCCTCGGGTTCAATCTCTGGTGCCTCCTGTGATAGGACAGCAGGTGTCAAGAAAGGCTTTCTCTGCCTGAGATCTTGGAGAGCAGCTGCTCGTCACATTAGCCGCTCTGTCCAGCGTGCGCAAACATTCAGCCTGAAGGCCGCATCTGGGTCTCTGCAAGTTGGACACTGGCTCATTCTGTTGACCACAGACTTCCTATCCCTTCAATCTGCAAATCTCTTTCTCTGTAGGGTAGATCCAACCAATGTTCCCTCTAAGCTGTGGAGTCTTGTGAGCAAAAATTCTACTTGGTGAGCAACTGGCATTAAAGCTGTGAGCTGGCGCTTTGGCTACTGTATAAATTAGTTTGCTCTGGAGCCATCCTTCCTTGAGCTCATTGACATCAACTACGGGGAGGCTCGAGGGCTCGAGCCACCCCCGAAATTTCCCGGGCGGGACTGAGCCCCCCCTTGGGAAAATGGAGTGCCTGCCGCCACGCGTCCCCGGGCCCTTCCTAGGGCTGCCGCTGCCTCTCTCTCTCTCTTCCCACCCCCCCACCCTGGCTGCCTCCGTCCCTCCCCCCTCCCTCCGTCCATCCAGGGGCCAGCTAAGCAAATGCCCCGCTGGCCCCTATACGGATGGAGGGAGGGACGGAAGCAGGAGTGGCCAGGCGGGGGGGGCAGTGGTGGCGCGCATGCACGAGTCCCCGCTCCCCCCCAGGGATTTTAAAACTCGATGCCCCTGCTTGAGCTAAGACAAAAATGTGTGAGCCAGAGGCTAAAAAACTGTGAGCTAGCTCACACTAACTCCGCTTAGAGGGAACATTGGATCCAACCATCCTCCAAGTAGCCTCCTTCCAACCTAAGCAGACTTCTTCCAGCTTAAGAGGCTCTTCCGTCAGTGGAAGCCAAGCCACAATATCAGCCACTAAATGTGTAGCCGAAGGTAAGCTACGGCAGCCTTTTATGCTTGGCTCCACCTCTGGCAACAGCCACTGTGTGGCAGCCACTATGCGGCTGTGTCACCATGCGGTTCCAGACTTCCAAAGGTGCCCACTGGTTCAGAAAGGATGGGGACCCCTGCACTGGAATCTGGTTCTACCATTCCCCTCTGCCTACCTGAAATCCTGAGTCCAGCTATTCACCGAGATTCTTAACAGCTGGACAAATGTAGCATTTTCAATCAGCCGTACTGAAATGATTATGGTGCCTACCATTTATTCCTCGTCTCTCGACTGCAGATCATACCCCTCATTAAAAAGCACAGACGTCTCCAAGTCACATCATAATAGACTTGAATTGCTGTTGCGCATCACAAGTACTCTTTGCTTAATGATGCAACAGTAGCAATCCATGCTTTTCCCCCTCCCCTTTCAGGAGCCAACAACAATATTCTTAAACCTTCTGTCTCATTTTGGGAGCTTATCCACAGCTGCAAATATGAATCAAGAGCAAAAATTCATGGATATTCACAGCCCAGTTTCCTCAGTTACTGTTGTGTGCAGCGGGTTGGATCTAGCCAGCTTTTAAACTCAATCTCAGTTCATTTCCTTCTGTCACAGCCCCTGTCCCATTTGGCCTTTGTCCATAAAAGAAGAAGAGGTTGGATTTACACCCTCTTTTTCTCTACCTGAAGGAGTCTCAGAGCGGCTTACAATCTCCTTTCCCTTCCCCTCCCTACAACAGACACCTGGTGAGGTAGGTGGGGCTGAGAGCTCTTTCGAGAACTGCCCTGGAGAGAACAGCTCTGAAAGAACTTACGACTGACCTAAGGTCATACCAGCAGCTGCATGTGGAGGAGTGGGGAATCAAACCCGGTTCTCCCAGTTTAGAGTCCGTGCTCCTAACCACTACCCCAAACTGGCTCCCATAATTGATAGCATGGCTCTTTGGGTGAGGAAATCCCCCCCTTGCCTTTTCACTAACTGAAAACTTGGTTGGATCCAACCCAGCATGCGCACATAATATCTCAAAGATATAGTGGACAGAAATAAAAAGTAGCCACGAATGCGCAGGAAGTGGCTTCTATTGAGTCAGACCGTTGCTCTATTAAGGACAAGCTTGGCCCTTTCAGCACTGACAGCTTGTTCTGCAGCAAAAGGACTTTTGGTAGCTGCGGGGCAACAGTATGTCGGGAGCAGTTAGAATGCAGAGTCCTGTAAAACAAATGCAGAAAAAAAGAGAAAGCCCCGACACAAACTGGAAGTGAAAGCAGGAGGGAATGCAGAACGGAAGAATCGGAGGCACTCAGAAACCAAGACAAAATACGGGTGCAGAAAGGGCCATAGTCTACTCCAGGGGTGGCCAACCTGTGGTTCGGGAGCCACATGCGGCTCTTTCACACATATTGTGCGGCTCCTGGCAGGGCGGCTGGGGAAGCAAAGGGGAGGCATGCTTTTTCTCTCTTTCTCCCTTCCTTCCCTCCTCCCTCCCATCTATTTGCTTTCCTAGTTTCTCTCTCTCTCTTTCTTTCCACTTCTTTAATTCTTTCTTTCCATCTCTCTCTTTTTTTCTCTCTCTCTCAATATCATTAGCAAACAAGTAATATCATTATCAATAACCGGTTTTCCTCGTTTGTTTTTATTTTTGGCAGTCCCATTTAACGTTAATAAAAAGCAAATTTGCATATTTTAAAAAATAAAAACGTGTGTGTGATATTTGTTCCTGTCTTGCGGCTCTCAGACATCTCTATGTGGCTCTTACGTTTATTCTATGTGGCTCTTACGTTAAGCAAGGTTGGCCACCCCTGGTCTACTCTAACTGGCAGCAGCTCTCCGGGGTCTCATGCAGACAGTGGTCAGACCAGTGGTCTATTGAGGTCAGTACTGTGTACTCTGGTGGGCAGCAGCTCCCCAGGCT
The DNA here is from genome assembly GCA_029233225.1 of Lepidodactylus listeri. Classification (NCBI taxonomy): domain Eukaryota; kingdom Metazoa; phylum Chordata; class Lepidosauria; order Squamata; family Gekkonidae; genus Lepidodactylus; species Lepidodactylus listeri. The sequence goes on from JARCFY010000013.1 coordinate 13,397,426, forward strand.
CTCCTACAAACCACTGATCAGTCAGTTGGGCAGACCATGGCTCTATCGAGGTCAATATTGTCCCCATTACTATGCATGGGTGTGAAAGTTGGACAATGAAGAAAGCTGAAAGGAAGAAAGTTAATTTCTTTGAAATGGTGTTGGAGGAGAGTTTTACAGGTACCTTGGACTGCCAAAAAGACAAACAAATAGGTTAAGAACATAGGAGAAGCCATGTTGGATCAGGCTAACGGCCCATCCAGTCCAACACTCTGTGGCACACAGTGGCCCCAAATCAGGTGCCATCAGGAGGTCCACCAGCAAGGCCAGAACTCCAGAAGCCCTCCTACTGTTGCCCTCCAAGCACCAAGAATACAGAGCATTGCTGCCCATACATAATATTCCATCTGTACATTATAGCTAACAGCCATTGATGGATCTCTGCTCCATATGTTTAACCAATCCCCTCTTGCCGCTGTCTACGCTTGTATCCACTATCACTTCCCGCGACAGTGAATTCCACGTATTAATTACCCTTTGGGTGAAGAAGTACTTCCTTTTATCTGTTACAAACCTACTGCTCCTTAATCTCATTGAGTGCCCATGAGTTCTTCTGTTGTGAGAAATAGAGAAAAGTACTTTTCCCCTCTGCCTTCTCGATCCCATGCATAATTTTGTAAATCTCTATCATGCCTCCCCTCAGTCGTCATTTCTCCAAGCTAAAGAGCCCTAAACCTCTTTAACCTGTCTTCACAGGGGAAGTGTTCCATCCCCTGAATCATTTTAGTTGTCCTTTTCTGCACTTTCCCCAGTTCTATAATATCTTTTTTGAGGTGCGGTAACCCAAACTGTACACAGTATTCAAATCAAGCCAGAACTCTCCCTAGAAGCTAAAATGACTAAACCGAGGCTATCATCCTTGGTCACATTATGAAAAGACAAGAATCACTGGAAAAGACCGTAATGTTAGGAAAAGCCGAAGGCAGCAGGAAAATAGGAAGTCCCAATGTGAGATGGATTGATTCCTTCATAGGGTCACCATAAGTCGAAGTGACTCGAGGACACCAACCCGCACACACTTTGTCCTCTCCGACTGTAGCAGCTCTCCAGCTTCTTATGCAAACCACTGGCCAGACCGTTGCTCTACTGAAGTCAATATTGTCTACATCAACAACCTCAGATATGCAGACGATATCACTCTAATGGCAGAAAGTGAAGAGGACCTCAAGAGCCTCTTGCTGAAGGGTGGAAGAGGAGAGCGCAAAAGTTGGCTTGGAACTCAACATCAAAAAAACTCAGATCATGGCATCCGGCCCCATCACTCCTTGGCAAATAGAAGGGGAAGTCGTGGAAGCAGTGGCAGACTTCACCTTCCTGGGATCCAAGATCACTGCAGACGGTGACTGCCGCCATGAAATTAAAAGACACCTGCTCCTTGGGAGGAAAGCGATGGCAAACCGAGACAGCATAAGAAAATGTAGAGACATCACCCTGCCAACAAAAGTCCGTATGGTCAAAGCGATGGTATTCCCAGTAGTAATTTATGGCTGCAAGAGCTGGACCACAAGGAAGGCCGAGCACCGAAGAATAGATGCTTTCGAATTACAGTGCTGGAAAAGACTCTTGAGAGTCCTGTGGACTGCAAGGAGATCAAATCCGTCAATCCTAAAGGAAATCAACCCTGACTGTTCCCTGGGAAGCCAGATCCTGAAGCTGAAGCTCAAATACTTTGGCCACCAGATGAGAGGGGAGCACTCACTGGAGAAGACCCTGATGCTGGGAAAGACTGAAGGTCAAAGAAGAAGGGGACCGCGCAATGGATGAGATGGCTAGACAGTGTTATCGATACAACGAACATGAAGTTGAGCAGACTCTGAAACACGATGGAAGACAGGAGGGCCTGGCGGGATGTAGTCCATGGGGTCGCGAAGACTCGGACTCGAATGTGCGACTGAACAACAGCAACAGTTGTCTACTCTGACTGGCAGCAGCTCTCCAACATTTCATGCAGATCACAGATCAGACTCTTGGACAGACCATTAGTCTATTAAGGTCAGTAATGTCTGCTTTGACTAGAAGCAACTCTCCAAGGCCTCACACAGAAGTCTTTCACATCTCCTACTACCTGAAGACGCCCAAGACGGAACCTGTCCTGTAAGTGGGCTACAGCTCCCTACCCTGTCATGAACATGTCAATATTAGTACCCACCGACTCTTCACTAATCCCTACGGTCTAAGGGAGTTGTCTGTTTGGATTCTGTCGTGTGGCAGTTCTCTTCTTAGCCGCCTGAAAAAGCGCCTCGCGTCTTATTTAAATTGGAGCAAGCTCTTTGAGAAGATCTGTCGTGCTTGACTTAACTTTTCTCCCCACATAATAAGGCCCTTTATTTAAACTTTCGGCTGTGCCTGGGAATCCCCAGTAGGGATTTTAAAACAGAGGATTATTATTAGAAAATTAATTAAGTATTCTTTTCAGCCTTGTCTACAGAGAGCGGTTTAGAATCACTGCATTCCTTTTGGTTGCATTAAGACATTACAGACTGTCATTTCAATGACGGTGGGAAGAGGACGTCTGTTTCGGGGGATATCGGAAGGATGGAAATATTTTGAAAGCACTTAACCTCAAGCAGCAAAAAAAACCCCCACCCATTAAACATATCATTGTAATGTCAAAGAGATATTTGATGCTATGGTAACGTTAATTTGTAAATATGTACATGGTGCAGTATGAAAAAAGAAATCTTTTTCTCTTACTATAATTAAGGAGCCGTTATTCTGTTCTTTATAGCAAGTCCAAGAGAACATAGATTAAATATCTGGACTACACAGGACTCAGCCATGGTGACTGAGGGGAACCTCCTCGTTCAGAGGCACTAATCCTCTGAATCCCAAACCCAGGAGGCACATCAGGAGAAGGCCTTGGCTTCTATGCTCTGTTTTCGGCCCTCCAGGGGGAATAGGTTGGCCACTGTGTAAGACAGGAGGCTGAACTAGATAGACTATTGGTCTGATCCAGCAGGGCTCTTAAGTTCTTCCTCACAATGGCTGCATTCAGACTGGTAGTTTGGCCCGATTTAGGCACCTTTCACAAACGGTTTAAATGGGCCCGTTCACACAGCCACAGCTGTCAGGCGTTCCCCGGGCATACTCACCCCATTAGAGGACGACTTGGAGCCAGGTTAAAACACCAGCACCTCTGAAGTGGAGTTTTTATTTCCTGGCACATTCATCGCGCATGGCAGCTGTCTGAACACGGGGGAGTGCGCGCAGAACAAATCTGGCCGCCTGAACCTGCAGATCCGTTCTGCCGCTAAAGAAGCAGCTTTTTTTTCTTTTTTTTTTAAATGCCCATGTGTGCACATGCGCATATGCCTTTTGGCCATTTTTGCAGTGCACTCCATGGCTGATGCGCTACAATAATTTGGATGCTTTCCCACAGGATGTCTCCATGGGTAACCCACAGTAGGGAGTACTGTGTTGCTGATATGCCCCGCAACATTTAAACTGGGTCAGTTAGACCCGCCAGTCTGTCCTCAGCCAGTGTTTTGGTGGTGGAAACTGCTATCAAGTCGCAGCTGATTTAAGGCAACCCCATAGGGTTTTCAAGGCAAGAGACAAACGGGGGTGGTTTGCCATTGCCTACTTCTGTGTCGCAACCCAGGTCTCCCATCCAAATACTGACCAAGGCCGATCCTGCTTAGCTTCTGAGGTCTGACGAGATCAGGCTACCCAGGTTTTTATAACAATCACAATACTTTAATTAAATATGAGTCCATGGATCCTTCTAACCTCCAGACTTCTCAACCCCCATGTGTCTCAGGGATAGTAATAAATGTGCCCTGACCGGGGTAGCCCAGGCTAGCCTGATCTCATCCGATCTTGGAAGCTAAGCAGGGGTCGGCCCTGGCTAGTAATTTGGAAGGGTGGCCCCCAAGGAATACCAGGGGCGTGACGCAGAGGCAGGCAATGGCAAACCACCTCTGAAACATCTCTTGCTTTAGGCTCAGCGATAAAGCTTCTGCTTGGTCTGAAGAAGGTCCCAGATTTAATCCCCAACATCTCCAGTTAAAAGGACCAGGGAGTAGGCAATGTGAAAGATCTCTGCTTGAAACCCTGGAGAGCCATTGCCAGCCTGACCTTGATGGACTGACGGTCTGATTCAGTATAAGGCAGTGCCCTGGGAGGCCAGATCCTGAAGCTGAAGCTCAAAGACTGTGGCCACCAAGTGAGAAGGGAGCACTCCCTGGAGAAGACCCTGATGATGCTGGGAATGACTGAAGGTCAAAGAAGGGGACAGCAAAAGATGAGATGGATGAGATGGGATGAACTCCGGGGCATGACGGAAGACAGGAGGGCCTGGTATGATGTGGTCCATGGGTTCCCCATACTACTATGTGGTTCCTTAAAAACAAAGGACTTACATTTCTTTCCTAAAGCAACAAGCCTCGCGCGGACTTTACTCCTAAAGCAGCACACACCCACCCCTCCACAGCAAGAACCAGCCCTGATTCCAACAGCCAGCACCAATAACATTCTTAGGCAGGCTGAGACATTGAGGATTTTAATCTCCTTGTCTACTGCAACATACCCTTAAAAAAAGAGAACGAAAAAAAACTTCAACCCAGAAAATCCAGGTAACCAAGGAGGTTGACAAAAAGCCTCGTGACAGGATAAATACAAACGTGTTACACTACGTTGAACCAACAAAGCTGACAGGATACCATATGTTGAATCAACAAAGCTGATTCTACGTCTTGTAACCCATTCGTATGTATCCTGTCGTTAGGTCTTTTGTAGGGTTACCATCTTTTGAAAAGCAAAACAAGGGACAGGATTTCCCGAATGACTACTTCAAACAAGCGACCAGTATGACAAATCTCGTTTTAAATAATTGCTGCTAACTGGGAATATTCCTAACCTTCTAACTCAAAAAGAGGACATCTAGTAACCTTATCTTTTGTCAGTCTTCTTGGTTACCTCCTGTGACATACCTGAAGACCAGTGTTCCCTCTAAGCTGAGTTAGTGTGAGCTAGCTCACAGATTTTTAGCCTCTGGCTCACACATAGCTCAGGATGGAGGGCTCCAGAGCCAACTAATTTATGCAGTAGCCAAATCACTCACAGCTTTAATGCCAGTAGCTCACAAAGTACAATTTTTGCTCACGAGACTCCACAGCTTAGAGGAAGCATTGCAAGACTGCAGCTGAAAAGGGAAGGACGTGGGTCATATGAGACTATGGGTCATATGAGAATTCTACCACTTTCATCCAAGTGAGACCCCCCCCCTTTCTTGTACGCCTTGTCTTTTTAGATTGGTAAGCCTGAAGGTAGTGTGTGGCGCTCTCTCTCTGTTGATAAATTCTGGTGGGTAGCTGGGTTGGCCTGAAGCAATGGAACAAACTTTGAGTCCAGCGGCACCCCTAAGACCCACAAAGTGTACATGGACATGAAAGCTTCTACCCAGATTTAAACTTTGTGGGTCTCAAAGGTGCCCCTGGACTCAAACTTTGTTTTCTCTATTGATTGGCGGAAAGGCAGGTTAAAAATACAAGAGAAAGAAAGGGCACCCTTCCATATGTGGTGCCCCAGGCTAGATAGACTCTTCCCCACTCTTCGACTAACCAGGACATTAAAAAGGCAATGAACAACCGTATTTCTCTGGTGTTTTGGGGAAGCTGAATTTAACACCTCTGAGACCATAGACAGCAGGAAGCTTGTGCCTAGGATAAAGGGCCTGGGAGGGCAGTTACATGAGACTGAAAAAACAAAGCATCTCACACAACTTTATCAAATGTACACCCTTGTTTTCTAGCTCTTTCTCGGAATGACACCAACTTCTCATTAGAACTTTTGACCATTTGCTTTAGACCTACACTTTTAGCATAACAGTTGCCTGCTCAGAACCACCGCCACCCTGCTCCTTGGGAGCACCAGGGGATCTGGGCCTTGCTTCAAAATTAGGGTTTCCAGCCTTGCTCCAAAATTAGGGTTTCCAGCCCAGCACCAGGAACTGGTGGGAAACTGGAGGGTGGGTTAGAGGACGCTGTGCAATGCCACAACATCACTTCTGGATAGGAACCCAGAAGTGACATTGCTGCATCATGTGGCATTTTAGGATTTCCCCCAAAGTCTATGGTAAACACAATAGAGATAGGGAAAATTCCTAGAGCATCGCATGGTGTGGCAATATCACATCACGGTTCCTAGCTGGGAGTGATGTTTCCCCCATCCTCATTCTGCCCCCAACAGACAGGACATTAATGATGTCTCATTAACCAAGGGGTAATATCCACACCAAGGGAAAATGTTTTTTTTTGTTTAATCACTGGGGCATTGGTGGCCTGTATTCACCTTCAGATAGCTATGCATCTTTGTACAGTTACCATGGTGTGTAAAATGAATATTCCATCACTCAGATCTTTGGGCAGCATCACTGTATCTAATAATATAGTAAGTAAAGGTAAAGGTTTCCCTTGCTCAAAAGCCAGTCGAATCAGACTCTAGGGGGCAGTGCTCATCTCTGTTTCCAAGCCGAAGAGCCAGCGCTGTCCAAAGACTTTTCCGTGGTCATGTGGCCAGCATGACTAAACGCCGAGGCTCACGGAACGCTGTTACCTTCTCACCGAAGCGGTCCCTATTTATCTACTTGCATTTTCTTGTTTTGGATCTGCTAGGTTGGCAGGAATAACATAGTAGCTAGAAGCAAAACCCGGCTGTTTGAATGCAAGGTGGGGGTTAGTCATGGAATCCCTCAGGTACACTGAAAAACATGACTTTGTAAATTAGCTCAAAGGTGTGTGTGGGGGTGTCTCAAAACAACCTGAGCATGATCTTAGGACACACAGAAAGTTGAGAGCTAGTTGAAGCAGAAAAATGGGGGAGGGGCACAATTGGCTTGCTCAAGCCCTTATGAGCTTATAGAATCAGAGGGTGTGTGTGTGTGTGTGGGACCTGAGTGGGGCACACATCCTCCCCCTGAAGCATCCATTCTCTCCAGGGGAACTGATCTCTGTCATCTGGAGATGAGCCATAATTCCAGGAGACTCCCTGAGCCCACCTGGAAGTTGGCATCCATTGTGTGTGGCATTTCCAAACTGTTGCCCCCTCCCCTCACCGCTCCCCAGCCCGTCCACTGCTAATCCTTTGCTAACTTCTAAGGTGGAAATCCAAGGGCGTAGACTTTCCAATTTCCCGGGGGGAGGGGAGGCTGGGTCTGGGTCTGGGCCAGAGACATTACAAGCCATTGTCTCCAGGGGAGGCTCAGCATGTCCTGGAAAAGTTTTGGGGGGGCTCCAGCTCCCCAACCCCCCTGAAGTTGACGCCCATGGGAATCACCCTTTGGAACACTTTCCAAGTCAGAACCAGATTCATTTCCATGAATGGCAATGTAAAAAGCGTACTTACTTTTTTGGCCGGTAATCCGGAATGGACCTGTCCAGGGAAATCCTGTCGCTCAGCTGGGCATTGTAACCATACTCTTCGTACTTGGTTTCAGACTCATGGCTGTCATCTCTCAGGGTAGCAGCCATTCCTCCTTGCCCCAATCCTCCAGGGCCTTCAACTAATCCCATCGGCTTGGCTAGACCTGGAGGGGGAAATACAAGAAATACATTTCCGTGACAACTCGTCTTACAGCTGCCTTTCCCCAAATCCTGTTAGCCGAGACACATTTTTCTCCTCTCGATTAAAAGTAGAGGCAAATCTCACTATTCCATCGGGGGGGGGGGAGTTTAAGAATGTGGAAGAGTAAGAAATGTTTAATCCACAAAGGCTTAAAAGGAACAGTGTGAACAAACCCCCCATATTCAGAGGGGCAACGGGCAGCCTCCTTGGGGAGCAGCTAATTCTGCTGCAACTCTGCAGCAGGAGTGATCGAATACCAACAAATGTGCCAACATTACCCACCCGCAGCCGATTCAAATGCGAAAATACATCAATCACGCTGAGCAGGCAGCCTCCTCTGTGGGTATGTGGAGTGGGAAGGGGTGGAGCCTAAAATATCCACAGGCGCTATTAATTCCTTAATTTATTCCTGGTGACACACAAATAGCCCTCTCAGAGCGCACACTTCGGAGCAGTATTCCGACATCGAGAACAAGCCAGAATCTGCTAATCGTGGGAACCGTCCTGAAAATGTCGGGCTGCACGCTTCCTCCTCCCATCCCCGGACTTTGTGCTCCTCACTGAGACTGAGGACTTCTTGGATACAAGCTCATCATAAGCAAATTCTAGTTTGTTTGTGATGATTTGAGGAAGAGGAGGTTAAAGTGCCATCAAATCGCTGCCTACTCGTGGTGATCCCCATGGGGCTTCCCAAGCTACAGATGAGCAGAGGTGGTTTGCCATTGCCTGCCTCTGCATAGCAACCCAGATATTTCTTGGTGGTCTCCCATCCAAATACTGACCAGGGATGACCCTGCTTAGCTTCCAAGCTCCAATGAGTTTGGCCTAATCTGAGCTATTCAGACTGCTAACAATTTCGTACCGTTTTGGAAGGCCAGAGTAGGCAAGGTAGTGAAAGACAAGCGGTCAGATCTCCCATGTATTTCTAAAAATATAGGGGAGTGCGCATCAGATTGTAGCGAGGCAAGGAGGCGCGGGTATTAACCCTTCTCCCAGTCTCACTTGCTTGTTTCAGATCAGCAAATGACGACAGTGTCGTGTTTCAGTTCTTTCCTTGTTCACTCTTTTCCCAACCTTTTCATCTCTCTTCCTGTTCATTTCCAGTGTCCTTTTTCGTTTCTGTTTCTTAAATGTTAAACATCTGTATGCATGCTACACATCTGTTATAGACTTTTGGGACCAACACATAGCACTAACAGTAAGAAATTCATTTCCAATATGTTACCCCCCAATTTTTTAGAGATGTATTTTTCTCAATGGAAAATATCGAGAACACATAGAAAATATGAAAAAAGAGGCTGTTTTGAAATCATACCTGTTCAGCTTTGGTGCAATGCAGGTACAAAAACAAGTATTTGGTACCGAATGCAAGAGCATGTAAGATCCTGGATCAGACTGGTGGTTCACCTAGTCCAATTTTTATTTATTTATTTAGATTGATATCCCGCCCTTCCCGTGAACAGGCTCAGATCGGGTTACAGCAATAATTTACAATCAGTAAGCAATTAAAACAATAAAAATTAAGCTATAAAAACAGTTAAAACAGGTAAAAGATGGACATAGCAGCAATTACATATTCAGTAATCCTCAGCTGGGAATAATTGGGTCGCAGCCCAGCTATAAAGATCTTATCAGTAGCAGTCTATCAGTAGCAGAAAATGCAGCAACTGAAGCTGGGAGGCCAATTAATTGACACCCACCACCTCACCCAAAGGCCTGGCGGAACAGCTCCATTTTGCAGGCCCTGCGAAATTGTACTAGGTCTCGCAGGGCCTTGATCTTGATGTTCCAACAGTGGCCAACCAGATGACCACATAGGGCCGCCAAGTCCTACTTACCGATTGGCGGGGAGGAGTCCCTCGCCGCCCGGGAGCCGTCCGGGAGCCTCCCTGTCACGCGCGCCAGTGACGTCACCTGGAAGTGACATCACCACGTTGGAGACGTTGCCAGGGCGACGCTCTGGCAATCGCCCCAAATGGGGCGACTGCCAGAGCGTCGCCCTGGCAACGTCTCCAACGTGGTGACGTCACTTCTTGGTGACGTCACTACGCTGGGGAAGTCGTCCAGGCAGGATGACTTCGGGGGTTCCCCCCGTCGGCCGAATGCCGGCCGGCGGATCAGGAACCCCTATAGCGGGGGATCCCCTGCCCCCCGGGGTGACTTGGCAGCCCTATGACCACAGGAAGCCTAAAAGCAAGGCATAAAAGCCAAAATTCTCTGGTGCAGGTATTCAGAGGTACATTGCCTTTGAATGTGGAGGCTCCATTTCGTGATCATGGTGAATACCACTCTTTCATGAATTTATCTAATTCCTTTTAAAAACCAACTACAATATCATCCTTCCTTACATTCTGAGGCATCGAATCACAAGAAAACGTACCCCTCATTTAAAGGCCCTCTCAAAGTTGTTATAAGGACCTGGGGGAAGAGAATGCTTGAGTCCCAACTTCCTCTTCCCCAGTAGCTGGGCTCTGGTACAATTTGGGTCATGCTTGCGCACCCACACACAAAACCCTCTTCTGTGGCTATCTTTAGATCCGATCATGGATTTCTTACTGTCTGGTCATTTTGTGCTCTTAAAAAGCCATCAGTCATATCCTGCAGTTACAAGTGATGGAAATATTATAGCAAACCGCTCTTATTTAGCTTTTCAATCAAGACTGGCTCCCCAAGTCACACACAGCAATTAAAATATATCACAAAGGAAAACAGAAGATTCTAAAATATGCAGACTTGAAAGATGGTATTATAATGGGGGGAAGAACAGATTTTTCTTTTTCGGTCATCAAGTCACAGCCAGCTTAGGGTTTCCAAGGCAAGGGATGTCCAGAGGCGGTTTGCCATTCCCTGGTTCCGCATCACAGCCCTGGTATTCCTGGGTGGTTTCCATCCAAATACTAGCCAGGACTGACCCTGCTTAGCTGCCAAGATCTGACTAGATCGGGTTTCGCCTGGGCTATCCAGGTCAGAGCTAAGTAGCAGCCAAATAAGCTAAATTTTATTTAGCCTTTTGATTATTTGGGGGTAGTCAAAGGGGGCCCCCTCCTCTGATTTTCACCACTGGAAAACCTGGTTGGAGCCAACATATGATTTCTGGAATGAAAAGGTTCACAGAGACGACAGGATGGGAAACAACCACAATACTCACTATATTAATGGCATATTTTCTCTATCCCTCGTGCCTGCAAGCTACAGTTGAAAGGACCAAGGGGAAATGTGACGATCGGCCTGAATTAAAACTGATTTTATTTTATTTTACTGTGGAAACTATCAGTTCCACTTATACAGATGTTTGGGCTCTTCCTCATCAGGTAGGGAGGCCGGCCAGCAGCCTTCTCAGAACATGCATCTTCTGTGCAGCGAAATCCCCATGGAGTCAGCCCGATCAAAAATTCAAGCAACGCATTCACCAAGACAAACGAGGCAAAGTCATTACCATTTGGTTTTGCTATGCAGGCCGGCTCAGGATACTTCCAAACCTGACAGGCATTATTGCGGGATCGCTTTCCCATTACACTAGCAGGCAGAGCGTGAAAATGCCTCCCAAGTCCAGTTCCCTAGAACGTGTCATGTTGCTCAGCACCGCGGGAGGGGAAAGTATGTTCACAAAGCTCCAGAGAGATGGAACACCAAAAACAAGCACAGGAAGAAAGGAGAAGGAACATTTCCCTTGGAATTGGGACCGGTGAGATAGGTTCATCATGAGCATGGAACTCGAAGATGGGCAGCACCGAAGTCCCCTTACGCAAATCTACAGTGTGCCACACTTGGAATAGGGTACACTGTTTTGGCCACCCGCTCTCAAAAAGATACAACCGAGCTGGGAAAGACATTTAACAAAGGACAACCAAAGTGGTATAGGGATTTATTATTTATTTAAAACTGTTCTAGGCCACCTTTCCACCCAAAGTCCCCAAGGCAGTGAACATTAAGAGAAGAAGAAGAAGAAGAAGAAGAAGAAGAAGAGAGAGACTGGATTTATACCCCGCCTTTTGTATTGATTTTTTTAAAATGTCCACTAATCCTACCACAATTGCTCTGTATAGGTAAACCACCCAATAGTTGACACATTACTGCAGTTGGTGGGGTGGGGATTTTTCTGGACCCATAATTTGTGGGGAACACCCAGTGTGCTTCAGGCAGAGTATGGATTTGAACCCAGATCCCAAGCAAACCACTGCACTGCATTGGCTCACACGTCTGCAGTCTATCCATACATTCATTCTTTTCTCAGCTCTCCAAAGCTTAATAGTGTCCCCTAAGAAATGGTCTCTTTTTTCCCCCAGCTGGAAACAAATTGGCATGTTGTTCCTCTCCAAACATGCAGCAAATTCTGGTTTCCTCGAGTGAAATCCTCATTTCTAGGAAATTGCCAGGAGCTACCCCTTATCCACTTGAACTGCACTGAATATCTCCTCAAAGCCTACAAAACAAGATGCCAGCAGCATTCATAATAACCTAGCTGGGCACATAGAAATGGACATCAGCGGTGCATTTCTGCATTCTGTAAGCACATCAAAAAATGAGCCCTGCGGATGCTTTAGTAATTAGGAAGTGATTGAATACTTCTTTTCTCTGACAACTCCGTCCACGGAAGGAAAGCGAAGTTATTGCCGGCAATAATACCATGTTGTTCGGGCTTGTGTTTAATCAAACACGTGGATGAATTTAACATGATGCTACAAATCACAAGGTGCAAGTGCCACAATCTGAATGGATTAGAATCAGCTAATACTTTTGGAAGATTTAGAGGTTCTTGCTCAGGTGGCAGGGTTGCCAAGTCCTCTTCCGTTACTGGCGGTCGGTAGGAGGGAGCTCCCTGGGGGTGGGGCCATGTCCCCGGTGTGATGATGTCACTCCCGTGTGATGTCATCATGCCAGGGACGTTGCGATGGGTGGTGGCAGTTAAGGATGGGGCTTCACCCATTGGCCAGCTGGCCGGCAGCGGGCAGGAGCCTGCCAAATTGGGGGGTCCCTTGCCCCCACCTGGGGACTGGCAAGCCTATCAGGTGGATATCTGTAGTATTCTTACTTCAGAAAAGTGAATATATCTGTAGCATATGTACGTATGGGTCCAGGCTGGCCCAATCTCTTCAGATCTTGGAATCTAAGGAGGGCTGGCCCTGCCTAGTATTTGGATGGGAGGGTTCCAAAGAATACCAGGGTTGTGACACAGAGGCAGGCCATGAAAAACCACCATCTCTTGCCTTGAAAACCCTACAGGGTTGCAATAAGTTGGCTGTGGCTGCAATCACACACACAATTTGCCCCAACATAGGCACGAATGCCAGGCGGATTTAAAGTGCATGATCAGACACGAACATCTGGGAAGCGTCCCACAGCTGGCAGCAACCCGTGGTGCTCCGCCACAGAAGTGGAGTAAACAGGCACCAGGGAAAGTCCGGCAGCAAACGGGTTGCTATGGGACACGGGTGGACTTTCCCCTGTCTGATCGCTCCAGGGCGCTCTCATGGCATTGGGATGGTCTGATCAGGCCATCCCGACTCTGCCGTTGTTTTTTCCCCTTCTCAGTATGCACATCATCACACACTCCATAGGGAGCCCCCAGGGCTGTGGTGCGAATGATCAATCCCTCATTTAAACACATTGGAAACAAATGACAACCCCCCCCCCCCCCGACTCAGCCATGGTTGCATCTGATCAAGCAGTGGTGGGCTGTACCCACAGCTTCAAAAGACTGTGTGATCGCGCAACTGCAGGTCAACTCCCACCAGAGGAAATAGCCTCTCTCCCCCCCCCCCACTTTATCTCACACATGTGACCGTAACCTGTGACTCAGTGGTACTTTCCACCACCACCATGTATCTATGCATGTGGCATCAAGTCACAACCAACTTTTATTCATTCATTCATTCAATTTATATCCTGCTCCTTTCCCTGTCAACTCAGGGTGGCTTCCAACAAATAAATATACAGTAAAATCAGTATTTCAGTTTTAAAACCCAAAAGTCCAATTAAAAACCTAGTAGTGACCCAAGGGCCTTTCAAGGCAAGTGAGAAGCAGAGGTGGTTTGTCATGGCCTTCCTCTGCAGAGTCTTCCTTGGTGGTCTCCAACCCTGCTTACAGCAACCCCAGCAAGGGGCTTTCAAGGCAAGTGAGTAGAAGTGGTTTGCCACGGCCTTCCTCTGCAGAGCCTTCCTTGGTGGTCTCCCATCCAAGAACCTGCCTTGTGTACAGCATCCCCAGCAAGGGGCTTTCAAGACAAATGAAAAGCAGAGGTGGTTTGCCATTGGCCTTCCTCTGCAGAGTCTTCCTTGGTGGTCTCCCATCCAAGTACCGACCCTCTGTAGCTTCCGAGATTTGACGAGTCCAGGCTATACCGTGTCCCCTTCCTTCCCATCTATAGCATACTTACAGAAAAATGATGACTACAAAACCCAACAGGGGATCCTGACAAAAGTCACCAAAATTTCCTCGTAATGCAAAACACACCATGACTATGGAGACTCCATCCATAGGCTAACGTCCAAAGGAAGTTTGAGGGAAGCTCCAAGAATCCTGTGACCAGGAAAATCTCCAGTCAGAGGGCCACATCTCTCAAATTGTCGTCCTGCTGTGCATGGCTTCCAGGAGCAGCTTAATGTTAGAATCACAAGATCAAATGAGAAGGAGACAAAAGCGCTGTTCTGTCTTGCGTTCATACCACATTTAATCCCGTGCAAGATTCAAAGCAAATGGGGTGGTGGTAGTGTCATCCTTCAGTGAAACAGCTGAGCTATTTCATAGGAAAGGCAAAAGAGTTGTCATTAGACAACACATGTTTTCCAGGCCCAGGAAGACTGCATATGCATAGATGTGCTATCGGCAGCTATCAACTTGCTCGTTCAAATCAGCATTGGATGGGACCACAGCCCCCATTCCTCAAAGACTACGTTCATGTTAGTAGCCCACAGATCAACTCCTGCAATTCCAGCTTTCCCACTAGCAGACAATGTCTCTGCAACAATAGATTTCTTAACAGTGTCCCTTTAACTGTGTAGAACTATTCATAGAACCACAGTGGCTGTACGGAGAAAAGAACAAAGGCACAATGCATCAAACATTCAGCCCGCAGAGGGTATCAAGCGGATTATTATTTTTCTGGGTAGAGAGGAGGCTAGGTGGCCTTGCTCAGCCATACATAATTATGAGGATTTCATGTGTTTTACACTGAAATTTAGCATTTGAGTTGCTCATGCTGGTAATCACATCTTGCTTTGGGAAAAAAAATAAGCATAATAGGCTACTCTCCAGCCTGAATTCAGATTCCGGAGTTTTTCCTTGCTGTTCATAGCACCCGCACTGTTCAGAGCCTGGAGTGATTGACAGAGCACCGAGAGCACCAGCCAAGAAATACAATTGCAGTATTGCTTTCCACCAACACAGCCTCATCAAAGGGGCTTTCCCACTTCTTGGGCAATTCAAACAACCTACATTTACTCCCAGTGATGCCTTTGGCTCACTTGTCCAAGGGAAGTCGGAAAAAAAAAATCGAACAGACTGGATGCAAAAGAACATGGAACGATGGCAAGCTCAGGGAAGGTGTTGACTGTATATCAGGATCTCCTACCAGTGGTCTTAGAAGCCTCTAATGATTTTATCCTTCTGGGAATGTTGGGGAGTTAGTTGGTGATGTTGAGGTGTAGGTTGGGGATGTTGATGGAGGCAAAGATTGCTTTGTGCAATATAAAGAGCAAGGGCGGAGCAGAAATGGCAAGACCAAAGGGCCCTTATGATGTGAGGACTGCAGCAGTCTGCATTTCTCCACTGACTCCCAGGTGATGCAAGAAATTCTGAGTGATGTCGAAGTCATTTATTTATTTATTTATTTATACATTCGATTTATTGATCACTGCTTCCCACACGCAGGCGGGCTCGCAGCGATTTACAATTTGTTTGAAGACAAGGGACTAACAATTCAGTGGGGGAAGGGAAGACAACACATATAACTGAGTCTTTCTGTTGGCTTTTTGACGAGTCATGTTCCGGGCTCAGTGTTCGTTCCGTTCCTTCTCAGCTCCACACCGCCACCACCTGGCAGGCTGCTTCATTGCAGGAGATCGGGATGAATTCCTGTGCAAGATCTTCCAACTTTAATTAGCCAGCGCTGACAGATGAAACTCAGATACTAACACCTAATTATCCGAGGATTAGGTGTGCCCCCTTTCTTAACAGTGGTTCCCAGTTTTATCTACTTGCCGAAGCTTTCGAATCGCTGGGTGGACGATGAGCTGGGGACGAAGCTGGCTGCTCAAACCAGCGTGGGGCTTGAACTGGCAGAGGTCATACTGGGGGTTCCTTCCTAAACCAGTACCGTTCCAGTTTCCAGGAGAGATAGCGCTATCATGGGGAGGAGACTGAACTCCTCTCTAGGGTTGCCAGGTCCGTTGGAAACACCAGCCGGGGGGAAGGGGGTCATTTCGGGAGCCAGAAGTGACATCATGCAACATGCCTACATCACCCAGAAGTGAAGTAGGCACACCGGTGACATCAGTTTTGTTTCCATCCTCTAATCACCTGAGAGATAATCAAATAATTTTGTTTAATCAAACCACGAAGTCTTCTTCTTCCATCAAGAATCACCCGTCTTCCCTGAATGCTTTGCTTAATGGAAAGAAAGAGGTCCAGAGCTACGGAGCAGTGCCCTGAAACTATTGCTTTGGAGAGCATCCAGGAATCATCTAGTCCCTCAGTTGGAATTTGAGAGAAGGGTTACAGAATTCATTACTGGCACTGGGGTTAGAGGGGGGAAAGTGAAAACTCTTGGCTAGTGGGAAGAAACAAGGTATATCTTCAGATATTTTTTTTTTATGGATTTCAATCATGATTAAATACCGTAATGATCAATCCGTGGCTCTTTGCCACAATGACCCAAATAAGAGAGCTCTTTTGAGAGCTGCCCTCTGAAAGAACTTGTGACTGACCCAAGGTCACGCCAGCGGCTGCTTGTGGAGGAGTAGCGAATCAAACCCGGTTCTCCCAGTGGAAGGTACTGGAGTCGGGAGGCGAGTTGTAGGATGATCATAGCAAAGACTTCATTAAGTGAATCAGCATGTTCAGGAGATGGTCAGATCAAGCATGCTGCCAGGGCTCCAGGGCCCTCATTATATGCCGGCCGGAGCCACACCTCTGGCTGCACCCAAAATACCTGATAGGGGCTTAGCATATGCGCATAGTCCTGATAGGGCCTTTAAGTCTTAAGTTGTAGTTCATAGGTCCCCCGCGGAAGACCTAGGCTGGCTATTGGTGGTCGTTTTGGATCCGACTGTCTATTGTTCTACCTGGCTGAAGCTCAGGTAGAATCGGGCCATGTGCTCTGACCGCATGGCAGTCACCATTTCGTGACTAGTACACAACACCCAGATAAGAGTCTGCGCTTCTAACCACTACACCAAACTGGCTCAGTGATGAGAGAAATGCCTTCTGCCCAAGCTTAGAGAGATGGCCCACCTCTCAGAGTTCAGGCCTAGTGTTCAAAACCAGTTCCTGGCATGCACCCTGGCTCAGAAGTTGTCCCGGAGGTAAACAATAGCCACACAATCAACTTGGCAAGTCACACCTGTCTGCGCATGGGCTACCGTTGCCCCCAGTTTATCGCACAGACACCGTCACACTGTTTAGCCCGCTGTCTCTCCGGACACGGAATTCATTACTATTTTTAATTGGAAACGATACTACATTTATGTGTACAGATCTCCAATATCAAAATGTAATTGCTTTTAAGCAATCCTCATTTGAAGCCGGCTGCCCCCGGAGATGAGACTACGGCGTCTAATTACAAGAGATAATTTGGAAGAAGATAAACAAATATCAGAAGATCATGAAGGTCAATGACTGATAGATAAAGGAGGGATGGGAGGTAGGACTAAAGTCTTCATTTACCAGGAAATTGGCCACCCCACCTAACTATATTACGGGTTAAACGCTACTTCCTCATCAAGACAGGAGCCAAAAATTAATTCACGGTTCGGGGGACCTTGATACTGCAAACAGAGGACTCTAAGACAACTTACAGTACACAGCAACAAACTATAATAGACACAGAGCTTGTATAACTCGGGTAAGAGGGTGAGATGTGAGCCATGAAAGCTCTAGTGCAGGGGTGTCAAACCTAAGGCCCAGGGGCTGGAAGTGGCCCGTCCAGGGCTCTTATGCGGCCCACGAGAAACTGCTGCAAGGGAGGGAGTGCTGGGAGGGAGTGGGGAGAGCCCCTCCATTGTGGCTTCAGCACAGCAGAACAACCTCATCGGTAGCAGTCAAGCATCATGGTAGCATCTGCCCAGAGCTGCACTGCTGCCTCTCCAGCCCGCCCATGTGGGTCTTCCTCTGCAGCCCCCTCCCAGCCCATGGGGCCTTGGAGTGAGGATACACCAAGAGAAGAAGAAGAAGAAGAAGACGAAGAAGAGATCGGATTTATACCCCGCCCTTCACTCGGAGTCTCAGGTTTCCTCTGCAAACTCTTCCTTGGTGATCCCCCATCCAAGTACCAACCCTGACTAGCATCCAAGATCTGATGAGATACTATACCAGGGGTCCTCACACTTTTTAAACAGGGGGCCAGTTCACTGTCCCTCAGACCGTTGGGGGGCCGGACTATAGTTTTTTAAAAAAAAAACTATGAACAAATTCCTATGCACACTGCACATATCTTATTTTGAAGTAAAAAAACAAAATGGGAACAAATACAATATTTAAAATGAAGAACAAGTAAAGTTAAAAAGGCACCCTTGACGGGGCTGTTGTCTTTCCCTCTCCGAAGAAACAAAGAACTCGGCATCCTCACAAACTTTTTAAGGCAGCAAGCCCCCAGCTGCGTCTCCCTGAAACGCCACTACTGCAGGCATCATAATGGGAAAGAGAAACCTCTCTCTCTCCCCCCCCCCTCCGATTCCCAGCAGCACAAAAAGCCTCGAAAAAGACCCCCGCCCGGCTCTTGGGACTGGCGCAGGTCTCCTAGCTGGCTGAGAGGCCTCTCAGCCGGCTAGGAGACTTGGGGCCAGCCGGAGTGCCTGCCACCCCACACTTACCCTCTTCCAGTCTTCCTTTTGCCTCCTCCTGGCTGATTGGAAGCAGGGGGGGGCGGGGCTTTGTCATGTGGCGCGGGACGAGTCGGCTGCAATTTTTCCGCTGCTTTGTGTGCTGCTGGGAATTGGAGGACAGGCAGCGGCACACCCGGCGGGCCAGAAAAATGCCCTCGGCGGGCCGCATGTGGCCCACGGGCCGTAGTTTGAGGACCCCTGTAACTATACCATTCCACATCCCGTTCAGTCCAAACTCTGGGACAAAGAATGAGTGAATGTTTCCTGTTTTGTTCCTTGAATACCTGTTAATATTTTCATCTCCCGTTTTGGTTCTTTGTTTTTACTATTGGCTTTCTAAGATTTGTCCCACCTTGTATGAACGGCGCACAGTTTCAAACGGCAAGGTCGTATTTAAGCATATCATGTATGACCGACGGATGGGCACCTTCTTTGTCCTTTCTCATAGCGATGCGCACTAGTGCGCAGCTCCATGGATTGCATTTCAGTGTAAAAGAAAAAGGATTTTTTCTCCCCCACTGTGTTGTGCTTGAATTCATGAAAGTACACAACAGGGCACCTCAGTAGCATGGAAGAGAAAAAGTGGCACGCTGAAAATCTGAGGAAGCGGCAGATACAGGAGGGTATTTCTACAAAGCTAATAAGGCTATATTGTAACACAGGGGTTCGGTACAGAGTGCTTTTGTAAAGGGAACAAGACGGTAGACTGTGGGTGTTACGTGCTGTCAAGACCCTTCCGAATTATGGCGACCCTATGAATGAATAACTTCCTATTGTCAACAGCCTTGCTTGGGTCTTGCAAACTGAAGGGTGTGGCTTCCTTGACTGAGCCAGTCGAACTCGTGTTGGGACTTCCTCTTTTGATACTGCCTTCAACTTTCCCTAGCATGATTGTCTTTTCCAGTGAGTCTTGTCCTCTCATGTCATGACCAAAGTACAATAGCCCCAGCTGAATCATCGTAGTCTCTAAAAAGAATTCCGGCTTGGTTTGATCTACTACTCACTTACTTGTCTACTGTGGACTATACCTCTGTGTAAAGGGAATATTATCTGTTCCTGCGTGTGTTATCTTGCTGCATTGTTTTTGTACTTCTGTAACACCAGCCCCATAACCAGGAATTTTTTCTGTGGGGGCGCCGAGGTGCTGGAGGGGGGCGCCAATTAAATTAAATTGAAGTAAATTAAATTGAGCCACACATTTCCACTTCACCTTTTCTGGGCAGTTCCTCCCCACCCACTAAGGATCCCCTCCTCCACTCCATCGGTCTTTTATTAGTTTTGTAATCTCCCCCATGACGACTCCCAAGCTTGCTTTGGTTCCCTTCCCCCCACCCCAATCACATGGAATCTTTCTTCCCCTTTTCCTTCTTCCTTCGGTGTAGTGTTTAAGTTTGGTGTAGCAGTTAAGTGCACGGACTCTAATCTGGGAGAACTGGGTTTGATTCCCAACTCCTCCACTTGCAGCTGCTGGATGACCTTGGGCAAGCCATAGTTCTCTCAGAGCTGTTTTTTCAAGAGCAGTCCTCCGAAGAGCTCTCTCAGCCCCAGAGGCGTAGAGTTTTGTAAATTCTGGGGGGGCGGGGGCTCTTTAGCACGTGCGCGAAGCGCACTCGCTCGCTGGGGTGATGTTCCCCCCCCAGGAAACCTCCGCACCTCCCTGGGCCCTTCCGAGGCCCGCCAGCTGCTGCTGCCTGGGCCTCTCTCCCTCCCCACTCCTTCCCGCTCCCTTTGCCGGGAAAAGAGGGAGGGAGAGGGAAGGATGGAAGAGTGGTCAGGCGGGGTGGGGGAGGCACCGGCAGCAGCAGCAGCTGCAGGCCTTGGAAGGGCCCCGGGAGGTGCGGTGGCAGGAGCTACGTTTTCCCCAGAGGGGGCTCAGTCCCCCCCGGAAAATTTCAGGGGAGGCTCGAGCCCTCGAGCCCCCCCGTAGTCTACACCTATGCTCAGCCCCACCTCCCTCACAGGGTGTCTGTTGTTCGGCGGGGAAGGGAAAGGAAATTGTGAGCTGCTCGGAGACTCCTTCAGATAGTGAAGGGCAGGGTATAAATTCAATCCCCTCCTACTCCTCCTCTTGTTTTCTCACTCATTTTGCACAGGGATCCCCACTTCCTTCTTCCCCTTTGGACCTCCCTCGCCCCAGCACACATGCGCTCCCCCCCATTGCAGAGCTCCCGTCAGCTGAGCAGCACATGAGTAGCATGCGTTGGCAACAAAAGAATCTTTCACAGTTCACCGGGCCCTGGGTGGTGTCCCAGATCTGCTCTCTTCTCCCCTCCATGGTGGGTTCAGGTGAGAGGGGCCCGGAGAGCATTCAGCCACGATGGAGGCAGCTCAGCACTTGTAGAGATGGGCACTTGCAGTGGCATCACCTCCCCCGTGTTTGCTGGGGTGGTCGGGTGGAGCACTGCAGAAACTATAGGGGCACTGCCCCCTGCGCCCCACCACTGGCTACAGCCCCGTGTAACACCATTTTCTGTACTGTTTAATACACAGGGTCTAAAACTTCGTTTTGTTTCAGATTCCTGCAACCCTAGTTCGATTACATCAGTTATTAGATTTTTATCTTGTTGATTGCATGGATTCACGGTGAGTGAGCTATTCTAGACACTTGTTTTGTTGTGGTTTCCAGGTAGTGGCTGGAGATCTCCCAAAATTACAACTGGTCTCCAGGTAACAGAGATCAGTTCCCCTGGAGAAAACGTCCACTTCAGAGGGTGAACTCTATGGCATTAGACCCCACTGAAGTCCCTCCCCTCCCCAAACCCTCCCCTCCACTCCCCACATCTCCAGGAATTTCCCAACCCCAAGCTGGCAGCCATACTGATGGATCAATGTTCTGATTCAGTATATAACCAGAAAACTGTAAAACCGTACCAATGTGGCACTGTAGACTAATAAAGGCTATTTTTATATTTAAAAAATGTCAACCCACTAATTTATTTATTTATTGTATTGTATTCATACCTCGCCTTCCCCGCGAACAAGCTCAGGGTGGCTTGTGCTGTCAAGGAATTACTCTTACCACAATATTACATCAGAGAATCCTATGATATACGAATCTATCTATATCTATATCTGTCTGTCTGTCTGTCAGGCAGCCAGCCAGTCTATCAGTCAATCTGTCTGTCTATCAGTCTCTCTCTCTCTCTCTCTCTCTCTCTCCCCCATCTATCTAAAAACAAAATTCCAGAATTCTGCAGTAGATAGTCAATGGTACAATCCAAATAGTAGGGCTTGTATAGAAAATTTAAACATGAATCACAGAAGCGCAACTATGTAGTCATTCAAAGTCCAAAATATCCCAATGGGAAAGAGAACCGTCCTGAATTCCAATGAACCGACGAAGACTCCGGATTTATTCAGCTTCAGAGCTGGCAACCATACTGATGGACCAGTGTTCTGACTCAGTACACGGCAACCCCGTTTGCGTGATCATGCGCATTCATGAATGTCTTTGGAGCCCCCAAGAAGGTCCTGCATACATACGAAGGGGTAGACTCTGACCATGACTTTTAGCCTACTGAGCGCCCAGATAATGCAGCATTCATTAAAGTCTTGACATATTCAGGATTTCGATCATGGTTATTTCCATCGGTCTGAAACAGCCAAGCAATGAAAACCTTAAGGGGCTTCATGTCTATGTTTCCTCAGAGCTGAATAATTCATGGCCCTGTCTCCTTTTGCTCATTTTGAAATCCCACCACACGTATGAATCAGAAGAGTGAAATATTTATAAATGAGAGTCCTCTGCGGATGGAGGAGAAGGAAACAGCCAGCGGTCCCCAAGATGGTCTTGGCCTTGACGATGAGAGGAGGGAAACGGTACTGATGCTGTGGTACTCGTAAGTGCTGCTAGGCAACCAGGGATACCCCCCTCCCCCCAAGGAAACCAACATTCTAAATGCCATCAGTCTCCCATTTGACCTCCGGCAATGGCGGATACCCGGTACCTTCAGAGGCAAAGCCCATCTGAAGAGCCTTGCCAATTAAGCAGCGAGGTTCACTGTGGTAGAAAGAATCATTCTTTTCTCAAACCCTATAGGTAAACAGCATTCGCCCCGAAGCAAAATATCCTATTGCCTCTCATCATTAGACAAAGCCAGGTAGCTAGTTGTTTTGACAGCAGTCTCCAACTTATCCAGCCCTTCTTCTTAGGCATTAAAAAAATGGCAGAAAACAATCCTCAAACAATAGAATTCGGCTTTGCTGATTTTATGCACCAACAGAGTTGCTTCCATAACACAATTCATATCTTGCTGCTGAACACAAACTGGATTAGCTGTGTTCCATAATTCCCAGCTAAGGAATGGGGTATAGCATTGTGATGGAGGTCCCATATTTCACCCCTGGTAACCCCCAGGCCGCAGTGGCTCAGAGGTTAAGATGCTGAGCTGCAGATCAGAAGGTCGGTTGCTCAGTCGTTCGAGACCCGAGTGCTGCGTGATGAAGTGAGCTCCCGTCTCTGGCCCCAGCTCCTGCCAGCCTAGCAATTCGAAAGCAAGAAATTGCAAGTAGATAAATAGGTACCACTTCAGTGGGAAGGTAACAGCAGTCCATGCGCCTTGGCATTCAGTCATGCCAGCCACATGGCTATGGAAATAGTATTCGGACAGTGCTGGCTCTTCGGCTTGGAAATGGAGTTGAGCACTGCCCCCTAGAGTTGGATTCGACTCGCTTTTGAGCAAAGGAAACCTTCAGCTTTTACCCTTACCTA
Organism: Lepidodactylus listeri; assembly: GCA_029233225.1. Lineage (NCBI taxonomy): Eukaryota > Metazoa > Chordata > Lepidosauria > Squamata > Gekkonidae > Lepidodactylus > Lepidodactylus listeri. The sequence continues at coordinate 13,420,779 of JARCFY010000013.1, forward strand.
ATCCCTGGTTGAATGAGTAGGGATGCAGCCCCCCAATCCCATCCCCCCAGTTTTGATGGGACGGTATTCATAATTGCATCAAGATTATTTTGGTGTGTGTCATTTCACTGATTTACTCATGTACTCTAGTACACTGAGCTGAAACACTGCACTCCAAAATCTTATTCTCCCTGTACATCACTACAAGAAGATTGCTTTTTTGTGGTGTTTTATCAATGGATATGTTTTTGGTTCACTACCAGAGAGGGAAGAATCAACGTATCCTGGTGCTTCCGTTCCATGTCATAACAAACACCAGAAATTTGGGGGCTCCACAATGTGGAGGGAATTTCAAATGAGGAGCTTTGGGAGCATCCATGAAACCACAACTGTCTGCACCTGCTAGAAAGGATCCTTGTGCAGGGACTGAGGGATCTCCTTTTTCACATTAAAAAGAATAAAGGTCGTCATTGTGTGGCTTTTTAAAAAAATGGGTGGAAATGGTAAGGTAAAGGTTTCCCTTGCTCAAAAGCCAGTTGAATCGACTCTAGGGGGCAGTGCTCATCTCCGTTTCCAAGCTGAAGAGCCAGCGCTGTCCAAAGACTTTTCCGTGGTCATGTGGCCGGCATGACTAAACACGGAGGTGCATGGAACGCTGTCACCTTCCCACCAAAGCGGTACCTATTCATCTACTTGCAGTTTCTTGCTTTTGAACTGCTAGGTTGGCAGGAGCTGGGGCCAGAGATGGGAGCTCACTCTGTCACGTGGCACTTGGGTCTCGAACTGCCAAGCTACTGACCTTCCAGTCTGCAGCTTAGTGTCTCTAAGCCACCCAGTTTGCTGAGTGGTGCTCCACCCCCTTTTTCTCTTGCCCTTTGAAGTAGGGAGCCCTGACCTGGATAGCCCAGGCTAGCCTGATCTTGTCAGATCTCGGAAGCTAAGCAGGGTCAGCCCCTGGCTAGTATTTGGTTGGGAGACCTCCAAGGAAAACCAGGGTCATGACACAGGGGCAGGCAATGGCAAACCACCTCTGAACATCCCTTGCCTTGAAGGGTTTTCAAGGGGTTGCTGTAAGTCAGCTGCAACTTGACGGCAAAACAGCAATGCAGTGTAAAGAAGCTTTGCCCTCTCTCTTCTTCCCGCTCCCCTGAAGATGGAAGTGCTCCAGTGCTGGTGAACTGCATGACCATGAGAAGATGCCACTGCTGTACTGGTTGGATTCCAAGGTGGCAACTCTTGCCATGTTGGAAATAAATGTCAAGCTCTCCTGGCATCGGCTGTCTGGTCCGTTCTTCCCACCCACCCCTCTCTACTTGGAGAGGCCAGCTACAGCCATGCCTTCTTCCCCTTTCCCTCTCCACCACTGATTTTTAGTGGAGTCCTCAAACCACGATGTGGCTGAAACACAATCTGGTTTGATTTGCACAAGGGAGAATCGACAAAAAGATTTTGGTCTCGAGCCAGCAAGGTGAAGAGACTTGACAAAGCCAGGGTGCCATAGTCGTTAAGAGCAACGGACTCTAATCTGGAGAACTGAGTTTGATTCCCCCTTCCTCCTCCACACAGACCCATAGCTACGGTGGGTCATTTTGGGGCTCTGCCCCCTCAAATATGAAACACGCCCCACAGCAGCTGCTGCCCCTCTCCCCCTTCCTTCCCTCCTGTGACATCAAAAGGGCCCTCCAGCTGATCGGTGGGAGCACGTAGCCCACCGATCAGCTAGAGGGCCCTTTAAATCTTGCAGGAAGGGAACGAGAGGGGCAGATGCATGCCTTCACGGCTTGGAGTTCTAGGAAGGCATGCTGCTGGCGGCCATCCCTCTCCCTCACCTCCTGCAAGACAGCCCCTCCTCCCTCCCCTGCTGTCCTACAAAATTTCTCCAAACCCCACCAACCCCAAAATTCTGGCTATGGGGCTGCCCCCACGTAAAGCCAGCTGGGTGGCCTTGGGCCAGTCACAGCTCTCAGAACTCTCTCAGCCCCACCTACCTCACAGGGTGTCTGTTGTGGGGAGAGGAAGAGAAGGTGATTGTAAGCTGCTCTGAGACTCCTTAAGGTAGAGAAAAGTGGGGTATAAAACTAACTCTTCTTCTTCAACTGCATCCCAGTCCAAGCCTCCCCTTGTGTCTGGTCCTCGGCCCCTTCCCTGGAACTGATCCCTGGAAAAATCACAGCAAACGTGACCTGTTCCCATTTTATCATAGTCAATTCCTCCATAAAGGGCCTCTTTCTGTGCCAGAAACTGTTTTATCATCAGCGCCCCGATGATATCTTTTCCTTTCACACCCCTGGAAGTTGTGCCCACACCCTCATTTCTCAGACAGACTCTAGACTTTACACTGATAGGTTTGTGTAGATCAATGGAAATACATGGGTGCGTTAAAAAAATACCCTCAGTGCCTGCCTCTGACTCCTTGCAGAGTTTGCTGTTTTGAAGCGGTGGATCTTCAGACACAACTTTCATCCTTTCTTGCCTACCTCTCGGTTTCGTATTCCCTTACCTTTCTTCTCCTATCTCACTCCCGCACAGGCTCAAAATGTCTTATCTGCTCCTCGGCAGGCCAGGCCAGTGTGGCTCCTCCCCATTATTCCTCCTCATTTGGTTCTTTTTAAAAAAATGGAAATATGATTTAATTTACTGCAAGGGAAGGCAGAGTGATAGCAGGCAGTCTGTTGGGGCAGGCTGCAGAGGCTCCGAGTCTCTTCCCTTCTTCCCGCTCAGACATAATTCACACACCACCAGCTAAGGGCCTGCTGGCTCGTGACAAGGAGGCGGCTTTGAATCGTCCCACAGGGCTGCCGTCACCACAGAGCGAGCCATTCATGCGCGTGGCCATTCGCCCTACAGGTCGCTCAGCGTGCTCTACAAACATCCTCAAAGGAAAGGGATGTTGTCATCCGGGGGAACAGATAAAACCCCATTCAATCGGATGAATGGCCCACGGCTTCCCGGCCGCCAGGCGGATGGACGTAAAGAGCTCTCTTCACAGCAGCCAGGCCGTGTGGTTTATTGAAGTGCATTTTCTTCCCAATGTTTATTTCTTGCCAAACAGCCAAGAATGGCTCTCTCTCTCTCTCTCTCTCTCTCTCTCTCTCTCTCTCTCTCTCTCTCTTGGCAGCTAGCAATCCCATATGGCTTCCCGTTCAAACTTGGTCTTCCTCCCCAGGAGGTCTGGCAAGCAGACTGAGGGTGGTGGAGGATAATCTCTGCAGACAACTGTGATCCCTGCTCATTCATCACCAAAACGCTCACCAGAAGCTGTGAAACAAATGTGTCCTGACCAGTGCTCCCTCTAAGCTGTGGAGTCTTGTGAGCAGAAATTCTACTTTGTGAGCTACTGGCATTAAAAGTTGTGAGCAAGCGATTTGGCTGCTGCATCAATGAGTTTGCTCTGGAGCCATCCTTCCTGAGCTAAGACGAAAATGTGTGAGCCAGAGGCTAAAAAACTGTGAGCCAGCTCACACTAACTCAGCTTAGAGGGAACACTGGTCCTGACACCCACCCAACTGAAGATGCCAACCTGGCCCTGCCACATATAAAGTATCAAAAGAAGCTTTGGTCATATTAACCTTCAATCATGTGATTTTGCAACAATCTCCAATGGAACTGATGGACCATCTTTCCCATAGGAACCCATAGGGTGCCAACTTCAGTTTGAGAAATTCCTGGAGATTCTGGCATGGAGCATGAGGAGGTTGGAGTTGGAGGAGGGGAAGGACCTCGATAGGGTCTAATGCCATGGAGTCCTCCACCCCCCATGGCTGCCATTTCCTCGAGAGAAACTGAGATAGTATGGAGATTGGTTGTAATTCTGGGATCTCTCCAGGCCAAGCCAGGAGGTTGGCAACCCTAAAGCATGCTAACTAAGGTCATCTGACACCTCACTTCTGCCAGTCCCCTCTGTTTAGGGTTGCCAGCCTCCAGGTGGAGCTGGAAATATTACAACTGATCTCCAGCTGACAGAGATCAGCTCCCCTGGAGAAAATGGCTGCTTTGCAGGGTGGACTCTATGGCATTGTACCATGATGAGGTCCCTCCACTCCTCAAACTGTACTCTCTCCAGGCTCCATCCCCTAGATCTCCAGGTATTTCCAACCCAAAGCTGGGAACCCTATGGTCTGCTCAGGAAGTCCATTCAGCTATAGCTCATGCAGGCTCATTTCTCAGTGGCTCCAACCACACTTTGGAACAGCTGGCCAGATGTGGTCCAGGAAGCTCCTACACACTTTATAAAAGGTGCAAAGTGGAATTGTTGTGGGGGTCTTTTAGTCAAAGTAATGAATGAATGCCTCTGGTAACTGATAGTGACAATGTTGCAGTTCTAACTTGATGTCTTTTAATGTATTAATTTAAATCCGTATATTTATATTTTGTAAGCCACCTTGGGCATTGTGGAAAGGCAGGATATAAGTAATTTAAATAAATAAGTCTGTTCCTGTTTCAAAATCAGAGCACCTACATGCCCCTAAAAGCATAAAACAACAGTCCCTCTAACACTGAATCCCAGAGATGCTTTCAACATATGCCAATCTGATTCTAAGGGCACAAAACATCAGCTTTACCATAGACAAAGTAACACGCCTCTCATTTCCAGCCAAAAGATATAGCAAACAAAAATCATGCAAACAGCAAGGAAACCTGCTCAATACAGGCTATATGTTTAGCTCTTATAGATGAATACAAGTAACACCTAAACACAAAACGAAGTAAAGTTTCAATCACAGCTCTACCACAAGGGCAGACTCTCTGGAGATGGTTACTACCCTCTCAGCAGCCTGACAATTCTGCAAGTGTTAAAAGTTTATTAATAAAAACTTGCAGGAAAATGGTGGGAATGGACGGAAGCACTCAGAGGAAGAAGTAGTGTGTCCAAATGCTGAATAGAAATAATGGGGAAAATACTGTAATAACAGAGAAAATTAAACATAATCATAACCATAAATAACAATGAAACTGGAGAACTCGTGTGTGTGTGTGTGTGTGTGTGTGGTTTGTTATATACAAATCATGAGCAAAGTGTAATCAAGCAAATGGTCCGCTTTTTAAAAAATTTAAAAGGAAGAATAAAGTCTGCAACACAAATATTTATTTATTTATTTATATTTCATATTTATACCCCACCTTCCCCGCAAATGGGCTCGGGGGGAAGGGCCTTCTCAGTTGTGGCCCCGACCCTGTGGAATGCACTCTGTGCCAGCCTTGCTGTGCCAACCTTGCTTAGTTTCCACAGGGCATGCAAAACTGAGTTATTTAGGTGGGCCTTTGGAAGGTAACCACATGTTTGGGCTGTTTTAATAGCGGTATGGTGATAGCCACATGTTTTAATATTTTAATGTTAATATTTTATATTTGTTATTATGTTGTTCTTTACTTGATTGGTTTTCATGTTGTAATCACCACACGTCTCTTTGGGTGAGTGGCAACTAAAAAAACTAATAAAAAAATACTGTAACTCTAAACAGAGTTATATTGTTCTAAGCTCACTGACTTCAACGGATTTAGAAAAGTATAACGCTGCTTAGGATCGCGCTGCAGATGCATCTCTTCTGAATCATTGTTTGTATAAAGATAAATTGGCCTTGGCATCTAGTAATGGGAATGCACTAGTCATCTCTTTTAAGTATGCACATCAAGATATAAGCGCTGGAGAAGCAGCTGGTTCAGTGCTGAAAACTGATTTATTTCTGTAGGTAGCCTAAGCGGGAAATCCTGGAAACTGTAACCATCCAGACTTTCTCTGAAGTAATGGAAAGCACATTTCCTAGATTCCCCATCAAGAAATGAGGCCCAGAGCTCAGAAGACTTCCACACTGACTTTGGAACGCAGGAGAGGCCCTTCACTTTAGTCAGTCTGGAAGGTGGAGAAGGGACGGGGCTCAGCAGGGACTCCACCCTCCAAAAGTGCCATTTCCTCCAGGGCGACTGATCTCTGTAGTCTGGAGATCAGTTGTAAATACAGGAGATATCCAGGCCCTAGCTGAAGGCTGGCCAGCCTAGGTCTGTGTACCGAGCTTCTTAGAGGAAGAGCAGTGAGGGGAAACCAAATAAAAACAAGAGAGCAGCCATCACAGAAGCCTCACTCCGAAATGAGAAAGTTAGCCTGCTGTTGACTTACACAATAATATTTGTGCTCCAATAGTTCCTAGAAAGACCCACAAGGGACCGAAACTGCAAACACATCCACTAAGAGATAGTTATGACTCCCACGAGCTCCCCGTTTTGCCTTGTGATTGGAAGACGGGAGGAACAGACCACCTACCGAGAAAGGATCCCAGCAACAGCCAAAATGAGCCTTTCCGGGATAATTAGCTGTCACCTCGACACCCAAATTGCCTACTTAATTACTTCCACATCAATTAATTCAGTAGCCAGGTAAGCCATTGGTGCACATTTGGTGCTCCTTAGCGCAGAGCTGTTGATTGAAGCGCCAAAGCTGAGCGAGCATTTCCACGCAAAAAAATGATTTGAAGCACATAATGAGCAGAATGTAGCAGGCGTATCGTCCGACTTTTTGTGTGTGTGTGCCTAGGGACTGTCATTTAGGAAAGAGCTGAGTTTTGCATCTCTGCAGTTCTAACCCCCCCCCCCCCCCCCAGCTCCTTCTCTTGATTCCATTCCTTCCTTGTGTGGCTCAAACCTGTGATTCTTTGTTCTCACATCATTTGCTGTTTCCCTGCACTGAATTCTACCGGTAAGACGTATGCTTTTTTCAATGCTGTGCGTCAATAAATCAGCACCATACATATATTCTGTGCACAAATGAGATATGTTACACATCGGCGCACACACAGTATTGTGTGTAAACATCATACAAGATGCATACACAATACAACCCGACTCGCACTACCACCAGCCAAAAGGGAAGATGCAAAAACTATTGACAAAAGCAGAAGAGGAAACGAAATAAGGCTTCTTTATTCATGCCTGCTGTAACGAAAGGAGGTACATGGAGCAGTGGGAAAGATGTCTCGCAGGCAAAGTTATCTCCTTGAATTCCAGGGGCTTGTAATGCCTGAGGAAAGTCTCGGCTACATATGAGCCCAGCAACCCAGTGTTTACTCATACAGGCTGGCTCATCCATTCATGACTGCAACATCAAACAATGGATTAGATTACTCCCACACTGAGTTGCCAGCACTGCCTCGACAAATGCCAGATTTTGAAGGTGGTATCTGGGGAGGGTGGATGGTGGGAAGGATGTGACATCACTTTTAAGTGACACCCTGGGAATTTCCCCTAATCTCTATGGTAAAGACCATAGAGACATGGGGGAATTCCTAGAGCATCGTTACGGAGGCCATTTTTTTGGCCATTTTCTCCCAGTCTTTAGCTTCTCAAGACAGGGGACTGGGGCCAAACAGTAATCCTAGCAGTTCTCCACTGTGCTCTCCCATATCCCAGTTTGATCCAGTGCACTACACTTTCTCCTAGGTGGTAGTGGAAAGTGCTGTCAAGTCACAGCTGACATGGCAACCCCATAGGGTTTTCAAGGGAAGAGATGTTCAGAGGTGGTTTTTGCCATTGCCTCCTATGTAAACTACTTTATAAACCTCTAGGAATAAGGCCCACAGTGGGAAGAGATGCAACAGGCTCTAGAAAGAGGCTCCAGATGAGTGTCCCAGCTGTGGCTGGTGGGGCGGTGGAGGGAAGGGGAAAATAGAGGGGGAGGCAAGCCATGTTTATTTCCTTCTGCTTAGCTATAAGGCAGAGCTGCCTCAAGTCATTTTGCTGCCCCAAGTGGGTAGTAGGGGAGGAGAGCCGCATGCTGTGTTTTCTGGGTTTCAAGGGTCTAGAAAGCAGTTCCATAGCCAGTTACAGGGTTGCCAATTCCGGGTTGGGAGATTCCTGGTGATTTGAGGGATGGAGCCTGGGGAGGGAAGGGTTTGGGGTGGGAAGGGACCTCAGCAGGGTATAATGCCATAGAGTCCACTGCCCAAAGCAGCCATTTTCTCCAGGAGAACTGTTCTTGGAGACTGCCAGATGCCACCTGGAGGGCAGAGCCAGGTTTGTTGAAGGACTTCAGTGAGGTGTAATGCCATAGAGCTCACCCTCCAAAGCAACCATTTTCTCCGTGGGGAATGATCTCTGTAATCTGGAGATCAATTGCAATTCAGAGAGATGTGCAGGCCTTTCCTTCGCCCACTCCACCCCCCTTCAGTTCCAAAGCTGCTTCCTGTTTAACACTTTAACTGATTACCAGTTTAACTGACTCCCTGCTAATGCCCCACGGCCTCTTGGGACTCCCAACTTGGGAGTTGTAGTTCTAATTATTTTTGCTATGGTTACAGTAAGGTCATCTGAGAACTACAACTCCCAAGGTGCAACACATCAAAAGTGTGGGGTGTAAGAATGGAGAAGCCCATGGGATAGGCCAACAGGGCACCAAGGCAGCTTCCCCAGTGGCCAATGGGAGAGTCGTCACCAGCATGGATTGCCATATATATATTACACATGTAGGATAATGCAGGGTAAAATTCTGGAACAGGAGAAGAGCAGAAGCAGTGTGGGGGAGGGAAGCCATTCATCTGCAGACCGAATGCATTGCTTGAACAGGGGCAACGGACCTTGCTGAATCCCTTCCCAGATGAAATACAGCATTGCTATCACTCGGTTCATCATCCACTTGGCTGATTAACCAGGAGTCTCCGCCTGGGGTTCCAGAAGTGACAGCAAAATTTCAATCACCTCCCGGAAGACTAATCTTTGGGTTACACAATTCCATCTCAATGGAGCTTATTTTTAGACATATCACGGCTGCTGCTTGAACATGTTAGGGAAAGGCTGGCTCGCTCCATTCGCAACACAAAACCAACTGGAAAACAAGTTAATGCAATAAAAAACGCCTCTTTATTTATATAAAAAAAGCATTCTACCCCACAGGCCCTCCGAGAGCGAGGGGAAAAGACGCTCAGTTTTGAAAAGGGCAGTGCGGCCTTTCCACCAAACAAAACACACAGAACAGAAGAAAGCAGCCAAATGAAAAACAGCCAATTAACTCCACCAACCCGCGGAAGGAAACCACACCATCTAAACAAGGAGGCAGGGCTTTCCGTCTATGCGGAGCGCAGAAGGAGATCTGAAGCGTCATGGGATGGCGGCTGGGCAATTATGAGAGCAAACGGCTCATTTCAGACATACTGCAAAACCCAGGTTTATTTTAACAAGGGCAAGTTTGGGAAAGGAGGACTCAGCTCGTGGACAATCACTTGAATCCTGGTTTGCCTTGAGAAACGACAGTTCCGTTGCCATCTCGCTGTAGCCTGGAGGATGTTGCCAGAGAACAAGCCGAAAAGAAGCCGGAATGTTTGCTTTCAGATTTTAGTCTGATGGATGGAAACTATCCATAGTCAATGGAGTGACCTGCATTCACAGACTAGGGATGTCAGGATTCCCACTATAGTGGGAGCCTCCTGGCATCTAGGCTTATTGCCCAGGGAGGGAGGAGTGTGCTGATGTCACTTCCGGTAAAAACCAGAAGTGACATGAGGGTACTCTAGCACTTTACAACAGCTCTATGGTAAAACCATAGAGTTTTGGTGAATCCTAGAGTGTAGAAACTGGAAGTGATGGTAGCACACCATGCACTCCTCCTAGGGGTTGCCGGCTGTGTCCTGGCCACCATGATTCAGAAAGACACAGATGCTCAGACACAATTGCTCAGTTCAGTCATCGTAACATGAATCTGTGATTTTAACTTGGTGTAGTTTCAGTCACTCAAATGCCAGTCGACCTCAACAATACTAGTCTCATTCCCTTGTCTCTGTTCCCTGGGAGGGCAGCATCACAACCCAGGATTAAATTGGGATCAAGCTAAGCCAGGACATCAGCATTCATACATCCCACAAAAGCTATAGTTAAGACTAACTGTGGTAAATAAACCAACTCCAGATTCTGATTTGATGGACCCTAACTAGCTCCAGTCAGTGGACTGACCTGCATTCAGACAATCACACTAACCATAGTTAGTGCAATTGAAACCATGGTTTTTTTGGTTCACGTATGAACTGGGCCAGTGATATTTGCAATTCCTGATTATGAAGGATAAAGAGGAACAGCTGGTTACAGCTACAAATCATTGTCTTGGACAGGCCAACAGGTCCCTAAACAGTTGTCCTGCATCCACCAAGAACAAAGTCAGCATGAAGTTGTTGCACAGGAGGTTGTGTGAACTCAACCCTGTTTCCCATAATGGGAAGGGTGCTCAAAAGCCCTCTCTTTTTTAGCACTAGCTAAAGTCAGCTTGGCCTTTTACTTTATCTCAATGGCATGCTGGCAGCGGAAAGGGCCGCCCAGCTGCAGTTGACATACAGCGACCCCATAGGGTTTTATAAGGCAGGAGATTAAACAGAGGTGGTTTGCCATGGCCTGCCTCTGTGTAGTGACACTGGTATTGCTTGGTGGTCTCCCATCCAAGTTCTAATCATGGCCGACTCTGCTTAGCTTCCAAGATCTGACGAGATTGAGCTAGCCTAGCCCAATCCAAGTCGGGGCTCCTAGCCTGCTAAATTAATTCCAATAGCAAGATCCTATGCAGCCACGCTAAGCAGCTGGAAGCACATGGCTTGTGGCAGATAGGTAGGCTTCCCCCCATCCTATCACCACCCTCCTTTTTGGCCAGGTGATAATCAGGTGGGGAGAATCCATGCTATGGACCCCACCCCATGCAGTGCCAGTATATAGATCATGACATCAGAGGCAGGGGATCTCACTAGAGGAAAGCAGATTCCAATGCAACTGAGGAAGCACAAGATGGGATCTTGGAAAAGCAATCACCTAAAAGATGGGAACACCTAGGGAAATAATCATACCCACTAGAAGGAGGAGGAGGAGAGGTTGGAGAGATTGGATACAATCTTTTCCCTTCCCCTCCCCACAACAGACACCCTGCGAGGTAGGTGGGGCTGAGAGAGCTCTCTTGAGGACTGCTCTTTAGAGAAAAGCTCTGAGAGACCTTCTAACTGATCCAAGGTCTTCCAGCAGCTGCAAGTGGAGGAGTGGGGAATCAAACCTGCTTCTCCCAGATTAGAGTCCACGCTCTTAACCACTACACCAAGCTGGCATATGGACCTAGGACGGAAAGGTGGCCAATATGACCATGTGAGCATCCGCAGTCAGGAACAAAGGCTTCAAGCAACGTGCGGTGCACTCCACACATTCCCTTAGGCTCGGATTCTTTAATTACTGCATCGCCGCTAGGACGCTGACATGAATTAAAGCTTGAATATTAAAAAATATAACTCACACACTGGTGCCATTCTGAAGGATTCAGGGAGCCCTGAACTGTCAAAGCAAGGAATTATAGCAAGACTTATAATACCCAGGGGAAAAAAATCAAATTATATCATTTTCACCTTTAAACAAAAAAAGGAAAAGAAGAGAAACAAACAAAGTGAAAAGCTTGGCCACGATTTACATCCGGCTGCAGGAAACTCACAGGAAACAGATAAAAGGAGGTACTTCTTCACACAAAGAGTGATTAACACATGGAATTCACTGCCACAGGAGGTGGTGGCAGCTACAAGTATGAATGGCTTCAAGAGGGAATTAGATAAACCTATGGAGCAGAGGTCCATCAGTGGCTATTAGCCACAAGGTATAGGTAGGAACTCTCAGTCTGGAGCTAGTGATGCTCTGCATTCTTGGTGCTGGGGGGGGTGCAACAGTGGGAGGGCTTCAAGAGTCCTGGCCCCACTGGTGGACCTCCTAATGGCACCTAGTGTTTTTGGCCACTGTGTGACACAGAGTGTTGGACTGGATGGGCCATTGGCCTGATCCAACATTGGCTTCTCTTATGTTCTTATGTTCTTAGGTGTGCTGAGAATTGAAGCATAATGAACACAACCCATGGAAAATACATCTTCTGGTGTGGCATTTGCCCATGTTTTACGTTAGTGGGAAAGGGAGCAAGGGGCATCCTTTGGCCTCCAAAAAAAGTCATGCTGAGGGTCATGGGGCATGCATGGCCCCAAACCATATGGGACAGGGGCTGTAGGATGGAGTGGAATGTGGTGAGATTGAGTGAAAAAGCTGGCTGGATCCAACCCATTAATTTCAATGGGAGAAACTTCAGTAGATTCCTACAACTCCCCATTGATATCTATGGGCTGTGTAGTGGGAAGTTCGATCAAGTTGCAGCCAACTTATGATGATCCCATAGGCTTTTCAAGGCTAGAGATGTTCACAGGTGGTTTGTCACTGCCTGCTTCTGCGTCGCAACCCTGGACTTCCATGGTGGTCTCCCAAATACTAACAAGGGCCAACCATGCTTAGCTTGCAAGATCTGATGAGATCAGCTAGCCTAGGCTATCCGCGTACCTGAAGAAATTGGTATCTGACCATGACTGCTGTATAGTACCATCCTAAACCGAGCTTCACCCTGTTAAGTCCACTGAAGCCAATGTTTGTCACTGGCCTACTTGTCTTGGGCAGGCATTGAGATGGGTCACTGGCTCCTATTGGCTGAACAGCTCTTCTCAGATGGGTATAGTTTATTATTGGCTCAGCTGCTACGAAGCTCAGATCACAGGAAAGGGAAGACATTAGGGAAAGAGGGACAGAAGAAGCTGTGGGCTGGGAACAGGAAAGGCGGGGCTTAAGAAGGCAAAAGGTAAAGGGGATCAAGGAAGATGGGGATTAGTCTGGAGGAGATTTAAAGGAAGGGGAAATGGAGGAAGAGGAACGTGGAAGGAAGACTAAGAGAGAGAGAAAAGGCAGTAGAGAAGGGTTAATGGTCTGGAAAGCTGACTTGAAATAACCAGGTCTGTAGCTAGTGGGGCCTCCTGAGACCTGCCCCCCTGACTTCCTTCCGAGGCCCCACGACTGCCTATCTAGCCCAGCCACCCCTACTCTCTGGCCTGGCCTGAGGCCTCCGCATGCTGCCACCACCACCCTTTCCCTGCCTGCCGGCAGCCCTGCCAGCTCCATTGTGGGCTGGCAGTTGCGGGGGAGAGGCTGGGCTGGGGGGTCCTGAGCTGACGGCAGCACAGGGCTCCAAGGTGAGAAAGTGGGGCAAGGTGGGCTGGCTGACAGGTGAGGTGGGGCCGGTGGGAGCTTTTGGCGGGCTCAGAAGCTGGCCAGGGTGTGGTGGGACGCCTCTTCCTCCTCCTGTGCCTGGGTGTCCAGCCAGACCACTGGCAGAGGCCAGCTCCACAGCGCCCAGCTTCCAGGGTGTGTTGGGTGTCCTGGGCAGCTCAGTTTCCCATACCAGAGCTGGCTACCGTAGCTGGGAGGGGTTCAACGATGACCCACGTCCCAAGAGTTCACACAAGGTTGCCAACATCCAGGTGGGACCTGGAGAACTCCAGCTATTACACTTGATCTCCAAGCAACAGAGATCTATTCCCCTGGGGAAAATGTCTGCTTTTGGAGGGTGGGCTCCATGGCATTGTACCCTGCTGAGGTCCCTCCCCTCCCCTCCCCTCCCCAAGCCCTGCCCTCAGCAGGCTCCACCCCCAAATCTCCAGATATTTCCCTATCCAGAGCTGACGACCCTACAGTATTTAAGATACCTCTTATGATAACTTTTCATGCTAGCAGCCTTCAGAAAGCATCTCAGATTCATGTTCTGATCCTGGTAGTGGAGGCTGAAGGCACTGCAGTTGTCAACCTGATTTTTAGAAGACACCAACCTATGCTGGAGACATGCTTTCAGATCTATTTTTCTCTGCTCCCTAATGATTCAGACGGTGGATGTCTGCGGAGAAAGATGCACCAGCTTCCCATACGCTGGAGTGGTTTTTTTTTTTTTCCACACGAGAAAGTCTTTGCACCAGTCTAATTAGATAAATCTGATGGAGATGCGAAATGAGCATCTATCGAGAATCTTGTTATTTGCATCTGTTTATATTTGGACTGGCTGATGTTTGTTTGTTCTGCACGTACTGGCGATGCAAATTCTTTGCAGCGCTCTGCTTGGCTTTGTTAGTTTTGTCTGCATCTCGCCCTTTCCCTGACATGCTGTAAGACAACTTCATGGCCAAGGAGTAGCCCATGTGCAGAGCAGCTCAGAGTCCCCCTGGCACCTGTGCACCAACTGAACATCGATGGCATTATCTGGGTGATCACATCATGTTTCCTTTTTGTGCAGTGTTTGCCGATGTACACATGTGTTGCTGTGCAGTGGTGAAACACCCTACAAAAAGAACGTTGATAGACTGTGCAAATCCTCAAATCAGGGTTGCTACAGATTTCAGTTCCTTAAGTCCATCTGCCCCTCTCCCCCACCCTGCTGGTTATTGATGCTCATGTGGACACTGAGAAAACTGAGCAATCGACTGTCAATACACGGGTACCAGGATTCGTTTTTTGCAGTGTGTTCACTAGGGTTGCCAACTCTGGGTTGGGAAATACCTGGAGACTTTTAGCGGGGGGAGGGAGACTGAGGAAAGCAGGGTTTAGGGAGAGGAGGGACTTCAGTGGAGTATAATGCCATAGAATCACCCTTCCAAATCAGCAATTTTCTCCAGGTGAACTGTGCTTTGTTGTCCGGAGACCAGTTGTAATCAGTGTTCCCTCTAAGCTGAGTTAGTGTGAGCTAGCTCACAGTTTTTTAGCCTCCGGCTCACACATTTTTGTCTTCGCTCAGGAAGGATGGCTCCAGAGCAAGCTAATTCATGCAGCAGCCAAATCGCTCGCTCACAACTTTAATTGCCAGTCGCTCACAAAGTAGAATTTCTGCTCACGAGACCCCACAGCTTAGAGGGAGCATTGGTTGCAATCCCAGGAGATCTCCCGCCGCCACCTGGAGGTTGGCACTGATATACACATGCTTGTCTGCCCACTAGTGAACAACAACACAAAAGCTCCCTGGAATTAATGGACAACCCGGAGAAAATCAGCTGCCCCAAATACCAGGCAAGATCCAGCTGCTCAACTCCCTTACCGACATGCGTCTCATTTGTGAGAAAACCAAGCGGTCTCATGTCCAGTGTAGTATTCTATTGTAATGTTTAAATGATTTTTATGCTTTTGGACAAGCATGACCATGAAAAATGGGAGATAAATTTGGTCTTAGGTAAACCTGTGACTGCTGAAGATCCCAGAGAGCCACACCCACTTACTGTTTACAACACCAAGTTGGATGGACCCATGCGGAATAGTTTTCTGTTCGAAGGGGATCAGAATTCCTACCTACCATTAGAGTAGCCAGCTCCAGGTGGGGAAATTCCTGGAGATTTGGGGGTGGAGCCTGGGGAGGGCAGGGTATGGGTGGGGCCCAGACTGCACCGTCTAAAGCTGCCATTTTCTCCAGGGCAAACAATCTCTGTCATCTGGAGATCAATTTTAGGTGGGCAGGTGAGGCTGACCAATGAGCAGGGGACATATCAGGAGGCTCTGGGAGAGGGGGAGGGAGGTTCCAGGAGAGGGAACTCTGAAGCGAGGTGCCATTACATTTAAAGGGATCACATTCCTTTTAAATGCTTTCCCTCCATTGGAAATAATGAAGGATGGGGCACCTTCTTTTGGGGCTCATAGAATAGGACCCCCTGGCCAAATGTTTTCAAACTTGTGGTTGTTGGTTTTTTTAGGAGAGGCACCAGCAGCTATGCTGAAACTTTGGTGCCTCTATCTCAAAAATCAGCTTGCCCTGAGCCCCAGATACTCACAGATCAACTCTCCATTATACCCTATGGGGACCAGTCTCCATAGGGTATAATGAAGTACCCAGCAGCTCCGCCCTGCTTTCTGATAGCTCAGAAGTGGAGAGAGGGGCTCCAAACTGAGGGATCCCCTGCGCCCAACTGGGGATTGGCAATACTAATTGTAATTCCATCAGATCTCCAGGCCCCACCTGGAAGCTTGCAACCCTGTCTACAGTAAATAACTTCGTTTGGCGCAGAAACAAGAAAAGAAATTGGTGCACAGATTTATCCAGTAATATATTTTTTTTATAAAGCACTCAGACACCTACTGAGGTCACTGTGGACTACAGAATAAAACCACACGGAGGCATATTTATAGGAAGAGCCCTTTTCCCCCAGAAGAAAATTCCAGGCGATGCTCCTTTCTATAAATACACTTGAGTTCAGAACAAAATGTTAGCAAGCGTTCCTTCCTGAGACCGAGGAGCGCCAAGTGGCTTTCTCAGAGAGGCAGTCGCAGCCGCACCTCTCCCTCCGGCCAATCAAACGTGGCATAGCAAATCTGCTCTGGGTTCTATTCTGGAAGAAGCAAAAATGTAGAAAGGCCAAAAGAAACTATGGCAACCGCTAGTTCCATGGGATGGGGTGGGTGGGGAGGACAAACCTAATTTTAAAAGGATGGATCAGCATCTATTATTCTGGACAACAAGGTGGAGCCTCCATGTGCAATTGCAGGACACCTCAGAATATTGGTTTTAAATTTTACTTTATTTATAGCCCGCTTTGCTCCCCAATGGGGACCCAAAGCGGCTTACATCATCCCCACCTCCATTTTGTCCTCCCAACAACCCTGGGAGGTAGGTTCGGCTGAGAATGTGTGACTGGCCCAAGGTCACCCAGTGAGCTTCCATGGCACTTGTGGGGATTCAAACCTGGATCTCCCGTATCCTAGTGTGGCACTTCAACTGCTACAGCACCCTAGTTGAGAATGAAGAACTGGGAAGGGCTGTTGCCTCCCAATGCAGAATGGAAGAATCCCTGAGGCATCAGCAGGATACCTTGTGGAAAGAAAATTTACCAATGTGCTTCCTGTCTTTTCATGTCCCACTACCCATTCTACTGCAGCACTGTGCAATGGTTAGCCCGGTTAATTGTTCTGCATGGCAAAGCCCCCTGGCAACACCCAATGGGGTCCTTCACCGCAAACAGTTTTTCTGTGAAACTTCCCATTCCCCCTAGCTGTTCCCCTGACACACACACCAGCGTACTCCAGATCTGCCTTTGCAAGATAAATACAAATCTGGAACATCGATAATATGAGGAAGAAGGAAATTTGGGAGGGGGAAGGAACACCTCAGCCCTCTCCAAAGCAGCCATTTGGTCCAGAACAACTGACCTCTGTGATTGGAGTTGCAGTTCTGGGAGATCTCCCACCTGCAAGCTGGCAACTGTTCTGGGAAGGGAATGGTTAAATACCTCCTTCCTCTCAGAGAAGGGGGTGCCAAACAGACATTTCCTTCCACTGCAAAGCATATTTGAGCCACTGCAGGTAGGATGTTGCTATCTTCCAGGCAATAGCGAGCCTTAATAGTCCGTCAACGAAAACACAAGCGGTTATGATTCATTTGCCTCCTCTTCCAAAAAGCTATAACTATTTCCATGAATCTTTCTATAACCAAAAGACTCTAAATTATCTCCATCAATCTCTTTCTAAAACAATGCTTCAGTCTCAAAGCAAAGGGAGATGGCCCGAGCGTGCTCGGAAGATCTCTGGCGGAAAGCCTAGACCCAGATGAATGGAAGCTGGATGTGATTCCCAAGCAGAGATGGATGGAACCCACGAGGGTTCCTCTCCAGAAATACTTCATTCATTAACTAAGGCCTATTATGCATGGGTATTTTCCCTCACTTTCATCGTGCATGTTAGTGCCTTCAGTTCACTTTCTTGTAGCCATTTTCCCAAGTTTTCTGAGAGTGCTTTTGTGCCAGTTTCCCCCTTGTTTTGCTTCCAAGCTGAAGGTAATTCAAAAGCATGCAGATTCCCTTGCATTTCCCCCCTGCCCTTTTGCCACCCCTTGACGTTCACTCCCCTGCCCACATCGAGGTTGTTCTGCCCCACTGCACCTTCCGCCATCCTCTCCCCTTATTGGTGTACAAGCTCCATTTTCCCCTCATTTTTTAAAAATTGACAAGCAGCATGAGTCTAGAGATAGTCTTGGATCGCTGAATTTAAAAAAAATTAAAACAAGGCGGGAAGTTTAAAAGGAGCTGCACAAAGTTTAGTTCCCTGCTGGTATTAACTTGAAAGGGGAAATCAGAGAGGAGGCAAACGGCAACATCCCCAGTGCAAAAAAGAAAAGAAAAAAGATTTCAGTGCTGCATCCAAACAAAATGGGGGGGGGGGGGATCATTACGGTAGAATGAAATTTACATGAGATACCAAGAGAGAAAGAGAGAGACTGAGATGGGAAGCCTAAAGCTTTGAAAACATTTTCCCCTTTAATGCTTTAGTGAACAAAGTTTTGAGGGAACCATTTTGGCAGTCTCCAGAAGCCTAACATTAAAATGGCAGTTGAGCCACATGGACCTTCTGCAAATCGCTGAACTTAAGAATCGCTTGGAATCGATCCATTTGGAGGACAGCGTGCAATCAGAGCAGGACAGGCTTTTAAAAACTATCAAGATCACAACCACTGTGCAGGGCCAAATTAGAGAATCACGAAGAGAAAAACATGCAAATTTGCAAGAAAGGGCAGGAAATTAGTGTTACTATACAGCTGTGTTAGGGCATCAGCAAAAATACCCCCCCCTCCCATTTTAACACAAGATTAAAAAAGTCAGAGGACTCTTCCCCCATACAAACTATGCAAAGCCTGGGGGAGTTGCAGCTGACTTTGCACAGGTACATATGCACGCACACACACACACACACATTGCCAGTGATCACAACTTGCAATGCCAGTGTCAGTGGGTTCTACCATGCATTCTGTATACTCAATATGGTCCCCCATATTATGAGACTGTGTGACTCCCATTTTTCAAAGTGGCCGATAACACAGCAGAGAATCCCCTAGTGCTTGGCAATATGGAAAATGGGGCTTTGCAGCTCCTTGTCAGTTTCAGAAAAAGTCTGGTCAGCTTCAGCCTGGGTTTTCCCCCTTTGCCTGCATTCCTTTCTGTTCTCTTTCATTCAGAGAACTAACGCTAAAATGCATGTGCAAAACCTGAACCATGAGAATTTAAATGGAAGGAGCTTGCAGGATGGTGCTGCACAGCTGCAATAAGTTAATTGTGTAATTTAAAAAAAAAACTTTTGGACCCCCCCCCCATGTCACAAGAGACATTCCAACCTGATTTTAAAAAGTGTTGTTGTTGTTGTTTTTTAATTGTAGCTGCAGAACAAATACATGGGAGGGAAAACAATGGTGCTTAAGATGGGCACAGAATTAAAAGTCAAGATTAAAGGCTTACTGCTCTGAAAATCTGCAGTAAGATGTGCGTGCATAATGGGTCTAAGGAAGATTTGTTTTTCATCCTCCCCATCCTCTATTCTGTTCAGAGAAGCATCCATGGTCCCTCCCAACTGGAACTCAATTCGTTTAATGGATTCCACTGGAACTTCCAGGATGCTTTCTGGAGTCCAGTGGATTCTCAGCTGGCCATTTTCTGATTTAAAACAGAGCTCAGAATTAGGGGAGTGTGAGACCGATTTCCCACGAGGCGCTGCTCTGGCGTTGTTCTTCCCTTTGCCCCAATTGCATTCTTGAATTTCCCCCTATTTGCCCCGTGCCGTATTTTGACCCACGGCTTTGCCCGAATTCCACCGTGGCTTCAGTGATCCTGTTTTTGGAGGATCACTAAAGCTGCGGGGGAATTCAGGCAAAGCCACGAGTCAAAATGTGGTGCGGGGCAAATAGTGGGAAATGCAAGCATGCATTTGGGGCAAAGGGAAGAACGATGCCGGAGCAGTGCCTCGTGGGAAATTGGTCTGAATCTTCCCCATCTCATTTCCTTTTATGTTCATTGATCAATTTTAGTAATGGTTTCAGTTCACTGCTTTTCGTTCTTGGGTTTTGCAGATTGGACTGGGTAGGCACATTGTACTTCTTATATGCAATTTAAATGATACTTGAATATATTATATTTGCCATTTATCCACATAATGTACAATGGTGATTTATAATATCATTAAATCTGCTCTGTCCCGGCAGCCTCTGCATAGCACTGGCAGGGTATTTTCCCCTGGCCACAGCAGACCTTCCTGCACGCATGCCAGAAGTTCCAGCAGTCTATGGCTCAGTGGTAAAGAGGAGGAGAAGGAGACTGGATTTATACCCCACCCTTCACTACCCAAAGGAGTCTCAGAGAGGCTTACAATCTCCTTTCACTTCCCCTCCCCAGAACAGACACCCTGTGAGGAAGGTGGGGCTGAGAGAGCTCTTTTGAGAACTGCCCTTGAGACAACAGCTCTGAAACAACTTGTAACTTACCCAGGGTCACACCAGCAGCTGCATGTGAAAGCGTGGGGAATCAAACCCGGTTCTCCCAGATTGGAGACTGTGCTCTTAACCACTGCACCAAACTGGCTCTCATCTGCTTGGCATTTAGAGTAGACAGTACTGACCTTGATGGATCAATGGTCTAATTCAGCAGGAGGCAGCTTCATGCCTGTTCCTGTGTGTTCATGCAGTAAGGCAGTATTACCTTGCCAAATAATCTGCTAGAAACCTTCACCCATATGTACAGGGAAGCTTGTAGCATCGTCAAGCATGGTTTTTAGTAAGTCTTACTCTAGTACTGGATGAATCTGTGATCATCATAATTCAAAAATCAGGCACAAATTCCAGTTCGGACAGAATCCAGCACTAGCAAAAGGAGACGCTCTCAGAACATGTTCAAATGGTGCTCACAGTAATAGATTTGAGTCCTGACACTTAAAAAAACAACAACCAGATCTCAAGAGTTAAATTAAAATGGTCTGATGCTCTGGCTCCTGACCAATCGGTGTCATACGCTGGAGGCCAAGGTGTGAGATGCCCACTGTTGCACCTAACAACGGTCCCCACTCCATAGAGAAATTTCCTTGACACTCTTTGCAAAGCCACGATTTCACAGCCTTGCATTCGCAACATTTTATAGACAGATTGCACCTAGAGGTGAGACTCTTCCCTTTATAAGATCAAGGGAAATTCCCGGGGGGGGGGGGGCTACAGGAACCCTCTTTAAATTAGCTGTGAAGCCACTTGCTCACTTCTTCCTCACTCCCAGCCAATAATTAAATGATCCTCTTGGGTCTCTGTTTGAAAGTGAAGTTGGTGCATTTGTTATTTTCTGCTTTGGCATGAATGCATGCTTACGGGGACTATGGGAGGGGTTTGATCCCCCACTCCTCCACTTGCAGCTGCTGGATGACCTTGGGCATGCCATAGTTCTGTCAGAGCTGTTCTCTCAAGCACAGTTCTTGAAATAGCTCTCTCAGCCCCACCTACCTCACAGGGTCTCTGCTGTGGGGAGGGGAAGAGAAAGGAGTTTGTAAGCTACTCTGAGACTGCAAGTGAAGGGTGGGGTATAAATCCAATCTCCTTCTTCTCCTCCTCCTTGTCCACCTCCTCCTCCTTGTCCTCCTCTTCTTCTCAAAGCCAACAGTCATGCTTAATCTTTCCTCTAATGCACCGGGCTTTGCTCCTCCTGCCTTGCAAAGCCATTAGCCTTCACCTGATGTAAATGGTTGATCTTTTTGGAAAAAAAATCTATTTGACAAAATTGACAGGGATGGTTATAATACTTCCCCACCTCCTTTTAATTTTTTTTAAAAAATATTTGATTAAGAAAAATATTCAAAGATAATATCAGTCCGGTGACAAAGCATCAACCAGCAACAGAACATCAGCAAAACATCATCAACAACAGAGTTTAAATATGTATACTACAGGGCAGGCTTCAGTGCTACCTTATACAAAACTTAATCGTTACACTAACAAAATAAATTTGAAATCACGATGATTGCTAAAGAAATACGGGGAATCTACATTCTTTAAAAGTTTCTCTAGTACCGGGTACCACTTACTCAGGAAGTTAGACTCAAACATAGGATACTCGTTTGCCCTCTTAGCATCCGCTATTTTATCACAAATTATATAGTCCCCCCAGACACATATACCACTCCTTCACCCGGGCAGCTGGGAGGCCTTCCAATGAGAGACAATTACCTTTTTAGCTACCAATAATAGCGTTGCAATTATTTATTTATTTTTGTATGCTGGGAATGTCTAAGTCAGGCCAAACGTTCAGCAGCATTGAGTGTATCGTAAAAGGAATTGTATGCCCAGTAATATAAGTTATTTGTTGCGCAATATCTTTTCAAAACTTAGGAACTATTGGGCAAAACCACCGACAATGAATTTATGTTCCTTCCCCTCCATATCCTCGCCAGCAATAAGAACTGTTATCACCCTCCTTTCTTTCCTTTGCAGCCCACTTCCATTATTGTATTCTTTTATTGTACAAAAGAAACCTAAAGAGGATAAACCGCTCTCTAAAAAGAGAGAGAAAGACATCCAACAGGAGCTGTTAAGGACAGAGATTACCAGACCAGACTCCCAACAGATGTAGAGCCAGAGTGGTAGAGTGGTTAGACCATTAGAGGGTCAGGCTAGAATCTTGGAGACCCAGGATCAAATCCCTGCTCTGCCGTGAAGGGGCACGGGGTGTCCTTGCCCTTGGCCAAGTCAGTCTCTCTCAGCCCCACACAGGACCGTGGTGAGGATAAAATATAGGAGAGGATGATGTGAGCAGGTCTAAGTCGCCACTGGGGAGAGAGGCGGGGCATTAATGAAGTAAACAAACAAATAAATAACCAAAACCACCTAAAAATCCTTTGTGGAACCATACACGAGATCATCGCAAGGTGCTTTGTGGTGGTACTTTATCCATCCACTTTCCACGGGCAAACTGTTCACACACACACACCCCAAGGTTGACTGTCACTCCTAGTTAAATCAGAACAGAATGAAGCCGCAGAATAAAAGAACGTGGGGAAGGGGGGGACTCTCATCATGCGTTCACAATAATACATGGAAGATCCGATCTTCCACACTTCACAGCTGCTGAGGAAGCACATGGAAACGATATCATGCTGAAACATGTAGTAAACACGCATCTTTAAATGCTTGTAAATGCAGCTGGGATCCCTGCTTTAAATACGTTCCCCGTACCCACGTACAGGCAAACATGACGTAACGTTTCTCGCGGTAATCTTGAGGGCGAATCTATGAAGCTGGTTTATAATCTATTTAACTAACTTCACCGATACCCCACCTTTCCCCCAATGGGAGCCCAAAGCAGCTGACATCATTCCCTTCCCCTCCTCCATTTTATCTTCACAAGATGGGGGTTAGGCACATAGTATGAGACTGGCCTGTGGCCACCCCACAAGCTTCCATGGCAGAGCGAGGATTTGAACCCGGGTCTCTCAGACCCTAGTCCGACACTCTAACCATTATGTCACACTGGCTGCAGTGTAGGTTGACTGCCAATAGCTCTTGTGTGGGTTGGCTGCTGACTGGAGCTGCTGTTATGCACAAATCATGTGCTCTGCCACTGAGCCGAGGTGACAGGAAGTTCCAGGTGTGATGTCCCTACCTCAGCCTCCAAACTTGGTGGCAAGAGAGACTAGATAGCTAGATAGGCACACTGACTTTTCTTCCTGTGTTTACTCTTCTGTCCCCTTTGAAATCTAGACTGTTCTCAGGGACAATTTCCCTTCCTTCCATTCTCTCTCAGTTGAAGATGTTCTCTCTCCCCGCATGCACCAAGAGGGACGACATGTGGTCCTCTCTCAGCACCATGAGACAGGTGGCCCTCTCACCATCTGCTTCCATCCTTAGCTAGTAAGTTAGTACTCTATCCTGTCCCTACTCTTTCCTATCCAAAAGTGTACTTTTCAAATAAAGAGAGAAGTATTTCTCTTCTAAATCTGCAACGTGAGTCGGTGTGGCTTTGTAAGATGAGTAACCGGGTAAAGTGATGCTGCTGCGTTTGTAGCTTTCTTGAAGCACTCTGCTAACTAGTGGTAACTGGACTAACCACACCAGTTAACACCTGCTCCAATGAGATACGTTCTAGCATTGAACATCTCTAGTTCTTCCAGCTAAATGAGACTATCAGGGTCCTTTGGGATGCTTCACAGGTGCCTCGTTTGAATGTTTTCACTCTAGGGCTGCCAGCCTCCAGGTGGGGCCTGGGGATCTCCTGCTTTTACAACTGATCTCCAGCTGACAGAGATCAGCTCCCCTGGAGAAAATGGCTGCTTTGAAGGGTGGGTTCTATGGCATTGTACCATGTGGAGGCCCCTCCCCTCCACAAACTCCGCCCTCTCCTGGATCCACCCCCAAAGTCTCCAGGTATTTTCCAACTCAGACTTGGCAACCCTATTTCTCTCCCTCCCCCTCCCTCTCCCTCCAGGACGCCGGCCATTTAGAATTCATTCCTCAAGCCAAAAACTTCCACTCGAGTTAATCATCTCCCCCCAAAAAGAGAACAATCAAATTATTATGATGTGCAAGAATGATAATCTGCCGGAATTTTCAAAAAGTTATTCTTCTACATCTGCCACCCCTAATAGGCCAAAGAGGTCTAATAAGAAAACCACGGGTAGGGAGGCGTGAGGAGAGAAGGCGTAACGAGAAGATGAAAACTCTCTTCATCTTTTTCAGATTGAATGAAATCTAATTACATGCCATATTGATTGTTGTGTGTTCCTGGAAGGCGACAGGGAAGGGGGAGGGGAGGGGGAAGCAATTACAGTAAAATTGCAAGCTGACCCTTTCAATTGCTTTTGGCACAAAAGGGCTATGCATGAGATGGGGGATATTAAGCTCTTTAAAGACAACACTATGTTACATTATTATCTATGCTGCTGGGTGCAGAAGTCTTCAAGGGGCGAGGGGGTGTGCGTTAGTCAATTAAGATCCTGGTTCTAAACATGCTTGCTAAACATGCTTGCTAGAGACGCAGTGGCGAGTAGGATTTCTTCCATTCCATTTGTTTATTGTTCAGGAATCTCTTTCTGTACTGTATTCTATGCCTCCTTAATCCTGACAAAATCTGTGGCAGGGCATGAGCTTTCGTCAGTCACTGCTCACTTCTTCAGGTCTCTCATGAAGGCTCATCTCCTGCCACAAATGTTGTTAGTATTTAAGATGCTACTTGACTCCTTAATTCTGGTTTAATTAGAAGGTTTCCTACAATTAATTCTGCAGAGCTTGTTGTGGAAGTCGGATTGTTTTGTATTTTACCAAAGCACATTTGAGATTAAACACTCCAAAACCTTTTTGGAATTTTTAAAGTCTGTCTGTCCGTCCGTCCGTCCATCATCTTCATATCAGGACCTCTTTAGTTTCATTTTGTGGGTGCACTCATGTGCTTCAAAGCATTTGCTTAAACTCCACACAAAAAGAATCTGGGAACAATTGATTTACAATCAACCAAGATTGCTCTCTCTTTTTTTTTTTGCAGTGTTTTATCCACTTTTTTTTTTTTTAATGGAAGCTTTACCGTCTCCATTACTTCACAATGACTTGCATAAAACCCCATTCAATGTAAGCATGTGTATTTTATGGCATCATGCCTTGTACATTGCCCAGAGCCTGGCACAAGTTGGGATAGGGCGATTAATTAAATGATGATGATGATGAGTAGCAGTAGTGGTTAGGAGCAGGGGACTCTAATCTGGAGAACTGGGTTTGATTCCCCACTCCTCCACATGCAGCCAGCTGGGTGACCTTGGGTCAGTCACAGTTCTCTCAGAGCTGTTCTCTCAAGAGCAGTCCTCGAAAGAACTCTCTCAGCCTCACCTACCTCACAGGGTGTCTATTGTGGGGAGGGGAAGGGAAGGAGATTGTAAGCCGCTCTAAGACTCTGAGTGAAGAGCAGGGTATGAATCCAACTCTTCTTGTTCTTCTTCAAAAGGAAAATTAATCCCAGCTTCAATCAGGACAAGCTGTCCAGTGCTGGGATAGATCATTTCTAATTTCCTTCCATGACTCCTTAATGTCCATGATCCAGTGACTCGTCAAGAGCAAGAAAACATTGAGCCTGCAACCCTAATTTCTGAGCAGGGTAGTGAAGAAATTCCCATGCTGCTGGGAAATCTGTAGAACAGCCTGGACTGAAGTTCCTTGTCAAGACGCTGCACTTAGGGTTTCCAGCTGCCCCCCGGCTCCCAGCAGAGGGTGTTTGGGAGGTGGGGGTGGGGTTGCCAGATCCTGATTGGGAAACTCCTGGAGATCTGGGGATGCAGCACGGGGAGGACAGGGGCCTCAGTGAGGTACAAACAAAGCCATAAATTCTACTCTCCAAACCACCCATTTTCTCTAGGGGAACTGATCCCTGGAAATGAGAGGTAATTCCAGGGGATCCCCAGGTCCCACCTGGAAGCTGGCATCCCTAGCTGATATCGAAGGCAGGCTGTGCCCGGATGACAAAAGAGAAGTCCAGGGGCACTTTAAAGTCTAACGACATTTATTCTGGAGCTTTTGTGAGTCTGAGCTCACTTCTTCAGATTCTTCCCTGCTAAAGAAGTGAGCTCTGTGTCTCACGCGAGCACTACTGAAATAAATATCGTTAAGTCTTTAAGATGCCAGACGACCTTCAGGTTTGTTATGCTGCAGCAGACTGACACAGCTGCTATCCTATTGGAATGATCATTCATGTAGATGGATGCTCCGTCTTGAACCCATTCCTAAGTGTGGAAATGACCAGGCATTTTTGGGAAACGCAGCACTGGCTAGCGAGGGACCAGTTCCTATTTTCCTTCCAGTATTCCGCCGGACTTCTTTGTCTACTGATTGTTCCCAATTATCTGTGGTTTCTGCTACTCATGGCTGTTGAGTGAGAAACCCCTGCTGAAAGAAATCCCCACGTCTGTTACACCATGCTGCTCTGTTACACAGAGCTTAAAAGAAAGCTCTGCTTGAGATACCCAGGAGAAGAGAAGGGGAGGGGGAACAAAGACTATGAGCTCTGATTCAGCTTCACAAACACACACACACATATACAGATGCCCCTAAAAAAAAAAACGTAAAAGGGGAAAATTCTTTTGATGGTGGCAGCTTATCTACTCGAGCAGGGGTCATTTTGTAGAAAAAGAGGTGCAGGAGCTCATTAGCATAACTCATTAGTATAAGCCACACACCCCTGACATCACCGGAAGTATGTCAGAAGGTGAGAAAGAAGGAGGGAGGGAGAGAAGGAGGGAGGAGGGAGAGAGAGAGAGAGAGAGAGAGAGAGAGAGAGAGAGAGAGAGAGAGAGAGAAAGAGAGAAAGAGAGAAAGAGAAAGAGAGAAAGAGAGAAAGAGAGAAAGAAAGAAAGAAAGAAAGAAAGAAAGAAAGAAAGAAAGAAAGAAAGAAAGAAAGAAAGAAAGAAAGAAAGAAAAAAGAGCGAGCTGGCAGAGAGGGACAGCTACTAATCCAAGCCTCCGAAATACCACTATTCTGGGAGGATAGCTTCAGTGGTGGCTGAAGCCTTCAGAAGGCTGGTCGGAGGAACAAGGACCTTTTCCAGGGGACGGGGCCATTTTGCTGCAGCCATGACACAAGCAGGCATTCCCCCGCGGAGGTGGAGGTGGGGGTGGGGGTGGGGGTGGGGCTGGCACCAACTCCCGGAGCTGCGCTCCCCCGAGCTCCTGCTCGAAATGACCCCTGTACTCGAGTAACAGCCCCAGGAAAAAGTTTTCAGCCCCTCGTGGTCCTTGCCAAAGCTTGGCGTAAGGTGGAAAGCTCAGAGGGTGAGGTAGAGCGAGGTGGCCAGGACAAACAAGGAGCAAGGGGGCAGCTGTAACCATTTCTACCCCTTGGCGGAATCCAGTCCATGTAAGAAGATGGAGTAGACCTTTGCCTGCTTTCCTTCCCTAAGCAGCCTGCTACTTGCTTTGAAAGGCTTCTCAGAGGGTCAGGAAATACAGTCCAGGGGGTGCTGCAGCGAAGGCAGGGAATCCCGTCCAATCATTCCCTTCACCCTCTTCCACTCAGCAGAGGCCGAGGGGAAAGGAGGCTGTTTTACCCAGTTCCCCCTCTCTGCAGCAGTGCTTCCCCCAAGGGGCAGTCCATTTTCCTTGCAAGGCTATGCTGACCCTCCCGAGAGGATTTTCAGAGCAATCGCGCCGCTTGGGGAAGGGAGATTGAAATAATCTGATCTGCGAACTTTCTCTCTGGATCCAGCCCCGTGCAAGGTGGGCTTTCAGATGGTTGTCTTCCAAAGGGACTCGCATCAGTCAAACGATAGAGATGCCCTGGCCCTCAGGCCAACAAACTAGAAAACGCAAGATGCATAAGGAAGAGAAGGAAATATTTATAATGGGTTGGGGCTAAGCAGATCTTGCTGGTGGTCTTCCTTGGAGGGAGGGAAGAGGTATATTTTCCCTATGGCCCTCGCATCGCTGGCCAAAGTGTCCTTCCCCTTCCTTCTGCAGTTGATGTGAAATGGGCCACTGAGCAGAATTCCCTCATCCAAGCTCCATTGGCTGAAGCCTTGCAAGGGGGCGGGCAATGAAACCTTGGGAGTTTATAGACCTTGGATCTCAGCCATGTCGACCTGCAGCCACCCCCAGATCAATCAAGGCAGCCACCTATGAACTTACTCCTACAAGACAGTCCCGCCCTCATGAGGCCACACCTGCCTTGTTCTCTCCGGCAGCAGTGAAGGCATCAGCTGGAGATGTCAGGAGCTTTCAGAAATATGACTTCTCCAAGAACGCAGGAAATGAAAGAATCAATCACCGGGAACAATTGGTTCAGGTGCGATGGCAGAGCAGAGACAGACAGGGAGATGGCTAGCCACGGAAATCTCTCCTGTGAGTGCTTCCCCCTCCCCGGAAAATAAAAGGAAGAAAAAGGTACTTCCAGTGTAGCTCTTTGCAAAGAAATCTAAATTGCCCAACTGGGGAATGCCCAAATTATGGCATTCAGAATAAATTATGCAAATAGCGTAACCTGAATCACATGGATCCTGGCATTTTTTTAAAAAGTAACGAGCGATTTCCACCCTGATCCAGCAGCTTCTGATGAAATCGAGGCAAGGCAAGGGCTGTTCAAAGACAGAACAATGCTTTGCTGGCAGAAGGTCTCCGGTTCAATCCCTAACATTGCCGGTTAAAACAATAACGGGTTCTGTGGCGCTTTAAAAGCACCTTCTTGAAACAAGCTGTTTCTCTTCTCAGAGGCGGCAAGGCTCTTCCATGGCGACACACTAACAAGGCCACCCTGCTGAAATTTGTGCCCAGTTCAGGAAATCTAAGTAGAGAGTGTTGAAAATGATAAAAAGAACCTTTCTCTGCTGAAGATTCTGGAGAGCGCCTCTGTTGGCTCGAACAGACAATGGTGAATGAGACAGATGTACCAGCGGACTGAAGCAGTACAAAGGAGGTTTTGACATTGCCATCGAAGGCTTGTAACTTGGCCGGGGAGCACATGCTTATAGGTTTTGCACAGAAGGCTGTAAAAGGAGCTCAGGCTGCAGGTGTTCTGACTGAAATGCTGGAGACCCGATGCCAGCCAGGGTAACTGGCCTGGCAACCTGCGGGAAGGCTGGGGGTGGGGACATGGAAGGGAATATGGCATTGGCGACATCACTGGCATCACTAAATTGCTTCCGGGTAAAACCCAGAAGTGACAACGGGTAGCTCTAGGAATCACTGTAAACTCTATGGTAAAACTATAGAGTCTCTGGTGATTCCTAGAGCTATTCAATGTCACTTCCAGGTAAAATGACAGGTGACATTGCTGGGGTTTTTTTTTTCTCCTGCTACTGCTTTGAGTGGCAGAGGGCAACATCTAGAAAGTCTAGCCAGAGGAGAACTACGTGGGCCAATGGTCTAGGGCTCGCTAGAAGGGCAGCTTCCTAATCCAGAACTCCAAGATGATTATGCTCAAGATCTCGGTCTTCATCCCCCCACCCTTCAAATAAAGATACTGGAAAATCTCTCTTTATTTTTATACCTGCTGTCAATGGTCTCGAGGCAGCCGACAACAAAGAGAAACAGAGAATGGCTTAAACAACCAGGCTGCTCATATATGAAAGACGACGCCTACGAATCCCCCAAGGAGTAACTCACAAAACCCGGCAGTCCTCCAAAACACAGCCACCCTCATTGCACAGCCGATCTAATACTTCAGCGCTGGACAGAAGGACTTTGAAAGAGGAAGATCGTACAAGCTCTCCTAAAGGGCCACGCAGATGCAGCCTTTCCTACGGCCTCAGGCTGGCTGCTCCAAAGAGCAGGGGAGGCTCAGGAAAAGGCCAGTCTCCAGCAGGCGAGCAAAGGGAGTCAAGGATTCAACAGTGAGGAATACTGGGAAAATCTAAAGCACCACGCAGGTTTGTACCCAGACTCTTCCACTCTTGTTCAGCCTGTGGGTGCTTGGGAGGATTTTAAGAAAAGGAAGCAGGCACCACCACAACGGGGCCACAGCTTCCAACGCCTTCCATTCATTTGCATCTGCTTCTCTCTCCCCCCACCCCCCCGCCTTCTGCATTGCCAGGGCAAAGGTGGGTGCATCAATAACCTCTACTGAAAACCAGACTAGCCTGATCTCATCAGATGGGATACTAAAGCAGAGTTGGCCCGGGTTAGTACTTGGAAGGCAGAGCACCAAGGAAGTCCAGGGTTGCTATGTAGAGGATTGCCCCATGGTATCCAGCATTCAAATCAGACCACGCCTGAGCCTCCTCTCTGGCCCTTATCTCAATTTACGGCATAGGAAGGGCATTTGCTGCTCTTCGTTTTCAGACCATGCCGTCTGAGCCATTAAAAGGATGGTATCTCCAAAACCCCATCTGACCAGCATATCTGTCTGTGTGGGACCTTGGCTGAAGCTCCAACTCACTAGATTCAAGAATGCCCTCTGAACATTGGTCCTAGAACCAAATTCCTTAACCCTGTTCTAACAACTGTACAATCCCCATTAGGCACCGATATGGTACCTTTTTTGCTTTCGGACGTCAATCCCACTATTTAGAGCGGAGCTGTACGCCCATGCTGCAAGGAAAATTAGAGATAGGGCTACGGAATGACGGTACTTTCAGAAAATGTTACTTGAGAAACCTGAACTTAATACTTATACATTTATTTCGTTTATATATTTTATTCTTTACACTGTGTTGCCAATATCTGTACTGTTTTTGTATTTCATACGGTGATGGCCAATGGCTATATGCAATAAACTTTGACTGATTGCTGTGTAGGGGCAGGCAACGCCAAACCAGTCTCTTCCCTTGAAAAACCTACAGAGACTCAGTCTCCATAAGTCAGCTGCTACTTGCTGGCCCTTTCCACCCCAACTAAAAATCAACATAATTTTTTTGTGCCTCGTTTAACCAGTGTGCCCGCAAATTCTGGTGTACTGGGGAAAACATCAACACCACTTTTAAAATACGTCCCCGGCATGTTGCAGCACACAAAGTTGTGCTGATGTCTTATCAGTGCTCCGGAATGCATGGGCGCATCAGTGAAATACATTCCAAGGCACTGGTGGAAACATCAGTGTAACTTTTGCACAGCATTTCATTGATGGGCACATGCACTCCTGCACACTGGTGAAACACCACACAAAAACCATCTTGATGAAAATGTATGTATAACCACACTGCTTTTTTTTTTTTTTTGCAGTGTTCTATCCCAGATGTTGGGGCCGCTGTAGCTCAGTGGTTAAGACGCTGAACTGCAGACCAGATGATCAGTAGTTCAGCAGTTCGAGACCCTAGTGCCGTGTGACAGAGTGAGCTCCTGTCTCTGGGCCCAGCTCCTGTCAACCTAGTAGTTTGAAAGCAAGAAATTGCAAGTAGATAAACAGGTACCGCTTCGGTGGGAAGGTAAGAGCGTTCCGTGCGCCTCAGTGTCTATTCATGCCAGGCACATGACGACGGAGACATCTTCGGACATCGCTGGCTCTTTGGCTTGGAAAAAGAGATGAACACTGCCCCCTAGAGTTGGATTCGACTGGCTTTCGAGCAAGGGAAACCTTTATCCCAGATGTGGGGATGCTTCGGCTTCAGGATTTCTGTACTCAGTAGGGAACTGGACTAAATGATCTACAAGGCCCCTTCCAGCACTATGACACTGGTATGCACATAAGTGCAATGAGAGAAGCTGAAAGGAGCAGTGAACAGCACACATACAATCCTCTGTACAAAATCCTGTATAAAAGAGGATTCTTCTTGCACCTGCTCCCTTTTCATTCTAGGTAGTTTGGTATCCAAAGATCTAGCAAATTTTTGAATGAAAAGAAACATCTTAACCAAAGTTCTGCCCGTCTATCTCATTTTTGCCTCTCCTTCCTCCAAAGAAAAAAGAAGAAGCAGCAGCAGAAGTAGAGGAAGAGGAGGAGGAGGTTTTTATACCCCACTTTTCTCTACCTCAAGGAGTCTCAAAGCAGCTTACAAGTCCTCTCTCCACAACAGGCACCTTGTGAGGGTAGGTGGGAATGAGAGAGTTCTGAGCAAACTGTGTCTGGCCCAAGGTCACCCAGCAGGCTTCACGTGGAGGAGTGGGGAATCAAACCCGGTTCTCCAGATTAGAGTCCCCTCCTCAGTGATCCTCACAACAACCTTGTGCAGTAGGCTAGGCTGAGATAGGGTGACCTCAGGGCACCCAGTAAGCAAAAGGAAATCAAGGACTGGAAATCTAGCTGGTCAAAATGCAAAGACCCTGTCTACCGCCCCACACTACCTCTCACGTAAGCCTTTCAAATAAATCCCACAGACTGTGGTTGGGAAAAGGGGGAGGTTAGGATCACAGCTGAATTGCAAGATCAACAGGCAGCAGATGTGAGCAACATTCAGCGTGTTCCCCAGGGCACCTTTGCACAACCCGTGAGTTCTTTATTTACTGGAAGAGGCATTCTAGTTTGCCAGATGGAGCCCCAGCGACCAACACTTTAACAAGCATGAAAAAACACTCGGCGTCTTTGCCTTCCTAACCCTATAGGAAGGACAGACAGGCTGGAAGGGAGGACAGACAGGGAAATTTAGGGGAGCTGTGGAGATGTCACAATTGCCAGCCCTTGGGCCCCGACATAGTCTGCTAGATAAACCTCTCCACTTTCCCAGTCTTAGCACTGAACTTGTTCCTGTGGGTCAGGATTAGGAACCCGCTCAGATTCCTGCTCTCAGGTTCGTACCACAGAGAAGAGTGTGTTCCAAACAGAAGCTGTTTGTTGGCAAAGAGATAGGGTTGCCAACTCCAGGTTGGGGAATTCCTGGAGATTAGGGATTGGAGCCTGGGAAGGGCGGGTCTTGGAGAAAAGAAGGAGAAGAGAAGAGATTGGATTTATATCCCGCCCTTCACCCATTTAAGAGTCTCAGAGCGGCTTACAAACTCCTTTCCCTTCCCCTCCCCACAACAGACACCCTGTGAGGTAGGTGGGGCTGAGAGAGCTCTGAGACAACTGTCCTTGAGAGAACAGCTGGTACAGAGCTATGGCTTGCCCAAGGTCATCCAGCTAGGTGCAAGTGGAGGAGTGGGGAATCAAACCTGGTTCTCCCAGATTAGAGTCCACGCACTTAACCACCACACCAAACTGGCTCTTAGCAGCACCAAACCTTAGCAGCCATCTACTCCAGGGGAGCTGCTCTCCATCATCTGAAGATCAGTTGTGACTCCAGGAGTTTTCCAGGCATCGTTTGGAGGCTGGCAACCCTAAATAGGTGCTGGGCAGGGCCGTGCTGGTGCCTTGCTAGACAACAAGTGTTGCCAATCTCCAGGTGGCACAGATCAGTTCCCCTGGAGAAAAGGGCTGTTCTGGACCATATGACATTATACCCCACTGAGGTCCCTCCCCTCTCCAAACCTCACCCTCCTCAGGCTCTGCCCCCAAAATCTCCAGGTATTTCCCAATCCAGAGCTAGCAACCCTATTTTTCTCCACTGGGCAAGGAAGAGCAATAGTGGAGGTAAACCAGAACCCCAGAAGTCATGGCTGCCCCACGGGAGTTTGGGATTTTCTCACTAAGCTTTGTGGGTCTTCAAGGAACCCAGCATTTACATCCCCATTCTCTAGCTGTTCTTCAGGGCGAGTTCAGCTTTAAACAGCCTGACCTGGAATGCAACCCTGAAGCCCCCAATATGGCTGTAAATGACCTGAAGATGGCAGGGCCTGGCTGCCACGCCTAGAACATTTTTATTATGGATGGTAGACTTGGGCTATGGCATCCAAAGGCCAGGTTTATTTCCTATGGGTGCTACATCTGGCCTTCAAGTGTACTGTTTGCAATTTAGAGTGCACACCCCCTCATCTGCCCTTTAAACCTTACAGGGCCATTCGTTCCTAATGGGTGGTCAACCTGGCCTTTGGACATGGAAGACTAGGTCTACCACCCATTATTTAGAGGACACCCTCAGTTGGTCAGGGGCACACATTCCCTTTAAATGCTAAAGGGTAAATATTTTCAAGGGAAGTAGACCAGGTCTCAAAAGAACATAAGAGAAGCCAATGTTGGATCGGCCCATCCAGTCCAACTCTCTGTGTCACACAGTGGCCAAAACCCATGTGCCATCAGGAGGTCCACCAGGGGGGCCAGAACTCTAGAAGCCCTCCCACTGTTGCCCGCCCAAGCACGAAGAAGACAGAGCATCACTACCCCAGATATAGTGTTCCATCTATACCTTACAGCTAATAGCCACTGAGGGACCTCTGCTCCATATATTTATCCAATCCCCTCTTGAAGCTGCCTATGCTGGTAGCTGCTACCACTTCCTGTGGCAGTGAATGCCCCATATTAATTACTCTTTGGGTGAAGAAGTACTTCCTTTTATCTGTTCTAAGCCTACTGCTCATTAATTTCATGGAGTTCCCACGAGTTCTTCTATTGTGAGAAAGGGGGGGAAGTATTTCTCTTCCTTCTCTATCCCATACATAATTTTGTAAACCTCTATCATGTCACCCCTCAATCACCATTTCTCCAAGATTAAAAAACAAACAAACACCTAATCCCTTCAACCTTTCTTGTTAGGGAAGGTTTTCCATCCCCTTAATCATTTTAGTTGCCCTTTTCTGCACTTTCCCCAATTCTATAATGTCTTTATTGAGGTGGGGTGAACAGAATGGTACACAGTATTACAAATGAGGCCACAGCATAGATTTATACAGGGGCATTGTGATACTGGCTGGTTTGTTTTCAGTCTCCTTCCTAATAATCCCCAGCATAGCATTTGCCTTTTTTTATTGCTGTCACACACGAAGTCGGCATCTTTAGTGAGTTATCTACCATGACTCCAAGGCCCTTTCTGCACTGACAGCTTGCTCTGGAGAATCTGAGGAGTTAAGCCTTAAGGGTTGACTTTGCAGTCACACACATTCCCTCTGCACTGGTGTTTTCCCCTCCAGTTTATTTATTTGTGTATTCTGTACACATTCTGCATCTACAAGCAAAACCCTTTTTTTTTTTTTGAGCTAACTGGCTGCCAAACCTTCCCTCCATGACTCTGCAAAAAGAAAGGGAAGGGAGAGGAGAATCCATACCCACACATGCAAGACTGACACATTTGGGAGCAGGGAATCCCCTAGTCCTTTATATTTACTGATTCCTTCTTATGCTTTCTCTGGCTTTTAAAAAGTTTGCCTGAGTGGGAGGACACATCCTCTTTGGCTTTGGAGAAGGAGGGAAAGAAAACAGAACGTGGAGGGAGCATCAACCTAAAGAGAGAGAGGTGGAAACGGGGAAGGTCAATGGGCAGCACTTAAATACCTACAGAAACCAGTTCTACTTTAGAAAGGATTAGCAATTCAAAAGTGGATGAGAACAAAGAATCGCAGCAAAAGGAGTTTTGGTAGCTGCAGGCTAACAGTGTGCTGGAAGCGGTCTGAACGCAGATTCCTGTAAAAGAAATGCGGAAACAAGAGAAAGCCCCAACACAAACTGGAAGTGAAAGCGGGAGGGAATGCAGAACGGAAGAATAGGAGGCACTCAGAAACCGAGGCAAAATACAAGTGCAGAAAGGGCCAGAGATCTCTCTCCTGGTCAGTTCCTGCCAGTTCGAGCCCTGTGGACATATATTTATAGTTAGGATTTTTGGCTCCAATTGGCATTACTTATGTGCAGTTTTTAACCCAATGTGCAGTTTTTAATCTACAAGAGGACTTGTCCTCTCATCCCATGACTGCTAAGTTTACTTCGGAGCCTTTGATGTGAAAAATTATTAAAATATTTCTAGAAGTCTAGATAAACATCTGCTGGGTCACCCTTGTCCGCATGTTCATTTACCCCCTCCAAATTTTTTAAAAGGTTTGTGAGACACAATCTTCTCTTACATCATCCATGCTGATTCTTCCTCAATAGCTTTTGTTCAATAATGTGCCTATTAATTCTATCTTTAATCATGGATTCCACCAACTTACCCAGCATCGACATTCGACTGATAAGCCTGTAATTTCCCAGATCTCATCTGGAACCTTTTTTTTTATTAAAAGAGATGGAGGCTACATTCGCTATTTCCATTCCTTGGGAATGGAGGCAGATTTTAGTGATAGGTTGCATATTTTTGTCAGGGGATCCACAAGTTCACATTTGAGTTCTTTCAGAACTCTTGGATGTAGGCCATCCAGGCCTGGTGATTTTTCAGTTTTTAATTTGTCCATCAGTCGTAGGACCTCCTCTCTCAATCTGACTCAGGTCTTTCGACACCCCTTCTGAGAGCAGCAATTCTGGAGTGGGCAAGGACCTCCCACAGTTAAGATAGAGGTAAAAAATCCATTCTGTTTCTCTGCCATTTCCCTATCAACTTTTAGTAAGACTTTCACTCCCTGTTCATCCAAGGGCCCTGCTGCTTCCCTGGCTGGTTTTCTGCTTCTAGTGCATTTGAAGAAATTTTTATTATTGGTCTTTATGTTTTTTGCAATACGTTCCTCATAGTCCTTTTTCCCGTCCGCTCCCCAACCTGCATTTTATTTACCACAGCCTGCGTTCCCTTTTATTTATCTCACTCGAATCAGCCTTCCACCACTTACAGGAATCCTTCTTACCTTTTACAGGCCTTTTAAAAATACCTGTTCATACTTTTCCTAACCTGTGGTATACATTTTTTCTGAGCTTCCAGTATTGTAGTTTTAAATAGTCTCCAAGCTTCCCAAAGGGATTCGACCCTCCTACCTTTCCTTTCCGTTTCCAAAAGCCCCTTCATATGAGAAAAGTTACCCCTTCTAAAGTTAAATGTGGTCATGTTGGTCTTTTGGGGCAACTCCCTATTTACCGAGAGGCTAAACTTAACAGCATTACAGTCACTATTCCCAACGGGTGCTATCGCTTTTACATCTCTCACCAGGTCTTGAACATTACATAGGGCCAAGTCCAGGATTGTCTCCCCTCGGCAGGTACTGTGACCATCTGCTCCATGGCACAGTCCCTGAGAATATCTAGAAACCCAGCCTCTTTCTCCTGACCCAGTTAATGTGTGGGTAGTTAAAATCACCTATTGACGTAGTTATTTTGTCTAGTTGCTTTCCTTCATTCTTTTGCTGTTTTAAAATCATCCTCTAACCTTTGATCCGGTGGGCAATAACAAACTCCCAGAGTTAAGCTTGCTTTTGGGCCCACTATTTCCACCCATAGCATTTCTGTAAGTGAATCCATTTCTCTTAGATTCTCAGTTTTACTGGATTGTATACCCTCTGACATACAGAGCCGCTCTACCTCTGACCCTTCTGTCCCTATCCTTCCAATATAATTTATATCCAGGAATCACTGTATCCCACTGATTATCCTGTTGTGTCCGCTGACCACCACTAGGTGCCAGCGCAAAGAGCTTGGCTTCTAGGACAATAGGAGCCAAGGATCCTGGAGTCCCACTAATCCTCCAATAAGACCTAGATGGGAAATTCAAACCCCCCAATAGGATCACAGGTTGGACCTGGGGTGTGTCCTGGGTGTGTATATATGTTGGCCCTGTGGCCGGTTAATGCATCCTTGTTCTCTCTAAATAAACTTGAGCTAATCACTACGCCAACTAAGTCCTCGTCAACGCCCACCGAGAACTCAGTACTTTACAATCCTTAGCGCACTAGGTTTCTGAAATGCCCACATTGTCTATGTTTTCCTCTGACACTAAGCATTCCAGCTCCCACATTTTACCTCAGACACTTGTAAGATGTGTGTGTAAACATCTATAATTTCCCAGACCCATTAGGCCTGCAGCCTTCCTACTGTGGCCTCTAGACCTTGTCAGGCAGTCAATATTATTTTTCACCCTCTCAGTGGCCACTCCAAATCCATTTCCCTCTAGAACAGTAACAGTTACCCCTTTATCTCTTAGAGACGAGTCATCTCATTCCAGAGACATTTAATCTCCTGTCAGCTTTCCCCCAGGATTTAGTTTAAAAACCACTCTGCCGCTTTTTTTGGTTTTAAGCACCAGCACCCTGGTTTCTTCTCGGGACAAGTGGAGGCCATCTGTTTTGTACAGGTCCTGCCTGTTCCAAAAAGCATCCCAGTGCCTAAAAACCATAAACCCCTCCTCCCTACACCATCGTCTCATCCACGCATTTGTGACTGTCTAGCTTGCCCTGTGTGTGGAACAGGCAGCACTTCTAAGAAGGCTATCCCATTGACCTGGGAAAAAACTTTCTTTGTCTGAGACTTGAGAAGCAGCTGCCAAATATGCCAGACTCCATTAAAGGAGCTCAGGTAGACCAGGTGTTAGGGAAGGCACAGCTGGAGGGCCATTGCCAATCAGAGTAAATTATTCTGAGCTAGATGGAATGATGATGGCCATAGAGGAGTGCAATTTTTCGGTTCAGGTCTACTGGACCTGAAAAAATTTCAAGATTCCTAAAAAAAATCCTGGATCCCAATACTGATACAATCCTGAAATTTTGGGGGTCCAATAGACTTGGGGGAAAGGGGGGGAGCCAGCCCAAAGCTGAGCCGGAGGGGAGCACTGTGCTCCCTGCCGGCACAGCTGATCCGTGGGCTGTCTTCTACAGTCCCTTTAAACATTAAAGGGACTGCAATAGAAGCCTGACAAACAGCTGAGCAGTGGGAGCAATCTGATCCCGCCTCTCTGTTTTTCAGATATATCCGGCAATTCCTGAATATATCTGGAATTGTTTTTTGAGAATTTCTCCCCCAGTTTTTCCCAGGAGAGTTGGGATTACAGCCTTGGGGATTCCAATATATACCTGAAGATTCCGATAAGGTATTTTGGGGTATGTTTTTGGCTCCAGTAGATTCAAATGCATGCCCACTAGATGGCAAAGGAGAAGTGCTGTGGCTCAGTTCAACAGCACATACTCTGCATGTAGGAAGTTCAAGGGTGCTGAACATCTCCAGGTAAAGGACTGCAGATAGGAGGTGTTGGGGAAGACCTTTCTCAGCCTTAGGAGGTGAGGAGTTCACAGAACTGTGCTACCTGGGTGTAGCTCGGTATAAGGCTCTTTCACATCTTCAGCAAGCAACCCCAATCATTTCTGCTCCCCATCTGTCTAGTCCTATCCAGTGTTCCCTCTGAGCTGAGTTAGTGTGAGCCAGCTCACAGTTTTTTAGCCTCTGGCTCCCACATTTTTTGTCTCAGCTCAGGAAGGAGGGCTCCAGAGCAAACTAATGTATGCAGTAGCCAAATCACTGGCTCACAACTTTAATGCCAGCGGCTCACAAAGGAGAATTTTTGCTCACAGCTTAGAGGGAGCATTGGTCCTATCTGCTTTTGGGGCTGCCAGGACACACTTGGCAACCAGCAGGAAGTTTGGAAGTGGGGAACTGGGGGGAGGGAGGCTGTGGTGTATGCACCATTATGTCACTGCCCCCTGCAAACCCAGGCGTGAACTCTGTTTATACCATAGAGTTTCCAGCAATGCTTAGAGCTACCCTTTGTCACTTCTGGGTTTTCACAGGAAGTGACAAAATGGCACATGTGATCTCATTAAAGGATCTCAGGTATAGCATGTGTTGGGAAAACATATTTTTATTTTTAATTTTAAATGTGTGTGTGTGTGTGTATACACAGGGCTATTTTTGGGCACAGGAACAGAGTTCTGGCTGGCTTCTGAGTTGGCCACGCCTACAGCCTCCCCCCCCCCCCACCTGGGTTCCCCAGGCACCTTGCAAGCCATGGGGCCCCTGGAGAAGCCAATCCAATCCAGGGAAGAAGAAGAAGAAGAAGAGATTAGATTTATATCCCGCCCTTCACTCCCTTAAGAGTCTCAGAGCGGCTCACAAACTCCTTTCCCTTCCCCTCCCCACAACAGACACCCTGTGAGGTAGGTGGGGCTGAGAGAGCTCTTTCCCAAGCTGTCCTTGAGGGAACAGCTGTGACAGAGCTATGGCTTGCCCAAGGTCATCCAGCCAGGTGCAAGTGGAGGAGTGGGAAATCAAACCCGGTTCTCCCAGATTAGAGTCCGCGCACTTAACCACTACACCAGACTGGCTCCTGGAGGGAAGGCAGTTTAAACTGCAACTGCGGGGCACCTGGGTTTGGCCGAGGCCAATCCAGAAACTGCCTTCCTTCCCTCGGGTTCCCCATGCGCCTTGCAAGCCGTGGGGCCCCTGGGGAAGCCAATCCTGGGAGGGAGCTGTGCTGTCAGAGGTGTGGCATAATATGCTAATGAGCTTCTGCTGTTGGCCTATTATGCTAATAAGTTCCTGCTGGGCTTTTACTACAAAAAAAGCCCTATCTATATCTATATCTATATATATATCCTGCTACTGCTTGGAGCAGTGGTGGGCAAATTTACCTGGGGTAGAGGGCAAGCCTATCTGTTTTTTGCCCTGCACCACTGAGTCCCGCCCAAGTGCCAGGCTGCGGCAGGTTGCAGCAAAACATTAGGGATCTCTGTGACAAGTCCGAGCCTCCCCTCGCCCGGTGCGTAGTGGAGAGGCACAAGTGACTACATTTGTTTCTGCTAAAGTATCTTTTTCAACAGTCGGGAGGGGGAAAGGATGGAGCATTCCTTTGGGGATGAAGGCATCATGACTTCCACATCCCTTTCAGCACACCGAATGCACGACAGGCCTCTTTTGTCATCCGTCTTCATAAAAAACTGAAGCCACGGGAGAGCCGCTTGCCCCAAGGCTGCCCAGCCGTTCCGTGTCAAGGCAGGGACTTGAATGTGTGTCCCCTGGCTACGAAAAGAGAAGCATGTTGCAAACATATGGATGAGAAGTGACACAAAACCTCTGTCTCGAAGCTGGTTCCTGACATCCCATCATAGCCTGGGAGGCCTGAGAGAACAGAACCAAGGATGGGGTGATGCGTGTAAAAGCAGCTTCCATTCTCAATAGCTGGAGATCACCAGGGGCAAATGTAGCCACCATCACAATAGCGGCTGCATCCCAGAACGTCACTCCTGACGTTCTCCCATACCGAAGCAGTTGTACATACACAAAACAATGAACGAGAGGAAATACTTCTTTACACCACAAGTGATTAAAATCTGGAGTTTGTCACCAGAGAATGTAGTGATGGCCACAGCCACAAAGAGCTTTAAAAGGGGGTTGGACAGATGCACTGAGGGCAGGTCTATCAGTAGCTGCTAGCCCTGGTGACTGAGGGGAACCTCCCCATTCAGAGGCACTACGCCTCTGAATCCCAGAGCCACGAGGCAACAGACCTTCCCCAACCATTCAGGCCTGATATACAAGCTGCAAATGCAGACCATTTTCTTTAAGTGCTGACCCAAAGTGGGTCAAAGTGGGTGGACACACAGCGACTCCTGCAGAACCCTTCTACCATCCAGCAAGGCTCAAGGTACAGCTTCCTGCCTGCCACCTCTGACACCCTGTGGAACGGCCATCGCTGCAGGTCCCACAGAGGCAATGCGTTTCTATGCGCCACGCTGCATACCCCAGGACTTCTGGCACAGACGCATCCTGGCTGTCCCCCTACCTGCCTATCATGATGGTGGACGTTTTGCTAGAAATATTATGATTGTCACAGAGACACTATGAATCTTACAGGCAATACATGGGTCAAATGAACTTTGCTCCCCTAGGAATGGTAAGGGGGGGGGGGGAAATGAGAATTTATGATTTCCTTAAGTGAGCCAAAAAGAAGAAAAAGAGAGCATCCCCCATTAACAAACATTCATCCAAAGGGCTTCTAAAGTGGCAGAAGGTCATATTAAGAATGTGAGAAGAGCCCTGCTGGATCAGACCAGCGGTCCATCTAGTCCAGCATCCTGTCTCACACAGCGGCCAACCAGTTCCTCTGGAAGTCCAGTAAGACGGCATAGAGGCCGAGGCCTTCAGAAGAACATAAGAAGAGCCCTGCTGGATCAGACCAGTGGTCCATCTAGTCCAGCATCCTGTCTCACACAGCGGCCAACCAGTTCCTCTGGAAGTCCAGTAAGACGGCATAGAGGCCGAGGCCTTCAGAAGAACATAAGAAGAGCCCTGCTGGATCAGACCAGTGGTCCATCTACTTCAGCATCCTGTCTCACACAGCGGCCAACCAGTTCCTCTGGAAGTCCAGCAAGAGGGCATAGAGGCCGAGGCCTTCAGAAGAACATAAGAAGAGCCCTGCTGGATCAGACCAGTGGTCCATCTACTTCAGCATCCTGTCTCACACAGCGGCCAACCAGTTCCTCTGGAAGTCCAGCAAGAGGGCATAGAGGTTGAGGCCTTCAGAAGAACATAAGAGGAGCCCTGCTGGATCAGAGCAGTGGTCCATCTACTTCAGCATCCTGTCTCACACAGCGGCCAACCAGTTCCTCTGGAAGTCCAGCAAGAGGGCATAGAGGCCGAGGCCTTCAGAAGAACATGAGAAGAGCCTTGCTGGATCAGACCAGCGGTCCATCTACTTCAGCATCCTGTCTCACACAGCGGCCAACCAGTTCCTCTGGAAGTCCAGCAAGAGGGCATAGAGGTTGAGGCCTTCAGAAGAACATAAGAGGAGCCCTGCTGGATCAGACCAGCGGTCCATCTACTTCAGCATCCTGTCTCACACAGCGGCCAACCAGTTCCTCTGGAAGTCCAGCAAGAGGGCATAGAGGTTGAGGCCTTCAGAAGAACATAAGAAGAGCCCTGCTGGATCAGACCAGTGGTCCATCTACTTCAGCATCCTGTCTCACACAGCGGCCAACCAGTTCCTCTGGAAGTCCAGCAAGAGGGCATAGAGGCCGAGGCCTTCAGAAGAACATAAGAAGAGCCCTGCTGGATCAGACCAGTGGTCCATCTACTTCAGCATCCCATCTCACACAGTGGCCAACCAGTTCCTCTGGCGGGCCAACAACAGGGCAGAGAGGCCATGACCTTCCCCTGATGTTGCCTCCTGGCTCTGGGATTCAAAGGTTCAGTGCCTCTGAATCAAGGCTGATTTGTCCATTAGGCACAGTGCCTAGGGCTCACGATACTTTTAGGGGCCCATGAAAACGTTTTAATTTCTTTTAAAATCAGAAGGGGGGGGGGGGAAATGAACTTTTAGGGCCAAAGAAAATGTTTAATTTTTCTTTTTCTCACACTAGGGGAAAAAAAGTGAAAATGTAGGGCCCACAAAAGTCTATTACCTTTTGCTTAAAACAGGGGGAAAATAAAATGCTGAAGCGTATCAAAAATCATTTTTAATACTGATATTATTATGGTGGGAGGGGCCCATGAAGGCAAAAGTGCCCAGGGGCCACGAAAGTCATAATGCGGCCCTGTTCTGAATGTGGAGGTTTCCCTCAGTCACCGTGGCTACTAGCCACTGATAGACTTGTCCCCCTCTGATCTGTCTAATCCCCCTTTAAAGCTGTTTATTCCTACATCTTCTGGCAGGGAATCCCACATTTTAATCACTCTCTGTGTAAAGAAGTATTTCCATCATCATCATCATTAATATTTCTTATTACAAAGCAAATGACAGATGGCCAGGCACCCATCTTGCAAGCAGGGCCAGGGGTTGCTGAAGCAAACACTTCACCCTCCCTCCCTTTTCAGAAGAGAATTCACTCGACTGGATTCAGAAGCTGGAAAATGTCAGGTCACAAGACCGTTGTAGCCGGTTGTAGCCAATCAAAAAGCCCACCTGACCCAGGATCCGGTTTTCCACAGTGGCCAAGCAGACGCTTTCTCCCAGCACCCGAGCAGGCATGAAGGTGACCACCCCGCTGATCGATCCCAGCACCTACTATTCAAAGAGATGTATGACCCCGAGCAGGGCTTTTTATGTAGAAAAAGCCCAGCAGGAACTCATTAGCATGATAGGCCACAGCCAACAGCAGAAACTCATTAGCATATTAGGCCACACCACTTACAGCACAGCTTATTAGCATATTAGGCCACACCCCCATGTTACCAGAAAAGTGGTCATCCAGCCACACCCACCTTTTGCTTCTTATTCTGTTTACCTTGTTTGTTGTCAAAACCCAGGGCTTTTTTTGTAGCAGGAATTATTTGCATGTTAGGCCACATACCCCTAATTTAGCCAATCCTGTTGAGTGTCCGTTGTTGGGTGTGGCTTATTATGCTAATGAGTTCCTGCTGGGTGTGGCCAACTCAGGAGCCAGCCAGAACTCCGTTCCTGTGCGTTCCTGTCCAAAAATAGCCCTGACCCCGAGAGCTGAACAGACCCTCCATGCACATAGGTAAGCAGCAGTTGATATAACCCCATCCACCAATGTCCTCAACCCCCTTTTCAAACTCAAAGGTTATTCCCAAATGCAAATGCCCTAGGAATTTATTTTGCCCTGAAAGTTCCCTACAAAGTTAAAAATGAACTGCATTGTATTCTTGGGGGGAGGGGAGGTTTCTCCAAATTCTCCATTCAGACCTTGAAAACCAGACATCACCCTTCTGCAGAACTGTACTTGCTGGTAACTTTGTGCCGCTCAAAATAACTTAAACCCTGACTAGTCTCCTCCCCCCCCTCCCCAGCACCATTCATAAAAACAGCTGGGATGCATCAGACCCCAGATCTATCTAATCCAGCATCTCTGCTTCCACCAGGCACACCCCTTGGTGGCCAGCAAGAAGCTTTCGGAAAGTTTGCAAGCACAGCATGTAGCCGGTACAGACCTCCAGCCATTGGCAATTGATGGCATAAGGACTCAAAAGCTGGGAGGTTAGAAGAACATAAGATCAGACCGAAGATTCTTCTAGCCCAGTAT
Organism: Lepidodactylus listeri; assembly: GCA_029233225.1. NCBI lineage: Eukaryota > Metazoa > Chordata > Lepidosauria > Squamata > Gekkonidae > Lepidodactylus > Lepidodactylus listeri. The sequence goes on from JARCFY010000013.1 coordinate 13,465,405, forward strand.
GCTGTTTCTGTCAACAGCCAGACTTGAAGCAGATGTCCCAGAAGCCCCCTAAGCAAGGCACAGAGGTAGGGGTGCCAGCCTCCAGGCAGGACCTGGGGATCCATTCCCCGGAATGGCAGCCAGTGTTCCTTCTCAGCTGAGTGAGTGTGAGCCAGCTCACAGTTTCTTAGCCTCCGGCTCACACATTTTTTTGTCTCAGCTGAGGAAGGAGGGCTCCAGAGCAAACCGATTTATACAGCAGCCAAACAGCTCACGCACAGCTTTCATGCCAGTCACTCACAGAGCAGAATTTTTGCTCACAGAACTCCACAGCTTAGAGGGAGCATTGATTAGCAGCACATCTCCAGACCACATACCATCAGTTCCCCTGGAGAAAATGGCGGCTTTGGAGGCTGGACTCTGGGGCATTGTACCCCACTGAAGTCCCTGTCCTCCCTAGGCTCCATCCCCAAATCTCCAAGAGTTCCCTAACCTAAAGCTGGCAACTCTACCCACCCATCCACTGCTGGTGGCCAGGAGGGACCAGGCAGCCCTGCACAGAGGCCAAAGCTTCCCCTGTTGGGCTCACCAGCAACTGACATTCGGAGGTACATTGTCTCTGGGCATAGAGGCGCTGCTGAATCATCACGGCTGATGGCCAGGGGATTCAGCATGGAATTATTTCACCACACGTGAAACTGACGGAACTCACTATTGGGTGAAGTGATGGCCCCTAATTCAATGACAATAAAAAGAATTCAGAGAGGGGGGAATCTAGGTGTTTATCCAAAGAACAAAGGAATGAACAGCTGATGCTTGTCTAGTAGTCTAATTAGCAGCCATCACTACATCCCGTAGCAGTGAGTGCCATAGGATCTCTCGGAAAGGGAATAAGAACAGTAGGGCTGCCAATGCCCAGGTGGGGGCTGGAGATCTCCTGAGATTACAACCAGTGCTCCCTCTAAGCTGGGGAGTCTTGTGGGCAAAAATTTGTGAGCTACTGACATGAAAGTTGCGAGTGAGCGATTTGGCTCCTGCAGACATTCGTTTGCTCTGGAGCCGTCCTTCCTGAGCGAAGACAAAAAGGTGTGATCCGGAGGCTAAAAAACTGTGAGCTAGCTCACACAAACTCAGTTTGTAGGGAACACTGTTTACAACTGATCTCCAGACGACAGAGATCAGTTCACCTGGCGAAAATTGCTGCTTTGGGAGGTGGACTCTCGGGCATTACACCCCATTGAAGTCCCTCCCCTCCCCAAACCCCGCCCTCCTCAGGTTCCATCCCCAAAATCTCCAGGTATTTCCCAACCCAGAGCTGGCTACCCTAAACAACAGCCATCTAGGGCAGCATCCTGATTTCCACAGTGGCCAACCAGATGTCACTCAACAGGGATGCAGTATCCCATCCCTGAGTCTCAGATCCGCAGGCCAATGAACTAATCATCCAGGGGGTAGCCACAGCTTGTAGCCACAAAAGTCCATGGATTTGCAACTCCTCCTCCTTAAACTTATTGGAGTAACTAACACCCCATTTGCTATTAATCAGTTCCACCCATTTAGCATGCATTAGACGAAGGCCCATGACCCACTGGAGGGCCCGACCCCTACCAGGTATCTAGGCAGTACCGTGTTACCAGCGTCGATCAATTCAGTTTGTTTCCGAGCCCTCTGAACAGGCAAACTGTGAGCTCTGATCAGGAAGTATACTGCATTAACACACTGCCATGCAAGGATTCAGTAGCGCTGGTTTATGCAGCAGTACCAGAAAGTCCCTATCGGTATGAAGCATTTCACTTCGTCTGCATTTGGAGTCTGCAGCCGCTGCGATGAGCGTTCCGATTCCAATTCAAAACAATGCAACTTTAATCATATGTACTTCTTGGCCTCTAAACGTTAAAAAGGATCCCTTAAAACTTGTGGAGGGAGGAAAGGCGGCCAGGCTACGAGTATTCTCATAACATACACAAGAACAAGGTATTGTAGCTTATCCTGTCCTAGTGAACTATTGCAAATTTAATGACACCCCTCTACGAATCCCACCCGGTTCATATTTAACTGTTCACAAATTGCAGCAAAATGGAAATTGTTTCAGGTGGGTAGTTGTGTCGGTCTGCAGGAGAATCGTAGAATCATAGAGTTGGAAGGGACCTCCAGGGTCATCTAGTCCAGCCCTCTGCACAATGCAGGAAATTCACAAATAACACCCCCCCCCCCTGGTAACCTCTGTTCCATGCTTAGAAGTTGACAAAAAACCTCCAGGATCTCCAGCCAACTGGCCTGGAGAAAGATTGCTTCCTGACCCCAAAGTGGCAATCAGCATTTCCCTGGGTGTGTAAGAAAGGGCCACGAGAACTAAGCACTGATTGAACCCTTCCTGCCCTCCCTCTCATGATCTGCCTAAGGTCACAGAATCAGCATGGCTGATCGGACTACCGGACTCAAGTTTAGCTTTTCTGTAAAATGGAAAAGTGCTTATCAAGCATTGGCCACTTGCTCAAAGAATGATTAAATTTTATTGGCTGGCTTGGGTTAAACCCACAAACAAGCCACAATCTCATTTGTACACCAATGTGATTTTTAAAAAAATCCCCACAAACTGAGCAAATGGCAAGTGAGCATGATAAACATTCCATTCAGATTCATTAACAGAAGAAGAAGAGAAGAGATTGGATTTATACCCCGCCCTTCACTTGTAGTCTCAGAGCAGTTTACAAACTCCTTCCCCTCCCCCTCCCCACAACAGATACCCTGTGAGGTAGGTGGGGCTGAGAGAGCTCTTTCCAGAATGGTCCTTGAGAGAACAGCTAGTACAGAGCTATGGCTTGCCCAAGGTCATCCAGCAGGTGCAAGTGGAGGAGTGGGGAATCAAACCCGGTTCTCCCAGATTAGAGCCCACACACTTAACCACTACACTAAACTGGTCACGCCCTGCCTGGATTGGGCATTCTACCTTTGTATTTACATGGCACTTTCTGCATCCTCTCCCCACCCCTTACCATCTGTATATCTCTGGCCAGGTTCTTCATACCCTCCATGCATCTGATGAAGAGAGCTGTGTTTCTCGAAAGCTTATGCTACAATAAAGTTTGATCCAGGTGCTCAGCCATATTGCCTTGCATACGAAAGCTCAAACCTTGAATAAACCTTTGCTGGGCTTAAAGGTGCCACCAGACTTTAAATTTGTTCTACAATAAAGTTTGTTAGTCTTAAAGGTGCTACTGGACCTTTTATTATTTTGATAAAAATAAAGGGATTTTTTGGGGTAAATAATCCTAGCCTTCTGCCTTTCAAGGGAACTCGAAACAACCGTTCCAGTGAAAAAGACGGAGGAGACAAGCTCTCAAAGAACATTGCAGAGGGAGGCAAAATCCATTCCCGGCACAACAGTGCAACCTTCTGCTGTTACTATTTCCCTGGGAATTTGAAAAGTGCTTCCCAGAGCTGACAGTCACAACGGATCGTTCAGTGTGGCTGGTTCATGCCTTGCCATTCACCACACGGCACTGGGCAGTGACTTGGAGCTGGGAGCAATCCATTCCCAGACCAGCAACCCATATGAAACTTCTGTACCATATCTCCACCAACGCTCCCTCTAAGCTGTGGAATCTTGTGAGCAAAAATTCTACTTTGTGAGCTACTGGCATTAAGAGTTGTGAGCAAGCGGTTTGGCTGCTGCATAAACTAGTTTGCTCTGGAGCCATCCTTCCTGAGCGAAGGCAAAAATGTATGAGCCGAAAGCTAAAAAACTGTGAGCTAGCTCACGCGAACTCAGCCTAGAGGGAAAACTGATCACCACCCAAGAGAAGCCATTCATCCCATCAGCAGTTCCTATGCTTTTCTTGAGGTTCCTATGCTTCTCTTGAGCACTTCTCAATGGGAGCATCACGTGGCTGCTGGCAAATGAATGAACTATGGCAGATGAATAACCACGGATGAAACTTAAGGGAGCCCGGGTGCAAGGAGCATAACCCCCACAGCATGATGTCGGATTGCGGGAAGGAGTTGTGCCCGCATCGGAGACCGAGTCCTCTGACCCAGTTCTGCCTGCCTGCTCTGGGCAATGCTCATAGGAACCCTCCGCAGCCAGCTGTCTGCCAGCACTCCAAACATTACAAAGTTCCCCAGCTCTGTGACAACATGGGGCTATGTCCCATTCCCCCCTCATCGCGGCCACCAGCATAAGACTTCTCAATACACCACATCTCCTAGCTTCAGAGCGATGCGTTCCAATTGCCAAGACAACAGAGTCCCTCTCTCTGATAGGCTGCAGGCCCGTGGTGATCTCCCTAACATTGCCCCCCCCATGTATTTTCACATTGGGGTAGCTGTTGGCCTCATATGTTTAGTTCACACATTCAGCAGCCAGTCATCAGATGGAGGGATATCAAGTCACTGGGTTGGTTGAGACTTGCAGAGGATGAGCGCCGAAGAACTGAGAAACCACCTAGAGGGACGGGTGAAGCCGTGGACCCATTTTACAGATGGGAAATGGAGAAGGAGATCTTGTGTGCTCTTGGGGAGCCTGTAACTTTGTAGCACAAGTGGGATCTGCTCTGCTGGATGCAGGTGCAGCTCTGACCACTGGCCCCCATGAGCTGTGACCCTCCTTAGAAGCTGCAGATGGTTGCAAACTAAGGTGTCACTCCTTTGCACGTATCGGTCTAAAAGAAAATTAATCTTCAGTACTAGATTCATGAATATTTCAATATGGAGACTTAATAATTGGGGAGCAAATGATCAAAAAGGGGATGTGCTCCTATATCTTTCTTGCATCGCATGGTCACTGCTCCCCATGCTCCGTCTAAGCTGTGGTCTCGTGAGCAAAAATTCTACTTTGTGATCAACTGGCATTAAAGTTGTGAGTGAGCGATTTGGCTGCTGCATAAATCAGTTTGCCCCGGAGCTCTCCTTCCTGAGCTAAGGCAAAAAATGCATGAGTCAGAGACTAAAAAACTGTGAGCTAGCTCACACTAACTCAGCTTAGAGGGAACACTGCCTCCAGAGACACCAGCTCTGAACTTCATGTTCAGTTGGAGACCCTTCCCACCTGGCACAAAACTAACCATCTCCGTCCCTTCTCCGGCAAGCCTCTCTTCCTGTTTGACAAGGCAGGGACTGAACAGGTGAGGCTCTTGGCAATTCCCTCTCAGCCTCCAATGAGGCCACCATGCTCCTGGTAAAGGCTGAGAGCTCTCCGAGCACGGCACGACCCCACTCCCCCTGGACAGTTCACAGCCCCTAGACGACCCACAAAAGACCCCAACCCCCCCCCCCCCCCCCCAACCTCCCTCGCCCCTCCTCTATCCCCTCCTCACCATTGAGCTGGTTGTAGACCACTTCCTCCAGGTGGTCCAGCCGCTGGAGGATGGAGTCTCTGTCCAGGAGGGTGCCCACCTTGGCGTTGCGGCTCCTCATCCGCCGGTCGGCGCTCCGGACGATCTGCACCAGCTCCTGGGAGCGGTCCTGGATCCGGCAGTAGACCGAGAAGAGGATGATCCCCACGAAGACCAAGATGTTGACAGTCAACAAAGTTTTGATTTTCCTTGCCACCGCCATGGAAACCGCTGGGTAGAAGAGCGGGGGCATCAAGGCATGGTCGCCGGTGCCCTCCGAGCGGGAGCCGCATCTAAGGCAGCAGAACCTGCCTGCGGGAGTCGGGGTGTGTGTGTGTGGACCGGTTCTCCCCTCCCGCTCCACACCCCCTTCGCCCTGTCCCCGCGGCTAGGGAGAAGGGGCGACGAGAGGGGCGGCCGGCTGGCTGGCTGGCGAGGGCGCGGGCGCAGCGCGGCTGACGGAGGGAGCTGTCCTTCAGCACCACGGCCGCTCGCCGCCTCCGCCTCCCGCAACGGCGGCTGGCGGAACCGGTCACCTCCCCCTCCTCCTCCTCCTCCGCCTGGCCCTCGGCGTCGCTTTGCGGGCGGAGGCGAGCCGGGCTCCCCCCTTCCCCCTTCTTCTTCACGGCTCCGGGATGGAGGCGCGCTCGCAACGCGGGCAGGGCTGGCGTGCGCTGCAAGGACAGGGCGACGCGGCGGACCAGAGCCCGGCGGGGTGCCAGCAGCGCGTCCCTCCAGGCGGCTCGGCTGGCGCAGCCGCCTCCATGGAAGGCACAAAGGAGGCACCGGTCCGGGGGGGGGGGGAGGAGGAGGGAGGGGAAAGGGGGGCGCGGAAAAGCAGGGCGCTGGACCGCTGCCGCCTGGCTCCTCTCGCCTGCCTCTGCGTGCGTGCCTGTCTCTCTGCGTGTGTGTGTGTGTGTGTGTGTGTGTCGATGTGCGAGTGTGTGTCTCTGCGTTGCAATCGCATCGGTTTCTCCCACTGGCAGAGCGCCGGTGCGAAGTCACGTGCTTCACTGGGGAGGGGTAGGGGGAGCGAGGAGAGGAGAGCCATCCACAGGCACGGAGCCCAGCCGCTTCGCCTCCCCCGGGTCAGTTGGGGCCGGCGGAGGCAGCCCGGCTGGGCGCCCCCCTCCCAGGCACACAACGCCCACCGACGGGGCGCAGGAAGAATGCACGCGCGCCCCACACAGGCGCTGATTGGCTGGGGGGGGGGGATGTTAGTCTCCTTTCCACTGGCTTGCCATTGGATGGGTTTGAGCTCCCGTGGGGTACTGGGTAGGGTGTCCCACAAGGGGTGAGAAGGTCTGGGTCAATGGTTCTGGTCAGGAAGCAGGGACTGGGCCAGACACTCTGGGCCTCTCTGCCTAAACCTACCCCAAAGGAGTGTTGTGAAGAGCATAAACCTGGCCCCACTGCTGGGCCTCCTGATGGCAGCTGGTATTTTTGGCCACTGTGTGGCCCATCCGACATTGGCTTCTCTTATGTTCTTACGTTCTTAAATCCCGTGCGTCGCCCTGCAAACTCTGGAAGGACCATGGGATAACAATGGGACGATATTACAACCGGCACTCATTTCGCCCCCACTGAACCAATAGGGCCAGGAGGGTAACAAAAGAGGCTGAGTCTCTGAACCTCAGCTGAATGGTAGGGTTGTCAGGTCAGCTCTGGGATGGGAAACACCTGGAAATTTGGGGGTGGTGGTGGCGGTGAAGCCCGGGGAGGGTGAGGTTTTGGGCGGGGAGGGACCTCAGCAGGGTATAAGGCCTTAGAGTCTACCGTCAAAAGAAGCCATCTTCTCCAGAGGAACCAATCTTGGTCATCTGGGAGACCAATTGTAATAGTGGAAGATCTCCAGATGCCACCTGGAGGTTGGCAACCCTAGGCAAAACTTTTCTCATCATCATAGACTGCCCTTCCCCACCCCCCCACCCCACACATTTTGCTGTTTAACTTCAGCCTGCTCCCAAACAACGGGGACTGGGGGCTTCAGGCAGGCTTGAGCAACAGCATAGATGCCCTGCCTCCTGGGGAGAGGGCAGAAGGGCTTTCCCACCAACCTAGATAGGTTCCCCATTTCCCTTTCCTGTGTCAACAGGAACTCCATAGCACAGGGCTCTTGGAGACAGCCAGAATCCCTTGTTTACATGCTCTTGGAATGGTTACACGAGGGGGGGGTCGTGCAGTTCCACCTGACAGATGACCAAAGGCTTACAGATGTTATTCAGAATGAAAGACAGCATTCACCAGGTGGTGTTGTTTTTTTGAGACCTGATTAGCTTGTGAATCAGCATTCTCAACACAGCTGGAAAAACTGGCTCTAGGACAACATGGACACTGGTTGGGGGGGGGGGGGGAGTCTGCCCTTCGAATGGAGGATGAAATCCTAAAGGCTGACTGCTTGGTATGCGACCGGCTCTGGTGTTCCTATGAAGATGCAGGCCTTCCAATTTAGCCGCCCTGGCTGCATCCATTCCCCTCAGGTGTCCATGCAGTAATGGGCAGGATAAGAAAGAGGCACAAAGCCCTTGAGACACATCTGACCCCAGAGGAACAAAGGAGGCCAGCGCCCACCAGACAACAAAGTCTCGTCCTGATCAATATTCGGAGCACAACAGCTGAAGTGCAGGATTATTACCTTCCGACCAAGACAGTGCAGCCTCCTGCTGCTTTTAAACAATACAAATAATGAGACTGTGAGAGCATCCTCTAAAAAATACATACAGCCAATGCTTCCTCTAAGCTGTGGAGTCCTGTGAGCAAAAATCCTACTTTGTGAGCTACTGGCATTAAAGTTGTGAGCAGGTGATTTGGCTACTGTGTAAATGTGTTTGCTCTGGAGCCCTCCTTCCTGAGCTAAGACAAAAATGTGTGAGCCAGAGCCTAAAAACTGTGAGCTAGCTCACACTAACTCAGCTTAGAGGGAACACTGCATACAACTACAACAATGAGAAGCTCAGAGTCTTTAGGGAAGGCACCCAGCACCAGCTAGGATGAAACAACCTCTCCATGCTTGGGTGGACTTGCCATCTGGAAGCCCTGTTAGAGCCACTAGAGGCTGGATCCAAAAAGTGCACCTCCCCCAGCATAGAGAGGCCGGCTTGCAAAGCTCCCATCCAAAGCCAAAAAGATTCACTCTCATCTAAAGCACTGTTAGGGCTACGAAGCCTCAGCAATCACAGTCACGTTAAAAAAGCACTGCACAACGAACGCAACAAAAAAGTATATGAAAGGAAAATCTTCAATATAACTTTCATAAAGTCTTAGATGGACTGTTCAAGGAATAACATCTTGCGTAAAATACAATGCCAAGAACATATACAAAAAATTAATTCCATCGATTTTCTCAAAATCTCGTCATATAATGAAGACTCTGGATTAGATTCTCTGTTTCGACAGCTCTTCTGCAGTAGGCTTAAAGATAACAGTATGACTTAAACATCAAGCCATTAATACAACAATTTAACAATACAGCATGTGTAATAACATACCTGACAGTAGGCTCATGAAGCAAACAAGGAATTTCAAAGACAATAAAGACGGGGAAACATTCCTCCTTCCAATAAAGCGAATTTATTTAAGCAATTCATAAGCTAAGTTTATAGGTAATACTCCTAATAATAATAATGAGAGACCAAAGTCACGTCCTGATAACTCACCCAATTATTCAGAAACTCTAATGTCAGGCAGCTGTTCTCAACAAGGAACTACTCTCAAATAGTCGGCACGCCTTAAGGTAAGTAGTGAGCACTGGTGGGTGACGGTTGTCGGTTTCTCAAAAACGTTCGATTAGAAAATGCAATGCCGAACTAGATGGACCCCAAGACCATAGTTTGCCCAGGGCCGCAAAAAATCTTGGGCCAGTCTTGGATGTTTCACCATACCAAGTAAATTTGGACTCAGGGGTCACCAGTCCAAAAAGGTTGGGTACCACTGGTCTAAAAGATAAAAGGTTTGGTATAACAACCCCCCCAGCCTAAACACAGCAGACAATGCTGGACTTTGTCACCCCTGCTTATTTTGACCCGGAAAAGCTCCAGTTCAGTTTCATTTACTCTGTATGCATATCCGACCTATGTCTGTTTTCACACTTTCTTTTCCCTTGCAGTAAATTCTCCCCATAAAATAGGTTTTTTGCACATTCTCAATTCAGCATTCTAGCAAGACACATCTAAATTATTTCCTTATTTATTTCCTTATTTCATTTATGCTCCACCTTTCCCCCCCAAAGGGGAACCAAAGCAGTTTACATCATTCTCCTCTCCTCCATTTTTAACCTCACAACAACCCTGTGAAGTAGCTTAGGCTGAGTTTGAGGGACTGGCTTAAGGCCACCCAGTGAGCTTCCATGGCAGAGTGCAGATTCGAAACCAGTTCTTCCAGATCTTAGTCCAGTGCTATCCACCATACAGCACTGGTTGGTGCACAGGTCCATTGCATATACATCCTGGTGCATGATGTCCATTGCACATACACATTTCTTAGAAATTTCACAGAGCTGCCCACCACCACCGCCACCAAAGGAAAACAAGTCTACAAAGCCAACAGCAGCAGCTGTGCTTCTCGGAGGGAGGAGGCGTGAGTAAAATGCAGTTGACAGACAGAGAGAGACCGATGGCAAAAAGCTGAGAAGGAAAACTGCCAACAAAGATAACAAGGCTTATAAAAAAAGAAATGAAACAAGGAACGTATGTAGAACAGTAGGGTTGAGGCTGCTGGGCTTGTGGACTTCTCAGAAGCTTCTGCCCCTACCTGAAACTTCTGTCATACCTCTTATCTTGACCTGCTGCTCTCTATCCAAGCAGAGAGACAGAGTGGCATGGCAGGGATCAGCTGCAAACCAGACCAGGCTTGGTGGCTGCCGAACCATCAGGAAATGGGTCTCTGTGGCAACCGACAGACCCTGGAGGTGGAAGAATGGGCTCCTGGGGGACTGACCCAAGGTAGAATAGGAGAGAAAGGAGTTACGGAACTGAGAACTAGTGAATGACCCCCAAACACACCCAGGCTTAAAGCCTTGTGTAAAGTTTGCAACAGGCCTACAAAACAGCTTCAGACGCCTCAAGCAGTTACCCAAATAGACGGTGTTATGTTCTAAGTTATACTATACTGCATTGTTTTGGCTCTGGTACTGTAATTCCCTCAATCCAATTGGCTGCCTAATAGAGACACATCATTGGTCCTGAAGCCACCCCAGGGAACCAATCACAGAGCCCTGCTTAGGTCCAATAAGACCTCTTGTATATAGTTACATTGTACATAGTTCGCTATTGAAACCGTGTAAGTTGAGTGCTCTTGCTAGAGCGGTCCTTGAGCCGAATGATTTTGGGAATAAAAGCCTTGCTTTTGATTCATCGTCTCCCGACTCTCAATACTTAAACGACAGTCTTTTAATAAACTGGGGGAATAAGCAAAGGAGACAGAGTGAGAGGTGGGTAACTGGGGTTCTCCACCTGTGTATGCCAGGATTTAAGAGATCTCTCAAGTAAACCAGGCAGATGTTCAACCAGAAAGGTTTTTATTAAAAAGAAAATGAAAACAAAAACCACCACCACCCCCAGACACAGAGAAACACAGAGAAGAACTAGCTAAGAAAACAGGGAGGAGTGGGGGAGATTTTTAGGGAAGGGCGATAATTAACAATCTTGAAGAGGTCCACGGAAGCAACAAAACAACCAGCATTTCAAGAGAGAAGAGAGCGCCTAACAAAGTGGGGTGTATGCAGAGTATCCAAGACACACACACACTTCTGGGAGGAAGGGTGCTCCAGATAGAGGGCAAAATGTACCCTCAGGCAGGTGATGCGATGCCTGAAAAACAATAACTTAATGGATTTTTCTGAGGTGGACAATGGTCTGGGTGAGGTTCAGTGACCCTGCAAGTACCGAGCAGGAAGGATTAATGGGTTACATGAATAAAATTAAGTATTGATTGACTGCTACTTAATTAAGTAAGGTAAGTGGGTGCAGGGGAAGTAAGGCTGGGTATTGATGGGATTAATCCAAGAGTTGAGTCAACAGATTCTGTCCCAAATTATGCATCTCTCTGGGGCGTGGAAGGGGCAGTAGTAGAAGAGGAGGAGATTGGATTTATACCCCACCCCTCGCTGGAGTCTCAGAGCAGCTTACAAACTCCTCCACCTCCCACAACAGACACCTTGTGAGGTAGCTGGGGCTGAGAGAGCTCTGAGAGAACTGCTATAGCTCTGACAGAGCTATGGCTTGCCCAAGGTCATCCAGCAGCTTCAAGGAGAGAAGTGGGGAATTAAACCCAGTTCTCCCAGATTAGAGCCTGCACACTTAACCACAACACCAAACTGGCTCTCAGGAGACAATCAGGCGCTCCTACTCACCCTTCTAAACTACTTGCCCAGGCTTGTCCCTGACCGGCAACCATTTTGTGTTATTCTGGGCCAGGCAGTGTCCTGCACTTACGAATTTTGGGGTGATATTTTAAGAAGGGTGTTTATGGTTATTCTAGCAATAAACTGCCCCTCTGCAAGAGGAGGGGTCTGACCAAGGGCGTAGACTTTCCAATTTCCCGGGTGGGTGGGTGGGGTGGGGCTGGGCTAGAGACATCACAGGCCATTGTCTCCAGGGGAGGCTCAGCACCTCCTGGAAAAGTTCGGAGGGGGCTCCAGCTCCCCAGCCCCCCAGCCCCCCTGAAGTTGACGCCTATGGGTCTGACTGCTGACAAAGCTGTTCGCCCATCCCACATCGTGCTTGCAAGCCAATCTGGCGAAACAACATCTAATATTTGATTTCGTACATTCTTTTGCGTTCGTGGAGAAGAGCTAGAGTCCAGCAGCAGCTTAAAGACGAACACAACCTGCGGCAGGGAATGAGCTTTCCTGCATCACCGCTGACTTCAGTGACTCTCGAAAGCCCCTCCCCTGCCACAAATTTTGTTAAGTTTTTTTAAGGCGCTGCTGGACTCTTGCTCTTTCCTGCTGCTACAGACAGACTAACACGGCTGCCCGTCTTGATATCCCATTAGCAGTTGGTTTCGCTGTATTAAACTGAGGGATGCCTTTTCAGAAATCTGGTCTCAGCCGAGCAAATGAAGCACATGCTTACCTCTCCCACTGAGGCGAGTGTGATTTTGAACTTCAGCAAGCCTCCAGAACATCACTGGAAGGTCGTTGCTTCAATAGCTTGGCTGAAGCTAAGCTGGTCTGAGTCTGGTAAGGCGCTAGATGGGCTCACCTTCAGGAAACCTAGGCTGCAATTCTAAAACCACTTTCCAGGAAGTAAACCGCACTGAATGGAATGAGACTTACTTCTGAGTAGACCTGCTGAGGCTAGTTGCCTTGAATTCTATGATGAATTAAAAAGTTTTCCAAAATGTCAAATATTGTCAGAGTTGCCAGCTTTGAATTAGGAAATACCTGGAGATTTGTGTGGGAGGGTGCCGGGGGAGGGCAGGGTTTGGGGAGGGGAAGGTCCTCAGTGGGGGGTGGGTAGGTAGGGTTGCCAGATCCAGGTTGGGATTTGGGGGTGGAGTCTAGAGAGGACAGGGACCTCGCTGAGGTACAATGCCATAGAGTACAGCCTCCAAAGCAGCCATTTTCTCCAGGGTCGTCTGGAGATCAGCTGTAATAGTGGGAGGTCTCCAGGTGCCACCTGGAGGTTGGCAGCCCTCAGTCTCCCAGGGGTGCATTCTGGACCTCCTGTTCCCAACCAAGAAGCCAAAGGAGGGTGTCAGGGAGTGGCACAAGCTCAGCAGTGATGCTTGAATTGGATTTGAATTCATTTACACCCTTTTTTCTCCCCCCAATAGGGACCCCAAGCAGCTTACATTGTTCTCATCATCTCTAGTTTATCTTAACAGCAGTCTTGCAAGGTAGGTTGGGCTGAGCAGAGTGGGGACTAGAACCTGGGTCTCCCAGCTCCTAGTCAGATCCTTTGACCACTGCACCACAGTGGTCTGAAGGATGGGTGGGAAAGGAGATGTGTCCCTTGTAGAGTCTTCCTCCCTCTCGTGGCCTCAGTTGGGGAGGATGGTCCCCCCCCCCCCCGGCGATTCAAGCATGGCTTTTAATGGCGTCAACTTTCCTCTTCTTGGACAGAACAGATAGATCTAATGAAATCCTTTATTTTTCCCAAAAAAATATTTTTGTTCCATACGCTCCCGATAATCATTCCTATGCACAATATAAGGACATGGCAAAACACTCTTTTACATTTTATATGGGACCACACAAAAAAAAATGTAGGATGAGCTTCTACACTCTACATAAAATAGTTAAAGATGGTGGTACTGGTTTTCCGGACTTGCTGTATCACGATGCAGCCCATCTTACGAATATGATCAAAATGCCGCATCCAGACACAGCACCAGACCAGACTCTAGACCGCTTTTACAACTGATCTCCAGCCGACAGAGATCAGCTCCCCTGGAGCAAATGGCTGCTTTGAAGGGTGGACTCTGTGGCGTTGTACCATGCTGAGGCCCCTCCCCTCCCCAAACCCTCCCCTCTCCTGGCTCCACCCCCAAAGTCTCCAGGTATTCTCCAACCCAGACCTGGCAACCCTAATAGTGGCTCCCTCTTCTGACATCCCTTCTCCTGCCGTAAGGTGGCCAGCTGATAAGGATTCAACTCCCTCATTAGCCCTTCTGGCTTGTAAAAAGATTAGGGAGGTTTACAAGGACGATTCTCCACCATGCCAAATTCTTGCAGCTGGATATAATGATACTGCAAGCAAACTGCTTCCATTCACATGCAAACTTATAAACCTAAACTGTTCCTTACAAATAGGTATTTGTTCATTAGAAACCATTTCAATAAAGTTTTTTGAAAAATGAAAAAGAAGCAGCAGGGCTTGACCCCAGGGAAGCCCTCTAGCTGGCAACCAGGGAGAGACGCTCTGAAACGCTCGCCTCCGCGGTGAGGCCCTGCTTGTGAACTATTCCTCCCAAATTCATTTTGGCGCTAATATTCCACACTGAAAATCAAGCCCCACTTGGATTAGCAGCTCTCAAGACTTATCAGTGCTGCACTTCCGACAGACACTAAATATACTTAAAAGAGACGTTTCAATTGCTGTTTAGCAAACATGCTCTTGGAAGAGAGAGAGAGAGAGAGAAAGAGCAAGCGCATTACTGCCTGTTAGCATGCATTGTTCAATACAATTAATGAGGTCCCCTGCCAGAAGGAACGGGGAAGGAAGCCACCGGTAATAGACTGGGGTTACTTGACTTGTGACAAGAGAAAGTCAGGGCGGAGCTTCCAGCCTCAGTAATGGTCTGGGATGCTGAAGAAGTCACTGTCTGGAGGAGCAAAAGCTGGGCTGCCAGCTTCCAGGCGGGGTCTGGAGATCTGCCACAATGGCAACTTTTCTCCAGATGACATTTTCTCACTCTGGGAAAAATGCCTGCTTTGGAGGGTGGACTCTATGGCACCATACCCCTTGGAGGTCCCTCTCCTCCCCTAACCCTGTTCTCCACAGATTCCACCCCAAAATCTCCAGGAATTTTCCAACCTGGAGTTGGCAACCACGACTCAATCCCTTCGAATCTTTGTTAACCAACAGATGTTGTTTTGAGCACAACCGTCTCTGTTGTATGAAGCTGAGAACAGGAATCGGGAATAGTTTATCCTGATCTTCCTGACCTGGATAGCCTAGGCTAGCTGGGTCTCGGCAGAGTTCAGAAGCTAAGCTTCCATTCACATTCACAGCCCTGGCTAGTATTTGGATGGAAGACCGCCAAGGAAGTTGAGGGTAGAGGCAGCCAATGGCAAACCACCTCTAAAAGTCTCTTGCCTTGAAAACGCTACAGGGTTGCCGTAAATCAGCCGTGACTCGACAGCAAAACACACACGCACACACTTCTGCTGTACAAGTGAAAGCAGGGTTGCTCTTACAGTTGCTCTCCAAGTGACCAAGATCAGTTCCCCTGGAGAAAATGGCAGCTTTGGAGGGTGGACTCTATGGCATCATACCCTAGCGCCCTCCCCAAATCGTGTCCAGGTTCTGTCCTCAAAAAACTTGTATTTCCCAACCCAGAGCTGGGAACTCTATGCATGATCTATACCAGATGACAGGGAAAGGAAACAATGAGGGCAACCTAAAGTTGCCACCTCCAGTTTTGGAAATCCCTGGAGATTTTTTTTTGGGGGGGGGGTTACTGGAGATTTGGGGGAGAGGCTGTGTGGGGAAGGCATAGTTTGGAGAGGGGAGGGGACTCAGTGGGGGTGTGGTATGATGAAGAAGAGTAGGTTTTTACACCCCACTTTTCGGTACCTTAAAGCAGCTCAAAGCAATTTACAAAGGCCTTCCCTTCTTCTCGCCACAACAGACACCTTGCGAGGCAGGTGGGGCTGACAGAGTTCAGTTCAGAGAGAACTGAGACTGGCCCAAGATCACCCTGAAGCTGGCTCCACGTGGAAGAGTGGGGAATCAAACCCAGTTCTTCAGATTAGAGTTCACCACCCTTAACCACCACACCACACTGGCTCTTGCAGAGCCTGTACTACAAAACTTTTATCTTTCCCCAGGGAAACTGAGCTCTGTCATCCAGAGATCAGTTGTAATTCCATCATCGCGTCGGGCACGTTGGGGGCGGGACCTCTATCATTCGAGGGGAAACCATGGAGTCTTCCCTCAAATGATAGAGCATCTTCCCCCCTGAAATGTGCCCGACGTGATGACATCACTTCCGGGTGACATCATCACATTGGGCAGATCTCCCACCCCCGGGGGACTTGGCAACCCCACATAAAAGTTCTCTGGGTGACCTTAGGCCAAAACCTCATTCTCAGCCTAAGCTCAGCCTAAGGGTAGTTGTGGTGAGGTTAACCAGAAGGGGGAGGACAACAGTGTTACAAGCCACTTTGGATTGTCTCTGGGGAGAAAAGCAAGGTAAAAAAGCTGAACAAATAATTTTTCCCTGTGTGGTGGTACACCACCAGAGCTCAAACACTCCTTTGCCAACCCAGCAGGAGGTTGGGCTGGAGGACTGACAGGCAGAACCCTCTGATTAATATGAACTGAATCAGGAGCCAAGTTCCTCTTGCTCCCAACCCTTGGTAGGCTGCACCAGACCTACTTCACCCAGGAATGCAAGGCACAGGCCAACCCTGCTTCCTTTAGGACGGTGAGCAGAAATCCAAACCCTCGCCAGAGTCAGGAGTTCCACCCATATAATATTGGTAGGGCCAAAAAGGCAACTAGAAAAAGCCTTCTGCAAAACCCCAGACAGGAACACATGCAAATAGGTTACCCCAGCCAGTTACATACAAACAGATATGTAACTAAAAAGTTTATTTAAGGTGCAAAGCAATACCAACACACCATGCACAGGAAAAAAAGGTTTTTTTTTAAATATCTCTAACTCAACTACCTTGGATAGACAGCACCAGTCATCCACAGCAGTTCTTGAAGCACAAACCAAGCAATCTGCTTCCAGCAATTCAACGGGGCAGAGCACAGAATCTCAGTTCATCCAGCAGAAGTTCAAGGTTTCCCTCCATGGAAAAACAATAATGCCTTGTAGCATAACCAGCTAAGGATCTAAAATTAGCCAAAGATGAGAAGAAAAGGCTTCATTTTTAACCACTTCTGGGAACACCTGACCATAAGCAGGAATTGTCAATTCGACCTAGCAACCAAGTTTACCTGATCCCAATACGGGTCAGGGAATCTGACATATGTAAATGGAAGTTGAACGGGCTGGCATTTGCATGCTCGGCGGTTGCCTGGGAACCCCAGCCAGCCTCACCTGTCCAAGGCCATTTCTTAAAGAAAACCAGTCTCAGGGGTGTCAGTGCTAGGCAACCCAAAAGCTAATGGTCTGCAGGTGGCCTTATCAGCACTCCTCAGGCTTCTGCAAGGAACTAAATACAAATGAACAACTAATTAAAAAATAATAGTAAAATAACCCCGGGTGACTACACCCTGTCTACTTTAATTTTTCTTCCTTGCTGCCCTCAACTGTCGATGAGCATGCCACAACAGGCCACAGTGGTGGAGTTTTATCTTTTAAAAACGACCAACTAATTTTTTTTCTGCTTACCTACAGACTCTGTCAGAGTTTCAGAAACCTTGCAGTTTCCTGTGGGTGTGCCTAGTCTGTTTCCTCGTGACAAACACGGAGCCCGGATGCTTCCTGTTTGAGGGAAGAACCTTCAGAACGCACGGGGAAGAGAAACATTTGAGAATCGTGCCCTCCTAGTCATACACACCTGAACTCTTTCTAGAAGCTAAAATGACCAAACGGAGGCCATCTTTGTTCACATTTTGAGAAGACCTCACTGGAAAAGACAATCATGCTAGGAAAAGTGAAAGGCAGCAGGGAAAGAAGAAGACCCAACATGAAATAGAGGGACTCAGTCAAGGAAGCCATGACCTTCAGTTGGCAAGACCTGGGCAAGGCTGTTAACAAGAGGATGTTTGGGAGGTCATTAATTCATAGATCGCCGTGTGTCAGAAGTGACTTGGCAGCAATTAACACACACAAAGACGACACCAAAGTCTCCCCCTGCCAGAGTCTATATAAGCTCCCAAGCTAATTCCCCTTCTCTTCCCCCCCCCCCTCTTTAATTGACATTCACACCTTCTCAGTATTCATACCTCTTGGAGCGTGTTTGGTCCCCAGGAAGGTAGTTCTGTTTTCCTTTGGTTGAATTTACTATGGTTGCAAAGCTGGGCCCATTTCCCAACTGAATAGCAAAGCACCTAATTTGGGTTGCTGCTCTCCCTCTGGCCTATTCTTCTGTGCATCTGGGCTTCTGTTTTGTTTTTGCTGTCAAGTCACAGCTGACTTATGGCAATCCGGCGAGGTTTTCAAGAGATGTTGAGAGATGGTTTGCTATTGCCTGCCTCTGTGTCATGGCTCTGGACTTCCTTGCTGGTCTCCCATCCCAATACTACCCAGGGCTAACCCTGCTTAGCTTCTAAGATCTGGCTAGCCTGGAATTTGTGTCGTTCCCTGAATATGCAGAGAGCTCTGGTGTGGGGGCATGCAGTGAAGGGCCAGGGAGGTTAACCCTTCAACCTCCACTGAGTTTTGCTGTTTGAAACTGGGCTCCCTGTTTTGTTATTAGGATAAAGGAAGGAAAAAAATGTCAGCTTTGCAGACAGCTAACAAAAAGGACATTTGGGGCATGGAGCAAAGAGTATTTATTTTGCTTTTGGAGAGAGACCCAATGCTAGTTCCACTTGCCTGGGTTCTGACCTGCTTCCTCGGGTTGCCAACAACCTGGAGAAAAGTTACCCTGTCCCTTTAACAGAGGCTTCATGTATGAAAATGAGCTTCCGAAGCTTTTCATGGGATGGAGGTAAATAACATCACCTGATTTTAAAAAAAATCTTTCCAGGAAGCTTCTATTAAAGAAACATGACATTTCCCCCCTTGAGAGCTGTTGGCAGCTGTACTGTTTTTCCATGTTCATGAAACACACACACAACAAATATTCCCCTCACCAAATCACCGACAATTCTCAGTTCTCTCCCTCTAAGGAAACTGACTCTGCCGTGGCTGTTCCTGGAAAATCCTCCGACTCATAAAAGTAAGCCTCTACAAAGACACACAAAAATTGCCCTAGGGACAATTTAACACCATACAGTCAATTATATTAAATGTCCTACTCCAGGGGGCGGGGAGTGAATGAACGTTGCCATTAAAGTTCACGACGCTAAAATAATTGGAAGGAGTAGATTTAGTAGTCACTCAGCCCTCTTTGGGGAAAGTGTAAATTCATTAAATCACTATTAATTGCATGCAACATTGCTTTAAATTGAGACATGGAAATTGAATAAACACAACTGCATCGGATTGCTTCTTGCATAAGACCCGGAAGCGGCAACCAGAGCAGAGACGAGGGAGGTCAAATATCTGTGCAGGATAGAATGGCATTCTGTCGGGCCTTGGGAGTTGTATCAAGTTTCAGATTCCACAAATGGAGAGATCAAAACAATTTACAAAGAATCCAGGGAGCTATAGAGATGCAAAACCAAACTTTCATGCCCGCAGCTCTGCAAAGATGGGGGTATTCTTCCGGAATTTCTCAAGGCTCTGGCCACAGGTGTGACCATCTGGCGCAGGACGGAGAATTCATTTTCTGAAATTCACTGTTTTAGATATAGGTGTCAGTCTCTCTTATTCTCTTTTAAAAGTGGGGTTTCTCTGTCATTCCTCTTTGAAGCGAAATCAGTGCTCTCTGTTGTAACTTCAGCCCTGGCAGTTGTTGTCTGCTACGCACCACTGGGTGGGAAGGAGAGGAAGGCTTGGGAAGACATCTGAGCATCTACAGAGTGAAATTCTGAAATTTTGCCACCCCACCCTTTCTGCCCCTCCTCTCCCCTGATTTCTCTTTGCTCATAATGGCACTCATCAGAAACTGACTCCGAATTACAATGAAAGAAGAAAAATAAGAGGATGGTTGAATTTGGGGTTGCTAGGTCCCTTTCCCCAGCCACCGGTGGCAAAGGAGGGTTAGGGTTGCAAGATCTGGGCTGGGAAACTCCTGGAGATTTGGGGATGGAGCGTGGGGAGGATGGGGACCTCAGTGGAGTAGAATGCCACAGAATCCGCCCTCCAAAGCATCCACTTCTTCCTCCAGGGGGACCAATCTCTGTAGTCTGGAGATAAGCTGTAATTCCAGGGGATCCCTAGGTCCCACCAGGAGGCTGCCACCTCTAGCTGGCTTTCAGGGAGACATTGGATAAAGAGGAATTAAGAGAATTTCTCTTAACAGTTCTAAGAGAGAGCCAGGCTAGGATTTAGGGCCGTTTTACCCAGTGAGGGGTTGTGCAGCATGTGATTTTGAATTCTCTTTCACTGCTGTTTCACTCTATAAAATCCCAAACAGATTTTGCCCTTTCTTAGCACCAATCAAAACTGGAGTTTTGCATTCAAGAGTTCACTTTTAACGTGGGGAGCAGGGAAGAGGTCCTCGTTGTAAACATTTTAATTTCCGTCCTTTCTTTCCCTCTCCCGTTTTACTGCCGTGTTTACAGTATTTTCTACTGTTTTCATTTCCTTCTTTTCTCATGGTGTAATCCAATTTTATTGCATTGTTTATTGCCGAATGGTGTGATCCAGTTTTATTGCATGGTTTGTTGTATGTTTTATACTGGAATTTACTGTGTTCTAAATATATAATTCGGTAATTCACTTTGGCTGTGACCTGGGTGGCTCGGGAGAGTCTGATTTTGTCAGCTCTCAGAAGCTAAGCAGGGTCACCTGCTTGGATGGGAGACCACTAAGAAAGTCCAGGGTTGCTACGCAGAGGCAAGCACTGGTAAACGACCTCTATTTGACTCGTGTCTTGAAAACCTGATGCGGTTGCCATGTCAGCCGCAATGAAATGGCGGTTTCCACTGCCATCTCACATTGAGCTTCAACAGGGAAGGTGGATGAGAAACTACACAGATAAACCAACACTTTCCCCCAACAGTTTTCCATCTGCCTGCATCTTATTTTTCCCTACAGTCTGTGCACGTTCAATGTTATCTCTGTGCCAGTCAATCAGCATTAGACTTTATTAGGCTGTCAACTGTCCCCTGCCCTACATCTGCAGCACATCTGGAGATCTGATATTGCAACTGGTCTCCAGACGACAGAGATCAGCTCCCCTGGGGAAAATGGCTGCTTTGGAGGGTGGACTCTATGGCGTTGTACCCTGCTGAGGACTCTCCCCTTCCCAAACCCCGCCCTCCTCAAGCTCCACCCCCTAAAATCTCCAGGTATTTCCCAATGCAGAGCTGGCTACCCTCCAAGGTGCAGAAACAAGGGGTAAGGGATCCCCTCAGCCTGCCAGAGTAATGGGGCCCGACTCCCAACTATTCTGTGTGGATGGACATTTTTCACACCAAGGAGCATTTGGCCACATGACTCCCCACCTACCTACCATCTACGAGGTCTGATTAGATAATGCATTAAACACAAGTTGGGTTTGGGGGAATGCCAACCAACCTTCATGCCGCTCACCACACAAATCAGCTCCCCAGCATGCAAAGAGGCAGGAAGAGCACCTTCATCCGTTCCCTTCCACCCTGCATTTGATCACCAGAGAAAAGAGACGGATGTGGTGCTGAATTTTTGTCTTGCTGCCAGAATGCCCCCCCACACACACACACACATCACTGCAGCCTGCTCCCAAAAAACGAAGATTATGGGCTTTGGGAAGATTTGATTTTTTCGATGGGAGAGGAGAGGGCCACAATGCTCTCCCAGCAAAAGAGAGAGAGAGAGAGAGAGAGAGAGGGAGATGAGTTCCAGATTGCCCTCTTTGGGGCAAACGGACATGCCGGAG
Source organism: Lepidodactylus listeri (assembly GCA_029233225.1). Taxonomy (NCBI): domain Eukaryota; kingdom Metazoa; phylum Chordata; class Lepidosauria; order Squamata; family Gekkonidae; genus Lepidodactylus; species Lepidodactylus listeri. The sequence goes on from JARCFY010000013.1 coordinate 13,486,972, forward strand.
CCCAGCAGCACTCCATAGTCTGGTCCCACTTGGCCCGAGTCGGTGATTTATGATACCCCTTTAACAAGTTATGAAAAATCTCCAGACAAAAAGCTCCTGGCACACCATTACTCTTGTTTTCAAAGCAGCAACTCACTTGATTAGGGGGGGGGAAAGGAGCAAGCTCTCTGGTATTGAGGAGAAAGGAAGGATTTGAGGGGGAAATGAAACCCACCCACACATTCATAGACTCACAGAATCACAGAGTGGGAAGGGGTCCTACAGGCCATCTAATCCAACCCCCCCCCCTGCTCAATGCAGGATCAGCCTAGACTAGAGCATCCCTGACAAGGGTTGGTCCAGCCGCTGCTTAAAGACTGCCAGGGAGGGGGAGCTCCCCACCTCCCTAGGCAGCTGATTCCACGGTGGCACAACTCTGATGGTACAAAAGTTTTTCCTAACATCCAGCTGGCACCTTCCTGCCCTTCATCGCAACCCATTCTTGCGAGCCCTCTCCTCTGCTGCCAAGAGGAACAGCTCCCTGCCCTCCTCTAAGGGACAGCCCTTCAGGTACCTCAAGAGAGCCATCCTGTCCCCCCTCAGCCTCCTCTTCTGCAGACTGAACCTTCCCAAGTCCTTCAGCCTTTCCTCACAGGGCTTCTTGGTCTCCAGGCCCACTATTACCCCCTCGCCACTCTCCTCTGCACCTACTCCATTCTGTTCACATCATTTGTGAAGTGAGGCCTCCAGAACTGCGCACAAGACTCCAGGTGCGACCTGACCAATGCACATGTACATCCCCACATGCCCATACGTACGCTGGGCTGGAAGGATTTTCACCACTCATAGGTACCATCTGTGGTCTGTACTACTGCGGAGAGTTTGATGTGGGTCAGCTCCCATTGTGTAGTTTTGTATCATTTAATGTGTCATCACGTTAACACTTACGCTTTGCTTCAGTTCTTCTTCTTCTTTTGTAGACTTCTGGCTGGCTCTCCAGCCCAGCTTCTGTTTTATTGTTTGTCAAACATCCCATCCTGTAAATTGTGTATAATCTATGTAATCTGCCTTGAGTCCCAGTGAGAAAGGCGGACTACAAGTAACGTGATGTAACAAAATAAATAAATCCATCAAGTAGAAGAGCAAGAAAAAAGAGCAAAAGGGAGTACCACTAGGCTTCGAAGGTGATGCCCACCGGACAGTTTCCCAGCCAAGTTAGATTTTTAGGGGGACTTTCTATATGTTTATGGCAGTGCTCCAATGAGCATCCTTGCAATTTTTCAGCTTCTTATTCTCAGTGACTGCATCGAATCTCACTGGATCACATATAGTCAGGGGTCATTTTGTAGAAAAAGAGGTGCAGGAGCTCGTTAGCATAACTTATTTGCATTTGCTACACCACCTGATAGAAAGAAAGAAAGGGAAAGAAAGAGAGAGAGAGAGAGAGAGAAGAAGAAGAAGTAACTGGATTTATATCCCGCCCTTCACTCACTCGGAGTCTCAGAGCAGCTTACAAACTCCTTTCCCTTCCCCTCCCCACAACAGGCACCCTGTGAGGTAGGTAGGGCTGAGAGAGCTCTGAGACAACCAGGGTTCATTTCGTAGAAAAAGAGGTGCAGGAGCTCATTAGCATAACATTAGCGTAACTTATTTGCATATGCTAAACCATCTGACATCACCGGAAGTATGTCAGAAGGCGAGAGAGAGAGAGAGAGAGAGAGAGAGAGAGAGAAAGAGAGAGAGAGAGAGAGAGAGAGAAAGAAAGAAAGAAAGAAAGAAAGAAAGAAAGAGAAAGAAAGAAAGAAAGAAAGAAAGAAAGAAAGAAAGAAAAAAGGAAAGAAAAAAGGAAAGAAAGAAGGCAAGAAAGAAAGAGAGAGAGAAAGAAAGAGAGAGAGAGAAAAAGCTACTAATCCAGGCCTCAGAAATACCACTATTCTGGTAGGAGAGCTTTAGTGGTGGCTGAAGCCATCAGAAGGCTGGTCGGAGGAACAAGGACCTTTCCAGGGGACGGGGTCATTTTGCTGCAGCCATGACACAAGCAGGCATTTCCTGCCGGGGGGGGAGGGGGGACTGGCACCAACTCCTGGAGCTGAGCTCCCCCAAGCTTTTTCTCAAAATGACCCCTGCACATAGTTGCAGTTCAATAAATACAACATGGGGTGGTGCAAAGTGCCATCAAATCGCAGCTGATTTATGGCGACCCTGTGGGCTTTTCAAGGCAAGAGACGTTCAGAGGTGGTTCCCATTGCCCGCCTCCACGCCACAGCCCTGGTATTCAGGCCAACCCTGCCTAGCTTCTGAGATCAGGCCAGCCTGGGTCGCCCAGTTTAGGGCAAAGGCAATATGTGCCCTGCCTCTTCTTCAAAATCCCAACAAACAAGGTTTCTCCCATAGCCCCAGCTCTTCTTCTCTGCCTTGACCCGTGCTGAAATGGAGAGCCAGGATATTGTGATGGTTTGTTTGTTCATTTTCTAACTGTAAACTGAAGCTTGTTCAGTTTCATCCCCTGCTTCCTTGCAGAGACGGACAGAAAACACACCGCTGGGCCTCTGGGTTTCTGAGAACCAGGGTGTGTGTTTTTTTTCCGAGCCAAACGCATTCATTTCCGTGTTGGATGGTCTGTTCGATTTTGCTGCCTTTTTTGGGGGCCGATCGCATCGATTTTTGCGGATCCGTTTCCTCTGATTGACAGCCGATCATTTCATGCTGCAAACTTCCACGTTGTAAAGTGACTGAAAAGCAATAGGGAAATGATACATTAAAAAAATGAGAAGGGAATATATAAAATAATGCTATTTTGTGTGATGTCTTATGCTATCGCCTAACGTTGGGAAAGCGCAGGATTTTAAATATTTAAATAAATAAAGATATAAATAGATCAAAAACATAAATGCATATTGAAGAAGGTTATTATGTTTTCTGGCCCTTTTAGAGCACTGGCTGCGCTCTCTCCCATCAGGGAGGCTGGTCTGCTCCAGACGTGGCTCGGTCTTGCATTTTATAATGCTTTTTTGAAAGAGGAAGGAAACACTGGTTGGATTTATAGGGCTGCCAAGTCTCCCTGGCCACTGGTGGGAAATGGGTGGCATAGGGTGGCTAGATCCCAGTTGGGAGACTCCTGGAGATTTGGGGGTGGAGCCTGAGGAAGACAGGGACCTGAGCGGGATACAGTGCCGCAGAGTCCATCCTCCAAAGCATCCATTTTCTCCAGGGGAGCTGATCTCTGTAGTCAGGAGCAATGCTCCCTCTAAGCTGTGGAGTCTCGTGAGCAGAAGTTCTACTTTGCGAGTGACTGGCATTAAAGTTGCAAGTGAGTGATTTGGCTCCTGCATAAATCAGTTTGCTCTGAAGCCATCCTTCCTGAGCGAAGACAAAAATGGGTGAGCCAGAGGCTAAAAAACTGTGAGCTAGCTCACACTGACTCAGCTTAGAGGGAACACTGGCCGGGAGAGGAACTGCATTTCCGGGGGATCCCCAGGTCCCACCTGAAGGTTGGCATCCCTAGTTTGGCAGGGAGACCCGTCAACAGGCCTTCTCATTATTCAGATAGATTTGCGTTCAGGAACGCCTGAGAGGCCAAAAAGAGTTCAGGTATAAACTTTTGAGAGACTCAAAGCTTTCTCTGTCAGGCACAGTACTCAGAATATACAGAGAATCACTGCCTTCCCCGTTCCATGGAGAAACTAGACTTCTAGTGTGCATGTGCCCCCTGGAGGATAGGAGGGGCACTGTACCCAAAGCCCATTATCATGCACAAGGCACTCTGAGGAGAGAATATTGGCTCAGTGTGTAACTGTGACCCTTGCTCCTCGGTGAAGCGTTTGCCACCACTTGTCTCCAAACAATCTTAGCACTCCGGGGTCTAGCAGCAACTCTTCTCTGAACCCTTCGGTGGAAAGAAAGGGAACAAAGGATAAGAAATAATCTTGTCTGTATTTTAAATCAGGGCCAGTTCCCGGGTTTGGAAGGCCCTGGGCGAAGAGGGCCAAGGGCCTCCCTCACTCCTTTGCCCACTGTCAGTCCCTTGCTCCCTTCCTCCCACATGCCCCCCCCCCAACCTTTGAACCCTTCCACTGCCTGCCCTCAGCAACGCTGACTGCCTGCAGCTGGGGGTAGAGTGCTTGCAGAGTGAGCAGGCGGGGGAAGGGCTCCTCAGGGAGGTGGCAGAGGAGGGCCATGAGCAAAAAGCTGGTGGATGTGGGCCTCACCCCGAACCATAGGCCCTGGCAGCTGCCCTACCTCAGGGCCTACTGACACCAGCTCTGTGTGGCCATGCATAGTTTAAGCAGCTCCAGTTTTCTACCAAAAGTAGGATACAAAGGCTGCAATCAGTCAGGCAGTTTGGCCTCATATAGTTACTGATCCCAGATTGATTAAACTGGCTGGTTCATGTAGCTACATCTGCCAGCCCCCAGCCCCCCCCCCCCCCCCCGGGTCATCTACACCCTGTCGGAAGACAAGTTGGAGATGGGGTAAATAGGCACTAATGGAAACCTGGTGCTAATGGTGCTAATGGCATTCCTCCAGCATTGCCTGAACAAAACGGATTGGTGGTGTGAACCTGCCAATCTGTTCCAGGTGTGTGGGGGTTGCGCCACACTCTGCGGTGCACATACATGCATGTATCAGGAGCTTTTTGGGGGGGAGGGAACCAAATGCCAACTCACACTTCATGGATGGTGTGCTGCAACAGAGGGACCAATCCATTGCTCCCCCATGAGATATAACAGCGCATCAGAGTGCAGCGTTTGACCGGGAATCTCCATTCCTGCTTGAAACGGAGGTATTTGTGCCACCTCCAAAGTGCCCCAAGTTGCCAGTCTGTCCACAGCCAAAGTCTGCTGTTAAGATGTGAGGCTTGAGCAGTTCAGGGTATTTCCAAAGCCGCTGAGTCTTAGGAAGCAAGACTGCTTGGTTCCTGGCAGCTCAGCTCTTGCAAGACTTGAGTTCCTGAACTTGAAAATAAACCTCTGAAGTTGCCCGACAGGCTCTTGTTTCTGTAGTGGAACTCGTGTCTTTATGCATCAAGCTGTTTTATACTGAATCCAACCATTGCTCTGTCAAGGTCCAAAGGTCTACTCTGACTGGCAGTGGCTTTCCAGGGTCTCAAGGTCTTCCGCATCACCTTCTTTCTTTCCTTTAACTGGAGATGCTGGAGACTGAGCCTGGGACCTTCTGCATGCAAAGCAGAGGCTGTTCCATTGAGCCACAGCCCATCTCCAGTGCTATAGCGCCATGCAATTGCCGTGCTATGAGAAACTGCATTTTTCTGCACTGCACTGAACAGGGGAGTTGGATAGATGGCCTCCAAAACACCTTCCATCCGTAGCACTGTATGCCTCTTTTACCAGCATAACAAGGGAAATTGCAAAAGCACTACTTATTGCTGTTGTGAAGGGTCCCTATACTTTTCCTGATGACAGTTTACATAATTACATCTCACCTATTTTCTGCATTTCCTGGTCCTTTGACCCTGCTGTTCACATCTTCTTTTTCCTTTATCGCCTCATATATGAATGTCTGCTTAGTGAGGCCCAAGAATATTACATCTGACAAAGTGGGCTATAGTTGACATGAAAACTTTTTTAGGACAAAAATATCCCAGTCTTTTAAGGTGTGTATGATTGCATCAATAGTCTCTTACCAATCTACAAGAGCAGATGTTTACAAACACCTCATATGAAGAGTATCAATGCAGTCCTATATACAAGGGTTTGGGAAGTGTGTGTGTGTGTGTGTGTGTGTAGTGTTTCATCAATGCCTGTGTGCTCTGGTAACACAGATGCGAGGGAAAATGCCAATAAAGGAAGGAATTCAAAGCTGAGACAAACTGCCCATGTTAAAGTACTGGAATCAATGTTTGAGATTCTCTTCATTGAATGCAATTAAGGGGGAAGAAAAGAGAAAGAACTTCAAAAATAATACAAGGTGAGAACTGGGGGAATCTGTTCACCCCAGTGCAAAGCTGAAACTGACCAGAGTAAAGGGGAAGTTCCATTCTGAAGTTGAAACTGACCAGAGCAAAGTTAAAGACCCTTTTGAAAGCTTGAAAAAAATAAAGACAGAAAAAAGACCGGCTTCCGCATCAGATTCAATATGAAGTGTTCTGCCTATGGCGATATGCAATTCAATAGCTCTTCTGCTTAGCTCTGGCTGTTGCTTTTGGACTTATATTTATGCGCGCCAAAGAGTTCCAAGAATTGCCTTTTTTTTCATACTGATGAGCAAGCAGCAGAAATAGCAAAGGACAGCTTTGTTTTTAGGAATTTGCATGGGGTTTTCTTCTTCTTTTTTGTTCATTCCCAGGCAAATATTGTCTCTTGCTGCTAACAGAGTTGCTACCAAGCAGCTGGTCCAACTCCCTTGATGCAATAAGGCTTTCACAGGCTAATTTTTTCCAGCCACCAAAGGGCTGCCAACATCCTTTTGCTTGGGAAAAAAAAATCTATTGATTGCAGCACATTTGAATTTTAGATTGCCCAACGCCTCCATTTTTCAAGTGGGCTGCTGTTTGATGTTCAAGGTCAGGAAAGTCAATTGAAACTTAATTCTCCTCCACTTTGATTTATGGCAGCTCTGACTTTAAGTACCTGATTCAGGATGGATTCAATTGTTTCTTGCTGAAAACAAATGGAGAGAGCGATTTTTTCTGAGGATTTTGCCTTGAATAATGGCTCAATGTGTTTTATCATATTACACTGCCGTATTTTAATAGAAAGTATTATTCACTCTTGTTTTCTCGCGTGGCACACTCATATGTTATCAGTGAGCACAGTGGCTCAGCAATGCAAAATGGCACGGGGGGCACTGCCCCCTCTAAGCTGTGGAGTCTTGTGAACAAAAATTCTACTTTGTGAGCTTCTGGCACTGAAGTAGTGAATAAGCAATTTGGCTACTGCATAAATTAGTTAGCTCTAGAGCCATCCTTCCTGAGCAAAGACAAAAAAATCTGTGAGCTGGAGGCTCAAAAGCTGTGAGCTAGTTCATACTCTCAGCTTAGAGGGAACACTGCGGGGGGGGGGGGTAGTTCTCTCTGAAAGTTCTTGAGCTGCTTTAGAAACCACAGTTTGCTATCAGTCTCATAATGCCAGCATCAGTCCTAGCAGTTCTGAACCATCTGCCGTGAAATCGCCCAAATCCTGAAAGTTTGTTTCATTTTATTTCGTTTCATCCACCTTTCTACCTGAGACACCAAAAAAATAAATAAATAAATGCAAACAAATGGCAAAGACTTACAATAAACTGTGCCGTAATCCTTGGATTGGAGAGCTGGGAAGGCTGGGTTGAATAAGGAGTAAGAAGCATGATGGACAGAGCAAGGAGAGGTCGGATCTCATCTCTGTTTGCCCAGCCAGGTCTCAGTAATATTGGGCAGATCGTCCTCCTCGCCCGAAATTAATTTCCGGGTGGTAACTGATCTCCCACGGACTGACCTGTCAATCAGCCTCAGAGGATCGCTGGCAGGGAAAGTAGCATTCTGCAGGCTGGAAGAAGAATCTGGATGAAGGAGGGGCATTTCTTTGGTTCCTGCCCCACTTTTCCCAGACCGGACTCATGTTTCTCCCACAACCATATCTCTCCCTCTTCCCTTCACCAACCTAATGGTGGCACACCTTTCCTTCCCCAACCCGGATCTCCTCATCGTGGTAAGAAAAGAGAGAAGAATTCTCAGTATCAGTTCCCCTGACCTGGATAGCCAGGCTGGCCTGATCCCGTCAGATCTCGGAAGCTAAGCAGGGTCAGCCTGGGCTAGTATTTGGAAGGGTGACTTCCAAGGAATACCAGGGCTGCTATACAGAGGCAGGAAATGGCAAACCACCCCTGAAATGTCTCTTGCCTTAAAAACAAGTCTAGCTCGCCACCTAGTGGTGCATAACGCACAAAGAGCTAGAACTTCTGGCTGCCAGACCATCTTAGGATCTCCTGGCTATTTTACACACACTGCCATACGATAATGATTCTTCTGTATCAACAGCAAGTTCTTTATGATGGTAAGTCAAGGAAGCAACTTCAGTTAGAAGAACCACACTGAAAGTTTTGGATATCCTTGCTGTCTGGGGGATGACGTCCATCTGGGGACGCTTGCTCCCATCAGGGGGCAGTAGAAGAGGTGGCCACTGTGGTGAGGGAGGTCTATGAAGAGCCACCACTCTCCCAACTGGTTGGTAGCTGCAGGGGAGAGGTAGGGGCAATGGCTGATCTTGAGAGGAATGGCTGACCTCTTGTAAGAGGACAGGCGCTCTCAAGAGGCTGGTGGGTTTGCCCTGACCTGGATAACCCAGGCAAACCCAATCTCGTCAGATCTCGGAAGCTAAGCAGGGTCGACTCTGGCAAGCACTTGGATGGGAGACCTCCTTGGAATACCAGAGGCTGGAGGCAGGGGCAGGCTTTATTCAGCCACCTCTCTGAATATCTTCCAGACCCCTCAGCCACCAGAGGTCAGCATAACTTCCAGGTGCACACACACTCATGTATGAAAAAATACAAATAATAGAGGCTGGTGGGTTCCCTGAGGACTACACAATGCTCTGCAGTCTCTTAGGAAGGGCTCGAATGCTGGCCAAGGAGGAAACTCAGTCACCATCTCCTCGCTGCAGGGAACAGTGGTTGCTGGCAGGAGGCCAAGGGGCCAGGTGCTGTAAACCCCCTTTTCACTGAGGTCACCATGGGTTGCACATTGTTCCAGGACCACAGGTTGTAGGTTCATTGGTGCACAGCCATGGTAAAGGTGGTGAGGCCAGTTTGGTGTCGTGGTTAGGAGCATGGAGTTTAACCCCCCACTCCTCCACCTGCAGCTGCTGGTGGGACCTTGGGTGGGTCACAAGTTCTTTCAGTGCTGTTCTCTCAAAGGCGGTTCTCAAGAGAGCTCTCTCAGCCCCACCTACCTCACAGGGTGTTTGCTGTGGGGAGGAAGAGGGAAAGGAGATTGCAAACTGCTCCAAGACTCCTTCTCAATGGCCTGCCACACCAGAGAGAGCATGTGGATGGGAGACCTCCTGGAAATGAGCTCCTTTGCTCTCCTTGGGGTGCCCGCTTGGGGTGCCCGTGCTGATGGGCATCCTGATTATAGTCGGCATGTGCCAGAAATGCCTTCATCTGCCTTTCCTGGCAGAACGTGCAACAGACAGAATTGGTCAGAAGTCGGGTTTGGGGGTAATGACATGATATCAACATAATTTTGTTTAACTCGGCTGTCTGAATGGGAAAGCAACTGGGTGGATTCCCACCACAACACTAATCCAGGGCCGGATCCCCCTTCTCCCATTCTGTCTCCTTTCACAATGCCCAAGCTCTGCTGTGGCACACAGATGCCTTCCCTTGCGTCATGACTGACTCTCCATCTGTGGATGAGTCACTCATACAAGAACCAGCCTTATGTATTCTCTGTTTTCTGTATTCCAGTATTTCACATTTCAGGATTGTCTATGCATTGCTGAAATGAAGGACAGCCAGCACACTAGAGCTGCCAAGTCCCCCGGTAGGGCGGGGGAAACACCGATTTTTAATACTTACCCCCGCTTTTTCAAAATTGGCCACCGGGGGACAAAATGGCTGCCAGCAGGAACGCAGGGGAACGTCAGAGCCTGCCCTGCCCTGCCTTAAAAGGGAAATGTCTGCAGAGAGCCTGCCCTGCAGTAAAAAGCCTCACCAGACATTTCCCCTTTAAGAATAGAGTCAGCAAGAGAGCTCCGCCCAGAGATTAAGGAGGGACTGAAGGGGCTGTTTTTGCATGTGGCTGGGGTAAGGTTGCAAGGTTGCTGTGGTAAGTTTCTCTTACAGCTCTTTTCCTTCTCTCTCTCTCCCTCTTTCTTTCTTTTTTCTGTCTGTCTGTCTGTCTGTCTGTCTGTCTCTCTCTGTCCCCATCCAGCAGAGGTCTATCAGTGGCTATTATTAGCCACAAGGTCTAAATGAAAGTAAGTGCCTCTGCCAGTTTTTTTCCTTCTCTCTCTCTCCTTCTTTCTTTTTTCTGTCTGTCTGTCTGTCTCTCTCTCTCTCTGTCCCCATCCAGCAGAGGTCTATCAGTGGCTATTATGAGCCACAAGGTCTAAATGGAACCCTTTGTCTGGGGCAATGATGCTCTGCATTCTTGGTGCTTGGGGGGCAACAGTGGGAGGGCTTCTGGAGTTCTGGCCCCGCTGCTGGACCTCCTGAGGGCACCTGGTATTTTTGGCCACTGTTGTGACACAGAGTGTTGTACTGGATGGGCTGTACTGGATGGGCCGATCCACTGTGGCTTCTCTCCTGTTCTTATGATATGAAAATCATATTTAGCACATGTGTAGCACTTAGTGCTTCATATTCTGCCGAGATGAGGAAGGATTCAGTAGGGCCGTTGCTCAGTGATAGCGCATCTGCTTGACATGCAGGAGGTATCAGCCTCTTCAGCTAAAAAAGGATCAGGTAATAGGTGACATTAAAGATCTCAGCCTGAGACCCTGGAGAGCCACTACCAGTCTGAGTAGTCAATACTGACCTTGATGGACCAATGGCCTGATTCAGTATTAGGAAACTTCATGAGTTCATGTGGAAGCATGTGGAAGCAACATCACAGGATGTGACATCACAAAATGATGTCACTTCCTTTCTCCTGGCTCCACCCCCAAAGTCTCCTGGCTCCACCCCCAAAGTCCCCAGATATTTCCCAAGTTGGACTTGGCAGCCCTACAGCACACCCTTCTGAATAAGATCAAGGTCTGTCGGAAACTGCAGGTGGAAATGGATTTACTAGGGTGGCCTTGCACCTTGGAAGCTAAAAGGAACCTCTCTGTTCAGTAGCAATACACCAGAGTTGATATCTATAGCATGTTCTGAATAGTAAAATTGAATTATTGTTTCTAGCAGTTCCTCCACAGGGATGTGCAAAATCCTGCTTTCCCATCCCAACATGTCTTCATAGTTCTATCAATCCTTCCTTTTTTTTGCTCCCCTCAAAATACTTCAGAAGGCTCATGCAAGAAAGGACTTCAGATTTTAGTGTCTGAGAAGGAGGCCAGGAGTAACGTTACAGATTGGCTGTCATGGGTGGAGATCATTGTTCCCTCTAAGCTGAGTTAGTGTGAGCTAGCTCACAGTTTCTTAGCCTCTGGCTCTGTTATGTCCTGGACACAATTCCACAGACAACCAGGCTGCGATTCTCTCTGTGTACACTTGTAGGATTCTTTGATGTGACCAAACATGTAATGGCGCCGGCCATGCGTTCTGACTGCATGGCCTGGAAAAGGTACAGGCTTGAGGTAAAAGAACAATAGCACCCAGGCTCCTAAAGATCCACCTATCAGGGGCTTAGCATATTCAAATGAACCAATGTAATCTCTGGTGGGAAGATTAACCTATCCCGCAGTGTGGGTGTGGACAGGGGCGAGGCTTTTCTGTGCGTATAAGCTGACCCCCGGGCCACCTCAGGTATGCTTGTTCCTGACCTACAATAAACTTGATCATGCTGAAACTCACTCCACTGGCCCCCAGACTCCAGTACTTTTCAGGCTCACACATTTTTTGTCTGAGCTCAGGAAAGGGATGGCTCTAGAGCAAACTGATTTATGCAGCACCCAAATTGCTTGCTCACAACTTTAATGCAGTAGCTCACAAAGTAGAATTTTTGCTCACAAGACTCCACCGCTTAGAGGGAGCATTGGTAGGGATGGGCACGAACTGGGGCATGAACTAAAGTTTGTCCCGAATATTGGGCTGTTCACGGTTCACAAGGTGATGTTCGCAAATGAAAGAATTGCCTAAGACTTCCACAAATTTTGATGCAGTTTGTGGCGGTTCATGAAGAGCTGAACGCAGGGGATTAAATGGCACTGAGCCATTTAAACCTGTGCTTTCTGCTGTTAATGGAAAACAGCTGAGCCCACTGCTCAGTTGTTTGGTTTAAATGGCTTAGAGCCTTTGATAGATGTATTGATGGTGCCACTCTTGAGTGCCCTTCTAAGCTTTCTTGCCCTGCGGAAGGGAACTCAAAAGGCATTTAAATGCTTTCTGAGCTATCTTTTCCCAAGTCCCATGATGCCCCCCCCCCCAAATTCCACAGTGGGGTAGAGATAAGCCTCTCCGGTGTCACTGCCTGTGGGGGTCTCTCCTCAAAAATAAGGTTTCTGCACACACACAAATACAAACCCCCCCCCCCCCCGAAAAAAAGGTTTCCGACATGGCAAGTTGTGGGGCAGGGCTTTTAATTGAGGGGGCAGGGCCCCCAGATGCCCCACTGTAGCTATGGGCCTGACCCTAGGGTACAGCTAGTTTTAAAAATGGCTGCCATGAGGTAGAGTGAGCCACAAAACTCTGGGAAATTCTATGCTAAGCATCATCCTATGACAGCCCCAGCATATTCTGAATGGATGTTCTCTGCACTGAAAGGGCAGTCAACTTTTGTGAGTTAGAGCAGAGCTCTACACCGTGCATTGCTCACCCTCCCCCAGCCTGTTCACATGGCCACTGAATTTTGTGTTCCTGATCCTATTGCCTTGTTCATGTGCATAGTTTATTGTCCATCGTATACTGCATGATGACATTGTGGCTTGCGTTATTCAATTTTGTCCTCCTGGCCCTATTGCATTATTCATTAGATGTCCTGTGTTGTTCGATTACACTTTTTTAAAAAAAAAAAAAATCTTTCTCTGTGTACTCTTGCAATCCACCTTGAGTCTCAGTGCAAAAGGAAGGGGGACTATAAACAAGCAAACCAATAAATGGGCTGGATTTAAAAAATAAGCCCGTTTTGAATCGAGATGGAAGACAAGCTGGTCTGCCTCTAAACAAAGTACCATCTTTTGCAATTGGGAATCATGGACGAGCAGCTCTCCAACCTCCTTAACTATAAAGTGGAGTCCTCCCATTAGCTACTAGCCTCCTTTGCAGACGCTCCTTCCTTTCCTGCTCCAATAGATCTTCATCTTCTTCTCCTTTCTAGCCTCGAGACAATCTCTTCTTCTTTTTTTCCTGTAGGCTAACAAAACATATCGCTCTTACGAATTGCACTGTCATTCCTTCTTTGTGTTTCCTAATAAGTTGTCAGGGGTGATCAGCTCAGAGCTCCAAAATGCTTGTTCTTCCCCTCTCCCCTGTTCCCTTTGGGGAATAGCTTTGATCCAGGTAAAATATCAGCGGCTCAGCCTCCTGTATTTCAAAAGCCATTCCCCTTTGTGTTGGCTTGCTTCCCTGAGTAGCTGTCCAAACATATAGTTTGGAACATGGGCGTGCGTGCATAAGAAGATGGGGGAGAAATGAAATCATCTGTTTGGTTAATAATACACAGGGCAGCCGTTCCTCAGCTGCCACTGCAAAAATACGGAGGAGCTCTGTCTTCCTGTTTGCCGAAGCTGGCAACCACAAATGTCCCATTGAGAATCATGATTCTGTGCTGATTTCCATCGGAGTATAATCAAGACCATAGTTTATTGCTTCTTTGCTTCCTTAAAATTCGATTTTTCTTTCTTAAATGTCCACAGGGCTGCTCTCTGCGAAAGCATCTGTAGCGGAGTTCTGATAAATTGCTATTTTAACAAAAGAAACTAGTTGCAACGCTCAGCTCAGAGACTGCTTTGTCTGCAGGCCTCACTTCCTTCAGAAGCTGCCGCATCGCAAAGGGCCTCAAAAATGAAAGCTCAGGTACCATCGGGGTACGTCTGCTGGAGATGGGCAGGACAACGTTGTGATCAGTGTGTCCAGCTAGGATCTAGAAGGACTGTGTTTTAATTTCCACACTGCCATGGACGCCCTTGTAGTCTTGGTGCTTAGGGGCCAACAGTAGGAGGGCTTCTGGAGTTCTGGCCCGAGTCTCCTGACCCTGCTAAAAGAATCCAACGCTTTGCCATCACCGCCCTTTGCATAGCCATCCTGGACTTCCTCGGCGGTCTCCCATCCAAGCACTAACCAGGACCAACCCTGCTTAGCTTCTGAGATCTAGATCTGATGAAATCAGGCTAGCCTGGACTGCCCAAAGTAGCAAACAAATCTCAATTGCCATATTCTTCCATGCTGGAGGTAGCTCTCTGCCCCCCCTCTCCCCTCCCTTCTGTTTGCTTTGGAGAGGAAGGGAAGATGGAAACAAGGTCTCAGATTCCTCCCCTCTCTCACAGAGAGCCCTGAATGTCATTATTGCAATCCTTGAGATGTCAGGGAGCTGAGGAAATAAGAAATCCCCCTGCCCTTGAGTGTGAGATGGTTTTTGCAGCTCAACATCTCATCCAACGATTGCCCTACATTACCGCAAACACAATACCGCTCAGTGCACGCAATTTAGACCTTCCGTTCAGCATTACAGGTGCGCTGCAATACAAAATCACAACTGAGTGCATGCTTATTTACTTTGTGTATCGTCCACCTTTCTTACTGACGCCCAAAGCGGACAGTTTCAAGTGGGCAGCCATGCTGATCTGCAGCTGGAGCAAAATTTGAGTCCAGGAACACCTTCCAGACCAATGTGGCTTCCAAGTTATCAGCTTTCTGCAGTTGACACTCCCTTCATCAGATATGGGAGCTCTGACTCTTGGAAGTTTATACTCTGGAAATCTTGTTGGCCTTTAAGGTGCTGCTGGGTTCCAATTTTGCTCTCCCAAAGCAGACAGAAGGAGGAGGGGGAAGGAGGAAGAAGGGGGAGGAGGAGGAGATTGGATTTATACGCCACCCTTCACTACCTGAAGAAGTCTCAGAGCAGTTTACGATCTCCTTTCCCTTCCTTCCTCACAACAGACACTCTGTGAGGTAGGTGGGGCTGAGAGAGCTCTTGAGAGAACTGGCCTTGAGAGGACAGCTCTGAGAGAACCATGATTGACCCATGGTCACACCAGCTGGCTGCATGTTGAGGAGTGGGGAATCAAACCCGGTTCTTCCAGATTAGGGTCTGCACTCTTAACCATGACACCATCACCGGAACCTTTCTGCTGATGGACAGAAGGGAATAGGGTTGATGGGCAGCAACTCTCGACACAGGTTCATATTCAGGGCAAGAAACTCTAGGCCAGTTCGGTGTAGCGGTTAGGAGCACAGACTCTAATCTGGGAGAACTGGGTTTGATTCCCCACTCTTCCACCATGCAGCTGCTGGCGTGACCTTGGGTCAGTCACAAGTTCTCTCACAGCTGTTCTTTCAAGAGCAGTTCTCGAAAGAGTTCTCTCAGCCCCACCTACTTCACAGGGTGTCTGTTGTGGGGAGGGTAGTTCTTCCTCCTCCTCCTCCTTCTGGCACTACTACATGGTTGACTTTGGAGCCAGGGGGAACTGTCATATATCATTGTGATTCTTTTTTTATTTAGTCTTTTCAAGAATGATCAGTCTGATGTTAAATAAACATCTTGAAAGATAATATAGAATGATGTTTGGCTGGGAGATAAGTTTTCCACTTGGAATCTGGAATAAAGAAACTTCTGACCTCTCTTCAGTCAGAGGTCTGATTACCTGTTAGAGAGACTGATTCGTAAAGAGAATAATCATCTTAATGGAGTCTTGTGGCTTAGTGGTTAATGCGTTGCTTTGAAAAAGTCAGAGACTCTTAGTTTCCATGCCTGTTTTAAGGTTGAGGGATTTCCCTACGAGTAGGTAAAACACAGAACTGCCCAAGGACTGGCAAACTCCTTAGGGAGTGCATGTTGGGAACTCAGACAGAAGGAGGAGGAGGAGGAGGAGGAGGAGGAGATTGAGCCGGCTTTGCTGGCTAGGCGGGATATAAGTCGAAATAAATAAATAAATAAATTGGATTTAGACCCCGCCCTTCACTTGGATTCTCAGAGCATCTTACAAACTCCTTTCCCTTCCCCTCCCCACAACAGACACCCTGTGAGGTAGGTGAGGCTGAGAGAGCTCTGACAGAAACTGCTCTTTAAAGGACAGCTCTGACAGAACTATGGGTTGCCCAAGGTCATCCAGCAGCTGCAAGTGGATGTGTGGGGCTTCAAACCTGGTTTTCCCAGATTGTAGTCTGCGCACTTAACTGCCACACCAAATTGGATGCCAGCCTCCAGGTGGGACTTGGGGATCCCACAGAATTACGCCTCATCTCCAATCTACAGAAATCAGTTCTCCTGGAGAAAAGGGATGCTTTGGAGGGGTGGGCTCTCTGTGGCATTGTACCCCACTGAGTCCCTGTCCTGTCTAAGCTCCATTCCCAGATCTACAGTTTCCCACCCACAGTTGGCAACCCAAAAGGCATAGGAAGATCTAGCTCACTGCACACTTCAGATATTAATGAATAAACCCCAGGTTATCCCAATGCATACCCATCTTTGTTGCAAGGTATGAAGGCAACAAAGGGAAGGTGGCAGGGTCCAGCTCAGTCTCATCAGCTATTGGGAGCTAAGCAAGGTTGTTACTTGGATAAGAGACCACCAAGGAAGACTCTGCAGAGGAAGGGAATGGCAAACCCCCCATCCCACCCCTCACTTGCCTGGAAAGCTGCTTGCTGGGGTCAGCATAAATCAGTTGGGATGACAGCACTTATATTTGTATGGAGGCGACATAATGCACATACGACATACTGGGTGAAGAGGCCTGAAGGGCAGGGCTATTTTTGGGCAGGAACGCACAGGAACGGCGTTCTGGCTGGCTTCAGAATTGGCCACACCTACAGCCTCCCCCCCTCAGGTTCCCCATGTGCCTTGCAAGCCGTGGGATGCCTGGGGAAGCCAAGCCGATCCAGGGAGGGAAGGCAGTTTAAACTGCCTCCCCTCCTCAGGTTCTCCAGGTGCCCCACAGCTGCGGATGCCTGGGGAAGCTGATCCAGAAACTGCCTTCCTTCCCTTAGGTTCCCCATGTGGCCTGCAAGCCGCGGGGCCCCTGGGGAAGCCGATCCTGGGAGGCAGCAGCGTGGTCAGGGGTGTGGCCTAATATGCTAATTAGTTTCTGCTGTTGGGTGTGGCCTGTTATGCTAATGAGTTCCTGCTGGGCTTTTTCTACCAAAAAAAGCCCTGCTGAAGGGTTCCTTGTCTGTGCAAAGCAAAGAATCCCATTGCCGGCACACCGCCTTTAAACTCAATTAGGATGAGAGTCTTGTACACTGTAGCCGTCGTCAGAAGCATTTGTTCTGGAGGCAGCAGGCTTCCATTACATCCTAATAAACTCCTAAGAAATTTAATTTGGATGCTTATCACTTGAAGTCCTTTTATGGTGGCTTTTAAACTTCTGCCGCTCCGGGCCAAGGTTTTTTTCCTATAAACCGAGACATGCCAGATCTATTAAAGATACACCTTCGTCATACCGACCGTTCATTGCCAAATTCAATTGCTCCCGTAGGTGCAAATCTCAGGGAATTCTAAAAGCGTGTTTTTGTGCTCACACTGGGAATATCTGTCCCAATAATCTGTAGTTACAAAAACAATTTCAAGCCGTTTTCTCCCATCCCCACCCCCACCCCCTCGTAGATTGCGTTAGACTTTTGGAACCTTATGCAGGCATCGGCTGAAGCATGATTATTGTATGAAATACAAACGAAAGCTGCACTGAATTTTCTGTAGTTTTGGGTTTCAGGTGAAGAACAGCGGCAGTGATATTGTGAGACAGGAAACTCCCCCCCCCAATAGACTGTGCAATTATTTTCAGTCCCATTCAGAAGTATTCTCTCCAAACAGGCTGAACCGTCTTTCTCTGCCTACTCATATGGTTGAGCCCAGCCAATCAGGGATTAGATATGGGCAGAAAGATGTCATGCCAAAGCTGATTGGGTGTCTGCTGGTGCCACTGAGGCCACACGAGAGCAACTAAACATATGACTGCATGGCGTTGCCTTCATTGATTCATCTAGATCAGCGCTGTCTACTCTAACAGAGGCTCTTCATAGTCTTGAGGGATAAGGCAATGCTTACTGCATTAGTCACATGACTTAGCCCAGCCAATCCCAGAGAAATGTCAATAAATAGTTTCAGGAGGTGGCTGTGTTTAGAGATGGGTACAAACTGGCTCAGAAACGAAAGGTTTTTAATTTTTTTTTAAAAAAATTATTAACTTTTTAAAATAGAACAGAGCTTAACGTCAGTACAAAGAAACATTTCAATAAATCAGTGCACTACAATTAGCATAAAAGGCTTATCCAATGAAGTCACAGTAATACAGTCATTTATACTAGGTAATAATGTAAACATTACTGGCATAAGGAGATTGTATGTTGTACTAGTGAAATACCAAATAATTTGGTGGAACTAATCTCATTGACCATATATAAATACATGACTGAACAGTGCAAGGGGATGAGGGAATTATAGAAATATCAGTTTAAGATACATAGGATTGCAAGGTTAAAGATCAAAATTTGCTAAAAATTCCATAAACGGGAACCATTTTTCCACAAAGTGAGAGGGTTTAGGATATAATTCCGAGTGTTGCAGACAGTCTGTAATCTTTCCATAATTAAATGGTTCCAGACTTTGGTTAGCCAGTAGGAACGTGTGGGTGCTGAGCTGGACTTCCATGTGGATGCAATTGAAGCTTTTGCTGCTTCTAGAAGGCTAGTGATTAAGTCGCGTTGGACTTTTGGTACGTTATTTGGGCCCCAGAGATCTAGAAAAATCAGAGTCGGGACAAATGGAATGTTGTAACCCATGATTAGCTGTATTTGGGAGTGGACATCATGCCAGAATTCCTCTTTGTGTTTACACCTCCACCAGCAGTGGGCAAAGGTTCCCACTTCACACACTTTTTCCAGCACAATGGGGAATGCGTGGAGGAGATCTTTGATTGTAGCTCTGGAGTACAGTACCAATGTGTAATAATTTTGTAGGTTTGAAGTTTGGTCGAGATGACAGGTGAAGCCATCAGTTTAGGAGACCAGATGCTTGACCACTGCACCTCCAAGAGATTGGTTTCACAGTCTTTTTACCATCTGAGTTGGTGTCTTATATGGCTGAGATGAGACCTTTAGAACCACTGTTCTGAGATCTGATGACATTTTCAAACGGGGCAAGAGGTGTCTTCATGATGAGTGGAAGGTTGAGATGTTGCGTCATGTGGCCCAATCGAAGATTAAAAAAAAAAATACCAAGGGATGGTGAGCCCAATTTTTGGATCCAGGACTAATTTAGGCAGTAATCCTTCTCAGGAGGAGAGATCCACAAGGCAGAAACTAAAGTTCATAACGAATCTTGGATGGTTCATGGTTCACAAAGTGGTTTCATGGCAGCCAGCATGAACTTTCCACAAATGTTCAAGCTTCCTCCTCCTCCTCCTCCCGGGGCTACAGATACAGGCCAGCCAGTACTCCCCTTCCTTGCAGAGAGAATGTAACTTGGTGGTGATGCCCACCTGCAACCTCTCCGCCAAGGCCCTGACCTGTGGGAGAACAGCCGTCCCCTAGCCATGTTGGTCTGCCATAGCTAGAATCAAATTCAGTAGCACCTTGAAGGCCAACAATATTTTTGGGATATAAGCTTTTGAGAGTCAAAGATCCCTTTGTCAGGGAGGGACAAAGGGAGCTTTGACTCTCAAAAGCTTTCCCCAAAAAGCCTTGTTGGCTCCTAAGGTGCTACTGGATTCAAATCTAGCTGTTAATAAATAGGTGGACACTTTTGGCATAACATGCCAAAACTGTTGAAAACCAATTTTTTAAAATTTGTTTGTTTTTTGCTGTTGCAGAAAATATACATGAAAAGTCATGAGAGCAGCTCTGCCTCATTCCCAAATGCAAACAGACTGCTTTATTAAAACCGCAAATCATTCAGGAAAAGAAAAACAACAACAACAACAAAGCTCCTGCAGTAATGAAAAGTCAACTAAAAATGGGAAATATAGGGTGCGATCATACGCACCCATTAGCCACGCGAGAGGGACAATTCGCCGGCATATCAAAGTGGTGCGATCACACCAGCACATCTGGGAAGTGTCCTGCAACTGTCGGCAAGCCGTCGCAAACCGTTTTGATCCGCCAGAGAAGTGGAATAAAAAACTACTAGGGAAACTCCGATATCAGACGGTTTGCTGCGGCGCACAGCCAGACTTTCCCCATGTGATTGCGCCAGCGCAGACGTGTGCCGTCGGGGATAGTCTGATCACAGGCTATCCTGACGTCATGCTGTTGTCCCCCCCCCCTTCTCAGTGTGCGCATCATCAAAAGCCCTTAGGGTAGAGAAGCGATTCATCAATCCCCCATTTAAGTGAATCAGAAACCAACCACAAAGAAAAGATTAACTCGCCCACGGTTGTGTCTGATCACGCAGCGGCAATTTGCACCAGCAGGTCCACAGACCTGTGTGATCGCGCCACTGTGGGGCAATTTGCCCCAGGGCAAAAAAGCCATGCTTCCCCTCTGCTTTATCTCACTCATGTGGAAGGGACAGTAGACAGTCTGACTGGTTTCTAAAACCAGGCTGCAATCACACTGGAGAGGCTGAAATTGGGTGGTAAATCTATACCAGCCCTCAACTTGATTATTCTTTCTGATAGCATCATGTATATGTATGAATTAATCTCTGCATATGTATCTGTGCTGGACCTGCTAGGGAAGAGGCCGTGGCTCAGTGGAAGAGCCTCTGCTTTGCATGCAGACGGTCCCAGGTTTAATCCTCAGCATCTCCAGTTGAAAGAATCAAGCAGTAGGTGATGTGAAAGACCTCTATCTGAGACCCTGTAGAGCCGCTGCCAGTCAGAATAGACAAAACTGACCTTGTTTGACTTCTGGTCTGATTCAGTATAAGGCAGTTCCTTACATGTGTGAGTCCCGATGGTGCACAAACCTTGTTCTCATGGAGAGTCTAAACCTATGTCTTGACTGTACCACCTCAGGCAGAATGTGTGTCCACATAATATCTCTCCACATTGAAAACCAGCATATCACTAAGAAGGTTAGGCTTGGATCTTGGTTACGATGCAGTATGACCAGGGTGGATTAGGCTTCATCCACCCAATTTGCCTTTAGTGTTTTAAAGATATTTGTCAACTTGAGTTGCAAAATCAAGATCTGTACGCATTTAAAATCAAATGGAAAAATCTGGAAAGTCACATTCTGGAAACGTTACTGGGTTTCCAGTTGATGCAACATATTAGTTCAGCCCTTTCCTGCAGAAAAACAGAACAAAAAACCCACCACCATAGTTATGGGGATTATTGCCCAAGGAATAATAGCCTTTACTGTCCTTGGGAGTATTTATAAGGTCAAGAGAATCCAGCTACAATTCTCAGGAGGTAGATCATTCTGGAAGAGCTTATCAGAACTTATAGCCTACTGTCTATCATGTTTTTATTTCACCCTTCCTCCTGGGACCTCACAGTGGCACACACGGCTAGCCTTGCCCCCATTTTCTCCTGACTAATTTGTGAAGTGGCTTGGCTGAGAGAGAAGGACTGAAAGGGGGTCACCTGTCGAGCTTCATGACCGAGTAGCAATTCGAGCCCTTTGGCATCGATTCCGCTTTTCACTAGCAGAAGAGAAGCGGCTGCCTTCTGACTATTTCTCCACACTTTGCTCCCTATGCTGAGGCCCTGTTGACCTTCTGGAGCAAAACTGGGGAAGGCTTTCAAGTACGGCAGCAGAAGAGGGCCGTGGTAACGTCCCACTGCACAATGTCCAAGCTGGGTGCTTGCCCCGACATTTGCCTGTTCCTGAGAAATTTCACCAGCAATATTTGTCCTCAATGTTTTTACAGATATATCATCTGAGGAGGACTTTCCAGCATGTGTCACATTTTGTTTTGGACATTTGGCAGCAAACCTGGGTGAATCTGAGTGTCTGGGAGTAGGCATATGGGTGAGAAGGAGAAGAAGATGAAGAAGAAGAAGAAGAAGAGGTTGGATTTATACCTCGCCCTTCACTTGTAGTCCCAGAGCAGCTTATGAACTCCTTTCCCTTCCCCTCCCCACAACAGACACTCTGTGAGGTAGGTGGAGCTGAGAGAACTCTCTTGAGGACTGCTCTTGAGAGAACAGCTGGTACAGAGCTATGGCTTGCCCAAGGTCATCCAGCAGGTGCAAGTGGAGGAGTTGGTAATCAAACCCGGTTCTCCCAGATTAGAGTCCGCGCACTTGACCACTACACCAAACTGGCTCTCAGGAGAAAGTGTGAGTAGGGTTGCCAGCCTCCGGGTGGTGCCTGGAGATCTCCTGGAATCACAGCTGGTCTCCAGACTGCAGTGATCAGTTCCCCTGGTGAAAACAGCTACTTTGGAGGGTGGAGTCTGTGGCATTGTACTCTAATGTGGTCTCTCCCCTTCCCAAACCCTGTCTTCCCCAGGCTCCACGCCCTAAATCTCCAGGTATTTCCCGACCCAGAATTGGCAACCCTGAGTGTGAGCATCATGCAGGCTTGTTGCTAGGGCACGTTCTGTTATCAGTAAAGCTGCAGCCGTGCTTTCAAGGCACGTTGGTGTCCTGTCTCTTCTTTGATACTCGTGGCCCAAAACGAACCAACAGTAAGTTGGTAGAGTGGAAGGCAAAGTTTGATGACACCCAGTTCTAGATCAAATCAAGCCTGCGCTCTCCCTGGAAGCTCAAATGACTTGAGGCTATTGTATTTCGGTCTCATCATGAGAAGGCAAGACTCACTGGAAAAGACAATAATGCTAGGAAAAGTTGAGGGCAGCACAAAAAGAGGAAGACCCAAAATGAAATGGATTGACTTAGTGAGGGAAGTCATGGCCCTTAGTTTGCAAGACTTGAGCAAGGCTGTTAAGAAGAGGACGTTTTGGAGGATATTAGTTCTTTGAGTCACCATAAATTGAAAGTGACCTGGTGGCACTTCACACACATACATACAAACACAGAGAGAGAGAGAGAGAGTTCAACCAGCACACAGGTACAACACTCATGACAGAGTAAAACATTGTTGCATTGTGGAATTTCTTTTAGCTCAAAGGCAAAATGATGGCAGCAGACCATGCACGATGGTTACATCTTCTTGTGCTAAGAACACACCGGCTAATGCAGGAGATGGAGTAGAACTGGAGATAAAATATTAGATGGGAAAAACCAGCAGGGGTCTTCTTTTGCACATAAGCTTCTAAGCAGGGGTTGTCTGTCTGATGATTGAAAATTCCAGCAACAGAGTCTTTAAGAATCCACAATGATTCATAACGGTTCCTGGGATCAGAGGAGTACAGAATTGGTGGTCTACATATGAAGGACCCCACCAGATCAGAGCAGCGGTCCTACAGTTTGCTTCCCAAGGTGACAGCAACATATTTCTCCCAAGGAGATCATGAAGTGAGAACAGCCATCCCTCTTTCTCCCAATTATCTAGTAACCTTCCTCTAGGCATAGAGGTTCCATTTAGCTGTAGGGACAGATTTCCATTTGAAAACTCATCTAATATGAATTTGGTTAATTCACGCCTTAAGGTCACCTGAGATAGTGGTTGTCTGGGGTGGCCATGAATTCCAGCAAATTAGGAAGAAGGGCCATGACTCAGTGGTAGAGCATCTTGGCATACAGAAGGTCCCAGGTTCAATCTCCATTATCTCTAGTTTTAAAGGACCTGGCAGTGGGTGACGTGAACCGCCACCTGAGACCCTGGAGAGTTGCTGCCAGTCAGAGTAGACAATACTGATCTTGATGGACCAAGGGTCTGATCCAGTATAAAGCAGCTTCATGTGTTCAATATGTGATACGGGTAAAGTACTTTTGTACTTTATACTGGACAAATTATTTTTTTTGGGGGGGGGGGGTTGTTCTCTTAGAACCAATGTGGTGTTGTGGTTGAAATACTAGACTAGGAATGGGGGGTTTAAATCCTCACCCAAGCCGTGAAGCTCACTGGGTGATCTTGGGCCTGTCAATCTCCCTCATCCTATCCCACTAGGGCTGCCAGCCTCCAGGTGGGGCCTGGGGATATCCCGCTTTTACAACTAATCTCCAGCTGACAGAGATCAGCTCCCCTGGAGGAAATGGCTGCTTTGAAGGGTGGACTTTATGACATTGTACCATGCTGAGGCCCCTCCCCTTCCCAAACCCCACCTTCTCCTGGTTCCACCCCCAAAGTCCCCAGGTATTTTCCAACCCAGACTTGGCAACCCTATATCCCACCTCCCAGAGTAGCTGTGAGTATAAATAAGAGGAGGACAGAACCATCCATGCTGTCTTGAGCTCCTTGGAGAAAAGATAGACTTTAAAAAAATGATGGGCTGATTTATGGGTAAATAGAAACGAGTAGCTCCAGCACTGCTATCCTATGATCACAGGGGAAGATCCTAGTTCAAGATCAGCTGCTCCTAAAGACTGCATACTCTCATGGGAACCTACCCAACTGCTACAGTCATCTTCAGGGGCTGTGCTTTAGATGCCTTCACCATTCGAGGTTAGGCAAATAGCAACCCACAATAGGTCTTCTCAGTCATGGCACTGAAAACGCAGAATTCCCTTCCCCAGGGGATTTGCTTGTTCCCCTCTATCAGTGACTTCTGCCAGCGGGTGAAGACCTCTGTTTTCTTTGCATTGTCCCAGGGAATCTTCTTGGGCATAGAGCAGGGGTCACCAGGGCTTTTTTTTGTAGAAAAAGCCCAGCAGGAACTCGTTAGCATAATAGGCCACACCCAACAGCAGAAACTCGTTAGCATATTAGGCCACACCACTGACAGCACAGCTCATTAGCATATTAGGCCACACCCCCATGTTACCAGAAGAGTGGTCATCTAGCCACACCCACCTTTTGCTTCTTATTCTGTTTACCTTGTTTGTTGTCAAAACCCAGGGCTTTTTTTTTGTAGCAGGAATTAATTTACATGTTAGGCCACATACCCCTAATGTAGCCAATCCTAATGAGTTTCTGCTGTTGGGTGTGGCCTGTTATGCTAATGATTTCCTGCTGGGTGTGGCCAACTCAGGAGCCAGCCAGAACTCCATTCCTGTGTGTTCCTGCCCCAAAATAGACCTGGGGGTCACTAAGGGTGTGTGTAGGGGGAAGGTATTTGTGAATTGCCTGCATTTTGCAGGGGGTTGGACTAGATGACCCCAGAGATCCCTTCCAACTCTCTGGCTCTATGAATCTCTTTGACTGTCCACCCTGCTTATGCGTCTATATCTATGTGCTTCAGTTCTGTTGCATTGTTTCTATTGTTTTATGTACGTATGTGTTTCGACATGTTTTAACGTTTTGATTGATTGCCCTCTAGAGGACCCTGAACTGGGTGGAAAGTCGACATAAAAATGTTTTCAATCGATCGGTCATATTCCCTACATACCAGTCCCGCCCCTGTATCTTTTCAAACCACAACGCCCAGATCAACGTTGCACGGAGATGCAGCAGCAGCCCTCTGTCAACCAAAGATATTCCCCCAAGTCGCTCGCCTAATCCTAAATAAACAAATTAGTATAATCAGGGAGCTCGGCTTATGAATACGAGGCAGCAAAAGGAACCCCTCCCCTCTCCAAAGTAGATTATCATTGCGATGCTGCTCAGATGCCCGTTTTCAGCTGTGGCCATTTCTTGCTTGCTCTGCGTAGCCGAGTAATTGATGGCAACATCAGTCATAATAGCAGGGTAAAAAGGCATCAATCGCTGGGTAAATTTATTTGCCACTCGACTGAAGCTTGTTACAAATATCAAATGACGCAAAGCTGGTTACCGGTCATCAACTAGAGGAGCATAATTGGAGAGAGAGAAGGGAGAATCCGTGGGGTTGTTGAATCCGCTCTTTCCTTGATTAAAGCCAGCGATCACCGAGATGCCTGTTTACCCACCCTCTAATCAGATGCTAAACATTTCTCCACTGACTTTTTGGAGACCATTATTTAAGCATGCCTTTTTGGAAAGGGTTTCACACACCATTTTGCAAAGACGTTCCACACAGATGGCATCCGTTTTGCTTAGACATTAAAGGCGGGTTTTCATTGGAGGTACATTTAGGGACATGCAGAATGTCGGGGGGGGGGCTGCCGTGGCTCAAGTGGTTAAGACGCTGAGCTGCAGACCGGAAGGTCAGTAATTCAGCAGTTCGAGACCCGAGTGCTGCATGACAGAGTGAGCTCCCGTCTCTGGTCCCAGCTCCTGCCAACCTAGCAGTTCGAAAGCAAGAAATTGCAAGTAGATAAATAGGTACCGCTCTGGTGAGAAGGTAACAGCATTCCGTGCACCTTGGTATCTAGTCATGCCGGCCACATGACCACAGAAACTTCTTTGGACAGCGCTGGCTCTTCGGCTTGGAAACGGAGATGAGCACCGCATCCCTAGAGTCATATTGACCGGCTTTTGAGCAAGGGAAACCTTTACCTTTACTAGAATGTCATGGGCATGCCAGTTTGATCTGGAAATGACAGTTTCCGGCATGGATTCTCCTTGCTTGGGATGAAAATAAAGTCATATCCCTGGCAGGAGACTGATGGCATTCAGCAAAATAATTACCATTAAAATTCTCACTTGTTTTTGCATCGGTTGTCAATAAAGGGCTGTAAATGGTACAAATGAGGTTTAAATGGAATAAAAATGCTGATGCGGGTCTCTAAGAGACATGAACAGATTGGAAACTCTAGTGATTCAAATGGCTTAAATCTAAAGGCCAACGGTGATAATGTGCAAAAACGAAAAGGCAGGGTGGTATATCGTTGTTAGAGTAGGGTGAGGGAGACCCAAGTTCAAATCCTCTCTCTGCAATGAAGTATACTGGGAGTGTTGCCCTCTCTCAGCCTAATCAACCGTTCAGGGTCCTTAACAGGGTAAAACGACTCTGCCCGGAGCTCCAGGGAGGAAAGAAGGAATGGAAATGTAACAAATAGTTAAAAGGAAATCCCAAGTTTGTACATCCTTAAATGCATTGATTTTCAAAATTAGCAAATCTGGACTACAAAAACTGGAAATACAGCAGAACGCAAATGTCAAAAATGGGTCTTTGCGTTTTCAGAATGCCAGTTTTGGGGGGGCACAAGTTTGTCAAGGAAAAGCCTGAGGCATCACAAAGCCAGGAGGTCCTGATGTTAGGGTTGCCAGCTCCCCAGTGGGGGCAAGGAACGCCCCCCCCCCCCATCCCTGTCTCGTCTTTCCTGCCATCACTCAGAATGGCAGCAGGAGAATTTTTTTTTTAAAAAAAATGTCAGTATTCCACGCACCATGATGCCACTTCCAGAGAAAACCTGAAAGTTACAGTGGGTTACCATAGAGTTTCCCATGATTCTTAGAGCTACTTGACATCATTTCTGGGTTTTTCTAGCAATGACATCATGGCACAAGGGACACAGCATCCCCTCCCCGTCCCCAACCTCAAGCAAGGCTTAGCCGCCCTGACTGACATGGCCACCCAAGCAAAATCCCAGAAGCCTGTATAATGACTGTACTGAAATGGGGACCTTCCGTCTGAAGATGTGTTCAACTCCTCCTTCACAAGTAGAGCTGCCAGCCCCCAGGTGGGAGACCTCGCAATTCTGTCCACCCCCGGCCAGCCCTGCCCCCATCAGCCATGACCCAGCATAATACCCTCAACACGATGACATCACGTGGAAGTGACATCATCACACCGGGGACGTCACACAGCAATGCTCTGGTTTGGGGGGCAAAACTCGATGGTACGTCACTTCCATGTGATGTCATCACATTGGGACAATTGCATGTGGCAACATTGCCCTGCCCCCCACTCCAGGAAAGCTCCCTCCCACCTTTTGCAGGTGTGAGCACAAAACCCGGCAACCCCAAGCCACAGCTGGTTTGGAGATGAGTCACACAGTGCATCTTGGGGGGAAGCCATATTTATTATGGCAAAGAACCAATGCATGTGCCTCCAACTGGTGGTGAAAACATAGTCTACCGCCCCTCTGGGGGAGGAAGTAAACACGTGAACTTGCCTTCTACTGAGTCAAACCCCAAGCTTAGTATTGTCTACTCTGACAGGCAGCGGCTCTCCAAGGTCTCGGACCAAATGGGTCTCTTTCCCAGCATCTGCTCCCCAATCCTCTTAACTGGAGAGGCCGGGGATTGAACCAGAGACTTTCTGAATGCAAAGCAGATGCTGTCCTGGTGAGAGGTGCCAGCGGAAGTGCAAGTTGAAGCCACTCTAATGTTCCCAAGCCTGCCTCCTTAGACGAGATCCCAATCCAGCAAGCTTGGGCTGGGTGCCCGGGGGGCCCTGGTGCTTGCGACACAATGGAAATCGGCCAACATCAGCATAAAATAACTTTTGCTTATGGCAGAGTTTTGAACTTCAGTTCATCAGTCTGCTGAGCGCAGGAAACTGAGTCAACAGTAATTAGCTCCCTGTCCCAAGCAGCATGAGAGATGAGCCACAGAAAATGTGCGCCTGCAAAAATTTGGAAGTAAGCAACTGCTGCGCTCTTAATGAATAGCTGGGTCGCGCCTTCCCTTTATTGTCCCCTCTCATCCATTAAAGAGCATTTTGCAGCTGCTGCACAATGTTCCTCAAGTGATGCATCTCCATCTCCGGGTCTCGTCTCCAACGTGCAACGGGCCGTCCACTCGGCGTGTCACATCCTGCCGGCCCGGGTACTCTTAAGCCTACCTGAAATGCATCACAGAAAGCAGGATTGTCAAATGGCACCGAAACATCCACCTTAACTGGAAGTTTGTGCTTGAACTGAAAAGGTGGGCAGACCTTCCCAAGGGAGCCTCAAGCATCAATTGACAGGACTCCCCATGGTATTGGGCTATTCATTCCTGCCTTCCCTCAGCTGGAATCCAACAAAGAATCCCTCTGGCTCAACAGCTGGGGCATGGGCTGCAAGCCTGGCACTAGGTCTCCTGTGGGGTGTTTGTGTATGGGCCTGCTCTCTCTGCTTCTTCTGCTGGGTGTGGGCAGAGTCTGGAGGGTTGGTGGTCTGCTCTTTGGTCAGAAGATGGCTCTTTGGTCAGAAGATGGAGGAACTGGGATCTGATTTTGAAGGGAATCCCTGGGCCACCTGCCCCTCCTTAGACAGTGCTCCTGTCTTCTCCTCCAGCTCATCTACTTCCTCCCCAGTCTGGTGTAGTGGTTAAGTGCACGGACTCTAATCTGGGAGAACTGGGTTTGATTCCCCACTCCTCCACTTGCACCTGGCTGGATGACCTTGGGCAAGCCATAGCTCTGTACCAGCTGTTCCCTCAAGGACAGCTTGGGAAAGGGTTCTCTCAGCCCCACCTACCTCACAGGGTGTCTGTTGTGGGGAGGGGAAAGGAGTTTGTAAGCCGCTCTGAGACTCTTAAGTGAGTGAAGGGCAGGATATAAATCCAATCTCCTCCTCCTCCTCCTCCTCCTCCTCCCCCCCCAGGTAAGGTTGTCAGGTGTTTTGCTATGGTGGGAGGACTGCTGTCATATGTCACTTCTGGATACTACCTGGAAATGACAATGGGTAGCTCTAGGAATCACCAGAAACACTATAGCTGTGGTCATATGAGCCTTTAGATCAGACAGAGCTGCGATTGCCTGATGGATCTATAGGGCATGATCAGACACCAACAGCTGGGTAACGTCCTGCAGTCGTCGGCAACCCATGCTGCTCCGCCACAGAAGTGGAGTTAAAAGACAACAGGGAAAGTCCAGCTCTAACTGGGTCCAATGGGCCACAGATGGACTTTCCTGTCTGATCGCGCAAGCATGCTCTCATGCCATCAGGATGGTCTGATCATTCCATCCCAACTCGGTGCCATTCCCCCCCCTTCGCAGTATGCACATCATCACATACCCAATAGGGAGCCCTCAGGGCAGAGGTGCGAGTCCTCATTTATGCTCATGGGAAACAAACAGCAAAAGAAAATGACTCACCCGCAGTTGCCTCTGACCACACAGTGATGGGCTGAATCCGTAGCTAAAAAGAGATGTGTGATCTCACAACTGCGTGTCAAATTCCCCCGGAGGAAATAGCCTCGCTTCCCCTCTGCTCCAACTGGCTTATGGTTTTACTATAGAGCTTCTGGCAATTCCTAGAGTCACCAGTTGTTACTTCTGAGTTGTGCCTGGGAGTGACATAGCAACATAATCAGTGATGTCACAATCCCTGTACCCCATTCTCCCACTGGCAACCCTATAGGGAATCCGGGCCTGGGACTATGGCTGGCTCAGGACAGGTCATGACAGATTGGCAAAACAGCTATGGGAGGAAAGGATAAATGCCCTTCATCTTGCTCATCCGCCCACTGGACCCCCATTACAACTGAGTTCTTTTTTAAAAATATGTGTATGGGGAGATAAGGTGACAGATCTCCACCACAAAGCACAGCCACAAAGTGCACATCACTTGAGAAAGATATTTTTTTCTGTCATAGACCAAATGTACGCTACATGAATTGCATAATTAATTCTGCAAATACAGTTCTTTCCTCCCCTTTTTTAGTGTGTCCCCCCTCCCTTAGCTGTAGAAGTAGATTGTGAGTTTGCATTCCTTTTGTTTTCCTTCCCCCTGCAGAAAACGCCCCCCAGGACATTCCACAAAGCTAAGCAATCATGCACAAAGATTTATGACAGTCATTTGTATACACAAATATATTCATAGACATTTCGAGTTCCCTCTTCTGTCTTCTCGTTTTATTTAGTGTGAAAGCGCAAGCTGTTCCCAAGTCACACTTATGCATTTTTCATAAATCAGATGCTACTGATATCATCATTTAAGATAGAGACATAGTCTGGGGTTCCTCCGCGGAGAAGGCTTGGGCCTGAATATGCGGGAGAGCGCGACCTATAATGGGAAGGGACGCGACACTCTGGGGTGATATTGTTGTTGAAGCAAAATGTCCTTTGTTATGAGTGGCGGAGTACGTGGGGAAGGAAGGGTCTGGTGCAGCAAAGACCTCTGTGGGCAGGGCACGGTGCGTCTCTGTGAGCAACCCACGCCACCTATATCAGCTAGGATTGGACAGTCCAGTCACAGCAGGGAGTGGGGCCTGCTGTCCCCATATGTTAGCCTGACTGCTCTTTTATATTATTAATATTGGGGGAGTATTAGCTCTTAACAATCAGCAGTAGGCGTTAGAGACCTTCACCTGTGTATACAGAGGCTGGGCTTCTCCTGAACTTCCCAAGAAACTGACACAAAGACTCAAGTCAAAGTTAAAAAGATTATTGTTTACTTTGTAAGAATAAAAGGTTTCATACAAACGCTACACAGTCATATACACAGTTGTACAGATCTAGGAAGTTAGTTAGAATAAAGGGACATTTGCATTAGCAGGTATATCGATGGTATCCGATAGGGTGATATTTACCTATACAGGAGTCTGGCGAAGTCCTGCTGGAAAAACAGGGGATGTTTCCGGACAAAGGGAGAAAGGAGCGTGGGTTCTGAGCCTGCAGAAACCATGTGTCGGATCCCAGTGGTGCACCCAAAGATCCGGGAGGGAGGAAGGATGAAGGGAGAATAGAGAGAGGAAAAGAACTAACTCATAACTCTTGGGAAGCTGTATTTATTGGGGGGTGTTCCCAAGAGGTTGGCAAGGTCTAAAACCTCCCCTGGGAACGCCTACGGATGGTCTATTCTGTGCCACTAGCCACTAAGAGGGTCCTATGGGGGTGGCCAATATTTAAATCTACCTGATGGTCAGGACAGGATGTCAATGTCATCAGCTGCTGGCATTGTCTCCTAGATGAAAGCAGGCTCTGGGCAGCAAAACCAGTTCATCAGGAAGCATTCTGCTGTGTTCGCACCCCTGTGCAAAGTCCTTTGATGTGCCAAATGGAGGGGAAGTTGAAGGAGGGGGCCCAAGCCTGTGTACGTGTGTGGAGTTCATACCATCATGGAGTTGATGGGTATATGTCTCTAGCCATAAAGGATGACATGGTTCTTCATGCATATGAGTGTCTTTGTGCTTTGTGACAACCTCCTGGCCTGGAGGTGGTAACCTCAGAAAATGGTGCTTTAAACCTCTGTTGGAAGCATTTGCCGTCATTTTCCCTCTGGTTACCCCGTGCAACAGTCCTCCTCACACAGTCAGCAACACAGTCCATTCATTGCTCTTACAGGTCCCCATAAGAGTTCAAAAGAGCATCGCTCTGGCTTACACATAGGAGTGCCACTCCACTGATCCTATGGAGTATTTTTTCCCCTGGCCACTCATGGTGATCATTTACTTATTTCAAAGGGAGAAAATAGAAGAAGGAGGAGGAGGAAGAGGAGCAGGAGAAGGAAGAGGAGATTGGATTTATACCCCACTCTTTACTCAGAGCAGCTTACAAACATCTTTCCCTTCCCCTCCCCACAACAGACACCCTGAGAGGTAGGCGGGGCTGAGAGAGCTCTTTCCAGACTGCCCTTGAGAGAACAGCTGGGCCAGAACTATGGCTTGCCCAAGGTCATCCAGCAGCTGCATGTGGAGGAGTGGGGAATCAAACCCAGTTCTCCCAGATTAGGGTCCATGCACTTAACCACTACACCAAACTGGCAGGGATAACAGTGGGGCTAAACTTTCTCCATGCTCCTGGGGCCTTCAGCATCAATCTTGCCCCTTCCTCTAAAGAGACCCATCCTGAGTTCCATTTCTTGGCCGCGCTAGAGTGGGACGAAGCCTTTGGAACCAGCCCAAGGTCACCCAGCAGGCTTCACGTGGAGGAGTGGGGACTCAAACCCAGTTCTGCGGATTAGAGTCTGCCACTCTTAACCTGTACACCGCACTGGCTCAAATAAATAAAAGTAACACAAAGCAATGGCTGACTGTAACTGTGACCTCTCAAAGCTCTCTCAGCCACAATACTGGGATTCACACACAATCACTCGGTCCTCTGCCTTGTTTTGAGAAGACTTGGTGGTCAAACCTCCATCCTTTCCTTTGCCTTCCCTGCAAACACTGGCCTGCCGTCCCAGCAAGCATTGCAATGCTAGCTGAAGGGCAAAGTTTCACTGTCTCGCCAAGTCACTTCTCATTGGCTGGTGGCCCAGTGGGGGTGAGGAGGCCAAACTGTCTGAGGGCAGGAAGCAGTCACTGGTCTAAACTTTTTCGCAGGCTGTTTATCACATTAACCCTTCCCTGCCACTGAACCAGTAGGAGGCAACCACCCCCATTTCCAAAGTTGTCCAAAAATCCCAAGAATCCCAAAGACCCAAATTTCACTCCACAACTGGCACCCTTGTTCCACACTCCGCTGTAGCCACATGGCAATAAGGGAAGATGCATGCCCCTGCTCCACTTAGGATGCAAAAATATAAACCACAAGGGCAGACCATTAAGTAAACAGTAGACATCAGTCTGTTGAAATACAATAACAATAAACTGAAAATACAGTAGAATTGGTGGTCGCAATTCAAAAACACTATTTGCAAATTTCATTTGATGATAGCAGAAAATATCCAACACGAGACTCCTCTATATCCTTTGAATATAATAGTGTCCAAAAGACCTCTAAGTCCACAAGAAAGGCAGAGGTGTCCCAAAGCACAAACTTGTAACAGCCAAAAACATCTTTCCTGGGAATGCCAGATGTTCCAAAGCAATCTTCCTCAGTTGTACAGCTGAAAATGGAACCCAATTTCCACAGTAATGTAGGCGCATATCTCAAATGGAACCTGTGGTTCTCCACTTACAGCAGGGAAGGATCGGAGCTTCCTTGGATAACGTTAGTCTTAAACTTTTCAGAGTGGGGAAAGGCAAGTGTGGACTGGGACAAGAGCTGTTAATGAGAGGTCACATAGAACAGAGTGGCTTGGATTTTGAGCTGATCTTTCCAAATATCTCTGTAGTTAAGACAGCCTCAGAGTATCAACAGGAAGCAAGCCAAAACTAAGTCGGGAGACCATGTTCATTCGGAACCCATAATACTAGTTAAGAGTAATTATAGCTTCAGCTCCTCATTTCTTGTAGGTAAACTAACTGCAGTTACTGGGAAGGACTGAACGTCAGAGAATCAATGAATTATTGTTAGAAGAAGTAGTTGGATTTATACCCCACCTTTCACTGGGAGTCTCCGAGCAGCTTACAATCGCCTTCCCTTCCCCTCCCCACAACAGACACCCTGTGAGGTAGGTGGGGCTGAGAGAGCTCTTTCGAGGACTGCTCTTGAGAGAAGACCTCTGTGAGAACTGTGGCTTGCCCAAGGTCACCCAGCTGGTTACATGTGGAGGAGTGGGGAATCAAACCCAGTTCTCCAGATTCAAGTCCGCGCTCCTAACCAGTACACCAGACTGTGACCTCGGGTCAGTTACAAGTTCTCTCAGAGCTGTTCTCTCAGAAGGAGTTCTGGAAAGAGCTCTCTCAGCCCCACCTTCCTCACAGAGTGTCTGTTGTGGGGAGGGGAAGGGAAAGGAGATTGTAAGCCACTCTGAGACTCTTTCACGTAGTGAAGGGCAGGGTATAAATCCAATCTCCTCCTCCTCCTCCTTTGTGGAAGAGCCTCTGCTTGGCACACAGAAGGTCCCAGGTTTAGTCCCCGGCATCTCCTGTTAAAAGGACCAGGCAGCAAATGATATGAAAGACCTCTGCCTGAGTCCCAAGAGAGCTGCCGCTGGTCCGTATGGACTATACTGACCATGCTGGATGGAAAGTCTTAGTACAGAAGAGCTTCATAAATGTTCATGTATGCATCCATCCATGCATTCAGTCTCTAATAGTGCCGGACATTTTGTGGCGGCAACGAGGGGAAAGGGGCGGCACAGGGAAAGGGAAACCATAGTGACCTCGTTTTCTCTGCTTTCAGAAGAAGCCAGGCAGTTCTGGGAGATCAGTCGGCAGGCAATGCTGGTGTCGCTGAGCATGCTAAAAGGGAATCGGTCGGTAGCTGGAGCAGGTGGTGCCTGTTACAGTCACCCAGAGGCTTCTGACCATGTGGGAAACTCTATTTATAAGCTCGGCAACAGTCGGCCCAGGCTCTCTTGATGTTTTTGTCGGCATGATTTAGGAGGCCCATGAAATGCCTTCTTATATTGGATACTCAGCCTAACCATTTGATATATACTGTGCCACAAGGATTATTTATATATTTAAAAAACCCAGGATGTTCAAGCAGATGGAAAACAAACACAATAAAACATACACTGAAACGAAAATTCCCAGGGTGACTTCATTTCTAATCACTGTAAGTGTTTGCGGGGAAGGATAATCAAAACCGGGTGCTTTTTCCTGGATCCAGGGGACATAAAGGCATTTGAATATTTCATCTGGAGGACATTACCTGTCCGACGTGTTAACTGTTCGCCTAAATAATCAGTTCAAAATAAACATGCAATATTGTAATTAAAAACGCCTCCTTTTCAAGCAAGTCAATTGGTTTAAGGGGTCCTCTGGCCGATACGGCAGACGTTTGCAGACGCGATCGCTCCATCCTGGGTCCACGCCAGCGCTAGGCTAGTATATAATTTAGTTTAATTGAGCAATTAAATTAAAATAATCCTTTAAACAAGCAATAATCAGAGTTGTATAATTTCAGTGCTACAGATAATTTTCCTTAACAACTTTATCTTAGCGTGCCCCCTTCCTCTCTCTCTCCGAAATATTCGCGGAGGCCTTTTCTGAGCCATAAAACGACAGCCATCATGTCCACAAATGGTTCGCATCAGGAGCAATATAAGATGAATACGAACAGGGTTTTGTTTTTTTTAAACACGCCTGTGTGGCATCGTGGGTAGAGTGAAGGGCCCTTGATCTGTGGCAGAGATCCTGCATCACATGTAGAAAGTCCTGGTATCTGCAATTAAAGATTCTCAGGTGGTAGCAGGAAAAGACTTCTGCCTGTCTGCCTGCCAAACAGAGAAGACAGCACTGGGCTAAAGGGAATGATGTCCTATGTCATATGTTTAATGTGGGGGGCACCAACTTTCAGGTCAGGGGCACTGTAAGTGCCCCAGAATTACAATTGACTTCCAGACTATGGACATCATTTCTCCTGGAGGAAATAGCTGCTTTGGAGGGTGGGCTGTATGGGGTTATATCTCACTGAGAAGAAGGAGGAGGAGGAGAACAACAACAACAAGAGGAAGAGGAGGAGGAGATTCGATTTATACCCTGCCCTCAGAGCCATTAGGCCAAGTAAGGCAACCGCCTAGGGTGCAGATTTGAGAGACAGGAGGATATAATATTTGGGCAGGTGACACACTGGTAACTTGGAAGGTTGCCAGCCCCACCCCAGCCACCTGCAGGAGATGGAAGGACAAGGTTGCCAGCTCCAGGTTGGGAAATTCCTGATGTCCTTCCTGTCTTCTGATTGGCTCTTTGGAGACTTCCTGCTCCAGCTGAGCCCTCCCCCTTCGTTCCTGTCTCCCACAGCAGCTAGTCGGTTAGTTAAGCATCTCTCCCTCTCCTTTGTCCTCTCAGAGGTTTTTTTTTTTTTTTTTAATAACCAAATTATTTTCTTTAAACAGTTGGTGCTCCGTTCCTCTGTATGTTTAAACTCTGCCAACAGGGATATCATGGCTAGAGAAATCTCCCAGCCTCTGCAGGGAACCTGGTTTTCTGGCTTCTGTTGTCTGCTCAGGGACTAGCAGCTTCACTGTTTTCTAGTGAAATCATTTGTGATATTTCCACGAACAAAAATCCCTTGCATACGCTGCATAACCTTCCGGGAACAATTATGAAAATGCAACGTGACAGGGATATAACGAGAAGCTACACACGATATACCTTTGGGAAGGGCTGGGGAGAATGTCAAAGAGAACCAGAAGAATTGGACGTTAAGCATGTAACCATCCCGGTGTTTCCCGTCTCTCTTTGAGACGCACACTTTCAGAGATGCCTGTTTAACGTCAAGCCTTGTCAGAATGCCTGGACTGTCATTCGACATAACAGGAAACATTTTCCGTCCATCCTATAGGCTTAGAAAGACCTTGCTGGGCGGCTGCGGAATGCAAAGCAATCTGTGGCTTTCACAGTTGTATCTTTCACTGAAGACACGCTGACGTTTTCCATGTTGGGCGTTGACTGAATGCCCTAAGAAATGGTCTTTTGATTTCATTACACTCTTGACTTCCAAAATATGGAGAGCACGTCAGGAGCCTGGGATCTAAAACAGATTGCTTAGAGGGGGGTGGGGTGGAAATCAGGCGCTTTACTTGTTTGGTAGCTCTTTGGAAGTCCATTGCAATCATAGGTGTCAACTTCAGGGGGGCTGGGGAGCTGGAGCCCCCCCCCCAATTTTTTTTTCCAGGACATGCTGAATTTCCCCTGGAGACAATGGCCTGTAGTGTCTCTGGCCCAGCCCCCCAGGAATTGGAAAGTCTAGACCCTTGATTGCAATTGGGTCTTCCGCGCAGAGCACTTGTGTACAGAGAAGACCTTCTAGTGATGAGGCTCAGGGTGATTCTACATCTGGCATTTGCTCCATATTTTCTCAATGTCACGGGCTGGGGTGCCAGTCAAAGGGAGTCCAGAAAAGCCAAGGTCAGGAGCCAAGAAGACAGTGCAGCATCCAAAGCCAAGCTGAGATCAGGAGCCAAAAACACAGAGCCAAGTCCAAAACCACTAACCAGAAGTGTAGTCCAAAGCCGAGCCAAGCTGAGCCGGAGTCAGGAGCCAGGAACATAGAGCCATGTCCAAAGTCAGGGGGTCTGAAGGTCTAGGTGCAAGAGCCAAGGTGGCTGCAAGCAGCATGAAGCTGACTTATTGCTCCCACAAAGAATACTGCCCAGAGTGTGGAGTTAAATGCTGTTGCCAATTAGCCAGTGGCACGATCGCCCAGGCTCCTGTTAAAACTCTGGGCTAGCTGAGCGCCTCCCTCGTAGCCTGGCCTCTCTTCACCTGGTTGGTAAATTTTGTCGGAGTCGCTCCCTTAAACGAGTCACATGTGGGGGTGAGTCAGGAGGACTCTCAGCTTGCAGTTCTTCCTTCTAATCTGAGCCAGGTGTGAATACTGCTGTTATGGGCACTTGCCAGCTATCCTCCTCTGCTGCTTCAGAGGGGCCAGCTGTGGTTTCTGCAGGCTCAGTCAGCTCATCCTCATCCATGCCCATGACACTCAACACTGGACAACTCTGCATTGGCTTTTCCCTCTGTTGTTTTACCAAGCCCACCTTGGAATAGTAATTCCCCTCTGCATTGCATGCCGCTTTCACTTTCTTTGATCATCGGGTTTTATGGTACCCTCTACACTGAATGCCGCTTTCACTTTCTTTGGTTATCAGATTTTATGGTACCTTCTGCATAGATTTATGGCCATTCAGGGGTGACTTCACAGTCAGTACGGCATTGCCCTGGGGTATTTGAATGTGGTTTTGAGCTGCACCTTTAATAAAACAGCGGAGGGAAAAGCCAATGCAGAATCGCCCACTGAGGGAAAGGTGCAGCTCAAAACCAGATACTGCAAATGCGGGGAGAACGGCTTAGAAATTAATTAAATAAATTAAAAAAATCATACTGACTGTGAAGTCACCCCTGAACGGCCAAAAATCTACGCAGAAGGTACCATAAAACCTGATGAACAAAGAAAGTGAAAGCGGCATGCAATGCAGCGGGGAATTTCTGTTCTAACGTGAGTTTGGTAAAACAACGGAGGGAAAGGCCGATGCAGAATCGCTCTCAGTCTCTAAAGTGTTTGGCTTGGTTGTTGGTAATCCCTTCACTGTCCTTGTTGACTTCATTTGCCACCTCCCTTTCTCACAGCGACTCAAGGCGGATTACAAAACAGGAGAAGGGTTCGTTCAGATATACTCCACCCTCCCTGACTGTGCTGCCTCCACCGCCCTGACTTCGGAGGAGTAACTTGACACTTCCATTGCAAATTGCAGAGGGCTTTTCTGGAGATAACCGGAGCCAGGAAGTCCCTGCTGCCTCTATTCTCCCTTGTGTGTTCTGCCAATAGAAGCAGAAAAGGGAGACATGGTATTTTCTCTCCCTTGCATATAGACTAGGACACCCTGTGAGCTTTGTAGCAGGATGAAGATTTGAATTCAGTACCCCACACTAGGGTTTGCCAGCCTCCAGGTGGTAGCTGGAGATCTCCCGGAATTACAACTGATCTCCAGATGACCAAGATCAGTTCCCCTGGATAAAATGGCAGCTTTGTATGGTGGGCTCCAGGACATTAGGCCCCATTAAAGTCCCTCCCCAAACCCCACCCTCCCCAGGCTCCACCCCCAAAATCTCCAGGTATTTCCTAACCAAGAGCCGGTAACTCTAACCCCCCACACAGAGAGAGAGAGACACACTTCAACACTCTCCATACCACACTGTTTGGTTTGCTGTCTTACAAGGCCTTCTTATAGGAACCTGTCTTCTAATGAGTCAGACTATTGGGTCCATCAAGGTCAATATTCCCTTCTCTGCCTGGCAGCATCTCTCCAAAGTCTTAGGCAGAGGTTTTCCACATTACCTGCTACCTCATCCTTTTAACTGGAGGTGCTCAGTGATTGAACCTGGAACTTTCTCCATGCCAAGCAGATGTTCTTTCGCACTCTGTCCACCTAGCCTACAGGGTTGTTGTAAGGATAAAATGGAGGAAAGGAGGATTATATATTCCACCCTTGAACTCCTTAAGAACGTAAGGGAAACCCTGCTGGAGCAGACCAGTGGTCCATCTAGTCTAGCCTCCAGTCTCACACAGCGGCCAGTGAGTTCCTCTGGAGGGTCAACAACACGGCATAGAGGCCGAGGCCTTCCCCTGATGTTGTCTCCTGGCTCTGGGATCCAGAGGTTCTGTTTTGTCACCATGGTTAATAGCCCCTGATCTACTCCTCCTCCATGAATCAGTTTAATCTGCCTACGCCTAGTCTCCTTGAAGGGAAGATGGGCTAAAACTGGAGAGAACAGAGAGGAGCTCCCCCCCTCCATGCCAAGAGTGTTATATATTTGAACAAGATGATAGCTGGAAGCATCCCAAGACAGAACGAGTCCTCTCTTGCTCCCGTCTCTCTGTCATCGGCATTTCTCCAAATAATGCCATTGCTGTACTGTAACAAATGAGGCCACTGTTCCTGACCTGGATCTTCAAGGCTCTCCTGCTGATATCTGTGCTGGAAGAGGCGCTTCTTTTACTTCATCTGTATTGACTGCAGCTTCTTGCTATGCGGCCAGTGCCA
This sequence comes from Lepidodactylus listeri, assembly GCA_029233225.1. NCBI lineage: Eukaryota > Metazoa > Chordata > Lepidosauria > Squamata > Gekkonidae > Lepidodactylus > Lepidodactylus listeri. Next base: position 13,526,703 of record JARCFY010000013.1, read on the forward strand.
AGAAGACACACAAACATCTCAAAAATTCAAAACAGGGACACGACAATTTTTTTTTTTGAGTGGCTCCTGTAAGGAACAAGCAAGCCAAAGGACACCCAGTTCTTTCGCCGGGGGGGGGGGGGGAGAGAGAAACCTTTCCACTGAGAGCACAAACAACGGTTTCTTAATTTTCTTCTTCTCGTACAGCAGGCGATGGTATATATCAAAAAGACAAGGTACATGGCAGAAAAGGCAAAACAAGCAAAGCAACCCCCCAAAACAATGACATAGTCAAGACTTGGTTCTGTTCTTACGGAACACCATGGCAATCCTAAACAGAGTTACATCCTGCTGAGCCCATCGACTTAACGTTAAAAGCTTAACTCTGTTTAGGATTGCATTGCTTGGCTCCTGGGGTCCAGGGAAAAGGTGGAGGGTTTTTCCCCTCCTAAAATGACTAAGGCCCAAGGGTGAAACGGTGTTGTTATTAATACCTGACCAGAAACTGTATCCTACTTCTATAAATAAAAAGTTGACTTGCAAGTGGTGATCAGCACATGGATTGCACATTGAATCATAGAATCACAGAATTGGAAGGGGCCATACAGGCCATCTAGTCCAACCCCCTGCTCATGCTTTGCACATCTTTTTTTCTTCCTTATTTAGAGGTTTCTCCTTCCTTTTTGTTTCTGTCAGGAACTATCCAGGCCATATGTCTACCTTCATGTATCTCTGGAGCAAGCCCAGAACTTGCTATATTCTGGTAGGTTTTGAGTCTGTTCTGGAATAGGTGAGAAGTAAAACTAGAACCCACCAGAAAGGTGTGGCTTGTGGGCCCACTGTGAAAATGTTTCCACCTACCCAAAAACGAAGATTGTGGTCCAGGCTGGAGATGGAACAGCATTCCGTCCTGGTGGTACCTTTGCCAGTTCCTCTACTATTTGTTGAGACCATATCTGCCTCCCTTTTTGCAGTGATTTCACCTTTCTCTCTTGCATTGGGGGGGGGGGGGAGGCTTCCAGAGGTACAAAGAGGTACACTCCCACAAGTAGTTTTTTACGTGTGTGTTCTTTTTATAAGAAAATGGCAAGGGGGAAATGCCATCAAGTCAAGGCAAGAGACATTCAGACTAGGTTTGACATTTCGGCCTCTGTATCATGACCCTGATATATTCCTTGGTGGTCTCCCATCCAAATGCTAGCAAAATTTCAGCAGGGGAGCCAGTTTGGTGTAATGGTTAAGTGCACAAACTCTAATCTGGGAGAACCAGGTTTGATTTCCCACTCCTCCACTCGCACCTGCTGGATGACCTTGGGCAAGCCATTGTTCTGGCTCAGCTGTTCCTGAAAAAGAACAGTTTTTGTCAGTGCTCTCTCAGCCCCACCTACCTCACAGGGTGTCTGTTGTGGGGAGGGGAGGGGAAGGGAAAGGAGTTTGTAAGCCGTTCTGAGACTCCCTTGGGTAGTGAAGGGTGGGTTATAAATCCAATCCATAGGGTGGGGTATAAATCCAAGCCATAGCTCTGTACCAGCTGTTCTCTCAAGGACAGCTTGGGAAAGAGTTCTCTCAGCCCCACCCACCTCACAGGGTGTCTGTTGTGGGGAGGGGAAGGGAAAGAAGTTTGTAAGCCGCTCTGAGACTCTTAAGTGAGAGAAAGGCCGGATATAAATCCAATCTCTTCTTCTTCTTCAATTTCTTCTCTTCTCTCTTCTTCCGTTGTCATGTGACGCCATAAAGTCATCCCACCAAAGCTAACAAATTTTTCCCAGGGGAACAGATCAGAATAGCTAACATTTTGTCCAGGGGAACAGATCAGCTGTAATCCTTTTTTTTTTTTTTTAATTGATTTTATCTATTTCTACTACTACATCGCTACTTTTCTAAGCTATATTTACCTTATACAGAGTGTGCTTTAACATTTGCTTAATATTACCTTACCATTAATACATATGAAGCATTTTAAACCTTGGTTAATATTCAATTAAAATTGTTACTGATGATATATGAAAAATAAAAAAGCTGTTTGACAGACATGTTCTTTTGAAGGAATGCTTAATTATACAAATTATATATAATATATAAGTGCGATTTCAAAAAACATTTCAGCCCTTATTTCTTCTTTCGTCCTCTTCTTGTCTTAACAGTCTCTTCTTGTACCTTTGGAGCTGCTGCTCCTTTTTCCGAGTCAGAAATTTCCTCTTCGCTCTTTGAGCTATCAAATCCATACATACTTTCTTGCGATACCAGCGAACCATCTGAGTCTCTCTCTTTTCTCTTTTCTTTGCTTTTTTCCAAAAAACTTTTTGCCTGTTGAACAGAGTCAATCTTATATTTTTTGTCTTTGATGCTGAAGCTCAGTCCTTCCAGAACATTCCATCTGTAGATAATAGATTCAGACTGAAGCCAAGATGTCAGTTTTCCATAGGCTTTCCTTCTTTTCCTTATTTCAAATGGGATATCTTTCATCACTTTAATTTCTTTTCCTTTGATCTTCAGAACCGCTTTATTTGTGGTCCTAAGCACCACATCTCTTGTTGACTTTTTGGAGAACCTTATCTGAATCTCACCAGGCAGGCTTTTCTTTTTAGTATAATCTGGATAGGTTCTGTAAACCATATCCATATCGCTTTTTATTTCCGCTGCTTTTAAGCCCGTCACTGGTTCAAGCGCTTCACTTAAGAGATTTTTAAGGTCTTCTCCTTTATCCTCTGGTACATTCTGAAGTCTTAGGAAAAAATTCGATCTTTCCATCTGTAGTTTCAAAAGCTGATCAGAGTGGAAGGCCTTTTCTTTCTCCGCTTTTTGTAGTCTTGAATCATGATTTTTTACTGAAGTCTTAACTTCCAGAAGTTCTCGCTGCAGCTTCTCTGTAGTTTTATTCGACTCCTTCAGGTCCAGCTGCATCTTGTCCATCTTGACGTTGAGAGCTGTCATTTGGTCCACTAGAGGTCGCAATAACGAGGAGAACACAGTGCTCATCTCTGTGGTATCAACCTTTGAACTCGGAGCTGTACTTCCTAGTTTGGGGGAAGGTTTCGGTTTCCCCGCCATTGTTGAGGCTGCGCTTCTTTGTTGATAGTTAGATAAGATGGACGAAAGAAGCAAATTCTACGACTGCGCTTATATCTTTTTAAAGTTCATATCCTCTAAAGAGCGATGCCACCATCTAGCAAGCCGAACGTACGTTTTTTCATGCAGTAACGCCACGTAACGAGTCCTGTAAGTATGCCTGTCTCGAGAGGGGGGGGGGTTTGCTCCACCCGCCTTTCCCTCTGTGTTCTGTTTATTTTTACTTCAGACTCACGTTTTCTCCGTGCGTAACTATAAGTTCCAGCTTCAAAGCTTCACACTCTCTGCTGCTTCTCGGTTTAGCGCTTTTAGCCATACGGCTCCCACGGACGGGGGAACCTATGGGGGTGATGAAAGGGGACCTCGATCCCTCGATCGCCACCGTAGGGAGAGATCCCCTTCGTGCCACCCCAGGCAGAGCCCCTTCACTAGGGTCTCTGGGGGCTCGGCACCAGTCCGAAGCCCCTTCTTCCCGCCGAGTACGGATCGCACTCCCCGCAGATGCGGAGGAGCGCGTCCGCCATGGTCGCAAGTCTTGCCGAAAGTGAGATCAGCTGTAATCCTGAGAGAACTCTAGGCCCCACCTGGAGGTTGGTAACCTTATCCTTTCACAAGCTGCAAAATCATACTGCGTTTGCTGGAGGAATGGGTGACCTCGAACCAGTGGGTTGTGCACACATTTCACTGCACCAGAGGGCAGATTGCTCCCAGGAGCACCTATTTATGGTAGAGGAGGCCATTTTGTATAGCTGAATTAACTTGACCCTGACCTGGATGTCCCAGGCTAGCTCAATCTCATCAGTTCTCAGAAGCTAAACAGGGCTGGCCTTGGTGAGTACTTAGAAGAGAGACCGCCTTGTTCAGGGTTGCCCCGCAGAGGCAAGCCATGGCAAACCACCTGACCTGACCTGGACAGCCCAGGCTGGTCCACTCTGGTCAGATCTTGGAAGCTAAGCGGGGTTGTACCTGGTGAGTACTTGGATGGGAGACCACCAAGGAAGCCCTGGGCTGCTATGCAGAGGCAGGCAGTGGCCAACCCCTCTGTTGGTCTCTTGCCTTGAAAACCCTACGCAGTCCCCGTAAATTGGCTATGACTGTCCGCAATTAACTTTCCGACTCTGGCCTCCCATAACCACTTAGCATGTTAACAGAAGAGGGGAAACGACAACTAATGGGGAATGGGTACAAGGCGCGGAGGTGGTGGTGGCAGGAGGGGAAAAAAAGGGTTTTCATTTAGTTTTCCATAAGTGGATTAAACCGAGCAGAATGAAAAGAGTCTCATGGGCTCCAATTAGGCAGCTCACTCTGTTTCCAAGTTGTCCTAAGCAAGCACCAATTTGAATAAGAAACGCTTTACGCAACAGGAATTTAACAACAGAAGGGGGGCACCTTCCTTCCAGCCCACCCTAACAGCCACTGTGCTTGTCATGGTCGTCACCAAACACACTTTGGAAGCATCCGTCCCCGTCCCCCCCAACTGTACACTGTGCATTCTCTGTGCAATACAGATATTTTGTACATAGTGCGCTGTCAGCAGAAAAATCAAATGAGCCAAGAACGCTGAAGTCTCTCTTTAAAACTCTGAGCTTTCTGTTGACTAACAAAGAGGCACGCATCTGGAAAGGCAAGGGGCAGCCTTAGATGAGACACACAGGTCTTGTCTATCGCACAGAAATGTGCTCTGTCCAGCTGATCCATGTGGCACTACATCAGCGTAATTTCACTAGCGCAATGTTAAGAATGGCCAGTCCCACCCAACTCTATTTATTTCATTTATTCCTTGCCTTTCTCCCCAAGGGGGACTTAATGCAGCTTACGTTGTTCTCCTCTCCCCCATTTTATCCTCACAACAACCCTGCGAGGGAGGTTAGGCAGAAGATTGTGTAACTGGCCCAAGTAGGGTTGCCAGGTTCCCCCTGGCCACCGACAAGGGATTAGGGGGTAGGGTTACCAGATCCAGGTTGGGAGACTCCTGAAGAATTGTGGATGGAGCCCTTGGGAGAACAGAGACCTTAGTGGGGTACAATGCCACAGAGTCCACCCTCCGGAGCATCCCTTTTCTTCAGGGGAACCGATCTCTGTAGTCTGGAGATGAGCTGTAATTCCAGGGGGATCTCCAGGAGCCACCTGGAGGCTGGCATCCCAAGGCCCAAGCTCACCTGGTAAGTGTCCATGGCAGAGCAGAGATCTGACCTTGGGCTCCCTGGATCCAAATCAGGAGGAACCCTTAGCCACAGTGACTCTCTGTTCTCCGCTTTGGGGGTGGGGGCTGCTGGAAGCAGGGCCAGCCTTACCCAGCAGACAGACAGAGATAGATTTCCTGAATCAAACTGGAAAACGGGGGAGGGGGTTAACATTTCTCTAGTATTTCTTCCTCTCTGATTGTTCGTACGCTGTGCTGGCGAACCCTGCCCCCTGCCCTTCAGCTCAAAGCTGCCTCTCATTGGTAGTAGCCAAGGCACGGACCCCGGCATCTCCCCCTAACTTTGTATTCATGCATCAGGATTCCTTTGGCGTTGTGATACACCTATGTTCATGTCCACAGGTGTGCATTAATATCCCCCCCCCCCCCAATCCCAATGCCATTCTACATACAGTCACACCAAGATTGCTTTAGGGGTGGTGTTTTATCAAGGACCAAGTGTGCATTAGCAGGGGGCGGGGAGAGATATCCAAATTATTTGAAGGTACTGAAAGTGAAGGCAACCTGTCTATAGGGTTGCCAACAGCCTGGAGCAAAAAAGGTCCCTTTAATAGAGGCTGAATGCGTCGAAATGGGCAGCTGAACCTTTTTTGGGGTGAAGGTCAATAACATCCCTTGGTCAATAACATCCCATTAAGCTTCTATTAAATGAGCATAACCTGGACCTGCCCTGGATGGTCCAGGCTAGTCTGATCTCATCAAATCTTGGAAGCTAAGCAGGGTCAGTCCTGGTTAGTATTGGGATGGGAAACCACCAAGGAAGCCCAGGTTGCTAGGCAGAAGAAGGCAATGACAAACCTGCTCTGAAATTATCTTGCCTTGAAAGCCCCATGAGGGGCCACCATAAGTCGGCTGCGACTTGACAGTGCTTTATACACACACCTTCTTACTCCAGCTTTTGCCTGGTGCCCCTGCAAGTTCTGAGGGGAGGGTCATGGGGAGCCTCTCGTACAAAACGTCGACATTGCTTCTGGATGAAAACCTGGAAGTGACATCACTGCATTGAGAGACGCTCTAGGAATCCCCTCCATCCATCTCTATGGTAAATATCACAGAGGCTGGGGAAATTCCTAGGGAGTTGCTCAGAGTGGTGGCATTGTTTGCACCCTTTGTTTTTCCCCTGCCCCTCTACTGAATGAGCACAGGGGGATGAGGACCGGGAGTGGGAGTTTGCCCGCTGAACCCGGGCAATTGGTAATCCTACTGTCTTATGTTCTGCTTTCCAAATGTGTTTTAGAAATGGCCTTCATTTAACTGGAGCTGCTAGGAAGCGGAATACAGGACCGAGCAAAATAACAACAACAACAGCAACAACAGAATGGAGGAAGCGTGTGGATCCCTCATTTGAAACCAAGTCACATTGTCTAAGGCGGCCAGTACTGCGCACTGTTTGTTATAATAAATTCATAAAGAGTAAAGGGCAGGCACTCATCTCCACTCATGCTGCGGTCACCTTTACCCTCCCCATTCCTCCTCTACTTCTTCTTCTTTTTAACCACAGCCCATCTGATCCCTTTCCTTGGCTGTCTTCCTGAATTCAGTCCGCATTTAGATTGGAGACTCGAAGGGTCAAGGGCCTGGGCTTTACTGACAAGGACCAAGGAAACAGGAAACCTCAAAATTGTGCTTTAAGCTACTAAATGAAGCTTTCGGAGACTGTGGGAGAGACATACAAATATGTCATGTCTCTCTTCACTCGCCTACGTTGCTGTCCTGATCTAGAGTTGCCAGCCTCCAAGAGGGGCCTGGAGATCTCCTGGAATTAGAACTGATCTCCAGGCTACAGAGGTCAGTTCCCCTGGGGGAAATTGCTCCTCTCAAGTGCCAGCCCTATGGCATTAAGACGGAGCTCTTCCGCCTGTAAGACGGAGCTCTTCCGCCAGGCTTTCAAATAGGAGCCGCCATCGGACGGAGAACTGATTTTTACCATCGCCCTGGTCCTGTTGGTGCTCCCCTGCAGCCTTGTCTGCCGGGAAACTCTGAAGTCGCCATCTTTCACAATTCGTAAACTTGTAATTGTATTTTAATGTTTTAATGGTTTTATGTTGTAAACCTTTACAGTAATTTGTGTATGTGAGCCGCCTTGAGCCGGTTCGCTGGCAAGGCGGGATACAAATGAAATAAATAATAATAAATTATATCCCTTACCAAACCCCACCCTCCCTCAGGCTCCACCCCAGATTTCCAAGAATGTCTTCACCCATAGTTGGGCGATCCGATCTGAACCTTTGTTGTTGCTGCTGCTGGTGGTGGTGTTCCTGGTTCATTGTTTCTTATATGACATTTTACACATTTGTATATATGTTAAGCCCCAGGTATAGCACGTGTAATCCAATGCAAAACTAACACTGAAATGCCTTCATTTTAATAGGGGGGAAATCATGCACCAATAAACAGGAAGTGGTGTGGGCATAACAGCTCATGGGTTGTTTCATTGGCCCAAGGGAGAAGCAAAACTCAAAATGGGACTTCTGCGTCAAACCAGCAGGGATGAGATGTTAGATAGCATTCCCATCAACCCCAGCAGGAAGTCATGCTGTGGACGGTCAGGAAGAATAATTTACGGGAACAACAGGCTCTGTCTTGAGTCTTTCAGCTGTCTGAAGAGTCATTCTCCATGCCTATTACTCCTTCCCCTGGAAAAGGATATATTATGGCGGTTGAGAAGATAGAACTGATAGAGAAGGGAGGGTCTTCTTGAAATACCCAGCAAATTCAACAGGGGCGTGTGTGTCAAAATGCAAATGATTTCAGCTTGAATACAGGAATGTTCACCCATCCCCAATTCAAATCCCATTTCCTCTTGTATTAACCAAGAACAACAGATTCTTAGAAGACCAGAGCCTGTTACCAGACCAGCCTACGATTCCATTCCAACTGAAATTATATGTACCAACAAGCCATGCTGTAAATCGAGAGCTGTGTCTGCTAGAACTCTCAGATAAATAATTTCACTCCAAAGAGAAAGACAATGTTGATAATGCACCAGAAACGCTGCACACTTACCCGCCTTTCCCTCCTCCCCTTCCAGCCTGAATCCTTTCATTTCATTTCGCATTAACTTTCAGCTTGAAGACATAAGGAAATATCATAGGCTGCATCGCCCAACTGTTCCTGTAAGGGAAAGTATTTTTTCTTGGGGGGGGGGGGAGAAGTTTTAAGTAGAGGAAATCTGGTTTGAGAAGTGTCAAGCAACCTCACTTCTCCTTCTAACGACAGTTCCCTTCTGATCTGTGGGGGTAGACAGTGCTTAACTTTAGACCACCAGCCAACCATGGCAAAAAAAAAATCAGGATGGATCACTGATGTAAGAGGACTAACAAGAACAATGGATATTCCCAGGGCAAAGGATTAGATGTTTTCATGCCTGTGATTTGCAACAGAAATGATCAAAGAGAAAACAGATAAGGAAACCAATTCTACGTGACTCTTGGAGCACACATACCTATCTTCCATTTTCAGCAATTTTCTGGATCAGTGTTGGGCCTACAGGATTGGATGTTTTCTTTGAGTTTCCCCCCAGATTCCTGGGTTCCAACAGGGCAATTCTAAACATACTTACACCCTTTTTAGTCCATTGAAATAAATTAATTTAGCCCTCACCTGGATAACTCAGGCAAGCCCGGTCTCATCAGATCTCGGAAACTAAGCAGGGTTGACTCTGGCAAGTACTGGGATGGGAGACTTCCTTGGAATACAGGAGGCAGGGACAGGCTTCATTCAGCCACTTCTCTGAATATCCTCCAGGCCCCCAGTAGGGGTCAGTCACCAGAAGTCACCATGACTTCCAGGTGCACACATGCACACACACACACATTAAAAAATACAAAAAACAAAACAAGAAAGAAAGAAAGAAAGAAAGAAATTGATTTAGCTGGATTACCCATGTTGAATCAATTGAGGACTTCTTGATTCTTCCTCCTCTATTATTGTTTGTACAAATCTCTATCATTACAGTTTCTCCTCCCCATCTATACCGATAAATGTGTGTGCCATGATGAAACACTGCAAAAAAAAAGAAGAAGCAATCTTGTGTGATTAACAGTAGGGACGTGCAAAGATCCTGTCTGTATTTTCACCGGTGCATAGGAAACACCACACACAAATAATCTTGATGCAATAGTTCATATCATCACATCATGACTGTGGGTTGTTGTTGTTGTTTTTTTGCATTGTTTTATCGCACTTCATACTGGCAACACCAAAGGGGGGAAGCTGGAAATGAAGCAAAGTAACTGGGACCCAGAGCAAACAGCACATGTTCGAATTCCATAGAAATTCTCTTAGTTAAAGTGAAATTCCCACAAAGTAGAATGCAGGGCAGAGAAACTCCACAGATCCATACAGGAAAAGAACAAGAGATAGCTGCTCCTCCTTTGTTCAGGGCCCAGTTATTTTTAACTAAGCTTTCAAACATTTGAAGTGGCAGTATCTTTCTTTATCTGGTTTTCTCTTCCATCAGCCATGGACAATGCTTTGTTTATCAAAATCCGCTGGTGGGGACCAGACTCCTGGCATTGATGTATTTCTCTTCATTTATAACCCCCTCTAAAGCCTTTGCTTGAGACAGGCAGAGAACATGAATAAGATTGATTTTTGTGGGTAGAAGGAGGTTGTGGAAATGGCTCCAAATTGTGAATGGTGTGGAGAGAGAGATTAATTCGGGGGGAATACCCTCTCAAAATAATAGAACCGTGAGGGGTCATCCAATAAAAATGATTGGCAAGAGATTCAGGGCAGGTAAACAGAAATATTTCACCCAAGACGTCATCACCCTTCGGGGATTCATTGACGAGAGATTCTGATGGCCATAGCACAGATGGGGTTTTTTAAAAAAAAAACAAAGTGGGTAAATGTATTGAAAGATAATTATTATTGGCAGGTATTAGTCACCATAGCCCAAACGGAGCCTCAGTCTTTAAAAGCAGTATGCATCTGATTACCAGATGCTGGATGTGAAATCAGACAACCGTTCTACCCAACAGGATACTGTCCTTCCTTGGTGTTTACTGTGCGTCCCGCCAAATATTTCCCGTTAAACTAAATGCATTTGAAGGCATGTTTCAATTGTATATATCAATGGTGTTTATTGTGTAAATGGCAAATAAACGTCTTAAAAGAGACCAAGGAATCACTGAGACTGGCTAGGAAACCAAGTTGAATAATTTTTTTTGCGGAACAGGAATGATGAAATATTTTCTGAGATCACTGTAAACAGGGCAGTAAGCAGTACATGCCCGACAGTTTCAACTTCCCCCGCCTTCAGAAGGAGAAGTGCATTTCTGAAACAGAACTCCAGGGAGTTCTCCAGTCACGCAAGGGAGTTGGAAGATAAACTTGGGTGGGAAAATTCGGTGATCGAGAATTTCGGGAGCAACTCCCGACGAATAAGCTCTCTGAGACCTGTTGAAATGTTGGAAATGGTTTCATGGGTGAAGGCAACTCCCCGTGTCTAATCCTACATCACCGTCATCATGACAGCAATGGTTAAGATGTTGACTAGGAACCTGGAGACCCAGATTCAAATCCCCATCTGCTACGGAAGCTTGACAAATTACCAGTTCCTCTCTCTCAGTCTAGACTTGCTTCCAGAGTTATTGCTGTGGGGATAGAACGAAGGACGGGAGAGTTGCTGTTATGCCGAAAAGCAGTACATAACTATCTGAACAAAAGTAATCAAACAAAAACACTTAGCAATAGAACAAGACCAATTTACAGGCACCTGATGTCAACAGTGACACTTTCTTAGTAACTTTCTCCAAGAATTAAAACCAGTGATGCTTCGCTGACTCGGCCATTTATCAGTTCATTAGCCCAGACCTGGGGCCTCCCTCTAAACGCCTTTCAGGACAAAATGAGCAGTAAATTGTTGATAAATGCTCCAGCCCTGCCAGCCTTTCACAGCGACGCTCATTTGAACAAGCAATGGGCAATCAAGCTGTGATTACATGCATTTAAGCTGGGTCTGCAGGTGCATCAAAGGCTTATAGTTTGCCCTTCAACAAAACTAGCCACTGGAACACCATCCAGGGAAACGAGGCCCGACGCTCAGCACCTCGGACAGATGCATCCGGTTATGCAGTCTTCCACCTCCAGATCAAAGGAAATTAATTGTGCGGTTCTATAATGCTCAGGTGTATTATGAATGGAGCGGTTTCTTCCCACCCCACGCCCAAGGTCAGACTGTAAAATAGGATTCTGCACATCTGTGATTAGCATTCTGCTTCTGTTGAGCCGACCATTGGACAGTCTAGGGGAGCACCGTTGTTCTGATTGCAAGAGCTCTCCGGGGACTCAGGCAGGGAACAATCTTTCCCGACACCTGCTCCTAGAGAGTCCTTCATCTGAGAAACCACGCTGTAAATCAAAAATCTGCTCGCAGAGCATGCATTCTCTGGCTCAGCCACAGCCTTTCTCTGCCTCGGTATTAATATATGGTGATATCGTGTACTAAGCTTGGGATTGTCGGTTCTGATGGGCAGTGGCTCTCCAGCGCCCCAGGCAAAGCAAGGTCTTTCTCAGCACCTGTGACCAGAGATGTTTTCACTGAAGAGGCCACAGACTGAATTTAGGGCCTCCTGCATGCAAAGCGTACTTTTTAACATCGAATTACAAACGCTAAGAGACTTAGGACCAAATGACACATTATGAGCAGGACAATCTGTGGCCGTTAATGGCATTTTAGATGAGAATTTAGCAATTTAAAAAAACTGCGGGGGGGGGGGACTTCAGTCCTGTTCCCCCTATTCCTTTTCAAGTGCCAAAAAAAGTGTGTGTGGGGGGGTGCTTTGGCACTTGAAAAGTGGTGGGGGGGGGGGGAATGACAACAAGATTGCATGGTACTGCTGCTGCATATGACCAGTCAGGAATGGGCCCTTGCAGCAATATTTAAGCTGCTAAATTCTCATATAAAATGGTGTCAGCAGCCACAAGCTGTCCTGTGCCTGCTCGTAACACATGCTTTGGTCCTAAGAGAGCAAGTTTGGTGTAGTGGTTAGGAGCGTGGACTCTAATCTGGGAGAACTGGGTTTGATTCCCCACTCCTCCACATGCAGCTGTTGGTGTGACCTTGGGTCAGTCACAAGTCCTTTCAGAGCTGTTCTCTCAAGGGCAGTCCTCGAAAGAGCTCTCTCAGCCCCACCTACCTCACAGGGTGTCTGTTGTGGGGAGGAGAAGAGAAAGGAGATTGTAAGCCGCTCTGAGACTCCTTCAGGTAATGAAGGGTAGGGTATAAATTCAATCTCTTCTCTTCTTTTTCAGTGGAAACATCTCTGGTCACAGGGGCTGAGAAAGACCTTCCTCTCCCCAAGGCGCTGGAGAGCTACTGCCCATCAGAACAGAAAATACTGTTCTGTGCCCACCTGTAATATGTAGTTTGGCTCTTATAGTGAAATTCTAAGTACAGTTGAACCCATTGACTTAGAAGGGTTTCGCTGTGCTGAAGAAGGCATACAAAATCACCTTATACTGATCAGATCCTTGGTCCATCTAGTACAATACTGCCTACTCCAACAGTCAGCAGCCCTCCGGGGCCTCAGGCAGAGGAAAACCTTCCCCACCCTCAGCCAAATGAGATTTTTTTAAGTGGAAATTGTGCAGATCAGGCATTCCAGCTGTGAGCCACTGTCCCTCTCTTGTGCCCAGAGTCAGCTGCTTTAGAGCTGCGTATGCGGAAAGATTCTTTAACATTACCCCCCTTCCCTCAATGAATCTCTCACTGACTGAGCCATCTATCCAACCAAGCAGGCGAGTCCTTTGTTTGCCGTTTCACTATTTGGGTCCACCCCTCACTTGATTTTTTTTTTCTTGCAAATGTTTCATGCGGCTGTTGTTCCCCAGCTAGGTTTAAAAAGCCTCTCTTGTCGCTAGAGGGGTTTGTTTGGAAGGCTTTGGGGCAGAAGTGGATTTTCCAGCCTGGCTAGTGCCGAGGGACCTGCAGTTCCCCATATGAGGCGGCGCAGGCCCGCAGGACAAATCTGCAGACATCTGTGCAAAGCGAGTCACAGTCAGCTTGTGACGACCCCACAAGGCTTTCAAGGCAAGAGGCAAACAGAGGTGGTTTGCCATGGCTTGTCTCTACCTAGCAACCTTGGACTGTCTTCGTGGTCTCTCATCCAAGCAGGGCTATTTTGGGACAGGAACGGAGTTCCGGCGGGCTCCTGAGTTGGCCACACCTACAACCAAAACCTCTGGCATGCGTGGCTACAGAGCACACTGCCCTCCCCACGTTACACACAAGAGGGGAAGGTGGCATGTTAAAATGCCCTCTTTCCCTCTGGGGAGCCCCTTGGGATTTCCTTGTCAATTTCACTCCCTGTCAGTCAGCTGAGAGTGAAATTGACAAGGAAAAGCCTCTTTCTGACCAATTTCCCACAAGGCGCTGTCCCAGCCTCATTCTTCCATTTCCCCCGATTGTGTGCTTCAATTTCTCACTATTTGCCGCGGGGCGCATTTTGACCCGCAGCTTCACACGATTTCCCCCGCGGCTTCAGTGATCCTATTTTTTTAGGACCATTGAAGCCACGGGGAAAATCGGGCGGAGCCGTGGGTAAAAACGTGCCCCACTGCAAATAGTGGGAAATTCAAGCACGCAGTCAGGGAAAAGGGAAGAACTATGCCGGGGCAGCGCCTTGTGGGAAATCGGTCTCTGCCTTTCCTTCTCTAGCTGACATGTTGCAGCTGGAAAAGGGCAGGCAGGGAACCTAGGCACCTTGAAAATGCCTTTCTTTCCCTCCCCGAGGGAAATTTCAGAGGGATCTTTCAGATTCCAGGTACTTCAGCAATGCCTTTCCCCAGCTGTCTGGTTCAGGGGGGAAGGAGTAGACTAGAAAGGTGATGCTGAAGTGGGGCAGAGAAGCTCGGGAGGAGGGAGAGGCAAGCTTCCATGCCTGCCCTGTGCTTTCCCAGCCCCACCTAATATGCTAATGAGCTGTGCTGTCAGGGGTGTGGCCTAATATGCTAATTAGTTTCTATTGTTGGGTGTGGCCTATTATGCTAATGAGTGCCTGCTGGGCTTTTTCTACCAAAAAAAAGCCTTGCATCCAAATACTAATCAGGGCCGACTCTGCGTACTGTCTCAGATCGGACTAGATTGGGATAGCCTGGGACATCCAGGTCGGGGCACTCTGCCTGCATATCCAGACCTTACACAGGTAGAGCAGGTGTACACAGGTGTACACAGGTACACAAGAGAGCAACTCTCAGAACCCAGTTTCCGAATGCTCCCAAAGTAAACTCACAAAGACCGAGTTGATTTCAAACTGAGTTGAGGAGCAGAACAAAGTTTGAGTCCAGGGGCACCTTTAAGACCAACAACATTTTATTCAAGGCATAAGCTTTTGTGTGCATGCACACTTCTTCAGATACCATGAAAGCTTAAACCTTGCATTAAACTTTGTTGGTCTTAAAGGTGCTCCTGGACTCCAACTTTGTTCTGCTGCTTCAGAACAACATGGCTACCCATCTGGACCTGATCTGAGGAGCCTTTGCCCATCCTGTGTCTGAACTGGTCTAGAGTGGGAGTAGTTTTTACAACAGAATGAGCTATTTGTCTAAAGACATTTGGGTCAAGACCCCTGAGGGCATGAATTAGGGGGAGAAACTGATCTCATGTCAAATCTGCTTGTAGATTGCCTTCCCAAGGAGGAGGCAGTCGTGTGGCTCCTGGCTGGTGTAACTTGTGAATCGGTCCTGGGGAAAGCGGAATTTCAGGTCATCCTTTGAAGCCTCTTCCAGTAAGGCCGATGTCTTGTGAAGATGAATTTGGGGGTGGGAGGGGGGAGAGGAGGCATGAAAAGCAGAAAGATTGCCAGAAATTGGCTTTTAAATCTGGCTTCCCCCGAGAAAGATGGTCATGCTTGGAGGTTTGTGGTATTACTTGATAAGCAGTGATTAAAACAGTAATCCTGAATTGTAATCAAAAGCAGTCGAGGCTCTGAAATTACTTTCGGCTAAGCTTCCCCTCCGCACCACCCTCTTCTGAGCACCAGCCCTGCACAGTGAAAGATAATGGACAGGCTGTTCCAATTGCATTTGGAAATATTTGATCCATTAATTTACGCTTTGGAAAGGCTTGTGTTCTTGTCTTTCAGTCCTCATTTTTTTAAAAAAAGACCTATTAGGGGACACAAGGCATTCCTTCTCACAGTTCCAATGTCAACGTGAGCAGTCAGACATTTTCCATATGTCATGACACTTTAATGTTGCTATCCGTATTTAACTCCAAGGTGGCCAAGGACAAGGGAAGTGGGGGGGACATTCTGGGGGGCTAGGTCACCCTAGGGCAAGGGATAGATCAAGATGGGTAGCCATGTTAGTCTGTCTGTAGCAGTAGAAAAGAGCAAGAGTCCCGTAGCACCTTAAAGACTAAGAAAATTTGTGGAAGGATAGGAGCTTGCGTGAGTCACTGCTCACTTCCTCAGGTAGAGCTAGAATGTGAATCCACCTGTACTTCTGTTTTGGAGAGTGGAGTGAGTTCAGATGCCAAATGACTTTAATGCCCTACTGCACTCTTGCTGTTTTCTAGGGAAGGGGTCCTCCACATTTTTAAGCCTGTGGGCACCTTTGAAATTCTGACACAGGGCAATGGGCACAATCACAGAATGGCCGTTGAGGAGATGGAGGCGTAATTAAAAAAAAATACACTGGGAAAGAGGAGAGAGATGGAATTTTTTAAAATTGTCTTTCCTGGTTTTGTAACCAGAGTCATAAACAGCAAACCCTCATCCCACAATAAACCTCGTTCCACAGGAAAACATGGAAGAATTTAAAGGCTGCTACTGCAAAAATTGTCATGTGATTTGACAACAACTGCTAGGAATTTTGCCACACCCAGGGAGGTTTATTTGTCTTCGTCTCGAAGTAACCAGGATGATTTTGCTTCTGGAGAGGGGAAGTCTTGATTGAATAAAGGGGAAATCGGTTCATCTTTTAGAGCTGAAAATTTGGGACAATCAAACAAAATATGATTTACGGCGTCAATTGTACTGCTGCCACAATTACAGAGTCGATCTGTGTATGAAATCCCATTAAATTTTCCTGACATAACAGAGGTCCATCAGTGGCTATTAGCCACAAGGTCTAGATAGGAACTCTCAGTCTGGGGCAAGTGATGCTCTGTATTCTTGGTGCTTGTGGGGGAAGCAACAGTGGGAGGGCTTCTAGTTTCCTGGCCCCACTGGTGGACCTTCTCATGACACCTGCTATTTTTGGCCACTGTATGAAGGAGTGTTGGACTGGATGGGCCATTGGCCTCATCCAATATTGGCTTCTCTTATGTTCTGAAGGTAGGGCATTCAGGTATGCTAGCATGAAGGCCCTTCTATACTTTGGTAGAATTATCTTAGGTAAGTAGTTTGGTATTGTTGTTGGAGGCTGAAGGCCCACTGAAAAGGTTGATTACACTCTGCGGGCCCTAATCGAGGTGCTCTCATAGTCAAAGTCTCTCAAACATCTTCTAGTGAGCTGTTTCTTGTCTACTTGTGACTTCTACCATATCATGGGTGATATCCAGACATAATAGCTTATGGTCCAGTAATCTGTCCCAATCACTTGTGTGGTGGTCCAGCTTAACTAGTCCAAGGCAGCTTAGATCTGGGTTCGATTTTATAGTCCTAATATTTCAAATATAGAGAGAACAAATAAAGCCAGCACTGGGGTGGCATCTACCACCAAAATAGCATTATGTTAATCTGCACAGCCAAACAGATCTCCAGTCACCAGTCTGCAGCCATGCTGGGCAAGAGCCCAACCCAGTTTCTAGAAACATTTGGCACACACCAGAAAAGGAGTCAGCAAGCATCATGATGCCTATGGGTACCAGGTTGGAGACCCCTGCCTTAGGGGCTTGGGGAGGTTCTGTTGGCATGTGGTTAGAAATTCAGAGCTGCTTGCTACCAGTGTTCCCTCTAAGCTGCATTAGTGTGAGCTAGCTCCCATTTTTTAAGCCTCCAGCTCACACATTTTTGTCTTAGCTCAGGAAAGGATGGCTCCAGGGCAAACTAATTTATGCAGTGGCCAAATCACTCACTCACAGCATTAATGCCAGTAGCTCAGAAAGTAGAATTTTTGCTTATAAGACTCCACAGCTTAGAGGGAGCCTTGCACTACCCCCCCATCTTGCTGTTCTTCTCCCAAAATTCCATGTTTCATACCCAAAGGAGGAATAAGGAAATTGGGTCCTCCTTGGTCCATGCTTTCTTTAAACGAAGAAGAAGAAGAAGAAGAAGAGATTGGATTTATACCCCACCCTTCACTCGGAGTCTCAGAGCAGCTTACAATCTGCCTTCCCTTAGTCTCCCCACAACAGGCAGCCTGCGAGGTAGGTGGGGCTGAGAGAGCTCTCTCGAGAAGTGCTCTTGAAAGAACAGCTCTGACAGAACTGTGGCTTGCCCCAGGTCACTCCAGCAGCTGCAAGTGGAGGAGTGGGGAATCAAACCCAGTTCTCCCAGATTAGAGTCTGGGCACTTAACCACTACACCAAACTGGCTCTTATTTGATGGCGAGGACATATCCAGGTGACAATACAATCTGTTCATGGGAACGTCAAGACACGAGAGAGCTTTTCGTATGATGCTCGGATGGTGTGCGGTGAATACCGGTGAGGTTCTTGGTTGGGAGAGAGGAAGCTGGTGACTTTGAAGGGCTGCTTATTTGTTCTTCACGGCACTGGTCTTGTACCACCTCTCCCTACTACAGAAAGCTTCCTCAGCTCGTTTCATGCGTGTCAATCTTCTTCTGAAGGTAGAGGAGCAGAACCTGTAATGAACAGTGATCTTCTGAGCCCCTAATTCCAGAATTAACTGGGGCCGTTCTCTTCCAAGCCTTCTAGTATCGCTTAGAGCCATGTCACAGCTGGCTGGGGAAAGCTTTCCCAAACTGTACTGCTTTTTTTAAAAAAATCATTCAAAGAAGTGGCCTAATCTAAAATTGATTTCTTAAGTCCAGCTTTATGGTTTGAGGCAAAGATGCTTCCAGATCCCTGGGTACGCATAGAACACTTCCTAGAAGGTCTGCAGTTGTTTCGCTTTCTCCCAGAAGTCACAATGCATGGACGGAACACACAGCCGTACAAAAAAATAGTTACATTTCTGCAAAGACCTGTCTTTCGCAGCTGTTATCTCATAGCCTAGCATAAATGTATATAATCTTCTCATTCAAAGCACTTGCCCATTTGCTATAGCACATGATGTTCAGCTGTAGCTCAAATGACAAAGTTGTTGTTTTTTTAATTCAGTAAGTCCCTCAATATGATTTCTCCCACCCCCCAGCAGATGTACAATCCTTGTTCAAATACCTGTTACTTTTCGGGAGGTTTCAAGAAGAAGGATTATGGGCTTTGCCACACAAGATCTTTGTTAAAGCTCAGTTTCTTAACTGCATGATTTTTGCAAGGGGGAGGGGTTGTGGCTCAGTGGTAGAGCATCTTCCTGGCATGCGGAAGATCCCGGGTCCAAACCTGGACATCTCCAGTTAAGGAATCTGGCAGGAGGTGATGCGAAAGACCTCTTTACCAGAGACCCTAGAGAGGCGCGGCCAGTCTGAGTAGACAATACTAACTTTAATGGACCCAGGGTCTGATTTGGTGCAAGGCAGCTTAATATGTTCCCTCTCCCTTATACACAGTATTGTTTGCTGGTTGCTCCTCTCCCCGTTTTTCTGCAAGACTGAAACAAAAATCCAGACCAGGAGAGAAACCACTGGCGAATGGTACTGCCTCGAAGGAATATGGGGGGTGGCGGCAAGGAGAGAAGCAGTTAAGAAGCTGCAGTGTTGTAAAAAGCCCAGTTAGACTTTATCATTTAGTTGTTCAAAGTGCTTCAAAATACATTCTCTCCTTCCAGTCTTTACAACAGCCTTGCAAAGCAGGCCAACATTATTATCCCCATTTTGCAGATCAGGGGGTGGGGAGGGTGAAAAGATAGTAGCTTACCTAGGGAGTTTACATGGATGCTTAGGTGCATACTGAAAAAAATGATTTCCTTTGGTAGATCTCCAATTATTGTTTCCCCCAGGATTGTGTCATTTTCACACCGTACACCATTTGCATGCTGTTGACACCAAAACAAGCGTGAGAACAGTTAGATTCGAATCCAGTAGCACCAATATTTTCAGGGTATAAGCTTTTAAAGAATCCCTTTGGGAGCTTCGACTCTCGAAAGCTTATACCATCAAAATCTTGTTGATCTCTACGGTGCATCAGGACTTGATTCTAGCTCTTCTACTGCAGACCAACAGGGCTATCTTTCTGAAAAGCTGTCCCCAAATCTGATAACCCCCTCAGGTGAGAAGATCTGAACACAGAACATCCCAGATCGCAGCTGATTCTCTTTTCCACTGTGTTAGGTAAAGGTAAAGGTTTCCCTTGCTCAAAAGCCAGTCGAATAGGACTCTAGGGACGCGGTGCTCATCTCTGTTTCCAACTCAAAAAGCCAGCGCTGTCCAAAGACGTTTCTGTGGTTGTGTGGCCAACATGACCAGAACGCCAAGGTTCATGGAATGCTGTTACTTTCCCACCGAAGCGGTACCTATTTATCTATTTGCAGTTTCTTGCTTTCGAACTGCTAGGTTGGCAGGAGCTGGGGCCAGAGACGGGAGCTCACTCTGTCATGCAACGCTCGGGTCTCAAACTGCTGAACTAACGACCTTCCGGCCTGCAGTTCAGCGTCTTAACCACTTGAGCCACTGCAGCCCCACATCCACTATGTTACCCAAGCTCAAACATTACATTTTCAGTTTGGGAGTTAAGAAAATGGAAATCTTTCATTGCAGTTCTGCAGGATCACATTTCCCTGTACATCCATGTTTGGCAACTCTGTTCTTTTGACTGCAACCTTCTTGCCATTGGCATGGTCAGTGTCTGCCCATTCACGATAATCTTCTGTGGCTGTTTCAGCTCTGTGGAATGGTTTGTCTGAATAGGTCAGGAAGACATCCCTTCCGGTGTTCTTTTGCAAGCTTCACAAGCTTTTCAGGAGGGCTTTTCTAATAATGGCCCTCTCTTTTTTGAGTGATGATGGTTGTTTTTCATTGATTCTCAGTCTGTGATTCCTGCTTTCATTGATTCTGTTTAATTATGACTGCAAACTGCCTGTCGTCCATCATAGGAGAAGGGCACGTTTCAAATGATGCAAATAAATATGTAAACAAATGACTGAGGATACTGGGCAAGAATCCCAGTGGCCCGCTGTCAGTTTCCATTGCTTCATGGCCACAGTCTCATGCATTTCCACAACAGCCTTTGGTCGCTTCCAACTCACTTGTGCAAGCTGGTCATCAGTGCCCGGAGACAAAGCCCTGACCTGGATAGCCCAGGCAAGCCTGATCCTGTCAGATTTCGGACACAAAGCAGAGTCAACTCTGCTAAGTACTTGGATGGGAGACCTCCTTGGAATACCAGAGGCAGTAGGTGGGGGCAGGCTTTATTCAGCCACCTCTCTGACTATCCTCCAGTCCCCCAAGTAGGGGTTAATCACTAGAGGTTGCCATGACTTCCAGGTGCACACACAGTCATAGAACCATAGAATCATAGAGTTGGAAGGGACCTCCAGGGTCATCCAGGTCCAACCCCCTGTACAATGCTGGAAATTCTCAAATATCTCACCCTCCACACCCGCAGAGACCCCTGTTCCATGCCCAGAAGATGACAAAAAACCTTCAGGATCCCTACCCAAACTGGCCTGGAGAAAAATTGCTTCCTGACCCCAAAGTGGCAATCAGCATTTCCCTGGGCATGTAAGAAAGGGCCACAAGAACTAAGCATTGAGGCAACCCTTCCAGCCTTTCCTCTCATGATCTGTCACATGTGTGCGCGCACACGCATGCATGCACGCACACACACACACGCATGCACACACATGAAATACAAAACAAAGAAAAGGACACCAGGAGATGATGACTTCTCAAGGCCACGCTACTACCTAGTTCCTCTAATCAGTCGGTGGTACAAAGGCTCCACTGGAAAAAGTCTAGTAGGTGAAAGTCTCCAGAGCTTCTCGAAGCCACAAGAATGGCCCCATTCACATCAGCACAGGGTGCAATTATACACGACTGAGAAATGGGCCCAGGTAGAATGATCTTATCAGACCTCAGAAGCTAAGCAGAGTCAGTCCTGATTAGTGCTTGGATGGGAGACCTGCAAGGAAGTCCAAGGTTGCTACACAGAGGCAGGCAATGGCAAAATCACCTCTGAACAACTCGTGCCTTGAAAGCCCTACAGGGTAGCCATAAGAGCTGTGGCTTGACAGCACTTTCCACCACCACCAAAGAATGTGCCTGAGGCTTCCTGGGTGACCTTGGGCCAGTCACAGTTCTCTCAGAGCTCTCTCAGCCCCACCTGCCTCCCAAAGTAAGTGTTGTGAGGAGAGGTTGGGGAGGTGATTGTAAGCCACTCTGCGACTCCTTCGGGTAGAGAAAAGCGAGATATACAAACCAACTTTTCTTTATGCAATGTTGAACTTTTCAATCCACCATGCATGAGGACGCTCACAGGAAAGCAGACTCTAAATACAACTTCGGCTCCCGATGCGTATTGTTGCCATGGATTTGAAGCACACCAGAGACACTCTTTAGCTGAAGTACACCGGCTTAAATACACATTAAGTGTTTAATGATTTGGGCTCCCTGACAGTTCCTACCGCTGCCCCCGGGGTCCTTTCTCTCCGTTCTTTGCATGGTATTGAGTCGCAGTGTTTCAATCCCCTCCTAACTCTGTGTAGCTCTTTGCAGATCTTCTCTGGGTCTGGAGTGAAAAGGGGTAAAAGATAAACATCTCCTGTCTCAAAACAAGAAATCCATACTGATGGACGCCAAACGGATCACCTGGCTAATCTCAACTTGTCGTACTTTAGCGCCGGCTTTTCACAAATAACTATCGATCTCCTGCCTAGCCAAGTCACAAATCCTCATCCAATTCTCGGAGGGAAGGCGCAGTGGGGAGGAAGGAAGAGAAGACATGTTCCTCCTCTATTACAATCTCTTTCAAAAATCTCTCTGCGATATTATCCCCTTCAGTCTCTCTGCACTTATCTGCACTTCTGTAACTTTCTCTCCCATTACAGTCAAGTGCCTTCCCCCCACCTCTAGTTTTCCTCCTTCCATTAACCTTCAGATCTGAATTGAATTTGTAAACAAGAAGTTGCAGTGCAGCAAACTAAGAAGACCATCAGGTGGAGGGCATGAGAAGCCAAATCCCTTTCCATTGGATCAGGCACATTTGTAGCTGACAGTCCACTTCCTTCCTCCTTCCAACCACCATCCATGAGACCACCAGGTGACCCTCACCAAATTGTGGGTCCAGCTACATCCTACCTTCTTCCAGTTTTTAGTTGACTTTGGTGAGACTTTCAGTGAGAAGGGAAGAACACACACAAACACAGAGTAAGATTGTTGGTCCACTTAGCTCAGTATTGCCCATTTGGGCTAGAAGCATGTCTCCATGACTTTGAGCAGAGAAAGCTCTTGCCCAGTACATGCTATCTGAGAACCTTTGACTAAAGATGCCAGGGGCTAGACCTGGAACTTTCTCCACGCAAAGCAGATGCTGTACCACTAAGCCATAATTCCCAACCTAATCAAAGAATCAAGAACATAAGAACATAAGAGAACATAAGAACATAAGAGAAGCCAATGTTGGATCAGGCCAATGGCCCATCCAGTCCAACACTCTGTCACACAGTGGCCAAAAATACCAGGTGCCATCAGGAGGTCCACCAGTGGGGCCAGGACACCAGAAGCCCTCCCACTGTTCCCTCCCCCCAAGCACCAAGAATACAGAGCATCACTTGCCCCAGACTGAGAGTTCCTATCTGTACCTTGTGGCTAATAGCCACTGATGGACCTCTGCGTCCCCGCTGCCGCTGACTCCCCCCCCCCTGCCTGGCCATTCCTCCTTCCGTCCCTCCCTCCCTCCATCCAGGGGCCAGCTGGGCATTTGCTTAGCTCGCCCCAGGACAGACTGAGGGAGGGAGGGACAGACGGAGGCAGTCAGGCCGGCGGAGGGGGGGGAAGAGAGGGAGATGGCAGCGGTGGCGCAGTGGCCCTAGGAAGGGCCCAGGGATTCGCGGTGGCGGGCGTTCTGTTTTCCCGGGGGGGGGGCTCTGTCCTCCCCGGGAAATTTTGGGGGTGGCTCAAGCCCTCGAGCCCCCCCATAGTTGACGCCTATGCAAGTCAAGGCTTATATTAGAAACCAAGTGACCCAAACCTGACAGCTCCAATCTTCTCCTCTTTAAGTCTCACTGCTCAGGTGCAACAGGATGAGACCAAATTTCAAAAGTTGTCTGGTTCACTTGGAATATCCCACATAGACTTTGATGTAGCCAGTTTGGTGTAGTTTGGTGTAGTGGTTAGGAGCAGGGACTGTTATCTGGGAGAATCGAGTTTCATTCCCCACGCCTCCACATGCAGCTGCTGGGGGATCTTGGGCAAGCCACATTTCTCTCAGAGCTGTTCTCCTAAGGGCAGTTCTCAAAAGAGCTCTCTCAGCCCCACCTACCTCACAGGGTATGTGTTGTGAGGAGGGGAAGGGAAAGGGATTGTAAGCTGCTCTGAGACTGGGTGAAGGACAGGATATAAATCCAACTCTTCTTCTTTCTCTTCTTCCTCTTCCTCCTCTTCGTCCTCCTCCAAAGCAAAATCGTCTGAGTCTCTCTCTGTGTCCTGGCTTCTCTTTCCGAGCCCTGTTTTGCATCCATTGCATATACATGGGTGAAAAACGACATCGCAACTGTGCAAAGGAAACAAAAGAATTATCAGCGAGAGCGAAGGCGAGGAGGCAAACCGAAATGACGAGACGGAGAATTGGCATGGAGAGCGCCTGAGGCCTCCGATGTGACAGCCAAAGTTTTCAATTCTCACATTTCCCCCATCCTGTGGCGCATCAGCACGCCCCAGCAGCCAGAGTGGGAACCGCTCCGATAGAGGCATCCAGATTGTTTAATTCATAAGAAACTCTCTGCGGAGCCCCAAACTTAATTTCCGTGTGGTCCCCCTCGGCAAAGCCTGGTCGCAACTCCTGAAGTGCTCCGTAGTGACAGAGCAACACAGCCAGCCTTCCCAAGCCGACTGCCCCAAGAGCACATAATTTTATAATCAGACTTGCTATCAAAGGCAATTAAATATAAGTGCTTCCACTCGAGTTCACTACAGAAAGGAGAGTGACTATTTCCTTTTCTTTCTTTCTTTTTTTTAAGCAGAGCTGGAAATTGAAAGGTTTCTTAGGGCCAAAGTACACATGATGGGCAGATTCTGTAATCTCCTCCCCCCAATGGTTTCTTAAAAATAGAAAGTAATTGGGGGGAGGCTGGAAAGAGGAGCAGGGGAGGCTGCTTGCTTCCCCGCAGTTTCTGCATTTCGACTCAGCTCTGCTGTCAACTTAACACAAACTGAGAAAAGAGCAGGAGTCCAGGAGCACCTTAAAGACTCACAAAAATTGCAGCAGGGAATGAGCTTTCGTGAGTCAGTGCTCACTTCTTCAGAGAGATCAAGATGGGTAGCCGTGTCATTCTGTCTGTAGCAGTAGAAAAGAGCAAGGGTCCAGTAGCACCTTAAGGACTAACAAAATATGTGGCAGGGTAGGAGCTTTCGTGAGTCAGTGTGCTCACTTCTTCGGATACAGCTAGAATGTGAGTTCCTCTGTCCTTCTGACTTGGAGAGTGATTTCAGATGCCAAATGGCAATAGCTGGTAAATGACAATAGCAGGCATGATTGGATTAGGTGTGATATGCAGAGGGGTAGTGGATGTAGGGAAATCAGCGTTGGTGATGAGACAGGAAACCGAGGTCTTGGTTTGGTCCAGGAGAATGCATTGTCTTAGTGTGTAGCATTTAGTGTTAGATCAAGATGGGTAGCCATGCTAATCTATCTGTACCAATAGAAAAGAACAAGAGCCCAGTGGCACCTTGAAGACTAACAGAATTTCTGGCAGGGGATGAGCTTTCATGAGTCACTGCTCCCTTCTTCAGATACATATAAAGGATGTTAATTCTTGTGCTTTGTTTCAGTTCTGAGGAAGTATCTAAAGAAGTGAGCAGTGACTCATGAAAGCTCATCCCCTGCCACAATTTTTGTTAGTCTTTAAGGTGTTGCCTCCTGGCTCGGGGATTCAGAGGCTTAGTGCCTCTGAACGTGGAGGTTCCCCTCAGTCACCATGGCTAGTAGCCATTCTCCTCCAGGAATCTAGCCAACCCCCTTTTAAAGCTGCTTATTCCTGCGGCCATCGCTACATTCACTGGCAGCCAATTCTACATTTTGATCACTCGCTGTGTAAAGTAGTATTTCCTTTTGTCTGTTGTGGACCTACTGCCCATCAGTTTCATTGGATGCCCTCGAGTTCTAGTCCATGCAGAGAGGGAGGAGAAGTTCTCTTTGTCAACGCTCTGCACTCCATGCAAAGCAGAGGCAGCTTGGCGTAGTGGTTAAGACTGGCGGACTCTAATCTGGAGAACCGGTTTTGATTCCCCCCTCCTCCTCCATAGGAAGCCAGCTGGGTGACCTTGAGTCAGTCACAGTTCTCTCAAAGCTCTCTCAGCCCCACCTACCTCACAGGATGTCTGTTCTGGGGAGCAGAAGGGAAGGTGATTGTAATCCGCTTCAACGCCTTCAGGTAGTGAAGAACAGGGTATAAAAACCAGCTCTCCTCCTCCTCCTTTCCCACTGAGCCACAGCCCCTCCCCAGAGTCAGTCCTGCCTGCTCTCACTGGTCTCAGGTGCAGGTTTTTTCTATCACCTGATCCTTCTTAGTGGTGATGCAGAGGACTGGACCTGGTGCCTTCTGCATACAAAGTAGCCGCTCTACCACTCTGCCATAGCCCCTGATTTCCACGTAGCTCTCATCCGAGCCAAACCAAGCCTGCCCCCATTGCCTGTCAATTCCATCAGCCTGAAGCACGGCGGCTGGGAAGTCAGGACCTGAAAATGCGCTTCCTGCGCCATACAGAGAGAATGAAACTCCATTATATGTTTATGAACTGTATCAATAAAAGGTTTGCAATTATCCTTGAGGTTTTATTGCCCTAATTATTGATTTCCTCCCAGCAAAGCTGATAATTAAGCTGCCAAGATGCCAGCTCCACTCCTAATGAACAAGAACAAGAGCAAAATGAAAAGGTTATACCTGAACGAACCGCTTTCTGCTGCCAGGGAAGTACAAAGAGAATCAGGGTGGCAAGTTCTACCTGGGAGACACTGGAAACAATAACGCTCAAAGCGACTGCAGCTCCAGGCAAAGCTGCTCATGAAAAATACAAGAAGAGCCTTCGTAGAATACATATTCTAGAAAGCAACAAATGTGTACATGTGCATTCTGAGGCAATGGACAGTAATTTAAATCATAGAATAGAACCATAGAATCATAGAGTTGGAAGGGACCTCCAGGGTCATCTAGTCCGACCCTCTACACAATGCAGGAATTTCACAACTACCTCCCCCCCCCCCACACGCACCCCCAGTGATCCTGTTCCATGCCCAAAAGATGACAAAAAAAACCCTCCAGGATCTCTGGCCAAACTGGCATGAAGGAAAATTGCTTCCTGACCCCAAAGTGGCAATCAGCATTTCCCTGGGCATGTAAGAAAGGGCCAGGAGAACTAAACACTGAGGTAGCCCTTTCTGCCCTCCCTTCTCATAATCTGTCTAAGTTCACAGAATCAGCATTGCTGTCAGATGGCCTTCTAGCCTCCATTTAAAAACACCCAAAGAAGGAGAGCCCACCACCTCCCGAGGAAGCCTGCCCCACTGAGGAACCGCCCTAATTGTCAGGAAGTTCTTCCTAACGTTTATCCAAAAACTCTTCTGATTTAACTTCAACCCACTGGTTCTGGTCCGACCTTCTGGGGCAACAGAAAGCAACTCTGCACCATCCTCTAGATGACAGCCCTTCAAGTATTTGAAGATGGTTACTGTATCACCTCTCAGTCCTCTCCTCTCCAGGCTAAATAAGTAATAGATCTGCATGAAATCATTGTCTAAGTCTAAGCCCCTGGAATTTTATAAGTGGAATGAAGACCCACCAGAGGTGCAGCATGTCAGAAAGAAGCTCACCGGATGTTCCAGGGCTGGCTCATGAATTCTAACCAACAGAGGCACTACTTGAAGCAGGGGTGTCAAACTCATTTGTTATGAGGGCCAGATCTGGCATAAATGAGTCATAAAATTTAATGCCAGTGGAGTGGAGATATAAACTTTATAAAGGACACAAACACAAAGATTTTTTTTTACTTCAGATAAAAACATGCTTAAAACACTAGCCCTCTTGCAATATTCCGTTTCTTTAACACTGTCTGATAACTGACACCTCTTGCTCTGAATTATTAGATCAAAATGTCTGTGCTGTTGCAATCTTGAGTATGCTGTTCAGGTGTGTAACTGTAAGCCGCAAACCTACTTTTGATTTATTGACATTCACTACAGAAATCTCATGCTCAGAGTTCTGAGTCTAGGACCCAGGGGAAAACATGAAAGGGCTGAGCAACTGAGAGAGTCTGGCGAAGCAAGCTATGATGCTGCAGCAGCAACGGAACTGGAAGCAGGAGATGGCCAGTTCCAGTGCGGGCCTGACAGAAGCCATCTGGGGGCCTGATCTGGCCCCCAGGCCGCATGTTTGACACACTTGACTTAAAGTGTCAGAATGAGAAGTGGAGAGGAGAAGGTTCTAAGTCACCTAATTCTCCTCCTCATCTGACGCCATTAGAGAAGAGACACGGAGCAGATCCTCCTCACCCGCCTCTCAACCTTCTCTAGATAGCCACATGTGGCTGCCAGAATCCTATGCACTTTCACGAGGCGTCCCAGATTTTCTCAACCAGCTTCATTTTTGTGGCTGCCCTTCCGCCACACTCTCCACCCGTTGCTCCTTCCAGGATGAGACCAGCATGTGAAGCTGCCTTAGCTCTTCTCTCTGGCTACCTACCTCTGCTTGGCATGCAGAAGGTCCCAGATTCAATCAGTGGCAGCTCCAGTTACAAAGCCCAGGAAGTAGGTGATGGGAAAGACCTCTGCTTGAGATCCTGGAGAGTTGCTGCCAGTCAGACTAAACAACACTGACCAACACTAACACTGAGCCAGTTTGGTGTAGTGGTTAACAGCATGGCCTCTATGGGGGGACATTTGGTTCCCCACTCCTCCACATGCAGCTGCTGGGTGACCTTGGGTCGGTCATAAGTTATTTCAGAGTTGTTCTCTCAAGGGCAGTTCTCTCAGATCTCTCTCAGTCCCTCCTTCCTCACAGGGTGTTGTTGTGGGGAGGGGAAGGGAAAGGAGATTGTAAGCCACTCTGAGACTCCTTTGGGGAGTGGAGGGCAGGGTATAAATCCAATCTCTTCTTCTTCTCCTCCTCCTCCTCCTCCTTCTGATCAAGGGCCTGATTCAGTATAAAACAGTTTCATCCGTCTTCATGAGTTCTTGCATACCTGCTCAGGCCCTTCATAGTGGCAGCCATTTTGCTCAAAAATGATTCAAAACAGTAGAAAATAAGAAGTGCAGATTTCCAGAGGGTTTTTTTAAAAAAAGAGAAATAGAATTTTATTCTTAGATGGATACAGACACCCCTGTCTAGCGCTGAGCTCTGGCGAGACAGGAAGTGTGAGTTTGCTGCGATACCCTCCGAGCTAATGATGCCAATCCCTTTCTCTTATTTCCTTCACACTCCCATTTACTCCTCTCAGCATCCTCTGCAAGAGCTAATGAGATTTCTGGGCTTCCTTCTAGGAAGAATTTCAGATGATTGCATCCCACACCAGGGCATCTGGAGGCTTCACATCGACTGCATCATGCACGTTGCCACTGCGACTTCCCGCTCAGATTCAGGCAGCCGGGCACAAAAAAACGTACCGTAGGAAGTTCAAAAAGCAGCGTGTGCATTTTAATAGCATCATCAGTGGCATTCGAGCTCGCTTGGCACGGCCTGATGCTCTGCTCATTTGAAAGCCAGGCTCTTCCAATGAGATGCACTCTCTGCCAGCCTACCGAGCAACCCCTTGGGGAGACCTGCGGTGTAATTTCCGACCCAGTCTATGCCATTGCTATTTGGAAGACCGTATCATCTGAACATTTATGATGGGGAGTTTAATTGGAGGTGGGTGATTGCATTGTTCCCTCACCAGTTTGAAAGAAAAAAGACTTGAAAGGGAAAGAAAACTACTCCAGTAAGAAGGGCTGCAAAGCCTATTAATGCTTTTTTAAAAAGTGGCTAAGTTCTGTGAGCCATGATCTGGATAGCCCTGATTAGCCTGATCTTGTTATGTCTTAGAAGCTAAGCAGTACTTGGATGGGAGACCACCAAGGAAGTCCAGGGTTGTGACGCAGAGGCATGCAATGAAAACCACCTCTGTGTGTCTTTTTACTTGAAAACCCCACGGGGTCGCCATAAGTCAGCTGTGATGTGATGGCAAAAAAACAAGTGATGTGAAGTGGAACAAAAGTCCCATGGCACCTTAAAGACTAACATCTATTTCCATAGGAAATATGGAAAAATCACAGGTCACCGCTCACTCTGTCAGACAGATGTGTGATGGAAAACCTTACTGGGAAATTAGATGGGGCAGGTTGGGGTGCAGGAGTCAAGGCTTGAGGTGACTTACACTAAGCTCATAGTGTAATCCATACTGAGTCTTTACCAATGCCAGTTTGGTGTAGTGGTTAAGTGCACGAACTCTAATCTGGGAGAACCTTGCTTCTGGGTTTGATTCTCCACTCCTCCACTTGCACCTGCTGGATGACCTTGGGCAAGCCATAGTTCTAGCACAGCTGCTCTCTCAAGGACAGTTCTGGAAAGAGCTCTCTCAGCCTCACCTACCTCACAGAGTGTCTGTTGTGGGGAGGGGAAGGGAAAGGAGTTTGTAAGCCACTCTGAGACTTCAAGTGAAGGGCGGGACATAAATCCAATATTTTCTCTTTTTCTTCTAAGCTGTGGAGTCTTGTGAGCAAAAATTCTAGTTTGTGAGCTACTGTCATTAAAGTTGTGAGCGAGCGATTTGGCTACTGCATAAATTAGTTTGCTCTAGAGCCATCCTTCCTGAGCTAAGACAGAAATGTGTGAGCCAGAGGCGAAAGAACTGTGAACTAGCTCACACTAACTCAGCTTAGAGGGAACACTGATCTTGACTCCTCCCCCCACAAATTATTTATTTTTACAATCTGCTGCATTACAATTTTCCATCACTTGTCTTTCTGATGCTCATGATACAGTAACTACATATGAGAATTGAGATGTTACTCTCCTGTAAATTGTGCTTGTGAGAATTTGGGGTATTCATATTGGTAAGTTTCTTTAAAAAATCCTTTAAAATAAGTTTCTTTGTATGAAGGTGGGAATGTACATAACTATTATCATCTGTTTTCAGGAGTGGCAGTATTTCATGTGTGGACCACATCCTATCCCCTCTTTGAAAAAGTTTTTGGGAAATGGATGTGTAAGGTGGAATGGCAGATGGAACGGCAGTGTCCTTTCTACAGTCTCCATGCTCGCACTTTGAAATTGTACTGCTATATTTTGAAAACCACATGAAAATGTTTTTCAGCATGGGCACTTTATTTCTTTAAATATATTGAATGAGGACAGAAATGATTACAGACTGGACAGAATGGATTTCTATCTACCAGTGTCTGATCAGATACGATGGGTACATCTTGATGCTGCTTTGATACTCTGAACTGAAGATACACCATCTATGTGTTTTGATATGTTTTAATGTCCACTTAAATGTGTTTTTAACTATTTTAAGGAATGTTATTATTGCCATAATGGCTTATTGTTAGCCGCCCTGAGCCCGCCGTACGGCGAGGAGGGCGGGATATAAATCTCAACAAATAAATAAATATATGTATTTGACTTTGGAATTGTTGCATAAATAGAGGCTGCAGTCACACATACTAAAGAATCCACTTTCAATGCACTTTCCAACTGGATTTGACTGTGTGAACTGGCAAAATCCAGTTGGAAAGTGCATTGAAAGTGGATTGAAAGTGGATTATTTATTGTGTGTGACCACAGCCAGAGTACACAGATATTAGTATCTTCAATAAATGTTGGATATTTATAATATATTTCTTCTAATTTGTTCCTGGTTTTTTTCTTGCATTTAGCCTCTTTCCGTGAATTTCTCTTTGACTATTTATCTCTGATGAAGTGGGCTGCGAAAGCTCATATGAAAATAAATGCTATTACCAGTCTTGAAGGTGCCACTGGGTTTTTGTTTCTTTTTGCTACAACAGGGTAACACAGATTCTCCATTGCAAGCATTGTGGTAAGCTAGGAGGCCAACCGTTTCTAAATTTAGGGCTGTTTGACGCTGCAAGAATCTGAAGTAGGGGAAAAAAATGACTGCTTTTAGAAGTCCTATAAAGCCTGCTTTTATTGAAAAGTGGCTGGATTAGACCCATGCACACAAAGGCCAGGTTCGCACAGCTTTTTCCCCTTGCTGAAAGAAGAGGACTTACAAAATATAAACGCACACCTGCCCAGCCTTCCCAAACACGGTCACAGACTCCCTCCGGTGCATGCGACTCGCACACAGGCTCCCACAGACAGCCGAGCGCATCAACTGATTTCCAGCTGTGAAGCTCAATGCAATGTGACAAATGGAACAGAAGAAGGGGAGAAGAATCTCCTTCACTGCACCGATATGTTTAGAGGCAGGAAAAGACAGGCAGCCACTGGTGCTGAACAAAAGGGGATGCAGTCGCACCTCACTCCGAACAGCAGCTCGCCATGTTCTTCCCTTTACGATCTGTAAGCCTGGTGCTGTCAGTCGGCTGCTTCCTGCTGCCATCTGTGATAATCAAGCCCAAACTCTGCAAGGAGATGATCGGCGTGAGCTAGTCCCTGCAAGCCATTTCCTCCTCGGCCACATGGGTATGCGCAACGATGCAGAAACGGTAGTGGGAACTAGACTGCACAGAGAGCGGTGGCTTCCGTGCTCCACTGCACTGCATCCAGGAAAAGGCCTACTGCTACAGGAGGTGGGGGGACCAGCAATACCAAGAGGTGGACAGAAGGCAGCTTAATACACGGGGCTGTCGCCATCTTTGGGACAGCTGCCCCGCAGCCCCAGCCACCTGCAGAGACATGGTACACCTCTAAGTCCAAAGAAGAAGAGGAGGAGGAGGAAGAGGAGGAGGAGATTGGATTTATACCCTGCCCTTCACTACTCAAAGGAGTCTCAGAGTGGCTTGCAATCTCCTTTCCCTTCCCCTCCTCACAACAG
Organism: Lepidodactylus listeri; assembly: GCA_029233225.1. NCBI lineage: Eukaryota > Metazoa > Chordata > Lepidosauria > Squamata > Gekkonidae > Lepidodactylus > Lepidodactylus listeri. The sequence continues at coordinate 13,559,152 of JARCFY010000013.1, forward strand.
GCACCCCGTGAGGTAGGTGGGGCTGAGAGAGCTCTCTCGAGGACTGCTCTTTCAAGGACAGCTCTGACAGAACTTGTGACTGACCCAAGGTCACACCAGCAGCTGCATGTGGAGGAGTGGGGAATCAAACCTGGTTCTCCCAGATTAGAGTCTACTCTCCTAACTACTACACCAAACTGGCTCTCCAATCAGATCTCCAGTGACAAGAAGAAGAAGAAGAGAAGGAGGAGGTGGTGGTGGTGGTGATTGGATTTATACCCCACCTTTCACTACCCAAAGGAGTCTCAAAGCAGCTTACAAACTCGTTTCCCTTCCCCTCCCCACAACAGACACCCTGTGGGGTAGGTGGGGCTGAGAGAGCTCTTTTGAGAACTGCTCTTGAGAGAAGAGCTCTGAGAGAACTTGTGACTGACCCATGTTCACACCAGCAGCTGCATGTGTCGGAGTGGGGAATCAAACCCAGTTCTCCCAGATTAGAGTCCGCTCTCCTAACCACTACACCCAACTGGCTCTTCAATCAGATCTCCAGTGACTGATGAAGAAGAGGAGGAGGAGGAGGAGGAGATTGCATTTATACCCCACCTTTCACTACCCGAAGGAATCTCAGAGCAGCTTACAATCACCTTCCCTTCCTCTCTCCACAACAGACACCCTGTGAGGTAGGTGGGGCTGAGAGAACTCTGACTGAGAACTGCTCTTGAGAGAGCAGCTCTGAGAAAACTTGTGACTGACCCAAGGTCACCACAGCAGCTGCATGTAGAGGAGTGGGGAATCAAACCCATTTCTCCCAGATTAGAGTCCGTGCTCCTAACCACTACACCAGACTGGCTCCTGATGAGCTTAGAAGGATGCAACCTTGCTTAGGATGGCCCTGGCAGTCTCATTCCAGGGTCAGATGACACATTCCAGAGGCAAAATGTAAAAACAGTCCAAGGTTCAGGTAACCTTGAAAACAAGCAAGTCATGCAAGGGGTGGGTCCATCCGCAAGGCTACAGACACACTGATCCTACCCTGGCTCTAGCATCCCTGCCACCTTATGTGCCAGTTAGGTGTGGTGGTTAAGAGCGGTTAACTCTAATCTGGAGAACTGGGTTTGATTCCCCACTCTTCCACGTGCAGCCAGCTGGGTGACCTTCTATCAGTCAAAGCTCTCTCAGAGCTGTTCTCTCAAGGGCAGTTCTCTCAGAGCTCTCTCAGCCACACCAACCTCACAGGTTATCTGTTATGGGGAGAGGAAAAGAAGGAGACTGTAAGCCGCTCCGAGAGTCCAAGTGAAGGGCGAGGTATAAATCCAACTCTTCTTCTTCTTTTTCTTCTTCTTTTTCTTCTTCTTTTTCTTCTCCTCCTCCTCCTCTTCTTCTTTTCCCTACAGGGGATGCTGGTCCCACGTTAGGCCCCTCCCCACAAGCTGAGCCAGCTGCTTTCCTCATGAGGCGCAGTGAGGCCTGGATCCCCCAATGACTTCTCCATCCCACAAGAATGCCCCCCCCAACAGTTGCCCCACCTCACAGTCTGCCGCCCTTCTCCCTCTCCCTTCTACCATGACGTGTTTGCTCACACAAAACCCGCACACCTTCCCCCTTCCCCACTAGGGGTTACCATCTCCAGTCTCCCAATATTCCTCTCCCCAAGCCCAGCACTCTCCAGTCTTGAGGAGACCGCGTCTTGCTCTCCGCTTCCACGGAAGAAACAGTAACTGACCAGCCTGGATTATTAGCCCGACAAAAGGGATAATCAGCTAGCAGTCGTAATGCCAGCTTATCCGCTTTAGCCCACGAATGCCCGGATCTGTGAGCGAGCTGGAAAGAAAAGCCTGGACCCTACTTGTACAGGCAACAGCACGCCAGGATAAAGGATCAGCCCTCGCCATGAACCCCAGCGACTTCCAAGGTCAAGTGGGGTTAAGCCTCCATCAGATCAGGAGTGGGGAAAGAGCCATTTTTTCACACATCCCTATTCAGGCCTCAAAGGGAGGGGGAAAAACCAAGAGGGGCTGGCAGCTGCACAAACAGGATGTCCGGAGACACGCCGCAGCTTCCGCAAGGACGTCTCATTACATCGTGTTTCATGCCAAGCATTCCCTCTTTGGCAGTCCAAGCGCACACCCTTCCAAGGTTGGCACCCATCTTTCCACAATGGGAAGCAGAACTATCTCACTGAACAGTAGAAGTTGGAACTGAAGGAACGTCCAGTGCAAGCTAGATGGGAAGAGAAGCATGAAGGATGCCAGAGGAGCGACCACATGGATCCTTTACACCACCGGTGACAAGGAGTCCAGAGCCAGTTAACATCCAGCAGGGGAGCAACTGGGGAAGATCCTCCTGGTCAGCAGCAATGGAATAACAGCTTGCTAAGTTTGTTCTCCTGATATAGAAGGTGTCGGAGAACTCAGAGGTGCCAGCTGAAGGGCTCTTGTCCTTTGGCGCTTTGCTTGATCGTCAGGCCTAGAGCTGGGCAGAAGATCAGCCAGCAGAGAGAGAAGACCTGCTCGGCCATCGGAAGCCTCCTTTCCCTTTCTTGTTTGGTTTGTTACCTTCTTTCTGAGTATTGTTAGGTTCCCACTGGGAAGAAAAACAGAATACAGCCATGCTAAATAAAGAATTGCTCTGACCTGGGTGGCACAAGCTAGCTGCTAGCCTGGTCTCATCAGACCTCAGAAGGTAAGCAAGGTCAGGTTTGATTAGTACCTGGATGGGAGACCACCAAGCAAGTCCAGGGTTACTATGCAGAGGCTGGCAGCAGCCAACCACCTCTGTCCATCTCATGGCTTGAAAACCCTATGGCAGGGGAGGCCAAACTGTGGCTCGGGAGCCACATGTGGTTCTTTCACACATATTGTGCGGCTCCCGGCAGAGTGGCTGGAGATGCAATGAGGAGGCATGCCTCTCCACCAGTGTTCCCCTCCCTGGGTAGGGGGGGGGGGAGACAGAGAAAGAAAGCAATTGTAACTTGGAGAAGGCATTTGTCTCTTTAAATCCCTTCTCCAAGCCAAGCTAGCCAGCGTGGGGGAATGGGCCTTGGAGGATGCATTTAAAGTTGATTTCTCTCCACCGCTCCCTCCCTCCCACCTCTGTCTGTGTCTATCTGCTTTCTTTCTTTCTTTCTTTCTTTCTTTCTTTCTTTCTTTCTTTCTTTCTTTCTTTCTTTCTTTCTTTCCTTCCTTCCTTCCTTCCTTCCTTCCCTCTCTCTCTCTCTCTCTTTCTCCCATCCCTCCCCAACTAAAGTTATTAATTTAATGTTAATAAAAAACCAGATTTGCATATTTTCCAGTAAAAACGTGTGTGTAATATTTGTTCACGTCTTGTGGCTCTCCAACGTCTGACATTTATTCTATGTGGCTCTTACGTTAAGCGAGTTTGGCCACCCCTGCCCTATGGGGGTCACCATAACTTGGCTGTGGCTTTCCACCATCAGGTCCCAGAGATCTTGCTGGACAGCTCCTTTCCTTGAACGTAGCTGGACACCCCCTTTGTTTCCTTGGCAGTGCCCTGCCCTTTGGTCTCCTGGACCTATCTCAGCACTACGACTTTGGCAGTCCAATCTTAAGAACACTTTCCTGGCAGTAAACTCTACTGGAAAGACCTGAGTAGGATTCTGAGTAGACCTGCATAGGCTTGCTCACTTAAGTCATTTATTTCTCAGGGCACAGAAATGGGAGAGTCTGCCTTCAAAGCCTACAAGAGGAGAGGAAGGCCTCCTGAGTCCGAGACATACAACTCAGGGGTGAGAGTGCCTCAAGGTCTTCTAGTTTGCTTCAACAGTAGCCACTCATTTGGGAGTAAGGATGGTTTTGAGTTTCTCATCCCCACTATTTTGATCCCAAAATTCTCATTTCCATTTTGCAGAACTGAGCCTGTGATTCTTTATTCTGGGGCCGTGATCTGTTTCCTTGTGTCGCATTTTCCCCATTTATCAACATGATCTGGGCATCAATAAATCAGTATTGTATATTAAACATGTATTATTCTCATAATGATGTGCATGACGCATATAAATTGCATATAAAAACCCATACAAGCCTTACGTAGCGCAAACAGCTCTACAAAACCAGGGGGCAAAAGTAGAACTGAAACCACTTACAAAAATAAAGTATGAAAAGAATTAAAATGGGGGGCATTTGCGTATTCCTTCGTTGGGAACGTTCTGAATTCCTTACGCTTGCTGTTCCAGTCCGGTGTTGATTTTGTTTCTCCCTTGTGCAATTTGAACCCATAATTCTTTTATTTTCACATAGCTGTTTCCTTGGGCAATAAAATGACCCCGAAGGGCCTTGTTTTTAACCACAGGAATGGGGAGTTTACTCTGCTACCCTCAGCCTATATAGGGTGGCAAGCCCCCCGGGGGAGGCAGGGGTCCCTCAGTGCCAGGCCCTGCCCCTACCACTGATCAGCTGGCCAGAGGGGGGAATTACCAGGAGAAAGAGAAAGACCCAGGAGACATGTGGCAATGTCACTTCCAGTTTGCACAGGAAGTGATGTAATCACGTCCGCGTCATCCAGGCAACACTCTGGTATTTGAGCAAATACTCTATGGCAGAAGCCATTTTTACCACAGAGTTTCTGCCCAAATACCGGAGCGTCACAGTGTGATGATGTCACTTCCAGTGTGCGCCAGAAGTGATGCTGCCACATCACCAGCAACATTGCCTGGGCCTTCCTCCCTCTCCTGGTAAGTCCCTCCCATCCACCGCCAATTGCCATGAGGGACCTGGCAACCCTAAGGCTAAAGCTGCAAGACGTCAGTGAGAAGTTCATCTCTCCAGTCCTATTCCAGCCACAACAGGGCTTACTCTCTGCTGCTCCCAGCAGGCCAGTTGAAGCACTGCAGTCTGACAGCCCACTGTCATACCACCTCTTCAGATTCAGAATTCTCGGCTTATTTCAGCCACCATGGAGGTCAGGGAAAACTTTGGAAATCTTAATTGTTAGAGATGCTCTCTCATTTCTCAGGGAGAAAGTTGGACTTTGAAACAAACAATCCAACCTTCAGGTGCAGGCTCCTAGTGGTCCTCGGACTGGACAGTTCTGTATACGTAGTGTCAGTTAATGCTCGTGTGTCAATCAAGCATAACACGCGGGCCTTATTATAGTCGAAAACTAGGTAGGAACACAAATGGCAAATCAATGCTGGCTATTGAGTGGTGTGCTAATAGACCTTTAAAAATATTGGCACTGAGAGACTTACTAGGCCAAAAAAGTTGGAATAAGTCTTCTCTAGACAGCAGGCTTAGCTTGGGGGGGGGGGGAGGAGAATATCCTGCTAGTAGGCCATCAGCTGTTTTGAGGTTGGTTTTTAATGTGCTTTTAATGCCTTTTTAGACCTGCTGTTTTGTTGGTTTATCCAATTGTTCTCGTACCGTTTTCTTTTACTTTTGTTGTCACCCACCTTGGGTGCTGAGATACTCAGGAGAAAGGTGGGCGTGTAAATATTTTAAAGAGACAAATAAGACGCCAACTCTGTCTGCCTTCCCACTTTACTTCCTCACAAAAGAAGCATATCTTCATCCCCCTTCATTGCAATCATGACATTATGCTCCCTGTGGACTCTGTACTAGGTTCCCATCGCGTTTCATATTCGCTGCCGTTGTTTCATTTGGCAGTTTCCATCCTCTAAAATGGATGGCGATTGCGACGGCAAAGCCTCCGAAACAGGTTGAGAGGGAGGGTGTGATGCCACAGAACTTTCACAGACATTCCAACTATTTAGGGGACAGAGCTCTCAGAATGCATGCAGTCCAGCTTCTGTATGGGAAAGGGAAGTCGTCAGGTGGTAGGGGAGAGATGTAGCTTCCTTAGGCAAAGGGCTGGGGAGAAATTTCTGGGTGAAGGGAAGCCAACACACTGCAAATCCAGAAGAACAGGGTTTCCGAATGGGGGTTCCCTGCAAACACAATGCTGGTGCCTTCTTGGCGATTTTTAAGGACTCCTTACTCAAGCGGACTGGAGAAAAGCCTAGTCTGGCCCTTTGCTTTGGCAAACAAGATTCTATTGGACAAAGTCCAGTGGCACCTTTAAGATGAACAAAGTTTAATTCTAGGTATAAGCTTAAGTGTGCAGCAGGTATAGCTATTCATGGCTTCACCTTGGCCTGGCTTGGCAAAGAACTCCCCCATGACCACAGCGTAACATAAAGCCCATTTGGGGGGCAACGTGGAGTCAACCTCGAGGGTATCTGATGAAGCTGATGGGCAGTAGATTCAGGACAGATGACAGGAAACACCTTTTTAATACCATGAGTGATTAAAATGTGGAATTCACTGCCAGAGGATATAGTGATGGCCCCTGACATAGATGGCTTTAAAACGGGATTTGACAGATTCCTGGAGGACAGATCTACAAGTGGCTACCTGCCATGGTGAGTGAAGGGAACCTGCCTAGACAGAGGCCGCAAACCTTTGAATCCCAGAGCCAGGAGGCAACATCAGGGGAAGGCCTCGGCCTCTGTGCCCTTCTGTTGGACCGCCATAATAACTGGTTGGCCACTGTGTGAGACAGGAGGCTGGACTAGATGGACCACTGGTCTGATCCAGCAGGGCTCTCCTTATGTTCTTCACCCTTCCATCTCTTCAAGCAGGATTCCATGCTCCACAAAATGACACACCGAGCCTCCGCCCCCCCAGTGCCAAGCCTGGCCGAGAGGAGTGATAAGGCCCAACCCCCAGAAAAGGCTGCTTTGCACTCTCTGCCTTCATCAGTCTGAGCCCATTTGGTTAGCTCGTTTTCTATATTAAATACTTGACTCTCTGAATGTTATTGCTTTATATGAAAACAGATTGTGCAAACCTTAAACTGGGCATTTTGCCCTCTTGAATCGTTCCAGGAAAACCTGCTTAGGGCCTCCATAATTAATCCCTTCAACTTGTTACCTAATTCCATTAAGAGTCAGTTGTTTATTACCAGACCTGCCAGTTCCCTCTATTAGGATCCCATCTGCCAGGGAGAAGCTGTGTCTCGGTGCTCCGTTTGCTGGGGGACGGGGGCTGCGTTGCCTTGGAATAACAGAAGATGCAGCCTTTCAACCTGTGGCTCATAGGAACAGTTACTGAGGGTGAAGGGATGCATCGCTATTCCAGATAGGTCCCTTCTGGCAACCAGTGTGTGTGTGCGGGGGACATATCAGGAGCAGGAAGGAGGCCCAGGTAACATTGCTGGCAACATGGTAGGGTTTCCAGCCTCCAGGTGGGGCCTGGGGATCTCCTGCTTTTACAACTGATCTCCAGCTGCCAGAGATCAGCTCCCCTGGAGAAAATGGCTGTTTTGAAGGGTGGGCCCTATGGCATTGTACCCTGCTGAGGCCCCTCCCCTCCCCAAACCCCGCCCTCTCCCGGATCCACCCCCAAAGTCTCCAGGTATTTTCCAACCCAGACCTGGCAGCCCTACGACATGGCGACATCACTTCTGGCGTGTACCAGAAGTGACATCATCACATTGTGACGTTGCGGTGATATTCTGGTATTTGGGTAAAAGCTCGATGGTAAAAATGGTATCTACCATAGAGTTTTTGCCCAAATACCAGAGTGCTGCCATGACGTTGCTGACATGATGACACCATTTCCTGTACATGCCAGGTTGCTGGTGATGTAGCCTGGGCTTCCCTCCTGCTTCTGGTAAATCCCCCTACCAACTGGCTTGATCAGGGGCAGGGGCAGAGGGCACATATAGATGTTGAATCTGGGCAAGAGGGCACATATAGTTGTTGAAAAGCATTGGAGACAACACTGTCCCTTGTGGCACTCCACATTCAAGCGGGTGCCTCCGGGACAGCTGATTCCCCAGCGCCACTCTTTGTCCCCGACCTTGGAGAAAGGAAGCAAGCCACTGTAAGGCTAGTCCCTGGATTCCAGTGTCGACGAGGCGGTGGACCAGTAGCTGATGGTCGACCGTGTTAAACATGGCTGACAGATCTAACAACAGCAGCATTGCTGATCCGCCCCGATCCAGATGCCTTCGGAGGTCATCTGTGAGGGCGACCAGTGCTGTCTCCATCCCGTGCCCAGGGCAAAAGCTGGACTGGAAGGGATCTAAGATAGAAGTGTCATATATGATATTTTGTACATTATCACTACGTGCGTAGCTATATTTTAGTTTCATTGTGTACGGTTTTGTCTTAACCTTTTGGTTACCTTCCTTCAGCTGAGTACAGAACAGCTAGGTCTGCGGAGAAATGACAGTGCTGCTGATCATGTGAAAAGAAGAAAATGGCTCAAAGAAATGCACAAAGCAAAACTGAAGGGCAAGCGGTGCTCTTTTCAACTTCTCGAGACATTTAGTTACTTTCTTTAGGCCCAAAGAAGCTTACGTCATTCTGTTTTCCTCCATTTTATCCTCACATCAACCCTGCAAGGTAGTTAAACCTGAAACTGTGACTGGCCCAAGGCCACCCAGCAGGCATCCATGGCAGAGCAATGATTTGAACCTAGGTCCCCTGGGTCCTAGACTGATAATCTAACTATTATACCACACTGGCTCTCCACCTATTGGGAGTTTGGTCCTGTAATCTCTATCATTAAAATTTACTGTTGTGTTTATTTCTTTCTCCCTTTTTAAGAAAAAGGCATATCCTCATTAGGCTAGAGGTAGTGAATATGTTCTAGACAATAAGAGATGCAAAAATGGAAGCAGGCTGCCAAAAAAAGGTCATTATAGGTTGCAAAAGCACACATAGCTGTGGAACTCATTGCCACGAGATCTAACCCCAACAACCTAGGGTGACCTGTGCAGTTAAGATGTTTAAGAAAAGGTTAGCAATTCCTTGCTGTAGGGAGCTTTCCAAGAAAGAACAACCCATCCTTTTGGCAGGAACTGAAAACCCAGGTGCTTCGAGACTTAAGCCAATTAAGTGCTCAAGGCTTAGGGAGGAATTTTTTTCCCCACGGTGCGTTTATCCTGTAAATACCAATTGCTGTTTTTTTTCATCCCACCCCCTTCCTGTGAAACAGCTGCTGTAAAACAGCATTCTGGAGAGGAGGTTTGAGCCAGTGGGGCAATTTCTAAGCTCTTAAGAAGCAATCATTACTGGCAGAATAGTTTGTCAACTGCATATTTTTTAGCTTGCTTTAGCATGCTTGCAGCAAATGTTCGATTTCTGGCATATAAAGAATTAATATAAAATTAATTATATATATATACATACACATATGCACTGTGTACACTATCAATATATATAATTCTCAACATGGCCCCTCTGTGGATGCCTAAACCTAGAGACTGTACCATTGACAGACAACACAATTTTTTTTACAAACCTCAGAAAAGCCTCCAGTTTTCAGAAAAATCTGAGATCTAAAAGATTTTACATTGATGGCCTTTAAAAAAACACCCAAAATAATACAAACAGCACCTGTAGCTTTAAGAAACAAATGCACTTTCACAGGTTGAGTTTGCTAGGCAACTGCAACAGTATTATCAGCCTTCAAGCCTTGGTTTCTGATAATAAAAGGCAGGGGAGGAGGGGGCATGGCTTCTTCCAGGACTATTTTGGCCTTTGAGGGAAGACTTACTGGGCCAGGCCTGGCAGAACCATCAGCTGACTTGCTACCACAAGACTTGCATGGCTCACCCAAGCTCTGTTACTTACTACTATTCAACAGCAGACATCCTATGAAAGCCACTGAGGTGGAGTGGTTAGCGGTTATCAACCAGGTTCTGGAAGAGCCATTTCAAACCCTCTGCTGTCTGCCCTAGCAATTCACTGAATGCCCTTGGGTCAGTCACACATTCTCAGCCTAACCTCATTCACAGGGTTGTTGTGAGGGTAAAATGGTGGACAGAAGAAGGATGTAAGCTGCTTTGGGTCCCCATTGGGGAGAAAGATGGGGGCACAGGTGAACTAAATAAATTATATACCTGAAGATGGGGAAAAGATAGAAGATAGGTGGGTGGGTGGGTGGAAAGGAGAGAAAGAAATGGGGAAAGTTGAGAATAAGGGGGCTGCCAGGAGGTGAGAAAGAGGAAATTATGTGGGAAGAGAGATAGAGGGGGAAGTAATCTGACTCTCCCCTTAATTCCTTGCAGGTTCCCACCATGCAACTGGGCCAGACTTTCACCTGGGAGACTTTGTCAGAGGGAGGGAAGTAGGGAAAGCTGAAGACAGAGACAAGTACTTTGGTTGCAGTGTCCCCTCTAAGCTGAGTTAGTGTGAGCTAGCTCACAGTTTTTTAGCCTCCGGCTCACCCATTTTTGTCTTAGCTCAGGAAGAATGGCTCCAGAGCAAACTAATTGATGCAGTAGCCAAATGGCTCGCTCACAACTTCCATGCCACTAGCTCACAAAGTAGAATTTTTGCTCACAAAACTCCACGGCTTAGAGAGAGCATTGGTTGGTAGCTGTGTGGGACAGAGAAAAAGAAGCTGGAAAGGGGAAGAGGCTACGGGGTTCAGGAAAGGGAAAGAGTCTAAGGAGAAGAGAACAGGATGCCTTCTGCAAGTCCTTGTAGGTCCCCTGCTTGTGTGTATCAGTACTCCAGTCACACATTTTGTTCGGATTCATTGATTCCATTTTGGCTCTGAACGGATTCCCAAAGAAGTTTAAGGATGCCCACGCATCAACAGAAGGTGCCTTGTCCCAGAAAAAAGCATCTTCATTAGCAAGAACATATCTACAGCATCCAACCGGATTTCATTTTCTTTTATTTCCCCAGCTTTGCTCAGGCATATTTTGAACTTGTTTTTGGAAAGTTCACATCCAATCACATCCACCGACATTCAGACTGTCAACGTTCAGGGCGCGTGGAGAAGAGAGAGTGCACATGCTGTCTCATCCTGAGGATGCATGTAGCCCCCCCGGCATGGCAAATAGTGTTCCCTGAGGCCATTGGAGGTCAGGAAAACATTGGAGGAAGACAGGCCGAATCCTTTTCTCCCCCCTGTTCAGACCCTAATTGGGCTCCAAGGGACTTGGGAAATGAGTTCCCAACAGAGTGACAGTAGACTGACTGCTTCAACGTCCATGCAGGGAAGCCCGACATAACACATCAAAAATTGTAAGGTACAGCTCGACCTTCTGACAAAGACTCTTCCATCTCTGTAATCCTGGAAGTCCTTGGGAAGGACATTTCTCTCCCAGAAATCCAAGAGAAGTGTTGCCAGTGACAGTAGACAACACTGAAGGAAGATAGATCCAGGTGGTCAGCCATGTTGGTCTGAAGCAGTAGAACGAATTTAGAGTCCCGTGGCACCTTGAAGACCAGCAAAGTTTTATTTGAGATATGAGCTTTTGTCCTACCTCGAATAAAACTTTGTTGGTCTTAAAGGTGCCACTGGACTCTAAATTTGTAAGGCTGAATGAGTTGGACTCGGGAGTCCAAGAGCCAGATGCAGGGGGGGGGGAAATATTGAATATGGTAGGACTGTGCTGTAAAATTACACCCCTCATTTCTCTTTATTTAAACTGGGAACACATAAATGCATGGATATGCCTTAAACTGAGTAAGACCATCAGTCCATCAAGGGCAGTACTGTCTACTCAGGCTGGCAGCAGCTCCCTGGGTCTCAGGCAGAGGTCTTTCCCATCACCTCCTGCCTGATCCTTTTAACTGGAGATGCCAGGGATTGAACCTGGGACCTTCTGCATGCCAAGAAGATGCTCTGCTCCTGAGCCACAGCATAGCCCAACATATGAATGTATGAAGTTACTGTATACGGTGGCATACCTTTGGTCCAACTCACTAAAACCCCATTGGGTGTACGTAGGGTGACTAGCTCCAGGGTTGGAGATTTGAGGGTGGAGCCTGGGAACTGACCTCAGCAGAGTATAATGTCATGGAGTCCTCCCTCCAAAGCAGCCATTTCCTCCAGGGGAACTGATCTCTGTAGCCTTGAGAGCAGTTGTCATTCTAGGTAGGGTTGCCAGCCTCCAGGTAGTAGCTGGAGATCTCCCGCTATTACAAGTGATCTCCAGAGGACCAAAGTCAATTCCCCTGGAGACAGTGGCTGCTTTGGAGGTGGACTCTATGGCATTATACCCGGCTGAGGTTCCTCCCCTCCCCACCCCAAACCCCACAGTTTGGCGTAGTGGTCAGGAGTGTGGACTCTAATCCGGAAGAACTGGGTTTGATTCCCCACTGCTCCACATGCAGCTGCTGGCATGACCTTGGGTCAGTCACCATTCTCTCAGAGCTGTTCTCTCACGAGCAGTTCTCAAAAGAGCTCTCTCAGCCCCACCTACCTCACAGGGTGTCTGTTGTGGGGAGGGGAAGGGAAAGGAGATTGTAAACCGCTCTGAGACTCCCTTGGGTAGTGAAGGGCAGGGTATAGATCCAATTTTAGCTTCTCCTTCTCCTCCTCTTCTCCCCCCCCCCCCGAAGCTTCACCCTCAAAATCTCCAGGTATTTCCCAACCCAGAGCTGGCAACCCTAATTCCAGGGGTCCTCCAGCGCCCCCTCCTCCAGGCTGGCAATCCCAGGCGTGGGTGTCTCACTGGCATCCCTTTTTCCTTTTTTAAAAAAAACAATCTGCCTTGCTGCATGGGCCCGCTTTGCTGTTTACGTCGCACAGAAGGCCTGTGGCAGGAGCTCAGGGGAGGGGGCTTCAAAGGGGCTGAGGGGGAGCAGGAAGGCTATCACATGACTCCCCTGGAACTGTCTGATCCCCTCAGATCAAAATGTCTTCTGCCGGCCCCCTCTGCTGTATCTCTGAGTCTGTATCGCTTTCCCAGCTGTGTAAACCAGACGCCAAGGGTGTCTTAAAGAATCCCAGATCACAGCAGTGGGGGCAGGCCGCAGAACAGAAAGGAGAACAAATGATACCCATTAAAAGACGGAGCTTCATGTGTGAATAAGTAAGGTTTCTCCCCCCCACACACACACAACCCCCCCCCCCCCGCCCCATGTTGCTTCGTTGTAGGCTGACGCTTTGGTATTCATGCAAGCGACTGGAGTCTCTTATCTGGGACTGCACAGCAGAGAACTAAAGAGAGAAAACGCTGCCCGAAGTTACCTTTGAAGGCACCTGCTCGGGAACAGAAAAGTAACTTTGAAATCTTCCCTTCCCGGCTTTGACCACCGCTCTTTGCTTTTACCCGGAAGGCAACAAAAGCTGCATAAATGTTTCTAGAAATAGACAGGGGGAGAAGGAGGGAATGGGTATAGAATCAACAACAAATATGAACCTTGGGACAAAGTAATGGTGGGGAAGTGGGGGGGGGGGTGAGAAAGTGAAATTGAGGAATCAGAGACATGGCTGGGGAAACTAAATGTAAGAACATAAGACAAGCCAATGTTGGATCAGGCCAGTGGCCCATCCAGTCCAACACTCTGTGTCACACAGTGGCCAAAAATACCAGGTGCCATCAGGAGGTCCAGCAGTGGGGCCAGGACACCAGAAGCCCTCCCACTGTTGCCACCCCCCCAAGCACCAAGAATACAGAGCATCACTTGCCCCAGACTGAGAGTTCCTATCTGTACCTTGTGGCTAATAGCCACTGATGGACCTCTGCTCTGTATGTTTATCCAATTGCCTCTTGAAGCTGTCCATGCTTTAGCTGCCACCACCTCCTGTGGCAGTGAATTCCATGCGCTAACCTGACTGCTCAGCAATTTCCAATCCAATCCAAATACCTTTATTGGCATAAAAGTTCAGCAATTTCATGGACTGCCCACGAGTTCTTGTATTGTGAGAAAGGGAGAAAAGGTCTTCTTTCTCGACCTGCTCGATCCCATGCATAATCTTGTAAACCTCGATCATGTCACCCCTCAGCCGTCGTTTCTCCAAGCTAAAGAGCCCCAAGTGCTTCAACCTTTCTTCATAGGGAAAGTGTTCCAACCCTTTTATCATTCTAGTTGCCCTTTTCTGCACTGTAGAGCCAGACTGGATGATTCACCCCACCCAGTGCAGTGGGAGTGGGCAAAAGCAATAATGTGTCTTTCCCCCTTGCCCAACTGGTCGAGCAGTGCCACCAGCTGTCCATGCGAGTCTGTTATGTTCTAGTTGGGCCAAAATCATGCACAGCTTCTATGTGTACCGCTGATTCCAACATAAAATCTGGGGCGCAACTGCAGACTTTGAGCCCACTCAGGTTGTAGACCTGGCATTCTTCTCAGGTCACAAAGGCTCTGGCGTGCACAGCCAGTGGTTCCCAGTGAGCAGGAAGGGTGACAGGTATTCTCTCCCCCTCCCCCCAGCACACACCCATCATGTTCATGGGAGTGTAATCTTTGATCCGGCTCTTGGACCTGCAGAGGGAGAGGACAGGAACTGAGGTTTTCCAAGTCAGGGGTTGGCCAGCTACAGCTTGGAGGTCAGATCCTGTCCACAAGGCAATTGCTCTGGCATCCCTGCCCCATAGGATGCCAACATAGTGAAGATAGATAGATAGATAGATAGATAGATAGATAGATAGATAGATAGATAGATAGATAGATAGATAGATAGATAGATCGTTTTGGTTGCCTTGCAGCTAGACTCCTGAAATATAAACCTGGTTTTTTGGCCACTGTGTGACACAGAATGTTGGACTGGATGGGCTACTGGCTTGATACAACATGGCTTCTCTCATGCTCTTTTGTCCTTCCCCCACTTATCACTTTAAGAGCCCTGGAGCCACACATTGGCAGGATCACCTCTCCAGCTCTACTCTTCTGTGGCTGCTTTGCGAAGCTCTCTGAAGGTGGCATCTTGCAAATGCTCACATAGATGGGCAAGATGGTATAAAGTGCCCTCAAGTCACATGTAAGTTGGGGTGACCCCCTCCAGGCAGGAGACATCCAGAGGTGGTTTGTCATTGCCTTCTTCTGTGTCACAACCCGGGACTTCCTCAGTGGTCTCCCATCCAAGGACCAACCCGGGCTGACGCTGCTTAGCTTCTGAGATCTGATGAGACTGGGCTAGCCTGGGACATGCAGGTAGGATTGTTATCCACTGTAAAATGGTAAGAGTGTCGGGCTAGGAACTGAGAGACTCAGGCTCAAGTCCCTCACTCAGCTATGATGTTCACCAGGTGAACTGGGGTCAGCCTCTCTTCCCCCTTCCCACAGCCTGTCTCAGTTTGAGAGCCAGTTTGGTATAGTGGTTAGGAGCGCAGACTCCAATCTGGGAGAGCCGGGTTTGATTCCCCGCTCCTCTGCATGCAGCTCCTGGCGTGACCTTGGGTCAGTCATAAATTCTTTCAGAGCTGTCTGAGAGAGAGCAGTTTCTGTCAGAGCTCTCTCAGGCCCACCTACCTCACAGGGTGTCT
Organism: Lepidodactylus listeri; assembly: GCA_029233225.1. Taxonomy (NCBI): domain Eukaryota; kingdom Metazoa; phylum Chordata; class Lepidosauria; order Squamata; family Gekkonidae; genus Lepidodactylus; species Lepidodactylus listeri. The sequence continues at coordinate 13,574,323 of JARCFY010000013.1, forward strand.
GTTGTGGGGAGGGGGAGGGGGAGGGAAAGGAGATTGTAAGCCACTCTGAGACTCCTTCGGGTAGCAAAGGGCAGGGTATAATCTCCTCCTTGTCCTCCTCCTGGGAAACATTTTTATCAGACAATGGAGGGGAAGAGAGAGAGGGCAGGGTGGTATAATCCAGTCTCATCAGATCTTGGAAGCTACGCAGGGTGGGTACTTGGATGGGAGACCACCAAGGAAGACTCTGCAGAGGAAGGCCAATTGCAAACTATCCTGCTTCTCAATTGCACTGAAAGCCCTTTGTTGGGGTTGCTGTAAGCAGGGCGGGTTTTGGATGGGAGGCCACCAAGGAAGACTCTGCAGAAGGAGGCCAATGGCAAACCACCTCTCCTTCTCCCTTGCCTTGGAAGCCCTCCTTGCTGGGGTCACCATAAGTCAGTTGTGACTTGACAACACATCTGTTGGTACGTGTGGCAAAGAAGTGGGAAAGTTGCAGTCCTCTGTTAGTGCAGGACTGTTGGCTTTGAAGCCAGTGCAACTGAACAGGGACCCTTCGTGCCCGGTACAGCTCTAACCCAATGCTTTCTACCCCAGTTGCCAAACAGTCAGTGCTTTGACCAGCTCTGATTCTGTGCCAATGTAGTCTGCCTTCTACTTTGTCTCTTTTTCGGCCGGACAGATATCATTGGTGGCGCTTCAGTGTTTGAAAAACGCAGAACTGCATTTTGTATTAAAGAGACTTCTGATGATGTTCGATCATGCCTCCGTGCTTCAATCGTAGTCCAGCATGCTGCTCCCCTCAAAGAATGTGTGTGTGTGTGTATATGTGTGTGTGGCTGGCAAAAATATTTCTGTATTTTTTCCTCTTTTTTTAAGCTTACTAATTCAAGGACTTTTAGCCACACACACAACAGATGTCCGTAGGTTAGCAACAAAAACCATCCACTGCAAACTGAGCTGACCATCTCAGTTTAGTATCGTTAAAGGCAAGCGCAAACAAAGGCAGCGGGATCAAATGGTTGGCTAAAGCAATACCAGGGATAATTTCTAATTGCTTGTCCCCATGGTTTGACTTCCAAATGCCATTTTGATTCCGCTTCCCTCCCATACCAATGTTTTGACCTGGATGGCCCAGGCTAGCCTGATCTCAGAAGCTAAGCAGGGTCGGCCTTGGTGAGCACTCAGATGGGAGGCCACCAAAGAAGTCTAGGGTTGGTATGTAGAGGTCCAGCTCTCTGGGGTTGGTGTGAATACCTGAATATGCCCATTAGATTGTGTGTATTGATGAGCTCACACGGCACAAACATGTGCAAGATTGTGAACATGACTCGGCGCATGCATGCATACAATCAATGCCTGGATTGTGAAGGTAAATCAGATAAATGGAAAGTGAATGTGTGATAAGGTTTCTGTGCAACTTGTACATATGCAGGGCCAGTGCTACCATAAGACAAGGTTAGGCAACCGCCTAGGGGCGCAGAACCCTGATGGACGCAGAGGCCAGCAAGCGGGGTGAGGACGATGGGGAGAGCAGCTCTGACTACAAGCAGGAATCCTCGTCTTTGTTTTTCATTCTTCCTAAAATGCATTTATGTTTGAAAATTGGTGAGCAAGCCGGGGGGGGGGGGGGGGCGCCAGAAGGTAGCCTCGCCTAGTGTGCAAAAAAGTCTGGCACTGGCCCTGTACATACGAAGGTTCTGTAAGATCTAGTAGACGGCAGGTGGGCTTTGGAAAACAGATTGGGTGACTTCATGGAGGCTGAAGGCAAGGACAGAGCTGTGATCCTGACCCCCAATTTCACACGTCCAGTGGTCAGTTCCATTTTGGCAGGGCTGTTGCTGGGAGAAAGCAGACCACTGCAGCTGGAAAATAAGTCCCCCCCCCCCCCCCCGGCCTAGAGTTTTTTCATTGGACTTTTCTTTGCAAAACAAACACTGAAATCCTATCTATGTGTCCTTAGGAGAAACCCCCCACTTTATCCAGTGGAGTTTGTTTTATCCAGTGGTAAGTGAGCACAGGACAGAAGCCTAGGTCATTCTGTACCTCTGCGTTAAGAGACAGAAAAGTGACGCGTTGGAAGAACGTGTTCACAAACCGGAGTATATAGAAAAGAAGCATCAAGTGAAATATGCCATATGGGATAAGTATGCACAGATAGAAGCACATTTCCCATTTGAAACACACACTATTGTTTCCCCCAATCTATATAAAAGGAGCCAATTACCACTTAATGGAGAGCGCTGAAGAATAAGAACATCTACCATTGTGAGAACTTGCCTTTGTTTGCTGGTTAGATTGCTTTTAGCGGGGGGGCGGGGGGGAACCACAAAATTAAATCCTGATGTTTTGACTGTCTGCATTAGATCATTTAAATGCTTAATGGATCTGAGCTCTCTTCGGGTAAGTATTGGCTAGAGATAGCCGGATGGGGCTCTCTATTGAAGTATACAGATGGCAGTCACACAATAAGAAACGCAGAAGCTAAGACCAGGGGTCATTTCGTAGAAAAAGAGGTGCAGGAGCTCATTAGCATAACTTATTTGCATATGCTACACCACCTGACATCACCTGAAGTATGTCAGAAGGCCAGATAGAAAGCCCACTTTCGCCGCTGCTATTTATTTGGATCTTAGAAGTTCTACTGTCAAACGTGAAAGAAGACAAAGAGATTAAAGGCTTAACAACTAAAGGTTTTTCTTTTAAATATAGGGCCTTTGCAGATGATGTGATGTTTATAGTGGAAGACCCTTTGTCCACACTACCATATTTGTTACAGAGAGTAAAAGAGTTTGGTGACTTAGCAGGATTTTATGTAAATAAGAACAAATCGAAAGTAATGTGCAAAAATATGTCAAACAAGAAACAAAATGAGTTACAAAAACTTATAGAATGTGAGGTGGTGAAAAAGACAAAATATTTAGGTGTAAACCTAACAATGAAAAATATTGATCTTTATAAAAATAATTATAAAAAATTATGGTTGCAAATTATGCAGGATATTAAAAAGTGGAATGTATTGAATTTGTTATTGCTGGGTAGAATTGCGGTGGTTAAGATGAACGTGTTACCACGATTAATGTTTTTGTTTCAAACTATTCCAATTGTGAAAGATGTTAAAACATTCAAATGTTGGCAGAAGGAATTGTCTAAGTTTGTGTGGGGAGGGAAAAAACCAAGAATTAAGATGAAAATAATGTGTGATGCTAAAGAAAGAGGAGGGTTTCAATTACCAAACTAAAGGTTATACCATGATGCAATATGTTTGACCTGGGTAGGGACATGGACTATGTTACAAGATAGAAAGTTACTGTCCCTGGAAGGCCATGATTGTAGATTTGGGTGGCATGCATATCTATATTATGGTAAAACAAAAATGGACAATATGTTTAAACATCATTATTTGAGAAGAACACTAATGGATACATGGACAAGATATAAAAACTTTTTTTCAGAAGAGATACCTATGTGGATTGTACCCGCAGAAGTTTTACATCCAACATCACAGTACAAGGGACAAGATTGGTTGAAGTATAGAGACTTATTAACAAGACATGGTAAAGACTTTAAATTGAAGGAGCAGCATCAGATGGACTTTGATTATGGTTGGCTAAGATATAGACAAATATATGATATGTATAGAAGTGATAAAAACACAGTTTTAGGGGGGAAAACAATGAAATAGAACAAGTTTGGGAGGAAGGTGGAAAAAAAATGATTTCTAAAATGTATAAAGTCTTGCTAAAATGGTTTAATGCTGATGAAATAGTAAAAGAACAAATGGTAAAATGGGCGATAAACTTTAACAAAGACATTGAAATGGAATCTTGGGAATTTTTATGGAAAAATGCTATGAGTATATCTACGTGTTATAACTTAAAAGAAAACTGTTTTAAAATGATGTATAGATGGTATATGACACCAAAAAAAATTGCAAATATTGGTCAGAATATGTCTAACAAATGTTGGAAGTGTAAAAAGAAAGAAGGTTCTTTTTATCATATGTGGTGGACTTGTGACAAAGCAAAGATTTATTGGTCAAAAATACATGCAGAAATGGAAAAAATCTTGAAATGTACATTTAAGAAGTTGCCTGAAATGTTATTGCTTGGACTTAAATTAGAAGAGATAAATGTAAAGAAAAGGACAATAATATGGTATATGATAACAACAGCAAGAATGGTGTATGCACAAAATTGGAAAAATGAAAAAATACCAGAGGTGTGGGAATGGTTGAAAAAACTGTTACATATGGCTGAAATGGATAAATGGACTAGAAAATTGAATGATCTGTACTCAGAGACCTTTCTAGAAGACTGGAAAGATTTGAAAGAATATGTTGAAAAATACTGGGATATGAAAAATTGCATTTATACATGGTTATAATAATATAAAGTAATAGAATTAGAGTATATGAATGTATTAAGATAATTAGACAAAGAAGTTGTTTTTTATTCTTAGAATTATATAAGAATATAGAAAGTAAGAATTAATGTATAAGTATAAGTATTTTTAAGTATTTTTAAGAAATATGACCGTTACCAGAAATGTAAACATAGATATAAGTATTACTATTTTGGATAGAGTGGAAAATGTGATATGCTTCAGATGTGGTGGGAAACCGCTAATACAAGATCAAAACAAGATTATACAAACAGAACAAAATGTTATATAATATGGAAATATGGATTTGTATAAGATAAATGTATTATTTTTAATGTTTGGAAAATTAAAAAAAAAATTTACAAAAAAAAGAAAAGAAGGCAAGATAGAAAGAAGAGGGGGGGAGGGAGGGGGGGAGGGAGAGAGAGAAAGAAAGAAAGAGAGAAAGAAAGAAAGAGAGAAAGAAAGAAAGAAAGAGAGAAAGAAAGAAAGAGAGAAAGAAAGAGAGAGAGAGAGAGAGAAAGAAAGAGAGAAAGAAGAGAGAAAGAAAGAAAGAAAGAAAGAAAGAAAGAAAGAAAGAAAGAAAGAAAGAAAGAAAGAAAGAAAGAAAGAAAGAAAGAAAGAAAGAAAGAAAGAAAGAAAGAAAGAAAGAAAGCTGGCAGAGAGGGGACCACTACTAATCCAAGCCTCAGAAATGCCACTATTCGGGGAGGATAGCTTCAGTGGTGGCTGAAGCCTTCAGAAGGCTGGTCGGAGGAACAAGGACCTTTCCAGGGGACAGGGTCATTTCGCTGCAGCCATGACACAAGCAGGCATTCCCCTGGGGGGGGGGGCTGGCACCAACTCCCGGAGCTGCGCTCCCCCGAGCTCCTGCTGAAAATGACCCCTGGCTAAGACAGTTGTCTAGTCAGCACAGGCATAATTGAAAGCACTGGTTCTCACTTCAAAAGCGCTAAACGGTTTGCCGCTAGGGTTCATGAAGGACCACCTCCTCCCATGTTATCCAACCCACGAGTTAAGATCTGCCTCCTAAGATCTGCCATGCAGATGTGGAGGAGGAGGAGGAGGAGATTGGATTTATACCCCACCCTTCACTACCCGAAGGAGTCTCAGAGCGGCTTTCAAACCCCTTTCCCTTCCCCTCCCCACAACAGACACCCTGTGAGGTAGGTGGGGCTGAGAGAGCTCTCTCTCGAGAACTGCCCTTGAGATAACAGCTCTGAAAGAACTGATGACTGACCCAAGGTCACACCAGCAGCTGCATGTGGAGGAGTGGGGAATCAAACCCCGTTCTCCCAGGTGGGAGTCCGTGCTCCTAACCACTACACCAGACTGGCTCTCTTGGATGAGAGGACCACGAAGGAAGGCTCTGTGGAGGAAGGCAATGGATCTCCAGTAATAGGTAGAAATGTGTCTTTGCTGTTGTGTGGACCTCAGACGCTTCAGCTGCAATATGGGGAAGGGAGGGGGGAGATTAATGAATGCACAAAGCAGCCTCCTACTGAATTAGACCCCTGGTCTGTCAAGGTCAGTATTGTCTACTCAGACTGGCAGCGGCTCTCCCGGGTCACAGGCGGAGGTCTTTCACATCACCTATTGCCTGGTCTCTTTTAACGGGAAATGCTAATGATTGAACCTGGGACCTTCTGCCTGCCAAGCAGATGCTCCCTGGACCAGTGAGCCGCGGCCCCTCCCTCTCGGAGAATGAATGGTCTGCAGTTGCTGAAAAGCAGAATCCGGTTGGGGAGAAAACTAATGTAACGCAGCGTGACGTATCTTAAGCCCTGATGAGCTGTTAGCGGCGTCCTCCCAAAGACCAGCATCTTCTTTACCCTTCATCTTTGGGGAAATGAGTTTATCAGCAGTCGGCTGACAGGCTCGGAGTTGTGTGCACCGTGGGACTGCTGAATGATGAAAGGTTGGGGTTTTTTTAAAAAAAAAATCGTGTAATCATTTACTTAAAAGATTTTTAACCTGCCTCTTCGTGGTGGAAGGCAGTTGGCAGCATATTTAAATCCACAAAAGTAAAAACCATTCCCAAGGCTAATGCCTAAACTTAGTGAAGCATAGAGAGACTACAACTGAAGAGGCCTGGGTTCAAATCCTCACGCTGCCGTGAAGCTTGCTAGTTGATCCTCGGCCGGTCGCTCTCCGTCAGTCTGTCCTATCTCACAGACCTGCTGCAAGGAGAGAATAGGGGAACTGCAGACCGGAAGGTCAGTAGTTCGGCTTTTCGAGACCTGAGTGCTGCGTGACAGAGTGAGCTCCCGTCTCTGGCCCCAGCTCCTGCCCACCTAGCAGTTCGAAAGCAAGAAATTGCAAGTAGATAAATAGGTACCACTCCGGTGGGAAGGTAACAGCGTTCTGTGCGCCTCGGTGTCTAGTCATGCCAGCCACATGACCACGGAAACGTCTTTGGATAGCACTGGCTCTTCGCCTTGGAAACGGAGATGAGCACTGCCCCCAGAGTCAGATTCAACAGGCTTTCAAGCAAGGGAAACCTTTACCTTTACTATAAATTATTATTATTTTATTTATTATTTACTCAATTTATACCCCACCCTATCCCACAAGTGGGCTCAGGGTGGCTTGCAGCATACAGTCCATAAAACAATAAAACTGTCAAAACAATATAACAGTCGATGACAAGACAGACAATATCATCAAGCCCCATGCCTCATATCAGGTGAATCTAGGTATCCAGTGCCCAGTAATATTATCTGACAGCAGGCACTGGGAAATGGACCATAAATGGGAGACCAGAATAGTCCACCACCTCAACCAAAAGCCTGGTGGAACAGTTCCATTTTACAGGTCCTGTGGCACTGTATACTAAACGTATACAAATGTATACAACCCTGAGCTCCTTAGAGAATATGTATGTAAGTGCTGCCGACTCATAACCAACTTACAGCCACCCCAGCAAGGGGCTTTTAAGGCAAGTGAGAAGCAGAGGTGATTTTACATTGCCTTCTTCTGCAGAGCCTTCCTTCATGGCCGTCCCTGCTTAGCTTCTGAGAACTGAAAAAATCGAGCTGTACCATGCCACTTCGGAGACTAGGTGGGATATAACTCTGGTCAACTAGCCCAGCAGCAAATTGCAGCCGAAAATACCCCAGAACTAACAGCACAATGAAACTTAACCGTATACTTTCACAAAATGGAACATTTCACAGTCCTCCCCATGGGTCAGGAGAGAGCGTACTCATCCTAAGGATGAATGGATTCCCCCCATTTTGGAAATTCTTCCATACTGCATTCCATTCCTACTGAATCTTGATTCAACTGGAATTTATGCAAGTAAGTCTGAAACTGGAGAATGTGCTGTTTGGCACATCATTCAGTTTTCATCTCTCCCCACTTTAACCTCTCCCCTTTGTTCCCAAGGTACATATGTACATAAACAAAGCACTGTGCTTCTTAAAATGCCATGTTACAGTATTGAGCCGATCCATTTTTTCCCCATTGCCACACGCTCATCCTAACCTCATGCCTTAAATCTGCATTTAGTCACAGTTTTCTCATCATTTGCAGATATAGATCTATGGTGCAGCCTCGTTTGGAATACTGTGTACAAAGAGGACACTGCAGAGCGGGAAAAAGTACAGAGGAGGGCAACCTGGCCCCCACCTGGTCGAACATGCTCCCTATTGAGACCAGGGCCCTGCGGGGTCTTCTTCAATTCCACAGGGCCTGCAAGACGGAGCGGTTCCGCCATCTTCAGCTGAGGCAGCGGGCGTCCACATATGCCCCCCTCCCCGAGGTTGCGGTCTCCCCCCACTGAAAACCGGCCATACCTAGTTATATCAATGGGCTGGATTCTCTCTACAGCAAGCGTGACTACTGATTTAATATGTTTTAACGTGTTTTAAATTTTATTGTGTTTATCAAAATGTTGGGACCCTCCCTGAGCCCGTTTACAGGATGGGCGGGATATAAATGCGAAAAATAAAATAAAATAAAATAAATTAGAGGGTTGGAGCACCTTCCCTGTGAGGAAAGGCTGAAGAGTCTGGGACCTTTCCATTTAGAAAAGAGATGACTGAAGGGGGGCATGATAGAGGTTTATAAAACTGTGCACAGGGTGGAGAGAGCTGACAAAGAGAAATCTTTGTCCCCCACAAATCCCCCAGAATGACAACTCATCTCCAGACTAGAGATCAGTTCCACTGGATAAAATAGCTGGTTTGGGGATGTAATCCATGGCATCGTGCCCCACTGAGGTTCCTGTCCTCCCCAGGCTCCAGCCCCAAATCTCCGGGAGTTTCCCAACCTGGATCTGGCAACCCAACCCTCCCATCCCCCGCTGGTGGCCAGGAGGGACCTGGGGATTGCCTAAATGCTACTGAATTCCATGGACACCTCTCATTCAGGGCTAATTCCTTTTATAGTTTCTCCTCCTGGAGATTACATTGCAGCAGTACTTTCCCCCAGCCATGTTAATGAAACTGGAAAGAAATACTGCAATTCAAATTGATACCTGATTTTGCATAGAAGTGGCTATAAAGTGACACTAAAATGGTTTGTAATCTATAAATGGTACGAGATGTACCATAAAACCGGCAAGCAAAAACAGGCAATTTGCCAAAGAAAATATAGGGGTTTCCTCATCATACTCAAAAAATGAAAAGCAGTGAAAGTGAAATGAAATACGTACGCATCCCTGATTACGTAAATGCCGTCGGATTGCAACCAATTCATGGTGACCTCCGCAAGTGAGAAGCAGAAGTGGTTTGCCCTGGCCTTCCTCTTCAGCGCTTTCCTTGGCGTTCTCCTATCCAAGTACTGACCCTGCTCAGCTTCCAAGATCTGAGACACCTGGGGTATATCCTGCAGCCTTCCTTCCCCCATTCCTAATTAGGAACTATTGATTTACAGAAGTCCGAGAAGTTCCAACAGGCTAGAGAGACTAGACTGTGCAAATTAATTGCAGAATGACCATTACTATTTCCATCTTGATGTTTTCAAGTCTAACTTCTCCTGTGTCCTTTATGTGAAACAGCAACTAACGCAGAGGCATAAGAACGTAAGAGAAGCCATGCCAGATCAGGCCAAAGCTTCAGTGAATGCTCATGTGTCAATCAAGCATAACACGCGGGCCTCATTACAGTTGAAAACTAGGCAGGAACACAAATGGCAAATCAATGCTGGCTATTGAGTGGGGTGTTAATAGACCTTTAAAAATATTGGCATTGAGAGACTTACTAGGCAAAAGGAGAACACCCTGCTAGTGGGCCATAAGGTGTTTCTAGGTTGGTTTTTAATGTGCCTTTAATGCCTTTTTAGATCTGCTGTTTTGTTGGTTTCTCCAACTGTTCTGATAACTTTTTAAACCATTTTGTTATTACACGCCTTGGGTCCTGAGATGCTTGGGAGAAAGGTGGGTGTGTAAATATTTTAAAGAAACAAAGAGAAGAAGAAGAAGAACCCGAAGGAGTCTCAAAGCAGCTTACAATCTCCTTTCCCTTCCCCTCCCCACAACAGACACCCTGTGTGGCAGGTGGGGCTGAGAGAGCTCTTTCAAGGATTGCTCTTGAGAGAACAGCTCTGAGAGGACTTATGGCTGACCCAAGGTCACACCAGCAGCTGCAAGTGGAGGAGTGGGGAATCAAACCCAGTTCTCCTAGATTAGAGTCTGTGCTCCTAACCACTGCATCAAACTGGCTCTCAGGAGGAATTTCTCTCTGTAGTTTTTTAAATTATTATTAATATAATTTTCATTTTCAGACTACATATTCTTTATATCAAGTCACAGTCCAACACAAAAGATTATATGACTACTAACATAATAATGATAATATTCTTCATAACAGACTTTCATTAAATAATTTATACAATATCTAATATCAGAACCGTAACTTTTACCATATAAACCTATTAGACAACCGTATATTCGTATAATTTCCTCACCATCTTTTTGAGTCATTCATTTCTTTTTCAACCCCTCATAAAACCTCAACCAAATCTCTTTAAACTGAACGTCATCTTTTTCATGAATAATTAGACTTAACTTATCCATTTCTGCTAACTCAAATAATTTACTAGAAATTTACTCCGTAGATGGAACATTCTGTGATTTCCAAAATTTAGCCCAACAAATTCTTGCAGCTGTAAAAATGTATATAAGCAACACATTATTAGCTCAGCTGTACCTCTCATGCAATATATTCAACAAAAAAGATTTTGGAGTAAGCGACAAATTAATACCTAAGATGTCTAGTATCAACCTTTGTATCCTAATCCAGAAATTCTGCGCTTTCAAACATCTCCACCACATATGGAAAAATGTCCCTATGTTTTTACCACACTTCCAACAAAGGTTTGAACCCCTATCATAACATTTAACTATCTTGTCAGGTGACCAATGCCATCTAAAAAACATTTTATAAATATTCCCTTTATATGAAATGGCAGACATATATTTCATGGATTTCCAAATCTTTGTCCAGTCATCTATTTCAATAGTGTATCCAAAATCCTTCATCCAGGAAATCATATTGGGTTTCACTACTTCATCCTGCATTTTTTCATCCAGTGAAAATCTATATATTTTTTGTATTATTTTCTCTTGAGGAGTTAACCAAACATTCTCGAAATCATTTCTAATTTTAGCAAATCCTACTTTCCTCTGTAGCTTTCTGTTGCACCACGTGGTCCTGCTCTATGTGTCCCTTTTAAACTTCTGCTCTTGCAAGGTTTTTGGATGTTCTACTCCCAACGTGGTGCTGTAGCAGAGGCTTGGGGGAGGCTCATGGCCTACCTCTGAGCATCTGCAGAGCAACATTCTGAATTTTTGCAGGACCTCCCTTCCTGCCCCGCTCATTAACAAATTTCTTCTTTGGATCAAAATGACATCAATTTGAAACCAACTTCAGATTCCTAAAACAGGGGGGGGGGGGGGGGACAGATAAATTTCAGGGAGCAATTGGGTAAAGGGGAACAAAGAGAATTTCTCTTAACTACTCTACCTACAGGTCAGCAACAGGCAACTCTGAAGCAAAATCTAACTTTCTGCAGAGTACGAACACGTCTTCTATTGCTAATATGGAAATGAGGAGGGAAGGGTATGAATGGAACAGCTGTTGTAGCAGTGTGACTTGACAGAAGACCTCTGACTAATACATACTCCAATTATAACATTATTAATAATGTGTTTTGCTAAATACAGGGAAAGCCATCTTTGCCAGACTTAAACGTTAACCTTTTTTTGTGTTCGTATTAGACGGATTGTCCTAATAGCTGTGAAAATGCAGAGCTGTAATGGCTGGCTTAACTGGTTAAGCCCTTCAGGTCAAGCAATCCTTATTCCTTTCACTCTTTAGCACTGGGTCATTGTGTTTCTCATTAGCAGACATGGCCCATTAGAAATCTGTGTTTTCCTATCTGCATGCCTGGTTCAACTTGAGTCCAAATGTTTCAGCAGACTTTTCTCAGCCTCACAGTGGCTTTCGATACCATCGGCCACAATATCCCTCTTGGATCATCTCCAACATGGAGACAGGGACCAATGATTTTCAACAGTTCCAGTTTGATGTAGTGGTCAGGAGCAAGAACTCTAATCTGGGAGAACTGGGTTTGATTCCCCACTCCTCCACGTGCAGCTGTGAGAGTCCTACAGAGTCAGTCACCAACAAGTGTCCTTAAACAGGAATGCTTTATTGAGAAAGGTCTGCTATGGTCATCTGCACTTCTTGTGTTAGTAATGGCTGACACAGCCCCAAACAGGATAATTATACAGAATTCAAAAAGGCGTCTGGTAATGCATTGCAACCAATCACCATGTCAGAGAAAAGGTGCTTAAATTACTGGTTTACAGTTCCCAGGGAAAAAGCTAGAAGAATTAGAGTTAGACAGGAGAAGAGATACATGGACAGGCACTAACAGTCTCCCAAGGTCAGAGCAGCTCAAAGAGCAATAAGCATGCCATGAGAAGTATAACATAACATTCCACAGACGTCAAGGGTTCACTCATCCCACCTCCTGGGCAGGAGATGGCAGCATTAGCTGACAGCAGCTGCTGGTGTGACCTTGGGTCAGTCACAAGTTCTTTCAGAGCTGTTCTCTCAAGAGCAGTTTTCTCAATCCCACCTACCTCGCAGGGTGTCTGTTGTGGGGAGGGAAGGGAAAGGGATTGTAAGCTGCTCTGAGACTCTTTCAGGTAGTGTAGGGTGAAGTATTAATCCAGTATCCCCCTCCTCCTCTTTTTGGTAGATGGTACTGGGGTCTTTCCTGATAGGAGTTTTCCTGCAAGGTTCCTGGGTAGGGTTGCCAGCTCCTCGCTAGAGGTGGGGGATCCCTTGGCCCTGGGCCCCGCCACTGCCACCAATCAGCTGGCTGGTGGGGGGGGGACTTACCAGGAGCAAGAGGGCAGCCTAGGCTATGTTGCCAGCAATGTGGTGACATCACTTCTGTCATGTGCCGGAAGTGACAGCATCATGTTGGCAACGTCCCAGCAACCCTTTGGTATTTGGGCAAAAACTCTATGGTAGAAGCCATTTTTACCATAGAATTTTTGCCCAAATAACAAAGCATCATGGCAATGTCACAACATGATGATGTCACTTCTGGCACACACCAGAAGTGAGGTCACCACGTTGCCAGCAGTGAGGCCTGGGCCTCCCTGTTGCTCCTGGTAAGCCCCACGCCCTCCCCCCACTGCTTGCCTGGAGGGACCTGGCAACCCTATTCTTGAAGCCCCAGTCTGGTGACCCATAGCTGCTGGGAGAGATCAACCGGCGTTCTCAGCTATGATGCCATCAATATGTAGATGACATCCAACCCAGTCCCTCCTTTCTGTTCTCCACAAGGAAAGCCATCAGCCTTGAACCCATGTCTGAGCTCTGTGTATAATAGACTGGATGAGAGTCAGCAGCTGAAGCTCAGTCCAGACGAGATCCAGGTAGCTGGGCACTCAGTGGAAGAAGAAAGTGATGCCTCATGGATAGGGATGGTTCACACTTTTCTTAAACCGGCTTTGCAAGTTAGGACTGATTCTTGACCCATCTTAGCTCCCAAATGACTTGGTACCTTCTGCTGGAATATGGAGACCAGGCCACTGTTGCTCATATTTTAGTGATGTTGTGATCCAATCAGTGTCCCCAGCAGGGTTTGTTCAGCTCAGATGACAACAGGTACCATTGTGTAACCACCACCACAGTCCAAGCCAAGTGACCCCTCTGGGACTGCCAGCATCACACCTTGTTTTAACATCCCAAGCTGCCCCCACAGTATGCACATACGTGCCATCAGGTCACAATTGGCTTATGTGTAACCCCAGCAAGGGGCTCTCAAGGCAGATGAGAAGCAGAGGTGTTTTGCCATCGCCTTCTTCTGCAGAGTCTTCCTCAGTGGTTTCCCATCCAAGCGCTCACCCAGTTTAGCTTCCAAGATCTGACAAGATCAGGCTAAACCATCCCATTCTACATCCCATGGGTCTCCTGGTAGCCAAGGGAAAAAAAGAATGTGGAAAGCAGCAACCAGGGGATTCAAATACACCAAAGCTGCAATCACACGCTCCTTTAGATCTGACATAGGTATGAATATCTGATGGATCTAAAGAGAGTGATCAGACAGCAACATCTGGGAAGCATCCTGCAGTTGTCGGCAACCCGTGCTGCTTCACCATGGAAGCGGAGTTAAAAGACATCGGGGAAAGTCTGGTGTTATCCGGATAAGGCGGGCCATGGGTGGACTTTCCCCTGTCTGATTGCTCAAGCATACTCTCATATCATCAGGATGGTCTGATCAGGCCACCCTGACTCCGTGCCATGTCCCCCCCTTCATAGTATGCGTATCATCACATACTCCATAGGGGGCCCTCAGTGCGGAGGTGTGATTCCTCACTTATGTGCAAGGGAAACAGCCCCCACCAAAAAAAAAATGACTCACCTGCAGTTGTGTCTGATCTCACAATGATGGGCTAAGCCCACAGCTTCAAAGGGCTGTGTGATCTCGCAACTGTATGTCAAATTCCTCCAGAGGAAACAACCTCTCTTCCTCTCCGCTTCAACTGGCGTGTGTGACCGCAGCCCAAGAGAGTCTGGGAAGGATGCATATCTCGACAATCCAAGCATTTTCCAGAAAGAAAAAAAAAATCTATCCTGCCAAATGTATTAATATCTGCCTGAATGCCTAAACTGGGAGGTATTCGCCACCGCACGTTGGGGATTGATTTCATAATATCCAATGACATGTGCTGAACCCAGAATAGCCCATAGGGCATTCCCCCACTCCATATTTTTCTTCCACATTCTTCAAGGCATTAAGCAGCTGGGCGGAAAGCTACTGTATAATGGCATTTGTGTCAAACTGCTGAATCAGGACATCTCTTTGGGTGACTTCTGCCACTGTTTGAACACGTGTTTCTAACTGTTATTGATTCCTCGGATGATGAGTTAATTTGTGCAAGCCTTGGCCATTTGCTCTCGTGAGCTGAAGTTATCATCAGCTGTTCCTTTACCACTCTGAAGAAACATGTTTCCCAAAGAATGAGCGCTTTTTCAAGAGCTTGGCTGTGGAGAATGCCAGGCAGTTTCCTGAGCCAAGGCCAGTTAACACTGATTGTTTCCAGCTCAGCTAGGCCAACTAGACTCCCTTCTGGGCTCACCTTCCTCTTAAATTAAGGCCTCTCTGGAATGGTCCATTGAAGTCTCACTCTTTGGCCTTCACGCCTGCCAGAGAGCTATGAACACATTGAGCCATCTTGTTCCGAGACAGCCCATTGGTCAATTTCACTTTGTGGCTGGGGGTCTCTAGGGTCTCAGGCAGAGAGGGGTCCTTCCCAACACCTGCTACCTGAAACTCTTTACCTGTAAATGCTGAGGATCAGATATGGACTGCATGTAAAACTAAGTGGAGTTCTACCACTTAGACATGACTCTTCATACTGGACATCTTGAATCTGGATGTGGAGGGTGCGTTCTTCATTTCAAGGGCCCAGAGGTCAATTAGCTAAAAGCAGATGCCTTAAATGCACGCAGATAGGGCTGTTCCTTTTCATCAGGTGAATTCTCCTAGTGTATATATCAGTCCAATATGGAGGCTTCACACTTAGGGTATTCATTTGCTGCTAATGGTGGGAGACTTCCAGGTAATGGTGACCTTTGCCCACCGATGCTCACCTAGTTAGCAGATGGAAATTGTGGCCAAATGGTCATGATCATCTTTTGGGGGGGGGGGGGCGCGATTTAAAAGAAAAATAAGACTTTGTCTACTTATAGGAAGTTCAAACCATAATGATTCTAGCAATTTCTAGAGCTATCCTTGTCACTTCCAGGTAGCTCTAGGAATGGCCAGGATTTTCTATTATCTGAACTTCCTGTAAGTAGACAAGAGCCGGTTTGGTGTAGTGGCTAGGAGTGTGGACTCTAATCTGGGAGAACTGGGTTTGATTCCCCACGCCTTCACATGCAGCTGCTGGTGTGACCTTGGGTCAGTCACAAGTTCTTTTAGAGCAGTTCTCTCATGAGCAGTTCTCAAAAGAGCTCTCAGCCCCACCTTCCTTGCAGAGTGTCTGTTGTGGGGAGGGGGGGGGGGAAAGGAGGTTGTAAACCACTCTGAGACTCCTTTGTGTAGTGAAGGGCGGGGTATAAATCCAATCTCTTCTTCTTCTATTTTTGTTTTTAGCTTTTCTCCCGGGACACTGCCCCCCCCCCCAAGTCCTTTTGCCAATTGCCAGGTAATGTCTATTCATATCATCTGCCATACAGAAAGGTGATGTTGCTTTCACCCATTCCCTTCCATGTTTAAAGAAGAGTCTGGGATTTGGATACAGACCATTCCAGATAGCTTGTGAAATGGAGTTCCAGGGTCAGAACCTGAGGTTCCCAGTTCAGCCACCACCTTTGCATGCTCCTTGTCTTCCTCACAGCCTCAGCTGTGACCTGAGAGCATCACTAGGTGGAATTAATTCTGGAGTGCCTAAGCCAGTGGTCAAAGCAGATGGCCTGTCAACCATGAGATATGGAAGGAAGGCAGCTGGCCTTCCAAGCTCAGGTGGGCAGGATGAAGAAAGGAAAGTTGGGGAGGAGTATTCTTGAATGCTCGAGCTCCACCTGAGAACCTCTTATCTGAAGATCATGAGAGGGAGGGCAGGAAGGGCTTCCTTCTCATGCCTCAGTGCTTAGTTCTTGTGGCCCTTCCTTAACACGCCCAGGGAAATGCTGATCGCCACTTTGGGGTCAGGAAGCAATGTTTCTCCAGGCCAGTTTGGCTGGAGATCCCGGTGCTTTTTTGTCATCTTCTGGGAATGGAATGTGGGGGGGGAGGTATTTGTGAATTCCCTGGGTGTGTGGGGGGGGAGGTATTTGTGAATTCCCTGCATTGTGCAGGGGGTTGGACTAGGTGACCCTAGAGGTCCCTTCCAACTCTATGATTCCATGAAGGGAAACAAAGTGAACAGAGGATGCTTTCCAATGACCTAACCTCAGAATCGTTTTTCAAACCGATTGCACCAAAAAGAAAAAAGGGGAAAAAAAGAAAGAAAAGCATTAGAGAACAGCCATCTAGTAACTCAAGCTGTTTGGGCTCCGCAGACTTAAGAGAACCATATTTTCCAAAGCACAGAAAATGTGACAGTTATGCCCTTAGCATATGCTTCTCCTATAATCAAGACAAGTAGGAGGGATGGTTGACATTAAATGAGGGCGCTCGTACAGTTGTACAAGCGGATCCGGCACATGGCGATTAACGCTGATTTGAGTTTCCTTTCTCTCTCTTTTTTCAGTTAATCACCATATGCACGCCTAAGCCCCTGAACCGGCAGAGCTGCTGATGTCAGCACACATGAGATCAAATTATTTTCACTTAGAAGAATAAACCCATAAATATCAATGCTCGGCTTAGTTCTGCACCAGTAAATGCGAAGCGGAGGCCGTCTCCTCTGTCATGCCTAGTATGTACTGACAGCAATGGTTTCTGGGTGGACGGGACATCTGTTCGGCATCCCCCTCCACCATTTGGCCTCCTCCAACTTCACATGGAGGCACCCATCTGCTACACTATCTTTGCTACCCAGCTACCATAAGCAAATAGTCCTGACCTGGATAATCCACGCTGCCCTGATCTCATCAGTTCTCAGAAGCTAAGCACGGTCGGCCTTGGCTACCATTTGGATGGGAGACCTCCAAGGGCTACCACAGTCATGATGTGGAGACAGATCAAGATGGGTAGCCATGTCTGCCTGTCTGTAGCAGTAGAAAAGAGCAAGAGTCCAGTAGCACCTTGAGGACTAACAACATTTGTGACAGCCAGGTAGGAGCTTTTGAGAGCCAGTTTGGTGTAGTGGTTAAGTGCGCGGACTCTCATCTGGGAGAACCGGGTTTGATTCCCCACTCCTCCACTTGCACTTTCTGGATGACCTTGGGCAAGCCATAGTTCTGCCACAGCTGTTCTTGAAAAAGAGCAGTTTCTGTCAGAGCTCTCTCAGCCCCACCTACCTCACAGGGTGTCTGTTGTGGGGAGGGGAAGGGAAAGGAGTTTGTAAACCGCTCTGAGACTCCAAGTGAAGGGCGGGGTATAAATCCAATCTCTTCTTCTTCTTCTTTACGAGTCACTGCTCACTTCTTCAGATAAGCTAGCATGTGAGTCCATCTGTCCTTATATCCCCCAAGATATAAGGATGGATGGACTTACACCCTAGCTGCATCTGAAGAAGTGAGCAATAATTCATGAAAGCTCATCCCTGATTAGGGTTGCTAGTCCCCAGTTTTGTGACGTAGGCACACTGGTGATGTTGGGGGTGACACTCTGTATTTGGAGCAAAACTCTATGGTTCGAGGGTGATTTTACCATAGAGTTTTGTCCAAAAACCAGAGCATCATCTCCGACATGCCTACATCATTTCTAAGTGACATAGGCAAGGCGTGCAATGTCACTTCCAGTGATGTTGGCACATCAGGGGGTGACACTTCCAGCTCCCGGAGTGTCCCCCCATCCACCCGCTGGCATCTTAAAGGGACCTGGCAATCCTATCCCCTGCCACCGTATTTTTTTAGTCTTTGAGATACTACTGGACTCTTGTTCGTTTCTACTGTCTTTGCTACGTTGTCTTTGGACCCGCTATAAACGGGCTCTCATGTGGGTAGGTTGAAGGTGCAGGAGAAGGAAGGACTAAAGAAGAAAGCTGTAGGCCATTGGGATCCAGAAGACAATGGATGGATCTCTGCTTCCAGCATTGCAGGAAGGAAGTAGATGTACAGAAGAGGAGCCAGGAGAGTATAGGTCAGGCCAAAGTGGCTGGAGATTGGTACAGTCTAGGGAGATCTGTGTGTATTCTATGCCAAGGCCCTCATTCGGAGTAGAGAGGTTGCTGGAAGAGATCTGAGATCTGAAAAGTAAGAAGGGGGTTGTGGTCTTCAGTATCACTGGGGATCTATCTACTCCCCAGAAGAAGAATTTATTGTATATAGCGAAAGGCCGTCACAATACAGAATTAGGATAATAAAAAGAAAATAATTCTAATCATACATGGATAAAACAACGATTAAAAATACAGTTCCGTACGGACCAGCTATTAATGTTATAAACAGTCAAACTGTAAGATAATAAATCCGATTATTCACAAAAAAGGTTAATTTTCTGAAGCTGCAGTCTTTGCACTGGGTTTTTTTGGCAGCCAAGGCGAAAAGAGACACTCTGTTATGGACAAGCGGATCAGTGTCAGATAATAGAAAGACCAGCTTGTCAATGTCAGAGGACAATTTTTTGTCCTATTAGCAGATGATCAAGAAATTTAGATCTAGCTGCTATCTACTACCCTATTCTGTGGACCAAAAACAGGAGATGCTCGGTACAGGGGAGTGGAGAGGAGTGAAGGACCATGCCTTCAGACTGGGGTCTGGTTGTCCTGCACAGAGCCTCTGCCTGTACTAGTTGCAAGGAGGTAGTAGCTTCTCTTCATGCAGTCAGGGAGCCTGAATTCTGTAGGGTTCCAAATCAAATTTGCATGCTATGCAGAAGAGCCCTTGTTTTGGTCAGCTTGGCAGAGTTGCGTGGTAGGGTTGCCAGCAATGGTCCCTCTAAGCTGTAGAGTCTTGTGAGCAAAAATTCTACTTTGTGAGCTACTGGCATTAAAGTTGTGAGGGAGCAATTTGGCTGCTGTGTGAGTTAGTTTGCTATGAAGCCATCCTTCCTGAGCTAAGACAAAAATGTGTGAGCCGGAGGCTAAAAAACTGTGAGCTAGCTCACACTAACTCAGCTTAGAGGGAACATTGGTTGCCAGGTCCTGCCCTCTTGCCGGCAGGGGATGGGAGTCCTGTTTCCTCTAAGCTGAGTGAGTGTGAGCAAGCTCACAGTTTTTTAGCCTCCAGCTCACAGATTTTTGTCTTAGCTCAGGAAGGATGGCTCCAGTAGCCAAATCGCTCACTCACAGCTTTAATGCCAGTAGCTCACAAAGTCAAATTTTTGCCCACAAGACTCCAAAGCTTCAAGGGAGCATTGGGGAGGAGGGAGCTTTCTGGGGTGGGGGCAGGGTGACGTCACCACATGTGATGTCCCCGAAGTGATGACATCATGCAGAAGTGACATCATCATGCCGGGGACAATTCACAGCAACACTCTGATATTTTGGACATAGAGTTGCACCGGGTCATGGCAGTTGGGGGTGGGGCTTTCCCCCACCAGCCAGCTGGCTGGTGGCTGGCAGGAGCCCATGAAATCGGGAAATCCCCAACTTCCACCTGGGGTCTAGCAACCCAACTGCATGTACTGGGTTGCGGCAGGGTTTCAATGCTTGAATAAAGTATGAGTCCTCTTCTATAGGGGCACTTGTATCACCCAATTAGAAGGAAGAACCTTTCTTGTCCATCTTCCTCCAACTACATCCTGTGGATATTTTTTGTTGTTTGTGGAAGGGGTGGTGTGCAACTCAAGTATTGCTAACTAACTTTAGCCTTCAATACGGGCCAGGCTATAATCAAATAGCCCTGACCTGGATAATCCAGATCTTGGAAGTGAAGCAGGGTCGGCCCTGGCTAGTATTTGAATGGGAGACCACCAAGGAATACCAGGGTTGTGGTGCAGAGGCAGGCAATGGCAAACCAGCTGTGAAGAGGAAGAGAAGAAGAAGAGAGAACAGCTGGGACAGAGCTATGGCTTGCCCAAGGTCATCCAGCAGGAGCAAGTGGAGGAGTGGGGAATCAAACCCGGTTCTCCCAGATTAGAGTCCGCACACTTAACCACTACACCAAACATCTCTTGCCTTGAAAACCCCACCAGGGGTCACCGAAAGTCACCTGTGTGACTTGGCGGCGCTTTCCACCACCATAATCAAATAATTTCTGGGATAACTGAAATAGCTTGTAAGGGGAGCATTATTGGTAGCAAATAAGATTGTCATTGCAGGAAGGAATGAACAGAAAACATGGTACAAAACCCACACAACTCTCATAACTTTTACTTTGCCTGGAGGCTAAAAGGATATTGTCGAAGAGCACCCGGAGGACTGGCCACGAAGCAAATGAGAAGAGAACTCAATAAGCTCTGGGATTCTTGCAAGATGCTGTCAATGTCGCGATGCGCTGTCAAAACTCTTTATGAGGACTTGAAATTCCATTGGCGCAACGGATATTTTTCCGTGGATTTGGGGCTTTTAAAAAAAAAACCCCACAAAAGTCACCCGCAAGTTTCTAAGCAGACGGTGCATTCCTCGCTGCTTATCAAACTCAGGCTCTTGCTAGATAGGGGCTTCCGAAAATGGCATCACTCTTGCTTTCATAGACGAAAGGATACCCAACTTCCAAATCAGCTTAATCTGATTAATGCGAATGGAGTATTGATTCTGGCTCGCTTTATCAGCACCACTCCTGACGTCTGCTAGATGCCTGGGTGTCATTAGGATAAATGGCCGGCGGAGCCTGACTGAAGGGGAAATGTGGGAAGGATTTCTTCCCCTTGAAGGAAGTGGTTTGCAAATCGGCCAAGTTGTCATTGGCATGACCGTTTCACTGAAGAGAACCAACGGTGATTAAAAGGACTTTCAGGTAGTATGGCTGTGTTTCATACAGACAGGAAGAAGAGAAGGGGACAAAAGTCACGTGGGACTCTAGGTTCTTCATATCCCATTCTGTTTATTTATGTATTTACTTCATATATAGCCACCTCTCTCCCCAAGGGAAACCCAAAGTGGTTTAGGTTGTTCTCCTCTCCGTATATCAACCCTATGAGGTAAGTCAGGCAGAGTGTGTGTAACCGGTCCAAGGCCACCCAAAAAGGTACAACTGCAGCTGCTCTGTTGTTAGCCATTCAGTCATGTTTCGACTCGTGGCGATTCTATGGGCCAGCTCTCTCCACGTTTTCCAGTCTTGTGCTGTTTCTTTGAATCGTTCCATGCTCAGGCTGGTGCCGGCTTTTATGGAGTCTAGCCATTCTTTGGCGGCCCGGTTTCCTTTTGTCATTAACCAATCCAAGCATAATTGCTTTTTCTAGTGAGTTCTTCCACATGACATGGCCGAAATTAGTCAGTCACAGTCTTGTGATGGCACATCTGGTTTTATGTGCTTCCAGTGGCATGTCTGGTTTTATGTGCTCCAGTATTTGCTTGTTTGTCACCTTTGCTGAACTACAGGGACCAAAATACAAGTTCCCCCTATTTCTTTTAACTCAATAAATGCCCACAGGCAGGACTCATTTCATAGCAGGAGCTCCTTTGCATATTAGGCCACACACCCCTAATCTAGCCAATCCTCCAAGAGTTTACAGAGCTCTTCTTACAGGGGCTACTGTAAGCTCTTGGAAGATTGGCTACATCAGGGAGTGTGTGGCCTAATATGCAGAGGAGCTCCTGCTCCGAAATGAGCCCTGCCCACAGGTCTAAAAGGAGCAAGAAAGAATCATTGAAATGCTGTAGCAACTTCTGCTCTAATTGGGAGGGGTGACCAGAGGATGCCATGCAGTACTTTTAGGCATGGTATGACCTTTTCTTTACCTCATTTATACATCCCTTTTCTTCCCAATGAGGATCCAAAG
Source organism: Lepidodactylus listeri (assembly GCA_029233225.1). Classification (NCBI taxonomy): domain Eukaryota; kingdom Metazoa; phylum Chordata; class Lepidosauria; order Squamata; family Gekkonidae; genus Lepidodactylus; species Lepidodactylus listeri. The sequence goes on from JARCFY010000013.1 coordinate 13,596,649, forward strand.
CAGCTTACATCTTTCGTCTCATCTCCATTTTATCCTCACCACAACCCTGTGAGGTAGGTTAGACAGAAAGTGTATGACTGGCCCAAGGTCACCCAGCAAGCTTCCATGGCAGGTTCGGGATTCGAACCTGGGCCTCCCAGATCCTAGTCCAGTTCTCTAACTACTACACCACGCTGGCTTTCCTGTTCTACATCTAACTCTGTCTGACCTGAAGCAATGCTTTCCCATCTTCGTTGCTTTCCAGGATCAAAGTCACACTGAAGGAAATGGAGCACAGCCAATTAAAGCATGGAAGTGGGCAATGTTTAGTTCCCCCTCCCCTGTGTACTATTCTTTTAGTTTTTAAAAAAACTCACTTTCCACTTAAGATCCCAGAAAAAAAGGGGGAAGCATCGTTTCCCATGCCTGTGACAGTGAAACATTTGGGTCCCAAATGAGGGTTTGTTAATCCAATAGTCACACTGAGGCAATGAAAATCTCCTAAGACAACTTTATTGTGCCATGGCCAAAGAATCCTTTCTAACTACAGAAGTTACAAAGGCATCCTTCTAACTCCTTCTTCATGGTACCTTACATTTATACTCCAGTTTATGTCACATTTGCCTCATTTCCATTCCAACGGTTACATAGCATAGCAATTCAGTACATCCAATCATCCGCAGATGTTTGCGAGCGTAGTTCGTAGTGTACTGTGTACTATGTTATGTCTTTATTAGGGATGGGCACAAACCCTAATTTCAGTGCATGGTTTGTGGCATGCCCAGTTCACAAACCACGAACTGTCACGAACTTTTAGCCACCAAACGAATTGGTTCAGTATATGATGTTGGTGATGCGGTAGAACAGCCCCCCCCCCACACACACACTTGCTAGAGAAACACCAAACTCACAGGGGATCTCCAGCTGATTCTCCTCTACCAGACCTCCAAGTTTGGTGCGGATTGGATTTATGGGGTCTTAGTTACAACCCCTCGAAGAAGGGCCCCCCAAGAAAGTGCTCTCTGGGGAAATGACAGGCTCAGGTTCAGGAGGTTCAGGGATGTATAGAACAGATCCTGTGCTAGCCAGGGACATCAAACTCCCAGAGCACATCCCCCTGATGCTCCTCTACGTGCACTCCTAGCTCTGGCTCCCTGTTGCTTTGAAGTTTGGTAGACATTTAGATTGATTGGAGACAGTCTGTCTGGAAATGTATCCGTTCACGAACTGCCACCAACTGCCACCAACAGCTGGAAAGTTCGTGGCAAGTTCAGTTGACCTGCCAGTTGACCTGCCATGAACTTCAGTTCACAAGCCACAAATCAGCCAAAATTCTTCATGAATGTTGGATGGTGAGCCAGTTTATGCCCGTCCCTAGTCTTTATCTACTGATAAGAGCTGTGCTCAGACAGCTGGAACTGCTTCCGAAGCTTCTGGCTATTTCTGCTAACTCCAAGGGAACAAGATCCCATTCGTAAGCAAGCAGAACAAGTAGCACTATAAAACGGCATTACCATACTAAAGGATAATTTCCCTCCACCTGCTCCAGAACTGGGAATTTAAATTGCCTATAGGACACTTCTTCTTGAAATGTGGGAAGGGGGAATCTCTTGGATGAGGGGGTGTAACCTCTGAAAATTTCACCCCAACAGTGATAGTGGAGAGGGCATCTACATCCAGCCACGTATTTCCCATAAAAAGCAAAGGAAGACAGAGTTGAGTGAACGTTTGCTGTTTTGTTTTGATTTTTAACATTTGGATTCTTTGTTTTCATGGGTATTATACGGTGTTTATATGAACTTGACATGGCAATTATTTGTGAAGTGTATATCACTCCTACACATAGGAAAACCCTGATTTGTTGATGCAAAACTAATGTTCAAAATGCTCATTTTTATGGGGGAGTGGCATGAGGAAACAAAACGGGGCAAAAATAAAAATAGGTTCATTTTGCACAGAAGGGAGAAGCAAAACAGAAGCTGCTTTTTAAGGGGGGTGTCAAACCAGCAGGGATGAGAAATTCTAAATCATTCCCAATGGAAATAACTATTGGATCAATTGCCTATTAAGGATGCCCTTTACTGCCAGTATTAAAGAACCTATTGTTAAAGAAGTAATAAAGGACCCAGCTCCAAATCTGGCTTCTGATTTGCGGACTGGACTTGTGCCCTCTGAGATCTGAGAGCATGAAGGATAGCTGGGGAATGGTTACAACAGGACCAAACACCTCACAGATATTCAAACAGGAACAAAAGTAGATGTTCACATCTATCCTAGACAGATTTGAGATTCCACAGAGTATAGTGTTTGCAGTGCTAGATAAGGATCTGGGAGACCCAGTTTTGAAACTCCACTCTGCCATGGAAGAATAAGGAGGAGGAGGGGGAGGGGTGATTGGGTTTATACCCTGCCCATCACTCGGAGGCTCAGAGCAGCTTACAATTGCCTTCCCTTCCTCCACAACAGAAACCCTGTGAGGTACATGGGTCTGAGAGAGCTCTTTCAAAAACTGCCCCTGAGAGAACAGCTCTGAGAGAACTGTAACTGACCCAAGGTCACCCAGCTGGCTTCGTGTGGAGGAGTGGGGAATCAAACCCAGTTCTCCAGATTAGAGTCTGCTGCTCTTAACCACTACACCACACTGGCTTAGAAGCTTGGAAGGGTGACCTCGAGTATGGTCCTACTTTCTCACAATCTAACCTACCTCACAAGGTTGTTGCTGTGAGAACAAAGTGGAGGAGGGGAGGAGGAGTGTGTAAGCTGCTTTAGATCCCCACTGGGGGGGGGGGACAGGGAATAAATGTCTAAATAAATGAACAAAAAGTGTATGCATTCAACTGTTAACACTTAAGCGTGAACTGCCACCTTACACATCCATAAATAGACTAAAATTAAATTTGTTCTTCTCCCTAATCTTTGATATTGATTGCGGAAACAGTAGTGAAGACTACCTGGGGGGGGAAATGAACCAAACTGTCCATGGGCATCAACACTCGGAATCTGATGTGAAGCAAAACGAAATGCACTGTGCCAAAAAGTTGAGAAGTTTCATCAGTATCTGAACTTGCGGTGCCTTTCATTTCCTGGCTTTTTGTTTAATACCAGCCAAGATCAAAGTGGCATTTCACGAAGATAGATGGGAGGCCCACCGAACATGACAGGAAGCCTGCTCGAAGCACAGCGTGGTACTGAGCAGAGGGTAGACCCCCTGAGCTCCATCAGGAGAGAGCTCTTCTCACTCGCTAAGCTGGGATGTCTTTGTAGCTTTGTGCTATAAACTATATTTGACTCTGGTAGTGACCCAGAAATATAAAGAAATGAATAGACAGTATCAATGAAAAATTCTGCTCTGACACGTCTTCTGTAATGTCAAAGGATTCCAGCGCAAGGGTTTGTAGGAATGATTCTCCCTCTCTCATGATACTAGAAATCAGGGTCTGGTCCATAAGGACATACGTAAAAACGTAAGAGAAGCCAATGTTGGATCAGGCCAGTGGCCCATCCAGCCCAACACTCTTTCACACAGTGGCCAAAAATACCAGGTGCCCTCAGGAGGTCCAGCAGTGGGGCCAGGACACCAGAAGCCCTCCCACTGTTGCCCGCCCCCCCAAGCACCAAGAATACAGAGCATCACTTGTCCCAGACCGAGAGTTCCTATAAGAACATAAGAGAAGCCAATGTTGTATCAGGCCAATGGCCCATCCAGTCCAGCATTCTGTCACATAGTGGCCAAAAATACCAGGTGCCATTGCCATCAGGAGGTCCAGCAGTGGGGCCAGGACACTAGAAGCCCTCCCACTGTTGCCCCCCCCCCAAGCACCAAGAATACAGAGCATCACTTGCCCCAGACTGAGAGATCCTATCTATACCTTGTGGCTAAGAGCCACTGATGGACCTCTGCTCCATTGGTTTATCTAATTCCCTCTTGAAGCCATCCATGCTTGTAGCTGCCACCACCTCCTGTGGCAGTGAATTCCATGTGTTAATCACACCATGATGGCTGGGTTGTATCCAGCCAGATTTTCCACTCTGTCTCACCTAATTCACCTCCTTGCTACCTCCTCGTCCCCCTTAGATCGGGAGGGGGGGGGGTGATCTTTATAAGTTCCATGATCACCAGCACAGACTTTTTGGTGGTCCCCCTGATTTGCCAAAAAATCTGGTTGGATCTAACCTGCTGATTTGGATCTAACCCATGGGATGGACAAAAGGAAGCCAGTCTCCTGCCATATGTAATCAACTTGGAATTCACTCTTCAAGTTATGTATGGCGATGCTCACCAGCTTAGATGGTAATAAAAGGATTCAACAAATGCAAGAAGTATCTATGAGAGGGAGATGGAATGCATAATACACTTCCCCTATGAAGAAAGGTTAAAACACTTGGGGCTCTTTAGCTTGGAGAAACGGCAACTGAGGGGGTGAAATGATCAAGGTTTATAAGATTATGCATGGGATAGAGCAGGTAGAGAAGGAGGTACTTTTCTCCCTTTCTCACAATACAAGAACTCGTGGGCACTCCATGAAATTGCTGAGCAGTCGGGTTAAAACAGATAAAAGGAAGCGCTTCTTCACCCAAAGAGTGATTAACACATGGAATTCACTGCCACAGGAGGTGGTGGCAGCTACAAGCATGGACGGCTTCAAGAGGGAATTAGATAAACAGTTGGAGCAGAGTTCCATCAGTGGCTATTAGCCACAAAGTATAGATAGGAACTCTTGGTCTGGGGCAAGTGATGCACTGTATTCTTGGTGCTTTGGGGGGGGGGGCAACAGTGGGAGGGCTTCTAGTGTCCTGGCCCCACTGGGAGAACTCCTGATGGCACCTGGTATTTTTGGCCACGGTGTGACAGAGTGTTGGACTGGATGGGCCACTGGCCTGACCCAACATTGGCTTGTCTTATATTCTTATGTTCTAAGGTACATAATGTTGCAATTTTCACAAATATATTAAAAAAACATGCGTGGACCCCACTCACCATGCCTGCTTTCTCCTGTGCTAAGCAACCTACTGACAAATCCTCCTCAGCATGACGTCTAATGGGCTTAGAGTAAAGTAACTGTGCTTAGGATTGCACTGCTGTATGCTCACACAGATGGGTTCTTTTACCAATTAAAGATGAGCCAGTCTCTGAGTTTATTGGCAACGGTGGTACTTGGGGCATTCACGGCCACATAGGCCACTGGTCAATAGCAGCTATTGGAACTTGCTCAGAATTTACTGGGTTACTCCGAATGACTCACGCTGCAATTTGGCATAGTTCTGAAATTCTCATATTGATACTTCAATTTTATTTTGATTTCATTTCTCCCTTCCTGGAATCAAGCCCAAGAGTCTTTATTTGCACGGCATCTTCTGTTTACTTGAACTGATCCCCCCTCCCAGTAAATTATACACAGTAGTCAACATTCTTCATGCATCAATAAATCAGCATTTTATACACACACACACACAAATGATGAACACTGTACGTATAAATTGTGTATAATAACTGTGGATATGGATACACAATATGGATACACAATGGATACACAATGCAATATGGATACACAATGCAAACAAATCCAACAGAGCCAGTGACAAAAAAGCAGAGAAATTAAATATCATTGATTTAAAAATATACATAAATATAAAAACAAACAACGGAGCATTAATGCTTATTGCTAAGTGTAGTTTTCTCAGCCTTTTGCAGCAAATCAGTAGTATGCAAAAACCACAATCCTCATCAACCCTGGAAGGAAATCACTCTGGGGAAGAATGGAAGAATAGCTTATGGGAAAGACAGGCTGCAGTCAAAGAAAGCCAGTTTGGTGTAGTGGTTAAGTTTGTGGACTCTAACCTGGGAGAACCGGGTTTGATTCCCCACTCCTCCACTAGCAGCTCCTGAATGACCTTGGGCAAGCCATAGTTCTGTCAGAGTTGTTCTTGAAAAAGAGCAGTCTCAGAGCTCTCTCAGCCCCACCTACCTCACAGGGTGTCTGTTGTGGGGAGGGGAAGGGAAAGGAGCTTGTAAACCGCTCTGAGACTTCGAGTGAAGGGCGGGGTATAAATACAATCTCCTCCTCCTCCTCCTTCTCCTCCTTCACTTTCTTCAAAGAGTCATACTCTTTGTTCTATGCACACGGAAACACACACACACACATTTAGAATGATAAAGTTTGTGGCTTGGGGAAGGGGATTGGAGAAGAGCAAGGAACTAGTAGGATGGAGCTGGCACAAAGGAGGCCATAACTGCTTATATGCACATGGACATATTTCAAGTGTACCATTAAACACTTGCAAATACAGATGTATGCTCAAATGTATCTGGTCAGAAAATATGCCTGAAAAATATCTTAACTGTGGCTGAGGACAGACTGTGGCTGAGGACAGACTGGGGATTCCCAGTCGCACTGCACCGACTGATGTGGCAGCATGCTGGGGAGGAGGCGGAATGGAGTGGTTGCACTGCGGGGCTGCCCCTGGCGGTGGCACAGTTGCACATGGGTGCTTAGGTGCATAGGCACAGCAGCATTGGGTGGTTCAGTGCACATGGATCAGCAGGTTCACATTACCAGCGCCACCCGATTGCGGCTTTTTTTATGTCCACACTTCTGGGAAGTGGGATCAACATGCCCTCCATGGCTTGCCCAGCTTTCACTCGGTACTTTTTTTAAGTGGGAGCGAATTGTTAAAGGACGGGGTGAGTATGGCAGGGGAACGCCAGACAGCTGTGGCTGTGTGAACCGGCCTATTTCATCCGCTTGAGAAAGGTGCCTATATCAGGCCAAACTGCCAGTCTGAACTTGGCCTGTGTTTTTTGGGTACATTCAGGTATTCACATGGTATTTGGGATTTGCGGATATACTCGAATATTTCTGGATTTTTTGAAACCGGATTAATCTCGAAAAATCCAGAAATATTCGGGTATATTGGGAATATTCAGGGCCACCATTTTAAGCATCCTAGTTTTTCTTCATGTTTACAGGACTCCCGGGCAAGAGGAGGAAGCAAGGAGGGAAGCTGTCCCAGACAATGGGATCGGTCCTCAGAGGGAGTGTTTAAACTGTAGGCCCAGTCATGATAATTCCCTCATCTCTCCCTGCCTGCAGCTGGACTCCATTTCATAAGTAGGTCTCTTGGAGTCCTGTCACAGCTTTTGCTGCTGCTACAGCTCTGGTCTCCATGCTGGAGTTCTGCCTGCCTGCCTGCCTGCCAAGATGTTCTTGTTCTGTGCCTGCCTGCAAAATATCTTCAGGACTGTTTTTCTCATTTTTGACTTTGTTTGAAAATGCCTTTTCAGGTCTTACTGTTTGTTAGTTTTTCCGTTTTTGCCTGTAAGGTTTGTAGGTGGGGCGGGGGGAGCCTTTTTTCCTGATTCTTTAACACTCTGGTTCTTTTTCTGTTTTCTGAGTCTTTAAAAAAACACTGTTACCCATGGTTTTATGTTGTACTGTTTTAAAAAGGATTGGATTCCCTTCTCTTGACTTGTTCTAAAAATTATAACCATTTTTTGCATTGTCTCTAAAATGTTTTGTTGTTCAATTTATAAAGGGTTTGTGCTTGGAAGGGTCCAAGTAGTTATGATTTTTAAAAGTTCGTCCTTTTTTGCATTCTTTTGGCGCTGGTTTTAACAGTTGTTCTTCTATAGATTTTTAAAGATCTTCCTGTGTAGTGCTTTAGGGGAAGAGGTTTTGTGAAGTTTTAGACTTTTCCAGTTGCTTTTTAAATTCTTAATTGTTGCAGCAGGTTCTGAAGAAAATTTTTGGTTAGGTTTTAATAACAGTTATTAAAACCCATTGTGGTGTGGCTTGGGTTCTCTGGTTTGACACTGGCTCTTTTGAGTTTGTTAGTTCTGTTTGTACTCGGAAGCTTTTGATCAATGGTTGCTCTCGTGGAGACACCTCGCTCAGGGGTCCATAAAATTGGGCCTCTTGGTGAACAGGCAGCACTAGGTTCCTGGCAAGTTTGCTGCCATTTTGTTGAAGAACAGGCCCTCCCAAAGGTCCCCCTTATAATGGGACCAGAATAATTCCAGAAACCTGAAAAAAAACACATCCAAATCCCAAAATGCTATAGGTAAAGGTAAAGGTTTCCCTTGCTCAAAAGCCAGTCGAATACGACTCTAGGGATGCGGTGCTCATCTCCATTTCCAAGCCGAAGAGCCAGCGCTGTCCAAAGATGTTTCCGTGGTCATGTGGCTGGCATGACTAGACACCGAGGCACACAGAACACTGTTACCTTCCCACCGAAGCGGAACCTATTTATCTACTTGCAATTTCTTGCTTTCGTACTGCTAGGTTGGCAGGAGCTGGGACCAGAGATGGGATCTCACTCTGTCATGCAGCATTCGGGTCTCGAACTGCTGAACTACCGACCTTCCAGTCCGCAGTTCAGCGTCTTAACCATTTGATCCACTGCATATTTATGTCTTTTGAAATCCAAACCTGAATTGATTTTTTTTAGATATACATCCCTACCAGCTAATACCAGAACAGTGTTGGAATGGGATTCCCTGCACAACTACATTGCAGATTCATTACAAGGATATCTGCCCATCACTAGCATCTCGTGCCCATCTAGCTGTCTGCTTGGATTAACCCTGGATTAAATGGGCCATACTTAGACTTTTTCAGGTTTTTACAAATTCTTAATTCATAATTAAAAAAAAAAAATCTAGCTCCATATTTTTTCTTAGACACTCTCATCCTTAGACACTCTCATTCATTTGGTTTACTGCTGAACAGGAGGATGTGAGTTGAACTGGTGGCATGCATGCCCAATATCTTTTTGAGAGTATTGTTGTGGCTCAAACTACATTTTTTAAATTAAAGATTTCTCCAGTTCTCTTTGTTCTTTAATGGAGAACAAGCATCATTTCCCAACATTTTTAAAGAACCTAAATTGATTTTGTAGCCCAGGTTGGACGCTGGTGTTGGATAATATATGACTCATACTTGCAAACAACCGGGACAGTCCTTGTAAATACCACGTCTCAGGACAAAGTCACCCAAGTCATTGTGTTAATAGAAACCATATCGAGCAATCAGTCGAGCATACAGAGCATTGCAGTGCAACCGAAATCATGACAAATGTCTAGTTGCCAAAGCCCACACACAGGCAAGGAGTTGTGATCCATGCTGGGCTTCCGCATCGATATTTATGGGGCCATAAGGGAGCTGCTACGACATACCATCAGTCACCGACGAAAGGCAATGTGGGATACGACTAGAATATGCAAGTTACAGGAATCTTTTGCAACCGTCAAGGTGGCCCCTTTTCTTGAATGCTTCTAGGAGAGCTAGTTTGGTGTAGTGGTTAAGAATGGCGGACTCTGATCTGGGAGAACCGGGCTTGATTCCCCATTCCTCCACATGCAGCTGCTGGTGTGACCTTGTGTCGGTCATGGCTCTCTCAGAGCTGTTTTGTCAAAGCAGTTCTCAAAAGATATCTCCCAGCCCCACCTAGCAATATTCCCACTAAGATGTGGAGTCTTGTGAGCAAAAATTCTATTGTGTGAGCTACTGGCATTAAAGTTGTGAGCGAGCGATTTGGCTGCATAAATTAGTTTGCTCTGGAGCCGTCCTTCCTGAGCTGAGACAAAAATGTGTGAGCCGGATGCTAAAAAACTGTGAGCTAGTTCACACTAACTCAGCTTAGGGGGAACACTGCTCACAGGGTGTCTGTTGTGGGGAGGGGAAGGGAGAGGAGATTGTAAACTGCTCTGAGACTCCAAGTGAAGGCTGGGGTATAAATCCAATCTATTCTTCTTCTTCTTCTATTTATTGTTGACTTTCATTGTGTCTGGAGCTAGATACGACAGCAAGCTCGGAGGATGCTAACTGAAACAGCAGGTCATTACCTTAGCATATTATGGTCCAGGGATTGATCCCCCATCCTCGGATGTCCCTGAAAGCCCTATATGGCTTGGGAACAACATACCAGAAGGACTTCCTAACCCCTTAGAAACCTAGCCAATCACTGCAGTCAACTTCTGAGGCCCTGCTTCAGGTTGAGTGCTCCTGCCTTCTAGATTAGGCAGTTGGCAACCTGGGAGAGGGTTTTCTCTGTTGTGGTACCAAAACTCTGGAACTCTCTCCTCAGGGAGATTGGTCTGTTTCCTTCCATTGCCATATTTTGTGTTTTGTTTGGCATATGCCCCTAGTGATCCTTCCTTCCTGTCCGATGTCTTAACTGCTGTTCTTACATTTTAGTGTGCGCTGTTGAGATTTGGTTTTAATTGTTTTAATAATGGGGCAGTGTTTTGATGGTTTTTAAGATGTGATTTTATTATATATGTTTTTAATCTGTTGGCTGCTTTGGTAGTCCAGATGAAGGCAGAAAGACAGGGTATCATGCTGGCGATGTCCAGGTGACACTCAGGTATTTGGGCAAAAATTCTATGGTAGAAGCCATTTTTACCATAGAGTTTTTGCCCAAATACTAGAGAGCATTGTAGTGAAATTGCAGCATGATGATGTCACTTCCTGTGCAACACTGGCAACGTGTCCTGGGCCTTTCTCTTTCTCCTGGTAAGTTCCCCCACCCCCCACCAGCTGCTAGGAGGGACCTGGCAACCCTAGGCTAGAAGGACTCATTAAGGACCTCCACGCCCCCCCCAAGAAGAACTCAGTGAGGGGAAGCTACTCCCCTTGGGCTGACTGTTTTCCCAATTGCTCTGAGCTTTGTATTTTTTTTCTTTTTGCAAGACCAAAATAAACACAAGTTCTCATTTACCCATTGTACTTAAATTACTTCAAAGGCAGTGACTCTCATTCTCTTAAATGGACCCAGAGGTAATAAAACCATACTGAAAATGCAAATATGCCGGCCAATGTATCATTATTATTATTACTCTTATTCGGAGATGCCCAAAGAGTTTTATTTTGTGCTTTAATTGCATTCCCAGGGAAATTCTAAAGCATAGCCGTAAAAAGCAATTAACAATAGCAAGATTACCTCTCGCCTGGGACTTGACCACTGTAAACCATTATATGAGCGCTCCACCCGTCTGCTGGTACCTGTGGTGCTCTCTTGAGAAGGCAGTGTGATTAATCATTGCAAGTCCCATTTTGGAGCGTTGACCCCGGAGTCCCTGCATGAGAAAGCCCAAGAAGCTCTGAACTAGATTACTGTAACACATCCTACACGGGGTTGACCTTGAAGGCAACTTGGAAGCTTCAGTTGGTTCAGAATGTCACAGCCCACCTGTTAGCCTACCCCAATGTCGATATAGATCCAGTATTAAGAGAGTCACCTTAGCTCCTAATATGATTGAAGACTCAGTTCCAGATGCTGGTAATTACCTTCATAGCCTTTCATGGTCCAGCCTTACATGTCTGAAGGATTGTCTGTTGACAAATCCATGTGTTGGCTTTGTGTGGCTCAACCGCTGCACCTCGTGGCACATTTTCTGCAGTTGGCCCGCTCTGCTGCCACCTGCTCAGGAGTTTTTTCTGTTGCTGGTCCAATCCTTCAGAATGGGGTTCATGTTCATGTTTTTTGAGAAGACCTTTTGGTGAGGTCTTGGATCTTTTTTTTTTTAGGTGTGTATGTGTTTGCGCGCACACATGGAAGCCATGGTTGACTTTTGGTGACCCCTAGTGGTTCTTGGACATTTCAGACAGGTGGCTTGCTGTTGCCTGCCTCTACGTCTCAGCCCTGATATTCCTTGGAGGTCTTCCATCCAAGTAATTGCCGGAATCGGCCCTGTTTAGCTTCCAAGATCTTATGAGATCAGGCTTGCCTGGGCTATCCAGGGCAGGGCTGGTCTTGGCTCTTAACTGGTTGTGAAGGCTATATTTTTGCAGACAAGCTGCCGCTGGTTTATGAGGCAGTAATGGGCGTGGCTCATACTCATCAGTACTTCATCAGTACCTGCCAGACTCTTGACACTACCGCCGCTCTAACCATCTGAGTCCCTCTCTGGTTGGGGATCAGCTCACTCCTGCAACAGATGATTTACTTGCTCAGGAAGGCCAAATCCCTTGAAACCCTAGTCTTGGCTCCAGGCGCCATAAGGCGGGATACCGAAGTTTTAATGAAAGTAGGCAAGACCCTTTCAGAACACCAAAAGGACAGAATAGGATGAACCTGCTCATCTCTAAATCCATCCTCAAAGCAAACATATACTCATGCTTCTTAAAAGGTAAACGACCCACCTTTGAATCCGCACTCTCCCATGAAGTTTGCTGGGCGACCTTGGACCAGTCACACTCTTTGAACCTAACCAACCTCACAGGGCTGTTCTGAGGATAAAATGGAGGTGAAAATGTTGTTGTAAACCATACTGGGCCCTCCGTTATGGAGGGAAACAGGGGATAGAACCCTATATAAGGATACAGGATTTTAAAATGCAAACTTAAAAGCTCCTCCCCTCCGCAGATGTTTCCACACGTACTGCAATCATTAGCCTAAATTCTCTGATGTTTGCTTAGAATTGTTAATTTTAGACACATCTCTTCTTTCTAACAGAGAAAAAGGAAAGAGAAAGAAAGCGACATCGAGACAAGCTCCAGTAACTAGCAAGCATTTTCGCAAACCCTATCGGGCCTGCTGTAGCAGTATTTGGAATGGTGCAATTGTCAATAAACTTAATTATCACAATGCAAAGTTTAATTTACGGCATCCAGCTAAGCTAACGGCACTTCAGCGTGTCATGTTTTCCTAGGGAATCCCTTCAACAGGCTTGTTTTGCCAGGAACGGTGATAGGTCCCGGATGCATATGCGCAGTTGCCATCCCCCCCCCCCCCCCAAAAGCATGTTTTAATTATGCCTTCATCAAAAGCAATCACAAAAGCTTGAACTTGCCGTCCCCGCTTCCACGTGCGTGGGACTGAATATAACCCTTCAGGCGATGCATTCACTTAGCTGAATAACCCTGATTTCTGGCAAATGAATGTCACAGGGAAAATTAGGAATCGTGGCGCAGAGGAGACGTTGGAAGCCAGAGACAAAGAAGCCGGAATAAGCCAGCCAAGCTGCGTGAGGTTTTTTAAAATATTTGATTTGTGGGGTTTTTTCTTTAAAAAGAGAGAGAGAGAGAGAGACAGAGGAGAGAAAGCGATTGATAGAAAAGCAGCAAATAAAGCTATTGAGTCAAAACTCCACGTGGGCAAAAGCAGGTAAAGGGCTGAATGGGCAACAGTAATTAGGGAAAGAGAATGGGCACAGAGAAAACCCATGGGCTGCCACTTTGATTCCTGCCAGCGTTGGTTGTTGTGCAGATTGGAGTGGCTGCATTAAAACCCTCTCTCACAGCGAAAGCCCCCAATCTACAAGCCCCACAACCCCCCCACACACACACACACACAACACACACACACACACAAAAGCCCAGGACGACTGGCTCCTCTTGAGTAACGAACATATTGGAAGCTTAGCCACACCAAATGGCTACCCAGGAAGAAAACAGGAGTGACAATTATGCATACAGACCAGCTTCAGAAAAATCGGCCACGTACCTAGCAGTGGTCGGCCAATGCAAGTGGCATATTGTCTGATTTTTTTTTTTTCAATTACCGGCTCCATTACTGATGCCAAGACACAGGGTGACTCCCTGATGGGTAAATCACTGTTAAGGCAAGGAAGAAAGCCACTGGGAAAGTGTCGAATGGGGAGAGCCTGTGGTTTCTAGATGGCAGGGGCTGCGGCAAACCACACTGGGCGACTGAGTTTCAGCTTCTAATGGCGCTGACGGCTCGAAAGTAAATCTTGACAGAAACTTTGAAGCTTTGTTTCAAAGGGCAGCCATGCTGGTCTACTGTAGGACAGCTAGACTCGAGTCCAGTGGCACCTTCGAGACCCACAAGATTTTCAAAGCTTCTGAGAGTCCAACCTTCCATCTCCAAGGACTCGAATCTAGCTGTCTGAAGGTTTGCTAAGCTTTTCGTCTTGGGATAAGACTAAGACTGGATTTGGCCCTTTTTAATTACCGGGAGGGGATTTTTTGTTTCTGGGGCTCCCTTCTGGTAAGGATCTGTTTGGAAGCACTTCAACCAGAAAAGGCTCTTAAAACACAAGGGTCTTTTTCGTATTACATGTTCTGACACTAGAAGGATAAAAGGGTTGGAACACTTTCCCTGTGAAGAAAGGTTGAAGCGCTTGGGGCTCTTTAGCTTGGAGAAACGACGACTGAGGGGTGACATGATCGAAGTTTACAAGATTATGCATGGGACAGAGCAGGTAGAGAAAGAGGTACTTTTCTCCCTTTCTCACAATACAAGAACTCGTGGGCACTCCATGAAATTGCTGAGCAGTCGGGTTAGAACAAATAAAAGGAAGTACTTCTTCGCCCAAAGAGTGATTAACACATGGAATTCACTGCCCCAGGAGTTGGCAGCGGCTACAAGCATGGACGGCTTCAAGAGGGAATTAGATAAACATATGGCTATTAGCCAGAAGGTATAGATAGGAATTCTCAGTCTGGGGCAAGTGATGTACTGTATTCTTGGTGCTGGGGGGAGGGCAACAATGGAGGGCTTCTAGTGTCCTGGCCACACTGCTGGACCTCCTGATGGCACCTGGTATTTTTGGCCACTTTGTGACAAAGTGTTGGATTGGATGGGCCATTGGCCTGATCCAACACTGTCTCTTATGTTCTTATGTTCTTTCCCCTAATACGAGGATAGTTGCTCCGTTTCACTACCAACAATTCTTCCCAGTTGTGCTCACACTTCCCCATTTTTGCCCATAATTTTATCAAATGTGGAGTATTTTAACTGGTAGTATTTAGAATGTTTTGCCTCCTGGATGGCTGTTTTAGAGCAAAGGTAGCCCACCAGCAGACTGTACTGCTTCCCTGATCGGGGTGGCTCAAAAGCTAAGCTGGGTCGGCCCTGGTTAGTACTTGGATGGGAGACCCTGCTTAGCTTTTGAGTTCTGACAAAATTGGGCTAGCCTGGGCCATCCAGATCAGGGCTGCAGTAGAGTTTGTGAGATGCCTGCTTGTAACGTGGTGCCATTTATCAGCTCTTTACGCAAAATAAATGTCAGCTTCTAGACGAAGCGGGGTTACTTCTTGAAATTCTAGAGCTCTAGGAGCAATTCTTGCCCACTTCAAACGGGGAAAAAGTTCTGAAGGAAACATGAATGAATCAGGCTGTGTGGGATTTCCGAGAGGTTGTTGTACTTACCCAGAGACACGACATGAAGCAGATCTCCCCTCCCACTCGTGCACTCAAAATTAATTTTCTCTGCCATGACTGGGGAGTGCCGGGAATACACAGGGCATAAGAATGAATCTTCTGCACATAACATTCATGAGAGAGGTCTGAGTTGTTCCTTATCGAAGGAGAAGTTCTGACCTCAGTCTCCACACCAGGGAGGGCAATGACTGGACCGGAACATTGGAGGCAGTGTTTCTCCGAGCCAGCCTATAAGTGGACATTGCTGCAAAAGGGTCCATAAAATGTAGAATGATGCCATATGTATTGCAGCCATTGCATGCGGAATTTGCGCAGCACTGTTTATGTTTGGAGGCAGGATGGAGATCTTCCATGTGGCGAGGACAAACCCTGGGGAGAGCTGTCCCCAAGGTCTTAATCCAAGGCATAGCCACCACCATACAAAGATTATTTCTGACTTCCGGCAACACTTGCGACCATGGCGGACGCGCTCCTCCGCATCTGCGGAAAGCGCAATCCATACTCGGCGGGAAGAAGGGGCTTCGGACTGGTGCCGAGCCCCCAGAGACCCTAGTGAAGGGGCTCTGCCTGGGGTGGCATGAAGGGGATCTCTCCCTACGGTGGCGATCGAGGGATCGAGGTCCCCTTTCATCACCCCCATAGGTTCCCCCGTCCGTGGGAGCTGTATGGCTAAAAGCGCAAAACCGAGAAGCAGCAGAGAGTGCGAAGCTTTGAAGCTGGAACTTATAGTTACGCACGGAGAAAACGTGAGTCGGAAGTAAAAATAAATAGAACACAGCGGGAAAGGCGGGTGGAGCAAACCCCCCCCTCGAGACTGGCGTACTTACGGGACTCTTTACGTGGCGTTACTGCATGAAAAAACGTACGTTCGGCTTGCTAGATGGCAGCATCGCTCTTTAGAGGATATGAACTTTTAAAAGATATAAGCGCAGTCGTAGAATTTGCTTCTTTCGTCCATCTTATCTAACTATCAACAAAGAAGCGCAGCCTCAACAATGGCGGGGAAACCGAAACCTTCCCCCAAACTAGGAAGTACAGCTCCAAGTTCAAAGGTTGATACCACAGAGATGAGCACTGTGTTCTCCTCGTTATTGCGACCTCTAGTGGACCAAATGACAGCTCTCAACGTCAAGATGGACAAGATGCAGCTGGACCTGAAGGAGTCGAATAAAACTACAGAGAAGCTGCAGCGAGAACTTCTGGAAGTTAAGACTTCAGTAAAAAATCATGATTCAAGGCTACAAAAAGCGGAGAAAGAAAAGGCCTTCCACTCTGATCAGCTTTTGAAACTACAGATGGAAAGATCGAATTTTTTCCTAAGACTTCAGAATGTACCAGAGGATAAAGGAGAAGACCTTAAAAATCTGTTAAGTGAAGCGCTTGAACCAGTGACGGGCTTAAAAGCAGCGGAAATAAAAAGCGATATGGATATGGTTTACAGAACCTATCCAGACTATACTAAAAAGAAAAGCCTGCCTGGTGAGATTCAGATAAGGTTCTCCAAAAAGTCAACAAGAGATGTGGTGCTTAGGACCACAAATAAAGCGGTTCTGAAGATCAAAGGAAAAGAAATTAAAGTGATGAAAGATATCCCATTTGAAATAAGGAAAAGAAGGAAAGCCTATGGAAAACTGACATCTTGGCTTCAGTCTGAATCTATTATCTACAGATGGAATGTTCCGGAAGGACTGAGCTTCAGCATCAAAGACAAAAAATATAAGATTGACTCTGTTCAACAGGCAAAAAGTTTTTTGGAAAAAAGCAAAGAAAAGAGAAAAGAGAGAGACTCAGATGGTTCGCTGGTATCGCAAGAAAGTATGTATGGATTTGATAGCTCAAAGAGCGAAGAGGACATTTCTGACTCGGAAAAAGGAGCAGCAGCTCCAAAGGTACAAGAAGAGACTGTTAAGACAAGAAGAGGACGAAAGAAGAAATAAGGGCTGAAATGTTTTTTCGAAATCGCACTTATATATTATATATAATCTGTATAATTAAGCATTCCTTCAAAAGAACATGTCTGTCAAACAGCTTTTTTATTTTTCCTATATCATCAGTAACAATTTTAATTGAATATTAACCAAGGTTTAAAATGCTTCATATGTATTAATGGTAAGGTAATATTAAGCAAATGTTAAAGCACACTCTGTATAAGGTAAACATAGCTTAGAAAAGTAGCGATGTAGTAGTAGAAATAGATAAAATCAATAAAAAAAGAAAAAAAAAAGATTATTTCCAGTGTCCTTTGCACCAGGGGGTCCCCAACATGGCACCCAAGGGTGCCATGGTGCCCCTCCAGCACCTTTCTTGGTGCCCAGGTGGGTTTTTAAGTGGGTGGGGCCAGATTTTTTTTTGCCCAGCAGAGGTTTTGATTGGCTACTGGAGATCTGATTGACTGTGCAGACTGTTAAACAAAGCACAAGAACATAAGAGAAGACGATGTTGGATCAGGCCAGTGGCCCATCCAGTCCAACACTCTGTGTCACACAGTGGCCAAAAACACCAGGTGACATCAGGAGGTCCACCAGTGGAGCCAGGACACTAGAAGCCCTCCCACTGTTGCCACCCCCTCAAGCACCAAGCACCCCCTCAAGCACTACCTTGGTAGCAGCTGCTTCCACAGCACAAGGATCATCACTGCATGACTGAAGCTAAGCTGTGTGTAAGAAAGAAAGTATTTAAAATATGTTTGTTTTAAATGGCATTGTGTCAAACAGAGCTTCAGCTTGAAATGTGGGGGGTGTACCATTAGAGTTATGCATAACTCCACTCTGCCATCTGTGGCAGCCATTTTGTGGTTTGCCTCACCAGCCTGTTTCAGAATTCCGAAGGGGAGGGGCTGTGACTCTGTGGTGGAGCATCTGCCTGGCATGCAGAAGGTCCCAGGTTCAATCCCGGCATCTCCCTGAGGTGGCTTGCCATTGCCTGCCTCTGTGTCATGACCCTAGCATTCCTTGGAGGTCTCCCATCTAAGTACTTTCCAGGGCCATCCCTGCTTAGCTGCTGGGGTATGACAAGACATGTTTGGGAGTCAGTGCTTCCCAGCTGCACATGGACCCAATTCAGATTAGAACTGTGGCAGGCAAGGAGAGGGGCCTCCCCCTGTGCAATTTTCCCAGTATGAAATGGCTCAGAGTGGTGATATGTGTCCCACTGGGGGCTCCACATATACTGATGAGGTTGATAGAGGTTTCCCCACTGGAGCAAACAGTGTCCTCCAAAGCTGTTTCAGGTCAGGAAAAGATGGGAGGAACTTCAGTCCCCTCTTCTTGCAGGACGAGAGCCAGCTGAGATCCAGATGTGCCTGGAAGTCATAGACTCCCAGAACACATCTACAGACCCAATCTGAGGACATACTCATAGAATCATAGAGTTGGAAGGGACTTCAAGGGTAATCTAGTCCAACCCCCTCTTCAATGCAGGAAATTCACAAATACCTCCCCCCAGGGGCATAGAGTTATTTATTCCCCGGGGGGGGGGCTCTTACCTGTGTGCTGCCGCCACCGGAGCCTCCATCCACCCCTCCCTCCTTCCAGGGGCCATCCGGGCGAGTGGACAGTGTGATTGCGTCACCCGGAAGTGACACCATCACGCTGGGCACGTTGCCGGGGCAATTGCTAGAGCGTCGCTCCGGCAACGTGCCCAACACGATGGCGTCACTTCCGGGTGACACCACCACGCTGGGCATTTGCCCAGGAGGGAGGGGGAGGGAGGAGTGGGCAGGCAGGGGGGAGAGGAGGAGGCGGCAGTGGTGGGCAGTGGGCAGGCTGGCTGAAAGGCATGGCGGTGGCAACGGCGGGTGGCAGCAACAGTGGGTGGCCGGCCCAGCAGGCGCTCCATTTCACCAGGGGGGCTCAGCCCCCAGGAAATTTCAGAGGTGGCCCGAGCCCCCCTGTAGTTTATGCCTATGCCTCCCCCACCCAGTGACCCCTACTCCATGCCCAGAAGAGGGGAGCAAGACCTCCAGGATCCCTGGCCAAATTGGCCTAGAGAACAATAGCTTCCTGACCCCCAAAGTGGTGATCAACATTTCCCTGGGCATGTAAGAAAGGGCCAGGAAAAATGTATCATGCGTGTGGAGTTAAACCCAGGTTTCCCCATCTTCATCCAATACTCTAACTACTATGAAACCCAAGCTTCCTGTTCCTTCCCACCCTGTGCTTCATTAGCTAAGACAGGAAAATACCTCCTAGCATCTTTGTGAAGTTCCTCAGGACTCTGTTCTCATTCCTTACACCTGCGCACATCTCCAGAACACGGCCGTAATCACAAAATCCATAGCGGGGGAGATTAAAGTAAGAGCATTAAAAACTCCGCGGACCTGAAGACTGTAATGATAGCCTGCATTTATCTGATTTCAGGAAGATAAATGCAATCAACGGTAGGCTAAACCCTTTCCTTGTTATTGCTGCGCAGCTTATTAAGAAAACCAAAAGCTTAGATCAAAGGCAGCTAATGCTTCGAAACCGAGCATATTAAGCTGAGTTATATATGTACATTAAATGCAGCTGACTTGACAGGTTTCTTATTTTCCAAAAAGCTGATATCTCTGATCCCAAATCAGGGATTCTTTCTCACACAGAGAGATGATGTGATCCTTGATTATTGCTGATCACTCTCGTGTCTCCCAAGGAGCCAGGGGCATATTTAAAGTTCTTCACATCCAATGTCAAAGTTTGGGGAAATCTGTCTTGTTGTTGATATCTTCATACTGATCGAATATCACAGGAGAAGGTATTAGCAGTTTGATGCTAACAAGATAAATGGCCAAAATACCAGGGAGTAGCTTCAGTAATCTAGTAAATGGTAAAGGTTTCCCTTGCTCGAAAGCCATTCGAATCCAACTCTAGGGATGCGGTGCTCATCTCCATTTCCAAGCCGCAGAGCCTGCGCTGTCCAAAGACGTTTCCATGGTCATGTGGCCGGCATGATTAGACGCCGAGGCACACGGAACGCTGTTAACTTCCCACCAAAGCAGTACCTATTTAACTACTTGCAATTTCTTGCTTTCGAACTGCTAGGTTGGCAGGAGTTGGGACCAGAGATGGGAGCTCACTCTGTCATGCAGCACTCAGGTGTCGAACTGCTGAGCTACCGACCTTCTGGCCTGCAGTTCAGCGTCTTATCGAGCGTAGGATGTATCAGACCTTAGGCCCACATTCCAACCTCCTCAATGAAATCTATCCAAATTATTTATTTATATTTATTTATTTAGTTGATTTCTAGGCCGCTCTCCCCACATTCGCAGGCTTAGAGTGGTTTACAGGACCTGATATGCCAGGATTCACTAACATTAGAAATATTTAAAACAATATAAAATATATAGTTAAAAACAACAACAATTTAAAGTGCTCAACAGTCAAAAACTCAGATGGCAGCTCTCTAATAACACCAGAGCCATTTTCCCAGTGGAAGATGATACAGTTGGGGGTCAAACATTGATAGATGTACAATGGAGGGGGGGGGGAGGCAAGGGTAGCGGCCCCTATTCATATGCCTGTCGGAAGAGCTCTGTCTTGCAGGCCCTGCAGGCGGAAGAGCTCTGTCTTGCAGGCCCTGCAGGCCCTGCGGAACTGCGGAGCTCCTCCAGGAGCTCATTCCACCAGGTCGGGGCCACCACTGAGAAAGCCCTCCCCCTCGTGGTAGCGAGCCTGGCTTCTCTGGGGCCAGGTATAGTCAGTCGATATTGGGCCCCAGACCGTAGTGCTCTCCGGGATACATATGGGGAAAGGCGGTCCCTCAGGTTATTATGGAAACTTCCTTTAGTGTTTGATTGGCCATTGCTGGGGGAGGGGTCACTGGGGGAAGTTCGTGGACTTCCTCCTACAAAGGTCAAATATCTAGACATTAGACTGCCACACATTTAGGTGGTCACCTTCCGTGGAAGACACCACACAAATCATTGAATGCCTCTTTAGCAAATGCTGCTAACCTCCAAGTGGGACCTGGAGATCTCCCGGTATTAGAATCAATTTCCAGACTACAGAAATCAGTTCCACTGGAGGAAAGTGGTTGTTTTGGAGGCTGGACTCTCTGGCTTTGTACCCTGCTGAGATTCGGCCACTCTCTAAACCCCACCCTCCCCAGGCACCACTCCCAAAATCTTCAGGTCTTTCCCAACCCAGAGCCGGCAACCCTATCTATAGTGGGCCCTTTACTTGGCCAGTGAACAAGATCCCCGGACAGCTCGCCGCTTTCCTTTGGCTTGGATCTTTTGTAAATGACCTCAGTAAATTAGCATACTTCCTCTACCGGCAGTCAACATTCACCACCCTCACTGGCAATGTTTTCTATATTGAGATTACATAAAATGCAAATCTAAACACACAGCCTGCTCCTATGCATGTTTACTCAGAAATTACTTTTGCTAAAGTCAGTAGGCTTTACTCCCATGCTGAAGGCTACAGCCTTACAGAGCAGAGTTATACCCTTCAAAGTCCGTTGAAATCCATGATTTAAAGAGGATTTCTTCTGCTGCTGTCATTCAGTTTAGACGCTGGAAGCAAGTCTAGTGGGGCTTTGGCTTGGCAAAAGACACATTCAAAAACCTGCCTGCGTTTTCCATTTTCTCACAAACTGAGCTTCCCATATAAGCATATTGATGATTTGTTCCCGATGCAAAATAGCAATGTTTTGCAGTCGTTAGCTTTCAGAACAGAAGCTGGTCAGATGCCTGTGGTTGGTGCATGCTCATAAGCTATTCATTTGCTTGGATCATGGTCCTTATGGTCCTCCTTATGGGGAGGTTATCAACTGATTAAAATAAGCTGCATTTCAGGCGTATCTGCTCTTCTGCACCTGCACAGTCAACAGTATTCATCGTTCAGCAACATTTTATTGGTGCTGATGCATGTTCATAACTTTCTGGATCAAACTACAGTTCCCAGGCAGCATCGGAAGAACAGAGAAAATTGTAGGAATTCAATTTAGAACATTTTATGAACCATCTTTGGGAGCTGGGCATGCAAAATGAGCATAGACAAAATGCTAGAGAGAGAATCCAGCGTGGTGTAGGGTTTAGAATGCAAGACTAGGATCTGAAAGACCCAGGTTCAAGTTCCCAGTAAGGATGGACATGAACCAGCTCACAGACTAAAGTTTGTGATGAATTTTGGTTGATTTGTGGTTTGTGAGCTGAAGTTTGTGGCAGGGGAACTGGCACAAACTTTCTACAAACTTTCAAGCAGTTTGTGGAGGTTCGTGGCAGCTCATGAACTGATACATTTCCAAACTGTTTCTGCTCAAACAAAATGTTTACCCAATTTCAAAGCAAGGGGGGGGCAGAATTCTCCTGCCTTGGAAACACTGCTGTCAGTTTCAAACAAGTCATGTCAGTTTCAAGACGGTCCCCCCACTTTGCCAGCATTCCTTTGTATTCCCTTTCCATTTTCTTGCACAGAGCTTGAAAAATACCCCCCCCCCCCCGCTTGGATATGTTATGGCTCTCTGCTCTGAGAACTGTCCTTTTAAGCTTGCAATGTCAGTGGCACTGGGTTCTGCTGGGCATTCTGCACATTGTAAATGGTTGTGCTGGGCTCACAAAATCCCCCCAACTGGATTTCTTGTGACACTGTTCTTTGAGATCAGTCCTTTTAAGCTTGCAGTGTCACAGTGGCACTGGAGTTTCCTTGGAATTCTGTACACTGAGCTGGTTGTGCTGGGCTTGCAATCCACCCCCTTGCTTGGATCATGATTCTGTACTCCACATCAGTCCTGTTGAGCTGGCATTGCCACAGTGGCACAGGGTTCTGCTGGGCACTCTTTGGTACTGGTACTGCTGGGCATTCTGTATATTGTACTGGTTCAGCTGAGCTTCCAATTCCCCCAACTGGATTGTGATTGAGCTGGCATTGCCACATTGCCACTGGTTTCTGTTGGTCACTAGTACATTGCAGTGGTTCTGCTGGGCTTGCAACCCTCCCTTTGCTTGAAGTGTTCTTCTGTGCTAGACATCAGCCCTATTGATCTGGCATTGCCAAAATGGCACTGGGTTCTGCTGGGAACTAGTACATTGCACTGGTTCTGCTGGGCTTGTAAAAATGCTCCCACCATCAGCCTCTACTGAAGAGATTATCTGGTTTGACCTTAGTCCTGTTGCCACAGTGGCTCTGGTTCTGCTGAGCACATTGCCCTGGTTCTGCTAAGCTTGAAAAAATGCCCCCCTTCAGTTTCTAGTGCAGAGATTCTCTGGGACTTTGTTTCTGTTCTGCTGGGCTTCTATTGCCCTTGCTTTTTTGCTGTTTTTCTCCTCTATTGGGAACAATGGGGGATGGGGAACCTTCTTTGGGGGGCCCTAACTTGGATCCCATTAATCCAATCCTCACCAAACTTGGAGGGCTAGTAGATGAGAGTCAGCTGGAGATCTCCTGTGAGTTTGGTATGTCTAGCATGCCAGGGGTCATTCTACCACAGCACAAACCTCATGAACTAAATTGGTTCATTTAGCTCTTAAAAGTTCATGACAGTTCATGGTTGGATAACTGGGCACACCATAGACCACAGACCAAACCACATTTTCCCAGTTTGTGCCCATCTCTAGTCTCCAGTCTGTCATGGAAGCTCATTGGATCATGTTCACTCAGCATCACTCTCTTTCAGCCTGACCTACCTCACAAGGTTGTTGAGAGGATAAAACAAAGGCGGAGGGACCAGTGTTGTAAGTTGCCTTGGGTCCCCATTGGGGAGAGAAGCAAGGTATAATTTGTGCTATAAGTCACCTTAAGTGCCCCACAAGAGAGAAACATGGCTAATAAATGTTTTGAATAAGATAAATAAATAATAAATCTCTAATCCACATTTTATCCATCCCAAATCCTGTAGGATCAAGACAACTAAGGAAAACATCATTTTTTGTAAATTAATTCTTTTCTGTCCAATGAGTGGAGAACAGATGGCACAAAGAGAGGGAGGGAGCCACAGGGAAATATGCAAGAACATATAAGCACGGATATTTTATATCATTTTCAAGAACAATTTCGAGTGCTTGATTAAAAAGTGAACTTCCCACCCACCCACCCCCAGGTGTTGGAAGGTATGGCAATTTGTGATTCAAGCGGAGGAGTGATTGCACATCATTAGAAACCAGAGGCATGATTGCACATCACTGGAAACCAGAGGCGTGGTCACACACCACTGGAATCTACCCACAGAGCAAAAAGCGAGGATTAATCCTGCAAGATTTGTGGATCTTCAACCAGTCTCTCCCCTTCCCCACTCTTCCAATGTTACCGGTTCTGGCAGTCTGACAGCTTACCCTACTCGCTGGTTCCATTGATCAGCTGCAGCTGTTTCATTGGAATCCTCATATGTCATGTTTTTGTTTCTGAACTATATGTTCATAGATGTTTCTTTTATGCTCAGTGGCCACGCTGAACAAGGGCTCTCCGTCTCCTTCAGGACACCTCTTTTGTGTTTAAAAACTGCTATTTGCATGAATGTCAGGCAGAACAGGTCCTTTTTTTATTAAAGAGGGGGAATCTAAAGTTAATGTGTACTGTCCCTAGGGGCAACTGGTAATGATTTTCTACTGAGCTGTAGCAAGGCCAAAGAAAACAGGCCAATATTTTGTGACACCGGATTCTCAAGGTTCCTTCTTCTGAGGTAATAAAGTATAACACAATCAATGAAAGCACTGTGAAGGGGGGGAAATGGCCATTTAAATTGAGGCACACGATCCATGTCCTTATATAATGGAATGTGATTTTAAAATGCAGCTATGCGCATCTGTGGTGTCTAGCGGCAATCCAGAGGGCAAAGTGGCATGATTGCATTAGGGCTACCTAGGCAATGAGGCTTCCTCTCACGTCTACTGCTGTTGCACTACATTTATTAGTACAACCACCTCCCTGGGTGGGGCACCTGGTTGGGATGTCTGTATCTGGGCCTGTAGTGCTTTGTCTCCACCACTGGGGGTGCTAGGGATCCATATCTGGTTTCTCGGTGCAGCAGAGAGACCTGGCGGATTGATTTAGACTGCAGTCCTGAGTACACTTTCCTGGGAGTAAGCCCCATTGAATAAAATAGTATTTCCTTCTGAGCAGGTCTTAGGATTGCTCTCAAAGGCAGTTCCTGGCATTTCAAGCCAACAGCCTTTCCAGAACCCTAGAGATGTCATAAGTTGGCAATCCTGTACGGCAGAGATGTTCCGCCTGGCATTGGGTTGAGGACAGTGATGATTTACCTCATGGCTGGCATACCCTACCTGAATCTCCTATCTGAAGAAGAAGAAGAAGAGATTGGATTTATACCCCGCCCTTCACAACCCAAGGGAATCTCAGAGCGGCTTACAATCTCCTTTCCCTTCCTCTCCCCACAACAGACACCCTGGGAGGTAGGTGGGGTGGAGAGAGTTCTTTTGACAGCTGCCCTTGAAAGAACAGCTCTGAAAGAACTTGTGACTGACCCAAGGTCATGCCAGCAGCTGCATGTGGAGGAGTGGGGAATCAAACCCCCAGATCAGAGTCCGCGCTCCTAACCACTACACCAAACTGGCTCTCTGGTTAGTAGAGGAAGAGAGTAATTAGTCTAAAGTCACCTGTTGAGGATCTAGAGAGATGACACATTAAGGAGTTCCATATGCCGAGCTCCCAGGCATTTTTGAACTCCTACTAGTTCTGTGGGGACCTCATCCTTTTTGTGACTGTGACATACAGAAAAAGGAATTTAATGCTCTCCCCCCACACATACGCAGTTTTCCCGATCTAAAATGGCCCCAGGGAACTTCAGCTTGCCCCGCTGGGAAAACTTACATGTACTGGTACTGGGAAAATGGCAGAGCAGAGATCTGATTCTGGTCCAACAGCCTAACCACTACACCACCGTACCATATTGGCTCTCCACAATGCAGATTTAGAACATGTATTTCACCAGGAAGTTCGCTGAACGAAAAGAATGGAGACCTGACAGAAAATCTCACCAACCAATGGGAAGACCGGCTGAGCAGGATACCGGGCACAGCCAGTCCCAGGGACACTTAGGGAACGGAGAGAAGGAAATTGGTCCAACTCTACAGAAAACTTCTCTTGGACTTTCACTTTCCCGTTTTGCTGTTTTCTCCTAGAACAGGGTCACGTCTACTAAGGCCCAAGGCTCAGTGAACATGAGTCTCGGCCGACTCCTTTCAATCTGCAGGTTCACTGAGGCTAGACGTCCTTCCCTATCAGACATGAGCAGCTCGTACAAATGTAAACACCTCTGTCCTTGTCCCCTTGAAGGGCAAAACCATGCTTCGCCTCTGGTGAGCTACAGCTTCGGTTCCCCCAATGCCAGATGGGCCCTCTCCCTGAGGAAGAAAAAGCTGTTTCTCCCTGACACGCAAGCTCTCCCTGATTCCATTCCTCTTTATTTCCCAGTCCAGCCTCAAAGACAAGACACTGTGAGATGTTTTGGGCTACACCATTGAATTAATTCCATGTTGCTAAGAGGGTCGCTTAGAAAGCTTTTGATGGACACTACAAGGGGATCATGGTCAACTGGGGAACAGATTTTTTTGGGGGGGGGGATTATAACTGCTTTTGAAATAAGGGCTGACCAAAAAGCAAGGGGACAGCAGGCATTATCTATTGCATTTTCGACCCACTGTTTCCCCAAGGAGCTCATACATGGTTCTCCCATCCAGAGAGCCAGTTTGGTGTAATGGTTAAGAGCATGGACTCTAATTTGGGAGAACTGGGTTTGATTCCCCACTCCTCCATATGAAGAAGAAGAAGAGAAGAGATTGGATTTATATCCCGCCCTTCACTCACTTAAGAGTCTCAGAGCAGCTTACAAACTCCTTTCCCCTCCCCTCCCCACAACAGACACCCTGTGAGGTAGGTGGGGCTGAGAGAACTCTTTCCCAAGCTGTCCTTGAGGGAACAGCTGGTCCAGAGCTATGGCTTGCCCAAGGTCATCCAGCCAGGTGCAAGTGGAGGAGTGGGGAATCAAACCCGGTTCTCCCAGATTAGAGTCCGTGCAGAGGCGTAGACTTTGTAAATCTTTGGGGGGGGCGGGGGCTTTTTTGTGCGCGCGCGCAAAGCGCGCACGCGCAACCATGTCCCCGCCGCTTCCCCCCGCCCCCCAGCCCCAAGGAGGCAGACCCAGTGGGGCGAGCGGGGGGCAGCGGCGGGGGCTGCTGCCCCATAGGGGTCCTTGGAAGTTGTGGCGGCGCACTTCCCCTCGACGCTGCAGCTGCCCGCCACCCAGAGCCAACGCCAGGCCGGCCGGCTGCTGCCCCAGAGCCTGCTCGCCGGCTGGGTCGGGGGGGCGGCCGGCGCGGCGGAGTCCCCGTGCCTGCCCATTGCGCCAGCTCTTAGCTTTTGCTCTCAGGCAGGAGCCGTGCGTGGAGACAGCGACTCGGGCGGATGAGGCCAAACCTAACTGATCCCGGAAGACTCGGCAGGCAAGCGCCAAGCTGCAGGAACCAAGCGCGGCAGGAGCTCTCGGCGCAGGAGGGGAGCAGGGGGAGCCCTGATCCTCAGCGGGACGTCCTGGGTAGGAGGAGGCGGGCAGTGACCCACCGGAGAAGATTTTCGCCAGGCCCTGGAGCATCACGGGAACGCGGAAGCTGGGTCATGGCTGTGAAGAACAGAAAGTGTGGCGCGAAGCGGCGAGAGGGTGCTCGTGGAAAAAAGCTGCTCGCAGAAAAGCGCCCTTCTGTATGTTCGTGCTGGGAAGGAACTCTTGTTGAATTGAATGGGGTTTACACTCCAGTAAATGTGCAGGGGAGGGCAGCCGCCGTTGATTTTATCAGCCTCCCCCACCGGCGGGCACTCCATTTTGCCGGGGGTGGCTGAGCCTCCCCCGGGAAATTTCGGGGGAGGCTCGAGCCCTCGAGCCCCCCCGTAGTTGACGCCTATGAGTCCGTGCACTTAACCACTACACCAGACTGGCTCTCTATGCAGCTGATGGTGCGACCTTGGGTCAATCATAAGTTCTTTCGGAGCTGTTCTCTCAAGGGCAGTTCTCAAGAGAGCTCTCTCAGCCCTACCTACCTCACAAGGTGTCTATTGTCAGGAGGGGGAGGGATTGTAAGCCGCTCTGAGGCTCCTGTGGGTAGTGAAAGGTGGGGCATAAACCCAATCTCCTTCTCCTCCTCCTCCTCCTCCTCTTCTTCTTCTTCTCCATTTTAGAATAACAACCGCCCTGGGAGGTAGGCAGGTGACAGGCCAGAGGTCCCCTAATGAGTTCCATGGATAACTGGGGGTGTAAAACTGTGTCGGAACAGTCCAAAGTCCAACACTCAAACTATACAAAACTATCCTTAAGATTTATTTTTGTACTTTATTTATACCCCACTCCTTTCCACAATGAGGACCCAAAGTAGCTTACATCATTCTCCTCTCCTCCACAACAACCCTGAAAGGTAGGTTAGGTTGAGAGTGTGCGGCAGGCCCAAGGCCACCCAGCAAGTAGAGTTGGGATTTAAGCCTGAGTCTCCCAGTCCTGAACACGCCCAGTCTCATCTGATCTCAGAAGCTAAGCAGGGCCAGGACTATTGGACAGGACCCTAGTCTGACACTGTAACCTCTAGGAGTGTGCAGCTGGAGATTGCTGAACCTAAAAATCATCTGACTTACCTGGCATTGGATCAGGTAGGCTATATCCAAGGCAGTCAAAAACTACCCAGAATGACTTCTGGATCTATTCAGTTTGGGAATTAATTGTTGGGAATTTAGCAGAGCCTGCCTGCCCTTTTATTTTTAAAATGTTTCTTCCGAGTCCCCCAGAAACGCTATTTCTCCGAGCCAGTCTCAATCCTGTCAATCCAGCAAATTGCCTTGGCTAGTCACACAGTCCATCTTGTGGCTTCTGCCGAGATGAAGTCACATCTTTAAAAAACGGGACAAAAATCTGTCTTCAGGATGACTGTCATATTCATATGCAGATTCACGCTGGTCTAACAATGGTTTCTGTTAACTTCTAAGCTATTTTTAGGGATGAGCCGATGTGGCTATTTTCATTCCTTTTTATTTTGTACGTCCTCGTTGTCATTGGTTTTGGCTCACTTCATTTTCACCGCTGTCAACGGTTCTTTTGTTTCTCTCGTGCGATGTGTGCATACTTTCCATTTTTTATACTCTCTGGAAACCCACCGCACAAGAACGACATTGCTAAATGCATTTTTCTTTAAACAGAAAAAGAAAGTGGAGTGAAAATAAACAATGTTGTGGCACCTTAAAGGCTGCAACGTATTTGTTCTACCATCACCTTCCTTTGCCCATTTTATCAGGTGCACACAGCAGGTCCTTACAAGGCAGAGTTTTATACAAGAGGTTATAAAGGGGGGAGTTCTATGTACCTTGCATATTTTTATCCTGCCCTTCCCTTCAAGGACCTCTGGATGGCATATATAACTTAAAGACTGCCATCTCCCATAGGAACCTGCCTGTATACTGTGGTTACCTTCGGAGGCTAGACAGGCAACAGTCTGAGAAAGGGCCTTCTCAGTCATGGCCCCAAAACTTGGGAACCCACTCCCAAGGTATGTTTGTCTGTCTCCTTCTACCTGTTTCTTCTGCCAGCTAGCGAAGACATTTTTCGTTTCAGCTGGCATACCTCCAGGGGTCATTTCGAGCAGGAGCTCGGGGGAGCTCAGCTCCGGGAGTTGGTGCCAGCCTCCCCCCCCCCCCGCGGGGGAATGCCTGCTTGTGTCATGGCTGCAGCAAAATGACCCCGTCCCCTGGAAAGGTCCTTGTTCCTCCGACCAGCCTTCTGAAGGCTTCAGGCACCACTGAAGCTATCCTCCCAGAATAGTGGTATTTCTGAGGCTTGGATTAGTAGCTGTCCCCTCTCTGCCAGCTCTTTCTTTCTTACTTTCTTTCTTTCTTTCTTTCTTTCTTTCTTTCTTTCTTTCTCTCTCTCTCTCTCTCTCTCTCTCTCTCTCTCTCTTTTTCTTCCTTCCTTCCTTCCTTTCTCCCTCTCTCTCTCTCTCTCCTTTCTTTCTTTCTTTCTTTCTTTCTTGCCTTCTGACATACTTCTGGTGATGTCAGGTGGTGTAGCATATGCAAATAAGTTATGCAAATGAGTTATGCTAATGAGCTCCTGCACCTCTTTTTCTACGAAATGACCCCTGCATACCCCTAATAACAGTTATGGGCCATCCTTCTGGGGCTGTTTGTTCATGTGCATGTTTTAATTGAACTGTTTTATGATTTTAAACTTGGCATTTAAAATGTTTTTAATAAATAAATAAAACAAGCTCCCCCCCCTCCTTCCCCATTTCATCCTCGCAACAAATCTAAGGTGGATTAGGCTGAGAGCGACTGGTCCAAGGTGACCCAGCAAGCTTCATGGCTTCTTATCAGGTAAACAGGGCTTTTTTATGGGGGGGAAATGATGCAAAACTGGAAAAGGCATGAAAATAAAGATTTGTGGGTACAATGGGTAGAAGGAGAAACTTAAATCAATATGGGGACTTTCAAGTGGAAACAGCAGGCATGAGAAATTCAAAATCATCCTGCCTACATCCATTTTTTTAAAGAAAATCTTATTTTAGGCTACATTTCTGATAGCAACCCAAGTAGGGAGAAATTTTTTCTTCCGTCCCTGTGCTCCATCCCACTCTTCCTTAATTCCAGTTTAACAAGAACCGTTTCTAAAATTAATTCCAGAACTGGAACATGCGTAAAACACACAAACGAATGGAAGGAAGGAAAACGTATAGCATCCTGATCT
The DNA here is from genome assembly GCA_029233225.1 of Lepidodactylus listeri. Taxonomy (NCBI): domain Eukaryota; kingdom Metazoa; phylum Chordata; class Lepidosauria; order Squamata; family Gekkonidae; genus Lepidodactylus; species Lepidodactylus listeri. The sequence goes on from JARCFY010000013.1 coordinate 13,627,405, forward strand.
TACTCCTGTGCATAGTTCAGAAAAGTAAAAAAACTCGACTACGAAAGGTTCCAAGAGCATCTGGCAGAGGTCAGAAGAAAGATCCAATCATTTATAATGCTGAAGCCCATCAGAAACTTGGATAAGGTGAATTTTGGAAGTGTCCTTAAATCACTTTTGCATATGGGAGGAATTTTGGCAGGAGAAAGTTGGAAGGGAGACATAAGAGAAGCTGGACCTTCTAAAATTAATCTCCTGTTCAACATGATACAAAAGAACCTTCTTGGACATCAAAGCACCTGATTTGTAGGGAATGTTAAACCCATTGTTTAACATCTTTTCTTCAAAGGGACATGGTATTCAGCCTTTCTGGAGATGAAGTATTCTTTATCTGGTAATGGAGAAATTCCCCCATTAAATAAAAGCTTCAAAAGGATGGGGGGAACCAGACAGTGGCTGCGTTCAGACTGGCAGTTTGGCCCGATATAGGCACCTTTCACAAACGGATTAAATGGGCCCATTCACACAGCCACAGCTGTCGGGCGTTCCCTGGGCATACTCACCCCGTCAGAGGACGACTTGGAGCCAGGTTCAAAAGCCCCTGCCTCCGAAGTGGAGTTTTTGTTTTCTTGCACATTCATCGTGCACGGCGGCTGTCTGAACACGGGAGCCCGTGCAGAATGGATTTGGCAGTCTGAACCTGCAGATCTGTTCTGCCGCTAGGGTAGCAGCTTTTTAAAACTTCTTTTAACACATGACTTTTGGCCGTTTTTGCAGTGCGCTCCGTGGCTTATGCACTACAGTAATGTGGATGCTTTCCCATGGGATGTCTCCGTGGTAACCTGAAGTAGGGTGTGCTGCGTGGCTGATATGTCCCGCAGCCAGGGCTAATTTCATAGCAGGAGCTCCTTTGCATATTAGGCCACACACCCCTGATGTAGCCAATCCTCCAAGAGCTTACAGTAGCCCCTGTAAGAAGAGCTCTGTAAGCTCTTGGAGGATTGGCTACATTAGGGGTGTGTGGCCTAACATTCAAAGGAGCTCCTGCTACAAAATGAGCCCTGCCCGCAACATTTTAAACTGGGTCAATTAGAGGTGGCACTATATCGCGGCAAGATGCCAGTCTGTCCTCAGCATTGTGTGTTAACATAATCCCCCTTATATAGGAAATTGGGCATTCCAAGATGTAGTAATGGTCATTAGGTATCGGACTGGCCTGGCCATTGGCCTGATTCAATGTGGCTTCTCTTATATTCTTATATTTTTAAGGAGAGAGTTTGGTTTTAGGGAGAGACAAATATGCCAGTTTTCATTTCTGGTGTGTCATTGTTCCGAGTCGTTTCAGTTCTCCCATCGTTGTTGCCAGCATCCCTGATTCATTTGTTTCTTTTATGCCATTTTCACACCATCAAGGCATCATTTACGCACAAGCAATGCAAAAATTAATGTTTAGAGTGGTGTACATTTAACATGGAAACTGGATGCAAAGAAACAGAGAACATCGCAAAAGCGATGACTTCCGGGTTCGATTTCCACAAAGGAGAAGCAAAATGAAACGAGGGATTTTTTTGCGTTCAAAACAGGGGGACGGAAAATGCTGAAATTGTGTTGATTTTTTTTTTTGTTTTGTACAGAAGTCTTCTGTATCTTTTATTGCCGACGATATCAGAGCTTCCTTTGAGTCGATCTTTGCTCATGTAAGACCATTGTTCTTTTGCTTGCATATAGAAAAAAAAAATTACTTTAAAAAAGGAAGCAACCCACACAACCTCGATTCCCTAATTTTATATGAAGTGTAATTAAACATATAGGACTGGAGTGGAACTTCACAGGGCAGCACTGGAAGACAGCCAGGATACTCAAGGACTTGGAAGAGTGGTCTTAATTGCTTGGATCCAAGTCATAAAACAACAGGGGCCTAGGGCAGTAGTTTCACTGCAAATTCTAGTGTTTGGGAAGGGGAAAACTATTCCTCAAGCCAAAGGACACTCTCAGAGAGAATCCTGCAGTGCTGAAATCAATAGACTGGGTTGCATGTTACAGACTAGGAGGGCAGACAGTTGTGTGGTTCTGTTGCCATTGCTTGAGGCCATCAGAGAGAGGGGCAGGCCACAGTGGATAGACTATGTTTGGTTGTGGCTTCAGCAGACAGTACTAGGGATGGGCATGAACCAGCTGACAAACTAAAGTTTGTCACAAATTTTGGCTGGTTCGTGGTTCGCGAAGCAATGTTCATGAACTGAAGAACCACCACGAACTTTCACAAATTTTGATGCCGCTCATGGAGGTTACGGATGACCAGAAAGCAGGGGTTTAAACCCCTACTTCCTGCTCTTCACTCAGTTGTTTGGTTTAAACGACTTGGAGCCTTTTAAAACCACTGCTTTCTGCTCCCTGTGGAAAGCTGCGCCGAGCAGAAAGGAGGCGTTTAAACTTTAAATGGCTCATGAACCGATATGAACCAGGTCGGTTTGTGAACCAGCCTCCCAGTTTGTGCAGGATCTTGGTTCGGTTCGTGTCAAAAACTGTGCTCAAATCTGTATTAACTGAATGATCTCCTTTCCTTCTGCTCCTGTTGCTGAGGCCGTAACAGAAGGGGAAGTAGCAACCAGGCATCCTTCAGTCCTCCAATCAAGATGGGGTTGCCAGCTCTGGGTTGGGAAATACCTGGGGATGTGGGGGACAGAGCTTGAGGAAGGTGGGGTTTGGGGAGGGGAGGGACTTTTGTGGGGTCTAATGCCATAGAGTCTACCTTCCAAAGTGGCCATTTTTCTCCAGGGAAACTGATCTCTGTAGTCTGGCGATTGGTTGTAACTCCAGGAGATCTTCAACTACCAACTGGATGCTGGCAACCCTAAGGCAAGATCCCCCTCCCTTCCACTATTAACTCTCATTGATGATGCCGTCCGAAGAGGGGAAGCAGCAACTCAGTGAATTCAGAGGTTTTATCTATTCTTGCCTTTTTAAAGGTTGGAAAGTATTAATCATTTTACATTCTTAAGGAAATCCATTTTGAAAACACTTGTGCTGAAATCTGGTACCAAAGTATCATAAACAAACAAGCACGCTCAAGTTTTGGCTTTCTGGTGCAAGTCGTAATACAGGAACTCACCTCTCCATTAAAAAATAATCTGGAACCTGTCAGAAGGGGGGGCAAATTGCCCTTTCCCTCCTCCATTTCTGCCTGTTAATTTCCCCCATTCCACCCCTTTCCTGTTCCCTGACAGCTTACCAAGTTTTGTTTGTCTTCCCCCCCATGCACACACACATGCACACACAAACATTATTAATGTTCACAAGGATAAAACAATTTGTTTGTTTATTTTATAAAATGTGTATCCCACAAGGGCTGGCAAGGCAGCTACCAAATTAAAACATGCATAATAAAATCACACTGTAAAACCAGTAAAACCAACAAAAAATCCACATCATTAAAACAATTAAAAACAGAGCTAAAATAGACAATGCAAAAAAGCATTGTAAAAAAGTTTGTACCTCAGCAGTCTCAAAACCTTGACTACCCTTATTATACATATGTTCCCTGCCTGTTTAATAAAATCCTTTATTCTGTTTTTGAAAGTTCATCTGCCTCAAGTGCCATTTCACAAGGGTTTATAAAACAGGACAGCTCCTGTCTTTCCCTCAAGTTCCTGCACTGGGTCAAAAGCCTAAACCAGTATCTAAACAAAGGGTGGGACAGCTTCAAGTTTATACAAAAGGGAAAGAGAAGATACACACGCTACTGTAAGGTGACTCAGACACTGAGGAGAACTGAAGTTCAGGTGGGAAGAATCTGCCAGGCAGTTGGGGAGATACAGGGCTCCATCATACCACCTTTGTCTCTTGTCTTGAGTCACCAGCAGTCAACTGCGACTTGAGAGCACTTTCCACCACCACCAGCATGGAAATCATGGTCTTCCCATCCCCACCACTCCTGGCAGAAACGTTATGCCAGCAACTCAGCAGAAGTGTCCTCCCGCTCCCATTTCCACTGAAGGGTTCTGTTTCAGATCCAGTTCTGTTCCCAGTGCAGACACGGCAATTCCACTGGTGCAGAGCAGAATCCTGAGTCTACCCTAAGTCCAATACTGTCCAATTTAATTGCCATTAAAGGAGAGGGGAAATGGCTGAAGGCACAATCTTCTTGTCAATGCTGCTAAAGAGAGAAGGTGGGGGAGGGATGGGTGTTGGATTTGCAGCCTCTCACCCAAGGGAGAAGATTTGTATATAAAGGTTTTAGAGAGCGGCGATGAAACTGACAGGTTTTCTTCCCATCCCTTCAGCCCGGTCCAGAGAAATCCATTCATTGCCGAGGGAAAACTGACAAGAGGTTTTTAAACTCATTGTCAGTTTCACATCTTTAGTGGAGGTGTAAAGGTATAATCTTCCTCCTCCTTATCAGTGAAACAGCAATCTTCTCTTTCTGGAGGAGAACAGCTTTATTTATTTATTTACCCACCTGCCATTCACCAGCCACAAGAGCCAGACAGTGGAATTAGGAAGCCCTGAACCCTCATCACTCAGATGGGGTATAAAACTAGAACTGTTCTGAGTGACTCTCTTTTCCTTTGATCCCTTTATCTCCCCCATCCATCTCTCCCATATTTCAGTATAACTACCATCATTGGGCCTTGACCTGGATGGCCCAGGCTAGCCTCATCTCGTTATATGCCAGAAGCTAAGCAAAGTCAGCCCTGGTTAGTACCTGGTTAGTCCACAGCAGCTATGCAGAGGCAGGCAATGGCAAACCACCTATGACGGACTGCACAGAAAAGCAGGCTTTTTAAAATGCTGCTTGTGTCAGGAGTCAAGGAATTCATGAGTTAATCTTCCCTGGAGAGAAGAAGTGATATGACTGGTTGTTCTACTTGCTCCTTTCGCCTTTTGGACTTTGTTTGAAATCTAGCATCTGGATCAGTAGCCAGAGGGTTTGGCCTCGGAGGGAAGAGACATTTGGAGTCAGTGTTTTCTGACAGGCAATAGTTAGAAAGTTCTTCTACAGAGAGAAGAAGAGAAACCCCATTGTCTTAAATATATTTAAACTACTCTGAGGGAGAATTTAGATTCTCAGTCAGGAAAGCCACAGAACAGCCTTATACAGACAAAGGATACTGGAGAAGGATTTGGCAGAAAGTCTGGTTAGAGTCAATAGTAAAAGGAGTTATTGCTTCTTAGGGACAAAGAGAATAACTTACTGCCAGTGAAAGGGGTTGGGAAGAGAAACCTGGTCTGTGATAAACAAGAGAAGCTTAGACACCTTAGGAGTTAGTGAAAAGCTATAATATCTAAAAGGAAACGTAGAACTTTGAAGGAAGAAATCTAGAAACTTAAAGCAAATGCTGTCCTCCAGAAGAAACATTAATAAGAACCGTGTTCGTGCTGAAATGTACTTAACAAAGTACCTTTCAAAGAAAGAACTAGAAAGCCTTGAAATAAAACTACAAATACACTCTCCTGAATGTTCTAAGAATGCAACTCTGTATATATTTTAGAAAGTTTGTACCTCAGCAGTCTCAAAACCTTGACTACCCTTATTATACATATGTTCCCTGCCTGTTTAATAAAATCCTTTATTCTGTTTTTGAAAGTTCATCTGCCTCAAGTGCCATTTCACAAGGGTTTATAAAACAGGACAGCTCCTGTCTTTCCCTCAAGTTCCTGCACTGGGTCAAAAGCCTAAACCAGTATCTAAACAAAGGGTGGGACAGCTTCAAGTTTATACAAAAGGGAAAGAGAAGATACACACGCTACTGTAAGGTGACTCAGACACTGAGGAGAACTGAAGTTCAGGTGGGAAGAATCTGCCAGGCAGTTGGGGAGATACAGGGCTCCATCATACCACTTTTGTCTCTTGTCTTGAGTCACCAGCAGTCAACTGCGACTTGAGAGCCCTTTGCACCACCACCACCAGCATGGAAATCATGGTCTTCCCATCCCCACCACTCCTGGCAGGCACGCTATGCCAGCAACTCAGCAGAATTTTCCACTGAAGGGTCTTGACACCATCCTGCAAACCATTTGTCCTGTTACATGCCATAGGCACCATTTTCATGAAGTTGTGGCAATTAGCGGAGAGGCCCCTATAAATAATGCCAGCTCCCCTATCAATCTGGGGCAATGTTGAGAGCCAGTTTGGTGTAGTGGATAGAAGCACGGACTCTAATCTGGGAGAACCGGGTCTGAGTCCCTACCTTTCCACATGCAGCTGCTGGAGTGACCTTGGGTCAGTTACAAGTTCTTTCCGGGCTGTTCTCTCTAATGAGCGGTTCGTGAAAGAGCTCTCTCAGCCCCACCTACCTCACAGGCAGTGTTCCCTCTAAGCTGTTAGTGTGAGCCAGCTCACAGTTTTTTAGCCTCTGGCTCACACATTTTTGTCTTAGCTCAGGAAGGAGGGCTCCGGAGCGAGCTAATTTATGTAGTAGCCACATTGCTTGCACACAACTTTAATGCCAGTAGCTCACAAAGTAGATTTTTTGCTCACAAGACTCCACGGCTTAGAGGGAGCATTGCTCACAGGGTGTCTGTCGTATGGAGGGGAGGGGAAGGGAAAGGAGATTGTAAGCCACTCTGAGACTCCTTCAGGTAGTGAAGGGTGGAATATAAATCCAACCTCTTCTCCTCCTCCTCCTCCTCCTCCATCTGGGTTTGGGGTTCAGGCCTTGCCCCCCCCCCCTTCATCAAACACAGACAGGTTTCTTCAAATGAGAGCTACACTTCACTACAGACACAGCGAGAGTTTGTGTCTCTCATATATTTCCCCCCTAGCCTCCTCTGCTTACAAATGCTGTTTTGAAATTATTTAATATTGATATTTGATAGCTCAGTAGGATATTGTTCATTCCTGTGTGGTTCGCTCTTCCTTCCTTGTTGGCTCATTTGTTGGTTCATATTTAGCCCTGTGGATTTTCCCAAAGCTCACAGCAGAGCAATTAAGCAGAAGGGGGAGCGTGGCTTGGACATAGCTTCACTCCGGGTGGTATTCATCGCATCCAAACCGGAGGGGAGCCGGGCAGCGTTTTGTTCTCCATAGTGATTTCATTTCTACCTCTGCAATGGATTTATTTATTGGCCCAGATGAATAAACATGAATGCAAGTCAGGGTAACAAAGGGGAAATTGCCAACGCCCGGCAAAATGCAGATGTCGAGCATTCCTAAATCATCTCCCGTGCAGAATGGATGCTCTTTCCCCGCCTCCTTCGCAGGTCTGCTGAAGTCCTGAAATAGCACATATTTTATTTAGGAGCGATGCTCATTTTTGTGCCCGGTGTGCGGCGTAAATTATTCAAATCCAGACAACTAGGGCATTCTGCAAACCTGAGCCGTGGAGGTGCACAGTAAATATGGTCGGAGCACCGGTCTTATGCCAACAGACAGTTTGCTCATGAGTGCTCAGACCATTAGATCATCAGCCGCGTAGTAATATGTCCCATCCATCTAACAGACACACGCTCAGAAATTGGGAGCGTTGCCCTGACCCGATGGCCCAGGCAAGCCCGATCTCATCAGATCTCAGAAGCAAAGCAGGGTCGACCTTGGCAAGCACTTGGAGATGGAAGACCTCCAAAGAATACCAGGGCCAGGATGCAGAGGCAAACCCCCTCTCTAAAACATCCAAGCCCCACTAGTGAAAGACAGAAATGCTGTCTCTGGCGGTGTTTCCCCACCCCAATTTGAAAAAGCACCCGGGGCACAATCCTGTAGAGCAGAAAATTCCAAGAACTTTATTAATAAAGGGAGAAGCAGAGGCATATCAGGGCCTTGGACCCTCGAATACCCATCGGGTCTCCCGAAGTTACAATGGGGGACATAGGATTTTATACTCAGTCTGACACTTGAACATATATCATAATTATTGGTTCCATCGAACTTTGTCATACATCCGTCATAACTTTCTGATTGGGCTCAGACCTGAGGGTTGGGCTTTCTCAAGTAAAGATGTTTCTTTCTTTTTTTGGCTAAACAAATGGGCCGCCTTCTTCCCAGGCTACGAAGCTGTGGAAAGTATCTGTTGTAGCTGCTATAGGTACAGAGTGGTGCTGTTCTTCATTTAACTAGGCTAACTAACATCAGACACGTGTGCAGTTGTAGCTGGCCAGAACAAGGCCACAAACCTTTAACAGCATTTAGCTCTTTCCCGGAATGCATTGAAACAATGGACCAAAGTGAATATCCTGAATTTGTATTCATGATTGATTTCTGTTTCTGTGATTAGGAACATCAATGGCACTTAGCCTATCTGTATGTCTATCTATGTCAGAAAGATGCCAAGTGCGCTCCCCAAAGCCAGCCTGCTAAGTCAGTGGCAAGGGGCAGAGTGTATAACAGTGTTTCATAAATTGCGCGTACAACACTAGGGGTCAGCAGAAGTCAGCCATGACTTCCAGGAACACACGCACGCACACACAAATGCACAAATATTCATCAGAAAAAGAAAAAGAAATGAGGAACACTGAATTCAGCCCTGGTCTGCCTCCTCACACTCATATTAGAACAGCCTGGCAAGGAAATTCTAGGGATGATTGTAAATGTCTTACTCCTGCTCTTTTGACCTGAAAATCCCTCATTTCTACTCCTCCTTTCTACGAATCCAACCCTTGAGGGAAGAACCTGGAGATTTAGGGGGTGGAGCCTCAAGAGGGTGGGGCTTGGAAGGGGAGGAACCTCAGTGGGGTGCCATGCCATAGAGAGTCCACCCTCCAAAGCAGCCATTTTCTCCAGAGGAATGGATCTCTGTGATCGGGAGATCAGTTATAAAAGCGGGAGATTTCCAGGCCGGAGGTTGGCAGCCCTAGTTTTTACTCTCTCTTTTTGTCCTCAGCATTAATTTCCCTTATAAAACGTATGCAGTTTTCAACATTGTCAAGAAATCAGCAATCAAGTTGTATGTGCCATCTAAATTGCGAAGAAAAACCATCCGACGTCATTAAACCAAACTACAAAACGGACACTGCAAAGAAGAGAACCGCAACGACCGACAGAAACATCAACAAGCGTAAAAAGTCAGAAAACTGGGGTCCTTTGGCTCCTCCCTAACATGTTGACACAGGTCACTTGCAAATAAACAAGTTTGCTTTTCCAGCTACTCACAGATACTGATAGGCACAATACTTAGGCTGCAATGACACACACTACATAATCCACTTCCAATGCACTTTTGACAGTTCACACAGTAAAAATCCAGTTGGAAAGTGCACTGAAAGTGGATTGAAAGTGGATTGTTTAGTGTGTGTTATTGCAGCCTTAGGGTGTGGTCATGCGGCAAGCTTATCCTGATTTGTTCCCACTATAGATTTGATCAGGAATATTTTATTTCGGGTTGAGATGATCACACATCCCTCCCTGAACCACTTGCATCATGTAATGAGGCTCCAGACACCATCCAGATAGCCGTGCTGCCCAAGTGGCGGTTTGGCTTGGTTTTTTTTAAAAAAAGAAAATTGGCTTTGTGCATGCACATATGCACATGGTTGAATCATCGCTCCCACTGGAACTGGCCGTACTCCCTTGTTTTTGCAGGTCCCCCCCCCCCAACAGTGAACAAAATTAACAGGTGACATACAGCCGAGCACTGGAGTCTAGAAGTGCACTTGAACATTTATACACTGAATTTATTCAACACAAGACTGCTCATGCGCACAATGGTAGAAGCTTGGGGGAGGGACATCACCTGATAACCATCATTGCAAGAGATGGCTGTCCAGATTGGCAAAATAGTGGATTCAAAGCGCAAATATCTGGAAAGTACTTGATTTTCCAGGTGTAGGAAAACTCGCTAGGGAACCAGGAGGATTGCGCGAGTGAACCCACTTCGGTGCAGGAGATGGAAGCGAGCGTGTAATCAGCAATTTTATATGTGAGAGGGAACAGCGGTGAAAGCCAGTCAAAATGACCGTGTGACCACAGCCTTACTATTTTTATAGCCCTGTTGGACACACTTCATGTAAATCATTGTCTTATAATCCTTACAGTGGGATGGACCATACTGTTCTCCTTCCACACCACTGAGCAAAGTTTGAAGCCTTCCTCAAGCCTAAGCAGCCGGCCTCCAAATTAAGTGGCTCCTCTGTTGGAAGAAGATCTGCTTTCATTGGAGAAAGGCTCCTTGGAGAATGGTTGCATTCTTGGGTTGCCAATCTCCAGTTGGGACCTGAGGATCGCCCAGAATTACAGCGGATCTCCAGAAAGCAGAGGTCAGTTCCCCTGGAGAAAATGGCTGCTTCGCTGAAGTTCTTCCTCTCTCCAAAACCCACTTTCCCTAGGCTCCACCCCCCAAAATCTCTAGGAATTTCCCAGCAAAGACTTGACAACCCTACTGGATCTATCCCAATAATCTTATAAGGTAGATCGCTATTATCATCACCAGCTTCTCAAGGGGGTTGGAGGCTTTAAAGTAGGTGACTTGCCTCCTCCAGTTGGTGGCAGCTCTCCAAGGTATCTGGCCTTCTTTGGGCAATTCTGCATTGGCTTTTCTCTTCGTTGTTTTAGCAAACCCACACTGGAACAGAAATTCCCCTCTACATTGCATGCTACCTTCACTTTCTTTGACTATCAGATTTTACAGTACCCTCTGCATTGCATGCTGCTTTCACTTCCTCTGATCATCAGGTTTTATGGTACCTTCTGCATAGATTTATGGCTGTTTTATGGCCATTTGGTGGTGACTTTGCAGTCAGTACGGCGTTGGCCCAGGGTATTGGAATGTGGTTTTGAGCTGCACCTTTTCCTCAGTGTTGAGAATATGTGGAGCAAATGCCAGATGCAGAACCAGCCTTTTTCAGTCCTGCAAAAGAGAGAACCGGCAACATTTTGCATGCTGAACAGGTGCTCCGGATCTGGGCCCTCTTTGAAAGGTGGAATCATCTTCCCACTCGATGGGACACATGTAGGAATGGGGCAGAATATTCTCTGCCACAAGCTTGCCCCTGGAAAAAAAGCTCAGTAGAAGAACCGATATTGTGTCTCCTGAGTCCCTTGTGGTCTCTTTAAGGAGATGCTGCTCAGAGCAAATCATGCACAGTGCACTTCCAACTCACAATCTGCCGAGCACAGAAGCGTCAAAGCCGAGCACCCCCTTCCACTTTATAAGGTGAGCAACAAAGCGCAGACTTCTGCACGCCTCACAGAGACGCAAGTTCAAAAATAATTAATCCTGAGCAAATTGTTCCTGGCAGGTGGAGGGAACAGACTGAATTACTCTAACCGGACTCCTTCTTTCCTCCCTTCCTCCAGTCCTGAACATTGGTTGCTTCCTGACATTCGAGAGAACGAAGTGCTGATCACAGCGTGCTTTAGTGAGCTCTGGCCATATGCAGCAGTTTACGGAGTGCCCGGTCAGAACCAGGAAGGAAAACATTCCTTTATTCCCCCCCTGCTTTGTTGGACAGCAGAAAATGTTCACTACGGCAGCCTCAGTATGATGACATCCAGAGTGTGGGATGGTTTGAGGGGGGACATGACTGCTCTTTTTAAGTATTTGAAGAGCTGTCGTTTAGAGGAGGGCAGGGAGCTGTTCCTGTTTGGTATAGTGGTTAGGAGAGCCAGTTTGGTGTAGTGGATAGGAGCGCGGACTCTAATCTGGGAGAACCGGATTTGATTCCCCCCTTCTCCTCCACATGCAGCTGCTGGTGTGACCTTGAGTCAGTCACAAGTTCTCTCAGAGCTGTTCTCTCAAGGGCAGTCCTCGAAAGAGCTCTCTCAGCCCCACCTACCTCACAGGGTAGGGACAGGAGATTGTAAGCCACTCTGAGACTCCTTTGGGTAGCGAAGGGTGGGGTATAAATCCAAACTCCTCTTCTTCTTCTGTTGGCAGCAGAGGGCAGGACTTGCAATCACAGGTTTATATTAAGGGGGGAAATACCAGCTGGATCTTAGGGGAAAAATTTGACAGTTAAAGTCGTGCAACTGTGGAATCAGCTCCCCAGGGAGGTGGTGAGCTCCCCCTCAGTACTGGCAATCTTCAAGCAGCAGCTGGACAGACAATTGTCAGGGATGCTCTAAGTTGATCCTGCATTGAAAAGGGGGGGGGTGGAATAGATGGCCTGTAGGGCCCCTACCAACTCTGTGATTCTATGATTCTAATGAGACCAAATGTGAAAAGCAGGCCTTTTCAGTTCCACGATCTCTGATCCAATGAAGATTCAGGACAGATGAAAGGAAACACTTCATTATACAGAGAGTGATTAAAATGTGGGATTTGCTGCCAGAGGACGTAGTGATGGGCAGCTACTAGCCATGGTGACTGAGGGGGACCTCAGAGGCATCCCAGACCCAGGAGGCAGCATCAGGGGAAGGCCTCGGCCTCTGTGCCTGTTGTTAGACCTCCAGAGGAGCTGGTCGGCCATTGTGTGAGACAGGATGCTTGACCCCTGGCCTGATCCAGCAGGGCTTTTCTGACATTCTTATGGGAGGCTTTAAAAGGAGGTTAGACAGATTTATGAAGAACAGGTCTATCAGTGGCCGCTAGCCATGGTGACTAAGGGGAACCTCCACGCTCAGAGGCTTTCCTTCCAAAGTGGCTTTCCCAGAAGTGGCTTACAGCAGTTCTAGAACTAATACAATTAAAAGATAATTGTAAAAAGATGCTCTGGGAGGGCTTTTTCCTAATGAGATCTTGGCTCAGGAACAACGGGCCGGACTTCTGCCTTTTTCTCCCTCCGGCCTCCTTGAGGGAAGGTGACGACTTGGGAGGAAGGGGATTCTTGGCTGCAGCTGGATCCAGGTGTGGCGGAGAGTCCCTGGCTCCTGCTTGGTCTCCCAGTGGACTCCACAGTGGCATCAATGAGGACCAGAGGATAAGGCTGCCTATGGAACAATTTTATTTCCTTTGATTTTAGTAGAGAAGTAGTAGTAGTAGAAGAGATTGGATTTATACCCTGACCTTCACTACCCAAAGGAGTCTCAGAGTGGCTTACAAACTCCCTTCCCCTCCCCACAACAGACACCCTGTGAGGTAGGTGGGGCTGAGAAAGCTCTGACAGAAACTGCTCTTTTTCAAGAACAGCTCTGAAAGGACTATGGCTTGGCCAAGGTCACACCAGCAGGTGCAAGTGGAGGAGTGGGGAATCAAACCCGGTTCTCCCAGATTCGAGTCCGCGCGCTTAACCACTACACCAAACTAGAGCCAAGTCAGCCAACCAAGATGATAAGAGAGTCGGAGCACCTTCCCTGTGCAGAAAGGCTGAAGAGCCTGGGATTTTTCAGTTTAGGCAAGAGATGGCTAAGGGGGACATGATAGGGGTTTGTAAAAATTATGCCTGGGGTATAGAGAGAGTGGACAACGATAACTCTTTCTCCCGCTCCCTAAAGACTAGACTGTAAGGGCATCCAATGAAACTGATGGGCGGTAGGTTCAGGCTGGACCAAAGGAAATAGTTCTTTACACTTCTGAACAAGTGAGCCATGACTCACAGAAGCTCATCTCCAGCCACAAATGTTTGTTAGTCTTTGAGATGCTCCTGGACCCTTGTTCTTGATGCAGACAGTGATTTAAACATGGAACCCCCTGCCGGAGGTTGTAGTGATGGCCATGAGCAGAGATAGATTTTAAAGGGGGATTAGCTAGATTGATGGTGGATAAGTCTACAAGCAGCTACTGGCCATGGTGACTGAGGGGAACCTCCACGTTCAGAGGCAGTCAACCTCTGAATCCCAGTGCCAGGAGGCAGCCTCAGGGGAAGACGGTGGCCTCTACGCCCTGTTGTTGGCCCTCCAGAGGAACTGGTTGGCCTCAGTGTGAGACAGGATGCTGGACTAGGTGGACTATTGGCCTGATCCAGCAGGGCTCATCTGATGTTCTCATGAAGGCCTCAGCCTCTCTGCCCTGTTGTTGGCCCTTCAGAGGAACTGGCTGGCCACTGTGTGAAACAGGATGCTGGACTACATGGACCCCTGGTCTGATCCAACAGAGCTCTTCTGATGTTCTTATGAAGGCCTCGGCCTCTCTGCCCTATTGTTGGCCCTCCAGAGACACTGGTTGGCCACTGTGTGAGACAGGATGCTGGACTGGGTGGACTATTGGCCTGATCCAGCAGGGCTCTTCTGTTCTGTTTTGATTTGGTTCAACCCCAATGAGAAGTAAATCTGTGAGTCTTTTGCAGTCATTATCTTACCTCCCCATTTTTCCATTGGACATTTATTGATTTCAGCATTTTGCATCTCCCTTTTCTCTGATGGGTGGGTCCAGGTGGGGCTGGCATCAGCATACTTTGAGGTGGGGCAGCTGCCTGGAGCCACAGATTTCAGGTGGGGCCCACTGCCACTGATTCCAACCCACAGTTTGGTGTAGTGGTTAGGAGCGCGAACTCTAATCTGGGAGAACCAGGTTTGATTCCCCACTCCAGCACATTCAGCTGCTGGCGTGACCTTGGGCCAGTCATAAATTCTCTCAGAGCTGTTCTCTCAAGGGCAGTTCTCAAGAGAGCTCTCTCCGCCCCACCTCCCTCACAAGGTGTCTGTTGCGGGGAGGGGATGGTGAAGGAGATTGTAAGCCGCTCTGAGACTCCTTCGGGTAGCGAAGGGTGGGGTATAAATCCAGTCTCTTCTTCTTCGAGTACTGACCCTGCTTGCTTCTGAGATCAAACAAGACTGGAGGGCAAATGGACGGTTATTAAACTGACTTAGTTGTCTGTGACATAGCTGAGCTTGCAAAAAGAAGGAGGCTGGCACTGGCCCGGCAGAGTGCAACAGCCGTCGTGTGCTCTTGCATTCAGTTTGGTGAGCCACAAGTCATTCTGGCACCAGTTAAGAAGGTTAAAGTTTGACCTTTAGGTAGCAGGATGATGGAGTGCCTGATGCCTTCTATAAAATGCAAGTGGGAAAACTGGAACCGTGCAAGAACCAAGTCCAAACAGCAACCGAGCCCCAGAAGAACGGGATGCAGTAATGATGACAAACCGTAGAGCTTGCGCTCTGTAGGATACTGACTGAGTCATGCATTCGAGCATCTGTCATGGTTTTTCCTCAAGGCCTCAGCATGGTTGTCTACTGGGCCACGAACCCTGCAAACGCCCCACTGGTCCCAATCACAGCTGGCAAAAGGAAGGCCAGCCAGATGGCCCCTCAGTCTCCTGATGCAGCTGGCTGCTTGGAAGGCAGCTGGGGACGGGCGGGAGATCTCCCACCCCAGCCGTAACGGGAGCAGGGGGAGGGAATGGATGTCCCCGCAAGTGAAATCTCAATTTATTGCCTGAGGAAACATGGCGCAACGGAGCTTCTCTTCTGCCGCTTGCCGAAGGAGAAATTCATCTACAGCAAGCGGATCCATGCAAGCAGCTGGGGTGGACGGCGGGCCGAACTCAGCCTCGCGCGGTCCTGCTTTTTTTCTTCACTAGAAACCCTGCAGTGCACTGGTGTGTCTTAAATTTGCAAAGCAAAGAGGGCAGACTTGGGAGCGCTTAGCGGCTAAGGCACAACTAATCTCTCCTAAGTGATTCTGAGCATGCAGCCTTGCTTAAGAACATGAGAAAAGTCTTGCCGGATCAGAGCCTTGTATTCATGCCTGGCCCGAGAGGTGGGCACCGTTGGGAAGCTTTGGGGGGGGGGGGGCTGCTGACATGGCTGGGGCCACTGCCAATCCCAGATCCATCAGCCTGTAGCAACTGGCCCGCTTCCTAAGGGCAGGCGGCTAGGCAGCGCTGAGAGGCCCGGCCCCAATTGCAGCCAGCCACTGCCGCATACTACCTCTGGGTCTCCAGAACAGGAAGAGGGTTGGAGCGAGCAACAGGAAGCCTGGACACTGGGGGGCGCTGTAGCACTCTAAGTATGTAAAAGTTGTTCTCTCCTGGAATAGAATGCCTCTCTTTGTCTTACCCTGGGAACTAGCCAGTTTGGTGTAGTGGTTAAGTGCGTGGACTCTAATCTGGGAGAACCGGGTTTGATTCCCCACTCCTCCACTTGCAGCTGCTGGGTGACCTTGTTCTCTCAAGGACAGTTGTCTCAGAGCTCTCTCAGCCCCACCTACCTCACAGGGTGTCTGTTGTGGGGAGGGGGAGGGGAAGGGGTTTGTAAGCCACTCTGAGACTACAAGTGGAGGGCGGGGTATAAATCCAATCTCTTCTTCTTCTTCTTCTACCTTCTGACCCCTCCTCTCTCTGGCTTTGTCCTCTCACTCTATTCACATAGAGCCACACGTCTCTATTGGTCCCACCTATAGAGTTTCAAGAAGATTGGACCACGGGGTCCAATTTTATGGGCCCCCAAACAGGTTGCCCCCATTCCCTCCATTGTTCTCTATGGTAGGAAAAAAGTAACACTTTTTCCCACCATAGAGAACAATGGAGGGGATGGGACAACCTGTTTGGGGGCCCATAGAATTGGACCCCGTGGTCCAATCTTCTTGAAACTTGGTGGGTATTTCAAGGAGAGGCCCCGGCAGCTACCCTGCAAGTTTGGAGCCTCTCCCTCAAACCCCCTTTCCTCCAGCCCCTCATATACCCTGAGTTTTTGCCATTGATTTCAATGGCCCATAGGGTATAATGGGGCTGAAACTGACATTCCCTTTCTGACACACTTCCGGTGATGTCGGGGGACATGGCATATGCTAATGAGCTATGCTAATGAGTTATGCTAATGAGCTCCTGCACCTCTTTTTCTACGAAAGGACCCCTGGGGGTGGGTATATCAGGAGAGCCAGTCCCTTGACAGTTGCAAGTTGTTCATTACAGAGAAGAGTTAGTTCAGTGGGTTAACAGGGCAGGGATGAGGAAGGGCCTCTATAGGGAACACATTTTCCATTAAGTGCCCCTAACACCATCCTGGAGTTAGGGGTGAGTGGCAGTGACCCGGTATCCCTGGAATCCTTGGGGGCGGGGCATGGGACAGAGAAGGAGTCAGCCTACATGTCAATACTGCATCCAGGCAAAAACCCAGACTCGACATCCGTATGTCGACCAAAGCTGACATCTGATGTCACATCTGGGTTTTTGCAGATATGTGAAATTAACACGTAGGCTGGCGTCTTTTCCACTCCCCACTGTTTCTCCCCCTTGTCCAAGAGATGAGGCGGAGGAGGAGGAAACCATCACCAGCAGATTGCCTGCCTGAAAAGGTGGGCACTTGGCATGCCTACCTGGAACTGAGAGACAGTCCTGCAGAATTACAGCTGCCAACTACGCGATCTTTGTTAAAAGAGAGAAAAAAAATCTGTCTGGCGCCTGTGAAATTAAATCGTACCTCAGCTATCAGCCCCCGGCTTTTAGGTTTCGTATCCAAGCCAAAATTTACCCCAGACCCTATTGCTGGAGACAGTGGGAAAGTGGAGTGGTGTCTGGTGAAGCGAAGGTTATAAAAAGGACTCCACCCAAGAAACTGTCACACTCACTGTCTGACTTTTCTGCAGTTTGTCCGCACCAGTGGGAGAGCCCGTGTGGTGCAGTGGTTAGAGCAGGGGAGGTCGAACTCATTTGTTATGGAGGGCTGGATTTGACATAAATTGGACTTTGTTGGGCTGGGCCATGTGGGTCATAAAATGTAATGCCAGGTAGCGGAGATATCAACTTTATAAAGGACACAAACTCATTTTTTTAACTTTAAAACATGCTTGAAACATTAGCATTCTTGCAATATTTTGTTTATTTAACAGTCTCTGGTAACTGACCCTTCTTGCTTTGAATTATTGCATCAGAATGTCTGTGCTGTAGCAATCTGGGAGGGGGAGGAGCCTCAGCCCAGTGCAGGGAGCAGAAGCTTGCCTATCTATCTCTCCTGAGCGATTGAGTGAGTCTGGGAAAGCAAGCTATGATGCAACAGCAGCAGCAGAACTGGAGGAAGAAGCAGGAGACAGCATAGGTGTCAACTTCAGGGGGGCTGGGGAGCTGCTGCCCCCCCTCCGAACTTTTCCAGGACATGCTGAGCCTCCCCTGGAGGCAATGGCCTGTAATGTCTCCGGCCCAGTCCCAGCCCCCTCCCTGGGAAATTGGGAAGTCTATGCCCTTGGGAGACAGCTAGTCCCTTGCGGGCCTGATAGAAGCCCTCTGTGGGGCTGATCCGGCCCCAGGCCACATGTTTGACACCCCTGGGTTACAGCATTAGACTGGGAATGTCCAGGTTTAACTCCCCACTCTGCCATGAAGTTCATTGGGTGGCCTTAAGCCAGTCACATCCGCACCCTAACCTACTTGTCAGGATTGTTGTAAGGGCAAAGTGGAAGAGGGAAGAATTATGCAGCGCTTTGAAGGAAGGGCCCTCCCAAAGGACTGATTGGCCACTGTGTGAAACAGGATGCAGGACTAGGTAGATCATCAGTCTGGTCCAGCAGGGCTCTTCTCATGTTCTTATTAGGGAAAGGTCTCAGCCTCTACGTCCTGTTGCTGGCCCTCCAGAGGAACTGGTTGGCCACTGTGTGGGACAGGATCCTAGACTAGATGGACCACTGGTCTGATTCAGCAGGGCTCTTATGTTCTAATGGAGGCCCCAGCCTCTACGTCCTGTTGTTGGCCCTCCAGAGGAACTGGTTGGCCACTGTGTGGGACAGGATCCTAGACTAGATGGACCACTGGTCTGATTCAGCAGGGCTCTTATGTTCTAATGGAGGCCCCAGCCTCTACGTCCTGTTGTTGGCCCTCCAGAGGAACTGGTTGGCCACTGTGTGGGACAGGATCCTAGACTAGATGGACCACTGGTCTGATTCAGCAGGGCTCTTATGTTCTAATGGAGGCCCCAGCCTCTACGTCCTGTTGTTGGCCCTCCAGAGGAACTGGTTGGCCACTGTGTGGGACAGGATGCTGGACTAGATGGACTGTTGGTCTGATCCAGCAGGGCTCTTCTTGTGTTCTTACGTTCCTAAGGGTAGGTTAAAAATATCCTCAAAAACTCAGAGAGCTAGGAAGGTGTGGGACGAAGCCTACTTCTGTGCTGGTTGGTATCAAAGAAAGTAAACTGGAGTAAATCAAACCCATTTGCAGGCACGTCCTTTCAAAACTCAAGATTCAAACAAAGGAACCGGGGAGAGAAAGAGCTCCGTTTTTTCCCTGTGTCCAAATGTTAGGACAAGCTGACTCGGAGAATTAATAGCTCTGTTCTTCATCTCCCCGAGTCCTCTGCTGGCTCCCATGGCTGAAAGATTGTAAATAAAAAGAGAAAGTAGGAGAAACCGGGCTCAGCGGTTAATGCAGCCAGGATTTACAGGATGCGCTTCTCATATGTAAAGTGCAACGCCCTGTCACATCTCTGAGTTACCAAGATTTGTAACAGGGAAGACGCTGACGCTGAGTCGCCGTCCAATCTTGCCGACTCAGAAGAGGAATGCAGGCAATGATCATATTTTATCATTAGGGCCCCCGGCTCTTTTACTGATGTTATTTAAGAGTTCGGCTGCATCTGCAGCTGCTTTTATAGGAGGCGACAACAGCTCGGTCTTGACAACAAATGGTAAAGCACCAGCAGCTCAGGTTGGGGTGGGGTTTTTTGGGAGAGGGGGTGGGTTTTTGGGAGAAGAAGAAGAAGAAGAAGAAGAGATTGGATTTATACCCCGCCCTTCACTCACTTGGAGTCTCAGAGCGGCTTACAAACTCCTTTCCCCTCCCCTCCCCACAACAGACACTCTGTGAGGTAGGTGGGGCTGAGAGAGCTCTTTCCCAAGCTGTCCTTGAGAGAACAGCTGGTACAGAGCTATAGCTTGCCCAAGGTCATCCAGCCAGGTGCAAGTGGAGGAGTGGGGAATCAAAGCCGGTTCTCCCAGATTAGAGTCCGTGCACTTAACCACGACACCAAACTGGTTCAGCCCCTCGAAATTCCTTTTTCCACCTCGAAAATGTTTGCTGGTGACATTTTGGCTTCGGTCTGCTCCGGAGGCTTCCAGAACTTCAAAGGGCACGTTGGCAATGCGGAAGCAAAATCTGGAGTGCATCCATCATTCAGTGGATGTGTTCTCGTGTTGGCATGTCAGATTCTCTATGTTTGTATCATGACCAGTTTCCTTGTCCAGCCAGGCAGTGAAATGCTGCCTGCTAGAAACAGTCTGGTGTAAGCCAGAGGGCATCAGTAAACTACTATCTGTTCTTGGGCCAGGCTGGCCTTTGCCAGTCTTTGAGGCGCATGGAAAAGCTGCCTGCCAGGCACAGTTGCCAGCTGTGCCTCTGCTTCCGAACTCATTAACATGCCTCCTCGGCAGATGACTTTGGCCAACTGGAGGACAGCTGATGAACGACTCTTTCCGGGAACCCTTTCACCCCGTCAGGGTGACATGCCCTGGCATGTTAACTGCCTATTTGTCTTCTCCAAATCAGAGCTGTCAGCTGTGCAAATATAGACCTCCTCGCCAATATGGTCTTCTCAGAAAATGTCCACCCATTCTTTGTGACATCCACCGATGGTCGCATTTTGCTATGCCTGGACTGAAGATCAGGCTGGTGTCCAAGTGTCGCTCTTTCAGAGGTATCAGGGGATCTCAAGCTGGGAACTCTGTGGTGAAGGCAGAGGAAACTGGGCATGTTTCATTCCATGCCGTGGTAGTAGGTCACCATAACAAGGAGCTGCTTTCTCTCTGTTGCACTTTGGCGCCACCACAGCCGATGGCCACAGAGGGGGATTGCAGCTTTCAGCTCAGCTTCCAGCTCAGCTTAGATAACTCTAGGGTTGCCAGATGAGGCTGACAAACCCGCAGGGGATTTTCCAGGTGCCTCTGGAAGAGGGGAGGGAAGAAGCATGATTGAACTCCAAAGGGAGTTCTGGCTATCACATTTAAAGGGACCACGTTTCTTTTAAATGTTTTCCCTCCATTGGAAATGGAGGATGGGGGCACCTTCTTTTGGGGCTCATAGAATTGGACCCCTTGGTCCAATCTTTTTGAAACTGGGAGGGGGGGGGTAAGGAAAGGCACCAGCTGCTATGCTGAAAATTTGGTACATTTATCTCAAAAAACAATCCCCCAGAGCCCCAGATGCCCAGGGATTGATTCTCCATTATACTTTGTGGGGACCGGTCTCCTTAGGGTATAATGGAGTGTCCAGTAGACATCCCACCCCCCGCTTTCTGATAACCCTGAAGTTTTGCATACATGAGGTCCCATGTTCAGTCCCCATCATTGATAAACCAATTGAATGCCTGGAAAAGACCTTTGCTAGAGATTTTGGAAGCTGTTTCCCATCAGACAAGACAATGTTGATGTATATGGTACACAGAACCATAGAATCATAGATTTGGAAGGGACCTCCAGGGTCATCTAGTCCAACCCCCTGCACAATGCAGGAAATTCACAAATACCTCCCCCACACACACTCCAAGTGACCCCTGCTCCATGTCCAGAAGGTGACATAAAAACCTCCAGGAGCCCCAGCCAAACTGGCCTATAGGAAAATTGCTTTCTGAAAATTGCTTTCTGTGAAGCTGCCTTGTATTGAATCAGACCCTTGGTCCATCAAGCTCAGGATTGTCTACTCAGACTGGGAGTGGCTCTCCAGGATCTCAGACGGAGGTCTTTCACATCACCTTCCATGGGTCCTTTTAACAGGAGATGCTGGGGGTAGAACCTGGGAGCTTCAGGCTCTTCCACTGAGCCACGGCACCTTCCCTGGAGAGGTTGTGGCTCAGTGCTATTATACATGTTTTGCATGTAGGAGGTTCTCTGTCTCCAGTTAAGGGGTTGCAGGCAATGGGTATTGGGAAAGAAGAAGAAGAAGAGATTGGATTTATACCCCGCCCTTCACTACCCAAGGGAATCTCAGAGCGGCTTACAAACTCCTTTCCCTTCCCCTCCCCACAACAGACACACCCTATGAGGTAGGTGGGGCTGAGAGAGCTCTTTTGAGGACTGCTCTTTTCAAGAACAGCTCTGACAGAGCTATGGCTTGCCCAAGGTCATCCACCACGTGCAAGTGGAGGAGTGGGGAATCAAACCCGGTTCTCCCAGATTAGAGTACGCGCACTTAACCACTACATTAAACTGGCTCTCTGACCATCTCTCTGAGGCTCTGGAGAGCCACTCTCAGTCTGGTAATACTGATCCAGACGGGCTACTGAGGTAAGGCAGTTCCATATGTTCATAGAGCCTCATCTAGTCATAGGAAGTAATCGACCATGAGAACCAAGCCCTAGACAACCATGTGGGACCACTGAAGCCTTCATCTAAGCCACATGCGAGACATGGCTTATGGCAGCGGTTTGCCAGTGGAAGGGCATGGGAGCTCTGAAAGTTGAGCCCAGAGTTCCAGGGAGGAATAGGATCCTGAGTCAGCGGGACTCTTCCTCCTCGCCTAAGCCAAAAACATGGATGGGCTGAATATTCTCTTGCAGAGGATCCTGATTAATCTGTGTTGTACAATGAGAGCTTGACGGCTTCCCAACTTGGAAAGAGCTCTGCCGTATCCGAACGCTTCCCTGTAGGTGGCTTTTTGGAAGGACCAGAAACACTGTGCTTTATCCCCCTTCCAAATGCCAGTGTTGGGTTAGAACTCCAATCCTTACACGCAACAGCAGGCTGTCTCCATAGAACTGTGTGCGCGAGTCTCTGAACATTCTGCTGCGGAACAGATGGTTGGTCCTGAAGAGAGGCAGAAGACGGAATACGTTTAGAAGGGTGAGAAACTCAGGTTTATGGCAAGAAGCCACAGGAAAGGTTGCATTTCTTGGTAGAAGCCGATCCGGGTAGCCATTTCAAGTGCCTCTCCCACAGCTCTGATGAAGGTCGAGCAGAGGGGGAGCCTTGGCCCTGTCTTCCAAAAGCCCCCTAAAATTTGGAACCAGCCCTGTTCACATTAATACATTTCACATTCACACACACACACACCCAGTAGAGGAACTGTGGTGTAGTCTTATAGATGATCACACCAAGACCGCTTATTCTGCAAAGTATTGTTAATGTGTGCGCATCATTAATATAAAAGAGGGCAAAATATATGAATGCTTTTGTTGTTTAATTTTTGCTCATGGTGGGGGAGATAATTTTCATCATTTGTTTTCTTTGACAAATGCTCCACTTTTGCTAGTTTATCTTATGGCATTTGATGGCATTTTTCTGCAACTGACCCCAAAATGGGCACCTCTTTTAACAGTATTGAGGTCGCATTACGAGAAGACAAGCGTTCCTGGAAAAGACAATCATGCTGGGAGAAGTTGAAGGCAGCAGGAAACGAGGAATAGCCACCATGAGATGGATTGGCTCAGTCGAAGCCATGAGGGCCCTCCGTTTGCAAGGCATGAGTGAGGCTGTTAGGGATCGGATGTTTTGGAGGTCATTAGTTCATCGGGTCGCCATAAGTTGGAATGAACGTGACAGCACTGAACATACAAACATTTCTATCAAGTTCCATTGGTTTGCTCTGGAGGGGGACAAAAAAGACAAGCTGTGGTTTTGGCCCAAGAGAGGTGAAACCAGAATCGAAACTTGGGCTGATTCTGCAATGGCTTTTCCCTCCGTTGGTTTTACAGAACCCACATTGGAACAGAAATCCCCCTCTGCCTTGCATGCTGCTTTGACTTCCTTTGATCACAGGACTTTATGGTACCCTTCACACTCCATGCGCTTTCGCTTTCTTTGATCCGTGGGTTTTATGGCACCTTCTCCGTAGATTTATGGCTGTTCAGGGGTGACTTTGCAGTCAGTACGCGTTGCCCCAAGGTATCTGAATGTGGTTTTGAGCTGCGCCTTTTCCTCCCAGTTGAGAACATGTGGAGCGGATGCTAGCTGCAGAATCGCCCTTGAACTTCCGAATTGAAACAAAATGCATCCTCAGAACTCAGACGCAACTTCAGAAGAGACACAAAATGAAATTATTGAACTGCACACTGAGGCCAGCCATGCATGCACGGGGTCCATTACACATTTCAGAACCATGGAGGATTCCTCGTGTATCAGTTCTGCTTCAGCAGCCCGCCCAGGTAATTCAGAACTCCAAAAGCTGGGGAGAAATTCAGAGAGCTTTGATAGCATCCCTCGCTATTGCATCTCCGGTGGCTGCGTTAATCAACCTTGGACGGCATCGCTAGCTCCTTGCTCCATTTTCCAATGTGTGTGTTTCTGTTTCGAGCCAGTCCTTTCCAGCTCCTTTCATGGCATTCCAAGTTCCTCGGCTCTTCATCATTTTATAGCTCAATCGTGTCCGTGTGTCATCTCCTGCTTTCTAATGAATTCCAGACTCATTTTCCTAACCTCTTCTCCCAGCCAGACCCTGGAGGCCTTTAATTGAGCCAGTTACCCTTTCTGACACCTCTAATTCTCCAGTATGCTTTCTGTAATAAGAACAAACTGCTTGCGGCAAAAGTCACTTGCCTTGCAAGCCAATGGAGGTGGCTTCCGCTCACACATTTCTGTGCATGGCACCCATTTAACAGCAGCTGTTTAATAGCCTAGCCCAATCTCATCAGATCTCAGAAGCTAAGCAGGGTCAGCCCTGGTTAGTACTTGTCGATAGGAGACCATCAAGGAAGTCCAGGGTTGCTATGCAGAGGCAGGCAAGGGCAAACCACCTCTGTTTGTCTCTTGCCTTGAAAACCCTTGGGATTTGCTTTGGGGTTGCCATGAGTCAGTTGCAACTTGATGGCACACTGTTTTATTGTTATTGGGGACCTATTTTATGCCATGCCATGATGTGGATGACCCAGGATAGCCCAGTCTTATCCAATGCTCCCTCTACTTTGTGAGCTACCGGCATTAAAGTTGTGAGCAAGCGATTTGGCTACTGCACAAATTAGTTTGCTCTGGGTCCCTCCTTCCTGAGCAAAGACAGAAATGTGTGAGCCAGAAGCTAAAAACTGTGAGCTTGCTCACACGCACTCAGCTTAGAGGGAACACTTCCATCAAATCTGAGAAGCTAAGAGGGATCAGAGGTCCTGGAGTTCTCCCAGTATTCCCAACATCTCCATACTACATAGATGAGTTCTTCTGGAGGAAATGGCAACTAGCAGGCAAACTGTATGGCATCACATTCCCCTGACCTTCCCCCTAACCTCCGTCCCCTTTCCCCCCCCCCCCAGACACAGCTCCCAAATCACCAGAAATTGCCCGACCCAGAGTTGGCAACCTTAAGATCTCAATCACTTCAAGGAGATGTTCCCTTTGGACTATATCTTGCCCAGAATTTCCTAGACCACTGGAGCCAACCGTACCACTTTGGAAGTCTGGGGCAGGGGAACCAGTCCAATGTTGTTGAGCTCCCAGGGACTTTTGCAAGCCTGATGATGCTTCAGATTATTGTTGGCCAGTTCAGAAGTCTCCGAGCCCTTCTGCATACTGAAGAAGTCATCAACGCACAATAAATCCTCACCTCTGGTAGGAATTTGTCCAGGATGCCCCCACAGTTTGGTGTAGTGGTTAAGTGTACGGACTCTAATCTGGGAGGACCAGGTTTGATTCCCCACTCCTCCACTTGCACCTGGCTGGATGACCTTGGGCAAGTCATAGCTCTGTGCCAGCTGTTCTCTCAAGGACAGCTTGGCAAAGAGCTCTCTCAGCCCCACCTACCTCACAGGGTGTCTGTTGTGGGGAGGGGAAAGGAAAGGAGTTTGTAAGCCGCTCTGAGACTCCAAGTGAGTGAAGGGTGGGATATAAATCCATTCTCTTCTTCTTCTTCTTCTTCTTCTTCTTCTTCACATATACATCTGCAGTGCTGGTTGGGTCAACAACGAGATAAAATTTTGAAATGCTACCCTAATGTACCCAAACAGCTGCTGGAAATGTAAGACTAATATCAGAACTTTCTTTCACATGTGGTGGTGGTGGTATAGGAAAACTCAAAAGTTTTGGGAATGTGTGCAGAAAATAATTACAGAAATATTTGGTGTTAATTTGCCAATGTTACCAGAACTGTTTTTATTAAATATATTCCCAGAAAATATAAAGACAGACAAATATGTAATGACCTACATTCTTATCACTGATAGAATACTTATAGCTAAGAATTGGAAAACGGATAGTCTCCCAACAAGAGAAAGTTTAAAATATAAGTTGCTAGAAGTTGCAGAAATGGATAGGCTGAGTATGGTTTGGCAAAACAAAGCAGAAGATAAGTTTTGGAAGAAGTGGAATAAAGTATATTTATGGATGGGTATAAAAATGTAGAAGTAGACTAAAAAATGTTTTTGATAAGCCTTAATGTAATTTAAGTTTATAAGAATTTTGTTTACAGTGGCTTTATCTATCTTGTATAATATTGTTAAAACTCAATAAAATTGTGTCATAAAAAAAGAGAATATATGTTTGCAATATCTATCATCCGTCCATACAGATAGATAGATGATAGAAAGATGGTTGATAGATAAATAGATAGATTTAAAAATTCATAGTGTATTCAGGAGTGTGCAGCAGCAGTATGGGAACTATTATTCCAGCTAGTTCCATCTGTGCTTTCTGTACCAGTAAGATTCAAATAAAGCTGGGAGTTTCTACGCTGATGTGTTTGCTCACAGTTTCACTGCATCATGGGTATTTATTTATTTATTACTTTGATTTCTATCCCGCCTTGCCAGACAAGAGGAAACCTATACCAGTGTGAAGGATGTGCTGATGACACAGCTCCTCCTGTATCAAAAGTTCCTTCCAACATAAACCCTCTGGAATTCCTTCCACTATAACATTTCCGGAGAAAACAGAATGGGAACTCAAACCCTTTCAAATCAAAGTCCTTCCCACTTCAGCTGTGCTGTGTGTGTCAAGCAAAAGTGCTACCGTCACAGTAATCACAATGTCTTCTAATGTATTGATTCGGATTCAATTTGATCTTGCCTCTTTGCCTGGTACTTCAAAGGTCACTGTGACATTTGCTGATCCTTATTCCTTATGTAGTGTACACATTTCAGCACCTACAGACCCACTTTCTTGCATCTCCTCTCCCCCATTCCTTGCCTTCTCCTCAGCCTTTCTGGTTAACCCATCATAGTCCAGGTAGGTAGTGAGCAAGGGCAGAGTGGAAGTTCAGCAGCTCTGGGGAATAGACTGGAATACTAGAAGAGCTGGTTGACCGAGAGATGCTGTATTGGCAATTGCCAGTGCCCAGTTAAAGGTTTAAGAACCATCAAGTCACATCTTTTCCCACTTTGGCTTGGTACTGACAGAGATTCAAGATTTGCAGGAAGGGTCAACTTTCTTTTACGAGCTGACCTCCCAATGGGCAGTTCTCCAACTGTCTCCTTTTTGACTCCAGTCCATTGGGGGAATATTCTATAGAGCCCTCAGTGGTGCTCATTAGCTGCAGAACTGATTCCCAGACGTCCAACAAACAGGCCCAAGCTGCTCATGAACAACCCAAACAGCTTACAATCAATCGCCTTTCCCTTCCTCTCCTCACAACAGGCACCTTGTGAGGTAGGTGGGGCTGAGTGAGTTTCGAGAAAACTGAGACCAAATTCCCACAAGCAGCTATGCCGCCATCACTCTTCCGCTTGCCCTGGTCAATTTCACACTCTTTGCTGCGCGGCCGCATTTTGACCCACATCTCCCCCAATTTCCCCCGTGTCTTCTTGATCCTTTTTTTTTTTTTTTTTTTTTGAGATTGAGAAGATGCGGGGGAAATTGGAGGAGGTCTCCCATCCAAGTACTAACCACAGTCAACCCTGCTTAGCTTCCAAGATCTGACAAGATCAAGCTTGCCTGGGCTATCCAGGTCAGGGCTGGCCATACGGATCTTGATGGACCAATGGTCTCATTCAGTACAAGGCAGCTTCATGTGTTGTGTCTCTCTATCACTGCTTGCAAGAATCTCAGCAGGGTTCAGTGCGTTTTCCTTATGCTGATTTACTGCTAAGGTTTAGCATACTTTTCCTGTAATTTGCCTTGCTCGATCACCCATTTCTCTGAAGCCTATAAAAGTTCAAACTGATTATCCTTTCAGCCAGAGTTTTTCTTTCCCGTTTGCTCTCTTGCGTCTACTTTCCCCCCTTCTTGCCTCCGAACCGGCCCCAAGAACCACCGTTCTGTCCCTCTGACATTTTCAAGATGTATGGCTGGTGGATTCTGGGCCTCTTGGCAGGGGGTGCTGCATTATTCACCGTGCCAGGAACCACTTTTGGTGATAAGTCAGAAAGGAAACAGAGTTTTCAGCCAGCCGGCATGACCTGCCCGTAGAGACAAATAATGCATTTCCCTTGTATTCATTATATGCACCAGCGCAAAACGCTTTCTAAATGCTCTTTTTAAAATAATCAAGGGAGAGGGAGCTCTGGAATGTGCATCTGGATGGATATCCCTGGCTGTGCTTGCATCGGTACAGTTGCTATTAAAGGCATCTGTGACCTTCTGACTTGGCTGCTCAGAGTCTTGACTGCAGCCTGAAGTTTTTCATTTTATTTGCTGAAAGGCTTACTGGGTGTTATTGGAGACAGTGTGAGGTTCACTGCCTGCTGCCATAAACGAAAGCCAGAGTGGTATAAGAGTTAGAGGGTTGGGGACCAAGGTTCGAAACTCCGCTTGCCCGTGAACCTCATCTAACCTACCTCATCAGGTTGTTGTGCAGATACAAAGAAACAAAGAGGAATATATTCCTACACCCTTATATGTTGCTGTAGGTGACTTGGCCCATTTTTGTTGGAACTGTTCACAATTCCTTTGTTTTAATGTGAGTCTTACATCTTTTTTATGCCCCACATCAATTCATGAAGCTGCCTTATACTGATGGCCATCAAGGTCACTACTATCTACTCAGACTGGAAGCAGCTTTCCAGGGTCTCAGGTTAAGGTCTTTCCCATCACCTCCTACCTGATCCATTTATCTGGAGATCCTGGGGATTGAACCTGGGACCTTCTGCATGCCAAGTGGATCCTCCACCACAGCACTCCAGGGACACAATTAAAGAAAAAGCAGGAATCACTTTGAATGGTGCTCTTCCTGTCAAATGACACGAACATGGAGGGGGAGACAACTGCACTGTCATCCCAAGCATGGAGAACTCAAGTCCGAAACTGGGATTCTAAAATGAAAGGTTGTGTGCCACGAAATCTGATCCCATTCTTAGTGGTATTCCATTTCGCTTTAAGATGAAGTTTCAGAACAGGCAACGGGTTGGATCCAAAGCAAACTGGCAAATTCCATCCACTCCCCGTTCCCGCTGCAAGCCACCTCCCCTCAAGTCATTCCTCCCGGTCTCCTATTCCTCCCGGTGCAGCATTTTGTGGAGGTCAGTGGGCTGCAGGGGGAGGGAGGAGGCAGGAAAGTCCGATTCTGACCCTGGAAAAGTTAGTCTGGATACAACCCAAGAAGGAGTGGGGACAGAGGAGAGCGACGAGGATGATCCGGGGCCAATGCTCCCTCTAAGCTGTAGAATCAGCTGCCTGGGGAGGAGGTGGGCTCCCCCTCACTGGCCGTCTTTAAGCAGCGGCTGGACCAACACTAGTCAGGGGTGCTCTAGGCTGATCCTGCACTGAGCAGGGGGCTGGACTAGATGGTCTGTAGGGCCCCTTCCAACTCTGTGATTCTTTGATTCTATGCGGGAAGATGAGTGATTGGGCCCTCTTTGCATTTTTTGAAGGGTGACAGAAGCCACAGGAGACCAGAACTGAGGCCATGGGGCAGGGAGAGAAAGGGTGATTCTTCGACCCTTGCATGCTTCGCAGGGGTGGTCGTAATCAGAGGCAATGAAGGCAGCTGCTCCAGGCCTCATGCTGGGGGTGGCCCATGTCGGAAAGGCCCTGATGACCATGCTGTTTTATTTGGGAGCCCCTCGCCCAGTCAAGGATCTACAGGGTTGCTAGGCAGAGGCAGGCAATGGCAAACCACCTCTGAGTGTCTCTCCACTAGGGGTTGCCGTAAGTCAGTTGCAACTGGGAAAAGGGAGGGAGGGGAGGAAGGAAGGAAGGAAGGAAGGAAGGAAGGAAGGAAGGAAGCCATTGAAATCCATGGGCTTAGACTGGAGTAAATTTGCATAGGATCACGCTATAAAAGCTCCAGTTTCTGGCACTTCTCCCCAGTCCCTTTTGCCCATATGGAGTGCAGCCATTTGCACCGACTCCCCTGAACAAGGCAGCATATGAATAAACATCACTGTGCTTGCAGCCACTGGAGTCCTGAACTGGGCAAGGTCTTCAGAGCTGAAACAAGAGCTAACCTTCAGTATACAATGGAAATGAAAGGCCCACCCTTTCCCCCCCCCCCCCCTGCAATCTTCTCTCTCTCCGTCAACACACACAGCGTTTGGCCTTCCTCAGAGGCCAGTCTTGGCCCAGAAAGCTAAGTCATGACGGAGAGTTTACACCGGGGAGTAATGTAGGCTGCTGGCAGGAACACCTTGATGCTAGCAGGGCTGATGGCTTATTTTGCCCAGCCCAGGCGATAGATGTGGTTAGACAATGGGTGCTTTTCAGGGTGACACATTGGCGTGAATTGCAGAAATGTCGATTGAAGTTGGCAATGAGGGTGCTTTCTTGCCCAGCAGAGTTGGCCAATTTTAGGGCTGAGTTGTTATAAGTGCAGACTGGTGCCAAGCAGATGGGTTTGGAAACGTTTTGCCAACAGCCTTGATATCCCCACTGGAATATTCCAAAGAGAAGGCAAGTGGGTGTTCTATTTAACCATATTTGAGGTGAGCCAGAATGATCTGTTCCGTTTCTTTTTATATTAGTTTCTATATTTTCCCCCTCTGCGGTTTGGTTCTTTGCATTTTACTGCATTTTACTTGCATTGTGTATTTATGCCGGTATGATTTTGTATATGCAATGCATATAGTTTTTATACACAGCATATGTCATTGGTATGTCTACTGTATAATGCTAATTTAGTGATGCATAGCAGGCCCCAGGAAAAAGGAAATGGCACGGGAAAAAAAGAATCATGTTTTCAACTCACATAAGATAGAAACAAAATCAAAAAGAGGATTCCCCCCCCCCCGATCAAAACAGAATTATGAAATCACCCCTGCAGAACGAATGGTACTGTGCAATGCAAAGCTATGCCCAGAGGCAGAAGATAAAATTTCCTGTGGTGTGCATCTTCTCGCCACTGTCATCCATGGTGAAACAGGTTGTGAAGGTTTTTATAATGCTTAAAAACCTGCAACACCTGTTTGATCAAAGACAACACTTAGCCCTCTACAGGCAACATTACCCCTAGTGAATCATTGTACACAGAGGATGAACAGGCATGAGCAAGCTGCCAATCCATTTCTTTTGGTGACCATGAATTATTAGAAAAAGGAGATGAGCAAAATGGGATTTGGGATAGATGTACAGCACACCTGACCTACAGGTCCACATGCATGTATCTAAACTTGTGCTTTCTCCTGGTATTCCAGGTATTAATTCTTGATAAATGCCCACAGGCAGGTGTGGATTAACTAACTGAGAGCTAGTTTGGTGTTATGGTTAAGAGCGGCAGACTCTAATCAAGAGAAACAGGTTTGATTCCTCACTTCTCTACATGTGGGCAGCTGGGAGACCTTGGGTCAGTCATGTGTTCTCTCAGAGCGGTTCTCTCAAGAGCAGTCCTCGAAAGAGCTCTCTCAGCCCCACCTATGTGGGGCACAGTTAACAGTGCCAGTGCTGGGGCTGACTCATGCCCCCACAGAGTTACTTTTGCTGCAGCACCTGGGTGAAGAAGGGAGATTCAGGTGGGGAGCCATATTGGTCTGAAGCAATAGAACAAAGTTTGAGTCCAGTGGCACCTTTAAGACCAACAAAATTTGTACCTAAAGAAGTGTGCATGCACATGAAAGCTTATACCTAGTATTAAAATTTGTTGGTCTTAAATGTGCCACTGGACTCAAAGCTTTATTCTATTTTATTGCTTCAGACCAACATGGCTTCCCACCTGAATCTATCTTCATGGAAGACACCACATAAAGCCACATGGAATGGCGGGTATCTGAAGAAGTGTGCACATATGTGAAAGCTTATATCCTGAATTAAATTTCGTTGGTCTTAAGGGTGCCACTGCACTCAAGCTTTGTCCTATTGGGTGAAGAAGGAGCATCAATCCACATCATGGGCAAAAATTCCAGCTCGATGCGTTCAAACCAGTGGGAGCAGTTTGCTTGTTTTTATCCAACTGAGCTCTTAGGCCACCAGGCTGTTCAGAACCAGTTCCCTTGGCCTTCTTTCATCCCAACCGCTTGAGCTTGACAGATCACAATCCCCACTGTGGCCCGAGTGGGATTTAACTTAAAGTTCAGCAGCAGCTCAAGCGTGTCAGTGAAGATCGGCGGGACGGCAGAACAATTTTGACCAGCGAAGGCTGCTGCACCTGTCATTGTGGATTTCTTGCCCGGGCATCTGTCGAATTCAGGAATGTTTAACAGAGAAACACCATGGACTGAAGAGATCCCAGCACTGAAGACAGAAAGGCTGACAGATAGGAAAGGGTGCTGTGTGTACTGATGAACTATGCCTGCAGTGGCAGAACTCAGAAACCATTGGGGTGGGAGGGAGACAAAGATGGGATGAAATATATTACATGGAGGGCAACATTCATTTCACAAGTAAATGAATTCACACTCTGCAGGGAGACATTCAGGCTGTGGTCAGACGTGCCATCTGGCACGATCGGGAAGCGCTCCTATTACCTCTGTAGGAATTTGACACAGAGTTGCACAATCACACATTCTGTTTCCCTGTGGGCTCAGCCCATCAATGCATGATCAGACAGCATGTTCAGGTGAGGGGGGGGTGTTGCCTTTTTTCACTGCACATAAACAAGGAATCAACTCTCCCATGTGGAGAGTTATCCATGTGCAGCGGTCCACGACTATGGAACAATTATGCGGTTATGCACATACCATTAAGCGAGTGAAAAAAAAATTGTGCTGAATTGGGATAGAATGGGCAGACCATCCCGACAGCTTGAGTGTGCTTGTGCAATCAGACAGTGGAAAGTCCATTCGTGGCCCATCAGAACCAATTAAGTCCGGACTTTCCCCAGTGCCTTTTAACTCCACTTCTGTGGTGGAGCAGCATGGGGGGGGGCAAAGACTGGAGGACCTTTCCCATGTGTTGCTGTCTGATCATGCACTTTAGATCCAACAGGCATTCACAGCTAAGTCGGATCTAAGAGCATCTCTGGCTGCAGCCTCAATTTCCTGGTTATACCCTTCCTTCAACTACCTAGCTTGCCGGATCCCTGCCCTTCATCTTCCCCACTTCCTGGAGCCCATGTCCAGTATTCCACATGAAGCTCATAGTACCTATGATTTTTTTTTTAATCTCACAAAATTTGAGAACTTCCCTCACAGAAATTGGACTACAAATAGTCTGACATTTTTATTCCCTGAGAATAGGGGACTTTCCATGCTGTCACATCACCTCAAGGTAATCAGATGTTTCACTCCCATTAAATGCGATACAACATATATTGCTTGCGTTGATAGCGTGGGATGTGAAAGCTCTGTCGATAGGGATTAAGCCGTGATGGCTTATTTGCACAAACAAGTCGTCAAAAAGTGTAGACTAGAGTCCCTCAAGTGTCTCGGCTCTTCTGTTACAGCGCAAAAAACTGTGTTTCAGTTTCACTCCTCTCTTTTGCAGACTGATATCACAAGTCTCCACTGTCATCTTCATCATCATCTACATCTTTATCTTGATTATCATAACCATCTCCTGTGTCCTCAAGCCAGTGTGGTGCAATGGTTGAGAGAGTTAGACTAGTATCTGGAAGATCCAAGTTCGAATCCCCCACATACCATGAAAGCTCACTGGGTGACCTCGCTCTTCAGTCACACTCTGCTCAGCCTGGCCTACCTGACAGGGTGGTTGTGAAGATAAAATGGAGGGGAGGAGAACGATGTAAGCCACTTTGGGTCCCCACTGAGGAGAAAGGTGGGGTATAAATGAATTAAATAAATAGAAATAAATAAATAAGCTGAATAGGTACACATTTTTTCAGTACCACATTTACCCTAAAGGAAGACCCTGAATGTAAGACAAACCCATTTAAAATGTATACACACCCCCAAAAACATTATTGGACACAACTGTAACTTGTATGTGAATGTAAGGCAAACCCATCTTCTTTTTTTGATGGGATACCTGTGAAAAATAGCCTTGATTTTGAGTAAATACTGTATTACATGTGCATTTGTATATATAAATACAAATCTACATGTGTCGATCATACGAACCAATTGACGAAACCCACAATGGATTGTCAGAATCAAATGTGGAGGGACAGTGTAATATAGTGGGCTGGAGGGTCAGAGTTTAGATCCTTAGTACCTACGAAGCAGTCACTCTCACTCAGCCTAATCCACCTTACAGGGTTGTTGTGAGGATAAAATGGAGAAGGGAAGAACAGCGTGTGCTGCTTTGAGCTTCTTGGAGGAAGGATAAGATTCCAGTGTACTAGACTGAACCAAAGCCATTGACAGGTATATAAATAAACATAGATTGGAGTGATCTAAGATGGCCATTTCGATGTCATAGACTGTCACTGCTTTTAGTTCACCAGAACATTTGAGTTCAGTGGTGATCAACAAAGTTTAATTCTGGGTCTAAGCTTTCATGAGCATGCTGCTTTTGTTAATTATTCTTTTGCTTGTTTTATATCATTTTGTTTTGATGCCTTTTACACCGTGGTAGCGGTGGTGGAAAGTGCCGTCAAGCTGCAGCTGACTTCTGGCAGCCCCATATGGTTTTCAAGGCGAAAGAAAAACAAAGGTAGTCTGCCATTGTCTGCCTCCATGTAATGACCCTGGACTTCCTTGGTGGTCTCCCACAAAGCATGTTCCAGGGCCAACCCTACTTAGCTACTGTGATCTGACGAGATCGGGCTAGGTCAGGGCATTCATACATTATGCATCATTATATATTTATCCCTCCCTTCAGCCAAGGACCTTAAGACAGCATGCATCATTCATCGCTTCTCCGTTTTATCGACAACAACCCTGTGTGGTAGACTGAGAGAGAGAGTGATGGTCTCAAGGTCACCCGACAAGCTGATCTTAGTCAGATGCCGTAACGGCTGCACCACAGTCACTCAGAACCAATTAGGGCTGGGGGCGCCCACTGGTACACACTTATACACACAAAAACAACAGCAATCGACGCACTAATATTAGGAGGAAAAAATGGCATTATGAAAAAAACCTGGTGTGAAAATGAAGAATCACAAGGGTGAAATGAAATCAAAATCTGGATGTTCCCAGTGATCGAGACGGAAGACATTTTGCTTCTTTGAGGAGCGGCGAATCTGTGTGTTTCAAACTGCCTTTCTTCTCCCCAGGCGCCGCACTGTCCCTGTTCTTCAGGTCTGCATTTTCAAAAAGAAATATTTAAGGAGGGTAAAAACCCACGCACCGCGAAGGAGCGGCCGCTTGATGATAAAATATTACTTTAGGCGGACGCCCGCATTCATCAAAATGTAGAAATTGTGATTTATGGTAACTGCATCGCTTTACTGGCCACTGCGGATGTAAGGACAACCGTGTCATTAAACAGAGGCTTTATCACCTGATGTATGAACATGTCAGGACTTCGCAAATGAATCCTAATGTTCCATGGACAATGGAAACGAATGGGGAGGGGGGAAAGGTAGCTGGTCGAGGATGGGGAAACGGAAGGAGCCATTTCCCAAGCATGCCAAATGTTCTGAAGGCCGTCATCAAGACTTGGTAGGGCTGGATAACTCCTGGCACTCAAGGCCTAGCAGAGACAACACTGCTGCTGTGCTGACCAAAGTTGCTTGGCCTGTCTCCGGCTCCCAGCAAAGAGGAGGCTGCCCAGTTTCTGTGATGATCTCTCATTTCCATGTGGGAGGGACGGCTGGGGGGAGGTGGTGGTTTTCATTTGCACCCCGCTTCCTTCAGGTGCCTTTCCCAGCTGGGCACGAGACATTCCCCCAGAAGGTGCTGATGTTTTGCTGGAGCCAGGGGAGGGGGAGTGTAATAATTTCATGTTTTTGTGTGTGTGTTTCTTTAAATGTTTAGTTTGCCTGCAGTGATGTAAGAAGTATGACAGAGGGAGACAAGTGTGATGTGATTGGCTGATGACTGAGAGTGTGGGAGGAGAGATGTCTCGGAGGGCAAGGTGTCCTCCGCCACTGTATGGCAGAAGAAGCAGTCTGAGTCTGTTCTGTGTGAATACGACAAACTGGTCAGCCTGGGTGGCTAAGAAAGACAAACAGTTCAGCCTGTGTGGCTATATGAGAGAGAGAGATCTGGACCAGTGGATTGGGGGCCGTTTTGGGGAACCCCCCCCCCCCCGGGGGGACCTGGCAGCCCTATCAAGTGAAATCAGGGAAACACTACCCTAAAAAGAACAGTAGTGCAGAGTTGCAAAAAGTACAGAAGAGGGCAACCAAGACAATAAGGGGGTTGGAGCACCTTCCCTGTGAGGAAAGGCTGAAGAGTCTGAGACTTTTCAGTGCAGAAAAGAGACAACTAAGGGTGGGGGGAACAATAGAGGTTTATAAAATTATGCATGGGGTGGAGAGAGTTGACAAAGATAATTTTCTCTCTCTCTCTCTCAAAATACTAGAACTCGAGGGCATCCGATAAAGCTGATGGGCAGTAGGTTCAGGACAGACAAAAGGAAATATTACTTTACACAGTGAGTGATTAAAATGTGGAATTGACTGCCAGAGGATGTAGTGATGGCCACAGGAATAAACAGCTTTACAGGGCGATTAGATTCATGGAGGATAAGCCTATCAATGGCTACTAGCCCTGGGGACTGTCAGGACCCTCCACATTCAGAGGCACTAATCCTCAGAATCCCAGAGTCAGGAGGCAACACCAGGGAAAGGACTCAGCCTCTGTCGTTGGCCATCCAGAGGAACTGGTTGGCCACTTTGTGAGACAGGATGCTGGACGAGATGGACTACTGATCCAGCAGGGCTCTTCTTATGTTCTTAGTGTGATCAAGAGCACATCTGGGTGTATGTGGGAGTTTTCTTTCTTTCTTCTTGCTGAGTTTTACCAATGTACCTATGCGAGAAACTGTTCATTCTTTGGTTGTTTTTTACTCATCCACTGTTTTAAGTAGACTGAAGAATAATTCCTGCTATAGAGCTAATCACTGTTTTTGTTTCTGTTTGTTTCGCTGTGTTTAATCAAGTTTCACTACAAATTGACTATGAAGTGGCATATAAACGTGAGAAATGGCAACAATTTAGGAACACCAGACCATATAAAGAGCAAATTTGCCTCTGGTGCCCATTGCGCCCTCCGAAAGTCTCCTCTGCTTCTCTGCCAAGTTTCTCATGCCTACAGGTACCTCCAGCTATTCCCTTGCTAATGACTGCACAATCGCAATGGATGCACTTTATTTTCAAAACTTTCCCGGATCATTAAGTGAGCGGCTCCATAAAGATCCAACAGGGAACTTTCAATTACTGGCAGGTTCCAGTTCATTCACATTCTCTGTTAAGACCCAGAAGGCGAAACCACACTGTACATGAAGGGTTCCCAACCTCCAGGTGGTGGCTGGAGATCTCCAGGTGACAGGGGTCAGTTCACCTGAAGAAAATGGCTGCTGGGGTGGGGGGGGGGTGAATTCTATTGGACCCTGCTGAGGTCCCTCCCCTCCCCAAATCCTAGCCCAGGCTCCACCCTCCAAATCTTTAGGTGTTTTCGAATCCAGAGCCGGCAACCCCAGTCACGACAGATCTATAATTGTACCTTCTCGTTTAGAAGCTGACCCAAGAGCTGCCATTAGATTTACTAGATTGTTACCCCAGCCTCGCTCCAAAGAGCTAGGGATGCCAGCTTCCAGGTGGGGCCTGGGGATCCCCCAGAATCCCAGCTCATCTCCAGATGACAAGTTCCCCCGGGAGAAAATGGATGCTTTGGAGGGTGGAGCTCATGGCATTGTATGCCATTGATGTCCTTGTCCTCCCCAAGCTCCTAACCCCAAATCTCCAGGAGTTTCCAACCTGGATCTAGCAACCCTACCCCTCATCCCCTGCTGGGGGACATGGGGGTGGCAATCTGACAGAGCTCATACAAAGTCTCCTCCCCTCTTAAATTTCTTAATGACCCTCCAGGGTAGATTAGGCTGAAAGTGACTGGCCCCATGAGCTTCGTGGAAGAGGAGGGATCAGGGTTGCCAACTCAGAGCTGGGAAATTCCTAGAAATTTGGGGGTTGGTCCTGGGGAAGGGAGAGACCTCGGTCAGATGTAATGCCATAAAGTTCATCCACCAACATAGTTATTTTTTCCAGTGGAACAGATCTCTGTAGTCTGGAGATCAGTTATAGTGCCAGGAAATCTCCAGGCCCCACCTGGAGGTTGGCAATCTTAGGGGAACTGAATGGGAGTCTCCCCCAGGCCCAATCTGAAGCTCATACCGGTGGCACTTGGAGAGGGGCTAGTGTTTAACCTTTTCTCCCTACACCGTTCTTCTGATCCAAGACAAAAATGTGTGAGCCGGAGGCTAAAAAATCAGCTTAGAGGGAGCACTGCCCCCACCCCCAAGCTGGTACTTCACCTGTGAGGGAAAACATGCAAGAAGTCACTATACTTTCCTCCATCAGTCCTCACGACCACATACAATTGCCACATTGAGTCATGCCTTGAGTCTCCTTGACCCAATGTTTTCTGCTTTGACTGACAGCAGCTCCCCCAGGGTCCCCAGTGAAGAAAGACTTTTTCCGGAACCTTCTAGCTGATTTTGCAAAACAGCGGAGATGTTGGGGATTGAATCTAGGATGTTCCAATGGCCAAAACATTGGGGAAATGGCATTGGGTTCCCAACACTGCCTTGGCTCAGGGAGGGTGGAGTTTGGGGAAGATGTGAAGTCTAGATTGCCTCCCGTAGTCTCTATGGTCTTTAGCATAGAGGCTAGGGGAAATTCCTGGAGTGTCACTATGTGGAGGCTACTTTCTCTCCCATTCCTCAGTTTCTCAAGGGTGGGAATGGGTGCTTAAGGGTCAGTTCCCACTCTGGGTGGGCAGGGCCATAGCCAGCGGTGGGGAACATGGCAGCAGTGCCCCCTACCAAATTTTCAGTGCCCCCCAATGGGAGGTCTAACATCAGGGGGGCTTTTAAACTGCTCATCAGTGCTCAGCTCTAAGTTGCAGCTCC
The DNA here is from genome assembly GCA_029233225.1 of Lepidodactylus listeri. Lineage (NCBI taxonomy): Eukaryota > Metazoa > Chordata > Lepidosauria > Squamata > Gekkonidae > Lepidodactylus > Lepidodactylus listeri. The sequence continues at coordinate 13,666,251 of JARCFY010000013.1, forward strand.
TTATCCTATGCTCTGCTATCTCAGAGTCACTTCCTGGAAGAGGATTCCTTTCAGTGCCACAGGGACAGGGTGTTCCTTTCCATTTCCATTCTGTGCCTTTTGTTTTCCAAACTCCTTCCTCAGTGGTCCTTGCCATTCTCCGAGTCCAAGGGTGAAGGATGGGAGTGGTGCAAAGAATTCCCTTGACAGCTCCTGGCATCCTCCTGTTTTAAGACCACCACCACCACCTTGAGCTAATTCGATAACGGGCCCAAATTGAAACACCGCATGATGGATGGGAGAGGTTAACCGAGTTTGAGCAGTGCGATGAAGTGCATTTTACACTCGATACGTTTACAAATGAGCAGCCTCCTTTGAAGCATTCTATAGAAGGGGGCGCGTTCCACTCAGTTGATCGCTGCCGCGGACCAAACAGCTGAGAATTAGTCTGGGCGCTGCTCCTTTTCTTTCCTTGCATTGAAAGCAACACAAATCCTTTAACCTTCACACGGGACCGTCCGTTTGCATTAATTCCACCAGTTTGCACTTGTTTTCCTTATCAGCACTATCGGCAGATTTCTGTTCAGGCCATCGATCGTCCTTTTCCTGGGGCCTGAAGCTGCCATTTCCCTGACCTGCCAAGGCCATAGATATGCCTGCCTCTCTCAAATGTGGTCTGCACATTTCCCAGTGCGGGCTTCAAAGCAAAGGCTGATGCTGTGATCCCTCAGGCGATGATTGCCAATATTTTCGGCTTTCCACTCTCTCCAGTCATTTCCAACAGAACAGGCATTTGCTCATTTGCAGCAGGTAAACCCCTGCCCTTGGATCCAGTCTCTCACCCTCAAGAAATGAAGGAGCAGGAGAAAAAAAAGGCCCAGCAAATGAACTCCATAGTGAAGTTCTAGGAATTTCCCCAAGTCTCTATGGTATTTACCACAGAGATAAGCAGAAATTCCTACAGCATCACCTGAAAGTGATGTCACAACCTCCTCAAGCTCCATCTTCCCAAAGCACTACCCTCAAACTGTCCTGGCATTTGCCAAGGCAGTGTTGGAAACCCTAACTTCGGACCCCAGGGAAATTTATTCCTGAGGTCATAGGAACTATGCGGAGTAATAGCTATGCGGGTCAGGAGACTGCAGTGGAGAGGGAGAAAAGGGCAAAATTATTATGTTCTGCTTTTATTTATTTTAATTGTGCCCTGCCCTCTCTCCCCACAGGGGACTCAGGATTAGGGTTTCCAGCCCCAGGTCCCAACGGGAGTTCCCCCACTTTTGAGGGCTTTGATCCACCGCCAGCCAGCTGGCTGGTGGGGGAAGCCCCAACCCCAAACAGGGACATCAGACAATGTCCCTGACACGAAGACCTCACCCGGAAGTGACATCATTACATCCCCAACATCAGGGTGACGTTCTAGTTTTGTGGCAAATTCTGTGGTTTTGAAGGCAAAAAACCATGAAGTTTTGCCCCAAAACTAGAATGTCATCCCCAATGTTGGCAACATGATGACATCACTTCCAGGTGACTCCATTGTGCCCTGTGCAAAGCCCAGGAGCCCCCCACCAGCTGCCAGGTAGGACCTGGCAACCCTACTCAGGGGTGGCTTCCATTTAAAAACACAATAAATATAGATACAATACAAATAAATGCAATAAATGTAGAACAAAAAAACCTGATTAAAACTACAAATTAAAACAACTGGCCAACTCCCCAGCTGATAACACTAAACAAAGGCCCCACAAAAGGGTTAAAACAGCTGGCCAGCTCCCCGGTTCATAGTGTTAACCAAAGGCTGCACAAAACAAAGCAGCCTTACCTGCCCTACAGAATCCGGGAAGATACCACAGGATATCAATTTTCTCTGGGGAGCTGGTTCCAGAGACCAGCCACTGAGAATGTGCTTGCCCTGGGGGTTGACAGGAGGGCAGTTCACAGGCCAGGCACCTGTAGAAGGCCCTCCAGTGATGACCTAAGGAGGTGAGGGGGGGTCATACTTCCTGAGTGAGTTAAGCTCTACAGGCAGAAGAGGATGAAGGGAACAATTTCACCCCCTTTCCCCTCCTAACCGCGGCCTCCAGCACAGCCCTTATTACTCCATGTGGGTCCCATGACCCCAAGAAAATTTTTGTCCCAGGATCAGCAATGGCTGACAAAGGGACGGAAAAGCCTGGTCATACACGGTGTGGAGGGTGGGCCTCTTCTAAATTCTGGAGTTGGCATGGCAACCTGAAGACGAGGCAGGCCCGATCCCCCTAGCACATGCCGGGCTGAATGAAGCTGATGATGCTTTGTCCTTGACAAAGCGATAGGATCTAAGCAAATGAGAGAGTCAAATAAACGTATTGTCTTCTTTACCACTGAGGGAGCTGAAGTCGAGGAAGATTACCAACGCCCAAGGTCAGGCAAGGAGAGCTGATGGGGGCTGGCTCGGCGTCAGGATTCCGGAGAACAATCCCAAAGTGCCTTCACAACAAAACTCGACTGCCTCTCTCCACGTCTGATCTTAGCCCCGGAAAACTCCAAAGGCCCTTATCTGCTTTGCTTGATTTATCCACTTTAATTCCCCCCCCCCTTTTTTTACTTCCAATTGTATTTTGTGGCTTTTGTGTGCCGCAGACAGCTGTGACTTTTGTAATCAATTTTTTTTTAATCTGTGTTCTTTGGTATCCCTTATACCCTTGAGATTTTGAATCCGCTGCCTTTTCGGCTTGTGACTGAAATAAAAATGAAGGGGGAGGGGGACAGAGGGACATCCTTTCCTTTTGGACTCTTTTTAAGCAAGGGGAGGGGGGAAACAGATGACTGTCAGATGTGTTAAGCGAGTGGGGGATAAGTAGCTCTCCAGAGATAACATCGGTAAGCCTGCGAGGAAATAAGATTCGGTCGGGACTGAGAACTCTTGTCCTTCCCTGAAGTCCTGATGAGGTGATAAATAAGGTTAATTTTCTATTTTATTTGGCCATCCTTTACAAGAAGTAGGCGGGGAAGAAGTTCACTCCAACATCCTTTCGCGGGGAGATAGCATCCCTTACTGCCTATCCGGTTCATAATTATTCATGGGTGCCATGGACGTCAAGGACAGGCGGGGAGTTTGTGGTGAATCGTGACAAGGATTAGTCACTTTAATAATTTCATCTATATCTGTAACCAGCGTTGAGACAGAATTTTACTTTCAAAAAGGCTGTTCTCCCAAGCAGGCTGATCAAGAGATTTTTGTTGAAACGAGTAGACACTGTCAGAAGGACAGGGGTAGCCCCAATGCCTCCTTCGCAGAGGACTTTGGGCCAGAAGAGTAGGCCCTGACAGGGCTCTGCTTACCTTGACCACCTCAGATCCAAACTCTTTGCACCCGGCATCAGCGAGCAGGTGGCCAGGACATCTGCTCACCATCCCAGAGGCTGTTTGGCATTCTGGATGATGACACAGCAGGGGTCCAAGGATACTTCCACGCTCTGCCAATAGACCCTAGCTCACACCTGTGCAGGTGGGTGAACACACCACCTGCTCACTGCTCAGGAAACTTCCCACAAGTTACAGGAAAGGCCCAGATGCATTGTGGTAAATCCTGGTGACGTACCGTGCAGTCCTAAACAGAGTTAAAGGTAAAGGTTTCCCTTGCTCGAAAGCCAGTCGAATCAATGAGGTGCTCATCTCTGTTTTCAAGCCGAAGAGCCAGCGCGGTCCGAAGACTTTTCCGTGGTCATGTGGCCAAATTGTTCAAAGTAGAATTCGATATGGGCAGATTTGATTGCTTCAGTGGGCTTAAAGCACAGCAGCTGGGATTAAGTGTTGGCCAACGGTGAATGTATTTCAGCCGTCTCCTAAGATTCTGAGATGTTTCTATGGTGAAACTGACAAGTATTGGTTGTAAGAACACCAGAAGAGCCCTGGTTCATCGAGCATCCTGCCTCTCACAGTAGCCAAACACGTGCTTCTCAGGAAGCAGGACATGATGCCACAGATCGCCTGCTCTTCTCTTCCCCCCAGCATCCCCCTGGGTGGCCCACATTAGCCCAGATTCATCAGATCTCAGAAGCTAAACAGAGTCAGCCCTGGTGAGTACTTGGATGGGAGACCCCCAAGGAAGTCCAGGGTTGCTATGCAGAGGCAGGCAACGGCAAGCCACTTCTGATAATCTCTTCCCTTGAAAGATCCATAAGGAATCCCCTTCTGAACATGGAAGTTCCTTCTAGCCATCTGTCATCAGACCTTTAAAAGATTATCCAGGTCCCCCAAATAGCTGATTTCAGCCACTTGTGAAGGAGCTCAAACATGTATTTACAGGGAGCACGATTTGGCTCTAGGGGTTCTAACTGCAAACGCTCCAGCAGCCATTTGAATGCAATCCAGCTCCTCCTTCTTCTCCCCAGGTTCCACCAGGACGTAGATGGCCTCACCTCCCAACATTATTATAATACTCTTTATCACATGATTATGGGGGGTTTGGGGGGGGTTTTGCCATCAAGTCACAGCTGACTTATGGCAACCCCGCAGAGTTTTCAAGGCAAGAGACTATTAGACGTGGTTGGCCATTGCCTGCCTCTGCGTAGTGACCCTGTCCTTCCTTGCTGGCCTCCCATCCAACGATTAACCAGGGCCAACCCTGCTGAGCTTCCAAGATCTGGTGAGATTTCGCCTAATAACCACTGATAAATCTCCTCCATGAATTTGTCTAGTCCCCCTTTTTTTAAAGTCGACTGAGCAAGAGGCTTTTACACTATCCTGTGGCTGTGATTCGGATGAGGTGATTAATGTTGCTGGTTTATGCTGCTTTGAGGGTGGCTGGCTCTAAAGAGGTTTTTTTTTTAATGGTCCCTCTTTGTTATATTTTGTTTTATACTTCCACGAACTAGGAAGGAGGCCATGGACGAAGAGGGGGGAATGGGGAATCAAACCCAGTTCTCCCAGGTTAGAGTCTGCACACCTAACCACGATACCAAACTGAAAAGTCCCAGACTCTTAAGCCTTTCCACATAAGAAAGGTGCTCATAGGAAGGAGGGAGAGAGGGAGGGAGAGAGGGAGAAGAGCAGGCAGCTGGCGTCCGTGTTGCTGCCCCTTCCAGGGTCCCAATCCGCCAGCTCACAATGCAACAGCACCTCTTCTTCTGCCCAAGTCCATGCGTGCCCAGGTCTGGTGCAGCAGCTTAGAGCTTGGAGGCTTGTCTCTGGGCACGGTGATTCTGCATGCACCCAACTTGCAAGTGACGTAGTGTGCTGTGAAGACCCTTGGGCCAGCCCTGACGCCAGCTCATCTCAGGATGTACACAGATGTGTCAAACTTGTCTCATCTCTCTATCCATTTATCCTTTCACCAACATTATTTGTCTTCCCCTTCACAGAAGAAGAAGAAGAGATTAGATGTATACCCTGCCCTTCACTACCCAAGGGAGTCTCAGAGCGGCTTACAAACTCCTTTCCCTTCCCCTCCCCACAACAGACACCCTGTGAGGTAGGTGGGGCTGAGAGAACTCTTTCCCAAGCTGTCCTTGAGAGAACAACTGGTACAGAGCTGTGGCTTGCCCAAGGTCATCCAGCCAGGTGCAAGTGGAGGAGTGGGGAATCAAACCCGGTTCTCCCAGATTAGCGTCCGCGCACTTAACCACTACACCAAACTGACTCAAAGTACAATGCTGCATTCATTTTTTCAGTGTTTTTTCCTACTTTTGGAAAGCATCATATATACAACTGTGGACAGCGAATGGTTAAAAAGACTATTACAATAGCCCCTGGGTAAAAATGTACAGAATGTTCATTTCCTGATGGAAAAAATGTTTGAAACACAAAAGTAGTTTCTATCACGGTGGTTCTGGTCGGATGCAGCTGAAAAGCCATTTTGGAGATTCAATCACAACCGGTGAGACTTTCCAAAGCATCCCTCATCTAGATTTCAGCTAGACAGAATACGGTTGTGTCTTTAGCCTAAACCCATAACCCAGGTTCGCATCTTTGCCGCAAAAACTTGCTAGGTGACCTTGGGCCGTAACTCTCTCTCGGCATAACTTTCCTTTGCTGTGTGAGAGAACATTCTGGCTGGATCTTTGTCCTCATGGGGAAGGGGAGAGATGACTACCGATGTGTGTTAAAATGTAACTTCTGGGCAGCTGCTGCAGAATGTGCATACATCCCCACAGGATAGCCAGGAAGAAGAGGAAGAGATTGGATTTACACCCCACCCCCTTCACAACCCAAAGAAGTCTCAGCACAGCTTACAATCTCCTTTCCCTCCCCACAATAGAGACACCCTGTGAGGCAGGTGGGGCTGAGAGAGCTCTTTCAAGGACTGCTCCTGAGAGAACAGCTCTGAAAGAACTTATGACTGCCCCAAGGTCACACCAGTGGCTGCATGTGAAGAAGTGGGGAATTGAACCCGGTTCTCCCAGATGTAGAGTCTGCCACTCTTAACCACCACACCAACCTGGCTCTAGTAGCTGATGTTTGGAAAAGAGACACTACAGAGGCATGTGGTTGAATGGGCTGTCAGCATAAGGCACTTTCTTATGTTCTTCTTCCTATGCGGTCCGGCCACCCGCCGCCATTTTAGACTGATGCGCTCCCATCGTCTCCTTCCTGTCCTTCCATTCTTTCTTTCTTTTTTTGCTGTGTACAAATTCAATAAACACTTAAGACTACACTTTGCATAATTTAACACCTTTCCCAAACAGGAGCCCTGAATAATTAATGTCAGACAACATGCTAATCACCTCATAACACAAACAGAGAGGGAACTCCCCCACGCCCGCACATCCACTCTCTGTCAGAGATGAGAAGGGAGTCTGCCGAGGACCACAAAGGCTTTCTCCTTTTGTCTTCTCCATTCGCAGCCCGGTGTGAGAACAGAATGACGGCTCATGTTGAAAGCCTGATACATTATTGATGTCAAACCCTGGAACTGATATCTTCCCTCCTCGCCTTTTTGGCTCCTCCGAAAGCCACTGACTCGCCAACCGCTTGGCTCAAGGCCACTGCGCTTCAAGGGCCCATTAACAGGGACAAGGGTGCTCGAGAAACAATCCCACACCTCTGCAGTCTGATTGGTTCATACATCAAGGGGATGAATCCAGGTGAACGCACTATTCGTACGGTAGAATACCTTTGCCAGGTTACCCGGTGGGGTTCTGCCGCAGTAATGGAAGTGTGAGACGGAGGAGAGCATTTGTAAACACACAATACTCACAAGGAACAACCGCTAGGGAACCCCATTTGGCTGGAACTTACGGTGTTTTTGAATCTCTGTTTGTTTACGCATACAGAAGTGGAGTAAAACAGGCAGGTTTGCCAAGGTAATACAGAGTACAGGCATGTTAGGACTCCAAGCCAGAGTGTGATCCCTTTAAGAGAATCCACTCCTCACTAAGAATATAAAAGCATAAGGGAAGCCATATTGGATCAGGCAAATAGCCCATCCAGTCCAACACTCTGTCACACAGTGGCCAAAACCTAGGGGACTTTAGGAGGTCCACCAGCAGGGCCAGAACTCCAGAAGCCTTCCCAATGTTGCCCCTCAAGCACCAAGAATGCAGAGCATCACTGCCCCAGATATAGTCACGATCAGATGGGCAGTTCAGTCCGCTGTTGCCCTGCCTCTAATAGAGCCAGATTATTTTGTTACAAAGAACGCTGACCAGACTCACCCCTCTTAGCACTCTTCAAAGCGATTTCTGGATGTTGTTAGAGCCAAGTGTCTTCCTTGCAGCTGCCCAAGTTGGATGGCCAATCAGTGGGCCAGCCCAGTGAATCTTGATTCTATTGCGTCTGGCCTGCTACTTTCAGAGCAGCTCAGTTTTGTGCTTCCACAGCCAAGATAAGCTCTGTGTAGATGGATCCAGGTAGTGAGTTGTATCCTACCACCCTGCTCAGCTAAGTGTGGAGCCTTCCTCCAGTGCAAGGGGGGCTTCTGCCAGAGGAAAAGCCTCTTCCACAGAAGGAAGATTTCATGGGATAGGAAAATGCTCCATAAGCTGCATGGACTGGTAGGATACAATGATGGACTGAATGGTTAATACCTAACCAAGTCTGAGAACCTTTGAGTGAACGGAATTCTGCTGAGAGAGTCAGTTAAGGAATGAGAGTTGGGAACTGACAGTTGAAGAAGAGACAGTTAAGCACTGACTATGGTCTAGGAAGGAGGCTAAGAGAGTGAGTGGATCAAGGAGGATCCTCACTCAAGAAAAAAAAGGGAAATAGCCTCTGGTTAAGAGAAGTGATCCTTGCCCAGTTAAGAAGTGAAATAGCTTCTAGAAAAGAGAAGTGATCCCTGGTCTGTGTATAAAGAAGGAATTTGGGGACTCAGTTGTATGCTCCTGCCTTCTAAACTTAACGTGTTGGTGAAACTCAGAAACTTATGCTTGAGTGTTTAAGCAGAAACTGAAAAGAAAGCCTCGCTCCTCAAAGTTTTAGAGACCTTGTTGAATAACAGAAACACTTGTTGGCAACTAATTATCTGGGGTCTGTATGAATACAAAGTTACCTCAGTTTTGTTATCTGTTCACCTCATGCATCCTGCACCTGATTCCACCTGACATTTTCTCCTCCAAGTTAAACAAAATTTTGTTTATTGCGGGTACACATGATTTCTCCTTGTGGCTCTCGCTTTGTGGAATGGCCTGTCTGAGGAGGTTCGGAAGTCTCCAATTCTCCTGACTTTACACAAACTGCACAACATTGAATTATTCAGGAGGGCTTTTTTATACCAGTAGTTGAACTACGCTGTGTCGAAATGTTTCCAGAAAGATGTTTTGGTAAAGGAATAGGGACTGTCGTCCTTACTACAGTGTCTAGTACATGCTGTCTGTTGCGATAAGTATCTTCCTTCTGTGTAACTTCTGCACCGTTTAACATGCCATGTAAATGCTTGTGCTTTGTTTCAGCTTGGTTTCAGTTGTTCTCAGAATTTTTGTTTGTTTGTTTTCAGATTTCTGCAACACAAATCTCTATTTCATTGTTTATTGGATGTCCCGTTCCTGTTGATTTCCATTGTCTGACGCTGCAAAATCCCCCTTGAGGTGCAGTAAAAAAAGGCAGGCTATAAATGACGTAGGCAACCAAACAAATCTACAATATACATTTGTTTCTTTTGTTAAAAAAAAAGGCTATGCTTTCTTCCAATTTGATGGCTTACTAAATCATCAGCAGAACATAAGAGAGCGCATTAAAATCTATTTTGAAGTGTCAATATAAAACCGAAGGACAACAGCCCATTTGCCACGAGATGGCCAACAATAGGAAAAGAAGAGAAAGAAGTGGGAGGGACTTATACTGCTAATGCCCAAGCTAAAAGCACAGACTTGACCTGCCACACAAAAGACAACAGAGTAGGCACCAGGCAGGCCTGCCTTGGGAAGAGTTCCATGAAGAAGGGCCAAGTTCAGAAAAGATCCTCTCCTTGGTTGCCACCTGTATAACCCCAGAAACTCAGGACATTGTTAAAAGTGCTTTAAACATGATCCTTGCAGGTGGGTGGGTTTGTATGGGAGGAGGGAGTCCATCACATGCCCTAATAGAGGTGGTGTGCTAGATGGCAGGGACAATCTGGGGGAGGGGCTATTCTCAGCATGCCAGAGCTTGTGACCACTCAAAGACATCTGGCTGTTGAGGGGTAGAGACCACAGGGATGAACTAAGGCAGGGGTCCCAAACAGGGTGCCAGTGGTTGCCATGGTGCCCACCAGCACTTTTTCTGGAGCCTGCCAAGTGTTTTTAGGAAGTGGGTGGGGCCAGGTAAGCTTTTGCCCAGCACAGCTTCTGATAAGCTGTGCAGATCCTTTTAAAATGTTGCTTTGCCAGCAGCTGCCTCCAGGATCCACACTGTGTTACTGAAGTTAAGCTGTGGCAATCATTTTGCGGCTGGCTCCGCCTCCTGCGGAAGCCATTTTGTGGCAGCCATCCTGATGTTGCACCCACCATGCCGTGTCCAAATTATAAATGTTCCCACAAGCTCAAAAAGTTTGGGGACCCCTGGATAAAGGTCTTATTGTTGGGATTTTTGCCTTTAAATAAGGTAGGGGCAAAGTAAGAGGCGTACTCCGTGTGTTAGATTTAAAAGCTACTTTGCTAAAAAGATTTTTTTTAAAGGATACGGAACGTTTGGACAAAATAAATGTAAACAATACATCCTAGTGTTCCCTCTAAACTGAGTTAATGGGAGCTAGCTCACCGTTCTTTAGCCTCCGGCTCACACATTTTTGTCTTAGCTCAGAAAGGATGGCTCTGGAGCAAGTTAACTGATGCAGCAGCCAATTCGCTTGCTCACAACTTTAGTGCCAGTGGCTCACAAAGTAGAATTTTTGCTCACAAGACTCCACAGCTTAGAAGGAGCATTGCCGAGCACCTAACGAATGCTAACAGTCACATTGCTAAAGAAAAAGATAAAGGCTATTCTGCCTCTTCTCCTTGGTCAGCAGCAAAGGCAGGAAATTCAACAATAAAGATTGTGAATACGTGCATATGAGATCAAAGCAATTTCTGCAAACGAGATGCCAACTGACCAATAGAAAGGTTACAGGTCAAAGCACCTCTTACAAAGTTTTCCCCAGCAGAGTAAAGACAGCCTCTAAGTGGATACAGGCTACATAACGTCATGTCCTGTTTACTAACAACTAACAGTATCAGTTAACCCCAGAATGACTGAAATGTAAGCGACTTGTAACTCCAACCTTTACGTTACTAAATTTTTATCTGACTTGACTGGGGGAGCGAACCCTCATCTTTCTGAGCGTCTTGCTGTCTATGGTCCTTGATCTGTGGTGGCTGACTTGGATATACCAGCCACCATTCATTGCTGTGGTCCTTGAGCGACAGATGAGCCACCAAGTCCTTTGTTTCCATGGAAGGCCAAGAGGCCTCGGGGGCAGACCCCGCCTGCACAGCCATAGTTCACTCTGCCCAGCTGACACATCCGAGTAGGTTACAAACTGTTCCCTTCTCTTTCAATACGGTTGTTTGCAAGCGAGAAAGCTCTCCATTCAAGCCAGCAGACAGCGATCAGAAAGGTCAGGGAGTTCCATCGGCGCTGGCTCATTCTATGCGCGGGGGTGAAAGAAAATGTGTGTTTGTGCATGTGACGCACATTTGTAAAAGGGAGGCTATAAAATGGAAGGGAGATGGAAAGATGGCTTGTACAGAGCTGAAATTGGTAGCGGTTATTATGCTGTCAGAGAGCAAAAATTCATCGCCAGGCCAGATGGAGTGCAGAATGCCCGCAAGTATGAACTCCAGAGATCCACCAAATCCATCTGGTGGCTGCAACGAGGAAGTCCTTTTCAAGCAGATAAATTAGAAATACGATTGCATTGGAGTTTGCTTTTAAGAAATGTCACACTAGTCAGAATGGTGTTTAGACAGGTGGCGGACAAACATGGAGGAAAAATAAGAGATAGCAAATATACTAAAGGTGCATCCAAAGGAGCATTGTTTTAACAGAGAACCTGCAATGGAAATTGACTTGTCAAGTTTTAGTCAGACATACATTCTTCTCCCATGGGCTGAGGTCAGGGAGATTCTGCTTTGCTGAAGAAGCTGGCTGTGTGCAGTGCTGATTGGCTAGCACCAGTATAATCACTAATCTACAACCCTCTTCCCAAAATGGGTTTCAACACTGGTTTTTTTAAAATATAGGAAGACAGTTGTACATTTACTCAAATAAATATACATACAGCTATTAAAAAAATGGAGGCTGGGGTACAGCATCATCTACCATTCCTACTGCTACAGTGGAAGCCATAATCCGCAGTCATTCTTCGAACTGAACTTCCTCCTTACAGAAACAATGGCAAAAATTCACAGGCACTAAAACTCCATGACCATGTCCTGAAACTACCTTGACTGATGGATCCTGAGGGCATTGGTCTAATTCTTATAGTAGGCACGCTGATATTTTAGTTCAGGGGTGTCAAACATGCGGCCGGGGGCCAGATCAGGCCCCAGGAGGGCTTCTATCACGCCTGCACTGGAACCGGCCATCTCCTGCTTCCAGTTCCGTTGCTGCTGGAAGCAGGAGATATTTAGATATCCGCTCGCAGGGGGCGCCTTGGGAATTAGATATATAGATATCTCCGCTACCTGGCATTACAGTTTATGACACACATGGCCTGGCTCAACAGCGTCTCATTTATATCAGATCCAGCCCTCGTAGCCAATGAGTTCGACACCCCTGTTTTAGCTAACTTTAAAAATGTACTCCTTCCATCCTTTTATCAGTTGAACCTTTTCATCCCAAACTGTGTTTATCTGAATATTGCATGTTACTGACCACCTGTATTAGGCCTAGCCTGGGTAAGACCAACCAGCCATTATGCTTTATGGACCATTTTATTGAAAGTAAACATGCGTGATGAACAGACATGAAATTGCCTTATACTGATTGAAACCCTTGGTCTGTCAGGGTCCGTATTGTCTACTCAGACTGGCAGTGGCTCTCCAGGGTCTCAGGCAGAGGTCTTTCACCTCACCTCCTGCGTGAGCCTTTCAATTAGTAATGCCAGGGATTGAACCTAGGATCTCCTGTATACTAAGCAGGGGCTCTTCCACTGAGCCAAGGTCTCAGGTGGAGGTCTTTCCCATCACCTTCTACGTAATCCTTTTTCCTGGAGATGCTAGAGACTTAACGTGGGACCTTCTGCATGCTAACCAGATGCTTTGCCACTGAGCCAAGGTCTCAGGCAGAAGTCTCTCCCATCACCTACTACCTGATCCTTTTACCTGGAGATGCTGGGGACTGAACCTGGGACCTTCCGCACGCCAAGCAGAGCCTCTTCCACTGAGCCCTCGCCCCTTCCATCCTATTGCCATTCCATAGCACGCCTTCACATGATTGGTTGCCCAAGCCTCATCTTTTGTTTCCCATTCCCAGGTGTGCCTGCTGTTGCCTGAATGTCTTTTGATGCTTGCTTCCCCTGGATTCCAGTGCTTGTCAACCCTTCTGACCCTCAGCTGGCCACCACTGCGTTTGGTGGTGCCTCCATCATGTCACAATGGCTTATGTAAGGACATCTGCATCAGATGCACCACATCAGGGTGCTTGATGTCTACCACACAGAGATGGTGACCATTCCGATGCTCCGATCTATGTGGCTGATTGGAGTTCGACAACAAAAGTGGCTGTATCCTTAACAGCAGTTGAGGCACAACACTTCTAGAGTGCTATGCTTCGTACCTGGAGTACCTTCCCCACTACTTCTGGCTGGAACACTACAGTGCTCAGTCGGGCAGGGAAGGAGAAAGGCTGTGGCCTGCTCAAGCCTAAAGATACGTTTTTTCCCAACAAGCATTAATTACTGGCAGGTTCTCCAACCGGTCAGGGCATGATTATGTGACCATACTGCCACCTAATGGTCAAATGCAGCTTCTACAGCTTTTCAGTGTGGCTTGTGTGTGTGAAGTGCTGCTCAGCTGCAGCTGATTTATGCAATCCCTCAAGCAGTTTTCAGGGCTAGAGATTTCCAGCGGTGGTTTGCCATTGCCTGGCCTTGCACAGCAACCCCAAGTTTCCTTGGAGTTCTCTCATCCAAATGCTAGCCAGAGATGACCCTGCTTAGCTTCCTAGATGGAATGCGATCAGGCTATCCTGGGCCTTCCAGGTCAGGGCTTAGGGCTCGTGTTGGATTTTGCAAGTATCATCCCTGCAGTCATGAAAGGGTTAAGCTGAAGTTTCTGTAAGTTGATAATAGCAAGTTTAGCACAGAGCCAATTAGGTGTCCAGTAGATTCTTCCCACCAAAAGGGGGGAGGTTTTGTTCTTAACGAGGTGACCCTAAGATTGACTATTGGCTAATCAATATATTGGAGACAGTTCATGTCATTCTGTGCATACACAAGGGGTGGCGCCTTTGGAGGAAACATCCATCCTTTCTTCTTAGGGTATGAGGGAACAAAAAACTAAGATGGAGTAGGTCAGAACTAGAAAGATTAATTGTTTTCTTTCCATGTAATCCTTTCTCTAATTTTGAAGTAAACTTTCTCATAGAAGTTAAACACTCCCATGTCTGTGCTGCATTATTCTGCTGTGTTTCATTTACCCTGCTAAATACCCAGCAGCTCTCAAATGATCCGGTTTGGCCAACGTAAATTCCTAAGGATCACACCCTCTTTGGTTGGTAACATGATTTCTTTCTTTGAAGCCAGAGATATTTCATGATGGATTCATTACTACTGTCCCCTTTCATCTCGGGAGTAATCATTCAAGGTCATTTTGAAACGTGCCTTCATTCCAATATGAGTAACAGCAAATCCAAAACTCACAAGAAGAGAAGGAGAATATATGCATAGAATTCTTATATTAACATTTTGGAAGCTTTCGCAGTATGGTAAAGATTTCTGTTGGCGTTATGAAAGATAATAACTTACAATGGCAGGAATTCTAGATAGAATTTTTTTTAGAAAAAAGTGAAAACTGATAAATTAGTTAATAACAACAAAGTGAGCCAATTTGGTGTAGTGGTTAAGTGCGCGGACTCTAATCTGGGAGAACCGGGTTTGAGTCCCCACTCCTCCACTTGCACCTGGCTGGATGACCTTGGGCAAGCCATAGCTCTGTACCAGCTGTTCTCTCAAGGACAGTTGTCTCAGAGCTCTCTCAGCCCCACCTACCTCACAGGGTGTCTGTTGTGGGGAGGGGAAGGGAAAGGGGTTTGTAAGCCACTCTGAGACTCCAAGTGAGTGAAGGGCAGGGTATATATCCAATCAATTCTTCTTCTTCAATAAGTGAGCAATTGGCTATTGGCCATTAGGCTATTTATATTAGGCAGATTAAATACCTTAATTTTTTAAAGGACTTCAAATTTTCATTTCTTCTGTCCTCTAGCCCTGAGAAAAACAGAGCATTGGAGAATAGGTGCCCAGACAGAAGGGGGACTTTGAGCCTACACCACGTCTTTTATCTTTGGAGGATCCTTTTCTTTCTTCACATGGATTTTCTGTCTCTTGGTCCCAGCTCCTCTTCTACAGACAACTTCCATCTGGGTCAAATGCTCAAGCCTGCAAATACGTAAAAACTGCAACCAGCATGACATTTATGAATTAGCACTGTAATCTTTTGCAGAGAAAAGCTCCAATGTGCACATGGTGATTGCCCGTGGTGCACCCATTGACTTCAACTGAAAGTTTAGTTCTGCTTTCATCTCCCTGTATACAAATGAAAATGCCCTCTTTATTAAAGAGAACGTAAGCGCTCTTGCAGCCATGAACCATCAGGTAAGCATTTGAGCCCCACAACATCTGCCAGCAAAAAGGGGGGCATTTACAAGACCTAGGCATGCCAACTTTGGGTTTGGAAATCCCTGGAGATTTGTCGGGGTAGATCCTGGGAAAGGTGAGGTTTGGGGAGGGAGGGGCCTCAGTGGTATATAATACCATAGAGTCCTCCCACCAAAGCAGCCGTGTTTTCCAGGGGAACTGTTGTAATACCAGGCAATCTCTAAGCAGCACCTGGAGAGTTGGCAACTTTAACACAGCCGCACACATGGTGCTCTGGGTCTAGGCTTAAGGCGGTGACAGTCACTTCTTCCTAAGTGTTGGCAGAATGCCTAAGCAGCACTCAGGACACTGAACTGACGGACAGTAACAAAAGCTTTATTTATGGAACCAACAAACTGGATAACGAAAGAAGACCCAGCTGCCTTGCTAGCCAAAAAAGGAAGAGTGGAGGAGTAGAGAATTCTAGAAGAAAAGCCTAATAATAAGATTCTGCAAAGGAAAAATCCCTTTAGAAAGAAGGCACTCCTTCCCCAGTCCTGTCTAGTAAGAGTTTGCTGCCCTCTGCAGCGTCGTCTTTCCTCTTCTTTGTATGCAAGACATTGTTATATCCCAGCACTAAGTCCTATTGCACCCAATAAGGTTTAGACACAGGTCACACAGCTTGTTTCTGGGCAGTCAAGGGGACATTCCTTTTATAGCAGCAAGACACTCTGCATATGTTCAAGGAGAATGACCAGCACAAGGTCAGTGAGCCTCACGGCCCCCTGAAGGTTTGACACAGTTTCCCCAGATCCTGGGTCTAGTGCTCTAACCACCGCCCAACTCTAGATCTGAACTTGGGTTTCTCGTGCCAAGGACAGGAGGGGGGCGGGAGGATGTGCCATGGATGTGCCATGGATTTACTGAAGGGGAGCAAAGTAAATGGATGTGCCATGGAGAAGCAAGGAAATTAAATTGGTCCTCTTTGGTCCTTTCCGCACTTGGATCTCACCCCTGGTTTTATCAGCGTTCAACTCGCGACACAATACCTTGCGTTTATCCCCGGTTATAACAGCATCCGTTTATCCTGGGACAAGTGTGGGGCGAAACCGGGGTGACCTCAGTGTAATGAGAAAAAAACAACAACCCTGAGATGATTACAGGGGTGAACTTGAGTGTGGTATAGAAGGTAAGTTTGGGGACAGGGCTGAACCAGGATTTAAGGTCTAGTGTGGAAAGGAGCTAAATCAGGAAACTCGTCTCTAGAAGTGTCGTTTGTTATGTTAGTTTCAGGTGGGCAGTTGTGTCAGTTGGCAGTAGGACTAGGGTTGCCATTCCCCAGGTCTGGGTGAGGGGATCCCCTGGTTTGGGGGGCTTCTGCCCGCCACCGGCCAGCTGGCCAAACCCCACCCATGAACTGCGACATCCCCATGCGACGTCACCCAAAAGCAACTTCCAGGTGCACATTGCTTCCAGGTGCATACACACTCACATGCACATGCACAAATATGGAAAAACACCCAGGTTTAATTCCCTACTTCTCCACATGCAGCTGCTGGTGTGACCTTGGGTCTGTCACAAGTTCTCTCCAAGCTGTTCTCTCAGGAGCAGTCCTTGAAAGAGCTCTCTCTCAGCCCTACCTATCCCACAGGGTGCATGTTGCGGGGTCAGGAAGAGAATGGAGATTGTAAGATGTTTTGAAACTCCAAGTGAAGGGCGGGGTATAAATCCAATCTCTTCTTCTTCTTCTATAGAGATTTGTCCTCCTCTTTTTCTTTTTGTGAACCCAGGAACAGAAGATTTAATTTTTTTTTAAAAGCTGAAAATCTGAGGACAGGAATATCCTCAGAACCAGGGACCAGCCAAAAGGCTCTTCTGCATTCTCATTTTGATTGCTTGTGTGTCCCTATTGCTTCGGGCGGGGAAGGGGGTTCTTTTCTGCAGATGTTTTGCTTCCTCTACTTGTTGATTTGCTATTACATCACTGCACGTCCAGCATAAAAACCTGCCATTTTAAACTGCAAGTTTTTATGCTGGACATACAGAGATTAAATATAATTCTCTCCTTTGGGGAGAAAGGTAGGGTATAAATAAATAAATAAATAAATGCCCCTTCTGCATTGAGCCTTCGCTCCACTGTTTTACCCCACCCAGGTTGGAACAGAAATTCCCCTCTGCATTGCATGCCACTTTCACTTCCTTTGATTATCAAATTTTGTGGCAATGTCCAGACGGCATGCCGCTTTCACTTCGTTTGATCTCTCGGTTTTAGGGTTACTGTCTGCATAGATTTATGGCCGTTTTATGGCCGTTCAGGGGTGACCCTGCACTCAGTACGGCTTTGGCCCATGGCACTTGAATGTGGTTTTGAGCCACATCTTTTTCTGTTCCAGTGTGGGTTTGGTAAAACAGTGGAGCGAATGCTAGACGCAGCATGGACCACTGTTACGACCAGACAGACTGAGAATCTGTTAGGATTTTTTTAATCCCACCCTGTCTCTTTTTTTTAAAAAAAAAATCATGTATATAATTGAACAATAATTCACCCGTTTTTAAGGCGCTCAAGGCAGTCTCTGTGGCCCTCTCCCTGTTTCAAGTGGTTTCTCCCTGCCCAGAATCCCCCGATGATAATGCATTCAGAGAGTAGAAATGCAGGTTACTTCTTGCTTCTGTCTGAGGCTTGATGCCCTCCCAGACAAAGCTGCTAATAAAGGCTCCCTCTGAAAGTCTGCCTTGAGCCGCCAGATGTCAGACTTGGTCTTTCAGTCATATCTGAAAATGTTCCCTCTCGGTGCAGGGAAGGAACAAAAGTTATTTGTTTGCAGAATCGGCTGTTGTTACAACTCAATGGTTCGGCAGGGATCTCGTGCTCCGTCTGCCTCCAGGAGAACCCTCAGAAATCCTCTCTCTCTGGACTCAATAAGGTCTGCTCAGATCACCATCCAGTGGAATTATAACCTGGGAGAGGCAGGGTATGGATGTACAGCTCTGACCCGGATGGCCCAGGGTTGCCTGATCTCATGAGCAGGACTGGCCCGGGTTAGCATGTGGAGGGGAGACCACCAAGGAAGTCCAGGGTTGCTACACAAAGGCAGGCCACGGCAGGACCATCTCTGTACGTCTCTTGCCTTGAAAATGCTACAGGGTCAGCTGCAACCTGATTGTACTTCCCACCATCGATGATTATACTGTCTTCCAAGTTGCTTGGCTTACGGTCAAAACAGTGGACAATTTCTCTTGCTTCCTAATTGATCCACGTTACGGTTACATTTCTTGCAGAAGCAGCAGGGGGAGGGAGTAATTGGATGTCACCGTTAGTGCCTTACAGAAGTGGTACTCACCTCCCTACAGTTCACATGAACAAAGAGCACCATTATATTTATGCATACTGCATGTTTAAATCAGGGTTGCCAACTTGGTGCTCAGAAATTCCTGAGGGTGGAGCCCAGGGAGGCTGGGGATTGGGAAGGGAAGGACCTCGTTGGGGTGTAATGCCATAGAATTTGTCCTTCAAAGCCACCGTTCTCTCCAGGAGAACCGATCTCTGTAGCCTGGGGAGCAGTTGTAATTCCAGGAGGTCTCCAGGTACCACCTGAAGGTTGGCAACCGTAGTTCCAGTGGGTGTGATGCTTTATACAGTCACAAGCTAAGAGAAGGTTTTTAGACTGTAAAATCCTCAGGGCAGGAACCTGAGGAAAGGGAGGAAGATGTGAGTAGGGATTACGGTTTTCTCCTCCCAGAGTCTCTGCAAGTTGGAGTTGGGCTCAGCTCCAGAGGTGAAGGGGCTGGAAGCACCCACAGTCCCCCTTTTCACTCTGCTCTATGGCTAGCTGGAAGGGCAGGGCTTGGTGGGGGTCATCCTTAGCTTGCCCTGTCTGGCTTTAAATACCTGTTCCATGCCTTTGTCCTACCCCTTCTGGGGTTGTGAACCGTATCTGCATTGTTGGTTGATGGGGCCATGGCTCACTCACCTGTCAAGCTCCATCCCCGGGTTCCTGGCTCTTGGCGTTGGGCTGACCCTTACTGGCAGGCTGAGGAAGCTCCGGGAGACTTGCTTTTGCTGCTGCTGGCTACTTTTCTCAGCCTAGCCATGCCCTGTTCAGGGGAACGGCTTAGACAGTAGCAAAGGATCTATGTGTCTCACTTCATTCCCAAAGACTCGGGTGCCTTATTCTGGTCCTCTTCTTCAGAGAGCCAGTTTGGTGTAGTGGTTAGGAGTGCAGACTCTAATCTGGGAGAACCGGGTTTGATTCCCCACTCCTCCACATGCAGCTGCTGGTGTGACCTTGGGTCAGTCACAAGTCCTTTCAGAGCTGTTCTCTCATGAGCAGTTCTTGCATGAGCTCTCTCAGCCCCACCTACCTCACAGGGTGTCTGTCGTGGGGAGGGGTTCTCCAGATTAGAGTCGGTGTTTTCACCATTACCCCATGCTGGCTCTTGATGGGGGGATACTCTTGTGCTGTGTATATGTGCCCCTGCTTCTAAAGATCAGTCTAGCAGGCCATAATGTGGGATGTAGTCCGCCCTTCCATTTTGAAAATCGTTCCGTCTAATGTTCACTTCCTACGGCCCAGATACAGGCCGCCACATTTCCTGCCAAGCCCCTTTTCTCCTCAGACATCGGGGCTTTGGATGTTCTGTCACATCTGCTTCACAGCCTCATGCATCATCATATCCAGCCTGTGCAGTGAGTCAATCTCGTTCTTATTTTAAACACTACAATGTCAGGCCATCAGATGGTTTGCATTAGCCACTCCGTAAGCCCAGGATGGATGAGATACAGCATTGTAGCCAATGAGTGATAAACATTTGTGATGGGTGAATATTTCGACGCTCAATACGAAACTGCTTGCATTTCTGTAAGCATGACAGGACTCGCAAAAAGGACATCGGCCCACACCTACAAATACACGTGCTTGCCCCATGTTCATCCCTCCCCACCAAGTGCCCTCCCCATAGTGTGCTTTACCTTCCCAAAGTAATCTACCATGGAGTGATCTTTAGACAGATGCAAAGACGTTCAAATTAACTGCTTGTTTAAAATTGCGAAAAAAATCATCAATAGAAGTACGTGGGACATTCTAGAACAAACAGACATCGTGAGCAGACAACATGAGTTCTCAAAAGCAATGTGTGAAACTTACATCATGACTTATTTCCCACAAGGCACTGCTCCAGGGGCATTCTTCCCTTTGCCCTGATTGTGTGCTTGAATTTCCCACTGTTTGCCCCGTGCCACATTTTGACCCGCGGCTTCGCCCGAATTCCCCTGCGGCTTCAGTGATCCTCAAAAAACAGGATCACTGAAGCCGCAGGGGAATTCGGGTGAAGCTGCGGGTCAAAATGTGACGCGGGGCAAACAGTGGGAAATTCAAGCACGCAATCAGGGCAAAGGGAAGAACGACGCCGGAGCAGCGCCTTGTGGGAAATGGGTCCATGATTAAGGAAAATGCATGTGTGATCATTCCCAGATAATCGAACTAATGTGACTTGCAGTACACTCCAAAGAACATGTTCCTACGCTATGTATAAACCTGAGCAGTATTCTGAGTAGACCTGAGTAGGACTGCTTTCTTAGGCTATATGCCATGGAGTACTAAACAAAATGGTTAAAACAGCCTAGCTTTGTCTACGGTAGCTGGTCAACTTAAGGCAGGGGTGTCAGACATGTGGCCCGGGGGCCTGATCAAGCCCCCGGAGGGCTTCTATCAGGCCCACACTGGAACTGGCCATCTCCTGCTTCCAGTTCTGTTGCTGCTGCTGCTGCATCATAGCTTGCTTCGCCAGACTCTCTCAATCACTCAGCCATTTCATGTTTCCCCCTGGGTCCTAGACTCAGAACCCTGAGCATGAGATTTCTGTAGTGAATGTCAATAAATCAAAAGTAGGTTTGCAGCTCACAGATACACACCTGAACAGCATACTCAAGATTGCAACAGCACAGACATTTTGATGCAATTATTCAGAGCAAGATTTGTCAGCTATCAGATAGTGTTAAATAAACAAAATATTACAAGAGTGCTAATGCTTTAAGCATGTTTTTATTCTAAGTAAAAAAAATCTTTGTATTTGTGTCCTTTATGAAGTTTATACCTCCGCTACCTGGCATTACATTTTATGACACACACGGCCCGGCCCAACAAGGTCTAGTTTATGAGAGATCCGGCCCTCATAACAAAAGAGTTTGATGCCCCTGACTTATGGGATACTTCTTTTAAACATTTTTTTTGGCAGCTTCAAAGAGCAATTTTTGTCACGATTGTTGTAAAAGGGCTTGAAACATTTGCCAGTTCAGGAAACATTGGCCTCATTCTGAACTGACTTCATTCTGAACTGACTTCATTCCATCCCCAAATCTGATTAGCTACATAGCATCATGACGTTGTCAGATTTAATATGTGATCCCTAATTGGCTGAGATTGTGTGATTATTTCCACAGGTTGACTAAGAAAAACACCAGTTAATTAAAATCTCATTAATTGCACTGAAGAAGAAATGGACCAGGGCAATAGAAGTTTGGATCCCATTTGCTTTTCAGATGGTGGAAAGGGGAGGAGAAGTCCATTTTGACCACCTAAAAGCTATACTGAAGATCATGGGACCTGCCTGGACAAAAATTATATAGGATGGGACCTCTAGGAAGAAGCGTGATTACATGAAATTGCAATTATATGAAACTGAGTAGAAAAAGCTGGCTGGATCTAAGCTAAAGGCAACAAGCACAATAAAGCTAAATGAAAAGGGGACTTGTGAAGTTGTAATGACTAGCAGGGCTAACATCACTGAGAGCAAATGATGCTAATGAGAAAAAATTAAAACAAACTTATAAATAAAATTTAAAAATAAACTTCTTTTAAGAAATTAATACATGCATTTATTTTATTTGTATCCCCCTTTCTCCCCAATTGGGACTCTTAGCAGCTCAGAACATCATTCTCCTCTCCTTCGTTTCCTTGCAAAAACAGCCATGCGAGGTAGGCCAGGCAGAGAGGCTATGACAGGCCCGAAGTTACCCAGTTAAGCTTCCATGGCAGAAACGGCCCTGTTGTCCAATGACCCTGATGCAGGACTACAACTGAATAGATACAAAACAAGTAAGCAGTGAACGGGATATTTGGGGGTGTTTCAGTTCCCCTGCGAAACCTTTTTCGTGACGAAAATGCTCAGTGGAGAACCTTCGGTTTGGCCCCCAAATGACCTACGGGTAGAATCATCTGGTATTCTGTAGACGGTACAAAACCTACTAGAACCAAAAGCATGCACAGAGTATCTGTTGCAGTTCACGCTGAATCCCAGACTATCCCACATGCCATCGCGAGTCTTCTGAGAGCTTTCCAGCGAGAATCCGTACCAAGCGGGCTCCCCCACTCCGAAGCCTCGCACTTCTCGATCATGCTTAACATGGGGGGGGGGGGGAGAGAGAGACACATCTTAAGGGAGTTTGAAGTGGTAATGGGCCATGCAGCATATGGCAGTGTTCCGCCATCTCGAGAGCCATATGTACAGGCCCACCGACTGGCGGGATGTGATACGCTACAGATAATATCCGTGATAAATTATTCACTTAACCAAAAATTGTACATCAAACCTCAGCAGCTGGTAAAAGCTGGAGTTTTGCCCAGTACATTAAGGGAAGTTTGCTTCCTCAAAGCTCGACTGTTCTTTGGGGGATTTGAATTATGCATGTTACCCTGAAAGCTAATGCCGTACATACGCATTCAAAGTTATTATTAACCTCATCAAGCGGGGAAGAAATCGAGGAAGCAGCTGGTCTTCGGCTAACACGTCGAGGACATGGGGATGTTTTGAAGGCGCTACTGATAAAGGGCTCAGGCATTCATTTTTGACAAGGGTTTCGTTCTGGTAGCCCAGCCAGGCCTTGTAGCTTTGGAAGCTGTCGGGCTCAAATTGGTTTGTCTTGGTCGTAAGCCACAACAAAACCCTGGATTCTCAAACTTATCTCGCCCCTTCCAAAGGATGCAGGAATGCAAATTCACAGAAGAAGCAAGTCAAGCCATCGAGCCAGTGGCTCAAAGACTCCGTGATAGAAGGCAGGCTCAGTTATCAAATTTTCAGTGCATGGTATGACTACTGAAGAGAGCTCCAGAATATTTTAATCACTACCTAACAATTCGGGGCAGCCGCTTCCATTCAGAGATGGAACAACAACCAAGGAAACACCTCTGTTAACTAAGGACAAGACCTTGCTTCTGGCCCAGGTAAATCAGTGCCCTTATTTTATCTCAGTTTTGATGGAGACCAGGCATGCTAGCCTCCAGGTGGGATCCGAATTACAGCTCCTCTCCAGACTACAGAGATCAGTTCCTCTGGAGAAAATGGATGCTTTGGAAGTTGGCCTCTATGGCATTGTATCCCACTGAAGTCCCTGTCCGCCCCAAATTTCCAGGAGTTTCCCAACATGGAGCTGGCAACCCAACCTTACCATCCTACCTCCCCAACCCCCCCCCCCCAGCTTATGGAGACATTTTGGGATGCATTCTCAGACTGCTGACTAGGGTGCACTAACAGGAACAGAATGGAACAATTCTGGAAAGATGTTCTCAACAAGATTAACTTACTTACCAACTTCAAAGTACCTTTAGGCCCAGCTATTGTTTTACTTCACTGCAGACCCCCAGATCCTCTGCCCCCAAACACTTTAGAATTAATAAACATTCTTCTTATAGCAGCCAAAGTGGTAATTGCGCAAAATTGGAAAAAGAACAAACCCCCGTCAATCCCTCAATGGTTAAATAAGGTCTGGGATCTGTTTTTGCTAGACAAATTATCTATCTTTAATACTAGTAAACTGAATGAGAGGGACCTGCTGAATCCCTTAGATAAGTGGTTTCCGATCCTACAAAGGGTTAACTTGGATCAATCTGATTGGGAAAATGTCATGGATGCCAAGTTTAAAACCTTTGTTTATGGGTGAGTTTTAAATGTTACCTGCTACGAACTAGTTTGTATTTGTAGATGTTTTCCGCTTCTCCTATACTCTTAGCAATCTTCCATCTATGCAATGTTTTCTGGAACCAAAAGTCACACTGTTATGTGCTTGTTTGCAACTTCTTTGAGTTTTTTTGTTTGATTGTTGACATATACAATATAAAATAAAATTGTTTGAAAAAAAAACAAAACAGGAACAGAATGGCAAAGAGAATGACCTATGCTGTATAGAAGGTTCCAGGACAATCCACTGGTATCTCTAGTTAAAGAGTTTATATATGTTCCTGTGAATCTGCCTTATACCGAGTCAGATCATCCCTCCATCAGGGTTAGGACTGTCTACTCAGACTGGCTCTCCAGGGTCTCAGGCAGGAGGTCTTTCACACCACCTCCTACCTGATCCTTTCAAATGTCACCTTGGCCCCAAGCTTTCCCGAAAAAACTTCAGTGAGCTACTGCGGTCTGAACTTTGCAACTTCTGTTTTTATCGATTGATTTAGAATATTTCTATGCTACCACTTCAGAGTCCTGCTCAAGGCATCTTACAGTTAAAACCACAAGCAGGGTAAAAACTGTCCATAAAACAGAAGCAGACAATTAAAAAAAATCTAAGGTAAAACTGCTCATTAAAAGCCTGGGTAAATAAGATGTGTTTTAACTTCTCTGTGTAACTACTTGAACTAACTATTGCCCTGATCTGGATAACCCAGTCTCATCAGATCTTGGACGCTAAGCAGAGTCAGTCCTGGCCAGTGTTTGGATGGGAGAGACCACTAAGGAAGTCCAGGGTTTGCTATGCAGAAATGGCAAACCACCTCTGGATATCTGTTGCCTTGAAAACTCTACGGGGTCACCGGGGCTATTTTTGGGCAGGAACTCACAGGAATGGAGTTCCGGCTGGCTTCTGAGTTGGCCACGCCTACAGCCTCCCCCCCCCCCCCAGGCGCCCTGCAAGCCGTGGAGCACCTGGGGAAGCCGATCCTGGGAGGGAGCTGTGCTCTCAGGGGTGTGGCCTAACATGCTAATGTGTTTCTGCTGTTGGGTGTGGCCTATTGTGCTAATGAGTTCCTGCTGGGCTTTTCCAACAAAAAAAGCCCTGGGGGTCACCATAAGTCGTCTGAGACTTGATGGCCGTTTTCACCACCAACTAACTATTCCACCAAGGAATAATAATCCTGGACTACTTTACAGGGCCATTCTAGGGATCCTATTACATTTTCATCCCGAGCTTCCTGCAAGGAGCCAAGGAATGCCTTCCCCCTCCTCATTTTCTTTTCTTTTCTTTTTTGCAAGGGACTGGAAATGTTTTGCTGGCCTTCGAGTTCACCACGCGAATGGACAAACAATGGGGATTTTGCATTTTTAAAAACCAAGGGATTTTTTTCCCCCATTTGCCCTTTCAGGGAATAAAACGAGAGGAGTTCCATTCATTCCGCCATCAAATGTCTTCACCACGCTCCACCCCTAGGAACGGGTAGGTTAACAGAGTGTTAGGAAGGGGTCAGTGCAAAAGCCAGAAAGCTTTGTGGGAGCAACACAACACCCCGCATCGCTGCAGTCTGCGGCTAATTTGAGACATCACGCGATCTGCCTCTGAAGTCCACTGCCTGGAGATGTGGATCCTCAGGAGACAGAATCATTACGTCCTCTTCCATATTTTCATTTATAGAAAGGGGCCAAAAAAGCATACAGATGCACAATGCCATTGCTTACAGAAATGGAAATAATGTAGAAGGGTAATGATCTTGGAAAATGAATGTGCCAACTCGATATCAATAAAATCAATCTCTGAGAAAGCTCGGATTCCTTCCCCCCGCCCTTCTCCTGCATTAGGTTAACAAAGTTGCTCTGCAAAATGCATTTATATCAGTCCATTAAAGACACAAAACCCAGTGATTTTCGGGCAAGGAGTTATGCAGATCTTTGCTGATGAATCATTAATTGAAAGTTAGGCAGGCAGGCAGGCAGGCAGGAAGACAACCCAACTATTGGCTATTCTGACCTGCTGACTCAAATCATTAGCCTATGTAGCTCAATCTTGCCTGCTCTATCTAGCAGTTGCTCTTCAGAATCTGAATTCATGCATGCCAGAGTACACAAGTCAAGCCGGGGGGTGGGGGGGTGTCCCTACAGTGTGTCATGGGCAGACCTGAGCTGTAGATAATGCACATTGAGAAGGGGCTTCAGCCTTCCCCCCTGGAGATACCACCTCCGGGTTGGGAAATACCTGGAGATCTTGGGGATGGAGCCTGAGGAAGGTGGGGTTTGAGGAGGGGAGACACCTCAGAGTGGTATATAGTGGGAAATCCCCAGCCATCACCTGGAGGTTGTAAACCCTAGTCTCCCCCCTGGGCCTTTTTCCAACTTGAAATGGTCCTGGGAGCCCTATCGATATATTTTTTATCAATTTATGTTATTTATATTTTATGCCTTTCATACAGAGCCTTAAGTCACATGCCTCTCTACCAGACACAGAGAAAGCTGGCCCAAAAGTGGATTCAAAAATGGCATGCCCAGCGCTAGAACCTAAGAAGAACCCTGCCGGGTTGCACCACTGGTCCATGTACTCCAGCATCGTGGTTCACACAACCACACGGCTCTGAAGGGCCAACAAATAGGGCAGAAAAGCCAAGGCCTTTCCGGGATGTTGCTTCCCAGCACTGGTATTTAGAGGTTTACTGCCTCGGGATGTGGAGGTTCTCTTTAGTAGCAGTAGCCACTGAAGGACATCTCCTCTAGGAATCTGTTCGATCCCTTTTTAAAGCCATCAAGGCCAGTGGTCACCACAACACCCACTAAAAGTAGATTTCATAATTAATTTCCACAGTATGCCTGGACCCATAGTAGGGCTGCCACCCACCAGGTGGGGGCTGGAGGTCTCTCGGAATGTCAACTGCTCTCCAGTCTACGCTGATTATTTATTTATTTATTTAAAACATTTGTTCCACTTCTTCCGGAGAAAGAGGCTGCTTTGGAAGGTGGACTTTATATTACACCCCACCGAGGTCCCTGCCAAGACCCAGCCTGGCGTAGTGTTTAAGAGCGACGGACTCTAATCTGGAGAACCGTGTTTGATTCCCCACTCCTCTGCTTAAAGCCCACTGGGTGACCAGGGCCAGATCAACTCCCCTGGAGAAAAGGGGAGTTTGAAGGGTGGACTTTGAAGGGTGGACTCTATGGCATTGGACCACGCTGAGGCCCCTCCCCTCCCCAAACCCCACCTTCTCCTGGCTCCACCCCCAAAGTCCCCAGGTATTTTCCAACCCGGACTTGGCAACCCTAATCACAGGACAGGAAAGGAAAAGAGTGGTGTGACTAGGGTAGCCAACCTCCAAGTGGGGCCTGGACATCTTCCAGACATACAACTCATTTCCAGGCGACAGAGATCAGTTCCCCTGTAGAAAATGGCAGCTTTGGAGGGTGGAATCTATGGCATTATACCTTACTGAGGTCCCTTCCTTAGCTCCGCCCCCATATCTCCTGGAATTTGACAACCAGCAGCTGTCAACCCCCCCCCCCCCTCCAAACTCAGCTTTCCAGCTGAGGGCTATACACTGTCTACCTGTACATCGACACTGGCTGCCTTCACCTCGCAGTATGACATTATAATGGGAAACACACATCTCAGCCTTCGCTGTCTGGTCCTTTCCCCTCACCGCTTGACATAATGCAGCTGGCAGGATTTGGAGAGGCAATAAAGGAGGGGAAGGAGAGCTCTGGGCCTGCGGAGCTGAGAAGGAAGAGGAGCACAAATAAATATTTCACGAAGAGTTAGCACACGAGACAGGACAGCATAAATAAAGCAGAAGTGCGAGGGGAACAGCTTCAAATGCCAATTGGCTTAAGTCATCTGTGTCTCCAGTAGGGAGAAGGAGGCCAGGAGATTTATTCCAAAGTGGAAAGGGAGGCGGTGGGGGAGAGATCTTTTTATTGCCATTGGCTTTGACACTTGTGCAAGCAGCAAAGGGAGAACGAAGAAAGGGCAGAATGGAGAAAGGGATTCGATAGATTCATGGAGGATAAGTCTATCAGTGGTGTCTGAGGGGAACTTCCATGTTCAGAGGCACTAATCCGCTGAATCCCAGAGCCAGGAGGCAACATCAGGGGAAGGCCTCAGCCTCTCTGCCCTTTTGTTGGCCATCCAGGGGAACAGGTTGGCCACTATGTGAGACAGGATGGTGGACTAGGTGGGCCATTGGTCTGATCCAGCAGGGCTTCAAGAGGGAACTGGATAAACATGGAGCAGAGGTCCATCAGTGGCTATTAGCAACAAGGTATAGATAGGGACTCTCGGTCTGGGGCAAGTGATGCTCTGTATTCTTGGTGCTTGGGGAGAGCAACAGTGGGAGGGCTTCTAGTGTCCTGGCCCCACTGGTGGACCTCCTGAGGGCACCTGGTATTTTTGGCCACTGTGTTACAGAGTGTTGGATTGGATGGGCCATTGGCCTGATCCAACATTGGCTTCTCTTATGTTCTTATGTTATTTTCTTCTGTACAGCAGTCCTTCACCTGGGTTGGAAATAGTATTGCTGATTCCCAGCTGAGCAATGTTTGGAGATTTGAGGGTGGAGCCCGGGGAGTGTGGAGTTTGGGCAGGGAGCTCAGCAGGGATATGATGCGATAGAGTTAGGTTTGCCAACCTACATGTGGGGCTGGAGATCTCCCAAGATTACAGCTGCTCTCCAGATGCCAGAGATCTGGAGAACATGGCTGCTTTGGAGGGTGGATGCTAGGGTATTATAACCTGCTAAGGTCCCTCCCCTTTCCAGACCAGCCTCCCCATAGTCCACCCCTGAAATCTCCAGGTATTTCCCAAGCAGGAGTTGGCAACCCTACGTAGAGTCCACCCTCCCAAGCTGCCATTTTCTCCATGGAAACTGCTACCTGTTGTGTGTTTGTTATTAAAATAAGGTTATTTTAGTGACAGAATTATAAGCCAATGGGTTGAAGTACTTAATACTGACCTTAGAATATGCTCTAATAACACATTTCATATCCTTGTTGGATGTTGCCCTGTTGTTGCTGGTTGAGAAGGGGTGCCCCCATAACAGTTCAAGCTTCAGGGTCCCAAAAATGTAGGTCTGCCACTGTCACTCCACCATATCTGGAGTGGGTTGCAGGATCTGGAATGAGTTCTGACTTCAACTCTGGTAGGCTCAAGACATCCTTAGCATAGGTAAGTCTTTCAGCACATGTGCTAAGGCTTCCCCTGACCTGGATGGCCCAGGCTAGCCCAATACCATCAGATCTGGGAAGCTAAGCAGGGCCGGCCTTGGTTGGTACTTGGATGGGAGACCACCAAGGAAGCCCAGGGCCTCTGTGCAGGGGCAACTAATGGCAAACCACCTCTGAACATCTCTTTCCCTGAAAACCCCATGAGCGGTCACCGTAAGTGAGCTGTGACTTGATGGCACTTTACACACACATTAAGGCCTCTGGCACTGCAAGAGATCAGCAATGTCACTTCCCCCGTTTAAAATGAGGACCTAGATCAGCTAGAGTTGCCAACCTCCAGGTGTCACCTGGAGATTCCCTGCTATTACAGTTGATCTCCAGGCGCTCAAGATCAGTTCCTTTAGCCCTGACTTAGATAGCCCAGGCAAGCCCAATCTCGTCAGATCTCAGAAGCTAAGCAGGGCCAACCCTGGCAAGTACTTGGAAGGGAGACCTCCAAGGAATACCAGGGCTGGGACGCAGAAACAGGCAATAGCAAACCATCTCTCTGAAATGTCCTAGCCTCACTAGGGGTCACCAGAAGTCAACCACAACTTCCAGGCGCTCACACACACACAAAATACTCACCAAAAAGATCAGTTCCCCTGGAGAAAATGGCTGCTTTGGAGAGTGGACTCTATGACATTATATCTTGCTGAGGTCTCTCCCCTCTCCATACCATACCCTCTCCAGGCTCCATCCCCCAAAATCTCCAAGTATTTCCCAACCCATAACTGGCAACCCAGCAGCAGAGTAGACCATACAAGGCCTTGCCTTTCAAGCCCAAAGTTCTCTGGAGTAATATGATGGAGATTTATTTTTTATTTATTTATTTTATTATACTTATATCCCGCCCTACCCCGCAAGCGGACTCAGGGCGGGTGACAACATACGAGTAAAACAGATCACAACTTTTTTTGTGGTGAAGTTCTGGCTACCTGAGATGGGTACAGTATGCCCTAGGGATGCTCCCGAATTGGGCTATGTTCAGGTAATGCAACCGAACTTTATGCAAACCGAACAAATTTAAATTCTGAACTTTTGTGATCTTGGATATCTCTATAATCATTATCATTTCAGGGATTCTAGTAAAAAATACTTTAATATCCTCTATGGAAGGATTTGAAGATTCGTATAGGTGTTTGTAGTATCTTTCGAAAGTGTGGAGTATCTCGTGGGACGTTACACACAGGGTTCCTTGCTGATCGCGGATGCAGTTGATCATGTTACTCGTCCTTTGCTGTCTTAACTTAAATGATAGAAACCTAAGTGACTTGTTATTACAATATTTGTATTTATGCTGCATTAAGACTATATTTTTTTGTGTTGTTGAAATTTCGATTGCTTCTAGTTTTTTCCGTTGAATTGTAAGCTTTTGATAGATTTTTTTATTGCCTGTTTGCTTATGTTTGCTTTCCAATAGTTTTATTTCTGCCTGAAGATCATTTATTGTTTTTTGTTTACATTTTTTGTAGGCTGAAGCTAGCACAATGAGTTTCCCTCGCAGAACAGCCTTATGGGCGTCCCAAATAATCTCGAGTGGCACATCATCAGATAGATTAAGAAGAAAGAATTCTGCAATGGCTTCTTCAGTTTGTGACCTAAATGCTGGATCTTTCAATAAAGCTCTGTTCAAAGACCAATTTAGTTGCGTGTTGATTTCTTTTCCCATCACCATGATGCATTCCACTGGGGCATGATCAGACCATTGCCTGAGGCCTATGGATGATGAGAGGATGTTTGAGGCGGCAGTAGCAGATATTAAAATATAGTCTATTCTGCTAAATGTGTCAAATTGGGCTGAATAATAAGTGTAATCTTTGTGTTTCCATCTCCATACATCACATAATTTGAATTTTTTAATTAGTGAATCTAGTTGGTCAGCTGGATGTCTCAATGTATCTGGCAAATGAGCGAACCTAGAACAGTCCATGATATCGTTAGCCACGTAATTGAGATCTCCTCCTATTAGTTTATTATTTAGGTTTACAATTACAATTCTATCAAAAGCACACCAATCTTATTTAGACAACCCAACATGCTCGTCAGAGGTCCAGGAAACCTTGAAAAGAATGAAAAATAATAAGTCACCGGGCCCTGACGGCTTTCCCACAGAATACTACAAATCCTTTCAAGCAGTGTTATTACAACCCATCACTGACCTATTCAACAAGATAATAGAAAACCAACCAACTCCACCAACTTGGAATCAGGCAAAGATAATCGTCCTTCCCAAACCAAACAAGGAAACCTCTCAAACTTCATCATACCGACCAATATCGCTTCTTAACTGCGACTACAAGCTTTTCGCCTCAATTCTCGCAGGGAGACTCTCCAAGGTCTTACCCTCTTATGTACATTTAGACCAGACGGGCTTCATCAGACAAAGAGACATCACAGACAACATACGAAAGACTATCGATATTATCCATCATTGTCACCTAAGAAGAATCAAACTCTCTTGTATCCTGTCCGTAGACTTCCAAAAAGCCTTTGATACCTTGGAATTCGACTATATTCATTGCCT
Source organism: Lepidodactylus listeri (assembly GCA_029233225.1). Classification (NCBI taxonomy): domain Eukaryota; kingdom Metazoa; phylum Chordata; class Lepidosauria; order Squamata; family Gekkonidae; genus Lepidodactylus; species Lepidodactylus listeri. The sequence continues at coordinate 13,698,089 of JARCFY010000013.1, forward strand.
GCTTGAATATATGAACTTTGGATCTCGATTTAAATCAGCTTTACACTGGATAGATGCTTCACCCTTGGCCTCCTTAAATCTCAACTCTAGATCCTCAAATTTCTTTAATTTATACAGAGGAACAAGACAGGGCTGCCCTCTGTTGCCGATCATATTTGCGATGGCAATCAAACCACTGGTCACCTCCATTTGGCAAGAAGCGGCAATACAAGGCATAACAATAAAAAACAAACAATATAAAACAAGACTATTTGCTGATGATATGAACATCTATATTGCAGACCCAATTACTACGATTCCTCCACTATTTCAGCTCTTAGAGGACTTTGGGAAGATTTCAGGTTTATGCATAAATCAATCCAAATCCACACTATACCCTGTCCTCCTAGATGAAGACTCAACTAAATTTGTTAAAGAGAGGTATTCCTTTATGTGGACCTCCCGCTATTGGCAATATCTGGGCGTTAAAATCCCCTTAAATTTGAAAGATTTAACCACTCATAACCATACGCAAGCAAATGCCCTTATAACATCTCAACTAAAGGCATGGGACACAAAATTGCTGACATGGCTGGAACACATCTCAATTGTCAAGTCATTTATATTACCGAAATTCTTATATTATTTTAGAGCTCTTCTGATTCAAATCTCCCCAAAACTCATGGCTCTCTGGCAAAGAAATTTGCAAAATTTCATTTGGAACTATAAAAAACCTAGAATCCGTTTTCAAGTTCTTCGTAGAAATAAAGATAAGGGGGTCTTGCTGTTCCTGACCTCAAAACTTATTAACAAGCTACTATACTGGCAAATCTGACCAGACATTACCACAGTGACTACCAGGCTGACTGGAAAAACATAGAGAATACATATCTTAGATCGGCTTCCTTCCAAGAAGCACTTTGGAACTTACCTTCTAAACGCCTTCTTCCGAGAACCCAGCATCCATTCCTCTCAACGATCTTCCAAGTGTGGGATACCTGCAAGAAAAAATTGATAACATCAGATTCACCCATAAAGAGCTTCCTCCGCCAATCCTGGTTTCAACCAGGCTTAAACCCTCTGTCATTTTGCGAATGGGAAAAAGTGAAGATCACTGAATTCATAGACATCACCAACAAAGGTACGATGCTTAGTAAAGCAGAACTGGACATTAAGGTGAACACACGTCTACCCTGATATGAATATTTGCAAGTGGCACACCTCCTTGAATCTCACAAACGGAACCTAAACTTTAAAAGAAAACTTAACTTCTTTGAACGATTATTAATATCCAAAGCCTTTACTAAAAAGGGCCTGATTTCAAAATTCTACAGCTATTTTATACAAGATTCTTCATGTCAAACCACAAGGCTTCAAACCAGTTGGCACACCGACATCGGATATGCTTTATCGAATGACCAATGGGAAGCGATTTGGAACTCAAATATATATAAAACCGAGTCCACCCCAATACAACTTCAAGCCTTAAAAACTTTATTTAGATGGCACATTACACCTGCAAAGCTATCACACATATACTCAACACACTCATCAATGTGCTGGAAATGCCAAATCTCTACTGGGACCTTCTACCATGCTTGGTGGTCCTGTCCTCTCATAGTTACATTCTGGAAAAAGATTCTCTCAGAAATTGAACAGATGCTTGAAGTCTCTATTCCTTATGACCTGGCTCTGATTCTACTCAACTTATGGCCTAAGACAAAGATTCCCAGAGAAACAAGAGAATTAGTAGAAGTCCTTTTAACAGCAGCTAAACACACATTAGCAGTCAACTGGGGAAAACCCTCCAGCCCACCAATTTCCACGTGGCTAGCCAAGGTATGGGACTGTTTTATATTTGATAAAATAACTGAAAGAACAGAAAATCTTTATAAAAATGACACCCGCAAAAACCCAATGCTCAAATGGTACCCTATCATCAACAAATACTCTGAAAGTAAAGATGCGACACTCCCAAAATCTTGGGCAAACAACTCCTCCATATATCTCTTTTTATAAGGAGTAAACCCACCTTTGCTCAGCTTAGTTCCAAGATTGGTCACTGATGTCCGATATAAACAGTAGTTTTTTTTAAAAAAAAGATTTTATTGATTTTTAACCCTACACCTGATCTAAAAACTACAAACTAAACAACCCTAAGGTATACAGAAAATGCGGTCATGAATATTGAAAATGCCAACATTATTAATAACTGAAAAGCAATATTACTTCTTGGTATTAGCTGTTAAATCCTTCCTGCTGTTTACAATTAATTTTAACGGCTAGACACCTGAATCACATACAGAAGATGAAGCAACCTAAAACATAAACTTGAGAACTACAGGATATAGTGTGTTATAACAACATAAACATTTATAACATTATTTTTCTTTGGTTCTCTTCTTTTCTTCTTGCCTTCTTCCTGGTACTTAGGGGCGACTGCCCCTTTCTCTGAATCCGAGTCCTGTCCTTCAGTCTCTCCACTTTCTGAGCCATCAAATCCATACATACTCTCCTGCTGTGCTAGTAAATCTTCTGGATCAGTCTCTGCCTTCTTCTTCTTGTGCTTTTCCAGGAATATTTTCACCTTTTCAATAGAGTCAATTTTATATTTTTTATCTTTATAGCTGAACATCAAGCCCTCCGGGGTATCCCAACAATAGGAAATAGTCTCTGACTGCAACCATAAAGTCAAGCTCCTGTAAGCTTTTCTTCTCTTCCTGATTTCAAATGGAATATCCTTTAAAACTTTAATTTCCTCTTCTTGGATCTTCAGAACCACTCTGTTTGTGGCTTTTAACACCACATCTCTAGTTGATCTCTTGGAGAATCTTACCATGATCTCACCTGGCAGGTTTTTCTTCTTTACAAATTCTGGGTAGGTCCTATAGGCCATATTCATATCGCTTTGTAGTTTCTCCGCTTCCCAACCTGTCACAGGTGCCAATGCTTCACTTAACACTTTCTTAAGATTCTCCCCCTTTTGTTCAGGAATGTTCTGAAATCTCAAGAAGAAGTTTGAATGGTCCATTTGAAGTTTTAAAACATTGTCTCTTTGAAAAGCTTTTTCTTTTTCCATTTTCTGCAGTCTTGAGTCATTTTTATCTACTGCAGTTTTCACTTCCAGGAGGTCCTGTTGCAGCTTCTTTGATCTCTTGGCAGACTCCGTGATTTCTTTTTGCATGGCATCTAGTTTAGTATTGACTGAAGCCAGCTGTTCCACCAGGGGTCGCAGTGCTGCTGTCAAAACTACATTCAGCTCAGTAGTTTCGCCCTTTGAACTAAGAACAGAACTTCCGACTCTTGGAGAGGGTTTTCTCCCCGCCATTTTTCCTTTCTTTTCTCAGTTGTTTACAGTTAGATAAGAGATCCCAAAGAAAATAATATCGCTTTATCACACTAATGCCTTTAAGGAGCTTTCTTCTTCTTCTGTGCGATCCAGCACTCCAGCACCGCTGCAATACTTCCAAAATAACACCAGGAGTGTGGGAACGTCTAAAGCCATAAGTTACGGGGGGGGGGGGAAATCCGATCCTCCAACCCACCCCTCAAACGCTTCAATTTTAGAGATTCATTTGAGACTCACGATTTAACCATTGCGTATCTGAGAGTCCATCGCTTCTCCGCTCTGCATTTTCTGCAGCTTCACGGCTACGCTTTGAGTAGCCCGAAGGCTTCTGCGGCAGGTGAACCTATAGGGGTAAGAAGGAGCCTCAATCCCGCAGTCGCCACTGCCGGGAGAAGCTACCTTCAAGCACCCCAGGCAGGGTCCCTTCTCTAGGGTCCCTGGGGGTCTGGCTCCAGTCCAGGACCCCTTCTATCCTGCCAAGAGCGGGTCAACTCTCCCGCAGCAGCGGAGAGAAGCGCCCGCCATAAATGCGCCAGCTACCGGAAGTCCGATATAAACAGTAGTAACTCTAGAGTTAACCTTAGTTTAATGTGACGGGAATGTTTAAGAATTGCTGTAATACAAGCTAAGTCTTTAACTTTGTATTCCAATATATTATTAAGAATCTCCAATATGTAACACACTCTTTACTGCTTGTACCCTTTGAATCCCTTCAGTAAAGGAGAGAAAAAAATCATTTCAGGGATTCAGCAGGGATCAAGTTCAGCCCTAGATGGAAGACAACAGCAGCTGGAAAAGATGGAAGCAGCCAGTTGCCGGTCATTGGTATTAAAACTGCATCTACGACTGCGTATCTTCTGGTATTTCAGGACAGGACACAGTCCTCAAGTCGGTAGGACTTACTCTGAGCTCTGTAGCATTTTCTTTTTTTCTTTTTTTTTTAATTTTTATTAATTTTCTCTATATCTAATTCTACAACGCTACTTTTCTAAGCTATGTTTACCTTATACAGAGTGTGCTTTATCATTTGCTTAATATTGCTATGCCATTAATACATATGAAGCGTTTTAAACCTTGGCTAATATTCAGATAACATTGTTACTGATGATACATAAAAAATAAAAAAAGCTGTTTGACAGACATGCTCTTTTGAAGGAATGCTTAATTATACAAATTATCTATTATATATAAGTGCAGTTTCAAAAAACATTTTATCCTTTATTTCTTCTTTCGTCCTCTTCTTGTCTTAACAGTCTCTTCTTGTACTTTTGGAGCTGCTGCTCCCTTTTCCGAGTCAGACGTTTCTTCTTCGCTCTTTGAGCTATCAAATCCATACATACTTTCTTGCGATGCCAGTGAACCATCTGAGTCTCTCCCTTTTTTCTTTTCTTTGCTTTTTTCCAAAAAACTTTTCGCCTGTTGGACAGAGTCAATCTTATATTTCTTGTTCTTGATGCTGAAGCTCAGTCCTTCCGGAACATTCCACCTATAGATAATAGATTCAGACTGTAGCCAAGATGTCAATTTTCCATAGGCTTTCCTTCTTTTCCTTATTTCAAATGGGATATCTTTCATCACTTTAACTTCTTTTCCTTTGATCTTCAGAACTGCTTTATTTGTGGTCCTAAGCACCACATCTCTTGTTGACTTTTTGGAGAACCTTATCTGAATCTCACCAGGCAGGCTTTTCTTTTTAGTATAATCTGGATAGGTTCTGTAAACCATATCCATATCGCTTTTTATTTCCGCTGCTTTTAAGCCCGTCACTGGTTCAAGCGCTTCGCTTAACAGATTTTTAAGGTCTTCTCCTTTATCCTCTGGTACATTCTGAAGTCTTAGGAAAAAATTCGATCTTTCCATCTGTAGTTTCAAAAGCTGATCAGAATGGAAGGCCTTTTCTTTCTCCGCTTTTTGTAGTCTTGAATCATGATTTTTAACTGAAGTCTTAACTTCCAGAAGTTCTCGCTGCAGCTTCTCTGTAGTTTTATTCGACTCCTTCAGGTCTAATTGCATCTTGTCCATCTTAACGTTGAGAGCTGTCATTTGGTCCACTAGAGGTCGCAATAACGAGGAGAACACCGTGCTCATCTCCGTGGTATCAACCTTTGAACTCGGAGCTGTACTTCCTAGTTTGGGGAAAGGTTTCGGTTTCCCCGCCATTGTTGAGACTGTGCTTCTTTGTTGATAGTTAGATAAGATGGACGAAAGGAGCAAATTCCACGACTGCGCTTATATCTTTTTAAAGTTCATATCCTCTAAAGCGCGATGCTGCCATCAAGCAAGCCGAACATACGTTTTTTCATGCAGTAACGCCACGTAAAGAGTCCCGTAAGTACGCCAGTCTCGAGGGGGGGGGGGTTTACTCCACCCGCCTTTCCCGCTGTATTCTGTTTCTTTTTACTTCGGACTCACTGTTTCTCCAAGCGTGACTGTCAGTTCCAGCCTCATTGCTTCACACTCTCTGCTGCTTCTCGGTTTTGCGCTTTTAGCCATACGGCTCCCACGGACGGGGGAACCTATGGGGGTGATGAAAGGGGACCTCAATCCCTCGATCGCCACCGTAGGGAGAGATCCCCTTCGTGCCACCCCAGGCAGAGCCCCTTCACTAGGGTCTCTGGGGGCTCGGCACCGGTCCGAAGCCCCTTCTTCCCGCCGGGTACAGATCGCGCTCCCCGCTAGTGCGGAGGAGCACGTCCGCCATAGTCGCAAGTCTTGCCGGAAGTCGCTCTGTAGCATTTTCGTACCAGTTTCAGGGCTCATCTCTGGAAAGTACAATAAAGAAGACTGGACTAGGGAAGCATTTGTTAGAATGCTTTTATCGGGAACCCTCTTTCAGCAGTTTTTTGGAAGACTGCTGTGAAAAGTCCATCTATTCAGAAGGCATTGCCTTCAACTGGCTTTCTTTCCTCTCTGGCACTTTCACATTTTCAGTGAGATCCCTGATTGCCTAGGATCAGGCATGTCACCAATCTTGGAAATATCACTCTGAGTCTAAACAGGCTTCTCCTGCCCTTAGTGATACGAACAGTGATCTGATCAGCTACACAGAGTTGCGATGTCATTAAATACATGATCCTGGATTGCCTGGGACCATTCTTAAAAGGCTCTGGGGGAAATGGCATTGAAACGGCAGCCTGCACACACGTCAAGTACTTTTTCTTTTACCATTGAATTCCCATCACTAGACGGAAACGATTGGAATCTGCAAGTAGAACTATGATTGAAGGTTATACTTTCCATCTAACTCGCTTACTAAAGACTCATTTGCTACAGTCAACGCAATGCCCTATTTGCCTAAACTAAGCCATGACCCCATATTAACATCATTCATATTTTTCCCCTTCTCCATCCTCCTCATCAGAAGTTCAACCAAACAATCTCTGGCAATTGAGATCAGCTGGGATACAGGCATTCTTTTATTACATGCCATAATTTGTTGCCCCCCTCCCCCGCATCCAAAGGGCTTCTGCCGCCCTCTGCTTCACCTCAATGAATCTTTATTTTGGACTGGAAACGAGCAGTCAATAGTATTTACTTCCTATTGACTTCATTCTCAACACAGCAGGGCGGGGAGGAGGAGAGGAGAAATGAACTATTATTGACCTTCCCGTCATGATTCTAATCACAACAGTCCATCAAAAGAATCCAGGAGTCATCTCTCTGGGTCGGGGATAGTGTATTGGCAGCCTCAAGCTACAAGCAACCAGGAAACATTGCCCACTAAACAGTCAGGGATGATTTCAAATTTGTCATCCCTGTTGTTTTGACCTGAAAATCCCCTTTCGGACCTTGAACCTAGCAAATTGGGGATCCTTTATCTGGCATCTTCGTCTGTTTCCTTGCACCCAATTCCCCCCCCAAAAAAATACTTTCCCCCCCCAATGTGGCATGTACAACTATAAACCAGCATTGTTTGTACAAACATCATAGTGGATCACTCAATCCCTAAGTACACAAGGCTCTGGGCGATTTAGGTAAAGGTAAAGGTTTCCCTTGCTCAAAAGCCAGTTGAATCCAACTCTAGGGGGCGGTGCTCATCTCTGTGTCCAAGCCAAAGACCCAGCACTGTCCAAAGACTTCTCCTCTGGTCATGTGGCCGGCATGACTAAATGCCGAGGCACCTGGAATGATGTTACCTTCCCACTGAAGCAGTACCTATTTATCTACTTGCAATTTTTTGCTTTCAAACTGCTAGATTGGCAGGAGCTGGGACCAGAGATGGGAGCTCACTCCATCAGGTCTTGAACTGCCGAACTACTGACCTTCCAGTCTGCAGCTCAGCGTCTGAACTTCTGAGCCACCGCGGCCCCATTCTGGACAATTTACAAAAGGTTAAAAACAACATAAGATTACATATTGAGATCAACAATCAGTTAATCCTAATTTAATAGTCCCCAGATGGTGTCCATAATTTAATCCAAAACCTACTCTGGGCTGTTCTTTCTCGTGGGCAGGTTGAGGAGGAGGCCGAAGTGGGCAAAATGGAAGAACAGAGGGTGCCGGCTATGATGGAAAAGCATTGCTGTCCTAAACCAAAAGCCTGGCAGAACGTCTCTGCCTTATAGACCCTGCAGAATTGCACTGAGTCCCACAGGGCCCTGATGGAAGTTGGCAAAGAGTTCCACCAGACTGGAGCCAGGGCCAGTATGCTTAAATACTGTCTAAATTGTGTGTGGAAAATATACAACCTGTGGGCACCCTAAAAACAAATCTGTAAGACTGAACAGCAGAAAGCGGAGAAGGGAAACCAGAAAGAGAAACAAATGTAAACAGAAATGAAATCAGGGCTAGAGAGACTCATCCCTGTAGGACTTCTGCTAATGGTAACTCTTTCATTCCCCTCGCTTCCCCAACCGGTTGGCCTTTTCTCAGAAGGAGCAAGTGTAGACAGATCTAATGTACTTTTGATATTAAATTGCCCAGTGTACAGGGTGACCAGGTGGGAATGAAGCATACCAGAGTCCAGGGCCCCAGATCCTGGAAGCGCTTACACCCCTCCGAAACACTCAGGGTGAGCAGACACCCCCCCCCCTTGCTTCCATTCCTTTATTGTTCCAGACGTTCTTCAGCCTCAAGACCCACTCTTCCTGAATTCCATTTTTAACTTAAAGAATTTCTAAAATTCATTGCAGAAAGGGTTCGTTTGACAGGGTGTATCATGGAGAAGACTCCTGGGAGTCTCTTGGACTGCAAGGAGATCAAATCAGTCAATCCAACCCTGACTGCTCCCTGGAAGGCCAGACACTGAAGCTGAAGCTTAAATATTTTGGCCACCAAATGAGAAGGGAGCACTCACTGGAGAAGACCCCAATGCTGGGAAAGATTGAGGGTCAAAGAAGGCGACAGCCAGGGCTTTTTTTTGTAGAAAAAGCCCAGCAGGAACTCATTAGCATAATAAGCCACACCCAACAGCAGACACTCATTAGCATATTAGGCCACACCCCCATGTCACCAGAAGAGTAACAGCCACACCCGCCTTCTGCTTCTTATTCTGTTTACCTTGTTTGTTGTCAAAACCCAGGGTGTTTTTTTTGTAGCAGGAATTAATTTGCATGTTAGGCCATATACCCCTAATGCAGCCAATCCTAATGAGTTTCTGCTGTTGGGTGTGGCCTATTACGCTAATGAGTTTCTGCTGGGTGTGGCCAACTCAGGAGCCAGCCATTCCTGTGCGTTCCTGCCCAAAAATAGCCCTGGGGACAGCAAAGGATGAGATGGTTAGACAGTGTTATCGATGCAACAAACATGAAATTAAGCAAACTCCGGAGCATGACGGAAGACAGGAGGGCTTGGCGTGATGTGGTCCATGAGGTCGCGAAGAGCCGGACTCGACTGTGTGACTGAACAACAACAACAAATCATTCTTTCTTCCATTAACTTCTCCCCACAGTATGCTACTGATAGGCACATGGACACTGAAGCAAGAAAAAGCAAACTGAATGTGATTGTTGCATGGAGATTCTTTTTTGTGTGCTGCATTTTTTTCAGATATGCACACACTTTCCTATACATTGATACAACACTGCATTAAATAAAAATCGTGACATAGTTGTATGTACCAATGCAACAAGCTTAATTATCCATGTGCATCAGTGGCTACTAGTCATGGTGACTGAAAGGAACCTCCACACTCTAAACCGCTGAATCCCAGTGCCAGGAGGCAACCTCAGGAGAAGGCCTCAGCCTCTAGGTCCTGTTGCTGGACCCCCAGAGGAACTGAGTGGCCATTATGTGAGACAGGAGGCTGAACCAGATGGGTCACTGGTCTGATCCAGCAAGGTTCTTCTTATGTTCCTGTGTTTTTATTTTGCAGTGTCTGATGAATGCACATGTGTACGTTGGTAATGTACAGGAAGGGAAGGGCACAAATGAAGCCATGAAAGTTTGCACAGTATTTTGTACAGTATTCAGAAATTAAGGAAGAAGAGGAGGAGGAGGAGGAGAAATTAAGGAAGAAGAAGAAAAAGAGGAGGAGGTTGGATTTATACCCTGCCCTTCACTGCCCAAAGGAGTCTCAGAGTGGCTTACAATCCCCTTTCCCTTCCCCTCCCCACAACAGATACCCTGTGAGGTAGGTGGGGCTGAGAGAGCTCCCTCAAGGACTGCTCTTGAGAGAACAGCTCTGAGAGAACCTGTGATGGACCCAAGGTCACGCCAGCAGCTGCATGTGGAGAAGTGGGCAATCAAACCTGGTTCTCCCAGATTAGAGTCCCTGCTCTTAACCACTATGCCAAATTGAGGAGACCAGTTTAATCCACTTAAAAGCAGCGTATAAGTGAAGAAAACATAAAAATAATGAATTAATTAAAAAAAAACAGAGCCAATGAGGGATTCCAGATGAATCCGACCCACTTCGTGAAGAAACTGGAGCAACCCGGGTCTCCAAAACCTGGAGAGTAATTTTGAAGACGATAAATCTCAGAAACGTCTGCAGAATCAGTCAGTTTTGCAACCAGCTTTGTAAGACACTAAGGGGCATTGAGCTGAAGATGGAATGTTTTTGACAGGCCATGAGGTAATGGGAAGTCAGGCTGAAAGGAGAGGAAGCCTTTGGAGGATTTTGAAGGGAAAGATGCAGTGCAGAGATTGATGGAGAAGAGCTGGCCAGGAATGCCTCTTGGAGAAGAAAAGTAAGAAATAAAAGCTGACAGGGGGACAAGAGGTAAGGAAAGCCAGATGATGAAGAGCAGAAAACAGGGACAATTCCAACCTGTTTTAGGACGGGCAACTGGAAACTGCTGCACAGAACCAGAGGCTGACTTTCCCTTGTGTTTCACGGTGGTTTACAAGGCTAGGTTAAAACTGTGCGTAACATAATAAAGCCCCATTAACCCCTGTCAAGAAAAGGCCTACGATTCATGCCCCATTACAATCATCTAGCAAATAAAACAGTCTTACAGCACCTTGCTCGCCTTCTCAGGGAGCCTGTTCCACCAGACAGAAGCCAAAGGATTATGCTTGCTCGATGTTAAGAGGGTAACTTTAAGCATAGGAGAATCACAAGGCGGCAGCTAGAGAGCCAGTCTGGTGTAGTGGTTAAGTGCGCGGACTCTAATCTGGGAGAACCGGGTTTGATTCCCCACTCCTCCACTTGCACCTGGCTAGATGACCTTGGGCAAGCCATAGCTCTGTACCAGCTGTTCCCTCAAGGACAGCTTGGGAAAGAGTTCTCTCAGCCCCACCTACCTCACAGGGTGTCTGTTGTGGGGAGGGGAGGGGAAAGGAGTTTGCAAGTCGCTCTGAGACTCTTAAGTGAGTGAAGGGCGGAATATAAATCCAATCTCTTCTTCTCTTCTTCTACATACCTAGGTGCTGTCAAGTTGCAACTGACTTATGACAACCCTAGGGGCTTTCGAGGCAAGTGAAAAGCAGAGGCGGCTGGCCATTTGCTTCCTCTGCACAGTCTGCCCATCTAAGTATCATCCTTGCATGTCTTCCAAGATCTGATGAGATTAAATTATATCATGTCAGGTTCCCTCCCAAGGTGCCAACAGAAGGAGGAGGAGATTGGATTCTAACCCCGCCCTTCACTCGGAGCCTCAGAGCGGCTTACAATCTCCTTTCCCTTCCCCTCCCCACAACAGACACCCTGTGAGGTAGGTGGGGCTGAGAGAGCTCTTTTGGGGACTGCTCTTGAGAGAGAACAGCTCTCAGAGGACTGTGGCTTGCCCAAGGATACCCAGCAGCTGCATGTGGAGGAGTGGGGAATCACGCCCGGTTCTCCCAGATCAGAGTCCGTGCTCCTAACCACTACACCAAACTGGCTCTCAAATTGCTTACGGGGACAAATGGGGACTAGTGGTCCCTCAGATATATGGGTGGTGGGCCTTGAAGGGCTTTACATGTTATATCCAGCATCTTGAATGGATCATGAAAAGGCTGCCACAGTCTGGATTAATTGCAGTTTCCCATATCCCCATGTAGAGCACATTACAATTGTCCAAAGCTTTCTGTGGTATCCAGCCTATGCAGGATATTCATCAACTGTCATGCTGGTCACCAGGGCTTTTGTCTGGGGGTACATACCGGAACAGAGTTCCGGGACCTCTTTGACAAAATTCTTTTTAAAATGTTTAAAAGTTCGTGAGTTTTCAGTATACAGATACAGTTCATTTCCCTCTTGAGAGTTCCAGCTGCTCTTTTGTTTTAAAAGCCCTGCTGGTCAGCGTCTTGATGCATGCCACGCAAAAGATTTGCAGTATATTCCGATGTAAATAATGAAATAAGCAGGGCATCCGTCAAGCTTCGGCTAAAGCAAAATTTTGGGACAACCGCGGAGGTTCTTGCATCTAAGGAACTCCAAGGCAACAACCAAGGCACTTCAAGGGATTATGGATTAGGGTTTCCAGCGTTGCCCAAACCTAGCAACTGGTGGGAGGTTTGGGAGTATGGGTAAGGGGCCTGGTGGGGGGTAGCATCAAAAGAATGATGATGCATTTCAGGGAAAACCTGGAAGTGGTGGCAGTAGCTCTAGGAATCAACAGAAACTATAGTAACCATTGGGAGCTCTAGGAATCCTCCTGAAAACTCTATGGTAACCATTTCGCAGAGGATTCCTAGAGTGACCACTGCTGCTTCCTGGTTTTTCGAGGAGGTGACCATCATGCTCATGGCACTGGTGAGTTGTTGTTTTTTTCATTTTTCCCACACTGCCTCTTGGAGTGGCAGCAGGCAACCCTGGTTTAGACTCCATTTTCAGGAGGATTCCACATGCCCTTTAGAGTGAGCTCATAAGAGCTCACCTTCTTCAACAGTGCCAGAGGGCCCCTTCTCCTTGTTCTGTGTGTTCCTCATTGCCTCCTCTGGACCCAAGTTGTTTAACTGGGTCGTCTGCTTCCTCTCCCCCCTCTCCACACATGGATCACTTAGGCTTGGAGAAGCGATTCCAAGTTACCGTTCATTAGGCAGATATTCTTTGGATGATTTATGGCCCTTTCAGGCTTGATATCCCCACTGAAGATTGTTAGTGAAAAGCCCAATGTAATCATTTGGAATGCGGGATTTATGTTGTTTAACTTGGCAATTCTCGGCGGGCTCTCTGATAGGCTGGAGATGGCCAATGCAGCACAAAGGGGAAGCTGGAATGTGACTTTACCAGACTTGGTGGAGAGCATTAATGGAGCAACTGGGCAGGCTTTTCATCCCAGTAAGGGAGGAGAGGCTCAGCACCAGAGCACATGGCTTTGCCTGCAAAAAGCCGTAGGAACTATCAGTGATGTTGACAGTTAAAAGCAGGGCTCATTTCGAGCAGGAGCTCGGGGGAGCACAGCTCCGGGAGTTGGTGCCAGCCCCCCCGCCGGTGGGGGAATGCCTGCTTGTGTCATGGCTGCAGCAAAATGACCCCGTCCCCGGAAAGGTCCTTGTTCCTCCGACCAGCCTTCTGAAGGCTTCAGCCACCCCTGAAGCTATCCTCCCAGAATAGTGGTATTTCTGAGGCTTGGATTAGTAGCTTTTTTTCTCTCTTTCTCTCTCTCTCCTTTCTTTCTTGCCTTCTGACATACTTCCGGTGATGTCAGGTGGTGTAGCATATGCAGATAAGTTATGCTAATGAGTTATGCTAATGAGCTCCTGCACCTCTTTTTCTACGAAATGACCCCTGGTTAAAAGACCCCTAGAAAGCAGGGCTGGGGGGAAAGCATTCGTTGCTGGAGAACCAGGAGCTGCTCTTTCTGCTTCCCGTCGTTTCTTGTTCACCTGCCTGGACAAGCCAGTTTGGTGTAGCAGTTAGGAGCGCGGACTCTAATCTGGGAGAAGCAGTTTTGATTCCTTGTTCCTCCGCGTGCAGCTGCTGGTGTGACTGTGGGTCAGTCACAAGTTCTCTCAGAGCTGTTCTCTCAAGGGCAGTTCTCGAGAGAGCTCTCTCAGCCCCACCTCCCTCATAGGGTGTCTGTTGTGGGGCGGGGAAGGAAAAGGAGATTGTAAGCTGCTCTGAGACTCTTTCAGGTAGTGAAGGGCGAGGTATAAATCCAGTCTCTTCTTCTTTTTCAAATGCCCACTGCTTCCAGGAATCCCTGCTCTATTCCTCTGGTTGTTGATGTTGCTGCTTCACATCTGAACAGTAGGAGAGCCAGGAGGCAGAGTGAGTGTTGGGGCAGGTGGGGGCAGGTGACCTCCCTTCTCCCCCCCCCCACCTGTTCTCAGCTTGTGAGGGAAAAGGGGTTGTGGGAGGGCAAAAAGCACCCCCTGGTGGAGGGATAAGAACTGGGGGAGGGATCTGGAAGAGGCAGGTTCAGAACCCCCCCCCCTCCTTCTGAGCCAGGACCCCAAAATGACAATTATTGACCCTGACCGTACGCGTTTCAACTCACTGGCCTTCTCCAGTGAAATTTTTCTGGAGGAGAAAGGACAAACGGAACAACAAAAAACATCTTTTTTAGCACATGACTTCCATTTAATAGTTTCTGATCATTAATTAATAATCTGTTCTGACTTCCAGAAAAATTTCATCTCGGTCGGTTTATAAGAAATGATTGCTGGCTTGTAGCGTCAGGAGCCGTTCTGTAATATCGTTTGTCCGGCCACTGAGGAAGGCCAGTGAGCCGAAACACAAAATGGCCGTTTGGAAGGTGGACTCTCTGGCATTATACCCCACTGGAGTCCCTTTCCTCCCCAAACCCCACCCTCCTCAGGCTCCACCCGCAAAATCCCCAGGTGTTTCCTAACCCAGAGCTGGCAGCCCAGCTTCCCGGGCCCTAAATGCCTGTCAATTGCCTAACAAAGAATCCCATCCTCCTTCAGCGTTCCAACGTCATGCACGTCTGCCACCCAGTTTTAAAACAAGTGGTGAAATCAATGCAAAGAGCCAGTCTGAGTACAACCCTGGGCTCATCTTCCAGCACTGCACCTCTTCCCATCTATTTTGGGAGCAGATGGCTCCTGGTCTATTTTTCTACCAAGTGCCTCCCGCACATTCAGACACAAAGCGCTTTTGAGTTTGGTGCCAAATCTCTCCGCCGTAATATCTTTTTCATCCCCACAAGTGTTTCTTTCTCTTTAAAAAAAAAAATCAAAAGACAATTCTATTCTTCTTCAAAAGGCCTAGTTATGTTCTTCATTTTAACTGAAGTAGTCAGAGTATTATGGGTCATTTTATCACCATGGCAACCCACAAATAGGCCTTCAAAGTTCCGGAGAAGTACTATTAAGGCCGCGGAGGATTCTCCAGCAGAAGGAGGGGGGGGAATAGGGACAGCAAATCAATGAGGCCTTTTATACGGATTGTGTGAAATGCAAACGGGGATATCAAACATCGTTTCTCCGCCGCTGCGAATTACTCCAGGCAGCGGTTTAATATGGCTTCCTCGTGACACCTGAGACCAAATGGAAAATTAATGAGGCAGCATGATCTATGGATCTTTTTTAAATCTCATAACCAGACTCCTTTGGAGAATAAAAATGGCCCAATCAGTTTGATATTAGCAGAGAGGGTTCTGAGCATCTCTCTTCTGCCAGGGCCCCTGGCGCCATGCAGAGACAGAGACGCTCTTTGTTGTGATACAAAACAGCCGAGAGGAGTTAACACCTTCTCCGGTGTTGTCTCCCTTGAAGGTAGAAATATTTTCAGTATATTCTAAACGGATGAAAACAGGACAAAGGGAAGGCCCTAAGGAAGAAAGGGCCCTTATAGGGTTGCCAGGCTCATCCTGGTAACCAGCGGGAGGGTTGGGAAGGTGGGGACATGGGAGAAGTGTGTGATATCACTGTCATCACTATGCCACTTCCAGGAAGTGATAATGGGTAACTGCAGGAAATCTCCAGAAATTCTATGGTAAAATCACAGAGTTTCCAGAGATTCCTGGAGTGACATAGCACACAGACCGGCAGCAGTTTTTGTTTGTTTGGTGTAGTGGTTTAGTGTGCAGACTCTAATCTGGGAGAACCGGGTTTGATTCCCCACTCCTCCACTTGCAGCTGCTGGATGACCTTGGGCAAGCCGTAGTTCTGTCAGAGCTGTTCTAGAAAGAGCAGTTCTCGGGAGAGGTCTCTCTGCCCCACCTACCTCACAGGGCGTCTGTTGTGGGGAGGGGGAGGGAAAGGAGTTTGTACACTGCTCTGAGACTCCGAATGAAGGGCGGGGTATAAATTCAATCTCCTCCTCCTCCTCTTCTTCATCTTCCTCCTCCTCCTCGTCTTCTCCCACTTCTGCTTGGAGTGGTAGTGGGAAACAAAGACAGTTGGAGGGAGACCTGGCAACCCTATCTATGTTAATGGTAAATACCAAAAAGTTAATGAATCCTTCTTTCCCCTTATTTCTTCTGGGCACAATGGAGCCAGAAACGCTAATCTCGGAGCCAGCGTATCTAGGTAGTGTGGGGCAGTGGTTAGAGTGGCAGACCAGGAGTCCTTTAACCTCACTGGGTGACCTCGAGCCTGTATGCCTAGCCTATCACACTGGGTTGTGGAGAGGATAAATTGAGAGAAAGGGACAGCCTCGAGGTCCCTGGGAAGAGAAGGATAAAAATGTGACAGGTCTAAGACTCATCAAAGGTGTCCTCTGCCCGTTGTCTGAAGTTATCTGTGCTGCATAGTGGTTAGAGTGGCAATCTAGATCAGAGTTCGAATCCCCATTCTGCCAATGTGATGTAATGGTTAGAATGCCCGAGTAGGATCTGGGAAACCCAAGCTTGAATCCCGACTATATGCCATGGAGGTCTGGTGAGTGATCTTGGGCCGGTCATTCTCTCTCAGCCTAACCTACCTCACAGGGTTGTTGTGGTGATAAAATAGAGGATGGGAGACTATCCTTGAAGAAAGGGCAGGATAAAAATGTATTAGATAAATAAATAATTGTGTTCCATAAACTGACCTGTGGAGGCTACCAGGTCTCCACTATAAGCCACATGGATCGATTGCTCAAGCAAAAAATTAAGGTTGATCTTCATATATACACAGCAGCCAGGATCAGGAAGAACCTGGAGGATGGTAGGGACAGGCTGACTCCAGAGGATGAGGTCTTTTACCAAGGAAAAGACAGTGTCAGAAATCCTTTAATGACAGAACCTAGGGCTGACAGCCCCTCTGCTGGAAGAGGGGTTCCCCGCCATCAGGCCCCACCCCACCCACCACCGGCTGCCAATCACCTAGCTGGTAGAGGGACTTACCAAGAGAGGAAGGTCCAGTGCACACAGGAAGTGATGTAATCACACTGGTGGCATCCGGACAACACTCTGGTATTTGGGCAAAAAAAAACTATGATAAAAACCATTATTACCATAAAGCTTATGTCCAAATACCAAGCATCACCATGACATCGCAGTGTGATGACGTCACTTCCTCTACACACCGGAAGTGATGCTGCCACATCGCCTTGGGCCTTCCTCTCTCTCCTGGTAAGTCCCCCCCCCCATCCCTTGCCAGTTGCCAGGAGGGGCCTGGCGACCCTAACGAGTCCCTTGACATCAGGGTACCTTTCAACAATGACAATGGGATAGGAGGGTCATCATCCCGAATCTCAGACCCCCCAACTACCGACCCTCCTGAATCTCAGACTCCACAACTACAGAAGATGATTCCCTGCCATTTCCAGTTTAACAGATTTCGATCAAATCACGAACGCTTGGAATCTGCACGTAAGGATGTCTCAGTTGCTGGCAAAAAAAAAACAACCTACCCTAAAAATGAATGAGTTCTTTATGTAGTTCACGTTAAGCAAATATTAGTGGAAGCTGGCTCCCCTGAGGAAATCTACTGGATGGGGGGAACAGCTGTGCCACCGATGTCTGAGCACCTGACTGGGAGGCTCCCTGGGGTTCACCCGGTTAGTTCTCCGGTGTGATTGCTCCTTTGACACTGATGACCCAGAAGACACACGGCCCATAAAGCAGAACTTTTATGGCTTCAATTCCGGTGGCTTAATTTGGATTTCAGAGCAATTCCCCCTTCTTAATGAGTGATCTGGGCTGTTATTCACCTTCCTCTCCGCACCTGGATTTTAGGCACTTAATTGAGGGGAAAAAATATTACTACGGGGTTAATCCTCTAAGCAGTAATGAACGGCTGATATTAATGCCTTCTGCTTTCGTGAGTTCCATCTCTAAAGTAATCAATGGCTGATTGCAAAGCTTAATTGCGTGAGAGCGGCCATTGCGGTTAGCCCTCTTCCGAAGTGCAGTAATTCCATAATGTGGGATTGCAGGTAAAGGAGTTCTCACGTCACTCCTGTGCTTGGGTCTCAGCACTTCACTCACCCTTTCAAGAGCTGGGCCTCCTTCTCAGCAAGGTTGCCAGCCTCCAGGTGGTGGCTGGAGATCTGGGATTACAACTGATCTCCAGGCGGCAGAGATCAGCTCACCAGGAGGAAAATGGCTGCTTTGGAAGGTGGATTCTATGGCATTCTAGCCCAGTGAAGTCCTTCCTCTCCCCAAATCCTGCCCTCCTCCAGCTCCACCATCAAAATCTTCAGGTATTTCCTGACCTGGAGCTGGCAACCCTACTTCTCAGGGTCTCCAAGCGAAGGAGTACAGCTTCCAAGGGCCAGAATATTTCTGCCTTGCCTTGGCAAATCATTTTACTATTACTAATTACATGGAAACACAGAGCTGGGAGGTACCACTAAGGGTCAGCTAGTCCAACCCCGTGCACAGTGCAAGGGGGAAATTCACAGCTACCTCCTCCACCACTCCCCCAGTGACCCTTGTGTCTCTTGTTTTTCCAAAGAACCATGGCATGCATGGTTCTTCCTACACCATTTCATCTTCACAACTACTCTGCGAGGTAGGTTAGGCTGAGGGAGACTGGCCCCAGATCCTTCATGGTTGCTTCATGATAATGGAATTTCCTTCCCTGGGATCTTGCACTCCAAAGAAGTAAGGTGCAGAGGGGGTGTTTGAGGTGGCTCAGTGGTTAAGATTCAGAACTGCAGACCAGAAGGTCGGTGGTTCAGCAGTTCAAGACCCGAGTGCCATGTGACGAGGTGAGCTCCCGTCTCTGGTCCCAGCTCCTGCCAACCTAGCAGTTCGAAAGCATGAAATTGCAAGTAGATAAATAGATACCGCTTCAGTAACAGCGTTACATGCGCCTCGGTGTCTAGTCATGCCAGCCACATGACCACAGAGACATCTTCAGACAGCGTTGACTCTTCGGCTTGGAAACGGAGATGAGTACTGCCCCTAGAGTCGGATTCGACCGGCTTTTGAGCATGGGAAACCTTTACCTTTACCTCTTTTACCTCTTGTACCACAGCAGGCTCCTCCCACACAGGCTTTGAGAGGAACACAGGGGCTGACCCTCAAGGGCACTCTGAACGCTGTGAATACATCCATGCATCACCAATGTCTCCAAACTGATCCCCTCAATTTTTCAAATTTCATGAGAAGACAAAACTCACCGGAAGAGACAATAATGCTAGGAAAAGTTGAAGGCAGTAGAACAAGAGGAAGACCCAACCTGAGATGGACTGACTCAGTCAAGGAGGCCACGGACAGCAGTTTGCAAGAGCTGAGCAAGGCTATTTACTGATAAAGGAGGGGCCGTGGCTCAGTGATAAGAGTATTCTGTCGGGCATGCAGAACATCCCAGGTTCAGTCCCCAGCACCCTCAGCTAAAGGACCTGGCAATGTATGATGTGAGAGACCTCTGCCTGGAGAACTGCTGCTAGTCTGAATTAATTATCATATGGCAATGGGTGTAATATAGCAAGGAGATCTAAAGATTGTCCGGCAGCCTGAAGCGCTAGCTGTTTTTCTGGCGAGCTCGGTTTATTTGGGGGGTGGAGAGAACTGTGGCTGGCCCAAGGTCACCCAGCTGGCTTCATGTGGAGAAGTAGGAAATCGAATCTGGTTCTCCAGATGGGAATCCCTTGCTCTCAGTCACGCCACCAAGCTGGCTGCCAGTCTGAGTAGACGATACTGATTTCAATGGACCAATGGTCTGCTTCGATATAAGGCAGCTTCACGGGATAGGATATTTTGGAGATCATTAACCACAGGACCAGCATGTTGGAAGAGACTTGACGTTGGAATAACACATAATACACATACAATTTTTCACTATAGCTAATCAGATGGCTAAAAATAAATGCTCAAAGTATCCACGCAGGACCGAAGACAAATTCAAAGCCAATCCTTGTATCAAAACCAACTAGAGTATCACAAATGGCATGCCGGCTCTTGAGTTCTCTAGAACTCTTCCATTTCCAGTTCAAAACGCACACAAAAGAAGGGGGAAAGTTACTTCAAGGTCTGGAAGCAAAGCCTAAAATCTGCAGGTGGATTCTTGAATAGTTCCTCACCAGGCTAGATGCCAGAGAGACATTTGATTAAAAAGTGCCTTTCCTATTCACAAAAGGAACACACGAGTTTGTCTCTCCTTAATCCCAGCAATTTTGCGCAAATCGAAAACTTGCTGTGTACCCAGCACGATTCTAAACCAATCTGATTTCCTGTGGAATCCTGAACACCCTCTAAATCAGGGGTGGCCAAACTTGCTTAACGTAAGAGCCACATAGAATAAACACCAGACGTTTGAGAGCCGCAAGACATGAACAAATACTACACACACGTTTTTATTTAAAGTATGCAAATTTATTTTTTAATTAACATTAAACTGATAACTTCAGATGGGGATGGAGGGGAGAAAGAGACAGAGAAGGAAGGAAAAAAGAAAGTGGAAAGAAAGGAAACACATGGAGAGGGAGGGCGGGAGGGAGAGGTGGAAAGAAAATATCTTTAAATGCTCCCCCCTGCCCCCACGCTGGCTAGCTTGGTTTTGAAGATGGGCTTTAAAGAGACAAATGCCCCCCCCCCCCCCATCAACCCTACCCAGGGAGGGGAACACTCGCTGGGGAAGGGAAGAACAATCGGGGAGGCACGCCTCTCCTTCGCTTCCCCAGCTGCCCTGCTGGGAGCCACATAATATATGTGAAAGAGCCACATGTGGCTCCCAAGCCACAGTTTTGCCACCCCTGGTCTAAATCAATGGGCAGAAAAGGTGGTAACTCTGTTAAGGGGTGCATTGCCTGTCCACAGCTCTGCCATAGCCTTCTTTGGGTAGATGCACCTCTCAGCAACCCAGGAGGCCAATGAGGTATGCTGTTATGTCAAATTCCTTTTGGAGGCCAGAAATCAAATGGGCTCATGCCGCTTCAGGTCATTTACAAAATCTCAGTTAGCATCCTTTGTTCCTTGGAGGGAAGCCTGTGGCCGTGGAAAAAAGTATCACACAAAACCACCCATCAGAGCGGAAGCTTGGCTGTATGGAGCTGAGAGGACCCAAGGGTAGAGGGCAGATATTCTCTGGCGGTGCTTGCTTTGGCACTCTCACACCAGGTCCCTGGGAAGATCGTTATACTTTTCCATCCCGGGGAAACAAGGAGGCAGCCCCAGGTGTTTGGCTGAGGTTCCAGCTGTTTGTGGAGATTAAGCCAAACACACTTGGCACTCTTCTGCCTTTCAACAATAATATCCCCCTTCCACGACATTGTTGCTACCCGCTGCTAGTGGGAGTTCTTTTAGAAATGTCTCCAGAGAAGCATCAAGGTCAGGAGTAGCAGCTAGAGCTCAGCTGGAAAGGCGATGAGAGGGATTGTGGCAAGAACAGAGGGACAGGCTGGGAAGCAGCTTGGAGGTTCTAGGAATGTTTATATCCGTTAAGTACAAAAAAGATAAAAGAAAGAGTCGGGGGGGGGGGGTGTTCTTTCTAAAAAAGAAGAAACGTTCTTGTGAATAACACAACGTTGTATGGAAGTGCCTTCTACTGAGTCAGGCCACTGGTCTATTGGTGTTGTCTGCTCCAGGGTCCCCAACCTTTTTAAGCCTGTGGTCACCTTTGGAACGATAAGCATAGCCATAAAATGGCTGCCACAGGAAGGCAAGAATTGGAGCATTAAATACTGGGCTTGAGGCAGCTCTTATAAAACAGTGATTTCTTTTATTCAGCTCAGAACACAACACATACAAACAAACCAGCAACAATCCCCACTTATATACAGTCAAGAGCAGTCAAAGACACACCTCCTGACACAGTAATAACCAATCATAGCAAACACTACAGCATACCTTATTTGCATTTCCCGTTTCACTCTAGTCTTCCTTGATTGGTCTGTTACTTGGGCGGCCAATCAGAGCAAGTGCTAGCAAGCAATGGTCTCTAACACAAGGCTCAGGCATGAACTGCATTTAGGGTTGCCAGCCTCCAGGTGGGGCCTGGAGATCTCCTGCTTTTATGTTCGGCCTCCAGCTGACAGAAATCAGCTCCCCTGGAGAAAATGGCTGCTTTGAAGGGTAGACTGTATGGCATTGTACCGTGCTGAGGCCCCTCCCCTCCCTAAACCCCGCCCGCTCCCAGATCCACCCCCAAAATCTCCAGGCATTTTCCAACCCAGACCTGACAACCCTGACTGCATTCAATACAAACACCTCTACGTGGTAAGAGCCAATAACAGTAATTCCCTCCAAAATATGCCCTCTTCTGATTGGCTCACAAGGAGAATCTCAGGCTCCTTGCAGGCTATAAAGCTTGGCACAAAGCTCAGCCACAGTACCAATACATAACATGGAGTGAGCCACAAAATGGTAGCCGCAGCTTACCTGCAGTCACATAGTGAAGATCTTTGTGCTGTGGTGGCAGCTGCGGCCAAAGCAACAGTTTAAAAAACCGCACAGCCAATCAGATCTCCAAATCTCCAAATGGCCAATCAGAAAGCCTTGCTAGGCAAAAGCCCCACCTGGCCCCACCCACTTTCCACCAGCACTTGGCGGACACCAAGAAAGGTGGAAAGTGGGCACCATGGCACCTGCGGGTACCACCTTGGGGTCCCTGGTCTACTCTGATGGGCAGCAGCTCTCCAGCATCTCAGAGAGAGGTCTCTCACATCACCTGATCCTTTGAACGGGAGATGCCGGAGACGGAGCCTGGGATCTTCCGCACGTAAAGCGGATGTTCTACCACTGACCCCCACAGCCTCTCCCCAAGCCAGCTAACACAAATAATAACCGTCATGATCTAGGCAGTAGCTCAGATATGAAGAAGGCTTCCATTGACACGCAGGTAGAGGTTGCTCCAGATACTGAGGTCCCCAGTCGGAGTAAGCCAATACAGGCATTGTTGTTTTCCTTCTTGATACTGTTTGTGGCTGTTATTGTTGGTTTTGGTCTCCCTCATTTTGTCGTTTGATTTATTTATTTATTTGTTTGTTTGTTTGTTTATTTGTTTGTTCTATTTATATCCCGCCTAGCCAGCGGACCGGCTCAAGGCGGCTAACAAAAACCCAATACCATAGAGGTTTACAATATAAAATCATTAAAATTACAATAAAATTCCCATAAAATTTCCAAAGATGGCGACTTCAGAGTTTCCCGGTAAGCGAATGCGGTGGGGGTACTCCCCCAGGACCAGAGCGATGTTAATAGCCAGTTCTCCACCCGATGGCGGCCCCTATTTGAAAGCCTGGCGGAAGAGCTCCGTCTTACAGGCCCTGCAGAATTGTAACAAATCCCGCAGGGCCCTGATGTCATTCGGGAGCTTGTTCCACCAGTAAGGAGCCGCCACCGAGAAAGCCCTGGCCCTGGGATTTCTATCTCACCCTACCCTGGTTATCAGGCAATCGATGTCATTTTTATACCATTTTTATGCCAGTTATACGCTGTTTTCACGCTATTTAAATGTTCTTGGCCTCTCTACCTTGTTGGCACACACACACACAAAAACCCTGTTGAAAATGTATTAATTTTCATGAGGGAAAAAAAATCCATATTTTATTTATTTGTTTAATTAATTTATATGGTGTCTATGGGGCACTTCTAGGAGTTCCCAGAGCTGCTCATGATACTTTTAACATTTAAAACAACCTTGCTGTCGTTGTTGTTGTTCAGTCGCACAGTCAAGTCTGACTCTTCGTGACGGACCACATCACGCTAGGCCCTCCTGTCCTCCACCGCCCACCGGAGCCTGTTCAACCCCATGCTCGTCACATCGATAACACTGTCCAGGGGTCCTTTCGTAAAAAAAGAGGTGCAGGAGCTCATTAGCATAACTTATTTGCATATGCCACACCCCCTGACGTCACCGGAAGTGTCAAAAGCTCACACTTCCCTGACATCATGGGTAGTGTGTCAGAAGGCAAGAAGGGAGGGAGTGAGGGAGAAGGAAGGAAGGAAGGAAAGGAAAGGAACAGGAAGGTAGGTAGGTAGGTAGGTAGGTGGGGGAGAGAGAGCGAAGAACGAAAGAAAGAAAGAAAGGAAAGAAAGAAAGGGAGGGAGGGAGGGGGAAGGAAGGAAAGAGGAAGAAAGGGGGAAGGAAGAAAGAGAAGGACAGTAAGGTAGGTAGGTAGTTGGGGGAGAGAGAGAGAAGGAAGGAAGGAAGGAGGAGAGAGGGAGGAAGGAAGGAACAGGAAGGTAGGTAGGTGGGGGGAGAGAGAGAGAAGAAAGGAAGGAAGGGGGAGGGAGGGAGGAAGGCAGAGGGGAAGGAACAGGAAGGTAGGTAGGTAGGTGGGGTGAGAGAGAGAAGGAAGGAAGGAAGGCGTTTCCCTCCCCCCCTTGCTTGGGCCTGAGTGGCCTTAAGCCACTAAGGCCCGGCATCTCCCTCCCTTGCGCCCCCCTCCCACACCCCAGGAACCGTGAGTGGGGAAGGAGGGGGCTGGGGGTTCTTCCCGGGGCCAGCGGCTCACCGCGGCCCGAGAACTGTTGAGTGGGGGAGGCAGGGGGCTGGGGCTTCTTCCCGGGGACGGCGGCTCACCGCCGCCCCGGGAACGCTTGAGTGGGGAGGGCAGGGGGCTGGGGCTTCTTCCCGGGGACGGCGGCTCGCCGCCGCCCCGGGAACTGTTGAGTGGGGGGGGGCAGGGGGCTGGGGCTTCTTCCCGGGGACGGCGGCTCGCCGCCGCCCCGGGAACGCTTGAGTGGGGAGGGCAGGGGGCTGGGGCTTCTTCCCGGGGACGGCGGCTCGCCGCCGCCCCGGGAACGCTTGAGTGGGGAGGGCAGGGGGCTGGGGCTTCTTCCCGGGGACGGCGGCTCGCCGCCGCCCCGGGAACTGTTGAGTGGGGGGGGCAGGGGGCTGGGGCTTCTTCCCGGGGACGGCGGCTCTCCGCCGCCCCGGGAACGCTTGAGTGGGGAGGGCAGGGGGCTGGGGCTTCTTCCCGGGGACGGCGGCTCGCCGCCGCCCCGGGAACGCTTGAGTGGGGAGGGCAGGGGGCTGGGGCTTCTTCCCGGGGACGGCGGCTCGCCGCCGCCCCGGGAACGCTTGAGTGGGGAGGGCAGGGGGCTGGGGCTTCTTCCCGGGGACGGCGGCTCGCCGCCGCCCCGGGAACTGTTGAGTGGGGGGGGCAGGGGGCTGGGGCTTCTTCCCGGGGACGGCGGCTCGCCGCCGCCCCGGGAACTGTTGAGTGGGGGGGGCAGGGGGCTGGGGCTTCTTCCCGGGGAACTGTTGAGTGGGGGGGGCAGGGGGCTGGGGCTTCTTCCCTGCTCTCCGCCGCCCCGGGAACGCTTGAGTGGGGAGGGCAGGGGGCTGGGGCTTCTTCCCGGGGACGGCGGCTCTCCGCCGCCCCGGGAACGCTTGAGTGGGGAGGGCAGGGGGCTGGGGCTTCTTCCCGGGGACGGCGGCTCTCCGCCGCCCCGGGAACGCTTGAGTGGGGAGGGCAGGGGGCTGGGGCTTCTTCCCGGGGACGGCGGCTCGCCGCCGCCCCGGGAACGCTTGAGTGGGGGGGGGCAGGGGGCTGGGGCTTCTTCCCGGGGACGGCGGCTCGCCGCCGCCCCGGGAACTGTTGAGTGGGGGGGGCAGGGGGCTGGGGCTTCTTCCCGGGGACGGCGGCTCGCCGCCGCCCCGGGAACGCTTGAGTGGGGAGGGCAGGGGGCTGGGGCTTCTTCCCGGGGACGGCGGCTCGCCGCCGCCCCGGGAACGCTTGAGTGGGGAGGGCAGGGGGCTGGGGCTTCTTCCCGGGGACGGCGGCACGCCGCCGCCCCGGGAACTCTTGAGTGGGGAGGGCAGGGGGCTTGGGAACAGATGAGTGGGGGAGAGAGGGGGCTTCTCCCCGGGCCGGCAGCGCTTGCCGCGGCCCGGGAAGAGTGAGCAGGGGGAGGGAGGCTTTCTTCTGGAGCTTTGCTTCGTGCCCGCCCCCCAGCCGCTTCTCTCCCGGAGCGGCGCTCCGGTGCGCCCCGGCCCCAACGGAGCCCTGACACTGTCTAACCATCTCATCCTTCGCCGTCTCCTTCTTCTTTTACCCTCAATCTTTCCGAGCAGCAGGGTCTTCTCCAGTGAGTGCTCCCTTCTCATTGGGTGGCCAAAGTCTTTGAACTTTGGCTTCAGTATCTGGCCTTCCAGGGAACAGTCAGGTTTGATTACAACCAACAACAATTTAAATATTTAAATCCACATGAGAGGACACAATAAAAACAAAGTCAAACAATGCACCATTGGTGGTCGATTAATTCAATGATCTTTTGGGGGGGGGGGGATCTTCTGGAACAAACATATTTTTAATTTTCTCTGGGAAAGCCTGCAGAGATGATGCCGACCTCACGGGGTCATTTCTCACAGGGAGAAATAAAATCAAGATTTGGATATATGAACTGACCCAGGCAGTTTTCAAAACCCATCCGTCATTGCAAGTTCCCAGGGCCTTGGAGACTGAAGGTTAACAGTTCCAGGACTTCCCTTAAGACAAGCAGGACTGTCTTGCCAAATCAGACCAAAGGGAAGCTAGCATTTTGACACTACCAGTAGCCAGGGATGCCTTCGGCAACTTCACCTTCAGGATCCAATGGAGATCTTTCTGGAGCTACTGTGATCTGGTAAGCTGAGGAGCTGTCAACAGACCTATACTCCATGGATGTGTTGGGTTCTTTATAATCATCTGAACTACTGGTTGTGAGCAGAGATTGGTTAGTCCTCTAGTTAGTCTTCAACCATCAAACTTAAATTTCCCTACATTCTATTGTATCTGGAGTGGGGCTGTGGTTTAGGGGTAGAGCGTTGGCTCTGTCTGCAGAAGGGCCCAGTTCTACTAATAAAATAATACAATCACAGAACCAGAAGGGGCCATACAGGCCATCTAGTTCAACCCCTGCTCAATGCAGAATCAGCCTAGAGCATCCCTGGCAAGTGTTTGCCCAGCTGCTGCTTAAAAACTGCCAGTGAAGGGGAGCTCACCACCTCCCTAGGCAGCTGATTCCACTGTTGCAGAACCCTGACTGTAAAACAGTTTTTTTCTAAGATTCAGCTGGTACCTTCCCACCCTTAATTTAAACCCATGATTGCGAGTCCTCTCCTCTGCTGCCAACAGAAACAGTCCCCTGCCCTCCTCTAAGTGACAGCCCTTCATATATTTCAAGAGAGCAATCACATTCCCCCTCAACCTCCTCATCTCCAGACTGAACATTTCCAAGTCCCTCAGCCTTTCCTCATAGGGCTTCTTGGTCTCCAGGCCCCCGATCATCCTCGTTGCTCTCCTCTGGACCCGCTCCATTCTGTCCACATCTTTTTGAAGTGAGGCTTCCAGAACGGCACACAATACTCCAGGTGCAGCCTGACCAATGCAGTGTACAGTGGGACCGTGACATCTTGTGATCTGGACGTTATGCCTCTGTTGATAATCCCCACATCTCCACCTAAAATGGTAGTGCATGAACAACCAGCCTCTGCAGCTCCAGATGTTCACGTGGACCTGATTTTTCCTTCCTTCTGGGGTTTTCTAGGACTTGACCCTCATGGTGCCCTTACCCAGGAAGCGATCATAAAATCTGCAGGCAGACCATCCGCAGAAGCAAAGCATGGCCTATATTTGCCCTAACCACTCTTTGCAGGTTCAGTACCGTCATCGGCTGAATCAGGAGGAGGAGAAAAGTTGACGGCCACATTTAATAGCCCCGGGAGAGTAATGTCTGTATGCACCATAAGAACAATAACAATAATGCTCTATTGTCTCTCCAGGCTAGTGAGCCACTAAGACTAATGAGCTCATTTATAGGCCCTGATGGAAGTAATTAAATCTGGGGGGAAAATCAAAGCCAAACACTCTTGTTTACTGCTCTTCAAAAGCAATATTCTAATGGAATGTCATCAGCAGCTAATTGAGGCACTAATCTTTTTCTTGACCAGCGCTGGGTCCGTTGCTCAGATAGATAATCTATCATTTTTCTTGTCTGGCAAGTAACATATTGCAGAGCCTGGAGAAAGCCCATCTGATTAGACAAATCTGAAAGGCTACAAAGGGAAGCGGCGCAACCCTTTCAATCAATATTTTGATAACGCTGACATTCAACAGCCCGTCAAACAGCAGGAAGTTTTGTCGAGCGACAAGGGCACGTTCCCCTCTTGTCTTTGGCGAATGATAGATCGGCCACCCGCTGCCCGTGCAAAAGGAAAGGCACAGCCTGCCAACCGGTGAGAAACAGCCCCCGAGATAAAGGCAAGTGAGAAGGATGCTTCCCACACGCTGCCAGAGGTTGATGTTGTGTATGTTATTTAAATTGGATGCCCGGCCCATCCTGTAGGCTCCGAGTGGGTAGCCGTCATTTAAGCAATGCATTGCAAACAGCAAGTGACAAGCAAGCATGAATAGCTAATGGCTCCAGAGAGAGACTTTGGCCTGTCCTCGCTACCTTACCGGTGTGCATCGAGACACAGCTGTTGCCGATGCAGTCCGACATTTCTAAAGGGCCTACTAGAGTTTATTGGGAGAAGCACAGTTGATGGCTGCATCAGATTAAAGTACAGAATTTGTCCAGGGCCGGCTCCTGGACATAGCCCCAGTCCCACTGAGCAAGGCACAAACAACCCTGAGGGCCCTTAGCCAGAGACAGCCGCAGGGAGCCCAGGAGGAAGAGGAGGAGGAGGAGGAGAAATAGAAGAGGAGGAGGAGGAGGAGATTGGATTTATACCCCACCCTTCCCTTGGAGACTCCTTTTGCTTCCCCTCCCCACAACAGACACGCTGTGAGGTAGGTGGGGCTGAGAGAGCTCTTTTGAGAACTGCTCTTTCAAGAACAGCTCTGACAGAACTACAGAGATCTGGACAGCCCAGCCATGGCCTATTGGGGTGAAGTCCTGCAGCCAGGAAACACCAGGATAAGAGCAGGGGGCCTGGTTTGAGACCTTCAAAGCCCAGGAGGGAAAACAAAAGACAGACAACCCTGAGAGGGGGTACCCAACCTCCTTTTACCACTTCCAGGAAGAGGCGGGGCCAAACCATGATTAGAGCCAAGATTTGGGGATGAGGCCAAGGCTGGTATAGAGGGGAGTTTCCAAGCCAGGGCAGGGAGGAAAAACCAGGTGGGGCGCACAGGGCCGGAGTGTGAGAGACAGGGGAAAGGTGTGTTTATTTTGGGGGGTGGGGGGGAGGAAGAGGATCAGGGTACCTGAACCCGCTCTCTTTCCCATTCTGAGGCTGGCAGAAGTCTAGCCCAAATCCCATCCAGGATAGATGGCAGAGGGTGGGTGAGCCAGTAAAGTAAAGGGGAAGCCTCTCAGAACAGTAGCTTTTCACGGTCTTTTTAAAACAGCCCTGTGACTGAGGGTCATACGAGACACCATCCAGGAGAGCCATAACTGGTGATGGAAACTGCCCTCAAGCCACAGTTGACTTAACGGCAGCCATACAGGCAAGAGACATTCAGAGGTGGTTTGCCATGGCCTGCCTCTGCATCCTGCCCCTGGACTTCCTTGGTGTTCTCCCACCCAAGTGGCAACCGGGCCAACCCTGCTCAGCTTCCGAGATCTGACTAGATCGGGCTAGCCTGGGCCATGCGGGTCCAGGTGACCCATAATCAGACTACTTTTTAAAGATATATTAGTAGCCCCTTTGGTTGCTTTAAAGAAGGGTGGGTAAGTGGAAGAGGAGATTTCTATCCCTTCTCTCCCATGCCATTTCCCTGACTTAAATGCTCCTGCCCGAAGATACAGTTGACTTCACTGCAAATCTGAGCCATACTCAGAGAGAGCCCCTAGAAAGTCTTGTTTGAACTGCCTTGCTTCTCACAAAAGAGGGCATATCACTTCTTGGCCCCCATTTTCTATTTGTAACTCTATTTGTAAAAGGAAGTCTTTCGGAAAGAAACTGAGGAGTTAGCCTCTGTCTCACTGAGTATGATCCAGCCACAGTGTTTTAGCCACAACTGATCTCGATTGGAGAGTTAAGCATGCAGGGCTCATTTCGTAGCAGGAGCTCCTCTGCATATTAGGCCACACACCCCTGATGTAGCCAATCCTCCAAGAGCTTACAGTGGCCCCTGTAAGAAGAGCTCTGTAAGCTCTTGGGGGATTGGCTACGTTAGGGGTGTGTGGCCTAATATGCAAAGGAGCTCCTGCTACGAAATGAGCCCTGTCAGGTATCATCATACACCTGATTGCAACAATATGCTTCTGGGGCAGTGTTGTACTGATGTGCCCTGCGCAATGGTCCAACACCATGCCGAGAGAATCTTGGTATCACCCTGCATGCAGTCACACCAAAAACTGCTTTTTTGTGTGTGATGAGTCATCAATCCATGCAAATCTATAGAACTTCAGAAGCATTGCTACTTCACTTCTGGGCAGCACTTTGTTGGCACAGGAATTTCCAGCGTGATCCTAAACAGATTTAGGTAAAGGTAAAGGTTTCCCTTGCTCAAAAGCCAGTCGAATATGACCCTAGAGAGGCAGTGCTCATCTCCATTTCCAAGACGAAGAGCCAGCGCTGTCCAAAGACATTTCCATGGTCATGTGGCCGGCATAACTAGACGCCGAGGTGCACGGAACGCTCTTACCTTCCCACCAAAGTGGTACCTATTCATCTACTTGCAATTTCTTGTTTTCAAATTGGCAGGAGCCGGGGCCAGAGACGGGAACTCACTCCGTCATGCAGCACTCAGGTCCTAAACTGCTGAACTACTTGAGCCACTGCAGCCCCTATTTACACCCTTCTAAATCCATTTCAGTAAATGGGTTTAGAAGAATGTAAATCTGTTTAGGATTGTTTTATTAATCCCTGATTCACAGGGCTCCCAGTCCTGGTACCAAATCCAAAATTAAGCTTGTTGCAACCCACAGTTGAGCATGCAAGTGATTCTCTGGTCCTTTCCGCACTTGGATCTCATCCCTGGTTTTATCAGAGTTCAACTCATGACACAATACCTTGCATTTATCCCAGGTTGTAACAGCATCCGTTTATCCCGGGACAAGTGTGGGGTGAAACTGGGTGACCTCAATGTAATGTGGAAACAAAACACACCCCGAGATAATTACAGGGCTGAACTCACATGTAGAATGTAAGTTCAGGGACAGGGCTGAACCAGGATTTCAGGTCTAGTGCGGAATCCCCCAATGAGAGAGAATAAAACCAACACTGCAGTGGCATCTCCAACTGAAACACTATTTTAATCAGCACAGCCAGTCAGATCTCCAGCAGCCAGTCAGAAGCTCTGCTGAGTAAGAGCCCCACACAACACCACCCACTTTCCAAAAACAAGTGGTGGTCTCCAGGAATGGGGTCAGCAGGCGCCATGCTTCCCAAAGGCACCTGGCTGGGGCCTCCTGAAATAAACTAAACAAATATGGATAATTTCCATAGCTGGTAACCTTAATCAACTAGTCCTCAATGGCATAAGCTGTACTCCTAAGAACTTTCCCCCCCCTCTGGAAGTAAGCCCCATTTAACAGATGAGACTTACTTCTGAATAAACCCGCTGAGGATTGCTTCCGTATATTCTTAGAGAAACTGACAGCATGACATGCTTTCTTCCATCTGCCTGGACCTCTGGAAGATCCTTCGGCAGCCACATCGTAACAGCTAGGCATCGCCACACCAGGAAGGAAAACCTCAAGGTGCGCAGTGACGACTTGGTAGGTGTGTTAAGTGCCTCGGGGGTCTATCTGCCTGTTAAGAATGATGAAGCCGACCTTGTCAAAAGACCACGATTACTGAAAATAGCCAAAGTTCCACAGCATTATTACAGGATTTCACAACTGCTAACCTTTATTGCCAAAGGGCTAATTGTAAACTCCTCTTTATGTCCCCTTCATGCCTAATTAGGTTTTGTTGCGCAGAGATAAAAGAAGGGTCATATCGGTCGACTGTCTTTTTTCAACCATCGAATTAAATTCACAGGAAAAGTGAGACTGTCGAGAGAAAAAGAGAGAGAGAGCATGAGAGAGAAAGGGCATTAATAGACTTTAGAATAAAACCCAGACAGATTCAAATTGATTTTCCTGCCAGAAGAAAATTGAGTGCACCGGGGATTAGATTTATGCACTGTCAAATGTAACTGGATGGCAGTATCCATACAGAAAGCTGTTAAAATGGTAATCTTTAGAGATGTATGAAAATTGTGTGTGAATAGACCAATGAACCATCCCGCCGAAGCAGGCTGCCTCGGAATGGCCCTTACAAGACAGCGTTATTATTATTAATAATGTCTTGCAATGCAAACACGATGCATTATGGATGTAATTTAATCAGAGCATCTAAATGTATAAACAACAGCTAAGACGCCTGGTAATTTTTTTTTTTTACAAGGTTGTACTTTAAAAAAAACAACAACAGGAAGATGTAGCGATAGCACGTGGCGCTAGTTTAAAAAAAAAGCTGCCAGCTACTGTTAGCATTCTGTATCCGGAAGAAAAGGAGGCTTGGATTGCGCAATCACAGGTAGCAATGCTCCGATCCTCACAAATAACATGCTCAGAAAATCAAACACCCTGTTCATAACGTCTGTTCTCTTTCAAGACTATCTCCCCTGCTCTCAAACTGTTGATATGCTCGAGTGTACTTGCTGCTATGTTCAAGTATACTTGCCGCTGTATTCGCCACTGTAGAGCTGGCAGCATTCACCATCCCACTAGGCAACCAGTGGGTATCTGCTATTGCTCTACCAGGGGTCCCCAGTGTGGGCATGTGCATGCCATGGTGCCTGCCAACACCCTTCCTGGTGCCCTCCCAGTGCCTTTAGAAAGTGGGTGGGGCCAGGAGGGGCTTTTTCACAGCAGGGCTTCTGATTGGCTATGCAGATTAAAAGGAATCCTCTTAAACAGTTTCTGCCTGAAATGTTGAAGAGTTGCTACTAGAGTTCTATATAACCTTGACCCCAGACATTTTATGGTTAGTGCACCACCTGCTGCAGCCGCCATTTTGTGACTGGCACCAGTGTTCCTGCTAAGCTGAGCTAGAGTGAGCTAGCTCACAGTTTTTAAGCCTCCAGCTCACACATTTTTGTCTTCGCTCAGGAAGGACGGCTCCAGAGCAAACTAATTTATGCAGCAGCCAAACTGCTCACTCACAACTTTAATGCCAGTAGCTCACAGAGTAGAATTTTTGCTCACAAGACTCCACAGCTTAGAGGAAGCATTGACCGGCACCACTTTATTTTTTGTATGATTGTGCCCTCCCCTGCCCTTTGTCAGAATTCCAAAGAGGCACTATGGCTCAATTTACACCTCCCCTCTGAAGTAGTTCGACTGCTGTCTTTTCCCAAGCTCATTTCACGCTGGTTCCAAATTTCACTCCAGGGGGTCTGAAGAGTACTTAGCAACAGCATTTGTTTAAAGCAGTATAATGCTAGCTTGACCACAGGAGGGCAATTAACAAATGTAAACAATATTTTATAAACTAGAACAAGTATGGTTTGAAACTAGAAACAGGTATAAACAGGGTTTTTTTGAAACTAGAATGATTCTAGCAGGAAAGTCAGTTGTAAATTTGACCTAAGAGGTTGGGGACCCCTGCTCTAAGCGTAGAAGATGGCTGGCAAAATTACGTTTACCACAAGATCAGAGGCAGGCTGTTTAAAAATCAAGTGTATTTGGAGAGCGTGTGCTGCTTCTACAGCTGTACAGTCAACCACATTTATTGTTCAAAAACTGAAGCAATAGGGACACACGAGCGATAAAAAGGAGAATGCAAAACAGTCCTGTGGGAGACAGGACTAGATGGAGCCACTGGCCTTACGGAATTGCCAGAAAGACGTTGTCATGGCAGATAGACAAAGAGTATTGCACGATCGGAGTGCAATATCATCCCTTCCCCCACATATAAGCCACAGGTCCTAAATAGCAGTGAAAGAACATGCATGTACGAAGTATGTGTGATTCAATTTAGAACACTTTTCTCCCCCTACGAATATTGTTGACAATTGACAATCAGACCATGATTCGAGCTGAGCAGTGTTCTCCCACTGCTTGTCACAGGTACTGTAGACAGAAATGTGAACATAGCATGAAGTATCAGACACTGTACCATTTGTAAAGTCATGGCTCCGATCTGGGAGTGCTCCCACAGGCTCAACGATAGGGCTGGATCCAGCACAGCATTTCTATGTACAGAGGACTCCAACTCTCCTCTCATATTATTGGGGGGGGGGCTGTAATTGGGTGGTCCCTGGTCCACCAGGAGTAGTATTTGGAGGTAGGGTTGCCAACCTGCAGGTGGCACCTGGAAATCTCTCACTATAACAACTGATTGCCAGATGACCAAAATCAGTTTCCTTAGAGAAAATGGTTGCTTTGGAGGATGGACGCCCCACTCCTCCACATGCAACTGCTGGTGTGACCTTTGGTCAGTCATAAGTTCTTTCAGAGCTGTTCTCTCAAGAGCAGTTCTCAGCAGAGCTTTCTCAGCCCCACCGACTTCACGGTAGCTGTTGTGGGGAGGGGAAAGGGTAAGCCACTCTGAGACTCCTTCAGGTAATGAAGGGTGGTGTATAAATCCAATCTCCTCCTCCTCCTCCTCTTCTTCTTCTTCATTGTGCCTTGCTGAAGTCCCTCCCCTCTCCAAACCCCAGCTCCCCTCTCCAAACCCCAGCTCCAACCCCTAAATTTCCAAGTATTTCCCAACCCACAGCTGGCAACCCTGTTTCGAGGACATTTTGGATCATAGTGGGAGGTGATAAAATCAATTCTCTTGATGGAAATCCTTTCTGCCATAGTAATCTCTGGCAGATCCAAGCCATACCTTCCCTCCCAGCACCATGACTGTGCTCTGAAACAGTCCTCTCTCTTCCTGTTGCAAAGTGAAAGCAGCCAAGTCCCATAGAGCAGAATGGTTGGCTCCCGGAGCTGCCAATTGAGCTATGGGAAACTGCAATGGGTGTTTCTAAGGCTCTTCACAAGTCCACCCCCAGCGATGCCTAGGAATCGATTGAATCTGCACTAGGCTGTCTAGAGAACAAACCACTCTAACGAGCCAAACGAACTTCCGTGGAAAAAAGGTGGTTCATTTTTTGATTTGGGAACGACAGGACCAAACAAACCAGTTCAAAACGAACCGGCCTGTTGTGCTCGAACTACAGTTGGTTTCTCAGTCCGTGCCCATCCCTAATTGCAGCCTTCACAAAAACGATGTATGGTGGTCTGGCTGCCCAGTGACGAAGACACGCAATCTGTCCCTTCCTTCCTGGAGTGGATTTGTGTTTTCATTTTTTAATTTCCCTTTCCAAAAAAATAAGGCAAAAATGGAACGTATAAAAATTAATTTGCACTTGTTTTTAAAATGCAGGGATTATACCTACTGCAGGAAGGGAGGACTTGACTGACAGCTTTACCCAGTGTTTGACTTGATGGAATGTCTATCATGCAAGCTGTGGAGCCCGGAGCATGGGTTCCCACCACCCTGTCACTTCTCTTGAAATATTATGTAGGCCTTTGCCAAAAACCTGGCGAGATTGCTAAGCAGAAAGCAGTGATGCCACTGATGTTCACATTCCCAGCTCATATTGCTCGCCTTCAGTACAGAGGCAAGCGTTACAGGCCAGAGTTCTTCTCCAGCTCAGATGATGGGTTGGATCCAAGCAGCTGTGAAAGAAGGATCCAGGCAGAGGGTGAAAAAAGGAGAAGAGGGTACACTTTCACCTTTAAAAAATGTTATTGGGGGGGGGGGGTGTCTTGGGACCTGCCTGGGGAAAAAACTACAGGGAACCAGGCGGACCGGGAGGGGGGGGAAATTAGCTGAGAATGATTTTTTTAAAAAAGGGCTGAATCCAACCCTATATATTTAAACTACTGAAGAATTTCTCCTTGCCTTCCTATTAATTCTTCCCTCTCTCCTCCTATTCCTCTCCTCCCAGCCCCATTTACTTGCCGGTGGTGGAACTGCTGCTGTGCTGATGGCTGCTGGGTAGTGAACCAAAGGCCACATTGGTAGACAGGAAGGAAGGAAGGAAGGAAGGAAGGAACCCAGTCTTCCTTCCTCCCTTTCCATCCCTCGCTCCTTCTCTCCCTCTATCCTGGATAGGGTTGCCAGGTCCCCTGGGAGAGCAGAGGTTCCACCGCTAAAAGGGCCCCCAATCCATCGGTCTGGATCCAGCCGGCAGGGGGAGCCCCACCCCCAAAGTGGCCAGATCGAGCTGACATGCCCGGCGTGATGACATCGCCCGGAACTGAGTTTTCAGGGAGAGTTTTCAGGGTGATTCCTAGAGCATCACCCGGTGACGTGCCCAGCATGATGGCATCACTTCCGGGTGACGTCATCACGGCGCACATGCGAATGTCCGAGAGTGGGACTACCGCTCCCCCCCCCCCCCCACAGACAGTAAGTCACTTGGCAACCCTAATCCTGGAAACTCCAATGGCATATGAGATGGACATCTACTACATCCAGTAGCAGAAGCACAGTGCCTTTTTATAAAAGTTGAATCCCACGTGAATGTGCCTTATACTGAATCAGGCCACTGGTCCATTGCAAAGGTCAGTATTGTCTACTCAGACTGGCAGCGGCTCTCCAGGGTCTCAGACTCAGGTCTATCCCATCACTTACAATCTGATCCGTTTAATGGGAGATGCCATGAACTGATTTTGGGACCTCCTGCGTGCCAAGCAGATACTCTGCCACTGAGCTATGCCCCCCCCCCCCCCAGCCCTTCCTCTTCTCTCTCTCTTTTTTTTAAAATATTTTATTAAATTTTTCAAATTAACCATTCAGTATCATCATTTTAAATATACAGAGCACAAAAACATTATAGCTGGAAGTATAGTTTGGACCACACAAACTTTGGATCCTTTTTGTTATCCATATTACATCCATATCTTCTCCACAGTTGCTGGGAAGCAGGTACAGAAGGATCCTGTTGCAGTCATCCTCCTTGTGGACTTCCCAGCTGGTCGGCCACTGTGTGAACAGAATGCTGAAATGGATAGGCCCTTGGTCTGATCCAGCATGGCTTGTTTTATGTCTCTATGTATTATGAGATCCCTATATGCCCTAAGAAATATAGTCTACAGGGTGTCTGAAATCCTACTATCAGATATCCTGGGGACTAGGATTAACACACAACAAAACACTGCACAAAACAAAACACTGCACAAAGACTCTTGAGGAAGTTGTGCATGTGATCTTCTCAAGGTTGCTTCTGTGAAGGATGTGCTTATGCACATTGGAAATGTCAAGGAGGAAAAGGTGTGATATGAACAGGTGGGACCACAAGAGATCCAGTGTGGTGTAGTGGTTAAGAGTAATGGACTCTGGTCTGGAGAACTGGGTTTGATCCCCCACTCCTCTACATGAAGCTTGCTGGGTGACCTTGGGCCAGTCACAGTTCTGTCAGAACTCTCTCAGCCCCACTTACTTCCCAAGATGCCTGCTCCTCAGAGAGGAAGGGATTGTGATTGTAAGCAGCTCTGAGACTCTTTAAGGTAGAGAGAAGCAGGGTATAAAAACCTACTCTTCTTCTTCTTCAAATGATTCATGTCCCAGCTTTAGATTTAATGTGGGATGTTCTCCTAGCTCAATAGGCAACAAGGAGAATTGAACTCTGGGCAGAGTGAAACCACAGCATGACAGAGAAATGAAACAGAGCAAAGCGACTCATCCATATCCAAACCTTCAGGAGCTCTAGCATATTAGCTGCTTATAGTGGATCAGTTCCCTTGTATCAAAGCCTTCTGAGAACCAGTTAGCAGAAATCTCAAAGTGATTCCCCAAAGCTATCTTCATTGACACAAGAGCTGAGTGTTCCACAACAGTAGCCCGATACTGAGACACACAGCTGTATGGAAATGAGCCATGGAAGGAATTCCAACTCTTGCGTTAGCATTTCATTCTCCTCCAGCAGATGGTTTCTGGACACCGCAGATGGACTTGGCCATTTCCCTCCTTAGCAATATGATGCAGAGGAAAACTCTGATTAACAAACTCATTAGTGCCAAACCCTGGAAGCCGTTTGCTTATGTCTCCAGGGACTAAGCCTTTCAAAATCAGGTGGAGCCACACGGTGATATTCTTGCTGCTGCTGAACTGGGTCTGGAGGCTTCATTTCTGCAAGACTTCAACAACGGGGCAATTACGGTGCTGAGAATTTGTTGGGTGGTGGAAAGGTCTGTGCTATGACGCTAGCGTAGCAAAATCCCACGGTGGTTCCCAATGAGGTGGTCAGTGCAGTATCAGAAAGCAGGCCAAGGTCAAATCCAGTGAACCATCTAAGGCAATGGGGAAAAGCCACAGAGAGTGGTTGAAGATGGTGGTAGTACTGTGTGGTAACAGTAGACCTCATTGGTTGGTTTGCAGGGTAAGTAGGACGACTGTGGCAAGATGCAATAGAAAAGGCAAAGATGGAAGACCCTAATGTCAAGGAGAGATAGAGCTATGAAGGATCGCAATTCATTGTCCTCACGCTAGCCCTGTTCTCTGTCCCTGTGCAAGGAACCCATGTAGTGCTGGGTGGACACCCTCATGAACCATTCCTCTTCCCTGCCTGCCATATGGACAATGGATGCCTAGGAGAAGAAACAGAAGTCTCCGCTTCCATCACCCACAAGCAGACACATGTAACCACCAGTAGGAAAGGGACTGGTATACCAGTGCTTCCATAGAAGGATCAGGTGGATATACAAATCAACATGAAAAGGTGGATAGGTGCTGTGGTTGCCGACCTCCAGATGGGCCCTGGAGTTATCCCATAAGTACAATTGATCTCCAGGCTACAGAGATAAGTTCTCCTGAAGGAAATTACAACTTCAGGGGGCAGACTGTACGGCATCACGTCCTCACTGAGCTCCCTCGCCTTCCCAAACTCCACCCTCCTCAGACATCACTCTCCGTCCCTAGGAATTTCCTGAACTGGAGCTTGCAAACCTAATGGGTACATGTGTTATTACTGGCACTTCTGCTGCTGTGATGGCACCTGGTATTTCTGACCACTGTGTTGGACTGGACGGGCCATTGGCCTGATCCTGCATTGGCTTCTCTTATGTTCTTATGTTATTTTTTTTTTAACCAGGGTGGAAGCAAATGGGTTGCTGCCACCCCTGGGAATGAAGGTGGGGGGTTACCAGCCATGGGCAAGGCCAAGAGGCCCTCACTTGGTTGGTGGGCCTCTTGGATTGCCAGCCTAGAGACAGGCAAGGCAGAATTAACACAAATGGAAACCTTCCAACGTGGCAACGTTACCTCTGACTACATAACCATCACTGTGTGCGAGGATTTACCTGAAACTCTGTATCAAGATCACAGAGTTTGGGTGACTCCTAGAAAGTTCTATGACACTACAGTTGCCAGCCAATGGCTAGCATCTGGCAGGAGACTGTGGCTGGGTGGAAACACTGAAGGTGCTGTCACATTGACAGAATGATGTCATTTATGGGGTGAACCCAGCAGTGATGTTGTGTTGCTCTAGGATTCAGTGGAAACTAGAGCGAGATGACGTCACTTCCGGGTTCACCTTGGAAATGATGTCACGGCGTCAACAGAATAGCGATTTTTTGCTTTATTGTTTCCTCCACCATCCTCCCAGCTGGCAGTGGGGGTGGCAGCTGCTGGAGACCTGGCATCCCTATGCGATGTGGTGGTGTTACTTCTGATTACATAGCTGGAAGTGAAATCGCAGTGTCAAAAGGTCACCATTTTGCTCTCTCCATTTTTCTCCCTCCACTCCACTGAGTGCCAATGGGGGAGCTCCAGTAGGGGTTCGCCCACAAGATATGGGCAAGTGTCAACCCCAGGCAGCTGGGGACCCCTAACACCTGGAACCATTCCACATCCCTTTAATTATACACAAACACTATACATTCCATTCCTTTTTGCCCCCCTGTGGAGGAAATGAAGTGAGGCAGAAACTTTAATTTGCCCCTCTTTTCATCCTCTTGTTGGCTTTTTGTCATGAAAAGAGTTTCATTATGGTCTTTGATCGAAGAAAGAAAAATGTCGATAAAGGGAACTCTACAGCCGCCTGTGGTACTTTTAATATGAAATTTTAATGGCCAGAGAAATGGCATTAATGTGTGAATTCTCAGTAGCTTTCCCACCAAGGAGCTTTCATATGGCGAAATCGTTACAGGATCTCCTATAGTGGGATAATAAGAAGGGCTGGATTCAGTCCTCAAGAGGCCTCCGTGAAAGAGCTGAACAAATAAGAGCAGATGGAGCGATCCGTTGTATGTGTCTGCCATTTGGAAACAAGAAATACTAGGCCTCAAGCCTACCTTGAGTACAACCGGAAATGGAGCTGAAGTGACTCTAAATCCAATCAGAAGCATCAAAGATATAATTTGAGATTTGTGTATGTTATAAATCTTCCTTTCCAATTCATCTCTGATTGGGAGTGGTCTACACCCACTCTGCTACAATGGGAGCTCAAGGGTGTGGCTAGGTGGGCTCTGGCCCAGCAGGGTTTGAGTGGCCATTGCAGATCTGATTGGCTGCGCAGATTAAAATAACGTTTCAGTAGCAGCTGCCACTGCAGTGCTGAATCTCTTCTGTCTCTCCCCTTTCCCAGGCTAGTTTTTAAAATCACTCCTCCCGGGGTTGCCGGCCTCCAGGTGGCCCCTGGAGATCTCTCGCTATTACAGTTGATCTCCAGACGACAAAGATCAGTTCCCCTGGAGAAAATGGCTGCTTTGGAGGGTGGACTCTGTGGTGCTATACTCTGCTGAGACCCCTCCCCAAACCCCACCCTCCTGTCAAACTTTGCTTCCCTTTGCTTCACAATAGTTTGCCATAGATGCTGGGGGAAGGGAAATTCCTGGGGCGGGGGGAGTGAGGTGTAAGAGTGCTCTGTCTTAACTAGCAAAACCGTTCCCTCAAGATGCGCCTCTCCCAGTCCACAGGGAGATGTCCTTGGAGCTGTTTAGTGCCAGCTGTGTCGGAGATAGTGAGGTCGTACATTCCCATGAGAACGGGGTAGAGACGTAGGCGCTTGGCTGCATGACGTGGAGGGGGTCACAGAGTGCCCTTTCTGTATCTGTGCTGTTCCCGCCAAAATGCCTTAGAACTGACACAGTATTGATCATACCTGGTACTTGTATTGTGTGCTTGTGGATGACTTGCCCAGGGAGTCCAACACCTCCCCAGGTTCCACCCCCAAAACCTCCAGAGCTGGCAACCATAGTCTTGACCCCTGCATCTGGACTTCTTCTGTGTGTGTGTGTCTCCACCTCCCATGGTGGCCATTTTCTGTTCGTGCACCTCAACCCAGTCAGAATTCCAAAGATACCCACAGGCACAAAAAGGCTGGGTGGAGAGTATAATAATTTAAAAGAAGGGATTTAATATCCAGCAATTTATTCCAGCCCAGAGTCTCTTGGGTGTTCTCATAATGCCTCCAAAAGCGATGGAATTTCTATTCAATTTGCCTGTGTGTTAATGAATACACACAATCCACTTGGAATGGGTGGGGGATAATTATTTGGGGAGAGAAGGCACAAATGCAACAGCATCTCCTGATTTCCGTCATCACCGCGAGTCTCATTGATGTGCGCTGCATCTCACTTTGCAAACACTTACAGCTGGGCAGCCAGCAGCAAAGCCGCCTAAATCCTCCTTTGATCCCTTTTCCTCTCGCCCTCACTTTAATTACTTTTAATTAATAGTAAATAATGAAGGGGGAGATTTTGCAAAGCTGCCTTGTTCTCAGTTTTCAGAGGATGTTTGCAAAAATGCCTGTCATGAAAGGAGCAACGCACTTGTCTATGAGAAGTTCTCTGTACGGTGCTCCAGAATCTTTTGTTGTGTCCTTGAAATTCCATTATGAGATCGGTTTCTTTATTCCCAGTTCACTGTCGGAAAGCACGGTTTAGAAAAGCATACATCATCAGTCCCAGGAACCCACTGGTTTCTCTTCCAGAACAAGCCCAGAATCCAAAATAAGGGGAGGTGTTCAGATGAAGTGAATTTCATACACAGACTTACGGCCCGGCTAGAGGAACAAAACTGGAATGGTGGCTAATAAAGGGAGGTTTCAGTCCAGTTTGCCATTTTCTTTGCACGGCAAAGAAAGAACTGTGACAAAGCTGTATACACCTGAACACGCATGAAGCTGTCTTAAACTGAATCAGACCAGCAGGCCGTTGTCAGTATTGTCTATTCAGATTGGCAGTGGCTCTCCAGGGCCATTTTAACTGGAGATGCCATGGACTGAATTTGGGACTTTCTGCATGCCAAGCAGATCTTCTGCCACTGAGCTCCAGCCCCGCCCACTGTCTGTTGAGTGGATTAAAAATAGGCTTTCCAGGTCCACCCTGGCCACTGGAGGGGGATGGAGGCGTAGGGTTGCCCAATCCAAGTTGGGAAACTCCTAGAGATTTGGGGATGGAACCTGGGGAGGACAGGGACCTCAGTGGAGTACCCTCCAAAGCAGCCATTTTCTCCTGGGGAACTGGACATGTGGTCTGTGGTCTGGACATGAGCTGTAATTCCAGGGGATTCCCAGGTCCACCTGAAGGCTGGCATCCCCAGTTAAAAAGCACTTTCCATTGGCTCACATGGAAAAACTGGAGGGGCCACTGGAGGGGGATGGAGGCGTAGGGTTGCCCAATCCAAGTTGGGAAACTCCTAGAGATTTGGGGATGGAACCTGGGGAGGACAGGGACCTCAGTGGAGTACCCTCCAAAGCAGCCATTTTCTCCTGGGGAACTGGACATATGGTCT
This sequence comes from Lepidodactylus listeri, assembly GCA_029233225.1. Lineage (NCBI taxonomy): Eukaryota > Metazoa > Chordata > Lepidosauria > Squamata > Gekkonidae > Lepidodactylus > Lepidodactylus listeri. The sequence continues at coordinate 13,740,666 of JARCFY010000013.1, forward strand.
GTGGTCTGGACATGAGCTGTAATTCCAGGGGATTCCCAGGTCCACCTGAAGGCTGGCATCCCCAGTAAAAAAGCACTTTCCATTGGCTCACATGGAAAAACACAGCTAATCTTAGTGACAACAAAATTTAGTTGCCAGGTTAAAGGGGACTGAGACAAGCTAATCTGTCTGGTCTGCTAATGGTTTGGTCATTTCCCCTAGACTACACAGTTCCCCAAATCATTGAAATCAGATCCAGTCTTCATCCTCCGCTTCTCACTTGCCTTGAAAGGCCCTTGCTGGGGTCACCATAAGTTGACTGCAACTTGATGACACTTCACACACACACACACACCTTCTACAGGACACCTAAGTTTGCCAAGTTGTATTCCCCTAAAGACCAGCGAAGGGGAAACTTGCCTTCATGCCCGACCTGTGGATTTCCCAAAAACATTTGCCTGGCCTCTGTAGGAAACAGGACATATATGATATAGGCAATATCATATCATATATATGATGCAGGCAATAAAATTGTTGCTTCATTGGCATCTCACTCCATCAAAACTCTCATGTATTAACCTACACATGTCGTCATCATGCTGGAAACTGTGTGAGGCAAAAGGCTCTTTTCACCATCGCTGGTGGTTGTGTAGTAAGGTTAATAGATTTTGGAGTGAGATCGTATCACAAATCCATTTGATAACAGGTCATTACATCCCTAAAGACCCAACTTTAATTCTTTCGGACGTGGCCAAAAATCAGGATTCCTCATAAGACCTCATTTCCACCCTTTTGGCAGCAGCAAAACATGTTCTTGCTTCAAACTGGAAATTCCAAAGGCCAAGGACAGACTGGCGTTTTGGCCCAATATAGGTCTGCTTTTCAAGCGGATTAAGAGAGCCCATTCAGACAGCCACAGCTGCCTGGCGTTGTCATACCGCACTCATCTGGTCCTGAAGTGCTTTCTTCCCGCTTTAACAAGGTACCTGGTAAAACCGGTGTCAAGCTGTCTGGGTGTGCGTTCATCCTGCTTCCTGGCAGTGTGGCTGCAAAGAAGCCGTGCATCAAGTGGCACCGGTGATGTGAACCCGCTGATCTGGCTGCTGCGCCCATGCACATATGTGCTCATGCGCCTATGCGCAGCTTGGCAAAACAGACCAAAGTTGTGCACCTCTGCAGCACCACCACCAGGGACCGCCCCATAGTGTGAACACTCCGTTCCGCCTCCTCCTCGGTACAGTCCCGCATCAGTCTACACAGTGCAAACAGAAAGCCCCGCAACAACTTGGCCCAGGTCTTTTTGCTCCGCTTCCCTTGCGCTTCAATTTGCCAGTCTGTCCTTGGCCAAAATCTCCCCCTCAATGCACCGACAGTACCAAAAGGTATGGGAATGTTTTTTTTACTGGGCAAGATCTCAGACTGGATTGCACAGCGAGATAGACAGCTTACCTATAATGTATTATGGCCAAATGGTCATTATGGCTGGATGCTTTTGCTGACCCAGAAGGTCAGTTACCGAAAGCACCTTCAATTGGTTCACTTACCTTATATCTTTACCATGAAGTCACTGAAGAATCTTTAAAACTGGGTTGAACTCCATTTATTTTTATCTTTAATTATTTGTTTGAGAAGCGCAAAATTAGAAGACAACTTATAAGGACAATCCTTGATTTGCCACAAACTTAATGATCATTTTGTAATTGTTTTCATTCATGTTTTGCTAAGGACTGCACTGTATTTTATCTTAATCTTCAATGAAAAGTTTTTAAAATGATATATATATATATAGGAGAACTAGTAAGTAACAAGCAACAATTTTATGATTACCAACAAATTGAGGACAGCAACAGGGCTTCTTTGGCACTCTTACATAATTTCCCCATCCCCTGTAACCCTTCCCCCAGGCGAGCTGGGGAGCTGGAATTCTTACTGCCATCTTATATACTGTATGTATGGTGTTTTATTTACTGTGGGCTGTGGCTTAGGGGTAGAGCATCTGCTTGGCATGCAGAAGGTCCCATGTTCAATCCCCGGTATCTCCAGTTAAAAGAGCTGGCAGCAAGAGATGTGAAAGACCTCTGCTGGAGAGCCTGCAGAGCCTCTGCCAGTCTGAGTAGACAACACTGACTCTGAGGGACCAAGGGTCTGCTTCAGTATAAGGCAGTTTCATGTGTTCATGACAATTGCAGGATTATTTTAATTTAGTTTTAAATTGAGATTTGTATATTATTTTGTGGTAAGCCGCCCTGAGCCTGTTTCCAGGGAAGGGCTGCCTAGTAAATCTAATTTAATAAATTATTTTTAAAAAATTAATGTAAAGAGAAGCCAAGAATCTCTTTATACCATTTGTTTGTTTTATGATATTTTAAAGAATGATATTGTGCTGAGTAATCCATAAAGGCAGGGCTGTTTTGGGGCAGGAACGCACAGGAATGGAGTTCCGGCTGGCTTCTGAGTTGGCCACGCCTACAGCCTCCCCCCTTCGGGTTCTCCAGGCATCTCACAAGCTGCGGGGCACTTGGGGAAGCCAAGCTGATCCAGGGAGGGAAGGCAGGTTAAACTGCCTCCCCTCCTCGGGTTCCCCAGGTGCCCCGCAGCTACAGGGTGCCTGGGGAAGCCAATCCAGAAACTGCCTTCCTTCCCTCGGGTTCCCCATGAGCCCTGCAAGCCACGGGGCACCTGGGAAAGCCGATCCTGGGAGGGAGCTGCGCAGTCAGGGGTGTGGCCTAATATGCTAATGAGTTTCTGCAGTTGGGTGTGGCCTATTATGCTAATGAGTTCCTGCTGGGTTTTTTCTACCAAAAAAAGCCCTGCATAAAGGGAAGCCACTCATCTAATAAATTAGAATTACAGTAACCTGAAGTAGATTCGGTGGTTGAAAAATGATCAGCTATTTTGTCCATGGTGATATTCTATGTTTTTATGAGTCTGTTTACTACAACTAGAATAAGTATTGCTTCCTACCAGGAATCTGCTGGTCCACATTCGCTGAACGTTCGGTACACAAGGATATGGTCAATTGCTCTCATGTCTGCTGCCCTGACATAGTTCAAGAGTACTGAAAGCAATAATCTAGCAGATGAGTGTGTTGGAGGAAAATGACTTTACTGTTTATTGGAACAGTAGCTTTCAGGATAATGCCACCTCTATGTCTTTTTCCCATTTATTGTAGATATTAGATTTTTGTAGAGATTACCGTTGGCATCTATAACATAGACAGTAATACATTTTCTTGTTTTTTAACCGCAAGGCATCCTGCCTTTTTAAGCGTAGAGCACCATTTGTTCTTCTTACTCGTGCTTGTACTTCTCTGTGTTTATAATTAACTTTTAAAGACAGACAAGTTTTCAAAGTCATGTGGATGCAATAATCTAATTATACAAATTGAAGAGCATAAAAAAAAGATTTCAAACTATCAAATGAGGACTGAAACATTAGCACGAGTCCAGGAAAAACAGCAGTCATTAGTAACAAAGAAAGGTACACGTTGGACTGCAATTCAAGTATTAGTAAACACAAGAGATGATAGTAACAAACAAAAAAAACCCAAATGAACACTGAGAACATTTTAAAAGATATTAATGAAACGTATTTGAAGGACTGTCAGATGAATGGAGTGGCGCTGATTTCTGTCACCCCAGAAGGTCAGACTAGAACCAACAGGTTGAAATGAAATTGGCTAAACATTAGGAAGAACTTCCTGACAGTTAGACTAGTTCCTCCATAGTGGTGGACTCTCCTTCTTTGAAGGTTTTCAGGCAGAGGCTAGATGGCCATCTGACAGCAATGCTGATTCTATGGCTGAAGACAGACGGGAAAACTGGAGCGCAGTGCGAGCGGGCGAAAAAGCCCCGGGGCCAACCCGTCCCGTGGCTGCCCGTTCGCACTGGCTCCAGTGCTGCAGGACCTTACCAGAGAGGAGGCGGAGTGGCGCATCCACACCGCCCGCCGTCCTCTGGAGCCTCCTGTGCTGCAGCGAGCGGCTGCTGGCCGGTCCGGGGACGCGCGCCTGTGCGCAGCGCGTCCAAACTTTTGCCGCCGCTTCCTGTGCGCCATAGAGGCGTCCACACCGGCAGGAAGCGGCAGCAACGTGCGCCAAGACAGCCGGAGACCAGTTCGAAGAGGTCTCCGGCTGCAGCGCTTGGAGAGCGGCCCGTATGCGGGTGAGTGCGGGCCGCCGACAGGGGACAGCTGCGGCAATCTGGCCGCCCTCTCTGCCTCTGCTTTAGAAGCGGAGGCAGAGCGGGGCAGATTGCCAATCTGTCCACGGCCTATGACACTCTATGAATTTAGGCAGACCGTGAGAGGGAGGGCAGGAAGGGATGAGCCAGTGTTTGCCTCTCGTGGCCCTTTCTTATAGGCCCATGGTAGTGCAGACCACCACTTGGGGGTCAGGAAGGAGTTTTCCTCCAGGCCACATTGGCCCAGGGATCCTGCAGGTTTTGGCCTCCCTTTGGGCATTGAGATTGAGCAGGGGTCACTTGGGGAGTTTGTGAGAGAGCTGTGAATTGCCTGCATTTTGCAGGGGGCTAAACTAGAGGACACTTGGGGTCCCTTCCAGCTCTACGTTTCTGTATTTTCTATGAGTTCTACATATTAATAGAAGTGTTACGCATAAAACAAGATAAACGAATGGACATCTATAATAATGTCTGAAGTACTGATATGGACTCAGATCCTACGATGTAGTTCCCTTTGTATTTCACTCTGAATGCTGCAGAGGCTTTTCCTCCACTGTGGTAGTCACTTCCTCTGCCACCAGCACATCCACATGCTCAAGATCAATGTTTCCAAGGACCACTTATGTACATGGAGTCACAAGTGGCAGGGGAAGTGAGTACCGCATCGGCTGTAGTTCAGGGATCATAGAGATAGCAAATCATGTCCTGTTTGAATGTTCATCATATAAGGAGGCTAGAGAGAAACGGATCAAACCATTTATGTGCCAGCGAAATGAGCTTCCCCTGGGTATTTTAGTTACTAAATTTTTAAAGGATTCTAAGCCAGCTAATACTCTTTGGTTAGCCAAATTATTTGTATAGGCCATGAGAGTTCAGGCAGCCTGTGACAAGACATCTCTAATATGGAATAGACTGTCCTCTCTGGCTTGAATTCTTTCTTTCTTCCTCTTATTCCTAGTTGGGAGGGAAGGAAGGAAGGAAGGAAGGAAGGAAGGAAGGAAGGAAGGAAGGAAGGAAGGAAGGAAGGAAGGAAGGAAGGAAGGAAGGAGAAAACTAGGCTGCCAACCTCCAAGTGGGACCATGAGATCTCCAGGAATTACAACAGCCATCAATTCCCGTGGATAAAATGGCTGCTTTGGGGAGCAGAGTCTATGGCATTATACCCCCTGCTAGGTTTACCAGGTGTTACCTGGCTGCCAGTGGGGGGTCCTTCTTCCTCTGCAGGAGATCTTTGGAGTGCGCACAAAGCGCGCCACGATGATGTCACCCGGACGTGATGTCATTGCACAGGGCACATTGTGGGTGGGGCCTCTATCATTCGAGGAAAAATCATAGAGCTTTTTCCTCGAATGATAGAGTGTCCTCCTGCAACATGTCCTGCGTAATGGTGTCACCTCCGGGTGACATCATCACACTGGGCCCGTTGGCCTGAACGTGGCACTTTGGGGGCACTTGGACAGTATATAGGGACATAATGCACAGCTGTCATCTGGCAAGAAAGGAAATGACCAGTTGCTTGTGGGCTGAATAAGAGCCCTGGAGTGGCCGGTTCTGGCCCACGGGCCATATGTTTGACACCCCGGAGTAGCCCGTTCCATTGACTCTGCCTGCACTCCATTGACTCTGCCTGCATTCTGGGGATCCCCTCCCCCAATAGGCAGGATCTCTGATTGGAAACTGTCTGACCTTGCCGTGCACCTGACAAGTAGGCCGTGTTTACCTAATTTATACAGCAACTGCATGCGTTGAGGGAGAACAGAAGGGGGGGAGAGGAAGAAAAGACTATCACAGGCAATTTGTCAGCACATTAGTTGATAATTCACAGAGAAATGTTGGATCTTGAGGCAAAGCTCGTGGGCTGATGAGGTGAACGTTATTGACTCTGACAGATTGCTGATGGCACAGGCACTCTCTGGATCCGAAGCAAGAGTTGCATTTCAACAAGATTAACACTGTGTGGGGAGGGTAGTACAGGGAACAGGGAAGGGAGAGGTCTTTGGTTATTTATTTTTGGTGGTGTCTGTCTGTTTGGCTCCCACTCCCACAAGGGTCTGGTCTGGATTAGTTCCTAGGAAAACCCGGATGGCGTTTGCAAAGCTAATTGTCGCTCCAGTTCTGAAACAAACAGCCCCGCGTGGTCACACAGATTTGGTTTGCACAAATGCAACACGTTCTATTCTGTATAAATTTCATAAACTCGTGGGCCCTCCATGAAATTGCTGAGCAGTCGGGTTGGAACAGATAAAAGGAAGTACTTCTTCACCCAAAGAGTGATTAACACATGGAATGCACTGCCATGGGAGGTGGTGGCGGCTACAAGCATGGACGGCTTCAAGAGGGAATTGGATAAATATATGGAGCAGAAGTCCATCAGTGGCTATTAGCCACAAAGTATAGATAGGAACTCTCAGTCTGGGGCAAGTGATGCTCTGTATTCTTGGTGTTTGGGGGGGGGGGGGGGTCAACAGTGGGAGGGCTTCCTGCCCCCACTGCTGGACTTTCTGAGGGCACCTGGCGTTTTTGGCCACTGTGTGACAGAGTGTTGGACTGGATGGGCCACTGGCCTGATCCAACATTGGCTTCTCTTATGTTCTTATGTTCATATTTTAGCTTTGGTCAGTGTCCTGTTCGACAGCTTTCTGATGATCCACTGTGAAGTCTGTTGGTATACATGGCCATAGGATGTGCATTTTGATAAGTGTTGTGTACGATGTGTACCAAAAATGACATAAAAATGAAGATTTCACACGTTTGGTTGAAGACTGCAACAGAAATTTCGTTTGGTGGAGAATTCGGCCTGGAGCTTTCCTAAAATGACAACTGATCTCTAAACCACAGAAATCAGTTCCCTTGAAGAAAATGGCTGCTTTGGAGGGTGAGCTCTACAGCATTATATTCCTGTGAGGTCCCTCCTCTCTACAACACCCAGGTTCTCCCCTCAAATCTCCAGGAATTTTCCAACCCATAGCTGGCAACTCTGCTCAGGGAACATCTCTCCCTGTTGAAACCCATGTACCAGTTACGCCCCTCTGATCAGCATCGAGTTATTGTGATACCCCCTAGAATGATTAGAACACTCTTGGACCTTCTCAGTAGTATTTTTAAAATTTCTTTTAATGCTGATTTTATTGTGAAACAATATGGTACTTTTTGCGTACAGGAAGGAAGATTGTAAGTGGTCTGGTACAGGAGTCCCCAACATGCCCCCAGCTCAAAGAGGTTGAGGACCTCTTGTCCAGTAAATAAATAAAATAATGACCAAGGGAAACCTGAAATCAAAATAGGGATTTTCCAAGTTGAATCATCAAGAATGCAGAATTCATTAGCAAAGGCCATCATTGATAAATATCATATGTATTTCACGACAGGCTCTTCACATCTGGCTAGATATTGTTCTGTTCCACACACAGACAATCTGAAATCTGGAATGGCACCCCCTGATATAAATAACCTTACAAAACCACCCACTAAATTCTCACTAGGATAGCTGACCCAAGTCTTGCAAGCTGTCAGTATCTGTGTCCTTGGAACACCTAATAGGAACATAATTCTAGCCCAGCCTCTCACCATTCAAAAAAGAAAAGAAAAGAAAAGATCCAGTCACTGTAAAATGTGCTGCAGTTCTTATCGCAGAAGTCTCCCGGCTCCAGAAGAATGATGGGTCTTTAGTGTCAAGGCCTGTCATTGAAATGGAAACGGAGGAGCTCTGACATGCTGTGTTGTAGCGGCCCTGGGAGAATTTTCAGAGTCCCATCCAACACAAGGCAAAAAGGTTTTAATCTCTTCTTCCTTCTCCTCCTGGCCTGCTGCAAAGAAATTTGGCAGAGAGCAAAGTGGGGGAAGAGGTATCTTATTTCCAGCGGGAGAGATAACTAGGGAACCTGACCCACATGTGTAGGGGTGACAGTTTGACTGTATAACCTGCCAACCACCTGCCCAAGAGGAGAGGAAACATATGTTTGGTCCTTGCTGTGCTTTGAAAAAACTGTTATGTTCTTTTCTGCACCTGCAGGGGGAATGATGGTATAAATCATTGCTCTTCCTGGGTGTCTTTTGCCTTCCACTTCTTCTGAAACCTGAAACCGCCCTCCCTGCGGCCTTGTCTCGGTGTAGACAGAACCAGAGAGAGACAGACGGTATGAGTATCTTCCAAAATTAACAAGCCATGCTCTGTCTTTCCGCCAGGTTGTTGTTTCTGTGATAGAGATCTAGAAGAAGAAATGTTATAGGCAAAAGTAAAGTTATGGAAGGGGGGGGATTCAGGACTCCAGAATCCTCGGACATGATCTATAATGTGGACAGACCTCAATTAACTGTTAATTAATTAATTAGGTATTTATGTGCCACTTTTCTTCCCCATGGGGACTGGAAGTGGCTTATAGCATTGTCCTTTCTTATTCCATTTAATCCTCACTATAACAACCCTGTGAGGTAGGTTAAGCCGAGAGAGAGTGACAAGCACACGGTCACTCTGTGAACTTAAACACCAGAGTTAGGGATCCAAGTGACTACCTGGTACCTCCATGAGGATTTCAGAGGCCAAGGGTGACATGCTGGCACACAATATCACTTTAAGTGAAAAACCAGACATAACATCACAACATTGTGGTGGTGCTCTAGGATTTGCCAAAACTCTATGGTTAAACTATAGAGCTTTTTACAAATCTTAGAATGCCACCCCTGACATCATGATGTCACTTCCGGTTTTCATTGGAAGTGATGTCATAAGCCAGCTCAATGTAAGAGCCCCTCCCATTTCCCCATTATTTTTCTCCTGGCAGCCTTTGAGATGCTGGCCCGCAATAGAGGATATACCCAGGAAGTTTCCTATCACAGCAGAGACCTGGCATCCCTAGGCAGAGTGGGAATTCAAGTTTGGGTCTCCCAGAACCAAAGCTCTAGGCACTACGCTACACTGGGAGACTGACAACTTGTGGATGGTTAACAATATTTTTTCCTACAACTGACTGCCACCACTGGATCACAAAATTAAGCAACTAATTAACTACCTATAGCAATATTCACAATGTCCATTCTCTCCATGAGCAATGCTGCATGTGCATAATAGCCCGTTATTATATGCATCAACTGTTCAATTCACATTACTGCCAACACAAATTGGAAACAAGGGTCTAAATGCTTCTAACCAATCAATAAATGTCTGTCTCCTGTGCAACAGCGCCTTTAATACAATTCCATTTATTTCCAAGTAGTTATACTCAGTCTTTCGCCGGTTCAGTTCATGTGCTGCTTGCAGGGCTGCAGTTGTTCGATGCACTGTTTGGATGCACCCAAGCAAATTCAGATGCATCTGATTTGCACAGTTTCGGTGCTTTCTCGCACGACTGCACTGCTTTTGCTCAGATGGAACTCCCTCACAACTCGTCTGCAGATGTTACTTCCAATTCATAAAAGACACATAGTAAAAACAGGGTTTTTTTTTTAATTTGAGACTTACTACCTGGGATCTCTGTGTGCCTGCATTGTCTGCCTACGAAGCCAGCTAATCTTGTTATCAGTCATTGTGACCACTTCTCGAATAGGTATAGCTGAGTACATAGCTACAAAAAGTGGGCAATTTAATCCAGCCACTGTCAGCCGTTTAAATAATGCATTGGGCTGCACAGGCTAAAAGAGGGGTCCAACTGCAAGCAATTCTGTGCTTTACAGGACAAGTGTTTTACTTTATTAACCTGACCACGGACCATGTAAGATACCTCTCATTTCTCCACAAACTGAAATGACTTAGTTCTTGGACTGTGCAGAAGTTGCAACAGTCTGACCCTTTAGTTGTTGTTGTTCAGTCGCACAGTCGAGTCCAACTCTTTGTGACCCCCATGGACCACATCACGCCAGGCCCTCCTGTTTTCCGCCATCCTCCAGAGTTTGCTCAGTTTCATGTTCGTTGCACTGACGCTTGCTCAGGATGAATTTTGCCAGGGAAAGTTAGCGTGATCCAATCCAGAGATTGCCTTGCCTGTAACTGTGGGAATTCATGCAAAGGAAGCTTGCCTGCTGAACATGTTTGTGTCAACGTTCTGAGCGTGTGTGTTTCCAAGGGACTTGCTCAGGAAAACCTGTGGCTGGTTTGTGCCCTTTGGCTGCAAATATCTAGTCAACCCGATGTCTCCTAGTCTGCAAGTTGTGTCTCGGCTTCTTACCACCTGTCTAATGTCCCTTCCCTCCCCCCCCCCCCAAACACACACCACTTTCTCCACCACCCAAAGACATAAACTTGGTCTCCAAGGGCATCCCGCATGAATAGACACCAAATGAACCAATTTGTTTCCTCCCCTGGTGTATGTATGTCTGGGGTCCTCATTCCACTTGCCAGGGAAAGGTTAAGGGTGAACAGCTTTTCTGTCAAATGAGGCACTGATTTAACCTCAGCAGTGACTGAGTCTTTAATTGTCTTCGGCCTTCAGTGCATTGAAGGCTAGCAGCTGCCTCCCCCGTGCTGGCTGCAATGTGAGTGGCCAGTGCTCATGGGTTATGTAGAAAACATTGTCTTATTTCTCGTTTCTTCTACGACATAATGCTAGTAGGCCATGGTGGCACCTTTAAGTTTAAACAAAGTTTAATTCGGGGTATAAGCTTTCGTGTGCACGCACACTTCTTCAGAGATACACTGAAACAGACTTACGTATGGGGGGGTGGGGGTTAGTTGCCAGGAAAGGCTAGTTAGAGTCAAGATGCAGAAGTAACTGAGAGATAAAGGTAGCTAAGATGGGACTGACCCAGCCGGTAGGACCTGTGAATAGCAGCAGATTAGCATACAGATAAAAGACTTAACAAACAGATGTGAAAACTTAGTTTGAATCCAGTGGCACCTTCTTGCTTCTGCCCAGAATTAAACTTTGTTGGTCTTAAAGGTGCCACTGGACTGAGACTTTGTTCTGTTGCTTCAGACCAACATGGCTACCCATCTGACTCTACCTTCACGGGACATTTTGGGTATAAGATACTCTGTAGCTTTACTGTATGATTCAAGCTAGGGATGGCACAGAACAGAGACGGACTCCTGGATTCTATTTAGGATTTTCTACAAGACAGTATTTTACCGGTCAGTCCATTAAAATCATGCCACCAACAGTGAACTCGTAAAATCCAGATTCTGTCAGGCCAGTGTGGTGTAGTGGTAAAGAGCAGTGGACTCTAATCTGGTGAACCGGGTTTGATTCCCCACTCCTCCACAGGAAGCCCACTGGGTGACCTTGGGCCAGTCACAGTTCTCTTAGGACTCTCTTAGCCTCACCTCCTTCGCAGGGTGAAGGGGAAGGGAATGTGATTGTAAGCTGCTTTCTCTACACTCTCCTTAGGGTAGAGAAAAGCGGGTATAAGATCCCCCTCCTCTTCCTTCTTCTTCTTCCATGCATAATCAGCCAAGTTACCCCCTGGTCCCTCCACCAACCTTCTAAAATCTTCCATTTGCACCCTGACTCACCTGAGTTGACTTGACCTGCCCTGCCTTCACTATTTGTTGTTGTTGTTAGCCACTCAGTCGTGTTCAACTCTTGGCAATTCTATGGGCCAGCTCTCTCCACGTTTTCTGATCTTGTACTGTTTCTTTGAGCCATTCCATGCTCAGGCTGGTGTTGACTTTTATGGTGCCTAGCCACTGTGTTCTTTGGCCTTTTGCCGCTAACCAATCCAAGAATTTTTTTTTTCTAGTGAGTACCAATCCAAGCATAATTGCTGTTTCTAGTGAATCTTCACTATTCATCCTACTCAACTGCCAATATTATTGATGTCAAGAAGCAGTTCCTACATTTCAGTTAAAGTTGACACCAAATCTCACTACAGCATAAACAGCATAAACCTGGGATTGAATTAGGATTTTTGATGAAGATATGTGGAGTAGAGGTCCATCAGTGGCTGTTAGCCACAAGGTACAGATGGAACACTCTGTCTGGGGCAGTGATGCTCTATATTCTTGGTGCTTGGGGGGCAACAGTGGGAGGGTTTCTGGAGTTCTGGCCCTACTTGGTGGACCTCCTGATGGCACCTGGATTTTCGCCACTGTGTGACACAGAGTGCTGAACTAGATGGGCCATTGGCCTGATCCAGCATGGCTTCTCTTATGCTCTTATGTTTTCCATATTATGGAAGAGGGGTTTGTTGGAATCTATGGCAGACCCTGTAGTTTACAGTGTGCAACACCCACTGACAGTGTCATTGGTGTAAGCCAGGCTATCGGGGCCTTTAAATTTATGACCCTTGCCTCATCTCTGCTCTCCAAAGATCTCATGTTTTGTCCTCTCCTTTGTGATACTCAGAAACTCTGTAAGGTAGGCGAGGCTGAGAGACAATGACTAGTTGAGGTCACCAACTGAACTTCATGGATGAACAAGGATGTCAAACCTGGGTCAACCTGGTCCAAGACCAACTGCACTGCTGCGGCTCTCCATTCCAATTTCGATGATCTGTCCCACATACCATATCAACAAAGGCCTTAGTCCACAGACTGAATCCAGACATATCCTGCTGCCCCTGTGGAGTAATGTCAAGGCAGCTGGCCATTTCCTGAACGCCTGCACTCGATACATCCAGAGCACTTCTTTCCACTTATTATGGACAAGTCTCCCACAACATGAGCAACTTGTCGGTTGAGATAAGAAGTCCACGTCTCTGCAGTGCAGGAAAAAGGAGACAGATTTCCTGCAAGATGTTTCTAGGTTCCTGGCTTGCCAGATTACTCATCTGGCACTGGGATCTCTCCATTTGTTTCCTTTCATCTTGCTACCTCTTTGCTCTTTAAAAAAAAGACTCCCACAATGCATTTCTAAAATAAAGAAATTCCTAAGCCATCTGTCCTCCAGACTTGTTGGGAATATCTCCAGCGCAAATATCTGAGGGTTGGGAGCTGTCAGATTAGTTGCCCCCCTACCCCATCATCTAGTCCTCCAGCAGCACCTCAGGGAGAAAGGGAAGCAGTTGGGTCTATTGCAAGAAGGGCATCCAGTGACGAGAAGGCCTTCCCCCTCCCAGATTGCTGACATCTAAATCAGAGGTTTCACAGCGTCTAAGGCATGGGTGTCAAACATGGGTGTCAAACATACGGCCCATGGGCTGGAACCAGCCCATCTAGGGCTGTTATCTGGCCCGCGAGCAACTGGTCATTACCTTTATCGCCATATGTGTATCATGTCCCTTTACACTGTCCCAGTGCTAATGAGTAATGGGAGGTTGATGATCAAGAAAATTCTGCAAGAAATTATTGTGAATACGATACCTCTTAAGAGCCAGTTTGGTGTAGTGGTTAAGTGTGCAGACTCTAATCTAGGAGAACCAGGTTTGATTCCCCACTCCTCCACTTGCACCTGGCTGGATGACCTTGGGCAAGCCATAGCTCTGTACCAGCTGTTCTCTCAAGGACAGCTTGGGAAAGAGCTCTCTCAGCCCCGCCTACCTCACAGGGTGCCTGTTGTGGGGAGGGGAAGGGAAAGGAGTTTGTAAGCCGCTCTGAGACTCCACGTGAATGAAGGGTGAGATATAAATCCAATCTCTTCTTCTTCTTCTTCTTCAAACCTGAATTATTCCTTCTCAATGTTATCCCAGAGGTATTTACAAAACATGACCCTTGCTTCCTTTTACATGGCATAACGGCTGCTAGAATTCTCTATGCCAAATACTGGAAACAAGACAAAATACTAGACAGACAAGAATTTATTCAAAAACTCTTTAATGTTGCGGAAACGGACTTATTGACAATAAGACTTAAAGATAAAGAAGATGATTTGTTTTATGCCAGTTGGAACAAGATGTACAAATGGTTGAACTTATTGCCAAAATAGCAAAGCTGCGATATTTAATTTATAGGTGTTGAATGATTATTTTAGTTTTGTGATGACGTTTCACTCTTAAGCAATTAATCACTTGGATTTTGTTAAAATTTTGAAACTTATAAATAAAATAATAATTTAAAAAATGGGAGGTGGAAGTGGGAGGGTGGGCATCAGGGAGATACTGTAAGGAAAGACTGTAAGAGTGTGAATGTTTAAAGCATGTTTGTATTTTGAGTAAAAATTAGTCCTGTAAATTGGGTTTGCCTGTCTCCTTTATAAAGTTTATATCTCCGGTACCTAGCATTACATTTTATGGCACACATGGCATAGCCAGTCAAAGTGACACTTATGTCAGATCCGACCCTTGTGAGTTCAACACCTCTGCCCTACAGGGAAGGATATGTCCCCCAGGCTCTCTATAGTCCCTAAATGGGCCATGGTTCAGTGGTAGAGATTCTGCTTGGCTTGCAGAAGGTCCCGGGCTCAGTTTCCAGTTGAAAGGATCAGGTAGCAGGTGATGTGAAAGACCTCTGGCCTGAGACCATGAGGAGCTGCTGCCTGTCTGAGTAGACAGTATTGACCCTGATGGCCCAAGGGCCATCACCATGGCAATAAATGGACCATCCAGTGTTGGTATGTATCCAATTACATGGCTCCCGTGAAGGAATGGCATTTCCTCTTGCAGGAAATTTCTCTCCACTCACTCTTTCCACTGCAGACCCACATTTTGCCCCTCTGCTATACCTGGGCATTCTCTGACCCACAGAAACAAAAACTGGGGGAAGGCTCAACAGGCTGCAGCAGGAGAGGTGACACACCGTTAAGTGTGTGTGCCCTTCCTAGACCTCCAGCAGCACCATGGAGAGGAAAGGAAGCACTCATCCAATTTTCTTGCAATTATTTTCAGTTTCTATGGCAGGGGTCCCCAACCTTCTTGAGCCTGCAGGGACATTTGCAATTCTGACACAGCACTGCAGGAGCAGCAACAAAATGGCTCCCACAAAATGGCGGCCCCAGGAGGTTCAGCCAGCCACACAGTGATTACAACTGCTTAACTTGAGTAACACGTCTATACCAGTTTTTAGTTTCAAACCATACTTGTTCTAGTTTAAAAATTACTGTTTACATTCGTTAACTGCCTTCCTGTGGTCAAGCTAGCATTATACTACTTTAAACAGATCCTGTTGTTTAGTACTCTTCAGACCCAGGGAGTGAAATTTGAAACCAGCATGGAATGAGCTTAGGAAAAGACACCAGTCAAACTACTTCAGAGGGGAGGTGTAAATTGGGCCTTAGTATATTTATTTATTTATTTATTTATTTAATACCCCGCCCTCCCTACAAAGTCAGAAACTAAAATTATAGAAATGGGAAATCACTACTGTCCTTAACACATCTGTTTTGTTGGTTTACTCCTTCAGCCTATCACCTTCTTACCAGCCTCCATCCAAACAAATCTGAAATGGCCTCGGCTGTCTGCTTCTGCTGAGCAAGCAAACAGCAAGAACCGCTGATTCAAGTTGCCTTCTGTATCTGCAGGTAAACGTTCATATAGACCGGGACGGCTTCTGAAGATTGACAGGAGGAATTCACTGGAATTGCATGAGCCGCGTAGTCTTTTTATTGGTGTAGGTTTGTTTGTTTGTTTTTGAAAGAACTCTTCTGAATTTTTCATAACATTCATCAGGCCAGGTCAACGAAAGATAATTACATTCCTCGGTCGCAATATGAGATGTTACGCTACAGCAAAAGAAGCAGGGTTTCAACCTGTCCAGCAACTGTAGCAAACACTAGCCGTCATACAACGTAGGATTTAGATCATACACTGCTTTCAACAAACAGACCATGGCCTGTGTCAGAACACCCTGTGGTGGGGTAGCTGCCAGGGGGCCAGGACTTCTGGCGGGGCCCACTGCTGCTGACCCCCATGCATGCACCTCCTTTGCTATCGGTCTATACCGGTGCTCCCAACTGCCCAGGGTAATTGAGGAAGGCCATGTGGATGGTACCTGGTGATGGCACTCCTGGTGGCAGAATAAGGATCACAAGCAGTGTTCCCTCTAAGCTGAGTTAGTGTGAGCTAGCTCACAGTTTTTTAGTCTCCAGCTCACACATTTCTGTCTTAGCTCAGGAAGGATAGCTGCAGAGCAGACTAATTGATGCAGTAGCCAAATTGCTTGCCCACAACTTTCCTGCCAGTAGCTCACAAAGTAGAATTTTTGCTCACGAGACTCCAGGGCTTAGAGGGAGCATTGATCACAAGCAGGTAGGGAGTGTGTGGGGTGGAAAGGAAGATATGACAGGGCCCTGGTGGTGGGGAGTTGGAGGTCCTGGCGTCAGTCTTTCCAGGGCCCCCCAAAACCTGGCACCAGTCCTGAGACTGACAGAAGGTTAGATTGCTCAATCAATCTCAGGTCTTTTGGGGCATGTGCCATATGGTATGATCAAAAAGGCAGGACTGCTCTATGGCCAGTGAAGTCCTCTTCTCCAAACAAGGAACTGGATCCAGCCAGTTATTGTTGGGTATTGAGACTGAAAAAAGCAGAGTTAGGTTAAAGCAGCCAGACACACGTGTGTATTTGTCTAGAAAAAGAAACTTTACTGTGAAGCTTGCCTAGCTATGTATAACTTTGTATGAATGCTCCATGTGTGATTCCAGAATGAATAACTGATTGTGTTGGACTAGTCTGATCTTAAGGATTGTTTTCTTGGATATTGCTCGATTTGTCACTCATGAAGTCATATGATGGTCTGTTATATGGTTTATTGGTTTAAGTGTGCTTTTCAGCTATAGTTTCTTTTGCTCTCGTCCAAGTTAGCGCCATGACCCCGAACATCCCCTTTCTATGGCCAAAGGGGATCCCTCTCTTCCTTTTTTCTTCAGGGGAAAAGCCGGTTGGATCCAACCCATTAGGTGGGACATTCCAGCTGCTCAAGGCCTCCTTGGCAGTCTGGTCTGGTTCTCCTTTATGAGTCTTTTTTTGGAACAAACCGTACGCGAGGATCGGCACAAGAGTACCCTTTCCTTTCCCCCAAACAATAGGGGATATATGCCTCCAAAACACAGATAATAGCCAGCATGATTCAGCCTTCCACTGGCAAGAATTACATCCCCTAATTACCATCTGCTCGGCTCCAGGAATGTTCACATTATTTTTTTGTTCCCCCACCAGTTGCTAAATAATTTAATCACTTCTTGAACAAGGAAATCCACGGATGCCTTTGAGGCTTTGTTATAACAGAGTCCCTAAGCCAGCTTTACCCTACCTTCTAATCCTCTTTAAGACAGTACAGGCAGTGAAGTACCCTATAATCAGTTTTTAAGGTTAGAGACAATATCCCCACTCAAGCTGGTTGCCCAGAGCAACTGTGCAGGGAATGAACACTTGCAATGAGATTGGATTACTTGCCTTGTTAATTCAGATATATTATATATTTCTTTCCTGCTCCAGTGTAAACTGGAGGTAGGATATCCCCATGTCCTAAGAATGTTAGGCAGAACACGGCTTTTGACTTGGGGGTGGAAAAATCGCAGGCGTCTTCCAGAAATTAAATTTGCCTCTTCCCGTCCTGATTCTCCATGGACATTAGGATTCAAAATATTCTCAGAGCCAACGAGTCCTGTCATATTAGGCTTAGGAAGAGCTCTCCCTTCTTACATTGAGGCCACAGGCAGGGACGATTTTAACACTCTCCTCCCTATTCATTGAATCCCAAAACCCCTGTTTCAATTTTGCTCATCTGCTGTGTGAATCGAACCTGTGATGCTTTATTCTCAGGCACTGACTTTATTTTCCTTGCCTGTTCTTTGAGTTTCATAAAATATTTGCATTTTCCAGTCTGATTTGTGCGTTACTAAATGACCATTATTACATACGTGAATCTACATCGGCTATATAAAGACCTATAAGAACTGCACATAGAAGCCATACCCATTATTTGTTGTAAAAATTGTCCCTCACTACTCCCAAAGCAGCTTGTGGTGTCAATAATGTAAAAATACACTAAGAAAGGCATTAAAACTATACCTAGACTGATGCACTAACCACCATGCCTCACTGGCTGTTGAAAAGCTATTCCAACCTGCACCCCGCTACTAGGATTTCTGTTCACCATCCCAGGTGATAGTGATGCGCAGAAAGTAGATGTGCAATGTCTTCCCTGCATGCATTCTAAAGGAAAGTTGTTTGGTGCATATTTGCTGCATTCTGAGCCATTTGATTTCAGGGTCGAGATTATGGATTGAAACTACTTCCATGCCATTTAAGAGTACAACAAGAGGAGACTGTGAAGATTTCCAGGGGACGGGAAAATCCCAGTTCTCTGCCGTAACCCCCTCATTCTGCCTAATGACACATTTCCCTCCCCCGTCACCAATCCCCCCCCATGTACACTCTCCTTCCGCCTCCTCTAGCCAATCCGTATCTTTTATATACATTTTCGTGGGTTTTATAAACATTCATGGGAAAGGGCAGTTGCTTGGGGTGTTAATCCCTTGTGTGTTTTAATTGTTTATATTTTTTTCTGCAAACCCAGGTAATTATCCCAGTTTTGCAGAAAAATCTTGGTGTAGCCCCATGGGAAGGCCACCAATTGCTATTAAATATCTATATATCTAATTCCCAAGTACCCTCCCCTGTGCGGATACCTAAATCCGCGTGGGGGGCACTTGGGGGGTGGGGTGGGGTTTCTACACACGGGGGGCACTCCCCCATGTGCAGAAAAATCCTAAATGTTTAAAAAACTTTTCGGGGGATCTTTAAATCCCCCGAAAAGTTAAAGTGTTCTCCGCGCGTGCGCAGAGAACGCTGTGGCCGCTGTAGGGGAGGGGGTGGGAAGCGGCGTGACAAGGACTCGCCATCGCTGTTTGCGGGGGGGAGGGAGGGAAGAGCCTCGGCGGGCGGCAGGTCTCTATGCCCCCGTTGCCATTTTGAAAGCAGGGAGGGAGGGGGAAGCCTCGGTGGACGGTGGGTGTCCCTGCCGCCGCTGCCGCCGCCATTTTGAAGGTGGGGGGAAGCCTCGGCAGGCAGCAGTCTCCCTGCCGCCACCGCCTTACAGGGGGGGAGCCTCAGCGGGCGGCTGTCTCCCTGTCGCCGTCGTCGTTTTGAAGGCAGGGGGAAGCTGCCTGGAGGGGGGACGGGGGAAGGAGCTGTCAGCTTCTCCCCCCCTGCGAATATCGCGGGGGGGCCCCCCTTGTACAATATCTATTTTCAGCTTAATTTTCCACACCCTTCAACCTGTGATTTCCAATAGATACGGAGATGAATTCCATAAATGGGACATTTAGAAACGAATGCCCCTAATTTGGACATCCTCGAGCCATTACGAGCTGAGCCCTGGCTCATCATCAGTTTGCCCCCAGCGCCATCACACCCTGCCACCATCTCTTCCCTCTTCCCAGTCCCAAAATCTGCGAGACCTGCAATCTGACAGAGGGGGTCCCGCCAATCCAGTTTTGAACAAGTAAGCAGCCCGCTGTAGTGACAGAGACCGCCAGAGTCAGGCCTCCTTGAAGTGGTGAGCAAAAGTTCATCAACTCACTGTGGGTCGTAGCTCAAGATAACGAGCTCACGCAAGGAGCTGATCAGAAACATACAAAATCGTTCTGATTAATGCACTCCTGAATGCAATCAGTGCCAACTTGACAGCCAAAGGCAGTCAGATTTTGAACTGCAAAGGCAGATTTTGAACTTCCTGCATTAAGGGAGGTGGGGGGCAGGCTGGGCTTTCAGAGGTAAACTCCTGACCCCGCTGAGATGGCCTTGCGGATTGTCAGCAGCTCAGCAGCTGGGAAGCCAGATTGGTAACTGGATGGGGAACCGTAAAAACTGGATCAAAGCAACCCGAACCACAGTTTATCTCGGCGTTATCACATCACGCCAGAATGTACTTCCCAAACACTTATGCAAGATATATCCCATCTTCCCCATTCTCTCTCCCCCACTTCATTTATAAATAGGTCTGCCGGCACTTTAAAGAAAAGTATAAGCAGGACAATTAGCCATTAAAATCAGCTTTTAAAGGGCCAAGAACCACTTACCCTTCCTAAACTGAGGGCTATTAAATGCTCCAAGATGTGTTCTGAGTAATTTCTCTGACCTTTTCCTATCGTAGGTGAATAATTTACTTGAGCGGTCTTTAAAATAATCACTCCTGACAGATCCCTGTGCATGATGAAGGCGTAGTTAGTATCTGACTGGTATGTGATAAGAAAATTCAAAAAAATATCCTCGATTAAATCTTTTCTGAGAGAATGATAGTCCTACACAAGACACTCCTCAAAATTGCAGAAACCCTGTGAGGAATTCCACTGTTCTTATCACAACTCTTTGATGTCCCTCAGAATCCCTCAGGTATTTCACCATGCAAGAACCTCTACTTTCATTTGCCTCAAATTTTATCTTAGGTAAAATTTGGTGGGAATGTACCCTTGGAGAAATTCTGCCAGACTTGCTCAGGGCTCATTTCGTAGCAGGAGCTCCTCTGCATATTAGGCCATACACCCCTGATGTAGCCAGTCCTCCAAGAGCTTACAGTAGCCCCTGTAAGAAGAGCTCTGTAAGCTCTTGGAGGATTGGCTACATTAGGGGTGTGTGGCCTAATATGCAAAGGAGCTCCTGCTATGAAATGAGCCCTGGACTTGCTAAAAATCTTTTGAGGATCCATGGCTCAGTGGTAGAGCATCTGCTCAACACATGGAAGGTCCCAGGTTCAACCCATGGCATCCTGAACTTCTTTAGATGTTTCTGAACACGCAGAACATTCTTTTCCAATTCCAATTGGGCTGAACTTCAGTGACAGCTCTGGGGGTTCAGATCACACAGATCTCTTCCATTAATAGTTGCAGTTTCCCCTAATGGTGCAGGAATCCTCTCCTTCTCACTACTCTTAAGACAAGAGAAGAATACTTGCACCAGAGGAATATGTTGCCATTAGCAGAACCATTTCTATGACTGTGTTCAGACACAATGGAAAATGCTGTGGGTTTTTGTGCTGAGAAACCCCAGGGCTGTGATCTTCCTCTTCTCATGCATGGATCAGAAGCTGAAGATTTACTGGTTCATGAACAATCTTGAACATGGAATGCTTTCCCCAAAATTCAGGTGCTTTGGCGACGACGACGATTGTGATGATGATGGTAGCAGGTTCCAGAGAGGAACACCGATAAACTCCCAACTGTGAAATATGTCGGGCACTAACACCACTGCATGTCACCTGTCCCATACCTTCACATATTTACTATCATGAAACATCAGTGATATAGTACAGTCAGAGATCAACTGGAAATATATTGGATGTGAATTTCTAAATATAACTGTCAAACATAAGTACCAAACATTTGGTAAATATCCCACTCTCCCAGCTTTCCAAAAACTATGCAGAACTGAATTACTCAAGAGGGCTTTTCCCACAGGTAATAGAGCTTAATTGCAATAAAACGGTTCAGAAGGATTCTTGGGTAAAGGGTTAGGGATGGTGGAGTATATCCCTGTGTATGGTTCATACTACCTGTTGTTGTAAGTAGTACCCTGCTATGTAATTTTTGCATCATTTAACATGTTGTATTAATACTCATGATTTCTGTCAGCAGCTTCAGATTTCTGTTTGGTTCCATATTCCTATAATGAAAATACCATTGCATAATTTATTGGATGTCTCATCCTGTTGATTGTAATGACTTATTCTGGGTAATCCACCCTAACGTGGAAACGTGAGGAGAGCTGGACCCCTCTTGCATATTCAAAAGGACTATATCAAACTCTGCAGCTTGTAACTCCAACAAACTCCCCTTTTAAAAAATTGCTGCCTTCTGACTAGCCTTGAAATTCCTCATATTTCATCAGACAACCAACGAAATTTGACATTAGCCAGAACTGACAGACAACCTGAGGGTGTGTGAGAATCCCTAAAGAAATCTCTGTTAATCTTAACAAAACTATTTTGGCTTCCTTCAAAATTCCTCAGTTACATTGCCAGGACAATTTTTCTTTTTTTTGTTGGCAGCCGATCAACTCTTTACATTCAGGTCTCCAGTTTCTTGTATTTTAGGAGTGTTCTGGTCCATCGAGCCAGGTATGCGACGGTTTCCAGCTAACCTGTAGATGGCACTGTGGTAATATCTTTCCATCCTCAAAAGAGGATGTTTTAAGATAACTGAGGAAAATGGGGTCTTGAATGTCCTGCCTTGCTTTTATTACTCTTGCTACTGAAATAATTTCCCTGGCCTACTTTCCCCCCCGTATTTTTTGTTCCAGAGAAATTATTTATCGCTAGGGACTGAAGGCATGGATGAAACGTCCCTCTGAGAATAAATTTGTTTATCTGAGGCATTTTATTATGATGCCTTAATGGCCTCCCCTAGAATACTTTTGACTGAGCAAACAGTGTCCTTGAACAAACTTTCCCAAGAAGGCTGTCAAAAGCAATTGTGAGATACTAATAGACACTTGGGGAGGGGGGGGGGGGGATACACAAAAGGAGCTCAGGACTGTACTTCTGCAATCCCAGCAGATTGTAATCTGTATACACAGTAGATCAAGAACTGCACTGAGTCATGCTGACTCCTTGATTATAAGAAATGGTCTTGGGTTGCCAGCTCTAAGTCGGAGATTCCTGGAGATTTCAGGGGTGGAGCCAAGGGAGGGGTGGGGTTTGGGGAGGGGAGGGGAGGGACTTTAGCATGGTATAATATCATAGATTCCAACTTCCAATACAGCCATTTTCTCCAGGGGGGCTTATCTTTGTCTTCTGCAGACCAGTTGAAATTCTGGGAGATCTCCAGCCACCATCTGAAGGATGGCAACCCCATGGCCCCAATTTGGGGTTGCCAGCTCTAGGTTGGGAACTTCCTGGAGATTTTAGGGGCAGAGCCTTGGGGGTGGGGTAGGATCTGAGGAAGCAAGGGACCTCAGCAGGGTATAATGTCACAGAGTCCACCCTCTTTAGGCAGCCATTTTCTCCACAGGAAGCCACTTGCACCTGCTGGATGACCTTGGGCAAGCCATAGCTCTGTACCAGCTGTTCTCTCAAGGGCAATTGCCTCAGAGCTCTCTCAGACCCACCTACCTCACAGGGTGTCTGTTGTGGGGAGGGGAAGGGAAAGGAGTTTGTAAGCCGCTCTGAGACTACAAGTGAAGGGCGGGGTATAAATCCAATCTCTTTTTCTTCTTCTTCTTCGGGAACTCATCTCTGTAGTCCTGGAGATCAGTTACAATTATGGAAGATCGTCAGCCCCCACCTGGAGGATGGCAACCCTACACCAATCCTAAGAAAGTCATGCATGCCTTATCTTTCGCAGCATTAAGTAGACGGGGGTGGGGAGTAGTGTGTCAACATGGGGACTGATAAATCTCTTCTTGCTTCCTATGTAAGACTGCAAAATCAGGGCTCACTTAAAACTAGGGGTGGGCATGAACCAAACCACAAAGCAAAATTCATGATGAATTTTGCCCGCTTGTGGTTCGCCAACCAAAGTTCGTGGCAGTTCATGGTGGTTCGTAGATAGTAGTTCATGGCAGTTCATGGATAGAGCAGAAGGCAGGGGTTTAAAGGGACTTTACCCCTGCTTTCTGTTCCCAGTGAAAGGTACAAAAACAGCTGAGCAGTGGGGAGGTACTCTCTGCTGCTCAGCTGTTTTGGGCTGTCTTGTGCAGGCCCTTTAAACAGCTGCACAAGACAGCCCAAAACAGACTCCATTGCTCAGTTGTTTTTCAGGCTTTCTGTTACCCCCATTTAAAGGAACTGTGGTCCTTTACACCAGCCAGTCTGGTGTAGTGGTTAAGTGCGCGGACTCTAATCTGGGAGAACCGGGTTTGATTTCCCACTCCTCCACTTGCACCTAGCTAGATGACCTTGGGCAAGCCATAGCTCTGTACCAGCTGTTCTTTCAAGGACAGTTCTGGAAAGAGCTCTCTCAGCCCCACCTACCTCATAGGGTGTCTGTTGTGGGGAGGGGACGGGAAAGGAGTTTGTAAGCCGCTCTGGGACTCTTAAGTGAGTGAAGGGCGGGATATAAATCCAATCTCTTCTTCTTCTTCTTCTTTCAGTGAGGTTTGTGAGACCACGAACCATGTATGAACCTCCCAGTTTGGTTCATAGCTTCACCACAAACCATGAACTGACATGAACCACATTTTTCCAGCTTGGTAGATAACTTTGGCATAGGATTGCTAATTATAGGTTGGGAAATTCCTGGCGATTTTAGGGTGGAGCCTGTGAGGGAGGAGAGGGATCTCAGCTGGTATAATTAAGGATGCCAGCTTCCAGAATTACAGCTGATCTACAGACTACAGAGAGATCAGTTCCCCTGGAGAAAATGGATGCTTTGAGAGGTAGACTCTAGGGCATTGTACCCCACTGAGGTCCCTGTTCTCCTCAGGCTCCATCCCCAAACCTCCAGGAGTTTCCCATCCCTCACCAGTGGCCAGGGGGGCCCTGGCAACCCAAGGTATAATGTCAAAGAGTCCATCCTCTGGAGCGGCCATTTTCTCCAGAGGAAGTGGTCTCTGTAGTGTGCAGATCTGTTGTAATTACAGAAGATCACTTGGAAGTTGGCAGTCTGAGTTTGGTTGGATCTGGTAGCCAATGCAGATTGTCCTGCATGAAATCCAAATGCTCCAAGTGCTGTTCCACTAACGGAGATGCTTCCCTCCACCACAAGGAGTCGTCCTCTACTGGCAGAATACCAATAGTGCCAAGAGTGTCAGACTAGAATCTGGGAGACCCAGTTTCAAATCTCCACGCTGCCATGAAAGCTTGCTGGGTGACCTTAGCCAGTCAGTCTCTCTCAGCTTAACCTACCTCACACGGTTGTTGTGAGGATAAAATGGAGGAGAGGAGAATGATGTAAGCCACTTTGGGTCTCCAGCAGACACATAGCTATGGTGGGGCATTTCAAGGCCACGTCCCCTCATTTGTTAGCCACGCCCCACTGCCACCAGCCACTCCAGCACCTGGCAGACCCCACTGCCCACCTCACCCATCCCCTACCACCAGCCTTCCCATCCTCCTCACTGTCCCAGAAGGAGGGAGGAGATGTGCACATCTGGAGGAGGGAGGAGAGGGAGAAGGGAGGAGAGGCATGCAGCTGGAGGCACGTGTCCAAAGGGCAGCTGGCAGGCCAGAGGCAGGAAGGGAGGAGAGGCACCTTTCTGCCAACCAGCCAGCTGCACACACTCCCCTGCAGCCACAGCCCTGAGTGGAAGTGAGTGGTCAAGGAGGCTTGCCACTGCCACCGCTCCCCTGCCCCTGCCTCACCACCCAGAAATTCCTGGCTACACCCCTGGTCTCCAGTGGGGAGAAAATCAGGGTATAAATGAAGTAAATACATAAAGAAAGCCCCCATAAGGAAAATGGATCTGTAGGATCCAACCCCAAGTATCCCTGTTTAATCTTTGTATCCTTATGCATTTCCCATATAAATCACTACCCATATTAACATGATGGTCACATGAGCTGTTGCACTTGTTAAGGATGCTATGCAATTTTCACACCCCTGTTGTTTCAGCTCCAAAATCCCTGACTGATTTCACACAAGTCGCTGCTCTGACCCCTGCTCTTCCCTTTCCCCCGACTGCACACGTCAGTTTCCCACGAAGTGCTGCACAGCTGTATTTTGACCTACAGCTTCACCCAATTTCCTCCATGTCTTCTAGATCCTAAAAAAACATGATTGCGAAGACGCGGGGAGAATCGGGCGAAGCTGTGGGTCAAAATGCGGCCGCGCAGCACATCGTGAGAAATTGATGCCTGCAATCGGGGGAAAGGGAAGAGCGGGGGCGGAGCAACAGCTTGTGTGAAATCAGTCCAAGCTGGCTCTTGGGTGAAACCAAAAGTTCACAGCAGCTAAAGAAGTTAAGAAGACTTAGAAAACAGAGTTGGGTATGCCAATAGATGACATGTGCACAAACTAGAGTTGCCAGCCCTGGGCTGGAAAATTCCTGGAGACTGGGGAGTGGAGACTTGAGAGGGCAGGGTTTGGGGAGGGGAGGGATCTCAGCAGGGAATAATGCCATAAGATCTATCTTCCAAAGCCGCCATTTTCTCCAGGGGAAACTGATCCCTGTACTCTGGTGATCAGCTGTAACTCTGGGAGATCTCCAGGCTTCACCTGAAAGCTGATGACCCTACTGCTTACACACACAAGAACAGTCATGAATCCAACCTGCTATGTTTCCCCGTTTTCTCTGCCTTCCCATCCCTCCTTCTCCAGATGGCTGCAGGTTCTGCATCTCTGCAGTGGTGACTCATTTGCGGGCGAACAGATTGCGCTCTGCCCAAAGGGAGGAGGTTGCTCTACCAAGACGATTCTCACTGCTGCAAAGTTATCAAGGAATGCCAGATGGGTCCCTGGCATGAGAAGCCTTTGGGCAGTGCAAGTTTCACGGGGAGGCGGGTGGAGGAAGTTGCCGCAGAAACAAGGCGGCCGGCGGCCAGATTATTCATCCCTGGGAAGAGGGTTTGAGGCAGCCATCAATAATGCACCGCCGTGCATCCTCTAAAGGTCTCCTCTCTCATTGGACATTGTGTCTGCGAACCCCGGGGGAGAATCAGAGTACACCACTGAAGCACATCGAATCTGGCAAAAGACACTACATTGATTGAGTTTCCTGTGTAAAATCCCAGCCCTGTAAATGCTGGCCAAGAGCTATCTGCCTGAATATAAGCCTGGCAGCATCTTACATTTGCTTTAGGTGACAACATCTCATGTATGGTGTCCATGCTCCGGAATGACACTAGCACACTTGCAGAGGGAGCATGCCAATTCCTCTGGGTATGGACACAGGTGCTCTTAATGTTGCCACTTTCTCAATGCTTTCTCCACCGAGACTTCACAAGGGAGTCTTGAGTTTGTCTCAAAACAAAATGTGGATCATCGAGAATTTTAGACTTCACTTGCTGGGAAACTTAACGGAATCTAAGTCAGAGTAGCCAGCCTGCAGGTGGTGGCTGGAGATTTCCTGCTATTCCAACTGATCTCCAGGCAACAGAGATCAGTTCACCAGGAGAAAATGGCCACTCTGCAAATTTAGAAGCTCTGGGGAGCCCCTCTCTAAATCCCACATGGCTCCAACTCCATAGTGACAATGGCCTGTGATGTCTCTGGCCCAGCCCCAGCCCCAGCCCCCCCCCCCCCCCCGAAATTGAAAAGTCTACACCCTTGCATAGTGGAAATACAAAACAGCGCTCTACCGAAGAATGTGCCTGGCTTTCTTTCAAGGGCAACCGAGTCTTAGCTTCTCTAATCCTATTAAGGTTATAAGCTTTGCAAAGATCAGGGCCTTGGCCTGATTTGACAAGTCAGCTGCCACTTGAACTGCACCTCTTGGAATGGGCAAAGACATTTGGGCATCAGGAGGAAAGACAGCCAATGAGTCTGCCTCCCTCTGAAATTCCCTGTCCATTCCAAATCTGGAGCCTGAAAGATGTTTTGGGCCCTCTATGACCCAAATGGGACCTTCAGGGGTAAAGACACATTGTCATGCCTGCTCCTGACCCTGCTCCTGACCCAGCCCCTGCAGAGCAAGATCAGGCTCCTTTAACGGACCTGGACGTAAGTCCAGAGGAGTTAAGCCAGCAACAGGAGCCACCGGGGACTAGTCAAGCACCTGAGACCCATCAGGCTCCTCCTGGAGAAAACCATAGCCCCGAGTCATCACCTCCACCTGTTAGGCGTCTCCGTGAAAGGAGACGCCAGGAATTAAGAGACAGAAGGAGTGAGGCACGCATGAGGGCCAGGAGATCTATCAGTCCAGAGTACTAGCAGACGCTGGGCCGTGGCCGGCGGCTGCTAATTGGTTAATGAGCCGGCACACGTTATCAGCAGCCTGTCAACGGCCAACAGATTGTGCTGGCAAAGAACGCTCGTCCTCGACGTGGCCTCGCCCTGCACCCTTCTGAACTCTGTTCCTGAACCCGGCTGCTGGACTCTCGGACTTCTGACCCTGGACTCAGCATTTTGGACTACGGATTGGTATTTGGACTTTGGCTTGTCTTTCTGTTGTGATCCCTGTTACCTCTGACTCCTGGCATCCCTGATTGACAATTCTTATGCTTAAACCTTCGGCTGACTGATCTATGGTTGTGACTCCCGGACTGTTGATAACGCTTGCCTTGTAACTCGAGA
Source organism: Lepidodactylus listeri (assembly GCA_029233225.1). NCBI lineage: Eukaryota > Metazoa > Chordata > Lepidosauria > Squamata > Gekkonidae > Lepidodactylus > Lepidodactylus listeri. Next base: position 13,768,736 of record JARCFY010000013.1, read on the forward strand.
ACTTTGGTCTGCACGCCTGTCGGCTGCAGCTCTGTCTCAAGCCAGAGGCTCCGTCGTGACACACATCATCATAAATTAAACATCAAGCCATTTAATTGTTTTAATTTGTTAGCCACCTGGCTGGAAATGAAGAAATAAATTTGCTGCTCTTATAATGGAGCACAAATCTGCTAAGGCAGGCACCCACAGTCTTATAAGTATCTGTGTAGCCCTTTCAGCATTCAAAGCTTTTCACACACATTATTTTAGTCATTCCTTGCAATGGCAAGGAAGGCCAGTATTCTTAATACCATATAGCAGGTGAGAGGCAGAAAAAGTGGCTTGTCTAAGACTACCTGGTGGCACAGGTGAGAACAGGGTTCCTATTTGCCCATTTATGGCAGGAGACCTCCAAACAATTGCGGCCCTTGGCCGATGATGATGCACAGTTGATTAGCAGGCAGAAAGTGGGGCCAGGAGGGGAGCAATCGTCCCAGAGAGAAAAATTTAAAAGAGAAATAAAGCCTCAGCCACTTAAAGCAGAGGTGTCAAACTCATTTGTTACAAGAGCTGGATCTGATATAAATGTCACTTCAGTTGTGTTCAGACTGGCAATTTGGCCCGCTATAGGCACATTTCACAAGCGGATTAAATGGGCCCGTTCACACAGCCACATCTGTCAGGCGTTCCCCCGGGCATACTCACCCCATCAGAGGATGACTTGGAGCCAGGTTAAAAAGCCACCACCTCTGAAGTGGTGTTTTTGTTTCCCCGTGCATTCATCGCGCATGGCCGACTGTCTGAACACAGGGGAGCGTGCGCATAACAGATTTGGCAGTCTAAACCTGCAGATCCATTCCGCCACAGGGAATGCATTTTTAAAAATTGCCTATATGCGCATGCACACACATGTACATTAGCACATGAACATGCATGAAATTTGCAAACTTTTGGACAGTGTGCTCCGTGGCTGAGGCACTGCAATAATGTGGATGCTTTACCATGGGAAGTCTCCATAGGTAACCTGCAGCAGGCTGTGCTGTGTGGCTGATATGCCCCGCAACACTTTCAACTGGTGCAATTAGAGGCAGTACCATATCGCGCCAAGCCGCCAGTGTGATCATTGCCTTTGTCTGGCAGGGCCATGTGTGCTTAAAATATAATGCTGGGTACTGGAGATTGTATAAAGGACAGCAACTGGTAAGCTCTGAGTTGGTGTATCCTCACTGCAAGGCCCCACGGGCTGGGAGGGGGGTGCAAAGGAAAACCCATGTGGGCGGACTGGAGACCCAGTGGCGCAGCACTGGGCAGATGCTCCCATGATTCTTAACTCCTGCAGATGAAGCTGTTCTGCTGCTGTACTGAAGCCACAATGGAGTGACTCCGCTCACTCCCCCCAGCACTCCCTCCCTTGCACCAGTTGCTTGCGGACCACATAACATAGGCGTAAACTATGGGGGGGGGCTCGAGGGCTTGGGCCACCCCCAAAATTTCCTGGGGGGGACTGAGCCCCCCCCCCAGCAAAACAGAGCACCTGCCGCTGCCTCTCCCCCTCGCCTCCCCGGGCCCTTCCTAGGCCCGCCAACCAGCCAGCTGACCACCGTTGCCAGAGCCTCTTTCTTCCCACCCCGGCTCCCCTGTACCCACTCCTCCCTCCCTCCCTCCTTCCCTCTCCCACCCGGGGCTCCAGGCAAATGCCCAGCGTGATAGCATCACCTGGCTATCACATTGGGCATTCGCCTGGAGCCCCGGGAGGGAAAGGAAAGGAGGGAAGAGTGGCCGGGGGGGGAGGCGGCGGCAGCATGGTTTCAGAGCGCGCGCGTGCTTTGTGCGCACACAACCCCCCCCCCCCCCCGGATTTCAAAACCTGCCACTCCTGCCACATAACAACACTAAATCGGCCAGTTCTAGCCCCTGGGCCTTATGTCTGACACCCCTGACTTAAAGGGAGTTCTGACCACAGAGTTCCTGGCTATTCCTAGAATTATCCGGCAATGACAAGGATAACTCTAGCGACTGCCAGAAAGTCTATGATAAAATTACCACAGAGTAGCTGGTGATTGCTAGAGCTACGTGTCTCACTTCTGGTAGCTCTACGAATTGTCAGGATCTCTATGGTCAGAACTTCCCATAAGCCTCCAAGGCCTTGTTTTTTTTTCTAATTTTTATCCCAAGGTGCTGCCCCCCCCCCCCACACCCACAACCCTCCCACTGTGCCTGGCCACCCTGGTGATATTCAAACCACATCACAGTGCATTCTCTTAGCCACCACGTGAATGACTGAAGATCCAAGCAAAGTGCAGCTGAAAAAAATGAATAAGAATTAACTTCCATCAGAAGCCCGACCTTCATTATTTTCCCCCCTCCTTTAATTCCTAGAGGTCACACTCAGAATATCGCTATGGCTGCCGTGGGTCTTTAGCAAAACGAAACAAGACCACACGGCCCACATTGGCTTGGTAGCCTCTGGAAGCTGGCAGCAGCGTACAATTCTGCCCGCCCCATTATGTCCCCATTGCCTTACATGCCCGCACATTTCTCCGACCTGCTCACAGCTCTTGCTTCATTGCCATCTGGGATTCCTTCCAAAGCCATTTTACCGTGTAACAATGCTTCCTCTATTCCCCCCTTTCAGCAGAGAATTGTATTGTTTAGTCTACAATAGCTGAAGTGGGCTTTCATCCAGAAGAGGGTCAGTCATAACAAAGTGCTGACATTAAGATAAAGGCTAAAACCACAGTTTATGAAAAAGTATCCAGCCCTTGACAAACTGCCACTCTGGTGACAAGCTTGTATGAAAAGCATTTTCCACACATTAAGCCATTTTGCTGGTGGGGGTAAGTGAAGGTTTCCGTTTCCTTCACGAGCCTTTGCCGTTACACTCTGGAAACCACAGCCTTGCTTGCTCTCAGCTCTTTTCAGCTGAACCACATAGATAGCTGGGCCTTGTTTACCTCAGGCGTACAGCGTTTATGACGCGAGAAGCCAGGGACACCACTTTGGAAGCCAAGGAGAGAAGGCATCCATCCCATCCCACCTCACTCCCTGTAAGTTAAATAGGGCTGAGGAGGAGGAAGAAGAAGATGAGTTGGATTTATATCCCACCCTTCACTACCCGAAGGAGTCTCAGAGCAGTTTACAATCTCCTTCCCTTCCTCTCCCTACAACAGACACCCTGTGAGGCAGGTGGGGCTGAGAGAGCTCTTTGAGAACTGCTCTTGAGAGAACAGCTCTGAAAGAACTGTGGCTTGCCCAAGGTCACCCAGCAGCTGCATGTGAGGGAATGGGGAATCAAACCCAGTTCTCCCAGATTAGAGTCCACACACTTAACCACTACACCAAATGACTTGTTTCGTTTTATGTTCAATGAAGTTTCCCATTTGCCAGCCCGTGCTGAGTAAACCCCTGCCCTCAACTACAATCCCCCACCCTCTGGAAATTCAGGACCAATAGGGAAAAAAAGGCCCCCAAATGGCCTCCATGGTGATGGTCTAGGAATTTCACTACGTCTTTATAGTCTTTACCATAGAAATTAGGGGAAATTCCTAGATCATCACCTGGAAGTGATGTCACACCCTCCCCAAATCTGATGTTTTAAAATATTGTTGTTTCATGATATTTAATCAATTGTAAGCCACCTTGAGTGCTCTGATGTTTCCTAAATAAAATAGACACATAACTCAAAATGAGAACAAGACCAGCAGAACTCAACAACAATGAATTTATTCAAAACTCAGTTCAATCTCTCACCCAAAGTCAGGGTTACTTGGTGGTTTTTCTCTCCCCAGAGCGTGCACGCATGCACACACAAGGAATAACCTGCACACTTCCTTTCTTAATCACATGCTTAATTGCTCTCCTAAACTGTTACGAAAATACTTAAAACAGGAAGCATTTGACAGAGAACACCGATTATGAAACTCTATTATCAAAGTGATTTTAAAATAACCATTAAGGCTTTGCAAAGGCAGCTGCTTTAACTAAAGTTCTAAGACTTCATATTCCCCAGTTTTCAGTGCATGTCCATATTCTAACTGGCAACAATGAGGCAATTTAGCCTGCCTTTGTAGATTTCAAAGCAACGAGAGAACGGTGACCGCTGGTAATGCTGATCACGCATCGTATTAATAGCATGAGAGAGCAATTCAACTGCAGATGTGCTCATTCCCTGGCGGAGCGGAGAATTAAAAGCTCCATCAAGTACAACCTGAATGCGAACATTCTCTTCCCAGAGACCCAAGTCTTCATTTGAACAAGGGCTTAGCTCCAGAACCTGTTCAGAGCGCTGGGTCACTGACAGGCTTACTGCTAAGGCCAGAACTGCACAACATGCATCCCAGACAGCTGCTGCCAAAAATGAACCATCCTCTCTCAGGACGGGCCATTGCTCAGGGGTGGAGGACATGGTTGAATGTCCACCTGGTCATCTCCAGTGCCTTAGAAAGACTTCCGAAGCCTTGGAGAGTCGCAGCTGTTGTGGGCAATACCAAACTATGTGAACCAGTAATCTTGCTAAATACAAGGCAGTTTCCTGCATTCCTGTTCCCTCCCTGTCTTCTGCCCGGGTCCAGTTTGGCTGAAGTCCCTTCCTTTGGCCTCTGGGAAAGAGGGGCAGGAATTGAGCACCTCCCCCATTCCATCTTCTTTTCTTTAGCTCTGCTTCCTTATGATCTGGGACCCAGAGCTGGTTCCTCCCTTGAGCTTTTTAAAGGGCTTAGCCAGGCCTGTGGCATGCCCGGTGGCTTCCTCTACCTAGAAGCCCTGTGATAAGGTGGAGCTAAGGTTGTAAGGGACTCCTGAGCAATCTCTCCCCATCACTCCACCACCCAAGCAACCTAAGCAAGAGCTGGTGTGGCAGAAAGGTTAAGAGTGTTGGACTAGGACCCAAGACAACCAGGTTCAGATCCTGGTTCTACCATGAAGGTATCCATCACCATGGGCCCATCACCATCTCTCAGCCTAATCTACTCACGAGGTGGTTGTTCTGAAGATAAGGGTGGGGAGGAGTTGCCCCACCTGAAGGTATGCTGATGTCAGCCTGGCTCCCTCCTCAAACTCCCCCTGCCCCAGGCACCCCCCCCCCCCAAGTCTTTGGGAATTTCCCAGGCTGGAATTGGTCACATTTCTACCACTTACAGCCTTTGTAGCTTTTCATGACCCTACAAGGCTATTTTAGGGCAGGCACCTGCCAATCTTAAGCACTCTCAGGTTCCACTGGCTTCAGTGGAGGATATGTAGACTCTCTTCTATTGGAAAAAAGGATGCATTTAAGTGTTAATGTTGGCAGGATCGTGCCCTATGTTTCCAGAGGGGTTATGACAAACTAAACAGTATGAGAATATAACAGGGTGGCATCCATGAAATACAACAAACCAGAGTATGAAATCCTGACAGGGAAGGAAACCATAGTTTATTGATTTGGACCCGGCAACAAACTGTGATCTGAGACAGCATAAGTACGTGATTGGTTGGGAAGACAGTGCATAACTGCAGGAGGTATCCTGGGAAAGCCAACAGTCTCCATTATCACTGTAAAGTGGAAAACAGGGTGTGTTGCAGACTAAGCAGGATTCATTTAGACAGCGCTGTGTGCAAAGCAGATTTTCAAGTTGTGCCAGATAAGTAAGGGATGCGAGTGAGAGAGAGACAGAGAGTTTGGACTTTTCCAAATTCATTTTCTTCACTGGTAAATTCTTATTGGGGAGGGGAGCTGTTCCACACATTTTGCTCCCTCTAGTGGTCAATTCTATACTACGTTGCGTTATGTCTGGCATAAAACCCTGCCGTTTAAATCTGTTAGGGAATACGCTGCATAAACCGGTGTCATATTGAATCGACCACTAGACAGAGCAAAACACATGAGGAACAGACCCTGATCCCCCTGAAAAAGCAGGAACTTACAAGCAAGAAAAATGAGAATGCGGAAAAGCCTTAGAGAGAGTGAGAACAATAAAGAGGAAAACTAGTACTAGAAAAACCAGATGATAGAGAGACTCTGTAAATACATTTCTGTAAAAACATCAACCGAACATTTACAGATCCATGTATTCCTAAATTTAATTAGAGGTACTTGTATTAACCTTATTTTTTAAAGCCTGCTGCCGAATTGATTGGGGGACAGTTTTTACTCAATCAAAAGGTATCCCTCTGATTTATTTGGCAAATTCATCAGCTAAACAGTGAAACCCTGCTGAGACTGGTGATGGGAGATGGTCCCAACTGGAACTTTTCAAGGGAAGAGATCACAGTTGGGACTTCTCAAGGGACGAGATGGGTTAAAGCAGAAGTTGATCTGAGAGCCAATTTGGTGGGGTGGTTAAGTGCGAGGACTCTAATCTGGGAGAACCAGGTTTGATTCCTCACTCCGCCGCATGCAGCCGCTGGATGACCTTGGGCAAGCCATAGTTCTGTCAGAGCTGTTCTTGAAAAAGAGCCGTTTCTGTCAGAGCTCTCTCAGCCCCACCTACCTCGCAGGGTGTCTGTTGTGGGGAGGGAAAAGGAAAGAAGTTTGTAAGCCACTCTGAGACTCCAAGTGAAGGGCAGGGCATAAATCCAATCTCTCCTTCTCTAACTGTTCTGGAAGCAACTGACACCAATAAAGTTCCTTTAAAGGCAAAAATAACAAACTCCACAGTCTCAAGGGACTGGGACAGGATTTATATCAGGCCACCCAAGAATATGAGCAAGCAAATCAGATGCAGCTAGGGATGTTCTGCCCTGACCTGGATGACCCTGGCTAGACCGATCTCATCAGACCTCAGAAGCTAATCAGGGACTGCTCTTGTTAGTACTTGGATGGGAGACCACCAAGAAAGACCAAGGTTACTATGCAGAGGCAGACAATGGGAAACCACCTCTAAACGTCTCTTGCCCTGAAAAGCTGGCGGGGTTCACCGTAAGTCTGCTGCAATTTGAGCGTGCTTTCCACCACCACCAGATCTCCCTGGATCTTGAAACTCCCAGTTAGCTGGTCTTCTTAGAACTAAAATAGTAACCTTTTGCTGATCACTTCTCAACTAGTAGAGAACTCTGCGTGTGCATGGTTTCCCCCAGACTTCAAGTCATTTTGCATCTTTATTTCTGACTCCAAGTTACTGATACACATGTGTACAGAGACAAAACCCTGCACAAAAGCAATCTGGATGGGAGTAAATGTGTATCTTTATCAAGGTTCTCTTGGTGTTATAATTTACCAGCTCTCAGGAATGTTGGTGAACATCGCTAAAACACTGTCCCAAAAGAACTCTGATACAGTCCTATGCTTAATCACATCCAAGCTGCTTCCACAAGGAGATTTTTTCTTCATTGTCACTTACAAACTGGAGTGCAATGTGCATGAAAGGGGGGTGAGTGGGTCAAGATGCACATGAACCGAAGGAACCGAGAGTCCTAGCAATGTGCATATGATTCAGTTGTGAGAATAATTTCAGAACTTCTCGGAGTTAAACTTGAATGAACAATTAGAGGAAAGCAGCACCAAGACTGGCCATCCCACCCTCTATAGAAAAGGACTGTTAATGGTTTACCACCCGTTAACCCTGGTGAGATAGCACAGACGCCCATAAATGCCACCAATATGGCTTTCTGTGGGGTTCCGAAGCATGTCAACCTCCTCACTTAGACAGGAGTCAACCTGTCTATGTCACATAGGCTTCATTTGCTGTGAGTGGCAACATGGATTTTATGTTCTCACCAGCGTGCTACAAGCTGAGCATTTGGTCTGTTAAGTCCCAGAGGCTCATGCATAATTCAGCACGCTCATTCAGCCAGGAAAACTCAAGCAGAAGAGGAAATTCAGAGGCAGAGCAAAGCATGCATTTGGTAAGCTGATTGCAAAGTACCTTGTTTTAATTGCAAAGGGTGTATCATGCAGTCTCCAGAGCTACAACTAAAAGTTCAACTAGTCTCCCATATATATATGGGAATGCATAACTTCCTGTGTAATTAAATCTCGGACTCACTGAATCACCATGGTTGGGTATACACCTTGGGTATACACTTGCTACACATCTTAAGGGTTGGGAGCTTCTCTTGACTCAAAGCTGCATTTTTTTTAAGTGCCAACGATGCTGCCTTCTCGTCTTGACACCAAGGGAAATAATTAGGGCTGCCACACTGAATGAATTAAACTATTAGATAAATCCATTAGAAATATTTTGATCAACTAATAAAGTAGAGATGCTTCCAATCTTCTCCTCAACTGAATTACTCCAGGAACATGAGAACCCTGTTGGATCAGACCAATTATCCATCTGGTCCAGCATCCTGTTTCACATAGTGGCCAAGCAGTTGTTCTGGGGACGACAACAAACGTGTCATAAAGTCCAAGGGCCAGTTTGGTGTAGTGGTTAAGTGCGCGGACTCTCATCTGGGAGAACCAGGTTTGATTCCCCACTCCTCCACTTGCACCTGGCTGGATGACCTTGGGCAAGCCATAGCTCTGTACCAGCTGTTCTCTCAAGGACAGCTTGGGAAAAAGCTCTCTCAGCCCCACCTACCTCACAGGGTGCCTGTTGTGGGGAGGGGAAGGGAAAAGGAGTTTGTAAGCCGCTCTGAGACTCCAAGTGAGTGAAGGGCGGGGTATAAATCTAATCTCTTCTTCTCTTCTTCTTCTTCTTCTTCTGATATTGCCTTCTAGCACTGGGTTTTAAAGGTCATTGCCTCTGAATCTAGGGGTTCCCTATTGATGGATCTCATGAATACATGAAACTGTATGACCTCCTTTTAAGGCCATCTGTGCTCATGGAATTCTGAATTTTCCTTGCTTCTAAAGTAAACAATAAATTAAGAATTCTCCCGATTTTATACAAAGTGCTGGGGATGTGCAATTTGCCACAGCTTTCTATTCCTTGCAGTTCTCCTCCTTCTGTGTCACTTCTGTTCTTTTGTCGATAAAAACACTACAAAAAGAAAATCTTGTTGCATAAGTATCAAGATTCTAATTTTTGTGTGTGGTGTTCTCATCAATGTGCAAGAGAGCACTTTGGTAAAACACTGCAGAAAAAGAAATTAAGCTGAAACAGCCACACGCATTATTAAATCAACAAGCATATGTACATTGATAAACACAATTAAAAAGTTGATGCAAATTGGCTGAATGAAGTAAAAGATGAAGAAACTGCATAATCTAATTCTAGAAAGAATGTAGTGATGGCCACAGGAATAAACAGCTTTAAAAGGGGATTAGACAGATTAATGGAGCATTGGTCTATCAGTGGCTACTAGCCATGGTAACTGAGGGGAACCTCCACATTCAGAGGCACTAAGCCTCTGAATCCCAGAACCAGGAGGCAACATCAGAAGAAGGCCTCAGCCTTCATACCCTCCTGTTGGCCCTCCAGAGAAACTGGTTGGCCACTGCGTGAGAGAGGAAGTTGAACTGTATGGACCATTGGTCTGATCCAGCAGGGCTTTTCTTACATTCTTAAATCTTCCTAGTTGAGACAGAATTATTGGATTGCAGTAGAATGCAGTACAGAACACGTATAACACAGATTTCTACAATACAGATTTATTGCACAAAAAAATACACAATGTGTTTATTTTAAAGGGGAAAGTTTGTTTAGACAAAACAGAAAACGGTGCAAAGTTTTCTTTACATTCAACTTCCCAATCTGAGCTCAGTTTGAGAAGCAAAGTTGGAGTGGTATGACGAACCCCCTGCTTCTTCTTCACTGTGAGGCAGATTTTCCCCACCAAAATTCTTAGTTCCCTTCAGGTGCTGAGCTGGCCCCCAGTAGCATGATAATATTTGTAGCTTTATAAATCTGAATGTCCCAACCCGGAACAGAATTTGATTTGGCTTTTACCCAGCCCAGGAACTTGTCAGGAGAAAACAGGAGCCCTCTCCTTGAAACGGCACTGGAGACGGTGGAACAGTGAACAATAATAAGGGTTTTATTTAATAGGCAGGAATGGTATGGGTAGTCAGGTATTGGAAAGGCTAAGGGAAACGTTGTTGGTAAAATCATATATTTTTCGGTTGACAGACAAGATGGTGTAGTAGCAGCTTATTTTTTTACAAATTCTTGGTTCTGATCAGTGAGAGATGGTTGACTAAGTACTTTGATTTCAGTTACAGTATTTCTGCATATAGTGTTCTGGAAAGGTCGCTCTTTCCGGGTATCAAATTCTTTTCCCTTTACTGAAATCACAATGTGTCTTCTTTCCCTTGAGTAGACTATAACAGTTTCCTTTCACAACAGACCAGCCTCAGAGCCAATTCCCTGTACAACTGGACAGGACTTGGATTCCTTTCCTGAAAAATACAATCCTATTCCTTTCAGCCTGATTGGGAGCTTCAGCCTGCTACCCAGTCACTCTTTTTCAGAATCTCAAACCCCAGGTCTTCGTTCGCATCTCCGTGAAAACATACTTCAGCTTTAGCTGACACTAGACTCTGAATTCTTAGATGGAATTCTTTCTCAGGTTATGTTTAATACAGCTAAGACTAGGAGTGTCTCTCTTTATTCAAACGGTGAACCTGTCTGACAGAGTTTTTGGACAGACTCTTCAGACATCCATTCCTTTAGCTGAACTTTTACTTTACTGAACAGCAAGGGCCACTGAACTCAAAACAAACTAACTCCCCCCCCCACCCATCACACAGCTGGTTTTATATTTCCCTCAGCTGGGCCTGGCCAATCAGAGAAAAGGAGCAGCCTATCACTCAAACTCAACATTCTAGAGCAGAGTTAACTATTCACCTCCCTTCTCTGATTTTGCTGCATTAGGGAAACAGCATTTTAAATGTAGTTCATCACAAGTGGCAATTTGAGGGTTAATAGAGCACAGAGTGGGAGACTCGTGTTTGTTGGTCAGCGTAGGAAATTCCTAGCGAATGGCAGATTTTAGAATCATCTGGAGAGGGAAAGGGCCCTAGTAGTCTCAGAACTGCCACACTAAAAAGGAAAAACAATCAAGGACAGCAGATGACCCTTCTGTATTATAATGAGTCATTTGTCATAGTGAACAGCATATTCAGAGTTACAGGCCCATTGGTTCTTCTTCAGATTAATGGGGGAGGGAAGGGCAAGTTTTATCTGCTTCCTGCCACACGGCAATCGCATTAACAATTTCCTGCGCGTATTCCTGCCTCCATTGTTCATGCTGCAGCAACGAATTCTAGCCACAAAGGACTTTTCCGAGATGAGCTATTCCATTAAGAAGATGCATACTCAGCCGAAGGCAGAAGGGAATTCTGTTGAATCCTATGTGGACTCCCCAGTGAGTAAGGAAGACACCAGCAATTATTTAAGCTGCAGCCTCCATCAATCTGTTTTCTATCATCACATGCTGTGGCCCAGTGAGTAAGGAAGACACCGGCAATTATTTAAGCTGTGGAGGACGACCCACTGCATTCCCACGTGGGTGTGAGGCTATAATGCTTGGAGGGTAAAATACTTGAAACAAAACTCTTCCCCAGGTAATTGACACCTGGCAGAGAGAACATCTCAATAAGACATCCTCTGACACAGCAATATTGTAATTGTACAAGCCATCAGGAGACACTTCAGAACATAAGAAGAGCTCCACCGGGCCAAGATCCATGTAAGTATCCTGTTTCCCACTATACTAACCTACAAGCAGGATACTGAGATGAAAGCCTACAGCAAACGCAGTAATGGGCATACTTCCCCTGAACAGGGGCCATCAAGGAGTACGGCCATGGGTGGATCTTCACTCGTGGCAAGGACTACATCCTGTGTCAGCGAGTTCGACAAGTTCTGTCTGAACAAGTCCTTCCTTCCACCTGTCCTGAACCTGAAGTCAGGCTATTGTTTGGTTCCAGGGCAAGAGACAATTGGGAGTTCTTCTTAACCAGTGAAAATGCAGAGTGGCAGGATGCCTAGACGTAACCCTGGGGTCCTTGGTCCAGTCAAGTGTGGCAGCCAACTACTTCAAAGAAGACGGACGTGGTTTTTTTAAGTACTGCACTTTCCAGCATCATGTTGTCAGCTTCAGCACTCACTGTAACAGTGAAGCCCTTAGCAAACCATCCCTCTGGAAAGTTTTGACTGGCTTTCTCTTATCCTCAAGGCTGGCCTGGGGTCATGTGGAAGAATACGCTGGAAGGAAAACAGCACTACCAATTTTATTTATCTGTATGGTGCATTTTTGTCCCGCCCGAAGTTTCTCAGGTTCTTGTGCATGGTCTTCTCCCATTTCATCCTCACAGTGGCCCCGTGAGACAAGCTAGGCTGGGAGAAACTGAGGTCACCCAGTGGACCATGGCAGTGTGGGGATTTTCCAAGTTTCCAGCATGGTGTAGTGGTTAAGAGCAGCAGACTCTAATCTGGAGAACCGGGTTTGATTCCCCACAGCTCCACATGAAGCCACCTGGGTGACCTTGGGCCAGTCACAGTTCTCTCAGAACTCTTTCAGCTTCACCTACCTCACTCCCGCTGGTGGACCTCCTAATGGCACCTGGGTTTTGGCCACTGTGTGACACAAAGTGTTGGACTGGATGGGCCCATTGGCCTGATCCAACATGGCTTCTCTTATGTTCTTAAGGTGCCTGTTGTGGGGAGAGGAAGGGAAAGGCGATTGTAAACTGCTTCGAGACTCCTTGGGGTAGAGAAAAGTAGGCCATAAAAACCAACTCTTCTTCTCTCCCCTGTCCTAACCCCGCACGATAACCTCTTGTTATAGTAGAGGTGATACTTCTTCCAATGTACAGCTCTGTCCCCAGATAGATAAACAGGAGTTAACATTCTTGGTAGCTCTCCGTTTGCCAGTCCCCTGATAGAGATGTAAGAACAAGGCAAACGAGCAGTGACATTGTTCAGAAACAGTATCAGTCTGCAGCTGCTGAGCTGGCTAAACACGCTTGTATGTATCCTTGGGGGTTTTAGTACAGTACAAGATGACCCAACCCTTCGGAGGATGTTGGCTGATGACATGTCACTGTGCTGTCTGTGCGACAAGGAGGCAGGAATTCCACGGCTGAGCACCCAGCCCTCTCTTTTTCCTAGCTCTCAGACGTAATTAAAGATTACATTTAAGGACGAGTGAATGTTCCCTATCTGAGTTCCTTTTATGTTCATTCATACAATTGTCATCATTTTCAGTTCTCTGCTTTTTCATCGTCAGCTTTGAAGGGGCTTTTGCACGGCACTCACATTTCTTGGGCGATTCAGGTGGCAGCTATACAATGTGCATCTACATACTGTATCCTAATAGCCCAATAGTCAGATAATAGACTTCCTAATATATAAAGCCAAGAGAATGGTCATCATGCGGATCAAAAAAGATGTAAGATGGGTCCAGCCCTGGCTACAGTTTAAATTTCTGCAAATCCTAGGGGACCCATGGGTTTGCCGAAAATCCTAATTTGTCTTACAAGACTGGAGGGGGAGGACCACAGAAGACCACAACCAGAGTCCCTCACAAGATGGAAATGACCTCATGAGAACTCAGGCTCCATTTTGGCTTACCAAGAAACTCTTCCAAATGGCAAGGGCCGGTCCTTATGCTGTACTTTTTGGGATCAACTGTAGGTTTCACTGGCATCTTCCAAGCACCGGGTGCCAGGCACGTAGAGTTGCCAACTCCAGGGGAAACTCCTGGGGAGGGCATGATTTGGGGAGGGGAGGGACTTCGGTGGGGCGTCATGCCATCGAGTGCACCCTCCAGAGTAGCCAATTTCTGCAGGTGATCTGATCTCTGCCATCTGGAGATCACTGTGATACCAGGAGATCTCCGGGGCCCACTTAGAGGCTGGCAATTCCACGAGGCAGGTTACCCGCGGCTCGAGAGACAGCAATAAAACCTACAGTCCATTTTTCAGTACAATCCAAAGAATACTTTCCTTGCAGCAAGCCCCACTGATTAGAGCGGAGTAGGATTCTGAATAGACCTGCCCTGACTTGCTCTCTAAATCCTTACAAAACATTCTAAGATTATCTGCTAAATAAAAAACAAGCACATACCATGCCTCTCATGCAACAGCAGAGCTTCTATGCTGGGAGACTGGTTTTAATTTCTTTTGTTTCTTTATTCAAATATTTACATTTTGCCTTTCTTCATGGCTCCCTCAACAAGGGAACATCCAGATGTACAAGGATCGGTTCACCGTCCATTAGTAATAGGGTAATCCAGAATTCCACCCCTTGGAGGCCGTCTTCATTCTGCATAAAATGACGATAGGCTGTGCATCTCTCCGCTGCTGTAACATGCACCACTGTCCCAGGGCCCACATTCGCAGCGCAAAGAAATGACCCACTGCAGTGAGGCTGATGTCGTATGGATCGCCTGCTTCTCACCCAGAACTAGAATGCGCAGAATGACACTACTTGTTCATAGCTAGAAGAAAGGTAAGTCATCCCACAGACTCCATTTCAAGAGGTCTCTTCAGCATTCCCTCTGTGGATGTTTCTTGCTTCACAGTACCTAATTCATCTCCATAGCTGTGGGTGGGAAAGTCCACGAGACCATAAGGAATCATCTTGCAGGTTAGAGACAAGGTACATTCGGTCTCAAATGTTGTCTTCCACAGTATCCAGGCAGATCTTTCCAGAAAGCCCCCAGCAAGGGATACAGGCATAGGTCTAGTTAGGGGAGGGGCCATGGCTCAGTGTTAGAGCATCTACTTGGCATGCAGAAGGTCCCAGGTTCAATCCATGGCACCTCCAGTGAAAAGGATCAGGGAGCAGGTAAAGTGTAAGGCCTACAGCTGAGACTCTGGAGAGCTGCTGCCTATCAGAGCAAGCAATACTGGACTAGACCAAGGGCGTGGCTCAGTCGGAGGCAGCTTCATCCCCAACAAACTGTCCTCCAAGTTGCCCCCCTGCACCAGCAAATGGTATTCACCAGCTGAGCTCACTGCCCATGAAACTGGAGCCATGTAACAAGCTGTCCTTGCATGAATCTATCTAGTTCCCTTTCAAAGTTATCAAAATATCATATTGAAACAAATGGCACGGTACCTTCTCAACTGCCAATCAGGCTCATTGGCTCATTGGGCAAAATCAAGTTCCAGTGTAAAAGGAAGGAGAGAGAGAAAAAGATTGTTCATTTCCCCCCCATAATGCACAATTTTATAAATGTCTATTGTGTCTCTCCATAATTCATTTTCTTTTGAACTAAAAAGGCCCATAGGGAAGGTGCTCCAACCCCTTTTTATTTTGTGTGTGTGCGCATGCGTGTGTGCATATGCATGCCTGGAAGTTATGGTTGACTTCTGGTAGCCCCTAGTAAGGCTTGGATGGTGGATAGAGGTGGCTTGTTATTGCCTGCCTCTGCATCCCAGCCCCGGGATTCCTTGGAGGTCTCCCAACCAAGTACTTGCCAAAGTGCTTAGCTTCTGAGATCTGACAAGATCGGGCTTGCCTGGACTATCCAAGTCATGGCTGGTGCTCCAACCCCTTGATCATTTTGGCTGCCTCATTTTACTTAGACCTTGCGTAGTTCCATGACAATTTTTTGAGATGGCGGTGACGAGAACTGGAGATAGGAATTCAAAATAGAGGCACTGCGACACACCTGGTCTTCAGGTCACCATTCCGGAGAACTGTCCGCCAGCAATCTTGGGCAACAACAGTCCGGTCCATAAGACTTTCTCCGTTTTTGACCTTTATCCCTCTCTACCTCCCAGAACCCACATTGGGATGCAAAACTGGGCTGTTTCCAACATTCCTTCTCATCTGGGAGCCCACGTGCCCCCCCCCCCCGAGCTCCACCTCTTGAGAAGCTGGTAGGAGAAGAATTAGAAATGCAACTAAACGCACATTTCTAGTCGTCATGTTCAGAACACAGTTGACCTACAGAGAGTTAACTGCTTGGGGAAGAGAGAAGCGTCTTTTAAACACCACCGTCTCTCCTCTCCTGCTGCTTTTAATATTTAAACCAAAGGGGATGAGTGACAGCCATGGCCGAGGCCAAGCCCTCTGCATCCTTCCCCGCCGTTCTATCTCTGATGCATTGTCATGTACAGAAGACTCCTACGTGGGTCTGCAAAGGGCTCTTAATAATGGATATTATACTTCAGCGATGATCGCAGTCGAAAGCACCCAAAATTACCAGCTTTCTTTGCCGGGTAATTTGTTATTTTAATGCTGTCAACCTGCAGAAATAGATTTATTGTTATTAATAATAGTGATTTGCCACATTTTGCTAGTTAAATTACAGTGCTGTATAGTTAGTTCAACAATAAAGCGCTGGAAGGGAGCCAAGAGATCACTCATAGCTTTGAGTGCAAATGCAGTTGGCACCCTTCCCATTACGGCATTAAAATTTGAATCAGAAACATAACAGATGCAAAACAAAACATGAGCTCGCTCGTGGGGATTATATAAAAACAATTAAAACAAATTAATTACCAGTTATGTTAATGCTGTGCCATGTACGTGCAGAACGATTACCCAACCCATTGCCGAGATCTTTAGAAGATCATAAAGCCGATAAGATTCCCCTGGAGGGTCTGGAGGACAATCGGGGATGGCTTCATCCAAGGTATGCCTAGAGAGGGTTTTGACTCTCTCATCCCCGCTGTCTCAGCCCCAAGATCTCCATCTTCACTCCACTTATCTCCTGAGCGAACTGAACCTGTGATTCTTTATTTTTGCACTGTTTGGTTGCCTCGTAGTGAATTTCTCCTGTAAAATGGACGCATTTTTCAACATTAATTCTCAACATCAGTAAATCACATTATACGTATAATAAATATATATCATACATATATTACACATATAAATGATATTCATTACAAGTTTGAATACTGTGTAAGTGGCAGATAAAAATGATGTAATGTGCATACACAATGCGTCTATAATTTCCAACTGCAAAAAAACAGAATATCAAAGCAGTTGGGGGGAAAATCATAATCAAATATAAAAGAAATGAAATACAGAATATTGTAGGAGAAGAGAATAATACGGAATATTGGATTGTCCCCAGGTAAACTTCAAGGCCTCTGTAGGTGGAGATTCCTTTTGGTCACTATGGTTACCAGTGATCGATGGACCTCTCCTCCACGAATGTGTCTAATCCACTTTTAAAGCCATGTGCCATCACTGTGGCCTCTGGCAATGAATCCCATAATTCAGAGGTCAATCCATAGCAGGTCTACTCAGAATCCTATTCAAGTCTATTCAGTGGGGCTTACTCCCAGGAAAGTGTTCTTTGGATTGCACTGACAGCTACACGTCAAGTGAAGGAGGATTTCCTTTGGTCTGTGCTGAATCTATTGCCCATCAACTTCACTGGGTCTCTACAAGTTATTATGTGGTATGGAGAAAAAGTAATCTTCACTTTCTCCAACCCATGCCTAATTTTATAGAGCTCTATCATCCCTTTACCTTAATACCCTTTGTTCCAAATTAAACCCCAGACTTTTTTTCCTCACAAGAAAAGCGCTACAACTTTCGTCATCTTGGTTATCCTCTTCTGCACTTTTCCCAGCTCCACTATGTCTTTTTTTTTTTAAGATATGGCAACCAGAATTGTACATGTTATCCCAGATGAGGCCACTCCATAGATCTGTCACCATAAGGACTACCTAAATCAGTTCCTCCTCAAGTGGCCATGGTTGTTTCAACTGTTTTCCCACCCACCCACCTTAGTTCTATAATGTGGGGTGGGATAATCACCAGCGGAAGCTGAGTAGGAATTTTTTGGATCGTCTTCAAATTGGTACGGAAGGGTGCCCTTTGTTTACCTGGTTTACCTGCCAACCCATGGGAGGTGGGTGGCAGCCACCATCACAACCTGGCAGCTCTCACCATGAGCTGGGCAGAGAAGGAAGCATTAAGTCCCACCAAACCCAGTGTGGCAAAGAAGATGCCCAGCCAAGCCAAGCGGGGCTGGAGGAGAAGGCCTTTTCCTGTCCCTCCATCACTCCTTTTGGGAAGGCAAGCCCAGAGAAGGGCCCTTTTCCCAGGCTGTTTTTTCCCCCCTTCCCAGTCCACCCTAATTGGAGCTCTCCTCAGTGAACTATTCTAGATGGGGCTCAGAGAACCCTTTGCAGGCATCAAAGGGCAGGAGTGTAGTTTAACAGAGTGCTGGCACTTTAACTAAGGAGACGTGGTTCGAAGGCCCACTCTGCCATAAAGATCTCAGCCCGACCTTGGGCCACTTCCCACCTCTCAGCTTCATATGTCTCAGAGAGTTGTCGCAAGGATGAAACAGAGAAAGAACCCCATATCTGCTTCCCTGAGCTCCATGAAGGAAGGGTAAGATAAAAACTGACAGAGCTGAAGGCTGGCTGGAGGACTTTGCCCCCCTGTTAGGATCCTTCTACAATGGGGCTGTTAGAACCACTCCAGGTCTGGACCCTGAGACAGATGCTTCCTCTGAGAGAGAGAGAAAAGCCATGGGGACTCACTCATCCTCCAATGACAATCTAGGGGCTCAGGAGACCCCTATTGTTTTCAAGATCCCCCTAAAAAGAACTGGACCTCTCAGTTCAGAGGCTTCCAAAGAGAAAGCTGCCATAAGAATAGTCCTGACAGAAGCCGCGGAGGAACTTTCATCTCCAAGATCTGATGTCCCTCAACTGTATAGGGCCAGTGCCAAACAGGCAAGCCACTGGGCTCCCTTCTTAATGGACAAGAATGTTAGGGACAACCATGAGGAAATAGTCCTGCTACTGTGGTCCATGCTGCTGTCCAAACAAGACTGCTCTTCCTGTGTTCATATCTCCATGCAGGAACTTTGAAGGATGAGGCCCAGAGTCCACATAACCGGCATGGCTGCTTCCTCCTAGGACTATTCAAACCTCAGTCCTGTCTGGGACCCTTACTGGGCTTCTGGGGATGAGTCAGCTAATGAAGCAGATAAAAGGAAAACGCTGAACAAGGCTCAACATGGAAGCAACCTTGCTTGCCACCCCCTCTGTGAGCTGATGCACTCAGCGAACAGATTACTAGCTTGCCTTGCAGCCTTACACTCTGTCCTGCTCATCTGTACTTGCTTTTCCAGCCAGAAACCCAGACCCCATCTCCTGCCTTGTCTTCCAAGCTTTGGACTGTGGACTCCAGATCTTCCTTTCCCCTCAGACCTGTGGACTGAATCTTCAGCTCCCTGATTCTGTGCTGGTTTGTCAGCTTTGCTCTTATCTCTTGCCTTGATAGATTGTGACTGCATTTGTGACTCCTGGAGACCCCAACAGAGTAAAAGTCCCAGGCTCTTCCCTAAATGCAACATTTGCAGTGATTGACTATAATTGTGTTTGTGCATTCTGGAATCCCCGTGTGAAGTACAAGCCAGGCTCTGCCGTGAACTCAACCGCTAGCCACCAGACCCTGACCCCAGTTCTGCCCTGAGGGCAGCCCCACTGCCAGACATCCAGTTATCCTTCTGCCCCAGGTGTTTCCTGTCCCTAAGTAGTTCTTTTCCTGTTCCAGCATCCAGCTAACTAAAAACACTGTAAATCTTGGTCAAAAAAGCAGAGAATTTTGACTCCTGCCCATTGTACTTTGAAAGGCTTCAGCCAAAGCCTTTACTTTGGATCGGCTTCCAGTCCCCAGCTGCAGCATTTGACAGCAAGGATCCTGGCTTGAAGAACAAGCACACCAACTAGGGTTGCCAGGTCCCTCTGGGCAGCTGGCAGGGGATGGGTAGTGGGCTTACCAGGAGCTGGAAGTTTCATCCAGTGTTTCAGCAATGTCCCCTATGTGACTTGCAATGTGACCCAGAAGTGATGTAGGGACATCAGGGCAACTCTATGGTTTTGGGGCAAAAACTCTGTGGTAGAAGCTAATTTTTGCCCCCAAAGTAGTTTTTGACCCTGATGTCCCTGACATGTCTACATCACTTCCAGGTCCTGTTGAAGTCATGTTGGGGATGTCGCTAAAACATTTGGTGAGACTCCCTCTTTTTGCACCAAGTCCCCCCCCCCCCTGCCAGCCAGCTGATTGGCAGTGGAGAGATGAGGCCTGGGAGCAGGGGACCCCCACTGAGGGCATCCCTAACACCAACTCAGGAGCAGTGTTCCCTCTAAGCTGAGTGAGTGTGAGCTAGCTCACAGTTTTTTAGCCTCCATCTCACACTTTTTTGTCTCAGCTCAGGAAGGGTGGCTCCAGAGCAAACTAATTTATGCAGTAGCCAAATCACTCACTCACAACTTTAACGCCAGTAGCTCACAAAGTAGATTTTTTTATTCACAAGACTCCACAGCTTAGAGGGAGCATTGCTCAGGAATCTTGTACAGCAAACCACACTTCCATCTTGGCCCCGACAGTAGTTCTAGATCAGGGGTGGCCAACCTTGCTTAACGTAAGAGCCACATAGAATAAACGTCAGCTGTCTGAGAGCCGCAAGACAGGAACAAATATCACACACACGTTTTTATTTTTAAAAATATGCAAATTTGCTTTTTATTAACGTTAAATGGGACTGCCAAAAATAAAAACAAATGAGGAAAACTGGTTATTGATAATGATATTACTTGTTTGCTAATGATATTGAGAGAGAGAGAGAGAAAGAGAGAGATGGAAAGAAAGAATTAAAGAAGTGGAAAGAAAGAGAGCGAGAGAAACTAGGAAAGCAAATAGATGGGAGGGAGGAGGGAAGGAAGGAAGGAAGGAAGGAAGGAAAAGCATGCCTCCCCTTTGCTTCCCCAGCTGCCCTGCCAGGAGCCGCACAATATGTGTGAAAGAGCCACATGTGGCTCCCGAGCCACAGGTTGGCCACCCCTGTTCTAGATCAAGCTTAAGACTTACCTAGCCTAGAGCCCAGCAAAGTCCACTTATGCATGCTGTTGCTTCGTATTTACTACTGCCTCAAGGAATACAGTGGAGCTAATGTTCACCTTTAATTTCTCTCCAGTCTTGGCTTGGGACCCAGAGGCACGTTGCTTCCAGAGATGCCAGTCTAGTGTCCACAGCTAATACCACTGATGGACCTGCCTTACAAGTCTTGTCTAACCTTAATTTAAAGCCACTTACGCTGGTGGCTGTCACTGCACCTCATGAATTTTATTCGCTAGTGTTGTGTGAAGAAATATTTCCTTTTGTCTGTATTGAACTTACAGCTAATCAATTTCACGAGTAATTTGAGAGACACAGAATGATTTCTTTCCAGCCACTCTGTCCACACTGTTCACAAATTCATACGTCTCTAGCGTATTGCTCTTTTTTAGCTTATTTTGGTTTTAATGATGGACGAACATCCCTGTACTCAACCTGAAACATCTGTTTTTGCAAGCATTCCTGCTGGACCCTCAAAAATGTTCAGTGCACATTTCAAAGTGTTAGATGGGATGCTCAAAAAAGAGAAAAGGATTCAAGCACAAGGTTATAAACATAGATGTCTACCCCCCCCCCGGCCAGTATTCTGACCACACCAGTTCCACCCTTCCTTAAGGCCCGTTTCACATTACTGTTCTAAACCAGATGTTATCCATTGTTGGCCCAATTCCAAGTAAAGCAATTCAGGGACATGGGTCTCATACAGCAAATTTCATTCCATTAATGAGCTGTTTCTGAAGCAATTTGACCATTTCAAACAGCACTCCACTCCCCTCACACACACACACACATACACCATTTTCCATTGTGTGGTCTTCCTCAAACTTTTTAAAAAACATTCTAAGTTGAGTGCTATAGCACTAGACCAATACAGCACTTCTCAGTGTATCTCAGTGGTGCTGCTGTAGCACCAAAGTGCTATATTGGTGTACTGCTATAGTATTCAACTTAGAACGTTAAAAAAAGTTTGAGGAAGATTGCGCAGTGAAAAAGGACAGGGAAAAGCGTGACGCTATTGGAAACACTGCAGACATTTTAAACAGCACACTGCAGCGATTCAGAAGCACAAAGAGGTGAAAACAGAAGAAAGCAGTTTAACTCAAGAACGGTTCAACCACACTTTGCTAACCAGACACAAGTGGCTTTGTATGAAAAGGTAAACAAAATCCGTTAGCAGCCGCTTGCTAAAATTGTTGCGTCTGAAATGGCAAAAAAACCCATTAGCATCCAAAACGGATTACAAAAACCGTTTGAAAGGAGCCTGTCACAAAACTTCCATTTTTGCAGGACAGGCGGGGAGTGAACAGCTATGGGGATAACTCTTTAAATACGAGGCAGGTCTCGACCTGCCTTTCCTGTAAATTACAGTTCCCATTCATTCCCAGCATGACTTCTTGCTGCTGTTGCTGGGAACTGGAGTTTCCTCTGCCTTTCAAATTGGACTGGAAAACTGAGAAAACTAGCCCGGCAATTAAGCATAGTCTGAACATGTACCAGGCGATATCTTCCAGCTGACTGGCTATGTGATGTTAAATGCCACCGACTGTGCATAGTCTAGAGCAGGGGTCTCCATTATCGTGCCCATTAGCACCATGGCATCCGCCAGCACCTTTCCTGTTACCCACCAAGTGTTTTTTGAAAGTGGGTGGGGCTAGGTGAGGCTTTTTTTCCCAGCAAGGCTTCCAACTGGCCACTGGAGATTTGATTGCCTATGCAGATTTTTAGAAACATTGCTTTGGCAGCCTCTCTCTCACCACAGTGCAAGGGTCTTCATGATGGCCCTTTTACCATTACCGTTCTAAACAGGGTGTTATCCATCACTGGCTTGGTTCTGAGTAAAGCAATACAGAGATGGGGTTTTCACACAGCGAGTTTCCATCCGTTGACGAGCCCTCTCTTAAGGGCTATGGCTGTTTCAAACAGTGTGGCTATCCCCCCCCCCCCCAACCCAGCCCTTTTTCACTGCTGTGGGATCTTCCCGCGGGTTTTTAAAAAACATTCTAAATGTGACTGCTAAAGTGCCGCACCAATCTCGCCCTTCCGTGCTTCAGTGGCAGCAGTTGAGATGCCTGGACACTCCAACTTGTTTGCTTTGCCTCTCTTCCTGACATGGGGAAAATGTAAACATCATTACATGCAGATGTACATGAGAGTAGCCCCATTGGCTTTGGCACATTAACCCTTGTGTCAACCATGGAGCCTCTCAAACAGCAATTCTGAAGCAGAAAAAGTAGGGTCGCCGGCAGGGAAACTCCTAGAGATTTGGGGGTGGAGCCTGGGGAGGACAGGGACCTCAGTGGGGTACAATGCCATAGAGTCCACCCCCCAAAGCAGCCGTTTTCCTCCAGGGGAACTGGTCTCTGTAGTCTAGTTAACATCCACCCCACACTTCAGCCAAGGTCCATGCCCAGGAAGCCCTGCACACACTTTTGGGGCAGATATTCAGCCCAAGTTTACCGAGAACCAAGACTGCCTGGATTTTAATTTTTTTTTCAGCTTTGCCCAAGTGTTTTTGAATTAGGGATGCCAGCCTCCAGGTGGGACCTGGGGATCCCCCAGAATTACAGCTCACCTCCAGACTACAGAGATTGGTTCCACTGGGAAAAAATGCTTTAGAAGGTGGACTGCATGGCATTGTAGCCTATTGAGGTCCCTGTCCTCCCCGGGCTCCATCCCCAAATCTCCAGGAGTTTCCCTGCCTGGAGCTAGCGATCCTACTTTTTCTGCTTCAAAGTTGCTGTTTGAGATCCTCCGTGGTTGGCACAAGAGTAAATGTATTGAAGCCAATGGGGCTACTCTCGTATAGATCTGCAGGTAATTATGTTTATACTTTCCCCATGTAAGGAAGAGAGGCAACGCAAACGAGGCTGAGAGTCCAGGCATCTCAGTGGTACCTCTGAAGCACGGAAGGGCGAAATTGGTTCCGTGCTTTAGCAATCACATTTAGTACGTTAAAAAGAACCTCAGAGGAAGATCCCACAGCAGCAAAAAACGGCAGGGGGGAAGCAACACTGCAGGAAGTGCTACGGGAATTTCAAACAGCGCACCACAGCAATTCAGAAACGCAACCAGGGGGCTGAAAATGGAACATAAGAACATAAGAGAAGCCAATGTTGGATCAGGCCAATGGCCCATCCAGTCTAACACTCTGTTTCACACAGTGGCCAAAATGCAGGTGACATCAGGAGGTCCAGCAGGGGGGCCAGGACACTAGAAGCCCTCCCACTGTTGCCCCCCCCAAGCACCAAGAATACTTGTTCCATCACTTGCCCCAGACTGAGAGCTCCTATCTATACCTTGTGGCTAACAGCACTATTGGACCTCTGCTCCATATGTTTAAAAGAAAGCAGTTTACGTCAACAACTGCTCAGGCACACTTCACCAATGGGACGCAAGTGAATTTGTCTGAATAGGTAAATAAATTCCACTAGCAGCTGGTTACTAAAACAGGTCTGTCTGAAATGACAGAAAAAAATCTGTTAGTACCCAGTTATTCAGATGGAATAGATGGGCAGTCTGAAAAGGGCCTATGTGACCAAGCTGTGGCAGCCATTTTGCGGCTGTGCCTACCATGTTGTGTCGGAATTCCGAAGCTTCCCACAGGCTCAAAAAGGTTGGGGACCCCTGCTCTAGAAGAACTAGTCATTTCAAATTGCAAATAAGTCATCTACATGAGCATATATAGTGTTCTTTTCGGGGGGGGAAACCCAACCAGGGTATGTTTGAACACGCAACACTGCTACTTATTCCTAAACTAAAAAGCCCTAAACATTTTAGACTTAGGGAAAATGCTTCGAATTCCTTTGATCATTTCAGCTGTTTATATCTGCACCCTCTTGGTCACTAGAATGGCCTTTATGAAACAGGACGACCAGATTTCGCGGTTTTCACTTGGCTGATTCGCCCCTGGGTTTTTCCTCACCACCACAATTGCCAAGTGTCATTCTGAAATTTTTTGCACAACACGCCCATTCTAACTTCCTGGGCACACCGCTGCTGTATCGCTATGGCACACAAATGCTGGGTATGTTTGTTTATTTAAAACATGTATTTGCTTTTAAAAAAATGAAACTGACACAGTTTTCTGTAGGGAAGACTTCTGGGAAAGCAGGGGCCAATTCCTTTCTGAGTGTTTTTGCTTAAAGCAAGGGCAGCCAACTTCTTCAGCCAGGACACCCATAATACAAGACTCTTCCTTGCCGGTCATCTGCAAAACAAACTATCTTGGAAGGATCCTAGCAAGCCTTATAAATGATGGCCTCCACTATGCATGGAAATTGCATGCAAAGCCGACTGCAAAATGAAGAACTGCCTGACAATAGAACAAGATGGGCAGCTGTGTTCGTCTGTCTGTAGCAGCAGAAAAGAGCCAGGAGCACCTTAAAGACGAACAAAATATGTGGCAGGGTAGGACTTCCGTGAGTCACTGCTCACTTCTTCAGATACTTCTTCAGATTCTCAAAGAAGTGAGCAGTGACCCATGAAAGCTCCTATCCTGCCACATATTTTGTTAGTCTTCGGAACCAGTTTGGTGTAGTGGTTAAATGCGCGGACTCTAATCTGGGAGAACCGGGTTCGATTCCCCACTCCTCCACTTGCACCTGGCTGGATGGCCTTGGGCAAGCCATAGCTGTGTACCAGCTGTTCTCTCAAGGACAGCTTGGGAAAAAGCTCTCTCAGCCCCACCTACCTCACAGGGTGTCCGTTGTGGGGAGGGGAAGGGAAAGGAGTTTGTAAGCCGCTCTGAGACTCCAAGTGAGTGAAGGGTGGGGTATAAATCTAATCCCTTCTTCTTTAAGGTGCTACTGGACCCTTGTTCTTTTCTAAAACTGCCTGGATATGTGCATTATTGTGGCCCCCATCTTCTGGAATGGCCTGCCCGAGGAGGTCAGGAAGGCACTGGCTTCCATGTTTCCATCATATTGCAAGCTATGTAATGCAGAAGTGTTCAGGAGGGTATTTCTATAAAGGTAACAGGGGTACATTACAATGGAATGGTTCAGGAAGGCGCTTGATAAAGAGAACAGGACTGTAGACTGTATTACCGTACGTTATGTTTTGTTCTTTGCATTATTATCCTGCTTTCAGTGCATTGTTTTCTATTTTAGTAACAGCATTTTGTATACTGTTTGGCACAGCACATCTAATCCTTTTTGCTTATTTTCAATTTCCATAATCCCAGTCCTTTTGCATTGCTTATTAGGTATCTCATCCTACTGATCACACTGACTTACACCGTGCAATCTGTCCTGAGAATCTCAGTTAGAAAAGCAGACTCAAAGAAGTAAATAATATAATTTGCATATGCAATACAAACAAATCTACAAAAACAAGGGGGGGGAAGCAGAGAACTGAAACCACAGATAAATATACACAGGGGACATTTCGTAGAAACAGAGGTGCAGGAGCTCATTAGAATAACTCATTAGCATAACTTATTTGCATATGCTACACCACCTGACATCTCCGGAAGTGTGTCAGAAGGCAAGAAAGAAAGGAGAGAGGGAGGGAGGGAGGGAGGGAGGGAGGAAGGAAGGAAGGAAGAGCTGGCAGAGAGGGGACAGCTACTAATCCAAGCCTCTGAAATACCACTATTCTGGGAGGATAGCTTCAGCAGTGGCTGAAGCCTTCAGAAGGCTGGTTGGAGGAACAAGGACCTTGCCAGGGAATGGGGTCATTTTGCTGCAGCCATGACACAAGCAGGCATTCCCCCACGGGGTGGGGGGCTGGCACCAACGCCCAGAGCTGAGCTCCCCCAAGCTCCTGCTCGAAATGACCCCTGAATATACACAAAGAAGGAGAAGAAGAAGAAGAAGAGATTGGATTTATATCCCGCCCTTCACTCACTTGGAGTCTCAGAGCGGCTCACAGTCTCCTTTCCCTTCCCCTCCCCACAACAGACACCCTGTAAGGTAGGCGGGGCTGAGAGAGCTCTTTCCCAAGCTGTCCTTGAGAGAACAGCTGGTACACAGCTATGGCTTGCCCAAGGCCATCCAGCCAGGTGCAAGTGGAGGAGTGGGGAATCAAACCCGGTTCTCCCAAATTAGAGTCCGCGCACTTAACCACTACACCAAACTGGCAAAGATAAACAAAATAGGGGTCATTTGCTCAACCCACCATGTGTTGTGGAGGGAAGGCAGCATAGTATAGAGGCCAGTCTCATCAGATCTTAGAAGCTAAGGAGGGTTGGTACTTGGAAGGAAGGCTCTGCAGAGGAAGGCAATGGCAAACCACCTCTGCTTCTACCTTGCTTTGAAAGCCCCTTGCTGGGGTCGCCGTAAGTCAGCTACAAATTGACAGCACATTACACACAAACACACGGCATGTGTTGGTGAAGGGGAGAAGACGCTGCACACGGAATTTCCCCACGCAGCTTTGGAATGCCCGAGGAGCACAAGCGATGCCCGATGGCAAGCAATAACCAGGATCCCCCTTCTTGGAATCCAGCCATTTCATTTGCAGCTCTCTCTTCCGAACCACACACCAGCTCTCTGGTGCGGCTCTCCCTGCGTTTCCTCGGCCTCCAAATAATTACAACAGAACAACCAGCATGCCAGAGGAACGCAACCATGCTGGTAACAGCACAGCTTTGGGGGACGAGAAGCAAAGAGCGAGGGGCTGATAATTACTGAAGTGGTTTCCCTCAGACTGAGCTGCCGAGCAGCAAACGGTCGCATCCGCCGTTCAAGATCTCTGAGTGCAGTCCTGGGAAATGCAAACGACCGCTATTAATAAGCACAGCAGTGGCCTCGGAGCAGAGTTGAAGAGCAGTCGCCGGCAGGAGAACGGCAGGGGGAATTGGCTGATTGTCTCATCCCAGCTGTTTTCCAGCCTCATTGCCTTCCTATCCTCGCATATCCAGAAAAGACTCCGAAGTGAGGCAGGAAGGCAGCGGCAAAGGCCCCGGCAGCCAAAACTGGCTGTAGCAGAAACCAAGCAGAGCAAGGGTCAGACTGGCTTTCTTAGCAGCGGTTTGCAGGGCAGCATGTCAAAAGGAGCCCAACGCTTATCAATTATTTGCTTAGTTGAATGTTTCCAGACCCGGCACTCCCCCCAAAGAAGCCCAAAGTAACTTACTTTGGGGGGGGCAACAGTGGGAGGGCTTCTTGTGTCCTGGCCCCACTGGACCTCCTGAGGGCACCTGGTATTTTTGGACACTGTGTGAAACAGAGTGTTGGACTGGATGGGCCACTGGCCTGATCCAACATTGGCTTCTCTTATGTTCTTATGTTCTTACACACACAATCCTTGCAGTCTTTGCAACTATCCTGTAAAGGAGGCCATTATTAATAGCTGCATATTACAGATGGGGTGGTGGGGACTGAGCAAACTGCAGCTTGCCTGAGGTGACTCTTGTGCTCTCATAGCAGACATGAGATCTAATACAAAGACTGTGGCATAGCGTGTAGGGTTCAAGCTGCCCCATCTCAGAAAGGATATTGTAGCTGGAAAGAGCACCCAACATGAGCAAGGAGTTGGAACATAGAAGGAAAGACCCCGGAGCTTTTCAGTTTAGAGAAAAGGAGGAACTCAGGGGGAATCCAATAAAACTCATGGCCAGTGGCTTCAGGGCAGGCAAAAGAAAGAACTCCAACCAACATTCAGTTGAGAGAGCCAGTTCGGTGTAGTGGTTAAGCGCGCAGACTCTAATCTGGGAGAACTGGGTTTGATTCCCCAATCCTCCACTTGCATCTGCTGGTGTGACCGTGGGTCAGTCACAAGTTCTTTCAGAGCTGTTCTCTCAAGGGCAGTCCTGGAAAGAGCTCTCTCAGCCCCACCTACCTCACAGGGTGTCTGTTGTGGGGAGGAGAAGGAGCTTGTAAGCTGCTCTGAGACTCCAAGTGAAGGACTGGGTATCAATCCAATCTTCTTCTTCAGAACATAAGATGAGCCCTACTGAGTCAGACCAGTGGTCCCTTCCCCTTCCCCCAGTCTGGAGCCTGAGGAGATGGCTGCCCGCCCGCCCCCCCACTCCCCCCAGAGCTCAGCCACATTTCCCGAACTTGGTTTTGCTTTGGGGGAGCCGTCCGAACAAAGGGACTGGATAAACGCTGTTGCCGAGCCAACTATAGAGTCATGGGGGAGGAGGGAGTGCTGGGGGGGGGGGGGGGGGAGAACAAATGTTTGCAATCTTAGCTGTGGCAGATTTACTAGGCCCTCACTAAGCCCGGAGGAAAACAAGGAAGACGAAAAGTTGGCTCCAGCTCCTTCTAGAAGACGGTGGAAATGCCTCTGCCCTCTCCACTGGGGCCTCCGCTGTTGACGTACTCGCCTCACTACAACCCTGACTCACTTCTTTTCACTAAGCAGCTTCAGTTTACGGGCAGGGAAGAATGTGGCCTCTGCCTGTGGTTAATTAACCTGACCCAGGACAGCACAGACAGCAGCAGTTTCCACAGCATCCAGATAGGACACTGCTCTTGGATATAACAAGCCACTCTCGGGTCGGCGAAAACTGCAGACCGGACTGGGATTTAACTGCCGACAGGGGCTCCCGAGGTGAAATGTGCTGCTGAGTCACAAGTGACTCATGGAAACCCCATGAAGTATCCAGTGTGTGGGGTTTTCAAGGCAAAAGATGAGCATAGGTGATTTCCCATTAGGAACATAAGAAAAGCCATGCTGGATCAGGCCAATGTCCCATCCAACATTCTGTGTCACACAGTGGCCAGAAATACTAGGTGCCATCAGGAGGTCCAAACTCCAAAAGCCCTCCCACTCTTGCCCCCCAAGCACCAAGGATACAGAGCATCACTGTCCCAGACATAAGAACATAACAGAAGGCGTGTTGGATCAGACCAATGGCCCATCCAGTCCAACCCTCTGTGTCACACAGTGGCTAAAACCCAGGTGCCATCAGGAGGCCCGCCAGTGGAGCCAGAGCTCCAGAAGCCCTCCCACAGTGCCCCCCCCCAAGCACAAAGAATACAGAGCATCACTGCCCCAGACAGAGCGTATCATCTACTATGCCTTGTGGCTAATAGCCACTGAGGAACGTCTGATCCATAGGTTTATTCAGTCCCCTCTTGAAGCTGTCTATGCTTGTATCCGCCGTCACTTCCTGGGGCAGTGAATTCCAGGTGTTCATGACTCTTTGGGTGAAGAAGTACTTCCTTTGATCTGTTCTAAGCCTAAAGGTAAAGGTTTCCTTTGCTCGAAAGCCAGTCAAATCCGACTCCAGGGGGCGGTGCTCATCTCTGTTTCCAAGCCGAAGAGCCAGCAATGTCCAAAGATGTTTCCGTGGTCCTGTGGCCGGCATGACTAGATGCTGAGGCGCACGGAATGCAGTTACCTTCCCACTGAAGTGGTACCTATTTATCTACTTGCAGTTTCTTGCTTTCGAACTGCTAGGTTGTCATGAGCTGGGGCCAGAGACGGGAGCTCACTCCGTCATGCGGCACTTGGGTCTCAAACAGCCGAACTACTGACCTTCCAGTCTGCAGTTTAGTGTCTTAACCACTGAGCCATTAAAATTAATTTTTAATTTCAAATTAATATCATGGAATGCCCATGAGTTGTCTTGTGAGAAAGGGAGAAAAGGACTTCTTTCTCTACTTGCTCTATCCCATGCATAATCTTGTAAACCTCGATCATGTCACCCCCTCAGCCGTCGTTTCTCCAGGCTAAAGAGCCCCAACTTCTTTAACCTTTCTTCATAGAGAAAGCGTTCCACCACTTACTCATTGCCTTCCTCTGCACAGCAGCCCCAATCTCCTATCAAGCACTGATCCTGCTTAGCGTATAAACTCTGACACGATCAAGCTCCGTCTGGGCTATAACAAAATTCTAGGGGCCCCGGGGAGCTCCTGCTGGAACACAGGGGCAGTGTACCAGTTCTAGACAAGCATCTTGCTTGTGTGCTTCTAAGTGGAAAGGGCGGCAGAGGGGATCATTATCTGGGGGGGGCCACTGTAAAGTAGAGCTAGCCATGTGAGCGATGGTGCTGCAAAGAACAGAAGGAGAGCCACCGACCCTGATGGGCCAGCAGTCTGGTGCGGAATAAGGCATGCGTTCATGTGTTCTTCAGTTACGTTTCCTCCAGGCGGCATACGAGCCCCCACCACTTCACCACCTGGCCTCCCTTGGCACCACTTCTAGTCACTTCCATCCAGGAACAAATGGAAACCATGTAGGGTTTCTAGGGCCTCAGGCCTGGTTCACGCATGCGAGAAAATGAGATGGCGACGAATTGACGACGACCTGAGGCCTGAAACCAGACTGGAAAGGATCCAAACAATCTGCTTCATCCCGGCATTTCTGTCCAGCCACTACCTGTTCAATCACCTCGCTCAAGAAGGGAGCATTTGAAACTGGTCAACAGTTGGGTCCAAGGTAGACTTGTTTAGTAATGGATGCACCACAGCCTTTTTCACGGAGGCATTAATTACATCGTGCACAGTCAGCCACCCCCCACCCAGGAGATTTAAGTAGCCAGGAAGGATACAGGTTGTCTAAGCATGTAGTAGGCCTCAAATTACCAAGGACCCTGTTTGCATCCTCAGGCTGGGGGAGGGGATCTGAAAAATACACCAAACTTCTGGCGAAGTCAGCCCTGTGGCGCCATCTGTACCAAGCTGGAATAGGTACGAGAGATTTTAGCCACAAAGTGTTGAGCAAAATGGTCACTGAAGGCCACCAAGCAGTCCAGCTCCTCCTGCAGGCCAGCTCCTCATACGCCTGGGCCACCTGGAATGGCTCCACTTGCCTACAGCGTGCAAACAAAATGGTGGCAGCAAATTATGGTTCCTTCACCATTGCCACCACAGAGGATGCATCACAATGAGCTTTAGAAGAAGAAGAAAAAGAAGAGGTTGGATTTACACCCCGCCCTTCACTACCCGAAGGAGCCTCAGAGCGGCTTACAATCTCCTTTCCCTTCTCTTCCCCACAACAGACACCCTGTGAGGGAGGTGGGGCTGAGAGAGCTCTTTCCAGATCTGTCCTTGAGAGAACAGCTCTGAGAAAACCTGTGACTGACCCACGGTCACACCAGCAGGTGCAAGAGGAGGAGTGGGGAATCAAACCCAGTTCTCCCAGATTAGAGTCCACACTCTTGACCACTACATGAAACTGGCTCTCAGCTGGAAAGTAGAGTGAAAACACCCATCCTGCTCATCAGCAAGAGCAGGGCTGAGTCCCAGGGGCCAAGCTTGCTTCTCCTAGCCCCGAAGAAGCACCCTGCTGCCTCAGCAAAGGGTTCTTCCTGTCATGAGACAGGAAGGGAAAGGCCTGGGCCTAAAGGGGCTGCTGGAGGATAGATTAAACATGCCAGCCTTGGGCCAAGGAGGAAGCTCCAGGCTGTCTCTCTGCGAGCAGATCCAGATAGTTGGAGGGGGGAGACAGTTTGGGAGAAGGGAGGAGCCATGGCTCAGTGGTAAGGCATCTGCCTGGCATGCAAAAGGTCCCAGGTTCAATCCCCAGCATCTCCAGCAGAAAGGACCAGGTAGCAGGTGATGTGAAAGACTTCTGCCTGAGACCCTGGGGAGCCACTGCCAGTCTGAGTGGACAATACGGACCTATCCGTGTGTGTTCAATGGAGTCCCTGAGGTATGGGCAGTGAAAGGGGGTGGACCCAGGCCCCTGGGAGGCTGCCCCCTCTCCCACACAAGCATGTCCCCCATTAAGAGTTTTCACTCTTGTTTCACAGTCTCAATCTGTGCTGGGTTCTGCTCTGTTACTCCAGTTTAAAGAACAAGTTCTAAAATTGGGTCCTGCACAATTTGTGACAGATCTGGGGGCTTTCTTTTCAGGTGCATTTCCGAACTTTTATGCCACACGGGCATCAATACACAAGACCACAAAGATAGGCAGATAGGCCTCCGATGCCTGTGAACGGAAAGCTCCATCAAGATGCTTGTTCACCCGCACCTTCATTCCTGGTGCACTGATCAACCAACCAGGAGTACAAGCTCAGGCCGGCTATTTAGGGAAGGAGGGAACTGCATAATCTCAGTGCCGCTGAAGATGACGGCATTGCACAGCGAAGATTGCCCGCTTCCCTCTGTGTGCAAACTGTGAAAAATACAGACCCCCATCGATGCACAACGGCCGGTGCATCAGAGGCGGCTGACAGCTAAGTATCATGTAAGGCCGTTTCCCTCCAAGAAGGTAGACATTTACAAATCTAAATAACTGTCATCCGTGTTTGTCGGAATGCCGTCTCTAGCACGGCCCCGACTCGGCTTCCCTCCGACCTACTGTGTTATTAACATCCCTCCTTCTCCAAAGCCCGAGCCTTTCCCTCCATTGCCCCGCCGATTTTCCGATCCGTGGACTCTCCGCCCGGTAGATGGCACTTGCATCAAGCGGTTCTCGCCTTCCGGGAAACGCCGCGCTCCCAGCCATAAATCCCAGCCGTCGTCACGACAAAAGGCCGGGGTAATTGAGATCTTGTTCCAGCCAACACCATCTTGAGCGCACAAAGGCGAGGCCGGCCCAGCGCCTCGGCAGCAGGGAGGGCTTCGTCGGGAGGCCGCTTGGAGCGGAGGCCCTTTGGCAGAAAGCTGACCACGGGGCGGCGGGAGCGAGGACAGGCGGCGGGCTGGAGGTTCGAGAAGGGAAAAAGGGAAGGCGGAGCGAGAGGCGGCCGCGCTCGCTTCGGCTTTGGTGGCCTCCTGCGTTTGGAGCGTCGCTGGCGCGCTGGGAACCTGCTGGCGCCCTCGCTTCGGAGGGACGGGAGTTTGCGGGGCGCTCAGGCCGAGGCTCCCGCTGGATTAGGCCTGCCCCAGTTCCCCCGCGCAAGGCCCGGCTGCAGTTCAGGCGGCAGTTGCAGTCTTCCCTTGCTTCAAATTGTGTTTGTTGTTTTACGCAGAAACTTAATCCAGCAGTTTTAAAGCAGACAGTTAATCCAGCATTGCCAGCGCCAGGTTGGGAAATTCTTGGGGATTTGAGGGAGGGGCCTGGGGAGAGCGGGGTTTGGGAAGGGGGTAGGGTTGCCAGGTCTGGGTTGGGAAATACCTGGAGACTTTGTGGGTGGAACCAGGAGAGAGGGGGGTTTGGGGAGGGGAGGGGCCTCAGCAAGGTACAATGCCATTGAGTCCACCCTTCAAAGCAGCCATTTTCTCCAGGGGACATCAGTTGTAAAAGCCAGAGATGTCTGATGTCCATCAGATGGACATCAGTTGTAAAAGCCAGAGATCCCCAGGCCCCACCTGGAGGCTGGCAACCCTAGAGGTGGGGGAACCGCCACTGAGTGGAATGCCATACTCTCCAAAGCGACCATTTTCCCAAGGAGAACGAAGTTCGTGTCTGATGGTACCTCTGAAACCAACAGAATTTAATTTGGGGCATAAGCTTTCCTGTGCATGCACACTTCTTCCTGGGGCACTGATCTCTGTAGTGTGGAGATTGGTTATAATGTTGGGGGGAGGGTCGCCAGGGTTCACCTGAAGGTTGGCAACCCAAGGCAGGAGGAGACTAAAGACCCACAGCTTTCCATCAAGGCCCTGAGCAGCCTTACCATAACTATGGCTCTCTTTGAGTATCTGCTACCCATTGGCTGCAGTTTGCAGAAATCAGTGGGCGGAACAGTGGGCAGGCCACTCTGGAGTGGGAGATCCCAATTCCTGGCTGCAGCCACTGCTGTGTTGCATCCTGGACATGAGTTGATAACAGGGGACCCAGAGTAGGGTGGGTTTGCAATCTGTGAGTTGGCTACTGTCTGGGGGTTAACTGCAGGGGAGGGGAGGATTGCTAGCCTCAAGGTGGGGCCTGGAGAGCTCCAGGAATTACAGCTGGTCTCCAGACAAGAGAGATGTGCCCCTGGAGGAAATGGCTGCTTTGGAGGGTGGATTCTGTGGCTTCATATCTTGCTTGGGGGCTCCCCTTCCCAGACCCCACCCCCCTCCCCAGGATCCAAACTCCAGGAATTTCCCAAGCTGAAGCTGGTGGCAGTAGGGGAGGGGGAAATATCAAATTGCCAGATTACAACCCGGAGACCAAAGGCTGCAACTGGACACCAAAGGTGTATCTGGAGTCACCAGATTGCAACCCAGAGACCAACTGCAGGAGAGGACTCAGACTAGCACTGTCCAGTTGCAATGCAGAGAATGTATACTGCAGTCTTCTAAATGTCCGGATGTCCCACAGCGAGACTTGGGGGCTGAAAAAACTCCAGTCCTGATTTGGGCAGCTCCATCTGCAATCAGTCCTCTGCTGCCCTTGGCCGGGCCTTTACCCAGAAGAACCGTGGCATCAGAACCACTCACATACACGGCTGCCCACCTCTTGATTGGCTTGCCAAGGGATGCCCCCTCTTCCTCCAGAGACAAGACCCAAATCCCTTTAAATTACTACTGGAAGTCAGGGGAGGCAGAAGTGGGCCCTCTGCTGCTTGCCCTCCTTTCTGATTGTATCGCCTGTCCTACCAGCCTCTTTGCCCCAGCCAGCTCCCACTCAAAGGCACTTTTAAATCTCTCCGCTCTTCTCTCATCCTCCCTCCAGACTGCATACATGGTGCTGGTGTTGATGACCTCCTGGACCACAATCTCCGCTTGGCCATTTTCCCAATTCCCCATCACTAGCAACCCTAGGAGTACCACGTTTTTCAACCCCAACCTCACCTTTTGACTGAGAAATCCCTGTTTCAGTGGCTCGTGAGCACGTCCACCCAATGAGTCTTGCCTTTCTCCCCAATAAAAACCCAAAGCGGCTGACATCCTTCTCTCTTCCACCCTTCACATAGTACGCCATCTTAATTTGATGGATTGATTATCACTGTGAGCCCTCTAACTGTTAATTATATGATTGCTTTAAAAGGTTTTTAATGTTTTAGGTGAACTTGGTACATTGTGCCGAGCAATGTGAGCCGCCCTGAGCTTGTTTGCGGGGAGGGTGGGATACAAATTGAAATAAATAAATAAATAAATTTCTCCCCTCCTCCGTTTTATCATCACAACAACCCTGGGAGGTAGGTTAGGCCGAGTGTATGTGTGACTGGCCCAAGGTCACTCAGCAAGTTTCCATGGCCGAAAGGGGATTTGAACTTAGGTCCTTCCAGACCCTAGTTAGACACTCTTAACCACTAAGCTGGCTTTTTATATTTACGCCATTTTCTTTTTTCTTGTGGAGGATCCCACCCCCCCTTAATAATAATTAAGTGCTGTCAGGTTGCAACTGACATGGCCGCCCCCCTGGAGTTTTCAAGGCAAGCGGTGAGCAGCGTTTGCTGTTGCCTGCCTCTGCATAGCAACCCTGGACTTCTTGGGTTATTGCCCATCCAAGGCCTAACCAGGGCCCACCCTGCTTAGCTTCCAAGCTCTGACAAGCTATTTAATGTTGTTAAGCATCACTTCAGAGATGAATGGTGCAAATATGGCATAAAAGAAACACATGAAGTGGAAACAACAGCAATGAGAATGGGTGAAATGAAAATATTTGCAATGGCAACACATGAAAGCAAAGAAATGAACAAGGACAGATTTGTACATCTTTAGCCAAAACTGGTTGGGTAAAACCTTGCTTGGGTTGGGGGCGGGGGGGGGCTGATGAGGAAAGCTGAATTGCTGCATGCCAGGCTGGCTTCGTGCTATGAGAGAGAGAAATGGGATGCTTCCTGGAAGCTCGAATTTAGATACTGCCTTTGTGGGGGAGTTCTTAGAGTAGCAGGAAGATCCAAGTTCCAATCCCTGCACAGCCATGAAGCTCACTGGCTGACTTTCAGTCATTCACCGCTTTTTAGCCTAATCTACTCCGCAGAGTTGTTGTGAGTACAAAATGTGGAGCATCACCAGTTCCAGGTTGGGAAATTCCCGGAGATTTGGGGAGGGGAGGGTCCTTAGCTGGAAATAATGCCACATAGAGTCCATCCTCCGGAGCAGCCATCTTCTCTGATCTCTGTCTGGAGATCAGCTGTAGTTCTGGGAGATCTCCAGGTCCCACCTGGAAGTTGGCAAACCCATACTGTGGCTAATTTTAGCATGTCCGGCCTCTAAGAAGTTGGCTGTCCAAGTTGGAAACTCACCGGGGCTTCAAAAAGCATTCTGGATATGGAACGCAACCCCCTTTCTGCCTTCTGTTCAGACTTGCGAGATTGCTTCGTGTGTGTAGAGGGCCTAGTTCTGTTTTGGTTTTTGGAGTGATTCTGCACAGCTGGCAAACAACAAAGGGGCACTTTCCTGATCTCTGGGCCCACTTTAAATGGGGTCAAGTTTCCCAAGTCGGCAGCAGTCACAGATGTGGTGCTTAAATCTCTCAGGGCTCATTGGCAAACAGCAGCAAGCAGAAGTCTGAGTTTATTTTGGAAGCCCTCACCAAGGAAAGAAGCTCTTTTGCTGCATTTCACTATGTAACTAAACAATGGTGAAATCTCTCAGGGACAAGGCTAGAGATTCTCCCAGGGCATTTGAAGGCCAAAGAAAAAGCCACGGGGACTCCCAAACTTTTACAACCAAATTTCCAAAAATCATAAAGAGGCCACATGGCCTGATTGCCTAGATTTCGGGCATCACCAGGGACTTGTTTTAGCCATTAACTAATAGGGATTCCCAGCGTGTCTAGTCCTCATGCATCCAGAAATACAAGACATGATCTTCAGGGTCGTCTGCCTGTGGTTGTGGTTGTTTGCCCTATCCCAGCTTACACCAGGCTGTGGGCGATGTACATAAGGGTAGAATGCCGTAAAAACATCTAAAACATTAAAATTCTACAAAACAGTTTTAAAAATAAAGACCCAAGTAAAGTCCATCATGATGATGTCCTGGACATTTTTGCCCCAGTTCTAGACCTACCAGGCCAGTGTCATGAGAAACGCGCCCGCTCCCTACACCAGTTTGGTGTAGTGGTTAAATGCGTGGACTCTAATCTGGGAGAACCGGATTTGATTCCCCACTCCTCCACATGCACCTGCTGGATAACCTTGGGCAAGCCATAGCTCTATACCAGCTGTTCTCTCAAGGACAGTTGTCTCAGAGCTCTCTCAGCCCCACCTACCTCACAGGGTGTCTGTTGTGGGGAAGGGAAAGGAGTTTGTGAGCTGCTCTGAGACTCCCTTGGGTAGTGAAGGGCGGAGTATAAATCCAATCTCTTCTTCTTCTCCCACAGTGGAAAGTCACAGCTACAGCTAACAATGTTGCTGTGGCCCGCAAAAAAAAGGGCAAACAGAGAAGTGAGATGTTTCTGCTGATCTTTACCCTTTGAGCGTTAATTACGATCAGGAGCAGGCCCAGCACAATTGATAGGCAAGGCAGCAATTCATTTGCACACGTAGCAAATCGTTTGCCTTGTATGCGGAGCAGACAGCCTGGAGTTAGAAAACTGATATATTCCAACCCTTCAAAAGGATGCATCGCCTAGCTACAGAGCAACAAATCCCATGATTTCTGTGATCTGCTTTTAACATTCCAGCCTCTTCAGAGACTGTTCTGTCCTCTGTTAGCAGGATGCTAGAGGTATAGAGAAGAACCTGCATAAATCACATATGTGAGGTCTGGCGACCAAGCTGCACTTTCCTCATAGGCAGCGCTGGGGTCAGGGTCTAGTGCATGAGCTGGGAATGCTAGCAAGCACAAAGTGACCCATCCAAAGCAGCTGAGACACCAAGGCTCTTAACTGCCTGAGGTTTAAATAGCCCTAGAAGGAAGCCACCCAGCCAAATTGGAGTGTTGTTTCTGCAATGACTTAGATAGGACACGTTCCCGTGAAGAGCTACATACTCAAGAGCTGAAGAACAGGCAATTGTGAATGTTTTTGACCACCAACACGGCAGGTTCTTCTAATTTTGTCAAGGCTCATGAATCAGATGAATGTTGGCTTTTGCATCTAAAGGGAGGGGGAAACTTTATACAGTCCCCTGACCTGGATAGCCCACGATAGCCTGATCTAGCCAGATTGTGGAAGCTAAGCAGGGTGGGCCTTGGTCAGTATTTAGAAAGGAGAGCGCCAAGGAAGTCCAGGGTTGCTATGCAGAGGCAGGGAATGCCCAACCACTTATGAACAGTTCTTGCCTTGGAAATGCCACCAGGGGGTGCCACAAGTCAGCTGTGACTTGACAGCAAAATAATAATAATAGTAAGTGCCCCTGCAGTAGATTGTACTTCCGTTCCCTTTTACTAAAAAGGGGGGCAAGGATAAAAGAAGAGCCAATGGCACCCCTTTTGGGGCTTCCTGGTTTACAGCATGGCCTGGCGATCTAGAATCACAACTGACCTCCAGACTATGGTGATCTGTTGCCCTTGGAGAAAATGGCTGCTTTGGAGGGTGGACACTATGGCTTTATACCCGGCTGAGTCCCCTTGTCTCCCCGTTCACTCCTCTCCAGGCTTCACCCCCATTTCCCAAACCAGAGCTGGCAACCTTACTTGGAACTGAACCAGGCCCATAGACAGGAATTTGGGGCTTATGGGGCAAAAAAAAATTCTTGTGGGGCTGCCGTTATTTTTACAGCTGCCCAATCCACCCCAAGCCCAGCTGCCAGCGGCCAACCCTGTCCCTCCCCTCCTGCAAGGTTTAAAGGGCCCTTCACGGAGGGGAGCACGTAGCCCACCGATCAGCGGGAGGGCCCTTTAAATCTTGCCAGAGGGAGAGAGGGGGGCGCGAGCCATCCCTTGCTTTTCCTCAAAAGCATTTAAAGGATTCCTTTAAATGCTTTTGAGAAGAAGTGGGGACTCATGCACACAACCCCCTCCCCATTCTTTTCAAAAAGTATTGTGCGGCTAGCCCTTTAAAAAGGGGGGCGGAGCCCCCAGTAGGCCCACTGTTGCTATGGGCCAGAGCTAACCTTTGTACCCCATGCCCTGTTCGGGAGCTTTTTGGTGCCGCTCATTTGCCACTGAGGGGAGCAGGATGTGGAACTAGTCAGGCCATCGGTCTGATCCAGCAGGGCTCTTCTTACATTCTTAAGTTCATGGTAATTCCAGCCATGAATCGGTGTGAAAGGATATTTTAAAAAAAAATCCAAAGCAATATGGCACAGCATTTTTGGTGTGAAATCATTAAGGCTTAGTGTTTTCTATAAATACAGCTATTTCCACTGTGGCGTTTGGCCCTCGGCAAAATAAGACTTCTCTGTATTTGATGTCTCTCGGTCCAAAGCACCAAATGGAAATACCGTGTAATACAAACCTCTTGGGACTGTGCTATTTCAGACCGGGGGGAGAATTAGACGCTCACTCAGGGTAATAAACATGAATAATTGCGAGTAGTACCTTGGAAGCAAGCATGTCAGATAGTGGCTCTAATCCAGCCTGACCTCTGGGCTTCTAGTTTCCCCTGTAAGGACATAAGAAGAGTCCTGCTGGATCAGACCAGTGGTCCATCGAGTCCAGCACACGGTGAACAGCCAGTTGCCCTGGAGGACCGACGCACAGAGCCAAGAGGCTGTGGCATTCTCCCCTGCTGCTGTCTCCCAGCATTGGTATTCAGAGGTCTGCTGCCTCTGTGGACAGCGTTGCCAGCCTCCAGGTATGACCCGGAGATCTCCAGACTACAGAGATTTGTAGCCCTCGAGAATGTGGCTGCTTTGGAAGGTGGAACCTATGGCATTACATCCCACGGAGGTCCCCCCCTACCCCCAAACCCCACCCTCCACACTTTCTACCCCCCAAATCTCTAGGAATTTCCCCAGAATTGGTAACCCCATCTGTAAATGGAGACTCACTTCGGGTCACCATGGTTCTTAGCCATGGATGGACCTCTCTGTTTATTTTACTTATTTATTTTAGAAGAAGAAGAGGAAGAGATTGGATTTATACCCGGCCCTTTAGAAGAAGAAGAGGAAGAGATTGGATTTATACCCGGCCCTTCACTCAGAGTCTCAGAGCAACTTACAGTCTCCTTTCCCTTCCCCTCCCTACAACAGATGCCCTGGGAGTGGGGCTGAGAGCTCTTTCGAGGACTGCTGTCACGAGAACAGCTCGGAGAGAACTTATGACTGACCCAAGGTCACACTAGCAGCTGCTTGTGGAAGAGCGGGGCATCAAACCCAGTTCTCCCAGATTAGAGTCTGCGCTCTTAACCACTACACCAAACTGGCTCTCAAACTGGCTTTGCTTTATTTATATCCTGCCTCATCCTCACAACAGCCCTGTGCAGTAGGTTAGGCTGAGAATGTGTGTCTGGCCCAAAATTGCCCAGCAGGCTTTCTCGGCAGAGTGGAGGTTTGAACCTGGGTTTCCCGGATCCTAGTCTGACACTTTAATTACTCCGCCGTGAATCTGTCTCTCTCCCTCTCTCTCTTTCCATGAATCTGTCTGATCCCCCTTTAAAGCCGTCTGTACTTGTGGCTAGCACTACTCACTGAGTAAACAAGTTCTCTCCCTTAGCCATTCTTTTGTCAAGCCTGAAAAGTTCCAGACTATTCTGTTTTTCCTCATAGGAAAGGTGCTCCAGCCCCTTAAATCATGCTGGATGGCCTCTTCTGTATTTTTTTCCAGCTCTGTAATAGGGGAAACTATGCACAATGTTCCACATGAGGCCACACCATAGCTCTACACAGGGACATGGAGGAGGAGGAGGAGGAGATTGGATTTATACCCCACCCTGCACTCAGAGTGGCTTACAAATTCCTTTCCCTTTCCCTCCCCACAACAGGCACCCTGTGGGGCTGAGACAGTTCTGACAGAAACTGCTCTTTTTCAAGAACACCTCTGACAGAACTATGGCTTGCCCAAGGTCATCCAGCAGCTGCGGGTGGAGAAGTGGGGAATCAAACCTGGTTCTCCCAGATTGGAGCCCGCACACTTAACTACTGCACCAAACTGACCAGAGCATTTATTACACCTGAAAATCCCCCCAACGCACAAACACATTTCCACTGGCAAAGTCCAAGGAATATTGAAGGAGGAGGAGGAGGAGATTGGATTTATACCCTGCCCTTCACTACCTCTCAGAGCGGCTTACAAACTCCTTTCCCTTCCCCTCTGCACAACAGGCAACCTGTGCGGTTGGTGGGTCTGAAAGAGCTCTTTCAAGAACTGCTTGTGAGAGAACAGCTCTGAAAGAACTTGTGACTGACCCAGGGTCACACCAGCAGCTGCACATGGAAGAGTCCAGAAATCCCCAAGCTGTGCACATGTGTGCCTTATCGATGCTCCTTCTAAGCTGTGGAGTCCTGTGAGCAAAACTACTTTGTGAGCTACTGGCATTAAGGTTGTGAGCGAGCGATTTGGCTGCTGCATAAATCAGTCTGCTCTGGAGCCATCCTTCCTGAGCGAAGACAAAAATGTTTGAGCCGGAGGCTCAAAAAATGTGAGCTAGCTTAGGGGGAACACTGGTAGGGAAATCAAACCCAGTTCTCCCAGACTAAAGTCTGCGATCATCACCACTACACCAAACTAGCTCACTGCCAGTTCTGAACCAGTTCTGAACATGTTGCCTGTACCTCAGTAATCCTTGCGGCACTCCTTGAAGGTAGACATTAAAGGCAGCAGGAAAAGCGGTACGGATTGACTCAATTAAAAACGCCACGACCTTCAGTTTGCGAGACCCAAGCAAGGCTGTTTGTGATGGGACGTTCTGGAGATCACTAATTCACAGGGTCAGCATAAGTCAGAAGTCACTTTATTTTGTTTATTTGTATCCTGTCTTTCTCCCCCGTGGGGACCCAAAGCATCCTACATTGCCCTCCTCTCCTCCATTTTATTCTCACAACAATCCTGTGAGGTAGGTCAGGCCAAGAGAGTGTGACGGGCCCATGGGCACCCAGCAAGCTACAATGGCACAACTGGGTATTTGAACCCAGGTATCCTGGATACTAGT
This sequence comes from Lepidodactylus listeri, assembly GCA_029233225.1. Taxonomy (NCBI): domain Eukaryota; kingdom Metazoa; phylum Chordata; class Lepidosauria; order Squamata; family Gekkonidae; genus Lepidodactylus; species Lepidodactylus listeri. Next base: position 13,811,095 of record JARCFY010000013.1, read on the forward strand.
TTGACACTCTTAACCACTATACCGCACCGGCTCTCTGATGGCACATAGCAAACAGTTGAGTGGCATTACAATCCTTATAAACAACGTGCCGAAAAAAATCAAACATCTGCTTGCAGGGGCTCCTCGTGAGCAGGCCATGCCAGCAACTCATTGACTTGGAAAATAAAAACTATAAGTATATCAAGTGTATTTGCGTCTGTTCCATTGGTGGAATCCACCGTTACATAGGCAACCAGCCGGTAGCCAGTGATGGTGCGCATGGTCAGAAATTACTGATCGCTGGAGAGCAAGATTCAAGTCCAGGAGCACCTTGAAGGCCAACAAGATCTTCAGGGTGAGCTTTTGACAGTCAAAGCTCCTGTATCTGACGAAGGGAACTTTGACTCTTGGAAGCTTCTACCGTGGAAATCTTGTTGGTTGTTTTGGTGCCACTGGACTGGAATCTTGCTCTCCTACTGCGGACCAACACAGCTACGTACCTGAAGCTGGATTGCTGGAATGTATGAGAATTGTAGTTCTCTTGCCCTTCTGATTAATGAGAGAGGCTGCAAAAATTCCCATCCACCCTGGCAGGAAGGGATGCTGGGAAAGACAGGTCCTGGACAGGGTTCATCCTCTTTCTGAAGAGCTACTCTGCCCTTCAGAAAGGTCACTTCGGTGGTGGGGTGAGAGTGGAACAGGAAGGGAAGGTCGCCTTCTTTGTGTGAACGGACATGAACACAAACGGTGCGGCCTTGTGCTGAACTAGACCATTGGTCCATCAAGATTAGGATCGTCTACTCAGACGGGCATCGGCTGTCCAGGGAATCAGGCAGAGGTGGAAATCTCTGTCGAGTGACATCCGTGTCCTGTCTGATCTATTAAAGTTTCACAGGGCATGTAAGGCAGAGATGTTCTGCCCGGCTTTTGGTTGAGGCCAGCGATGGCTCTGTACATCTGCCAGGCACCCTCCCCTCCCCCCGCCCCGTGACTGAATGCTAGCACGGCCTTCTGGTTCTTAAATTGTTTACATGTTCTGAATGTTTTATATATTGCGTTGTTATGGTTTTAACTTACTTTACACCAGGGGTCATTTTGAGCAGGAACGCGCAGGAACGCCGTTCCAGGAGTAATAAGCCCAGGAGCGGGCACATATGGTGATGCGCTGTGGGAAAAAGCAAAAGCATACTAACTTGATCTGTATTTGCATGCTTGTCGTAGGGCAGCTTCCCTGCAAGAGCAAAGGAAACCGACAGTGTCTCTAGTCAAAGTGTAAAGCTGGCTCGCCAGCTCTTAGTTGGGAAATACCTGGAGGTTTTTGGGGTGGAGCCTGAGCAGTGGGTGTTGCCTTCTGACACACTTCCGGGGATGTCAGGGGGTGTGGTGCATGCAAATGAGTTATGCTAATGAGCTCCTGCACCTCTTTTTCTACGAAATGACCCCTGCTTTACATTGTATTGAACCAAACTCTTGTCTGGTTGTGCAAGTTGGGAAGAGCAGTCCAAACCCCCCCCCCATTTAATAAATAAATAAATTACCCATTGCCTGATCCATTTTCAACTGAAGATGCCAGGGATTGAACCGGAGACCTTCTGCATGCCAAGCAGATGCTCCACCACTGAGCCATGGTCCCTCTCTGTGCATGCATGTGTGTGTTACCCATTAAATATTTTCAAGCATCCGATAGGGAAGCTCGACAGAAATGTGAGCAGATTTTGGGTTAAGCACCGAACTTTTCACCCTCCGCTAGACTTGTGTTGTTGTCGCTGTGTAAACAGATGGGAAAGTGCTGCCGAGACAGAGAACAGCTTGCTTCAAACCACTCTGATCTGTGATTTCCTGACTGCGCCGGGATTGGAACCGACCGTCCATGCGCCACGACTTCGGCTCCTACCCATCATCCCTCGACACACCAGCTCTTTCTTTCTGCATTTGATTGGATGCCCTAGAGGGCTTCCTGGGCCGATTTCTACAGAGACGGTTGTCTTTGACAGCAAGGTGAAAAATACAACCTCCCCTACCCGACTTTGTCAGGTTAATTTCCTTAACTCCGGCTCGGCTGTGTTCACTGACCAAGTGACAGAATGGCAGGGATAATTCCTTGTGTGTGTTTAGCATGGCTTTGGCAGGCGTCAAGGTGCATTCTCCACCTTGTCACTCATCCAAGTACCCTTTAGATAGTTATTATTTCATATAATTATGATTACTACATGCTGATGCGCCACCGTTATGAATAGCCTCTGGCTGCCGTCACTCTCTAAGATTTGATGTGGAAGGATGACTTGTCAAGAAAGCAGGGCGGGCAGTTCTCCCAGATTAGAGTCTGCACACTTAATCACTACACCAAACTGGTTCTGATTTGGCATTTCACATCTTCACCGTTTCAAAATTCATGTCTCAATTTTACTTCTTCCTTGTGGGGAAGAAATTTCCTATTCCTTACTTCTGCACAATTTCCTGTACTCCCCCCCCCCCCCCCCCGGTGCCTTTTCCCAGTGTTGTTTGTGCAACAGTATATCAGCATTATATAATTTATGTACAGCACATATTGAGTACACGGAATGGTCTTGAAAACTATAGACGTGTATGAAGTACAATTAACCTCCAAAATCAGCAGTGAAAAGAAAAGAGCCAAAACTGCGGACAAACATATCAAATACAAGAACTGAACAAAATAAGGAACCTTTGGCTCATCCTAAATGTGACACCCAACAGTTTGCTCCCAGGATAGCTTATCTGACAGGAGTCCCCAACCTTTTTGAGCCTGTGGGCACATCTAGAATTCTGACATGGCATGGGGGCACAAAATGGCCCCCGCAGGAGGTAGAGCCACGGATGCCACCTTGGGGACCCCGTTGAAATCTGACGTGATGTGAGAGGCACAGCAACAAAATGGCTGCCACAAAATGGCTGCCACAGGAGGTGGAGTTCCAGACACCACACAGGAGAGCCCTAGAATTCTGACATGGCATGATGGGCACAGCAACAAAATGGCTGCCAGAGAATGTGGAGCCACAGACATCACATTGGTGGGCACAGCAAAAAAAAAATGGCTTCCACAAGAGATAGCGCCTCAGGCACTACGTTGGAGACATGGGATACATGCAGGGCTCTTTTTCTAGCAGGAGCTCCTCTGCATATTAGGCCACACACCCCTACGGTAGCCAATCCTCCAAGAGCTTACAGAGCTCTTCTTACTGGGGCTACTGTAAGCTCTTGGAGGATTGGCTACATCAGGGGTGTGTGGCCTAATATGCAGAGGAGCTCCTGCTACGAAATGAGCCCTGGATACATGTAACAAGGGGCCAGGTGGCGTTTGGATCAGGATGAGTAAGAGAAGAGGCTTTATTCTTCCTCTCCTGAAGACTGGCTGGCTATTAAGGAGCTCAAAAATGGGGAGGCCAGGATTGTTCAAGTTTCATTTGGACTCTGAGGAGGGTTGCCAAAACCAAGTTGGGAAATTCCTGGAGATTTGTAGGTGAAGCCTAGGGAGGACAGGGTTTGGGCAGGAGAGGGACAAGAGCAGAGTAGAATGCCATAGACTCCACCCCCACCCACCCCCAAAGCAGCTATTTTCACCAGGGGAACTGATCTCCGTAGTCTGGTGATCAGTTGTGATTCCAGGAGAGCTCCAGAGCCCCCACCTGGAGGTTAGAAATCCTGGTTGTTCCATTAGGTGGGCCAGATCCCCAGCTTCCAGTGTAAAAACCCAAGCCTCTATCCCCTATAGACCCAGAAACACCGAGCAAATTGGGCAGGCAGGCTTCTGACCAATCATTTCCCGAGAAACCAGACTGCTCCCGCCTTCCGTTGCTCTCGCCAATGAGGAGAGTGACAGCAAGAACTGACATGATGGCGACCTCTCCCAAAATACATCTCCAAACAAAAAGCATGAGCAAATCCCGGCATGCAGAAAAGATGTTTCCTCTGATCCCGCCTTAACTGCCACAAAACCAACAGCTGGCACAAAGCAGTCGGCGGGCAATGCTGCTTGATTGGCATAATTAGCCAAAAAAAATGCATAATGTGTCATTAGGCCACAATTTGGGGGACTGGAATGTGTCCACCCTACTTTGGTGCCCAGTTCAAGAACCACTGTTCTCTGTGGAATATGTGGGAGCAGAAGGAAATTAGAACACAGTACCAGTTAATTCATACATCTGTAGCCAACACTATTCCCTTTGCTCATGTGAATGCAGCCTCTCTCGGGTATTTGTTTGACGGAGAAAGAGGGGGGGAGGAGAGGGGGGAGGTAGCCACCAGTTCTGACATGCTTTAGTATTCCCGGGGGAACGAGCTGCCAACCGCCGCTCTCCCCCCTTTCCCCACAGTCCTTGCAAACATTAATAAGATCTGTCAGCGCAGATAAAAGGCAAACATTCAGTCAAACTAATTAAGTACCGCTTTAATAATCTAATATTTAAATTCAGGCCCCTGCATCAGGCTGAGCAATCAAACGTTTCATGTATGCTTTAAATGCCAGGAGGACCACACGGGAACCACTCCGTAGGGGGTTGAATTGTCAACCTGCCTCGCCCCAACAGAGGAAAGCTGGATTGGCAGCCCTGGCGAAGCAGCCAAGGTGGGGATTCTCCAGGGATTGCACTGGAATTGACAGGCATCCATCATCCCACTCAGATTAAATGACCCGGCCGGATTTCTCTTTGCTCAGGGCCAGCCGCCGGAATGAGGAGGACGCCAATAAACTCTTATTTGAAAGGTTTATATCCCACCTTTCTACTGATGGTCCCCAAGGGAAATTTATGCATCACGCATGCACGTTGTACAGTGTTTATATGCTGAGATGTGTGGCATGCTCCTATCACTGACTTATTTAAAAACCTCACACACCTACACCTTTCTCTCAAAGAGGACTGGAGACTACAACCTGAGACCTTTTCAGACATTATGCTGGGGGGAGGCAACCATTTCCCAGCACTGCAAAATATGTATAATTCTCTCAATACGGAGTGTTGGGTTGGGATCTGGGAAACTCATATCCAAATCCCTGCTTATCACGAAACTCACTGGCTGACCTTGGCCTAGTCACTCTCTCTCTCTCTCTCTCTCTCTCTCTCTCTAACCTACCTGACAAGGTTGTGGTGAGGCTGATTTGGAGGAGAGGAGACCACCATATGTGTGACCCTGAGCTCCTTAGAGGGACAGTGGGGTAAAAAATGTACTAAGAGGAATTTATTTATTTATTTATCGTATTTATACCCTGCCCTCCCAGCCGAGGCTGGCTCAGAAGGAGAGACTGATTTTATACCTAGCCCTTCACTACCCGAAGGAGTCTCAGAGCGATTTACAATCTCCTTTCTCTTCCCCTCCCCACAGCAGACGCCCTATGAGGTAAGTGGGGCTGAGAGAGCTCTTTCGAGGACTGCTCTTGAGAGAACAGCTCTGCGAGAACTTATGACTGACCCAAAATCACACCAGCAGCTGCTTGGGGAGGAATGGGGAATCAAACCCAGTTCTCCCAGATCAGAGTTCGCGCTCTTAACCACTACGTCAAACTGGCCATTTGATCAAACTTGGCTCTCTAAGGAAATAAGATGACAGCAACATGGGCAGATTTATGGGAGAGTAAATGGTCCATCCCGAGCACAAAAGTGTTCTCTGTCCACGTACGCATTTTTGATATGCATACCTGAAGGTGATGCCCACACTGATACACTTTCGGTTTCCTTTGTTCTTGCAGGGAAGCTGCCCTACAACAAGCATGAAAGTACAGATCAAGTTAGTATGCTTTTGCTTTTTCCCACAACGCATCACCATATGTGCCCGCTCCTGGGCTTGTTACTCCCGGAACGGCGTTCCTGCTCGAAATGGCCCCTGCAGTCCACTCATCCAGCGAGCTCAATACTCTCTACCTTAACAGCCAGTGGTTCCTGAGAATCTCACACAGAGAAAGGGCATCATGACCTGGTAGCTTTTAACTGGAGGTGCCTGGGATTGAACCTGGTACCGTCTCCATACAAAGCATATGTTTTCCCTGTCAGCCACGGCACCTTCCCACCAACTATATTTTCCTCCAGAAAACATATGAAGTGTGAACTCAAGGTGTACATTCTTAAGCACTCCTGAATGTTCAGTGGGGACCCTTGTATCGGCCCCCATGCCCCTAGCACATGTCCCTGATGTGTTCAGGCTGAAACCAAGTTGGTTGTCTACACTGGTTGTCTACACAGAGAGCCAGTCTGGTGTAGTGGTTAAGTGCGCGGACTCTAATCTGGGAGAACCGGGTTTGATTCCCCACTCCTCCACTTGCACCTGGCTGGATGACCTTGGGCAAGCCATAGCTCTGTACCAGCTGTACTCTCAAGGACAGTTTGGGAAAGAGTTCTCTCAGCCCCACCTACCTCACAGGGTGTCTGTTGTGGGGTGGGGAGGGGAGGGGAAAGGAGTTTGTAAGCCACTCTGAGACTCTTAAGTGAGTGAAGGGCGGGATATAAATCCAATCTCTTCTTCTTCTTCTTCTTCTTCTTCTTCTTCTGGTCAGAGAGATCTCCGTAAGTCTGGAAAAGCCATGCTATGATTTGGAAGGTTATCACAAGGAAGCCACTAACTCTTTCTTGCATTCAAGACATGGGGCACTTCTCTTTCAGGGCCAAGTTGCTGGAGAAAAAGTAGGGAAATGATTCCGACATGAGATCTTCCTTCCCTTTCACAGGGATGCCAGCCTCCAGGTGGGGCCTGGTGATCTCCCGAAATGACATCCCATCTCCAGATTACCGGACTCAGTTTCCATTTGGATGCTTTGGAGGGTGAACTTTATGGCACTGTACCCCACTATGGTCCCTGTTCTCCCCAGGCTCCACCCCCCAAATCTCCATGGATTTCTCAGCCTGGAGCTGACAATCATACCGCACCCCCATCCCTCTGGTGGCCGGGGTGGGGTGGGGAACGACATGGCAACCCTATCCTTTTTCCCGCCACCACTGCCAAGCTGACATCCGAATTGTTTCCCATCCTGCCCCACGGCTACTTTTAACTTGAGCCTGGCTAGAAAACAGTGATGAACACCTCAACAAACCATGCAGCAAATAGATCATTATGGTGGACATGTGGTTTTTTTGCTTACGGAGCGCCAGAAAGAAACATATCCATGGGCTTTGTTGGAAGTCAAGCATTAGGCAGTCGAGGGGGGGGAAGGTCTTTTGTGGGCCCGCAGTGGGTTTGTTTTCCTCCTTTTCCTTCAGCCACCGTCACGTCTAATCACTCTGGCTTTTGTCTGGGCTGAAGGCGCATTGAAACTGAAGCAAGTTCATGAACTTTCTCCCAAGCAGGTGCTGGCTTCCTTTCAAGTTTTCTCCTCCCACCCAGCTGAACTCCGCGGAGGAAGAGAGTCTATGGCAAGCCCATCAACGTTACCGCTGGGCGCATTGTTAGTCATCGCAACAGCAGATGTCAATGGCAGCATAAGGATGGCCAGCTGCCAAGTGATCGCTGAGAGGTTCACAGAGAGCGGTTGTTGCGTGGACTACACTACATGAGCATTCGGACCTTTTCATTAATCCCACGTGCCGTATCTGGCAGGCCAGAAAAGAAGTGCCAAACGGAGCGCCCCTTTCTTTTTATTAACACCCCCTCCCATGTTATACATCATTCTTCAATTAGTTTGGAAAGCCATTTCCCACTCCTGATTTTTTAAATACTTGTGGTGATTAGGGTGGCCAGCTGATTAAATAACGTCTTGAGTTATCAGTCACCTTTTTCATAGTTTAATAAATTATCACTAATCCAAAGCGCACATATCAGAGACAGGCCTGAGCTGCGGGAAGGGAGGGGGTTTGGATCAGAAGAAGAGCCTATGGTTTGTATGCAGAGGTTCCTAGGTTCAATCCCCGGAGTCTCCAGTTAAATGGTCCAGGGACTAGGTGATGTGAAAGACCTCTGCCTGAGAACCTCTGCCAGTCTGAGTAGACAATACTGGCTTTGTTGGACCAAGGGTCTGATTCAGTATAAGGCAGCTTCACAGGTGAGCCAATAGTTTCACAGGTGAGGAGAGAAAACGCCCTCCACATAGGGACGCTCTAGGAATTCCTGCTGTTCTCTATAGTAAAGACCAGAGACTAGAGGAGGCAACCTACTGCACCGTGCAGAAACGACATCACATCTTCCCCAGTTTGACCCACCCTCCCCAAATCTCCAAGCATTCGCTGAGGCAATATTGGGAACCTTAATTAGACAGTACGGTTCTAGCTAGGTGTGTAATATTGGGAGATCTGTAAATGGATTTGCGGGGCGGCGGGGTTAAGGGTAAATAGCAGCTGTGGGAGATACTGATTTGGAATGGAGCGATTAGCTTTCTCCTTGGATAATCTCTGCCCCCACCCCCAGGAGTTGCTTTTGACTTATGTGGTTCCACTGTGGAGCAAATATAAGCTTCAGGAGCAGATTCATGTCAGGAAAATGTCCTGGGGGAAAGTTTAGGCTACTTTTAGGGTTGCGAGCTCTGGGATGGGAAATTCCTGAGGACTTGGGGGCGGGGCCTGGGGAGGGAGGGAGAGGTTTAAGGAGGGGAGAGACTTCAGCCAGGGTCCAATACCATACAGTCCACCCTCCAAAGCAGCAGTTTTGTCCAGGGGAACTGATCCCTGTAGTTTGGAGATCGGCTGTAATTCCAGGAGATCTCCAAGCCCCCCCCCCCCCCCCCCCCCCCGGGATGGAAACCCTATCCCTATGCCATCAGCCCAGTTAAAATCCCCCTCACCATTTTTTTTGGGGGGGGGGGGGATGAAAAACCCATTCATGATTAAGTCCTGCATTTTAGTGATATCAGTGAGACGAGGATAACCATACCCACTGGTCTGGCCTGCTTTGTAAACAACCTTCCCTATACGGATGCCAGTTTCCCGGTAGAACCTGGGGATCTCCTGGAATTACAGCTCATCTCCAGGCTGCAGAGATCAGTTCCCCTGGAGAAAAGGGATGCTTTGAAGGGTGGACTCTATGGCATCATACCCCTCTGAGGTCCCTGTCCTCCCCAGGCTCTGTCCCCAAATCTCCAGGAGTTTCCCAACCTGGATCTGGCAACCCTGCCCCTCCAACCTCCACCCATGGTGAGGGGAACCTGGCAACCCTATCGCATGAGTGAAGATTGTCCACCTCTGACTTGTGAGCTGTAGTCCCTATTTTGCAGGTTACAGGTTGTGGAGAGGGTGGCACAAATGCCTGATGTCGTGGGGACCTGTTCCCGGCACAATTTATGGCTCTCTGCCAAACTGGTGGAAATGAATTTGCGAGTCCTAGCTGTCCAAGATCTAAATGAGAGAAAAAGTTTATGCAAGATTCGAATGACAACTGGGGTATAGTTCGCATGTCTAGACTTGGCAGTCTTTGAACCGTTATTAGTGGCAGCCGTCAGATAAGGCACTTCAGTTCCTCAGGGAACATCTCTGCCTAGCAGAGTAAAATAGCAGTGCTGAACAGGGTTGCCAACCTCCAGGTGGTGGCTGGCGATCTCCAGGGACTGCAACTGATCTCCAGGCGGCCCAGATCAGTCTGCCTGGAGAAAATGGAAGGTGGCCTTCATGGCACTATACCCCGCTGAAGTCCCTCCCCTCCACTAACCCTGCCCTCCTCAAGCTCCATCCCAAAATTTCCAGGTATTTCCTAAGCCAGAGCCAGAAACTCTAGTAGTTAAGCTGCACTCAGTTTACAACTCTGGAGTGGTTATAAAGTTTATAGGCTATTGGTCCCATATTCAAAGTCATCCCAGAGGAGGAGGACTGGATATCGAAGCAGAATTAGGGAGAATATGATTGACCTACAAGAACCGTGATAATCCTGCCCCCTGATTCACCAAGAAGTAGCATCGGTGTCAGAAGCAGCGGTTCTTCAGTTATTGGAATCAGGGCTTCCACAGTTCCCTGGTGCTTCTTGGCGTGTTGTCGTAATACAAATTACCTTGTAATAAACTGTGGTACAAAGAGTCTGGAGAGTGTTTGAAAGTCTTCCTTCTTTCTAAAAGTTCTATCAAGTCCTATGATCGGGTAGCCCACGCTAGACCGATCGAGTCAGATCTCAGAAGCTAAGCTCGATTGGTCCTTAGTACTTGAATGCAAGACCACCAAGAAAGTGGCTGAGGTAGGCCATGGCAAACCCCCTCTGAACGTCTCTTGCCCTGACCTGGAAGGCCCGGGCTAGCCAAATCTCATCAGATCTCAAAAGCTAAGCGGGATCGGACTTGGCTAGTACTTGGATGGGACATCCCCAAGGAAGTCCAGGGTCACTATCCAGAGGAAGGCCATGGCAGACCACCTCTGAACACCTCTTGCTTTGGAAACCCTGGAAGTCCGTTGCCACTTGACAGGACTTTACACACATAACATTCCATCAGCAGAAAGCCTCAACGAGCAGAAAACGAGCCCAGCTTTGAATATCCTCCTTCCTTCCTCCCCAATAAAGGACTTGAAGAGCCCTGACATGCCCTCTCCTCCTCAGACAGCTTGAATTGCAGTCTTGAGAGTCGCCAGGGCATCCCTGGCTGTGCTTCTCGCCACTACAGACACGCTTAATGATCCTGAAAGATGCCTTGGCAGCCTCCCCCCTTGCAGGCGAAAGTGCACGGCTCCTGCTGACAAACCAGTGGATCCACTTAAACGAGGGCAGGGATTTAGTGAAGGGCTGCTAGCATGCCAAATCCTCTTCGGGCTCTCCTTCCTCTGTGGCGGCACGGCCATGCCAAGGCCTTGTGCTTTTTCCCCCCTCTTCTTTTTTTTTGAAACTTAATGATCCAGCTAACATGGAACGCGGCAGCAGGACTCTGACTCCTCAGAAGGGAGAAAACACAAGAGGTAACCCTCCGGGGAGACATAGAAAGGTAAGATGCTGCCATCAAAGCCGTCAGAGCCATATTTGCCGGGAAGCGAAAGCTGAAATATATTCTGTATAAAAAGCGGTATGGAAGAAGCATGCACCGCTATGAATCATTTATATGTATCCTTTTTTCACGGGCGACGCAGGCCGAGCCTGTGCGTGTTCAGCCGGGACGCTTCCAGAATTCTGGGCCGCTGAATTTCTTCCGGGGAATCCTTCCATGAAGCAGAGTCCCAGCTATTGCAAAGAGCACTGCATGCAAGCAATTGGCCATAACTCTCGTTTGCATCGTTACTCTCTCTTCATGAGCAACGTGCATGTGCTCCTTCATCAACAGTGATAGAAAGGGCTGCGAAGTCACAGCTGACTTCTGGCAAGCCTGTGCAGTTTCCAAGGCAAGAGAGGTTCAGAGGTGGTTTGCCCTTGCCTGCCTCTGCATAGCAACCTTGGCCTTTCTTGATGGTCTCCCATCCAAATAATCATAACCAGGACCAACCCTGCTTAACTGAGTACAACTGATCTCCAGGTGACAGGGATCAGTTCACCTGGGAAATGGCTGCTTTGGGAGGTAGACTCTATGGCATTGCACCCCACTGAAGTCCCTCCCTTCCCCTAACCCCGCCTTCCTCAGACTCCACCCCCCAAAACCTCCAGGTATTTCCCAACCCGGAACTGGCAACCCCAGCCCCACCCCAGTTTTCCGAACTCTCCCCCAAGAGCCACCAAACCCTTGTCTTTCATTCTGATAAGTTAGCTTTTCATGGGAAATGAAATATTTATGAAAAATTGTGAATTTTCATAGATTTATGAAAAACCTATGCTTTTTCCACCAGGCCAACATGCTTTGGAAAGCACAGTTTTTCTAAGAGTCCTTTCACTTGGAAAGCAGGTCTTCTCCATAACAACTCTCCCCCGCCCCTTGCTGGATACACAGCATTGCACAGGATTGCATGACATAAAACAGACCTTCCTCGCCTCTGGGGGACTTAGAAACATCTGCTTTGTACAACTGTGACACGGAAGCCAGGGAACATCTCGCTGCCACTAATAATCTTGCTGCATCAAGCAAAAGCCTGTCCTGAGGGGAGGGGTGGGGATAACAAGGGCTGACGGGGTTGCAGGGGTGGATCTGGGCTGGAGACGCCTTCCCAGGGTTTCCACCAGCACCATACAGTTGAGGGTGAAGAGAAAGGTATTTTTAATCCTCTGAATCCCAAAGCCAGGAGGAGGAAACATCAGAGGAAGGCCTCGGCCTCTAGGCCCTGTTGTTGGCCCTCCAGGGGAACTGATTGGCCACTGTGTGAGACAGGACGCTGGACTAGATGGACAATTGGTCTGATCCAGCAGGGCTTTTCTTATGTTCTTTTTGCAGTTCTCAATCCTAGTCTTTTCCCATTTCCTTCCAGAGGTCTGAGGAGGGGAAGAAAATGGGGAACAATTGAGGCAGTGGAGTAAGACCAGAGGTGAGCATCTGCCCTTCATCTTTTGGCAGGGACTTCAGCCTGGCGGCCCTACCTAATACACTGGTTCTGCTTCAGAAAAAGGACCAGGGATGATAGAACTCCAGGATCTTTGAAAAAATTCAGATGAGGTACTCTCCAGAAGCACACCTACCTTCACTCTGCATCCCTGGTATAAGTCGGAAAGAAGAAAGTGTCGAGGATATGTGTGAGAAAATGAAGTGATATTCCACTGGAGGTGAGTTCGACACTGAAGGTGAGATCTCTCTGTCTTTTTGTCTCAAGGGCCACTAGGTTCTACCACCTTGTTCTAAAAGACGTCTCCTTGAGGTCTATCTGATCCATCAGGTCCCATCCCCAGAATCTCAGGCTACGCACTGAAGCATCTAGAGGGTTTTAAGTATATATCTACAGGTTAATGAGGCAAAATTTAAAACACTTCAGTATTTACAGAGTTAATCTTGTTTTGTATTAGTCAACAGGTAGTCACAAGTTTGTTTGTACCCAAACTGTTTACACAAAAGAAAGCCCTGGAATTTTGTAAGAACCTTCACTCTCTGATTGGAAAACCATGTTATCAGGCATTTAACATACTGAGGTTTCTCCTTCCTGTCCTTTTGTCTTGCTGGAGAAGGAGATGTCATTCCTGTTTCATCTCTCTAGCTGTAAGGATGTAGCAATCTAGTTCTTTTTTTATTTTGTCTCCCATGTACCTTTTCCCATGTTAGGTTTATAGTCAGGGGTCCTTTCGAGCAGGAGCTCGGGGGAGCGCAGCTCCGGGAGTTGTTCCCAACTCCCCCCCCCCCCCGCCCCGCTTGTGTCATGGCTGCAGCAAAATGACCCCGTCCCCTGGAAAGGTCCTTGTTCCTCTGACCAGCCTTCTGAAGGCTTCAGCCACCACTGAAGCTATCCTCCCAGAATAGTGGTATTTCTGAGGCTTGGGTTAGTAGCTATCCCCTCTCTGCCAGTTCGTTCTTTCTTTCTTTCTTTCTTTCTTTCTTTCTTTCTTTCTTTCTTTCTTTCTTTCTCTCTCTCTCCCTCTCTCTCTCTCTCTCTCTCTCTCTCCTTTCTTTCTTGCCTTCTGACATACTTCTGGTGATGTCAGGTGGTGTAGCATATGCAAATAAGTAACGCTAATGAGTTATGCTAATGAGCTCCTGCACCTCTTTTTCTACGAAAGGACCCCTGTTTATAGTAAACTTTTACCGTTTAAATACACATGGACTCAGTCCCTCAATCTTTACTCTGCTGATGATGCTTATCAATTTTTACTCTGCTGAAATATATTTTCCCCAAGAATAACCAACACAAATGCACTTTCAACATGTTTGTCTGTCAGATTCAAGTGTGGCAGCCAAATTCCAGTGTGGCAAGCAAGGTGGGGCAGGAAAGAATCATGGCACCTGGGAAGGAGAAAATAGCAGCATGAAGACTATTGTGTTCTATAGGACCGGTGAGCAAACCGAACACAGCAGTTTTCCTGGAGATCAGAGAGGATCACCTGACCTGCTCAGGCCTATTGGCATAAAGAAGCTTCCCTGTTAGTACACCAACTCAATCCCCCCCCTTTTGGTCTCTGCAGGGCATTGTCCTCGCCCTGATATGACTTTGTGATGTGATCACTAGGCAAAATCTGATCATCTGTGTAGCACAGTGATCCCTGACTGGCCAGAACACGCCACCAGCAATAAAAGGAAACCTTCCTTTGTTTTTTAAGTCACCGAAAGAGCTGCTGGGAGGGACAACGGAGTACAAACGACAAAAAGGGTACCCCGAGGGATAATGTTTTAGAGTATATTTTGGAGAACAGTTTTTGGTCTACCCGAACTCCCGTTTATTGCCATCAAAAAGTTTGCTGCAAATGTTTTGGCTCAGTCTTACTAGTAAATCCATAAATATTAATGGGTAAAAGGGACAGTTTTGATTTCCCCTATCAATATACACATATACACCTATCAAACCAAGGCAGAGACAGGAACTGGAGGGGTTAGGGAGGGTAAATGGAATGAGTCAGAGTGTAAACACGCAGAGGTGATTCATTGTTTGGTTTCTCACTCCAGACTAAATAACTGAAACTGTCAAAACTGATGAGGTTTTTTTGATGCCGCAGAGCTCACAAGCAAGAACAAACCTTCCTTTGGCAGCTGTCCCCCCAAATAGCTTTTCAAAATATTAGTACAGGTACAAAGGTGCACGAAACCTATGCAAGCTTTCCATTTCTCCCTCCCCATTTGTATGTGAGATTAATTGCAAGGCTTCAAAATACTTTCATTCGTGCAATATTTCATTGCACAGTAAACAGAGGAGGAATTATCTTCGTGGTAGGGTAGAGATTTAAAGTTTAAAGCTTGATGCCTGTCTTCTCCAGCTGAAGGAACTAGGTAGCTGGTCTCAAAAAGACCTTGGCTTTCAAGTATTCAGAAAGGTGTTTGCTATTAGAAGAGACAGCCCTGTGTACAAAATAGACAGAAGAACAGAAGAACGCTTCAGAATCAGAAAAATCACCCGTGTGGTTCAGCATTCTGTGTCTCACAGGGGTTAACTGGATGCCCCTGAGATATCTACAAGCAGGATATAAATGCCAAAGAGTTCCCCTGTTACCTCCCCCCTCCATAACTGGTGTTCAAAGGCACTGTCAGACGCCAGCTTCACCTGCTCCGAGGATGGAGGCGGTGGGGGTTCCAGAGTGGGGGAAACCCGTCCCAGAGGGTCCTCCGGTCAGTTCATCTTCACTGACTCAGCCAGGTCCCCTCCCCTATTAACAGGTTTGAGCGCTTCTCTCTCTCTTCCCCGGTCATTGTCGCCTGAAGGTGGGCACCCTGGCCCACCATCTCCTCTCTGGGGCTGGTGGCTCACCGATCTTCTGGGCTTAGACGAGCGTCGACAAGCAGGTGGGGGCAACTCTCTTGACAGGCACGTTGCCTCTGAATGCAGAAATCAACCCTTGTGGAGGGGAGGGATCTCAGCAGGGTAGAATGTGCTATCCACCCTTCAAAGCAGCCATTTTCTCCAGGGGAAATGATCTCTAAAGTCTGGAGAACAGTTGCAGTTCCAGGTAGGGCTGCCAAGTCAGCCCGGGGGGCGGGGGATCCCCCGCTAAAGGGGTTCCCGATCCGCCAGCCAGCATTTGGCCGGCGGGGGAAACCCCACCCCCGAAGTCATTCAGCGAGGACGACGTAATGATGTCACCAGAAGTGACGTCAGCACGTTGGGGACGTTGCCAGGGCAACGCTCTGGCAACGCCCCCAACGTGCTGACGTCACTTCTGGTGACATCATTACGTCGTCCTCGCTGAATGACTTCTGGTCGCGCGCGCACCAGGAGAAACTCCCAGCCGGAGGAGGACTCCCCCCCCCGCCGGTGAGTTCCGAAGACTTGGCAACCCTAGTTCCAGGAGATATCCAGGCCCCACCTGGTATTTAGCAACCCTATGCATATGGGGCAAGGCTTCCTCAAGATGCACCTGTCCCAGCTTTCTTGGGATGGCCGCTTTGGATGTCGGACTCTCTGGCATGATGCCCCAAACCCTGCCCCCCTCAGGCTCCACCCCCAAAATCTCCAGGGATTTCCCAACCCAGAGCTGGCCACCCGACTCTGGTATGTCCCTCTGGCATAGACACCAGGCCCAATGCAAGCCCCTTAGCTTGCTTTCAGGATGGAAGATTTACATACGATGTCCAGGATGGCTGGGAATGAAAACAAGCATGTTGAAAGAAGCCAGGCTGAAGCCCTAAGTGGTAGAAATGTGTGTGAGAGCTCTTTGAAAGACATATGCATATTATAAACAAACAAAACTGCCCTCCAACCAGCTTCAGAATGTGATGCAGCTTTCTCCCTCTCTCTCCCCCTTGATCATAACCGCCGCCTGCCTTTCCCCACGCAACATTGCCTGTTGAGAGAGGTGACGGTTGGTCGTCCAAGAGCGGCATTGTTATCTATAAAAAGGGCAACAACGGATGTTTTATGAAGAAATAAAGCACTGATAAAAATCCACTTCAGCTAACTTCTTTGCCTCGAGGGAGCGCAGCCAAATAACAACCGGCTTCTGAAAATATAACCTCTTTTCTGAGAGTGCCGTGTTATTTTCAAGAGGGGGAGCGGGGAGCAGGGAATATACAGATATCAGATCATAAATCATATCTCCAAGGAATGCGTCATGCATATCATAGCGCAGTCCTTCGATGGGTCATAATACAAATGTCACACCCAGCAGCACTGACACAGATATTTTTAACCCTTCTTCTCGCTTGCAAATAAAGCTCATACAGCGGTTCTTGCTAAGCTCATCTGACGGTCCGGCGGAAACCTTTGTCTTAGGCGTAATGGAATGCTGGCAGATCTTGTTGGACTGTTAATTTCCTGTGGAATGGCTTCACTACGTGGGATGCCTCCCCATCCAAAGTTCTCCCCAGATTCTACAGTTCCAAATGACCCTGGGGGTGATTTCACACATGCTAAATAATGCCGTTTCAATCCAGCGGCCGTTTGCAAGTGGATTTTGCCATTTCACACTGTAAAATCCAGTTGCAAAGTGCATTGAAAGTGCGTTATTTAGTGTCCCTGTTTTGTTTCTGAAACAGGATATTTCCAGATTTCTCAAAAGATGATAACATAGGTTCCGGGCAACTTTGAGTAAGCAGGGAATGCCATAACTAGGAATAACCTTTTCTAGGCCATGTGTGAGTGTGAAGTGCCATCAAGTCACTTATGACTTAGAGCAACCCTGTGAATTAATGTCCTCCAAAACATCCTATTTGTTAACAGTTCTGCTCAGGTCTTGCAAAGGGAGGGCCTTTGTGACTTCCTTGATGGAGTCAATCCATCTCATGTTGGGTCTTTCTCCTTTCCTACGGTCTTCAGCTTTTTCCAGCATTATTATCTTTTCCAGTGAGTTGTCTTCTCATAATGTGACCAAAGTTTGATAGCCTCAGGTTGTGGTCACATGCACCAAAAAAAAGGGGGAAGGGGGCAAGGGTATTTCCTCTGGAGGAATTTGACCCACAGTTGCATGATCACACCTCCCTTTGAAGCTGCAAGCACAGTCC
This sequence comes from Lepidodactylus listeri, assembly GCA_029233225.1. Lineage (NCBI taxonomy): Eukaryota > Metazoa > Chordata > Lepidosauria > Squamata > Gekkonidae > Lepidodactylus > Lepidodactylus listeri. The sequence goes on from JARCFY010000013.1 coordinate 13,828,403, forward strand.
GTCAGTGTGTGATCAGACGCAACTGTGGGTGAGTCGGGATTTTCTGTCCTGTTTTTTCCCATGCACTTAAATGAGGGATCGATGAATTGCACCTCTGCACTGAGGGCTCCTTATGGAGTTTGTGATGATGAGCATACTGCGAAGGGGGAGGGGGAAATGGCACGGCATCGGGATGACCTGATCGGACCATCCCGATGCCATGAGCACACTCTGGAGTGATCAGACACGGGAAAGTCCATCCGTGGCCCATTGTAATCTGCCTTTCTATAGTACTGTTAGGAATTGAAGAAGAAGAGGAGGATTTATACCCCACCCTTCATTACCCAAAGGAGTCTCAGAGCAGTTTACAACCTCCTTTCCCCTCCCCACAACAGACACCCTGTGAGGTAGATGGGGCTAAGAGAGCTCTCTCGAGAACTGCTCCTGAGAGATCAGCTCTGAAACAACTTGTGACTGACCCAAGGTCACACCAGCAACTGCATGTGGAGGAGTGGGGAATCAAACCCAGTTCTCCCAGATTAGAATCCACACTCCTAACCACTACACCAAACTAGCAGAGATAAATGCAGTAGAACACTTGTATTAGCTTTTAGACAAGAAAGTTTACTTTACTAACGAGGGAAGGGTCACTGGGAGATATTACAAACAAAACAAAGAATGAACATCCTCTCTGACTGCTCTAACCTACATCTTGACTCTCTAAAGTCTAAACCACACACGCTTGCCCCAGGCAAAAGTTAGAGACAAAGAGCAATAAACTTTCTAAGCCTCCACCCGGGGACATCTTCTGATCTATCGATTACCCAACCGGAGAAACCCAAACGTAACTAATTATGCATTTTAACACCTTGCTCTGGCGACAACTACACGCATGGTCTGCTATTGGGTCTCTCTCTAAACAGCTAGGATATCAGCATGCATATACAAATATGTAATTTTTTCCATGACTTCAGGGAGAGAACTTGCAAACGCCAATAAGTACTTCCATGCCTATGGTTTATATCCAAATTTGCATCTGATGTACAACCAACATTTAAAAAAAAAAAAACCACACTGGCAATGGCAAATGAAAACAATTAGAATGAGCCAGTACATGGGCATCTGGTATCACAACTCCATCTTCTGGGAAGAATTCCCATTGTGTAGGAATTTTGTAACCACCTCCCCCCACTAATGCAGGCAGATGCATGTAGAGATGTGATGATACCCACAACTCCATCAAGATTCTATTGATGTGATGCTTTACTGATGCTAACATCAACTTGTGTGCAATAAAGGAAAAGGCATCTCTTTTTTTAAAAAAAGGCCGTCTTGATACAATCAAACGTGTGCATCAGTGACACGGCGAGGGGGAAGTGATGCAAATGAATTCAAAAGACTGAGAACCGCAGCAAGCTGCACGTGCCATCAAATCAAAACGGAGATTTTCAACCTGAAACAGCAAGGAGGAGAAATGGAAATCGTCCGTCGAGAAAAGCTACATCCCCAGGGACACCCACCCACCCACCCACCCCCGGGCTTCTCAGCTGCAGCTGTTGCTGGCGGGTATTCCAGGCAGCGTCTAGCAAGCCTGGCCTCCTATTTCCACTGGAATTAGAGGATGAAGCATGGCAGACCAGAAAAAAAGTCTGGAACAGCTGAACAATGAAACCAGCTTCTACTAAACCAGACTGCTGGTCCATCAAGTTCAGCACTGCCTAGGGTTGCCAGTTCCAGGTTAGGAAATTCCTGAAGATTTGAGGGTACCGCCTGGGGGAGGGTGGGGTTTAGGGATGAGAGGAACCTCAGCATGGTATAATACTATAGAGTCCAGCCTCCAAAGCAGCCATGTCCTCCTTGACCTCTGTAGATCCCTTGTCATCTTCAGGCCCCAACTGGAGGCCGGCAATCCTAGCATTGCCTGCTCTGACCCTGAGCAGGTCTCAGGCAGTCCAAGGTCGTTCCCATCTCCAACTGATGAGCCCAGGGATTGCAGCAGGAACCTTCAGCCAGGTGTCCTACCCCTAGGGTTGCCAACTTCCAGGTGGCACCTGGAGATCTCCCGCTATTGTGGTTGATCTTCAGACAATCAAGAACAGTTCCTCTGAAGAAAATGGCTGATTTGGAGAGTGGATGATAAGACATTATATCCTGCTGAGGACCCTCCTCTCCAAAGCCCATCTTCCTCAGGCTCCACCCCCCCCACACCAAAAAAAATCTCCAAGTATTTCCCAACCTAGGGTTGCCAGGTCCAATTGTCCTGGTGGTAGCGGCTGGGAGGGAGCCATCCGGGGCACGGCAATGTCGCTGAGCACGACATCACCAGCACAATGACGTCACATGCGAGTGATGTCATCGTGCATTGATGCTCTAGCATTTTGGCTGAAATTCTAAGGTTATGCACGATGGGCCTCTTTGGGAGTGGGATTGAAGCCCCAGAGATCAGGAGATCCCCTGGCCAGACTGGAGGTTGGGCAACCCTGTTCCAATCCAGAACTGGCAACTCTACCTGCCACTGAGCTCTGCCCCCCCCCCCCCCCAGGCTTTGAGAAGCACACTTGGGTTGCCAGTTCTGGGTTGCGAAATACCTGGAGATTTTGGGGGTGGAACCTAGGGAAGGCGGGGCTTAAGGAGGAGAGGCATTTCAATGGGGTACAATGCCATAGCGGTCCCGGTCACACGAGCAAGATAATCCAGGGGGGAAGTGAGGCTATTTGCTCACTTTGACCACAGTTGGAGTAATTTGACCCGCAGTTGTCTGATCACACAGTTCTGCAAAGCTGTGGGCACAGCCCACCACTGCATGATCAGATGCAATCGCGGGGGGGGTTGCCTTTCCCCCCGATGCGCTTAAACAGGGGATCGATGAATCGCATCTCCGCCCTGAGGGCTTCCTATGGCAGTATGCGATGCTGCGCATACTGAGAAGGAGAAAAAAACAACGGCATGGCGTCGGGATAGCCTGATCAGACTATCCCCAATGCCATGAGTGCGTGCTGGAGTGATCACACAGGGAAGGTCCGTCTTTGGCCCGTAGCAAACCTGTTTGATACTGGACTTTCCCTAGTATCTTTTAACTCCGCTTCTTTGGCGAAGATAAACGGGTTGCCGACAGGTGTGGGACGCTTGCCAGATGTTCTGGTGTGATCGCGTCCTTAAAATCTGCTTGGCATTCGTGCCTATCACGCGGCTAATTCTGCGTGTGATCGGGGCCAGAGTTTACTTCCCAAAGCAGCCATTTTCTCCAGGGGAACTGATCTCTGTCGCCCGGAGCTCAGTTGTCATAGCGGGAAAGCTCCAGCCACCACCCTGAGGTTACACGGAATCTGAGAAACACTGTAGTGAAGGAATACACACAGAATTCTATTTGAAATTACAAAAAAACCTCTTATTAACTCTTCTTTAAAGATGCAGTAGAAGTATAACATGAGGTTAACTGCATAGTTTTAACCAGTTTAGGAATAAGATCAGCGTCTCCATGCTCCTGGGCAGGACTCATTTCGTAGCAGGAGCTCCTCTGCATATTAGGCCACACACCCCTGATGTAGCCAGTCCTCCAAGAGCTTACAGTAGTCCCTGTAAGAAGAGCTCTGTAAGTTCTTGGAGGATTGGCTACATTAGGGGTGTGTGGCCTAATATGCAAAGGAGCTCCTGCTACGAAATGAGCCCTGCTCCTGGGTGAGAGTAATTATGATTCTGATCATTGTAGTCAATATAAATGCTCAATTTTTGTAACTTCTGTTAAAGCTTTACCATATGATTACGACCTGTATTCAATATAGATGTATAGAATGCTCAATTTTCGTGATTTTTGTTGCAGCTTTACCATATGATTACGGACTGACGAAGGGTCAAAATGGAGATTTACCTGGGACATCTGATGCCGTGGTTAATGCTACGTGGTTAACCTCATGTATTGTGGTTTAGCTTCATATGTTTAAATTCAGTTTGTACTTGTACCGCATCTTTAAAGAATAGTTGGGGTGTTTAAAAAAAAAAATTAAATTGATTTTCCAACACACATATACATGACACATAAAACGAAACAACACAAAACATAAAAAGGATAGCTTCTACGAAGTTGTCTAGAAAATTTTTGTAGAAAAGTTTCATTTATGCACCTAACCTTTTTTTATAATGCTTATAACCTATGCATTCTTTCTATATTTTAAATACTTATAATAAATGTCATGGCAAATAAATTTCAATAAATTTATAAAATTTTGACCATGTTTGAAAAAACATGGTCAAAATTTTATAAATTTATTGACATTTATTTGCCATGACATTTATTATAAGTATAATAAGTATAAGATTTCTTCTTTTAATCTTGCATTAACAAAGTTAATTTGTCCATGTTTGCCATTTCCATAAGTTTATATATTGTTTCTTCTTTTGATTGAATTTCTTCTTCTTTCCAATATTTTGCATACAGAATTCTAGCAGTTGTTATAACATGTACTACAATCATACATACATCTGGTCTTTTGAACCTTTCTGGTATTATATTCAGTAAAAATAATTCTGGTGCAAATGGAATACTTTAAAGAATAGTTAAGAAGAGGGGGTGTTTTTTGTCATTTCAAATAGAATTTTGTGTGCATTCCTTCACTACAGTGTTTCTCAGATTCAGTATACTACACCCACTGTATAGCCATTTTTTGTTATACCACCTGGAGGTTGGCAACTGTAAGACACACGTGCACAGCCTGGGGGGGGGGGGGTGTGTGTTTCTGGACTTGTGGTGCACAGCCCCTTGCAAACCCAGGAGAAGCCTTCTAATCCCGCTTCTTGTTTCTTTTTATTCCCCCGCAGAAAGCCCAGCTGACGAATGCCTCCCCAGCTCCTTTCTTTCCTCCCAGACACAACAGCAGGTAAACTGCAGTCCGCAGCTCATTTCGATTTCATTCCCCTGCTCCGGCTTCTGCACAACCCACAAGTCAATAAAAGCCCCTCCCGGCCATAAACCACACGGCAATCAAATGGAAGCCTCCACTCTTTTATTAACCCCACGTGGCCTTTGCCGGCCCTACTGGAGCGGAGCGGAGGGGAGAGGAGGGGAGGGAAGGGGCCAGGAGGAGAAAGGCTGTGTACAATAAAAATGAGAGGGCAAACCGCCTGGCCGGCTCTGGGGGCCCTCGGCAATCATGGGAGCTGCAGCAATCAGCAGGTGAGTCTTTTGAAGCAGAGATGAGACCCAGTAAAGCTGCCTTCTCTCCATTGCTCTCCATCTAGCTGAGTACGCTTTCTGCTGGGAATGGCCAGAGCTCTCCTGGGTCTCAAGCAAAGCAAGAGCTTTCTCAGTGCCTTCTCCTTGAGGTTGCTTAACTGGAGATGCTTTGGACTGGACCTAGAACCTTCTGCACGCAAGCAAGTGCCAGAGACAGGTCCCCAGGCCATCAGACATATGTGCCACCCTCTACTTACCTAAGGCTGAGGACAGACTGGCAATCTGCCCCGGGACAGTTCCGCTTGGGAAGTGGGGGAAGGGAGCCTGTCCAGACATGCGCAGCTGTCCCTCGGCTCCCTTCCGCACTTACTCGCTTTGAAGCCGGTTTTCTTGCGCTTTAGAAGGACACCAGGAGAAACCGGTGTCCGGAGGCCGTCTTGCGCTTGCCTCCCGCTTCCAGGCAGTGTGAACCAGAAGAAGGCGGGAGGCAAGCGGAGGAATGCGCACATGCGCAAAATGCCAAAACAGCCCTATCATGAGCTGCGGAGGCCTGGGGCCACTCCGCAGCAGTCTGAACACTCCGTAACGGCATCCTTGTGCAATACACTGGCCAGTGTGAATGGCCAGCCCCGGGGAGTTTTCCCCCCGCAGCAGTTGCCTCCACATTCATCCCGCTCCAGATTGCCAGTCTGTCCTCAGCCTAAGGGACCGCCTTTCCCCACATGTTCCCCAGAGAGCACTTAGATCAGGGTCCCAAAACCGTTTGGCCTTTCCAGGCCCTAAAGAGGCCAGGTTGGCTACAACGAGGGCCAGGGCCTTCTCTGTGGTGGCCCCGTACTGGTGGAATGAGCTCCTGGATAACATCAGGGCCCTGCAGGACCTTTGACAGTTCTGCAGGGCCTGTAAAACGGAGCTCTTCCACCAGGATTCCGATTAGGGTGTCGCCTCCTAATGTTATGGCCTGGCCCCAACATCAGCATCCATGTAACCTAACTTAATTTAATTTAATTTAATATATAACAGCCTGGCAGGAGCCTAGACTGTGGTGGTAATTGACTGCCTGGATGTGGAGAACATACCGCCACGACTTCGTAGCACTTATTGGCATCCATGTTACTGGCACCTATGGTTTTATATGCTGTGGTTTTACTATATAAACACTGTGTTTTAACTCATTTTGTTTTATACACATAGCTTGTATACATATATATATAACTTGAAAACTGCCCTGAGCCTGCCCAGGCGGGGAGGGCAGGATACAAATTAAACAAATAAAATAAATAAATAATAAAACATGGCATTGTGCCCTGTGAAGGTCCCTCCTCTCCCCCAAACCCCACCCTCTCCAGGCTGTGCCCAAAATCTTCTGGAATTTCTCAAGCTGGAGTTGGCAACCCTGTCCTGCCACTGAGCCAACATCTGCAATCTCAGATCCTTTTAACTGGCGAAGATTGAAACTGGGACCTTCTTGCTTAACTGGAGATACTGAGTCTGGATTGCACCTGGGACCTTCTGCATGCAACTGACCTTGGGTTGCCAACCTTCAGGTGGGGCCTGGAGATATCCCATGATTACAACTGTCTCCAGACTACAGGGATCAGTTGCCTTGGAGGGAACGGCTGCTTTGGAGGGTGAACTCGATGGCATTATACCCCGCTGAGGTCCCTTCCCAAACCCTGCCCTCCCCAGCCTCCACCTCCAAAATCTCCAGGAATTTCCCAGCCTGGAGTTGGTGACCCCAGCCCAGAAGTGAAAGTGGTGAACTTCTCCTCCTGTAGAGCCCCTTTGTTTGGTGTCCAAAGGCTTCTTGCACTTAGAAAACCAGCAAGTCGGATAAACCTGCTAGTTTTCTCTCTGCAGTGGCATTCCCTTCAAGGGTGAGTGATCAAATATAAATCCTCCCCCTACCGATGGAGATACAGACACACACTCACTCGTCGTCTCAAGTGGTACGGCCCACCAAGAAGTGCGCCACACAGTTCTTCCGCTTATGAAGCTTGACCCTGTTTGCCACTCTCCCGGTTTCTGATTGAATCGAGCTGGCGTGTTGACAACAGAGCCTCCCACATCACTTCATATTAGATATAAGCGCTGGGAATATATCGACTCCTTTCACTTAGATGCCACCTGGAGAGACTGACATGAGATGCAAGCAGCCTTCTGTTATTTCACTGACCTCTGAGTCTGGCCTACAGGGAAATCTGCATATTGGCTATTCCGCTGTTTCGGTACTGGAGGCACAGCAGCATTTATTCCTGGATTAAAATTGGAGGCACACACACACACAAATACATATTTCTTCAGTCAGCTTTTAGAATGGGGAGGCCTCTACCTTGTCGAACAACCCAGCTAATATTGCCTCCTCTCCCAATCAATCAGGGAGCACTGTTCAGGGATTTCCCTGTCCCCATTGGTTATATTTATTTATGGGTTGCTTTATGCGGTGGCTCAAGTGGTTAAAATGCTGAACTGCAAACCAGAAGGTGGGTAGTTTGGCAGTTTGAGACCCGAGTGCTACATGACGGAGTGAGCTCCCGTCTCTGGCCCCAGCTCCTGCCAACCTAGCAGTTCAAAAGCAAGAAACTGCAAGTAGATAAATAGGTACCACTTCAGTGGGCAGGTAACAGTGTTCCATGCACCTCAACATGACCACAGAAACATCTTCAGACAGCGCTGGCTCTTGGGCTTGGAAACAGAGATGAGCACTGCAACCCTAGAGTCAGATTCAACTGGCTTTTGAGCAAGGGAAACCATTATCTTTACCTTATACAGAAGATGGGTATCCCACAATTCTTTGACCAAGCTTCTGAGGCAATTTCCAGAAGAGTTTCCAAGTACAAAATCAGGAATAAACAAACGAGCAGTGTCAACAGCTTCTCAACCCTCGTCCATTAAACTGCAAGCACAACTCACTGTTCAGACTAATCAGGGACCACATAGAGAAAAAAATATATGCACACATATACACACAAGTATTGGGAAATCTGGTCAATATAGGTATTTCCCAACTCAGAGCTGGCGAGCCAGCTTTACACTTTGACGAAAGACACTTTAGGTTCCCTTTGCTCTTGCAGGGAAGCTGCCCTACGACAAGCATGAAAATACAGATCAAGTTAGTATGCTTTTGCTTTTTTCCACAGCGCATCACCATATGTGCCCGCTTCCGGGCTTGTTACTCCCGGAATGGCATTCCTGCATGCTCCTGCTCAAAATGACTCCTGGTCCCGCTATCTTTTGGGGGTCATTTATTTAGAAAACGTATGTACTGCCTCACCAGAGAGCTGCCTCAAGGCAGCTCCCAAAGTAAAACATACAACAACGTCAACGTTAAAAACTCATAAAATATCAATACTGAAACAAGTCATTTAAAAAGCCAACATTGAGGCACACCTCAGAGCTCTGTGTTATGATTCTGTCCAGCGTGATAACCATCCCTGCCTTCCGGACACTTCCTCCTTTCCTGATATGATTCTCTTTGGACAGATCCCGCCATTTTGTTCCACACAAGTCCTCCTGTCTTGCATCTTTTGGGGGGGTTTTTAGCCAAGGCCCTTGTTTGTTGCATCAGTGAGTATTTCCATGCCCTTCAGGTCACCTTTGTACATGAACGTGTATCGAGGGGCAAATGTTAATTAAAAGAACTCGGGGCCTATTTAATTACTTTCCCAGGGAAGACTGCCCGGCAAAGGGAACTTAATGGCAGTCAAAGTGCAACCAGGGATTTGGCTTCCTATTAACACATGTTGTCTACATTAAGGAAACAGAAGACGAAGTGGGGAAAACAGGCTCTTGGTTCTAATTAGCTTGGGACGCTGCCAACTGTAAGATCAAAATTAAGTTACAGTTCAGATGGGAAATGTATACCGTTTTGCTACTGGCAAGAAAAAAAATGGTTGGCCAAGTATTCATTCCAGTTCATAGTCACACTATCATTTGGGGGGGAGCCGAGTCTTTACTGGTTCTGGGAACACGAAGAAGTTCGCATCATCCATTTCTGACTTTGATCACAGAAAGGGCCTTACATTACTTTAGGACCATTGTTCCTTCTGGCTGGCTATTGTCTATGCTGATGGCTCACAGGACCTCAGGCAGAGAAGGGTCTTTTCTAAAACCCGCTGCCTTGGACTCTTGAATGAATGGTCCTATGGACTGAACCGTTTATGGACTGGACCTTTTGTGTACAAAGCCTGCGCTCTAACTCTGAACCATGGCACCTTCTTGATTTTATACGGAATACTGTGTGGGATATTTGCAAGTTCTCTTCCTGTTCATCACGAAAGCATTTCCTGTTTGTTATGCATGCTAATATCTAGTTAGAGAGTCATCCTAAGACAGCTTTATATGTTCAAAAGTGGGAGAGAGAATGGGTAGAGGGGCGTGCCTCCAAAGGCCAGAGTTCACACAACCAGCCAAATCCTTGCCTACAGACGCTAAGGTGTTATTCACAAGAGTTAATTACAAAAATGACATGTGCCCAGTCAAAAACCAGACCTGGCCTGGACATCCATATTGAATTGGTGAATGACTATGTTGCAGGGAAGCTAGACCATAGCTACAGCGGGGCTAATAGGGGCTCCACCCCCTTCCTTAAAGGGCCAGCCCCACAATACTTTTTGAGATATTTTTAAAAGAAAGGAGGCTCCACACACGGGCCCCCTGCTTTTCCCCAAAAGCATTTAAAGCAGGGGTGGCCAACCTTGCTTAACGTAAGAGCCACATATAATAAACATAAGAGCCACATAGAGATATCTGAGAGCCGCAAGACAGGAACAAATATCACACACACACATTTTTATTTTTAAAAATATGCAAATTTGCTTTTTATTAACGTTAAATGGGACTGCCAAAAATAAAAACAAACTAGGAAAACCAGTTATAAGAAAGAGAGAGAGAGAAACTAGGAAAGCAAATAGATGGGAGGGAGGAGGGAAGGAAGGAAGGAAGGAAGGGAGAAAGAGAGAAAAAGCATGCCTCCCCTTTGCTTCCCCAGCCGCCCTGCCAGGAGCCGCACAATATGTGTGAAAGAGCCGCATGTGGCTCCCGAGCCACAGGTTGGCCACCCCTGATTTAAAGGGATTATTTAAACGGTTTTGAGAAGAAGCAGGGGATGGCGTGTGCCCCTCTCCCTCCCCTCCTGCAAGATTTAAAAGGCTCTCCAGCTGATCGGTGGGGCCATGTGCTCCCCACCAATCAGCTGAAGGGCCCTTGCAGGAGGGGAGGGAGAGGGGTGGCCGGAGGCGGCTGGGCTTGTGGGTGGATTGGAGCCAACATAAAAATAATGCCAGCCCCACCAGAAAAAAAATTGCCCCACAAGCCACAAAACCCTGGCTATGGGCCTGCAGAGAAGAGTGGGAGATATTTTATATCTGTTCATCTTCTCAGGTCCAACATGCACCGTGTTCCAGGGGCAGCAGGAAGATTGGGTCCAGCCACTGGCCTACGTTCGGCTCGGCCCCTATTCTTCCCTGGTCATAATTGAGAGAATCATCCGCCATCAAAGGAAGTCAGCTGCACAGAGCCCGTAACGAAAGAGGGCCGGAGCAGCTGTGCTCCATCCTGGCACAATTATCCTCCCTCCGCCTCGCTAACTCATAACAGTTCCAAGAAGAACAAGCCTCGCCATGCCTGAAATACCTCCGGAGAGGGGGTCCAGTTCCTGCTGTGCCTAGAGCAGAAAGTGGATAGCACTGAAGCAAGCAGCTCTCTCTGGATTCATTCAATCACCAATAACAGGTGTCAAAATATTGTGGGGGGGGGGGGGCAGGAACTGGCACGAAAGCCGAGTGCGTTCATGCAGTAAATAGCAGGAGGAAAGTCTCTCTTAAAGACAAAGAATTTGGTGAACGTAGAAACGAAGGTAAAGGGCAGAGAGGAAAAGGGACAGTTCTCAACAGAAGAATCTTCTTGTCAGGGGAAGAGAACAGAGACATGATGTTCACCAAGAGGACTTTTAGGACCAAGAGACACAGTGGTGCAGTGGCTGGTATGTTGGGCATGGGCATGGGGAGACTCCAAATTAGACACTCAGTCAGGATGCTAAGAAACCATGGGGCAGTGACTTTGTCTGCCTAAGCTACCTCACGGGGTCTCTGCAGAGATAAAGCAGAGATAGAAACAGCCATGTAGACTGCCCCAAGCTCCTTGGAAGCAGAGTGGAACAAAGATGGAACAGATAGACAGGACTGAGATCCTGGAGGAAGGCTCAGGAGAGATGCAAGGAACACCCTGTGGCTCATTTTAATTAGCTGAAGAGGTCAACCTGCATTTGGGCTGTACCTAGGGTTGCCAACTCTGGGTTGGAGAATTTCTGGAGATTCTGAGAGATGGAAGTATTTGGGAAGGGGAGGGACCTCAGCAGGGCATAATGACATAGAGCCCACCCTCCAACACCACCTGATCTCTATCACTGGAAGCTCAGTTGCAATATCAGGATATCTCCAGGCCCCACCTGAAGGACTGGGACCCTAGCTGTACTGTCTCAGAATGCTGTTGAGGCTCACAGCTTTAGAAATCTATCCAGCTAGGGGGAGCCCAAGAAAACGTCTTCCCTTTCAAAGCTGCAATCCTAGACCATTGCTAAGGAGAAAGGCTTATTGTAGCCAGAGGGACTTAATTCCATCTAAAGACGTTAAGGATTAGGGATGCTCAAACAGCCACCAGTTTGTCTTACATTCTGTTTGCCAGTCATGAAAAAGGAGCCAGTTTTTCAATGAAAATGTTTGTCAGTTCATCAGTCCTTTCATGGGTGTTTCTCCAGCTGCTCTGAGATGCACATTGGGACAAAAAATCCCAACTTCAAGTATAGGCTAATGGGGACTGAATTTGCTGAGACTGAGAAGGGGAAAGATCTTGGGGGCGTAGTGGATAGCTCGATGAAAGTGTCAACCCAATGTGCTGCAGTGGTGAAAAAAGCAAACTCTATGTTAGGGATTATTGGAAAAGGGACTGAGAATAAAATGGCCAATATTGTAATGCCCCGTATAGATATATGGTGCTGTTTATTTGGAATACTGTGTACAGTTCTGGGCACTGTATCTCAAAAAGGATGTTGCAGAGCTGGAAAAAGTACAGAGGAGGGCAACTAAGATGATGAGGGGGTTAGAACATCTTTCCTATGAGGAAAGGCTGAAGAGTCTGGGACTTTTCAGTTTAGAAAAGAGATAACTAAGGGGGGTGGACATAGAGGTTTATAAAATTATGCATGGGAGGAGGAGGAGAATATTATTATTATTATTATTATTATTATTATTATTATTCCCTGCCTTTCACTACCCAAAGGAGTCTCGGAGCAGCTCACAATCACCTTCCCTTCCTCTCCCCACAACAAGACACCCTGTGAGGTAGGTGGGGCTGAGAGTGTTCTGAGAGAACTGTGACTGACCCAAGGTCACCCAGCTGGCTTCATGTGGAGGAGTGGGGAATCAAACCCAGTTTTCCAGATTAGAGTCTGCTGCTCTTAACCACTAAACCAAGCTGGCTCTCGAGAGAGAGAGAGAGGTGACAAAGAGAAATTTTTCTCCGTCTCCCAAAATACTAGAACTCGAGGGCATCCAATGAAGCTGACGGGCAGTAGGTTCAGGACAGACAAAAGGAAATACCACTTTAAACAGAGAGTGATTTTAAATGTAGAATCTGCTGCCAGAGGATGTTGTGATGGCCACAGGAATAAACAGATAGATTCATTGGAGGATAAGTCTATCAATGGCTACTAGCCAAGGTGACTGAGGGGAAGCTCCCCATTCGGATGCACCAGTTCTCTGAATCCCAGAGCCAGAAGGCAACATCAGGGAAGGCCTCAGCCTCTATGCCCTGTTCTTGGCTGTCCAGAGGAACCGGTTGGCCACTGTGTGAGACAGGATGCTGGACTTGATGGACCGTTGGTTGATCCAGCAGGGCTCTTCTTTTGTTCTTATTCCTTCCTAACAGTTCAATGCAGCAAACTTGGCTTTTTCAGGCATTCTCCCACAGACTGGCTGAGCTCTGCCTCCTCCTTGAGCTGTGCCACTGCTCCACTTGGCAGGCAATTGTTTACCTAGACACTGATATCAATCCCAAATCATATAAACCCATCGTAAACAAACACTGCGCTTAAAAAAAATCTTACCTGTGCTTGTCTAAGCAGTTCTTAGCAACAGGTCTCTTTGGATCAGCAGTGTTTCTGGGCACGCGTGGTTTTGGATAAAGCCACGCTAACCTGTCCAGCGGGCATTTGAGTCATTCAGTGCCAAAACAAATAGGTCCAGTGATCGGCTTACATTTGACTGTCACAGCTGAACAAGGAAGGTTAGGCTGTCCAGCATGTTCAGCATGAAATTGACCCCAGTGCACATGGTCCAAAGCAGACTTCCAGGTCCAGAAGGTCATGCTTTGCTGTTCCACTATGCTTTTTAACCACTCTTCTTAACCTGCTTCAAAAGTAGGGCTTCTGTCCTCCTGCAAGCATGCAAGCAGGAGGAGATGGGGCAAAGGGACAGGAGATGTAGCTGGGAGAGAGGTGAGCAAGGGTTTTATGACGGGTAGCGTGGTCCAGGTTTTGACCTCGAAAGCTCTTCATTGCGGCTGGATCCCTCTCTGTCCGACAGCACCCTCTGCTTCCTGCTTCTGATGGCGTTTATGGGAACCTCCAAGAGAGGAGACTGAAGTCATCCGAGCTCTCCCCTTCCAGCCTCCAACTGCTATTGGTGAGGCCCCCAGAGGGAGAGGGAGCAGCCCCCAGGCACCCCTCTGTTTGGGGTTTTCCTCTTGTTAAATGTGTTGAAAAGATTTGCATAAATCTGCAAAGCAAGGAAGTGCATAAATTGTCTGAGTCCTGGACAGCGTGGTGGAAAGTGCCATTAAGTCACAGCCAACACAGGGTGACATGGTTGGGTTTTCAAGGCAAAAGATGCACAGAGGTGCTTTGCCATTACCTGCCTCTGTGTAGCGACCCTGGGCTTTCGTGGTGGTCCTGGATAGCTTAAGGATCTCCCATTTGCATAAGAAGTTCCCCATGTACAGGGTGAAGTCCTGTTCCTTCCTTCTTCTTTCTTCCACTGGCCAGTTTGATGGCCGCACACTGCAGGGCCTTTTCAGTCGAGGCACCCTCAATGTGGAATTCTCTTCTCTGAAAAGCTTCAGTGAGCTTCTTCACACTTCTAGAAGTCTGATTAAAACCTACAAGTGTGATTGCATGATTATTATTGCAACAGGGAGCACACAGACATCTAGTAACCCTGTTTTTGATCTGCTGGCTTCCAAGAAGTGCTCGTAGAGCAGTCAGGTAGGTCTCTTTTTCCCACAAGTGAGGGGATGACCTCTTCTCTAGGCTTTTGTAAAAGATGCAATGTTAGTGTGTTGCAGTGAATACAAAGAAAAGAGAGGGGGGAGTTTGATACTATCCAATTAGGGTTCACCAGGGATTCTGGGTTCCTTTTATACTTCACATCTTCAATGGTTTTTGGAAGCTTACGACAATGGTTATAACTGATGTTGTCAAGAGGCAGCTGTGCTTATTTGGTATTTATTTGGTTTTTGCATAGCAACAATGTCACAGACATCATCATTCATCACCGTCGTCATCACTAGGCATCGTGTGTAGAATAGCCAGGAAATCCTAAGATCGTACGGCAGCCAGAAGTTCTAGCTCTTTTGATGTTATGCAATACTAGGTGGTGAGCTAGACTTGTTTTTAAGGCAAGAGGCGTTTCAGGGGTGGTTTGCCATTGCCTGCCTCTGCATCACACCCCTGGTATTCCTTGGAAGTCACCCTTCCAAATACTAGCCGGGCCTGATCCTGCTCAGCTTCCGAGATCTGGTGGGACTGGGCTAGTCACAGACTGAATCTCTCGCATTCCGTTGGCTTTAAATTCCAAATATGTGCAAATACGTAGCCCATGTGCTTCAGTGGATTAGAACTAGGGACTGGGAACTGGAGAGAAGCAAGTTCAAATCCCTGCTTTCCATTAAAGTCAGAGTGTGGCCTTAGGCCAGTTGTTCTTTCCCAGCCTAGCCAACCTTGCAGGGTTGTTCTGACAGGAAAAGGGAGGAACCACGAATACAACATAGATACCAAGCTTCCTGGGAAAATGTCAAACGAGAATGCACTTTGTGCACCAGATAACATGGATTCCACATTTATGTCACCGCCTTAGACTCCTTTTTTTGGTTTTGCTGATGGTTTTTGATGGCTGCTGGCTACTAGCTACTGAAAAAACGTCACTTGTTTCAATTAGGGATGGAGCACAATACTTTAAAAAATGTCACCATCAAAGGAAGACAGAACTTTTGAGTTTCAAGACTGCCTAGGCCTGGGGATGAAGGTGTCCGTCCAGGGAATGCTGTTGTTTTAGGCGCAGTGCTAGGATTTCCAGCCTCCAGGTGGGGCCTGGAGAACTCTTGATATTACACTTGATCTTCCGACTACAGAGATCAGTTCCCTTCGAGAAAATGGCTGCTTTTTGCAGGTGGATTCTATGGCATTGTACCCTGATGAGGTCCTTCCCCTCCTCAAACCCCACCCTCCCTAGACTCCACCCCCAAAATCTTTCCCAGTCCCGAGCTGGCCGCAACCCTAGACACCACTCTGAAGATCAGCATTGCTTCCCAGAATCCTTGCCTTCCCTTTAGAAGAGAAGAGATTGGGACTTCCGGCAAGACTTGCGAGCATGGCGGACGTGCTCCTCCGCATCTGCGGGGAGCGCGATCCGTACCCGGCGGGAAGAAGGGGCTCTGGACTGGTGCCGAGCCCCCAGAGACCCCAGTGAGGGGGCTCTGCCTGGGGTGGCCCGAAGGGGATCTCTCCCTACGGTGGCGACCGAGGGATAGAGATCCCTTTTCATCACCCCCATAGGTTCCCCCGCCGTGGGAGCCGTATGGCTGAAAGCGCAAATCCGAGAAGCAGCAGAGAGTGCGAAGCAATGAGGCTGGAACTGACAGTTACGCATGGAGAAAACGTGAGTCTGAAGTAAGAAAAGCAGAACACAGCGGGAAGACAGCGGGAGGAGTGAAACCCACCCCACCCCCCTCCGGGACTAGCGTACTTACGAGACTCTTTACGTGGCGTTACTGCAGGAATAAAAGCCCATCCGCCTTGACGGGGAAACCGAAACCTTCCCCCAAACTAGGAAGTACAGCTCCAAGTTCAAAGGTTGATACCACGGAGATGAGTGTCGTGTTCTCCTCGTTATTGCGACCTCTAGTGGACCAAATGACAGCTCTCAACGTTAAAATGGACAAAATGCAGCTAGAACTAAAAGAGTCGAATAAATCCACAGAGAAGCTGCAGCGAGAACTTCTGGAAGTAAAAACTTCAGTAAAAAACCAAGACGCAAGACTACAAAAGGCAGAGAAGGAAAAGGCCTTCCATCACGATCAGCTTTTGAAATTACAAATGGATAGATCGAATTTTTTCCTAAGACTTCAGAATGTGCCAGAAAACACAGGAGAAGACCTTAAAAATTTGCTAAGTGAAGCACTTGAACCAGTGACAGGCATGAAAGCAGCGGATATAAAAAGCGATATGGATATGGTTTACAGAACCTATCCAGATTACACTAAAAAGAAAAGCCTGCCTGGTGAAATTATGATAAGGTTCTCCAAAAAATCTACAAGAAACGTGGTGCTTAGGACTACAAACAAAGCAGCTCTGAAGATCCTGGGAGAAGAAGTAAAAGTGATGAAGGATATCCCATTTGAAATAAGGAAAAGAAGGAAAGCCTATGGAAAATTGACATCTTGGCTCCAGTCTGAGTCTATCATCTATCGTTGGAATACTCCAGAAGGACTATGCTTCAGCATCAAAGATAAGAAGTATAAGATTGACTCTGTTCAACAAGCGAAAAAATTTCTGGAAAAAAGCAAAGAGCAGAAAACTGGGAGAGACTCAGATGGTTCACTGGCCTCCCAAGAAAGCATGTATGGATTTGATAGCTCAAAGAGTGAAGAAGAAGTGTCTGACTCGGAAAAGGGAGCTGCAGCTCCAAAAATAGTTGAGACTGTTAAGACAAGAAGAGGACGAAAGAAGAAATAGTGATTAAACTGTTTTATTAAGCATTGCACTTATGTATTATAAATGGTTTAATTAACCGTATTTCTCTAGGTGGGCGTGCCTGCCAAATAGTTTTGATAACTTTTATCGTAGCAGTAACAAGTAATTGAAATTTATCCAAGGTTTTAAATGCTTCATAATTATTTTATGTAACAAGGTAGTATTAAGCAAATGATAAAGTACTCTCTGTATAAGGTATATGTAGCTTAGATTGTAGCGTTATAGTTGTAGTCATAGAGAAAAATCAATAAAAAATTTATAAAAAAAAAAAGAAAGAAAGAAGAGAAGAGATTGAATTTATACCCTGCCCTTCACTTGGCGTCTCAGAGCGGCTTACAAACTCCTTCCCCTTCCCCTCCCCACAACAGACACCCTGTGAGGTAGGTGGGGCTGAGAGAACTCTGACAGAAACTGCTCTTTCAAGAACAGCTCTGACAGAACTATGGCTGGCCCAAGGTCATCCAGCAGGTGCAAGTGCAGGAGTGGGGAATCGAACCTGGATCTCCCCGATTAGAGTCTGCACATTTAACCACTATGCCAAACTGGCTTTACTGCTAGAGGATTACATTTTGAAACCTCTGTTTCCAAAATGCCCATGGGACTCCAGTACCCCTCCTCGGAAAGGAGCTGACCCCCCTAAAAGGACACACATACGCCCAGAACCTCCCTCTGCTCGGGGAAGTGGGGAGCTGCGGAACAGTAGACTGTTTTCCTGAGCAGCAGTTTAATGCTCATTAGTTCCCGCCTCCATCAATAACTAAAATCCCATTTTCTCCAAAGAGACATATCCAGCTTCTCTACAAGCAGGGAGAAAGGCCTCTAGATGTACATCTGTATCAGCAGCGTGAAGCCTGTATAAATCACAGCGCTGTTATCAGGGGTAAAATTAGCTCCTGTTACTGACAGCATCTATCACTCATTCCTACTCTAATCTCTACCAGGGGAAAGATTTACAAGCAACAGTGATGAAAGTGGGGTGGGGGGGAGGGAATCAAAGCCATACAGAAGAAGGAGGGGGGGGGGGGGAAGAATCCGAGCCAGGATAACAAAACAGTGTTTGCAAGGCGGGAAGAAACAAACAAGATGGGAAATTAGGAGAAAGGAGGGGGGGTTGTTCGCACACCAGGTTTTCCCTTTAACCTGCTTGGCTGACTTTTCTTTTGAAGAATTAAAGGAAAGTATTGATAAAGTGGTTAGCGGTTTTTTTAAATATGTGTGCATGGGGTGGGAGGGGGGAGTGCAGGATTGCAACCTGATTCTTAGAAACATCCGTGATGGGGATTGTGTTGGAAGACCTCAGTGCTTCAAGGATTCGGGGTATAGTATTCATTTGTTTCCCTTACACGGGCTCACAGCAGTTTATAAACAGCTCCACAGGAATACAGTAAAGCAGCCAACAAGACCACGGGGGAGGGGGGGGGGGAGAATCCCTCGATGCAAAGAAACACAATTCAAGTCCCACCGAAATCCCTCCCAAACAATTCCGCCTGGCAGCTTTTCCTGAATGTCAGGATACTCTCCTAGCATCCTCTGTAGCCATTTATACTGGGCAAGCATGACTATGACTGATGACTACATCTGATGGAGGACAAGATGACAACTAGGATTGTAGGTCTTACCACCAGCCGCCAGTGGGGAATGGCTGCTAGGTTGCCAGATCCCGTTGAGTTAAATGTAAAAAAAATCCATTTGACTTGGAAGCACAGAAGCATTTTGCAGTATCTCCAATCCTCCAAGTTTCCCAGTTAAGGAAACAATGCTGTTCAAACAAATTACAAAGATGACCTGATTCCAACGGTAACAAGAGAAAGAAACTTTACTTACAAAAATAGCTCATCTTACATGACATATTCATGTGGGTACATTTTACCTATTGTGAACATGTTGACTTCAAAAAGGTTAACTTGCTACAGCTCTGAATATAAGGTCACTCCACTGATCTGAATGTAGGCCATACCACTAATTACGGTTGGTTAGGGTGCTTCAAGCCAGGATCTGAAAGCAGGGATTGAACTTAAACACAGTTGTTCCTAACCACAGTTTCGCATTAGGTATGAACAAGTGGAGACCCGCAAGAAACTTGCAGGATGGTTATCCCATTCCTCACACCTTTGCTTCCTCCCTTCTCCCCCCTACCTCTCTCACACTCTTTCTCCCTTCAGCCCCCCCTTTACTGTCTCTCTCTCTCTCTCCTCCATGTATGTTACTTCCTCTCTCTTTCTGACCCGTCACCATTCTCTTTGTGTTTCTGCCTCCCCACCTCATCACTCTTTCTCTCTCTTTCTGCCCTCCCACTCCATCACTCTTTCTTTCTGCCCCCATCACTCTCCCAGACTCCTGCCTGCTTCCTCTCCCCCCACAGCAGCAGTGGCAGTGCTCTGGGAATCACAATGGATCTCCTAGCTGTAGAGATCAATTCACCTTAGGGCTGCCAGCTCCAGGTTGGGAAATTCCTGGAGATTTGGGGGTAAAGCCTTGGGACAGCGAGGCTTGGGGAGGCAAGCAGCCTCAGCAACTCTCCAAAGCAGACATTTTATCCAGGGGAACTGATCTCTGTCACCTGGACAACAGTTGTAATTCTGGGTGCTCTCCAGCCCTTGTCTGGAGGCTGGCAATTGTAGTTCATGAAGGAAATAGCTGGTCTGGAGGGTGGAGTCTATAGCATTATACTGGTCTGTAGTCCCTCCTCAAAACCCACCCTCCCCAGGCTCCACCCCTCAAATGTACAGTAATTTCCCAATCTGGAGTTGGCAACCCTATTTCCTTCCCACCCAACAGCCAACCTACCTTTATTTGTCTTCCACACTGGCTTCTCTTACGTTCTTCCACATTTGGAGCAGATTTACATCAGTCTGGGGCAAGGGATGCTGTGTATTCTTGGTGCTGGGGGGGCAACACTGGAAGGGCTACTAGTGTCCTGGCCCCACTGCTGGACCTTCTGATGGCCCCTGGTGTTTTTGGCCTCCGTGTGTGACAGAGTGTTGGACTGGATGGCCCACTCGCCTGATTGCACTTTGGCTTCTCTCAACTCCGACACAGCACGATGATACTCCAGAGCAAAACATGGTCCGGAGCAACTGGTGTGAAATCGACCAGAAGCTCCGGTGCAAGCAAGAGGGCAAACTGGGGCAAACGCTAGTGCAAAATCAGTCCAAGAATACAGAGCATCACTTGCCCCAGACTGAGAGTTCCTATCTATACTTCGTGGCTAATAGCCACTGATGGACTTCTGCTCCATATCTATATATCTAATTCCGAAGTGGCCTCCTCCGTGCGGATATCTAAATCCGCGCGGGGGGGCACTTGGGGGGGAAGGAGGTTTTTCTTCATACATGGGGGACTCTCCACGTTTGCAGAAAAATCCAAAAACTTTCAAAAAATATTCGGGGGATATTTAAATCCCCCGAAAAGTAAAAGAGTGTCCCCTGCACATGCGCAGGGAACGTTCTGGCTGTTTTGGGGGAGGCTCAGTGGCCCGGGGACTGTGAGCTGCTCAGGGCTCAGTCGCCAGTTGGGGGGGGGGGAGAAGACTTGGTGGGTCGCCACCGCTTGCCCCAGGGAGGGGAGGGGGTGGCAAGAGTAGTGACGGGGCTCCCCGCTGCCGCTTACCCTGGGAAGGGGGGGTGGCAGGAGGACTGGGATACTCCCCCCCCCGTGAGTATCTCGGGTGCCCCATCTTGTGTTTATCTAATTCCCTCTTGAAGTTGTCCGTGCTTGTAGCCACCACCACTTCCTGTGGCAATGAATTCCACAGGTTAATCACTCTTTGGGTGAAGAAGTACTTCCTTTTATCTGTTCTAACCCAACGGCTCAGCAATTTCATGGAGTGCCCACGAGTTCTTGTATTGTGAGAAAGGGAGAAAAGTACTTCTCTACCTGCTCTATCCCATGCATAGTCTTATAAACCTCTATCATGTCACCCCTCAACCATCATTTCTCCAAGCTAAAGAGCGCCAAGTGCTTCAACCTTTCTTCATAGGGAAAGTGTTCCAACCCTTTTATCATTCTAGTTGCCCTTTTCTGCACTTTTTCCAATGCTATATCTTTTTTGAGGTGTGGCGACCAGAACTGTACACAGTACTCCAAATGAGGTCGCACCATTGATTTATACAAGGGCATTATGATACTGGCTGATTTGTTTTCAATTCCCTTCCTAATAACCCCCAGCATAGCGTTGGCCTTTTTCATTGCAGTCGCACACTGTCTCGACATTTTCATTAC
This sequence comes from Lepidodactylus listeri, assembly GCA_029233225.1. Classification (NCBI taxonomy): domain Eukaryota; kingdom Metazoa; phylum Chordata; class Lepidosauria; order Squamata; family Gekkonidae; genus Lepidodactylus; species Lepidodactylus listeri. The sequence continues at coordinate 13,849,798 of JARCFY010000013.1, forward strand.
TACGACTCCAAGATTATACACCAGCAGTATATAAAAGAACCATAACCTCTGCAGGACCTCCAGCATAGTGGTGAGTATGATTTCAACATGTTGTGCGACTTTGCTGGTGTAATATACCACCTAGTGAGTATTTTGTAGCTCTGTAATTGTATGTTTTAAGACCTGGAGGTAATGGATGGAGAAGACCAAATCTTTATCAATTAGAGTGGAAGTACAATCCTTTTGCCAAAGAGTTTGATAACTTAGTGCCTATCTGGTCTGAGGCAAAATCAACTCTCCGTATAGAATTGAAATAAAGCTCTTACAATATGATCTGTCAATTTTTAAGTCTTTCAAATAAAGTTAGAGGTCAAATAGATTTGAGTGTTTTGCTAAGGTTCCTATAAGATGTTTCAGCTGATAATATTCAAACCAGGGAATCGAACATTGGTATTTTTGTTCAAGATGAGTTATAGACATCATTTTGTCACCCTGTAACACATTAAACAGTTGTGTGATGTTATGGTGTTTCCAAACACTAAAAGTATTAGAGGAGTGGCCTGGTGCTGTCTGATAAGCTTTCAGACCAATCAGAGGTGACCTAAATGGGTGTTCCTTGAATGGTGGGTGTTCCTTTCGGTGGTTTCCTTCTTGACGCTATCCGAGTATATCGCTACAACAAATGCACACAAAAGAAGGGTGAAGGTGCACAGTGCTACCTGGGGTGTGGAACATCCACACAAAGCGCATTGTTGGGAATGGTCTTCGGCTTCGCAATGAGCAAACGGCAGAAAAACACTACCATGAGGAAGACATCATTGCGGCTGCAGTGAATGTGCTTATTTCAAGGCAAGTAATGGCATTAAAGAACGTTTGGTACAGCCCTGGTGGTACTGCTGCTTGAAGAGTCACAAGGAGACAGATGAGGTTAAACAATGAAGGCACACTCTCTGTGTGTGCGCACGTGTGTGCGTCGAAGAGACACACCGTTTCATAAAACAACGAGATCCAGCAGGCTAATGCACTAATGCAATTTTTTTAGGCAGATAATGCTAGCTCAGCCATTTTTTCTAATATCATTATTGAGGGACAGGATTTCCATGAGTCAGGCAAAGAGTAACCTTCAGGTTGTTTTTAAAAAAAGGAATGCTGATCAGAGAGTGACTGTGAGCTTCTGCGTGTGTGTGCTCTTGCCACACTTCTTTTGCAGGGAGCTTGTCGATCCAAGGCAAACCCCATTTAAAGGGACGGCGGTTCCCTCCAGCACAGTTTGCAGGGCCACCAACCACAAACCAGTTCAGTTTCTGTTTGTGGTTTGGCCATATGCCATGAACTGCATTTTTCTGGTCCATGCCCGTCCCTAGAGATAAGTCCCCCTGGAGAAAACGGATGCTTTGGAGGGGGGAGTTTATGGCATTGTACCCCACCAGGGTCCCTGTCCTCCCCAGGCTCCATCCCCAAATCTCCAGGAATTCCCCAACCTGGAGCTGGCAATCCTGCTCCCCTGTCCCCTGATATTGTCACTAATGCCTTTCATTGCTGTGCACAGTGGCTGCTAGTATCCCAGACTCAGCTGCCCTGTGAGCCTCACGGTTCATGCACAAGCATATACATGTGCAAAATATAACACGGGGAGGAATGTGGTACCTGAGACTGGGATGCAGGCAAGATCCAGGACCACCAGATGGCTGGGTGGTGAGCACCATGGGTAGCCAGTTTAGTATAGTGGTTAAGTGCACAGACTCTAATCTGGGAGAACTGGGTTTGATTCCCCACTCCTCACTTGCAGCTGCAGGATGACCTTGGGCAAGCCATAGTTCTATCAGAGCTGTTCTCTCAAGGGCAGTTCTCAAGAGAGCTCTCTCAGCCCCACCTCCCTCACAGGGCGTCTGTTGTGGGGAGCGGAAGGGAAAGGAGTTTGTAAGCCGCTCTGAGACTCGGAGTGAAGGGTGGGGTATACATCCACTCTCTTCTTCATCTTCTTTCCTCCCCATTTTGACACTGCATGAAGCTAGTGATTGTATTTCTGGAACTGCACATAGGATTTACAGCAGGCTGCAAAAGATTGCTCTCTCAGTTAATCAAAGCTCATAAATAGCTCTGATTGGGCTGATTGGGCTTGCCTTCAGCAGCCCGGTCTGTTATTGGAGGGCTCTGTCTTCATTCCAGAATCCATTCATCAGCCACACAAAGAGGATGGCGGGAAGAGTGATATTTGCCAGAAGTGGTTTGGAAATTTCTAAATGGAGCACATGGCACCGAGAGACCCAAGATGGATCTCTCCATTACAGGGAGCCGTGTGTGAGGTCTCAGTCCTCCTCCATTGGTGACAGATGATGGATGCACTCGGGCCACAGCAGTGACAATCACGGGTGCAAGCTGTGTTTCTTCTCTGCTGTATTTACTTCTGGGAAGTCTGATTCAAACGACCAGAGAATCATAGGGCAGAAAGAGGGATGCGAGTGAGATGTGGATTATATCTGTGTCTTCCCTTTCTTGCTTTGTACTGTTAGAGAATTCCAGGTCTGGATGGTGAAATTCTATATCCCCGGCCCCATAGCAGACTGGAGCATTTCCAGTAAGTAAAAATGTTAGCCCCGGGTTTCTAACGGGAGAATCCCATTGGCTCCGGCTGAAGAATATCCAATCCCAGCAGGACACGCTATTTTTAAAAACACAAACCAGGCATCAGTTCCACAGGACTGGGAAACCTTGCCAAAATGGACTTTGGCCACATCATGAGAAGACCAGAGTCACTGGAAAAGACAATAACCCTAGGAAAAGTTGAAGGCAGCGGGAAAAGAGGAAGACCCAACATGACATGGATTGACTCAATCAAGGAAGCCACGGCTGTCAGTTTGCAAGGCCTGAGAAGGGCTGTAAATGATGGGACATTTTGGCAGACATTAATTCATAGGGTCACTATAAGTCACAAGCGACTTGACAGCACTTAACACACATAGTTCACATGTATAGTCCACGTACAGTCGACCTTCCAAAGCAGCTATTTCTATTTATTATATTATATTATATCTATACCCCACTGTCCCCGCCGAGGCAAGCTCAGGGCAACTTACACTACAAGCTAAAAACAGATTAAAATAATAAAACATTTATATGGTGCTACTCATACAGTGCAAATTAAAGGATGGGTGGATAACATTTGGCCAAGCAGCTATTTTCTCCAGGAGAAGTGGAATAAGTGTTTAAAATAAATAAATAATAAACGATCAAGCAATCCATGAAGTCTGGGGATCGGGTGCGAGTCTGGGAGACTGCCAGTCCCGACCTGGGGTTTTGGCAACCCAGACTCGAAACCTCCTCTCTAAGTGCCTCCCCACCACCACACTGACAAGAGCTGCTCTTGCTATAACTTCACCTTGGTGGGGGAAACTGCTTGGGGTTAATCATTTTTCAGTGGGAAAATAGTAAGGAGAGAACGGTTTAGCTCCCCCTACCCCCCACCTCGACTGCTTCTATGTTCATAATCTCTACCCCCCTGGAAACAATTTTTCATTTTTTTAAAAGCGCCTGGTTTTATTTTACACATTTGTCTGTAGCCTGGAGTTAGCCTAGGGTTGCCAACTTTGGGTTGGGAAATTCCTGGAGATTTGCAGATAAAGCCTGGCGGGGGGGGGGGGTTGGGGAAGGGAGAGACCACAGCAGGGAATATTGCAGGGCAGCCAGCTCCGGATTGTGAAATTCCTGAAGCTTTTGGGAGTGGAGCCTGGGGAGGGTGGGGTTTGGGGAATGGAGGGACTGCAGGCGGGTATAATGACAGAGAGACCAACTTCCAAGCCAGCCATTTTCTCCAGGGGAGCTGATCACTGTCAGCTGGAGACCAGCAACTGCCTGGAGGTTGGAAACCCTTGTATGATGCCATAGCGTCCACCCTCATGAGCAGCCATTTAATCAGGGGGGGATATGTTGTCTGGATATCAGCTGCAATCCCAGGAAATCTCCAGGCCCCACCAGGAGGCTGGCAACCCTCAGTCAGCCCCATGTATATAGTTGTGCTAGATCACTTCTAAACAGGGTTGATAGTTCTGGGTTGGAAAATACCTGGAGATTTTGGACGTGGGAGGGACCTCAGCAGGGTACAATGCCACAGAGTCCATTCTCCAAAGTAGCTGTTGTCTCCAGGGGCTAGGGTTGCCAGCAATGCTCCCTCTAAGCTGTGGAGTCTTGTGAGCAAAACTTCTACTTTGTGAGCTACGGGCATTAAAGCTGTGAGCCAGCGATTTGGCTACTCTGCATCAATCAGTTTGCTCTGGAGCCCTCCTTCCTGAGCACAGACGAAAAAGTGCGAGCCAGAGGCTAAAAAACTGTGAGCGAGCTCACACTAACTCATTTTAGAGGGAACACTGGTTGCCAGGTCCCCTCGTCGTCAAGGCATGGGGATTTGGGGGGCATTCCAGGGGTGGGCTGGATGATATGATGACATCACCCGGAACTGACGCCATCACGTTGGCAATATCATGCACGACGCTCTGGTTTCGGGGCAAAACTCTACGGGTTTTTTTGCCTTCAAAATCATAGAGTTTGCCCAAAACCCAGAACGTCACCATGCAACTTCTCCAACACAATGACGTCACCCGGAAGTGATGTCATCTCATCGGGGATGTTGATGTCCCTGTTTGGGGGTGGGGTTTCCCCCACTGGCCAGCTGGCCGGCAGTGGATTGAAGGGGGAAAGCAGGGGGAGCCCTGCAGGGACCTGGCAACCCTACCGGGGGAACTGATCTCTGCAGCCTGCCATCCTCCTTTTATAATGCCTCTTTCGTTGTGCGCAAAGTGACCACACGGCCCCTCTTTTGCTAGGCGCTCAGCTGTGCCGCCACCCGCCACACACTGTGACGCAGTTTCCGCCAGGCCGAGAATGCTGAATTATTGACACCTCCATTCAGTCTATCTGCTCTGCCGAACGGTGTGATAACCGGATCAGGCACTGCTGCCTCTCTGCCCTGGCCCAGCCTCCCCCTTCCCCTCTCCCCCTTCCCTTCTCCGCAGGATGCCCAGCCTGGCTGGAAAGGAGATAATTGGCACGGCAGCCGCAAAAAAAGAGGTTGCCCTCGCAACAGCAGCATCTTTTGTCTACTGTTTCCAAAGGCCCACTGAGCCGAGTAATAAAAATGCTCTGGGTGCGGGGATGTTAGCTCGGGCAGGTCTGGCTGAGGAGTCAACATCGTTTCTTTAATGGACCTTGTTTGGACAAAATTAAATCAAACCGGCTCAGCCGTTTCAGTGGCAGTGGTTTACGGCTGGGCTGGTGTCTCTCCCCGATGGCTGAGAAGAAAACCCCCGGGCCCAGAGCACAGTGTGAGGCCTAATAAACAAGGGTTAAGAACCCACTAAATAGTGCGCTAATTGGTTTCAGCGCAAGAAGGAAGGAGAAAGTGGCGGATTCTGAGGCCTGTGGAGGTAAATCTGCTTCTGGACTGTACCAGATTGAATTTTTTTAAACATTATAATCTGGGTTTTTTAAAAAAAAATTGAAGAAATCTAATGTAAACAAACAAGGTTGTAAACTAGGAGCCAAGGTAGAACAAATGTAGAGTCCAGTGGCATCTATTATAGGGTTGCCAGCCTCCAGGTGGGGCCTGGGGATCTCCCACTTTTACAACTGATCTCCAGCTGACAGAGATCAGCTCCCCTGGAGAAAATGGCTGCTTTGAAGGGTGGACTCTAGGGCATTGTACCATGCTGAGGCCCCTCCCCTCCCCAAACCCCAACCTCTCCCGAATCCACCCCCAAAGTCTCCAGGTCTTTTCCTACTTATGGCCACGATGCACTCCAAAACATGATCCCCAGCCAAGGATAGGTTCCAGGCCATTGTCCCCAAAGTCTACCACCCCATTCCCACTTAGTTTTGCTGCATGCCAAAACCAAGCCTCTGGCTGATGACAATGGATAACCTTTCGGTTTAAAATAAAGGGAGAAACAAGACAGGGTTTTTTTAAAGAGCAATTTTAAACCCCCTCTTCATATTTACTTGGTGATTAATGGAAACGGTGCGAAAGGCAACGGTTTTCCTGAGAGTTGACAAATTAGACAGAAAAGCTCCCGAGACCCAATCCGCTCATTTATCATTCTCTTTTTCTCCCCACGATCTCCAGGAAAGCCATCTAATGGTGACATCCTTTACGAAGATTTAAACAACAGTCATTCTGTCAGAGATGGGAGAGTGGGCTGGATGCCATTAAAAGCATTTGTCAAAACTTCGGCAGTGGGCTCAGGAGAGGGTGGGCTTGTAAGTCACTACCGGTCCCAGTGCTGGAAAAGAGAAGGGGAAAGGCCTCGGAAGGAGAGCTTTCCCTATCATCCCAAGAGATCTTTAACATAATGCAGCAGGGATTAATTAATTAGTTTATTTTTTTATTTATCAAATTTATACCCCACCCTCCCTGGGCATATATCTTTTTTTTCTGGCATGTATCTCTTTTTTGGAAACCTGAACAATTTAGATTTTTAGAATTTTAGAAGATCTTTGCTCCCCAGCCTGACAGGGTTGGAGCCCAACTGTGCCAATCCTAAAGGCAATTCTTAAAGGAAACACAGAGGAAAGGTTAGTCCCAGCTAGGGTTGCTATCCCCCCAATGGGGGGAGGGGTTTACCCGCTTTCGGGGGGCCCAATCTGCCACTGCTCAGCTGGCAGTGGGGGAGCCCCCCCTGAGTAGCCCCATCCACACCGACATGCCTGATGCGATGACGTCACCCAGAGGTGATGTCATTGCGCAGGGCATGTTGCGGTAGGACACTATAGCATCTTTGGGGGGGGGGGGACTCTATGGTAACCATAGAGTTTTTCTTAAATGCTAGAGCATCCCCCCATAACGTGCCCTGTGTGTGGGGTCCTGAAAATTCAGGACCATTATTTTGGTCCTTTCACTCCAATTTTCCCACCCCAGAGACAGTAGAATTGAGGAGGGAGTAGGGTTGCCGGACACCTCCAGTGGAGGTGAGGTTCCTCTGCTGCCAGGCCCGGCCCCCCAGCCACCGATCATCTGGACGGTGCAGAGACTTAGTAGTAGAAAGTAGTAGGAGTAGAAAGTAGAAAGAAGAAGACCACATTGCTGGCATCGCACAGGAAACTATAGCAGAAGCCAGTTTTACCATAGAGTTTTTGCCCAAATACCAGAGCATCACCCAGAAATCACTGGCATGATGATGTCTCTTCCTGTGCAACATCGGTGACTTGGCCTGGGCCTTTCATTTCCTCCTGGTAAGTTTCCCACCATCCCTCACTGGCAACCCTAGGAGGGAGAGAGGGAAAGGAAGGAAGCTGCCCCATTCCAGCATCATCCCCAGTGCCAGCATCAGAGGCAGCAGTGCCATCCAGCAGAGCTGGAAAATGGTGGGCAATTACGCCCCTCCTCCGAGACCAGAAAGGCACAGCGGAAAAACTTAACACTGCTTGTTCAGGAGTTTTAACGTCTTCAGGTCTGGGAAAGCTGCCCTCTGGACACTCCCCCAAAAAACAGCAACCATTCCTAGGATCTGTTTAATCGAATTCCCAAGCTCAGTAAGCTTGCACCAGCCAGCCTTTGAGTCACAACCTCGGCCTTACAGAAAGACAGCCGGTTACCTCGGCTCTTGGTCTTAACTACTGATCCTGCATGTGGAGCGAAGGGAGATAACAAGATGGAAACTTAAGCATCCAATGCAAAGCAGCTATCAGTTTCTAATGCAATTAACCAACCCCTGCCAAGCAAGCCAATAAGAACACTCCGTCAGACCATAATAACCCTAGAGGGTATGAGAAACGCTGCCACGGTAACGCCTTTAATTGTCCTTAATGTTTCATTAAGCACAATTAGATTTAGAACGTCGGCTGTGCCATTTGTTGTGGTTTTAATTACACAAAGGGCAAGATAAAAGAAGATGTGATTAACCCTTTTTCTTTGTTTGGCACTGGGGGAGATACCCCTTTTTAGATGCTGGGCCTCACCATGCTGGGGAGAGCCAAGCGAAGACACATAGCCTGGTACAGTTTGGTCTCTGTCTGCTCAAGGCATTCGATCCCTTTGGGATATTAGACAGCATGAGTTCTATGCAGGGGATAGAGCAGGTAGAGAAAGAAGTACTTTTCTCCCTTTCTCACAACACAAGAACTCATGGGCACTCCACGAAATTGCTGAGCAGTCGGGATAGAAGAGATAAAAGGAAGTACTTCTGCACCCAAAGGGTGATTAAAACGCGGAATTCACTGCCACAGGAGGTGGTGGCAGCTACAAGCATGGACGGCTTCAAGAGGGAATTAGATAAACATATGGAGCAGGGGTCCGTCAGTTGACAGGGAGGGGGGGCAACAGTGGGAAGGCTTCTAGTGTCCTGCCCCCACTGCTGGACCTCCTGAGGGCACCTGGTGTTTTTGGCCACTGTGTGACAGAGTGTTGGACTGGATGGGCCCCTGGCCTGATCCAACATTGGGTTCTCTTATGTTCTTAACATGAAATGTATATTTGGAGCAGCTGTGACTCGGTGGTGGAGCATGGACTTTGCATGCAGAAAGCCCCTGGGCAGCGTCCACACAGCGAGGATTCTCTTTTTTCCATTTAGCACTGTTGCAGCAGGAGTGGTGTGCTGTTTCAGCTGTTGCCCCAGACAGGGCCAGTGCCAGGTTTTTTTGCACACTAGGTGAGGCTACTTTCTGGCGCCCCCCCCCCCCCCAATGTGCCCACCAATTTTCAAACATAAATGCATTTTAGAAAGACTGAAAACCACAAAATTTGAACTTGCTGGTGCTGGGCCTGATGGCGGGTCTCCTACACAGTAATGCAGACCGTCAGTTCTGCGCCCCTCTGAGGTCTCCGCCCCAGGCAGCTGCCTAGGTTGGCCTAATGGTAGCACCAGCCCTGGCCCCAGAGCTTACACACTGAAAGCGGGAGACGTAGTCTAGAAATCAGAGTCAACAGAGCCAGAGGTCAGAGAGCCAGGAATTCCTTCCAGGGTTGCAGGGTTCAGGAACAAGGAGTGGTTGCTACACACGCAGAGGCAGGTCCTGAATGTGCAGAGTTGCTACCGCACTGAGGCAGGTGTGTGAAGTGTTCATCAGGAGATTCTCCCTTCCCAGGGAGTGGAGTCCACCAAGGCTTACAACTCTTCCCATTGCCTTTGCAGGAGCTGCAATCTGGCACTCCTGCGCTCCTGCATAGTCAGCCTTTGGCGTGCCCTACATCTGAGCCCGTTTGTGGGGAGGGCGGGATATAAATTTGAAGAATAAATAAATATAAATAAATAAATCTGGGGCATTCAGGAGAAATGGGCGGGGAGTCTGGCCTCGGCGTCTCTGCAACTGGGGGTGCTGGGCCAGGCGCAGGATCGGTCTCTCCTTGTGGCTGCACCTCCTGTGCAGCTGCTGGGGACTCTTCCTCCTCAGGTACTGTGGAGGGTTCTTCCTCTGGGCTGACTCCCACAGAGGCTGGGTTGCTCCCTGCCTCTTCCTCATCTGAGAAGTAGTCAGCCTCAGCAGAACCAGGACCCATGACAGGCAGTTTTGGTGATTGTGGACCTTGGGCGAAAAGGCCAGAATGGGGCCCCAAATCACAGCCACTGCCGCCATGAAGAGAAGAAGAAGAGATTGGATTTATACCCCACCCTTCACTCGGAGTCTCAGAGCGGCTTACAAACTCCTTTCCCTTCTCCTCCCCACAACAGGCACCCTGTGTGAGGTAGGTGGGGCTGAGAGAGCTCTTTCAAAAACAGCTGTGCTAGAACTATGGCTTGCCCAAGGTCATCCAGCAGCTGCAAGTGGAGGAGTGGAGAATCAAACCCGGCTCTCCCAGATCAGAGTCTGCGCACTTAGCCACTACACCAAACTGGCCCTAAGACAGCTGCCTGAACCCCAGATGAAATATGTAAGGAAACACAGTGCTATACTTGACAAAAACACACCAAAAAACACTGTGAGGATTCACTTATAAACAAATAAAGACTATGACAAATTCATGTGTCATTAGATTTATATAAACTTCCAAAATCTTATACTAGAATAAAAACTTCCAAAGTGCACTTTAAACATGGACAGCACCATGTCAGAGAACTAAACACATCAATTACAAAGTTAGAATTCAACGCTTGGTGAATTCTGCTTCACAGTGATAGGAAGAGCCAATATCGAAGGATCAAAAAGCAATGTTGCTATGAAGGCTTGGCCACCACAAGCCTGTTATCCCTGTGGTAAGCTAAATCCAAATCCTAAAGGTAATTCAATTCAATAGGTAAGTCTTCTGAAAAAAGAGTGACTCGCTCAATTCAACAGGTAAATCTTCTGAAAAAAAAATAGTGGCACCAAGGACACCTGAAACATCTGTGGCTGAAGACAGACTGGAGATGTGGCCCGCTGGGCCTCCACTTTAGGCAGAGAGGCCGTCCAGACAGCTGCAGCTGTCCTTCACCGCCAGCATGCACTCACCCGTGCCTGAAGCGCGGTCCTGGCGCTTCAGGTGGAGACCCCGGGGAACCGGTCTTCAGCAGCTGGGTACGTGCTGCTGCCACTTCCTCCAGGTGTGGACACGCCAATGGCGCATCGCATGCACCACCGGAAGTGTGAACAGGCTGTTCCGGCTGCTGCGGCTGTGCATAGCTGCGGCAGCCGCGCACCTCCGCCCCACGCAGCCAGTGCGAACGGGGCGCCCCGGGCTGCTTTTCCGGCGGGCCTTTTGGCCCCGCGGCTGTTCCGGGCTACCTCGCCAGTCTGTCCTCAGCCTACGTTCCAAAAATAGCAGTTCACCAGCAAGCATATGGAACTCTTCCAGTAGACTGTGTAGCTTTCCAGCAGACTAACACGTTTCCCAGGTTAAATCACGTTTCCAATCTTCCTTAGAGTCAAGAGTGAGCATTTTCATATGGGGCTCACAGACTCAACAGAATTCTCACCACCTCCCATAATCGAGGCGCTCACTGCTTCACGCTCGGAAAGGTTGGTAGAAGCTTTTTATATAAATCTAATGATATATGGATTTGTAATAGTCTTTATTTGGTTCACACACTGTTTACAAGTGAGTCTTCACAATGTTTTTTTGTGTTTTTGCCGAGCCCCAGATAAGACAGGCGTAAGCAGCAGCAGGAGCCCTCATTCTTTCACTTCTCCATGGGGTGGCGGGGCCGTTTTAGGTTGCCCTCCCCATGTGTGGGTCACATGAAACTGCCCTATACTGAATCAGACCTTTGGTCCATTAACATCAGCCCTCGGACTGACAGCAGCTCTCCAGGGTCTCAGGTGGAGATTTTCATATCACCTAAGCAGGGTCTAAACTAAGCAGGGTCAGCCATAGTTAATACGTGGATGGGGGACCACCAAGGAAGTTCAGGGTTACTTTGCAGAGGTAGGCAATGACAAACCACCTGCCTGGACCTGGATAGCCCAGGCTGGTCCACTCTTCTCAGACCTTGGAAGCTAAGTAGGGTTAGCCCTGGTTAGTATTTGGATGGGAGACCCTCAAGGAATTCCAGGATCTCTATGCAGTCAATGGTCAACATAGGGGTAGACTATGGGGGGGCTTGAGCCTCCCCCGAAATTTCCCAGGGGGGACTGAGCCCCCCCCCCCGGGAAAATGTAGCGCCTGCTGCCGCACCTCCTGGGACCCTTCTGAGGCCGGCTGCTGCTGCTGCCGGTGCCTCTCTCCCCCCCCCCCCCCCCCGCCTGGCCACTCTTCCATCCTTCCCTCTCCCTCCCCCGGAGAAGGGAGAGGGAAGGAGTGGGGGGGGGGAGGCTCCAGCAGCAGCAGCTGGTGAGCCTCGGAAGGGCCTGGGGAGGCGCAGAGGTTTTCCAGCAGGGGGGGGGGACATCGCCCCAGCCCACCCCCCCCCCCGGATTTACAAAGCTCTAGGCCCCTGACGGTCAACCACCTCTGATTGTCTCTTGCCTTGAAAACCCTACAGGGTCACCATAAGTTAGCTGTGAGTTGACAGCATTTCACACACACACACATACACACACACACCCTGATCCTTAAGTGGAGATGCCAAGGATTGAACCTGGGACATCCTGCAAGCCAAGCAGATGCACTTTCATTGAGCCTCAGCTGTCCCTGTTATAATATCCATCGGCTAAGACTGCCCCTGCATTGCAAATCCAGAGGTGCATACGTTGGCAACGAAGCTTCCACATGAGGGCTCATTGCACATTTCCCTTTGTCAGGCACCATTTCCCCTGCAAGTGAAATTCTGACACAATAATGAAACAGAAGAAATCCAGCCATTGCAGGATCCTCTCACACTGTTAGAGGAGGTTTGGGATCCTGGAAGAAATCTGTATTCTCAAAATTAGGACAAAACGGTGCATAAATTGAGGGTGGGGCTGGATTAGCTCATGAGAAGTGGGCTGTGGCATGGATTGCTTCTCTCCTCCATTTAGCCATTCTCCAACCCCGCTGCTTTTTTTTTCTTTTTGGCAATGAAAGGAGGATTTCTACATTCCTACATTAAGGATTCCAGGCTAACTCAAAGTGACGAGATTATCTGCACCGGCTGGGGACTCCATGGCATTATTAAATGTACACCTCGGAGCTGTTTGAAAAAGACCTCCTGGGAGAAACCTATCTTAATTTGCCTCCTTTCCAATTATATCATCAGTCTTCCGACATTCTGAGAGTATTTTTCCCCTCTCAAAAACATTCCAAATTGCTCCATTAAGGTAGATGGGTGTGGGACTGATCTTTTCCCCACTCGGGTGACTCCTGTTGCAGTTCCCACTGCTCAGTTGATCATCAAGAAATGAACTGCAGTCTATACACAGAGGGTGGTAAGCAAGGGAAAGATGGAGGAGCATTTCACCCACTGTGTGGTAGCAAAGTGGAGGTTATCGCGGCGTGTCTGCTCCACAGCAAGCTGCAGTCTTGGGTCACTGATAATGGGTCTATATGATGCGTGCGTCTCATGCATATCTGTTTTCTTTAAGCGTATGTTAGGGAAGCTCTTGAATTTCCCATTGATTGTTGGTGATGTATAAGTAGGCACTTTTTTAATCTCTTTTGCTTTTTATATATTGGCCTTGCTATTTTTATTGCTGTTGCTGCTGTTAGTGTTAACTAAAATTGCATTTAAAAATTCAGACATAGGAAAAAGAAGAAGAGCTCTGCTGGATCAGGCCAGTGGTCCATCTAGTCCAGTATCCTGTTCCAACACTAGAAAGCCAACAAAGAAGGCACAGAGTCCAAGGCCTTCCCATGATGTTGCCTCCTAGTAGTTGCATTCAAAGGTTTGTGTATGCGTTAAGTGCTGTCAAGTCGTTTCTGACCTGTGGCCACCCTCTGAACTAATGATCTCTAAAACCTCCTATTGTTAACAGCCTTGCTCAGGTCTTGCAAACTGAGGACCATGGCTTCCCTGATTTGAGCCAGCCCATCTCATATTGGATCTTCCTCTTTTCCTGCTGCCTTCAACTTTTCCTAGGAGTATTGTCTTTTCCAGTGAGTCCTGTCTTCTCATAACGTGACCAAGGTACTGAAGTAGTATGGAATAGAAGTCCTATCATTGCAGCCATCTATATTCTCGTTTTCTATTTAGCTCCAAAGTTATGTTATTTAGACTGCCTTCTTTTATAACTGTTTGGTAATAGTTGCATTTGTTAAGTATTATTATTGCTTACGGGTTGTTTAAAGATTGCTGTCTTAAGGTTGGTGAAATATTGTATTACTGTTATAATTCAAATACTGATGTTTGGGTTATAATTCTTTAAATTTTCAGTAAAAATGTAAATTAAAAAAAAAAGTGACCAAAGTACAATAGCCTCAATTTCATCATTTTAGCTTCTAGGGACAGTTCAGGTTTGATCTGATCTAGAACCCATTTGTTTGTCTTTTTGGTGGTCCCTGTAAAACTCTCCTCCAACACCACATTTCAAATGAGTCGACTTTCTTCCTTGTCAGCTTTCTTCATTGCCCAACTTTCACACCCCTACGCACCTCTGAATGTAGAAGTTCCATTCAGTCATTTCACATTGGTAGACTTATCCTCCATGAATCTGCCCAAACCCCTTTTGAAGCCTTCTAAGGATAGTGGCCATCACTATCTCCACTGACAGTGAATTCCACCATCTATTTACTTGCTGGGTGAAGAAGTACTTCCCTTTGCTCATCCTGAGCCTGTTGAATATCGACTTCACTGGATGCTCAGGGTTCTGGTGTTAAGAGCAAGGGTGAAAAAGTTCTCTCCATCACGTGCATAATTTTACAAACCTCTGCTCTGCCTCCTCCTGCCTTAGTCATCTTTTTCTAAGCAACCAGAAACAGCAAGAGGATTCCATCAGACGTTTTTTAAAAAAACCATTTGTCCATATTATAGTATGTATTCAAATTGATCAAATAATTAATGGATGGATGGAAGACTTGTTGAAAGGATTAAACAGACTGTCCATCACTCCCTGAATTAATTAATCAAGTCAGTACATTTAGCCATTTCGGCTGGATTCCAAGATTTATACAGCCATTCAGAAATCATCGTCATAGCTGCTTGGTGCCAGTATTTTGTGATGAGTATGCGGGGGGGGGGGGGGGGGGGGGGGGGGGGGAGGTGGGTTTGCTGCAGCAAAACATCAGAAAACGATCTTTGCGAGCACATTTTGCTGCTGGCATGCCCCTGTCACTGATGCACCACTGATACACAAAAATAATGCAAATATAATGTTTTAAAACATGTAAGTTTTAACAGGAAAAAAGCGGGCACGAGGAAAAGTGTATGGAGTGAAAATAAGGATGTGCAGGGTTGAGTCACACTTGGAAGAAACAGAATCCAAACGGGCAAGGAGGAAACCTAAGAAATCAGCCCGAGCTGTATTCCAATAGCTTTTGTGCATGCCCAAACTTCTAAAGTAAAGTAAATAGGCAGAGGGAGGCACAGGGCCCTTTCCTGTGTAGGGATGCCAGCCTCCAGGTGGGACCTGGGGATCCCCTGGAATTACAGCTCCTCTCCAGACTACAGATATCAATTCCCCTGGAGAAAGTGGCTGCTTTGGAGGGTGGACTGTATGGCATTGTGCCCCACTGAGGTCCTTCTCCCCCCCCCACCTTCCTCCATCCCCAAATCTTCAGGAGTTTCCCAACCTGGATCTGGCAACACCACCCCCTATCCTCTGCCAGTGGCCAGGAGGGTCCTGGCAACCCTACCTGTGTGTCAGTTTAGCATGACTTGGATGGGCCAGGCTAACCTGATCTTATCAGATCTTGGCCCTGATTAGTATTTGGATGGGAGACCACCAAGGAAGTCCAGGGTCACGCTGCAGAGGCAGGCAATGGCAAACCACCACTGAACATCTCTTGCCTTGAAAACCCTACAGGGTAGCCACAAGTCAGCAGTGTCCGGATCGTGCTTTGCACACACCCACGCTTCAGTTCCAGCATTACCTTGCCCACTAGCTCACCAGGAATGTAGCTTTTTGAGTTCTAGGTACAAAAAGAAAACATTTATCCTTTTTAAAAGGGGAATTTTTTTGTTGTTGTTAGCTTTATTGCATTGGTGTAGTTCTTTTTGCCCTGGTTTTTATAGTTGCTGCTTCTATCCCTAATTTTGGTTGTTTAGCTATAGGAATTAAATGTTTTTGTCGTTTCCCCTGGTATCACCCCTTCCTAGGTTTATACAACTTCTGATTCTGATTCTGATCCTGTTTTTTGAGAATCAACAAGATGCAGGGGAAATCAGGCGAAGCTGCGGGTCAAAATGCAGCCGCACAGCAAATAGTGGGAAATTGACACATACAATTGGGGGAAAGGGAAGCGTGAGGGCGGAGCAGCAGCTTGTGGGAAATCAGTCCTGGCTTCCCAGGTCTGTGTCTGAGCAGAACTCTATGGCAAAGAGTCACACCACTCACTCCACCCCTTCTCTGAGAGGGAGGTCCTTAGTGGTTCTGCCAGCTTGCATCTCCATCTACTTCTCCAGGGTCCCATTTAAAGCCCCTCAGCCTACAACCACTGCAGATGTTCCTTGTGGTGAGCTGAGGTTCAACTCAACTCCCTGGAGGCCCCCGCCTCTGACTGCTAACCTTGCTCTCTAGCCATCCTGAGCCCCCCTCCTCAAGTCCTTCTGTTCTCTGGATGGCTTGAGAAGAGCCACATTGATATCACCACTGCCGTCGGTCACATGTACTTGTGGCCAGAGGAAGCAACGCAAGAGTGCAATCAATGCTGCCATTCATACAATGAGACGTGTGCAAGATGTACTGCTGTTTCCCGAACTGAGTTAAGTAGCCCCTTAGAGTCCAACATGATTTTGGAGGTGTCATCTTTCGAGAACCAAAGCTCCCTTCGTCAAATATCTGGTGAAGGGAGCTTTTATCCAGGTCACTCCTGGAGATTTCCCTGAATGCCTTCCAGAATGCCACCTGTGTGACCTGGGCAGACCGGGTCAAAGGGGTCTGATGAGAGTGATGAAAAATCGGTGGTCAGAAGCACTTGCTCCCAGGAGGGAGGGTCTCTTGGTGCTGGGCCTTGGAAGAGAACAGGCTGCTGAGCTCCGTTCCACAGGCCAGAAGCCATCTCGAACATGTGGCCTGGCCTGACTGTCTGGCTGGATGCAGGAAGTCTGAGGTAATGAGTCACCTTTAGAACAGTTTGCAACTCACTCAGCTTGAAATTGCCTGCTCTGTTTCAACATCTAGTAGAGGAAGTTTTAGAACCAGGGACAGAGGAAGCGATTGGGACCAACTTTTTGCTCTTCTGGTTGCTGATCTGGTGCTGTGTATGCTCGTAACCTGGGCGTGTTCTCTGGACCACACAGTTTCCCCAACTGCCTTAGAGCAGGCTACTTTAAGAGTCCTGGGAAGGGGGAAGGCAAGCAGAAGGCACCCATTGCCAATCCTCCAAGAGCCCCCCAAAGAAGGAATTTGGTCCCTGTGGTCACCCGGCGCTGGGTAACAGGAGACCAGAGGCAGGGCCCCAGTTTCAGAAGGGGTGTTGGGAGCCTGTCCCTCCAGGCAGGAAGACCCCAGCAGGACAGTGGTGGCAGCATACCCTAGTGGGAGGAAGTGGAATAGCACCCTTCAGGAATTGGCGCAAGCCAAGGAGGGGGGGCTGGCAGAACAGGATCCGTAAATCAGAGCGGGCCTGTTCCGTCACATAGCTCCTTTCCTGAAACTCTTGTTTCTAACTCCCAAGGATGTCCTTCTCCAGGCAGCAGACTCAACAGCGGGAATGATGAATGCTTTGTGTATCAATTACCGTGGTGCTTGCACAGAACCCATGGATTGTCAAGGCCTCCTGTGCCAAACTGATCCCATCTCAGGCTATAAAACACCTTGTGCATGTCAGAGGAGCCCTCTGGGTCTGGATTCTCTCATTTCCCCCCCCTTCAGACAGAGACGAACCATTTATCCCCCACCCCTTGTTTCCCCAACACAGCTCTTTAGGCAGCTTCGAGTCTAGCAGCAATGACAGTCAGCAGAGCCTCCAAGGAGCAGATCTTGGCAAGCCGGCGCTGAATTTTGACAGCCAGTTTATTCTGGAGGGGAGAGATCCATGATCTGCTTTCCCCTTCAGAGGAAATCTTGCTGTCACAAAGTGGTTCCACAGAGGGTATTATCCAGCTTAGAGATATGGAAATGCCAAATCTTGGAGAGTTAGATTCTTTAGAAGAGCATTTGCTTAGTAGCTCATTCTCAACTGCTTGGTTAATTAGAGTATTAAAGGGTCTGGGGTTATAAAAGACAACATTTATTTTACGGAATTTTCCCTTTAAAACTGACTAGGAATATGATCTTGGATCTTACGGAGCCAGTTTGGTGTAGTGGTTAAGTGCGTGGACTCTAATCTGGGAGAACCGGGGTTGATTCCCCACTCCTCCACTTGCACCTGCTGGATGACCTTGGGCAAGCCATAGTTCTGGCACAGCTGTTCTTGAAAAGGAGCAGTTTCTGTCAGAGCTCTCTCAGCCCCACCTACCTCCCAGGGTGTCTGTTGTGGGGAGGGGAAGGGGAAGTTTGTAAGCCGCTCTGAGACTCCTTCAGGTAGTGAAGGGTGGGGTATAAATTCAATATCTTCTTCTCTTCTTCTTCTTCTTATAGCTGCCCAAACTGTGACTCCTAAAAACTGGGAGTAGGAGTGTAAAAATGTAAATATTAAACTATCAATTTAAAAAGTTTGGAAGGCAGTTGTCTGCATTATGTTAATTATACTGAGAGATGGGAAGCAAATATTACAGTCCTACACTTTCCAGGATATAACCTCCACTGAATACAGTGGGACCTGCTAATTTATTTATTTTAGTTATTTATTCAATTTGTACCCTGCCCTCCCCACGAGCAGGCTCAGGGCAACTTTTGAGTAGTTCAGTTTAGGATTGCTCCCAAAAGGTCTTTAAAGTGTTGGATGGTTTTATATCTGTCCATCCATCTGTCAGAATCTGCAGATTCTAACAAGGATTTCTGGGATCTCATGCTATATATTGTAACCTGACTTTGCTATGCTGTGCAAACCTGTTCCTGTACCAACTATGTACTCATGCCTATTGCTATTAGCTTGACAATTGTGAATGTATATTCTGTGACCCCAGGATTATGGCTCTGACCAGGCCTGGTCTATGTATCTGTTTGCCCGGGAGAATGACAACTTCAAAGCATGAGAACAATGGGCCTCTCACACTCCTGCCTCCGCATTCCATTCCTCCCGGCTGGGAAGACAGGGGAGGACAGGGACCATTTCTTATCAACGTGCGAAAGCCTTGGGGAAAGCATTTGTTATGTGAAGATGGTTACATCTGAGGGGTCTGGTTTGGGAAGGGAGATTTACTGCTTCACACCTCACTTTCTTTCCTGTGGGAAGCAAACGGCCAGAGAACCTTTTGCCCGCGGTTTTCCCCCCTTGTTGATTGGTTACCTATGGGCAATTCAAATTGTGCTGGAGGGTATATTAGACCTGCTTCTATTGTATGCGTTATCTCTGACAATAATCCGAAGACCTGTACCAATGTAGAAATTGGAAATAAAGAACTGTGTTTCATCAACAAAGATCTGATCCTTGACTACTTTGGGCAGAAGCCTCACACCATCCATCCATCCATCCATCATCCATCCATCCATCCATCCATCCATAGCTGCGTTTTCATTTTTGGGGGGAAAAGATGTGCTGGAACTCTCAAGAGGGAAATAAAATTTTCAATCTGTATACTGAAAACTCATGAACATTTTAACATTTTAAAAAGAATTCTGTCAAAGAGGTTCAGGAACTCCATTCCAGCGCGTTCCCCAGAAGAAAAAAAAAGTCATCTGTCTGTCTGTCTATTAACCCAGATAACATATGGGTGCATATATCTTCATTGTCACAATCTTTGTTTTGTTCTTGTATGTTATGTTTGGGGGGGGGGGGGTAAACAGGATATAGAAACAAAGCTAGTTCCTCTCTCATAATCAAATGATGCTAATGAAAAAGCTTTTTGGCAACATTAGCTCGCCCTCATTATTATTTCATGGATAGTGTTCGCATTTCCTCATGTCCCCATGTGCTCTGAAAACGATGGTCCAGGCTAGCCTGATGTCATCAGATCTGGGAAGCTAAGCGGGGTCAGCCTTTTTTAGTATTTGGATGGGAGACCACCAAGGAAGCCCAGGATCACTATGCAGAGGCAGACAATGGCAAACCTCTTCTGTTCAGCTCTCGCCTTGAAAACCCTACAGGGTCACCTAAATCAGCTGTGACTTGACAGCACTTTCCACTTCCACTTATGTCCCCATGGGGGAAAGAAGGAGCAATGGGCAATCCCCTCCATAGATTCAACTCAGAACTGGGTTCAGTACACCATGCTTTTTTGACCCTCACCCCCATCCTGAAATATCTACAGGATATTAACACTAGAAGTAACACTAGTAAAAAGTTCAGGAGTCACCACTTTCCTTGCTTACTTTCCTTTGGACACAGGCAGGCGGTACTGGAAAATATTGGAAATATCCATAATCGTACCCTTTCAGAAACAGGTTTGGACATTGGTTGAAGATGTCACAGGATATGAGCTAGAGGTGGAACTTAAGACGCTGTTGTAAGGACTCTTGTAAAATCCTGTTGGATCTGATGACATTTAATTCATTATGGTTTCAATATTGGTGGTAATGGGAGACCACTAGAGAATTCCAGGGTTGCTATGCAGAGGCAGGCAATGGCAAACCACCTCTGAATTTCTCTTGCCTTGGAAACCCCTTAAGGGGTTGCCATGAGTCAGCTGTGACTTGATGGAAAATAAAATAAATAAAATAAAGGGCTCTGGACTGTGACACTCTTAAATAGACTTGCTTATTTATAAAAGGAAGTAATGGAAAACTGACCAAATAGATTTGTAAATAATTGGATATTATGTACTGATCACTGGGACACCGAGTTCTCTGACTCTGTAAAGCCATGTGTATTGTTTTCCTTGATATAAAGAACAATTTTTTTAAACATTCCTATCATGTTCTGTGTCCTCATACTGCATATTTCCTATTACATTTATGCTACTTTTACCGTTATTTTTGTATCAGTTGCTCATAAATGACATAGAAACACTTTTAAAAGAACTGGGGAGCACCAATAATGAAAACAGGCAAATCAAAAAGGCTCAGAATGAAAACATGAAAACAAAAGAAAAAAGAGCATATTTTTACCTCTTGGGTTCCCATCCTGAATGACCCCAACCTGAAAACCTCCCAAGACAATCGGGGTCATCTTTTGTGATTTCATCTGCTCCAAGGGGGATAGCTGGGAAGGACAAGCTTATTCTATTAGCGAGTGAATGTCGATTTGGCGGGTACAGCTTCCACGAATCTGATTTCTCCCGCAAAACGGAACATTCGGTCTGTGTTAAGTGTTAATAACCAAGTTTCCTATTCCCGAGGGTGAATGCTTTACTTTGAAAGCGAAGATGTCAGGGCAAGTTCAGCTTCCCAGCTTGATAGATTTAAACGGGGCCGATGACTAACGAGGCCCGCTGCGGTACAGATTACTGGTGTTTATACAGCTTTACAGAGGAAGCCGTAAAGTGCTCTTTAGATGAAATCAGTACATATTTGCACATTAACGTAATTTAATCATAACACTCACATTATCACTTCACTCGCAGCAGGGGGTGGGGGGGGGGCAAAACACACATTAGCAAATACCAAAAGAATCCTGCTTCCATTGCAAGACTAATTACAGGATTATACTGGGATTCCCCCCCCATATTTTCCCCAAAATATTTTAAAATGTGTTAAAGAAAACAGTAATATCTAATCAGGGCCTTTATCTTCCTTGTATTTTGAAATTGCTGGTGTTGTCTCTAAATTGGGACAATGCAGACATGTAAGCCAGAGCAATATTCTTTTGCACTCTTATGGGGACCTGTGAGAGCAGTGAATGGACTATGTTGCTGAGTATGTGAAATGGACTGATAAAAATGACAGCAGACACTTCGGACAGAGGTTTAAAGCACCATTTTCTGAGGTTACCACCTCCAGGCCTGGAGGTTGTCACAAAGGACAAAGACACTCACATACACGAAGAGCCATGTCATCCTTTGTGTGTACACACACCACTAACTCCATGAGGGTATGAACCCCATACACGTACTCAGGCTTGGGCCCCCTCCTTCCACTTCCCCTCCATTTGGCACATCTAAGAACTTCACACAGGGGTGCAAAGACAGCGGGACGCTTCCTGATGAACTGGTTTTGCTGCTCGGAGGCCACTTGCATCTACAGACAGTGCCAGCTGCAGATGACGTCGACATCCTGTCCTGACCATCAGGTAGATCTGAATATTGACCACTCCTATAGGACCCTCTTAGTGGCTAGGGGCACAGGACGGACCATCTATAGGCGTTCCTAGGAAGGTCCCAGGAACTTGCCAACCTCCTAGTAACTCCCCCAAATAAATACAGCTTCCCAAGAGTTATGAGTCAGACTTTCTTCTCCTCTCTTGCTTGTTTCTCCTTCCTCCCGGGTCCTTGGGTGCACCACTTGGATCCGCCACGTGGCTTCTGCAGGTTCAGAACCACGCTCCTTTCTCCTTTGTCCGAAGGCACCCCCCACCCCAGCAAGACTTCGCCAGATTCCTATAGAGGTAAATATCACCCTCAACGGAGATCATTAATATTCCTGCTCATGCAAACGTCTCTGTAATTCTACCTAACTTCCTAGATCTGTATAATTGTGTGTATGATTGTGTAGTATTTGTGTATAAACATTTTATTCTTACAAAGTAAACAATTTCCCTTTTTAAACTTTGACTTGAGTCTCCTGTCAATTCCTCGGGAGTTCGGAAGAAGCCTAGCCTCTGTAGACACAGGTGCAGATCCTTAATGCCTGCTGCTGGTTATTAAGAACTAATATTCCCCAAATATTAATAATATAAAAGAGCAGTCAGGCTAACAGACTAGTTTGACGGCTAGTTCTAACACATTTTCTTCTTCAGCAAGAAAACAAATTAGCTAAATCCAGGGCTGTGGATTTCTGTGAGTAGGGATGGGCACAAACTGAAAAAATGCAGTTCGTGTTGGTTTGTGGTTCGTGGCCGAACCATGAACTGAACCACAAACTAGAGGTTTGTTCGTGAATTGAACTGGTTCGTGGCCCTGCAACACCCATTGAAAGGGTCTGCAGTCCCTTTAAACAGGATTTGCAGAAAGCCAAAAAACAGCTGAGCGACAGGGAGCAGCTTGCTCCCAGCTGCTCAGCTGTTTCAGGCTTCCTTGTGTACTCCCTTAAAATTTTAAAGGAACTACACAAGAAAAGACTGAAACAGCTGAGCAGTGGGGAGCAAGCTGCTTCCCAGCGCTCAGCTGTTTTTGCAGCTTTCACAGTGAACAGAAGCAGGGATTTAAAGGGACTCAGAGTCCTTTTAAACCCCTGCTTTCTTCTCTGTTCACAAACCAACACAAACTGATTTAAAAATTAATGGAAGTTCATGACCGTAGTAGACCTGTCATTAGGGTTGCCAGCCTCCAGGTGGGGCCTGGGGATCCCCTGCTTTTACAACTGATCCCCAGCTAATAAAGTTCAGCTCCCATGGAGAAAATGGCTGCTTTGGAGGGGGGACTCTATGGCATTGTACCATGCTGAGGCCCCTCCCCTTTCCAAACCCCGCCCTCTCCTGGCTCCACCCCCAAAGTCTCCAGGTATTTTCCAACTCAGACCTGGCAATCCTACCTGTCATGAACTTCCATTCGCGAACCATGAACAAGGCAAAATTCATGACAAATTTCACTTTGTGGTTTAGTTTGTGGTTCTGTTTGTGCCCATCCCTATCTGTGAGGACTTTGTGTTGCTCCAGTTGGCTCAGTCATGGCAGAAGGCCAAACTCCCCTTAGTGTTTCTCTAAGGCCTGGCCAATCCAGAGCCTTCATCCTGTCACCACACCAGGCGTGATACTGCAGGCCCCTATTCTATGCCTAAGGAAGGATCTCAGCCTCGCAAAAACATGGCCTATGAACACAAGAACATCAGAAGAGCCCTGCTGGATCAGACCAGTGGTCCATCTAGTCTAGCACCCTGTCTCACACACAGGCCTACCAGTTCCTCTGCAGGTCCAACTATAAGGCATAGAGGCTGAGCCCTTTCTCTGAAGCTGCCTCCTAGCACTGGCTTCAGAAGTTGGCTGCAGGTAGGGATGCCAGTCTCCAGGTAAGATCTGAGGATCCCCCAAAATTACAGCTCAACTCCAGACTACAGAAATCAGTTCCCCTGGTGAAAATAGATGCTTTGGGGGATTGGACTCTATGGTAGAAGAAGAAGAAGAAGAAGAAGAAGAAGAAGAAGAAGAAGAAGAGATTGGATTTATACCCCGCTCTCCACTCCCCAAGGGAGTCTCAGAGTGGCTTACAAACTCCTTTTCCCTTCCCCTCCCCACAACAGACACCCTGTGAGGTAGGTGGGGCTGAGAGAGCTCTTTCCCAAAGCTGTCCTTGAGGGAACAGCTGGTACAGAGCTATGGCTTACCCAAGGCCATCCAGCCCGGTGCAAGTGGAGGAGTGGGGAATCAAACCCGGTTCTCCCAGATTAGAGTCCGCGCACTTAACCACTACACCAAACTGGCTCTCCATTGTATTGTGGCATTGTACCCCACTGAGGTCCCTGTCCTCCCCAGGCTCCATCCCCAAATTTCCAGGAGTTTCCCAACCTGGATCTGGCAACCCTACGCCCCCCCCCCATCCCTCACTGGTGGCCAAGGGGTACCTGGCGACCCTAAGTGCAGAGAGACTACCCCTGATTAAAGACACCAGGCTGATCTCCCATTTCCCAATGGGAGAAACCCCCACACATCTGAGGAAGCAGAGCTCATGAGAAGGGTCTGTTACAGCTTTTCCCAAGCCCCCTTTGCAATCAACTCAGAGACTTCTGCAACTTGGCTGCCAGTCTTTCTTGCTCCCTTTAGAAACACTTTAGAAACCAAAAGAAATGCAAGAAAGTCATGCTTCTCCTCCCCCCCCCCCCAATCATAATTAGGGAGGGAGGGAAGGTCTGCCATTGGGGAGGAAGAATTAATTAATTAATTAATTAATTAATTAATTAATTCGATTTCTAGGCCGCTCTCCCCGCACAGCAGGCTCAGAAGATGACTATAATAGCTGGGAGAAACCAAGCCACGGCTGAAAAGGTTAAAGCCCCCTAGATTTGTATGAGGCCATCAATTCCTACCCCATGCTCAATACAGGAAATCCAAAACTGGAGCATGCCTGACAGATGGCCGTCCCTCCTCTCTTTGAAAACGCCCTGCAAGGGGGAACCCACTCCGTTAGTTAATTGGCTCCATTGTCAAACCATTGTTACCATTAGGACATTTCCCAGGACAGCGAGGAATTGTGACACAGTTATAGCCAAGTAACACCCGGTACCCAAGACCCATAAAAATCTGCAGCTGGTTCTAGCACTAGGCTGCATTCGAATGTTCCACTACAAAGTTTCTGGCTCAAGTCCCTGGCAGAATGCCAGTGGAGGAGTTTGCATGATAAATAAGTTATATCGCAATTTTAAAAAAACAGATCTTGCAAGAATGGGGGTAGAAATATGTAGAAATATGCTATATTCGTTCCTGGGTTTTATCATTAGAAAGTGTGGAGAGAATGGATACCAAAGTTGAATGGTCCCCTTTGCTTTTTAAACAAAAAACAAGGTTAATGTTATGTTAGGCTCCCTCTTAACATAACATTAGCTTTCTAGTGGAGTTGTGGAAGGATTTTGGTAATGTCACTTCAGAGCATCTGTTACCTAATAGTATGTGCGACTGTAAATGTTGTTATATTATATAAATTAAATATTTTTTTTTTTAAAAAAGAAACAATGGACGTAACATCATGATGTTGGGAGGTGATGCTCTAGGATTCACCAAAACTCTGTGGTTTAACCAGCACTGGTGCCCTCCCCCCCCCCAATTTCCCCCAAGCCAGTCTTTGAAGTGCCAACGGGGAAGAGGGGGAACTTCTGGGAGATTTCCTGTCATAGAAGGAGACCTGGGGGCCCCAGAGGTGGGGGGAAGGAACGTACTTCCCACAGACATCTTAAATGAAGACAGAGGCCTAAAAGGCACATCCAGTCAAATGTACTAACAACATATCTATTAAAATCGGGGGTGGGGGGGTGCTCACTCAGCTCTGGAGGACGTGGGCGAAATGGGTGTTCCAGCAATCTATCAGCAGCATTTAAAATATAGGCCCTTACCATTGTGGAAATATCAGGTGCCATCTGGCACTCACATAGTATGAGTTCCTTTTTCTAAAAAGAACCTGTCATTCTGTTCTGGATTTAGAACCATAAGAACTCACACAGGCTGAGGGTGATACAGACACACAGGTGCAACCTAAACAGAGTTAAGTCCACAGAAATAAGTCGTCTTTCAAGACTGAACTTCTCTTCGGAATGCACTGATAGTCTTATCCTTATTATATCTATCTTTAAGTTGTACAGTTTCCCACCAGGTTAAACTAGCTTTCTGTTGTTGAAGTATTTCTTGCAACCTTAAATTATTATCTTTATCCAACATACTTCCATAACACAATTTCTTGCATTCCTCCAACAATGAAGGTTTGATGAAAGCTTCACATGGTGAAACCCAATATGGGATCTTGGTGTAAAGATTATGCCTAGTCTCCTCCGAGACTTTAAAAAGTGCACTTCTAATACTGTGTTGCTTAAAGGAAGGGCCTATTTGCTTGTACCAGAGTCCAGCATGCCATCCCATTGGGAGATCGAATCCCTCTAAGTTTAGAAGCCTAGTGTCCTTTAAATTTGCCCAATCTTTGATCCATAGAAAGGCCGCAGCTCTACAATCCCGCTTGCGGGGAGGGCGGGATATAAATGTGAAAAAATAAATAAATAAAATAAATAAATAATAGAATTGCCAATCCGGAAGTCCTAAGCCACCTCTGTCTGTTTTTTCTTGTAAGTCCTTATGTAAAGTATGGAAATGAATAAAAATTAATTAAAAAAAAAAAGGAATGCACTGATAGTGCATGGCAAAAGCAATCTTGAGACATGCACTGTTGTTTTACTTACGTCTTATTTATTTACTTCCTTTACCTCCCACACTTCTCACTGAGATGCAAGGCGGATTACAAAATACCTTTAAAAATTCAGTCAAACTGCATAAGACATCCAGTAAACAATGCAACAGTGCTAGGACTCCTGACTTCAAAAACAACCCTGGCAGAAAACTGTCTAAGGCATGGCATACTGTCAACAATGTAGCAAGCAGATTACAAAGTTAGTAAAAGCAAGATGACAATTACAATAAAGTTTGTAATGTTCCCTTATAAAAAGCACCCTCCTGTTTCAGGATACAGTTGGCTTTTCTTGCAGTTTTGGAGAGTTTGGCATCACAAAAATCTCAGACAAGAATTGGCTTTGTTTTAAATGAGCACGGTTGTGATGGGGAAAGAGCACAGCAGACAGTGCAGCTCTTCTCTATAAAATATGAAGTTACCAAAGTAAAAAAATAAAAATAAAAATCTCGTCTGCAAGCTCCAGGCAAAACTTAGAATGTGGAAGCAACCATGGACATGTATCTGCTTCTAACTTGTGGGAGAAGGGGGGACTAGTTCACTCCCGCGTCCTTTAGATGATTCTGCAAATGTGACTGCGACTGGAAATGGTCTCTCCCGCCTCAGAGTGTTCTAAACTGCTGCAAGCTACCATAATGGGACCACTGAAATGTTGGGTTGCCAGCTTTGAGGTGGGGAAGGCCTGAAAAGTTTGGGGACAGAGCCTCAGGAGGACAGGGTTTGGGGAGGAGAGGGACTTCAATGGGGTTTAATGCCATAGAGCCCACCCTCCAAAGCAGCCCTTTCCCCCAGAAGGACTGATCTCTGTCGCCTGGAGATCAGTGCTAATCCCAGGTGATCTCCAGCCACCACCTGGAGGCTGGCAACCCTACTGAAAAGGCCACGAAGAAGGAGAAGAGATTGGGTTTATACCACACCCTTCACTCAGAGACTCAGAGGAGAGACTCTCCTTTCCCTTCCCCTACCCACAACAGACACCCTGTGAGATAGGTGGAGCTGAGAGAGCCCTTTCGAGGACTGGTCTTGAGAGCAAGGGTGTAGACTTTCTAATTTCCCGGGGGAGTCTGGGGCTGGGCCAGAGACATTACAGGCCATTGTCTCCAGGGGAGGCTCAGGACATCCTGGAAAAGTTCAGGGGGGGCTCCAGCTCCCCAGCCCCCCTGAAGTTGACGCCTATGCTTGAGAGAACAGCTCTCCCAAAGTCATACCAGCAGCTGCATGTGGAGAAGTGGGGAATCAAACCCGATTCTCCCAGATTGCTCCCAGAACTTAGGCAAAGCTCACCACTTTTTAAGTCCTGCCTGCTTCAGTGAGAGAGTACAGCCAATTTTTAAGCATCGTCTGGAATTGTGCCTAGTAAGATTGTTTTCTTTGGTAGCCTTCCAGGAATATTCACACTGAGATAGCTGAGGGAGTTCATTTCTCGAAAAAGAGTCAATCAACTCAAAATGACATCTGTTGACATCCAATCACTTCTTTGACTTGAAGTAGAACGCAGTTTTACTCCTTCCTTCCTTCCTTCCTTCCTTCCTTCCTTCCTTCCTTCCTTCCTTCCTTGACAAACTTTACCATTACAGAGCTGAAGGGGAGGAAGACCGGTGTTCATAAGCTCTGTTTGGAAGAGCGGCGTATTCCCTCTTGGCCAAAACAGGGAGGGGTGTGTGTGCTTGCGTTAGTGTCTGGGGGTTGCTTACTGCCTGCCAGAGCGGTGATTAATTGATGAGAACAAGTTCCAGGGCTGCTTGGAACATCAGAATTTTGAGCTGCAATCTGGAGTCATTTATGTGCAATCAGTATTTGTTACCTGTCCTCCTGCTCTACACAATTTGAAATAACAGGCAAGATAGATTTTCTTTGCATATCTAACGCAGCAGAAGCTGTCTTCCAGTAAAGAAAATAAGGCGAGGTCCCATAACCCAAATGGAAAAGGGTTACTGCAATAAAATGTCATTGCACAACACACGCAACATAATAGGCACCACAAGCAAGAGGTCCAGTGGGAACCTGAGCTTTCGTTTTACATTAGTAACGCTGGCTATGGCCACTTTGGATGTCTGTCAATTGCCTGCATCACAGAAGCATGCCCTTCTTCTTACACCCCCAGTTCCCCAACAGTGAGCAGATCTAGATGATCTGGAAGAGCCTCAGGGTAGAGTGCATGGTTTCCATTCTTGAACACCCCAAGGATTCAATCCTTGGTGTCTCCACACAAACATGTAAAGCTGCCTTCTACTGAATCAGATCCATGGTCATCAAGGTCAATACTATCTACTCAGACTGGTAGTGGCTCGCCACAATTTCCAGCAGAGGTCTTTCCCATCACCTATTACCTGATCCTTTTAACTGGAGATGCTGGGGATTGAACCTGGGACCTTCTGCATTTCAAGTAGGTGCTCTACTACTGAGTCACAGCCACTGCCCTAGGCTCAAGTTAAAGGATTTCATGGACTGTGGGATTGTGGGAAAGACCTTTGTCTGCCTGAGACCCTGAAGACCTGTTGCCAACCAGTCCAATAAGAACTGTGTTCCTCCACTGTTATTTTACTGAAGTTTCCCTTTAAAACTGACCAGGAATATGATCTTGGATCTTATGGAGCCAGTTTGGTGTAGTGGTTGTGTGCGGACTCTAATCTGGGAGAACTGGGTTTGATTCCCCACTCCTCCACCTGCACCTGCTGGATGACCTTGGGCAAGCCATAGTTCTGTCAGAGCTGTTCTTGAAAAAGAGTAGTTTCTGCCAGAGCTCTCTCAGCCCCACCTATTTCACAGGATGTCTGTTTGGGGAGGGGAAGGGACAGGAGTTTGTAAGCCTCTCTGAGACTCCCTTGGGTAGTGAAGGGCGGGGTATAAATCCAATCTCTTCTTCTTCTTCTAAAATACTAACCACTTAAGTCTTTCAAGGGCCTGGAAATCGAATCTGCTCTTTCAGGCATCGGGTTCCATAAATTCCAAAAAATACAAGGACAGAAAAATCAATGCTCAGGAGGGATGGATCATTCACCTACCTACCCACTGGAAGAAACGGCTTGAGTCGTATCGGATCTGTCAATAAGGTCGCTGCAGCATGTCAAATACTGTTTTTCAGAAAGAATAACGTCTTTCGTTCTGGTGGCAAAAGATAAAAGAACTTACAGAATGAACTGCCAATGAGAAAGTTACAATATTTCTAAGCCAACTGGTAGATGCCACAACAGTATCCACCAGTATCAGATCTCTACTTCTTAAGTCAGCAATTTGCAAACTTCCTAAACTTCCAAAAGGATTTTTGTAGTCTCTTGTCTTTCACAGAACAATGACCCAAGTGCTTCTGTTTTGCAGATGATTTGCAAATATGTCCCAGGGCTCATTCTTGCTTAACACAGAACATCACACTAGCATTTTGTGTTGTGTTGTTGCCCTATGGAAATTGAAAATCTGCCTTGCATCTGTCCAATATTCTCTAGGGATCCTGCAAATTTCACCATGAACACGTTCGACTGTCCTGCTGTCAACCTTAGCATGTTCAAAAGCAGTGATCAAATGTGAGCCAATTGTTTGGTGTGTTCAATTCGTGCCAGGCAGACATGAATGCCTGCCGAACCAGTTTGCACTGGATTTCCCAAAACAGCAGGAGGAGGAGGAGGAGGAGATTAGATTTATACCCTGCCCTTCACTTGGAGTCTCAGAGCAGCTTACAAACTCCTTTCCCTTCCCTCCCCACAACAGACACCCTGTGAGCAATACTCCCTCTAAGCTGTAGAGTCCTGTGAGCAGAAATTTGACTTTGTGAGCTACTGGCATTAAAGTTGTGAGCGATTTGGCTACTATATAAATTAGTTTGCTCTGGAGCCATCCTTCCTGTGTGAAGACAAAAATGTGTGAGCTGGAGGCTAAAAAACTGTGAGCTAGCTCACACTAACTCAGCTTAGAGGGAACACTGCCTCTGAGGTAGGTGGGGCTGAGAGAGCTCTGACAGAAAGTACCCTTCCAAGGACAGCTCTGACAGAACTATGACTTGCCCAAGGTCATCCAGCAGGTGCAAGTGGAGGAGTGGGGAATCAAACCCGGTTCTCCCAGATTAGAGTCCGCACACTTAACCACTACACCAAACTGGCAGGGATAACTAACAGTGGGGCTAAACTTTCTCCATGCTCCTGGGGCCTTCAGCATCAATCCTGCAGACATATGCACACATACACACACACACACAAGAAGCCCAAATGCAGAGGACAACAGAAGCAACTTTTAAAAATACACTGAAAAAGGTGAGAGAAGATAAAATAAAAACTGTGGCGGCAGCTGCTGCTGAAACGATGTTATTTTAATCTGCACAGCCAGTCAGATCTCCAGTGGCCAATCAGAAGCCCTGCTGGGCAGGAGCACCGCCTGGCCATGCTCAGTGTCTACAAACACTTGGCAGGGACCAGAAAGGTTTCAGCGGGTGTGTGGAGCCCACGGGCACCGTGTTGGGGACCCCAGATGAAGACGGACACTGAAGGGCAGGATTGTGTTGAAACACTTTCTTTCTTTCTTTGTTTATATGATTTAGATAATTGTATGATTTATGAGTGATGAGGTCCACTGCTGGACCTCCTGAGGGCACCTGGTGTTTTTGGCCACTGTGTGACAGAGTGTTGGACTGGATGGGCCACTAGCCTGATCCAACATTGGCTTCTCTTCCGTTCTTCCGTTCTTAATTGTCTATTTAAACAAGTGCCTTTGGAGTGGAGCAGTTATACAGCAGGGCAGTAGAACTCAATTGCACTCATCCTCTGAATCCCAGAGGCAGGAGGCAACATCAGGGGAAGTTCCAGCCTCTATGCCCTGTTGTTGCCCCTCCATAGGAACTGTTTGCCTATTGTTTGGGGTTGTGTAAGACAGGATGCTGGACTAGATGGACCATTGGTCTGATCCAGCAGGGCTCTTCTTATGTTCTTAATTGGGCTGTGTGAGCATGCATATGTGCTAAAAGCCAATTGCACTGTACTGCATGGTTAGTAAGGAATATTGTGAAACAACCTGCCGAACACCCATGAACAGACTGACAAGCTACAATACAGATTACTGAAAAATTAGGTCTCTGAGCCAAAATATAAGTGACAGTGAATGTGCAATCCATCAAGCTGCTGTTTAACATGTCGCTGCATCTTCAGTTGTTCATGTTCCCAACAATGTCCCATGTGCCTGGGTGCTGTCCACTGAACATCGGACAGTGCACCCACTTGTTCGATTTGTTTACAATCAGATTACCTTGCTATTGTTTCTTCAACCACTCGATGGCGCAATCACAAAACCCGTGGCCAAAGAACATGGGAACGGCAGCATGCGTGACTGCAGCAGTGAGCGCACAGCAGAGGGGGTAAGAAGAAACTCGTGGAACCCCAAACTTGTGTTCAGTGTCACTTTTAGATGCTTTCCATATTTGCCTGCCATTCCAGATTTTCTCAGTGTTCGAGTTGGGGCAATTTAAATCCAGGGCAAAACAGCATCCAAATAACCAGAGGCAACAGCAGGCTGAAGCCAGACTAACCACTGAAGGAAGGTAATGTAATGCAGAACGGGGGGAAAACCCGGAATAAAAAGAAAGCTGACCTCAATTTTAGTACAGAATTGCTTGGAGGACACCACGGCAAACGTGGATTGGAAGGTGGATTGAGAGTGCAGAATGGGCCATAGTTTGGCTCTCTGTTAGCAACAGGCAAGTGCTTGAGCATCCCTAATATTCTCCCACACTTCATTCATCTCTTGAATCGACTGGTAATGGTGGGCATTGATCAAGCTCCGTTTGAACTTCAGTAGGGAACAGTTTTCCATTTCAAATATATGCCCAATTCATACATCTTTTTTTTAAAAAGAAAACAGTAAGTTAGTACTTAGTCAATAACTCAGTATGTCCCTTGACAGAAATATAAAACTTTGGTTTGCATGTCCAGGATATGGTTCTACATGTTACTCTGGAATTCTGTATCGCCATATGGAGATCCACCCCTCGATAAGAGGTGCAGAAATAACTTGTTTTAGGGTGCACGTTTGGCAAATGAAGAGAAGAAGATTGGATTTGTACCTCACTCTTCACTACCCGAAGGAGTCTCAAAGTGGCTTACAATCTCCTTTCCCTCCCCCTCCCCACAACAGACACCCTGTGAGGCAGGCGGGGCTGAGAGAGCTCTTTCCAGAACTGCTCCTTCCAGAACAGCTCTGAGAGAACTGTGACTGACGCAAGGTCATGCCAGCAGCTGCATGTAGAGGAGTGGGGAATCAAACCTGGTTGTTCCAGATAAGAGTCCACACTTCTAACCACTACACCAAACTGGCTCTCAGACTGGTTCACTATATTAACCACTACACCAAAATGCACATGTTTTGGTCTCTGGCTGGCCAGGAGAAGGGCTATGGCTTAGTGGTAATAAAGCACATGCTTTGCAGGAAGGAAGTCTCAGATTCAGTGTTTGGCATGTCTAGTGAAAGGAACTCAGCTCTTAAATGCCCCTCCCCTTCCCTGTGGCAGAGACTCCCAACTTCTTGGTATGGTGACTCACAAGTCCAAACTTACTTGGTATGGTAACCCAGCCAAGGCTGGCTCAAGGCTTTTTTGTGCCCTAGGCAAACTATGACCTTGGAACCTATCTGGTTCAGCATTCCATTTTCTACAATGACTAACCAAGTGTTTTGAGAATGTCAGACAAGGGGCACAGCTGCCCCCACTATGAACACTATGAGCAAGCGGCATTCCAACATGCACAGTCTTTGTATACGGAGGTTACATTCCAGCCTCTGACCACCCTCTCCTTCTCCATTACTCCCTCCAAGCTCTCCTAAGAATCTAAGAAACTCACTCTTGTAACCATCAGGACATGTTTTACTCAGTGAACATCTATATACAGTGAAGAAAAATACTGACTAACAAACAACATAGAGGATACTGTTCCCAGGGTCACACCACGGTTTCCAAAATGCAAAAGAGAGCAATGAAAAGGGCAGAGGTGGCCATCAGGGAGGGATGGCTCACAACACACTTTCAGAGGCTCTGAGACCCACTTTGGGTCCCAACCCACAAGTTAGGCAACACTTTCCTAGGAGACAGCCACTGCCAGTCAAAGTAGAAAATACTGAGCTAGATGGACCAATGGCTTGGCTCAGTGTACGGTATATCCTGGACCGTGTTTCGGCCATAGTGGTAGAGAATTACAGCTACTCTAAGCAAGCAGGCCTCGGGATATCTGATTCCATGGCATCCCTAGAAAACACCAGACAGACAAAACTATATAGCCTTCAAAATGGAAGACACTCTTGAAACCAGAGACTCTGTTACTGGGAATCCTACCAGACAATATAGGAAGAACTTCACAAGACTTACTTAGATATATGTTGACAGCTGCTAGAGTAACATTTGCAGTGAAATGGAAGACAGAAGAATGTCCTACAATAGAGCTCTGGAAAGAAAAACTAGCGGAGTATGTGACATTGGCAAAACTAATTATATAAACAAGACCACTGAAAGAATTTCAACAGAAATGGCAAGCTTACTTTTCGTATTATAGGGTGTCCCAGTCAGGAACGACCGGACCTTCTCTCCCCCCCCCCCCCCCCCGCCGAAGCGGCCCCACATTCACCCGGCCCAGTCCGAGACGCCCAGGAAGCTGGAGCCCCACGAGAACCGCCCCAGGAAGGCCCACGGCCGCAACGGGTGGCCAACTCTGAAAACGGAGCAAGCAAGGCACCCAGGAGCACCGCAGCCGAGCCCCACAGGCCCTCGCCCTCACCAGCACCAGGGAGGCTGGTGACCAAGGAAAGTCGGCAGAGGCAGCAGAGCCTCCTCCAGGGGACTCCGGTGCGACGTCCAGAAGACCCAGAAGTGGGGCGGAGCCCAGCCCAAACGCCGGGACGGCGTCTCTGCTTCTAAAGGGGGGCGGGGCTCAAGAGGGAGGAGTTGGCTGGGATGCCCGGGTGGCTCTGGGGGAGTGGGGAGGGGAATAAAAGGAGGCCGGGAAGGAAGGGCCAGGGAGGATGAGCCGGGAGGTGTTTATGGCAAAGAGAGAGAGAGACGCCAAGAACTGAACACCGATGGAGGCAGAGGGGTGAAGAGGGTGCTGTAAACCCCACCCCCTGCCAATCTGAGGCCCTTCCTCACCCCTTTCTTGCCCCAACACTGCTCAGAGCCACCCACCGCCAGTGGACGTCACGGCCACGGGAGGGGACCCCGAGGGAAGAAGGCGGAGCGCAACATAGGAATAGCTATTTTTTTATTTTTGGAATTATCTGAATACCATATTAAAGGTAGTTTTCCACTAGTATTTAAATATTTAGTAAGAATAAAAGTTAGCTTTTGACAAACAAGACAATATTCAGGTTTTAAGGATGGTTTAATTTTAGCACAGAAGTTTGTTCGACTGTAATCTTTCTTATTGTTAATAGATTATTGCTAACGTCAGAGAAATTCTTGCTTATTCTTTTAAAGAGAGAACCCATCCCCAAACACTGTAATACTGACGTTCTATTGTCTGCTTCTGTATTTGAAATATGTATTCTTATGAATACATCTGATTTTACTTGTTGCATGTAACAACCCATAATATTCGATAAATCTGATGAACATATACTTTCCCCTATCCCCTCTTCTCTTTTGTACCCCACTTTTTAAAAGAAAAATTTAAAAAATATATCAAAAAAGACACTCTGACCACGTTCAAGGGTATTTCTTTGGGGGGAATGGCTCCCCTCCACCAGGGCCAGTTCCAGGTTTTGGGGGGCCCTGGGCAGACAGCGCCCAGAGGCCCCTGCCTGCCCACCACCAGGACCCTCACCCCCACCCCCACACCTGCATGCTCCCACCTGCCTGTGCATCTCCCTCCCGCTTGCAAGCCCTCCCACCACCCATGCTCAGTTGCCTGCACCACTGGCACACCATTTCCCTGAAAGTGCCAGTCAAGGTATGCAGCAGGCACTGCCACCAGGAGTGCCACTGCCGTTCTCTATCCGCATGCCCTTGCTTCAGCGACTCCAGGGAGTTGAGAGCACAGGTACGGACAGGTGGCAGGAAAAGTGTGGAGGCGAGGGTCAGCAGCAGTGGTCCCCACCGAAAGTTCTGGGCCCTGACAGCTGCCCCTCCTCAGTATCTGCTGACGCTGGCCCTGCCCTCCACAGATAAGAGAACTCATCTGTGTGCAGAAACTCACAGGAGACACTCTTTTGTTTGCAAACAGAAGTTGGAAGCCTAGCTGTAGTTTGCAGTTGTTGAAACTGTCTAGCCAAAAAAGTGTGTACATTTGTATGGAGCTAGATGTGTTACGTTCGTGTCTGAATAAAGGAGGGAGGGAGGGAGGAGGGGGTAATGAAAAATCAGTCTTTGAAATAAGCAGCCCCATTCTGAATAACATACCCTGCCGCTTTATAGCGACATGAATTGCTGATGAAACACTACAAGTGTCTTCTGGAAGTTCGGTTTCTGATCTCATCCGGGGCTGTTGTTCCAGCACGCTCCCTTTTGATATGCAAAAAAATTTCCTCCCCTTTCCCGACTGAAGCACTCGATGTAACTCACGGAACGGTAAGCCTGGGAATTCGCCCAGGAGACGGGGAGTGTAAAAATGCAAATCGACAACTCTAAAATTGATGAGAGTGTACGCGGGCTGGTTGCGAGATGCTTGGCTTGGCCTCCGAGCACGGTGCTGCTGGAAGAATCTTTTGCTATGAGTGGCAAAGAGACTTGAAGTGAGACTGGTGGTGGAAAGCGTTATCGAGTCACAGCTGACTTATGGCTTTCAAGGCAAGAGGCATTCAGAAGCAGTTTGCCATTGCCTGCCGCCGCATCACGACCCTTGTATTGCTTGGGTGATTAAAAATAGTTCTGTTCACAGTGTTAGGCTTGTGGTGGTTTCTTTACAAATGCAAGTCTAGAAGGGATGCATGTTCAACTGTCAAACTTACTATATCCAGCTGTGACGATGGGACACGAGCCTATCACTGGGTCTGTTCAGTTCAGCACTGAATGACTTCAATGTCTGCCAAATAGGTTATCATTGGTTTTCTGCAAAATGATGCATGCATGAAAACACAGCCAGGCTAAACAACTCAGCAGCCATTAATATGCCAAAGGATTACTTAGACAAACACTGAATGGTAGGATTATTTTAAAACACGGTGTTTACTTGTGAGTGATTTATACGATTTGTGACTGTCTAGTTAAACAACTGAGCAGGGACCCTGCAAGGACAGGGGAACGCCACTGGGCTATTTGAGAAGGCACAGGCACCAAAAGCCAGCTGCAGTGTACTCTACTGTTATGAAGGAACCTACCAAACAGCCATGAAATGGCTTGACAAAACACAATCTTGTTGAAAAATCGGCTCCCTGTTCACGACTGGCAAACAGGGCATGAGCTACCCTGGTGGGTGCTAGAGTATTCCAAATGGCTGTGCATATGTGAACCAGCCCTAAGGAACTCCTCTTAAGGAACTAAGGATGGGGAAAGATTTGATCATTCTGACCACACACTGCTACTTCAGGAAATGCAATCAGTGATAGGCCACATCCAACTGGTGAGGATTCTTCATTTTGCATCCATTGTTGAGGGCTCGTTTCGTAGCAGGAGCTCCTCTGCATATTAGGCCACACCCTCCTGATAGGGCCAATCCTCCAAGAGCTTACAGCAGCCCTTGTAAGAAGAGCTCTGTAAGCTCTTGGAGGATTGGCTACATTAGGGGTGTGTGGGCTAATATGTAAAGGAGCTCCTGCTATGAAATGAGCCCTGCAGAAGTGTGCCCAGTTGCAACAGAGCTTCCACATGGGACTTTCTGGTGCACTTTCCTTCACCAGCTGCCAGTTTCCCTGCCTTTCTCCCCTGCTTTACTACTGGTGGGCTGTTTGATGATTTTTTAAAAAACTGCTTTAGCGCTATAATATTATAGTACCGTAGTGGTTAGTAATGTAATATATGATTGTGAGAGTTGGACTATAAGGAAGGCTGAGCGCCAAAGAATAGATGCTTTCGAATTACAGTGCTGGACTGCAAGGAGATCCCTTGGACTGCAAGAAGATCAAAGCAGTCAATCCTAAAGGAAATCAACCCTGACTGTTCCCTGGAAGGCCAGATCCTGAAGCTGAAGCTCAAATACCGTATTTTTCGGACCATACCACGCACCTGACCATAAGACGCAGGGGGAGGCTCGCGCCTTCTGCGCTGGTCGGTGGCGGCAACAGGAAGAAGCCGGCGGCAGCAGCCTTGCGCGAGCCAGCGGCGGCAACAGGAACAAGAGAGGAGCCAGTGGCAGCCTTGCGCGAGCCGAGCGGCGGCGGCCTCGCGCGAGCCTCGTGGCGAGCGGCGGCGGCCTCGCGCGAGCCTCGTGGCGAGCGGCGGCGGCCTCGCGCGAGCCTCGTGGCGAGCGGCGGCGGCCTCGCGCGAGCCTCGTGGCGAGCGGCCTCGTGGCGAGCGGCGGCGGCCTCGCGCGAGCCTCGTGGCGAGCTGGTCAGTGGCGCTGGTCGGTGGCGCTGGTCGGTGGCGGCAACAGGAAGAAGCCGGCGGCAGCAGCCTTGCGCGAGCCAGCGGCGGCAACAGGAACAAGAGAGGAGCCAGCGGCGGCCTCGCGCGAGCCTCGTGGCGAGCGGCGGCGGCCTCGCGCGAGCCTCGTGGCGAGCGGCGGCGGCCTCGCGCGAGCCAGGCGGCAGCAACAGGAGCCGCCAGCGGCGGCCTCGCGTGAGCCGGGCAGCAGCAACAGGAGCCAGCGGCGGCAGCCTCACGCGAGCCACCGCCAGCGGCAGCAACAGAAACAGGAGAGGAGCCGGCGGCCTCGCGCAAGCTGGGCGGCAGTAACAGCAACAGGAGCCGGCACGGTGGCCTCGG
This sequence comes from Lepidodactylus listeri, assembly GCA_029233225.1. Taxonomy (NCBI): domain Eukaryota; kingdom Metazoa; phylum Chordata; class Lepidosauria; order Squamata; family Gekkonidae; genus Lepidodactylus; species Lepidodactylus listeri. Next base: position 13,888,024 of record JARCFY010000013.1, read on the forward strand.
GTGAGCTGGCAGCGGCGGGGGCATTGCAGCGGCAGCAACAGGTACCCCCCCCCCCCGAATTTTTAAAGTTACTCCCCTGTCTTCACTCCATAAGACGCACACGCTTTCCCCCCCACTTTTTTGGGGAGAAAAAGTGCGTCTTATGGTCCGAAAAATACGGTACTTTGGCCACCCAATGAGAAGGGAGCACTCACTAGAGAAGACCCTGATGCTGGGAATAATTGAAGGTCAAAGAAGAAGGGGATGGCAGAGGATGAGATGGCTAGACAGTGTCATTGATGCAACGAACATGGAATTAAGCAAACTCCGGAGCACAACAGAAGACAGGAGGGCTTGGTGTGATGTGGTCCATGGGGTCGCGAAGGGTCGGACTCGGCTGTGCGACTGAACAACAACAACAACAAATATGTTGTTGGGGGGGTTGTACAAACATCGAAACCGGAGAATAATGCATATAGCTCTGGACTCATCACACAAAAATGCACGAATAGGGGGAAAGGAATTTTCAAGGGAAGACCAAGCACCGGAAGGTGGTTTCATTCAAGTGCCCCTGATGAAGCCCACATTGCGGCTCTGGGTACCATGAACTCATCAATCATCGGTCTCTCAAGGCACCTGGAAACACGCTCTGGGCCTCTGCAGTGAACTCCTTCCTCCCAATCAATCTGTTAATGAGCACATTCATTATGCATGGTGAACCAGTAGGGAAATGTATGATAACCTTGGGATACCGACCAGCACCTTTGCACACAGCCCACTGAAAAGCAAGCTGGCTCTCACAAGCGCCTCTGGTTTTTGGCCGGCAGCCCATAATCTGTTCAGGAGCTCAGCTGTGACCTCCCCGAAATGTAGGGGAGGACATGTGGGAATTCCGTTCATGTTTAATAAAGCTAATGACAGCCCAGCTGAATGAAGCTGCCCTTGCTAGTTCCTACAGGGACGGAACCTCCATTTAAATCTCATAGGGTCACATCACACATTTGCAATGTTCAGGTGCACACCTCAGATGTTTCCACAGCACATCTGACAATATAACGATAGATGCAAGTGTGTACCTCCTACAGGTACACTTTTCAGAAAGCCACAGCCAGCTGCAGCTCCTCTGTTGCGAACAGTATTGCTTACAGTCTCTTGTAGACTAAACCAATGGTTCTCAATTTGGAGGGTATGGCAACAGAACAAATTCCAAATTTATTTGGCATGGTGGCCCATCCAAGGTTGGCTCAAGGTTTTTTGGCTCCTGTGACCTTGGCACACATTGCATCCAGCATTCTATTCTACGGTAGCCAGTTAGACCATAGACTCATAGAGTTGGAAGGGACCTCCAGGGTCATCTAGTTCAACCCCCTGCACAATGCAGGAAATTCACAAATACACCCCCACACACACTCACACACTCAGTGACCTGTGCTCCATGCCCAGAATATGGCAAAAAAAAACAACAACTACAGGATCTCCAGCCAAATGGGCCTGGAGAAAAATTGCTTCCTGACCTCAGAGCAGTGATTTGTGTTTCCCTGGTCATTTAAGAAAGGGCCACGAGAACTAAGCACTGATGCAACCTTTCCTGCCCTCCCTTCTCCTGATCTGCCTAAGTTCACAGAATCAGCATTGCTGTCAGATGGCCATCTAAGCCTCTGTTTGAAAACCTCCAAAGGAGGAGAACCCACCACCTCCCGAGGAAGCCTGTTCCACTGAGGAACCGCTCTGTCAGGAAGTTCTTCCTAAAGATTAGTCGAAAACTCTTTTGATTTAATTTCACACTCCCTCATCGTTGTTGTAGTAAAGGAAGTGGGAGATCAGAATGTGAGAAGTTGGCAGGGAAGAAGAAGAGGGGGGACTCAAAAGGAAGAAGAAGAGATTGGATTTATACCCCGCCCTTCACTACCCACAGGAGTCTCAGAGTGGTTTACAAACTCCTTTCCCTTCCCCCCCCCCCCACAACAGACACCCTGTGAGGCTGAGAGAGGTCTGACAGAAACTGCTCTTTTCAAGAACAGCTCTGACAGAGCTATGGCTTGCCCAAGGTCATCCAGCAGGTGCAAGTGGAGGCGTGTGGAATCAAACCCAGTTCTCCCAGATTAGAGTCCATGCACTTAACCACTACATCAAACTGGAAGGAGCAGCCAGTAGGGAGGGATGATCTGCAATCCACTTTCAGAGGCTTTGTGACCCTCTTTTGGGTCCCGACCCTTGGGCTGGGTAAAACTGGAATAAGCAATGCAGACGCAAGTTTATAACGCTGGACCAGAAGGGGCATCTATTGTGGATGTCCCTTTTTTGTATCCCGTTTTTTCATGGTTTTCCCCTCCTCTATTTTATCCTCGCAACTCTGTGAGGTGGGTGAGCCTGGGAGAGCATTCTGAATCCAGAGGTGTGTGTTTACATTTGCAGACCTGCATGCTGTTAATACCATGAGTACGATGCAACAAATGCAAGTTAGTTTCATCATCAGTAGGTCTGTGTTCACCAGAAATATGTGGCTACAAGATGAATAATGGCTGCAAAAATGAGCCTGCTGGGAAGGGAGCCATTCTGCACATGATTAGAGGCCCTGTATTATTAGTTTGGTAATTTTACTGTGTGGTTCTATGGTGTGAGAGCTGTTTTGTTATGCTGCTATTTAGGAATTGCCTGTCTTGATTGTTTTGAATGGGAATTGTTTGATTTAATTTATTGTGTAGATTGAGTTGAATCTTTTTCATATGATAATGGTTCCAAAACCCAGTAAATAAAGACAGAAAGAGAACTGGAATTCAGTGTTTAAGAGCCAATGCTTATAAATCAGAGTTGTCTCACCATGCACAAACACAACCACAAAATTAATGCCTTTTGTGGTGCGGGGGCTTTCAAGAGTGATATTGTGGTATTGCAGACTGATTTTTGTTGAAAGGTGGATATAACCCAAAGGTTCACCTAGAAACCCACAAGTTTGCACTTCTGCACGCTGCCAAAAGGGAAGAAGTAATTGGTGGAAGTAAGTATCAGATAAAGTATTAGATAAAATTACCAGAGACATGAGCCCTACGTATCAGTCTGATTTACTGGAAAAATGGTGCCCCCTGCTTGATTCAGCAGCACAAGAAATGGATGGTAATGGTCTTTTTAAAAAAATAAACAGTATCACAATTACGTGTGCCTCTCTCCTATGGTATATGGTATTTACATGTATGGATTTGCCTAAACTTTGTGCCTCTTATACCTTATTGTTAATATAAGTTGTGAGTTTATTTTTGTTATATTGTTGTGTACTCTGTTATTGTTGATTAAATTATTGTTTTATTATTGTTGTTGAAAATAAAATAAAGAAGAAGAAGATGATGATAATATTGGATTTATACCCTGCCATTAACTACCCAAAGGAGACTCAGGGTCATTTTACACCTCCCCTCTAAAGTAGTTTGACTGCTGTCTTTTCCTGTGCTGAATTCACAGTGGTGTGAAATTTCACTCCAGGGGGTCTAAGTGCCCTAATAACAGCAGTTGTTTAAAGCAGAATCAAGCTGGTTGAATACTAGCTTGACCACAGGAGGGCAATTAGTAGATGTGGACATTTCAGTAGCAGCACGGTTTCACACCGCACAGAAGTGTGGGCAGGTTTTTTTGGAACTAGAATGATTCCAGCGGGAAAGTCAGATGTAAAAACAGCCTCAGAGTGGATAACAGTCCCTTTCCTTCCCTCTCCCCACAACAGACACCCCATGAAGTAGGTGAGGCTGAGAGAGCTCTCTCGAGAACTACCCTTGAGAGAACAGTTCCAAAAGAACTTATGACTGACCCAAGATCACACCAGCAGTTGCATGTGGAACAGTGGGGAATCAAACCCACTTTTTTAAAAAAAAAATGTTGGAAGGCTCTTTAGGTTGGACGGTGGCTTCAGGCATTGCTGAATGGAGTGGTATGACATCAGCCATGACATTTAATTGTAGGTTGTGCTTACAGTTAAGCATCTTTCTTATGCTGCCATCCATTCATTCCAGAACTGAAGACCTGAATTGGAACCAGTGTTAAAAGTTGGCTCAAATCTAAGTCCTTCCCCTAAAGCAGCACACAGAGGTTTGACTCCGGAAGGAGAAAACTAAGTGCACGCATCAATATTTGTCCACTTCTGTCCCCCCCCCCCCCAATACTTTGCATTGAGTACAACCTCCTAAGCTGAACAAACAGCCATTTTCCTACAGGTCTGTGTGGGCAGAGTTAATTATCTCCAAATAGCTTCCAGAAGCCTCAAATCAATTTATGAAAACAAAAATTAACTTTCCATATAAACATAATTACAAGGAAACAACAGTATCCCAGGCTGGTATGAGTGTTCTTTTGGAAGCTGGGAAAGAAGCCAAATGAGTTCATTAAGCAATGTAATTAATAACACTCTCCCTCTTGCTTTAGGAAGCTGTTTATGGTCCTCGGAGTAGAAGCCAGTCTTTTTTGTTTGTTTTTTAAAAGCACCATACAATTGACAGGTTTAAAAGGTGTTTCAGAGACTATGAATGCCGGAAGGTAGCTTTAAAAACAAGCTGATGGAGTTTCACAGCATGGAGGAAAGAGTGTGGACTGGCAACCCAGGGCAGAGTTGTACATTATAAGAAACACATGCCTTCCACCAGGGCTATCTTTGGGCAGGAATGCACAGGAACGGAGTTCCGGCTGGCTTCTGAGTTGGCCACGCCTACAGCCTCCCCCCCCCCCTCGGGCTCCCCAGGTGCCCCGCAAGCTGCAGGGCACCTGGGGAAGCCGATCCTGGGAGAGAGCTGCATTGTCGGGGGCATGGCCTAATATGCTAATGAGTTTCTGCTGTTGGGTGTGGCCTATTATGCTAATGAGTTCCTGCTGGGCTTTTTCTACAAAAAAAGCCCTGCCTTCCACTGAAAACAGCAGCCTTCTGTTGTTCCCTGCTCCCCCGCCACAATACTGAACACAGTTTTTCTGTGCCTTTCTCCAGCCCTGTCCCACTTCATTGGCTAATGCTGGTGGAGGCAGAGAAAAGCTCAGCGTAATGATGTTCAGACCCATGTTAAGTTGTCCCTCACATTACAGGAGGGGAGGGGGAGAGCCTAACGCAGGGCTGCCATTTTGAGCAGCAGCCATGTGTTTCCTGTAACATGAGATCCGCCCACACAACACTTTGACTACATATCTATTTACATTAACAGGTTAAGAAGTCTGAGTTAAGGGACACAGCCTGAGCCACACATATCTTTTAAAGAACAGAATCCCTTGCAGGGACATTGGCATTCATAGTGAAAAAATTCACTATGAATTCCTCAAGTGGCGGTGTTACTGCAGCAAACAAAGCTTGCCATAACCACACTTCCCCAATACCACCCATGTCCCTACTTTAGAGCTGCCTGGTGCCAACCCAGAGACAACCTCCTGTTGGAATGTAGATGCAAGAATATGCCGTTATGGCAAAACCAGGGGTCATTTTGAGCAGGAACGCCGTTCCAGGAGTAACAAGCCCAGGAGCGGACACATATGGTGATGCGTTGTGGGAAAAAGCAAAAGCATACTAACTTAATCTGTATTTTCATGTTTGTTGTAGAGTGGCTTCCTTGCAAGAGCAAAGGAAACCTAAAGTGTCCTTAGTCAAAGTGTAAAGCTGGCTCGCCAGCTCTGAGTTGGGAAATACCTGGAGATTTTTGGGGTGGAGCCTGAGCGGTGGGTGTTGCCTTCTGACACACTTCCAGTGATGTCAGAGGGTGTGGCATGTGCAAATAAGTTATGCTAATATGTTATGCTAATAGCTCCTGCACCTCTTTTTCTACGAAATGACCACTGACAAACTACATTAACCAAAGACCAAAAGATGAAATTAGAAACAACTGGTAAGTTTTCTGTGATTATTATAACCAATCTCTCTAGTTATACATCTGAATGGTCTATTATGCGATAAAACTATACAACTGTTTTAATATGAAATATAAAGGGTGTTATTTGTATGTGTTGTTTACTACAACAAACTGTTGTGTGAAAATTTTATTAAAAATCCTGCAAGATCATTTATCTTATACCATATAATAGGTAAGATCGACAAGATAAGATAAAAATGATAATATAGTATGAGAAAATGGTAGAATATATCAAGTCGGTCATTATAGCGATGTTTTAAGTTATTATGTCATATATATTTTAAGCCATATCCTTATGCCATTATTCCATATATATCATGTTGTATATTTGTTAAGCTCTTATGCTATATACTTTTTATTTACACATGTATTCTGATTAAGGAATGTCCTTAGTATCTGTAGAATTGCCCTTACATTCTGTTTTTGGTAATTATATTTCCTATGGTTTTTCCCTATTCCCTTTTTTCTTTCTGTATCCCCTTTAAAAAAAAATTTTTTTTTAAAGGAATGTAGATTCTCATTTTAGGAACAGACATTCCAGATTTGGGATAGGAGGTGCTAGTGCTGTTACTTAAACCTACAAACACGCTCCCTGGATCGGAAATCTTGTAAATTAACACCAAGAGGGGGGAACTCACCCCAAAATAGCATAAGGAGGACCAAGCATGCTCCAGGTTGGTCATTAAAACTAAGATCAGTTGAGAATCGAAGGCCGGAAAACCAGAAAGTGGGAGAAATCCCAAGAACTGCAGGCTTTGTAGAATCCTGGGGGAGAAAATCGGGATTTCCACATCATTTAATGTGGACATCTGGGTTTCCACCTCCACCTTTACAGATCTTGAAGCATAAGGATTTGTTCCTGGCGACCACAATAAAATTAATCCATGCCTTAGTATTCCCCATTATTATGTCTGGGTGTCAAAGTTGGACAATGAAGAAAGCTGACAGGAAGGAAATGGATTCATTTCAAATGTGGTGTTGGAGGAGAGTTTTGCAAGTGCTATGGATTGCCAAAAAGACCAATTAGTGGGTTCTAGATCAAATCAATCCTGAACTCTCCCTCGAAGCTAAAATGACTAAACTGAGGCTATCGTACTTTTGTTACGTTATGAGAAGGCAAGAGTACCAGAAAAGACAATAATGCTAGGAAAAGATGAAGGCAGCGGGAAAAGAGGAAGACCCAGTATGAGATTGGTGGACTTAACCAAGGAAGCCACAAAGTCCCTCAGTTCGCAGGACCTGAGTGAGGCTGTTCATGATAGGACGTTCATAGGACATCCATTCATAGGGTCACCATGAACTGGAATTGACTTTACAGCTCTTAACACATACAACTCACAGCTCTGCTGTAATACAAATAACATATTGAGTCAAATAAAATGGTTCCACAGGGAGACTTATCCTTTGGTCCTCACAGCTGCCATTGTGGAATCGCTGGTCACTTCTTCAGAAGTGTACAGCATTCCTCTTCCTCCAGCCTGAACCCACTGCCCATCAGCTTCACTGGATGCCCTCCAGGTCTAGTATTTTGAGGGAGAGAGAAAAAGTTCTCTTTGACAACTTCCTCCATCCCGTGCATTATTTTACAAACGTCTATCATGTGCCCCCTTAGACATCTCTTCTCTAAACGGAAAAGTCCCAGACTCTTCAGCCTTTCCCCCTAGGAAAAGTCCCAGACTCTTCAGCCCTCATCACCTTGGTTGGCTCAACCAAAATGGACTGAAATAAAATTGTTCCGAAGGCAGCCTTATCCTCTGGTCCCCATTGCTGCCGCTGTGGAGTCCACTGGGAGGCCATGCCTGGATCCAGCTGCAGCTAAGAATCCCCTTCCTCCCAAGTCGTCACCTTCCCTCAAGGAGGCCGGAGGGAGAAAAAGGCAGAAGTCCGGCAACATCCCGTTGTTCCTGAGCCAAGATCTCATTAGGAAAAAGCCCTCCCTGAGCATCTTTTTACAATTATCTTTTAATTGTATTAGTTTTATAACTGCTGTAAGTCACTTCTGGGATCCATGTTTGGAGAGAAAGCTGGATAAAAATACAGAGAATGGTAAGGTAACAGTGCTATGTGCCCAAAGCCCAGCCAGTCCAGTTGAACACGTGACCATATGATGCTGTCTTATACTGAATCCTATCCAGTCCTTGGTGCACCCAAGTCAGTATCGTCTGCTATGACTGGCAAGATAGTTCCAGGGTTTCAGGCTAGGGATGTCAACCTCCAGGTGGGGCCTGGGGATCCCCTGGAATTACAGCTCATCTCCAGACTACAGAGATCAGTTCACCTGGAGAAAATGGCTGCTTTGGAGGGTGGACTCTATAGCACTGTACACCACTGAGATCCCTGTCCTCCCCAGGCTCCACCCCCCAAATCTCCAGGGGTTTCCCATCCTGGATCTGGCAACCCTACCATCCCTTCTTGCGCCAGTGGCCAGGGGGTCCTGGCAACCCTATTTCAGGCAGAGGTCTTTCACACCGTCTATTACCTGATCCTTTCAACTAGAGATGCTAGGGACTGAACCTGAGGCCTTCTGCATGTGGATCCTCCGCCACTGAGCCATGGCCCTTCCCTTGATTGGACCTGGCTTACTAAAGTTTGGGCCTATCCAGGGGTCCTTTCGTAAAAAAAGAGGTGCAGGAGCTCATTAGCATAACTCATTTGCATATACCACACCCCCTGACGTCACCGGAAGTGTCAAAAGGCCACACATCCCTGATGTCATGGGCAGTGTGTCAGAAGGCAAGACGGGAGGGAGGGAGGGAGGGGGAAGGAAGGAAGGAAGGGGGGAGAGAAGGAGGAAGGGGGGAAGGAAGGAACAGGAAGGTAGGTAGGTAGTTGGGGGGGAGAGAGAGAAGGAAGGAAGGAAGGAAGGGGGGAGAGAGGGAGGAAGGGGGGAAGGAAGGAACAGGAAGGTAGGTAGGTAGTTGGGGGGAGAGAGAGAAGGAAAGAAGGGAGGGAGGGAGGGAGGAAGGGGAGAGGGAGGGAGGAAGGGAGAGGGGAAGGAAGGAACAGGTAGGTAGGTGGGGGGAGAGAGGGAAAGAAGGGAGGGGCGCTTCTCCCCCCCACTGGGGCTGGCATTTCCCCCCCCTTGCTTGGGCCTGAGTGGCGTTAAGCCACTCAGGCCCGGCTTCCCCCTCCCGGGAGGCGGGACAGGGCTTCCTCGGCGGGGCTGGCGGCGGCCAGCCGTGGCCCCGCAGAAGGCGACGGGGGCGGGATGGGGCTTCTCGGCGGGGCCGGCGGCGGCCAGCCGCGGCCCCACAGAAGGCGACGGGGGCGGGACGGGGCTTCCTTGGCGGGGCCGGCGGCGGCCAGCCACGGCCCCGGAGAAGGCGACTGGGGCCGGGACGGGGCCCCCCCGGCCCCGGCCCCCGGCCCCTTCTCTCCCGGAGCGGCGCTCCGGCTCGCTCCGGCCCCAACAGAGCCCTGGGCCTATCATAAGAACATAAGAGAAGCCAATGTTGGATCAGGCCCATGGCCCATCCAGTCCAACACTCTGCCACACAGTGGCCAAAAACACCAGCTGCAGCTAAGAATCCCCTTCCTCCCAAGTTGTCACCTTTCCTCAAGGAGGCCGGAGGGAGAAAAAGTCAAGTCAGCCCGAGGGGGCGGGGGATCCCCCACTAAAGAGGTTCCTGATCCGCCGGCCAGCATTTGACCGGTGGGGGGAACCCCACCCCCGACGTCGTCCAGCAAGGACGACGTAATGACATCACTGGAAGTGACGCAGCACGTTGGGGGCATTGTCAGGGCGACGCTCTGGCAATTGCCCCAAAACTCTATGATACCATAGAGTTTTGGGGCGATTGCCAGAGCGTCACCCTGGCAACGCCCCCAACGTGCTGACGTCACTTCTGGTGACATCGCTGGGCGCGCGCGCAAAGCACACACACCAGGAGAAACTCCCGGCGAGAGGAGGACTCCCCCCCCCCCCGCTGCTGAGTTTTGAAGACTTGGCAACCCTATGCCCTCAGGAGGTCCACCAGTGGGGCCAGGACACTAGAAGCCCTCCCTTGGGGCACCCCCCAAGCACTGTAGCCCCCCAACACCATCATAATCAGTTAACTTACCATTCTTTATATTTTTATCCTACTTTCCCTCCAAACATGGATTCCACAAAGTGGCTTACAACAGCAGTTAAAAACTAATAACAGTGAAAGTGGGCGGCACACAGGTGCTGTTGTTGCTGTTATCAAGTTGGCCGTTTCACATTCCCTTTCTCATTTCTCAAAGTCTGCGTTGGAAAATACCTGGAGACTTTGGAGGTGGAGCCAGGAGAGGGTGGGGTTTGGGGAGGGGAGGGGCCTCAGCATCATACAATGTCATAGAGTCCACCCTCCAAAGCAGCCATTTTCTCCAGGGGAGCTGATCTCTGTCAGCTGGAGATCAGTTGTAAAAGTGGGAGATCCCCAGGCCCCACCTGGGGGCTGGCAGCCCTATCTGGGCCACAGGAGGGGTGCAGTCTAAGAGCGACAGCAGGTTCGATCGACTCTCCAATCACACCTCCCGGGAAAGCATTTGTTAATTACCACTTTTATTTGCTGCGGGGCCTACAGCTCTTCTGGAATGCCCTCAATTAATTCCTTGCGCCACTGGAATTGTATTTGCCAACGACAGACACACAGAGCGCATATTTAAACAGCATGTGATGGAAAGCCGGCAAGCCCACAGCCGAGTGAAAGAGTTCTCTCTGCTTCCTCTCTCTTTTCTCCTGAGGTACACTGTGATACGGCACATTAGTCTGTTTATGAAGGGGCAACGGAAGCCAGAGATTGAATGAGGAGGAGATATTTAATCAGGAAGGACGCACTGCTGCTCCTGCAAACTCCTGCAGATACCAGGGTCAGATGCCGGCTTGTGTTTTGAGCTTTCTCTGCTGCCTTAGGACTGAGTCAGGCAGCCACACTATTTCTCCTGGCAGGACAGGACCATTGGTCTGATTCAGCGGAAGGGGCTGCAGCTCAGTAGAAGAGTCTGTGCGTTGCAATGCAGATGGTCCCGGGTTCAATCCCTGGCATCTCCAGTCGAAAGGACCAGGCAGTAGACAATACAAAAGACCTCTACCTGAGACTCTGGAGAGTTGCTGCCTGTCTGTGTAGACAATACTGAGCTTGATGGACCAATAGTCTGGTTCAGGGCTATTTGGGGGCAGGAACGTACAGGAACGGAGTTCCGGCTGGCTCCTGAGTTGGCCACACCCAGCAGGAACTCATTAGCATAACAGGCCACACCCAACAGCAGGAACTCATTAGGATTGGCTACATTAGGGGTGTGTGGCCTAACATGCAAATTAATTCCTGCTACAAAAAAAGCCCTGGGTTTTGACAACAAACAAGGTAAACAGAATAAGATGCAAAAGGTGGGTGTGGCTGGATGACCACTCTTCTGGTAACACAGGGGTGTGGCCTAATATGCTAATAAGCAGTGCCATCAGTGGTGTGGCCTAATATGCTAATGAGTTCCTGTTATTGGGTGTGGACTATTATGCTAATGAGTTCCTGCTGGCCTTTTTCTACAAAAAAAAGCCCCGGTCTGGTTCAGAATAAGGTTCTGAATAAGCTTCCATGTGTCTTCACGTGCTGCTCTGTGTATCTGTCAATACCAAACGGCGACCAAACCAAGAGGGGCCACACTCCCGGGAATGAGATGCAGGCTGGTGAGGCCTGTCACAGCACCCGGGTGGGTGTGTTCCAGCCCCAAATCTGAGCCACCTAATTGGCATATAATGCAAATAGTTTGCTAATGGCACAAATCAAGCCCCTTTGCTTCTGCATTGTCTGCAGGTGACTTCGTACCTTCTCCTAGCAAGGACAGCAAAAATACAGGTGGGGAAGAATCAGTGGATGCTGGTGTGGAATAAATTGTGTTAGTCTTTGAGGTGCCGTGGGTCTCAGAGGTGGACATTGTTATTTGCATTTGGCTTTTCAAAAAATGGTTATAGACCATCGCATAATCAGTGTTACAAAGCTGAACGTGCAGAATTAATGCTAAAAAAATGCACTTATGCTTAAAAATGCATGCATACAGCTTCTTTCCTCTGGACAAAATTTGGTAACCCTACTGATGGGTCACCCTGACCTGGATGGCTCAGGCTAGCCTGATCTCATCAGATCTCAGAAGCAAAGCAGGGTCAGCTCTGGTTAGCGCTTGGATGGGAGACCACCAGGGAAGTCCAGGGTTGCTACGCAAAGGCAGGCAATGGCAAACTACCTCTATTCATCTCTTGCCTTGAAAACCTTATGGGGTCACCATAAGTTGACTGTGAACTGATGATGCTCAGGGCTTTTTTTTCTGAGGGAACATGCTGCGACAGAGTTCCAGAACCTCTTCAACAAAATTGTTTTTAAAACGTTTAAAAGCTTGTGCGTTTTCAGTATACAGATGGAAAGCTTTATTTCCCTCTTGAGAGTTCCTGTGTGAGAGTCCTGCAGAGTTAGTCACCAACAAGTGTCCTTAAACAGGAATGCTTTATTGAGAAAGGTCTGCTATGGTCATCTGCACTTCTTGTGTTAGTAATGGCGGGTACCGCCTCAAGCAGGACAATTATACAGAATTCAAAAAGGGGTCTGGTAATGCATTGCAACCAATCATCATGTCAGAGAAAAGGCACTTAAAATACTGGTTTACAGTTCCCAGGGAAAAAGTGGGAAAAATAGGTGTCAGATAGGAGAAGAGATACATAGGCCAACACTACCAGTCTCTCAAGGTTGAAGTAGCTCAGAGAGCGATAAGCATACCATGAGAAATATAACATAACATTCCACAGTTCTGATGTCAAGGGTTCACTCATCCCATCTCCCGGGCAGGAGATGGCAGCATTAGCTGACATCCTGCACCTCTTTTTCAAAGAAGAAGAAGAAGCCTTGATAATACTTACCACTACCACCATGGATGGGTCAGTGTGTAAGCCAGGTGATAAAAAAGGAAGAGCTATATACAGATTCCAGGGCAGTTGTGGGGTTTAACAATGGGAAAGGATTCCTGGCTCAGCACAAGTCAGAGTAAAGTAAAGCCAGAAAACAGGCTTGATGTCTGCAAGGACCCCGTCTGACAGAGCAGGATTACAGTACCTGGGCGGAGGATACCCATCGTGTTTTCCCTTGCGCAGGAGGATTACCGTGTATCTGATCTAAGAGAAGGATTAGCAGTGTTTGCAGCCAAAGAAGCTGAATTACAACACATCTAAAGGTGAGGATGCAGGTGGAAGGTTACAGCAGATCTCTCACCAACAAGAAGGCTGGCAAGAGGCGAGATGCATATCGGATAAACGTCAGCCGTAGCCGGAAGTTTCCATTACACACGGCCCCTGTACATTTTGTAATAAAGAGAGGCCTTAGTCCACACGCACAAAAGTTCTGATCCGGACTGGACAGGACTGGGGGAGGGGCCGTGGCTCAGTGGTACAGCATCTGCGTGGCCTGAAGAAGGTCCCAGGTTCAATCCCCGGCATCTCCAGTTAAAAGGATCAGGCGGTAGGTGATGTGAAAGACCTCTGTTTGAGACCCTGGAAAGCAGCTGCCGGTCTGAGTAAAGAATACTGACCTTGATGGACCAAGGAAGCTTCATGCAGTCATGTGTGTGATACGCAAGGTAAGTTTATATGCACGTGTTTCCTTGGTTCTATCATTCTGGCTTTTTAAATGCTCTGCAAATGAAAAAAAAAATTGCCAAGAAAAGGAGTAACAATGTGGAAGGCACTTTCTTCACACGGCTCACAGCTAATTCATGCTCTGTCACATGACACAATGATGGCCCCTCACTTTTGGATGAGAGTATTTATTTTTATTTACTTTATTTCGAGTCTGCCTTTCTCACTGAGACCCAAGTCAGATTGTAGGATAGAACACAGTGCGATCGGACGTAGGGTTGCCAGCCTCCAGGAGGGGCCTGGGGATCTCCTGCTTTTACAACTGATCTCCAGCTGACAGAGATCAGCTCCCCTGGAGAAAATGGCTACTTTGAAGGGTGGACTTTAAGGTATTGTGGCCCTCTCCAAACCCCGCCCTCTCCTGGCTCCACCCCCGAAGTTCCCAGGTATTCTCCAGCTCATACTTGGCAACCCTAATTGGACAGCATAAAACGGCCCACGAACAATGCAATAGGACTCGGATTACAGAACTAGAAAACAACACAGACAAACTCTCTGAAGCAAGGTATGCTATAACAAATCTGGAAGTGGATTAGATCCATTGAACTCCTTGATGGCTAAGTGGATCCTCCATGTCCAGAGGCAGTATATCTCTCATTACAACAGATCCTTGCCAGATAGGGACCACTGGAACAAGCAGGTTTCTTAATTCCTTGAAGGCAGAGGAAGAAGTAGTAATAGCCAGGCCTACTTGCACAGCACCTGGGCTCGACTCAGATCTCTCTTCTCCTTGTTATGAATGGCCATCAGCTAGGGAAGACAGAGGAAGGGAAGCAGACAGTTGCCCTGACATCAAGCCTGGATGCAGATCTTGTTGAAAGACCCCTCCCCTCCTCCCCCCCCCCGGGCTGCCTGAACATATTTAAAAGTGTTCTTGTACTCTGTAGTGGTTTTAAATGGCTGCATGTGGTTTCAAAGGCCAATTTTGCCTGACAGATAAAGTAAAAGTGCAATAAATAAATAAAACCAGGCCACAGAATCGTGCTTGAAAAGTACACCCTTTAAAAGGCAAGACTGTAAACGGAGCCCTGCTGGATCAGACCTGGGATTCGCTTTCTCCGGTATCCCATTTCCCACAGTGGACTATCAGTTGCCTAGAAGGCAGACGAGTTTACTGCATCTATATACTAATAGCAAAGGCGCCCCCTCCGTGCGAATATCTAAATCCGCATGGAGGGGGCACTTGGGGGAAGGGAGATTTTTCTGCACACTTGGGGGACTCCCCAGGTGTGCACAAAAATCCTTAAAGTAAAAAAAAAAAATCTTTTGTGGGGATATTTAAATCCCCCCCAAAATAAAAGTGTTCCCTGTGCATGCGCAGAGAATGCTTTGGCCGTTGGGGGGGGGGGAGGCTCGGCAGGCCAGCGGCTGTGAGCCACTCAGGCCTCACCAGTACCAGTGCCAGGGGAGGGGGTGGGAGAAGGCTTGGCAGGCCTCGCCACCACCGCTGTGGGGAGGGGGTGGGAGAAGGCTTGGCAGGCCTTGCCACCGCCGCTGCTGGGGAGGGGGAGGGGGTGGGAGAAGGCTTGGCGGGCCGGCGGCTGTAAGCCGCTCAGCCTCACCGCCACCAGAGCCAGGGGGTGGGAGGGAAAATCAGTGAGCCTGGCAAGAGCCACTCAGGCCTCGCCAGTGCCCATGGCGGGGGGGGGGGGGAGAAGCAGCAGGCCAGGCGGCTGGGCCTCACCATCAGATAGGGTTGCCAAGTCTCTTCACATTACCGGCGGGGGGGAGTCCTCTGCTGGCCAGGAGCTTCCCCAGAGCATCACCCTGGCAACACCCCCCACATGATGGCGTCCCTTCCGGTGACGTCGCCCGGCGCGGGGGAAGTCATCCAGGCTGGACGACTTCGGGGGTGAGGTTTCCCCCGCCGGCCGAATGCTGGCCGGCAGATCGGGAACCCCTGTAGCGGGGGATATCCCGCCCCCCGGGGCTGACTTGGCAGCCCTACCACTAGAGCCCGGGGGGGAAGCTTACCTGCGCATTCTAATTCGGCAGTTCCATTCTCTGGGTTGTTTGACATATCTGGTCATTGTTTGGGTTGTTCCTAAACATTTTTAGTACTCCTCATCCTATTGTACCATTTGTTTTACACCATGTAATCCTCCGTGAGTATCAGTGAGAAAAGAATAATAATGAAGTACCATCAGTTTGCAGCCAAGTTATGGTGACCCCTTATGGTGTTTTCAAGGCAAGAGATGAGCAGAGGTGGTCTGCCATTGCCTGCCTCTGCCTAGCAACCTTAGACTTCCTTGGTGGTCTCCTATCCAAATACTAACAGCTTAATTTCCTAGTTCTGAGAAGCTCGGGCTGGTCTGGGCTATTCAGGCTGTTTCCAGTGAGAAAAAGCAGGCCCCCACTGACGTGGGGATACAGGGGCCTGCCTTGCAATGGCTTGCTTCTTTTCTCCAGGTTTGGGGACTAAGGATGCTGCTAGGGGAACAGCAGTCCCGGAGACACCCACTTGAATGCGGAGTGCCTCAGGGGACGGGGCTTTCCCCGATGTTATTTAACCTCTATATGTGCCCCCTTGCCCAGATTGCCCAGAGGTATGGGCTGGGGTGCCATCAGTACGCTGATGACACCCAGCTTTATCTGATGTTGGGCAGCCAGTCGGACTCCAGACTGGAAGATCTGGACCGGGCATTTCACGCCATGGCTGGTTGGCTTAGACTAAGTCGGCTGAAGCTAAATCCGGCGAAGACAGAGGTCCTGTGCGTGAGTCGGGGTGATTCGGGGATGGGGATCCCACTCCTGACCTCCGATGGGGTACCTTTGGTGCCAGCGTCGGAGGTTAGGAGTTTGGGAGTGCTCCTGGATCCCTCTTTAGCAATGGAGGCCCAGGTAGCAGCCACTGCTAGGTCGGCCTTTTACCATCTTCGGCTGGTTCAGCAATTGGTTCTCTTCATCGATCGCGACGGCCTGACTACAGTGATCCATGCGATGGTCACCTTGAGATTGGACTTCTGTAACACTCTCTACATGGGGCTGCCCTTGTCACAAATCCAGAAGCTGCAGCTAGAGCAGAATGCCGTGGCCAGGCTTCGGGTGGGCCTCCCTAGATGGGAGCACATCTGAGCAGTGCCCAAGGCGTTTCACTGGCTGCCAATAGCATACCAAATTCACTTCAAGGTGCTGGTGTTTACCTTTAAAGCCCTATATGCCCAGGGTCCAACATACCTGAGGGACCGCCTTTCCCATATACACCCCAGAGAGCACTACAGTCCTGGTCACAAAATCGACTAATTATTCCAGGCCCTAAGGATGCCAGGCTCGTGGCTACTAGGGCTAGGGCCTTTTCAGTGGCGGCTCCTTACTGGTGGAATGAGCTCCTGGAGGAGATCAGGGCCCTGCGGGATCTTATGCAGTTCTGCAGGGCCTGCAAGACACAGCAATTCCACCAGGCTTTCAACTAGGAGTTGCCCACCACTAGTACCACCAACTACCACTATTAACATCTGTGGTATAGGGCTGGCCATGGATGGAGATCAAGCCAAACTGTCCAGGGAGGTTTTGGGTGCTGCTTCATACAGTACGCCATCTGAACTTAATGAAGGATTGATTAACACTGTGAGCACTTTAACTGTCAATTGCAGGATTGTTTTAAAAGGTTTTAAATGTTTTATGTGAACTTGGTACATTGTGCCAAGCAATGTGAGCCACCGTGAGCCTGTTCATGGGGAGGGCGGGATACAAATGTAACAAATAAATAGATAAAGCAACTAACTAGAGGTAAACCTCTCCCCTGTTGTTGCCTCCGAGCAACTGGTATGCACAGATAGACTCCCTCTGGACGTGGAGGCTCCATTTAGTCATCATGGCCATTGATGGACCTACACTCCATGAGTTGGTCTAAAACCCTTTTAAAGCCACCAAGTTATTGAAGAAGACAAAGACAACAAAGACGGAGGAGGAGGAGGAGGAGAAGTAGTAGAAGAAGAAGAAGATGATGATAAGGTTTTTATTCCCCACTTTACCTTAAGGAGTCTCAAAGCAACTTACAACTCCATTCCCCCCACCTGAGAGAGTTCAGAGAGAACTGTTACTAGCCCAAGGTTTTATGTGGAGGAGTGGGGAATCGAACCTGGTTCTCACAGATTAGCGTCTGCCGCTCTTAACCTCTACACCGTGGCAGCTCTCAGTATTCGGATAGCCCCTGCAAGCCACATAGGCCCTTCGGCATAGCTTTCCCTTAACCGGAGCTCAGTGGAGACTTAACAGGAGCGTGTTTGCAACACCGACTAATCCTTGGATTATTTCCATCCTCCCGAGCTGATTCTCTGTGCCCTCCGTTCCGCACACACGCCCGCTGCGATCAGATAACCCCATCCCTTCTCCCGATTGGGCCCATCCACCTAATTCCACGTAAACAGGACAGCGATCAACCTGAAATACGTCCACGATCCAATTTGGCGGATTAGCCCCCCCCCTCACGTGTGCCTTGCGCTCTTTGCCGTCAATACTCTAATATACTTCTCATTATGCCTTGTTATAGGAAAATTGAGTTTCCGCTGAAATCTGCAGGACTGACTTATTAGCGCGAGTCGCCAGGCTGCAGAAGCCATCATTGCCGCTCCGGCATCTCACAAATCAGGCGGCGCCAGATGGCATTTATCAGGATATTGACCATAAATCTTGGCAATGGGAACTGAAGAAGAGAAGGGAAGGCGTAATTGCTCATTAGGATCATACAGGCTCTTGCTTTGTATTTAGAAATTAGCCCAGCGCAGGACGGCATTAATTTTCATTAGCAGATTATTCTCAAAACTCCTGTGCATCGTTCTCTGCGGTGTCCTTGTTACTTACAGTCCCAACCCGAATAAACCGCAGGGGGTTCAGTGCCTCATTTACATAGGGGCAAAGCCCCGGAGCTGAGGAAGCAACATTCAAATGTAGGCTATTCTATCCAGAACTGTATTCACAGCACCAAGGAGCGATGGAAGGGGAAGGAATGATGGAAGGGGAAACCTGACAGGGGGTGTGGTTGTAGTCAAGGGCGTAGACTTTCCCATTTCCCGGGGGGGCGGGGGGGCTGGGGCTGGGCCAGAGACATCACAGGCCATTGTATCCAGGGGAGGCTCAGCACTTCCTGGAAAAGTTCAGGGGGGGCTCCAGCTCCCCAGCCCCCCTGAAGTTGACGCCTATGGTTGTAGTGGGGTTCCTGTCAGCTAAGTTTGGTGCAGTGCTAGTTTGGTGCACTGGTTAAGTGTGTGGACTCTAATCTGGGAGAACCGGGTTTGATTCCTCCACTTGCACCTGGCTGGATGACGTTGGGCAAGCCATAGCTCTGTACCAGCTGTTCTCTCAAGGACAGCTTGGGAAAGAGCTCTCTCAGCCCCACCTACCTCACAGGGTGTCTGTTGTGGGGAGGAGAAGGGAAAGGAGTTTGTAAGCCGCTCTGAGACTCCAAGTGAGTGAAGGGCAGGGTATAAATCCAATCTCTTCTTCTTCTCTAATGCTGCCAGCTCCTGCCCGGGAGGTGGGAGGAGTGAATCCTTGACGTCGGGTCTGTGGAATGTTATGTTATACTTCTCGTGGCATGCTTATCGCTCTTCGAGCTGCTCTGACCTTGGGAGACTGTTGGTGCCTGTCCATTTATCCCTTCTCCTGCCTGACTCTAATTCTTCCCACTTTTTCCCTGGGAACTGTAAACCAGTATTTTAAGCACCTTTCCTCTGACATGGTGATTGGTTGGAATGCATTACCAGACCCCTTTTTGAATTCTGTATAATTGTCATGCTTGGGGCTGTGTCAGCCATTACTAACACAAGAAGTGCAGATGACTATAGCAGACCTTTCTCAATAAAGCATTCCTGTTTAAGGACACTTGTTGCTGACTGACTCTGTAGGACTCTCACAGTTCCACTCCAAGGTACATGTGGGTGGCTCACGTGAGAAGAAGAAGAGGAGAGATTGGATTTATACCCCGCCCTTCACTACCCAAGGGAGTCTCAGAGCAGCTTACAATCTCCTGTCCCTTCCCCTCCCCGCAACAGACACCCTGTGAGGTAGGTGAGGCTGAGAGAGCTCTGACAGAAATGGATCTTTTTCAAGAACTGCTGTGCCAGAACTACGGCTTGCCCAAGGTCATCCAGCAGGTGCAAGTGGAGGAGTGGGGAATCAAACCTGGTTCTCCCAGATTAGAGTCCGCGCACTTAACCACTACACCAAACTGGCGTGCTACTAAATAGTGCTTCTAAATAGTCCATCCCCCCCAATCATCCATGCCCATAGACATTAGGTGAAAGCCAAGCTAGACCACTTCTCTCTAACATTTTGTGGCAACCTTCACTTGACACTGGTTTCAGGTTCAGTAGCACCTTGAAGACCAACAAGATTTCCCAAGGTACAAGCTTGCCTCCCACTTACTTGGGATCATCCTGGCCCAGAAGTCTCCCACTGTACATTAAGCAGTCTGACACATGGTTATTGTTCAGGATGTTACCTTTATATTGTACAAAATGGTTTTCTGTATTTATAGGGCTATACAGATTGGTTGGTTTGATGGTTATATTAATGGGGGTAATTATAAATAGAGGGTTTTTTTAAAAAAAGGCAGTTGACTGAGCCCTGATATAGAAGAAGAAGAGAAAAGATTGGATTTATATCTCGCCCTTCACTCACTTGGAGTCTCAGAGCGGCTCACAAACTCCTTTCCCTTTCCCTCCCCACAACAGGCACCCTGTGAGGTAGGTGGGGCTGAGAGAACTCTGAGACAGCTGTCCTTGAGAGAACAGCTGGTACAGAACTATGGCTTGCCCAAGGTCATCCAGGAGGTGCAAGTGGAGGAGTGGGGAATCAAACCCGGTTCTCCCAGATTAGAGTCCGCGCACTTAACCACTACACCAAACTGGCTCTCAGAGGAGCTTTTATGCTTGCTAGGTTGAATTCTATGTCATCTCAAGTAATGAATGACAGTTCAAGCATTCAGGGTCCTGAAAATGTAAATCCGCCACTGTTCATGTCCTCCTTTTTTTTTTTTTTTTTACAAAAATGATGAAAACAGTTGAAAAAGGAATGGGACGTTTTCCTTAGGAAAATACCTCCTTGCCTCCTACGGAGATGTACGGCTTCCCACCTTAGACTTTCCAGTGTTCGATGCAGCTTCTGAGTTCCTTGTCAAAACTCCGAGGCAGCCAGGCAAAGCCAGGATAGCGGTGACTACAGAACTTTTTTGCCTGGATGCAGTTGCCAAGGAAACCAATTTCTTTGCCATTGCATTTCCTGCATGTCAGTGTCGCTTTGTGTCTGGCTTTCGCTCAGAAATGCAAAATAACCTGTCTCTCCTTGCAGAAGTGTTTTTAGAAAATACAGTATGTTCGAGGCGGTTTTGATTCATGAAAAGAAAACCACACAGATTTAAAAATGGATCAATAAATAGGTTGATGTGGAACAGCAGGACTTCTTCTACAGAAATCACCCCCTTGGTCTTAACAGGTGTCAAAGTCTTTCTTAAAGAGCCAGTTTGGTGTAGTGGTTAAGTGCGCGGACTCTAATCTGGGAGTACCGGGTTTGATTCCCCACTCCTCCACTTGCACCTGCTGGTGTGACCTTGGGCAAGCCATAGTTCTGTCACAGGGTGTCTGTTGTGGGGAGGGGAAGGGAAAGGAGCTTGTAAGCTGCTCTGAGACTCCCTTGGGTGGTGAAGGGCGGGGTATAAATCCAATCTCTTCTTCTTCTTCTTCAATTCCATTGATTCAGCCTGGCAGATTGTGCTTGTGGCATCCACCTTGGATGGCAGAGAAGTACGGACTGAGTCAGAGCTAGGAAGTTCACACCTAGGAGGCCAAGAGGCAGCCAATGGATGACTCCTGGTTTATTTATTATTTATTTATTTATTAGATTTCTAGGCTGCTCTTTCCACTGTTGCAGGCCCAGAGCGGCTTACGAGACTTGGACAAGCCACGATTCATAAATACAATAAGAATTAAAACAGATTAAAACATTATAAAACATAACAGTATTCATACAGCACTCAGTAGAGTTAAATGGCGAACCATCTGCCCCAACATTTCCAGGCCCCGATGACAAGCAGCAATGTCAAGGAGCCAGATGGTATTCTCTGAGGCCCCTTGTTGATGGTAATAAGATGGGGGAGAAGAAGAGGGGGGGTGGCGGCCCCTATTCGAAAGCCTGGCGGAAGAGCTCCGTCTTACAGGCCCTGCGGAACTGCATCAGGTCCCACAGGGCCCTGATCTCTTCCGGGAGCTCGTTCCACCAGGAAGGGGCTGCCACCGAGAAGGCTCTCCCCCTAGTGGCAGCGAGCCTGGCTTCTCTGGGGCCTGGTACAACAAGGCGGTGTTGGACCCCAGACCACAGTGCTCTCTGGGGTATATATGGGGAAAGGCGGTCCTGCAGGTAGGTCGGACCCAGGCCATTTAGGGCTTTAAAGGCAAGTACCAGCACCTTGAAGCGAATTCAGTATGCTATAGGCAGCCAGTGCAGTGCCGCCAGCGCTGGTCGGATGTGCTCATGCATCACAAGCCAGCCACAAGGAACAGAAGCATCACCGACCTCAGCTCTCTAGCAAACTGGCCAGCTAAATGAATGGAGGTACAGGGAGCCAGAGCCCTCTGCTGCTCAGAGAAGATTCAGATGTGCCCTGGTAGGACACCTGCAACCCTCTTTGCTGCCAAGTGGCCGTCTTTGGAGACAGAAAGTCCCATAAACTTCTTCTGAACTGCTAGATCATTTGGGAGCGTGCTGAAAGATGAGTGGCGTTCACAGATTTTCGTTCTCCCAACAAGAACACTGACTGAATTGCCAGTTGCCCTGTGACTGCCGAAAACAGGGAAGGGTCCATCCGCAACTAGTTGGAGAACCAAGAGGCACTGTGAGTTTGCCCCCCCCCCCCAAGAGCAGTACGGTAAAGGGAAGACCAGCCATGCCACAGCTGCTGGGTTGTGGCGAAACACTCACAAAAAGTGTGCTTCCCCCCATAGTTCCAAACATTAGTTGGAGTACCGAGGCAGGGTTGGGTCAAGGTTTTTTTGGTGCCCTAGGAAAACTATCACTTTGGAAGAAGAAGAAGGAAGAAGAAGAAGAAAGAAGAAGAAGAAGAATGATCATCGATGTCACCCTGAACCCTCTGGCCAGAGATTCTAGCTGCCTTGGTTTCCAGTGGGGCCGCGTAGGTTTCCTCTTGTTCTGTTCTTTTAATGCTCCGTGGCATTGCTCGGTCATGCTTTCCATTCCATTTCCGCAGGCTGCTTTTCATGATCAGCATAGGGACCAGCTGCTTGACTGTTAAATAGGTCCTCATTTTTTCAACTGATAACAGTTTGGCGGTGGAAAGTGCCATCAAGTTGCAGCTGACTTATGATGACCCTGAAGGGTTTTCAGGGCAGGAGATAACCGGAGGTGGTTTGCCATGGCCTGTCTCTGTGCAGAAACCCTGGGCTTCCTTGGTGTTCTCCCATCCAGGTACTAACCAGGGCTGACCCTGCTTAGCTTCCGAGATCTGACAAGATTGGTCTAGTCTTCGCCATCCAGGTCAGGGCAATGACAGCTTCGTACTACAAATAACAAGCATTGGGGGACATAAATATTGCCTTCTGCCTTTGTGTGTGTGGGGGGGAGGACCCAGAGTCCTGAGATAATGGGATTTAAGTCATAAATGACTCTAGCTGCACTGTGCTCGATATATTTAAGCTTTGGGTGGAGGAAGACATTTAAGCAAGGAGGATATTCTGGCAATCGTCAGATATTTAAAAAGACGTCGGCAAGCAACAGACAATTGTGTGCCGTACCTGCTGAGACTATGTAGAGCTGGAAGAAACTGATGTTAAATCCCTGGGATGTTAAATCCCAGGAGGCTCTTCCTCGGTGTGGAGCTACCACGCTGCTGGAATCCAGACTCCAGTTTGGCACTGCAAGCTGCTCTCTGCTGGAATGTTTTAAATGTTGTTTCCTTGCCAGATCCTCCTGCCAAAAGTTCTTCTTTGGAGAGGACGGGGGGAGAGGAAAAGTGAGTGCAACAGAATAATTAAGAAAGCAGATATTGTGCATGTTGCAGATTTTAACAGAGGGTGAACAGATTGGGACTCCATGACATGTGAGTCATGATCGGGAGCAGCGAAGAGCTGGAAAGGCTGCCGGTTCTATCAACACCCGCGCAATGTGTCCTCCTTCCTGAAGGATCGGCAAGGCCATGCTTGAGAAGCAACAACGGCGGCACATTTTTTCAAAGCGCAGATCTGTCTTTTCCTTATAATTTTCAGGATGGCTGGAGCTTGGAGGAAGGAGCAAGCCAGTCAAGCGGGACGCGGTAATGGCCAAAAAAGGTGTTATGCTGAAGATCCACCAGACGTGCGATTTAGCTGCAAAAAGCAACTGCTGAGAGTTCGTCCCCCAATATGGATCACTGCCAAGGTTCAAGGAAAGGGGAGTTAATCCTTCCTCTTGTGAACTCAGCCACAAAGCTGTTTTTAGCCTCATTTGATGAAATGACATGATTGTGCCTATTTTTCCTTAAAAAGGGAATAAAAGCAGTCCTCAGGAACACACGTGAACACAAGAACATAAGAGAAGCCAATGTTGGATCAGGCCAATGGCCCATCCAGTCCAACACTGTGTCACACAGTGGCCAAAACCCCCAGATGCCCTCAGGAGGTCCAGCAGTGGGGCCAGGACACTAGAAGCCCTCCCACTGTTGCCCCCCCCCCCAAGCAGCACCAAGAATACAGAGCATCACTTGCCCCAGACTGAGAGTTCCTATCTATACCTTGTGGCTAATAGCCACTGATGGACCTCTGCTCCAACTGTTTACCCAGTTCCTCTTGAAGCCGCCCATGCTTGTAGCCGCCGCCACCTCCTGTGGCAGTGAATTCCATGTGTTAATCACTCTTTGGGTGCAGAAGTACTTCCTTTTATCCGTTCTAACCCGACTGCTCAGCAATTTCATGGAGTGCCCACGAGTTCTCGTATTGCGAGAAAGGGAGAAAAGTACCCCTTTCTCTACCTGCTCTATCCCATGCATAGTCTTATAAACCTCGATCATGTCCCCCCTCAGTCATCATTTCTCCAAGCTAAAGAGCCCCAAGCGCTTTAACCTTTCTTCATAGGGAAAGTGTTCCAACCCTTTTATCATTCCAGTTGCCCTTTTCTGCACTTTTTCCAGTGCTATAATATCCTGACTCAAACCATAGTACACTGAATCAAACCATTGGTCCATCAAGGTCAGTTGTATCCCACGCTGGCCTGCAGCAGCTCTCCAGGGTCTCAGGCTGAGGTCTTTCGCATCACCTATTGCCGGGTCCCGGAGATGCTGGGGACTGAACCTGGGACTTTCTGCATGCCAAACAGAGCTCTCCCACTGACCCAGAGCCCCTCCCCAACTAGGAAGCTAGTTCCAATCCTGGAAACAGCCCAAAGGAAGAGACTTAACTCTTTGTCCCGTTGCTGCACCCCAATCAATATTGCTCCTCCCTGCATGCTTTATCAAGCTAAATTATATGTACAGGGGGGAGGTGAGGCACACTGGCAGAGCGTCTCCTTTGCGCACAGAAGGTGTTAGGTTCAATCCCTGACATCTCCAGTCAGAGCAATGATATCCAAATGTTTTCAGTTCTGGGCCACCTGACACACAAGGCTCTAAGTCACGCATCCAACCCCAGTCTTAGTCACTCAATAACTCCGATGCGGCAGCAGCATCCCTGAACATCAGAGTTGAGAAGGTCTGTGCTTGGCACACGAATACTGGATATGACAGACATGAGTTGTGCACTGGAGGCTTTGTTCATAACCATTTTTCCTTTTGTCAGTAATGATTCCATTCTCCGGTTTTGTGATGGATTTGTAGTAGGATTAAAGTTGAACTGCTAAAAAAAAAAAAAAGTATCCAACAGTTGGCATTGGCTCAGTGGGCTGCCTCTTGGATGTGAGTGAAGGGGAATCAAGGAGTCTCAGATGCGAAAGGCCTTTTTGCTGAAGGTATCAGGGACTGAATCTGGGTCCTTCTGCATGCCCTACCACTGAGCCAAAACCCCTTCCAGAAGAAGAAGAGGAGGAGGAGGAGGAGGAGGAGGAGGAGACTGGATTTATACCCCACCTTCACTCAGAGTCTCAGAGCGGCTTACAAACTCCTTTCCCTTCCCCTCCCCACAACAGACACCCTGTGAGGTAGGTGTGGCTGAGAGAGCTCTGACAGAAACTGCTCTTGCGAGAACAGCTCTGAGAAAACTGTGGCTTGCCCAAGGTCACCCAGAAGCTGCATGTGGAAGGGTGGGGAATCAAGCCCAGTTCTCCCAGATTAGAGTCTGCACTCCTAACCACTACACCAGACTACAAATGAGAACAATTTAAAAAAAAAAACCCCTATGAGACCTCTCCTTGAGAACTTGGAGACCTGCATCTAGTCAAAGGAGACAATACTGTCTGGGATAGACCCCGGTCTGACTCAGTAGAAGGCAGCCTCCGGTGTGCATGGGTCTCCTCAACCAGCAGCCAGTCACTGGGTGACTCAAGAGGTCTGGTCGTTGGAGAGAATGAGAAACTCCTACATCTACTTTCTCCACGTCTGTCATGGGAACGGGTTGTGCCACTAGTCCTCTGGTCAGGGGGATCAGCAGAAGAGTAGGGCTGACTCCTTGTCAGCTAGGATTGCCAACATCCAGGCGGCACCTGGAGATCTCCCAGAATCACAAGTGATCTCCAGACTACAGAGATCAGTTCGTCTGGAGAAAATGGCTGCTTCTTTGGGCAGAGTCTGTGGTATTATATCCTGCAGAGGTCCCTCTTCTCCTGAAATGTCACTGTAACGTTCTTTATGAATACCTTTCAGGATCCAGGATTCAGTATAACATAAGCTGAACTCTGAGGAGAAGAAGAGGAGGAGGAGGAGATTGGATTATACCCTGGCCTTCACTACCCGAAGGAGTCTCAGGGCGGCTTACAATCTCCTTTCCCTTCCCCTCCCCACAACAGACACCCTGTGAGGGAGGTGGGCCTGAGAGAGCTCTTTCAAGAACTGCTCCTGAGAGAACAGCTCTAAAAGAACTTGTGACTGACCCACAGTCACACCAGCAGCTTCATGTGGAGGAGTGAGGAATTAAACCCAGTTCTCCCAGATTACAGTCCGGGCTCCTAACCACTATATGTTAACTATTTACATGACTTAGTAATCAGTATTAGAAGGAACAGAACGACTTGCTGCTTCAGCCATGACCTGCTCCTATGCTCTGACACTCTAGGATCTGTATCTTGTTAAGCACCTCCCACTTAAAGTCATAGTGTCCTCGCAGCCACCGCTCCCAGTCTTAGGGATGCCAGCCTCCGGGGAATCCCCTGGCATGACAGCTCATCTCCAGGCATCACTTCCCCTGGTTGCTTTGGAGGGTGAACTCTGGCATTGTACCCCACTCAGGTCCCTTCCTTCTCCAGGCACCACCACCAAATCTCCAGGAATTGTCCAACCTGGATCTGGCAACCCAGCTCCCCTGCCCCCCACCTGGGGCCAGGGAGCACCTGGCAGCCCTACCCATCCTCCGACCCCAAACGCTCAGGGATTTCCCAACCCAGAGTTGGTGGAACCGTATTTGACATAACTAGACCCACCAGGACCCGTCCACCCATATCACCCATCATTACCAACTGGCACAGCCATTCATAAATCTCGTTTGCAATCAAGGCTCAGTGCGTCCCCTTTATCACCGGAAAAAAAAGGTAGTCAAATGATCCTTTTGCAGTGCGGAAATAAGCAGCTCAGTTCCCTTTCTTACATGCCCAGGGAAATGCTGATTGCCACTTTGGGGTCAGAAGGAAACTTTTCTCCAGGCCACTTTGGCCAGGGATCCTGGAGGTTTTTGGTCATCTCGTAGATATTGGAACAGCGGTCACTGCCGGTGTGGAGGGGGAGGTGTTTGTGTATTTCCTGCATTGTGCAGGGGGTTGGGCGAGATGACCTTGGCGGTCCCTTCTAACTCGCTGATTCTATGAATTCAGTGATGCTCACTGAGGGAGGAAAAAGACTCTCCCCACCCTGACAAGATAATTCTTTGCAGCATTTTTTATAGCTTGTCCTCCTCCCGCACTGCAGCTCCCAATGAAACTAAAGCAGACCAACTCATGGTCATATTTCAAATTTAAAAAGAGCTGCAGTGGTGCCTTGCCCCCGGCCCCCGGCCCCCGGCCCTTCTTCTCGAAGCCAAGCTACATGGGTGTTTTGACTCTTGTCCTTCCCAGGAGGGCTTATCCCTCCATAAATGATCCGCAGGCCCCTCCTTAACTGAATGCATTTTTCCATCTTGAAACAGCGCTGCCCAAAACCGGACCCCAGTTTTCCCTGCAATGAGTGGCAGCAGCCATCAGTTGTCACCCTCCTTGCTGAATGCCTTCAGCTGTCATGGGGCGGGGCGGGGATGGGGCATGCTATCATTTGCCTTCCCTTTCCTTGGGCCCATCCCCCTGTACTTGTGACTTCTCGCAAAACGGCTGACTTGTTTCCAAACCTCAAACCTTGACCAAAGAAAGGCGGGAGCCAGCCCCAAAGAGTTATTTCTAGTGCGCACCCATAATTCCTTACTAGGCGGCAAGGCATAGAGGGAGCACTGATACCGCATGATAATCACATCCCTGGAGGCCTTACAAGGCGTAAAATGCAGCTGTACCTCTGATCCTCTGGAGTGTAATTATCTCTTTGCCTCCACCCCTTCCGCTCCTTCCCCCCACCCCAGAGCTGCCGTGGCTGTGATTATGAAATTTCCAGTCTTTTTCTCATCTCCATAAATTAAAGGGCGTTATTTATGTTTTGTAAGCTATTGTGCATATTTTTCCCCCTGCTCTGCACAAAAAAGCACATGCACACACACACACACACACACACACACACACACACACACACACACACGGAGTTTGTTTGTGATGGGATCAGAAATTAGTTTGGAAATAAAAAGAGCATTTTAATAGAGTACGCAAAGTCAATAAGAGTTGGACGGCTTAGGATATATTATTTGTTCAGGCTCAAGGGATTATTTCTCCCCCCCCTTTCCTCTTTTAAGCTACTTAGCCCACTCACCTCGAACCTCATCCAATATTAAATTGTATTTTGAAAGAAAAATGTTGTTTGAACATGAGCTAATTATTTTGTTTCATCATCTCCCTGGAGGCGTCAGGATGGCCAAATCGCTCCTGAGGAGCAGATTTCCATATGTTCAGCAACGGTTTGTGGGGATTTGGTTTTTTGCGGCCACGTTTTTAGTCACGGCTAAAGCTTCCAGATTGTGGTTTTCTGATTGTGGTGCTGAACTGTTAACTCTCCGTGCTCAGGTGAGAGGGAGATCTGTGGTTTCCGTGGTCTGCAAGGCGATGAGTGTTGCCATGAGCGACCTTGAACACGAACAGAATAATGTCGTTTTACTATTTGCTGAACAAACAGTCGGGATGTTTATGGAGCCGGGCTGAAGACTGCGAAGGGTGAGCAGCCGGGACTTCGCTAATCAAGATCCAGTGTGAACCCAGAACATACATAAATGTAGTCAATACTCTGAATAGTGAAGGAATTGTTGCCAGTATTCAGGAGAGTTTGGAAAGCCGGTTGCAGTGCTTTGCTCTCTGGTTTGATTTTCCAGGCAGGAGGAGGTGGGAAGGGCACTGAGTGAAAATGATTTTGCAGATATGTGCTTGACAGGGGCTTTTTCCAACCAGAGCAGTTAGCCAGTCTTCCAGCCAACAACATTATCATGACTGATATTTCTCTGTAGAGTGTTTCCAGTTTTTGTCAACCTCTGAATTACCTTACTGGCTTCAGGAGGCCTGATTCTATATTAGCATAAGTCCTGCATCTGTTTGAGCAGTTTTCTTGTCAGGGGCTGTGCCTGCTATAGGCAGGGGAAACAGGAGTAGTGGCAGAAGCTATGGCTTCCCTCAGTCAATTCCCACATATACAATCACATCCAGGTTACCTTTTTGAAGTTCGCACATGTGCATAGGGTTGCCATGTCTGGCCAACAAGCCAGCAGGGGACTTACTAGGAGCCTCCGGGAGAAGGAAGGGAAGAAGCGTGACATTCCTATGTCCCCTCCGGGTGATGTACAGTGCTCCCTCTGAGCTGAGTTAGTGTGAGCGAGCTCACGGTTTTTTAGCCTCCGGCTCAAACATTTTTGTCTTAGCTCAGGAAGGATGGCTCCAGAGCAGACTGATTTATGCAGTAGCCAAATCGCTCGCTCACAACCTTAATGCCAGTAGCTCACAGAGCAGAATTTTTGCTCACAAGACTCCACAGCTTAGAGGGAGCATTGGTGACGTACGCATGCCAGGAACATTGGGCGCAACGTGCCTACATCACTCAGAAGTGACATAAGCACGTTGGTGACATCAGTGGTAACACTCTGGTTTGGGGGCAAAACTCTAAAGTTCAAAGCTAATTCTACCATAGTGTTTTGCCCAAAAACCAGAGCGTCGCCTCTGGATGTTACCAACATGCCTATGTCACTTCCAGGTGAGGTAGACGTGTTGTTGGGGGGGGGTGTAATTCCCCGACAGAGAGAAGTGACCCACAGCCATCCCCCACTTTCTGATAGCACTGAAGCGAGGGAAGGGGTTCCAAACCGGGGGATCCCATGCCCCAACTGGGGAATGGCAACCCTACCTGTGCATCAGGAAATTATTTATTTACTTTGTTTATATTCCACCTGGCTCCCCAATGGGGACCTAAAGCAGCTTACATCATTCTCCTCTCCTCTGTTTTATCCTCAAAACAACCCTGTGAGATAGGTTATGCTGAGAGTGTGTGACTGGCCCAAGGTCACCCAGCGAGCTTCCATGGCAGAGCAGGGATTCGAACCCGGAGTCTCCCAGATCCTACTCCGACACTCTAACTGCTGCACTATGCTAGTTCTCCTTTAGCCCAACAAACTCCATGAACTCCATTCTAGAAATGTAGAGAAATGCTGGGAAACCATGCAAATGAAGTGAAGGTACAGAAAGCCGCCGCTAACTATGCATGCACTCCGGTTCCAAAATCAATATTAGAAATCTCCCCCAAGATATGCCAGAGTTCAGGAGGAATGGAAAGCGTGGCGGAACAATGCCATGGAACGTAAAAGGAACAGAACAAGAGGAAACCTACTTGGCCACACTGGAAACCAAGGCAGCCACAATCTCTGGCCAGAGGGTTCTGGGTGACATCGATAATTCATTTTCTCAGACATTTATAGCATTGCTAAACACACATCGCTTTCTTTGAATCTGAACAAGGCTTTGCATTCTGTACACTAAGACAAATCCCTTTTTCTTTCCTTTTCATTCTTTTTGGCCCAAGGGAAACATTCTTTGTTTTAGCTTAACTGAATGCCCATTAATTTTATAATGGAGAGGGAGGGGGGGTTACCAGCGAGACTAAAAGAGGGAGTTTGGTGTCTCTTGGCAGTTTTATGACCTGCAGATGTACCTTGAGAAGGGAATTTTCATACAATAATGTTCAGGCTCTTGTGAAAACCAGTTTGGTGGAAAAGGAAAGTAATATTCTCAAAGGGAGTTTAGAATCTGCATTTAATGAAAGGGCAGAAGAGCAGCTGATGATTGCTTATTTACTTTTAATTTCATCTATGCCATATTTTGCAAAAAAGATATGGGGAAAATGGGGGGGGAAAGGAAGCTAGAAATCATGGCTTAATTGCAGCCAGAACTTAATAGGATTTACCTCCTGAGCAAATTAGCTTTTAACACCAGCCCTTATTCAGTTATGAGACGTGTGAAATAATAATAAAGAAGGGAGGGCATCTGAGCATGCACAGAATGCACTTCCTTCACTATAGAACTGTTCTCTCAGAGCTCTCTCAGCCCCACCTCCCTCACAGGGTGTCTGTTGCAGGGAGGGGAAGGGAAGGTGATCGTAAGCCGCTCCGAGACTCTTTCAGGTAAGTGAAAAGCGGGGTACAGAAAACCAGCTCTTCTACTTCTCCTCCTCCTTCTTCAATGTTCCCTCAGTTTCAGAATTCTGGAAACTGAAGTACCCCCTTAGAGGGGTCACTAGGGCTGCCAAGTCAGCCCGGGGGGCAGGGGATCCCCCGCTAAAGGGGTTCCCGATCTGCTGGCCAGCATTTGGCCGGCGGGGGGGAACCCCACCCCCGACGTCGTCCAGCAAGGACGACGTAATGACGTCACCGGAAGTGACGCAGCACGTTGGGGACGTTGCCAGGGTGACGCTCTGGCAATCGCCCCAAAATTCTATGGTACCATAGAGTTTTGGGGCGTTTGCCAGAGTGTCGCCCTGGCAACGCCCCCAACATGCTGCGTCACTTCCGGTGACGTTGATGGGCACGCGCGCCAGAAAAAACTCCCGGCGAGAGGACGACTCCCTCCCGCTGGTGAGTTTTCAAGACTTGGCAACCCTAGGGGTCACCCCCCCGAAGGCCCAGTAGAAGGCAAGGAGTTCTTTACCCCACTTACTCTCAAGTGGTGACGCATTCCCTGCTGCTGTGAAGGCCCATTTTTGCCTCTGTTGTTTATGGCGTTGTCAGTAGATTGGGTGGAAAATGTCTCTTCACAGAGGCTTAATGTGTGGGAATGGACAGGTGAAGCTTTTCATGGCATGCAGGTAAATCGCCCGGTGAATAACATCCCATTAGGCCTTGATTAAACAAACAGGATATATTTTCTTCAGGCCAGTTGGCCGCCTAAGGTGTTTACCCATAAAGCACCACCATGTGTGAGGAAGGACTGCCCTTACTTGTCTTGCTTCCAGGCATTGTCATACAGTTACATGGTATGCCTCCAGTCAACCTCTGAATTCCAGTGCCAAGGGGCAACATTGGGGGACGGACTCAGCCCCTACCCCCTGTTGTTAGACCTCCAGAGGAACTGGTTGGCCACTAGGGTTGCCAGTTCCCCCTGGGGAGTGGGGAAATCCCCGCTCGATGGGTCCGTTACCCCCCCGGATTGGGCCGCCAGGGGGAACCCCACCCCCAAATTGTCAGTATCACAGAACGTGCCCAGTATGATGACATCACCCAGAGGCGACGTCATCGTGTCAGGCACGTTCTGGGGGGGGGACACTGTATCGTTTGAGGAGAAACGCCCCCAAAGTGCCCAACGCGATGATGTCACTTCTGGGTGATGTCATCACGGTGCGCACGCCAAAGGACTCCATGACACAGCCAGGACTCCCCCCACTGCAACGAAGCTGGACTTAGCAACCCTATTGGCCACTGTGTGAAACAGGGTGCTGGACTAGATGGACCACTATTCTGATCCAGCAGGACTCTTCTTATGTTCTTATGCTGGCACGAAGATCTTATGAGAGCTTTTGACTGATCTCTCTTAGTCACAGAACCACAGAATCACGGAAGGGGCCATACAGGCCATCTAGCCCAACACCCCCCCCCCCCCCCGCTCAATGCAGGACCAGCCTAGAGCATCCCTGACAAGTGTTTGTCCAGCCACTGCCTAAAGACTGCCAGTGAGGGGGCGTTCACCACCTCCCTAGGCAGCTGATTCCACTGTTGCACAACTCTGACTGTAAAAAAAGTTTTTCCTAAGATCCAGCCGGTACCTTCCTGCCCTTAATATAAATCCCATGATTGTGAGTTCTCTCCCCTGCTGCCAACAGGAACAGCTCCCTGCCCTCCTCTAAGTGGCAGCCCTTCAAATACTAGAGAGCAATCATGCTCCCCACTCAACATCCTCTTCTCCAGACTGAACATCCCCAAGTCCCTCAGCCTTTCCTTATAGGGCTTGGTCTCCAGGCCACCTAATCATCCTCGTCACTCTCCTCTGCACCCGCTCCATTCTGTCCACATCCTTTTTGAAGCGAAGCCTCCAGAACTGCACACAATACTCCAGGTGCGGCCTAACCAACGCAGTGTACAGTGGGACCATGACATCTTGCGACTTGGATGTTATGCCTCTGTTGATACACCCCAAGATCACATTTGCCTTTTTTGCTGCCGCATCACAATGGCTGCTCATATTTAACTTATGGTCCACCCTCATCCCAAGATCTTGTTCACATGCATTGCTTCCCAGAAGTGTATCCCCCATCCGTTATGCGTGTTCCTCATTTTTGTCACCCAGATGTAGAGCTCGGCACTTATTAAATTGCATCTTGAGTGTTTGGATTTGAAAATAGCAGCAGCTCTGACATCTGAATATTCTTGCGGTAGTCGGTACAGAGTGCCCACTCTGCCAACCTCAAGTGTAGGCAGTACATGATTCACTCTCATACACATGCCAGTCTCCAAGACACCTATTGTTATAACAACCTTCATTTCATTTCCTTTACAAGTACATTTTTAGGTTCTAATGGATGGAAAGGTTGGTTTGGACATCCAATACAAGCCTCCTCACCAAAAGACTAGGACTGAGGAGAACACTAGTCCAAATCCCCACAGAAACTCAATTGGTGACTCAGTCGCTGGGCTTTTCCACATGCTCATTATCCTTGCCTGTGCGTCCCTGTTGCTGTGGGAGGGGTGTGTTTTCCATCTGTGCTTTGCTCCCTCAAGTGGTCGATTTGATATTACATCGCTGTACATCTGGCATTAAAAAACCCCGCAGTTTAAATTTGCAGGGAGACTTGCCAGCAATAGGGATGCAAAGCAACAAAAAAGAGAATGCGTAAGAGCCCACTCTCTCCCAACATAACCTAACTCATAGGTTTGTTGTGAAACTAAGGTGAAGAAAGGAGCACCATCCAGAGCTCCCCAGACAAAGGGTAGAAGTAGAATGAAAATGAAGCTGGAGCTATTGAGCTAGTGAGACCCCTAGCTAATAATGGAATGAGCCCGGAATGGGTGGAGCCTCTAAATGCAGAAGGGTGCGGAATGTGTGGAAAGCAGAGGAGGGAAGCCAGACTGCCTTGCTGGGTAGCTTGAACCTTAATCATAAGCTCTGAACATCTTGTTTCAAGTAACTATGCTTTATGGATGGAAACTGGTATGGGAGGGAGACTTTTGTTCCACATTGCAAATTTTAGAATTATTGTTTCAGGGCTGTGTGATCTACTGGGGAGTTGATTTTGGACCTCCACCTTGGAAGCTGGTGTACCAAGGGTTCAACAGGAGACTTCTTGGGTCACCAACAAGAGAAGAAAAGTGGGCTTTAGGGGGTGGCAAGCCGTGAAGGAGGGGAAAGTTCACTGCTTGGACTATAAAACATCCCTGTTCTGTTGTGTCACTAAGATCTAAGTTTTTGTTACATGATATGATGTTAAGTGAAAAGTAAGAAGTGTTTTATTCTCGCTGAATTATTGCAAGATTCATAACAAGTTCTGTCCCATAGACCCCACAAGTTGACGTTACACTAGCTCGGTCCTGGCTTCCATTTGGTGGATATGCTAAAACTAGAAGACAGTATCAGGAGGCCATAGAATCTGGTTTTAATATAGGAAGAAAATTATTCAGTTCCAGACAAACAATTAAAAAAAACAACCCCACACTAGTATTATTTTCATCACCTCCAAACAAATGACCGGGGAGACAAAAGATTCCAACCCTAAGGAATGCAGCCGTCTTCGTTTTAAATATATCTTCGGGGGAGTTCAGCTTGTTGTTCTGGAGAGAGGGAACATGTTCTGCCGAGCAACTGAAAGCTGCCAGATCATAAAACCCTGTAATATTTATGCTGCTCACTCCCGGAGGATTCATCCTTCCTCCACAAACCAGTGATGTCATCCCAGAAATGCTACTCGTAAACAGGATCTAAAATTACACTCTTGGGCGCAAGGAGTTCTGGA
The DNA here is from genome assembly GCA_029233225.1 of Lepidodactylus listeri. Classification (NCBI taxonomy): domain Eukaryota; kingdom Metazoa; phylum Chordata; class Lepidosauria; order Squamata; family Gekkonidae; genus Lepidodactylus; species Lepidodactylus listeri. The sequence goes on from JARCFY010000013.1 coordinate 13,923,179, forward strand.
GATTTTCTTTGGCACGGCTGCAATGAGACGTTTTGGCCCCAGTTTTGGACAGGAAAGCCCTTCAGTCCTGCCTGCTTAGACTGTGTCACTGTGATTAAACGTCTGTGTCATCCTGCATTCTGAAAAGTCTCTCCAAGTCTACACGCCAGCTCCTTCTGACTTAATTATTCTGGATCGGATTGCACAACATTTGGTTTTCTGCACCACAGGTTATTGAATAGGGCAAATTTTAAAAAAACAGCCACTGTCGATTACTCGTACAGCTTTTTCAAGAAGTAGTCATACATTGTTTAGAGGGGAGCAGGGCATTCAAAGCTTAGGTCTTAAGAACAGAGGAAGAACCCTGTGGGATCAGACCAAAGGTTCGCTTTGTCCAGCAGCCAAAGCAGCCAAATAGATTTGTTGTTCAGTCGCACAGTCAAGTCTGACTCTTCGCAACCTGTCTTCCATTGTGCTCCAGTGTTTGCTTAATTTCATGTTTGCTGCATCGATAACACTGTCTAACCATCTCATCCTTTGCCGTCAGGGTCTTCTCCAGTGAGTGCTCCCTTCTCATTTGGTGGCTAAAGTATTTTGAGCTTCAGCTTCAGGATCTGGTCTTCCAGGGAGCAGTCTGGGTTGATTTCTTTTAGGATTGACTGCTTTGATCTCCTTGCAGTCCAAGGGAATCTCAAGAGTCTTCTCCAGCACCATCATTCAAAAGCATCTATCCTTCGGCGCTCGGCCTTCCTTATAGTCCAACTCTCTCAGCCATACATTGCTACTAGCAATACCATTGCTTTGACAATACGGACTTCTGTTGGCAGGGTGATGTCTCTAACCATTAGCTTGCAGGTGGTAGGGGCAGAGCTGACTCATGGTGGGCTGAATGGGAAGCACTGATTGGTGGATGGGTGTTTCCTACTCTTAGTATATGGTCAGAACTAAGAATTGGAAATTAGTTCCGACACAGAAACTGTCTATGCTTGGAATCTCTCTACCTCTCAATAAACAAATCTTACATGCACACACTGTGTGTACAGATCTACAAAAGCAGCAATAGAAAGTGAAGAACTGGGCCATGGCAACAGGGAGGGAGGGAGGCAGGGTTGAGGTTACCATTCTCCAAGAGGGGCCTGGAGTTCTGGAATTTCAGCTGATCTCCAGTCTGCTGAAATCACTTCCCCTGGAGAAAATGGCATTGTATCTCAACTGACCCCCCCCCCCAAATTCTGCCCTCTCCAGATACTGCCCCCAAATTTCCAGGAATTTCCCAAGCCAGAGTCAGCAACCCTAGGCAGAAGGTGGGGGCTTTTTGGCTCAGTTCAGGGTTTGGTTCAGGGGCTGCCCCAAAGTGAAACCAAGTTTCTTAGGTTTGTGCCCATCCATATATGCAGCAATCTTCCTGACAGAAGCCAACTAAAACTCAGGTTGCCCAGATCCTAGTCCAACACTTCAAGCATTAAACCACACTGGCTACGTTAAAAAAAATACAAACAGAAACAAAACAGGGGCTGTAGCTCTCCAGCAGAGCAACTTCTTGGCATACAGAAGGTCCCAGGTTCAATCCCCAGCATTTCCACCTGCAAGGTCCAGGTAGTATGTGATACAATTGACCTCAGCCTGTGACCTTATAGAGCTGCTGACACTCTGAGCAGGCAATACTGACCTTGAGGGACCAATGGTCTGATTTCAGTATCAGGCAGTTTCATGTCTTCATGTGTGTATTCACTCATACCTAATAAGAGAGCCCAGCTGGAGTTAACCAGATGGATGCTCCATCAAAGCACATGAGCCAAGACATTAAGGCAACGGTTCTTCCCGAAAGCTGTCCAAACTTTAAACTGATATTTAGGGGTATGCTGCCCCTAAACTTGGAGGTTCCATTTACCCATTATGGCTAGCGGTGGAGAGAGACTGTCCTCCACAGTTCTTTTCAGAGCTGTCTGAGTTCAGCCAGTGGTCATCCCCCCACTACGTCAGCAGCAGGAGACCTGCCTCATGTGAGGCCGGACCATTCTCTGAGCCTGTTGCTGAGCCAGATGTTCATTCGCTGGCAGCTCCCCTCCCCATCTAGCAAAGGGAATACTAGTGGCACTCATAACTGAACAGCCCAGCACAAATCCCTTTAGTGAGCAGAGAGTTAATTAAATTCTAGAGAAACCTTGTGATCAGCTGTGAAATTTATACCTGCAATTTGAGCTGCCTTGGAGAAACTGGGGCCTTAGGGGCCTTGTTATTCATCCTCAAAAAAAATTTTTTTTAAGGTCTAATTTATATGTGCCAAGGATCCCACTAGGAGACTCTTGGGTGCTATGTTCAGTCACTTTCCTTCAATTAACCTCCTTGGTGGAGAGGGAGAGGAGAATGAGGCTTGGGGGGGGGGGGGGGACGACACGCTTAGCTTGAAAGAGAGAGTCTAGTTCAGCCAAAAAACTTGGTTTTTCTTCTGTTAACCTCTGGCGGGCAGGCCTCGCTGAGTGAGATGCTTGGTCAAGAATGATGGAGGCCTGCCAGAGAGGGGCAGGTAATCCCTGGCAAAACATCCAGTAAAAGGAGCTTCCTCCCTTACAGCCCATCCCCCAAAGCAGCTATTTCCTCCAAGGGAGCTGATCTCTATTGTCTGGAGATCAATTGTAATTCTGGGAGATCTTCAGCACTCATCAGGAAGTTGGCACCCCTAATGGCTAAAGGGCAGGGAACAGGGTTGCCAGCCTCCAGGTGGGGCCTGGGAATCTCCTGCTTTTACAACTGATCTCCAGATGACAGAGATCAGCTCCCCTGGAGAAAATGGCTGATTTGAAGGGTGGACTCTAGGGCATTGTACCATGCTGAGGCCCCTCCCCTCCCCCAAACCCCACCGTCTCCTGGCTCCACCCCCAAAGTCCCCGGGTATTTTCCAACCCAGACTTGACAACCCTAGCAGGGAAAGGAAATGTGGAACTAAGCTCTGGCATTTTGAAGTCAGAACTCCACTCTGCCTAGGGTTGCTGACGCTGGCTTGGGAAATTCCTGGAAATTTGGGGGCAGTATCTGGAGAGGGCAGATTTTTGGGGGGGGTGGGGGGGTGTCAGTTGAGATACGATGCCATTTTCTCCAGGGGAAGTGATTTCAGCAGACTGGAAATCAGCTGAAATTCCAGAACTCCAGGCCCCTCTTGGAGAATGGTGACCTCAACCCTGCCTCCCTGTTGCCATGGCCCAGTTCTTCACTTCCTATTGCTGCTTTTGTAGATCTGTACACACAGTGTGTGCGTGTAACATGGCCTTTACATGCGATTACACAGAATGTATATGCCCATCATTTCTATAAGCAGTAACCATATAAAGATTAAAAGTGATTTACTGAAAAACTGCATGTGTTTTTGTTATGTATTGACCATGCGGTCGCCATGTGCTCTCTTCATTGCGACCGCATGGCCAGAGCACATGGCCAGAGCATGGCCAGAGCACATGGCCAAGAAACTACCTGAGCTTCAGCCAGGTAGAACAAAGGCCAGGTGGATTCAAACCGGCCACCAATCCTGTACCTAGGTTTCTCCCAGGGAACCTATGAAATGTAAATAGACTTCTAATAGCCTATCAGGCCAGTTGGGTGAGGTCAGGGGATTGTCCCTGACCAGCATAAAAGGAGGGCTTGGAGCCCTGGGTTGTATGCTCATCCAGACCAGCAATAAAGATCTAGCTGTTTCACTACTCCATGGACTCCCGACTCCAATACTTATCAGTGGCGACGAGGATGGGATCCCGATGAGCGACTCTCCAGCAGACCACAGCAGCACAGCGAGCTCCGTCCTGCCGGCCGCAGGCATCTCCGAGCTCCAGCGCTCCAACGCCTCGCCGCAAGCCGCTCTGAGCCCAATCCTCCGGCACTAGCCAGCACCAAGCCTCAGCGCTCCCCGGCACCGCCGCAAGACACGAGGACATCGCTCAAACAGCCGCCGCCGCTCCTGCTCTGGTAAATATGGCAAACGCTCCGGGACCAATTACCCCTTTCAATACGTCTCGCCCCGAGACGTGGGAGTCCTGGCTCAAGACGCTGGGTTGTGCCTTTAAGGTTCGCGGGATCACAGATGCGGACCTGAAGAGTGCCTGGCTCTTGAGTTCCGGAGGGGTGGAGGTCATGCGGGTGGCCCAGAACCTACTAGCCCCGCAAGACCCCACCAAGGTGTCTTACGACGTGCTCACCAAGACCCTCGGCGATTACTTCGCCCCGAAGCCATCAAAACTGGCCAGGCGCTGGGAGTTCATACAGCGCCAGCAGCAGCCGGGGGAGTCAGCCGCCACTTTCCTGGCTGAACTCCGTCGACTAGCCGTGGGCTGCGAATTCCGCCACATGGATGACCACGTGGAGACCGCCTTCATGGGAGGGGTCCGGGAAGCCAAGCTCCGCCGGCGCCTCATTGCAATGCCGGAGCCAACCTTGGAGAAGATGCTCGAAACTGCGGCAGCCTTCGAGACAACGCAAAAGGACAAGGCAGCCACCAAAGTCCACCAGGCGGCTCCTCCCGAACCCGACTCAAGCGAAGAAGAGGACGTCCACCGGATGCAACCACGCTCGAAGGGTGAGCCCGGCGTCCCCAGGCCCAAGGGCTGGCGCCCAGCATCTGTCTCTGTTCCCTCTCCTGCTTCCCTCAACAGGCAGGCCCCAACGTGCGCCAGCTGTGGGGACCCCCACGACAGACGGACATGCCGCTTCCGTGATGCCATCTGCCGCGCCTGCGGGAAAGCAGGACATCTCGCCCGGGCCTGCCGCCTAAGGAACAGCCACCGTGCCCCAGCAGTGAACTTCGAAGAAGTGGGTAGTGTCGTTCCCACGGCCACGGTAATGAACTTGCCTCAGCCCATCCCGGGCGCAATTTCCGTGTCTCTCCGAATAGAGGGAGTTCCTTGCTCCATGGAACTGGACTCAGGGTCAGCATATTCAATTGTGTCCGCAGCTACGTTCCGCCGCCTCTGCCCGAAGGGGGCACGCTGGCTGCGGCTGCCGGCTGGGTTGGTCCTCCGGGACTTCCAGAAAAACCCAGTGGCTATTAAGGGGCTAGCCAGGGTCCGGGTCCAGTACCATGCCTTTAATGGCCTGCTGGACCTTCTCGTGGTGGAGCGCAATCTAACCAGTCTCCTAGGTCGCGCCTGGTTCAAGCCGCTCGGAGTGCAGTGGACCGGAATACACCGCATGGGCTCTACTGACTTCTCATCCATCTGCGAGGAATTTCCCGCCGTTTTCGATGGCTCATTGGGCTGCTACAAAGGACCCCCGGTTTCCTTCGACCTGGACCCGGCAGTCCGGCCCATCCGCGTGGCCGTCCGCCGGCCACCACTCGCCTTCCAGCCCAAAGTGGAGGCAGAGTTGGAAAAGCTCGTGGCACAAGGGGTGCTCGAGCCGGTCTCCCACGCCAAGTGGGAGACTCCCATTGTGACCCCCCTCAAAGCTAACGGGGAAGTCCGCATCTGCGCGGATTACAAATGTACAATTAATAAGGCATTACAGGACCACGCGTACCCGGTACCGGTGGTCAGCCATGTTCTGGCCTCCCTCGCGGGTGCCAAAATATTTGGAAAATTAGACTTGGCCCAAGCCTATCAGCAGCTTCCCGTAGACGAAGCAACGGCCGAGGCACAAACGATTGTGACTCACAAGGGAGCGTTCAAGGTAAAACGCCTCCAATTTGGGGTCAGCGTAGCACCCGGAATCTTTCAAAATCTAATGGATTCTCTCCTAAAAGATGTTCCAGGAGTGAAGCCGTTCTTCGACGACGTCCTCATCGCCGCCCCGGACGCCGACACGTTCGCAGCTCGCCTCCGGATGGTGCTGCAAAGGTTCCAGGACGCGGGTCTCAAGGTTCGAAAAGACAAGTGCACCCTGGGAGTCTCCTCGGTGACCTTCTTGGGGTTCCAAGTCACCGCAGACGGCATTCACCCTACAAAGGAGAAGGTAGTGGCAATTACAGGTGCACCCCGCCCGTCCTCAAAGGCGGAACTCCAGGCGTTCTTGGGACTTGTGAACTTCTACCACGCCTTCCTTCCGCACAAGGCGGCGGTCGCTGAACCCCTGCATCGTCTCCTGGACAAGGGAGCGGCTTGGGCCTGGGGTCCCAAGCATGATGCAGCCTTCCGGGCCGTCAAAGACTTATTAATTTCAAATGCGGTCTTAGCGCATTTCGATGAGAGGCTCCCTGTCATCCTGGCCTGCAACGCATCCCCCTACGGCGTTGGGGCGGTCTTGGGACACCGGCTACCCAACGGAAAGGAGGTACCGGTTGCCTACTACTCCAGGACCCTGTCGTCGGCAGAACGGAACTACGCCCAGATCGACAAGGAGGCCCTAGCAATCGTAGCTGGCGTCAGGAAATTTCACGACTATCTCTACGGACGGTCGTTCACCGTGGCCACAGATCACAAGCCGCTGCTGGGTCTCCTTGCCCCCCACAGGCAGACCCCTCACATGCTGTCCCCACGGGTCCTGCGGTGGTCAATTTTTTTGTCAGGCTACTCCTACGAATTGGTACATCGCCCGGGGAAGGCGATGGGTCATGCAGACGCCCTCAGCCGTCTTCCCCTCCCGTCCTGCGACCCTGATCCGGCTCCCGCTTTCCACGTCGCGCTCCTAGAGGATCTACCGGAGCGCCCCGTACAGGTATCAGATGTGGCCCGTCGCACGCGGCGGGACCGCATCCTTTCCCGTGTCTCGGACTGGGTGGGAAGGGGGTGGCCGGAAAAACCGGGACCAGATTTTGCCGCTTTCACGGCACGCAGGCACGAACTATCGGCCCACAAGGGATGCCTGCTATGGGGATCTCGAGTGGTGATCCCCGGGCCCCTGCGGCCCCGAGTGCTAGAGGCCCTCCACGAGGCTCACCCGGGAATTGTGCGCATGAAAGCTCTGGCCCGGAGTTACGTATGGTGGCCAGGCCTGGACAAAGACATTGAGGGGCGGGTCCAGAAGTGTACCAAATGCCAGGAGTCACGGCCAGATCCGCCACACGCTCCTGTCCGATCCTGGGAATCTACTAACAAGCCCTGGTCCCGCCTGCACCTAGACTTCGCGGGACCAGTCCAGGGCCGGTTGTTTCTTATCATTGTTGACAGCTACAGCAAGTGGCTTGAGGTAGTGCCGGTAGCTTCGACCTCCACCAACGCTGCCTTAAGAAGTCTCTGGCCGATCTTCGCAACACACGGAATGCCAGAAACTCTCGTGACCGACAACGGGACCGCCTTCACCTCCGGCGAGTTTCAACGGTTTGTGGAAGCCTGCGGTCTGCGCCACATCCGCTCCGCTCCGTTCCACCCCGCAACCAATGGCCAGGCCGAGCGCATGGTGAGGACAACGAAGGACGCGTTAAAGAAGATGGAGCATGGCGACTGGGAAGAGCAGCTGTACAAGTTCCTGTTCTGCCAACGGAACACACCCCACTCAGGGACCGGGCGCCGGCCAGCCGAACTTCTGATGGGAAGACGACTGGGAACCGTCTTGGACCGCCTACATCCCGACCGAGCAATCGAGGGGAACCCGACAATGGAGGACCGGCCAGCTGCCCGAGGATTTGCTCCCGAAGACCCCGTATACGCAAAGAACTTCGCGCGGGGTCCAACATGGCTCCCCGCGAGGATCGTCCGAGTCACAGGGCCTTATTCCTATGAGGTCCTTACGGAAGATGGCGTAGTCTGGAAACGGCACATTGACCAGATTCGACGCCGTACCCAGAACCACGATGATACCCAGGCCCCCGAACTCCCTGCACCAACAGACCGTGACATCGACACGACTCCAGAAGCAGCGCCAGACCCTGATCCGGAGACTGCGGAGATGCCGCTCCTGCCCGCGGACGAAGCAGTCGCACCATCCACACCTGAACAACCCCCGAGCAGACAGGCCCCGCCAGCAGAACAACTACCCACACCGCAACCTGCCGACACTAGCAACACACCCCGCCTTACAACCCCCCGGCGCTCTGGACGTGAGCGCAGACGCCCGGACTATCTCAAAGACTATGTGTGCAGAGGGGTTCTGGACTATGGGGGGAGGGGTGTTATGTATTGACCATGCGGTCGCCATGTGCTCTCTTCATTGCGACCGCATGGCCAGAGCACATGGCCAGAGCATGGCCAGAGCACATGGCCAAGAAACTACCTGAGCTTCAGCCAGGTAGAACAAAGGCCAGGTGGATTCAAACCGGCCACCAATCCTGTACCTAGGTTTCTCCCAGGGAACCTATGAAATGTAAATAGACTTCTAATAGCCTATCAGGCCAGTTGGGTGAGGTCAGGGGATTGTCCCTGACCAGCATAAAAGGAGGGCTTGGAGCCTTGGGTTGTATGCTTCCTCCAGACCAGCAATAAAGATCTAGCTGTTTCACTACTCCATGGACTCCCGACTCCAATACTTATCAGTTTTAGTACAAGGAAGAAGAAAATGGCACAAAGAATAAAGAATCCCCAGTTTGATTTACACAAGGGAGAACCAAAATTTACAACAAGGATTTTGAGGTCAGAACTGCCATGGTGTGAAATTCAAATTCACCCCCCTACACACAGTCCTGTTCCACATAGGCACACATTGGAATACAACCTGGACAGAGCTAATATTTCAGGTACACTCTCCATATTAACAATCCCCCAAAAGCCCTTGTAAGTTGAAACCATAGCTTCCAACAACTGTGGATTTCTCAAGAGCAGGCTGTTAATTTTTACTGGGCTTTAAAGAGGATCTTTTATTGCGTCTGACAAGGCTGATCTGAAGGGAATCACCTGCTTTGAACACATAAAGTTGGAGCAGCAGGGGAAACCCCCTCTTCCTTAAGTCACAGCTGGATCAGGTGGGTTTGTTTCCGCTCACCTGTTCATTACGGAACCACTAGAAAGACAGCCCATGCCAAAACCCAGCTTTGTCAGAACATAAACGTCTTCCACAAATGAAAATGTCCTAAAAGCATAGAAACATAGAGCTGGAAGGGACTTCAAGGGTCATTTGGTCCAACCCGCTGCACAATGCAGGAAATTCACAACTACCCCCCTCCCCCACAGACCCCTGCTGTATGTTCAGAGGAAGGCAAAAAAATTAAACGGTGATCGGCATTACCCAGGGCGTGTATGAAAGGGCCACAAGAGGTACTCACTGGCTCATCGCTTCCTGACCTGCCTCTCACAATCTGCCTAAATTCACAGAATCAGCATTGCTGTCAGATGGCCATCGAGCCTCTGCTTAAAAACTTCCAGAGAATGGGAGCCCGCCACCTCCCGAGGAAGCCTGTTCCACTGAGGAACCGCTCTGTCAGGAAGTTCTTCCTAATGTTTAGCCGTAAAGTCTTCTGATATAATTTCACCCCATTGGCTCTAGTCCGACCTTCTGAGGCAACAGAAAACAATGCCACTCTGTCCTCTATATGTAAAGGTAAAGGTTTTCCTTGCTCAAAAGCCAGACAAATCTGACTCTAGGGGGCAGTGCCAAGTCAAAGAGCCAGCACTGTCTGAAGACTTTTCCATGGTCATGTGGCCGTTACCTTCCCACCGAAGTGGTACCTATTTATTTACTTGCAATTCCTTGCTTTTGAACTGCTAGGTTGGCAGGAGCTGGGGCCAGAGGCGGGAGCTCAGTCCATCATGAGGCACTCGGTTCTCGAACTGCCGAACTACCAACCTTCCGGTCTGCAGCTCAGCATCTTAACCTCTGAGCCACCCTGTCCTCTTTACCTTTATCCTCTATATCACAGCCCTTCAAATACTTGAAGCAAAAGTTTTATGATCACTGATTTGCTGAAATTAAGATGGAAAGTCTTAAACTGCCCTGCTTTTTGAGGGAGAAAATGTATTGATTGCCAGAGACATAAGAAACTGAGAAAAGTACATTTTGTATTTGTTTGTTTAAGGCAATCTTTAGGACGAAATCCCTACCAATCCCTCTCCCCTCCTGAGACAAAGGCCTGTTTGACATACGCCAAAGAAAGAAGTGGTGGAACACTGAAGTAGCAGAATGGATCACACCTCTTTAGACTGCAGCTCTGAGTGTTCCTTTGCATTAAAAAACCTCCCATGGAAATAGAAATCAAGCACAGCAGCCCGCCCCCACAAGCTTCCATACTCCCTCTTTCAGTTTTCAGGGGAATTTTAACATAGAGGAGCATTCCAAAATGTAATCTTCCCGCCGGAGACTGAAGTGGTTCTGTTCATTCTGCCACTCCCTACTAGGGTTGCCAGCCTCCAGGTGGGGCCTGGGGATCTCCCGCTTTTACTGATCTCCAGCTGGCAGAGATCAGCTCCCCTGGAGAAAATGGCTGCTTTGAAGGGTGGACTCTGTGGCATTGTACCATGCTGAGGCCCCTCCCCTCCCCAGACCCCACCTTCTCTGGCTCCACCCCCAAAGTCCCCAGGTATTTTCCAACCTGGACTTGGCAACCCTACCCCTTACCCACCCTGTGTTCTTAGATGTGCCTTTCCATAATGGGGGCTGGATCCTTTAATGGCACTGCAAAAAATTTAAAGAGCAGTGGTTGGTGCAAGAGAGCTGCAAAGAGGATGACATCGTCTGTGTACCTCCCTAATCATCTATGTGCCTTCCGAACCGTGACGATGAGATTTGGAATGGTATCATACAGCCTGATCTCGTCGGATTTCAGAAGCTAAGCAGGGTCAGTACTTGGATGGGAGACCATCAAGGAAGGTTCTGCAGGAGAAGACACTGGCAAACCATCTCTGCTTCTCCCTTGCCTTGAAAGCCCCTGCTGGGGTTGCTGTAAGCAGAGTTGGATCTTGGAAGGAAGACCACGAAGGAAGAGGCTTCAGAGGAAGGCCATGGCAAACCAGCTCTGCTTCTCACTTGCCTAGAAAACCCCCATGCTGGGGTCACCATCAGTCAGTTGCAACTTGACAGCACATTAGGGTTAGGGATGAACACCAACTAGGAAAAAGCAGTTCAGTTCACAATTTAACTTTAACTGGAGTTGCCAGGAATTGAACCAAGGCCTTTCTGCATGCAAAGGAAGTGTTCTACCACTGGTATAATGCCATAACATCCACCCTCCGAAACAGCCACATTCTCCTGGGGAACTGATCTCTGTCATCTGGAGATCAGCTGTAATTCTGGGAGGCCTCCAGGTCCCACCTGGAGGCTGGCAATCCTAGCGGTCAGCCAAATGGCATTAATACCAGATGGACAATGATGAAGCGAGCCACCTCTTTCTGGTAACCCTATGATGTAGGGTATGCGTGGGGGGGAACTCGGGCTTTGCTCTCTGAGTACTTAGGGCCCCTCCATATTTGTTTATGCATTCTTCTGACATACCAATGTCAGAGGGTTGCCAACCTCCAGGCAGGGCCTGGAGACCTCCCAGAATTACAACTGATCTTCAGATGATGGAAATCTATTCACCTGGAGAAAATGGCTACTTTGGAGGGTGGAATCAAATGGCAATATACTCTGCAGAAGGCCCTCCCCATCCCAAATTATGCCCTCCCCAGTCTCCACTCCCAAAATCTCCAGGTATTTCCCAGTCTCATTTAGTACATCACCAAAACCCTCTTGAGTCGGTCTATGTAATTTTGGTTGCTTACCCCTGCAGGTTTGGGTGCCGTCTTCAAATCTGAAGGCTCACTCAATATTCCTCCTTTAACTTTTCTTCCCTTCTCTCAGCTTGCCCTCCATGTCGTAAGGCCCAAATAATTTCCCCCCTCCAGAGCGCCGAATGCTCAGCACACACACACACACACACACACCCAACATGTGCCAAGATCAAACAGGAAGAATCTGTCTGGCGCAGCAAATATCCTCGCTTCTGTTTATCGTAAAACCCAGAACCTATTATCAGCGCTAATAAGACAGCGGTGAGAGTGCTGTGTTCTAATTACTCGGGTCAACGGTGGAAAACCAGAGACAGCAGTGGGGACGTTTTTACAGGGAGACCTCGCCATCGGTGCACGTAAGCAGTCAGGCATAGCAACATATTTATGTCAAGATTTAAAAAGAGCAAAGGGAGACAGAACAGACTCCGTTCCTGTTACAAGACGACAGGAACACAGGCCCTGTTTGTTCAAAGGGGAAGCAAAAGAAAGAACGGCCGTAGGTTTTTCAACAATGGCGGGACTCGGAACAAGTCAGTGTCATGCATTCAAATATATGTGACCAACAGATAGAACACAGGATGGGATGCTGCATTCAAAGTCCATGGAGGAAGGAGCAGTCCACATAAAACTGGACTCAACGGATCAATACCTGAGATATGAAGAAAGAACCCTTGATGTACACCTGTCTGTCAAGCACCGTTGGAAGTATTGGTCACTATAACAGGAAATCAGCTAGACTTGAGTCCAGTAGCACCTTAGAGACCCACAAGGTTTGGGGGCTATACGCTTTTGAGAGTCAAAGCTCCCTTCATCAGATACAAAGGGAGCTTTGACTCTCACAAGCTTATACCAAAAAAAAAAATGTTAGTCTCTGTGGCGGCTGCTGGACTTGAATCTAGCTGTTCTACCGGAGACCGACATGGCTACCTTCTGACACTGTAAATGGAGAACTGTGTGTGTGCCATCAAGTCACGGCTGACGGATGGTGACCCTGTAGGGGTTTCAAGGCAAGAGAGATTTGAAGGTGGTTTCCTTCCATGTCACAATCCTGGCATTCTTTTGACGGTCTCCCTTCCAAATATTAGCCAGGGCCAACCCTGCTTAGCTTCCAAGATCTGGCGAGATCAGGCTAGCCTTGGCTATCCGGGCCAGGGCCACAGCAGCATCTTAGAAACCAAGAAGTACAAAGGAGGTACGGGATCCTGACAGAGGACACCTTCCATGCTTCCCTCATCTTGTCAATCCTCATGTCTCCTTCCCGGGAGCGCACCAGGGAGGAAAAAAACGGGGGACGTTTGTTTTAAAATTAGATGAGATTTGAGCAGCACTTTGCAGCAAGTGGCAAACCACTCTTTAATTCCCCTGGCACTTGTGGAAATGGCATCAATCAAAGGCGAATGGGCCTGCCAGCAAAATGTGAACGTAATCATCCATTAGAAGGCCACGCAGTGGTGAAAACTGTTTATGGAAATAGACTAGGAAGAGCCTTAAGATATTGCAATCAGCTAATGGCCTCTTATTGCCGAGGCTGAGAGGCCTGACGGTTCAGAACAGCATCTCTCAGTGTCCTCAATATGGGGGGGGGGGGGAGTGTCCCAAACCGGGGGGCCAACTGAGCCTGCTTCGGCGGGGAGGGCAGGGTGTGAATCAAATAAATCAAGTACTAACCCTGCTTAACTTCCGTGATCTGAGGAGACCAGGCTAGACCATACCACTCCGCATCAGACTAAATCCTCAGCACCAACTACATTAACTAAACTAAATCCGTAGCACCGATTAAAGGGAGAAGCTGTGGCTCAGGGGAAGAGCCTCTGCTTGGCATGCAGGAAGTCCCAAGTTCAGTCCCCGGTATCTCCAGTTAAAAGGGACTAGGCAGTACGTGAAGCGAAGGACCTCTGCCTTTCTGGGGAGCTGCTGCCAGTCAGAACAGACAATTCTGGCCTTGAAGGAGGAGGAGGAGGAGGAGATTGGATTTATATCCCACCCTTCACTACCCAAAGGAGTCTCAGAGCGGTTTACAAACTCCTTTCCCTTCCCCTCCCTACAACAGACACCCTGTGAGCAGCGTTCCCTCGAAGCTGAGTTAGTGTGAGCAAGCTCATAGATTTTTAGCCTCCAGCTCACAGATTTTTGTCTTAGCTCGGGAAGGAGGGCTCCAGAACAAACTAATTTATGCAGTAGCCAAACAGCTCGCTCACAACTTCAATGCCAGTGGCTCACAAAAGTAGAATTTTTGCTCACAAGACTCCACAGCTTAGAGGGAGCACTGCCTGTGAGGTAGGTGGGGCTGAGAGAGCTCTTTTAAGAACTGCTCTTGAGAGACCAGCTCTGAGGGAACTATGGCTTGCCCAAGGTCATCCAGCAGGCGCAAGTGGAGGAGTGGGGAATCAAACCCAGTTTTCCCAGATTCAGTATAAGGCAGTTTTGTGTGTGTGTCTGTGTGTGTTCAAAGTCCCCGACAAACCTCATACTAGCAGGCCAAACAATAAATATTTTGCAGTCTAATCCTAACCATGCTTACTCAGAAGGAAGGCGCTCTGTGCTCAGTGATGTATACTTCCAAATAAGCGTGCATAGGTTTACAGCTCTATTCCCTTTTCTTAGAAATAGGCATACTCTACCCAACCCTGTGCACGTACACAATTACACATGCACGTGCACGTACACAATTACACACGCACGTACACAATTACACATGCACAGCCAAGCTTGGGGACAAAAGAAGGTCCGTTGCATTCCACTGTTTTCTTTTCAGGATTCCTGATTTCCCAAACAAGCTGCAAACTGTTCTTTGCTTACCCAAGTCTTTTTTTTTTTTTAAGGGAAGGAAAGAAAAGAAGAAGAAAAGGGGGGAAAAATCAATAGCTGTTTACTCTGTAGATTATCCAGGTTGAACCATTTCAGCTGAATGGATAAATGTAGCAATTTCATATTTCCTGATCCAGCAGGCAATCTTCTGTTGCATTTTACTCCTTCTAACCCTGCAATCATCACCGGTGCATTAAAGCCCGAATTTGAACTGAATTGATCCAGTGTCCTTTTGGTAATCACACAACCACCCTTTGAAGCCTCTCCAGGCAGTAGCCTTTCCATTAGCGAGGCGCATTACCCAAGCTATTCATTGGGGAGCTATTAAGGAATAAGATGCTGCCAGTCCTGAGCAGTGCAGGTTACGTTTCCCAGGCGATTAATACACCGGCCAGAGAGAACTGATAGCGAGCGTTATAACGCATTTGCTGTACATCCCATTTGATGGCAGGTTTGCATGTCGTGTTGCGTCAGGCGCCTCTCCTGAATTGTGATAACAACAGTGCCAGAGGCATGCCTCAAACAGGGAGGTTCATCTGACGGTGGAGCCTTGCCAGAGGGCAACCGGCAAAGATGGTGCGTGTGCAGAAAGGATAGAGACCTTACGAGACAGGAGTCAACATTTTTCAGTGAGACCGAAAGTCATGCTCCAGCACCACAAAGTCTGATGCCTTGAAGGAATGCTCCTGGCGTCTACCATTCAGGGTTATTAAACAAGGCTAAAGGTGGTAGGCCGCTTCAAGAACGTCAGCTGATTAATCATCTGTCATTCAATCAACTTGTTCATCAGCTGTATTTAAATTAGCAATGGCAAAACTCCCCTGGCCTGAATCAGAACAGGCGCAACAACAAAACACTTTTCTGGGATATTCCCAAATAAGTCATTTGAATTTGGTCCTAAGGCTGCGGTCACACATGCCAGTTGAAGCAAAGGGGAAGGGAGGCTATTTCCTCCAGAGGAAAATGACACGCAGATGCACGATCACACATCCCTTTTGTGCTGCCGGCCCAGTCCAACACTGTGTGATCAGACGCAAACACGGGTGAGTCGTGGTTTTTTTGCCGTTTGCTTCCCATGCACATAAATAAAGAATCGCATCTCTGCACCGAGGCCTCCTTATGGAGTATGCGATGATGTGCATACTGCGAATGGGGAGAAAATGGCACTGAGTCGGGATGGCATGATCACACCATCCCAATGGCGTGAGTGTGCACTTGCGTGATCAGACAAGGGAAACTCCATCTGTGACCCACTGGAACCCGTTAGAGCCAGACTTTCTCTGGTGTATTTTCACTCCGCTTCTGTGGTGGAGCAGCGCAGGTTGCCGATGACCGTGGGACGCTTCCCAGATGTTGCTGTCTGATTGCGCTATTTAAATCCACCCGGCTTTCGTGCCTATGTCGGGTTTAACTGTGTGTATGATCGCAGCCCTAAAGGTGGTTCTAAATTTTGCATCCCTGTCCTGATTAATCCAGGTCTGCTGAATGGGGCAGTGATAAGATTGATACTGGCAACATAATCCCCCTGACATATTTCGCAGGGTTGGCATGGACAGGTCCTCAGGCAAAAGTTATCTTCCTTTTCCAGGGATGTCCCCCCCCCCCCCCCATAGACACACAATTCCTCATTCCTCGTCTGGTTAGGCAGTAGTCACCAAAGCACAAGCACATGAAACAACCACAGCAATGTTCACTGGAGACATCATGCTGCAAGGGAAGTCTAGCTCTACAATGAGCACCCCCAAGCCCCCATTACTATTTTTTGCAAAGGATGCGAATGTGAAACTGATCCCTGAAAGAAAATCATTGTCTTCTCAAAGAGCAAAGAAGCCTGATTAATAATTAACAGTCTGCCAGCTAATTAGCATTCCCTTGGGCAGAGGGCTACCGATTGTTTCCTGTTTCCACCCATCGCCTAAGGTCTGTTTAGTGCACACAGTGTTTGGGAGGGGCAGGAGTTGGTTCTTTCTGCGCACATCTTGGCTGCGCTGGTTACACAAAATCACCTTTCTGGCCAATGTTCCCTCTAGATTGCCATACGTCGGGTGCAACTTGATGGCACTTTCCACTACCGCTAATGAATATCAGCCCTGATCTGAATGGCCCAAGCTAGCCCCAGCTTGTCAGATCTCAGAAGTCAAGCAGGGTCGGCCCTGGTTAGAATTTGGATGGGAGACCACCAAGGAAATACAGGGTTGCTACACAGAGGCAAACCACCTCTGCTCATCTCTTGCCTTGAAAACCCTCTGGGGCCGCCATAAGTTGGCTGTGACTTTGTGGCACTTTCCACCCTCAATAAGGATGACTGCTGTGAACCCTTTATTTGTGACCACCATCAGCAACAGCAGTGAGTCATGTTCCACTCTACTTTCCCAATAACTGGGGCCCTGTGGAATTTTGCTTTCCTAGGCAGCAATTTGTGCTATACTGAGCCAATCCTGGACAGGCACCAAACCCCCCTTCTAATCGGAGCCATTTAAACCTTCACATTCAACACGACTCTGTGCCTTTTAATGTAATCATGTAAGTACCTCTTCCCACAGAGCCACTTTCAGACAGCTTAAATATTTTACAATTGAATGCAGAAGTGCAAATCTGGGGCATAAACTTCCAGCTGAAGTGTACTTATGTGCAGCCAGCCAGTTGAGGTTTCTATAGCATAATTTACCACATGACATTACCGACCAGAGGCGAGAGTGATCATTTTCCTTCCCCTCCCTCGTCCTTTCTCAGATTATTTACACAGCTTCTCACAGGTATTGGTTTCTAAGCTGTTGCCATTTCTAAGCTGTAACCCTCCTAGAATCCAGGGGTGTTCTGTTGTTTATGATAATATTTTGTAAAAGTATAGGAGGGAAAGTGCCTCTTAAGTATATCCAGAAAAGACACACGCAAGGAAGGGAGGGTTTTTAAATGAATGGGAGAAAGTGTTAAATGTTGCCTTGAGAAGTAGAATGCACACTGAAAGACAGAATGGCATATATCCAGCTTTGATTTGTTAGAGGTTTCTCAGAGTGGGCTACCAAGATCTTTGCCAGCTATGGGAATGTGAAATCCTGCATGGGCAGAAAGGAGGGGAACAACTTAGAACAGCAGTTTCCAACTTTTCAGTATGGCGACCCGCAAGCCCAGATTTACTTGGTGTGGTGACCCACCCAGGGCTGGCCCAATGTTTTTTGGTGCCCTATGCAAGCTCTGACCTCAGCATCTATCTAGGTACCGGGTATGTTCTGGGGTCATAACTAGGGGTGGGCGTGAACCAGGAAAATGAAGGTTCATCCCGGTTCGTGGTTCGTGAAACCCCATGAACCACGAACCATCCTATACTTCCCTGTTTATCGAACCACTTTGTTCCATGAGGTTCGTGATGCGGTAGAATGCCCCCCCACACACACACACAGGCTAGAGATGCCAAACTCACAGTGAGTCTCCAGCTGACTCTCCTACTCTACCAAAGAAAGATCACCTCCCTTTTCCTTCCGACCCTGTGATCCTCTACTTCTGGGCCTCCTGGGGTCCCCCTTTATCACCTGGCCTCATCTGTTGGCCTCCCTCTGACTGCCCGATGGGTTGGTTTCCCAGAACTCCCACCGCTTCTATCAAAAGGAGAATCCCCCCCCCTTTTCCATCTGACCCTGCAATCCTCAACTTCTGCGTTTCCTAGGGTCCCCTTTTTTTGGCCTGGCCTCATCTGCAGGCCTCTCTCTGCCTGCCCCATGGGCCGGTTTCCCGGAACTCCTGTTGCTTCTATCAGAAGGAGAATTGCCTGTCCCCTTTTTTCCTTCCTACACTGCAACCCTTAACTTTTGACCCTCCTGGGGTCCCCCTTTTTGGCCTGGCCTCATCTGTTGGCCTTCCTCTGACTGCCCCATGGGCTGGTTTCCCAGAACCCCCACCGCTTCTATCAAAATGAAATTGCCTCCCCCTTTCCTTCCAGTCCTGAAATCCTTGACTCCCAGGCCTCCTGGGGTCCTCCTTTTAGGCCTGGCCTCATCTGCCGGCCACCCTCTGACTGCCCCATGGGCTGGTTTCCCAAAGTTCCTGCCACTTCTGTGAAAAGGAGATTGCCTTCCCCTTTCTCCCCAAACCTCAGATCTCTGCCTCCTCTCTGTCATGAGCCCTGCTGAAGATGCGGCCCCGGCTCCAGTTGAGCCTGCGCTTCTGGCTTCAGCAGAGCCCACACCTGACCCTGATGAAACCTCGGAGCTCGCCAGCATATCCCTACCACCTGTCCCAGCAACAGTGGCAGAGGAACAACGCCTGACAGGCAGGCCCCCTGACTCACCTCCGCCAATGGTGCGTTTGCGGAACCAGCTCAGGCAAGTCTTAGCGTCCCGGCGGAGGGAGATGCGCCTGTGCAGCAGGCAGTCCTTCAGCCCTGAGTTCTAACAGAAGCCGGGACGCACACGCTGAGCACTAATTAACCCCGGCACCTGAGGGGTATTTCGCTTCCCCTCCTGACGCTGGTTCCTCGTGCCAGCAACTAGTCAGTTTGACGATGCTCTACACCTCCCTTGCCCGTGCTCCTGGTTCCTGATTTGTGCTTTAAACTCGCGGCTCCTTGACTCCGGCTTCCAACGACTATGCTCTCGGTTTGTACTTTGGACTCTGTTCTTTTGGCTCCTGATTGCTAACCCTTGATTCTGACCTCGGACTGGACTTGGACTTTCGCTCTCTCTCACCCTGCCTGCACCCAGCCCGTGACACTCTCTCTCCTGCACCACCTCTGGCACGCACTCATCCTCTGCCTCTCATCTCCTTCCACCCCAACCCGGACTCTTTCACACTTTCCTCTGTGTCCCTAGGTCCCACAAGGGCCACTTTTGTTTGGTGTTTGGAGTGCCACTATTGGTGTTTCCAGGGTTACATGTAGAAGGGCTGCTGAAGTCCATCCCCCCCTGCTTGTTGCTTTGACAATTAATTGATTGGAGTCAGCATGTTTGCCACACAAACTGCTGACACGAACTGCATGAACCTCCATAAAAACCATGGAGGTTCGTGGGAGGTTTGTTGCAGATGAGACTGCACGACTCTCCGCTCACGAACCACAAACTGGGTGATGTTTGTGATGAAACTAGGCTGGTGATGAGGTTCGTGCCCATCCATAGTCATAAATCGCTGTTCACTAGGTGAAATGGGGAAGCCTAAACAGCCTGGCTGGTGCCTCATGAGAACTAACCCAAAAACATGCACTGGAATAAAAACTTGGCCAGATCAGGCAAAGTGGTGCATCTAGTCCAGCATCCTGTTTGACAAACCAGCCAACCAGTTGCCCTGGAGGACCAACAAACAGGGCATAGAAGTCAATATCTTCCTCTGATGTCACTCCTAGTGCCGGGTTTCAGAGGTTTTCTGCACCTGGAGGTTCCCTTTGGTCACCATGGCTAGTAGCCATTTATGGAGGCTAGTAGCCTCCATGAATCTTCCACAAACACTGTAGTACCATGCAAATTACAGGGTTTCTTCATTAGTCAGTATGGATTCCCTGGAGGTAGAAAGTTTGTGTGCCGGCTCAGCTGGTCACCATGGTTATCATGCACTGGAAACTGGATATGCAGTCTGAAATCAAGTTCAGCAACCGAGCCAAAAGTCAGAAAGCCAGGAAATCAGTCAAAGGTTGCAGGAGCAAGGAGCGGATGCTAAACAGCCAGGATCAGGTCCGAGCATGCACTGTTGCTTCCACGCCAAGGCAGGTGCATAAGGGTGTTTATGACTAGGTCCTCCCTTCCCTGGGAGTCAATCTGCTAAGACTTTTGCAAGAGCTGCAGTCTGGCACTCTTCCTTTGCTCTTGCACATCCATCTGCTGACGTGCCTTGTGTCTGGGACACTCAGGAAAACTAGGTGGGGATTCTGGCCTCAGGATTTCTCCACCTGAGGGTGATGGACCAGGCTCTTGATCAATCTCTTCCTCTGGCTGCACCTCCTGTGTGGCTACTGGGGCCCCTTCTCCCTCAGGTGCTGTTAAGGGTTTCTCTGCTGGGCTGACTCCAGAGGAGGCTGGGTTGCTCCATGCTTCTTCCTCCTCTGAGGAGTAGCCAGCCTCAGCAGAGCCAGTACCCGTGACGGTTAAGTGAACGAGATATGGTTCATCATCTTCTCCACTGCTTAACTCCATTGGATTGAAGAAAAGCATACTCCAGGAGAGAGACGAGAGCCTTCGTGCATTTGCTTCTAAATGTAGAGCGAGGTTTCTTGCCAAGATCTAAACGTGCCCCAAATCTGTCTCCACCATGTGAAACTTCACACGGCTTCCATGGCTCCATCTGGTGTTCAGGTTTGCCCAACACTCAATCTGTCCATCCAAAGATTCTTTTATAGAAGTCAATCAGTAATCACAAATGGATTTTTTTAATGCGTTTTTCTCTAGACCAGGGATGACTAACTTCTGCCTTCTTAAAGGTCGCCCTATGGGGTGCTTCACACATGTTCCACTTGCAGTCCATTTCGGTTTTCTACTACCTCATTCAGCCTCACTTGTTGGCCCGGCCTCAGAGGCTGAATGCTAAATATCTGAGCCATGTTCACAGGAAACCATTGGTCAGTAGTACGAAAGTTCCACCTGTAGGAGTATTTTATTTGTGGTACACATATGAACACATATGAAAGTCACATATGGAACACATGAAAGTCTCATATGAAAGACATATGAACACATATGACAGTCATCACTTGATATTCATGTGTATCCCCATGAATCCCAAATCCACTTTACCACAGTTGTTTTGGCAAGGACACAGTTCAGGAGTGCGGGCCTATCATGCAGAAGGAATGGCGTGTATTTTCATGCTGCACAAGTCCCACCAACGTCAGTGCCATTTCCTCACCAACAGCCTCTCATGGCTTCCATTTATTCAACATTTTTTTCTTGCTTTGCTATTGCAGGACTTCAGAGGGGGGCTTTTTCTCCCACCAAAAAGCAACAAGAAGAGTGTTTGTCGTGTGGAAAGAAGTCTGAATTAATGGCTGGTTTTAAGCAGCAGTATTTTTTTCTGTGGTTCTAACGACCAGAAAGAGGTTGTCTGCATCTGGCAGCATATGACTTTCTGGAGTATAAACCATCTCATCCAAGGAGATTTATGTATCCTCTCAATTTCCAAAGGGGGGGGGGAAAGAACACAACCCCCCCCTCTTCAGGTGCAATGTTCTTCGCAGCAGCTCAGACATAAAGCCTTCTAAATTGCATGTTTGGAGTTCCTTAGGGGATGCTTCTGTTTTTCACCACACGGAGCTTTCAAGCTTATCCTTAAGATCGGTAATCATTTCCAGCTTTCCTTCTTGGTTTCTGGCTGGGGGGAGGCAAAGCTCAGACTCATCACCCTGTCCGCTCGGGATTCAGTCCTCCATTCTGATACCTCCTGAGCTTCGATTGCTCCCAGACTCATGCATGATAGACCTTCTAGCTGCTAAGAGAGAACTGTATCTCTCTCACACTCACACACACACACACACACACACATACACACACAGGGGCTGCAGTGGTTCAGAGGTTAAGATGCTGAGCTGCAGACCGGAAAGTCAGTAGCTCGGCAGCTCGAGACCCAAGTGCTGCGTGACAGAGTGAGCTCCTGTCTCTGGCCCCAGCTCCTGCCAACCTAGCAGTTCGAAAGCAAGAAACTGCAAGCAGATAAATAGGTACCACTTTGGTGGGAAGGTAACAGCATTCCATGCACCTCGGTGTTTAGTCATACCAGCCACATGACCACAGAAAAAGTCTTCGGACAGCGCTGGCTTTTCGGCTTGGAAACAGAAATGAGCACTGCCCCCTAGAGTCAGATTCAACTGGCTTTCGAGCAAGGGAAACCTTTACCTTTACATACACACACACAAAAAAAAATACAAATGTTATAACCAGGTCATAAAAATGCTGAAATTGTTTGGATCTAAAGTACCCCCAGCCGAGTTCTCGTAATAGGAGGACATTTTTCCTGTCCCCTCCACCTCCTGTTCCAGCCCACTGATTCCACCCCCATGCTGCTCCCGTGGCACAGGGGACCCTTGTAAACAGAATGGTGGCAGAGTGGAATTCTGCAAATTGGAAACAGGGTTGGTCAAAACTACCTTGCTTCTGCTGCTGGAAGGGATTTTTGCTGGTGGAGAATGACTTCTGGAATCTATCCCATAAATTCAGCACATTGACACACATTTATCTCCCTTTCTGACATGGTTGCAAATATGGCTGACTGCCTCCGTCCTCTTCAAGATATGTCTGACTGCCTGTCAAACATCTCCAGAACTTCTTTGTCAACATAGACAGGAAAGGGAACTGAAGTCGAACATGCAAAGGGAGGATAATATGATCTGTTTGGGAGGAGCTGTAGGGTTGTTGAGTTTTGATCTGGGAAAGCCTCCGTTCCAATATCCTTCCCTTTAGGAACTACCTATGGAAATATTACTGCTTTAGGGAGGCATCAGAGATTCTGTGACATCAGCAGCCATCGCACCAATCCTTGGCCACACCTCAGACCTATCTGCAATGCACAAGCAGCCCAGGAGCAAAGAAGGGACCCTATAAGTACAATCAAGGTGGAGTGTGCAGATGCTCTGGATCCAAAAAGAAGGTCAGGAGGAAGGCAAATAGAGGGAACTTCACAGGTCTGCAAGAAAATTCAGGACTGTTCAAACGACTTCCTTGTCCTGCCTCTGAAGTCCCCCAAGCCAGCTGGGGTTGAAGACAGGGACGCACACTCCCATGCGGTAGGAGGGAACTGAGCATGAAGAACACAAGCCCCAGAATTATAGAATCATAGAGTTGGAAGAGACCTCCAAGGTCATCTAGTCCAACCCCCGCACAATACAGGAAATTCACAAATACCTCCCCCCCCACACACACAGTGATCCTCGCTCCATGCCTAGAACATGACAAAAAACCTCCAGGATCCCCAGCCAAACTGGCCTGGAGAAGATTGTTTCCTGACCCCAAAGTGGCGATCAGCATTTCCCTGGGCGTGTAAGAAAGGGCCACGAGAACTAAGCACGGATGCAACCCTTCCTGCCCTCCCTCTCATGATCTGCCTCAGTTCACAGATCTGCCTAAGTTTACGCTCTGAATCAGGCGTTCTCACAGTCCAATTAGCCCACCTCCAACCAGCACGCCCACAGCATAGAGCTAGCCTATTTTCCTGCAACAGAGAGCTTGTATAAACATCAGAGAGATGGACATAACTTATTACCCACAGATTTCATGAATTAAATATACTTTGCTAAGGACACCAGTGTTAGAACACACAGAGCAAGAAATGAGTGTTTGCTCTCCAAACATTTCCATAATTACAGGAGGAGTGCAAATTAATGGCCATTCTCCCTTTCCCTTCAACCACAAGAGTCAATTTAAAAGGGGGAGAGGTTTTCGAAGCTGCTGAATAGTTAGACGCCAGTAATCTCAAACTTCTTTGCATTCTAGTTCTAACCAGGGGTCATTTCCGTAGAAAAAGAGGTGCAGGAGCTCATTAGCATAACTCATTAGCATAACTTATTTGCATATGCCACACCCTCTTACATCACCGAAAGAATATCAGAAGGCAAGAAAGAAAGAAGAGACAGAGAGACAGAGAGAGAGAGAGAAAAGAGAGAGAGAGAGAAAGCTGGCAGAGAGGGGACAGCTACTAATCCAAGCCTCAGAAATACCGCTATTCTGGGAGGATAGCTTCAGTGGTGGCTGAAGCCTTCAGAAGGCTGGTCGGAGGAACAAGGATCTTTCCAGGGGACAGGGTCATTTTGCTGCAGCCATGACACAAGCAGGCATTCCCCCGCGGGGCGGTGGGGGCTGGCACCAACTCCTGGAGCTGAGCTCCCCCGAGCTCCTTCTCAAAAGGACCCCTGGTTCTAACACTTTGTGATCAGTTAAGAAGACAGCCAAAGAGGGCAGCAAACTGACGCAGAGCATGCGGACGGATGGAAGGGGGGGAAAGGGGGGGAAGTTGTGTCTCCTCCTGGTAAGACATAAGCATGTAAGGGAGGTCCTGCTGGATCAGACCAAAGGTCCACTGAGTCTAACATCCCGTTTTGAGAGGGCCTCAGAAGGTGGCAACCTCCAGGGCCTCTCTGGTGCTCTCAGTGTGCGAATTTCAATGTGAAAGTGGTCAGGAAACACAGAAAACCACATCGCTGGCCCAGATATTGAGTTGTCTTGGTTTCTTTGCCCCTTAATACCAAGGGGAGAGGGAACCTTCTCTCCAGGGTTCCAAGTAAACATCCTCCATTGTTGGGGTCACCAGTTCCTGCTTGGGAAATACCTGGAGATTTGGGTGTGGAGCCTGGGGTGGAACCTCAAGTGGGCTACAATGCCACACAGTCCGCCCTACAAAGCAGCCATTTTCTCCAGGGAAACGGATCTCTATCACCTGGAGATCAGTTGTAATTCCAGGAGATCTGCGGCACCCACTCGGAGCTTAGCAACCCTATCCACTATGAGGGGTTGGTGTAGACATGACCTGCTGTACCCAAAGCTATGGTCTGCAAGTAGGGTTGCCAAATACTCACGTCGGTGCAGCAGGGGGGGGGGAGTCTTTTCCCCGCTGGGACCCAGAAGTGACGTCATCGCGTTGGGCACATTGGGGGCGGGACCTCAGTAATTCGAGGGAAAACCATAGAGTTTTCCCTCGAATTACAGAGCGTCGTCCCCCCAAAACGTGCCCAACGCGATGACGTCACCTCCGGGTGACGTCATTGCGCCGGGCATGTCTCCTCAGCCCAGCAATTTGGGGGTGGGGTTCCCCCCGGCGGTCTGATCCCGGCCGGCAGGCAACAGGCCACTGGAGTGGGGATTTCCCCGCCCCCCGGGGTGACCTGGCAACCCTATCTGCAAGAGACTCACCAGTTGTCCACGATCTCCACATTGTCTGAGGCTGTGTGGAGTCATCTGGTGCTGCCATGGATTCCGCTCTGCTAGTAGCAGTCTCTGACCTCAGTTTCCCTACCTCTGGAGACCAAAACCAGCCTCCCCCCCCCCCCAACTCATTCACGTCCTTTTCAAGTCTCTTGACCAGTTGCCTGGAACTGCCTCAGACAGGTGTTGGTGGACCTGTGTGGCGCTACCAGCATGCCCGTATTTACAACTGGGGCATAGTGGCAGAGATATGTTGGATGCTGATAGCGCCTGTGATGCTTGGTAAGCAATGTTAGTTAGTTAGGGAAGAGTTGATGAAAGTAGGAACAGAAGGAGGAGGAGGGGATTGGATTTACACCCCGCCCTTCACGATCCGAAGGCGTCTTAGAGCGGCTTACAATGTCCTTTCCCTTTTCCTCCCCACAACAGACACCCTGTGAGGTAGGTGGGGCTGAGAGAGCTCTTTTGAGAACTGCCCTTGAGAGAACAGCTCTGGGAGAACTTTGGACTGACCCAAGGTCACACCAGCAGCTGCATGTGGGGGAGTGGGGAATCAAACCTGGTTCTCCCAGATCAGAGTCCGCGCTCCTAACCACTACACCAAACTGGATCTGACCAGCAGTCCACCTAGTCCGGCATCTTGTCTCACACAGGGGCCAACTAGTTCCTCTGGAGGTCCAACAACATGACATAGAGGCCGAGGCCTTCCACTGATGTTGCTTCCTGGCTCTGGGAGTCAGAGGTTGACTGACTCTGAGCACGGAGGCATACCTTCACAGAGTCTATAATTATCACAACACTTAGCATTTACATGGTGACACAGAGTACTGAAAGCACTTCACATATATTATCTTGCTGCAACAATCCCACAAGATAAATCAGCATCCCCCTATTGCATACAGGAGGGGGCCGAGGGAACAATCGGTTGCATAAGATAGATGTAATAGATTTATATAGTCAACTTGTGAATTTGTTTCAGAAATAAGATTTGAACCAAGTACTCCCTGAGATACAGCCCAGTCTCTGAACAAGTCAGAGTGTTCGCCTATCGTTATAATTAGTGACGCCACAAGGACTGGAAATAATTGGTTAGCCATCCAAATCCCCCTTGACCGTAACAGTCCTTTAAAAATCACTATGAGCCGATTCCTCGCGCCCTCAAATTATAACTCCCTTCCCCGTTTAAAATCAGATGTATTTTTAGGAGCTCTTTTCTCACCTGCACGGTCTGTGTTCATCTGACTTGGCAACCAAGACCAGTAACCGCCATCAGCACAGGCCAGAACCTGACCGCTCAGCCCTCAATTTGGTTTCGTTGAAAACTGTTCCAGCAACTGAATGAGTCAAGGCTTTCGAATGTGCAGCTCTGGGAAATGGCACTGGAGCTAATCTCACCTCTCCTTCGGTGAGCAGATGCATACAAGTAAATAGGGAACCAGGGGAAGGGTGTCACAGAGATGTACAACACACATAAGAACAGCCTCATCTGGTTGCCTGGGCAAGGCTGTCCCAACCCTGAACCAATAGCCTTGTATGATTATGAGGGTTGCCAACCTCCAGGTGGTGGCTGGAGATCTTCCACTATTACAACTGATCTCCAGGCAGCCGAGATCGGTTCTCCAGGAAGATGGCCACACCTTGGAAGGTGGGTTCTATGGCACTGTACTCCACTGAAGTCACTCCCCTCCCAAAATCCCACCCTCCTCAGGCCACACCCCCAAAATCTCCAGGTATATGGAAGAAAGGAAGAGGGGCACTCTGGGATGCCACTGGGTGTGGTCTGAACACATTTCTACCCTAGAAGTGACCCCCAAAGACCAAAACAAGAAGCCAAGTTTTGCCTCTTCTTAGCTGTGTAAAAAGAGTGCTTGTCTGTTGGGATTGCTGTTGCTCAGGCTATAATGTGAGAAAGGACCTCCAAGTTGGGAAATTCCTGGAGATTTGGCTGATGGAGCCTGGGGAGGGTGAGGTTTGGGGAGGGGAGACCCTGAGACCCTGGAGAGCCACTGCCAGTCTGAGTAGACAATCCTGACCTTGATGGACCAAGTGTCTGTTTCAGTATAAGGCAGACTCGTGTAGGAGGGACCTCGGTGAGATATAATGCCATAGAGTCAATCCTCCAACGCAGCCATTTTCTCCAGGGGACTAGATCTCTGTAGTCTGGAGATGAACTGTAATTCTGGGAGGTCTCCAGGTGCCACCTGGAGGTTGGTAGCCCTATGTACATCCCTCACACACACCACTGTCTGATTGCTCAAATGTGGGAGGAGAAATAGTGCTAAGAAAGCAACTAGATGTTGCCTTGGTCCTTCTTCTTCATGTGCAACATCTTCAGCATGGAGGAGGAGGAGGAGATTGGATTTATATTCCACTCTTCACTACCCAAGGGAGTCTCAGAGTGGCTTACAAACTCCTTTCCCTTCCCCTCCCCACAACAGGCACTCTGTGAGGTCGGTGGGGCTGAGAGAGCTCTCCCAAGAACTGCCCTTGAGAGAACAGCTCTGAAAGGACTTATGACTGACCCAAGGGCATACCAGCAGCCGCATGTGGAGGAGTGGGGAATCAAACCCGGTTCTCCCAGATTAGAGTCCGCGCTCCTAACCACTACACCAAATTGGCTCTCTAGGGTAGAGTTGGTTGAGGGGGCGACAGATGCAGGGCTTCTGAAGGAGGTGATCTTTTTAATATCTGGGTGGTGATGCTACCAAGTGATGGTCACATTCAGATCAGATGTAAAAAGATGGATCCAGACTAAATTTCCCAACAGGAAAATGGGACTTCCCTGCCTTCCACTGCAGCACACAGATCTCCATGTAATGCTGCTCCTGGGGTGGAGGGACTCTGAGGAAAGTCACGAAGGGGTCTGCAATGGGAAAGGGAAACTGTGGGGGGGACACTGCCAGCTCAGTCTGGGTCCAACCCAATGTTTCTTCCACTTCTGATGATGTACAACTGAATCAGAGCACAGGAAATCATGATGCACGCATGTGCCAAGAACTGAAGAGTCTGCCAAGCCTTTTTGATTTGCCAAGGCCTCTGCATGGAGAATGCACAGTTATGGTTAGTGTGCATTTGGGGCTTGCGATGCATCAAAAATGTGCTCATCTCAATTCGATTCCCTTTGTCTCTCTCGGAGAGGCTGAAGTGACTCACCCAGCCAAAGGAGACGGCTCTGTGCATTACAGCCAAGTGACAGCTCAAACCTATGGGAACTCTACTAGCGCATCACGGCAAGGGATGCATTTCCATGACAAATCGCCCGGATGCGCGCCACTCGGAGCCTGACTCTGCCATCTCTGGCAAAACATTACTGCATTGACTAGCGGAGCAAAATGTTTTATGTCGCTCTGAAAGGAACTGACACGGCTGGAGATTTAATCGCTTTGGATTCATCTTGGCATGACGCCACTTGTGCGTATAAATGGAGCATTTAATGTTTAATGTGCTGCTCTGACTGCGCGGTGACCTTCTCGCTGCATTTGCATGTCAGGGATTTCTGACGCTATGTCACTACAAGCAGCATCCAGAGATACAATGTGTAGCACAGCTTTCATGGAAACCCTGACATAGCAGGGTGATGAACTAGCAGCCTGGAACTTTCCCTAATAGCCCGTTTTCTGATTTGCACGTACAGCTAAATTAAAGCCATAGATATGCTCTGTGCATTTACAGTGGCTCTGAGGGTAGAACATGGAACAGGATGCAGCAAATAAAGAGGAATACGGTGATAAGGGGTGAATGTTTTGATCAATAAGCCAATCTACTGAAATTTTCCCTTGATTAATTGGTAAATCAGTAGAAACATTGTCTAATGGGAAGGACTGTGAGCTAAGGTTGCCAGTTAAGGACTTAAAGACTACTTTGTTTCTGGTGTGCTCTTGTAATAAAGAAGTTTTAAAAGTGTCTGGTGTGTTCATATAATACAGAATCACAACATGGAAGAAGTTATAACAAGAAGTAGTATTCCTGCTTGTTAAATTCTGTGCTCTCGTACATTTTCCCATCTCCTTGGAAAGACACTTCTTATCTTTAGGTTTGAGGTATTATGCTAATTTGTTTCTGTGAACTGGTTAAAAAGCAAATGATTCATCAGCGCGCACACAAATCTTTAATCGGCTGACAACTTGACACTAATTATATCAGTCATAAAGAACAATGATGTGCACAGCTGGGTGACTCTGAGAGGCCCAACTGGCCGTGGGAGACTCCTAACAACCCAGCAGGAATTAGACACAGCTAGGCCAAGTGTGGTTCAATGCCAAAGGCAGGGAGATGGTGTCACACCTGGCCGTGGGGACATTTAAAGCCCAGTGGCAAGCCAGTGGGGAAGCATGGGGTGAGGCAGAAAGAATGCAGGAGGCCAGAACAACATCAGGTCCAAGGCTGGACTGAAGAGGGTGGAAGTGACTGATGCTGAGCAGGAGGCAGTGGCAGCGGACAGACTAGGAATGAGCAGCTCTATGGTGGGGGAGTCCAGTGAGGCCGCAGAGACAAAGGCAGGTGGCCCTACAGTACAGGCTGAGAAAGAACCTGGGACTGAGGTGCAAGGGGGAGTGGAAGGAAATCAAAGGCACAGATATAGAATGGGAGGGACTTGGCTTGACAGCAGCACATGTGAAAGGGATCTAGGTGTTCTAGATGATCGCAAGCTAAACATGAGCCTGCAGTGCAATGTGACGGCAAAAGAAAACTAATGCAGTCTTAGGATGCATTAACAGGAGCACTATGTCCAGATCACGGGAGGTGGTAGTTCCGCTCTATTCTGCTATGGTCAGGCCTCACCTGGAGTGCTGTGTCCAGTTTCGGGCACCACATTTTACGAAGGATGTTGACAAGCTCGAGTGTGTCCAGAAGAGGGCAACCAGGATGGTGAGAGGGTTGGAATCCAGGTCTTATGGAGAAAGGCTGAAAGAGTTGGATATCTTTAGCCTGGGAAAGAGAAGGCTTAGAGGGGACATGATTGCAGTCTTCAAGTATTTGAAGGGCTGTCATGTAGAAGATGGAGGAGATCTATTCTCTCTTGCTCCGGATTACAAGACTAGACCTAATGGGTGGAAATTACAAGGGAGTCGATAACCGGCTGAATATCAGGAGAAACTTCCTAACTGTAAGGGTGGTTGAGCAGTGGAACAGACTGCCTTGGTAGGTGGTGGATGCTCCTTCGCTGGACGTTTTCAAGCAGAGGCTGGATGACCATCTTTCGGGTATGTTGTAGGGCTATCTTTCGGCTATGCTCCTGCAGAGTGGAGGGGGTTGGACAAGATGACCTGCAAGGTCCCTTCCAACTCTAACATTCTATGATTCTATGACTGATAGGGCAAGCACATGCTGAGGACTTTGGGGAAGCAGGCACCAGGGAAGAAGCCATTGTAGAGGCCTACGTGTGGGAAAGGGCTGAGGAGGAACCTTTGGGAGGCCTCACTTCAAAAAGGATGAGGGCAGAATGGAGTGGGTGCAGAGCAAACTGATGAGGATGCCTGGGGGTCTGGAGACCAAGCCCAAGGCTGAGGGACTTGGGAATGTTCAGTCTAGAGAAGAGGAGGTTGAGGGGGGGACATTATTGCTCTTGTTAAGTATTTGAAGGACTGTCACTTAGAGGAGGACCAGGCAGCAGAGGATAGAACTCACAATCATGGGTTTAAATTATTCTGTAATTCTATGGGAGCTGCAGTGGCTCAGAGGTTAAGACGCTGAGCTGCAGACCAGAAGATTGATAGTTCGGCAGTTCAAGACCCGAGTGCCACATGACAGAGTGAGCTCCCATACCTGGCCCCAGCTCCTGCCAACCTAGCAGTTCAAAAGCAAGAAATTGCAAGCAGATAAATAGGTACCGCTCTGGTGGGAAGGTAACAGCATTCCGTGCACCTTGGCATTTAGTCATGCCAGCCACGTGATCACAGAAAAAGTCTTCAGACAGCGCTGGCTCTTTGGCTTGGAAACAAAGATGAGCACCGCCCCCCAGAGTCGGATTTGACTGGCTTTCGAGCAAGGGAAACATTTACCTTTACTATATTTCTATGACCCCAGCCTGAACTTGGGTTCCCAGTCCAAAGCCCTGGGTTTCATTACAATTCTATATAGTCCAGCATGCAGTTTCAGCCAGTGCCCCGTGGTAACTTACTTTTTTAGTAATATACTATTTTAGTATTTTTTTGTATCCCTCCTTCCTCCAAAGAGTTCAGGGCATCATTAATTAATGCACATCCTTACTGTGCAACTAATTCAAAGTCCTAAGGTGCAAAAACTTCTTTGCCATAGGTCAGCCTTGACATTATAATAAACAAACAAACAAGCCCTGTGATAAAATGACAATAATATTTAATAGCTCTTACAAACATCAATTATTTGGCAAGAAAAATCCAACATCCTCAGTAAGCACCCAGTTATACACTCATTTCACCAGTCTTCCTCAGGAGTAACTTTATACAGAGTAAAAGGTGTCAGCCTCTAGGTGCAGCTTAGCTTCTATAGTACTTCCTTCAAATTTTTACAGCTTAAGTTCTTTTTAGTTCTCTTCATAGCTTCTGGATCCATTTTCAAAATAGCTTCTGCTTTCACCAAATTATCCTAGAACAAACATGATTATTGAGAGGACCATGAAGCTGAATGGAATGTTGTTATATTATAATTTTTGAAATAATTAATAATTTATAATCTTTAACTTACTTTAAGTTCCACTTGAAGTACTTAAATTAGGAGCAAGCCAGTTAATTTATTTCTGAAAAGTAGCAACCAGTCCTTTCTTTAATATCCGGCTGAAAGCCTTTTTTTTTTTTAATGGCTGGTAAATGCTCTCTATTACAAGTTGCTGGCTCAGTTGCTCTCAGTTGCTCATTTCTGTTTCCAAGCTGAAGAGCCAGTGCTGCCTGAAGACATTTCTGGGGTCATGTGGCCGGCATGACTAAACGCCGAGGTGCACGGAATGCTGTCACCTTCCCGCTGAAGTGGTACCTATTTATCTACTTGCAATTTCTTGCTTTTGAACTGCAAGGTTGGCAGGAGCTGGGGCCAGGGATGGGAGCTCACTCCGTCACACGGCACTCGGGTCTCGAACTGCTGAGCTACAGACCTTCCAATCTGCAGTTTGAGTGTCTTAACCACTGAGCCACCGCGGCCCCTTTCATTGCTGTTACCTGAGAGCTATGCCTGTTTTCTCACACTGGAATGTTGGACAGCCATAAGAAAATTTCTTCCTGGGAGGCCACTGCTATAAACCATACTCAGAAGCCAAGAGCACAGCCTCCTAATTTCCCCCTGCAACTCATGCTATGCCATTTCCACCGGAAAGCCATGTTCTTCTTCTTTTTTTTTAAGTGGTGATATATATTTAAAGTAACAGTAGGGCCAACACAAGTATTTCTACAAGTAGCAAGCAAGGGAGGGAGGTCTTTTAACACTAGGAGTTTTCCGCCATGCATGGCCAACTTCGTTGGATAGATCTCAGTTCAGAGCGAGTTCCATTATGAAGCCTTTGAACTGCAAC
Organism: Lepidodactylus listeri; assembly: GCA_029233225.1. NCBI lineage: Eukaryota > Metazoa > Chordata > Lepidosauria > Squamata > Gekkonidae > Lepidodactylus > Lepidodactylus listeri. The sequence goes on from JARCFY010000013.1 coordinate 13,955,830, forward strand.
ATGCGTGCCTTTCAACAAAACCTGTTATATTATTTCCATTCTGATCAAAGCACCACACTCCAATACAGATCTCTGACTCCAAACAAAGCCTCCAGGACCTCTGGAGGACAAGTGCTTTGTCCGTCTCCAGTTCAAAAACGGAGGCTTATTGATGTGGAAATGTATCTCGAGCACATCAAAGAGCCATTCCAGCTGCCAGCCTGTGCATTTCCTAAATCTACAGGACCATAATATTTATCAAGGTTGTTCTGCTGGAAATAAGCAGCCTCCCAAGTATACAGGAGGTAACCATTTCACTTGGCCATAAATGCTTCCTGGGGAGACTGGAATTGCATTGGTTTGCACCCAACGGGGATCTGTAATATCTGCAGGATGGATTCTGTTCTTATAACTATTTGTCCTGAGTCTCAGTTCCAGATTCTTGTTCAAAGATCCACATACCTTTTCGTGCTCCAGCCAATCCCACAGTTTAGTCTAGATGTAACATGAAACCGTGGGGTAAATAAAAGTATGATTAATGTGACTGGCTGAACATTGCCATTCCACTAACTATGAAGAGCAAGACTCGAGACTCTGGCGAAGGGAGCTTTGACTCTCAAATCTTATACCTTGGAAATCTTGCTGGTCTTGAAGGTACTACTGGATTCAAATCTGGCTCTTCTACTCCCAGCTAACATGGCTATCCACCTGAAATTATCCCCTAACTATGACTGTTCAGAGACATTGCCCCAGAATCTAAAACAATGGTTTGAAGTTGATTTCTCCACCATACTTAGCCTTAACTATGGTCTTGTGTGATATACAAACAAGGGCTTCCTGGCTTAATCCTAGCTTGTCTTTTGGCTAAATGGAACCAGCATGGCATGAAGCAAGATTTGAGATGATCAGTTAAGATCCGAGTGATCATCTGCAAACTAAATCCTGGTTTCATGACCTAATCAAAGTTAAAATAAGCCAGTCCCATGCAAAATCTGAACTGAGCCAGTACCTCTTGCTACACTTGACCCAGTCTGGTGCAGTAGTTCATGTCAACTCTAGTGGGGAGTTCCAGGTTCAAATCCCTATTCATCCATGAAACTAACTAACCTACCTTACAGAGTTACTATAGGGATAAAATGATAAGAATCACGTATGATACCTTGAGCTCTCAGGAGGAAAGGACGATAAAAATTGCTAATCATATGCCCAGTGTCATCAACCGCAGTTATAGTCCTTGTATCTTGATTTCCATACTTTTTTTTCTCCCTAACTTGTGCTGCTTCATTGGTTTTGTAGTCTTAAGAACACATAAATTTGGTCCTCAAGTATGCACGTTTACTGGATTACATTTGGTGCAAACAGATTCCAGTACTGGCAAAATGAAGTTATTTTGACTCTAGTATAAAATTACAGATTGGTAAAGTCTCCTATGGTTCACTTCACAATTAGCATAGTTCATCTGAACCCTCTCAGAAGAACTCAGGGTCTTTCCAGTAGTTGTTCAGGGAGGAGTGAAAAGACCAAGCCCCAGTGAGCTCAGGCCCAGCTTTTCTGTTTGCCTATTGGATCTCAGTTCAGTCCCCAGCCATTCTGTATACCAAGTTTCACTTCCAGCCACCTGACAACTTTCCCTTCCCTCCCAGAAGTTGGACTGCAAGCTGCATGTTTCCCTGAACAACTGCAGATTCAAAGAGAAAAACACCAACTCAGCCAGGCTGGGTCAGAGGCTTCACTGCCTCACGGACACTACAATGCAGATGAATCTTGTACTCAGGATGCAGAAGCACCGAATCAATACTCCGCCTGTGCCTACAGCATTTGAGACAGGAAGCAAAGCGGAGTCCATTCTACATGCAAACTGTAACACTCTGGGATGAGACAGAGAGCAATAAAGACTTTATTGGAGCTGAACCGCTTGTAAATGTTAGCGGCTGTTCTTTGCGGCCAGATATGCCAGCTTTTAAAGTTGTCTGGCATCTTCATTCGCTTCCCCCTAAACGTTTTCCTTCCTTGGCAGCCGCATCAGGTAGGACCAGGTGAGCTTTTCTTGACAGCTGCTCAGATTTTAATACAAGCAGAAGAAGCCATCAAGGCCAACAGGATGAAGGGAAGTAGTGTTTAAAAAAAAAAAAAAGCATTTGGCTTGGCTATGTGTGACTAGCATGAAAGCTGGCATTATACCACACAACCGCCTCTCGAGGGTGAAGAGGTAGCCTTAGAGCGGAGAGATTCTCCTGTTTCTCCATAATTTGCAGTGCATATGTGATTCTCTAACAGAACTTAAATAAATATTACTACTGTTATTTGTTTATACAGTTCCATCGGTGTTACATGGCACGTAGCCGACTTCTGCAAACACAAAGAGACAGTCTGGCCCCGGGGAGCTTCCTGTCTCAATCTGGGTAGTGGAAAGGAAGGACAGACAGCCTAAATGAACAAGGGAGTGAAGTCATCAGTCACAAGGGACAAATATAAGCCAATGTTGTTAGATGTATTTCAGGTTTATGTCCATTGCTAAAGCTACATGCCTAGTAGGTTCAAGGTGGACAAAAGGGCATAGTACTTTACACAGAGAGGCAGGGAGCTTCCGGTGGATAGCTGTGTTGGTCTGAAGCAACAGAACGACGTTTAAGTCCAGTGGCACAAGGTTTAATCCTGTGTGTACATGAAAGCTGATACCCAGAATTAAACATTGTTGGTCTTAAAGGTGCCGCAGGTAAGGATCTGGCCGACATGCTGCCTTTGAGAACTCTTCTAGCTATCCTTCCCCGGAGGAAGACGTTACACTTTCCTGCGGAGAGTATGCTTTTTTCATACAAGGCTTGAAACCTCGCATTTGCGGCTGCCCATCCTTCAATGATAGGGTTGCCGACCTCCAGGTGGGGGCTGGAGATCGCCTGGAATTACAGCTGATCTCGGCTGAAGACAGACTGGAGTTCGGGCATGCTTCAGGTCCGCTGTGCAAGCGGATGAGGTGGGCCCGTTCTCACAGCCGCAGCTGCCTGGCGGAGGCGTGCCGTACTCACCCACAACGTGTGCACGCTGCGGGCTGCCTCCTACCCGGAATGCGTGCGCTGTGCTGTGGCCAGTGTGAATGGCAAACTCCGGGACACTTCGCCCCCGGCTTGCTCCGCCTCCGCTTCCGTGGCGCGGCGGAGCTCCAGTCTGTCTTCGGCCCTCCAGACTACATATATCACTTATTTATAGGGTTGCCAATTCTGGGTTGGGAAATACCTGGAAATTTGGGGGGCGGAGCCTAGGAAGGGTGGGGTTTGAGAAGGGGAGAGAGCAGGGTATAATGCCACAGACTCCACCCTCCAAAGCAGCCATTTTCTCCAAGGGAACTGATCTTGAATGCTTGCAGAGCAATTGTAATAGCGGGAGATCTCCAGGTGCCACCTGGAGGTTGGTGGCACTACTTATTTACTTATTTAAACCATTGATCTCCTGGAGAAAAATTGCTGCTTTGAAAGGTGGACTGCTTGGCATTATACCCTACCAGGGTCTCTCACCTCTCTAAACCTGCCCCTCCCAGGCTCCCCTCTCAAATCTCCAGGTATTTCCAAACCCAGAGTTGGCAACCCTATTTAACTAGCAAGTGCAGATGCAATCAGGAAGAGAAGACAGAGAGAAGAGATGATCGTCGAAAAACAAGCCAGGTAAATAAGCCACACTTTGTGAACAAATCTTTCATCAGTGAAACTATTTGCAATCAGGACCTGTTTTCCCCTCGTAACCACCCTGGGAGGGTTCCTTTTTATCTTGAGGGAGGGGGCTTGTGGCTGAGAAAATCCAGAAGGGCAAATATGAGTCAAAAATCTATTGTAGACAAAGGCTCGAGTGTCGTGGAAACAAATAAACACCAAAGCCATCCTGAGACAACTGCAATCACCACACCAAGCCCTCCTCGCCCAAAACAGTCCTGATGGTGCAGAAACGTAAATGAAAGCTACAAAAATGCAGCAAAACAAACCAGATAGTAATGACACCACACAACACTGCGAAGAACTAAAGGCAGACATATCAGCTCATCCCAACCACAGAGTGCCACAAACTCTGGTGTTGATGGAAAAAGCCACCACCTGATACTCCTAAGTGAGCAACATCAGTCGAATCATTTTCAGATTGAACTACATTTTGGGGAGGGGCCGTGGCTCAGTAGAAGAGCCTCTGCTTGGCATGCAGAAGGTCCCATGTTCAGTCCCCAACATTTCCAGTTAAAAGGACCAGGCAGTAGGCAATGTGAAATACCCCAGCCTGAGACATGGAGAGCTGCTGCCAATCTGAGTAGACGGTCCTGGTCTTGATGGACCAATGGTCTGATCCAGTATAAGGCCGCCTCATGTGTTCACATGTTCCTCGATAATAATTACATTAAATAGTCTCCATGGCAGAACAGCAATCAATTGGAGAAGTTTATTGTGCACCTCAGAAGCTGCAAGGGCAAATGAAGATACCTGAAAAGTACCATATCTATCATGGAGTAAAAGACGGATCTCATCTATATTTCTCACTCCTACGTAACTAAGTGGGCTCTGAGAGTGAACGTGAAGCCCACAGAAATCATTACCCTGAGCTACAACAACCAACATTGGCCAATAATTCAGAAATACTACCCATCCATTGACCTGACCTGGATGGCCCAGGCTAGCCCAATCTGGTCAGATCTCAGAGGCTAAGCAGGGCTCAGCCCTGGTTAGTACTTGGATGGGAGGCCACCAAAGAAGTCCAGGTGGCTACACAAAGGCAGGCAATGGCAAACCACCTCTGAACATCTCTTGCCTTGGAAACCCTTTGGGGTCGTCATAAATCAGCTGTGACTTGTCAGCGGTCTCCAACCATCACCCACCCAGTGGAGATATGCAAATGTGCCCCTTTTCATTCCATTTTTTGGTTCCTATGTTGTCATGCGTCTGTTCATTCTGCCCATTTCCATTCCTGGTAGTGCTGATAGCATCCTCCCCCGCCCCCAGTCGATTGTGCATAAACATGATGTAAAAATGGTATGAAATGACATAAAATAATCTTCAAAGTAAACAGTAAAAAAATCAGAAGAAGGGAAGGCTAAGGGTCAAATGCTGTCAAAGGGTTGGGTCCAAGCTCTCCGGATTCAAATCGGGTTCCCCGAGGCCACACAGTAGCTGTGGGGAACGGCTTTTTTAAAAAGTAAAGGAGAGTCAAAAGGGCCCGGGCAAGGAAGTTGGCACGGTATAGCCCAATTGATCCCATCAGATCTCGGAAGCTAAACTGGCGCCTGTACTTGGATGGGGGACCACCAAGGAAGGCTCTGCAGAGGAAGGCCATGGCCATGGCCACCTCCTCTGCTTCTCCTCTGCTTCTTGAAAGCCCTTTTGCTGGGGTTAACATAAGGAAAGAGTACTTTACACAAAGAGAGATTAAAAGGCGGAATTCACTGCCAGAGGATGTAGTGGTGGCCACAGGAATAAACAGGATTAGATAGATTCATGGAGGATAAGTCTATCAGTGGCTACTAGCCATGGGGACTGAGGGGAACCTCCACATTTAGATGCACTGAGCCTCTGAATCCCAGAGCCAGGAGGCAACATCAGGAGAAGGCCTTAGACTCCACGCCCTGTTGGCCCTCCAGAGGAACTGGCTGGCCACTGTGTGAGACAGGAGGCTGGACTAGATGGACCACTGGTCTGATCCAGCAGGGCTTTTCTTATGTTCTTATAAGTCAGTTGCAACTTGACGGCATTTACCCACACAAACAAAGTGCCTCAGAACACCACCATGAGGGAGGGAGGACTCCTGCTTCCCCTCCAAGCCATTTTCCTGCATGAAACAGTGCAGGAGGGGGGAGTTATTTCCTTGTTTTTGCTGCTGCACATGCACAGAATACTCCACATGGAACAGCAGAAATGGGGAAATAACTCCCCCCCAGCACTGTTTCCGCACAGGGGGAGAAGAAAGCCCCTCCTCCCCACTGTGGTGGTGTTCCAGGCTGTTATGTATTGACCATGCGGTCGCCATGTGCTCTCTTCATTGCGACCGCATGGCCAGAGCACATGGCCAGAGCATAGCCAGAGCACATGGCCAAGAAACTACCTGAGCTTCAGCCAGGTAGAACAAAGGCCAGGTGGATTCAAACCGGCCACCAATCCTGTACCTAGGTTTCTCCCAGGGAACCTATGAAATGTAAATAGACTTCTAATAGCCTATCAGGCCAGTTGGGTGAGGTCAGGGGATTGTCCCTGACCAGCATAAAAGGAGGGCTTGGAGCCCTGGGTTGTATGCTTCATCCGGACCAGCAATAAAGATCTAGCTGTTTCACTATTCTATGGACTCCCGACTCCAATACTTATCAGTGGCGACGAGGATGGGATCCCGATGAGCGACTCTCCAGCAGACCACAGCAGCACAGCGAGCTCCGTCCCGCCGGCCGCAGGCATCTCCGAGCTCCAGCGCTCCAACGCCTCGCCGCAAGCCGCTCTGAGCCCAATCCTCCGGCACTAGCCAGCGCCAAGCCTCAGCGCTCCCCGGCACCGCCGCAAGACACGAGGACATCGCTCAAACAGCCGCCGCCGCTCCTGCTCTGGTAAATATGGCAAACGCTCCGGGACCAATTACCCCTTTCAATACGTCTCGCCCCGAGACGTGGGAGTCCTGGCTCAAGACGCTGGGTTGTGCCTTTAAGGTCCGCGGAATCACAGATGCGGACCTGAAGAGTGCCTGGCTCTTGAGTTCCGGAGGGGTGGAGGTCATGCGGGTGGCCCAGAACCTACTAGCCCCGCAAGACCCCACCGAGGTGTCTTACGACGTGCTCACCAAGACCCTCGGCGATTACTTCGCCCCGAAGCCATCAAAACTGGCCAGGCGCTGGGAGTTCATACAGCGCCAGCAGCAGCCGGGGGAGTCAGCCGCCACCTTCCTGGCTGAACTCCGTCGACTAGCCGTGGGCTGCGAATTCCGCCACATGGATGACCACGTGGAGACCGCCTTCATGGGAGGGGTCCGGGAAGCCAAGCTCCGCCGGCGCCTCATTGCAATGCCGGAGCCAACCTTGGAGAAGATGCTCGAAACTGCGGCAGCCTTCGAGACAACGCAAAAGGACAAGGCAGCCACCAAAGTCCACCAGGCGGCTCCTCCCGAACCCGACTCAAGCGAAGAAGAGGACGTCCACCGGATGCAACCACGCTCGAAGAAGGGTGAGCCCGGCGTCCCCAGGCCCAAGGGCCGGCGCCCAGCATCTGTCTCTGTTCCCTCTCCTGCTTCCCTCAACAGGCAGGCCCCAACGTGCGCCAGCTGTGGGGACCCCCACGACAGACGGACATGCCGCTTCCGTGATGCCATCTGCCGCGCCTGCGGGAAAGCAGGACATCTTGCCCGGGCCTGCCGCCTGAGGAACAGCCACCGTGCCCCAGCAGCGAACTTCGAAGAAGTGGGTAGTGTCATTCCCACGGCCACGGTAATGAACTTGCCTCAGCCCATCCCGGGCGCAATTTCCGTGTCTCTCCGAATAGAGGGAGTTCCTTGCTCCATGGAACTGGACTCAGGGTCAGCATATTCAATTGTGTCCGCAGCTACGTTCCGCCGCCTCTGCCCGAAGGGGGCACGCTGGCTGCGGCTGCCGGCTGGGTTGGTCCTCCGGGACTTCCAGAAAAACCCAGTGGCTATTAAGGGGCTAGCCAGGGTCCGGGTCCAGTACCATGCCTTTAATGGCCTGCTGGACCTTCTCGTGGTGGAGCGCAATCTAACCAGTCTCCTAGGTCGCGCCTGGTTCAAGCCGCTCGGAGTGCAGTGGACCGGAATACACCGCATGGGCTCTACTGACTTCTCATCCATCTGCGAGGAATTTCCTGCCGTTTTCGATGGCTCATTGGGCTGCTACAAAGGACCCCCGGTTTCCTTCGACCTGGACCCGGCAGTCCGGCCCATCCGCGTGGCCGTCCGCCGGCCACCACTCGCCTTCCAGCCCAAAGTGGAGGCAGAGTTGGAAAAGCTCGTGGCACAAGGGGTGCTCGAGCCGGTCTCCCACGCCAAGTGGGAGACTCCCATTGTGACCCCCCTCAAAGCTAACGGGGAAGTCCGCATCTGCGCGGATTACAAATGTACAATTAATAAGGCATTACAGGACCACGCGTACCCGGTACCGGTGGTCAGCCATGTTCTGGCCTCCCTCGCGGGTGCCAAAATATTTGGAAAATTAGACTTGGCCCAAGCCTATCAGCAGCTTCCCGTAGACGAAGCAACGGCCGAGGCACAAACGATTGTGACTCACAAGGGAGCGTTCAAGGTAAAACGCCTCCAATTTGGGGTCAGCGTAGCACCCGGAATCTTTCAAAATCTAATGGATTCTCTCCTAAAAGATGTTCCAGGAGTGAAGCCGTTCTTCGACGACGTCCTCATCGCCGCCCCGGACGCCGACACGTTCGCAGCTCGCCTCCGGATGGTGCTGCAAAGGTTCCAGGACGCGGGTCTCAAGGTTCAAAAAGACAAGTGCACCCTGGGAGTCTCCTCGGTGACCTTCTTGGGGTTCCAAGTCACCGCAGACGGCATTCACCCTACAAAGGAGAAGGTAGTGGCAATTACAGGTGCACCCCGCCCGTCCTCAAAGGCGGAACTCCAGGCGTTCTTGGGACTTGTGAACTTCTACCACGCCTTCCTTCCACACAAGGCGGCGGTCGCTGAACCCCTGCATCGTCTCCTGGACAAGGGAGCGGCTTGGGCCTGGGGTCCCAAGCATGATGCAGCCTTCCGGGCCGTCAAAGACTTATTAATTTCAAATGCGGTCTTAGCGCATTTCGATGAGAGGCTCCCTGTCATCCTGGCCTGCGACGCATCCCCCTACGGCGTTGGGGCGGTCTTGGGACACCGGCTACCCAACGGAAAGGAGGTACCGGTTGCCTACTACTCCAGGACCCTGTCGTCGGCAGAACGGAACTACGCCCAGATCGACAAGGAGGCCCTAGCAATCGTAGCTGGCGTCAGGAAATTTCACGACTATCTCTACGGACGGTCGTTCACCGTGGCCACAGATCACAAGCCGCTGCTGGGTCTCCTTGCCCCCCACAGGCAGACCCCTCACATGCTGTCCCCGTGGGTCCTGCGGTGGTCAATTTTTTTGTCAGGCTACTCCTACGAATTGGTACATCGCCCGGGGAAGGCGATGGGTCATGCAGACGCCCTCAGCCGTCTTCCCCTCCCGTCCTGCGACCCTGATCCGGCTCCCGCTTTCCACGTCGCGCTCCTAGAGGATCTACCAGAGCGCCCCGTACAGGTATCAGATGTGGCCCGTCGCACGCGGCGGGACCGCATCCTTTCCCGTGTCTCGGACTGGGTGGGAAGGGGGTGGCCGGAAAAACCGGGACCAGATTTTGCCGCTTTCACGGCACGCAGGCACGAACTATCGGCCCACAAGGGATGCCTGCTATGGGGATCTCGAGTGGTGATCCCCGGGCCCCTGCGGCCCCGAGTGCTAGAGGCCCTCCACGAGGCTCACCCGGGAATTGTGCGCATGAAAGCTCTGGCCCGGAGTTACGTATGGTGGCCAGGCCTGGACAAAGACATTGAGGGGCGGGTCCAGAAGTGTACCAAATGCCAGGAGTCACGGCCAGATCCGCCACACGCTCCTGTCCGATCCTGGGAATCTACTAACAAGCCCTGGTCCCGCCTGCACCTAGACTTCGCGGGACCGGTCCAGGGCCGGTTGTTTCTTATTGTTGTTGACAGCTACAGCAAGTGGCTTGAGGTAGTGCCGGTAGCTTCGACCTCCACCAACGCTGCCTTAAGAAGTCTCTGGCCGATCTTCGCGACACACGGAATGCCAGAAACTCTCGTGACCGACAACGGGACCGCCTTCACCTCCGGCGAGTTTCAACGGTTTGTGGAAGCCTGCGGTCTGCGCCACATCCGCTCCGCTCCGTTCCACCCCGCAACCAATGGCCAGGCCGAGCGCATGGTGAGGACAACGAAGGACGCGTTAAAGAAGATGGAGCATGGCGACTGGGAAGAGCAGCTGTACAAGTTCCTGTTCTGCCAACGGAACACACCCCACTCAGGGACCGGGCGCCGGCCAGCCGAACTTCTGATGGGAAGACGACTGGGAACCGTCTTGGACCGCCTACATCCCGACCGAGCAATCGAGGGGAACCCGACAATGGAGGACCGGCCAGCTGCCCGAGGATTTGCTCCCGAAGACCCCGTATACGCAAAGAACTTCGCGCGGGGTCCGACATGGCTCCCCGCGAGGATCGTCCGAGTCACAGGGCCTTATTCCTATGAGGTCCTTACGGAAGATGGCGTAGTCTGGAAACGGCACATTGACCAGATTCGATGCCGTACCCAGAACCACGATGATACCCAGGCCCCCGAACTCCCTGCACCAACAGACCGTGACATCGACACGACTCCAGAAGCAGCGCCAGACCCTGATCCGGAGACTGCGGAGATGCCGCTCCTGCCCGCGGAAGAAGCAGTCGCACCATCCACACCTGAACAACCCCCGAGCAGACAGGCCCCGCCAGCAGAACAACTACCCACACCGCAACCTGCCGACACTAGCAACACGCCCCGCCTTACAACCCCCCGGCGCTCTGGACGTGAGCGCAGACGCCCGGACTATCTCAAAGACTATGTGTGCAGAGGGGTTCTGGACTATGGGGGGAGGGGTGTTATGTATTGACCATGCGGTCGCCATGTGCTCTCTTCATTGCGACCGCATGGCCAGAGCACATGGCCAGAGCATGGCCAGAGCACATGGCCAAGAAACTACCTGAGCTTCAGCCAGGTAGAACAAAGGCCAGGTGGATTCAAACCGGCCACCAATCCTGTACCTAGGTTTCTCCCAGGGAACCTATGAAATGTAAATAGACTTCTAATAGCCTATCAGGCCAGTTGGGTGAGGTCAGGGGATTGTCCCTGACCAGCATAAAAGGAGGGCTTGGAGCCCTGGGTTGTATGCTTCATCCGGACCAGCAATAAAGATCTAGCTGTTTCACTATTCTATGGACTCCCGACTCCAATACTTATCACAGGCCCATTGGGGCTCTCCTGTGTTTTTTAAATGCCATTCCCCACAATTGCTGTGCAACTACAGGGAACCCGAGCTGGGTCCAGGAACCCCAGATCTGTATCTTTAAAAACATGAACATATGGTTTGACCCAGAATGGCATGAAAAGAAGAATGGGTTCCATTTTGCACAAGGGCGGAAGTAAAACAAAGCAGGTCTTTTTCAAGTTGGAGACAGCAGGACTGAGAAATTCAGTAGCATCCCTAAGGAACACGTATCTCCCAAATCCCAGTCCTTTTAATTTGCATCCTTCATTCCTCCTTCCCTTCGCCTCAAATTCATGCCTGCTTCCCCCTCTTCCATTCCGATTTCTAGATACAGAAATCTATATTGTTGTGCTTCTCCCCCCACCCCTTCAGTGCCTGTAATTTAGTTTCCCTGACAGAGGAAGTCAGCTGTGATACTTATCCAAACACTCCAAATCTCATCCTGGCTGGCTGGCAGGCAGATATAGAAGCCCAGCTGCTCAAAAGGTGGCTCTTAATTCAACAGCTCCGAGACCCAGCTGTTCTGTATCCAAGCATATAGCGACTGTTGCTATTTCACAACTTCTGCCTCTGGAAGGAGGGAGGAACAGACCCAATCCTTCACCCAAAGTTTCTCTCCCAGCACTCCAGAGCCAGGATGAACAAAAAAGGAAAATACAGTCTTGGGGTGCCTCAACAGAGGCATAACATCCAAATCACAAAATGTCATAGTCCCGCTGTACACTGCATTGGTCAGGTTGCACCTGGAGTACTGTGTGCAGTTCTGGAGGCTTCGCTTCAAAAAGGATGTGGCCAGAATGGAGTGGGTGCAGAGGAGAGCAATGAGGATGATTGGGGGCCTGGAGACCAAGAAACCCTGCGAGGAAAGTCTGAGGGACTTGGGAATGTTCAGTCTGGAGAAGAGGAAGTTGAGAGGGGACGTGATTGCTCTCTTTAAGCATTTGAAGAGCAGTCAGAGGAGGGTAGGGAACTGTTCCTGTTGGCAGCAAAGGAGAGGACTCGCAAGAATGGGTTTAAAGGACAGGGACGTACTGGCTGGATATTAGGAGAAACTTTTTTACAGTAAGAATTGTGCAACAATGGAATCAGCAGCCTCGAGAGGTGGTGAGCGCCCCCTCACTGGCAGTCTTTAAGCAGCGGCTGGACAAACACTTGTCAGGGATGCTCTAGGCTGATCCTGCATTGAGCAGGGGGTTGGACTAGATGGCCTGTATGGCTCCTTCCAGATCTGTGGTTCTACGATTCTATAAGACTGTAAGAACAGGGCTGCAGGATCAGACCAAGTGTCCAGTGTCCCAGAGTGGCCAGCCAGATACCAGGGCGTGAGGGCAATAGACTTTTCCTGCTGCTGCCTCCCAGCAACCGCCACTCAGAAGTACACTGACCATGCCGTGCATCAAGCTGCCTTATACTCTGCCATTGGTCCATCAGTCTAGCACTGTCTACTCAGATTAGAAGTGTAGTGGTTAAGAGTGGCAGACAAAAATTTGGAGAAACAGGTTTGATTCCCCACTCCTCCACGTGCAGCCAGCTGGGTGACCTTGGGTGAGTCACCATTCTCTCAGAGCTGTTCTCTCAAGAGCAGTTCTCTCAGAGCTCTCTCAGCCCCACCCACCTCACAGGGTGACTGTTGTGGGGAGGGGAAGGGAAAGGCGATTGTAAACCGCTCTGAGACTCCGAGTGAAGGGTGGAGTATACATCCAACTCTTCTTCCTCCTCCTCTTCCTCCTTCTCCTTAGGGTTGCCAACCTCCAGGTGGCACCAAGAGATCTCCCACTATTAGAACTGATTTCCAGACAACCAAGATCTGTTCCCCTGGAGAAGATGGCTGCTTTGGAGGTGCAGCCTATGGAATTATACCCTGCTGAGGTCTCTCCCCTCCACAAACATTGCCCTCCCCAAGATCCACCCCCCCAAAATTGTTACCCGAAAGATATGGTCTCCTAATTAATTGGGGGAAATTAGCTTTAATCAGGGGTCATTTCAAGCAGGAGCTCGGGGGAGCGCAGCTCTGGGAGTTGGTGCCAGCCCCCCCCCCCCCCGCGGGGGAATGCCTGCTTGTGTCGTGGTTGCAGCAAAATGACCCCGTCCCCTGGAAAGGTCCTCGTTCCTCTAACCAGCCTTCTGGAGGCTTCAGCCGCCACTGAGTAGTGGTATTTCTGAGGCTTGGATTAGTAGCTGTCCCCTCTCTGCCAGCTTTCTTTCTTTCTTTCTTTCTTCCTTTCTGACATACTTCTGGTGATGTCAGGTGGTTTAGCATATGCAAATAAGTTATGCTAATGAGTTATGCTAATGAGCTCCTGCACCTCTTTTTCTACAAAATGACCCCTGGCTTTAATGGAGACAAACCGAGAGGGAGTAACCGGGATTCTCCACCAACGTATGCCAAGATTTTCCCCCTTTAAGACAACTCTCAAAATAAACCAGGTAGATGTACAACTGGAAAGATTTTTATTAAAAGAGAATAAAAGGGTAAAACACGCACACACCACACAGAAAACATATACAAGGCTAGCTAAGAGGAAATTAGGGAGGAGAGGGAGAAAGCAATTTCAGGGAAGGCTATAATTACCAGTCTTGAAGACAGAGGTCTGCAGGGGTAGCAACCAAAGGAGAAAGGAAGAGAAGGCCCAAACAGATTTGAGGGTACATGTACAGTCCAAGAAAATACACACACTGCACTGGTGGCTAGGTGCTCTTGATATGGGCAAGCTGATGTATTCATCCCCCAAACAATAACTTGATGAGTTTTTCAAGGTGGGCAATGGTTTGGGAGAAACTTGATGGGTTTACCTGAGGTACACTATAGGTGTAAACGGGGCTTGATGATCCTGTTAAGTACCAGTTGGGAAAAGCTACCAGATTTGGTGAATAGTGTTAAGTGTGGCTTAATTAGGGTAAATGGGTGCAGGAAAGCGAGGCTGGGTGTTGACGAGATTAGCCATTTGTGTCATTTTGGGACTTACAGTTTTTTTGCACTTATGGCCACACCTAAGCTTATACTTGTAACAAGAAAGGAAAAGCTAGTACTTGGCAAGATGTTACAGCTGGTCAAGATGTCCCTCCTCCACCATCTTTTTCTTCCTGCTAAAGAGCCTTTCCCGGCACCTGTTAGCAGATATCCTTTAATCAGAGATGCTGCGCCATTCAGCCCAGGCGGTCGATTCACACCTGCATGTCCACCATTCAATAACGTGCATCCAGAAGTGTGAACTTCCATTGTGAAGGCTCATGCTTGAAGTGGCAGAACGCGTCGTGAAAGCTTTGGCATTCACTCTGCGATGGCTGTTTCCCTCGCGCAGGCTGTCGCTCAATCCCAGCAGCATGCCACATGTTTTTATGCTTATGTAATTTGCTCTCAGTCATGCCACATTTACAGCTCTTCAGATTGTAAGGATGCCTGATGAATGCATATGCAATCAGGATGATTCCAGATGTCCTGTGTTGTTTTTTTTACAGTCATAGTTGGCTTTCGAGCAAGGGAAACATTTAGCTGTAGTGTTTCTATGGACGGGCGGAATGCCTATGATTCAAGAAAGAAGAGGAGATACCTGGGTAAGCGGAGGGAAACAGGTGGATGTGAATGCATTTATCAGTTGTTCCATTTGACATTTTGACTAAACCAGTGGTACTCACGCCAGAGCTTGGAATATAAAAATGCATTGGGATTCTCTTGCAGGTGGTTCACAAAGCCAGGAGGGAAGGGGGGGGGGAGGGGAACTAGGAGTATAGGTTCTAGGAGGCTTGACAACACATTTAGGTGCGCCTGTCCACCATGATTGCACTGGTCATGAAATGCAGCCTGTTGCTCAGTAATGCGATAAATTAATAAGTACTAAACGTGAAAAGCCCTGACCTGGATGGCCCAGGCTAGGCCAGTCTCGTCAGATCTCAGAAGCCAAGTAGGGTCGACCCTGGTTTTAGAACTCAGATGGGAGACCATGGAGGAAGTCCAGGGTTGCTATGGTGAGGCAGGCAATGGCAAATCACCTCTGAAGTCTCTTGCCTTGAAAACTCTATGGGGTCATAAGTCATCAGTGACTTGACAGCACGTTCCACCACAAACATGAAATATAAAATAGAAATGTGTTGAGAGTGGCTCCCGTGTTTTATGTTGGAAAGGGCAAAAGTGTCATGGAGTTACTTTGCAAGAGGGTCCTGAAAGGTGTGGTGAGTTTCTATGTGGGTCCCCACTTCAAAAAGTTTGAGAACCAAGTAAACATTTATTAAACTAGAATGCTTATTTTAATTGAAATAACCAAGGCTCAGGTGGTAAACTCAGTGGTAGATATTGATGTGGGTCTTCTGGGGAAATATCCGAAGCACTAAACAGAGCATGAACTGATTTAGCCTGTTTATATTGACATACATTTACTAAACAAAATTTAAAAGTTCCTCATGTTAATTTAGTGAACCAACAGTAACGATTTCTTGAACTGAAATACTTTATTTGGAGGGGGGGTCCAGTGTGGTTTAAATTTTACAGTCAATAAAATTAAAAGTTTTTTGTAAAAATTATTTTATATGGAATACCACTTAGAAACATCTGAAGACATTATAGCAAGTGCTTCCATCCGACTGTTTAAATTTAAGACAAAAATCCCAAAGGTGCTGAAAACTATTCACAGTAATTTTAATGCACCTAAAGAACCATGTATGCATTATTGCTATATGGTACCCATTTATCAAGATGTTGCCATTTTATCCAGCCTTTTCTCCAAGAGCCTCGGGGCAGAACACGTGTTATCCTCAGAACAAAGTGACACCCCCAGGGTCACTTGGTGTGAACTTCAGGGCAAAGCCAAGATCTGAATTCAGATCTCTTCTCACCAGTAGACCACACTAACTCTTTAAATAGAGTCTAGGTTCCAAAAGCTCTGAGTCTTAAGACAGACTACAGTGCCCTTGACATGATCCAGGAAGTCAGTTCCTTGTAGACTGGTAATTGTTGTTGCTATTATTGTTATCATTGTTGTTGTTTTTATTTATTTATTTGTTTGTTTGTTTATGTTGCATGGCATTGTATGTGGAATAGCCAGGAGATCCTAAGAATCTACTGGTGGTCCCTGGCCCAAGGGATGTCCAGCTGTCCTCAACCAGAGCCCGAGGGATGTCCTCTCTGCCCTGGCTCCAACCTGGTGGAACTCTCTGCTGAATAGCATCCATGCCCTTTGGGACTTCATACAGTTCCACAGGGCCTGTAAGGCAGAGATGTTCTGCCAGGCGTTTGGTTGAGGTCAGCGAT
Source organism: Lepidodactylus listeri (assembly GCA_029233225.1). NCBI lineage: Eukaryota > Metazoa > Chordata > Lepidosauria > Squamata > Gekkonidae > Lepidodactylus > Lepidodactylus listeri. Next base: position 13,972,074 of record JARCFY010000013.1, read on the forward strand.
GGTTATATCCTCTGGCACTCCCCCTCCCCCCTCCCGAGGCAGTGGCACTACTGAAATTTTTAACACCATCTTTACATTAATTATTGTGGTTTTGTCCGTTTTAAAATTGTTTTAATTATGGACTATGTGAATTATCATGTTGTACACCATCCGGAACCCTGTCTTGGCAGGGGAGGTTGGTTAAAAAATTGAAATAAATAAATAAATAGTCTGGCAGCCAGAAGCTGTAGCTCTTTAGCGTTATGCACCACTAGGTGGCGAGCGAAATTTTTGTTTTTAAGGCAAGAAATGTTTCCGAGGTGGTTTGCCATTGCCTGCCTCTGCGTCATGACCCTGGTATTCCTTGGAGATAGCCTTTCCACATACTAGCCAAGGCCGACCCTGCTTAGCTTCTGAGATCTGACGCGATCAGGCTAGCCTGCGCTAAAATACAAAGATACTGCAAATCACCTCCCCTCAAATGGGAACCAGCAAAGACTGCAACGAGCTGTCTGCGGCTGCAAGAAGGGGTAAAAAAAACCCTGAATTGTTTGTGTGCTTGTATTGTTCCTCTGATGCTTTTTTCCATTACATATTTGTCTTGACCCACAATGTCACTTTGCCACCTGCCTTTAGCTTCCGCTACACTGACTCCAGGTATTATTCTGCTCGAGTGTCATAAGCATTAGCCATTTCCCCAGAGCTGAATGTCATCGGCTTGAATTAATCTTCGTCCCAGGGTTATGTAAACCTTCTTCCTGTGCTCTCAGTGTGCTCGCATGCCAAGGTACATTTCTTCTCTCTCTCTTACAAACCACCTCCCACCCACCCCAGCCCCGCAGGGCATCTGCCTGTTTTTGCAAGCCGGTCTTTTTTGCAGAGGTCTTTTGCAAATACGGTAAGAAATACATCCTCCCACGCCGCTTTGGGGGTGTCTCTCTTCCTTTTTGCTAGCTAGCCAGTCGAGATCACAAGTGAAATGCTAGCAGAGACTGATTATCACAGAACCTCCAAAAGTGTGAAAAAACAAGAGACAGCCATGGAAAACAGAACTTATGCCGCAGTCTTATACTGAGTCAGTCCATTCGCCAGGTAGGTCAGTGTAGTTATAAACTAACGAGAAACCGTGAACACATGAAGCTGGCTTATACTGAATCAGACCATAAGTCCAGCAAAGTCAGTATTGTCTACTCAGGTTGCGGTCACACGCATGAGATAAAGCAGAGGAGAAGCGAGGCTATTTCCTCCAGAGGAAACTGACCCGCAGTTGCGCAATCACACAGAGTTTTGCAGATGCGGACACGGCAACCGTGGGTGAGTTGGGGGGGGGGGGGTTGCTGGGTTTTTCCCCAATTCGCTTAAACAGAGGATCGATGAATCACATCTCCGCCCTGAGGGCTTCCTATGGCAATATGCGATGATGTGCACACTGAGAAGGGGAATAAAACAACGGCATGGCGTCGGGATAGCCTGATCAGACTATCCCGACACCATGAATAAGCACTGGTGTGATCACACAGGGGAAAGTCCGTCTGTGGCCTGTAGCAACCCATTTTCTAGCAGACTTTCACTAGTGTTTTTTTACTGCGCTTCTCCGGCGGAACAAAATGGCTTGCTGACGGCTGCAGGGTTCTTGCCAGATGTTTGTGTCTGATCCCATCCTTTAATTCTGCCTGGCATTTGTGCCTATGGTGGGGCTACTTGTGTGTGTGATTGCACTCTCAGATTGGGAGCACCTCTCCAGGATCTCAGGTAGAGATCTTTCACATCACCTAATGCCTGAGCTATTTTTTTTTTTAATGGGAGATGCTGGGGATTGAACCTGGGACCCTCTGCATGCCAAGGAGATGCTCTACCACTGAGCCACAACCCTTCCCAATGATTTATTTTAACTACAGTTACTTGACTCAGAGATGATTCTTCAAATGCTGGTTTAATCACTTTCATTCTTTCCTCTTCATCACCCGCACATACTTAGCTGGTATCCTGGCTTGCATTGTGCTGAAGGTGATGCTGTGGATTATGGCACACAAAACCACAATTAAGACTAATTGGTTAATAAACCAAACCATGGAACAAAGTTTGAGTCCACTGTCACCTTTAAGACCAATAAAGTTTAATTCTGGGTCTAAGCTTTTGTGTGCATGCACATTTCATCAGATACATTGAAACCCTTCGTTCTGTTGTTTCGCATCCTGGACTGATATACCCTAAATGAATCACAGTAAGGAGAAGACAGATTAGTATTGTGAAATACTGTGTACAGTTCTGTATACACTCAGAAAGGACATTGCAGAGCTGGAAGAAGTACAGCGGAGGTCAACCAAGTTGATGAGGGGGTTGGAGCACCTTCCCCATGAGGAAAAGCTGAAGAGTGGGATTTTTCAGTTTAGAAAAGAGACAATTAAGGGGGAGGACATGATAGAGATTTATAAAATTATACAGGGGGGTGGAGAGAGTTGTCAAAGAGAAATTCTTTCTCCCTCTCCCAAAATATTAGAACTTGAGGGCATCCAATGAAGCTGATGGGCAGTAGATTCAGGATGGACAAAAGGAAATAGTACATTACGCAGAGAGTGATTCAAATGTGGAATTCACTGCCAAAGGATGTAGTGATGGGCACAGGAATAAACAGCTTTAAAGGGGGACTGGACAGATTCATGGAGGAGAGGTCTATCAGTGGCTACTAGCCATGGTGACTAAAGGAAACCTCCACATTCAGAGGCAGTCAACCTCTGAATCCCAGTGCCAAGAGGCAATATCAGAGGAAGGCCTCAGCCTCTATGCCATCATTGGCCATCCAGAGGAACTGGTTGGCCACTGTGTGAGACAGGAGGCTGGACTAGATGGACTGCTGGTCTGATCCAGCAGGGCTCTTCTTATGTTCTCAGGAGAACCAAAGTTTTGTGTGAAATCTGAACTGCTAGAAGCTTTGCAAGATCCTGGACAGAGAAAACTTTTGCTACCCCCTGCTACCCGCAGTTTGCAAGGAAAGATGTGGTAGAAAGTGCTGTCAAGTTGTCACTGACTTATGGCAACCCTGTAAGCTCTCCAAGGACAGAGACATCCAGGGGTGGTTTCCCACTGCCTGCAAGGGAAGATGCTGAGTCTTAAAACTGGCATCTCTTGATCAGAGGATTGCCAGCTTCAGAGTGGGAGCTGGAGAACACCTGAAATTACAACTGATCTCCAGACTACTGGGGTCCAATGAGCTCACCTGATTTGCTGTGCAGGTCAAATCAATCTCAAAACTAAGATTCTTATTGGCATACCTCTTCTCACTTGGTATAAAGGATACTATAATTGCCCGTCTGATATGGAACTAACACCGCTGTCTGCCTTGTCCATAATAACCACAGCGGTGAACAGGAGATCAACTAGTTATGACAGTCTAAGGTTGTGGTCACACAACAAGCTTATCGCAATTTGTTCCCGCTGTATATTTGATCGGGGATATTTTTTTGCGGGTTGGGATGATCACACATCCCTCCCCAAACTGCTTGCATCGCACGATGAGGCTCCAGGCACCGTCCAGATAGTTGCACCACCCAAGCAGTGGTGCGGCACAAGTTTTTCTTTTAATTTTGCTTTGTGCATGTGCGCATGGCCAAATCACCGCTCCCACTTGGATGCGCCGTACTCCCTTGTTTTTGCATTGGTTTTTTTTTTCTCGAACAGCGAACAAAATAAAGCACTGACTTACAGCTGAGTGCTGGAGTTTATATAAGTGCGCTTGAATGTTCATGCATTGAATATATTCAGCACAAGATTGCTCATGTGCACAACAGTGAAAGCTGTAACAAAAAATTCAGTGTGGGAAGGATGTTCAGATGAGCTAATAGCATTCATAGCGAGAGACGGCTGTCCACACTGGCAAAGTTGTGGATTCACAGAGCAAATATTTGGAAAGTACTTGATTTTCCCAGTGTCAGAAAAATTACTAGAAAACCAGGAAGACTGCGGGGGTGAGTCTGATTCGATATGGGAGACAGATGCAGCCGTCTGATCAGCCCTTTTAAATGCAATAGTGAACAGTGGTGAAACCCGATCAAAAGGACCGTGTGACCACAATCTAAGTAAAGGGCAGGCAATCCTCAGTATGCTTGCAGGTGGTGGCATACCAGAACCTTTGGCTTGGCACTCAGGGCCAGATCTCCATCCAAGCAAACAGGTACTGGCAGCCCTGTTGGGGTAGCTGGCATGGCTTATACCTGTCGTTGCCTCTCAAATCTCTCTGATCAGGCAAGTGAATCTCTGAAATCCTGGCAGTGCCCATTGAGCCTGGCTTACTCCCAGCATGTCTGGCAAAGTACAACTCTTGTCTCCCCACACCCCATTTTGTTTACCGTCATACCAACATCTTCCTGGTCAACACATCATGAAGGGTGACACTGTAGCTAGAAAGGTTGTCTATTTCTGGCCTGTGTTGAAGCCTAGTGGCAGGCTGGACCATAAGACTGACTTGATTCTTATTGATATCTTTGATGTTACTGGTCCACGTCTCTCCCTGCCCCCTGGAAGGGAGTGGAAATTGTGCAGGAAGTTGCACAGACTATGCCATCTACAACTAGGGTTGTCAGACACACAGTGGAGGCGGGGTCCACTGCTGCCAGGCTTTGCCCCCCCCCCAGCTGTCAATCAGCTGGCCAGTGGGGATACTTACCAGGAGAAAGAGGAAGGCCCAGGCCACATTGCTGGCATCATACAGGAACTGACATAATCATACCAGCGACATCCAGGTGAAGCTCTGGTATTTGGGCAAAAACTTTACAGTGGAAGCTGTTTGTACGATGGAGTTTTTGACCAAATACCAGAGCATCTCCTGGACATCACAGCATGCTGATGTAACTTCCTGTATGGCACTGGTGATGAGTCCCCCAACCCCCCGCCAGTTGCCAGGGGGGACCTGGCAACCCTATCTACAACCTGTGCAGGTTCCCTTTCAAACATGGTGATGGAAAGTACCATCAAGTTGCAGACAACTTAAGGTGACCCCATAGGGATTCCAAGGCAAGAGATAAGCAGAGATGGTTTGCCCTTGCCTGCCTCTACATAGCAACCCTGGACTTTCTTGGTGGTCTCCCATCCCAGTACTAACCAGGGCCAACCCTGCTTAGCTTCCAAGATCTGACAAGATTAAGCTAGTCTGGGCCATCCATGTCAAGGCAATAATTAAGCACCATCTAGTCACTATCGACTCATTGGTGACCCCTGGTGAGGTTTTCAAGGCAAGATATGAAGAAAGATAGTTTGCCATTGTCTTGCTCTGTATATCTGAGAAGAGACCCTGTGCCCTGGCCTTACCATAAAGTATGGAGGTCAGGAACAAGCGTACCTGAGGTGGCCCAGGGGTCAGCTTATATGCACAGAAAAGCCTCGCCCCCGTCCACACCCACACCGCGGGATAGGTTAATCTTCCCACCAGAGATTTACATTGGTTCATTTAAATATGCTAAGCCTCTGATAGGTGGATCTTTAGGAGCCTGGGTGCTATTGTTCTTTTACCTCAAGCTTGTACCTTTTCCAGGCCATGCGGTCATCCGCATGGCCAGCGCCATTATGTGTTTGGTCACATCAAAGAATCATACAAGTGTACACATAGAGAATCGCAGCCTGGTTCTCTGTGGAATTACGTCCAGGACATAACAGCTTCTGAGCTCTGACAAGCATGGACCAGTCCTGGAGTATTCAAGCTGCTCTTTCATATTTCGATGCCCCAACTTGGGAGCGCTTAGTCAGGTCTGTGTCTCCTAGTGTGGAGACATAACTAAAGTCCCTAAAGTTTAGGATCAGGATTCTGACTTTAAAGACTCACAGTGCTCACTTCCTATCCAGACTGTTTAAACCTTTACAGGTAATATATATTGAATTTTGCCGGGAATCAAATTGGGAGCCAGCTGTTTTATTGCATGGGGGGGGGCACACTGACTCCCCCACACCTCCAGCAGGACTGGCAGTCCATTGGGTGGGTACACACTGACCCTCTGATTTCGCTGGCTGCATTCCAAAGAGCCGAACCATTCCCTTCATTCCTCACCCAGTCCAGGTAGTTGGTAGCCACCAGCCATCAAAAGCCATTCGGACAAACAACTTCAGATAGCAAAACGATACCCCCCCCCCCCCCGAAAAAGCATCTCTAAAGACCACACTTTCAAGTTAGGTTACAAAGGTGCACGGCCCGGAGCTGCTGCCCTACATGTGTTGAAAGTGCACAGGTAGCAAAAGCATCCTGTGAAGTATCTCTCAGTGGCACTAGCCAGGAAACCGACGATTTCAAGAAGAAACGACTTGACACAGTGGCAGTTTATTGTAACTGGCTCTATAGCCTGGAGGGACAAGACAGAGACATGCTCATGGATGGTCGTGACATTCTTTCTCCTTGCCCTTCCTATAACCTTACATGTCTCTCCTTTTCATCTCCTCCCTGACCTTTATTCTCTTGGAAACCAGAGAAGGGGACTGAAACGCATTACAAAGAATGGTCTGGATTCTGGCAAAGAGCATGAGGAATGACACACACCGCAGCAACCTGATGAGTCTGTACCGGAGGGCCTGCAGAAGGGGGGGGCGCCCGCAAACAAACAACGGCAGACATTCTGAAGCTGTAAAAGAAAACATGCAGATCCGCAGGAGAATACAGATAAGCCAGAAATCATATGTATCTTCTGTCCGAGATGAGAAGGGAACGGTGCCAAAAGATCCCTTAGGCTTCGGCATTACTGTAGCGGTATCTCTCTGGTTCAGAGATGTTTTCGAAAGGGAGGTGAAAATCCTTCCTTCCTCTCTCTGCTCTTCCTGTGTGGCTTTCAAAGCCATTACGGCTTATATGCCAGTTAATAGCCATGAGCTCATTCCCAATTAGAATGCACTTTTCCCCAGAGCCGCCCAGCTTCACTTGCACGGTCACGCTAGCGGTAGAAACCAGGATATCGAGTTGATCGTCTCTTTCCAATCAAGCACCTGCCAGGACCGTGAGAACACCCTCCACATGCTGCTCTTTGAGGATCAGGTCTGGAGCCGGAATAGTGGCTCTCGGGGCGCTAGAGAATTTTTTTGCTCCCTGCCGGTTTGACTTGAAAAATCCCCATTTCGATTCTTCTATTCCCTTGTGTGAGTCACGGAGAGAATCTTTATTTCCATTGCTATTTTCCATTTCCTTGTGCCACTGTTTACTTGTAAAATGTGCACTGGGTGTAAAAATGAAGCGGAAACTCCAGCAACAAGAAATGAAAGGGCTGACCACTTGTCCCCGCTTTGCCAAAAGGTTAAATTGGGTTGTTCTGTACCCGACATCTTATTCAGATATTCTGAGCAGGGGTACAATCAAGATATTAAATTATCAAGGCTAAACTCATGTTCCTGCTTTATCAAAAAAAAAGGATCATTTGTACCAAATGTATCATACAGTGCAATCCTAAGAAAGCCAGTCAGTGTGGTGAAGTAGTTTGACTAAAAGCTGGGAGACCCGGGTTCAAGTCCTTATTCTGCCATGGAAGCACATGGATGACCTTGAGCCAAGAAAGGGCAATGTAAGCTGCTTTAGATCCACACTGGGGAAAAAGTAGGTGTATAAATATCTAAATCTAGTATATTTATGGGATTTAATATTATAAATACCTTAGTTTTCCACAAGCAAAACTGTGAATACACCCAACGCTAAACATAGTGTGCATACTACAAACTGCCAACCCAATGCTAGCTTAGCACACGTACTTTCATTTTGCCATCAGAGAGGCAGGAAAAAACTAAATGTCAAAAACCAGAAAACACAAATTTTGAAGTAAAGACAAAGTCTCTTATTGTTGGATTCTCTGGTTTTGATACAGCCAGGAATCACGGTCAATGTAGCAGCGTGCTTAAAGCTAACTATACAGCAACGCTTAGGCACTGTGTGTGCTAGCAAGCTTACAAAGTTACACAGAGCCACTAATCAGATTTGACTAAAACTAATAGGTAAAGGTAAAGGTTTCCCTTGCTCGAAAGCCAGTCGAATCCGACTCTAGGGTTGCAGTGCTCATCTCCGTTTCCAAGCTGAAGAGCCAGCACTGTCTGAGGACATTTCTGTGGTCATGTAGCCGGCATGACTGGTCACCAAGGCACATGGAACACTGTTACCTTCCCACCGAAGCTGTACCTATTTATCTACTTGCAATTTCTTGCTTTTGAACTGCTAGGTTGGCAGGAGCTGGGGCCAGAGACAGGAGCTCACTCTGTCACGCATAGGGCTGCCAAGTCCAACTTGGGAAATATCTGGGGACTTTGGAGGCGGAGCCAGGAGACTTTGGGGGTGGAGCCAGGAGAAAGGAAGTGACATCATTTTGTGATGTCACATCCTGTGATGTTCCTTCCACATGCTTCCACATGAACTCATGAAGTTTCCTAATACTGAATCAGGCCATTGGTCCATCAAGGTCAGTATTGACTACTCAGACTGGTAGTGGCTCTCCAGGGTCTCAGGCTGAGATCTTTAATGTCACCTATTACCTGATCCTTTTTTAGCTGAAGAGGCTGATACCTCCTGCATGTCAAGCAGATGCCCTATCACTGAGCAACAGCCCTACTGAATCCTTCCTCATCTCGACAGAATATGAAGCACTAAGTGCTACACAAGTGCTTAATATGATTTTCATATCATAAGAACAGGAGAGAAGCCACAGTGGATCGGCCCATCCAGTACAGCCCATCCAGTACAACACTCTGTGTCACAACAGTGGCCAAAAATACCAGGTGCCCTCAGGAGGTCCAGCAGCAGGGCCAGAACTCCAGAAGCCCTCCCACGGTTGCCCCCCAAGCACCAAGAATTCAGAGCATCACTGCCCCAGACAAAGGGTTCCATTTAGACCTTGTGGCTAATAATAGCCACTGATAGACCTCTGCTGGATGGGGACAGAGAGAGAGAGACAGACAGACAGAAAAAGAAAGAAAGAGGGAGAGAGAGAGAGAAGGAAAAAAACTGGCAGAGGCACTTACTTCCATTTAGACCTTGTGGCTAATAATAGCCACTGATAGACCTCTGCTGGATGGGGACAGAGAGAGAGAGAGAGAGACAGACAGACAGACAGAAAAAAGAAAGAACGAGGGAGAGAGAGAGAAGGAAAAGAGCTGGAAGAGAAACTTATCTTGCAAAAGCAGCCCCTTCAGTCCCTCCTTAATCTCTGGGCGGACCTCTCTTGCTGTGGAAGCTCTCTTGCTGACTTCTTAAAGGGGAAATGTCTGGTGAGGCTTTTTACTGCAGGGCAGGCTCTCTGCAGACATTTCCCTTTTAAGGCAGCCATTTTGTCCCCCGGTGGTCAACTTTGCAAAAGCGGGGGTAAGCAGTAAAAGCCGGTGTTTCCCCCGCCCTACCGGGGGACTTGGCAGCCCTAGTCACGCAGTACTCGGGTCTCAAACTGCCGAACTACCGACCTTCCAGTCTGCAGTTCAGTGTCTTAACCACTGATCCACCACAGCCCCTATAAAACTAATACGAGTCCTTTATTATAGGGAACTCCATTCTAGACAGGAAAGATAAGAGATAGAGACCGAATCAAAGCTAACTAACTAGGATGAACATAGATGCGGGGAAGTGCACCCTACATCCATTGTTCCCTCTTTTGTAGAGAAGTGTGTGTGTGTGCAGGAGAGAAGTGTCAAACTGGAAGGAAGGAAACACATCCCTAAGAACAGCATTTTACTTCAGATCACAGGAAGGAAAGGCTGTGTCCTGATCCCTCTATCTTACTATATGGTAACCTCCTCAAGTCTGAAGCAAGAGACAGCACACAAACCTTCATTTTTCCAACCGATATTTGTATTATGAGGAGCAATCTCATATCATCAAAATGGGGCTAGCCAGCATACTGTAATATCAAGTGAAATCCATAATAATGTACTATTCAATAGCTTATCAGCCTCATGCATTAAATCTGGACAAATTTAGTCTCATTTAAGCAATAAGTGTATGCTGGAACATACGTTGCATACGCCTCCCTAAACTGGTCTACACAAGAACAGTCATCATCCCATACTATGAACAGCATAACATAAAAGACTTCACACTAAATATTCTGATGGAGTGAAACCTTGTTTTATAAAACATCTCACTCATTCCATAAGAGCAATAGTTCATCGGAATTTTTTTTTCAGTGCTTCCCAATATTTCCAGTTTTCCCATTGGCAAAAAACGGGAAAAGTCCTGGGGTGGTGGAGGAATGGGAGAAAAAAACATAGTTTCCAATTTTTGGACCTACTGCAGCAGATCTGTATGACGTAGTGGTAACACACCGACTTGGCATGCAGGAGGTCCCCAGTTCAAAGCTCAGCATCTCAAGTTAAAGGTTCTTCATTTTCTTCATCTTACAACCATTTTCTTCATTTTACAACCACTGGCTACCTGCACCTTACAGATGTTTTGTAATTTTCACCTGTTTTAATCTGTTTTTAACTTTTAATGTAAGCTGCCTTGAGCCTGCCTTGGCAGGGAGGGCAGGGTATAAATCTAATAAAATAAACAAGAAATAAAATACATTCATTTACAAATGCGGGGAAAGGTCTTTCTTGCTTGAGCCCCTGGTGAGCCACTACCAGTCAGAGTAGACAGTACTGAGGTGGAAAGATCAATGGACCTGGTGTAATGCAGCTTGTTATCTTCCTACAATCATTATTAACCGCTTGTGAGAAGTGACAGGTCCAGGTCAGTGGCCTGACAGCCACTACAAAACTTTGGATATCAAATGCTGATACCAAATAGGAAACACTAATTCAAACAGTGTAACATCCATCCCCAGAAAATGTTCACTATAAAATGTCGTAGAGGAGATCAGGTGTGTGTGGGGAGGGGGGGGAGCCACTTCGGCCCTCCTGTCTCCTCAAAGGCCTAGGCCAGGGGTGGGCAAACTGTGGCTCAGGAGCCGCATGCGGCTCTTTCACATATATTATGTGGCTCCCAGCAGGGCGGCTGAGGAAGCTAAATATCATCAGCAAACAAATATCATTGGACAAATTAATATCATTATCAATATCTGCTTTTACCCCTTTTGTTATTATTTTTGGCAGTCTCATTTAATATTAATAAAAAGCAAATTTGCTTATTTTCCAATAAAAGCAGGTAATATTTGTTCATGTCTTGTGGCTCTCAAACATCTGATGTTTATTCTATGCGGCTCTTACGTTAAGCAAGTTTGGCCACCCCTGTTCTAGGTGGCTCTTACCCTGAGCAAGTTTGCCCACCCCTGGCCTAGGCCACGATCAGGTAGATAGCAATAATCCACCTCTATCAGCCAGAACTCAAGGAGCTGATCCACCCCACCCCCCCATTAGGGTACTTTTCTTTCCCTCTGGTGACAAGCACTTTTGGAGGCTGTTATTTAATCGGTTGAGAAGAACCAGATATTTCAGCTTATATGGCTTCCAAAAGAAGCTCGTAACACGACCTCACCCCTTAACGCAGCAATAGCTCGTTCCCTTGTTACAAGCCATCTCCGAGCATTTATTTTGTCACAAGTAAACTCCCTCACACAGCAATAAAGCTTAAGGTAATGACTTGTTCGGCACAAAGCTAGCAATTTCCTGTCAGCTCAGTTTACAAACGGCTACCTCTTGGGTTAATTTTCAACTGCAGCTTTGGCACTGAAGCTCTTCAAGGCCCTCTTGCTGCTAACACCAGCCCCAGTCTAATGGAGAGCATGAAATGCAAAACCTGTGGGCAGCAGAAGTGTTTTCTGGGGTTAAGAGTGTGGATTTGTCCCCAAACAAATTGAAAACATGCCCCCCCCCCCAACAAACCCTGTTCTTTACCATTGTTAGGATAATAAACAGAAATATGAATAAATGCCATTTCTTTATTTGCCTGGTGTTCAGCAGTCTGGGTAGAGAGTTCAAGTAGTTCAGAGGAAGGGGGCCAGAGACAGAATTGGAAAACAGCATATGATATGAAACTGATATTAAAGCTTCCCAATCATCAAAGTCAAACAGATCTTGTAACATAAGAGGTTTAAGCAGAAGTCAGAGGGAGGGAGAAAAAGAGCAACAGATAATTAACATCTTGTAAAATACCTAAAAGAAACAACTTATAAAATACCTCACTCCCCGGCTGTAGTTATCTTGGAGTATACAGAAGACCCAAATACTCAAAAGAGTTCTTCGGAATTCATATAACCTCACAACCCCTGTTTTTATCTGTAAACATGCAAGTTTCTAAACTCTGAAAAAGCAAACTTACACCTGTCATAAATACTTGGTATCATATGGTATAGAAGATTTTAATAGCTGGCATAATTGTGCCAGTTGAAGCCCCACAAAATTCTTCTTACATAAATAACTAGATATGAAATGGACACCTAAACTTTCCAACCATCATACTGATGTTGGAACAGAAAAGGTGTAAGCAGAAGTCAAAGACTTCAAAGTCAGGAAGACGAAGACATAAGAGACTGACAACCTAGATTTCCCATTCATCCCTTGGAAATGAAAACAAACAGGAATAATTTTTGTATCAAATAGCCAAGGGCTGACCCACAGTGAGAACTCTAAAAAATCTAGACAACAGAGCCTGCCATGTTTGCCAAAAATGGCCACAGAGACTACAGAGATCAGTTCTCCTGGAGAAAACCCCACCCCCCATGGCTCCACCCCCAAATCTCCATGAATTTCCCAACCTAGATTTGGATACCTTACTCCTGCCTCACAGCCCCCCACACCAGTCTTCGTTTCTCTTGCTTAAAGTGCTATGAACACACGAAGGAGTCTTCTTTTGGGTCAGACCCACTAGTCCACCAAGGCCAGTAATGTCTACTCTGACTGGCGGTAGCTTTCCAGGGTCTCAGGTGCTCCACCAAAACAACCCAGTCTTCCATCTTCCACTCTCATTCCAGCAATCACTGCCTGAGCCTCCAGCTCTATTAAACATTGCTGAAAAGTCTACTCCATCAGTCGCAGACGGCATTTCTTTATTTCAGCAGTTGGCTGTCTTCCAGTGATTTAAAAGCCAAGGGGCTCTTCGTTCTCTGGGTTAAAGATCTACTGGGGGAAATATCATTGCCTTTTGATATATTTACTAACTGTTCAAAATAAACCTCAGGCTCGCGTGAAAGGACAGGCTGTGCCCTACATCGGGGTGTGTGTGTGTGTTAGCATTTATGCAAGGGTGCATATGTGCATTGGGGACAAAATGTATCTGAAACCCTCTCTTAGATTTAACTCCTTTGGACTGGAGTGAGGGGAAGAGGCCGAAGAACTTGACCAATGATTTCTCTAGCACGGGGGTCCCCCAACATGGAGCCTGTGGGTGCCATGGTGCCCGCCAACATCGTTCTTGGTGCCTTCCAAGTGTTTTTAGAAAGTGGGTGGGGCCAGGTAGGGATGTTGCCCAGCAGGGCTTCTGATTGGCCACTGGAGACCCTACTGGCTGGGCAGATTAACACTGTTTCAGCAGGAGTTGCCACTGCGGTGTTTGTTTTATTCTCTTTCAACTCCTCTTTGCCAGTCCATTTTTTTTATAACTGTCCCTCTTCTCCCCTGAGCTATGGTTTCCTCTGTGAGAGTGGCTCCAACTCTTGCAACAGCCATTTTATAGCTGTGCCCACCAGCCTGTGTCAGGGGGGAGGAAGAGGAGGAGGAGGAGATTGGATTTATACCCTGCCCTTCCCACCCTTCACTTGAAGTCTCAGAGCGACTTATAATCTCCTTCCCTTCCCCTCCCCACAACAGACAGCTTGTGAGGTCGGTGGGGCTGAGAGAGCTCTAAATGAGAACTGCTCCTGAGAACAGCTCGGAGAGAGCTGTGGCTGACCCAAGGACACCCAGCTGGCTGCGTGTGGAGGAGTAGGGAATCAAACCCGGTTCTCCAGATTAGAGTCCGCTGCTCTCAACCACTACACCAAACAAGCTGCCCGTGGGCTCGAAAAGGCAGGTGGGCCCTGCTCTAGCAATTCACATGAGCCATATTTTATCAAGGCACCCCAAAAGGAAGAAAGAGGGACACCGTAAAGAAAGTGATTTACTGACTGGGAGCAGAAAATAGGAATTGTCCCTGGCAAAACAAGGACAGATGGAGCTTATGAAATGTAATAGTAAAAACAATATTGACAAGCTACAACTGCCAAAAATTCTTTGCACTGCACAATTATCTACTTTTTATCACAAAGACCGCTTCAGAGGGCAGCCGTGTCGGTCTGCAGTAGAACAACTAGCTTTGAGTCCAGTGGCACCTTAGAGACCAGCAAGATTTTCAGGGTATGAACTTTCAAGAATCCAAGCTCCCGTACTTGGGGTTGCCAGCCTCCCGGTGGTGGCTGGAGATCTCCTGGAATCACACCTAATCTCCAGGCAACAGAGATCAGCTCATCTGGAGAAAATGGCTGCTCTGGAAGGTGGACTCTATGGCATTATACCCCATTGAAGTCCCTCCCCTCCCCAAACCCCACCCTCCTCAGGCTCCACCCAAAAAACCTCCAGCTATTTGCCAACCCAGAGCTGACAACCCTACCCGTATCTGCTGAAGGCAGCTTTGACTCCCAGAAGCTTATAACTGAAATTCTTATTGGTCTCTAAAGTGCCGCTGGACTTGAATCTAGGTGATCTAGATTTCTATCATACACTTCCTTGCCAAGCGTTCAGGAAGACACACACTTGCTTCTCCCACTCTTTGTTTTATTTTCACAGCGACCCTGAGAAGTAGGTTAGGCTGAGAGAGAATGCCGAGCCCAAGCTGTCCCTCCCCCCCGATAGTTTCATGGCAGAGTGGGGATCTGAACGAGGGTTGCCAACCTCCAGGTGGGGCCTGGAGACCTCCCCAGAAGTATGGCTGGCCTCCAGATGACAGAGATCATTTCCCCTTTAGAAAATGGCTGTTTTGAAGGGCAGGCTGTATGCGTTAAATCATGATGAGGTCTCTGCCCTCCCCAGGTTCCACCCCCAAATTCTCCAGGAATTTCCCAACCCGGAGCTGGCAACCTTAATTTGAACCTGAGCATCCCAACTCATAGCCAACAACTACATGACACTGTTTTTTTACTGCTTGAGGTGCATAGTGCCTTTTGGAGTCATTCTCTTTCAGCATGTGACATAAAAGTCAACAGGAGGAGGGAGGGACCTTGCCCTGACTGACAGGTGAGAGTTTCCTGAGGAAAGAGCTGGCGAGCCCGTCGTTCGGGCCTGCTGGGAGGAGCCTGCCTCTGGCCCCGTATCCTCCAACCACTCTCCTGAACCCAGCTTCCTGTTATTTTTAAGAATGTGTTAGAATTAAATCTTTGTAAAATATCTGCCACCATCAGGCAGGCGAGCACATTAATCAAAGGCCCACGCCGCTCCCCGGTTGTCTTGGCCGGGCCAAGGCAGTATTTGATAAATTACACCTGGAGGAAACTCATAAATCTGAGAAGTAATTTTCCTTTTATGAACAGGGGGCGGGAGGGGGACGGATTCTGGCTGCTGAAGGGATTTGGCTGGAAGAAGCATGAGAGGACCCAGCACTCTGGCCAAACTCGGCTTTCCTTGCTCTCTCACACGCTTCGTGGTGGAGGTTCAGTGTGAGGGCAGCTCCACAAGAGTAGGGCTGCATCTCTTTCCCAGAACCACTTTGAGCAGGTGCACATCTGCGACTCTGCCCTCGATGAAGAGGTGAGCAAATGAATTGCCAGGGGTGCCAACTCCAGGTTGGGAAATTCCTGGAAGTTTGGGGGTGAGGCCTGGGGAGGGTGCCATATGAGCAGGGGGGTAGCTCAGCATAGATCTGATGCCATGGAGTAGGAGAAAAGAAGAGATGGTTTTTATACCCCATTTTTCTCTGCCTTAAGGAGTCTCAGAGCAGCTTAAAATGCCCTTCCGTTCCCCACAACAGGCACCTTGTGAGGCAGGTGAGGCTGAGAGAGCTCGGAGAGAACTGTGGCTGGCCTAAGGTCACCCAATAGGCATCTTGTGTCTCAAAGTGGCTTACAATTGCCTTCCCTTCCTCTCTCCACAACAGGCCCCTTGTGGGGCAGGTGAGGCTGAGAGAGCTCGGAGAGAACTGTGGCTGGCCTAAGGTCACCCAATAGGCATCTTGTGTCTCAAAGTGGCTTACAATTGCCTTCCCTTCCTCTCTCCACAACAGGCCCCTTGTGGGGCAGGTGAGGCTGAGAGAGATCGGAGAGAACTTTGGCTGACCCAAGGTCATCCAGCAGGCTTCATATGGAGAAGGAGTGGGGAATCAAACCCAATTCTTCTGATTAGAGTCTGCCACTCTTAACCACTACACCATGGTGGCTCTCAAGTACACCCTCAAACACTGCCATTTTCTCCAGTGAAACTGATTGCTGTCATCTAGAGAGAAGATCTAATTTTGGGAGAACTCTAGCGCCCTCCTAGAGATTGGCAACCCTAGTCCCTTCCAAACTGCTCTCATCGTCAGCTAGTTGTGATCACATTACTGGCAAATTACATATCTGTGAAAATCTATCCAATTAATATTAGCGTGATTGCTTTGCACCCTGATAGATTATTGCGGTTAACTGGTGTGGTTAGTCCAGTCACCAATAGTTAGCAAAGTGCTTGAACGAAGTTACAAATACAACAGTGTCACTTTACCACGTTACTCCGCTTACAAAGCTACACAGAGCCACGTTGCAAGTTTAGAAGAGAAATACTTCTCTCTTTATTTGAGAAGTACACTTTGGATAGGAGAGAGTAGGGACAGGATAAAATACTAATTTGCTAGCTGAAGGATGGAAACAGATGATGAGAGGCCCATATGCCTCATGGTGCCGAGAGAGGACCGCATGTCTCTCTCTTGTTGTGTGCAGGAAGAGAGCTTGTCTTCATCTGAATGAGAGAGAAGAAGGAAGGGGAAATGGTCCCTGAGAACACAGTCTACATATCAAAGAGGACAGTGGCAGAAGAGTAAAGACAGGAAGAAAGTTCAGTGTGCCTATCTAGCTATCTAGTCTCTCTTGCCGCTCAGTCTGGAGGTCCGAGGCAGGGGGCATCACATCCGGAACATCCAACATAAATTCAGCTGGGTAGCCATGTTGGTCTGAAGCAACAGAATAAAGGTGCTGCTTAAAGACCAACAAAGTTTAATTCTGGGCATAAGCTTTCGGGTGCATGCGCCCCCTACTTTGGACTGTACCAACAGTCTGACCAACCCTACAGTACTGTCATTCCCTAAAGTCTCAAGCTCGCATTTGTTCATAAACCCAGCTGCATATTATTGGGGGGGGAGGGGGAGAGAGGGGCAGCAACATGAATATCACCAAGCTAGGTCAAACCTAATGAGGTTTTAATTGCCTTGTTATATCTATTAAATCTGTATTATGCAAGCACAGGCGCTCTTTAGATTATCTGCATGTTATAATACGCTTCATAAAGAATATCTGTTAAGAATTAATTAGCAATGCTTCTACTTTCATCACATATACAGTGACGAGAAAGAGAGAAATCTCTCATATTCACTCTATGTCGGAGGGTTTTTTTTCGCACTGATAAGCATAGCTGTGATTGCTAAATGGCTGGTCTGTTCCCGACCTGTAAACAAAAGGTTTAATCTTTAGAAACTGGCAGGTGAAGTTTTTTTCCATGGCACTGAGCTAAACAGTTTCACCTGCTCATTGCCACAGATCAGATTTGTTATTAAAGGGAAACGCTGCAAGAGTAGGTTCAAAACCTGGCAACCTTCAGTTCATCCCATATAGCACGGTAAATAAATAACACGAAGGGGGGGGGGGGGGAGAGAAAGCATTTCTTCAGACTAGAAAACACTCTCCTTGAGTGAAAATGGAATAAGTCCAAAGCAATTGTAACTCTAACCATGTGCAGATGATAATGTCAAGTGAGTTAACACAGGGGTGGAAGAGTCGGGGGTGTTATCTGCTGGCCTCCAAAGAGCAGTATACATGTAGAGTCTGTACTATCTATCGCATTTTATCCTACCTTTCCTCCAAGGAGCTTGGGGTAGCATAGATACAGGCCCCGTAGCCAAGATTTTTTTGTTCGGGGGGGGGGGGGGCATTTAAATTTTTAAGAGGGCAGTTAAATGACAGTTAATTAAATTAATCTGAATACTTTCTTCCCTTTGGAAGGGAACTCAAAAAGCATTTAAATGCCTTCTGAAGGCAATTAAATGCCCTTCGAGCTGTCTTTGCCCAGATCCTATGATGCCTCTCCCAGTTCCGCAGTGCGAAGGGTAGGGAAGCCTGAGGGCGAGCCGCAGTGCTCTCATCGTGGCCACGGCCAGCAGCAGGCGGTGTGGGTCTCTCCTCAAAAATAAGGTTGCTGGCATGGCAAGTTGTGGGGCAGGGTGTTTAATTAAGGGGGCCGAGCCCCAGAATGCCCCACTGTGGCTATGAGCCTGCATAGATAGTTCCCCCTCCTCTATTTTATCTGTATAACAGTCTTGTGAGAGGGGGGAACTGACAGAAGATGACTGGGCTAAGGTCATCAGGCAATTTTCCTGGCCAAAGTAAGAACTCAAACCAAGGTTCAGCTTTCTAACCGCTGCACCACACCGATTCCCAGTCTTTTCAGGGTAACACTCCAGAGCTGCCAATTCTGGGTTTAAAAATTCCTAGAGATTTGTGGGGAGAGCCTGGGGAGGGGGGAACTATAAGGAGAAGAGGGACCTCAGCGGCAGATAATGCCATACAGTCCACCCTCTAGAGCAGCCATTTTTCCAGGGGAGTGATTTGGGCAGTCTAGATATCAGCCTATACCAGTCAGGCAAATGGAACTTAGAAGACTGCAGAAAACTATTCCTGGAAGCCAATGAGCATGCGATTCATGCGATACACATTTGCAGTCATTCAAGTGGAAGTTGGGAGCAGGGCCACTGGCCACAGTCCCAATTACCCACCCACCCACCGTGGTCATCAATCACCTTCCATTGTCCTCTATGCAGGTAAGTCCTCTGTTCCCCCCACCTCCACCGCCCTAGCTGTCTGTGCCCCACATCATCACTTTACATTCATCCACTCAGTGGGGATGTGGTACCATGGAGTCCGCTTTCCAAAGCTGCCATTTTCTCCGGGGAAAATGGTCTCCGTACTCTGGAGAGCGGATGGAATTCTGGGAGGTCGCCATGCCCCATCTTAGGGCTGCTTGTAGGGGGATTAGAAAGTTACTGTCCCAAAATGGCTACTAACAATGATGGCTAAATGGAACCTCTGTAGTGAAAAGCAGTATACCTTAGTTGTAGGGGGAAACAACAACTGGGGGAAGCTTTTATCTCTGTGCCCTGCTTGCGTGCCTTCTGGGGAATCTGACTGGTATGAAATAGGATGTTGGTCTAGCTGGAACTTTGGTCAGATCCTTCCTAGGTACAAGGAAAGAGGCCCTTCTCTCCCTGCAGTTATATATTAGCTGTCAGTTCTCACCATTCCTTTGCCCACACCAGGTGAAATCTCAACACAGCCACACGTTTCATCTGTTTCCGCAGTGTGCAGAAACTGCTGAGAGGCTTGTGAACTGGCTCTTTCATAGCTGTGGGAATAAGAGCTGAAAACCACCTGAAATCACACCGCAGCTTGCCGATGGGCACTTCTCCCTCGTTTGACTCACGCGGATGTGTGAAAGCGCTTTGTTTGTCTGGGCAGGCAGGAGAAAGGAGGGAGCAGCAAACAGATCTTGAATGAAAGGTGGGAATGTAAGCACAAAGTGTTTGCTTGTTTCCACGGGGGGGGGGGGGGATCCCTTTCTGAAACATCTTAGCAAAAGATGGCCTTCCGTCTCTCATTTGCTGTATGGGAGAGACATGTGTTGCCATATTTGGGGATACGGATTCATTCAGGTTGCTTCCACACAGAGGTTTTTGCTCCTGTTTGGCATCCAAACTGAAGTCTTCTTCGGGGCAGGCCTCCCCAGGATTATCGGCCTCAGAATGGCACAGGGTTGGCAACTCTGGGTTGAGAAACTCCTGAAAATTTGAGGGGTGGAGCCTAGGGAAGGCAGGGTTTGGCGAGGGCAGTGACCCCAGCAAGGTATACACGCTGTACAGTCCACCTTCCAAAGCAGCCATTTTTCTCCAGAGGAACTGATCTCTATCATCTGGAAGTCAGTCATAATTCCAGGAGAACACCAAGCCCCACCTGGAATTTGGCAAGACCCTTTTAAAACGGCCTTTGAATTCCGTATTAGTAACTAGTTGCTAATGGATTTTTTTCCTGTCATTTCAGGCAGACCCGTTTTAGTAACTGGCTGTTAGCAGAATTTATTTACCTGTTCATACAAACCCGCTTGCATTGGGTAAGCAAAGCGTGGTTGAGCTGCTTTTGAGGGAAATTCCTGTCTTCCATTTTCTACCCCTTCAGTGCACTTCTGAATTGCCATGATGTGCTGTTTAAAATGTCCATAGAGCGTCCTATAATGCCACTTCCCCCCCCACACCCTTTTTCACTGCACGGGCTGTAGTCACACAGTCATTTTAATTGAGTTTCACCACTGTTCCTTCTTGCTGATCAGACGCCCGCATCCACCCACCACACCGAAGCGGGCTCACTCACACAATCCTCCCAGTTCCCTAGTGAGATTTCCTACAAAATCAAGTGCTTTCTGGGTATTTGCACTCTCTCACAGTGACTGCAATTAGGTTGTCTGTACATCCTTCTTGCGGTAGTTCCCACCCCCACCCCCCGGCTCTCCCCATTGTGTGCATGGCCATTCCTGCACTGAATATATTAAATGCATGAATGCTCAAGCGCACATAAAACAACACTCAGTTACACACTGGTAGTTCATTTCATTCGGTGTGGCAAAAAAAAAATTAAAAAATTTTATGCATGTGCACATATGTACTCATGCACATGTGCACATGCGCACACACACAAAAAATTAAACTGTGCCATGCCACCACTTGGGCAGTGCAGCTATCTGGACAGTGCCTAGAGCAATGCAAGCAGTTGGGCAAGAGATGTGTGATCATCTGACCCCACTAAAAATATCCCCAATCAAATCTACAGTGGAAACAAATTGCTGTAAGCTTGCTGTGTGACCACAGCCACAATCTTCCTCAGACTTTTAAAAAATGTTTTAATGTGAGTGCTGTGGCGCTAAACTGATATAGCAGTTCATTGCTACAGCAGCACCATTGAGATGCACTGACTCCATTGACTCTCAATGGTGTCGCTATGGCACTTAACTGCTATAGCAGTTTAGCACTATAGTGCTCACATATGATCGTTTTTAAAAGTCCGAGGGAGATTCTGTGGTAAAAAAGGGACGTGGGGAGGAAGCGCCACTGTTTGAAATCACCATAGCGCTTCAGAGACGGTTCATTAACGGAAGGACATTCAGTGTATGAAACCCTCATCCCTGTACTGCTTTACTCCAAAACGAGTCAACAATGAATAATATCCGGTTTAGAATGGTAATGTGAAAAGGGCCTAAGTTGGGAGCTGTCACTACATCACATCAGTGAGTTCTACAAGCAATATATTATGCATTGGGTGAAGAAGCACTTTTTTTGTGAAAGTCCTCAATAACTGCCAATCACCTTCATTAGATGTCCCCTTCCCCAAGTTCTAGAATTTTGGGAGTGGATGCAAAAGTTATTTCTATCCATGTTTGCCACACCATGTATAATTTTCTGAACCTCAAGCATGTCCCCCCCCATGCCAATTTATCATTTTCTAAACTGAAAATCCCCAGACATTTCCACTTTTTATCACAGGGAAAGTTCTCCTGCCCACTAATCACTTTGCTTACCAGTTTGATGTAGTGGTTAAGAGCACAGACTCTAATCTGGGAGAACTGGGTTTGATTCCCCATTTCTCCACATTCAGCTGCTAGTGTGACCTTGGGTCAGTTCTCAAGGGCAGTTCTTGAAAGAGCTCTCTCAGCCCCACCTACCTCACAAGGTGTCTGTTGTGGGGAGGGAAAGGGAAAGGAAAGCCATTCTGAGCCTCCAAGAGAAGGGTGGGGTATAAATCCAATTTCTTCTTCTCTTCTCTCTTCTTCTTCCCAGCAAGTTTTCTTATTCTACAACACCCTTTTTGAGATGAGGCTGACCAGAAGAAATTAACTGTAGGTTAATTAGCACCCTGAGACCAAAACATCTAAGCAGCCTTCTTCGTATTTATTTACAACATTTTGAAAAGTAATTAATGTGTCAAAGAGATAAATCTCTGCCCCCAAGTGGCTTACTAACCAAATTCTGACCATGGAAAATATCACAAAACAGAGGAGGGAAGAGGCAGCTGCGAGGGATATGTGGAAGAAGGAATACTACACTAAACAGAAGTCCAGCGGTGCCAATACAACTAACAACATTTATTCCAGCATAAGCTTTTGTGAGCTTTTTCAGATGCATATTGGAAGGAAATCAAATGTATGCAAAATGATTTCCTTCTAACATCCATCTGAAGAAGTGAGCTCAGTCTGATGAAAGCTCATACCAGAATAAATAAATGTTCGAATCCCCACTTGAGCCATGGATCATAAGAACATAAGAGAAGCCGTGTTGGGACAGGCCAATGGTCACACAGTGGCCAAAACATAGGTGCCATCAGGTTCCATCAGCAGGGCCAGAACTCCAGAAGCCCTTTCACAGTTGCCCCCCAAGCACCAAGAATATAGAGCATCACTGTCCCAAACATAAGTACATAAGAGAGGCCATGTTGGATCAGGCCAATGGCCCATCCAGTCCAACAGTATGTCACACAGTAGCCAAAACCTAGGTGTCATCAGGAGGTCTACCAGCAGGAGCAGAGCTCCAGAAGCCCTCCCACTGTTGCCCCCCAGGCACCAAGAAGACAGAGCATCACTGCCCCAGACAGGATGTTCCATCTATACCTTGTAGCTAATTAGCCACTGATGGACCTCTGCTCCAGATGTTTATCTAATCACCTCTTGAGGCAGTGAACTCCGCATGAATTATTATTTGGATGAAGAAATACTTCTTTCACTGGGTGGCCTTGGGCACAATATTTTGGCCTAACCTACCTCACAGGGTTGTTGTAAGGATAAAATGGAGGATAACTGTTTAACCCGCTTTGGGTCCCCACTGGGGAGATAGGCGGGGTACAAAGGAAGTAAATAAAATAAATAATAAAAATAACAGGAGACTTACTGCAGAATTATCCTGTGTAGGATTGCTCCCTTATGGAAGGGATTCAAAAGACATCTTCATTATAAGTGGGCAAAAGGCTCTACACTAAAAAAAAATGTTATTCAGGTTACATGTTTCTGCTATGAACAATTTATAGACAATAAAAATACACATAAAAACTCAGTTTCAAGTGGGTAGCCACATTGGTCTAAGACCATAAGAAGAGCCCTGCTGGATCAGACCATCTAGTCCAGCATCCTGTCTCACACATTGGCTAACCAGTTCCTCTGGATGGCCAATAATAGGGCATACAGGCCAAGGCCTTTCCCTGACATTGCCTCCTGGCTCTAGGGTGGAGATTCCCCTCAGTCACCATGGTTATTAGCCACTGATAGACTTATCCTCCATGAATCTATCTCGTCCTCTTTTAAAGCTGTTTATGGCCATCACTACATTTTCTGGCAGCGAATTCCACCTTTAAAGCACTCTCTGTGTAAAGTAGTATTTCCTTTTGTCCGTCCTGAACCTACTGCCTATCAGTTTCATTGGGTGCCCCGAAGTTCTAGTATTTTGGGAGAGGGAGAAAAAATTATCTTTGTCAACTCTCTCCACCCCATGCATAATTTCATAAACCTCTAACATGTCTCCGGTAGAAGAGCAAGATTTGACTCCCGCAGCACCTTAAAAACTAACACGATTCCAAGATTATAAGCTTCCGAGGATCAAATTTCCCTTCATCAGATTCCAAGAAACTCAGGCTTCACAAGAGAGCGACAGACATTTCTGTTGATTTTTGTTGCCCGTGCTGGAAATATGGCAACCTCTTTAACTAAAAAGGCCCTGGCCCGAGTTGAGGCAAGTCAGACCCAATTTGGACCAGCTGTACAAGGACATTTCATCAGCTCACTTCCCTGCAATTCTTTCTCTGGTGACACCGAGGTAGCAGCGCACAAGCTGAAAGTCCGCTTTGATATCCTTCAGGTCATCAGGTTCTCGTATGCCCTGATACTGCAATAGTTTCTATTTGCCTATCACTAGTCACCCTACATGTGATGGTATTCAACTTATAACCAGTGCATAGTGCTGGGAACCTCTTTCGTATGCAAATCTTGTGTTTCCTATCTATCTATCTATCTATTTATTTATTTATGCAATTTATATCCCACCCTCCCCACCTTACGGCAGGCTCAGGGTGGCTGAGTCTATAAGGCCCAAGTCATCAGTCAACACTCGTTGTCTATGTCCTCTGCAGGCCTCGTTTGTAGTTCTCACCCGGGGCTCTTCACGTGGCATACAGGGAGACACCTACTGGCCATCTGACACACTACAATCAAATATCTGCTTTCCTAGCCCACGCTGCGATCTGAAGTTCAGTGCCCACAACATCTTAGAATGATTCAGAGCAGGTGTTCCCGCTCACTTCAAGAGCAGCACATTTTCAAAGGAAAGGAAATCAGTGTGGAGTTAGCATGCACAGCTCCGCAGGACGAGAGATTAAAAACAACACCGCAGCAGGCCTTTTATATCACATCAATGTGCTTTTGAAAAGGCCCTGTAGGTGAAAGCTAACTCCATTGCAGCGTGAAGTGGATCCTTCATCTACCTGCTCCAGATGAAAAGACCCAACAGTTTCCAAATCTTTCAGCAATGGAGGAAATAATGCCCCCCAAACCCACAGATTAGCCCTGTAGTCATGCTGTTAATTATGGGTCATTTAGTTCCGTTAATCAATAGGCAGACTCCTTTAACCAACTAATTATGCTGAAGTGCTTCCATTCTAAACAGAGTTCACTGCTGGTTGTTAACAGAGAAGGGATAATACTTTGCTGTGTAATACAAGCCTCAGTCCCATGGCTTATGCAAATGCTAGAGTCCAATGTACAGAACAAAACAGAACGGCTATAGAGGGCATGATATCCCACGCAGCCACTCGAAGGTGCAGTTGCATCCACATTTTGCTGGTGCTGCGGTACCGTAATAACCAAAGTGGAAACTGCTGTGCAAGCCACAGGCACTGACCTGCCTGTGGACAGATTCCTCCTAAGCCGTCACTGTTCTGAGCTACCAGCAGGCTTGGAGCCAGGGTGGGTACACTGCCCCTCTTGGAGCACTACTTTGCTCCACCTGAGATTTTTCAGAAGAGCAGCCATCTTAATTAGTGCCATGACAGCATCCACTTGAAGAACAAGAGTTTCTTTCAATAATGGTGAGGGAGTTAACTAGGGACCCACAAGGGATTACAGGAAGAGTAAATATTGAAATCCCAACCCATCCCACAAAATCTCCCCCTCCAGGATTCTCTAACTCCTGGACAAGCTTGTGCAGGCTGATTTTTCTCTTCTTTTTTTCCTTTAAGTTGCCCTCAATATTCCATCCCTTTGAAGGCATGTTTAGTCCTCATCCCACCCCATTTTAAGCTGCCCTCAACATTCCATCCCTTTTAAGGCATGTTTAGTCTTCATCCTGCCCCATTTTAAGCTGCCCTCAACATTCCATCCCCTTTAAGGCATGTTTAGTCCTCATCTCTTCCCCCCCAGAGTTTTCCTCTTTTGGTTAATTTATGATGGCATACACATCCTATGTATAGGGCTGCCAACTACCTGGAAAAAAAATGTTCAAAATCGCTATTATTCTCATGCTTCAAGTGATCCTGGGGAGGAAACAAAGAACTTCCATAAACTTTGCAGTCTTACTCTTGTGCAGCCTATACAGCACTTCTTCTTCAACCATTCTACAAACCAGAAGCCAGCCTGACTTGAGATCACAGCATCAGAGTGTATAGTGCAGACACTGGGCTGCCACTTGCCCACCCATGGTGGGAAACCTCCCTCCTCTGCCCACTCTCAGGCTATTGAGCAGCAGGAGACAACAGGGAGGAAATGATGTTGCAGATGCAGTGACATCATATCCAGTTGCCATGCCTGCAACAGCCTAGGCATTTCCCCAGTCTCTACGGTCTATGTTGTATGGGGGATTCCTATAGTGTCATCGATGCAGTGATGTTACCTGGAAGTGATATCACCACGTCAGCAGCACTCTACCTCCTGACCCTCCACCCCTAAGTCTCCTGAGGGTTGCGGGCATGGGACTGGTAACTCTAAGGAGGCAGTGTGTGTGTAGCAAGGGGTTCAACATTTCTCATTCATTAATTTGGACCCCTCCTGGTGACCCCTCCACTCCACACCCCACTACATCCATGATGGGGCTGAATGCCAACGGCCTGCCAACATACAAGATAGTTGGGCTTATGAAGGCACTGGTGATTTCCCCCAACTGGTTCCCATCCATTTCTTCACAGCCCTAGCTGTTAACGTGGTCGTCCCTCCTAGCATGTGAAGGCTGGCCATGAGTATCAGTACCCATGAGGCTGGGTATGAGTATCAGTAAAACATACGCCTACAGACTAACCACCAGAGCTGAGTCATCGCAGGAGACACAATTAATAGATCCAACGGTGAAGAATCCTGCAACAGCTCAGTGAGCAATCTGTTGCTGAGGCAGTCAAGCAACCAAGACAGGAAAAGGTCATGCTGAGAGATCCAATCCTGACAGAACAACCTGCCTAAATACCATTCATAGCTTCACTATCTGACCATGATAGCTGCTTATCCCCTAAGAGCTAAATACTCACCCGAACAGGTGAACTTGGTGGCCTTGCAACTAGATCTGTTCCCCACCTGGTGACCACACTGTTGAGAAGCTCCCTGCAGCTTCATACTGTAGCTGCCGACTTAGCTGGGTGCCCAAGAACCAATGGCTGACTGTTCATCACCATCCTCACCCAATATGATTACTAGTTTGCTTCCTTCTATTAGTCACTCAGGCATCTAATCATCTTTAAATACCTTCCCTACCTGGAGTAAACAGGTGCTAGGAAAGATCTACTGAGTCTATTAATTATACTAATGGTTGGCATTCTAGTTGAAGGATAACAAGTATGCAGTTTCTCTTTGTTGGTGATAATCCCCAGTGTATGTATGCACACACAAACACCGGATCCTGTTCCGTCAGAACTGAAAGGGAAAACATGCAAAGCTGCCCTATAGTAAGTCAGAATAATGGTCTGCTTAAGTCAGTGTTGTCTACTCTGGCTGGCAGCAGTAGGGCAGCCAGCTTCGGGTTGGGAAATACCTGGAGATTTTGGGGGTGGGGCCTAAGCAGGGCAGGGTTTGGGAAAGGAGGGTCTTGTGTGGTATAGTGCCATAGAGTCCACTTTCCAAAGCAACTGCTTTCTTCAGGTGGACTGATCTCTGTCACTTAGGCTGCGGTCAGACGACAGGCTCGGCGCAGTCCAGCCGCACCTCTAATGAGTCCGCTGTGACTCGGTGGCACACGATTATTATGATTAGTTGAGAATGTGGCTCTGCGTGAGCCATGGAGTGCTCCAACGGCTACACAACACTGGCTACTTTAAATGGAAAATGGAAAAAAAATAATGCCTTGATGAACTTTCAATCACTTGTTTGCTATCGTTATTCTGTCAACGGTCTGCTCTCCCGTCATGTGCGTGTGTCTCATGCACCAGCCCTGAGGAAATTAGCTCCAACCATCCAGCTTCCGATATGCTCTCACCGCAGGCCCCGGTTTTGAACACGCTGCCCTCTTTGCAGGCTGCCAAGAAGGGTCTTCTCAGGATCACAGACCGCTATTGCTTTCCAGGCAGCAGTCCCGTCTGGTAAAACACCGAAAAGTCTGATAACAAGGCATGTGTGCCTTTTCGAGTTGGAAACATCCTTTTAAGCGGGATACTTGGCCAGAGTATAGGACGGTTTTATTTTAGCTTTATCTACCAAACCCAACAGGCCTACGACTGCACGTAGCAAGGAATTTCTGCGATAATATCCATGCCATGGGTTTTTCCCCCCACCGTGAAGAGGATAAATCTGTCATGCATTTGAAAGCAATTGACAGTGCCTTTTATTACCTCGCTGTGCTTCAAAACAACAGCTCAATTTACATTCAGCCCTCCGGCGCTTCGACTCACAGCTTGGCTGAATTTAAAAAAATAAAAATAAAAAAGTAGAACTGACAATACGGATTTAAGTAGTGGTTGACCTTATGGGGCTTTATTTGTACTGCCGTGAATGCGCACGGTAATTCAGCCTATTTTTTAATGTATTTATTTATGCAAAGTGCTGTTTTGTGCAGGCTATGTTGACATGGATGTCTGCAATCTTCAAGCAAGGGTGAATTCGCACAACCACCGTCCGTGGATTACCTTTCAGTTGTTGCTTTCCTGGATTTGGGATGAGGTCGCCACCATTTTATTTTATTTTTTGCCGGAGATATACAATATACATCATTCAAAAAGGTAAAGGTGGTTTAAAATTTAAAGAGGGACCACTGCTGCCCTTCCCCTCCTCCCCTTCATCCCCCCTCCTCCGAATATACCCCATGTTTGCCTTTAGAGATCACATTTTGCAGTCTGCTCTTGAGACGCTGAACTGCAGACTGGAAGATCAGTAGTTCGGCTTTTTGAGACCTGAGTGATGGAGTGAGCTCCTGACTCTGGTCCCAGCTCCTGCCAACCTAACAGTTTGAAAGCAAGAAACTACAAGTAGATAAATGGGTACCGCTTCGGTGGGAAGGTATCAGCATTCCGTGCACCTTGGCATCTAATCATGCCAGCCAGATGGCCACGGAGACATCTTCAGACAGTGCTGGCTCTTCAGCTTAGAAACAGAGATGAGCACCACCCCCTAGAGGTGGATTCGACTGGCTTTCTAGCAAGGGAAACCTTTACCTTTACCTGTTATTTCTGAGCCCTGACCTGGATGGCCCAGGCTAGCCCAGTCTTGAAAGCTAAGCAGGGTCAGCCCTGGTTAAAAGTTGGATGGGAGACCACCAAGGAAGTCCAGGGTTGGTACACAGAGGCCAGCAATGACAAACCACGTCTGTTTGCCTCTGCCCTGACCTGGCCAGGCCAGGCCAGCTCTGAAGATAAGCAGGGTTTGCGCTGGCTAATACTTGGATGGAGACCACCAAGGGAATCCAGGGTCGCTACATGGAGGCAGGCGATGGCAAACCACCTGTGTTCGTCTTTTGCCTTGAAAACCCTACGGGGTTGCCATAATTTGGCTGTGATGTGACGGCACTTTCCATCACCACCATTATTTCCAAATCACAGGGCCAATGAAAAGTGTGTAAACTATGCATGACACTTTCAAACTACTTTCAGCTCTTTGCGGGGGGGGGGGGGGGTGGGGGGGGGGGGGATTGCCTGGCCTCAATCCAACCAAAACTAGTCAAGATGGAGGACTGAATGACACATAACATGGACAACCGTGACCAGATTTCCCAACATATTTTAACCATAAAAAGTAATTGAGAGCGATTTGAACTGTGTGTGTAATATAGGTCCTTGCATTTTTGCCTACTAAATCAGGGAGAAGGGTGATTTCTACAGGGGGGGAAATGGTATTGTGGAAAACTTCTGAATCCCTTCTCATTTATACTGCCCCCATTAAAATCAGCCCCTCCCACAGTAGCTTTTTAATGTCAACAATATCTCCCTGATCTATGTAATGTGTACTTTGGCTCACTTCAGGCGGCCTGTCACACAAGAAGGTGACACAAGAAGGTGGAATGCCCAGAAATAACACACACTGCCTGTTTTGGGATACCTTCAAAAGTCACTCATGTCAGCCCACATCCAGATGTCCCCTGCTCTACCCATCTAAGGAACATGGATGCAGTCCAGGGCAAAACTAGCCATCAACAAGAACGGGCAACATTCGGATAGGCTGGATGCAAGGGGAGAACCACAGTTCAGTGGTCAAGCACTACCTGCCTCATAAAGTACTGATCTCCTGACGAGTCCAGATTAAAGAACTCAGGTGCTCAGAAAGACCATTCTGTGTCTGAGCCACTGGAGAGGTGCTGCCAATCAGTATAAACAATGCTAGGGAGGCTGCAAATTTCACCACAGACACATTTGACTGTCAAACCTATTTTGTTTGAAGGTGGCAATCAGATGTGAGCCGATCTCATTCTGTTGGGTTCATGCTGAGCAGCCACAAATGCCTGCCAAACCAGTTTGCCTTGGGTTTTCCTAAAAGAGCATGCGCAAAGGCACTACCAGTTCAAACTGAATGGTGGCCATGAGGTCAGAAGAACATAAGAGAAGCCAATGTTGGATCAGGCCAGTGGCCCATCCAGTCCAACACTCTTTCACACAGTGGCCAAAAACACCAGGTGCCCTCAGGAGGTCCAGCAGTGGGGCCAGGACACTAGAAGCCCTCCCACTGTTGCCCCCCCCTCCTCAAGCACCAAGAATACAGAGCATCACTTGCCCCAGACCAAGAGTTCCTATCTATACTTTGTGGCTAATAGCCACTGATGGACCTCCGCTCCATATGTTTATCTAATTCCCTTTTGAAGCAATCCAGGGCTTGTAGCTTGTAGGTCACTAAGGACTTTTTAGATTTCTGCACTCTATGCACAACTGAATTATTCAAGAGGGCTTTTCTACACAGGCAACAGACTTGCTCTGTACTAAATGATTCACAAAGTTACTTGGCAAAACTATTAGGGACCGTGATCTAGACAAGTGTATATCGCTTGCTGAAACTAGGATCCTACTATGGAAGTTTGCATCATTTAATGCGTCACGTTAATACTTTTGCTTTGCTTCAGTTCTGTTTTTAGACTTCTGGTGGCCAGTTCTACAACCCTAAACTTATTGCATCGTTTATTGAATGTCCCATCCGTCGATTGTATCGACTCACTCTGTGTAATCCCCCTTGAGTCCAAATAAGAAAGATGGGTTATAAACCACATAAATAAAATTTATACAATTTGTGAGTGACCAAATGCAGCAATGATGGGGGGGGGGGGGAATTGATCAGGCTGTGTGAGAATATACAGGCGCATAAGGTCTGTTGAGTTTTACTGCATGGTTAATAAGGCATACAGTGAAACAAGCTGCCAAACACCCACAAACAGAGGGGAGAACGGCCACTCATTGAAAAATCTCTGTTCGCAACCAGCAAACAGGACACAGGCTGAACCAGCAGTTGTCCATCTAACATTGAGTTAGAGGGACCAAGGGTATCTAACATTGAGTTAGATGGAACGAGGGTATGATTTGATAAGGCAGCCCAAGATGATTATTCGGTGCCATCAAACAAGAAAGCAGAACTGTTGGATTGGGGTACAGCCTTGACCGAACAAGCTGAGATGGTGATGTGTAGTAGCCTCCTTCCTACAGGTTGTTTCCTGGTTGTGTGGTCAAGAACTTAGTTGCCTCTATCTCTAACTGATACAGGAACACACTGAAATCCTTCCTTTCAAAGGGAAACCATCATCCCGAGTTTCCAAGTTACTCGGTTGTAGAGTGAGAGTGAAGCATCACAGCGCCTGAATGCCAGAATGCAAGACAGCACTTAGCAGTGTTTACCTGCTCCAATAATTCTCATCCCAGGGTAGAACTCTGCAGATAAACTCCAGCCTTCATTAGGCAGGGATAGAATTACGTGGGTTAACAAAGTAATACTCCCAGTTTTCTTTCTGCATTTTAAAAGTGGCTGGAGACCTATAAAACCCCTCTGAATCTTATTAAAAGACTTCGGCAATCATTTTTCATTCCGCAACCCAGTCGAGCTGAACTAATAAATTAACGTGTTATCTGCATGGATATCCATTATAGCTTCAAAAGGAATGTTATCAGAGGCACAAAAACTAGTAAGGCAAGTCTCAAGGGCCAGGCCAGCAAACATAAGTCTGAGGTTGGGGGGTTTGGGAGGCTCAGCCTTGATTGGTTTATTCAAATCAGTTTCTGCTAATACCATCCGCCAATGGGTGGGAGGTACTTACAGGGCTACAGCTAGCCAATGCAGTCTTGTAAGTTCCCCAGTTGGTAAAGGATAACCAGGTGCTATTAATACCACTAGGGTCAGCTCCCATTTTTTAGTATGGGGAGGGCCAGGCAAGCTACCCTTCAGTGCCTCCGCTAAGCATGACA
Organism: Lepidodactylus listeri; assembly: GCA_029233225.1. NCBI lineage: Eukaryota > Metazoa > Chordata > Lepidosauria > Squamata > Gekkonidae > Lepidodactylus > Lepidodactylus listeri. The sequence continues at coordinate 14,004,005 of JARCFY010000013.1, forward strand.
TTCTATCATGCACATGAACAAGGGTGTAGACCAGGGGTGGCCAACCTGTGGCTCGGGAGCCACATGCGGCTCTTTCACACATATTGTGCGGCTCCTGGCAGGGCAGCTGGGGAAGCAAAGGGGAGGCATGCTTTTTCTCTCTTTCTCTCTTCCTTCCTTCCTTCCTTCCTTCCTTCCTTCCTTCCTTCCCTCCTCCCTCCCATCTATTTGCTTTCCTAGTTTCTCTCTCTCTTTCTTTTCACTTCTTTAATTCTTTCTTTCCATCTCTCTCTTTTTCTCTCTCTCTCTCAATATCATTAGCAAACAAGTAATATCATTATCAATAACCGGTTTTCCTCGTTTGTTTTTATTTTTGGCAGTCCCATTTAATGTTAATAAAAAGCAAATTTGCATATTTTTAAAAATAAAAACGTGTGTGTGATATTTGTTCCTGTCTTGCGGCTCTCAGACATCTGACGTTTATTCTATGTGGCTCTTACGTTAAGCAAGGTTGGCCACCCCTGGTGTAGACTTTCCAATTTCCAGGGAGGGGGCTGGGGCTGGGCCAGAGACATCACAGTCCATTGTCTCCGGTGGAGGCTCAGCATCTCCTGGAAAAGTTGGGGGGGGGGGCTCCAGCTCCCCAGCCCCCCTGAAGTTGATGCCTATGTACATGAATGCAGAAGGGGGGAGAGACTCCTGGAAGAGGAAGCACAACTCTTTTATGACCTTCAATCCCCACTTCAGTCAGCCTTGATAAAGTCTTTGGGCTAGCTACCCCCTCTGATAGATCTGAGCATTAAGACCCAGCAATGCAACAGGACCCCCTCCAGACCCTGAAGCAGTTTAGATGTCCAAAAGGAATGAAGAAAAGAGGATTTCTCAACAGTGCAATAATTCTTCCTTCCTCCATCCTGTTAGCTCTCAGCTCATCCCCTGGGGCATCCCAGTGGCCACAACCCTATCACCTTCATGCAAGTAAGCCACCCTGGGGATCACTCCCTTAATCCTTTGCCAAAAGGAGGGAAGGCATCGACCAAGGAGCAAAGGAAAGCGCAAACCCAAAAAGTGCACTTTAACAGGCAGCATGGAGAGAGAGAAAAAACCACTACTATTTCAGAGATGGAATAGTACAGCGCCATTGGTCAGGCAAAGTTGCGCATGTTGCCACCATGACAACAAAGGCTGCTGTTATTTGTATTGTATATTGTGATGGATTATAACAGTAATCTGCTTTGACTACCAGTCTGGTTGAAAAGTAGGTTATAAATGCAACATTATAAATATAACACATATAACAAATAAACCACAGTGTTCTTTATAATAAGCCAAGAGGGCATGATTGATGGAGACATGTGCTGCTTTGAGGTTCACGTTGCATTTCAGGCTGCAGCTACTCCTAGTGATTTGTACTTTTTTTTTTACCCTGCCAATCAATATGTGATATGGTCGCCAGGTCCCTCCTGACAACTGGTGGGGGATGGGGGGGGGGGACCAGTAGAAAGAAGGCGGCCTAGGCCACATCACTGGCTTTGTACAGGAAGTAACATCATCACACCAGCAACTTCTGGGCAATGCTCTATGGTAAAACCAGCTTCTACCATCGAGTTTTTGCCCAAATACCAGAGTAGACATTGGTACAATGATGTCACTTCCTATGCAATGCTGGCTAGGATTTCTACTCTCTACTGATAAGTTCCCCCACCAGCCAGCTGATTGGGAGCTGAGGGGCAGGGCCTGGCAGCAGGGGACCCCTGCCTCCACTGGGGGGGGGGTGTCTGGCAACCCTAGTATGTATGATTTGAAATGTCGCTCTTCACCGTTCCTTGTTTTCTTTAATGGGCATGCTGAGGGAGCAGGGGAGAGGCCCTTTTTGCTGTCTTAGAAACCCAGTGGCGACCCAGACTTAGTAAATCTTTGCAAATCCACCAACAACAGGTACACTTCATGAAAGGGTACTGGCTCCTGCAGTTATGATTTTATAAATCAACGTGATATGTCCTAGTCCTATTTTGTTCTTTCCAAACTGAAGAGCTCCAACAACTTCTACCTTTTTAAATATTTTTCTTAAGATGTTTCATTCTTCCTTTCATCAGCCCACGTCTCTTTTGCACATGCCACCGAGGATCTCTTTGAACATTTCCCTCCCAAATCTTCATGGTGGAAAGCAGGGGCATAGAGTTTTAAAATCTTGGGGGGGGGGGGGGGGCTCTTGCGTGCACGCGCACAAAGTGCATGCGCATGCCGGGACCATATCCCCGCTGCTGCCTCTCCTCCCCCCGGCCTGGCCACTCCTGCCTCTGTCCCTCCCTCCGTCCGTCCAGGGGCCAGCTGGGCAAATGCCATGGTGCCATAGAGTTTTGGGGCGATTGCTAGAGCGTTGCCATGGCAATGTGCCCAGCGTGATGGTGTCACTTCCAGGTGACACCAGCACACTGGGCATTTACCCAGCTGGCCCCTGGATGGACAGACGGAGGGAGGGACGGAGGCAGGAGTGGCCAGGCTGGGGGGGGAGAGGCAGCAGCGGCTGGGCAGCCGGTGGGCAGGCGGGCCTAGGAAGGGCCCAGGGAGGCACAGCGGGGAGGCGTGGCGGTGGGCACTCCATTTTGCTGGGGGGGGCTCAGTCCCCCCCCGGGAAATTTCGGGGGTGGCTCAAGCCCTCGAACCCCCCTGTAGTTGACACCTATGGTGGAAAGTGCTGTCAAGTCACAGCCAACTTACGATAACCCCACAGGGTTTTCAAGGCAAGAGACGTTCAGAGGTGGTTTGCCATTTCCTGCCTCTGCATCGCAACCCTGGACTTCCTTGGTGGCCTCCCATCCCAATACTAACCAGGGCTGACCCTGCCTAGCTTCTGAGATCTAATGAGATCAAGGTAGCCTGGGCTACCCAGGTCAGGGCCTCAAAATCTCCACCAAGACATATTGAAGAGCCCTGTGGGAACCCCAGCCCTGAAGAAGAGACAGCTTCAGTAGACACAAGCTTAGCCCTTGGCATCTCAAGGCACCTCCCCCCTTCACAACCTGGATCCCAGAAGGAGCACCTCTCCCACTATTCAGCCATACTCCCTAGCAATCGGTTTGATGGAGGCACATGCAACAGGGCTGCCAACCTCCAGGTGGTGGCTGGAGATCTCCTGTGATTACAACTGATCTCGAGGCGACAGAAATCAGTCCACTTGGAGAAAATGGCTGCTTTGGAAGGTGGGCTCTGTGCCATTATACCTCACTGAAGTCCTTCCCAAACCCCACCTTCCTCAGACTCCACCTCCCCCCCCAAAAATCTCCAGGTATTTCCCAACCTGAAGTTGGCAATCCTAACATGTGAGCATCAGCCCATTCCAGAGCATTATCTGTGGCTGCTCCAATGTTTTGGAACCGGCTTTCATTGGAGACTAGGAGCGTCCACCTCCTGTCTGTTTTTCGGCACAGCTGCAAAACAGAGGGGCTCTGAATGCTTTTGTATTGGTCGAGCTGTTACTGTTTATGCCTGCTGCTGTTTATGAGTCTTATTGCCTTGATGCTATATCATACAACATCTGGAGTCCTGTGTTGAGAAAGGATATTTTCAATTAAATAAATAACCCATCTAGAAGACACTAGGAAAAGGTCACTACCAACACAGGTCTTGAATAAAGGTCCCCAGGAGAAATCCAAGTCAACCCAGAAGTTCAGATTGTCTTGTTTCTACACCTGGAGTCTTACCATGTGCGGCAGCTGGTTCCTTTGGGGGAAAGAAGATACAGCTGCCTGCCAGCCTCCTTCCCCACCTCTCCTTATCCCTTTTGGATGCCTCCTTCACAGAGCTCTTTCAAGCACTACTGAGAGTTCAAATCCCTTTTGGTGGGGGATTGGGAGTCAGGACACCCAAACTTTCATTTTAGTAGCACTGTGGCACTTCAGACCAGCTGTGTGCACATCTGGTCAGGCTGTTAGCAAGTTGTTGGGGAGCCCCAAGCAGGGCCGCTCCTGACACAGGAGTCTTAGAAGTGCAACACATCGATGAGATCAACCTGCCTTTACAAGGGGATGTGTCATACAGGTGTATTCATCGGGAAATTAGTGTTGCTTGCAGCTCCTTCTCAAGTGCGCGGCTGGTAGCGAGCCCTTTTGTTGCCATGTAATCTGCGAGACGGCCCTGAAGCGAACAACCTCGTTCTTTTAACACAATTGCAGTTCATTTCAATATAGCCTGTGGATGAGAGGTTCTCAATGGATTATGCGCTAAGAGGCCAAATGTTGGCTTATTTGGTAAAAATTGATTAAATTTGTCAGGTGAATAAAATCCTTTATTGAATTTACCCAGTAAAACGTAAGCCTGCGTGTTTCTGGTTTCTCATTAGAGCACGGCGGAAATTTGTCGGAAGTCATTAAGTGTATCCTAAGTGAAACATCAGGAACAATTCGGCCAAACCGCAGCGGAGACCCTCCCCCGAGAAAGGAAAAAATAACCACTCTCTCTGCAAACCCTGGCTGCCTCAAGCTATTTGCTGCCCTAGATGGAAATTAATTTTGCCGTTCCCTCCCTCTTGATGCGGTTGCATCTGATGTGGAGAAGTATGTTTCCTGTTCCAGAGTTTTCCTGATTAGAAACCCTTTTTTCCTGTCCCCCATATTGGAAGGGGCTACTGTTAGGAAAACTGACCGTGAATGGGACAAGACAGCTACATCAACCCACACACTCCAGACCTTTAGGACAACAGAGTAGAAAAAGTGTATTCTGTGTGTGGTAAAGTGCCGACCCTGGACGGTTTTCAAGGCAAGAGACTTACAAAGGTGGTTTGCCATTGCCTGCCTCTGCATAGCAACCCTGAAATTCCTTGGTGGTCTCCCAGCCAAGTACTGACCAGGACAGCTCATAGTGTCTACTCAGCACTATCTAGTGTAGGGGTGGCTGAACTGAGGCTCGAGAGCCACATGCGGCTCTTTCACACATATTGTGCGGCTCCCAGGAAGCTCCCCATGTATTTGCTCTCTCTCTTTCTTTCCGTCTCTCTTCCTTCACCCCTCCCCGTCCCTCCCCCAACTATTTGCTTTCTTTGTTTCCATCTCTCTTTCTTTTTTTCTACCTCTCTCTCTTTGACACATAAATATCATTAGCAAACAAATAAATATCACTGGACAAATATCATTACGAATATCTGTTTTTCCCCCTTTTGTTTTTATTTTTGGCCGTCTCATTTAATGTTAATAAAAAGCCAATTTGCATATTTTTCAATAAAGAAGAAGAAGAAGAGATTGTATTTATATCCCGCCCTTCACTCACTTGGAGTCTCAGAGCGGTTTACAAACTCCTTTCCCTTCCCCTCCCCACAACAGACACCCTGTGAGGTAGGTGGGGCTGAGAGAGCTCTGAGACAACTGTCCTTGAGAGAACAGCTGGTACAGAGCTATGGCTTGCCTAAGGTCATCCAGCCAGGTGTAAGTGGAGGAGTGGGGAATCAAACCCAGTTCTCCCAGATTAGAGTCTGCACACTTAACCACTACATCAAACTGGCTCTCAAAAACATGTGCGTAATATTTGTTCATGTCTTGTGGCTCTCAAACATCTTGTATTTATTCTTTGTGGCTCTTACATTAAGCAAATTTGACCACACCTGGTCTAGTGTCTGCTCCAAATGGCAACAACTCACCAGGGTCTCAGAAAGAGAAAAAAATATTTGCCAGCATTTGTTACTACAGGTCCTTTAACTGTAGATTCCAGGGTTGCCAGGTCTGGGTTGGAAAATACCTGGAGGCTTTGGAGGTGGAGCCAGGAGAGGGCGAGGTTTGGGAAGGGGAGGGGCCTCAGCATGGTACAATGCCATAGAGTCCACCCTTTGAAGCAGCCATTTTCTCCAGGGGAGCTGATCTCTGTCAGCTGAGGATCAGTTGTAAAAGCTGGAGATTCCCCAGGCCCCACCTGGAGGCTGGCAACCCTAGTAGATGCCAATACTGAGCCCGAGACTCTCTGGCGCATAGCATGTGGTCTGCCGTGGCTTTTTGTGAAAAGGCCATGGACTGTTAGCATTGCAAACTGATCACTGATCAAACCTTTATGAGCACACTCAGGCTGTTTATACTGAGTCTCTACACTGAGCCACTTTCAAAGATGACAAAAGATATTCAAAGATATTCAAAGATATCCAGGCAGGAAATTTAGCCTTAGCAAGTGGGGGAAACATTAGAGGTTACCCTGGAACCCCTACAGTTTTGACTACTGGATTGAGTTGGTCCAGTACAAAATAGATGTCTGGATTTAGGCTGACTTTAGGCTGGATTTAGGCTGACTTTAGGCTTCTTCTGATTGGGGTGGGGAATCAGGGGGCTGCAAAACAATAACAGAATAAAATAAAAATTTTAAAAATGCACTGCCAGGAGGGACAATAGCATAAATATTTCAAGTACCGTTGCTATGCCGGGAAGCAAATATTTGCATTTATAAAGATTTCTAATCATTATTCAAATCATCTCTCTCTCTCTCTCTCTCTCTCTGTGCATGTGTGTGTGCATGAGTATTCATCTGCTGTCCCCTTTCTGGTTGCTGGATGCAGGTGACATGCTGCGCTGAGGGAATTCATTTCAGTTGCCCCAATCTGATTTCTAATTATGATGCCGCATGCACAATTATGCCTTTCCTATGGGATGCTCATTATATAGCACATATGAATGCCCTGCAATCAGGCACATTTGTTGCTCGGGGTATGGGGCGGGGAGAGACTTTGCACGCATGCATAACCTTATTCCTGACATCTTTAGTGCCCCTCTCCCACACGCACACATCAGCTTATTCAGTACACTGGGAAACCAGCAGCACAACAACGTGTTACTTTGCATGAAGCAGAACATGGGAGCAGATTTCACAGAGGGGCACGAGGACTGCCAGATCGCAATCTGGAGGTGCTGCAGAGCCCCTCGGAAGTTCTAAGGAAGCAGAGCCCAGTGCATCAGCTTCTCCAGCTCTTCTTACGCTCCCTTTGTCAATTCTCCTCTCCCACCTGCTGAAGCAAGCAAGACTCCAGCCACTTCCGGTAGCTCAGGGGCTTGCAGATATGGCTCCTGGGGATAAAGAATGGGGAGGGGAGAGCCAGTTTGGTGTAGTGGTTTGGAGTGCAGACTTTAATCTGGGAGAACTGGGTTTGATTCCATACTCCTCCACATGCAGCTAGCTGGATGACCTTGGGTCAGTTGCAAGTACTCTCAGAGCTGTTCTCTCAAGAGCAGTTCTCTCAGAGCTCTCTCACCCGCCACCCCACCCCACAGGGTGTCTGTTGTGGGGAGAGGAGGGGAAAGGAGATTGTAAGCCACTCTGAGACTCCTTCAGGTAGTGAAGGGTGGGGCATAAATCCAATCTCTTCTCTTCTTCTTCTTTCCTTTCCTTTCCCCCAACAAAAGCTCTATGACGCATAGATCTTGAGCAATGAAAACTGTGTCCTTGAAGAATTTAAAGGAAGGGTCCCTTGGAATCCACATTGCAAGTGACCTTTGACCAGTATCAGAACAAATTTTGCTCTTCAGAGGTTCTTTTCCTTTTGGTGGGTATTACATTGGTGGCCTTAAAAGTGTTTAAATCAAAAGTCAAGGCCCAACTATTATTCTGAGCCTCAGTTTGGATTCAGGCTTTTAAACTTTCTATTGAACTCATCTCAATTGCCTTTCTGGCTCTTTTTGGAGCATCCAGTTGCAGTTAAACAAGCTGTATGCATATGGCTGAGGACAGCAATGTGGGGTTTTTTTAACAGCAATTGAGCTATCAGTTGCCTCTCCACTCCCCTTCCACCACATTGATGCTTATGGGGAGGGGGAGTCAAAATTTCTATTATGGCTCCATGTAGGTTTCTGATTCTATGATTGTATGACTTGTATATTGGACCATTTTAATATTCTTTTATGTTAAATTGTTGTACACCACTCTGAGCCCGCCTTGCAGGGAGGGCAGTATAGAAATTTGAAGGGAGGAACGGAGGGAGGGAAGAGAGCCTTGAAAAGTTGGACTGTCAAATGCTTGGAACCCATGCTAAGCAAGTCTGCTCACCTATTTCTCTGGGTTTGGTACCATCATTTGCTTTTTCTCATATTAAATATTTATCCCATCTCACAGTTTCTGCATATCATAGGTTGTTCTCCTTGGCCCATTTTAGTGTGCTTCCTTTGGCAGAGCTAACTGATAAGACTTAGAAGAATGCCAGCCTCCAGGTGAGACCTGGGGATCCCCTGGAATTACAGCTCATCTCCAGACTACAGAGATTAGTTCCCCCTGGAGAAAATGGGTGCTTTGGAGGGTAGACAGTGACACTATGGCATTGTGCCCCACTGGGGTCCCTCTCTTCCCCAGGCTCATTTCCCAAAACTCCAGGAGTTTCCCTACCTGGATCTGGCAACTCACACCCCCCCCCCCCAATCCCCTGCCAGTGGCCGAGGGGGACCTGTCAACTCTAGCAAGCAGAGGTTAAGTCTTCTGTCACTCAGGCTGTTGAATCTATTACACATTTTCTGTTTCCCTGTAAGATGTATGCTGAGCAAAGAGCTAATATGTTAGCTCTTCTTATTTCCAGCCTGCTCTGTGGATTACCGTCTGTGAAATCTACTTTCAGGGTCTGACAAGAGGACTACAGAAACAGTGCAGTAAAACACTGTGAACAAGTCCTGAAAGAATCTTGACTGACTGGGTTCTGAGGACTTTGGTCCAATTCTTGTAGTAGGCAAACTGATCTTTTGGCTAACTTTTTAAAACGTACTTGTTCCATCCAGGGATCATTTCGTAGAAAAAAGAGGTGCAGGAGCTCATTAGCAGAACTTATTTGCATATGCTAAACTACCTGACATCACGGGAAGTATGTCAGGACGGAAGAACAAAAGAACAAAAGAACTTAAGAACGAAAGAACGAAAGAACGAGGCTGGTCAGAGGAACAAGGACCTTTCCAGGGGATGGGGTCATTTTGCTGCAGTTATGACACAAGCAGGCATTCCCCTGTGGGGGGTGGGGGCTGGCTCCCCCGAGCTCCTGCTTGAAATGACCCCTGGTTCCATCCATCCTTAATCTTTTGGTCTTGAATTGTGTTTATATGTGTATCGCATGTTACTGAACATTCGTTATCAAGGCCAGCCTGAGTAAGTCCAACAAGCCATTGTGCTTTATGGACTATTTCATTGAGAATAAACTGAGAATTTAGAGGAAGGACAGGCTAAAAATTTAATAAACACTAGGTTCCATTTTCAGGACACCAGGCAGGGAGGGTATAAAACAGAATTTGTCGTGCTACTGAATGAATACTGTGAGCCACCCCCAAGGGAAGAAGGCGTTTGGCGTTTGAGAGGGCAGGCTCGGCCATTTCCGAGGGAAGATACCCCTTCACAGAGAAAAAGAGGCTTACGATGGCCGCCATGTTGCTTTTGTTGACGCACTGGAGGATAGGCCCAGTGGCAGCTATGGGGAGCAGGCCTGATAGCAACACACAGATCAGCAGCACAAAGACATTCTAAACAGAAGGGCTGTTCACATCACTCATGCTATTAAAGTTCTTTCCAGCTCATGGCTTTGACTTCAGCTCAGTTTTATGAGGAGGCTCTTGTGAGGAAATATTGGCATCCCCTGGCTTGGCACCCAGAACTGCAAACATAGCTTATATGCTTGAGTCTAATGAGAGGGGAAGAAAAATGTTCCCACAGTCTGCTCAGTTCTTAGCCCTACAACATACGACAATGAATAATTTCTCGTGCACGAACCACTGGGATTGCTGATGCTGGTCACTCAGGCTGCTCAACAGGTTCTCCCCGAGCTTTGCTCACTCGTTGGGAGCAGAGAGTAGGGTTGCCAGGTCCCTTCGTCTTGCCAGCGGGGGGATCAGGGGGACGTTCCAGGAGAGGGCGGAGACATCTCCGATACGCTGATGTCACCCAGAAGTGACATCATCATGTCGGAGATGTCAGGGGCAACACTCTGGTTTTTGGGCAAAACTCTTTATGGCAAAATCGGGGTCAAATCATAGCGTTTTGACCAAAAACCAGAGCATCAACACACAATGTCCCGAGCTCGATGATGTCACTTCCGGGTTATGTCAGCGTTTTGGGAACATCTGTTTGGAGGCAGGGTTCCATCCCCCCTAGCCAGTGGTAGGCAAAAGCCCCCAAAACCAGGGGATTCCCTACCTGGAACAGGGGAATAGCAACTGTAGCAGGGAGGCAATTTTCTGTTGGGAAGTTTGACTATTCACAAGCAGCTCAAGCCTGTTTCGCAGGTTACTTTCCACATGTTCAAAGAGTACAGTGCAGTAGACAGTATGTTATGCATGCACCCTCTCTTGGGTTGCCAGCCCTGCAATGGCAAATGCCCTTTCTCACAAGACAAGAACCCGTGGGCACTCCATGAAATTGCTGAGCAGTCGTTTTAGAACAGATAAAAGGAAGTACTTCTTCACCCAGAAAGTGATTAACACGTGGAATTCACTGCCACAGGAGGTGGTGGCGGCTACAAGCATGGATGGCTTCAAGAGGGAATTAGATAAACATATGGAGCAGAGGTCCATCAGTGGCTATTAGCCACAAAGTATAGATAGGAACTCTCAGTCTGGGGCAAGTGATGTTCTGTATTCTTGGTGCTTGATGGGGGGGAGGCAACAGTGGGAGGGCTTCTAGTGTCCTGGCCCCACTGCTGGACCTCCTGAGGGCACCTGGTGTTTTTGGCCACTGTGTGACAGAGTGTTGGACTGGATGGGGCCACTGGCCCGATCCAACATTGGCTTCTTTTATGTTCTTAATGCGTGGAGATTTGGGGGGAAGTGCCTGGGTACAGTAACCAGAGAGACAAAGAAAACACCTAGAGCACCATGGAGGATGTGATGTCACTTCTGGGTGATGCGCTAGGAGTCCATACAATCTCTTTGGTCTTTACCATAGATCTCTATCATCTTTAAGGTAGAGAATGGGAAAATTTCTAGAGCATCACTTTAAAACCTATTCCCCATTTTACTCCCACTCCGGTTTGGTGTAGTGGTTAAGAGCGACAGGATTCTAATCTGGGTAACTGGGTTTGGTTCCCCACTCCTCCATGTGAAGCTAGCTGGGTGACCTTGGGTCAGTCACAGTTCTCTCAGAGCTGTTCTCTCAAGAGCAGTTGTCTCAGAGCTCTCTCAACCCCACCTACCTCACAGGGTGTCTGCTGTGGGGAGAGGAAGGGAAGGTGGTTGTAAGCTACTCTGAGACTTCGAGTGAATGGTGGGGTATAAATCCACCGTGGAGACCCAAACTCCATTCCTGGCTAACGCTCTGTCTTTTTCTTACAGTGGCATTTTTATCAACCTAGATAAATTCAGGATTCAAATTCCATTTCAAAGCATCTCAGACTTCATAAGAACGGAAGGAGGGTACAGATTTATGCCTGCCTTCTGAGGATTTTAGTGCGCCGCTCAGAACCAATGGGCCTTAATAAAACGGTGACTTATGGAGTCGATGGCTTCGAGCAGCTGTAAAAACTTAGCCGCAATCACTGAGCTGGATTCTACATCAAGACACACACACACACACACGACCCTCCTTACAGCCTTTGCTCGTGGCAAGGCAAGCCCAGTTCTCCGTGGACAGCAGCAACTGAGAGATTATTGCAACCTCCCACTCTGAACAACAGCTTGGAGCTGCTGACCCAAAAGTGCCCAAACCACCACAGAACTTCCAGACACACTTGCAGGTCACATGATTAGTCTTTGCTGGTGGTGCAGACACTGGGTTGCCAGGTCCCCCAAACTCTCCAGCAGGGGACCTTGGGGGGCATTACTTGAGGGGGTGAGGGAGCGGAGGCCCCACCTCGCCGCCAGCGCCTGAGCCTGTAAACCCTGCCCCTGGTCCTGCAGCAGCCGATGAGGTACAGGCGCAGCCAGGGAGCCTGCCTGACTGACCGCAGGTGGTTTTGGCTGAAGGAGTGACTCCGCAGGGACGTAGCCACCTGCTGCTGAGATGCACGCTGGCAGGGAAGGTGAGCGCCAAGCCCTGAATACTAGCAGGAGTGGCGGCGGTGCCAAGGAAAGCCTGGCCGGCGGCCTATATAGCTCCCACTCGGGACTGGACTCGCCATGGAAGCTACGAGTCTCCTCCATGCTGACCTCGCACCCACCTTCGGCTCCTGCTCTCAGACCTTGACTCTCGCTCGGATTCCTGACTTCCTGACCCCTGCTTTGGACGACCCCTCTTTCAGACTCCTGATTCAGCTCTTGCTCCGACTCTCCTGGCAACAACCTCGGACTGGACCTGACTCCTGCCTCTCAGCCCAGCCTGTGACAGTAACACAACCAGATTATTTATGTGAAGTGGTTTTGAACACTGAGGAAACTCAATAAATGCAAATTGTCATTATCATTCTGTGCCAGGCTAGTTAGATCTTACAATTTTTTTCATGTTTCCCAAGGGCTGCAAAGAGAGAATCTTTACATGGCTCAGGGTGGTAATTTCTTATTTGAACTACACAGTCATTAATTTTTTTCCCCCTCCGTCTCTATCGCATTTTGTAAGCCCGCTGAAACCATCCAGTTAGTTCAGCATTAGCAATATGCAAATGATTCCAAAAATCTAGTTTATTTATTCTAGATAATATCGGGGGGGGGGGGGAATACTAGGGAGGGAAACCTGATAGCAACCATTCCCTTTTGTGTCAATCACAACTCCTTGGCTTTGCTACCATGGTTACCACTTTGTTAATTTCATCTCTATTTAAAAGAAAACAATAACAAAACACCTTTGAAATGTTTGAAGTGCCGAAATGTCATCTTGGCGGCATATGAAAGGAAGGATGAATGCCTGTCTTTCTCTCGAAATAAAATACCAGTCTAGGAAACTAAGTGCAAGTGGAGGGAGGGGGAACTTCTCTACCCACATGTAATGTTGATGTCTTGTTTTTTTTTTTCCCTCCCCACCTCTGCCTTCTAACACAAGATAATTCATAAGAAGGCACCGGGTCAAAAAGATGCATGGAATTCAATCAGCTGTCAATTCACGTTGTGGAACTCCCCACTGCAGGACCATTCTTTCTTTTCTCTTCCACCCCCCAACCTGGACATTATACAGATGACAAAGTAATAGATCTTCAAGTATAGGGGCAGGGTATCCTTCATTACCAGGTGCTGGAGGGGAAATAAAATAATAATTTCCTTCACAAGCCCCAGGCTTTCGGGGAGTACCCAGTAGAACAAAAGACAAGTCAGGGTGTGGTCACGCGGCAAGCTTATCCTGATTTGTTTGCACTATAGATTTGATTGGGAATTTCTTTTTCAGGTTGAGATAATCGCACATCCCTCCCAGAACTGCTTGCATCGCATGATGAGGCTCTGGGCACCGTCCAAATAGCCATGCCACCCAAGCGGCGGCACGGATTGTTGTTTTTTTTTTAAATGGCTTCATGTATGCGCATATGCACATGGCTGAATCACCACTCCCACTGGGACTCATCGTACTCCCTTCTTTTTGCAGGTCCCCGCCCCCAACAGCAAACAAAATTAACCGGCGATGAACAACTGAGCGCTGGAGTCTATATGTGCGCTTGAACGTTTATACGTTGAATTTATTCAGCACAGGATTGCTCATGCGCACAACAGCAGAAGCTTGGGGGGAAATATTGTGAGAAGGACGTTCAGACGACCTAATCGTGATCGTGAGAGATGAACTGTCTAGACTGGCGAAATCACAGATTCAAAGCACAAATATCCAGAAAGTACTTGATTTTCCTGATGTCGGAAAACTCACTCAGTAACCAGGAGGATTGCGTGAGTGAGACAGATGCGGGAGACAGATATGGGTGTCTGATCAGCAATTTTAAATGCAAGAGGGAACAGCAGTGAAATTGATCAAAATGATCATGTGGCCACAGCCTCAGTATATATAGTGCAAAAAGAGGGGCCAGACTTGGCCCAAGGAGATCTGTATTCAAGTTCCTGATTGAGCACGAACTTGTCTCCCAACTTATCATGTTTGTAGCCTGCCCATCTTCCAAAGAGCTCAGGGCTGTTATATATCCCTCTCCCTTCCTGCATTTTACCCTTACAACAGCCTACGGCTGCCAACCTCCAGATAGTGGCTGGATATCTCCTAGGATTACAATGGGTCTCCAGACAATAGAGATCAGTTCCCCTGGAGAAAATGGCTACTTTGGAAAGTGGGTTGTATGGCGTTATACCATGGTGAGGCCCCTCCCCTCCCCAAACCCCTCTCTCTCCAGGCACTTCCCAACCCAGATCTGGCAACCCTACAACAACCCTGTGAGGGAAGTTAGGCTAAGAGAGTGTGATGGACCGAAGGCCACCCAGCAGGCTTCACGGGGATTTGAACCTGCCTCTCTTCAGTCCTAGTCTAATGCCACACAAACTACCCATGTAATCTATCTCGCAAGGCTGTCAGGAGGATAAAATGGAATGACTTGGCGCACTGGATCATCCTGCGCTCCTGAGAAGGATGGTGAGATGAAATAAATAAATAAAAGATGTAACAAAAAGGCTTGCTGTTCTCAAAGCTGGTTGGCGTAGCAGCCTAGAGTGCCTTCTATTAGCTGCATTTGGTTCGCCAAACTTCTTTCTCAGGCCTCTTTCCAGTGGGCTTTTTACCAGGGTTTTGCTGCCAAAGAGCAGCGGCGTTTCTGTACCTTTTAAACACATCTAACCCATTTTCCTTCTGTGTGTTCTCCGTTGTTGTTTTTTTCCCCTGTGGTTTTCCAAATGACTTTTAATCTGATGTTTCTGTTTGATGTGATATATCTGTGGCTGACTGCCCAGATGGTTCCCTTACATGGCATCGCCTCTGCAGGCATGAGCTCTCTTTGCAGGCCACGACTTTGCAAATCTCATATCATAGCAACAAATTAGCTGTGCGAAGAGGCTGATTTGCCTCTGCAGGCTAAACTGGCATTCAAGCAGGGCATTCCTTTTAAGGGCTGTCTCACCGCTGGCCGTACTGATCTATGCTTTTGTGACTTTGTGGTTGGACTACTGTCACGAAGTCTCTGTTGGGCTGCCCTTGAAAACAACCCGGGAGCTGCATCCTGTTTAGGGTCAACAAGTGTAAAAAACTTACCGGCGGGGGGGGGGGGGGACTCTGCTGGCCGGGAGCTTCCCCAGCGCGTGCGCCGGATGGCGTCACCGGAAGTGACGTCAGCATGTTGGGGGCATTACCAGGGCGACGCTCTAGCAATCGCCCCAAAAGTCTATGGTATCATAGCGTCACTTCCGGGTGACGTCATTACGTGAGGGAGGTCGTCCAGGCTGGACGACCTCGGGGGTGGGGTTTCCCCCACCGGCCGAATGCTGGCCGGCGGATCGGGAACCCCTGTAGCGGGGGATCCCCCGCCCCCCGGGCTGACTTGGCAGCACTAATCCTGTTGAATGCAGCATCCTGACTATTGGCTGGGGCAAGCCTAAGGGAATACATCTTGTGCATCTTAGAAGATCTACGTTGGCCACCAGTTTGTTTCTTAGTCTAATTCAAGGTGTTGGTTATGTCCTTTAAATCCCTCCACAGCCTAGAATTCCCATATCTAAAGGACCATCTGTTCCCACGTGGCCCCACACATGTGTCAACTATGGCCCTCCACCTGGCACTGTCTGGCATCAACCAGAGTTTGTACCTCTTCTGTGGTAGCTCCCACCTTGTGGAACAGTTTCCTTGAGGAAGTGAAGGGAGCACCATCTTCAGCTACCTTCAGGAGGTTCTGCAAGGCCATTTTAATTGCCAGGGCTTTTAATGGGGTGTAGGCTGCAGACATTAAAAGCCCTGGCAATTAAAATGGCCTTGCAGAACTGCCTGAAGGTAGCTGAAGATGGCGCTCCATTCACTTCCTTAAGGAAACTGTTCCACAAGGTGGGGTTTAACCTGAAGGCTATGGGCCACAGTGGCTCACAGGTTAAGATGCCGAGCTGCGGACCAGAAGGTCGGTAGCTCGGCAGTTTGAGACCCGAGTGCCACAGTGAGCTCCCATGCATACAGCTGCCAGGGCACAAGCAGAATACCTGGAGATCCTTCACCATATATTTCTACCATCAGAAGAATGCCATCTTGACAGATGTTTGCTTGGCATGATCCCTACAAGGTTTTTGACATTTTCCAAAGACAAACCCTTTCAGAGGGTCTTTATATATTTTAGTAGGTCTGCTGCTAAATTATGGAGCTGCTATCAGGCTAATTCTTTCCCCCTTTCACTCTGACAAAGCATGTCAGTCTTAAAACTGCTGTTGTTTTTTGCTGCTGTTTTCATTGGTGATTGTTTTGTATTGATTGGTTTATTCCATCTTTATTGTACATCATGAGTTTTATTGTTTAAACATTTTGTTGGGATTCAACAGGGTGAACAAAATGGCTGAGAATCACTAAGGGCCTTCCAAAATTCCCTTGGCCTCACCTCACTCATCTACATCCTACAAAAACACGCGATATGTATTGTTGTTTGCATGGATAGATCAATTGTTACCTTTATGTGCACCTGCCAATACACAGATCCATGCTCTGCCCAGCTGGTCCTATAGTCTCCAGTGGTGACAGCAGGTGACAGGGTTGCCAACTCTAGCTTGGGAAATTCCCAGAGAGTTGGGAGCAGAGCCTAAGGAAGGTGGCATTTGTAGAGGGGAGCAGGGCCGGCTCTCTCACTAGGCTAACTAGGCACCCGTCTAGGGGCGCAGCTGACAAACAGGGTGGCAGACTGAGAAAGAGACTCCAACAAGTCCGCCCCTGCCTTCCCACATGCAACTTGGGCGCCCAGGCAGGCACAGCGGTGCCCCAGAATGGAAAGTCACCTGCAGAGCACGGCCGGGCACAGACTTCTTCCCCCTCCTCCCAAAAATCTTCTGCTCACAGCTGGCTGGCTGGCTGGGGTCCCGCCTGGAGGATTCCACGCTTGGCCCAGCCACCAAGCTCTTCCAAGCAGCGCTGCCTTCTCAACTCAGCTTACAAGGCAGCAGCTCCCCCCCCCCCAATCTCCTGGAATTCCCCAGCCCAGAGTTGGTAACCCTAGCTAAGCATGTGCTTGAGTGGAGACTAGTAGTCTGCATGAGGTTGTTAAAATGCATTTATGTTTGAAAATTGGAGGAGGGCGCATGGGGGGGGGGGGGCGCCAGAAGGTAGCCTCACCTAGTGTGTAAAAAAACCTGGGGCCAGCCCTGGAGGGGAGAGAGATCAATGGGTATGGGTTACCATCGAGTCTGGCCTCCAAACAGGGTTGTCAAAACTCCAGATGGGGCCTGGAGATCTGGAATTACAAATGATCTCCAGACTACAGCAATCAGTTCCACTGGAGAAAATGGCTGCTTTGGAGGGTGGACTCCACAGCATTATACCCCACTGAGGTTACTCCCCAGCATAGGGCTGCCAAGTCCCCCTGTAGAGCGGGGGAAACACCGATTTTTAAAGCTTTCCCCCGCTTTTCCAAAATTGGCCACCGGGGGGACAAAATGGCTGCCAGCAGGGGAACCTCGGAGCCTGCCCTGCTGGCCTCTTGAACGTCTTAAAAGGGAAATTTCCCCTTTAAGAGCTGATCGAGCAAGACAGCCCCGCCCAGAGATTAAGGAGGGACTGTGCAAGGTTGCTGCTGGAGTAAGTTGCTTCCGTGCAAGGTTGCTGCTGGAGTAAGCTGCTTAAGGTGCTGGGGTCTGCGAGCTCTTTTCCTTCTCTGTCTCTCCCCCTCCCCCTCTTTCTTTTTGCTGTCTGTCTGTCCACTGTGGTTTTGTCAAAGGAATAAACTGTCACTTCCAAAGAGGTAAACATCACAAGGAGAGGTTGCCTGTAGAAGGTCTGGGAGTGGGATTGTTTAAAATGTCTTGTTGTGGCTGTTTGGGTCCCCCCAATCCTCATTTCCCTTCTGCAAATAAAAGTTGGGATTCCTCATTTTTATGCCAATTTTCTGTTTCTTTCAACCATGTCCCCCCCCCCCCCCCCTCCGGCAGTAAAAATCTGCATTTTTAAAAGCATTTGTACATCAAGTAACCGGTATTTTAAGTTAGGGATGGATCCAACTAGCTTTTCTGCTGGCGAAAAGGGGAGGACAAAGGTCCTCTTTAGCCACCAAAAAGCCTATGCTGGGGGGGGGGGAGAAGTTATGGGACTTACATGGACAACAGCTGGGTGAAACAAGGGCCAGAAATAAAGCCTGGGAATTGGGCAAGAGTAAGTGAAAAAGCTGTCTGTCTGTCTGTCTGTCTGTCTCTCTCTCTCTCTGTCCCCATCCAGCAGAGGTCTATCAGTGGCTATTATAGCCACAAGGTCTAAATGGAGCCCTTTGTCTGGGGCAGTGATGCTCTGCATTCTTGGTGCTTGGGGGGCAACAGTGGGAGGGCTTCTGGAGTTCTGGCCCCGCTGCTGGAACTCCTGAGGGCACCTGGTATTTTTGGCCACTGTTGTGACACAGAGTGTTGTACTGGATGGGCTGTACTGGATGGGCCGATCCACTGTGGCTTCTCTCCTGTTCTTATGATATGAAAATCATATTTAGCACTTGTGTAGCACTTAGGGCTTCATATTCTGCCGAGATGAGGAAGGATTCAGTAGGGCCGTTGCTCAGTGATAGAGCATCTGCTTGACATGCAGGAGGTATCAGCCTCTTCAGCTAAAAAAGGATCAGGTAATAGGTGACATTAAAGATCTCAGCTTGAGACCCTGGAGAGCCACTACCAGTCTGAGTAGTCAATACTGACCTTGATGGACCAATGGCCTGATTCAGTATTAGGAAACTTCATGAGTTCATGTGTCAGCATGTGGAAGCAACATCACAGGATGTGACATCACAAAATGATGTCACTTCCTTTCTCCTGGCTCCACCCCCAAAGTCTCCTGGCTCCACCCCCAAAGTCCCCAGATATTTCCCAAGTTGGACTTGGCAGCCCTACCCCAGCAGTGTTCTCTCTAAGCTGAGTTAGTGTGAGCTAGGTCACAGTTTTTTAGCCTCCGGCTCACACATTTTTGTCTTCACTCAGGAAGGATGGCTCCAGGGCAAACTAAGTTATGCAGTAGCCAAATTGCTCACTCACAGCTTTAATGCCAGTAGCTCACAAGGTAGAATTTTTGCTCACAAGACTCCGCAGCTTAGAGGGAGCATTGCTCCCCAGTCTCGACTCCCAAGTCTCCAGGAGTTTCCCAACCCAGAGTTGATAACCAAAGCTGTCATTTCCTCCAGGGGCGCTGACCTCTGTGGTCTACAGATCAGTTTGGGGAGAACTCCAGGCTCCACTTGGAGGTTGGTAACCCTAGAGTATATAACCTAACCTACTTCACTGGCCTGCCGCCTAAAACAAAGGAGAAGGGAGCCATGTAAACCACTGAGCTCCAGGGAAAGATAAAACCCGTGATCAACAGCCCTCGGAGGTTGGCAGGCAGGCCTTGACAGTCAGCAGAAGCCTTGTGGCAGTTGTGGGGCCTGGGGGGGGGGGGCGGGGGGCGAAGCAAAGCAAAGGGACCAGGTGTCATTTTAATATTTCGACAAGGGAGCCCAAATGCCTGAGGCCAGAATCCTGGCTGATTTCACACTAGCATGCTTCATACACACACACACACACACACACACACAAGGAGGAAAGAAAAGAAAAGAATGCCAGCAGCACACTCCCCAGGGAAGCTGACATGATTCATTTTGTAATAACGCCATGGCAATTCCTCAAAAAATCAGGCTCTGTGGGTTTCGTAAGCCAAGAATTACAGGCCTTGGAACTCTCCATTACTGCCGAGCTGCGGCTGAGGGAGAGCCGCAGGAATCTGCGCGAGGCCCAAGTGGGAGCCATCACCACAAAGGGCTCGTTTTCAAGACAAGTGACAGGAAAGGGGAGGAGAAATGACCACCGCTGCTCTACAACTGACAGCAGGAACAGGGCAAGGCGGGGGCCGGAGAGCCACTTGCCCTGAAATTGTTATTCAGAGGCACCCTGGGAGTGGGGAAATCAGCCTCCGCCATCTACACGGCACGGAACAGGAGTCACCCGCTAGGTCAGAGGCCCGGCGAGAGCCTGAGGCTAAACTAATTATTGCGATTTGCTCGTCTTTCGTAATTAATCGAGGGAAAGCTTAAGGCTGTTAGCAGCTTTAAAGAAAGTAAATCTGAAGGGCCAATTAATTAAAAACAGCAGTGTTTAATGAGGACCTTTCACTTCTCTCGTGTTGATTGTTATATTTGTCGGGGAAAGTTACATTTCCCAATGTCTGTCAAGATCTCATCTGAGCTTGTAAAATAGGATCTCCTTAAAGCTGGGGTGCTTTAACCACTTGACGGGGGAACAAAAAGCTTTCTATTACAAAGCAATTTGAGGGGATTATAATGGAATGAACTATGCCCACGCATCCCTAGTTTGACAGTCAGGTGGAGGCAGGAGATGGGTTCAGGCGGGAAAGGTTCCGATCAGAATGGCAACCCTGCCGGCAGAGGTAACGTCTTGCCGAAGATGACCCTAGAAATGGAGTTTCAAGAACTTCACTCCACAGTCTTTAAAAAAAAGATGGCAGCATCTTGGAAACGATTGCTCTAAAATAAAGAGGTAATTCTGCTTTCCTTTTCCCACTGAGACTAGAGTTGCTAGCTCTGGTTTGGGACATACCTGGAGATTTGGGGGTGGAGTGCAGCCTAGAGAGGCAGGGGTTAGCAGAGAGGAAGAACCTCAGCATGGCACAGTGGCATACAGTCCACCCTCCAAAGCAGCCATTTTCTCCAGGGGAACAGATCTCTGTAGTCTGGAGATCAGTTGTAAAAGTGGGAGATCTCTGGGTCCCACCTGATGGTTGGCAATCTTACCTGGGATACACATAGGTTTCCCCAATGGGCAAACACAACCCCCCACCAAGGCACTTTCAGACTGGAGGGACAATGGGGGGGGGAGGTTGACGCCCCTTCTCCACATGCGCTTTGGCCATGACCCATATCCAGCACCACGTGGACAGGAGTTGAGGAGAATGTGCCGTTTGCATCTGGCTTGTTTATGCAGGATAGGGAACCGAGACTGAACCAGCGTACTCAGTAACATGTGAATTGGACCTAACTTGGAAGCAACCAACCTTTGAAAAAGGATAAGAGTTACAACCTTAGCCTTGCTTTAGCAAAGTATTTGTCCATCTTTAAATCCAATCCACCTTCCAGCCTTGGTTGCTCCAACACGCCACACCAGTCATCTGTTGGACATGTGAATTCTTTTCAAGGTTTCTGTGCGCAGCAACAGCCCATCATAGTAGCTCTTTTTCACATGTTCATTGTACAACTTCGGTTGACCCTTGGTGAACATGCAATTTGAACCACTCAAGACCATCTACACACACAGACATCAGTACGTGTCCCCGGGTACAGAATGAAAAATGTGTACTGCCCTTGTGAATGAAGAAATTCAAATGCAAAGATTTTAAGATGAATGCTACCTTTCACCTCCTTATCTTCTCCCACACCTGACCCATCTAACTGTGCAAGGCACTGCTTTGAAAGACAGAAACGGCTCTTTCTTTCAATGGGTGCTTGCTGAACTACTACTTGGGATCTTGGAAAGGACAGAGACACCTCCTCCCGCTTGCCATTTATCTTCCAGCAGCTGTGGGTCACTCCCAGATTCCAAACGCACAAAGCAAGCACACGCACTGCCAGAGGGATTTTGATCCAGAATTTGAGAACCTAAGCTGCACACTCTCCTCTGCTATATCACTGAGATTAAGGAGACAAACAGACCGAGCTCGTTTCCTTTGAAAGGTAGGAGGAAAAACAAAGGTGTTGGCTTTGGGGTTATGATAAAAACACGGCTAACAGAAGGCAGGGAAGGCAGGACAGAAGTATGTAAGATTATGAGCGGTCAAGAGAAAATGGACACACGGAACGTCTCCCTCTGCCATCGTAATAGTCAGGAGTCCTTTGGGGCTGGAGCGAGTGCTGCAGCTCAGGAGTGGCCACTAGGGCAGCCACGGGCCGAATCAGATTCTCTTTTTCCCAGCATAGAGAACAATGGAGGGGATGGGACAACCTGTTTGGGGGCCCATAGAATTGGACCCCCAGGTCCAATCTTCTTGAAACTTGGTGGGCATTTCGAGGAGAGGCTCCAGCAGCTACCCTGCAAGTTTGGAGCCTCTCCCTCAAGCCCCCTTTCCTCCAGCACCTCATATACCCTATGAGTTTTTGCCATTGATTTCAATAGCCCATAGGGTATAAAGGGGCTGAAACTGACATTCCCTTTCTGACACACTTCCGGTGATGTCAGGGGACGTGGCATATGCTGATGAGTTATGCTAATGAGTTATGCTAATGAGCTCCTGCACCTCTTTTTCTATGAAAGGACCCCTGGTAATAGCAGTTCGGGTTATCCAATGAAGCTGATAGGTGGTAGATTCAGGGCAGACAATACAAAAATGCTTCTTCAAAGTGTAACTGACTTGTACTGTCCACCACAAGATGTAGTTCTATCTAGGGGTGCCAGCCTCCAGGTGGGGCCTGGGGATCTCCTGCTTTTACAACTGATCTCCAGCTGACAGAGATCAGCTCCCCTGGAGAAAATGGCTGCTTTGAAGGGTGGACTCTGTGGCACTGTGCCATGCTGAGGCCCCTCCCCTCCCCAAACCCCGCCCTCTCCTGGATTCACCCTCAAAGTCTCCAGGTACTTTCCAACCCAGACCCGGCAACCCTAGTTCTATCACTGTTCTCTCTGAAGCAAGCCCTATTTGCTTGGTATTGGTTGCCACCCACTCTCTCCTCGTCACTGGCACTGACCATTCATTGCAACATTCTTGTGCTTTGTCTTCTTCCCTCTTCCTTCCAGAGTTATTCCTTCATCTCGTATTGTTCAGATCATCTCTAGTCTACTTGTTTTGTTCCTGTTCCTCCTCTTTTCTGTTCAAAGCACAACCTCCATCTATGATTTCACTATAGAGTTTTGACCAAATCCTAGAGTGTTGCATTGATGTCACACCCACAACATCACTTCCAGCACAGTGCCATTTCCCCACATCCTGCACACAGAGACACACCCTGATGGGTGGCAACCCTACTGAGGAGGCAGAATAAAGAGGTGGGATATTTTTACTTAGAATCATAGAATGTTAGAGTTGGAGGGGACCTTGCAGGTCATCTAGTCCTACCCCCTGCACGAGCATAGCCGAAAGACAGCCCTACAACCTACCCGAAAGATGGTCGTCTAGCCTCCACTTTAAAATGTCCAGCGAAGGAGCATCCACCACCTCCCAAGGCAGTCTGTTCCACTGCTCAACCACTCTTACAGTTAGGAAGTTTCTCCTGATATTTAGCCAGTATCAACTTCCTTGTAATTTCCACCCATTAGATCTAGTCTTGCAATCCAGAGCAAGAGAGAATAGATCAGTTCCATCTTCTATATGACAGCCCTTCAAATACTTGAAGACTGCAATCATGTCCCCTCTAAACCTTCTCTTTCCCAGGCTAAAGATACCCAACTCTTTCAGCCTGTCCTCATAATACTTGGATTTCAACCCTCTCACCATCCTGGTTGCCCTATTCTGGGCACGCTCAAGTTTGTCAACATCCTTCCTAAAATGTGGTGCCCAAAACTGGACACAGTACTCCAGGTGACGCCTGACCATAGCAGAATAGATCTGGACACACGGACCATAACCCGTGATCTGGACACAATGCTTCTGTTAATGCATCCCAGGGGTCATTTCGAGCAGGAGCTCAGGGGAAGGCAGCTCCGGGAGTTGGTGCCAGACCCCCCACCCCCCGTGGGGGAATGCCTGCTTGTGACATGGCTGCAGCAAAATGACCCTGTCCCCTGGAAAGGTCCTTTTTCCT
Source organism: Lepidodactylus listeri (assembly GCA_029233225.1). Classification (NCBI taxonomy): domain Eukaryota; kingdom Metazoa; phylum Chordata; class Lepidosauria; order Squamata; family Gekkonidae; genus Lepidodactylus; species Lepidodactylus listeri. The sequence goes on from JARCFY010000013.1 coordinate 14,027,694, forward strand.
CCAACCAGCCTCCTGAAGGCTTCAGCCACCACTGAAGCTCTCCTCCCAGAATAGTGGCATTTCTGAGGCTTGGATTAGTAGCTGTCCCCTCTCTGCCCTTTCTTTCTTTCTTTCTTTCTCCCTCTCTTTCTTTCTTTCTTCTCTTTCTTTCTTGCCTTCTGACATACTTCTGGTGATGTCAGGTGGTGTAGCATATGCAAATAAGTTATGCTAATGAGTTATGCTAATGAGCCCCTGCACCTCTTTTTCTATTAAATTACCCCTGATGCATCCTAAGACTGCATTAGCTTTCTTCGCAGTCACATCACACTGCAGGCTCATGTTTAGCTTGTGCTCAACCAGAACACCTAGATCCCTTTCACATGTGCTGCTGTCAAGCCAGGTCCCTTATCTCTACTGAAATTCATTTTATTTGTCTCAGCCCACTGTTCCAGCCTCTTTAGATCATTTTGAATCCTGACTCTGTCTTCTTCAGAATTAGCAATCCCACCCAGCTTCGTGTCATCTGCAAATTTGATAAGCATCCCCTCTATGTCTTCCTCCAGGTCATTTATAAAAACACTGAACAACAATGGGCCCAGGACCGAGCCCTCTGGCACTCCACTTGAAACTTCCTTCCACATAGACGCAGAGCCATTTACGAGCACTTGTTGGGTGTGATTTTTCAACCAACCATGAATCCATCCAACGGTTGCACCATCCAGCCCACATTTATCCAGCTTATCATCAAGGATATCATGAGAAACTTTGTCAAATGCTTTACTGAAATCTAGATACACTATGTCCACAGCATTGCCAGAGTCAACCATTTTAGTAACTTAATAATAGCATTTATAAGCAACTGGTACACACATATGCATAAACAACGTTCATTTCAAACAAAGCCCTGGAAGGGGGTCAATAGAAGTATCCACAATATTTCAAGGGGATTTTGCAAGGATTCAGCAGGGCACTGGGGGAAAACAGGTGATGTGCACAGAAGACCCTCTCCTTTGCCAGTTTCCTGCCCTGCCAAAGCAACAAAAACAAACTTTTATCTTTGCAAAGGGCTTGTCAGACAGGGGAGAGGCCTCATGTGGGGCATCTCATTAACTGCAAAGACAGATCCCATAATCCTCCAGCATTATTTCCTGCCAGGGATTATGGAATTTGTCTTTGCCAGTTAATGAGAGACCCTGCATGAGGTCTCCCCTGTCGCTAACAGGCCACTGGCTGCTCTCCCACCACGCAGCACACACACACACACTCCTTGCAAAAATAAGGTACGCTGATGGAGGGCAGGGGGTAGAAGCAAACCCCATTTTGAGACCTACAGAAAGGAGAAAGGAGCTGAGCGCAATTCAAAATGGGGTAAGGTTTTTCAGACTGGGGGGTTTCATGTTACAAGACAGTTATACTAACATCTGTATAAAAAAAATTTTTGAGCACTCAAAGTACCTTACCATACAGCAACCCGGTCAGGCAAGCCAGTATTAATACAAACATGATATTATAGATGCATTACAGAGCATGAAAGTGAGTATATTGCCAGTGGCCACCGAGTGAGTTAATAGCTGAGATTTAAATTGAACTATGGTATTCCCAAATGAAACCTCGGTCTTTTTGCACTACATGCATTACTTTTAGTATTACATGAGCTCAACAGACAGAACAAACCCAACACTAGCCAGAACATAAGAACATAAGAGAAGCCAATGTTGGATCAGGCCAATGGCCCATCCAGTCCAGCACTCTTTCACACAGGGGCTGAAAATACCAGGTGCCATCAGGAGGTCCACAAGTGGGGCCAGGACACTAGCAGCCCTCCCACTGTTGCCCCCCCCCCCCAGCACCAAGAATACAGAGCATCACTTGCGCCAGACCAAGAGCTCCTATATATACTTTGTGGCTAATAGCCACTGATGGACCTCTGCTCCATACGTTTATCCAATTCCCTCTTAAAGCTGTTCATGCTTATAACCGCCGCCACCTCCTGTGGCAGTGAATTCCATGTGTCAAACTACTTTTCTAATCAGGATTAGAGGACACAGTTGGGCCGCCAACTCCACTTGGGAAATAACTGGAGCTTTAGGGGTGGCGCCTCGAGAGGGTGAGGTTTGGGAAGGAGCGGGACCTTAGTGAGGTATAATGCCATAGAGTCCACTCTCCAAAGCAGCCATTTTCTCCAGGGGAATTCTCTCTCATCTGGAGATCATTTGTGATTCCAGGAGATCTAGACCCCACCCAGTGGTTGGGGGTCCTAGTACACAGAGGTCAGTGAGGCCAGCCATCATCCACTGCTATGGCTGGCAGCGGGAGGGTTGGGGGAACGTGGGGGGGGGGGCATGAGCTCTCTTATGTCACTGACTTAACTGTGTCACGGCTGGGTACAACATGGCAGTGACAGTGGGTAGCTCTAGGAATCACCAGAAACTCTATGGTAGAGTTTCAGGCAATTCTTAGAGCTACCCATCGTCACTTCTGGATTGTACCAGGAAGTGACATATTAACGCAGAGGCCAGCAGTGCTCTTATTTTTATTTTTCTTCCACCACTGCTCAGAGCAGCAGAGAGCAACAGCAGTGATCAACAGGAAGTCTCCCACCATTAACAAGAGCAATCCAGTTCCTACTTCTGCTTTTCATACTATGGCGGGGGGGGGGGGGGAGGGATTGCAACAGGCATGGTTTATATGAAATGCAAGCAATACCACAGAAACCTGGAAGAGAGGGAAAAACCACCAAGTTATTATTTCATGTTGGTATGTTTTAAATGACAAATGGAAAAGTCTATCATCCTTCTAGGGCTCATGTTGTTCATTTTGATACCTAAGTGTTTCATGAATACATTCTTGATTGTATTCCACGCGGGGAGAAAATTGACATTCTTGGAAGAGAACTTCATCTCTCTCTCTCACACACACACACACATAAACACATTTTTACTTTTGCAAGGAAAGGAGAGCACCACACAGCGAAAACTTGTTCAAAACAGAAGCAAACAGTGACCAGGGACTAAAACTATCCCCCAGCAGAGCTGCTGATCCAAAAGACGTCCACATAAGTGTGTACTGAACTATGGTAGAGCATCTGCTTTGCTTGCAGAGAGATCCAGGTTCAATCTCCGGTTAAAAGGACCAGGCAGCAGGTGATGTGAAAGAGCTGATGTGAGACCCTGGAGAGCTGCTGCCAGTCTGAGTAGACAAAACTGACTTTGATAGACTGGTGGCCTGATTCAGTAAAAGTTGGGCTTTTGTTCTGGGGGAACGTGCCAGAACCGAGTTCCGGATCCGCTTCAACAAAATTATTTTTTAAAATATTTAAAAGTTTGTGAGTTTTCAGCGTACAGACTGAAAACTTCATTTCCCTCTTGAGAGTTCCGGCACCTCTTTTTCCAAAAAAAAAAAAAAAAGACCCCTGAGTAGAAGGCAGCTTTACGTGTTCAAGTGACCCAAACTGAGATGCAGACTGAGGACACTTTGACCTCCTCTCCCACCCCTGGGACACCAACAGTTTCTAGCAAAGCTCTCCTGAGATGCACTCGAGCCGCTCCTTTCAGCATGCAAGCTGAAACAGGTGAACAAGGATATGCCGAAAGAAAGGGCTCCGTCAAAGGGCTCATTCCCTGGTATACATGGAAGTGAGCCATTAGTTGCAGTCATTCTTACTGACCCTCTGGCTCTGCTTCGGAATGTGCAAGGGACCATTAATGCTCAGTCATGCCTCTGGCTTGGCTTTTGAAACCCCTGGATTAGAAAGCCCCTGTACCCCGATGTACATTCTGGTAACTGTGGAGCCGTACCACCAGAAGCCTAAGCGGCCAGCTCCAGAATGCACTCAAACACTGTGATGCTGAGCACCCTGATTTCTTCTCAAGGGTTAAAGAGAATATTCCGGAGCCTGGTGGAGCTCACAGGTGTCAGTGATCTCAGCGGTTTTTGTTGCCCCCAGTGTTATCTTCTTCAAGGCCGGACAAAAGAATGTGTTAATTAGCTACATCCTGGGAACCTCTGCTTGATTGTGTAACATCATGGGAAGAGGAAAATGAGAAGCAGAAGCCAACAGCTTCTGGAAGGTTCCTGAGAAGAAGGTATTCGATTGGATGTGAGAAATCACCTGACTCTAGAGGGCAAAGAGCTATCCATAATTTGAGCGCTATAGGTTAGTAATGGTTGTACCATCTTACGTTATCTCCATGCTGTGCCAATCTGCACTTCATTATAATTAGCTGTATTGGATAGAATGCTTCCGTGCTATGTGAGACTTACCATTCGTAACGCAGGTATGAAGTGTACTTGTTAGAAAAGACAGCTTTCTTATTTTCTTGATATTAACCTAGGGCTGCCAAGTCAGCCCGGGGGGCGGGGGATCCCCCACTGTAGGGGTTCCCGATCCGCCCGCCGGCATTCGGCCAGTGGGGGGAACCCCACCCCCGAAGTCGTCCAGCCTGGACGACTTTCCCAGCGTAGTGACGTCACCCGGAAGTGACGTCACCACGTTGGAGACGTCACTTCCGGGTGACGTCACCGGGCACGCGCACGCCAGGGAGGCTCCCGGGCAGCGAGGGACTCCCCCCCGCCAATCGGTAAGTAAGACTTGGCAACCCTATATTAACCTGATAAGACTTGTACTGTATAATTGATGTATTTTAGTAATTTAATAAACCTCAATTCATTTCTAAAAGGTCTGGTTTATTGTGCGCAAATCCCACCTCAAGAACTCACGGGTAGATTTGGCTGAGCAGTTGTTCAGGGGTTGCAGGAGTGGAGCAGGGGGCAAAACTCAGTGAGGGAGCCAGAGGGTGACCTCTGGCAAATACCGAACTCTCTTTTGCCTGAGGCTTTTAATTACCATGTGTTCCGGTGCTCTGCAAGGGAGTGGCTGCGGGACATGGAACTGAAAACCATAGCAAACTGTACATGCACCAATTCTGAAATTAATTTTAGCAACTCTTCACATTCCACTGGATGACAGGCAGGGGTGGATCATGGAACAAAGTCAGTCCACGGAACAGCAGTGAAATGAAGTCACCTGCTAGTTCGTCATGCATAAAACATTCTTGATAAACTCTAGGAAGCATTTTAAAAAAAAACAAATAAGAACATAAGAAGAGCCCTGCTGGATCAGATCAGTGGTCCATCTAGTCCTGTCTCACACAGTGGCCGACCAGTTCCTCCGGAGGGCCAGCAACAGGGCATAGAGGCCGATGCCTTCCCCCAATGTTGCCTCCTAGCCAGGGCTATTTTTGTGCAGGAACGCACAGGAACAGAGTTCCGGCTGGCTTCTGAGTTGGCCACACCCAGAGCTTTTTTTTGTAGAAAAAGCCCAGCAGGAACTCATTAGAAGAAGAAGAAGAAGAAGAAGAAGAGATTGGATTTATACCCCGCCCTCCACTCCCCAAGGGAGTCTCAGAGCGGCTTACAAACTCCTTTTCCCTTCCCCTCCCCACAACAGACACCCTGTGAGGTAGGTGGGGCTGAGAGAGCTCTTTCCCAAGCTGTCCTTGAGGGAACAGCTGGTAGAGAGCTATGGCTTGCCCAAGGTCATCCAGCCAGGTGCAAGTGGAGGAGTGGGGAATCAAACCCGGTTCTCCCAGATTAGAGTCTGCGCACTTAACCACTACACCAAACTAGCTCTATTATTAGCATAATAGGTCACACCCAACAGCAAAAACTCATTGGCATATTAGGCCACACTCCTGTCAGCACAGCTCATTAGCATATTAGGCCACACCGCCATGTTACCAGAAGTGTGGTCATCCAGCCACACTCACCTTTTGCTTCTTATTGTGTTTACCTTGCTTGTTGTCAAAACCCAGGGCTTTTCTTGTAGCAGGAACTTATTTGCATGTTAGGCCACACACCCCTAATGTAGCCAATCCTAAGGAGTTTCTGCTGTTGGGTGTGGCCTATTATGTGAATGAGTTCCTGCTGGGCTTTTTTTGTAGAAGTGCTCCTAGCACTTGAATTCAGAGGCTGACTGCCTCTGAATGTGGAGGTTCCCTTTAGTCACCATGGGTAGTAACTACTGATAGGCCTATCAGCTGTGTAGCCTGTGGCCATCACTACATCCTCTGGGAGAACATTCCACATTTTAATCACTCACTTTGTGTAAAGTAGGGTAGCCAGGTCCGGGTTGGAAAATATCTGGAGACTTTAGGGGTGGATCCAGGAGAGGGTGGGGTTTGGGAAGGGGAAGGGGCCTCAGCATGGTACAATGCCACAGAGTCCACCCTCCAAAGCAGCCCTTTTCTCTAGGGAAGCTGATCTGTCAGCTGGAGATCAGTTGCAAAAGTGGGCAATTTCCAGGCCCCACCTGGACGCTGGCAACGCTAGTGTAAAGAAGTATTTACTTTTTTGCATCCTTTTGTGTGTTCCTAGTCCCCATGGTGGCACACATCCCACCCCCCTTGCAAGTATTTTAAACATATAATACCCTTGCAAGCTGCAGATGCTGCAGCCATGGCTTTCCACCACCCTTCCATCCTCTTGGAATATACAGACATGCACTTTGTATGCAGCTGGCTTTGCCCTCATCTCCTAGCCTCCCTCGAAGGTCAGTCCCAAGACGATCCTTTTCTACCTGCACTTCCCTGCTTTAATATAAGTAACTGACATGAAAATCATAACCTACCATCTGTTCCTAACTTGGACTGGATCACATGTTATGAATAAAAAATAAAAAATGAACATAACACAGCTCTGGGGAGCTCGGTGTCCGACCTGCGCTCTCTGGTGGAGAGTAGATCTTAATTGCATATACAAACGCGCCCTTTTTTCTGTGCCAGCAGTCTCTTGGTTCGGAAGGGATAAATGCAGCTGTCAGAGTCCTCCATCTTTCTAATCCAGATTATCTAAAGCCTGGCCGCCTGCTCCATTCCAATTTGGAAGCACAATGAATGATGCAATTTATTCCTTCCTTCCAGGCAATAACATTTTTAAAAAAAAACTACCCCCAACCCTACCCTGATGCAAAGCAGATAAACAGAGGTTTTCATCTCTCGTTATTAAACAATAAAACAGACTAAAGTCTAAATAATAAAGCAGACCAAATCTCTCTCTCCTCGCTGCAAAGCAAACTTAAAACCTGATCTTGATTTTAGCTTTTCTTCCAGCGGGGAAAGGGGAGGGGAATGTTATGTTATTTCCCAAGAAGTTTAGTTCATCAATCAAACGTGAAGGCACTCAAGTCAGCTTCCCAAAGCAAATGGTTTTGCAAATTTTTCTGCTCAGTTGGAAGCGGAAGAGGCAAGTGAAACTGGGGGGGGGGGGGGGGGGTAAGGCAGGGGAACCCATCTTCCCCCATCCATTACATGCACACTTTCGTGACCAAGGGCCTTAAACAGTAATGGCAAGGGAAAGAGAGTCTGTGAACATGTATGATGTGCATTTGTGACACCAGAGACTGATCTCAAACTGCTTTCACACTAATGAGATTAGAGAGCAAAATATCCTCATGACGCAATGTGTCGTTTTCAGGATGGCTCGTACCCTAACATTGCGAGTTGGGAGGGGTAAGGAAAATGAGAACTGCTCAAACACACTCTCTTCCAAACAAAACATGACAATGGCAGGCGAATATCTTACAAATGAAAATAAAGAAACACATTTCAACAAGTCACATTCCATTGCCCTGTCTACTGGGTGCCTCCTCCCATTGATGGTGTTGACCTATTCCGTGTAATCTGTCTTGAGTCCCAGTGAGAAAGGCAAACAAGAGATAAATAAGTAGATAACTTATGAAAAATTACTGCCCGAGCTCCATCGTCTACTCCAGGAGTCTCCCACTTTTCTAGTCTGTGGCACCTTTGGAATTCTGACACAGGATGGAATCAACCACAAAATGGAATCAACCACAACGTGTCCGGGAGAGAGGTTAAGCATAGCTCTAGTGACAACTCTTCAACACCTCAGGCAGAAGCTCTGCTTAACAGGATGCTTTATTAAAATAGACCTATTGTTTTAAAAATATTTTCTGGCTTACACAGAGTTTACCTTACTTGTCTGCACAGTGAAGATTATTTTACTGTGGTTGCAGCCACAATGCTCCCTTTAAGCTGTGGAGTCTTGTGAGCAAAAATTCTACTTTATGAGCTACCAGTATTAAAGTTGTGAGTGAGCAATTCGGCTGCGGTATAAACTAGTTTGCTCTGGAGCCATCCTTCCTGAGCTAAAACAAAAGTATGTGAGCCGGAAGCTAAAAAAAACTGAGCTAGCTCACACTAACTCGGCTTAGAGGGAACACTGGTCGCAGGTGCTGCTGAAGCAATGTTGTTTGGAATCTGCACAGCGAATCAGATCTCCAGTGGCCAATCAGAAGCTTTGCTGGGCAAAAGCCCTACCTGTCCCCCGGACTTTCTAAAAACACTTGTTCGGTCCCAGGAAAGATGTAGGCAGGCACCACGGCTCCCACAATCACCATTTTGGGGGGCCCTGATCTACACAATGCTGAACGTTCTGTTTTGTCAGAGATATACACTTATGCTGCTACGGGATCTCCCACTCATTTCCCCAGGAGCTTAAAAACTCATGTGATTTTCATCCCACCCCCCCATCCCTCTGTGAACTTAACTGAATCCTCCATCTCGATACCCTTTCCTCACTTGGACCTCACCTGGGGTTTTCTCTGTGTTTGACGCACGGCTACTTACCTCGCAGGTGTCTCAGTTTACCTGTTGTTTTCTGCACTAATTTTGTCCCGCTCCAACTTGCTTGCCTGCCCCGGGTTATAAACAGGGGTGTTTGTCCTAGGTATGGCGGGAAAGGGGTGGGGAGAATCAAAACCGGGTTAGAAATTCTACAGTTAAATCTGCACCGGGGCCACTCCAGATCGAGGGAAAGCCTGCAGCAAAACAAGATCCATATACCTCAGGGTAATGGCAGTCCAAACCCGGGGTGACCACAATGTAATGCATAACTGACCAAAAAAAACAGGATAAAAAGACTGGTGAACTCGAGGGTAGTGCAGAATAGCTAGCAGGAGACAGTGTTTATAAAGTACTGGAGTCAGAGATGCTTCAAGTGAATCAGCTCTTAAGTTTATTAGGTGAAGAAGATGACATGCTGGATGGAGGTCCAGGAGTTTGCCTATATTCGCCGTAAGCCTTGCCCCCGGCCTCACCCGATGAAGCGGATAGGTTAGGTTTCCCATATTTGTGTGCTATAGGACCCTCGTTGGATCCTAAGCGCCTGAGTGGTCTAAATTACAAACCAGTTGGGCTATTGTCTGCCGGATCGAAGCTCAGGCAGCTAGCCCAACCATGTGCAATTCAACAACCACGTGGCGGTCGCCATTAAATACGTTACAGTGCTGAACCAGGATTAAAGGTCTAGTATGGAAAGGGCCACAGTGTGATTGCAGCTCTCCCGTGCAGCCAGGGGCCTCTTCAAGTCCTAGCCCACTTCCAGCATTGAAGTCACATCTGTTCCTGCTCAATCAGCCAGTGCTCAGTGCTGGAGACTTAGTGGTATGGGGCCACACACCCAGCAGCATGAATCACAACTGCTGCTCAGTGAGTGAAATGCACAGACAGCAAAGGCCTGTGTCGCTTTTCAGTTTTCTCGTAATGATCCAAAGCACTCTGTGCAGGATTAGAGGCAACGGCTGGGTCTTCAGTGCCACAAGCGCCAGTCCGGGAGATGCTTGACAGCACAGTCACAGTCTCATCACCAACAGGTTCTTCAACTCTTCGCACATGAAGATAAGTGCCAGACTGAGCCATCGTGTACGCTTGATATACAATAGAGAATACTTTGAGTAGTCGTCCCCGGGGCACTTCAGTCGTCACCGTGTGATGAAGCACAATGAGACATGTGAAAAGCCTTGGCAGTTTTTTTATGTCTGATTGGTGCTTTCATGAATACCAGTTGTCAGTAATTCTTCCTTTATGTTGATGACTGAGAAAAACTCCACCGACCCTTAATACGTTCAAGAGGTTAACCCTTAATCTGCTCAGACATCTGGTAGTCTGTTGAGAGCATCCAGAGAAATTAGGAGGATCGTGACGGCCTGGTCCTTCTCAGCTTTTGTCAATGTCTACTCCATTTTTTTAAATCCAGGATTTGTTATACCTTGATAAGATCCAGAGGCTGTGCCTCTGTTTTGTGCATAACCTAAATGTCAGCTTCGAAACGCCAGGCTGGTACAGAATATTGCAACTTGGTTACTGTCCAGAGCTGGGTAGAGCATGCTGTATGCATTGCCTTCTCTGTTGTGGCCCCTGCCTTCTGGAATGGCCTGCCTGAGGTTGTCAGGAAGGCTCCTGTTCTCCTGGCTTTCCACAAACTATACAAAACTGCATTATGCAAGGGAGCTATTAAATGATTCACAAAGTTATTTAGGTAAGTCGTTAGGGAATGTGGTATATATGCTACTGCATTACTGAAACTAGGATCCTAGCATATAATTTTTGTATCATTTAATGTGTCGTCTTAAGACTTATACTTATGCTTTGGTTCTGTTTTTTGGATTTCAAATTGGCTCTACAGCACTAATCCTACTGCATTGTTTATTTTTTTTTTTAAAAAAATTATTGCATTTTTTACCCTACACCTACACTAAAAAAACTACATACTATCCTACCCTACCCTAAGGTATACAGAAAATGTGTTCGTAATGCTAATAATACTAACATCATTAGTTGCTGAAAAGCTAAATTATTTCTTGGCATACATTGTTAATTCATTCTTGCTGTTTACAAACAAAAATTTAACGTTAGACCTTTGAACCACATACAGCAGAGGAAACAATCTAAATAATAAATTTTTAGATTACAAGGCTTGGTGTGTTATTACAGCAAAAAAAAATGTTATAAAACTATTTCTCCTTTGATTCTCTTCCTTTCTTCTTGTCTTTCTTCTTTATAGGGGCAGGCGCCCCTTTCTTAGAGTCCAAGTCTTCTCCATCTTCAATTTCTGAGCTTTCAAATCCATACATACTCTCCTGCTCTGCCAGTGAATCGTCTGGTTCAGTCTCTGTTTTCTTCTTCTTGTGCTTTTCCAAAAACAATCTTGTTTGTTTGATGGAGTCAATTTTAAATTTCTTATCTTTGTAGCTGAACATCAGTCCCTCTGGGATGTCCCATCTGTAAGAAATAGTCTCTGACTGCAACCATAAAGCCAAACTCCTATAAGCTTTCCTTCTCTTTCTTATTTCAAATGGAATGTCTTTTAAAACTTTGATTTCTTCTTCCTGTTTCTTCAGAACAGTTCCGTTCGTGGCTTTTAACCCCATGTCTCTGGTTGATCTTTTGGAGAATCTCACCACAATTTCACCTGGCAGTTTCCTCTTTTTAACATATTCTGGATATGTCCTGTAGGTCATATCCATATCGCTTTGAATTGTCGCTGCTTGCCATCCTGTCACAGGTGCCAATGCTTCACTTAATATTTTCTTAAGATTCTCTCCTTTTGACTCAGGAATGTTCTGAAATCTCAAGAAGTAGTTTGATCGGTCCATTTGAAGCTTTAATACGTTGTCACTTTGAAAAGATTTTTTTTTTTTCAATTTTCTACAATCTTTTTCAATTTTTTTCAACCACTGTTTTGACATCCAGGAGGTCCTGCTGAAGCCTTTCCTGTTTTCTATTTGACTCTCTCATTTCAGTTTGCATCGTCTCCAGTTTAGTGTTGATTGAAGCCAGTTGGTCCACTAGGGGTTGCAGTGCTGCCGTCAATGCCGCATTCAGCTCAGTTCCACCTTTTGAAGTAGGAAGCAAACTTCCAAGTCTTGGAGAAGCTCTCCCTGCCATTTCTTCCCACAGTCGCTGATTGTTTACAGTTAGATAAGAGATCTCAAAGGGGACATTCTCGATTTGTCACACCGATGCCTTTCGCAAGCTCTTCTTCTGCTCCATGCGATCCAACACTCCAACGCATTTATAACGCCTCCAAAACAGCAGCAGGGCCATGGGAAAGTCTCCGAGTAAGTTACGAGGGAGGGGGTGGGGGGAAACTGATCCTCCTAGCCCACCCCTTAACGCTTCATATCAAAAGATCAGGAGACCCACGATTCAGCCATTGCGTATCTGGTAGACCCTCACCTCTCCGCTCTACATTTTCTGCAGCTTCACAGCAGCGCTTCCAGTAGCCCAAGGGCTTCCTCCGGCAGGCAAACCTCTAGGGGTAAAAAGGAGCCTCAATCCCGCGATCGCTACCGTGATCAAGCACCCCAGGCAGGGACCCTTTCCTAGGCTCCCTGGGGGTCTGGCACCAGTCTGGAACCCCCTCAACCTGCCGAGAGCGGGTCGCCTCTCCTGCAGTTACAGAGAGAAGCACCCGCCATTAAAGCGCCTGAAACCGGAAACTACTGCATTGTTTATTGAATGTCCCATCCTGTTGATCGTATTCACTCACTCTGTGTAATCTGCCTTGAGTGTGAGTGAGAAAGGTGGACTATAAATTGCTGAAGTGTGTGACTCAGCATGCCTGGACACTGGGGGGCGCTATATCACTCTAAGGATGTTATGTCCTTGACTAGGATGCCTCTCTTTGTTTTAACCTGGGAGCTGCCCTCTGACCTCTCCTCCTTCTTTCACTTTGTCCTCTCTCATTTCCATGGAGACACATGTCTCTGCAGGTCTCTCCTGCAGATGCAATCACTTAACTACTCCCACACTCATGATGCTAGACAAGCTGACCACTTGTCATAGTGAAAGTACTCTTTAGAATAGGCTTCTCTCTCTTATTATGCCAATATTATGCCAATACAGCTGCCATGGTTTCCACTGAACTCCGAGAACCATTGTTCTCCAAAGTGGTCCTGAGAGCTTAAATGGAATTCTGAGCATCCTCCCTAAACTAGAGTGGCCTGGGGATTAGAATTTGCTGATGAGGACTGTACAGACCCAGGTTCAAATCCTCCATTTCCCCATGAACATCACTGCAAGAGCCTGAGCTATTCACTCTATCTCAGTCTAACTGAAGTGGCAGGGCTATTGTGCTTATAAAATGGCGAAGTCCTTGCTTAACACCTTTAGAGAGATGAATGGTATTTGTAAGTTGTCCATCTAGTCTGCAAACAATTTGTCCGGTAGGATTCTCATATAATTTATAAATCAGCCAAAGAAGGCTTTTATCTAAAGTTGTTTTAGATAATTTGGCCCTGAGGCGGGATCTGGGGACTGAATCGAATGCCGTCCTGAGATCCATAAATGCTGTGTAAAGGCAGCCTCTTGAATAAGAATATTTATCGGCAAGATGATACAGTACTAGACAGTGGCCTTATGCTGCAACTCCATTCCTAAATCCCACTTGCTCAGGGTAAATAATAGATTCTGTTTCTATCCAGTTCAGTAGTTTGTGATTTTAAAAAGCTGCATACACTGTGCCTGTTACTGAAAGCAGGCTTATAGGCCTATAGTTAGTAGAAACTGATTTTGAGCCTTTTTCGTGTATTGGAACTATCACTGTGTGCTTCCACAACTGGGGGAAGTCAAACCTTAAGGGCACAGGGGCATGGACTGCAGATAACAAAATTCCAGGGAAAGATGCACCTATCCAGCAGCTCCAATTAATTCCTCGAAGCCATCACCAGTGCCCATTTAATTCATCTGGTGTTTACATTTCAATATTACATTTCAATATTATTGGATCTGGAAGATTAATTAAAGGACAGACACAAGGATAAAGATGAAGTGATACGTAACTTGGTATTTCCTTCATTTGATCCAGACTTCACTGTCTTTGGCTGAGGGACTGCAAGGCAGCTGCCAGGCCAAAGTCTTGGATGGGTCGAAAAAGAGCTCATCAGTAATCAAGATGAGTTTTTCTAGCTGAATCTATGAGGTGTGAGCCTGTTCCAAATTCTGCCTCTTCTGGAGGACCTCACTGAGAACGCATCAGAAAGCAAATGATGAAAGCGCCACAGTCTGCTGTTCTGAATCTGCAAGTCTGGACTTTCAAAAAGTCCATCCCCAAACCCTGCCTTCCTCAGGGTGGTAGTTAGTTCAGGGGCAGTTCAAGGTATTTTGCCACCTGAGACTGCCCCATTACCTATCTGTCCTCAGGTTGCCAACTCTAGATTAGAAAATTCCTGCAAATTTGGGGCTGGAGCCTGGGGAGGGTGGGGTCTGGGGAGAGGAAGAACTTTAGTGTATGGTGCCATAAACTCCACCTGAAGACCTGTAACCTTTGTCATGGCTTTTGGGCTCTGAGCCCACCAAAGAGACAGAGCTTGAACTTGCTTTTCCTGGGCCCAGTTCTTCGGCAGCTGGAACAAACTGCCACTTATGCTTTCATCCTTGAACATCCACATGCAATCATTACTTCTTGCAAGGCCTGGCTCTCCTGGGCCCATCATAACTAACTCAATTGCCGATCTTTTTTTGGTGTGTGTGTTGTTTTTTTTCAACCCTGCCCAGAACATTTGGAAATTATTACAGTCCACTTGCTCTGTAATTATAAAAACCTGAAATTACTTTGAAGCTTTGGCTACGCAAGAGGAATGCTGCAATTACTCCACCAAGCCATTTGCAACCTAATTATCTGCGGGTGTCGTATGCTTCTATTTGTGCATAAATGGGATCCGTTTAAGGGCGAGACATGACCAAATGTATACCTCCAGGCTTCGCTGTTAATATGCTGGCCTCTAAAACTATCTTCAATAAACTAAGAAAACAATAATCATACGTTACATGCTGCTTTAACGGTTACTTTATAGAAAAGCCTCCTTTGATCCAGCTCAAAGGGGAAGCTGCGGGGACTGGGCGGCTGTGGGCAAAGGTGTGGGGGGGAGCTTTGTCCACAACCGATCTGGGGAGAGGGCGGAGCTAGCCCTTACCTTCAAAATGGCAGATAGAAAATCTGAATCCACTCTCCCTTTAACCCTTTACTGGGCTTTTTTTCTATTCTCAGCTGATCCAGTTTGTAGCATTGCCCCGTGGCATAGGCCGACTGTGAAGTTGAAAGGGAAACTTGATTTGGGAGGCGGGGAGAGAATGATTGTAGTTACATGAGCACTTCAGTCCAGATGAGATGGAGAGAAAGGAGAAGAAGTGCAGACAGCAGCAAGAGGCACAGGGGTACATGCAGGTGCCCTCCCTGCCCCCTTCCACCCCTCTTGCTACTATTTCCACAGTGTAGGCACCTGTTCGTGCCTCCCTATGGAAGCAGCCTAAGAGCCAAACTACAAGGAACAGCAGCCACGGGTCCATCCTCTTGCTGCTGTTGCCATTTTAGAACAGGGCTGCCAAGTGCCAGCGACTTACTGGCGGGGGGGAGTTGTTCTCCCCCAGGGAGCTCTTCTGGTGCGTGCGCTTTTGCGCACACGCCGGAGACATAATGACGTTACCTCCGGGTGACATCATTACACTGGGGAAGGACGACTTCTGAGGCGGGGTTCCCCCCGCTGGCCGAATGCCGGCCGGCGGATCGGGAACCCCTATAGCGGGGGATCCCCCGCCCCCTGGGCTGACTTGGCAGCCCTATTTTAGAACCATTTGCAGTTTTTAAAAAATATTGCCACAAGGACCCAATCTGAATTGGGCGAGCAGTACAGCAGCCCTAGGAATCCTCACTCTCCACCCCCCATGACTTTTCAAGTGTCGAAACAGCCATGGGGGGGTGACAACAGATAGGTAGTAGTCTTGTGCAAAGTAGAAAATGGGATAAGGACTTTTTTGGCTGCTCTAAGCAATTGCCATGTCATAAGAAGGGGGGAGGAGAAGAGGAGGAGAAGGAGAAGAAGAAGAGGAGATTGGATTTATACCCCGCCCTCCACTCCCCAAGGGAGTCTCAGAGCGGCTTACAAACTCCTTTTCCCTTCCCCTCCCCACAACAGGCACCCTGTGAGGTAGGTGGGGCTGAGAGAGCTCTTTCCCAAGCTGTCCTTGAGGGAACAGCTGGTAGAGAGCTATGGCTTGCCCAAGGTCATCCAGCCAGGTGCAAGTGGAGGAGTGGGGAATCAAACCCAGTTCTCCCAGATTAGACTCCGCGCACTTAACCACTACACCAAACTGGCTAGCTTGGACTGGACTGGCGGGGTTCCTATGAAATTACTGGAGAAAAGTGATATTATTTATTATTATTATTATTATTATTATTATTATTTCCATGGTATAGTTGCTGCTTTGCAACTATCACAGCCTTTCCAAGTAATGCCTGCTCTTTCTGCACCAGAGGGAAAAAAATTACAACAGCGCCATACAACAACAAAAACAAAAACAACATGTGTATCAGAACATCCTAGCATTGCCAGTCCAGGTCCCACAAATAGCAAGAGCTGCAGGAGGGCGGAACCATTGAAAAGGTGTTCATGAGTCATGACATCACTTCCTGCAAAACCCGGAAAGGACATAATGGTCACAATGCAACACTTTAAGACTTCCTCAAATCTCTATGGTAAATAAAGGGAAGCAACAGAAGGCCACAGCAAAAGCCGGAGAATGCCCACCAAAACTGGGTTAAGTGGTATTCCTACTCTACCACATCCCTAAACCATAAGTCTTCAACATTCTCCGCTTCCGAGAAAATTTACCTGTAAATGTTCACTCAAGAGGACAGGGAGCAGGAAAGAATACTTTTAAAAACTTGTAATGAACATCAGTTTGAATTAGCTATTGCTGTAACCCACTCTGTTCTTTTTAAACCAAGGGCCCACTATAAACAACGTTTAGCAAAGCTGCTTCCCTGTTACATTTGAATTCTTTGTGTCTCCCAAGAGAGAGACTTAGAAAATGGGTGTGCTGCATTTCTTTGACAATATACACCACTTGAGAAAGAATAAAAGTTAGTAATTGTTCCCTGGATGATACTGTTCTTTTTTTAACTTAATTAAAACCCTGTAGTTAAGTTTCCCCCCCACTTCCCCCCCCCCCCACTTCCCTCTCCTCTCCCATCTTTTCTCTGCTCCCTGTAAAGAACGTGTTCCTTTCAGAGTGGGAAGATTAAACACACTTTCATGTTATCCAGAACAAATTAAAAATTAAACAAAGCCATTTAGTTGCTTTTGAAATATGCCTTTTGTGTTTCCACACTTTCTGTTGCTTGTCATTTGAATTGGAAAGCAAACAGATGTCCCAGTGTGCTTGAAGGCACATTGTGGAAAGACTGTTAAAAATAGCTTCAAAATAATCCTCGAATCTAAACAATATTGTCGCAGGTAGCAAAGGAATGGAAGAGAAGAACAATCTGTCAGCCAGCTTCCAATTCCTCCCCCCCCCCCACCCAAAGCGCAATGTTGTTATGCAAAGTCAGAGATTACAACTAGTTTGCACAACTGTTTATCTTGGGTGGCTCATTTCAGAATGCCTGTTAGCACTGACTTTGAACCAGAAACGGATAAGAGCATCACAGCAAATACAAACTAAGCTGCTAAGGATTAGGAAAGGCATACAGATAACACTGCAATAGAACAGGATGCAGACTTGATGGTACCTGGCTGGTGTTTTATCATGCTGCTTGGTTCCGAGAGTGTTCTGTGCCTGAATAACCCTATTCAGTCCAACCAGAGTTAGCATAAAGGGCAACATGCGAGGGCCAGAGTCCAATGGAGGGCCCCACGTCCTCAGGGACATTTGACCCACATACCAGGAATAGGAAACTGCCATAGAGGCCTTTGCAGTGGAGAGCAAAACAGGGACCTGCACCCATGTAAGTGCAATTTCAGCACTACAGCAGCTAGATTTGGTGGGTGGAAGGAAAACTACGTAATGCCTCCACCTTGTTGAAGCTGTGAAGGTCCCAAGCCAATCAGTGTCATGACTAGGGTTGCCAAGTCCAGGATGGAAAATACCTGGGGACTTTGGGGGTGGAGCCAGGAGAGGGTGGGGTTTGGGGAGGGGAGGGGCCTCATCAGGGTACATTGCCACAGAGTCCACCCTTCAAAGCAGCCATTTTCTCCAGGGGAGCTGATCTCTGTCAGCTGGAGATCAGCTGTAAAAGCGGGAGTCCCCCAGGCCCCACCTGTAGGATGGCAACCCTAGTCATGACTGGAAACCCCACAGGGACCCAGCACACTGAGTTCCATGTTGGAAGATAAGCAGGATGTAAACAAAGCAGACAGTTTTTGAGTTCTCCAGAATTAGAAATACCATTTTTAAAAAAATTTCCCTGTCCACTACTGTTTTTTGCAGCCCAACCTCATCAGGAGTTCCCCGGGACTTGAACGCTAGCTCCGTATTTTGCAACCATTTGGCAGCCCTAAAAAAAGAAAAGATTATTGCAGTGCTGTTCCTCGTAAAGGGTGTGGGAGGGGGACGAATTCCTCATTATGGTTTCTCCTCTTTCCACTCTCCCTTTCAACAGGTCCCCCCCCCCCTTCAGCATGTTGTCTCCTACCTCACCCTATTCCACACACCGGGAGCTGAAAGTCCCAGTAGGCCAAAGTGAGCAACCAGGCAACACTTAGTAGCTATAAATTCATCATGGGTGGATGGTAAATAGATTTGATTAATATTTATCATTTTGGGGCTATAAATAAATGATGCCGTAATGTGAAACGCAGTTCAGTCCCTTATGTCTCTGATACTTGGACTCACTAAGATTTGGGGAAGAGAGGGGGTGAGAAAGCCAAAAAAAAAAACCCCGCCCCTAGTTAAACAGGCCTTCCACATTTCCAACTGGAGCTTCAAATAAATTGGGGGGTGGGAATCAGTGATTTCCTCACAGCCAACAGAAACGTCTACAGCCCTCTTGTAAAGCCCAGGCATGTGTATTTTTATTGTGTACGAATTTTTACTGTCAGAGACATGTAACTTGAACTGGAATAGCTTTTTACACATTTATAACGATCATGTCTCTGAAATGCCTTCTTCGTTTACTCCTTAATCCCATTAAGCATCTTGTCATGTTCACAGCCACAGAGGCTAAAGGGGAACTCTTCAAGGATAACGATTTTGAAAAATCCACCAGGGGGGAATCTAAGGTGAGCAGAACTGAATGAGTTAAATAGGCAAAGTTTGCACTAAGAACTCTGGGGAGGGGCACTTAAAAGGAAATCTCCCCCCACCCTTTACGAGGAACAGCACTGCAATAATCTTTTCTTTTTTGGGGTTGTCAAATGGTTGCAAAATACTGAGCTAGCATTCAAGTCCCGTGGAACTCCTGATCGAGGTTGGACTGCAAAAAACAGTAGTGGATGGGGAAATTTTTTTAAAAGGAAGGAAGGAAGGAAGGAAGGAAGGAAGGAAGGAAGGAGAAAGATTTTGCAAACCATTTATTATTTGTTGTTGTAGATTTTCTAGGCTATATGGCCATGGTCTTGGCCATACAGGCCGAAAAATCTACAACAACTAATGAACTCCGGCCGTGAAAGCCTTCGACAACATTTATTATTTGTTTGTCATTCAATGCTAAGGGTTGTTGATTGTGCTCTTGGGTATTTCCCTCCCACACACACACAAACACACACTTTTGCCTTCTCAGGAAAATAATAAGCAACCACTTTACTCCTTTGACAGAGTTCCCAGAATGATAAACAAAGCATCGGGATATAAAGGTTTCAGCAGTGTTCCTTTTCCCAGTTGCTTGCTCTGAGGCCGGGGGGGGGGGGGGGGGGGGGAAGCCTATCAGCACTCTCCAAGACGGCAGCTCTGACTGAAATAGCCAAGGCTCAGCAAGTTCCTGCAAGCAATACCCACAACAGTTGTTCCTCACCACATATTTCTTTTGGACACAACATTTCTCATCAAAAGACTTTTCCCTCTCTCCTTGCCAGGAACAAAGTGTTAATGAAACAGTGCCAGACTGTGCTACCCTAGGCACTGCACATCACAAGAAAGCCAAAACTCTTCCTTAGCTCATGGAATCACAAGAGCTCTCCAATCTGGGGCGGAGGGGGGTCCATGAATCTTCAGTTACCCTTATCTCTCTATATTATAAAGCCGTTTCGGGGTGGCCACACGATGCGCTCCCTCAAGTCCTGGAGTGGACTATTGAAGCCTGCTGCGGCGGGGAGGGTGAATTAGAAATCAAACAAATGAAATAAATTAAAAATAAATAATAAATAAAACACTGCCCTGGATCAAAGGAACAGAGTTGTCAAAACACCATGGTGATTTCCACCGATTCCCCCGCCCCATTACAGACCCCCACTGTTCTACCTGTGCTGTTACTGAGGGTCTGTTGACCACCCAGCAACACCATTTGAGGGGATTCTGTGCGCTGGAATAGGACGGGAAAGTCCCACTCCCATCCCACAATAGCTGCACACACACCGGTGTATTTTACATCATCCTTTTCCCCTTAAAGATGGTTGCAGGCTGAAGCTTGTGTCTGTTCCTCAGAACAGCACTGTTGTAGTCATATGTGCCACATTTCTTTGTGATATGTGAGATATCACACTGAACAATGTGATGCCTTCTGCCCTCCTTGGAATTGGGAACATTGTGGGGAGGGGAGAACAGGTGTTCAAACATGAACAGTCTGTTCACTGGTGGTGGAAAGGGCTGTCAAGCCACAGCCAGCTTACGGCGACCCCACAGGGGTTTTCAAGGCAAGAGTCATTCAGAGGCAGTTTGCCATTGCCTTTATCTGCGTAGCAACCCTGGACGCCCTTGGTGGTCTCCCATCCAAGAACTACCCAGGGCCGACCCTGCGTAGCTTCTGTATTTTTTTTTCTCCTACCAGTGCTTAAAACAATCAAGGAGGCAGTCTGGATTGAGGAAACTGCAGAAAGTAGAGTTCCTGCCTTCCCAAGAGCTGTGCCCCAATCCATTCAAGAGGGAACTGGATAAACATCTGGAGCAGAGATCCATCAGTGGCTATTAGCCACAAGGTATAGATAGGAACTCTCAGTCTGGGGCAAGTGATGCTCTGTATTCTTGATGCTCTTTGAGAGCCAGTTTGGTGTAGTGGTTAAGTGTGTGGACTCTAATCTGGGAGAATCGGGGCTGATTCCCCACTCCTCCACTTGCAGCCTGCTGAATGACCTTGGGCAAGCTATAGTTCTGTCAGAGCTGTCCTTGAAAGAACAGTTGTCTCAGAGCTCTCTCAGCCCCACCTACCTCATAGGGTGTTTACTGTGGAGAGGGGAAGGGAAAGGAGTTTGTAAGCCGCTCTGAGACTGAGTGAAGGGCAGAGTATAAATCCAGTCTCCCCTTCTCTTCTTCTTCTCCTCTTGGTGCTGGGTGGGGGGCAACAGTGGGACGGCTTCTAGTGTCCTGGCCCCACTGCTGGACCTCCTGAGGGCACCTGGCATTTCTGGCCACTGTGTGACAGAGTGTTGGACTGGATGGGCCACTGGCCTGATCCAACATTGGCTTCTCTTACGTTTTCATGTCCCCCCTGTGGCTGCTTTTGTATGGCCAAAAGTAGAGTTGCCATCCTCCAGGTATGACATGGAGATCTCCCGGAATTACAACCAATTTCCAGATGGCAGAGATCAGGTCCCCTGGAGGAAATGGCTGCTCTGAAAAATGGACTCTATGGCATTACACCCTGCTGAGGTCCCTCCCCTCCCCAAAGCCTCCCCTTCTCCAGCTCCACCCCTGAAATCTCTAGAAATTTCCCAACCCAGAGCTACCAACCCTAGTTTGAGGACATGCCATCCCAGCAGAAGGGTTGCCAGCCTCCAGGTGGAGCCTGGTGATCTCCTAGAATTCCAGCTGATCTCCAGACTTGACTACAGAGATCAGTTTCCCTAGAGAAGATGGTTGCTTTGAAGGGTGGACTTTATGGCATTAGACCCCACGGAGTTCCCTCCCCTCCCCAAATGGCACCCTTTTCATGCTTCCCCCCCTCAAAAAAAATCCCCAGGAATTTCCCTACTTGGGGTTAGCAACTCTACAAAAAGAACTTCAACATTATGCGTGGTTTGGCTTTTAATATGAAGGCGCCTTAGACAAGCAATTTAACAGATGAAAGGATAAGGTGTGTGTTGTTGTGTATTTTAGTAAAGGGGGGGGGGAGAGAACACCAGTGACAGAAGCCTTTGACTTCATTGCCCTGCAGGCTCTCTTGAAAGGAAGGAGTGTTACATGTTATGCCCCGGAGCACCAAAATACCTTTAGTCAGCCCTGCCTGTTTCTTTGCAAGAACACCAAAGGCTTAAGTGAAAGGAAAGTAAAAACCCCTTCTGGGGGTGAGGGAGAGGTTTTCCTTCCTTCCCTTCCATACACTCATCCCTGTAAGCAGAATCCACCAAGCCTTGTTCTTATTATGGATTTATACTAATCCACCTATTGAATTATTTATATAGGAAATCCTTGAAGCACCTGTATAGCCACTATCTGATGAACCAGGCTTTTCAAAGGCTGACATCCATGTCAGTTTAATCAGTGGGAATACATTATTATCTCGGCTTCATAAGGAGCAGAGGGCAACAGTGGAGAAAGGCAAATATATTACACGACCATGCAGTTACAAATAGAAGAAAAGCAAATTTAGCCAACGGAAGGCCCGAAGTCAAAGACGGGGCTTATTGCAAATCGATGTGCAGTGCTCAGTGCTCAGGAACCAAATCTTTATGCCAACAGCCTCCCAATCCTCTCCCCCCCCCCCCCATTTAAATGCTATCCTGCTACAAAGACCGCAGGGTTGAGTTTATGGTTACTCCTGTTACAAACCTCCTTGGGTTTCTTACCCTCTTCTGACTCTGTCACCCCTCTGTAACAGCTAAAAGCCAAGAAAGAACAAGAGAGGGGCCTGGAAGGAGTTGGTGTGTGTTTCCCACATGGGATGCCATCCTGCCATGGTAGAATTCCTCAGTACTCCTCCAGAACTCCTGCTGAGCCCCAGCAGGCCACCATCACCACTGAGATTATGCATCGCATCCTTCTGGTGTTGGTAGGGCAGTCAGTCAGGATTGCATGCACTGAACACTTCAACCTTCCAGGAAATTCAATGGGTGATCTCAAAGTAGCTGTTTTATTGCAAAGGAACTTCAGGAACAGATTAGAAGAGAAATTGCAGAGTTTGGTGTAATGGTTAAGAGCAGTGGACTCTAATCTGGAGAACCAGGTTTGATTCCCCACTTCTCCCCATGCAGCCAGCTGGGTGACCTTAGGTCAGTCACAGTTCTCTCAAGAGCAGTTATCTTGGAGCTCTCTCAGCCCCACCTACCTTACAGGGTGTCGGCTGTGGAAAGACAAAAGGAAGGCGATTGTAAGCCGCTATGAGACTCCAAGTGAAGGGCAGGGTATAGATCCAACTCTTCTTATTACAAGTTATTATAATGCTCAGAGAACAATGGAACCCCCAGGACTTAACAGGGATATCAGTGTTTTATCTCAATACATATGTTAACCTAATCCAGTCCTTACATCTGTATTCCCACAGGTTTGGTGTAGTGGTTAGGTGCATGGACTCTAATATGAGAGAACTGGGTTTGATTCCCCACTCCTCCACATGCAGCTGCTGGTGTGACCTTGGGTCAGTCACAAGCTATTTTAGAGCTGTTCTCAAAGAGCTCTCTCAGCCCCACCTACCTCACAGGGTGTCTGTTGGGAGATGAAGGGAAAGAAGATTGTAAGCCGATCTGAGACTCCTTGGGGTAGTGAAGGGTGGGGTATAAATCCAATCTCTTCTTCCTGTTCTTCGTCTCTTCAAAAGAGCTATACATCCTCTTTATTTTTACTTTTTATTTGGAATAGAAGATCGTAATGTAATGAATAGTAGAATGTAATGTAATTTGGAATGGTAGATTAGAATGTATTTCTCTGGTCTGGGGACACAGAAGATACACTGCACAACCAACCAATCACCCCGCCTCAAAGAAGAGGACGCTGTAAGGTTACCTCCACGCTTGAGAGGACACAGACAGAGCATGATAGGAGGGTCTCAGTTAATTACTCGCAGAGGGATACATCTGCCCATCAATCTCCTATTTTGTTATATTTATTTCCTTCACCATGTCCCCCCTCCCTTGAATTAAACCCAAACAACTGGTGACCATATAAACTAAGCTTGTTATTCCGTTTGGTCTTTGCACCTGTCAAACAACTTTCTTATGCTGTATGCTGATTTGCTGCTCACTCTCTACCTCTATGTATGGACTGACAACTTCCATTTCAATGTATCTGAAACAAAAGCTTATACCTTGAATAAAACTTTGTTGGTCTTAAGTGGGCCACTGGACTCGGAACCTTTGCTCTGATACCAAGTAAAGCTTGGTTCACTAACTTCCATCCTACAGAGTCCCAACACAGACAAACAGAAATCTAACAGTTGACGAGCGGAATTATAGCACCTATGAAACTGAAAAGAGAATAAACTAACCTGCACTAGATATAAAATATTGGAATCTGCAAATCCAGAGCGATGGATGGGGAAGTGACAGAAGCTGCAGCAGAGAGGCTTTCTGCCCATCTCTCCTCCCTCATTAGCTATGCACATGACCTTAGACAGGATGTATTTAATTCTTTCCTTCCCAGTTAGGTGGAAGCTAGAATAGCCTATCTATCCTTGGGGGGGGGGGGGGTTGTCTTTCTGCAGCCCACCAAAAAACAAACCGACCGACAGACATTCTGCCCTGCAAGGTTATGCATCAGTGAGTTTAGTGCTTTAAGCGAAGGCTATGAAACCCCATCAATCTTGGCTTCCTGTGATATGCCAGATCTCTGGCTCCAAGCTCTGACTGTTCCCAGCCGTCAATGGCAGGGGTTCACACAGATGTCTATGTCTTCCTATGGGCTAGTGGCTTTCATTACAACAACTCCCACATCCATTTCATATCCACAGCAAACCTGTGAGGTAAGTTAGACTGGGAGACAGTGATAAGCCCAAGGTGACCCAGCTCATGAGCATTGTGGCTGAGTGGGGAACTTACACTCCGGTCTCCCAGCCCTCGTCCAACACTGTAACCATCCCATCTCACAGACACGTAACATATATCCCAGCTTGTCACAGGGCTGTGTGTGACTACAATCTCTCTACTCCATCTTCCCTTATTCCTTCAATTCATTGCTTCATCAGTTCCTTTATCTCTTTCCTCCCTTTCCATATTTTTCTTCAGATTTTCACAACCTACTCTGTCCAACCATGTGTCCTGGATTCCCATCTCTTGCCACCCCACTCAGTGTCCAAGACCACTACCTGTCTCCTTCATTATCCCTCCTCTTCCTGTAAAAAGCAGGTATTTCCTTCCTGATCCTAAGGCCCTATGAGATCTTTTAAGCAGAACATTTTCTTCTCAACAGTAGCACTATCCATGAACATTATGCAGCTGACCCTTCTCCCTCTCTCCGAAACTGGAATGCTTGTGAATGTTCCATGACACCTCAACCAATGGCTCAGAAAGAATGAGCCATTCTTTCATTCCATCGGATGAAAGCAAACACACACAAAATTCCAGAAGCTTATTGTTGTAATGGGAAGCAATCATTCAATAACAACAAAATGATAACTGATCAAAGGTATAGGTGCTTTCTTACCGTGGTTTGGAGCAGTCAATATTTTCTTCTTCCACTCCAGTTAATAAAAAACACTTCTTGCCATACGTCTCCTGTACAGGTCTGATGTTCCTTCCCCTGTTATAAAAGAATATCCTGTCACTCACTCATCCAACCTTATATTTATTATTGATTGACCTTTACCCTGTCTTTTCACCATATGTGCCTCTCAAGATGGCTTAGAAAATCCATCAAAATGCAACAAGTGAGCTACCTGCAGAAGTTTTGCATCCAGCATCACGGTACAAAGGACAAGATTGGTTGAAGTATAGAGACTTATTAACAAGACATGGTAAAGATTTCAAATTGAAGGAGCAGCATCAGATGGATTTTGATTATGGTTGGCTAAGATATAGACAAATATATGACATGTATAGAAGTGATAAAAAACACGGCTTTAGGGGAAAAAACAATGAAACACAACAAGTTTGGGAAGAAGGTGGGAAAAAAATGATTTCTAAAATGTATAAAGTTTTGCTAAAATGGTTTAATGCTGATGAAATGGTAAAAGAACAAATGGTAAAATGGGCGATAAACTTTAACAAAGACATTGAAATGGAATCTTGGGATTTTTTATGGAAAAATGCTATGAGTATATCTACGTGTTATAACTTAAAAGAAAATTGTTTTAAAATGATGTATAGATGGTATATGACACCAAAAAAAATTGCAAATATTGGTCAGAATATGTCTAACAAATGTTGGAAATGTAAAAAGAAAGAAGGTTCTTTTTATCATATGTGGTGGACTTGTGATAAAGCAAAGATTTATTGGTCAAAAATACATGCAGAAATGGAAAAAATCTTGAAATGTACATTTAAGAAGTTGCCTGAAATGTTATTGCTTGGACTTAAATTAGAAGAGATAAATGTAAAGAAAAGGACAATCATATGGTATATGATAACAACAGCAAGAATGGTGTATGCACAAAATTGGAAAAATGAAAAAATACCAGAGGTGTGGGAATGGTTGAAAAAACTGTTATATATGGCTGAAATGGATAAATGGACTAGAAAACTGAATGATCTGTACTCAGAGACCTTTTTAGAAGATTGGAAGGATTTGAAAGAATATGTTGAAAAATAATGGGACATGAAAAATTGCATTTATACATGGTTATAATAACATAAAGCAATAGAATTAGAGTATATGAATGTATTAAGGATAATTAGATAATGAAGTTGTTTTTTATTTTCAAATTATATAAGAATATAGAAAGTAAGAATCAGTGTATAAGTATTTTTTAAGAAATATGACCGTTACCAGATATGTAAACATAGATATAAGTGTTACTATTTTAGATAAGAGTGGAAAATATGTTATGCTTCAGATGTGGTGGGAAACCGCTAATACAAGATAAAAACAAAATTATACAAACAGAACAAAATGTTATATCATATGGAAAAATGGATTTGTATAAGATAAATGTATTACTGTTAATGTTTTGAAAAATATATATATATATATTTTTTACACAAAAATGCAACAAGTGAGCAACACACAATGAAATGCTCCATCGGTGCCTCTCCCCAGTCCCAAAGGTCTCCCTGCCATTGTGGCTTTAGAGTTCGTCCCTCCTTCGGGGTGTGTTGGCTGCACATGGAATACACACACACACCTTTCCTGAAAAAGGCTGCCAAGTATTCTCCTTCTCTGTAGGAACTGAGCATCTCCCTTTGCACAGACACAAAGGAGGGATGCCAGGCAAGAGGGAACTGGGCACTATAACACAATAACAATCCACTTTCAATGCACTTCAATTGTAATTTGCAAGTGTTCTTTGCCATTTCACACAGTAAAAAGCAGTTGCAAAGTGCACTGAAAGTGGATTGGAAGTGTATTATTCAGCATATATGGAAGTACCCAAACATAAGCACCCACAGCAACTGTTCTCACTAAGAGGCAGGAGACAGAGGAGAGAGGGACCTACGTCTCTGGTGTCAGCCATACCACGATGACACCACTTCTGATGCAACCCAGAAGTGATGTCATCACACTGGGATCACCACTCTAGTATTTGCCCATGGTTTGCCCACTCTAGTATTTAACCATAGAGCTTTGACTGAATGCTAGAGCATTGCCCCCAGCACAATGATATCAGTTCTGGGCTGCACTAGAAGCGACAATCCCCACCAGTTTTGCTCTGCATTTTCCTCCTGCCCCCCAACTGAGAAGCAGTGGGAAACATATATGTGTCACGGGCTGGGTGCCAGGAGGTCAGGAGCCCAGTCAAAGTTCGAGCCAGTCCAAGGTCAAGCCAAATCAGGAATGAATTACCAAGTCCAAAACACAAGCCGAAAGCAGAGTCAGTCCCAGCCAAGGTCAGAGAGGGAAACTCACGAGCAAACCAGTCCGAGGAGTCAACCAAAAGCCAAAGTCAGACAGAGCCGAAGTCATAAGCCAGAGGGTCCAGAACAAAGCCAAAGTCAGACAGAGCCGGAGTCACGAGCCAGAAGGTCCAGAATCAGGTTTAGCTGATGTGAGCCGAGTGGGTGCAGAGCTTAGCCAGAATGACTTGTTGCTAGCACAAGTTGTTGGTCTTTGTGCTGTGCCTAAACACTCAGCCACTTCCTGTGCTTGTTAGCAGCTGGCAGTGAGGTCCGGGCTCCCTCTAAAACTCAGGGCTGAGTGATCTGTGACTACACATGTGTGCCTCTTTTCTCCTAGCAGCTAAGTCTTGCCTGGATCGTGACCTTAGCCGTTCCACCCAGGAGGTGAATCAGGTGGGCTTGAGCTTGGCTGTGGCTCAGCTGCTGGTGGTGCTGGGGTAATGCCCTGAGAGGTGCTTGCTTGAGCCTCCTCTGGTTCAGGTGAAGGCTCCTCTGGAGCTGGGGTCTGATCCTCCACTGCACTTAGGTCCGCAGGAGGCAGGTCTTCAGAGGCACTCCTGACATATATGTATGTTGTACAGGTTCACACTTTATGTTTTCTTTTATGCATACACCCAAGGATGCAATGTGTAATGAGCCCTTGTGTGCACTTCAGGATGGAGTGGTTCTTATGCTGGCAGGAGAAACCAGAAAATCCTATCCGATGGAGCTGGAAGGTTGAGTCAGTTGGTGCCTTTGGCACGCGCCATGTGGTGGACGTCTATATAATCACTTGTTGCAATTGTTTCTATCCCTAAAAAGTCTCTATTCCTAAAAAAGAAAAATGTATCACATCTTTTGCTGCCCATGCTGAGAATGTTAAGAAAGCATATGTGGCTGTCCTGTTCTCCACTGTATCCTTACAACAACTGTGAGGTAGATAAAAATGTCAGAGAGTGACTGCCCCAAAGTCGCCCATTGAACTAGCCACACGCTTTAACCACTACTCCACATTGGCTTGACTGTCCCTGTTTTGACCTATGTTTTACCTTTTGAGAATCCCTTGTTAAAATTCTCAAGTGAGTTGCCCCTCTTCTTTTACTCTGTTTCCCAGTGTCTCTACAATTTTGTGGTGAGAGGCGAAGCCAGGAATCAGCACATATGAAGCACATCTTGAACTGCTGATAACCTATTTTTAGGACAATAGTGTTGTTCTAGTATAGTTTTAACCTAATGAGCCAACGCTCTCCTGGCTTTTAAATCAATGGAATCCATGCTATTGAAGTATAAAGTAATACATACAGATGGTGGAATTGAGCCTCCAGCTATGGGTAATAATGTGTGTGTGTGTGGGGGGGGGGAACCAGCACTGAGTTTTAGTACATAAACTGGCATGTCTAAGCAGGTCCCTGTTTTTGTTTGTGAAATGTAGAAGGATACAGTATGCCCAGGAAAGCTGTCAAATTAGGATTACCAGATGTCCTCTCTTTTTTTTTATGTCCGTCCTCTTTTGGGCTCTGTTTAAAAAAATTGATGAAAATGTTTTTGGTGTGGAGGGTTAGGAATATTCCCAGTTAGTAGCAATCATCACCACTTAAATAGTAGGGTTATTTAAAATGAGATTTGTCATCGTGATCACTTGTTTGAAGTAGTCAGTCAGAAAATAGGTCCTCTTTTTTGCTTTTCAAAATATGGTAACCTTATGTAAAATAAAATTGGCCTGGGCAGGAATTGTGGTGACCCATTGAAACGATCACTGATCATCATGAGGTAACCACCAAAATGTTACCTCAGGGTGAAACTGTCCACTGTGCAGGCCGCAAATCTCCATTTTCCTACCTATGAAGTACGAATAATGGTATTAATGTTAGAGATATGGAATAGCTACTGAAAGAAAAGGGACAGACCAATTAAATCCTTATTATCTTCTTCCCATGATAACAATCTTCAATTCTGGCTTGACTGTGGCAAACCATGAAAGGGGAAGGGAGAACATGGCTACCAATAAATACTTTCCCTCCAACACAACAGTTGCATATTGCCATAAACCTGAGCATAATTTATTTTTATTTGGCCTGTGAAATACTTTGGAGAATGCTCTTCTCATAAATGCCTCATAAAGTCTGACAAGAACTAAACCTCCCACTGCTTTTGTGACCAATATATAAACATAAGACCAGCTCATTCAGCCCCCTTTAATGTGTGTTTTATGAGAGGAGGAAGCCAGAGACTCAGAAGAAGACAGCCAGTTCCTGGGCTGGCTGGCTGGCTGGGCCTAAGCCTATGTAAATCTTTTTGTGTTCCTTTATAAGGTAAACTTTCTCAATAAACCTCTCCTTTCATTACAAACAAGTGTTGCCAACTGCCTGGAGGAAAAAACCCTGTCCTCCTGACCCTTTAATAGAGGCTTAACAGGGTGCTATTCACCAGGTGTGTTATGCGCCATGAAAAGTGGCACCTGCCCATTTCCATGCATTAAGCCTCTATTAAAGGTGGAGGACATTTCTCCTCTATTGCAACTCAAGGGCACAGTGAATGAACTGGCTACATAAACTCCTTTCAGAATGAAAACTAAGCATGTGTTTTTCTCCATCCACTTCTCCAAGTGCTACACTGGGAAAGGAGAGATCCAGGTGCAAATCCCTCCGCTACAATGCTCAGGGTGACACTGGGCCAGTCACTCTTTCTCCTTGGGTTGCCAGTTCTGAGTTGGGAAATTCCTGGGGATTTGGCACCAGTACCCGGGGAGGGACTTCCATTTCTCCATGGTGTACCATACAGTCTGCCATCCAAAGCAGCCATTTTCTCTGAGGGCACTGACTTCTGTGGCCTGGATATCAGTTCTAATGTCAAGAGAACTCCAGTTCCCGCCTGGAAATTGACATCCTCACAATGTTGTGTGGGTAAAATGGGGGGGGGGGGGGAGAGCAGTGTATGCTGCTGTAAGCTTCTCTTGGAGGAAAGGCAGCATAAAAATGGAACTGATAATAATACTTATGTGGAAACTAAGGGTCTTTGTATGAGACCCGTTGGAATCCTGCAACCAAATACAGAAGCATTCAAGATTGCTCACCAGAGCACTAACTTGGATAAGGTGGTAGCATCTCCTCAAGCAGAGATCAAATCTCAAGCATGATGGTGCCTGTGGGTCTAAACCCTCTGCTTTAGTTCTGGTATTAGAGTTGCCAATATCCAGGTGGGGTCTGGAGATCTCCAGGAATTACAACTGATCTCCAGATGACAGAGATCAGTTCTGCTAGAGAACAATGGCTGCTTTGGAGGGTGGAGTCTATGGCATTATACCCAACTGAGGTCCCACCCCTTTCTAAGCCCCTCCCCCCCAAAACCCACCCCCAAATCACCAGGAATTTCACAACCTATATTGACAAACCTGGCTGTTACTGGTTCAATGAAGGGCAAAAGAGAGTTCAGGTCATACACTGCCCCCCCTGGGATTGTAGGCACTGGCAGTGCTGCTAGAGGCAGTCTCCATGCAGCTGCTAGGGTTGCCAACCTCCAGGTGGGGCCCAGAGATCTCCCAGAATTACAACTGATCTCCAGACTACGTAGATTAGTTCTCCCTACCAGCTGCTTTGGAGGGTGGACTTTATGGCATTATTACCCACCGAGATCCCTCCCCTCACTAAACCCCACCCTCCATAGGCTTCACCCCAAAATCACCAGGAATTTCCCCACCTGGAGTTGGCAACCCTAATTAGCATGGAGCAGCAAGAATTCTGGGGAAAGACTAAGTGGCCAGATCTATCCTTCTTCTTCCCCCTCCCCCATGACTCTGCTGTTTACCCCTCAGACATTACAAATGTCCTATGTTCTGACACTGCACACAGAACTCCTGATCCTCCATACAAAGCATGGGGGAGGAAAGCCTAGATTGTTTTATTTATTTTACCTATATACCAGAAGCAAAAATGGTGTAGTAAACTGACTGCTGGTTCAGGAAGACTGGTCTGCCCCTATTAATTTGGCCACACATCCTAGTTTTGGTCTGGACCATGACCTCACTTTACCTTTGGAGACTTTTTCAATTTGGATCCCATTTTAAGTATCAGTTGGTGACTGGGCAGTGTGTGTGTGTGACATAGGCTGTTTTTACATCTGACTTTCCCGCTGGAATCATTCTAGTTCCAAAAAAACCTGCCCACACTTCTGTGCGGTGTGAAACCGTGCTGCTACTGAAATGTCCACATCTACTAATTGCCCTCCTGTGGTCAAGCTAGTATTCAACCAGCTTGATTCTGCTTTAAACAATTGCTGTTGATTAGGGCACTTAGACCCCCTGGAGTGAAATTTCACACCACTGCGAATTCAGCACAGGAAAAGACAGCAGTCAGACTACTTTAGAGGGGAGGTGTAATATGACCCATAGAGAACTTCCAAAAGGAGAGAGAGAGATTCAGCAAGACCCAAAAGCACAGTCATGAAAACATTCCAAGTCAAAATGGACAAGGGAAGGGCAAGAGGAAGAAAAGTTGCAGCCGTGGGAGAGAGCACGGGGACAGTGAGGGGATTTCTGTATGAGTTTCTCCATTTTTAAATCTCTAGTACGGATTTGCTGATGCACCGTTGGAAATATATATATATATTATGGATGATATTCCGTGCAAGAAAACAAAGGTGTGATTTGAAACTGTCCCAAGGCTTTGAAATTTCCCACATCAGGATTTCTCCACAGATTTGAGGGTTCTAAACTGGATGTGTGTTACATGCCATCAAGTTGCTTCCCACTAATGGCAACCCTGTGTGGTTACCAACCTCCAGGTGGTAAATTATACAAAAGATACAAACCGTGCATAAAAAAGGAAAAAACATTCAACAGTCAATGAATATCTATATATCGAATAGCCAAGGCACCTCCTGTATGTGGATATCTAAATCCACACATCGGGGGCGCCTAGGGGGCAGAGAGGTTTTCCTGCACACTTGGGGGACTCTCCAGGTGTGCAGAAAAATTTTAAAACTTAAAAAAAAATCTATACGGGGGATATTTAAATCCCCCCAAAAGTAAAAGAGCGTTCCCTGCACATGTGCAGAGAACACTCTGGGAACTCTGTGGTGCCCAAGCAGCTGAGAGCCGCTGAGGCCGCCTCGCCGCCAGTGCCGGGGAGGTGGGGGGTGATGATTGATGGCCCGGCGGCTGAGAGCTGCTGAGGCCTCACCACTGGTGCCAGGGGGTGGGCTGGGAAGATCGGCGGCCTGTCGGCTAAGAGCTGTTGAGGCCTTGCCACCAGTGCCGGGGTGGGGGGGTGAGGGGGGAGAAGATTTACCTGCAGCTGCTTCCTCCTTGATGTGGTGCTGCAGCCTTTAGGAATACTCCCCCCACACACACACGCGCACGAGTACCAAGGCAACAACTAGTGCAGAATCAGCCCTACTATTACCACTGATCAGACTCCAGGCAACAAAAGATCAGTTCACCTGGAGAAAATGGCTGCTTTGAAGGTGGAGTCTATGATATTACACCCCCTTGAAGTCCCTCCCTCACCCTCCTCAAGGTCCACCCCCAAAATCTCCCCATATTTTCCAGCCCAGAGCCAGCTGCCCTACTTCTGGTGATGCTATGAATTAATGGCCTTCAAAACATCCTATCATTAACAGCCTTGCTCAGAACTTCCAAATTGAGGGTTTCCTTTATTAAGGATGGATTATTCAATTAATCCATCTAAATTACCTGATCTAATTTGCAAAATGGCGCTGGTTTTCCGGGACCCACCATCTTTTTCTTTAGTCCCGGGAGAAACAAAATTGAGGTGAGGAAAATCTGTAAAACAGGCCCCTCTGTTTTTGTCATAGGAAAAGGAATTTGTGCCTTTAGCATTCCTAAACCTACTGAATATCACAATAGGAAACCCAGTGAATATCACAATACAGCCAGAAGTATCTTCTGGGCCAGAGAAATGATGAGTGAACCATGAGTGAACCAGCCCACTTCTTGTGTGAAGCAGGATTTATGGGTCTCAGGAGTTTCACTTCAGATATTAGAGTAGAAAATAGGAAAAAAGAAATGGCTGCCCAAATCTAATAAGGATGCCTATCAGGGAGCCTCGCCACTCTGCCCTTAATCCTGACTGTATGGCGATATGCTGCAGCTGCTTGATAGTACAGGGAAAACGCTCTGCCCATGGTCAGAAGTGTTTTTCTCTATTACCGCTTCACACATTCCATCTCTCAGCTCTAGAACAGAAGCCAGATTCCACAGCTGAGCCCTGACATTGTTTAAGAAGCCAAAGATAACGAGGCAATTTCAATGGGCAATGACTTTCAGCAAACATGAATGGCAATGGTGTGTGTGTTTTTTTAAAAAATCCCAATGTCATTGGATTTCGACAACGTGAGAATATGGGAACGAAACAGATTTCTCCATCTGTCCTTTTCTAATAAAAAAAAAGGCTGGTAGAAAACTTCCGTTTGAATTTGTTTTGCATTGTCGTGACATTTCTCTCTGCAATTCGCCTGGAAAATATCCAAGAAAAGTTGATGGATTTATTTTTAGCTTCCCTTTAATCTTCCCTGAGCATGATGGCAGATTGCAACCCATCTTGGTTTTTCCTAAACCTGGCGGTGAGTTATATATTCCCCAGTAGCATAACTCACCGCCAGGTTTAGGAAAAACCAAGATGGGTTGCAATCTGCCATTATAGATCTATATGTAGATGCCTTTGGATTGATTGCTACACTAGAATAATATGGAGATGTTCTTAAGAGCTAACCCACTCCAGCTATAGGAAATTTGATCATATGCATTTCATTCACAATGTCATATGTAAGTGGGAGATACATTTGTCACTGGGTAATACATTCAGATTTAACAAGAACTTGTCAAGTTTTGGCTGCAACCACTAAAGCAAAAGCCTGCAGCGAAATAAACTGTCAGATCTGACTCAGTTAAAAAGGATTAAACCTATTCTGGAAGGTGGAACAGTACAAAAAGCTTTTAAGCTTTCTCCTTAACACCTGAAAGATTTTAAACTCAGATTCAGACAACAGCTGGTATCACAGAACCTCCCCCCCCCCCCCCCCGCCCCAAGTCAACTGTTCAATTTTTGCAAGTGGGACTGGCTGCACATCTGACTGTGCCCACAGGAACAGCACAACAACATATACAACAAGAATGCAAAACATGCCGGCAATCACAAACCAGAGTTTTGGCAGCCAGTCAAGTTAACGTATTATTTTTGTCTGCAAAAGTGTGCACTCCCCAATCTTCCACCAATGCAGGGCTCTTGAGGTGGTTTACAAATAACAAAATAGCATGTCAAATTTAATTAAAATATAAATCTACAGTAAAAATGAATTAATAAGTATAA
Organism: Lepidodactylus listeri; assembly: GCA_029233225.1. NCBI lineage: Eukaryota > Metazoa > Chordata > Lepidosauria > Squamata > Gekkonidae > Lepidodactylus > Lepidodactylus listeri. Next base: position 14,062,629 of record JARCFY010000013.1, read on the forward strand.
ATTTGAGCCAGAAAAGGGTACAAACTCAACAAAAAGGCTCGGTAAATAAACAGGACTTCATTTAATTCATTTGTACCCAGGGCTCATTTCGTAGCAGGAGCTCCTCTGCATATTAGGCCACGCACCCCTAATGTAGCCTATCCTCCAAGAGCTTACAGAGCTCTTCTTACAGGGGCTACCGTAAGCTCTTGGAGGATTGGCTACATCAGTGGTGTGTGGCCTAATATGCAGAGGAGCTCCTGGTACGAAATGAGCCCTGCCCCAGCTTTCTCCCAGGGGGGACTCAAAGTGGCTTATGAAGTTCTCCTCTTCTCCACTGTATCCTCACAACAACCCCCGTGAGGTAGGTTGTGCTGAGAATGTGTGACGGGCCCAAGGTCAACCAGCGAGCTTCCAGGGCACAAGTGGGGATTTAAACCCAGGTCTCCAACTAGTCCAACCCTCTTAGCCACTACACCTTTTGAAGGTGTCTGAAATGTGCCATTCATGTCAGATGTGGTATCTAAATCTGAGAAGCCGCCTCCGCAATGTCTTCGCTGGTCTATAATCAGACACACCTGAGCACTTATACAAGCATTGTTAGTGCCTGAGCATGCTCAGCAGGGACAACAGAGGGAGGCACCATTGGGTGGTTGCCGAGGCCTCGTGGTCCTTGGAAGGCCCATTGTGGTGCTGCAGCAATTACTGCAGCCTACCATGTCCAGTTTGGTGTAGTGGTTAAGTGGGCGGACTCTAATCTGGGAGAACTGGGTTTGATTCCCCACTCCTCCACTTGCAGCTACTGGGTGACCTTGGGCAAGCCATAGCTCTGTACCAGCTGTTCTCTCAAGGACAGTTGTCTCAGAGCTCTCTCAGCCCCACCTACCTCACAGGGTGTCTGTTGTGGGGAGGGGACGGGAAAGGAGTTTGTAAGCAGCTCTGAGACTCCAAGTGAGTGAAGGGCGGGGTATAAATCCAATCTCTTCTTCTTCTTCTTCCCAAATGAAATGAGCCACACTGCAGGAATTCTGGGAAATAACTCAGTTTGTCCAGTGGAAGAACACATAATTGCATGCAGAAGACCCCAGGATCAATCTCCATTCAACGAATCTCCATAAGCAGAAGTTGAGACAGACCTTTTTCTGTTCAAAATCCTAGAAAGTGGCTTCCAGTTAAGAGTAAATAATACCCAGGTAGATGTCCTGACTTGGATAGCCTAGGCTAGCCTGATCTTGTCAGATCTCAGAGGCTAAACAGTATTGGGTCTGGCTAGTATTTGGATGGAAGACCTCCAAGGAATATCAGGGTCATGACACAGACACAGGCGATGGCAAACCACGTCTGAATGTCCCTTGCTTTGAAAACCCTATCGGGTCATCATAAATCTTGACTTGACAGCTCTTTCCACCACCAAATGAGCAATGATGAGACTCGGTACGAGACCCTTTCAGATGTTCATAGGGAAATTCATGCATATGAGGAATTGTTGGGATTTGCAGATTCTCTCTCTGTAGTCACGAAAGAATGAACATGTTTGTTTATGCACGCTAATGTCCTAGCTAGTTAAGTTAGGGAGCCAATGGTAGAGTCTGCACATATTTCCCACCAGTGTAAGATGACAACATGCATAACTGAGTCCAGTAGCACCTTTAAGATCAACAATGTATATAATTCAAGGTATAAGCTTTCGTGTACAAGCACACTTCTTCAAGTGTACATGCAAACAAAAGCTCATACCTTGCATAAAACTTCGTTGGGTCTTAAAGGTGCCACTGGACTCAAACTTTGTTCTGCTGCTTCAGACCAACATGGCTACCCCACCTGAATCTAAATGCATAATTAGTGAGCTTTGGGATTCTCCAGTTGGGTAATCAATACATTGGGGATGGACTAGAGAATAAGCATTGGGTTTCAGTTTTATTGCTCTTTGTCCTTCTCCTCTGGTTCATTCTCACGTGAGGTTTAGAAGCCGTAAAGATGTAGATTAGAGCACCTAGTCACGATGTGTATCCTATGTTTGTTTTCTTTAATCTCCCAATAAACCCTCCCTTCATTAGCCAGTAAAGTTTCTCTCTTAAAGCTAACACACAATCGTGGGCTGCATATTATCTCCGCTATTCTGCCCATATACCCAACAGAAACAGCCCTTCAATATACTCTATCAATGTTGCCTGCAAAAGAGACCATTATCTAGCCAAAATGATGCATATTGGTTTTCACTTCCACTCTTTCTGTCTAAATCAATGGGACTTAAACATGAGCAGCTGTGACCACATTGTGCTCGCAACTTTTCCAACACTGTGCTTAACTACCTGTTTTGGGTGAACAACCGAAAGCTGGTGAGGGATGGAGATTCATCATGTATTCAAGGAAAAGGGAGAGAGAGAGAGAGGAGACAGAAGAGAAGAAAGGAGTCCTGTTCTCAGCTTTCATGAGGAGCCGTGTTATATCAACAATGGCAAAAGAACAAAAGGAGCCGTTTTCTACAAGTTCCTGCTCCAATTAGGCATTTGAAGAAGTGGGGATTGTGCCGCTTTATCTTGCCCTTGTAACATAATAATTGTATTTTACATCTCATGAGAAAAAAGAGGGGGGAGAGGAGGGGGGGAAACCCTGCCAGAGGACATTATCTGGCTCTGGGTCATACATCAGAGGTGATAACATCGTTATTCATGTCAAGAGGGATGATCAAGGACTTCCCATTTTATCAGCGATTAGCCAGGGAAGAAAAGCTGCAGCCGCTGCAGCCTTTGGCAGGTAGCCAGCCAGCCCTTCTGTGGGTATTACTATCGCAGTCATGGGAGAGGAAACAGCAAGCATGAGTCACCGAGGGAAAATGGGATTGAGCCGTGCACGGGCACCCAAGAGGCTCTTGGCTTGGGTTTTTCCAAAGGCAATAAGCCTCCAACCAAGCAGTGATCTCTGACGCACTCCCTGCAGCATATGTAAGTAATCCAAGAGGTATCCATTGTATGATGGGCTCTCCCCGCAGCCCAACCAGCCAAGCCAGAAATAAAGCACCCGGAGCCAGAAGCTATGAGCTGTTTATCCCATACTTCCTATAAGGATCTTGGGAGAGAACACAGGCTTCTCCCACGGGTGTGGCACGTCCCTCTTCTTTGGCCTTGGGGAAAGGAGGGTCTTGGTGTCCAACCATCAGAATCAGGTTGTGGTCTCTAAAGCAACCGTCGCCCCGGTATTCAGAGAGGTCCACAAACCTGCTTGCTGTGTTTAGTAGGGCAAGTATTCTTTCCCCACCCAGCAAGTTTGGCGTAGTGGTGGAGCCAGTTTGGTGTAGCGGTTAAGAACATGGACTCTAATCTGGGAGAACCAGGTTTGATTCCCTATGCCTCCATATGTAGCTGCTGGTATGACTTTGGGTCAGTCACAAGTTGTCTCAGAGCTGTTCTCTAACAGCAGTCATCAAAAGAGCTCTCTCAGCCCCACCTACCTCACAGGGTTACAGTCTGTTGCTGGGAGGGGGAAGGAAAGGAGACTGTAAGCAGCTCTGAGACTTCAAGTGAAGGGGGAGGTATACATCCAATCCCTTCTTCTTCTCCAAGGATAACAGGCTCCAATCCTTCTCCCCAGCTAGACATCAGGAAGGGAGCAGATGAATTCTGTATGTTCTTAGAGGTGTTCTGATTCCTCAGAAACTCAGAGTGATCTCCGAGACACTTTTCTTCACATCCAAGTCAAGGAGGATCAGGGCTGCAGTGAAGATGGAATTGCAGATCAGTAGTTCAGCAGTTCGAGACCCGAGTGCCGCATGACAGAGTGAGCTCTCATCTCCGGCCCCAGCTCCTGCCAACTTAGCAGTTCGAAAGCAAGAAATTGCAAGTAGATAAATAGGTACTGCTTCGGTGGGAAGGTAACAGCATTCAGTGCACCTCAGCGTTTAGTCATGCCGGCCACATGACCATAGAAAAAGTCTTTGACAGCGTTGACTCTTCAGCATGGAAATGGAGATGAGTACCACCCCCTAGAGTTGGATTCAACAGGCTTTCAAGCAAGGGAAACCTTTACCTTTACCAAGACCAAAATATATGGACCCTGGGCATTCCCAAGAACTTGATTCCATGGCTGGTTGAAATAAATCCTTCAAAGTATCAGGACCTATCTAACCAGGAATCTAAGATCCGTGCAATGAGAAGTTGAAGATAAAATAGGAAAGCATAATATTCTGGGACAAGCACTTCACCAGGAAGAAGATATTTCATTGAGCAGTCAAGGGCAGATGGTCTGGTTACTAGCATTTATACCTGGTCTGGACCATAAACCTCATATTGCCTGCCAATCACAGGTTTGACAGACTGAAATACTGGCCCATTAGGTAACCCAAAAAGCTTCAAAGTCCTCCACCAATACTCTAACCAATACTCGAGATTCCAGGCCTCCTGCTATAGTGGGAGGCACTGGCAGGAGGAAATGGGTGGGGAGAATGCACACTGCCATTGTGTGGATGTCGCACCGTTGTGCTTGCGTCACTTCCAATAAAAACCGGAAGTAATGCATCAGACGCTCCAGCATTTTGCAAAAACTCTATGCCTGCCATGTCACTTCCACAAAAGTGATGTCGGCACTCCAGCACAATGCCAGCACTCCAGACTATGCCCCACATTTCTTTCCCAGGGGTTGCCAACATACTAACTCTCTTATGAGTTAAGACACATTGATCTATAACATACATGCTGAGTGTTACAACAAACTGTCCATTTGAATGTTGGTCTGGCCGATAAGATGAATTTTGGCTGGTAATTTCTACTTAAGAGACGGCCCAACGAACTGTTTTGTTCCTTCCCAAGTTTATCAGATTCTTCTGGTCATGCTCTCCTGGGCCCTGTCCCCTCCCCATACTCCCTTCCAGCTGTACTCCTTTCCAGCACCCAGGTAGATGTCCTGACTTAGATAGCCCAGGCTATCAGATCTCAGAAGCTAAGCAGGGTCAGCCCTGGCTAGTACTTGAATGGGAGACCACCAAGAAAGTCCAGGATCTCAACGCAGAGGCAGGCAATGGCAAACATCTCTTCCTTTGAAAACCCTCCAGGGTCACCAGAGAAAAAAACCTGTGACTGGATGGCACTTTCCACCACAAGGACCCATGAAATCAAGCTCATCCTGCTAATTCTGGAGAAAAATACGGCAAGCAAGGAGAAGTTGACAGGATTACCTCCGGTGGATTTTTGTCTCTCCCTTTTCTTCGCAGCGGACACTGCTTTAGCTGCTGCGCAACGAATGTCATGATTCACATCACCCAAGGCAGCGGCTCAGGGTCACGGAGGAAAATCACGGCTCCCAGGAGAAAAAAAACATTTCGCTTGACTCAGCGGGCGTGACTCAGGGAATCTGACGATTAAACTAATCACTGCTATTGTGATGGCGGGCCACACAGAGAAACAGCCGAATTGTTGTAACATCGCTGACATATCAGAGCCAAGGAGTTTATGAATCATCTGAAGGAGGAGATGTGGAAGAAGGAAGCTTCGGGCGTCCTCTTTCATCTACCAGAGGTTTCTTATTCACAGGGATCCTTCCAAAAATTGCATTTCTAACATTTCACCTAGAGCAAAGGTGAGTCACCAAACCAAGGGCGAGCCTTCCTACATCAGATGAGTCAAATGTTTACCCTATTTTTAGCAAAAGCAGATTTCGTCAGGAAAATAATTCACTGGGGGTAAAAATAAATACTCTATTTGTGCTCCAGAGCCCTGAATCTGACCAATGCAGCGCTGGGTAAAGGTGAGGGTCACTGCTCTTTTACAGGGAATGGACTGTGTAGCTGAACAACCTCAGTGTTGCCTCCGTCCTTTTGTTGCAGGGATGAGAACTGCAAGCCCCAAGAAGCAGAAGCAGATTATTTTATGGAGAAACAGCAGGCTATAAAAAGCACATTCCAGTCTGAGTTCGCAATACCCAATTGTCTTATTTCCTAAAGCAGATCCAGATGTTCTTCCACTTGCACACCAGACTCCCCAAGGGCACAGCGAACACACGGTGCTTGTATCCTGACCATTGTGGTGAACCCAGAGAGATATTTGAAGCACATGAGTACAGTGCCAAAGCATACTTCTCAGGGATATTTCATACCGAATAACGGACAGCTAAGTACAAGATGTGTGCACATCAGTGCTGCACAGGAGACTATAGCCTGGGCCCATCTCTTCAAGGCACTCAGAAGCAGGTATGTATCCTAGCCAACACTTGCAAGTCTTTTGAAGGGAACTAGAAATACAACAGCACGCCAGAGACGGATAAAAATTATTCCACTGTAAGCTTTTGTGACCTGGATGGCCCAGGATAGCCCAATCTTGTCAGAGCTTGGGAGCTAAGCAGGGTCCACCCACTTGGATGGGAGACCACCAAGGAAGTCCAGGGCTGCTCCACAGGCTCAGGTAATGGCAAAACCACCTCCGAATGTCTGTCTCCCTATGGGGTTGCCGTAAGTCACTCGTGGCTTGACGGCTCTTTTTACCGCCACCAACTTTTGTGAGTCAGAACTCCCTTCATCAGATGCATGAGGGACACATCCACAAGGCACACTTTTAACTCACAAAGGGTTATGCCGGAATACGTTTTGTTCAAGTGCCACTGATCTCCTGTTCTGTTTTGCTGCAACAGGCTAACATGGCTACCCATCTGGAAGTCTTTTGAAGGTGTCTGAAATGTGCCATTCGTGTCAGATGTGGTATCTACATCTGAGAAGCTGCCTCCATGATGTCTTCGCTGGTCTATAATCGGACACACCTGAGCACTTATACAAGCATTGTTAGTGCCTGAGCATGCTCAGCAGGGACAGCAGAGGGAGGCACTATTGGGTGGTTGCTGAGGCCTCATGGTCCTCGGAAGGCCCACTGTGGTGCTGCAGCAATTACTGCAGCCTACCATGTCCAGTTTGGTGTAGTGGTTAAGTGGGCGGACTCTAATCTGGGAGAACCGGGTTTGATTCCCCACTCCTCCACTTGCACCTCTGGATGACCTTGGGCCGATCTCTGTCAGAGCCGTTCTCTCATGAGCAGTCCTCAAAAGAGGTCTCTCAGCCCCACCTACCTCACAGGGTGTCTGTTGTGGGGTGGGGAAGGGAAAGGAGTTTGTAAGCCACTCTGAGACCCCTTTGAGTAGTGAAGGGCAGGGTATAAATCCAATCTCCTCCTCCTCCTCCTCTTCTTCTTTGTGCTTCCAAGGAACACTGGGCCTGCCATCCGCTCTTCCTTCCATTGACATTCCCAGCCCCACCACAGATGCAGAAAGGCTCATTCTCTTTTTTTTTCTCCACCCCCTCTGCCAGTTTATTAGTACAGCAAAATAATTGCTCTATCCTGCTGGGCATTGCATGTTCACCTGCCCGAGTATACCCTGATGATTGATAGGAGCAGTAGCCAACCAGAGCAAGAGGGAAGGTGACAGCTGCTCTCATTGGCAGTAGCTGCTTTCCCCCTCTCAAGCAAGTTATGGAGAAGTAATGGTGACTGAACCTGCCCTTTACATGCCTGTCCTGTCTATCCTCTACAGCTGCTTCTGGAGGAACCCTCTTGGGGAACATCTGGCCAAGATCCCTCAGTACCTTCAATTTGTCCTCATGCTCATGAGTGGCTGAGCTAAAGTAGCGCGTATTCACTGGCACCAGAGACATGGTCTTCGGACTGTCTGCAGTTTGAAAGAAGTGAAGCCAAGACTGACTATTCAGGAAAATCAGCTATGAAAAGGCAGTGCTGAGCTGCGAAGTTCTAACTGATGCCAACAAAAGCAGAGTGAGATCTTTTTTTAAAAAATGGCTGTCAAAATTTTAGCATCTGTGCTTCTTTGCATTTACATTAACTATTGGTGATGGTGGAAAGTACCATCAGGTCACAACCGACTCATGGCAACGCCGTAAGGTTTTCAAGGCAGGAGACAAACAGAGCTGGTTTGCCATTACCTACCTCTGTGTAGCAACACCTGATTTCCTTGGTGGTCTCCCATCCAAGTACTAACCAAGGCCAACACTGCTTAGCTTCTGAGGTCTGACAATATCAGACTAGCCTGGACCATCCAGGTCAGGACACTTCAATTGTTACAGATTTCAAAATCTCTTTTTTTCCTGGAAGGCCCTTCCTGTTTGGGCTAGTTTTTGACAGCCGACGTTAAGCAGATGTGGACTACCTTGTGTGGCCTGATGTGCCTATTCATTCACATCTTAATCTCACTGATTTTGTGTGTGAGTGTGGTTGTTCCCCTGTGTGTTTTTATTTGCCCTTGCAAGTGCCCTAAGGCTGAGGGTGGGATAGACATTGCAAAAATTTAATGGTGGGTGGGTTGTTAATTTACACAAGAATGGGCAGAATTGTACCCTGCATGTAAATGGTGCTTGGAAGTTTTCCTGGTAATATTGGAAAAGAACAAAATGCATCATAAATAAAATTACTCTTAGACAGGTCTGCCAGTTTGCCTGAAGCTCAGAGCCTAACTCTGAGGGGGTGGATCCTAGAAGATCAAGGGCAGCATCTGTGATAGCAGCGGGTCGGGCCTGGCAGCACTTGGTGATTTGAATAACTATTCGAACCAAACTACATGCAAACTGCATGCGAGCTGCTTCTCCAGGGTGCTGTCCAAGGCAGCTGTGGCACATGTCTAAACACCACGACTGTGTGAGAAAGGCCAGTTGTGGCCTGTCTTGTCTACTTGGTCTGAACCCCTGGACAGTAGAGTTGCAACCTGAAGAGCTCAAAACTGAAGACCATATTCTGAGAAAATGTCTTATGTGTGTCAGAACACCCCCAGCACTTTAATAAATACAATATCCTGGGAATTCAGAAGGGGGCATGACATATTTCTCAGGGGGGCATTGCCCCTCATGCCCCCTGTAGCAATGAGCTTGAATGGGAGGGAACCTGGAGCATGGGAACCTGGAGCTACTCATCACATGGTACTAAATGATTTTGAATTACACTTGTTTGTACCTTCTCTTGAAGTCCCCAAACAGAGGAGATCCCACAACCTCCCTTTCTAACCCCTTCTCAGATGGCCACCCTGTTCTTTATTTAGAAGAAATGTTCCTTATTTATTTACATAATCAAGAAAAGGAGAGGCACACCATAACTGAAATAAACAATTAATTAAATACATTACAACACTCTAATAAAACCCTGTTAATGTGCTGATGCATGTAATGTCTAATTTTCTTATGGTATCCTACTAGAGAATCACAGCTCATAGTATCAACAGCAATGGATGAAGGAAAGCTGTAAATGTGCGCTAGAAGCAGCCTTTATGCTGTTTCAAGCGCATGTTTACAGCTTTCCTTTGTCCATTGCTGTTAATTTTCTTATGTTCACATAATACATTCCTTATTGTGAATCTTCTCTGGATGGCAACCGTATCCTTCTCTAAGGCTGCAGTCACACATTTTCAGTTCACTTTCCAACCGGATTGTTACTGTGTGAACTGGCAAAATCTAGTTGGAAAGTGCACTGAAAATGGATCAAAAGTGGATTATTTAGTGTGCGTGACCGCAGCCTAAATTACCAGCTTTCCCAGTTTCCCTTCACAAGCCATCCTGCTGTGGCTAGCAAAGCAGGTGGAGCCCATGCTGGCGATAAGCATGGTATTAGCAAAGCATAACACACCGGAGTCCAGAGAATAAACCCCAGGCAGCTATTAAGCTTCCAAAAAAAACCCCCCAGTTTAATAACTCTTTCACCTTCTATTTAAAAACCACACCTAGCTGCCTAGATTAATCAAGACATTCTTCCCTTCTCCTCTGCTAATGTTATTGATTACATCTGTGTAATGAGAATGGATAGGATTTCAATTTTGGCATGTTAACCTGATTGCTGGAATAATTCAATGTGGATGAAAACATCACCCAGTGTCAATTACGTTATGGCTTGTTAAGAAATGTTGACTTTGAAAATGGTTCAAGGGAATGCGAAGCTCTAACAGAGGCGGTTTCAAAGGTACACTTGACTTTCTATCAATAGGGTTTTTGAAAAAACAATTATTCAAGACAATGGCGAGGCTGTTAAAATATTTATATACAAATATTGTGACATCATGACAGTATCTTATTACTATCCTACTCCTCCATGTGGAATTTATTCTGTGCAAACCAGAGCTGCCGTCAGTGGGCATCCCACCCTGAGTAGAAGAAGAAGAACAGGAAGAGAAGAGGAGATTGGATGTATACCCCACCCTTCACTCAGAGCGGCTTACAATCTCCTTTCCCTTTCCCTCCCCACCACAGACACCCTGTGAGGTAGGTGGGGCTGAGACAGCTCTTTTGAGAACTGCTCTTTCAAGGACAGCTCTGACAGAACTATGGCTTGCCCAAGGTCATCCAGCAGCTGCAAGTGGAGTAGTGGGGAATCAAACCCGGTTCTTCCAGATTAGAGTCCGCATACTTAACCACTACACCAAACTAGTTCGGCCCTCTAAAAATATTTTTAAAACAACATGCCATTTTATTTGCAGTATGGCTGCTCCCATTTAAATAATGAGAGCTTTTTTGAAAGATAAGGACATTTCTGGCTTTAGGAAGATCCATAGCAGTTGGCTGGTGCTCGCTTTCTGTACTGGTAGTGCTCCAAACTGCACCCAGCCTACCCAACCAAGATTCTTCTAGGCTCAGGGCGAATTTTTGAAGACTCCTAGCACCAGGGGTCATTTCGTAGAAAAAGAGGTGCAGGAGCATATTAGCATAACTCATTTGCATATGCCACACCCCCTAACATACCGGAAGTGTGTCAGAAGGCAACACCCACCCCTCAGGCTCCACTCCACAGGTGAGTGAAACTGATCTGCTCTTCCTCCATTCCCTTCCCCATTCAATACTTTGTGCAATAAAAATACGCGTAAAGAACACACCCTCGTTCTCTTCCTGCTCCCTTGAAACCACCAGGTTTCAAGTAGACTTGAGCTACCCAGGACATGTGCACCACCCATCCCTTCCCCTTCCCCTCCCCACAACAAGACACCCTGTGAGGTAGGTGGGGATAAAAGAGGTCTTTTGAGAACTGCTCATGAGAGAACAGCTCTGAGAGAACTTGTGACTGACCCAAGGTCACACCAGCAGCTGCATGTTGAGGAGTGGGGAATCAAACCCAGTTCTCCCAGATTAGAGTTCTAATTAGAGCTTCTGAACCTAAAGTTCTCACTATCCATTTTCTCTGTATAAACTAACTCTTCTGTCTGACCTTCAGCTGTGCCTTGAATCCCCGACTGCACCTGTTCTAGAAACCCTATTCCAAACTTTGGTTGGCCGCATAACCTTTATCCAGAATGTCACCAGTCCCTTCATTCTGTTTCGGCCAAAAGGGCAATTTGAAAGTCAATATTCCACCGGAGTCTTTCATTCTTTTTGAGAGAATTTGGCAAAAGATATAGTCATAATTCCTTTTTAATAACTATAGCAAACTTTAGCCAAAAAAAGGAACAGAGTGTGATAAGCCCTATTATGTCAAGAATGAAGAATGAGTCCCCTTTCTAGTCTGTTATTAAATTATTACTGTAGTTGAATCCTCTAAAATGTCATTAAACCATTTATTCCTAGACCAAAAATCGCTGTATTATTGGGACTTTGTGATGTAGCCAATTCAATTATAAATCTAAAACGGGACAGTGAATAGACTTGCCTTTTAAAACCACGTAGATTAAAAGGCCTGTGAAATCGGTGAAAGAAAAATGCACACAGACCAAAATCCCACGTACAGCTAATGTTTTCTAGGCATGCCCAGAGAGAAATGGAATTAGCCAGAATAAAAAAAATAATGAATAATTAATGCTTACTATCTCCCCTATCCCTTTGTTCATTTCCCTTCTTTCTAAGGTTATGAGCATTTCCTGAAATGAAGAGGCCATGCCTAATGTGGAGGGGTTTTTTGTTTTTTAAAGTGTCTTGCTTATGATTGTAGAGTTGTCACCTGGGGTCAGCATGACTAGGCAACATTTGGGGCACGGGGTTCAAAGAGGGTCCACCACTGACCTCTAGTGGCTAGGGCATGGAGCTCTAATATCAGCCTCTGACAGAGGAGGGCTTAGTCAAGCATTACGTGGGGAGTTCCAGGGGGCAGTAGCAGAGAACATACTCCTCCAAGCCCAACCACCATGCACCAGTAGAGCTTTGCTGCTTTCTCGCTGCTAACCTTCAAGATCATTAGCATCACAGGGACGGAAGGAGCATGCAAGAGTCACCGGTGATGCTCCATTCCCTCCTCCAGGAAGAGGGAAGTGATCGTATGTTTATGTGTGCACATATATGTACGTGCATGTGTACGGGAGGGTTCCCACAACAAATAGCAAGATGGGAACAGGATCCCTTTTAGTGGCAAGTGAGCAGAAGGGGCAGGGAAGACGGAGGTGGGCTTGAAAACTGGGGGAGTTCATGGGGTTGCCAAACTTCAGACAGCTTCTAGAAACGAACTAATTCATTGTGAAGAACTTGGGTTCTGGTATGAGAGAGTCAACATGGGATGTTTGTTTCAAGAGTTGACAAGTGGAAATTGAGGAGAGCTGTAATTGCTACACGCTCAGATAAAGCAATTTGTTATTGCGCAAAATCCGTTGCGTCTGAGCGATAAAAGAAGAGAGGTTTCTAGAGAATCACTATTATTATAGTAAACATTTTTTGTATATGTATCTTTATCGACTCTTCGTCATTTCTGTCACGGATGTTTTGATTGGACTTCCATCTCCGCCCGTGATCTCTCGCTTTTGGCTTCAACCTTCAGACAGCACCTGGAGCTCTCCCAAAATTACAACTGATCTCTGTTTTCTGGAGAAAATGGCTGTTTTGGAGGGTGGACTGTATGGGATTATACCCCATTGATGTCCCTCCCTTCCCCAGGCTCTGATTTCAAATCTCCAGGAATTTCCCAACCCGGATCTGGCAACTGAATTCTACCTGTGTCAGCAGTGAAGTCAGTGGGGTGAGTAGAAGTCGGAGGTGTTTTTAATGACCATCGGAGAGGTCTGCCCCCGTCTCATTTGCTTGATTCTCCGCCTGTGCAAAATGCTGTGGATTGATGTTGTTTACATCCTTCTTAACATTCTCCTCACCGCCACCCAAATTATTCCATCTACTTTTCTTTTTGAAACCCTCCTAAAAGTCGCCTTGCTTTTTTGTTGTACGAGATTTTAAATGTATGACCTGTAAGGAGAAGGAAATTTATTTGGAAAACTGTGCGGCAGATCCGACAAGGTGCTTGTGATATACGGGACTTTGATAAATGAGGTGTGTGTTTTTTTCACTATGAAAAATATCTTTAGCAATTTATTGCACAAGCCTGTCTCCAAATCTAGATGGCCCAGAAACTTCACATGTACTTTATTTAAGAGTCCTTCAGAGGTGTGTAAAGGACAGGCTTTGAGATAAGGTCAGAGTGCTACCTATTAACAGTGGTCGGTGTCTTAGGCCACAATCTGCTCTCCTTCTGCAAAGGGCAGGGCATAGAGTCTTCTTAGCCAAACCAAGTGGAATTACGCTGGACCGGTCTTCTCCTTCCATTCTTCCCACCCCACCTGCTGAGTAATGAGGTGATGAGCAGCAAGAAGGAAAGAAGGCTGGCTCAGGAGTCTCCATCCTTTCCATTCACATCCATTGCATGTACATAAGTGCAGACCAGTTGCAACCGACTTACGGTGACCCCAGCAAGGAGGGCTTCCAAGGCAAGGGAGAAGCAGAGGTGGTTTGCCATGGCCTCCCTCTGCAGAGTCTTCCTTGGTGGTCTCCCATCCAAATACCGACCCTGCTTAGCTCCCCAGATCTGGTGAGAGCGGGGTGTACCATGTTGCCTTCCTTCCCCACATCCTTCATACCTTCCAGCATTTCACAGATCAAAACAGAGACATGACTGTAACACCCTTGTTCCTGGGGACGAACTACAAATCCCAGAAAACCAAGATTCTAAACTGCTTAAGAGTCCCCTTTGGGGGAGGGGACTAAATGCAGCTAACCCAGGTGCCTGTGCTTGTGTATCCCCAGTAATCATGATCTTGAAATCCATTCATATTGGTACAGGGCAATGAGTCCTGAGAGGGGTCACATAAGCCCCTTAGGACCCTCTTATCCTTATCTGACCGCACCACAAACGAGAAGCCCATTCCTTGAGATCCAGGTCAATGCAACAAATTCATAGAGGGGTAACAAAACTCCACTTAAGGAGCCAGTCAGGGGGCAGTGGAAGACTACGAGGTTTAATCCCACCACCAGACATCTCACAACCTCAAAACTCATTTCTGTTCATTCAGGATGCTGGGGTACCATCATAGATGTGTCACATGACCCTCTTAGGACCCTCACCCCAACTTCCCACCTGAGCCTACCAAAAATTCAAAACACTTCCCATTGGTTGGCAAGGTAACCATGAGTTCCTAGAAGAGTCATGTGACACCCTTAGAGATCTCTCAGGGTCACATAGCCCCATGTCATTTCATCCCCCATGGGGTAGAAGTTCCAGGGTAAAAGGAAAAGGTGGGACTCCAGGGGGCAGGACACCCCCTCCTTTTTGTATGACAACTATAAGTCTACCTTGTCTTCTTCCATTTGCTCCATCAGAAGCCCCTACAGATCTGTTGTTGTTCTTAGGATTTCCTGCTTGTGCATATGTATAACAGCCAGGCCACTATGGGAAGACAAGAGAGAAATCCTAGAGTGTCAAATAAAATTGTTTTCTGCTTTCTGTTACAGGCAAGTGTTGGAATCTAAAAGGTCATTAACAACACATGTTGGTCCCATGTTGCCACCTAAGGTTAAATATGGTTGCCAGCCTCCAGGTGGGGCCTGGAGATCTCCTGAAATCACAGCTGGTCTCCTGGCTACAGAGATCAGTTTCCCTGGACAAAATGGCTGCTCAGGAGGGCGGACTCTATGGCAGTATATCAAGCCCTTCCACAAATCCCATCTTCCCCAAGTTCCACCTCCAAATCTCCAGGAATTTTCCAACCTGGAGTTGGTGACCCTAGCTAAAGGTGGGTGCCAGGACTGCAAAGGATGAAGACCACTGCACTACTCACATTGCCTCTGAGATACAGTTTTTTTTTCATTAACTGTATGTTTTGGTTTCCCCTTAGATTATCGCTCCTAATAGAAATTTTGATGCTTGCGTAGCTAGCAGTAGAACAACGAGACGGTACCACCAACAGCCAAGACGGGGGTTCTCTGTATTTAGAAACCTTCTCCAAATATGCATAAAATCTTACTCTCTGAATAAAAAAAAAGACGCATCTGACCCTAAAGAGCTGAACAAGGGCACAGCGTGCTGTTTACCCTTCAGCAAGCATGGAATGTTGAAATCCAGTGAACACAGGTTAAAGCGTAACGGGCAGGAAAAGACGGGGTAGGAAAACTGGCTTTGTTCAAACCCCTAAGATTTTATCATGTTTAAGGAGGAGCGATTTATTTGGATGGAGGAGGCATCTCCAGTTGTTTATCCCCTCCCACGATTTCTCACGCCCTCGAACCTGTAAATATTTCATCCGCTGTTCATACAAAGTTCTCCTCCAGACTGCAAATCTAAGGTAAGGCAGAGGAGAAGGCTTGGGGAGCTACATCAAAATGCCCCAGCAACACAGCTGAATCATAAGCAATTTAGACTTTTTTTTCTTTCACGGTTCCTTACATGTCAGAGCTTTTTGGATCTGTTCCATAATCACGCAGAGGCATGCAACAAAATCAGTGGTAATCTTCAACACACCACATGGTCACCCAAATATCCTCCTTTGCCGTGCAATAGGGATGCGAATGAAGTATTTTTAAACTGTCTAGACGTCAAATCGAAGAGGAGGAGAGACTGAGTGAGCGTCTGTAGCTCTTTTAAGCACGAATGCCTGGTTGACTTTATGCTTCTAGATATCTGGCAGAGGACGGGAATGGATGTTACAGGGAAAGGTTTGTCAGGTGATTCTTCTAAGGCTGGGTTGTTCACTAGCAGGCTTTAGCTGGGAAAATTGCACATTTGATTGCACTTGGAAAAACCACTAACATCAAAATTAACCTGTCAGGGGGAAAGGATATTAGATATCACCCTGGAATGCTAGTTTTCTATCGGTGCATGGAGTTTTTCAGCCATAGGGGAACGTTCAGACATGCCATTTGTCACCCGAAGTGGTACAGTTT
This sequence comes from Lepidodactylus listeri, assembly GCA_029233225.1. NCBI lineage: Eukaryota > Metazoa > Chordata > Lepidosauria > Squamata > Gekkonidae > Lepidodactylus > Lepidodactylus listeri. The sequence continues at coordinate 14,078,695 of JARCFY010000013.1, forward strand.
GCAGGATCAATGAAAAGGGGCAAGGGAGACAGTGTCATGAGTCCTGCTGAGGATGTGGCCCTGGCTCCAGCTGAGCCCACACCCGACCCTGATGAAACCTTGGAGCTCACCAGCATATCTCTACCACCTGTCCCAGCAACAGCGGCGGAGGAACAACGCCTGACAGGCAGGCCCCCTGACTCGCCTCCGCCAATGGTGCGTTTGCGGAACCAGCTCAGGCAAGACTTAGTGTCCCGGCGGAAGGAGGTGCGCCTGCACAGCAGGCAGTCCCTCAGCCCTGCGTTCTAGCAGAAGCCGGGACGCACACGCTGAGCACTAATTAACCCAGCACCTGAGGGGTATTTAGTTTCCCCTCCTGACGCTGGTTCTTCATGCCAGCAACTAGTCAGTTTGACGACGCTCTGCACCTCCCTTGCCTGCGCTCCTGATTCGTGCTTTGAACTCTCGGCTCCTTGACGCTGGCTTCCAACGACTACGCTCTCAGTTTGTACTTCGGACTCTGTTCTTTTGGCTCCTGCTTGCTACCCCTTGATTCTGACCTCGGACTGGACTTGGACTTTCACTCTCTCTCGCCCTGCCTGCACCCAGCCCATGACAGACACCCTGCTTTGTCTGCTGCCATTCCTAAGCCTCTCAGAAAGCTGGTCTCTGACTCTCAATCTGGCTCAGTGGTTAAAGCGTCAGACTAGTAGAGCTGCCATATGCCTGCTGGCACTCCAGTGGCCAGGGGAAGAAAGAAATAAAATTACATGCTGTCAGCGATGGCATGATGCCACTTCCAGATTGCCCCTCAAGGTGACATCACACCTCTCAAGGAATTGCCAAGAACTCTATGGCTTTACCATAGAGTTTCCAGCAATTCCTAGAGAGGTGTGATGTCACTTCCAGGTTCTCCTGGAAGTGATGTCACGCCATCACTGACAGCCACCCTTCCATGTCCCCAACCCCCCTCCCCAGTCTCCCGCTGGTTGCCACGCTGGACTCAGTAGCTCAGTAGGGCATCTGCTTGGGATGCAGAAGGTCCCAGGTTCCATTTCCAGCATCTCCAGTTAAAAAGAACCAGGTAGTAGGTGATGGGAAAGACCTCAGCCTGAGACCCTGGAGAGCCGCTGCCAGTCTGAGTAGACAACACTGACCCTGATGGACCAATGGTCTGATTCAGTATAAGGTAGCTTCATGTGTGTTCATGCGTGTACATGGTAGCAAGCTGACCCACGCCATTTTGAAGGCACAGTTTAGCTCTGCTCCCCTCACTGTAGCAGCTGAGGGGGCAGAGTCCAAACAGAGGCTCCTCCTACAGTCAGCATGCAGCTCCCCCTTCAAACCAGATCCATGTAGGTGTATTTTTTGATCAGGGTTAAAGGGGAGAGCCCCAGGAACTCCATGAGTTGTGCTCAGAACAAACACAACGTAATGTAATGAGGGCTTGCTGCTCTCCGTGTGGGGGAAATAAATCCCACGCGGAAGCAGCCTCCACATCCACTACCGACTCATTCTTGGCTCCAATGAGATACCAGAGATTTGTTTGAATTTAAGGAGTTGGCAGCTGTAATGCCCAGGAGCACTTAAATCCACTCGAACTTCATACGTGCCAATTCCAGGGCTGGGACTTGGCTTAGCTGAAGCCCTGTCCTACATTTTGCATTGTGCTGGAAAGCTCTCAAGAAATTCTCTCAGGCCGGGAGCCTTCCCTTCCCCTACATGGTGAAACGCAGATTAGCCACCAACCGGGATACAAACTTCTTTCCAGCAGAATATGGCTCCTTCTGCCTCATTCCCCTTGGAGCCACCCCCACCCTCCCAACAGAACCGCTCGGCTTTGTTCAGCGCACCCGCCAGATTCCTCACCACATTCTTATTCACTGGGCAGCTTTGGCTTTAAAAGAAAAGAAAAGAAATAACTCTGAGAAACACAACACCTTTCTGCCCTGTTCTTAATTGTCATTACTATGGCCAGGTTCAGACTGGCCTGAAACAGCCACCTTTCCTTAGCGGATTAAGTGGGGCCGTTCACACAGCCACAGCTGCCTCCCATTCCCCTCCGGCACTCACCCCATCCTGTGCTGCTTTGATCCCGTGTTTAAAAAGTACCTGGTGAAAGCCGGGGCAAGCCGTGGAGGGCGCGTTGGTCCCGCTCCCCAGAAGTGTGGATGTGTGCAAAGCCGCAGTAAAGTGGCGGTGGTAATGTGAACCTGCTGATCCGGCAGGGATGCACATAACCACCCATGTGGGCTGTGCGCTTGAGTGCACAACTGCCCACGGGGACGATTCCGGCTCGCAGAGTTAAAGCTCCCAGCCCACAGCCTCCTGGGAGACAGTCTGGCAAAATGCCCCAATAGCTGCTGCGCCTATGCGCCCACGCGCAGGTTGGTGAAATGGACCAAAGCCGTGTGCCACTGCAGCAGCGCCGCCAGGGGCCACCCCGCAGTGTGAATGCTCCATTCCCCCTCCTCTCCGGTATGGTCCCGCATCAGTCCATGCAGTATGACTGGAAAACCCCGTGACAACTTGGCGCGGGTCTTTTTGCCCCACTTCCCTTGCGCTTCATTCTGCCAGTCTGTCCTCGGCCTATGTAGGTGTATTTTATTGCATGGCACGTGTATTTTAACCTGGTTTTCATTCTCTGAGTAATGTTTTTCTTTGGATTTAATGGTTTTATTAAGACATGTATTTAATCTATTAGCCACTATCCTGTTAGGTAGGTTAACCTTTGGTTAATCTGTTAGGTAGGGTTTTTAACCTGTTAGCCTTAGGGTTACCAAGTCCCCCTGGGGGGGGTGAGGAAACCCCCGCTCTATTGGTCCGTTCCCCACCGGCCCGGATTGGGTCGCCAGGGGGAGCCCCGCCCCCAAATTGCCGGGCTGCAGCAACATGCCCGGTGCAATGACGTCACCCAGAGGTGATGTCATTGCATTGGGCATGTTTTGGGGGGGGGATGCTCTATAATTCAAGGGAAAACTCTAATTACAGAGGTCCCGCCCCAACGTGCCCGATGCAATGACGTCACTTCCGGGTGACATAATCGCAGCGCGTGCACTTCGCACATGTGCCAGAAGACTCCCAGGCCGGCCAGGACACACACCCCGCCCTCGCTAAACAAAAGGTAAGACTTGGCAACCCTAGTTAGCCTCCTCAGTGATAAGGGCTAGAGTTGCCAACCACCAGGTGGGGCCTGGCGTAGGCATCAACTACAGGGGGGGGGGGGCTCGAGCCACCCCCGAAACTTCCCGGGGGGGACTGAGCCCCCCCGGCAAAATGGAGTGCCTCACCGCCTCGCCACCACGCCTCCCCGGGCCCTTCCTAGGCCCGCCCGCCCGCTCCTGTTGCCTTCCCCCCCCCCGCCTGGCCACTCCTGCTTCCTTCCCTCCCTCCGTCCCTCCCTCTCTCCCTCCCTCCATCCAGGGGCCAGCTGGGCACGTTGTCGGGGTGACGCTCTAGCAATCAGGGTGCTGGCGACGTGCCCAGCGTGATGGTGTCACTTCCGGGTGATGCCATCACGCTGGGCGTTTGCCCAGCTGGACGGAGGGAGGGACAGAGGCAGGAGTTGGCCAGGCAGCGGGGGTGGAGAGGCGGCGGCGGGGACATGGATTTTAAAACTCGACGCCCCTGGCGGCCTGGAGATAGCCTATAATTACAACTGATCCCCAGTCTACAGCAATCACTTCCCCTGGAGAAAGGGGCTGCTCTGGAGAATGACCGTTACCTCCCTGTCGTCCTCCCTCCCCTCTCTGAACCCCGCCCTGCCCAGGCTCAACCCCCAAACCTCCAGGAATTTGCCAAGCCAGAACTGGCAACCCCGATGAGACAGAAAGGTGGGGGTATGCCATTTTATAAACCGAGAAAACACGGAGCAGTAAGTTCCCCCAAACTCCTGGAGTGTGGATTTCTCCTTCGCGGTTTGAAATGTATCTCACACTCACCTCCTCCAGGACTGGGCTATCTCATTGCTCAATCTTGTTATACAACCTCCTCTGTCCCACCCCCCTCTCTCTTTTTTTCCTTGCTGTAATATTGTTGTTGCAGATCTATGCTTCGAGCAGCCGCTGCGCTCTCCCCAGTGGGTGTGAATGAATAATGTATTCATTACTATTCAATACAAACTCGAAGCAATGGAGGAAGCAAGAGGGAGACCCCCGGGGTCACGAGGAAATCATTTGCTTCGCTGCTACCAACCCTCCAGCCCTTTATTACATTTGCAGGCATTGGGGGGGCGGGCTGTACTTCTTTCCCCCCTCTCTAAGCACTAAGTCGCTTTGCTCCCACACAGCTTGGTTTTCACTTTGGATTGCCTGTGCAATAGGCTGGGGAACTGGTATGAATGGAATAACTCCCGTAATAGTGGGGGGGGGGGAGAAGGTGAAGGGGGGGTGGAATGCTCAAATGTCATTTATTTCAGCTGAGGAATTCAAGAAGGGAGGCAGCTACTGTTTAGAGCAGGGGCTTATCTACAAGCCTCGAGTTCACCAAGGCCTTGCTTTGCCATTTCGCCGCAGAACTGGCCTGCAAAGATACTGTAAGGTTGCAAGGCCCGAGCTGTCAAGTGGCAGGAGGCTTAGCAGGGACGTGGAGGGGCTTCAAAGGGGGCTGCCTGCAGCTAGGGTGGCCACCCTCCAGTTGGGGCCTGGGGAATCTCCCACTTTTGCAACTGATCCCCAGCTGCTAGGTATCAGCTCCCCTTGAGAAAATGGCTGCCTTGAAGGGTGGATTCTATGCCATATTACCATGCTGAGGTCCCTTCCCTCCCCAAACTCCACCCCCTTCTGGATCCACCTCCAAAGTCTCCAGGTATTTTCCAACCCAGACCTGGCAACCCTAGCTGCAACATCATTTCTGGCTGAAAACTGGAAGTGACGTCACCACATCACCATAGGGTTGCCAGGTCTGCGTTGGACATACCTGGAGACTTTGGGGGTAGAGCCGGGAGAGGGCGGGGTTTGGGGAGGGGGGGCTCAGCATGGTCCAATGTCATAGAGTCCACCCTTCGAAGCAGCTCTTTTCTCCAGGGCAGCTGATCTCTGTCAGCTGGGAATCAGTTGTAAAAGTGGGGGGTCTCCAGGCCCGACCTGGAGGCTGGCAACCTTACATCACAGCATTGTCATTTCTGGTTTGGGCACAGAATTGACATCATGGTGCATGTGGCTAGGGTGGGGGAATCCCCCCGCCCCCTACTTCCACTGCCCATTATCGCTCCGAGTGGCAGCGGGAGAAAAATTTAAAATACCCTGCAACTTTAAAGGTGCCACATCACTTCCAATAAAAATAGGAAATGACATGAGGCAGCTGTAGGAATTGCTGGAAACTCTATGGTGTTACCATAGAGTTTCGGATGGTTCCTAGAGCTACCTATTTCACTTTTGTTGGGGGTTTTTTTTAGCAAAAGTGACATGGCACCACAGCTGGCATCACAGGCATGAGAGCCACCTCCCTAGCTTGCATCTGGATTGCCAATTACAGGCAGCAGCATCAAAGATCTGTAACAAAAAAGGTTTATTTTTTATTGAGAGTTCTAGATTGTCTGGTAACATGAAATAAGATTCTGCACATGCACAGAATGGACTCATGAGTGCTCTGTCATCATGCTTTTTTAACCTCGCAGATAGACTACTATAACGCATTGGCCTGCCTTTGAAGACTACCCAGAAACAGCAGCTGGTTCAGAATGCGTGCTCCCTTGGTTATTGCTAAAAGCTAGCCAACAGGAACACATCTTTTCTGTTTGAAAAGAGCTACACCGATTGCCAGGTTGTGTTCCGCCTTGTGTTCAAAATTCCGGTTTTGACCTTTAAAGCCTTCCACAGCCTTGGAGCCACACAGCTAAAGGACTCTGTCTCCCATATGAATCAACTACAGTCCTCAAGCTACAACCTACTGGCTGTTTCGCCATTTAAGGTAGTCGAGGTAGCCTGCCTAGCACTGATTGGAGCTCACACCTTTTTTCTATAAAAGCTCCCATCCTATGCAACAGGGTCCTTCAGGAAGTGTGGGAGGGCTGTTGTCTTTAGAAGCTTTTAGGAGGCACAGAGAGGTGGTTTCATTTGCTAGGACTTTTAACGGGGCGTGGGCTACAGGCAGCCTTCAGGGAAGCAAGGGGGGTGAACTGGGGTTGAATTGTATATTGCATGTTTCAGATTGGCATTTCTAAGCTTCCCTGAGCCAGGACAGATGGAGTATAGTCGTTTAATTAATAAATAATAAAGAGGTAGTACTGCATTCCAGGGGGTTCTGGGCCAATTGCAGAGGAGGCTAGAGAACAGTCTTTTTGTGGTCTGTATCCTCCTCGGCCACTCACGGAGAAACAGGGAGCCCAGCCTGTGGCTCTAGTCAGTGGTAGGCTCTGCTAGAGAATGGGCCACAGTCGGTGCCCAGCAGTGCCCTGACGCCAGCCACGGCACGGAGGGAGGGACTCTAGTGACAGTAAACAACCATCGATTGGAGCAGTAGGTGTGAAATCATCTGCTCTGGCAGCTGCCACGGGAACGTCAAAATCGATCCGTTAGAACTAATAAGTCAAATGTCACGCAACCAGCAAGTCAGGAACAGATTTGGGGGGGGGGGGGGCGGGGAGAGAAAGAGAGAGAGGGGAGAGAATAAAAATCCAGGAATTGTTGCTAACAAATAACTCTTCCCGTACTATCTTTAAATCACGGCGGCAGGGACCACTTATGCTTTCTTCTTAATGAAATAGCTGCCATCTATTATGCCAAGGAGGAAATTTGTCAATGCTGCTTACCAAATTACAACCCCATAATTCTAGAAACATTAAGCACCTAACACAAGATGCAATGATTTAGCATGGAAACTCTGGCTCCAAAGAAGCCAATCGGAGCCCTGCCAGGAATTTCAATGAATTCTTTCTTTTTAACCTCCTTGATTGCTCAAGGCTCCACTGCCAGCTGCGGGCCTGCCAGCTCTTTAAATTTAGCACGATCCTCATTGTATTCGAGGCTTTTCTTAAAGCCCCAGCTCCTGGAATCAAATCGACACAGTTCTCACAGGGAAGAATGCCTTTCGCTTCTGTCTCCCGTCGGACTTCGGCACAGGGTGGACTCTATTTCGCACCCAGCACCGCCTAATCCAATTAAGCCTGCAGCACATCCTGTGTTCTGTTTGAAGACTTGGCCAGCTGCAGATTTAGGGCCTCTCTGCCATGGCCTGAATCATCTTTTTTCCCCTCTCTGTTCCCCTTCCTATTTCTTTTTTCTTCTACTGAACATCCACAGTGATGAAAGCTCTGGAGAACTGGAAAGCTTGCATCACTTTTTATGGTGGGGGGAGTGTGCGGGTGTGAGCGGGGGCAACCCTAAGAATTGTATGTAAAGTGCTGTCAAGTCTCAGCCGACTTATGGTGACCCCGGCAAGGGGCTTCCAAGGCAAGTGAGAAGCAGAGGTGGTTTGCCATTGGCCTTCCTCTGCAGAGTCTTCCTTGGTGGTCTCCCTTCCAAGAACCAGCCCTGCTTACAGCAACCCCAGCAAGGGGCTTTCAAGGCAAGGGAGAAGCAGAAGTGGTCTGCCACGGCCTTCCTCTGCAGAGTCTCCCTTCCAGGTATTGAGCCTGCTTAGCTTCTGAGACCTGAAGAGATCAGGGCTATACCATGCCACCTTCTCTCCCTTGACCCTATGAATTCATGACCTCCAAAACGTCCTGTCGTTAACAGCCTTGCTCAGGTCTTGCAGACTGAGGGCCGTGGGTTCCTTTGTCGAGTAAATCTGTCTCATATGATATTTGGGTCATTCCCAAATTTTTAAAAAATCAATAACACAAGTGTTTTTGGAACTTTTTGCTGCTGATTCTGCGAACTTAGGCAGATCAGGAGAGGGAGGGCAGGAACGGTTGCATCAGTGCTTAGTTCTTGGGGCCCTTTCTTACACGCTCAGGGAAATGCTGATTACCACTTTGGGGTCAGGAACCAGTTTGGCCAAGGACCCTGGAGGGTTGGGGGGGGGGGGTTGCCATCTTCTGGGCATGAAGCAGGGGTCACTGGGGATATGGGGGGAGAGGTATTTGTGAATTTCCTGCATCGTGCAGGGGGTTTGACTAGATGACCCTGGAGGTCCCTTCCAATTCTGTGATTCTATGATTTACTGCCCTTGGAGTGCTGCTGGTAACCTCAGTCACACTGAGCCAAGCCCCAGTAGCTTGAACAGTATTGAAGGGACCATACGTCCTGGCTTGCTCCTGGGCCATCTTGACTTCCCGGTCTGACTGCCGCCAGCAGCAGAAAAGGTTCATAAAGCCCAACTCCAGGAGTCTTCAACAATCATAGCCAAAAGAAACCAAACTCAAGTAATGCTGCCTTTCCAAATTCTCACTACTCACAAATGTGGAGGACACATAACAATCCTGTTCAAGATTACACTTACTTTGATCCCATAATTGCTCAGAGAAAACCCCGTAGGGTTTTCAAGGCGAAAGACATTCAATTGTGGTTTGCCATTTCCTGCCTCTGCGTAGTGACCCTGGTATGCCTTGGTGGTCTCCCATCCCAAATACTAACCAGGGTGGACCCTGCTTAGCTTCTGAGATCTGACCAGATCAGGCTAGCCATCCAGGTCAGGGCAGAGACGTTCTGAGGTGGTTTGCCATCGCCTGCCTCTGCGTTGAAACCCTCGACTACCTAGATGTTCTCTCATCTAAACACTGACCAGGGCCAACAGTGCTCAGCTTCTGAGATCTGACAAGGCTGGGTTAGCCTGGGCTAGTGTGTGTGACTACAATGAAAAAGACCAATGCTGTGCTGGGGGTTATTAAGAAGGGAATTGAAAACAAATCAGCCAGTATCATAATGCCCCTGTATAAATGGATGATGTGACCTCATTTGGAGTACTGTGTACAGTTCTGGTCGCCACACCTCAGAAAAGATATTATAGCATTGGAAAAAGTGCAGAAAAGGGCAGCTAGAATGATAAAAGGGTTGGAACACTTTCCCTATGAAGAAAGGTTGAAGTGCTTGGGGCTCTTTAGTTTGGAGAGACGACAGCTGAGGGGTGGCATGATCGAAGTTTATAAGATTATGCATGGGATAGAGCAGGTAGAGAAAGAAGTACTTTTCTCCCTTTCTCACAATACAAGAACTTGTCGGCATTCGATGAAATTGCTGAGCAGCCGGGTTAGAACAGATAAAAGGAAGGACTTCTTTACCCAAAGAGTGATTAACACGCGGAATTCATTGCCACAGGAAGTGGTGGCAGCTACAAGCATGGACGGCTTCAAGAGGGAATTAGATAAATATATGGAGCAGAGGTCCATCAGTGGCTATTAGCCACGAAGTATAGATAGGAACTTTCAGTCTGGGGCAAGTGATGCTCTGTATTCTTGGTGCTTGAGGGGGGAGCAACAGTGGAAATGCTTCTAGTGTCCTGGCCCCACTGCTGGACCTCCTGAGGGCACCTGGTGTTTTTGGCCACTGTGTGACAGAGTGTTGGACTGCATGGGCCACTGGCCTGATCCAACTGGCCAACTGGCCTGAGGGTTGGCTTCTCTTATGTTCTTATACATATATATAACTCAGATTCAGAGTCCTCCTCAGAGGAGCTGTTCAATGTGTCTCCATGTCTTCCCAAATCATAGTCGCTGTGATCTGATGTCTTGTCATCCTATGCTCTTCCTTCCGGTTTGTCCATTGTTTGACACTGCTCCAAGAAGACTATGGCTTTTGTAACAGAGTCCACTCTTTCTTTTTTGTCCTTAAATTTAAAAGTGAGCCCTTCAGGAAAGAGCCATTTATAGGACGTGGAATTTTTCTGTAGAAGGGTAGTCAGATTTTTATATTGTTTCCTCTTTTTCCTGATTTCAAATGGAATGTCTTTTAAGACTTTTATGTCTGTACCTTCGATTTTTAGGGTAGACCCATTAATCGCTTTAAGTCTGCCTGATCCTTTGGAGAATCTCACAAAAACCTCTCCGGGCAGATTATTTTTCTTGATGTAATCTGGAGAGGTCCAATAAACCATATCCATATCCGATTGCCAAAGTTCCACTGTAGTATCTGCAACCAGTGCCAAGGCATAGCTTAAAAGCTTCTTCAGATCTTCTCCATTGCATTCTGGGACTCCCTGGAATCTCAGTACATAAGTTGATCTTTCCATTTGCAGTTGTAACAATTGATGTTCATCCAAGGTTCTTTTTTTTCCCACTGCCTCCAGTCGCTGCTTAAGTTTTTTAGTCTTGGCATCCACTTTTTTAACTGATTTGGCAGTTTCCTCTGATCTCAGATTGGTTTCTTCAAGCCCATGTGTTTTTGAAGAGTATCAAATTTCATGTTAAGAGTTGTCATCTGGCCCAGCAGAGGGCACAATGCAGCATTTAACATATTTGGAAAGTCTATGGTTGCTTCCGCTTTAGATGACAATGTATTTGAGCTCGCAGTTCCTGGAGAAGGTCTGACTTTAGGCTCCATGATTTTCGTAGTCAGAGACGGGCTGTTTACATTTGGAGAAAGTTCTTTAAAAGTCTCTGGAGCCAGTTAGAGAAAGTGCTTTAGGCTCATCTGGCTTCTATTTCAGCCAAGAATGCTTTGGTTGCGCCCCTCCTCCTCTCCAATGAATTTTAAAGAGTTCTTATCTTTGTGGGGTGGAGTTAACCCCCCCCCCCCCCCCGCTGCTTTAAAGTTGAGGATCGGGGGCTTAAACACTTATCTGGCCCTCTGGATTAACATACAAAAGACTCATGCTTCATCAGACGTCTTCCACCAGGTAAGAGAAATGCTTTTGACTGCCTGCTTGCTCGTCCTGGTGTGCGTCTCTGTCAACATTTCTGGTCGTGTGGCGGCAGGACCTATCGGGGCAAAGAGGAGCCTCAATCCCTCGGCATTTGCCTTGGGAGAGGCACCTCTCACGCCCCAGGCTGAGAGCCCCCTACAAGGGCTCGGGGGGGGGGGGATACCCCTCCCAGCTGCCGTGGGCACGGGCCGCTATCATCGGAGCTCCGATGAAAGCGTACTCACCCAATGAGCACCAAAACTGGAAGTTCAATGTATATACATCCTATATATCCCTAGGATCATCCACAAGATCCATATGACTGATCCTGTACTCCTTTTATGCCTTCAAAGCTCTATAATGTTCACTCAGATGATAAATATTTATGGCTCTCCCAACCCAGATGCACAGACATTTACTTTCCATATCACTGAGAAATGCTATTTTGCCCAGTAACTATCAGCCCCTGCTTATGGAAAGTTCTGAACACTTAAAAGCCAGCTCCAATGTGTGTTTATTCAGAGCGAAATGCTGGAGGAAGGAAGCTGAAAGGAAGGGGTAAGACCTCGTGGATGCACACTGGGATCTTGATGTTTAGTTTAATTTATATATTTTTTAAAAAATTCTGGATCACACTCCCCAAACACATTTTGCTCAAGGCAGCATTCCAAAATAAAACAATGGTACAGCCAAAGCGGCACAGTCTAGCATAAAACGTCGCTAACACAGCGGTGAAAGGAAAACTTCAAGCGGCGTAAAAGCATTGCAGGCATAAAAATGTGGTATGAAAATAACAGGACAGCAGCAACTGCAAATGGAACCATTATCTGTAGAAAGGGGCTAAAAGAATCAATTACAATGCCTAGGAATTCCTGGTGACAAAAAGGTTAATAGGTTTAGGAGGAGAATGTTCCACAAACATGGTGCATAAAGTCTTGTCCTTGGTGGCCACCACTCTCACCTCTGAAGGCAAAGGAAAAGATGAAGCAGAGCTTGTGGAGAAGATCTGAAAAGCTTGGCAGGCTCCTATGGGAGCATGCAGGCCTTAAGAGACCCCTAGTCCCAGACTGTTTAGGGCTTCTAAAATCAAAATCAACACTTTAAATGGTGCCCAGAGGCAAACAGAACCAGCAAGACTGGTCACCTGATGTCAACAGCAACCCTGCTGCCACTTTTTGACATTTCCAAACCATCTTCAAAGGCACCCACACATTGCCTCTGTTTCAGCCCTAGGGGGAAAAACATCTTGCAAAGAAGAGAATGATCCTTTGGAATGCAGAAATAGTGGAGAGATAAGAGTGATTTGCTGAAGGCCATGCAATGGCAGAGGTGGGACTTGCAACCAGATCTAAATCCATCCATCCATTCATCTCTCTCTCTCTCTCTCTCTCTCTCACACACACACATACACATACACACACACACACACACTATCTTCCAACATGTCATCACTGCTGCATGGGTTAATACAGGAACCAGATGGATTAGTCTTTCTACCAAATTGACAGCCTCCTTCCTGGCAGAGAGACAAATCAGTTTGGAAAGACCCTGTTCAATCCTATTTTGGGTTTGAACACAACTGCCATTCACCCTAGAATCTACCTTGAGATTTTATTAGCTGGGGGCTGCACTCTACACATGTCCCAGAGACTTCAAGGCTGGTAAAAGACTGGCATAAGGAAAACTACAGGAGTCCGCTCTCTCCCAAGCACAGAGTGCACCGGCTCTTAGTTATGCAAAAGTCTCTCTGGCAAAAATAAGAACAAAAGGTTTAAACATCTCACACCTTGCCGGAATGTCACACCAAAAGGGGACAGAGACGGGAAGAGCCAGAAGGCGAGAGCGTACTTTTTCCCTCTCAAAGCAAGAAGACCAGAATGACCCAGAGAAGGGTGGATTCTCAAAAGGAGATTATAAATTCTCAGGATACAAGGAAGAAGCTCTTATCTCTTGGGCTCGTCTATACTCAAGCTGTAAAGGCCTAAGGTTTTACCCAGGGACTCCAGCTTGACCGCGTGTCGAGGGACAACTCTAAGGGAATGATGGACTTTCAAATGCTACAACTTCAAGAATTACTAGCCTATTCTAATCAACCATTGTTTTGGATAAGTGTCCTGACAGGGTTGCCAAGTCCCTCCTGGCCACTGGCAGGGGATGGGGGGGAAGAAGGGTTGCCAGATCCAGGTTAAGAAACTCCTGGAGATTGTGGGTGGAGCATGGAGAGGACAGGGACCTCAGTGGGGTACAATGCCATAGAGTCCACCCTCCCAACCAGCCATTTTCCCCCGTGGAATAGATCTCTATAGTCTGGAGATGAACTGTAGTGCTGGGGGGTCCCCAGGTCCTACTTGGAGGCCTTCATCCCTAGTCCTGTATAGCCCAGGCTAGGCCAGTCTCATCAGATCTCAGAAGCTACGCAGGGTCAGCCCCGGTTAGAACTTGGATGGGAGACCTCCAAGGAAGTCCAGGATTGCTATCTAGAGGCAAGCAATGGCAAACCATCTCTGAAGGCCTGTGACTTGACAGCAAAAAGAAAGAGTTTGGGAAAAGAGGGACTGCATGTTTACTTTATGTCCTTGCTCAGCTGGATGCATGAGCAGACCATGTGTACTCTTTTTTAATTGTTAAACTTCCTTATATCTTGAATGCTCAAAGCCTGACCTCTGTAAACACACAGACCTATTGGGTCATGTTCTCCAAAGAGTAGTAAAAGGGAGGGGCAATAGTTGAGCTTGCCATCCCTGGAGTACAGTAGCTCAAAACTGCAGAAGTGTGATAGACCATTCCTGACATATGACTTAACCAGGAGGTGTGGCAACTAGACAGAACCTTAAAACAGCAATGCAGATTCAGAATGCTAGATGTACAAATAATTACATTGCTGTATAGTATTGGGCAGTCGTCCTACCACAGATCTCCCACTCAGCCAGCAGTTTAGTCTTCAGTCAGTTATCCTGCAGAACTGTCCTTTGTCTTTCTTTTGGTTCCGTTCCTGGGTCTTTTTTCCCCTTTCCAGGTTGCCCACAGCTCCAGAACGGAAGAGGTCATCCAGTTTCCCCTCCTCTGCCCTTCACTGCTTGTCTCTAGGGGTACCTACGGAGAAGGAGAAAGAACCTTTGTCAGTCATCTCCAGCATGGTGTAGTGGTTAAATGCGACTAACTCTAATCTAGAGAGCCAGGTTTGATTCCCCACTCCTCCACAGGAAGCCTGCTGGGTGACCTTGGGCAAGACACAGTTCTCTCACAGCTCTCTCTGCCCCCACCTACCTCACAAGATATCTGTTGGCGAGAGAGGAAGGGAAGGCAATTGTAAGCTGCTTTGAGCTTCCTTAAGGTAGGGAAAAGTGGGATATAAGAAACAACTCTGCTGCTGCGCTTTTAACGTCCACCTGAAAAATTATTAGAGATAGATTCCCACCCCCCCTCCAGAGATAAAAATGATTGGGAAGGTTTCGCCTGCCTAATTTCTTTGTTTCAGATGTGATCTTCAAGGCACAAGAGCAGAGCCTGGAACAAAACATTGGCAATATGGCTGAGAGGTTGAATTGGATGACCCACAGGCTCTGATCCAATTATTTGAGACAAGAGAAAAATGATGAGACACCATACAAGGCATCCTCCTACTCTGAAAGCCCCTCTTCCCCAAATCTGCACACCAAGCTGAAGACCTTCAGCCAACCACATCACCTCTTTAGAAGACGGCAGGAAGCTATTAAAGTTTAAAATGCAATCAAGTCTACGACAGAGAGGTCATTCCCCTCTCCCCAACGCAACTGAAGCCCAGGATTAAAATCCAGAAGACCACGACAAGATGAGGAGGGAAGAAACTATCCTGCTAGTTTAAGGAACAGCAAACAGTTTGCTAGATAATTACTGCTGGAACCAGAAGGAGAATGAATGAATGAAACACACACAAACACACAAAGTGTAGTCCAAAAGCTATGCGTTATAACATTCTTTCAACCGCCGATCGGATCACTGTGAATTTGGATGCAGTCCTTGTTTTTTCTGTACTCTGGCCCATCCAGCTCAGAAGTTAGGTCGAGGCAGGGTATCGTCAAAAGTCAAGCTGTTTAGGGAACTAGTGTTTTACTTGGCCACAGCTCATCATCCTCGATTCAAGTTCCTCTAACTGCAGAGGGCCGGGATGCAAAATAAAATAAAATAAATTGCAGTTTGAAAGAAAGGACCTATTTACTGGGACTGCAGCAGCTATTCCAATCCAAATAGGCTAATTGATTTTGAGGAACTGTGTGCCCTAATAAGCGTTTCTAAATTCAGCACCGCATCGCTCTGGACTTGGCCTGACTCTGCCTGCCAAGGGCATAAGCAGGCTGATGTTTACACTATGGGTTC
This sequence comes from Lepidodactylus listeri, assembly GCA_029233225.1. Classification (NCBI taxonomy): domain Eukaryota; kingdom Metazoa; phylum Chordata; class Lepidosauria; order Squamata; family Gekkonidae; genus Lepidodactylus; species Lepidodactylus listeri. The sequence continues at coordinate 14,093,749 of JARCFY010000013.1, forward strand.
CCCGGGCTTCAGACAGCTGCCTCAGACTTCTTTTCTATCGATGACCTTGAGAGGGAGGCGTCAGCCATGACCAAAAAGGATGGTATGGAACGTTCCCAGATGGCTCATCGCTATCAGCCTCAGAGAGTGCAGTCTTTGGACCCGGCCTGCTGAGAGCCTGAGATGCTGAACCTCTGGATCAGTCCTTGGCTGCCTGTGATGCCTCCGCATTCTCTGCTACCACCTTTAGGGCTCTGTGTGGTTTGCTACTTGCAGCTATATGGGGTCCCTCCTGGTGACTTCTTTGATCAAGTCCTTTCATCCGCTGTCCGCTTCTCACGGGCACATTTCCCTCTAGAGCCTTCCCCCTCTGCCCACCCACCCTGCCTTCTTCCTCTGCATCACCTCCCCTGCCCTCACTCTCTGCACCACCTCTTCCTCGCGTCCTCTTTCTTTGCATCACCCCCTGCCCTTTGTCTCGGTGCTGCCTGCCCTGCCCTGCCTCCTCTCTCTGCCCTCTCTCCCTGCCCTCTTTCTTTGCATCACCCCCCCTGCCCTCAGCCTCTGCACCACCACTTCGTCGCCCCCTCTCTCTTGGCATCACCCCCCTGCCCTTTCTCTCAGTACCGCCTGCCCCGTCTCCTCTCTATCTCTCTGTGCCCTCCCTCCCTGTCCTCTTTCTTTGCATCACTTCCGTGCCTTCCCTCTCTGCACCACATCTCTGCCCTCCTTCCTTGCCCTCTTTCTTTGCGTCACCTCCACGCTCACTCTCTGCCCTTTTTCCCTTGCACCACCTCCCCTGCCTCCTCTCTCTTTGCACCACCTCTCTTTGCTCCCTCTTTCCCCTCTTTCTTTGCACCACCTCCCCTGCTTTCTCTCTCTCTTTCTCTCTCTCTGCACCACCTTCTCTGTTCCTTTTCTCTGTGTCACCCTCCCCCTTCCCTCTGACCTCCTCCCCTCCTCTGTCTCTATGCCTCTTCCCCGTCCTCTCTCTCTCTGTACTACCTCCCTCCTCTCCCTCTGTGCTATCTTTCTGCCCCCTCTCTTTGTGCCACCTCCAAGCTCGCTCGCTCTCCCTGCACCATCTCCTCCCCTGTGCCTTCTCTCTGCACTGCCTGCCCTACCCTCACAGAGGATGGTTCCTCAAAGGGACGCTTGCGTGGAGCCACATGCACAGCAGCTGCAAGATACTAAAATGCTTCTGACCTGGCGATATGGACATCCAGTGCCTCCATGGACATCCAAGACCAATGCTCCCTCTAAGCTGTGGAGTCTTGTGAGCAAAAATTCTCCTCTGTGAGCTGCTGGCATTAAAGGTATGAGTGAGAGATTTGGCTACTGCACAAATTAGTTTGGCTCTAGAGCCACCCTTCCTGAGCTGAGACAAAAATGTGTGTGAGCAGGAGGCTAAAAAGCTGTGAGCTAGCTCACACTAACTCAGCATAGAGGGAGCACTGTCCAAGACCATATGTCACTGGAGGAAGCAATCCCTGCATTTCCTTGAATGGAAGCAGGTTAAAGCCAGAGCAGTGACTCATGCACACATGCAACAGGCAAAGAGCAGAGAATCATACAGCTGTGACAACACACTCTCCTATTAAAGCATATGCATAACAAATTTCAAAAACATACAACAATATTGCAAAATATGATTAATTTAATATAATAGGTGATGGGGGTCCCAAGTCATCACATGCAACAGGCAGCCTCCTATGAGAGCAAGTGATCCTGCCCGCCCCCCCCTGCGGTCTCTGAATTGGTCATGAACGAATGATCCAATAACATCCAATACAGGAACGCAGCAGAATTATCCTCCTTCTCCAGTGGTGGCTAATTGGAAAGAAGCAAGACCACAGCAGGATGTCATTCCAAGACACAGCAGGCAGCTTCATCTGTCCCACCACCGAGTCTTCATTATTTATTTCTCGCTAGTAGCATCTATGTGGTACATCGACCATGCTCCAGACAACATTCGGGAGAATTATTGGTTTGCGTGGTCACTTGTGTCACAGTGGAAATCAGGCAAGAGCCCCTAATTATTTGGGGCTCCTTCCCCCTCACTTTCAACTCTTCGGGCATTTGCATTTATTTTCATTCGTTCATTCGTTCATTCGTTCATTCATTCATTCATTTGTTCATTCGTTCATTCATTCGTTCATTCGTTCGTTCGTTCGTTCATTCGTTCATTCGTTCATTCATTCATTCATATTTATAGCCTGCCCTTCCAGCAAATGGGCTCAGGGTGCATATTGGCAATGCAATAAATATAATTAACATTTTAAAACACAGTCGTACAACATTAAAATTGGTGGTCACAGCCCAAGTCAGAAACGGAGTGGTCGGGAGAGGTTCTCTGGCCTGTTGGTACAAATAAATATAGCCAGATAATTAACAGATGGGAGACAGGAGACGGACACCTCAGGGAGGTCATACATGGATGCCCGCCGCCTCAGCCAAAGTGTTTTATTCAGTGCTTTCCAGTGCCCTTCTGAGCAGGGTTGCACCTCTGAAATCCCCACACAGGCATGAAGCTCACTGGGCGATCTGGGGCCAGTCCCTCACTCTCAGCCTACCTCACAGGGTTGTTCTGAGGATAAAATGAAGGAGGGAAGAGCTGAGCTCCTTGAAGGAAGTGTCAGATAAAAACGTGACACAGCCAGACAGCTCTGACCTAGAGTGGCCAAATTATTATGTCCTTATGTCAAAAAACAGTGTTATCTAAATCTTTCTGTTCATCTATCCTATTACTCATACATTTTTTAAAATGCCATTCTTCCTCCAAGAAGCTTACGGCGGCACTGACATTTCTGCCCCATTTTATTCTCACAACAGCCTTGCGAGGTGGTTGAGACTGATCAGCTGCAGACTGGGCTTCATGGCAATCACGGCCTTTGAACCTTGGTCATGAAAGCATGAAGAGCCCTGGTGGATCATCAGACTAGTGATCCATCTACCCAGCATCCTGTTTCACACAGCGGCCAACTAGTTGCCTTGAGGGCCAACAAACATGGCATACAGGTAGGCTTGCCAACCTCCAGTTGGGACCTGGAGCACTCCCAAAATTAGAACTGATCTCCAGGCCACAGATATCAGCTCCTCTGGAGCAAACGGCTGCTTTGGAGGGTGGACGGTATGGCATTGTACCCCACTGAGGTCCTGCCCCTCCCGAAGCCCCTCTCTCCTCAGGTTCCACCCCAAAAATCTCCAGGTATTTCCCAAATCAAAGTTGGCAACCCTACATACCAGTCGAGGCCTTCCCCTGATGCTGGATGCTCAGGTCCCAGGTCTTAGTCCAGCACTGGAAACACAACTATAAGACTGGTTCTCTGGATTATATCTGGCCCAAGGAGCTGAGAATCCAACATGCAGTCAAAAAAATACAGAGCTCTCCTGAAAACTTGGCAATGTATATGAATTCCTAGCAGCGCTCTTCTGCATAGCTGGTGGTCCTTTAACTAGGAAGCATTGCCCCTGATTTTGTTGGATCTTTGTTCTGGTTTTGATGTCTGCAAAACGGAGATGACAAGAAAGACATCCCTTTGCCTTGGCAACTGTACCACACACCCAAAAAGCAAGATTGGCTGGGGAAGGGGGGGGGGGGGGAATCACAGGCCAGTGACCGATCCAAAACCCCGACTCGATATTAGGTATATTTTTCTTCTTTAAAGTCATGCGCCAAACCCCAGCCGAGCCTTCTGCTTGCCTGCACAAAAGCAGGAAAGACGCAAAAAATGAATCAAAGTCAGAAGCGCATTGGCGTTTCGCACGCCAAAGTGGGTCAACGCACGCTGCACCTCGGCTTTGAGAAGTATTAAGCCAGTAAATTTCTATAAGCAAGAGCACTTGTAGATAAAAACGCTCCTCTACCTCGCCTCTCTCGTGCAAGAGAGAGCTTATTAGAACTGGGTCACCTTCCAAGTGGAGAAGAGAGCAAACTGCAAATTGGCCAGCAGTTGAATTCTTTCGGAAAGGGCAGTTGCTGAGACCATTCGGAGAGAAAATTCATTCTCTCCTGCACTGGTGTGAGTTCTCCTCCAAACACTGTGGTTGAAAGAGTCAAAGCCTCAAGTGCCACAAAACAAACTGGAGAAGGGTGGGGGGGATGCTGTTGCAGGCATCTAACCTCACACATAATGATGCAAATCCTTGGCATTTATAGAGCACAGTCAAGTGTTTCGAGGGCTTCACACCCATTATTTCAGTCATCCTTCTGCAAGGGTGACCAGGGCAATATCTCCCTATTGCATCTGGGAAGCAGAAGGGCAAACCACACCGCATTGGGGCTCTCTGATTGCTTCATTCAGTGTGAACTTTAACCTTAAAAAGCAGGCCCAAGGAAGCCCTGTCTGGATCACGGTGTGACGCTGCAGAAAGGGGTTGTTCTAACCCTGTCCCCTGGGCCATTTCTCTAATATCACATACACTTGCCCCATAGTGGTCACAGTAGGGGATTTATTTATTTATCATATCCAGGACTCATTTCGTAGCAGGAGCTCCTCTGCATATTAGGCCACACACCCCTAATGCAGCCAATCCTCCAAGAGCTTACAGAGCTCTTCTTACAGGGGCTACTGTAAGCTCTTGGAGGATTGGCTACATCAGGGGTGTGTGGCCTAATATGCAGAGGAGCTCCTGCTACAAAATGAGCCCTGATCGTATCGCAAGATTCAGGGGGGCAGCCGTGTTGGTCGGAAGCAGCAGAACAAAGTATGAGTCCAGTGGCACCTTTAAGACCTACAAAGTTTTATTCAAAGTATGAGCTTTCATGTGCACGCAAACTTCAGAATTGTGGAAGTGTGCCTTGCATATGAAAGCTCATACGCTGAATAAAACTTTGTTGGTCTTAAAGGTGCCACTGGACTCAAAATCAGAACCTGCAGCAGAAAGGGGCTGTTCGAACCCAGTCCCTTCTGCCATTCCTCTAATAGGAATCACTTATGCTTGCCCCAAATTTGTTAGTGGTCACAGTAGGGAAGAGAGACAAGATCTCTGTAGTCTGGAGATCAGTTGAAATTCCAGGAGAACTCCAGCCCCCATGTGGAAGAGGGCAACACTAGAAGAAGAAGAGACTGGATCTATACCCTGCCCTTCACTATCCTAAGGAGTCTCAGAGCGGCTTGCAATCTCCTTTCCCTTCCCCTCCCCACAACAGACACCCTGTGAGGTAGGTGGGGCTGAGAGAGCTCTTTCCAGGATTGCTCGTGAAAGAACAGCTCTGAGAGAACTTGTGACTGGCCCAAGGTCACACCAGCAGCTGCATGTGGAGGAGCAGGGAACCAAACCCGGTTCTCCCAGATTAGAGCCCATTCTCCTAACCACTACACCAAACTGGCTCTAGCCACTGCACAACTCATAGGGCCTGAACTGTGTACGGAGCAAGGGATAGCAAGGCATCTCCATGAATAACAGATCTCTCAGGACAGAAGCTTTGATAGAGAGCCAATGTGGTGTAGTGGTCAGAGCATCGGACTAGGATCTGGGAGACTCCAAGTTCAAATCCCTGCTCTGCCAGGGAAGCTTGCTGGGTGACCTTGGGCCGGTCACACACTCAGAGGGTTGTTGTATGAATAAAATGGAGGAAAGGAAGATGATGTAAGCCACTTTGGGCGAAGAGGCAGGGTAGAAATGAAGTTTTTATATAATTAAAAAATAGACCATAGGCCACTTTATCAGATGGAGGAATCAGCTACTTAAAGCTTCCCCTCACTGGCAGTCTATAAGCAGTGGCTGGACCAACACCTGTCCGAGATGCTCTCGGCTGATCCTGCACTGAGCAGGGGGTTGGACAGGATGGCCTGCATGGCCCCTCCCGATTCTGTGACTCTATGATTCTACGGAGTGTTATTCTCAAGTTGGCAGAGAGAGATGCAAGAGCAGAGGGGAGAGAATTTAAAAAAGCAGAGCCCAAAAGGGATGCAATAGGTATGCTTCGGGGCTTTTCTATTCAAAGCTCAAAATGCGAGGAAAGCCCCATTCCAGAGGGGTAGTCGTGTTAATGTGTTGTAGCGAAAAAAAGCTCAAGAGTCTTACAGACAAATAAATTGGTTTTGGCATGGTGTGCGTGTTTATATAGAAAGAGACAAAGGGAGATAGCTGCAAACAGCAGGGTCAAAATGAAAGCGGTACACGGTAACCGTCGGACCGCCAAGTAACCGCAGATAAACTCAGTGACCATCCACAACCAGAGTGACTGGTGATAATTTAACTTAGCACCTAGTGGTCTTTTGCAGACTGGTTGGTCGCCCCAGCTTGGATGCTGCTAAGAAGTGTTTCTTTTTCCTTCTTTCCCACAACATCATGGTGCTTTTGTGCACCATCCAGATTGTCCTCATTTTTCCTGTTATCTTTCTCTAAATTGCGTATGTTTTAGGAGTCAGAATGGGCTAACGTGCCCTGACCTCAGCCCTGGTTAGTACTTGGATGGGAGTAACCCTAACCACTAAGGAAGTCCAGGATCATGGGACAGAGGCAGGCAAAGGCAAACCACCTCTGAACATCTCTTGCCTTGAAAACACTGTGGAGTTGCCATAGGTGAGCTGCGACTTCATGGCACTTTCACAACCTAGCCTACCTCACAGGGCTGTTATGAAAATAAAAGAAAGAAGTCCTCGTGTCAGTAGTTACAGAATGTCACCCTAGAACTGAGGAAATCCAGGTTCGGCCTTCCCTGAAGCTGAGTAGCTTTGGGTAAGTTTTGGTACAAATGGTCATTGATGTGCTCCTCTAATAAAATTATGCCCTGCTCTCACCAAACAGCTCAGAGAGCCAGTTTGGTGTCGTGGTTAAGTGTGCGGACTCTAATCTGGGAGAACCGGGTCTGATTCCCCTCTCCTCCACTCACAGCTGCTGGATGGCCTTGGGCAAGCCATAGTTCTGTCAGAGCTGTTCTTGAAAAGAGCAGTTTCTGTCAGAGCTCTCTCAGCCCCACCTCCCTCACAGCGTGTCTGTTGTGGGGAGGGGAAGGGAAAGGAGATTGTAAGCTGCTCTATGACTCCCTTGGGGAGTGAAGGGCGGGGTATAAATCCAATCTCTTTTCTTCTAAATTACTCTCTCCCAACCTAGCATCCTTCTCAGGGTTGTTGTTAGGGTGAAAAAGAACCGGGGGGGGGGGTGGTAATCAAGAATGCTGTTCTGAGAAAAAGAAGAGATTGGATTTATACCCCAGCCTTCACCCGGAGTCTCAGGGTGACTTACAATCCCTTTCCCTTCCCCTCCCCACAACACGCACCCTGTGAGGTAGGCGGGGCTGAGAGAGGACTGCCCTTGAGAGAACAGCTTGGAGAGAAGTTATGACTGGCCCAAGGTCACACCAGCAGCTGCAAGTGGAGGAGTGGGGAATCAAACCCAGTTCTCCCAGATTAGAGTCCGCGCTCCTGAACACGACACCAAACTGGCTCTCCGAGCTGTTTGGTGAGAGCGGGACATAATTTTATTAGAGGAGCACATCAATGACCATTTGTACCAAAAGAGGCGATTAGGCAAATTCCCAGAGGGGGAAAAAAATCTGTCAGTTGCTATTAGCTGTGAAGGCTCAACGGGGCCTCCATTTTCAGGGGCAAGATACCGGATGCCGGAGGTGGGCGGGGGGCGGGGAGCAATAGGGGAGGCTTTGACTTTTACAGGCCCTCCGGGTCAGCTGTGGGAAGCAGGATGCTGGACTGGATGGACCACTGGCTTCACCCCACCTGGTGCTTCTTCCATAATTTCCCCTTTTACCTTTAGATAACCTTCAAGTCAGCCCCATTCCCTTGCTTAGATTGTGCACGAGGACTTTGGAGAAGAGCAAAGAGCAGCCCGGCAAGGTCTACAGTGTAGATTCTCTGGTCCTGTCACTTCCCTTCCCTCTGCCTCTCTGTGTCTCTCTCACACACACTCACTCACACACACACACTCTTCCTTGCCTGGGAGTGGGGAGGAAGGGAAAGAAAGGCGGTGTGGCGCTGGGTAGGTGGGTGGGAGGAAGGCATGCTCCATAAACTGTTAACAGACTGAACCTGGCAGCTGGCAATGGCGCCCAGCAGGGGGTCGGGTGTCCGACAACATCAGAGGGAAGGTTGGCTGACAGGCCTAGACAGAAGCCAGATTAGCTATGCAGGAGGGGCCGCTCTCTCCCATTGTCTAGGCAAGGGAAGGGAAGGGGAAGGCAGAGGGAAACGACAGTTCAAAGGTGAAAGGCACAGCGGCCCCGGCTTTGTGAGTGGCGGGCTCAGAATAGCAACGTAGCGGGGGAGTGAGGGGTGGGAGGGGGAAGGATTCATTAAAAAGGGCAAAGCAGAGAGAGGGAGGGAGAGCAGAATTTTCAGCGCACTGCTCCAAATCATTGGCAAGACAGCAAGCAGGGGCAGCTGACCCCCCCAAAATTATTCACCCCACACACCCACAAACTGTCAGTGCTTAGTCTGCAAGCTCCTTGGGGCAGAGACCTCTCCTTTGAGTCAGTATCATTCTGGAAGGTGCTAATGGAGCGGCTGTATTAATGGTTCACCTTTTGACTCCATGTTTGCCCAGCTGAGGGCAAGACGATCTCGTTACCCCCTTCCCCTCATTCCCATATAGGTCCACCATCTAGGGTTGCCAGTTCTGGGTTAGGAGATTCCTGGCGACTTGGGGGTGAAGCCTAGGGAGGGCGTGGTTTGGGGAGGGGAGGGGAGGGACCTCGGCAGGGTATAACGCTATAGAGTCCTCCCACCAAAGCAGCCATTTTTCTCCAGGGAAACTGTTGCCTGGAGAATAGTTGTAATTTTTAGAGACTCCCAGGACATGCAGACATACCCTCCTTCCCCAAGAAGCCTGCACAGTGCAACTCCTGTATATACCTTACCATAGACATAGCATTTATAAATGAACACTGCCCAGTTGCATACCACCAAGTGTGGCCAGTCCCAGCCACCCAGGGTTGCCAGCCTCCAGGTGGGGCCTGGAGATCTCCCGCTTTTACAACTGATCCCCAGCTGACAGAGATCAGCTACCCTGGAGAAAATGGCTGCTTTAAAGGGTGGACTCCATGGCATTGTACCATGCTGAGGCCCCTCCCCTCCCCAAACCCCGCCCTCTCCTGGATCCACAGGATCCCCAAAGTCTCCAGATATTTTCCAGCCCAGACCTAGCAACCCTTCCCTCACCATGTCGTGCTAACTTTTCCAGGGGAAGTGGCTTGTGGGAGCAGGCAGTTCTGGCAGAGATCAGTGGACCTCCCCAGTCCAACTGGAAACCAAAGGGTGGGCTACTGTAGTTCTTCTGTCTCTGCTTGTTCCCACACACTTTATCCAGACTGTACCCCAAAGGCTTCTCTGGTTGGTGGTAGCCAAGTTAGTGGGCACAGAGAGCAGGACCCCCTCCTATGGAACTTTTGGGGGTGGAGGCATCAAGACAGCTGACTGGTGGCAACGCTGGAGGTTTTTCAAGGCAAGAGGCAGACAGAGGTAGTTTGCCGTTGCCTGCCTCTGCGTAGCAACCAAGTACCGGCCAGGGCCGACCCGGCTTAACTTCTGAGATTGGGCCAGCCTGGGCCGCCTAGGTCAGGGTCAGTGTTCCCTCTAAGCCGAGTGAGTGTGAGCTAGCTCACAGTTTGTTAGCCTCCGGCTCACACTTTTTTGTCTTCGCTCAGGAAGGAGGGCTCCAGAGCAAACTGATTTATGCAGCAGCCAAACTGTTCGCTCACAACTTTAATGCCAGTGGCTCACACAGTAGAGTTTTTGCTCACCAGACTCCACAGCTTAGAGGGAATATTGACTCAGGGTCCTTAGGGTTTGCCTTCTGGAATTGCTGCCCCATTGCGGGGAAGTTTCAGGCAGGGGAAATAAAACAGCCAGCATGGAAATGGTTAACCATTGCCCTCCGTGCTCCCCTCCAAGTAGGAGGGTCGGTGGTGGGGACATGGTCGAGGCACTGTCGCCAGAGGAACTAGACATTACTTCCAGGGAAAACCCGGTAATTCCTAGAGCTACCAGCTGTCACTTCCAGGTTTTCCCCAGAAGTGAGATCATCACACCAACAATGTTGCCTTCCCCCCGCCCCCTCGCTGCCTCTTTCAGTGGTTGAAGGCAACAGGAGGTCGGGGTGGGGGATCCCCTGTCCCTACTGGGAGCTTGGCACCCTAATTCCAAGCACCCTTTACAACAGACAAGGGGGCATCAGACTCATGCTGCATACGGCTTCAGGGTAACAGCGTAGTTCGGCCCTGGGCTTTGTGTGTCAGGCACCGAACGCCTTATCCTCACCACCCCACAGGTTGCCAACCTCCAGGTGGGGCCTGGAGATCTCCCAGTATTACAGCTGCTCTCCGGACTATAGATATCAGTCCCCCTGGAAGAAATGGCTGCTTTGGAAGGTGGACTCTATGATCTTGTACCCTTCTGAGGTCCCTCCCCTCCCCAAACCCCGCCCTCCCTAGGCTCCACCCCCCCCACATCTCCTGGTATTTCCCAGCCCAGAGCTGGCAACCCTAGAAGTGGCAAGCTGAGCCAATCATTCTCTCTCTATTTCACAGGGTTGGGAGGATACAAGGGAGGGAAACTGACCCATGCGTGCTGTCCTGAGCTCCTTGGCTTAAAAACCATAGAAGAATGAGTTTTAAAAAGGGGCGCCTTCTTAGGCATTTCCTCCCTCCGCCCCTTTTCTGACAGTCTAGTGGGACGCTTCCCTCCTCGCTCCCGCAGGCAGAGAAACTCTCTCTCGTTGCCCTTGAATGCTTTGGTGCACGCTCAGGAATTCCCTGCAAACCCAGGGAGGCCTGTCAGCACGCAGCCCATACCCAGAGATGAAGATACTGGTAAGGTCTGATGTCTAGCAGGGAAATGCATTATACATCCGATGCCGCAGGGAATCTGCTGAGAAGGCTGAGAAATGCTGGCGGTGGGAAGCTGTTAAAAATATATTGCAACTATTACTATTATTACCGGGGAGTAGCTAGGCATTGAGATACCAGGTGGGGGGGGGGGGGGAGGGAAAGGATGGCACTTAAGAATAATAGAGCCCTTGCCAGGAGACGCCTCTCAAGGACAGCTGGAGCCAGACACGGGTATCAGCAATTCTCACTTGGTTAATTCGGAAACGAAGCCTTGGTTTGCTGGAGCAGAACCAATTTCCTCCCTGTTCTGCATCCTTATTAGCATATATTCCCTATTGCGGTTTTAGCCTATCCTAAAAGAACCCTCTGAAACAACCTTCCAACAAGGAGCTCAGGGTGATGCATTTATTATTTATTTATCCGATTGACTCGTTTGTACCCCGCCTCTCTCCCCAGTGGAGACCCAAAGCGGCTTACGCCATTCCCCCTCTCCTCCATTTTTTCCTCACAACGACCCTGCGAGGTAGGTTAGTCTTGAGAGGGAGACCGGCCCGAGGTCACCCAGTAAGCTTCCATGGCATGAACAGGGATTCAAACTTCGGTTTCCCAGATCCTAGTCTAGCACTCTTCACTGCTACACTCTGTTCCCCTCAGAAAGACATGGAGAAGTGTGGGATAGTGGTTAGAGTGCCGAAATGGGAGCTCCAGATTCGAATCCCCACACTTCCGTGAAACATGCTGGATGACCTCTGGAGAGGTTCTGCACACCATCACCAGAAAAGCTTGGACTTCTGGCTGAAACTTTCCCTGAGCAACAGTGGTTGCCTCCGGGTCTAGCTTTGACTCCCATCCTTGCTTCTGGCTCCCACTCAATGATTGCCTATGGCTCAGTTCTGACAACTGCTTTGTTAGCATACATTTATTTAATTCATTTGTTTCTCCCCTGCCTTTCTCCCCAATGGGGGCCCAAAGTTCTCCTCTCCTCCATTTTATCCTCACAACACCCCTGTAAGGTAGGTTAGGCTGAAAGTGCGTGACTGGCCCAAAGTCACTCAGCAAGCTTCCATGGCAAAGTGGGGATTCAGACCTGGGTCTCCCAGATCCTACTCTGACACTTTAACTGCTACACCATGCTGGGTTGAGCAGGATAAGAAAGTAACAAGCAAGTATGGAGAGCTTGTACTTGGAAAAGAGTCTCAGCACTTAGCCCCTCCCTCCAAGAACAACAGGAAGTAAAAGTTTCAATGCGATCTCATGACCCCTTGTGACATCACCAGCCGACAGACCAATCCGTTTTCCCAGCCCACCCTTCATTTGCATAACGGAAAGTTCTGAGATTTCAGACTCCTGTCATTTGCTGTAATGAATGGGAAACAGCAACTGCAGCACAACCTGTGGTGCAGAGTCGCCGGCTGCCTGATGGCCTCAAGCCTCTTGGAGCAAAAGCGATCTCCCAGGCAAATGCAGGCAAAGAGATCTCTCCCACACCCTGCCCCGGATCCCTGTTTAACGAGAGGTCACGTGCCCAGACAATGTTGCAAAAGATGGAATCTCTCACTGATCCTGCTCTGTGTCGAAAAGGAGCTTCAGCATGAGAGAGATGGGACCTCTCGGAAACACACTCCGACAGCTGACCCGCAGATCGCCTGGAGTGAAGACTGTCTTCTGTGAGAAATGAGGACAACTCACAGTTCTAACAGCCATAAAGTTGCAATAAAACATTCTCGCAGGAGTTGGAGGCCCCATCCAATTCCCACCGATATCCACCGAAAGATTCCCATTGACTTAAACGAGCGTTGGACAGAACCCAAAGTACACTTCATAAGGTTCATAAACTAGTGATGGCCACATACTTTTTAAAACCCATACATGCTCATTTTGAAACTGTCTTTAGCATGCCTCTGAACTTTCCATTGCACCGGAGCTGCCAATATCCAGGTGGGGCCTGGAGATCTCTCAAAATTACAACCGGTTTCAAACCAATGGAGATCAGTTCCCCTGGAGGACATGACTGCTCTAGAGGGTAGAACTCTATGGCCTTGCACCTCACTGAGGGGCTTTTCCTCCCCTAACCCCTTCCTTCCCGTGATGTACCCTCAAATCCCCAGGAATTTCCCAAACCTAGACTTTGCAACTCGGCACATATGTGAAGCCACTTCCCCTTGTTTAAAATTTGGTGGTAGCAATCGCGGGGTGGGGGGATTCATACCAATGTTTGCAAATAATGAGCTGGCAACATCAATCACCCATGAAAGGCATTGGATGCGCATCCTGTTGCTGGCTTGATGATTGCATCAAGGCCCAACACGTGCAACGGTTTCCCGCATTCATAACAGCCCTTTAATGAATTATTATAACAGCTCCATATGTACCCCAGCAAGCACTTCGGGCAGGAGCCCAAAATCTACTCTGTGTGCCGGGCCCCAGGGAGGCCAGGCTTGCCGGAACCAGGGCGAGAGCTTTCTCGGTGGCGGCCCCTGTCTGGTGGAATGAGCTCCCGGAGGAGATCAGGGCCCTGCGGGACCTTACGCAGTTCCGCAGGGCCTGCAAGACGGAGCTCTTCCGCCAGGACTTCGATTAGGAGCCGCCACCGTTGGTACCACATCATGACTGACAACTGATGATTGACACAGCCCAGGCCCGACGACCATGGAAGGCCATACTCTGACCCTGAAGCCATCTGAATTTTATAATTATGACTGGAAGCACTTTTATTGAAATTCTATTGTTGTTAATGGATCTAGCTTATGGGATTTTAAACTGGATTTTAAATATTGTTGTATTGGATACGGCACATTGTGCCCTTGTAAGCCGCCCTGAGCCCGTTCGCGGGGAGGGCGGGGTATAAAACTGAAAAATAAATAAATAAATAAAATTATCATGATTGTGGTAATCAGTCAGAAAGGCATGCACAACAGTGCTAGCGAACGGTTCCCTCCCCCCACAATCCCTTTGTGTAGAACAGGGGCCCCCAACCTGGTGCACATGGGCACCACGGTACCCGCCAACACCTTACCTGGTGCTCCCCCAGTGTTTTCAGAATGTAATTGGGGCCAGGTGGGACTTTCGACTCGCATGGCTTCTGATTGGCCACTGGAGATCTGATGGGCTGCGCCGATTGAAATAATGATGACTTGGAAGCAATGGCTGCCACAGTGTTGGTTTTATTAGCTCTGTCTCCTCTTTCACGGACAACGATCCTTCTTCTCCCCTGCACTTCCTCTGCATCTTTATTTAGCTTCCTCCTGCAGCGGCTGTTTTGTGGTTTACCCCCCAGCCTGTTTCAGAACTGCAAAGGCACCCACAGGGTAAAAAAAAAAATGGAACCCCCTGCCGTGGCATAGAAAACTAGCATGTCACAGAGATGGGTTCTAGGCAAGCTTCCTCACTGAGATGCTTGTTTTCTGAGTGAGGGGATCGACTGTCCCTGAGGCAGTGTTCCATCAGGGGAGCTTCCCTGCCTGCAATCTCAGGCCGAATGGCCCAGCGGTCACGGGTTTCCCACTTCCATGAGAACTAGGCCCAGGACAAGAGGCTCTTTTTCTTTCTTAAATGCATTCATCTGCCTAACGCTGGAGGCTGCGACATGTGTTTTTAAAGTGGTGGCTTATTAAGAAACCACAATGCCCGGCTCCTTTGCTGTCATTTATAGAAGCAGAAGTGAGTCGGTCATGAAGTCATAAGGGGAAAAGGGGAGAGAGGAAATCCCTGGACTGCAAAGGACTGCCAAGCCCAGCACTTCCCTCCCTGTCTCAACACTTTGTAAAAACTAAGCAGACATCCTATGAAAACAGCTGTCATTTGCATCACACGTAAAGGAAAGGGCAATAAAAAGCAAATTACAGAGTGAGAAAACAGCACTCCTCCACCCCCCAGAACACATTATAGGGTTTTTTGGGTCAAGCATCTCCGCCTGATTCAGATACTCAACACACTCCAGACCTAGGCCACGTGACTATTATTTGCACACCACTGCAATGCACCAACTTCTCAATGCCAGGATGGAAATTGTCACACAACTCCAGCTTTTTAATAAATGAATCTCAAGAGCAGTGTTCCCTCTAAGCTGAGTTAGTGTGAGCTAGCTCAGAGTTTTTAAGCCTCCGGCTCACACATTTTTGTCTTAGCTCAGGAAGGATGGCTCCAGAGCAAACTGATTTATGGAGCAGCCAAATCGCTCGCTCACAACTTTAATGCCAGTAGCTCATGAAGTAGAATTTTTGCTCACAAGACTCCACAGCTTAGAGGGAGCACTGCTCAAGAGTTCAAGACACACTGCCTCGCTCTATTTTGTCTGTAGGTCCCCAAACCACACCCTTTCCAGAAATCTGTTATCTGGACCACAAATGTGGGATTTCCTTGGTGTCAGGAAAAGTTTCCCACAAGTAAAAAGATAGCCCCTCAGGGTAAAATTACTGGCCTAGCTTACTCCTTGCCATGCTGGTTTTCTACTTGCAGAGAGATTTATAGTCAGAGAGTGTACAGAAATGTGAACCTCCATCCCCATCTGCAATCTGTATTGGTAACAGCCCAGTCTGGCACATCACGAACTTTAGTTCGTGAGCCGGTTCGTGCCCATCCCTACTTGTGTGAACCAGGCAAAGTTTAGCAGACAGTGGGGAGGGGGGCGATTGAGCTGTCTGCAGGATGGAGCTCAGCACCTCTCTTTCTTCCCCTTCCTTTCATTTTTTTTTTAAGCTAAGCACCAGCAGTGAATCCTATTAGCTTCTGGTGGAAGGGATGTTGTAACAACACAGACACTTAGCATTTATATAGCACGCGTACAAAGCCCTTGGCATATCTCAGCAACACTTGCAGATATGGAAACGGAGGCCAAAGGAAGCCGACTGCATGAATTGGCAGTAAACTCAGGAGATTTGTGTCAAAAAGATCGAACCGTGCGCAGATTGATAATCCAGCTGCAACCTGGGTTGTCATCCTCTTTATGGATCAAAAAGAAGAGATGGTCTAATGCTCTTCAGCTTCCTCTCTCCTCTTCTCTGCCCCCCCCCAGTCCCTTTTATCTTTAATTTCCAGCCCAGCAAACAAATACATCTGCCAGACTGAATGCAGGGAGAAGAATGGGCTTTCTGGCCCACAGTGGCGTACAAGCAAGCCATTAATTGCTCTACCCTGTCCATAGCGCAGAAACCCACTGGCTCCCCACGGCCTGTCCTTTTATGAAAAGGGCCCATGGGGTTGTTTTCTGTTTTTCAGGCTGGGGGGGGGGGCTTTAGGGGAGCTCTGTTGATGTTTGCTACGCAAATGTTGGAGTTAATTGCACCAAAATGAGAAACATATTACTTAAATCAGGGCACTCTTCAGATGGGTATCGGTGCATGCGTGTGTGTGATATTTTGCCAGATGTTGCTTTATGACTGCCGTTTAATACCTAACCATCTGCTTCCTTCCTTATTCCGTCATGCTTTTTGTATTCTCGCTGGGATTTTTTTTTTAAATGATGCGCTGCCTTTTATCTCTTTTAGGCCTTAATGTGTTGCAAAAGCATAAACAGGAAAAGCAGGGAGGGGCGGTGATCTTCCAATCGCTGCTGCGGTGCATTTGCCTGCAGCCAAGGAACAAGAGTCGCTTGTGAAGAAAACGGAACAGCAAACGCATCCCACAAATATGCCAATTTGACATTTTCTGACATTTTCTAACAAGGAGCCAGTCAGAGCTTTCTTTTGACCTGGGGCCCAGTGCGGGATGCCAGCCTCCAGGTGGAAACTGGGGATCCCCTGGAGTTACAGCCTATCTCTAAACGACAGAGGTCAGTTTCCCTGGAGAAAATGGATGCTTTAGAGGGTGGACTCTACAGCATTGTACCCCATTGAGCAACCCTAACCTGTCAACCCTACCTCCAGCCTGGAACGTTTGGGCTGAAAACCATATTTCGATGCCAGGGCTTAACACAGGCACATGTGAAACCACAGAGTGTTTCTGAGCATGTGCAGAATTTATTTATTTTTATCTTTATTTTTATACCCCGCCCTCCCCACAGGTGGGCTCAGGGCGGCTTACAAGGGCATAGATGCCAGTTAAAACAAACGCATAAATGCCAGTTAAGGCATCATGTAACAATTTAAAATCAACGTAACGATAATAATAATGACAATAAAATACCAGAAAATTACAGGTATGTAACTACAATTCCTAATAAAGTGCTTCCAGTCTTTCTACTCAGATAGCTTCCTATCGGGTCGGGGTCCCACCAACCATAACCATCGGGCCTGGGCTGCATTCAGGGCCGGCTCATACTAGAGATGTTATTACAGTGGGTGTTACTACTGTTTCTACTGGTGGCGGCTCCCAGCCAAAGGCCTGGCGGAAGAGCTCCGTCTTACAGGCCCTGCGGAACTGCATTAAGTCCCGCAGGGCCCTGATCTCCTCCGGGAGCTCATTCCACCAGACTGGAGCCGCCACCGAAAAAGCCCTGGCCCTGGTCCCGGTGAGCCTGGCTTCCCTGGGGCTCGGGACATAAAGTCGGTGACATGACCCCGACCAAAGTGCCCTCTGGGGTATATACGGGGAAAGGCGGTCCCTCAGGTATGTTGGACCCTGGCCATATAGGGCTTTAAAGGTGAGAACCAGCACCTTGAAGCGAACTCGGTATGCTATAGGCAGCCAGTGCAGCGCCGCTAGCACAGGCCGGATGTGGTCCCATCTTGTAAGACCCATCATTAGCCTGGCCGCGGCATTCTGCACCAGCTGCAGCTTCCGGGTTTGCACCAAGGGCAGCCCCATGTAGAGGGCGTTACAGTAGTTGTAGAGGGCGTTACAGAATGCATCTTGCTAACTGCCGACAAGCCACCAGCCACACAAGCCCCTGAGATTGAAGAGTGGAGCTTCTAGGTCAGAGGGGACTATTTTTAGAGGTGCCAGGTTGTAATCCGGAGGTTCTGTTTTCATCCACTGCTGAATCAGGAAGCAAGCCGGCCCTGGGCCCATTTCCACTTCTCATTCTTTTGACCCTTCTCTGACTGATGTGTAGGGCATTTCACAATAGGCAGGGAGAGGGGAGGCACCTTTGGCCCTTCAGATGAAGGAGGCAGCCACGCCAGGAGCATTCTCTTGCTGCATTCGTGGCTGTTAATTTGGCAGCAGAGCATCCACACGGCTGTTTTCTACGCAATTCCCTGCTTCAAGTCCCTTGTGGTCACCCTGTTCCCTTCTGTGCCACTGGAGATTATTTATTTATTTATTTATTTACATTGGAAAAAACTGTGTAGGATTATATAGTGCTATAGCAATTACTGATTTTTTAAAAAGCCCTCTTCCAGTGGGAAAAATGGCAGCTATGAAGAAGAAGAGGAGGAGATTGGATTTATACCCCGCCCTTCACTCGGAGTCTCAGAGCGGCTTACAGTCTCCTGTCCCTTCCCCTCCCCACAACAGACACCCTGTGAGGTAGGTGGGGCTGAGAGAGCTCTGACAGAAACGGCTCTTTTTCAAGAACAGCTCTGACAGAACTATTTTTTTTATTTTTTTATTTCTTGAGATTTATATCCTGCCCTCCCTGCCATACAGGGCTTGCCCAAGATCATCCAGCCAGGTGCAAGTGGAGGAGTGGGGAATCAAACCAAGTTCTCCCAGATTACAGCCCATGCTCTTAACCACTACACCAAATTTGGGGGGGGGGGGATGTTGCCAACATCGACAGGACCTGTGACAAATGCACATCTTCTCATTGAGATGTTGTGGAGATCTGGTTGGACTGCATTCTTTCAGAAATGACTGTCATAAACTGTGCTCCAAAAAGTGCTCCCATTTGAAAGCCAAGGTCAGTTTTGACTATCAGACCAGCAACAGTTCTCCAAGGTCTCAAGCAGCAGCCCTTTTGAGAGAGCCAGTTTGCTGTAGTGGTTAGGAGTGCAGACTCTAATCTGGGAGAACCGGGTTTGATTCCCCACTCCTCCACATGCAGCTGCTGGTGTGACCTTGGGTCAGTTACAAGTTCTTTCAGAGCTGTTCTCTCAGGAACAGTCCTCAAAAGAGCTCTCTCAGCCCCACCTACCTCACATGGTGTCTGTTGTGGAGAGGGGAAGGGAAAGGAGTTTGTAAGCCACTCTGAGACTCCTTCAGGTAGTGAAGGGCGGGGTAGAAATCCAATCGCCGCCTCCTCCTCCTCCTCCTCCTCCTCTTTCTGCTTCTTCCCTTCCCCTTTCCTTCTCTGCTGTGGCCTTTTGTTCTGTCTACCCCAATGAGTTGTATTCCAGCTGGGAAGACTGGAGGGTGCAGAAGAAGCAATCCACCACAGCTAATCAATTACACCTCTAGTAAAGAGCCAAGGCCGTGACTCTCCTCGTTTCCTTGAAATTATTGGGTTCAATGTAAAAAAAAATTATATGACTTGGAAGCACAAAAGCTTAATGTAGTACCCCAATCCTCCACATTTCCTGGTTAAGGGGAAGATGTTGTTCAAACAAATTACAAAGATGATCTGACTCCAATGATACCAAGAGAAAGAAATTTTACTTAAAAAAATAGAAGCACATTTTACGAGACATATTTATGTAGGTACATTTAACTTACATTGTGAACAGATTAATTTCAAAACTGTGGGACCTGGGAATCCCCCACAATTACAGCTCATCTCCAGATTACAAAGATCAGTTTCCCTGGAGAAAATGGCTGCTTTGGAGGGTGGGCTCTAGAAGAAGAAGAAGAAGAGATTGGATTTATACCCCGCCCTCCACTCCCCAAGGGAGTCTCAGAGCGGCTTACAAACTCCTTTTCCCTTCCCTTCCCCACAACAGACACCCTGTGAGGTAGGTGGGGCTGAGAGAGCTTTTTCCCAAGCTGTCCTTGAGGGAACAGCTGGTACAGAGCTATGGCTTGCCCAAGGTCATCCAGCCAGGTGCAAGTGGAGGAGTGGGGAATCAAACCCGGTTCTCCCAGATTAGAGTCCGCGCACTTAACCACTACACTAAACTGGCTCTCAATGGCATTATACCCCACTGAGGTCCCTGTCCTCCCCAAATCCCTCCCTCCCCAGGATCCTTACCCAAATCTTAGGGATGCTAGCCTCCAAGTGGGACCTGAGGGTCCCTTGGAATTTCAGGTCATCTCCAGATTACAGAGATCAGTTCCCCTGGAGAAAATGGCTGCTTTGAAGGGTGGGCCTATGGAATTATACCCCACTGATGTCCCTGTTCTCCCCAGGCTCCATCCTGAAATCTCCAGGGATTTCCCAACCTGGATCTGACAACCCTACCCCTATCTCCTGCCAGTTGCTGGGGGGGGGGGGGGGGACCTGGCAACCCTAGCTGGGAGTTCCACACTCAGTACTGACTTCCCAGATGCAATTTGTATTGAGATTGTGGCATGCAGGAAGTGGAGTTTGAAACCTAAAAGTGACCTGCGGATTGCCTAGTGGTTACCTACATATTTGTAAGCCATCATTATGTGTACGTTTCCACAAGATCCCGGAATCTAACTTGATAAAAGTAATTATTTTGGGTTTCATTAAGTTGTTCCTGGATCTTGGAGAGACATCTCCATATTTATAGTTAAGCAGAGAGGTCTTAATGTTCCGGTTGTTTTTCCCAGCCGCAATTGGCCAAGGTCTGCCTGGGACTTGATGGCCCAGCAGGGTGAGATTCGAAGCTGGTCTCCAAGAGACCCAAGAACTCTCCACCTATCCAGTCCCACCAGCTTCCTTGCTGCGATCAGAGCAGTAGAAACAGCATCTGCTTCAGCTTAGCGTTAATTCACTTAGTTTGCTTGCTTAACTAAGTTGAACTGCTCCTTTGATTAGTTCCATTTTAAAGCAAAGTTTAATCAAACATCTGAAGTAAACAAAATCAAATTGAACTAATTGAGGAAAATGGAGTCAAATTATGTCCTTGTTAAACAAGTTTTAAGCAAGGAAGGCAAAGCTGGGTTTGGTGCGACGGTTGGCAGTGGGGCAGATTTCAGTTCTGAACGATAGAAAGGAAGGTAGCAGGTAGAATCCAACCTTCATGCTGTGCTTGGAGGTAACAAAGTGGAGTCTTGTCTGGGATGGTCATGAGATTGGTTTATTCCCTGGCTGTGGCATTCCCTCCATCCTTCCCTTGCCTTGTGGAGCAATAATTGAACACCTCCTGGTTTAACAGCCTTTGATCCAAGTCCAATTTATCGAGATGTCCAGATGACAGAGCCTCTACACATGAAGATGTCTTATACTGAATCAGACCCTTGGTCCATCAAGGTCAGTCTTGTCTACTCAGACTGGTGGCAGCTCTCCAGGGTCTCAGGCGGAGGTCCTTCACTTCACATCATCTACTACCAGATCCTTTCAAACTGGAGATGCCAGGAACCTGGAACCTTCTGAATTTCAAGCAGATGCTCTGCTTGCTGAGCCATGGCCCTTCCCTAAGAAACTAAGGGCTGATCATTTCCCAGAATCTGTGATTCCTAGTTACGGTTAGATTCTCAGAATACTGAAAAAGAAACATCATCCCATTAGTTAAAGTACCTAAACATGCCTTCAAGAGGCCAGCATTCCAGCAGATGTTTGCCTCTAGGAAGAAATATCCAGGTAATATATTGCAACCTGCCAAGTTTCCCCTAATGGGGAAATCTGGCAGGCATTTGAGCTCAAATGCATGGTAGGGGGAAAAAGTTTCCCAAGTTCTGCTCCATACCACAGTCCCCCTTGGCTTCTGTTTACAAAGACAAAATGCACTGGAGCATTAGGGTTGCCAGCTCTGGGTTGGGAAATACCTGGAGATTTGGGGGAAGGTGAAGCCTGGGGAGGGCGGGGTTTGGGGAGGGGAGGCTATAATGCCATGTAACCCACCCTCCAAAGCAGCCACTTTCTCCAGAGGAATTGGTCTCTGCCATCTGGAGATCAATCATAAGCACAGATCTCCCGGTGCCAATTGGAAGTTGGCAACCCTATAAGACCGTCCATCACAGACCTCCCAGCCAGCTTCTCTTCTGGTTCGGCTCCTCTTCGCTGACTAGTTTGAAGAAACAAATGAACTCCCAATCGATTGGGAACCCGACACCTGGCAAGGAATCTAACCTAGGTGCCCTGCAGAATGGCCACCCAAGTCCGATAGTGGCAGCTTACTAGGCAACCTTTTAATGCTGACAACGAGCTTTTGACCCTCTTTATTGAGTGTGTTAATTACAGAAATCAACAGCCAAGGGAAAAAAATCTATTAATTAATTGCATCCGTACTTGCCACAAGGCACCTGGCAGAAAACAAAAGTGATTTGTTACCGTATGAGTAGCAACTTCTAGCTTAGAGGGCTTTTAAAAAAATGGATTAGACTAATGGCTGTTAGCCATGAGAGGCAGATGAAACCTCCATGTTCAGAGACACTATACCTCTGATTGCCAGGTGCTGGGGTAGTCTTGCCAGCTCTGGGTTAGGAAATTCCTGGAGATTTGGGGGGCAGAGACTGGGAAAGATGGGGTTCGGGGAGGGGACAGACATTAGTGGGGGATAATGCCATAGGGTCTTCTGTCCAAAGCCGCCATTTTCTCCAAGGGAACTGATCTTGGTAGTCTGAAGATCAATTGTAATTCTCCAGGCCTCACCTGAAGATTGGTAACCTTATGCTCCAAGGAGGTGGAGGAAGGCTGGGGTCAGCTTGTTGATTTTGCTTGGTTTCAGTTTCTAAAGACAGAGAATATTTTCTCCCTGTGTAGCCACAGAGAGAGGCTGCCAGGCTGAGAAATGATGAAGTCTGGGTCTATGCTGACCAAGCCAAGGGCATGCAGATGGGCCATAACTGATCTCAGTACCTTGGTCCTCAGTCAGCTGACAGGCAGCAACCTGAAGGCCTCTGTTTTATCCAAGACCCCTCAGATTTTATCCTCAAAATGCAAATAGGAACCAGGAAATGCACTGGTGCCACAGGCCCATGTTGGAGGCGGAGCTCTCTGATGATCTACCAGGAAATAGGGACTGCCCTGGTAATTCAGGAGGGTTGGGTAATATGAGGAAAATAGCAATAGTTTGCAACAGAGCAACCCAACCATGGTTTCAGATCAAGCACTATAACATGCATTCACTGTCAAGGAGTGGGAACAGGCAGCACCTGGGGAGGGACTCATTCTCTTAGACTCTATGGTATACCATAGAGCCTGCTGGACTTGTACATGGGAGTTCATTCTAGGGTTGCCAGGTCCAAGTTGGGAAAAAACTGGAGATTTGGGGGTATGGAGTCTGGGGAGGGTGTAGTTTGGGGAGGGGAGGGACCTCAGTGGGGTATAATACCATAAAGTCCACTTCCAGAACAGCCGTTTTCTCCAGGGTCAACTGATCTCTGTCACCTGGAGATCAATTGTAATTCCAGGAGATCTCCAGCTGCTACTTGGAGGTTGGCAACCCTAGTTCATTCTGTTTGTTTTGAATTCCAAGAAGGACTATTTTGTTTGTTTTTTGCAATTTTGTTTCATTATTGTTTTTCTCATTACTGTTCTTTCGTTTTCATAGTTCTGTTTTGTTCATTTCCCATTGGTTTCAGTGGAAGACACACACCGCTTTTTCCTTCATGCTTTTCCACCCAAATTGGACAAAATGCAGGGAGACTGCAGTATTACCTGAGGACGCCCACAATGCCAAATTTCAGACCAATAGAATAAAGCACCCTATTTCTAAGCCAATGAATGTTGCCCATATTTAACGTTAAATTCTAGAGGAGAATTGATAGGAAAGATTCCAAACAGTAGCACAGTCAGCAGTGCAGCTGCTGAGCTTGAGGAACTGAAGCATACAAGGCCAAGAACATTTGGTGGCTCATTGAGGGCAAGGCATCTGGGCAGGCAGACAGAAGCAGGAGGACCTTGAGCAGGGTTGCCACGTACCCCCTGGCAACCAGTGGGGTGGGGGTGATGGAGGGACTTACTGGAAGCAAAGAGAATCCTCACCTGGCATAGCCAGCGATGAGGCTACATCACCAACGACACAGGGACGCTCTGGTATTGTGGCAAAAACTCTTTGGTAGAAGTCATTTACTATAGGGGCTTTGCCCAAATACCAGAGCATCCCTGTGTCGGTGGTGACGCAATGATGACACTTCCGGTGTGTATGGGAAGTGACATCATCCCGTTGCCAGCAAGGCCCCCTTTTGCTGCCAGTAGGTCTCCTGCTGGTCAGCTGATCAGCACCACAGAAAGGGCCTTGCAGCAGGGGATCCCCCAACCTTGAGGGAGATTTGCTTGGCCAGGGAGATAAGAGTTGGAGGGTAGCAGCTGAGGAGGGGAGTGAAGAAACCATTAGACACGGGAGACTGCAATAACGAAAGAGACCAGAACAAAAGGACATTGTGATTTCCCCCCACACTATAGGCCATTTGAACAGGGGAGCTGTTTAATTTCCAATTAATTCCAATAATTATGAAACACCCGATTTTCATAATTATTGTAATTAACGACGAAAGAAATGCACAGTTTTGGTGTAGTGGTTATGAGCACAGAGTCTAATTTGGGAGCCACTGGTGTGACCTTGAGTCAGTCATAAAGTTCTTTCAGGGCTGTTCTGTCAAGAGCAGTTCTTGAGAGAGCTCTCTCAGCCCCACCTACCTCCCAGGGTGTCTGTGGTGGGGAGGGGAAGGGAAAGGAGATGGTAAGCCGCTCTGAGACTCCTTCGGGTAGTGAAGGGCGGGGTATAGATCCAATCTCCTCCTCCCTCTCCTCCTCTCTAAAGCAGCCATTTCCTCCAGGGGAACTAATCTCTGTCGTCTGGGAATCAATTGCAATTCCAGGAGATCTCCAGGCCTGAGGTTGGCATCTCTGAAAGCCAGCCATGAAGGCATTGCAGTGGGGGGGGGGGGAGAACAATCCTTTTTACTGTTTAGAATTTTTCTGGCTCTTTTGGCGAGAGGAGGACGCTTTTTTTCCGCCCAGGAAGCTTTAACAACCTGCTGAAATGCATGAAAACTCTCCTACCTGAGTCCCGTTTATTGTAAATATAACAGCCGCTCCATTGTAAACAGCAGCAAGAGGCTTGTGGGAAGGAACCCATTCATCAAAATAAACCGCTGGGGGGGAGGGAGGAAAGGCCTCGGCTGGGCTTGTTTAACTAGTGCGGCGGCTTCTCCCCACGTAGCTGATTTCCAAATAACACAATTTATTGCCTCGACTGGATTTGCGAAGGGCTGAGACTCCATTCCTCTGGGGCTCCTTGAACATCCCGTTAATCAAAGCACAATACCAGCCCTGATCATATTTACAGCATGGCAGGCAATTAGTCAATAATAAATTTTAAAAAGGCATCGGGAAAGACAAATCGGTAGCCTTGCCTCTGTATCAATGGGGCTTATAGACTCCCCCCCCCCCCCCCCAAAAAAAAGATTTATCAGTAACCAGTGGAGAGGATAAATATTTATAAATGGGACGTGTCGTTCATAACGTGATAAAGCATCTTCCGTCACTGTGTGAAGAAAATGCGTTTTTAAGCTGGGCACGCTGTATTAATCGCCTAATCGTTGCTGGGGTGGTGGCGGTTGTCTCCAAGAAGTGTTCGTTCCATTTGATTAGCCACGCCGAGACAGCGGAAGAACTTTAAGTTTAGATAGATCTTGAAAACAGCACAGGTAATCGATGGCAAAAATAATACTCCAGCAGCCCAAAATAATAATGACCGGGATGTCCTCTAGATCCATTGACATCAAAAGGGCGTTCATGTGCTCGCTACAGTGGATGCCAGTTTAATCTACAAGTGAAAATAAGGACGGTCTATTCCACTGGTTCCCAAAGTGGACAACACTGCCCCCGGGGGGGGGGGGGGCTGGAATGATCCAGGCGGGCGGGAGGAGCCTTGGGTGCAACTGGGGGGCGTTGAATAAAAATAAGGGGGTGGTGGGAGGATAAAGAAAGAAGAGTCCAGACCCTATCTAATGCAGCTTTTTCCTTCCTTCTCGTGGTCTTCCCTGGGATCAGGGAGGGAGGCGGAGGTGAAGAGGGGTCCCCACAGCCAATTACAGCCATGCATTTGCAAATTGCAAGTGCATGTGCGCCTTTGTAAGGCTGGTGTTGCTGCTGGGCTCTTGCGTCGTGGCTGCTACTGGCCTCTGGCTTAGGGTTGCCAAATCTGGGTTGGAAAATATCTGGAGACTTTGGGGGCGGATCCAGGAGAGGGCGGGGTTAGGGGAGGAGAGAAGCCTCAGCATGGTACAATGCCATGGAGTCCACCCTTCAAAGCAGCCATTTTCTCCAGAGGAGCTGATCTCTGTCAGCTGGAGATCAGTTATAAAAGCGGGGGATCCCCAGGCCCCACCTGGAGGCTGGCAACCCTACTCTGGCTTCAGGACTTCAGCTGCTGCTGCTCTGTGCCTGCCTTGGCCTGCCTGGCTGCGTGGATCGTGGCGGACTCTACCTGCATCTTTTTGTCCACTTCTTGAAGGCAGATTTCCAGGGGGGCGCTGAGTAATTTTTTTTTCTGAAAAGGGGGCGGTAGGCCAAATAAATCTGGGAACCTCTGGCTCTGTTCTTACACCTACCCTGCCCTGGATAGCCAAGGGTAGCCCAAACTCAGAAGCTAAGCAGGGTCGGCCCTAGTTAATATTTGGATGGGAGACCCTGAAGGAAAGCCAGAGTCACTATGCAGAGGCAGGCAATGGCAAACCACTGTTGTCTGCTCTTGCCTTGGAAACCCGACAGGATCGCCACAAATTGGCTGCGACTTGATGGCGCTTTCCACCATCGTCCTAACACCAAGCATGTATTCATCAAAAGTATTTTTGCAACTGCAAGCTGGTGTTTGTTCTGCTAAACACACACACACACACAAACGCACGCACACAATTATCCTTCGCTGCTGATGTCTATGGCAGTAGTAAGCTAAGCAAAGCAGCTTTCTTCAAAGCAAAACAAACAAACACAACTTCAGAATGTTTAATCTAGGACTGGATCAGGTTGTAGACATCATGGAAATGCTGCCATTCCAAACAAATCCAGAAACATCTGGAAAGGCATCTCTCCCCAACGCACCATCTTTTCAGACTCAGGAGAGTGGGCTGAAAACTGAACTCCAGGGGAAAATGGGGTGTAAGAGAGAGAGGTTTCCCCCAAATTCCAAAGGGGGTAGCTGTGTTAGTCGACTGGAGCAAAATGAAAACGGAAGACTAACAGTACCTTAAAGACTAACAACCCTTATTCCGGTATGAGCTTTCTGTGAGTCACAGCTCACTTCTTCAGATACTGTGAAGAAGAAATCACGTTCCACATTTTTATAGGGGAAATTACTGAAAGGGGAGGGATTTGGGAACAGAGAGAGGCTTGGTATGAATCCCATCCTAAATCTTTCAGGTGTTAAGTAATTTCTCCAAAGCCAGTTTATAGGATTGTGTGGACAGCCTAAGATACTGCTGGTATTCACTAGGAACCAAGTAGTTTAATATATATATATGGAAAATCTAGGGCAAAACTTAAGAGAGCCCGTGTGAGGTAGAGGTTAGTTTTGACCTAGGATCTGGGAGACCCAGGGTCAAACCCCACTCAGCCATGGAAGGTCCCTGGGTCACCTTGGGCCAGTCACACGGACTCAGCTTAACCTACCTCACAGGATTGTTGTGAAGATAAAATGGAAGAAAAGAGAATGATATAAGCCCCTTTGTATCCCCCTTAGTGAGAAAGGTGGAGTATAAATGAGATAAGTAATAAAACACCTAGCTATTCCCTGCCAGTCCTTCATAGGCCTTCTGTGTCCTTTTGGATGGAAACAGCAGCTGGAAGGGCTGTGCGTAGTATGGAACGACACAGCCACAAAACCACGGTTATACACAAACTTCCCACTTCACTCGCTTGATCAGTACATGGGTGCATTTTTTAAAATAAAGACAGAAATTAAAATTCTGTGCCCAGGCTACTGGAATGATGTGCTAAGAATCAGAATTGTGCAACCTACATAAATTATGGCAACGGAGTACTTCGTGTGCAGTCTTATTTCAATTTACTCTGCTGTTTGGCATAACTTATTCTGTCCCCTGACACCCCGGCTTCAACAATGAGAAATATCCTTCTGCCACCTCTAGGGTTGCTGATAGCAGCAGAGTAGAAGACAGTCCAGTGTTCCCTCTAAACTGTGCACGTGAGTGGCCACTCATTAACACAGGAAGCCCCGCTCAGCAGCAATCTGGAGTCGTGCAGGGTCTTGCACTGCCCATTGCCCATTTTAAGATAACAGCGGTTCTATTCTGTTCAGGATTTGCACTGCTCCACTCAGTAGGGGGGAAATATTAGAGAAACATTGGCAGGCACATGACCCGCGCATGTTTAAACCAAGCCTCCACAGCCCTGAGGGTTAGAAATCAGCTCCCTTGTGGGGGTGGGGGGAGGCTGAAATCTGGGCCCAATGTCACATGCTTTCTGGATCCCTACAGAATCCAGTACACCGCACCAATACTTACAGATCACTTCCAGTGTTCAAAATATTTCACATGCATTATCTGGTGGTAATCCATCCGATAGCCCTTGAAGGCAGGCCAAAATTATTATCCCCAGGGCTTTTTTGGTAGAAAAAGCCCAGCAGGAACTCATTAGCATAATAGGCCACACCCAATAGCAGAAACTCATTCGTGTATTAGGCCACACCCCTGACAGTGCACACCCGCGGGTTGCTGGGCGCATGGGGAACCTGAGGGAAGGAAGGCAGTTTCTGGATCGGCTATACAGGAGGGGAGGCAGTTTAAACTGTCTTCCCTCCCTGGATCGTCTTGGCTTCCCCAGTTGCCCCATGGCTTGCGAGGCCCCTGGGGAACCCGGGGGGGGGGGGGGAGGCTGTAGGTGTAGCCAACTCAGAAGCTAGCCGGAACTCCATTCTTGTGCGTTCCTGCCCAAAAATAGCCCTGATTATCCCCATGAGAAAAAATGACTTGCCTACATCTATCTGAGTGAATTCATGGCAACTGTGAGATTGGAACCTGGGATTTGCTGGATCACAGCTCGGCCTCTGAGCCACATATGCCACATCAGCTGGTGGCAACACCAACTAGTGACTGTCATTGCAATATAAGTCTCAAGGACTGGCTCAGCCCTTCTGTATTACCCATAACACTGAGGTCTTCAACGGATGGGGCATGAGCTAAAGCAGACCATGCCAGCAGTGCTGCTGACACCTTCTGTTCAGGGTAGAAGTTTTTGTTGTTGTTGTTGTTGTTTTTCATTTGTATCTGTGTCATGTGTGACTTGCTTTGAATGAGAGAGCACCGGATATATCAAGCAGATCTTTGATAGTTTATTAACACATGTAGAAGCAGAACATAAGTGGAAGCAATCAGGCCACTGCTATGAGGAATCCACAATGAGCAGATGGAGGAGGAGGAGGGGGAGGAGGAGATTCGATTTATACCCCGCCCTTCACTACCTGAAAGAGTCTCGGAGCAGTTTACAATATCCTTTCCCTTTTCCTCCCCACCACAGACACCCTGTGAGGCAGGTGGGGCTGTGAGAGCTCTCTCAAGAACTGCTCCTGAGAGAACAGCTCTGACAGAGCCATGACTGACCCAAGGTCACACCAGCAGCTGCATGTGGAGGAGTGGGGAGGGACTCAAACCCGGTTCACTCAGATTAGAGTCCGCCCTCCTAACCACTACCCCAAACCAGTAGTTCCCAACTTTTTTGGCATGGGGACCCACAAGTCCAATTTTTTTAAATTAAGATTTTTATTGTTTCCACACAACACAGCAAGCAAGCGCCATATAGCCCACGTCCCTCCGTCTTCCCTAATGTGTCCTATTAGCAGAGAAGGGGGGAGAGAGGAGTCGGGCAAGGAGCGTAGGTTAGGAAAGTCAGGTGCGGCATTCTGGATTCAATTAAACAGGGAATCAAGGTGAGGTGACATCATTGCTGAAATAGGTACAAAATTCGTACCAAACGAAGCTGAAGATTCTGGGAGCTTCTCGCCTGTTGTGTGCTATTCTCTCTTTTGTAGAAAGGTCTAGCACACTACTGACCCAGAGATCTATAGAGGGAGATCCTTGAGGGATCTTATGCGATCTTAGGCAGAGATGTTCCACCAGGCTTTTGTTTCAGGGCAGCAACGGTTTTCCTCGGCTAGCACTCTTCCTTCCTCCCCACCCCCCGCCCCCCATTTTTTTTTTGTTTTTGAGTTCCCTCTCTCCTGCCTAAAAATACGGCCAGATAGTCCAGAATCGGGACAGAAAATTTATAGGATGCCATCTTGTATCTTTTTATCCTGGTTCTCTTCATTTTATCAAATTGTACACTGAATTTTAATGTTTTATATATATTTTTGTGGCATTACGCCCCCTTGTACATCACCCAGAGCCCGGTGTAAGCCAGGATAGGGCTATTAACAAAGCTAATTAATTAATTAATTAATGACACAGACCTAGCGAATAAAATGGTCTTGCAGAGCCCCTTAAGAATATCTAAAGATGGTGCCCTCCACATACTCAGAGAACCAGTTCCATAGGGTGGCATCTACCATAGAAAAAACACAGGCTTTCTTGAAGGCCAGGTGGGCTACCTTAAGCAGGGGAACAGTCGGTAGGTGATAATCTGAGAGCTACAGCTGGCACACGGGGACATATGGGAAGAGAAGCTCTTTTTCCAAATTATGACAGGTCCACCATTCAAAGACAAAGGAAGCAATTCCCAGCTATCAGAAGACCATCGCCTAGCCCTGGGGTGGCCAAACCTGCTTAATGTAAGAGCCACATGGAATGAACGTCAGATGTTTTAGAGCCACAAGACACAAACAAATATTGCACCCACATTTTTATTGGAAAATATGCAAATTTGTTTTTTATTAACATTAAATGAGACTGCCAGAAATAAAAAAACAAAAGGGGTAAAACAGACATTGATAATGATATTTATTTGTCCAATGATGTTTAATTGTTTGCTAATGATATTTGTCTAAGAGGTGGAAAGAAAGCAAATGGATGAAGGAGGGAGGGAGGGGAAAAGAGAGAGAAAGAGAGAGGGAGGGGGAGGGAGAGGTGGAAAGAAAGCAAATAAATGGGGAGGGAGGGGAGGGAGAGGTGGAAAGAAAGCAAATAAATGGGGCGAGAGGGAGGGGGAGGGAGGAGTGGAAAAAAGCAGATAAATGGGGAGGGAGGGGAGGGAGAGGTGGAAAGAAAGCAAATAAATAGGGAGGGGAGGGAGAGGTGAAAAGAAAGCAAATAAATGGGGAGGGAGGGGAGGGAGAGATGGAAAGAAAGCAAATAAATGGGGCGAGAGGGAGGGGGAGGGAGGGGTGGAAAGAAAGCAAATAAATGAGAAGGGAGGGAGGGGGAGGGAGAGATGGAAAGAAAGCAAGTTTAACTTTAAATGTGTTCTCCAATCCGCCCCCACACCCCCATACCAGCTAGCTTGGCTTTGAGAAGGGATTTAAAGAGACAAATGCCTTCTTCAAGCCGGGGGGGGGGGCTTTGAGAATGCATTTAAAGTTGCTTTCTTTCTCTGCTCCCCCCAGTTCAAGCCTGCTGAGGGAGGGGAACACTGGCTGGGGAAGGAAAGACCGATCAGGGAGCCATGCCTCCCCTTCGCTTCCCCAGCTGCCCTTCCAGGGGCCACACAATATGTGTGAAAGAGCCACATGTGGCTCCCAAGCCTAACCCTAGCCTAACCCTTCACTCCCAGTAATGAAACTTCACCTGACTGTCTACTAACCAGACACCTTCCTCATAGAGGAACAGTCAGCCTGCAGCCCGAAGAGGGAGGATAATAATCTTATAACTGTGGTTAAGCACAAGGATAAAGGACAGGATAAATTTTGCAGCTAGTTGGAGGAGGCAGGCAGAATACAACTGGTTGGACAGATGTTTCTCTGTTTACATAAGCACTTCAACACAGCTCCCCCAGGCTTTTCTCGCCTCGGGGGACTGCGCCGTGTTTCAATGGAACACTGAAGATTTCTGCAGGAAGTGACAGGGACGGATCCCTTTTCACATTTGCAAATCTCTACCCGGCCTGTTACATGTGATAAAATTCTAAATGTTTTTCGGAAGAAGATATTATGTAAAACACACATGCACACACAAACCTGCTGTTGCCCTCGGACTCATTTTTAGACTGGATCTGGGCACTCGACGCTTTCTGACAACATTTGGCATCAGCGGCGTTCTGGTGGCGTTCTCACAAATGTGTCAGAGCACTCACGAGCAGAATCCAACCCTGTTGCGTTTCAAATGAAGCCACAGCAGGCATGGCTGGGCCAGTTCTTTGCCTTCCCTACAGAGTCAAGACAATGAATTTGTCAGCAAGAGCGAGAGAGCAGCAAACCAGAAGGAATTCCTTGCATCCTTTCATTCCCAAAGGCTTAGTTCCACTTCCAAAGTAACCCTATAAATGAAACCTCCCTGGTTTTCAGTTAGCATCTGTGCTTCAGGTGCACAGCCGCAAATGCTTCAAAAGCCAGTGACCCACATACAACACCAGATAAACCTGGGTCTCTGCCACACTATAGCCTACATCCCACTACTCTGCCCAACTATATTGAAAGCCTTCCTTCTGCCTAAGGAAGCTTCCTCCACCTTGGAGTAGTTTGGTGTAGTGGTTAAGTGCGTGGACTCTAATCTGGGAGAACCGGGTTTGATTCCCCACTCCTCACTTGCACCTGGCTGGATGACCTTGGGCAAGCCATAGCTCTGTACCAGCTGTTCCCTCAAGGACAGCTTGGGAAAGAGCTCTCTCAGCCCCACCCACCTCACAGGGTGTCTGTTGTGGGGAGGGGAAGGGAAAGGAGTTTGTAAGCCGCTCTGAGACAACAAGTGAAGGGCGGGGTATAAATCCAATCTCCTCCTCGTCTTCTCTTCTTCTTCTTCTTCAGAGGCTTTCCAGCTTGAAGAAGAAGAAGTAGTAGTAGTATCAGCAGTAGTAGTAGTAGTATCAGCAGCAGCAGCAGCGGAGGAGGAGGAGATTGGATTTATATCCCGCCCTTCACTCACTCGGAGTCTCAGAGCAGCTTACAACCTCCTTTCCCTTCCCCTCCCCACAACAGACACCCTGTGAGGTAGGTGGGGCTGAGAGAGCTCTTTCGAGAACTGCTCTTTCAAGGACAGCTCTTGTCAGAAGAACTATGGCTTGCCCAAGGTCACCCAGCAGCTGCAAGTGGAGGAGTGGGGAATCTCCCAGATAAGAGTCCGCGCACTTAACCTCTACTCCAAACTGGCTCTGTTATATTGGTGGAGCCACTTATATTGGTGGAAGAGTTCTTCAGCTTTGATGAAGGCTTAAAAGAACTTGGTTGAGTTTAGTGCTCGGTAGGAGGCAGGCCAGGCTGTTGATCTTAGGTATGGCAGGCAAGCCACTGAGCATTAAACGGCTTGTCATTAACACGGCAGATGAGTCGTATTGAATTGAGTCAGTGTGGCACAGTGGTTGGAGGACTGGGGAGATCTGGGTCCAAAGCCTTATTCAGCCGGGAAGGATCCTGACTGCCTCTGGCTTAGTCTCTCTCTCTCTCTCAAACTAACCTGGCAGAACATAAGAACACAAGAGAAGCCATGTTGGATCAGGCCAATGGCCCATCCAGTCCAACACTCTGTGTCACACAGTGGCCAAAACCCAGGTGCCCTCAGGAGGTCCACCAGTGGGGCCAGATCTCCAGAAGCCCTCCCACTGTTGTCCCCCAAGCACCAGGAATACAGAGCATTACTGCCCCAGACAGAGCGTTCCAGCTTGAAGAACATAAGAGAAGCCATGTTGGATCAGGCCAATGGCCCATCCAGTACAACACTCTGTGTCACAACAGTGGCCAAAAATACCCGGTGCCCTCAGGAGGTCCATCAGCAGGGCCAGAACTCCAGAAGCCCTCCCACTGTTGCCCCCACACAGTCATCAGATCTGACTAAGAATACAGAGCATCACTGCCCCTTCCACACTGAGGACACAGAGGTAGACAGGAGAACCAGTATGCCACCAGACTACAGAGATCAGTTTCCCTGGAGAAAATGGAAGCTTAGGAGGGTAGACTCCATGGCATTGTACCCCACTGGGGTCCCTGTCCTCCCCAGGCTCCATCCCCAAATCTCCAGGATTTTCCCAACCTGGATCTGGCAATCATATTGGCCCCCGCCCCATCTCCCCAACAGTGGCTGGGGGGTCTGGGGATCTTACTTGTAGTCCTGTGGGGGTCACTCAGCTTTGCTGACTCCAGGCTCACTCTCACTTCCCAGTCCACTGCTGTGATTCTGGATGGCCGGAGCCCCTCAGTTGCTGGCTACTGCACAGTGGGTGCAAACAAGCCTTCAAACAGCAGTGGAACAGGGGGACCCGGAAATGACATCACTCCTCTCTAGGCATCACTGGAAACTTAATGGTAAAGCCACTGAGTTCCCAGTGATTTCTAGAGAGGCTTGACTTCACTTTTGCGTTTTCCCCAAAAGTGATATAACACTGTCACCTCAATGGCAATTTTTTTTTTTTTTTTTGCGTTTTTCTCCCGCCGGCTAATGGAGTGGTGACGGGCAGCAGGGGTTACCAGCGTGAGGTCTCCCACCACAGCGGGCAACCTGGCAAGCCTAAATGCAGCTGAATTGGGAGAAGGGTATCAGTAGGAACACATCAAAACGCTTAAGGAGGAGATTAAGAAAGAGGAGAGCTAACTAACCTCTCGCGGGCCCGGCCAGCACGCAGCATGTCAGCAAACAGCTCCAGTGAGCGCTGAAGTAGCCAGCCAGACATCTGTCTAGCTAATGTCATTATCAATAGCATCTTCCAAAGGGAGGGGGAGTAATACATGACCCCACTGTAGAAATAGGGTCGGGAATCACACGACAAATGGCATGATGCCACTGCATAGTCATCAGATATGACTATATCATGACATCACTTAGGGCAAGTGAAGGCAATTGAGAGCAAGGATAAAAATAATCAGTAAAAATGGAAGACGGGGAAATTATGATGAGCAGTCGTAGCTCCAGTTTTTACTTCGGTGCAGGCACAGCTTTTTCTGCAGTCTGGCAAACCCACCTTATACCGAGGCTGGATTTGAACAGTTACGTGGTTCCTACTACCAGGGGTCCGTTGGAGCAGGAGCGCACAGGAGCGCAGCTCCGGAAGTGAGGAGCCCAGGGGGTGGGCACATGAACAAGCCCCGCCCCCTCCTCGGCTTCCCCGAGCAGTGCAGAGGCGCAGCGCCCCGGGGAAAGCCCTGCTAGGGTCTTTATTGATTTTAATGTTTTGTTTTAATATTGATAATTTTATCATTGTTCCTTTTATGACTGGGTGCTGCTTTTCCAGAGACTTGCTCAAGGTGGCATATAAATTTTCTAAGTATACCATTTTTTATCTGGGCACATGGCACGTAAGTACTGGAGAAATTTCACCAACCCTTCAGCAGCTTCCACCCCATCAGCTTGGTGTAGTGGTCAGGAGTTGGACTCTAATCTGGGAGAACCGGGTTTGATTCCCCACTCCTCCACATGCAGCTGCTGGTGTGACCTCGGGCCAGTCACAAGGTCTCTCAGAGCTGTTCTCTCATGAGCAGTTCTCAAAAGACCTCTCTCAGCCCCACCTACCTCACAGGGTGTCTTGTTGTGGGGAGGAGAAGGGGAAGGGATGGGTGGTGCACATGTCCTGGGTATCTCAAGTCTACTTGAAACCTGTTGGTTTCAAGGGAGCAGGAAGAGAATGAGGGTGTGTTCTTGACGCTTATTTTTATTGCACAAAGTATTGGATGGGGAAGGGAATGGAGGAAGAGCAGGTCAGTTTCACTCACCTGTGGAGTGGAGCCTGAGGGTTGGGTGTTGCCTTCTGACACACTTTCGGCATGTTAGGGGGTGTGGCATATGCAAATGAGTTATGCAAATGAGTTATGCTAATGAGCTCCTGCACCTCTTTTTCTACGAAACGACCCCTGCCTACTACCACCTGGTTCTGAGTGACCCAAGGCAAGTAATTTGGGAAGCTACTCACAGATAGTCTCTTGTACGATACTGACTACAGCTGATTTAACTTCATTTCACCCAGACACAAGGGATCCCAAGCCACAGCTCTCCACCAACAGCACTTCAAGAGCACAACCTGGCTTAAAAAGCCAGGACATTCTAAGTAGCAGGGATCAAGTCTAAGGACGTCTGCACAGACATGCGCGCGCGCGCACGCTCAGAGTCACACACGGCTGAAAAGCAAACACTCTTATTTGGAAAGGTTATTAGGGTGTTCGGGAAACAGCTGCAGGCCCAGATGTAGAAATGATTGTTCAGTTAAAGATTCCTCAGCAGAAGATAGCTGTTGAATAAACCAATACCGAGATTCAGAAGGGCATTTCAAGGAGCTGAATTCCTCACGGCAACGTGCACAACAGCCAAAGTTTTATTTGTAGTAGCAGAACAAAATTGCAAACAGCTGGTGGATCATTGGAAGATTTTTTTTAAAAAAAACACATTTTTTTGTTTCTGATGGAACGAAATTGCCTTTTTTAAAAAAGAGAAAGAGAGAGGGGGAAAAAGGATGCATTCTCACAAAAGGCATTCTCCCCACCCCGTAAATAGTTACCACTGAAGATTCGCATCCATTTTATGAAGACAAAGGTGATCTTGATACTGCAGGGTTCCCCAATGTGGCGCCTACAGACACTTCCCGAGGCAATAGCCCTGACTGCCCTCCAATACCATAGAGTTTAAGAGGAATTCTAGAGTATCACCCCAATGTAGGGTTGCCAGGTCCTCCCTGGCGCCTGGAGGGGGGGTAGGGTTCCCAGCTCCAGATTGGGGAACCCCATTGAGCCATGAAGATCTCCAGGTGACCTTGGGCTGGTCACCAACCTTCCCTGCCTCATAAGGTAGTTATGAGGATAAAATGAGATGTAACTCTATGCATGCTGTTCCTGGAGGAAGAGTGGGATGAAAATGCAGTTAATGAAAACTGAAAAATTCAGACCTTCAGCTACATGGAGATTTGGGAACTCTGATCACACAGCAAGCTTATCCTGACTTGTTCCCGCTATAGATTTGATTGGGAATATTTTATTTTGGGTTGGGACGATCACACATCCCTCCCCAACTACTTGCATTGCGCAATGAGGCTCCGGGCACCATCCACTTAGGCAGCGCAGCTTGTTTTGTTTTTTTAATTGCCTTTGCGCATATGCAGACGGCTGAATCAGTGCTCCCACTGGGACTCGCCTTATTTTTGCAGGTCCCATCCCCCCCCCCCAACAGTGAACAAAATTTAACTGGTGACGTACAACCAAGCACTGGAGTCTAGATGTGGGCTTGAACATTTATACATTGGATTTATTCAGTGCAGGATTGCTCATGCGCCCAACGGCCGAAGCTGGGGGGGGGGGGGGACATCGTGAGAAGGACGCTCATATGACCTAATCACAATCATTGCGAGAGATGGCTGTCTAGATCGGTGAAATTGTGGACTCAACGCGCAAATATCCGGAAAGTACTTGATTTTCTGGGTGTAGGAAAACTCATTAGGGAACCAGGAGGATTGCGCAAGTGAGCCCGCTTCGGTGTGGGAGACAGAAGCGGGTGTGTGATCAGCAATTTTAAACGTGAGAGGAAACAGCGGTGAAACCCGACCAAAATGACCATGTAACCACAGCCTAACTGAAGTAAGGAACATATCTTGAAATCCCCCAGGACAGTACATAAGAACATAAGAGAAGCCAATGTTGGATCAGGCCAGTGGCCCATCCAGTCCAACACTCTGTGTCACAGAGTGGCCAAAAATACCAGGTGCCATCAGGAGGTCCAGCAGTGGGGCCAGGACACAGTTGCCCCCCCCCCCAGCACCAAAACACATTCCCCCTTTGGTTCATGTGAACATAACTCTGAAAAGTTAATTCTACCAGTAACAGTTCTTACAGGGCAGTCCTAAATACTGCAATCCTTTCTAAGCCCATTAGCTACAATGGACTTAGAAGGGAGTAATTCTTCTTAGGACTGGGTTCTGCATACCTGCAAATCTTACTGCCTTACTGGGTAACCTTTCCACCAAGGGATGGAGTGCTCTGGAGATTTGGATGGAAATAAATGATGGCCACCAGACACTATCACATGGCAGTCACCAAGGAAAAAAAATCCCAACTACGTTCTCTAATCATGGATATTCCCTTCCGCAAAATGAAAGCTTCGTCACCAGATCAATTATTCATTGCAAATTATGCACTTGGCTCAAGCACTTTAAAATTTCGCAGCAGGCATTTGTTTTACAAACCCGCAGCCTGGATACAAAATCATTCTACATGGGGGTTGGTGAGGATACATAAACGCTCAGTAATGATAAGCTAAAACTGTATTCTGCAGGCATCTTAGAAGCCAGGAAATGAAAAGAAGAATCAATGAATCGAGTTTTAGAAACACAGCAGGCAATCCACTCCAATCAGAACTTTCCCCTCATCCCACAGAAGATTTGCATTCGACACACCAAAAACAAGCCAGTCAACCAAGCTCTTAATAGGGGTGCCAGCTCTGGGATGGGAAATACCTTGAGATTTTGGGGGTGGGGAGGGGGTGGTTTGGAGAAGCAGCCATTTTCTCCAGGGAAAGTGATCTCTGTCAACTGGAGATCAGTCGTAAAAGCAGGAGACCTCTAGGCCCCACCTGGAAGTTAGCAACCCCATCTGCAACAACTTTCAACAAGCAAAGAACTTTTGAAACCCTCATTTGAAGGTTGGCAGGCCCCTACCTTTTGCCAGTGGGTGGGGGAGAAGCTCCTCTACTGGGATCTTCTGGCGCACGCGCCACAATGTCATCACCTGGAAGTGACATCATCATGCTAAGCATGTTGCGGGTGGACACACTAGCATTTGGCTGAAAGCTCTATGATAACCATAGAATTTTCAGGCTGAAAGCTAGTGTCCCCACGGCAACGGGCCCAGTGTGATGATGTCACCTCCAGGTGATGTTATTATGTCAGGAACGTTATTATGACTGGATCTGATCCAGCGGACTGAGGGCAAACCCTGCCCCGCCTCCCCCCCCGCCCCCCCGGATCTGGCAACCCTACCTCATTTAGTTCATCTCTTACACCAGTCCTCAGGAATTAGAAGTTACAGTCCTTGTTTTTTTAAACAACTGAGTCATTAAGGTCAGAAGGCAAGACCAGAATGGAAGCTGGATTTAACCTAAAGACCCTGCCAGATAGCTCTAATTATCAGTGTGAACTGCAGAAACTGTACAGAACTGTGGAGGCTGGAGTTCTGCTGGAATTATAATGGATCTCCAGATGACGAAGAGAAGAAAATGGTAGCTTTAGAGGGCGAGATCTATGGGATCACATCCCTACTGAGCCTCCGCCTAGGGATGCGAACTCTGGGTTGGGAAATTCCTGGAGACCTGAGGGTAGAGCCTGGGGGTGGGAAGGGGAGAGACCTCAGCAGGGTATAATGCCACAGAGTTCGCCTTCCAAAGCAAAGGGGAACTGATTACACCCTGAGGAGGTTCCTCCCCTCCCTAAACCACACCCTTCCCAGGTTCCACCCCCCAAATCTCCGGGTATTTCCCAACCCAGGCCTAGCAACCCTACCTCACAGAACTTTCGAAAGAATTACAGAGATAAAAGTGCATGAAGTTGTTTGCAAGCACCAAGCATCATAAAAGTCTAAAGCCTTACCATTTATTTTTTACAAGAAGAGGTCCCCTATACATTGGGTCAGCCAATATTTTAGACATCAGCAACACTGTGCAGTGATCTGAGTGTTGGTCTGGAGCTGGAGTGACTCAGGTTCAAATCAGCATTCTGGTTTGAAACTCCCTGGGTGGTCCTAGCCTAGGCCAATCTCTTTCTCTCTCCCTGGCTCAATCTAACCCACCTCCTAGGGCTGCTGAGAAAATAAAACAGAGACAATCTTGCTTGAAGGGAGGACAGGATAAAAGCACACTGCCTAAACCCAGAGGTAAGGTTATATAGGGTTGCCATCTCCTGGCTGGAAAATTCCTGGAGATTTAGGGATGGAATAAAGGGAGGGACCTCAGCTGGGTATAATGCCAGAATGTCCACCCTCTTGACCAACCATTTTGTCCAGGGGAATTGATCTATGTTGTCTGGAGATCGGCTGTAATTCCGAAAAAGCTCCACACCCCAACTGGAGGTTGGCAACCCTAAGCCTGAGAGAGTCCTCAGTTCCTAAAAATACAAGTTCCCCTTTGGAAATGTACGAAATCTTTTTTGAAAATATGTTTATATATTTAAGGCCCACATCTTGTCCACTGTAGCTGGGGAAAGCGCCTCCAACACCACCACATCCACTGACTTTTGCAGTTCTGTTTACTGCTTTTATTCGTTGAAAGAATTGCCTCTTTGTCATCAAATGCAAATTAGTACTGATAGCAGTAGCAAGTATTTGTCCATAAATAAATATAGATACATAAATGTTTTCTTCCCTGACATTGTCAGAACAGTGCGTCTCTACTAACAAAAACCACATGCTGGAAAACAATCCGAGCTTTCTTTTTAGAAGGATGTAAACATTTCATCGTATCCCACTGGATATAGCTTGGCACTGTAACAAGGTTGCTAAGCCTCCTGCGATGGCAGCAGACCTCCCATGGGTAACCCCCCCCTTCCTTCCTGCTGCCACTTGGAGAAACAAACAGAGGGAAATACCACCCCCCTCCAATCACTGTTGTGGCAATGGCTGTGTGACATTATTTCTGGGGAAAACCTAGAAGTGATGTCAGTCCTCTCTAGGAATTGCCGGAAACTGTATGGTTTTGCCACAGAGTTTATGGCAATTCCTAGAGAGGTGCAACTACACTTCAAGAGAAAACCAGGTGCCCCACCCACCTACCACGGGCTCCCACCAATTGCCAGGCCTTGCCTAGAGCCCATACTTGACTATATTGAGCCAATACGCTAATTCCAGTCCCTCCCTACTCTGCATGCGCACACACGCATACACTCAGCCCAGGCAAACATGCAAGATTTTTCAGGTCTTATCTCTGGCTTCTGTGAAGTCTTTAAACTCCATCTGTAAGGATTCGTGAAAGACTATTTCTTGTTTCAAGTCAACTGGCAAAAGCGATCTGCATGGAACAGATGGAAGCAAATCAAAAAGCTTATCAGGATGCAGGAAAGGGAAAAGGCAACACTTAATACATTTGCAAAATGCCAGATATGCGTTACCAGGCAGGCTGCCTGCAGTATTTGCAAAGCAGAGCTAGGTCAGTAATTTCCTTTTGTTAGGAGCAAGCCAATATGGTCCACTGCCAATATTTCATTCCTCCAGTTTCATCTTTCACAAGCCGTACTACACAGGCCAGCAAAATGAGGTCCTTGTTTTGAATTCAGCAAGGGCTAACAGACGCAGGCCCCGATCCAGTTGGGGCCATGGGTAGGGTTGCCAGACACACCCCCCCCAGTGGGGGCCCTGCCCCCCAGCGGGGGGACTTACCAGTAGAAAGAAAGCAGCTTAGGTTACGTTGCCAGCATCACACAGGAAGTGACATCATGTCAGCAACTTCCAGGTGATGTCCTGGTATCTGGGTTTTTGCTCAAATGCCCTGAGGGCTCATCTGAGCGTTCCACTCCCTGTTTTAGCTCGCCCCCAGAGTGCGATGGACCCAAGGCAGCTCCTATCAGCTCTGAGGGATCCGAGGCCCCCTGGCGGCTCATTGGATGAGCTGGTGGAGGACTGGCATAGCCGACTCTCTGCAGCCATCGATGAGATTGCTCCCAAGCACCCTCTGCGCGCCCGTACTAGGCTTGCCCCCCGGTACACCCGGGGGTTATGGCTCATGAAACAGGAGCTCAGACGGTTAGAGAGACGTAGGCGTTGCGCTCACAACGAAGCTTCAAGAGCA
This sequence comes from Lepidodactylus listeri, assembly GCA_029233225.1. NCBI lineage: Eukaryota > Metazoa > Chordata > Lepidosauria > Squamata > Gekkonidae > Lepidodactylus > Lepidodactylus listeri. The sequence continues at coordinate 14,135,186 of JARCFY010000013.1, forward strand.
TCTTATAGGACGTTTATGAAGGCCTATGAGATGGCAGTCAAGGCCGCTAAGAAGGATTATTATGCGGCTGAGATTGCATCCGCTAGCTCACACCTGGCACAATTATTTAGGACAATTCGGTCCATAACAGTATTGCCTCAGGGCAAACCAAATAGTAGGGAATTGGAGATTGGCTGTGAGGCTTTTGCGAGCTATTTTGCGGATAAAGTCTTAGCGCTCCGCCGCAACCTCCCCACCACAATTGATGCAATGAGTGAACTCGAGGCCCTTTGGCCAGCTCAGCCTTGACGAAGTTGACAGGTTACTCGCGACCGTATGTCCAACCACATGTGACCTTGATCCATGCCCTTCCTGGCTTATTAAAGCTGGCCACGAGGGGCTTCGAGGTGCACTGTGGGAGATTATCAACCGGTCCCTCCTTGAAGGGCAGTTCCCAAGTGCACTCAAGGATGTGATGTGATGGTCCGCCCTCTCTTTAAAAAACCATCCTTGGATCCAGCCTCGCCGACAAGGGGATACAGGGGCTTGCCTTACAATGGCTCGTCTCCTTTCTCCAGGGTCGAGGACAAAGGGTGGCGCTAGGGGAGCAGCGGTCCCGGAGGCACCTGCTTGAATGCGGAGTGCCTCAGGGGGCTGTCTTATCCCCGATGCTCTTTAACATCTATATGCGCCCCCTTGCCCAGATTGTCCGGAGGACGGAGCTGGGTTGTCATCAGTACGCTGATGACACCCAGCTCTGTCTGATGCTGGGTGGCCAGTCTGGCTCTGGACCGGACGATCTTGACTTGGCATTGCATGCCGTGGCTGGTTGGCTGAGGTTGAGTAGGCTTAAGCTGAACCCGGCAAAGACAGAGGTCCTGTGCGTGGGGCAGGGCGGGCCATGGTCGGGGCTCCCACTCCCGGCCTTCGACGGGGCGCCACTGGTGCCTGCGCCGGTGGTTAGGAGTTTGGGAGTGCTCCTGGATCCTTCTCTGACTATGGAGGCCCAGGTAGTAGCCACTGCCAAGTTGGCCTTTTACCATCTGAGGTTGGTGCAGCAGTTGGTTCCCTTCCTGAGCTATGCTGACCTGGCTACAGTGATCCATGCAACGGTCACCTCAAGGCTAGACTATTGTAATGCTCTCCACATGGGGTTGCCCTTGTCGCAAATCCAGAGGCTGCACCTGGTGCAGAATGCCACGGCGAGGTTGCTGATGGGTCTCCCTAGATGGGAGCACATCCGACCAGCGCTGGCGGCACTGCACTGGCTGCCTATAGTGTACCGAATTCACTTCAAGGTGCTGGTACTTGCCTTTAAAGCCCTAAATGGCCTGGGTCTGACCTACCTGCGGGACCGCCTTTCCCTGTATATACCCCAGAGAGCACTACGGTCTGGGGCCCAACACCACCTTGTTGTACCAGGCCCCAGAGAAGCCAGGCTCGCTGCCACTAGGGGGAGAGCCTTTTTGGTGGCGGCCCCTTCCTGGTGGAACGAGCTTCCGGAAGAGATCAGGGCCCTGCGGGACCTGATGCAGTTCCGCAGGGCCTGTAAGATGGAGCTCTTCCACCAGGCCTTCAAATAGGGGCCGCCTCCTCCTTTTTTTTCTCCCCCATGTTATTATCATCTATAAGGGGCCTCAGTGAATACCTAGAAATCTAATAAATAAATATTATTTATTTATTTATTCGATTTGTGTCCCGCCGTCTCTGCCGAGGCAGGGAGCCTTACCAGAGCATCACCTGGAAGTTGCTGGTGTGATGATCTCACTTCCTGTGCAACTCCAGCAACGTGGCCTCGACCTTTCACTTTCTCCTAGTAAGTCTTTCACCATCCCCCGCTCGTTGGCAGGAGGGACCTGGCAACCCTACCCATGGACAACAAGCTGTCTGTAACTTCCAAAGGCCCTGGAAGAAAATATGCATCCTATTTGCTGGATGGGGGGGGGGGTGTCAGATGAGTATGACAGACCCACATCCAAATCCATATCCATAATGTATGCAGAAGGCTACTTATAGATGCAGATCTCTCTTGCTGGATCCGAGCTGCTGATACATCACTTTGACAACTTGAAGCACTAAGATGTTTTCACTATCTACATAAACAGGTGCAAAAACATTTTTTAAAAAGATTCAGCTTCCTGGGATTGTGTGGGTGTTTTGAATGTACAATCAAAGCCAAAAGGAACCTAACAAAAGTTTTAAAAAACAACAACGAAAACCTCTTCAGTTTCTCTGCTGATCAGAGCATCTTTGCTGGAGCTTCCTTGTTTATCAGAGAGTGGTGTGGTTGCCAATTCTAGGTTGGGAAAATTCCTGGGGATTTGGAGGTAGAGCCTGGGGAGGTTGGAGTTTGGGGAGGAGAGGGAGCTCAAAATGCGGAAAGGACCCTAGACTCTACTCTTCAAAGCTGCCATTTCCTCCAGGGGAACTGATCTCTATAGTCTAGACCAACGCTCCTTCTAAGCTGTGAAGTCTTGGGAGCAAAAATTCTACTTTATGAGCTACTGGCATTAAAGTTGTGAGCGAGCCATTTGGCTATTGCATAAATTAGTTTGCTCTGGAGCCATCCTTCCTGAGCTAAGACAAAATGTGTGAGCTGGAGGTGAAATAATTGTGAGCTAGCTAACACTAATTCAGCTTAGAGGGAACCCTGGTCTGGACATCAGCTGTAATTCCAAGAGTGTTCCTGGCCCCACCTGGAGGTTGGCAAGCCTAGGGGTTGCCAGTGAAAGGCCACTGAGTCATTCAAAAGGGGGATGGATCCTGTCTGGGAAACCCACCTCTTTGTCCGCAAAACACTGTCCTGCATTCGGTTGCCGGATCACACCATTTATTTATTCACATCCTTCATTTATACCACACTTTTCTCCCCAATGGGGACTCAAAGTAGCTCACAACATCCTCCATTTTATCCTTGCATCGCTGTGAGGTAGGTTTGGCTGAGTGTGTGTGACTATTTTGAGGTCAGCCAGCAAGCTTCCACGGCAAAGCTTGGAACAAAGATTCGAACTTGGCTCTCCCAGACTGTGGTCCTACGTTTTAACCACTACGCCATATGGGCTGTCTGGAGATGGTTGTGAAATCTTTAAAAGCCACTCCTCACAGTAGTCCTCCGAAAGGAGCCAGGCTGCTGCCAAAAGGTTATCTCTTGGAGGAATGCCCCCTTACTGAGAGCCATAGCCATCAGTTTCCCTCAGAGTGGTGTAGCAGTTAAAGTGTTGGGGGTGTAGCAGTTAAAGGAGGAGAAGGAGGAGAAATAGGAGGAGGAGGAGGAGGAGAGGTTTTATACCCCGCTCTTCACTATGAGAAGGAGTCTCGGAGCAGCTTACAATCTCCTTTCCCTTCCTCTCCCCACAGCAGACATCCTGTGAGGTAGGTAGGTAGGTGGAGCCAAGAGATTTCAGAAAGAGCTGTGACTGACCCAAGAAAGAGAGTGCCCTTTTTAATCTTTACAAATGGATCCCGATAGGCCAAGAAACAGCCTTGTCCTTTATGGAGCAAGAAGGAGGTGAGGGAACACCGCCACCCCGCCCAGAACATCGTTGCTGCATCGTCCTTGGCCTTTCCTTCAGCCTTTGTCTTCCCCCCTGTTCTGCGTGCCTCTGAATTAATGCGCCATGAGCTCTGAATACCGAAAAAGCCCATTCGTTTTAATTAAGCTCCCTAATAACTTTGAGACAGAGATCGAATGTAGCAGTGGGGACTATTCAGTTTGTTTTTCAGAGACAAACACAGCGGCTGTGCTTCCACAGCTGGGCTGCTGCCTGCACTCTCATGCGCTTGGAGAAGGTATATTTCCCTGCCTTCGTGTAGCTCCAAGTTATCATCCCACGACTTAACGCCAGAGGGAGAGGAAAGGCTAAGTTAAATCAGGGCCGCAAAGGAGTTCTCACCCCAAGACAGTAGCCCCTTATGAATTTCCACAGACCATTCCAAAGGATATAAGCAGATTTCCTGTAGACCAATTGAGGCTACAGAATTGACCTTCTCAGTATTCAGGTTTGAGTGTTGAGGAAAGTCTATGTTCCTTCCACTCTGGCCAACAGTGCACCCATTTCCACTCTTGGTTCCTTCCCCCTTGCCTGCTAGATTCTACATGACTTCTTCGCCCAATCTGGTAGTTTCTCCAGGGTACATCACTTACATCTGCCATGCCCTCCCAGGCCTTGCCCTTGCTCAGAGGAGCCAGGATTGAGGAGTGGTCCACAGCCACCAACAGCCCAGGGGTCCATAAAAAAGAAGCATTTGGACTTGTTTAAAACACTGTCTGGACTCAGGGTGGTCTCCATAGCCACAGAAATTGGCCACCACCCCATGTCTAGCCATGCGAGAACATGTAAAGCTTCTTAGTTATTTCCTACCACCCGACAAGCCAAACTCATTTGGCCCCCAATGTAAACGAATGGGTCTGCAATAAAGGGCCATGAAAATGGCGTCAATTATGGAAATGCCGTCCCTCACATGTAAGCAGCTCGACTGTGTGCCACTCCAATACATCACACAATTAAGAGGGCTCCGATTTAGTGACACGCTGCAGCAAATAATAAATAATAAATAAAAAATCCATCAAGCTAAATTGCATCTCCCGTAATGTGCTCCTGACATAACAGAGATTAATTTTGCTAATCCATCATGGGCTGGCCATGCATTCCCCAGGCGATGCGCAGTAAATCGGCAAATGCTATGGCATCAAGAGGGACGACTCTTAAAAGAACTGCCAGTTTTAGGGCCCAAGTGCACATGGGCTTGCCCAACTGCCTAATGTACATAACATAAATTGGATATGAAAGCACCATTCTGTGGCAGGCATGGGGGCCATTAGTCATTGGCCACGTATATATGAAAAGCACCTGGCTGGAGGTCTGATCCTTTGCTGAAGGACTAGGGTTGCCCACTCTCGGATGGGAAATACCTGGAAATTTTGGAGGTGGAGCCTGAGGGGTACAGGATTTGGGGAGGGGAGGGACTTCAATGCCACAGAGCCCATCTTCCAAAGCGGGTATAGTGCCATAGGGTCCACCTTCCGACGTGGCCATTTTCTCCAAGTGAACTGATCTCTACCGCCTGGAAATCAGTTGTAATCCCAGAAGACCTCCAGCTACCACCTGGAGGTTGGCAACCCCATGAAGGATCCATCCCAAAGGAAGCCAATAATGCGTGCTTCGATGTCCTTTTTGCACCTCTTCACCAAAAGGTCTTCTCCAGAGGAAACAGGGAACGCAGCCTGATTCCCCCATGCAAGCGGGTCAGCGATCTTTTGCCACAATCCAGCCATGTACAGTTTCCTGGTCAAAGCAGACTCTGGAGGGAGGCACCCAGTTGGTTTTCTTCCCGTGTGTATGGATACCCGCATTCAGATGTACACTGTCACGCTTTCAACAAGTTGCACAGGTCTGCATCGAAACTGGGGCTCACTGGCTGGTTTTGGAAGGCTGGAAGTCAGCTCAGTTGACCGTACTGCAGCATGACTGTATCACCATCACTTCTAGCATAGCTGGGTCAAGCAGAAAGGTACTGTTTGATTCCAAAATCAGGTAGGTTACAAGTCCGTGTTACCATGTTGACTTTGCCTGCTGAAAAAGTCATGTTTGACCAAGCAGTTGAAAACTCCGCTGACTAAGCAGAATCAAATCCTCTTCCCCCCCCCCCCCCAAAAGAAAACTGTATCTGCAATAAAGGATATCGCAATCAAGTCCTCCTGATTAAGTCCACAATACAAGAACCTGTGGGCACTCAATGAAATTAATGAGCAGTAGGTTTAGAACAGATTTTAAAAAGCAGTTCTTCACCCAGAGAGTAATTAACACACTGCCACAGGAAGTGGCGGCGGCTACAAGCATAGACAGTTTCAAGAGGGGGCTGGATAAACATATGGAGCAGAGGTCCATCAGTGGCTATTAGCCACAAGGGATAGATAGGAACTCTCAGTCTGGGGCAGCGATGCTCTGTATTCTTGGTGCTTGGGGGGGGGGGGGCTTCTGGAGTTCTGGCCGCGCTGGTGGACCTCCTGATGGCTCCTGGGTTTTGGCCCCTGTATGACACAGAGTGTTGGAGTAGATGGGCCATTGGCCCGACCCAACATTCATTCATTCATTCATTCATTCATTCATTTGATTTATACCCCGCCCTCCCAGCCGAAGCAGGTTCAAGGCAGCTTACATAAAAATTAAAACAAACGAAACCGAACGTTTATAAAAACCAATTCATAAAGTGCTAGTGGCTTCTCTTATGTTCTTGTGTTCTTATGGTTCTACCCATTTGTTCTCCCAAATGCCTCCTTTTTCAACAGAGACCCACTGCTCCAAATGTTATTTCTCAAGTGGCAGTAGGGTTGCCAGCCTCCAGGCAGGGCCTGAAGATCTCCCGCTCTTACAAATGACCCCCAGCTGACAGCTGCCCTGGAGAAAACGTCTCCTTTGAAGGGTGGACTCTGTGGCATTGTACCATGCTGAGGCCCCTCCCCTCCCCAAACCCCGCCCTCTTCCGGATCCACCCCCAGAGTCTCCAGGTATTTTCCAGCCCTGGCCTGGCAACCCTAAATGGCAATACAATTTCGCTACAGCCTTCACCCAAAAGATCTGTCCCCACAGCTCTCCAAATCACACTGTCCTCTCCAGTCCACCAAAAGGCCCTCCCAGGGCTCATCTGGGAAGGACTCTTGCATTGTAAAGTGGTATTTTGAGTAGCAGGGCAGCCCTCCCAATTCGCAGCAGCAGCAGCAGGGTCACCCTGTAGAGGCTTTTAAGGGGAAAGGTGACACAGGTGAAATGCCAGAGCCTTTTCTCAAAACCAAATCCCCCCCCCCCCCCGCCCTTCCCATCCACTCTCTGTGCAGCCACAGACTCCACAGTGTGCTTTTGAGCCCAGAGACAGCCACCTAGCAAGGCCTGCCCTTTCTCCCCCCCCCCCCAATTTTCTGTGTGGCTTTGCATATGCAGGCGACCGCAGTGGCTATCCATGGCAGGGAGGGCGGGGGGGGGGGGGGGGGGAAGGTTGTTTAAATAGCTGTGAAAAGCCGCGGTGTGTGTTTTACCCAGAGATATATTACACTTGATTAGGCAATGCGCTGGAGCGCGAATGCTACAACGGGAGACCTACGTGCTTAACTAGCAGTTTCAGCTTGCTCTGCGGTATCAGGAGGTCAAGGGAAAGATTAACTGTATCTGACTGCCGTGTCAAAACACTCAATTGGAGCATTTATAAAGGCCCCAACTAGTTGCCACAGACAAGAGCAGTAGATTTATATATTCCTCCCCCCCCCACCCCACCCCCCAACGCAGCTCCCTCAAAAAAGACAGCGGCACTTGGCACGGCCTCCTCGTTTGCTTTACGCCTGGCCGGAAAGGCAGAGAGAGGAGGATTTCCTGCAGCAAATTGGAAGCAGGGAGAGAGAGGAGGGGAGAGAGAGAGAGAAAGATTCCTTTTCCTCTTTCACTAACCCTGGTACATTCGGAGAAGGAGACCAGATCATACAGCTGCAAGAGGCGGTATAAAGACACGGCTTTCAAAGCAGAAGGTGGGACTCCCTAGAGGGATGGAACTTCTAGAGTTGAGTCCAGCAGCACCTTAAACAAGATTTTAGGGGGGTATAAGCTTTCGAGAGTCAAAGCTCCCTTCGTCAGATAGAAGGACGGAGGGAGCAGCTTAAAGAGCCATCAGTGCCTCAGCCCCCCCCCCCCCCCAGCCTCTCATGACTGGCCCAGGAGCTGGTGGGCTGCACTGCCCAGTCTGGACATCCAATGACATTGGTTCTTGCCTATAAAATTAATTCACATCTTCATGTCCCAAAGATCTCTTTATCCATGCCTTATACCCAGTGCACCACTCTAGCTCAGTGTTATCTCTGCTGGGTGGAATTGCCTCTCCCTAGGTCCCATCCAGCACAACGGTCTTTGGTTTCTCCAGACCAAGGATCCACCTTCAACCGCAGGTGGCAGCACTGAGCCGCAAACACCTGGCAGGAAGTCCCATGACATCCTGGTCACCTGACAGAAGAGGAGGAGCCAGAGTCTCTGAGGCTGCTAAGGAGGAACCGTCTCGACCGCTTAGTGGCCTTGCCTTCCTGTCACACCGCTCCTCTCAGCACGCATGCAAAAAAGAGGCAGGAGATACAGGATCCTGGTTTCCTGGGGAGGGGTTGTGGCTGAGTGGTAGAACATCTGCTTGGCATACACCAGGTCGCAGGTTCAATCTCCGGCATCTCCAGTTGAAAGTGTCAGGTAGCCGGTGGTGTGAGAAACCGGCGCCTGAGACCCTGGAAAGTCACTGCCAGTCTGAGCAGACGTACTGACGGATGGAACGATGATCTGATTTCAGTATAAGACCGCTTCGTGTGTTCATATACATGCACACTGGCAGAAGGTCGTTCAAACAAATGAGAGCTCTGGAGTGGTCTGCAACCCACCTAAGGGTCCCAAACCCATGGACTGAGGAGCACTGAACCAGCGCAGTATTAACTATGCTAGCCAGCAGCAGCTGTCCAGGCTGTTGGACAAAGAGAGATCTTTGCTGACATCTGCTACCCACAGTCCGTTAATTGGGATTGCCGGAAACTGATCCGGGGACCTTTTTGTGCAAAACCTGCGCTCTGTAACTGTGCCGGAGAAGATGGTCTTAAGGAGCAGGCAGATTCCCATGTGAGAAAGAGTCAAAAAATAAACAGTCTGTATGGAACCTGGAAACAAACTGGTCAGGTGATACGAGGTCATAAGGGCCTCGTAATGTGAAGCATTAGAGACTGAGAGGCTCACATGGCAACTGAGAAGCCAGAACCAATGAAATGGAGGCAAGCGGGCTCTCACCAAGGTGGCAGTTAAGCAGGTGGGCGGGCAGCAGTATGGGGGGAGCTCAGCATGTACCTGGGCAAAAGACTACAAAATCTGAGGTGCCAGGCCAGTCTTTATGGAATTGGGAAGAACTAGACAGCTTCCTTGAGATAATGGTTGCAGTTCCACAGAAGGTCAGCTATGGAGCTGATGGCTTTCATATTGCCTCTAGCAAGTGACTGCAGTTCCCGCTGACAGTCTCCTGTCTTAGACTCTCAGCAGTTTCTTTAAAGTACCTCCGACTCTGTATCTGATAGTAAAGTGTCTGCCAATCACAACAACTGCAGAACCAGGCCACCTCCGGAAAGAAAAAAAGACAGCTCTCAAAAATGGCCTGATAAGGACTAAATATTCTCCAAGAGTCGTGGAATGTTGAGAGTCAATTAAAAGGGAAAGAAAAGGGAGAGAGGATTTACCCTGCCCAAGCTATGGGGAACGTACAGAATACTGAGGGTAGAGACTCTTGGGGGAGTGTGATTTTCAAATTGTCCCCCCTCCTCTCTCACACACACACTGCAATTATTCATGGGTCATTTATTTAGGCCACCCTTCCTTATAGGCAGGGCTCAGGGCGGGTTACAACATTATTACACAATCACATACAACTACATTAAAAATAGTCCTATAAATAACAATAGGTAAAAACAGTATACATATGATACTTAAGATGGCAGAAAAACCTAACTCTCTGGTCTCCCGGGGGGGGGGGGGGGCTATGAGGAACCACATGAGAGTGCCAAAAGAAGTCCCGTTGCTCTCCTCAGCCAAAAACCCCCCGGAACATCTCTGCCTTGCATGTCCTGTGGAAAGGTAACAGCTTCCACAGGGCATGGCTGTCTTCTGGCAGAGCGTTCCACCAGGCAGGGGCCAAGGCTGAAAAGGCCGTGCCCCTGGTTGAGGACAGCTGGACCCCTCTCGGGCCAGGGACCACCAGCAGGTTCTTATTTCGTGAGCGTAGTGCTCTTCCAGGGGCATACTGGGAGGGGGCGGTCCCAAAGATATGTAAGTCCCTGACGGTTAAGGGCTTTAAAGATCAAAACCAGAACCTTGAACATTAAGTACTATGGAGATGTATTCAATGTACATAAAGGGTTCTAATCTCACACCAAGAATGGAGTTTTTTGAAAGCAAAAAATTCCCACATTCCCCCCCCCCCCTAGTTATTCTGGAGCTGACAAAGCCTGACTCACCATCCTGAACAGGCCTGTATAATTATGTCATGAGAGCGCTTTAGGGAACAGACACTTCTAACATAGGAACCAGATACTTTGCAAAACAGAACAATACAGGCTCCGGGAAGGTGACTTTCAAATATATGTGTATTTTAAAAACAGCATTTAGTACTGCTCTAACTTTCCGGTTTCCTTTTCAAAAGGTAATTGCAATGCATTTAGGGTGCCAGAGAACGTTCCAAAGCATTTCAGTGAAAACTCTTACTTCTGCGGCCTCCGGACGCCAATACCAAAACAACCAACAGCTGAAATCCAATTACAGCTGAATATTCTGAAGCCCATTTCCATCGGTAATTTGTTAGTCTGTTTAAACATGCAAAGTGATTTCTCTCCCTCTCTCTCTCTCATGTGCACGCTCCCAACTCTCTGTACATGCTGCAGCTCACAGTGGACAACTTAGAATTAAAATTCTACAGCTCAGAATGAACTCCTGCGGTTCTTTTAATTCACTGGAAACAGAGCATTCCAGTTCCAATCAGAGAATCTCTCTCTCTCTCTCTCTCTCTCTCTCTCTCTCTCTCTCTCACACACACACACACACACACACACACACACACACACAACCCCCTACAAGGCTTGTCACTCTCCGGCTGCATCTATAATTCTAACAAACAATAACCAATCAATTGGAGATCCCTCTGTTGCCACTCAAGACTCTCATGATTGCACGGGCCGTCCGCTTGACATAAGCTGCAAAAGACGTACGAAGCCTCGAAATGTTCTCTGTCTGTCTCGAAATCCTTGTTATTGATTTAGCAAAACATAACAGAGACGTACCCTGCTTGCAGAGACAGCCGGCAAATGTAATTCCTTGAGCTGCCGTCATTCAAAATGGCTTTGACTGAAGGTCACAATTATGAGGAGAGCAAATTGTGTAGCTGGTTTGGTTCTTTGTTCTGGGGATGGGTTTAAAACACGGATCCCTCGCCATCAAGCATTCGCCGCGGCAGAACTTTTCAGACTGCTATGTAAGCGTGCGCGCGCACACACACACGGCTGATAACTCAGGCTGAATTTAAACACAGGCAAGCAGAAACATAACCAAGTAGCACTGCACACAGCTGGTGTGTTTAAGTCACCATGCAGTGGTAGCAGGGCTCTAGTTCTTTGCCATGCTAACTGCAGTGTGCCAGGGCCCTCAACACGGTGCCCTCGGGAGCAATGGCATCCCGCAAATCCCTTTCCTCGCACCCACCAAGTGTTTTTAAGAAGTGGGTGTAGACAGGTAGGACTTTTCCCCAACAAGACTTCTGATCGGCTCCTGGAAATTTGATTGGCTGTGCAGATTTTTATAAATGTTGCTTTGGCAGCCATTGCCACCACAGCACAAAGATCTCTCAGTTTGGCGGAGTGGTTAGGAGCATAGACTCTAATCTGGGAGACCTAGGTTTGATTCCCCACTTCTTTATGTGCAGCTGCTGGTGTGACCTTGGGTCAGTCACAAGTTCTCTCAGAGCTGTTCTCTCAAGAGAACAGAAGAATTGGAAGAATTTAAACACAGAGAAGAGCTCTCTCAGAGCTCTCTCAGAGCTCTTGGAAGAGCTCTCTCAGCCCCACCTACCTCACAGAGTGTCTGTTGTGGGGAGGGGAAGGGAAAGGAGATTGTAAGCCACTCTGAGACTCCCTTGGTTAGTGAAGGGCAGGGTATTAATCTAATCTCTTCTTCTTCCACTACATGAAGTCAGCTGGGTGACCTTGGGTCAGTCACAGTTCTCTCAGAGCTGTTCTCTCAAGAGCAGTTCTGTCAGAGCTCTCTTAGCCCCACCTACTTCACAGGGTGCCTGTTGTGGGGAGAAGAAGGGAAGGCGATTGTAAGCCACTCAGAGACTCCGAGTGAAGGGCAGGGTATAAATTCAATTCTTCTTCTTCTTCTCTACTATGCAACTGAAGTTAAACTGCTGAAATCATTTTGTGACTGCCTCTGCCTCCAGCGGCAGCTATAGTGTGGCTATACCCACCATGCGTATCAGAATTCCAAAGGTGCACACAGGCTCAAAAAGGTTGGGGACCCCTAGTGTAGGAATATTATGGATGCTGCAGATTTCACCACTAATATGTCTGACGGGCAAACCTACCGCGTCTGTTGATAAGATGCAAGTCAGTCCCCTCATTTGTTCTGTTCATGCTGAACAGCCACAAATGCCAGCCAAACTGGTTTGCATCCTGTCTTTGTAATGCTGCACATGCTCAAAGATGCTACTGATTCAAACCGATTGGCATCCATTAGCATGACTAAGGACGATTCAGACAAACACTGAAGGGTAGGGATTTATTGCAAGACAACATGGATTGAGGACTGACTTCTGTGATCCGTGAGCAATCTCGTTATCTCTTTAAACAATTGCCAGGTCTGTGTGGAAACGCACGCGTGTGCAAAAAAAGCCAGTTCTGCTTTACTGCATGGTTAGGAAAGACTACCGGGAAGGACTCCAGTGAAGCAGCCTGCCTGACACTGACAAACAGACTGAGTGTCTAATGGGTCATCGAAAAATCAGATCCATGTTTGAAACTGGCAAATAAGACACCAGCTTAACTGGCAAGCATTTGAGCAACACCAAGCATACCTATGCCCTGACCGGGATGGCCCAGGCTAGCCTGATCTTGTCAGATCTCAGAAGCTAAGGCTGATTTTACACCTCCCCTCTAAAGTAGTTTGACTGCTGTCTTTTCCTGTGCTGATTTCACAGTGGTGTGAAATTTCACTCCAGGGGGTTTAAGTGCACTAATCAACAGCAATTGTTTAAAGCAGAATAAAGCGGTATAATACTAGCTTGACCACAGGAGGGCAATTAGTAGATATGGACATTTCAGTAGCAGCACGGTTTCACACCGCACAGAGGTGTGGGCAGGTTTTTTTGGAACTACAATGATTCCAGTGGGAAAGTCAGATGTAAAATCAGCCTAAGTCTCCTCCCTTGCAAACCCTATGGGGTCACCAGAAACTGGCTGCAACTCGATGGCACTTCTCACCCACCACCCCTTCGTGCAGATGCAAGTTTTTGTTTGGGAAAGAGGATTTCAATTCTGTTTGGTCAGTGGAGTTTTTCCACTGCCTAAGCTTAGCTCAGTCAGGCAGAACACTGGACATGTTCGATGTTGCACGCTCCCTCGTGCTCACCTACGCCACCTCTGAACTGGACTTCAAACACTCATTGAGAAGGGAAGGTGGAAGGCTCAGTAGTAGCAGTAATAATGGGGAGAAAGGATTAGAGCTGGTATGAGTGTTGGATATCAGAGAATGGTCGAAGGCATACGGCTGGGGAGAGATGGAGATACGCAGGAGGTAAAGAGGAAGAGCCGGGAAATGCAGATGTGAGTTGATGTTATGACCAACAAAACAACGTGGTCTAAAATATCTGGGAGCCAGTATTCATTACAGTGCTTAAGGTATTTGCTGATCTTTGATCGTAATATATCAAATCACATCATTACAGTGCCCTGACTGGATAGCCCAGGTCAGTCCAATCTCGACAGATCTAGGAAGCCAAGAAGGGGCGGCCCTGACTGGTATTTGGATGGGAGGTTCCAAAGAATACCAGAGTCGGGACGCAGAGGCAGGCAATGGCAAACTACCTCTAAATGTCTGAAAACCCTCTGAGGTGGCCATAAGTCAGCTGTAACTTGACAGCAAAAAATAAATAAAAAAAATACAGTGAATGTACATGATCATTTCTGATCACCATGGCTTTGGCTGCAAACTCGCTTACTAGGGAGCCAGTCCCATTGAACTTAACGAGCTATACTTCTGAGTATACATGCTTAGGATTGCCATCGTTCTGCCATGTCAAGATCAACATGTCCCCTTCCCTTCTTCTTCAGTGGTGAAATCCATATTCTCCCCTTCCCCCAAGCAAATACGCCTCGTTATTACGGATCACCTGATAATTCCTGCCCCTGTCTTATTGCTTAGCACATACTACCCGTCTCTACTCCTCCGCTGCCTGTCCCAGCATGTCTGGAATTAAAACAGCTGTACCTGCTGAAATCTCTTCTTCTGCACAAAGCAACATCTATTATGTTATCCCAAAAAAGGTAAAACAGTTGACAAACGGCTCTGAGGATGAGGAGTATTTATTTATTTCATTTACACACAGTCTTTCTCCCCAGTGGAACTTGTATTGTTCTCCTCCTCCACAGAGGGATGCGTTGGAATTGACACAAGCTCTAGCCGATGGCAGTTCACACTCAACCACACTGAAAACAGACAGACTCTTCCGATTCCACCCCACCCCCAAGAAGGGGTACCCAATCCATTAAGTTTGGATATCAGTGACAATACTAGGAAATTTACATCTAGTCTGATCTTGCTAGGTCTCAGTAGCTAAGCATGGTTGGCCCTGGCTGGTATTTGGATGGGAGACCACCAACAAATACCAGGGTCACAACCCAGAGGCAGACAGTGGCAAACAACCCCTGAACATCTCTTGCCTTGAAAACCCTACAGGGTCGCCGTAAGTTAGCTGTGACTTGATGGATCCCCCCAAAAACCCTCTGAAAGTTAGGTCTATCTTCATTCCAAGTTAGAATCGATCAGAAGAGTTTCTAGGATGGCCAACTGATGGCCAACACATCGCTCGGCAAAGTAACAATAAAACTTACACTCCCAGACAGTTTGGTGTAGTGGTTAAGAGCGCGGACTCTAATTTGGGAGAACCGGGTTTGATTCCCCACTCCTCCACATGCAGCTGCTGGTGTGACCTTGGGTCAGTCATAAATTCTTTCAGAGCTGTTCTCTCAAGGGCAGTTCTCGAGAGACCTCTCTCAGCCCCCCCCCCCCCCACCTCACAGGGTGTCTGTTGTGGTGAGAGGAAGAGATTGTAAGCTGCTCTGAGACTCCTTTGGGTAGAGAAGGGCAGGGTATAAATCCAGTCTCCTCCTCATCCTCTTCTTCTTCGCCTGCAGAACCCTGGTCAAGATCTTCTGGAATGAGAGCCGGGGGTGGGGGGAGAAAGCCACGACGAGAAATGAGAATGTTTGGAATTACAGTCAACTTTGATAAACTCTCTGCCAATTGCACTAATTTAAAGCAAATTAGAAACAGCTGAGATCTGAGAGGGCAGCTTTTAAAACCATGGATTCAAAACAGCAGGCAATCATTCTGGAGGTAAGAGTCGCTGTCTCCGAGAGGCTGGGAACGGAGGCCTTATGTTTTTACACCCCCCTTCCATCTCCCACCCTTGGGGCTCAAACAGGAGTAAATTCCATGGATCTGACTTTTTGCAGTGGAGAACGTGAACATTCTCCATTTTATAACAAGGCAAACGGGGTGCTTTCAGGGACAGTGAAAACACATACTGCTCTCCAATAGAGCATGGGGGGAGAGAGGGAAAGAACGAGCAGCATTGCCACGGTTCACTTCCCAATGTAATCACTCAAGTTCAAACACACAGCTGCGATGAATGGCAAGCGTCCAAGTCGTAATGCAGGAGAAAGCGGAACCAGTGTTTGAAGAGGCTGTCCCCTGGAGGAAGAGGGTAACAGAGTGCGGGAGGGAGCGGAAAAGCGTGAAGTCAGCAGCCTCCAGCCTGCATTCGGATGGCAGACAGAGAAGGCAACTGAAGATACAGAACAGCCAGCTCTACATCTTCGTCTCGGAGGGCAAACACACCCAGTAGTCTGTGGGAGTGCCGCAAAAGAATCTAAACGTAGGGTGTGGATGGAATTCAGTTTCTCCAGGCATTCTCAGGGTTTAAAGATACAAGTTCCTAGTCCTTATGACTGTGAAGGTGTATTTGGTGCATTTTTTGTCCTGCCCTTCCTTCATGAAGCTCAGCGTGGCATCGACGGTTCTTTCCAGGGCCGGCCCCTGGGTTTTTTGCGCACTAGGCGAGGCTACCTTGTGGCGCCCCCCCCAGGTGAGGCTGCCTTGTAGTGCCCCCCCTGCAGAGCCGCCCACTTCACTGCCGGAGACCCGCCCGCAAGGGACACCCCCCCGGTCCCAGTGCCCGCCTGCCTGCCCGGGCTCACAAGCTCTCCAGCCCCGCCAGCAGCCACCTGCACCAGCTGGCCGCAGCGCCTACAAGTCTATCTACATTGGCCCAAGGCTAAACTTAACCTGAATGGAAAGCTGCATTCAGACTTAATGGTAAATCATGGTTTGCATAAAGCACACTATCTCCTGGTTTGAGTCTCTCTCAGTTTCTCCGCCGCCCAGTTTGCCAGCTGCCCTAGGCAGGCGCCTAGTTGGCCTAGTGATAGAGCCGACCCTGGTTCTTTCCTCCATTTCATCTTTACAAGGACTCTGGGCAGCGGGTTAGGCGGGCAGAGTGACTGGCCCAAGGTCACACCCAGCAAGATTCACTGCAGAGTGAGGATCTGAATCCAGCTCTCCCGGATCCTACTCCAACACACTCACCACGATACCATGCTGAACAGGGGGATGTGATCCCTGCCCAGTGGGAGAGGGCTGAAGGTGAGCTGTAGTCACTGAAGACCCATCAAGCTCTTTGCCTTTCCCCAACCTCTGACCGGACCTCCTGCCATGCTTATGTCTGCAGGGCTGACTTAGCAGGCTATGTTTTTAAGTCCTGTGACATTCTCAGTTTTAAGCAAGGCCTATCGTGCACAGATGGAGAAGATGGCAAAGAGCACGGCATCCGAAGGGACAACTAGTTAGCATAGTGAGATTAGGGACTTCCTACTATTTTCAAATAGTTTCCTTCCTGTCTTCTGATTGGCTCAGTTCGGGCTCTTTCCTGCTTCTGCTGAGAACTGTTAAGTCTGCTGACTCCCCCCTAGCTAAAGTCAGGCGGGCGGCCATGTTGGTCGGAAGCAGCAGAACAAAGTTTGACTCCAGCGGCACCTTTGAATAAAACCTTGTTGGTCTTAGAGGAGCCGCTGGACTCAAACTTGGTTCTCTCCTAGCTAGTCAAACTTCTCTCTTTTGCTCGCCCCTTTTTTCGCAAAGTTTGTTCTCTTCTTAATAAACCGACTTTATTCTTTAAACAGCTTGTACTCCGCATTACTGCATATCTACACTCTGCCAACAGTTTTGCAAACAGGAACCCGTCAAAAGTCCCCATTCTCCACTCAGCCCCTGAGAATGGTGTTCAGCAAAGTTGTGTGTGGATATTTCAGAGTTCCTGGCACCGTTTCCAGCAGTGTAAATAGCCATACTGTCTGCGGAAGGAAGACAGAAGCTCCCAAGAGAAGAGGCAAAGCAGACTTTGCTCCTGTCGTGTTCAAACAAACAGTTCAGCATTTAAGGGCAGGCACTCCTTTGTAAAGATGAATCTGTTATCACATACAGAGTTAAACAGTGTGAAAGGCTGCTGTTGAAGCACACTGGTTTATCTGAAGGAACTGTTTGTGAGAACAGGGAAGAACTGAGAGACTGGATGAAGCTTTCCTGGACTCCTCCTAGAGCTCAATATACATAAAAATTAAGTTCCGTGAAGTCACAGCTGATTTATAGAATCAGAACCACAGACTCAGAAGGGGCCAGAAAGGCCATCTAGTCCCCAACCCCCTGCTCAATGCAGGATCAGCCTAAAGCAGGGGTGGGCAAATTGCGGCCCGCGGGCCACATGCGGCCCGCCACAGAATTTTTTGCGGCCCGCCAAGATATGAAGATCAACAAGAGTAAATATAGATGCTCTTTGACAGAGATTAACTTGCAGGCTGTGATGAGAATCTCAACAAGCAATCTCACTCCTGATTTCAAAAAAATTGTCGAAAAGTGTGATAGGGTACATTTGTCTCCTTAAACGGATTCCAAAATTAAATGTGCTTGCAGCTATAGATGATATGAAATTAGCACAATAAATAAATGGAATAAAACTACCATTATTTTATTTAATTTATATTTACTGATTTTTATGATACAATTTATACCTTTTCTGAAATGCAAAGTTAACTAATGAATGCAATCATTTTAAAAGGTGCGGCCCTCCGGTAACCTTCGCTCCCACAAAGTGGCCCTCGAGCCAAAACAATTGCCCATCCCTGGCCTAAAGCATCCCTGACAAGTGTTTGTCCAGCCGCTGCTTAAAGACTGCCAGGGAGGGGGAGCTCACCACCTCCCAAAGCAGCCAATTCCATGGCTGAACTACCCCAATTTAAAAAAAAAAATCCCTAATATCCAGCCAGTATCTTTCTGCCAGTAATTTAAACCCATTCTTGCGAGTCCTCACCTCTGCTGCCAACAGGAACAGCTCCCCACCCTCCTCTAAGTGGCAACCTTTCAATCCTGTCCCCCCTCAACCTCCTCTTCTCCAGACTGAACATTCCCAGGTCCCTCAGGCTTTCCTCCTAGGACTTGGGTCTCCAGGCCCCTGACCATCTTTGGCTGCTCCCAGTTTGGTGTAGTGGTTAAGAGCACAGACTCTAATCTGGGAGAACCGGGTTTGATTCCCCACCCCTCCACATGCAGCTGCTGGTGTGACCGTGGGTCAGTCACAAGTTGTCTCAGAGCTGTTCTCTCAAGGGCAGTCCTCGAAAGGGCTCTCTCAGCTCCACCTACCTCACAGGGTGTCTGTTATGGGGAGAGGAAGGGAAAGAAGATTGCAAGCCGCTCTGAGACTCCCTTGGGTAGTGAAGGGCAGGGTACAAATCCAATCTCTTCTCTCTTCTTTTTCCTCTCTCCTCTGCACCCACTCCATTCAGTCCACATCGTTTCTGAAGGGAGGCCTCCAGAACTGCACACAATACTCCAGGCGTGGCCTGACCAATGCCGTGTACAGCAGGACGACGACATTTTGTGATTTGGAGGTTGTGCCTCTTTTGATACACCCCAAGACTGCATTAGCCTTTTTTGCTACTGCATCACACTGACTGCTCATATTTTGCTTACAGTCCACCCGTATCCCTCGTCAACACACATCGCTATCCAGAAGTGTGTCCCTCCTCCAGGATGCAAGCTTTTAATTTTAGTTAACCAGATGTAGAACTCTGCACCTGCCCTTGCTGAATTGCGCCTTTGCCACATCCCGCCCACTTATGGCGACCCCTCGTGGGCTTTTCAAGGCAAGAGGTGAGCAGAGGTGGTTTGCCCTTGCCTGCCTCTGCATAGCAACCCAGGTCTCCGTTGGTGGTCTCCCATCCAAGTACTAACCAGGACCGACCTTGCTCTGCTTCCAAGCTCTGGTGAGATCAGGCTAAACTGGGTTATCAGGCTGCTTGTAGTTCAGATAACACAGCATAATTAGGACTAATTAATTTATATAAACAAGAGCATCGGGGGGGGGGGGCTGTTAGATTAGACAAAGCCCAGTCTCCCGGTTCCCACACAGACCAGGTCTTTTTCTGTGGTGGTACTCAATGGTACTGAATACTGGCACCTTTCTTGGGGCTCTCCTGAGCCCTGCCTTGTGCACCAGTCTTCCCGACTCAGCTGGAGAAAGATGGAGGGGGCCCTGGGGGGAAGCCTGGGGGGGGGGGATCTGCAGAGGGAGGGGGGAAACTGGTGAAAGACAGCACAGTCTTATATAATCTTGATATACCCGTAGTCTGATTCAGATAGAGTTGCCAGGTCTTACATGGCTGCCGGCGGAAGGGTCCTTCTCCGTGCCCGGGACTTTCCTGCATGCATGCCGCGATGACGTCACCCGGAAGTGACATCATCGTGAAGAACGTTGCAGGGGGACACTAGCGTTTGAGGGAAAACTCTATGGTAACCTCTGGGTGATGTCATTGCACCGGCATGTTGGCGTGGACAGGACTCCTTCGGGGCAGGGCTTTCCCCTCCAGCCGGCTGGGTGGCGGCGGACCGGGGGGCCCAAAAGCAGGTAAACCCTGGCACCCGTTGGAAATGACAACCCTAATTTAGTAGCTGGCAGCTTTAAAAAACCCCACTGGAATCTTTTAAAGACAAAAAGCACTGACAACAGGCCCTTGTGGCTACCAGAAGGGCATAACCAGAGGTACACTGCCCTTGCTGTTGGAGGTTCCATTTGCTATCATCATGGCCTAAAAGAACTGAGAGACCTATATTCCGTGACTTTGTCAAAATCCCCTTTCAAAAACATACAAGCAAAGTAACCTCATAAACAGCCTAGAGCCACACAATCTCCTGTAACACGGAACTGAATTCTGCAACTAGTAGGAAAGCTGCTGTTGTGGGCCTGGATTCGAGTCCAGCAGCACCTTAGAGATCAACAAGATGTTCAGGGTACAAGCTCCCTTCTGACTCTCAGAGTTTATACCTCCGAAATCTTGTTGGTCTCTTAGAGGGAATTTTGACTCTCAACAGCTCATACCTCGAAACTCTTGTTTGTCTCTAGAGTGCTGCTGGACTCGAATCCAGCTCTTCTACAGCAGACCAGCACAGCTACCCTCTGAACCATCTTCATCTTGTGGACCTAGAATGCCAGACTGTCTTACTCCAGAGGACATTTCAAGTCTGATGCACTTTACGGCGCAAGGACTTCAGCGTTTAGCGGTGCAACTAATTTGACAGTTTTATCTTCGCTTTACTTTTCTATAATGCTTTCATCTTCCGTTGCATTTCATTTTTGCGGGCCACCTTGACAATCTCATTTTCGACAGTTGTAAAGATTTTAATCAAAGAAAACCAGCAAGAGTCTGGCTCCTGCCTTCCTCCGCAGCAAGGCACCTGCAGTTTCTGAAGCAAGGAGGTTAAAATACCGACTCCGAGCATGCGCGCGCACACACACAAAATGTTTGGAGACAAGACACCTCGCTGCCATTCTCTGATAGCCTCGTAAAATCTGACTCCCTCGAGGCAAACCTTCGTTTTGACAGACGAGTTTAAAAAAAAAAATTATACTCCACTGTACAGATTGTATTACAGTGATTCTTTCTTTTATTTAAAGCTATCAGCCGAAGACATGCCTTCCTTTGTACTGAACACGCAGCAAACATCAGCCCGGAAGACAGAGACATAAAAGGCATATCAAAAACAACTTTTCAGAATTTGGCAGCTGTTCCAGAAAAAACTGGCCACAAGTCCCTGGAATAGCAGTCGTTTAAGTACCAGCCGTTAGGACAGGATTAACTCTTGATGCTAAGCCGGGCTATATTTGGGCA
This sequence comes from Lepidodactylus listeri, assembly GCA_029233225.1. NCBI lineage: Eukaryota > Metazoa > Chordata > Lepidosauria > Squamata > Gekkonidae > Lepidodactylus > Lepidodactylus listeri. The sequence continues at coordinate 14,156,208 of JARCFY010000013.1, forward strand.
GGAACGCACAGGAACGGAGTTCCGGCTGGTTTCCGAGTTGGCCACGCCTACAGCCCCCCCCTCAGGTTCCACAAGCGCCTTGTAAGCCGTGGGGCGCCTGGGGAAGCCACGTAGATCCAGGGAGGGAAGGCAGTTTAAACTGCCTTCCCTCCTCGGATTTCCTGTGCACCCCACAAGGTGCGGGGCACCTGGGAAAGCTGATCCTGGGAGGGAGCTGTGCTGTCAGGGGTGTGGCCTAATATGCTAATGAGCTCCTGCTGTTGGGGGTTGGCTATTATGCTAATGAGTTCCTGCTGGGCTTTTTCTACAAAAAAAGCCCGGATGCTAAGTATTCTGCAGAGGAAGGCTCAGGTCAAACCTGAGTCAGCCGACATTTCCCAGAATGCCTTGCTTGTAATCTGCATACAAGATCGGGTCTGACACGGTGGAGTGAATGCTATAGACTGGCCAAACTGAGTCAGATGTCTTTTCCCAGAATGCCTTGCTTGTAATCTACATACAAGATCTGGTCTGGCGTGGTGTTTAGGAGTGAACTCTAGACATTGGTCAAGTTGAGTCAGCCGACATTTCCCAGAATGCCTTGCTTGTAATCTGCAGACAAGTAAACGCTATAAACTGAAGAGCCAGCAAGGTCTTGTGATTTAAGAGTCAGACCAGAACTGGACATACCTGGATTCAAAGCATAGAGCTCACAGGATGACCTGGAGTTGTCACTTTCTCTCAGCCTAACCCAGCTAGGTTATTGGAGAAGATGAAATGGAAGATGGGAGAAGGCTGTGGCTCCATGGCAGAGCATCTGCTTTGCATGCAGCAGGTCCCAGGTTCAATTCCCAGCATCTGCAGTTAAAAAGATCAGGTAGGAGTTGATGTGAAAGTCCTCTGCATGAGACCCCACAAAGCTAGGGATTGTCTACTATTGACCTTGATATACTAATAGTCTGACTCTGTAGAAGGAAGCTTCATGGATTTATGGGTTTTCAGTGGGGTTGCCAACCAACAGGTGGGATCTGGGATCTCCCAGAATTACAACTGATCTCCAGATGGCGGAGATCGGTTTTTCTGGAGAAAACGAATGCTCTGGAATGTGGACTCTATGGCAGTACAACCTGCTGAGGTCCCTCCCCTCCCCAAACCACACCTTCCCCAGGCTCCAGCTTCAAATCTCTATGAGTTTTCCAACTTGGAGCTGGTAACCCTGGCTTTCACCCATGTATACCATCCTGAACTCCCTAGAGGAAAGGCAGGACAAAAGATCAGGTTGCCAACTCTGGGTTGGGAAATTCCTGGAGATTTGGGGTTGGAGCAGAATATAATATTATATCATGGGGTCCATCCTCCAAAGCAACCATTTTCTCCAGGGAATTGGATCTCTGTGGTCTGGAAATCAACTGTAATATCTGGAGTTCTACAGGCCATGCCCGGAGTTTAGCAACCCTACGTTCAAGTGTTTCCTGCATGGCAAACCCCAGATGTGCTGGTTTGTAACACATAAGAAACTGCCTTTTACCATTTCTAAAGGACAAGATTAGGAAAGGCTGAACTGAACCCTGTCGTTGTTGTTTGCTGTTGTTCAGTTGCACAGTCAAGTCCGGCTCTTCGCGACCCCATGGACCACATCACGCCAAGCCCTCCTGTCTTCCGTCATGCTCCAGAGTTTGCTTAATTTCATGTTTGTTGCATCGATAACACTGTCTAACCATCTCATCCTTTGCCGTCCCCCTCTTCTTTGACCTTCAATCTTTCCCAGCACCAGGGTCTTCTCTAGTGAGTGCTCCCTTCTCATCCGGTGGCCAAAGGAAACCCTGTCCTCCCGTAAAAGTTAACCTGTTGGCCGAGGTTACACTAGATATACTTGAAGCAGGTTACTGGAAGACCTACACTTGAATTTCCCTCTGCTCTGCTGCAGGAGGCTGTTCAAAAAAAACACACCCCACACGCCCAGGAAGGGTATTAAATGACATCGAAAGAGCTTCATTGTGAAAGCCCATTAGGAACCATTGATCAGCTGCTAGGCAAAACAAGCCCAACGACAATAGGGAAACAGGGCAGCATTGTTAGGCTAATGGAATAAATAGTTTGGCACTTCTCCCCCAGCTCGAGAGGCTGGGCTCCGCACTGGGGAATAGATACGAAGCTCTGAGCAGCATAGATCCATAATTGATGCTCGCTGCCATAATAAATACAATTTAATGGCTAAGCTTCAGATGGTTTGGAATAACAGCGTGCTAAGCTAAACCCCGTCGAGAGGCAACGGAAGAAGCACTTGTTCTCGGGTACCGCAGCAGAGGAAGGGGGGAAAGCACCCTCTCCTCGTTGAGAGCTGGAAGTGTTTGATTTAAAAGGAGGGCTTGAGGGAACCTCCCAATGTGTCCGCTATGTCCAAAATTTCTCTTGGAAGTGTCCCCTGACCAAGGCTTTTTTGGTAGAAAAAGCCCAGCAGGAACTCATTAGCATATTAGGCCACACCCAACAGCAGAAACTCATTAGCATATTAGGCCACACCACTGACGGCACAGCTTATTAGCATATTAGGCCTCACCCCCATGTTACCAGAAGAGTGGTCATCCAGCCACACCCACCTTTTGCTTCTTATTCTGTTTACCTTGTTTGTTGTCAAAACCCAGGGCTTTTTTGGTAGCAGGAATTAATTTGCATGTTAGGCCACACACCCCTAATGTAGCCTATCCTAATGAGTTTCTGCTGTTGGGTGTGGCCTGTTATGCTAATGAGTTCCTGCTGGGTGTGGCCAACTCAGGAGCCAGCCGGAACTCCATTCCTGTGCGTTCCTGCCCCAAAATAGCCCTGCCCCTGATTGTTTTCAGAAGGGAGCATTATTGAGGAGAGTTTCCTGGGGGGGAGGGAGGGAAGTGCCATCAAGTCACAGCTGAGTTATAGCAACCCCGTAGGGATTTCAAGGCAAGAGACGTTCAGCGGTGGTTTGCCATGCCCTGCCTCCATGTCATGATACTGGCGTTCTCCAGTGGTTTCCCATCCAAATACTAGCCAGGGCTCACCCTGCTTAGCTTCTGAGGGCTGATGAGATCAGGCTAGCCTGGGCTATCCCTTTGGGCAGACAGGTAAATGTGGTACAGTTCTGTTGCCCTGTGTCACGGAGTTAGACAAGAGCAACCAAAAAGATCAAGAGTGTTGGAGCACCTTCCCCACGAGAGGAGGCTAAAGCGTCTGGGGGCCTTTTAGGGGGGGGGAACCATAAGGAAGAACCAGTATGATACAGGTTTATTGAACAATGAGCAGCGTGGAGAAGGGACCAGGGAGCCCACCCGCTAGAGACAGCTAGCTCTATCTAGCTGGATGGGGAGTGGCAGTTCAAATTTGGAGACGGTAGGATCTGAACCTGGGACTCTCTGCCTGTAAAGCACAGACTATCCCATTAAGCTCAGAGCAACAGTCTAAAGATGTACAAAGACCAGACCATTCCAATATCCCACTGGAAGAATTGTTATTTATTTTATTCATACCCCGCCTCTCTCCCCAGGGGGGACCCAAACCAGCTACATAGTTGTCTTCTCCCTTTTACCCTCACAACAACCCTGTGAGGTAGGTTAGGCTGAGAGTATGTGACTGGCCCAAGGTCACCCAGTGAGCTTCCATGGCAGGTCCAAGTCCAACATTTCAACCGCTACATCATGCTGAAGTGAAAAGTTCAGGCTATTCTTATGTATATTATTAGACTGTAGAGCCCATTCACAGAATCATAGAATCATAGAGTTGGAAGGGACATCGAGGGTCACCTAGTCCAACCCCCTGCACAATGCAGGAAATATACAATGACCTCCCCACCCCCCCCCCCCACCTCCGGTGATCCCTCTGCTAAGGAACTTAGATCAGCATACATTGTCACATTCCCCCCTCCAATTTTTTAAATTTTATTTTTTTGGGGGGGTGTTAGTATTTTGTGTGTGTGTGCGCCCGTGCGCTCGTGCATATGCATGCGTGCATGCCTGGAAGTCCTGGCTGACTTCTGGCAACCCCTTGTGGGGATTGGATGTTTCAGAGAGGTGGCTTGCTATTGTCTGTCTCTGCGTCCCGGCCCTGGTATTACTTGGAGGTCTCTCATCCAAGTACTTGCCAGGGTCGGCCCTTCTTAGCTTCTGAGATCTGACAAGAACGGGCTTGACTGGGCTATCTGGGTCAGGGCTCCCCCCCCAATTTGATCTCCACAGCAACCCAGTGAGGTAGGCTAGGCTGAGACACAGTGGCTGACCCAAGGTCGTTCCAGAGACATAGCCATGTTCGTCTTTTGCAGCAAAATAAAACAGAAGCCTAGGGGCACCTTAAAGACTAACAACATTTATTCTAGCCTGAGCTTTCATAAATTAGAGCTCACTTCTTCAGATGCTATGAAGGAGAAATTGCTTTCCCCATTTTATAGGGGAAGTTATAGAAGGGGAGGGGGACAGTGGGAAGCTGCAAGAGAAAGAGGCTTGGAATGAACCCCATCGTAAATCTCTCAAGCCTTAAACCAGTTTCTCCAAAGCCAGTTTACAAGATTGTGTGGACAGCCTAATATGTATTTATTTATTTCTATCCCGCCCTCCACTGCAATGCAAGGCTCAGGGCGGGTTGCAGCAATATAATAAAGTACAATAAAATGATTAACATGACATCAACAATTATTAAAATCCAAATGTGGTATCATTTATAACGCTGATTAATACCACCACTCCGGCATCAATTTCACATCTGTGCACAGATTGTAACTAATAATACAAGGGGTGGGCAGACGAGTAAAACAATATGAGATGGAAACACACCAGGCGAGGCCAACACTAATAAGTCACCGCCGCCTCAACCACCATAGGTCTGGCAGAACATTCCCATAGGCCCTGCGAAACTGCATTAGGTCTCGAAAGGCCCGGATATCTCTTGGGAGAGTGTTATATAAGTAAGTAATATAAACAAGGCACTTCTGTAGGTCACTTGGAATAATATTTTTTAAAAAAAAATATTTGGAGTAGAAATTTGAACCCAGATCTCTCCTAAATATAAAGCATTGTGAGTGATGCACAGGTATTAAAATTTTAATAAGATTACTGGCTAATTAATAAGACTAAGGTTTTTGTTGTTGTTTTGTGTTGTGTTTTTGGTGGTGGTGGTGGGGTTAAACTTATTTGTTGTTATTTTCTTTGCATATAATTGAGATTAGATCTAAGACTGTGTTTTCTGTATTTTCGGGTAATGAGAAGTTACTTCCTCTGACTCTAGCGTTTGTTCTGTGAGAGCTCTATAAATCTTCCGTCTTGGACAAAACCCTTTATTTTGTTACAGCATCGAAATGACCAAGGTTAGGAACCAAGAGTTTCCAAGACCCATTATCAGGCTGGCTGAGCGGCACTCTGACACATTTCTCTGGTTGAATGTGCATGTGTGCACATGCAAGAGAGAGAGAGAAAGGAAAGAAATCTCAGGAGGTGAATGAAGGACTGACTGTATAGTATAGTATTACATCATAAAACTCACAGACTGTCCTTCGAGACAGGCTATAAATCTGTTCACAAAGAAGGAACAGAAAGAAAGAGTCTTTTCTATAAAGGAAATAAGTAATTTCAGCTTTCATAAAGTATAACTTTGTGGGTTTCATCCGGCCACATCCACTAAATGCGGTCCATCAGGGAGCCCACAAGAAGCACATTGTTTGGAATCAAAATGAAAAGACAGCAGCCTCTGAGTCTTCGGAGACTGTGGGGTTTCCTTAAGAGTAACTGAGTTTAAAAGATGCATCCATACTCGGAAGCATTCAAAGCAGTGTACATACATATGGGTCATCAAGTCACTGTCAAATTATGGCAACCCTAGCAAGAGGTTTTCAAGGCAAGTGAGAAGTAGAGGTGGTTTACAACTGTTCTTCCACAGAGCTTTCCTTGGTGGATAAACATACAGAGCAGAGGCCCATCAGTAGCTGGGGCAAGTGATGCTCTGTATTCTTGGTGCTTGGGAGACAACAGTGGGAGGGCTTCTGGAGTTCTGGCCCTGTTGGTGGACCTCCTGATGGCACCTGGGTTTTGGCCACTGTGTGACATAGAGGGTTTGAATGGATGGGCCATTGGCCTGATCCAACATGGCTTCTCTTATGTTCTTATGTCTCCCATTAAAGTACTGACCCTGTTCAGGGTCCAAGATCCGACGAGATCAGGCTGCACAATGCAGCCTTTCCTCCCCAAAGCAGCATACAAACGGTTTGTTTAAATAATGAAACTAGTAACTTGCAAACAGAGACTTGTAACTAGCCACTGAAGCGTCAAGACTTCGTTTTCTGTGTGCTTCCTTTATTTAGATCATTTTCTGCCCTGTTTTGGGTTGGGCAAGAGCAGTTTATGAATAAAGGGACTGTAAAAACTGGATGACTCAATTAATAGATGTTATGTGGTAGAAGGTGTGAGGTTCTTACTATTGGGGAAACCTGTTTTACTTTTAAACACTCACTTTGTATAAACTTGGTAGTTTTCTGCTGCCACCAGGAATTTAAAATTCCAAATCTCTCTTTCTTTTGGTAGTATGACCTAGGGTCTGGGCACTTCAGAGGACTATGTGGTCCTGAGGAAATACTGTACTGATATCTGGGATAAGTTTAAACAAAAATTGATTTATTTAATGAAGAAAAAAATAGGCTTCTGGTTATTTTGAACAGCTGCTGAAGAAAGGAACTTGTAACTATAACTGGTAATGCTTGGTGCTACAGTCTCTCAAACTCCACTCTGACAGGCTAATTTCTCTCTCTCTTTTATATAAGTAGCCACACAGGCAAGTCTCTTTGCTTTATTCACACAGAACAGAATCAATTCTCTTAGTCACACAGACTAAACTTCACACACTTGTCTCTCTCCCAAGACACATACAGAATTCTTCTTAGAAGAATAATAAGAGATTGGATTTATACCCTGTTCTTCACTCACTTGGAGTCTCAGAGGGGCTTACAAACCCCTTTCCCTTCCCCTCCCCACAACACACACCCTGTGAGGTAGGTGGGGCTGAGAGAGCTCTGAGACAATTGTCCTTGAGAGAACAGCTGGTACAGAGCTATGGCTTGCCCAAGGTCATCCAGCCAGGTGCAAGTGGAGGAGTGGAGAATCAAACCCGGTTCTCCCAGATTAGAGTCCGTGCACTTAACCACTATACCAAACTGGATCACCAAACTGGACACACACACACTCACAGAATCCTCTCAGTCATCAGCCAATCAAAATCACACGTCTCCCTCTACCACCCCCCCACAGTACTGCAGTAAAACTAAACATTTAAAGGAACACACACACCAAAACATGAAATCATTGCAGAAGGTGCCATCAAATCACAGCCAATTTATGGCAACCCCATTGGGCTTTCAAGGCAAGGGGCTTTTTAGGGTTGGTTTGCCATTGCCTGCCTCTGTGTAGCAACTCTGGTCTTTCATGGTGGTCTCCCATCCAAGTCTTAACCAGGGCCGGCCCAGCTTAGCTTCTGAGATCTAATGAGATCAGGCGCACTTGGACCCTTCAGGTCAGGGCCAAGCTCTGTTAGGATTAATGAATATAAAAAATAGCATCAAAACACAACACACATAAGGAGCTGAAAGATCAAGATTTGTTTTGAGATACTGAACACATCTTATACCAGTATTAGCACATTGTTTTCTATCTGTGAAATGCAATCTTATTACAAGGTTTATTATGTCTTATACTGCTCCTATCACGTTGCTAAATTTTGTAATCCACCTTGAGTCTGTAGGTAGCATCCATCTCATTCTGTGGCAACAAGAATGAACACCTGTTTAACAGGAAATGTGACCCTTTTTAATGAATATTGTGCTTGTGTGTGTGTGTGTGTGCGCGCGTGTACACACACACACACACACACACTTACAAGCCTGGAAGTCATGGTGACTTCTGGTGACCCCAGAGGTGGCTTATATTACCTGACTCTGCATCCTGGCCCTGGTATTCCTTGGAGGTCGCCCTTCCAAGTACTTCTGACAAGATCGGGCTTGCCTGGGCTATCCAGGTCAGAGCTAGGAAATGTGACCTTGGACCAGTTTGGGGAGGGGGCTGGCCCTGCCTCCCATTCATAAAACTATTAAAAAACCATTTTGGCTGTGCATGTACAATGACTCTGCAAGAACCATCAAAATCCATGACTATGATGCAACCCTTGTTTGTTGACTTGGCATGGAATGCTCCAGAAAGCAAACTGATTTATCATGACCAGGGATTATCACTGGCAAACATGGAACGTCACAGCCTACGACTGCCCTGCACAGAGATCATTTCTGCTGCCTTCCCAAAGATTAGGAAGTTAGTAGCAGAGAACAACGGAACACCACTGGAACAAGGGGAAGTGGACAGGGAAATGTGAATACAGACACAGTCTAACCCTGGCGTCTGACACTGACCTTAATGAGCCAGCTAAGAGACAATTTCAAAGTGCACTGTGCCAAACACTGGATAAAAGACTCTAAGCATGTGACAGCGATTATCACCAGCCCGCAGAGTTGATTAGGCATGAAAGCCCGCATGCTTGGGAACATCCAACAAGACCTAACCCGGAAAGGAAAGGAGGGGAAGGGGGAGAGGGAGACCCATGAGTTGAACTGATCTCTGTGCATCACAGCCCAGCAGAGATTCTCTCCACCACGCTATGGGTAGGCCAGAGTGAGAAATAAACAAACAAAAAGATAACCCAGTAATTGCAATGAAGGGCATGAAGTGAGAACAATGGGAAAGGTTGGTCCAAGATTGTTTAATTCAAAATTAATTCATTTGTGCCTTTAGTTCAGTTGAAGATCTTGGGGGGGGGTGGAAAAATTCTGGTCTGTAAATTTAAAGAAGAAGAAGCAAAACCCCCGATTAGGGTGGCCAACTCTAAATTCGAAAATACCTGGAGATTTGAGGGTAAAGCCTGGGAGAGTGAGGTTTGGGGAGGGACCTCGGTAGGGTAAGACACCGTGCGGTACAACTTCCAAAGCAGCCATTTTCTCCAGGAGAAGTGGAATAAATGTCTTAAATAAGGAAACAATACATATTTATGCAGTCTGGAGATAAGTTGTCGTTCTGGGGCATCTCCAGCCCCCGCCTGGAGGCTGGCAACCATGCCCAATGGACTGATCAGGAATGAGCATATCCATAGAGTGTAGTTGAGCATCAATTAAGAGAAGTGGGGAGGACATCAGTGGAGGGTCAAAAGCTCGTAGGATTCTTCAGAGTGAGAGGTTTACATCTCTGGCTCTGATTTACAGCAACATTTACTTCCCTGTCCAAGACATCACAGAAATAGGAGGTGAAATATATCGTCCTACCTGTACTATATCGCTCAGGATTGGGGCCAGGAGAGCAGCTTCTTCCTTCCCTAACCCTGAAAACCAGCAATGAGAACTATGTGGTAATTGTGCTCTATGGCTAGATTGTGCAGGGCTAGAAAAGCAAGGACACTCCTTACACAGCCCTGGAGCTCTGTTGTCTTGCGGGGGGGGATGGGACATATTATCATATATAGTGGAGATGGTGGAAAAGTTTACAATTTCCGGCTTAAAATTCATAAGATAATTCAAGAAATACTAAATATTAATTTAACATTAATACCAGAAACTTTTAAAATTGAATATACTCCCTGCTGGTTATAAACAATGGGATCTTTACATGTTCACTTACATTTTAACGACAGCCAGAATCTTACTTGCTAAATGTTGGGAAAACGGAGAGAACCCCTTCAAGAGAAGAATTAGTCCAAAGGCTGTTGGAAATAGCAGAAATGGACAGATGGAATGTTATACTGCAAGACAAAGACAAAGAGACCCATTTAAATTGTTGGTCAAGAGTTTATAAATGGATATGCAAAAAGATGGAAAAGTAGACTAGGAAGAATATAACTGTAACCAATAGAACGTACTTACATGCAAAAAATTATAAATAAATTGGGGGGGGGGGGGAACCAGCAATGAGAACTATGTGATAATTGTGCTCTAGGGCTAGATTGTGCAGGGCCAAGGAAGTAGCGAAACTTCTTACGCAGCCCTGGAGCTCCACTGTCCTGTGGGAGGGGGGAGTCTCCCAATTGTTCCTCCCCACTCCTCAATTCCTGATGGGTCCCTTGCCTTGCAAGAATTTAAGCCTCACTGATATGGCTAGGCGAACATCAACCAAGAAGATTCTTGGCTGGCACCCTCTTCTGCTCTCTACATTTGTCTTGCTCCTCCCCCCCCCCCCCCCCCCCCGTCCGCAAAGCGGCCAGAACTCTGAAATGGGATTAATTTGTTCGCCATCTGCCTTAAATTGTGCTGTTCGATTATAATTGTTTTATCTAGTGTATGTTTTTATTCATATTGTACGTCGTCCAGAGCCTTGAGGCAGCAGGGGCTAGGATAACAACAACAACAACAACAACAACTTTATGCCAATAAAGGTATATGTATGTATGTAACAATAATAATACACCTTGCCATTGATACAGCCAAAGTTAATGGATGCAGAAGCTGAAACTGTGGGTGTAACCATTTCTTACATAAGAATGACATTGAGGAAGGACAATGACATCATGCAACATTTTGATTCAAGAACGTTGCAAAGTTCACATCCCCTAACCAGTCTCTTCTTCTCAGGGATGCTCAACTAGACAGCTGCACTGAGCAGTTGCCAAGGGCAGCACCGTTCAGACAGCAGCCCCCTCATTCCGGAAACAGCCTAAGCGCCAGGCTTCATGCACTGCTCCTGGTACAGTCACTGCTCCCTGCTCCCAGGGGCCTTTACAACATTGCGGGGTGTTTGGGGAGGAATACTTGTCTCAGAGATGCCCGCATTGCTGCCCTTAGCCGTCCAGGGCATCCAAACACCTGGAGCTGTCCCAGCCTCGCCTGGCGTGGCACACATTGCTCATGAGGAGGAAGACTTGAGGCACAATGATCAAAATTACACCCAGTGCTCTCATCAGACATTCATCCTTGCTTCATCACCTCAGTTAATTCAGTCATGGCGAGTCTTGCTGTCCTGACGAACCTTCTCGTAGGCTAATCTATTAGCGACGTGTTGCAGTCTGTGCAGACCTATCTTTCGACACCCTCCTCTCTCCTCCCTTCTGTCAACTCCTAATTACACTTTGCAAGTGACTGAAATCTCTCAACATGCTCTCTTTAATGCATACCTATGAGAAGGACTGAGCATTGCCAGGTTTTTTTTGTCTGGGCAGGGGGCCCCTGAGCCTTCATCATATCAGCCCGCGGCTGCTTAAGCCTTGCCACTCACTTCGTCTCTGGGGCAGAAAGTTTCAGCTGCTGAGGTTCTGAGTGTGTGTGGAGGGGAGGGGGGTTATTTGTCATCATTTTGGTGTGGTGGTTGGGACCGGGTTTGATCCCTCACTCCTCCACACGCAGCTGCTGGTGTGACCTTGGGTCAGTCACGAGTTCTCTCAGAGCTGTTCTCTCAAGAGCAGTCCTCGAAAGAGTTCTCTCCAGCTACTACCTGGAGACTGGCAACTCTGTGTTCATGGAAGAATTCAGTAAGCAAAGCTTTAAAGACCTGTGTCAATATAGTCTCCTACCAAATCAACTACCATAGATTTGTGACAAAAAAAAAGTACGGTGGCACTTATAATTTGCTGCCCTGCTAAAATCTTAGATGCAGTCATAATGATGCAAAAATGATCAAGGGCATGGAACACCTAATTAGGGCTGCCAACTTCTGGGTGGTGGCTGGAGATCTCCCGAAATTACAACTGGTCTCCAGAAAATAGAGATCAGTTCCCTTGTAGAAAATGGATACTTTGGAAGGTGGACTGTATGGCGTCACACCCTGCTGTAGCAACTCCTCTTTCCTCTCCCCAAACCCCACCCTCCAAATCTGCAGGGGTTCCCCAGCCCAGACCTGACAACCCTATATCAAGATGGGTAGCCATGCTAGTCTGTCTGTAGCAGTAAATTAAAAGTTGCGGGGGACGGGCTCAGTTTAGAAATACAATGACTAGAAGGGTGAGGAGACACACCAGAGGTATTAACAACATTGTGCACGGTATGGGCAGAGTGGCGAGAATTTCCTCTCCCTCTCTCACAGTACTAGATCACAACATCGCTTGACTTTCCCTGGTCTGAAAGAAGCTCGGCTGACCAGCACTAGAACCAGGGCTTTCTTGGTGGCGGCCCCATACTGGTGGAATGAGCTCCCGGAAGACATCAGGGCCCTGCGGGACTTATTACAGTTCCACAGGCCCTGCAAAACGGAGCTCTTCCACCAGGCCTTTGATTAGGAGCCGCCACCGGGGGACTGAGGGCAACTATGCCCTGGAACTTGCTGGCTGTGACCCAGCCGGAGGCGGCTAAAGCAGGGGGCTGCTTTTTCACCACTATGACTCTGACAGCCGCCATTTTCATCTGTCTGTTTATTTGTAAATGATGCTGTGTTTTAAATTTTGTAGCTATTGTTTTATAGTATTTTAACTGTTGGAAGCCGCCTTTGGGCCAGCCTGTCCGGCTAGGCGGGGTATAAATACAAGTAATAAATAAATAAGTAAATAAATAGATTAAAGCTGATGGTTAGTGGCTTTAGAACCCACGCAAGGAAGGACTTCTTCACACGGTTGTGTAATTTACTTGCAAAACTCGCTGCTACAGGTTTTAGCAATGGACACCCCCCTTCGATGGCTTGAAAGGGGGATTATTAAAAAAAGTATGAAGCCTGTCAGTGTTTGGAAGGCTGTGTGAATGTGAAGAGCAGTTACTGGGAGTGGGCAGAACAGCAAGGAAGTCTGTTGTCCACATCCCCTCTTGTGGCTTTCCGGAGTGGCATCTAACTGACCACTCTGAGAAACAAGGCACTGCACTAGATGGATTGTGGGATTGATTCAGGAGGGCTCTGCAAAGTCTGCATCCCATAATTCCTGCGTATCATCTGAGGACGCCGGCTTTCGTCCACGAAAGCTTATGCCACAATTTTAAAACACCCTGTTTCTCTTTAAAGTGTCACTATTTCCACAGATTAAGCTGTTTTGTTGCTGAACCTGATGTAGTCCAGGCAATTCTCCCTCTTCCGTCCCCACCTCCATTAGTTAGCAAACCTACAAATACAACTGAGCTATCACAAGAAAAAGAAATTCACCAGCTTCCCCGGTTAGTCCCTGGAGCTAGACATTCAAATCTGCCTTTAAGGCATCTGGGGATGTGAACAACCAGACCTTAATTCCAGTGGATTTTTAGCAAAGCGCCACAAGCTAAGTCTCCTTTGGAAAACAAAAAGAGAAAAGAAATCGGAAGCAACCCCCTTCGAATTGCGATTTCAAACAGCTCTCTAGTTTAAATGCACACCATCCTCTCAATCCGCTCTTTTATCCTTGCCTGATACAAGTTAAATACACTTAAGTCCTTTCCGCTTTCCCCGCCGTCAAGCTCTTAGCACAGAGTTCAATTACTCGGCTGGCATTTGAAGCCTGCAGCTAGAAGAAGACAGGAGCAGGAAAAGAGAGAAGGAGAAAAGGAAAGGTAAACCCGATCACTTTCAAAAAAATCAGTGTTTCACCCTTCTCTGCCCAAAAGGAAAGGTAAACCCGATCACTTTCAAAAAAATCAGTGTTTCACCCTTCTCTGCCCTCCTTTCCCTCTAGTGCTGAATCAAATTAAGAAAGCTTTCATAAATTACAGGGGGGAAACAACACTCACGCACACAGTCTTGGCAACCAACGATGCGGGTTTGCAATCACTCATTTGAGAGCTCCTCCTCCAGAGCGAGTTCCTGGGCTGCAGTTTCATGGTTGGCTTCTGTTTATTGCGGCCTTTCCTTAGCAGGTGACCACCGCCTTTTTAAAAGCGGCAGGATATGACATTCTGAAATGTTATTGGCACCTTACAGTGAACACCCAGCTGTTGTCGGGAAGGGCCACGTGATCCATTGCACACATGACATGTGAGCAAACTTGCCAACCTCCAGGTGGGACCCAGAGGACTCCTGGAATTACAGCTGGTTTCCAGACCAGTGTTCCCTCTAAGCTGAGTTATTGTGAGCTAACTCACAGTTTTTTAGCCTCCGGCTCACACATTTTTGCCTTAGCTCAGGAAGGATGGCTCCAGAGCAAACTGATTTGTGCAGCAGCCAAATCGCGCGCTCGCAACTTTAATGCCAGTAGCTCACAAAGTAGAATCTTTGCTTAGAGGGAGCATTGCTCCAGACCACAGAAATCAGTTCCCCTGCAGAGAATGGCTGCTTTGGCAGGTGGACTCTGCGTTATTATACTCTGTTGAGTTCTGTCCCCTCCTAAACCCTGTCTTCCCCAGGCTTCACCCCCAAGGCCGTGGTCTCACGGCACCCTAATCCCGGATAAAGTCCTGCTGGACTTTAATCCGGGATGTTTTATTTTAGGTTGGGATGATCACACATCCCAACCCCGGTGGTGGCGGCAGCTGGGGGAGGCAAGGCAAGGGCCACCCGCATGCTTGCGCACGGCTCCCCTCACCTTGCCCTGCCCCCTCTCTCGTGTGGGGCTCCCCCACATTGAGGTGTAGCGTCACCTGTTCCCCACCCCTCCCTGCATACCGCCTGCTCTTGGATTACCTGCTTAGGATGAGCCCCCAGGGCACTTGCTTGCTCATGCTCCTCAAAAGCGAAAATCCAGAGCCGCTCCCCCCTCCTCAATGTGAGCAGGTTTCACTCACAAAAGCAAAGCCGAGGGAGGCAGAGAAGCAGAACCCGGCAGTTTCTGGAAGCACCAAAAAGGAGAGACGGTGACAGAGAGATGGGGATGGAGGGAAGCGGGGGGGGGGGAGGCGGAGGTGGAACTGGCTGGCTGGCTGGCTCACCCCAAGCTCCACTCTGGCCCCGAGCCCCGCCGGCCGCCGCCAGATGAAAAGCAGGGAGAAGGGGAGAAGCATGCCGGAGGTGCCAGTCAGCGGCAGCCAGTGGGGTTCAGGGCCCGGAGCAGAGCGCAGGGTCTTTTTTCCCCCAAGCGCCCAAGTGCAAGAAACAAAGAAAGCAAAATCCCGGGTTCAAAGCGCGACTTCCAGGAAAGTACTTGATTTTCCCAGGATCAGAAAACGCGCTAGGAACCCCCGGGAGTGAGCCTGCTTTGGTGCGGGGGTAGGCACGGCTGGTCTGATCAGTCCCTTTAAATCCAGAAGGTAACAGCAGTGACTCCCGCTTTAAATGACTGTGTCACCACAGCCCAAATCTCTAGGAATTTCCCAACCCAGGGCTGGCAACCCTTATAGGGTTGCCAAGTCCAGGTTGGAAAATACCTGGGGACTTTGGGGGTGGAGCCAGGAGAAGGCGGGGTTTGGGGAGGGGAGGAGCCTTTGCATGGTACGATGCCATAGAGTCCACCCTCCAAAGCAGCCATTTTCTCCAGGGGAGCTGATCTCTGTCAGCTGGAGATCAGTTGTAAAAGCGGGAGATCCCCAGGCCCCACCTGGAGGCTGGCAACCCTACAACCCTATTAGTACATGGGGCAATATGTACAGAGGGAAAGCAAGGCTGATCATACTGGCCTCGCATATACAGACTGGCCTCGCGTATACAATCTGGTTTGAACAAGAACCAACAGGTTGAAATTAAATCAGAAGAGTTTCTGGCTAAGCATTAGGAAGAGCCGGGAGATCTGTGCTTATGATTGATCTCCAGATGACAGAGAACAATTCCCCTGGAGAAAATGGCTGCTTTGGAGGGTGGGTTACATGGCATTGTAAGCTGTGGGAGTCCCTCCCCTCCCCAAACCCCACCCTCCTCAGGCTCCACCCCCAAAACCTCCAGGTATTTCCCAACCCAGAGCTGGCAACCCTACCTGCAAAACAACTCGAGCTCCTGACTAGGTGAAGAACAACAGCCCTTGGGGTGGCATTACAGTTGCCAGCTCTGGGTCGGGAAGGGACCTGGAGATTTGGAAGGCGGAGTCTTGACCGGGTGGGGTTAGGGGAGGGGAGGGACCTCAGCAGGGCGTAATGCCATAGAGTCCACATTCCTAAGCAGCCATTTTCTATCATCTGGAGCTCAATTGTAATTCCAGTTCTTCAGGCCCCACCAGGAGGTTAGCAACCCTAGGTTGCATTGAGGAGGAAGGACCGGCAGGCACTGGATGCTTTAAGCACCCTCCCCTCCTATCAATCCTCCCATACAAAACAATCCCGCTCCTGCAATCCCGTTACCTCTGTATACATGGAACTGGGACCATGTGTGTGGCCAGTTCCTCTGCCAACCAACCGCGTTTTTAGGGCTCTTTAAAAAAGAAACAACTCAACCACTTTCCAAGCAATACAAAAGAAAGAGAGATGGCATTTATCTCTTTTTAACAAGTGCCATTGAACATCCACTTCTTTCATTTAGAAGGGAGGCAGGGAGGATGTGTTGGGTGGGGGAACTGTCAGTTCAATACAATCTCCCCCAACTCCTTGGAAGCAAACAGATCTCTGCGTTTGGGGCTTCTGTATGACAACTGGAGGCTTTTATCCAAAGAGAAGGTGCTGGCTGAGGGAAGGCTCTTTTGTAACGCCTCTCAAGGGGGAGGGAAAACAGCCGCTCCATACCGAAAAAGACAGGCCAACACTGCCTGGGGAGGATTCTTTAAAAAATATAATAATTATAATAATTAATACGCAGCTCCCAGAACACAGCAGTTCCCAGCGTTCAAAAATGATGTCACCGCCGGTGACAGACACAAACGTTGGCTGATGTGTTCATTACCGTTCCCGCCCCACCTCCATAAGAAAAAAGAAAAAGAAACGGCATAAGACAAAAATTGACACCCACTTATATTGCGTTACAGAACATTTACCGAAAGGATGGCAATTTAGGGACGTGTCTTTGTGAAAAACCTGTTTCGTTACAAACAGGCACAAATGTTTGTCATGATGACAGATTGGGGAATAGGGGAGAGAGACTGCGCTGCGAGGCATCTGTGCCACCTAGGGATGCCAACTCTGGCTTGGGAAATTCCTGAGATTTGGGGGTGGGGATGGTGGAGGGTGGAGTTCTAGGAAGGGAGGGAGGGATTGGATTCCACAGAGTTCATCCTCCGAAGCCGAAGCCGACATTTCCTACAGGGGAACTCATCTCTGTAGAATGGAGATCAGCTGTAATTCCGGCTGTGACCCAGCTTGGCTGGATTGCACAATTCCCTCCCATGCCAGCATTACTAGGAGACAGGAAGGAACCCTATCATTAGCATAAGCCGCATGGTTCCAAGTAGGAAGAGACAGAACCACATGGAAATGCCTCCCACACTGCTCCAGCCACGTAGGAATCATTCGCGGAACGTAAATTCAACGAGACGCTCAAGATGAGGAGGTCAGCAGGTCAGATGGGACGGCAGAGTAACACAGGGCCACGAAATGCTGCAAGGCAGACACAACGCTCAGTCCCAGCATGCATAACTTGGGTTGGACCCTCAGGATTGCGAGTGCAGCTGTGCTAACTATAGCTAGAGACCTCCCAGCTTGGAGCCTTGTTCCTTGCTGCAGCTTCACAGAGCACAGGGAGAGAAAGGGGGGTTTCTTGGGGCTGTGTCAATATGAAACATCACTTCCAGCACAAAACCAGAATAGACACTGTTGCATAGGCACAACGCTGTAGGATTCACACAAACCTCTATGATAGAACCACAGATTTTTGGTTGAAACCTAGAGTTTTCCTGGCATGATGACATCACTTCTGGCTTCGTCGTCCTCCTACTACAGCCCAATGCTGTATTGCTTGTCCCCAATGACCCCCCCCCAATTATCCTACCAGCTGGCACCCCTAATTCTGGAGTGTCAAGAATGCAGGCAAAGTGGCATCATTTGTCTTCCACTTCGAGCCCCTCAAGACAGTGCCCGTAAGAAATCTAAATCACTTCCTCTCCTAACAGTGAGGGCAGGCCGTCTTTCATGGTTGCTGCTACGGGCAAGTGGGTGAGCACACAGCTCCCCTTGTCCTGAGGAACGATCAAAAAAGGGGAGCCATCGGCCCTGACCTGGATAGCCCGGGCAAGCCCGATCTCATCAGATCCAGGAAGCTAAGCAGGGATGACTCTGGCAAGGACTCGGATGGGAGACCTCCTTGGAATACCAGAGGCGGGAGGCGGGGGCAGGCTTTATTCAGCCACCTCTCTGGATATCCCCCAGGCCCCCAGTAGGGGTCAGCCACCAGAGGTTACCAGGACTCCTAGGTGTACACACACTCACACACATACACATGCACATATGAAAAATGCAAAAAGGGGCGGGGGAGCTATAGGTTGAGGGTGGGAAGACTTTATTTTCCAGTGGAAGGAATAGCAGCTTGAATAGCTCAGACTAGCCAGAGCTCATCAGAGCTTGGAAGCTAAGCAGGGTCAGCCACGCATTTGGATGGGAGGCCGAAGAAGCCAGCTTTGCTGTGCAGCGGTAGGCAGTGGCAAACCACTTCTGCTCTTCCCTTGCTTTTGAAGGTTAGCTGTGCCGTCAGAAGGGGTCTCTTACACCTTGAAAACCCCATGATGGGTTGCCATGACTCAGTTGCAACTGGATGGGTGGTGGTGGTGTGAAGGGTGGCGAAACGAGAGCTCAGCCCCATAAATAAATAACAGTTTCACCCCTTGGCTGCCAGTGGACTTCCATTTCTATAAACCCTCACAGATAGATGGTCCAGGGGTTTAAAGACAATCCACATGGTGATTTAAGGAAAAGAAAAGAAACACCCCTAAACAGTGGGCAACTTGTCTGCCTTTAAGGATACCTTAGACTCTGACACCGAGGGATGCCAACCTCCAGGTAAGGTTGCCAACCTCCAGGTGCTGGCTGGAGATCTCCTGTTGTCATGACTGATCTCCAGGCGACAGAGCTCAGTTCACCTGGTGAAAATGCCTGCTTTGGAAGGTAGACTTTATGGCATTATACCTTATTTTGAAGCCGCTCCCCTCCCCAAGTCCCATCCTCCTCAGGCTCCACCCTCAAAATCCCCAGATATTTCTCAACCTGGATCTGGCAACCCTACCTCCAGGTGTGTCCCCCCAGAATTACAGCCCATCTCCAGATGAGCCAGTTTGGCGTAGTGGTTAAGTGCATGGACTCTAATCTGGAAGAACCAGGTTTGATTCCCCACTCCTCCACTTGCACCTGCTGGATGACCTTGGGCAAGCCATAGCTCTGCCACAGCTGTTCTTGAAAAAGAGCAGTTTCTGTCAGAGCTCTCTCAGCCCCACCTATCTCACAGGGTGTCTGTTGTGGGGAGGGGAAGGCAAAAGAGTCTGTAAACCACTCTGAGACTCCAAGTGAAGGGCGGGGTATAAATCCAATCTCTTCTTCTTCAGATGATGGTAGAGATCAGTTTTCCTTGGAGAAAATGGATGCTTTGGAGGGTGGACTGCATGGCACTGTACCCCACTGAGGTCCTTGTCCTCCCCGGGCTCCACACCCAAATCTCCAGGAGTTTTTCCCAGCCTGGATCTGACAACCCTACCCCCCCCCATCCCCTGCTGGTGGCCGGGGGGGGGGGGGGGGCTGGCAACCCTACACCTAGAGCAGGCTACTTCACCTTACCTAACAGAAAGGCCAGCCCTAATGAGCAGGATGCGGGGGCAAGAAGCAAAACAAGCTCGCCCATTCTCCTCTGGTTGCGCGAACGCTAAGAACCAAGCAAACAAAACCGGAATCCGTGACAACAGATAATGAAATTATACATGTCTTGCCTTTGTTTCTGTTCTTACATTGTCAGGAGGATGCCCTCCAAAAGCAAACCTCTCAATCACGGCGCGGATTTAGGAGAGATCAAAACTATCAGTCAGTCACCAGCTGCATCTTTATTACCGCTGTTAACGCAAACAATTGCCGAACGGAGCATCCAGAGTGCTTGGGAAATGATTGAAAACTAGCGTTTTCCTCTGACGTGATTATCTTCGGCGTTTTCCATCTAGGGGTTATTTCACACCCAAACACTCCGCCCGCCCTCCAGCATCAGCACGATGCGAATACATCATACACCGCCCGGCGGTACAAGATCAGGGATGGATCTTACATCTTTATCAACAGCAGGAGTATTTCATGCCAGAACAACCAAGCTGCAGCTGCTTCGTACCAGTTTTGCAAGACTAAAGGGCTAAGTATCCAATATGTCGCTCCCAGATCCATCCCTTGATCTGTCCAGGTCTTGTCCAACAGAAATGTGCCGAGAGTTCCCAGGGGACACTTTTTAAATTTGTTTCTCTATTAAAATATTTATACACCACCTTTTGTCTGGTTCAAGGTGCCTTACAATGACACTTTAAAAAATGTTAGAACCAGAATAGAATAGCAAAGCCCCAAAGCCCTGGCAAACAAGCGAGCCTTGCAGCACGTCCTAAAGTTCACCAAGGAGGGGGGGCTCCCCTCCCCTGTACAGGGGAGCCACAATGGAAAAAGGCTGGGCTCTGGTTGATGTCACACAAGCCACCCTAAGTGCTGGGATGGAAAAAGAAGAGTCTCAAGCAATGCCATCTCTAAGCTATGGAGCCTTGTGAGCAAAAATTCTACTTTGTGAGCTACTGGCAGTAAAGTTTTGAGCAAGCGATTTGGCTCCTGCATAAATCAATTTGCTCTGGAGCAATCCTCCCTGAGCAAAGACAAAGATGTGTGAGCCGGCGGCTGAAAAACGGTGACCTGGCTCACACTAACTCAGCTGGTCTCAAGACAGCTTACAATCACCTTCCCTTCCTCTCCCCACAACAGGCACATTGTGAAGCAGGTGTGGCTGAGAGAGTTCTGAGAGAACTGTCACCCAGCAGGCCTCCAGTGTCTCAAAGCGGCTTACAATCTCCTTCCCTTCCTTTCCCACAACAGGCACCTTGTGAGGCAGGTGGAGCTGAGTGAGTCCTGAGAGAACAGTGATGGGCCCAAGGTATTCCAGCAGGCCTCATATGTCTCAACGCAGCTTACAATTAACCTTCCCTTCCTCTCTCCACAACAGGCGCTCTGTGAGGTAGATGGGAACGAGAGAGCTCTGAGAGAACTGTGACTGACCCAAGATCACCCAGCTGGCTTCATGGGGGGGTGGAATGAAGAATCAAATCCGATTCTCCAGATTAGAGTCCGCTACTCTTAGCCACTAGACCACAATAGATGGCTGTCTGATGTCCATATGTGGTGCACAGGAATTTATGGAAGGAGACGGTTTTTCAGACAGCTTCTCTGGGTTGCACAGGCCCAATTCTGATCAGAAGAAGAAGAAGAAGAAGAAGAAGAAGAGATTGGATTTATACCCCGCCCTCCACTCCCCAAGGGAGTCTCAGAGCGGCTTACAAACTCCTTTTCCCTTCCCCTCCCCACAACAGACACCCTGTGAGGTAGGTGGGGCTGAGAGAGCTCTTTCCCAAGCTGTCCTTGAGGGAACAGCTGGTACAGAGCTATGGCTTGCCCAAGGTCATCCAGCCAGGTGCAAGTGGAGGATTGGGGGATCAAACCCGGTTGTCCCAGATTAGAGTCCGCGCACTTAACCACTACACCAAACTGGCTACTGAATAAAGTGTGGGGCTTAGACCAGGGAGCTCTGGGCTTAAGTTCTCATCTGGGATCGAAACTCAACTAAAGCGCGCAAAGCAAGGGGCTTAAGCCTTCCCCCCCAGTGCCATTTTCCCAACTTGAAACAGCCAAAAGAGCCAAAGGAGCCACTATGACCAAGCTTGGCTGAGTTACACAACTCCTTCCCATCCCTGCATCACTAGGGGACAATGGGAAACCACACCATTCACCTAAGTCACATGGTTTCAAGAAGGAAAGGGCAAAACCACAAAACTCCCATGCTGCTCCAGGAATCGTTCCTGACAAGGCGGAGTCAATCAGACGCTCAAGACAAGGATGTAAGTAGGTCAAATGAGACAACAGAGCAACGGAGGGCCACAAAATGCTGCTAGTTACTAGCAAACCTTGATCCCAGCATACATAAAGTGGGCTGGATCCTAAGGACCGCAAGGGCAGCTGTGCTTGCAAGTATGAAACTTCCTGCGCTCTCCCGTCCCAATGCAACTGTACCCTCCTCCCGCCATGAAGCTCCTGGGAAGGATGGGAGGTTAGTGGGTTCTGAAAGGCAGCTTGGGGGCAAGGGCGTAGACTTTCCAGTTTCCCGGGGGGGGGGGGGGGCTGGGGCTGGGCCAGAGACTTCACAGTCCATTGTCTCCAGTGGAGGCTAAGCACCTCCTGGAAAAGTTCAAGGGGGGCTCCAGCTCCCCAGCCCCCCTGAAGTTGACACCTATGCATGGGGGGGCAACGGGGAGAGGGGAGAGCAGAAATATTCTACAAATGGAAGTGCTCCTTGGGAGAGTGGATATGGAGCCTTGGGATATGGAGCAGCTATCCTTTACAAACTCAAGAAATGGCAAACCCCTTAAGGGACAGACGACCTCCCAAGCAATAAGCCCCATACAATTCAACTGGTCCCCTCCTCCATCCTCATGGAGACACATGTGGAAGCATCAGAACAGCCCTGCTTCTGGGGAGTCTACCTCAGAGGGCTTCCTGCGCTCTCCCATGCATGGTGCTGCACCTTCCCAGAAAGCCCCCTTGAAAAACTGTGCTCCTATCAGAGAAGCCAGACATACAGAAATTTAGACAGTGGGGCTCTTGTGGAAGAAGGATGAATACAGGCTATGACGTAGTATTGTCAAATGAGTTTCGATCCCAGATGAGAATTTAAGCCCAGAGCTCCCTGGTCTAAGCCCCACACTTTATTCAGTAGACTAGGAGGAGGAGGAGGAGACTGGATTTATACCCCGCCCTTCACTCGGAGTCTCAGAGCAGCTTACAAACTCCTTTCCCTTCCCCTCCCCACAACAGACACCCTGCGAGGTAGGTGGGGCTGAGAGAGCTCTGGCAGAAACTGCTCTTCTCAAGAACAGCTGTGGCAGAACTATGGCTTGCCCAAGGTCATCCAGCAGCTGCATGCGGAGGGGTGGGGAATCGAACCTGGTTCTCCCAGATTAGAGTCCGCGCACTTAACCACTACACCAGACTGACTAGACCACAGGTTCTTGCTGTAGCACTGAAAGTGCAAACCAAATTTTGTCAATTCTTCACAAACATCTCAAAGGGCCCGGAGTACAACAGCAAAGAACAAAACCAAACCGATGCTTTTGCAAGAAGTGCTCGAGCAGCCGAGGGCCAACATTAGAGAAGCAACAACAGCAAAACAATGCGGCCACCTGTCATTTGTTTCAGCAGTTATTAAATTGCAGGGTGGCTTGCTACCACAAAACACAGATGCAGTATCTAGAAACACGGGTTTTCTCCACTGGCAGACAAAGTGAAAAACCTGCGTCTGGGCTGCATCACCTCAGCTCGCAGTTGGGAACTTGACTGAAGAAAGAAAGACAGAAAGTATGAAGAGAGACAGAAAACTAGTGTTTCAGGGAGAAAGTTACTAGGCCTGGCCTCTCCCAGACACACTAGTTTTCTATTGACAGGGAGTTTGTATGAAGAGTCTAGAATGTGAACCCCGTCTTCCATTCTGAAATGGTACCATGCGGACAACAGGTTTACCCACCTGGTCTGCTGCAAAGAAAAATAAAGATGATTGCTTGTAAAAATGTACATCATTTCTAGACAGGTAAACGCAGTTGCTATAGCATCTGACAAATTCTCTGTTGGAAGCAGGCAGCAAGGAAATGCATTCAACTGTCTTACATTTTGTGAACATCCCACTGAACAAACACAAATGGTGCTTGAATGTTTTCCTGTGTTTGACAGGAATGCTCTCAAACATGCGAGGAGTTTCAGGTAAAATATGGGCTGAGCCAGACTGAGGGTAGCAGCTTCTGTTCCTAAGAAGCCACGTTGGGTACCTGGAGTCACTTCAGTTTCTTCTCTTAAAGCAGAGTAGCTTCTACCATGCTTGCTCTGAAACCCTCACATTTTTTAGAGCATCCCTGTTGAATGCACAAAAATATCCAGTGGCTGTTTGCAAGCATCCAACAGACTATTTGCGTAATCTGAGGCTGAGATGGGAGGCAACCCAAGAAAGGGCCATCTCAGTTGTGGCATAAAAACTCTGGAACTCCAAGATCAGGGAAATTTTTCTGCCTCTCTCTCTCCTGCTGTCTTCTGCCAGTGGGTGAAGACTTTTTTGTTTGGTTTGGTGTTCCCTCACATAGGCTGCAGTCACACACACTAAATAATCCACCTTCAGTCCCCTTTCAGTGTTCTTTCCAAATGGATTTTACTGTGTAAACTGGCAAAATCCAATTGCAAAGTGCATTGAAAGTGGATTGAAAGCGGATTATTTACTATGTGTCACCGCAGCCTAACTTTTCTGATCCCTCCTCTCTGTTTGTACGTTTATCCGTGCTGGTGTGTTTACTTGTTTGTGTATGTTATGTATATATATTTGTATTTTAAACACTCTTGTAATATTTGAAATGTTCGTAGCCTTGGAGACCCTGAGTTGGGTGGAAAGGCAACAGTAAATAAAGAGCCAATGGGGTGTAGTGGTTAAGAGTGGCGGACTGTAATCTGGAGAACCGGGTTTGATTCCCCACTTCCCCACATGCAGCCAGCTGGGTGACCTTGGGTTAGTCACAGTTCTCTCAGAACTCTCTCAGCCCCAACTGAGAGGGTGGGGAGAGGAAGGGAATGTGATTGTAAGCCACTCTGAGAGTCATTAAGATAGAGAAAAGTAGAGTATAAAAACCTACTCTTCTTCTTCTAAATAATAAATAAATAAATAATGTGTTCACATGTACCCAGACGCATGCCAAAGGTTGTGATCTAAGAGGGTCAAGCTAACAATAAAAGATATACCCATCAATTATATATGTATAACTGTCAGCTCTGTGTGTCAAAAGTTTTAAGAGTCTGATATTTGGACCATTTCTTTTCATCTATTTTATCTTGTATTAATGTGTACACCATAATAAATATTTATATTTTTATAATAACTTATTTGGTTAGCTTGACCCTCTTAGATTACAGCCATATTTTGAGTCCCCCCCCCCCTATTTTTTCCCCCTCGATTTTTGTCAGACTTGCACGCCTAAGGTTGCCAATTCCAGCTTGGGAAATTCCCGGTGATTTGAGAGATGGAGCCTGGGGAGGGCAGGGTTTGAGGCATGGAGGGACTTCAGCAGGGTATAATGCCATAGAATCCACCCTCCAAAGTGGCCGTTTTCTCCAGGGGTCTGCGGTCTGGAGATGAGTTCGAATTCAGGGAGATATCCAGGCCCCAACTGGAGGTTGGCATCCCTAGGCATGTCCATGTCCCCCCCAGCTCCCTTCTTTTCCAAGCCACAAATCTTACCTTTCCAAAATAAGGGCAGTCACCAGCTGCAGAAAATGGATTCTTAAACAGAGGACAGGTCCTGACTACAGCCTCTCTTTCCTATACCTGACTCTTACCAAGCATAGCTTTCTGTTAGTAGTGCTTTAATGGCCTCCCAAATTGAACTGGGAAGTCGAGAAAATCACATTTCCTATTGATATAGAAAGCTCTGCAATTGTGCCACCGCTGGCTGTTGACCCACTGTCTATGCGATGATCAACGCCACTTTTTGCACAGATGCAAATATACTCAAAATACTACCCATTTTAGACAGCAAACAAGTTATCAGTCCTAGCATACAGGGGGATAACCAGAGAGACAAATGGCCCCTCAAGTTCTAGCAAAGGAAGGGGAGGAGAGAGAATGTAACACAGCTGCGCATGCATTCATTGTCTCCGAGACAACATGGTGAAATGGTCTTTTCTTCAGAGGTAGTTCCCTTTTTGAGGGAAGGTGGCATGGTAGAGAGCCAGTTTGGTGTAGTAGTTAAGTGCACGGACTCTAATCTGGAAGAACCGGGTTTGATTCCCCACTCCTCCACTTGCACCTGCTGGATGACCTTGGGCAAGCCATAGCTCTGTACCAGCTGTTCTCTCAAGGACAGTTCTCTCAGAGTTCTCTCAGCCTCACCTACCTCACAGGGTGTCTGTTGTGGGGAGGGGAAGGGAAAGGAGTTTGTAAGCTGCTCTGAGACTCTGAGTGAGTGAAGGGCGGGATATAAATCCAATCTCTTCTTCTTCTTCTAGAAAAGAGAGACTGGATTTATACCCCACCCTTCACTACCCAAAGGAGTCTCAGAGCGGCTTACAATCTCCTGTCCCTTCCCCTTCCCCACAATAGACACCCTGTGAGGCAGGTGGGGCTGAGAGAGCTCTTTCGAGGACTGCCCTTGAGAGAACAGCTCTCGAAGAACTTATGACTGACCCAAGGTCACACCAACAGCTGCATGTAGAGGCGTGGGGAATCAAACCCGGTTCTCCCAGATCAGAGTCCACGTTCCTAACCATGACACCAAACTGGCTCTCTGGTATAGCCCCACCTCATCAGATCTCAGAAGCTAAGCAGAGTCAGTCCTGGTTAGTACTTGGATGGGAGACGTCCAAAGAAGACTTCAGAGGAAGGCAACGGCAAACCACTTCTGCTTCTCACCTGCCTTGAAAGCCCCTTGCTGAGGTCGCCATAAGTTGGCTGGGACTTGACAGCACTCTGCACACAAACACAGTTCCCTTTTTGCCCTAACCTGGATGGGCCAGGCTAGCCCAGTCTCACCAGAAGATAAGGAGGATCAGTCCTGGTTAGTATTTGGACAGGAGACCACCAAGGAAGCCCAGGGTTGTTATGCAGAGGCAGGCAATGGCAAACTACCTTTGAACATCTCTTGCCTTGGAAAACCTTATGGGGCTGCCATAACTGGAATGCAATTTGATGGCACTTTTCCACCACCGCCAGTTCCCTTTTTGGACAGTTACACCCTGACCCAAGCTGAGGCAGATAAAAACAAGGGAAGTGTTCAATATGAACTGGCCACGTGCTGTTCTTATCTCACAGAGACCTAGCAAATGGGGAAATGAATTTATCATGCCTGTTACTTGGAACACCTTGGAAATCAGGTTGCTGACCCCCCAAGGTGGGGCCTGGCGTTCTCCCAGAAAGACAACGGATCTCCAGTCTACAGGAATCAATTCCCCTGGAAGAAATGCCAAACTAGCATTTTGATGATTCTATGTTTCATTGTAACTGACTGTTTTAAATGATTTGGTGTGGATTTTATGGTATTTGGTACTGACTAATGTAAGCCGCCCTGAGCCTCCTCGCAGGGAGGGCGGGGTACAAATTGAATAAATAAATAAATAAACCTCTCCTCCCCACCCCACAGCTTCAGGGAACGTGCAGAATACAGTCCAGGGGAAAATGTCACTTTCATAATCCTTCCCTTCCATCTGGACCGATGGCAGGCGGGTTACCAAAACTACAATGACCCACAAAGTGTGGCTCCACATTAAAGTTGCCAATTCTACGTTTGGAAATAACTGGAGATTTGAAGGTGAAGCTTGGAGGAGGAGATTGGATTTATACCCCACCCTTCACTACCCTGAAGGAGTCTCAAAGCGGCTTACAATCTCCTTTCCCTTCCCCTCCCCTCCCCACAACAGACACCCTGTGAAATAGATGGGGCTGAGAGAGCTCTTCAGGAACTGCTCTTGATGGAACAGCTCTGAGAGAACATGTAACTGACCCAAGGTCACACCAGCAGCTGCACGTGGAGAAGTCAGGAATAAAATCCGGTTCTCTGAGATTAGAGTCTGTGCTCCTAATCACTACACCAAAGTGGGGTTTAAGGAGGGGAGAGACCTTGGCAGGGTATAATCCCACACTGTCCACCTTTCAAAGCAGCCATTTTCTCCAGGAGAAGTGGAATGAGTGTTTTAAATAAATAAATTTTAAAAAGCAATTTATAAAATCTGGAGATAAATTGTAATTCCCAGAAATCTCCAGCCCCCACCTGGCAGCTGGCAACTCTGCTCCACACTCAGACTGCCATCCTTTCAGCCAAATAAACATGTAATGGTATATCAAAGAGTGGAGTTATACATATATACAAAGAAGTATTTCTGAATGAAATGCCCCCCCCCCCCAAAATCTACAGAGAAGAGGGGGAAGGTCAGAAGAACACCGCTGTGCGGACAGCCGGAGGAACAACAACAGAACAAAGCCGATCCCCACTTAGAACGTGTCCCCAAATGCCTTTCAAAGCAGAAACATCTGAACTGGGTTACTGAAGCGAAGGCATAAGGAGATCAGCCTGAGGAAAGGAATCATTGCACCTGGGTGCAATCACTAAGAAGGCCCTGTTCAGAGTGCATCTCTCTATAGTTGTATCGGGATGGATGAATAAAGCCGGTGCAAGGGAAGATTTCTCTTCGCCAACAGCTGCTTGGCCCTACTGTAGGTTTTCTGAAGAATCCATAGCACCTGCAGTGCATAAAAGGGACCATATGCAATGGCACTCATTTGCATGCACGGTTCACGATCTTCCATGCTGTTATTCAGAAGTTCCCCAACAAAGCAAGGAACGCAGGGATGCAAATCCGGCCTTTGTTAGCAAAATCTTTCTATCAATGGGAAATGCGGCTGTTGTTATTTTTACAGAGCAAACAGAAGGGCTGCTTCCTCTCTGCCAGTCCCGTCCCCCCCTTTCAAGTTTTAACTATCAGGTTGTTTCCATAATTAAATATTTATCTTGCCTTTTGCTTGAGTGTCATGGAAACATTGGCTAACAATCACCAGGAAACACAGAACGCAGTGGATCCCCCACCACCACCAGCACTGCCCCGCTTTTCTATTTTGATTAAAGAACTCTCTGGGCTGGGAAGGAGGGGGAGATGCCCTCTGCTTGGAACATGCAGCCTTTGCTGTGTTTATGGCGCTCTCTTTGGTGTGGCATAAAGTGTTGCTTTTCTGACAATAAAGACAAATAGCTGCCACTCTGGTAGACCTTGGCACGTGGCAAGAGAACTTGCATTTGTTCCTCAAAAGCATTTTTCAGCCACCCAAGATTTAACTCCCAAGCTGGGCATAAGGCAGTTTCTGGATTGGCTTCCCCAGGTGCCCCGCAGGCATGGCCAACTTGGAAGCCAGCCAGAACACCGTTCCTGTGCATTCCTGCCCAAAAATAGCCCTGGGTGTAACCCCATTTAAGCAAGACTCCCAAGCCTGTGCAGAATTGCACAAGGAAGCCTGGCCAACGTCCAGTTTGAATCAGGCTCCAGAAGTGGGTTGCATCATTTCAGGCTGGTTGCATCATTTCAAGTGGTTGCCAGTAGATGACATCTGCAAATGTTTCACATTTAAAAGTCTGTGGAAAGGACAAAACTGAAATCCCTCTTCCTGATGAAACTCAAAGCTCAGATATGCAAACGATACCACTCTAATGGCAAAAAGTGAAGGGGACCCAAAGAGCCTCTTGCTCTAAGTAAAAGAGGAGAGCGCAAAAGTTGGCTTGAAACTCAACATCAAAAAAAAAACAACTAGAATCACGGCATCCAGCCCCATCACTCCTTGGCAAATAGAAGGGGAAGTCATGGAAGCAGTGACAGACTTCACTTTCCTGGGATCTAAGATCACTGCAGACGGTGACTGCAGCCATGAAATTAAAAGACGCCTGCTCCTTGGGAGGAAAGCGATGGCAAACCTAGACAGCATAATAAAAAGTAGAGACATCACCCTGCCAACAAAAGTCTGTACGGTCAAAGTGATGGTATTCCCAGTAGTAATGTATGGCTGCAAGAGCTGGACCACAAGGAAGGCCGAGTGCCGAAGAACAGATGCTTTCGAATTACGGTGCCGGAGAAGACTCTTGAGAGTCCCTTGGACTGCAAGGAGATCAAAGCAGTCAATCCTAAAGGAAATCAACCCTGACTGTTCCCTGGAAGGCCAGATCCTGAAGCTGAAGCTCAAATACTTTGGCCACCCAATGAGAAGGGAGCACTCAGTGGAGAAGACCCTGATGCTGGGAAAGACTGAAGGTCAAAGAAGAAGGGGACGGCAAAGGATGAGATGGCTAGACAGTGTTATTGATGCGATGAGCATGGAGTTGAGCAAGCTTCGGAGGGTGGTAGAGGACAGGAGGGCCTGGCGTGATGCGGTCCATGGGGTCGTGAAGAATCGGACTGGGCTGTGCAACTGAACAACAACAACATCCTGTCCTAAGTGGCTAGCCATTATTTGAAATGGCACAAATCCATTTCACCAGTTTATTCCTAGTGCAACTTCAGCCCAAGTTCAATTAGACAAAAAAAAAACCATGCATAGGAATGCAACTGAGTTGGCAGCAGTGGATTGGGAAACTCCTGGAGATGTGTGGGTGGCGCCTGGGGAGGGAGGGATTTGGGAAGGGAAGGGCCTCTGAGGGGCATAATGCCACAGAGGCCAGCCAACAAAACAGCCATTTTATCCAGAGGAACTGATCTCTGTCACCTGGAGAGCAGTTGTAATTCCAGGAGATCGCCAGCCCATATCTGGAGATTGGCAACCATAACTTGCAGCTTTTGTTCCTTTGGCCATGCTGGATCACAAGACAGTCCATCTTAACCTAGTATTCTGTTTCCAGAAGAAAATGCTTGCCTGCTGTCAGAGACACCCCTCAAAAGAAATGACAAAGGAGGAGGAGGAGATTGGATTTATACCCTGCCCTTCGCTACCAAAAGGAGTCTCAGAGCAGCTTACAAACGCCTTTCCCTTCCCCTCCCCACAACAGACACCCTGTGAGGGAGGTGGGGCTGAGAGAGCTCTCTCGAGGACTGCCCTTGAGAGAACAGCTCCGAAAGAACTTGTGACTGACCCAAGGTCACACCAGCAGCTGCATGTGGAGGGGTGGAGAATCAAACTGGGTTCTCCTTGATTAAAGTCCACGCTCCTAACCACTACACCAGACTGGCTCTCAGTATGAAGTGGCTTGAAAAGAAAATAACATGTTGAGCTAATATTCTTCATCTTTATTATTTTTTAATTGTATTTTATTCCAGCTTTCATTTAAAACTGGCTCCTAAAGTGGCTTCTGGGAATTTTAAAATATATATATATATATACACAACATTAAAATGCAACACAAAATGTTCCCTGGAAAGGAGATCATCAGCTAAGCCTCTTCCAGGCATAATGGAGACGGGCCTCCTGTGTTCCCGCCTGTGCTGGAAGCTATAAGGAGAAGGGACCTTCTTTGCTAAACCCAGATCCAGGCTTAATAGAAGTGTGCATACTCCCCCACCCCCACCCCCCAAGGCCCTCACTGGTGGCAGATGGAATCATTACTCATTAAAAACTAACTCGGTTCCAAAAAAATTTCACCGGAAAGATTTATATCAGTATTTACAAAAAGATACAGAGTATTTACCGATCTCTATCTACACAGATGTCTAACACGAACGATTATATAACTCAAATCCCTACAAGGTATGAACATTTCCATAAAGCACTTTCTTCCTGCGCAGAGTAAATCAGCAAAAGGAAGTCTCAGTTTAAAAACAATACTGCCATTTGGCTTAATGCCCCTCATTCCTCATTTATCTCAAAATTCCATTATCTCCAATATGGGAAAGCGATAGATATAAAAGCAGGGTAAAGCGGATAATGGCTTTTCCCTGTTTCAGGAACAAATCGATAGCCGGAGTGGAATAAATTATGCAAAGAACTACCTGACTGCACTGAAGCACCACGTACACCTTTTCCCAGTTTCTGAGATTTCACCTTTTCGAGCCATGATGAGGGGCTTGCTTTTCTTAATTTTTAAAGCGCCAAATGGAAATTTTTAGGATGCCAACTTCTGTGCGACGTTTCAGTTTCTACACTTCTGTGGCGCACCTGAAAAATGCCGGCAGTCCTGCTCCCTGGTGCAGCAATTAGGGTGTTGGACTAAGATCTGGGAGGAGACCTGGATTCGAATCCCCACTTAGGCATCAAAGACCCAGGGTTCAATCCCCACTTGCTGGGTGACCTTGGGCCAGTCCCACACCCTTGGCCCAACCAATTCCACAGAATTATTGTGAGGGCAATGTGGAGGAAAGGAGAAAGATGTTCAGTTCCGCACCGGGGAGGAAAGCAGGGGTATAAATGAAATAATTAAATAAAGAAGCAAGCATTTTGTTATTTTAGGTGCCTGGAAAACTTAAAACCCCATAACCAAACACTCAGTTGCAAGGAATCTTTATTTCTTTATTATTATTTTAAACCACCTTGAAGTCCCTAAGGTAGCAGGTAATAAGAACAATAAAACAAGACTAAAAAAGCATGAAAATTGTAAACCATTAAAACACAAAAAAAACATTAACACACGAACGGGAGGAAGGGTCGAAGAGAACCCATGAGCGAATGTGAGATGAATCAGAAAAGTCTTCACCTGCTGGTGGAAGACAAGGAGAGGAGACAGACAAATACACTTGAGGAGGGAATTCCACAATGTTGGTGCCACCACCGAGAGGGTCCTTTTCTCAGACTGCTACCTGTCTAGCCTCAGATGGCAGAGGCCCACAAAGCAGAGCATCTGGATACGATTATAGTAGTTGGTAGGGTTGCCGACATCCAGGTGGTGGCTAGAGATCTCCCAGAATTAAAAGTGGCCTCCAGCCGACAGAGATCAGTTGTCCTGGAGAAAATGGCTGCTTTGAACGTTGGTCTCTATGACATTACAACCCGCCAAAGCCCCTCCCCTCCCCGAACCCCAGCCACCTCAGGCTGCACTCCCAAAATCTCCAGGAGTTTCCTAGAGCTGGCAATCGTAGTGTCTGGACGGTTAGCGTGGGAGTAGGATGCCATTATATACAGCTAAGTTCTGCTGCAGTAAAAATGTCCTTGCATAGATGTAGGGCAGGGAGCAGCTTCTTCCACAGTTGGCCAGCACTGATGATTTCTGACTATCCGACAGACACCAAAGAGCACTCCAGACTGCAATGGCCTTTCCCAGCTGGGGAGGGGAAGACTGCACCACCCCAGCGACAACATATTAGCCATCGCAGAAGGGCTTCCTCAAAAGTGGAAATGAGCAACAACTAGGGCTGTGGTCACACGCAATAAATAATCCACCTTCAGTGCACTTTCCAACTGGGTTTTCCTGTGTGAACTGGCAAAATCCAGCTGGAAAGTGCACTGAAAGTAGATTGGAAGTGAATTATTTAGTGTGTATGACCACAGCTAAGGAATGCCAGACTCCAGGTGGGACCTGGGCATCCCCTGGAATTACAGCTCCTCTCCAGTCTACAGAGATCTATTCCCCTGGGGGGGAAACGGATGCTTTGGACGGTGGACTCTGTGGCACTGTACCTGTGGCAGTCCCTGTCCGCCCCACACTCCATCCCCAAATCTCCAGGAGTTTCCCAACTTGGATCTAGCAACCATACCCCCCCCATCCCCTGCTGGTGGCCAGGAAGGACCTGGCAATCCTAGCAACAATGCTGTACTTGTGTGTGATCCCCAGAGAAACCACAGCCAGTGCATTAACACAACCCATCGACTGGTAACAGCCCTTCTACCCCAACCCTTCGTTAGGGGATTCTAGTTCTTAACTAGACACACACACCCCGCTCCTAAATCCCCTTGCCAACTGTTAAAGTCAGTGGTCTAGTTCAGACTTGAGCACACTTCTCTCCCCAGGCCTCTTCTCATGCAAATTAGTTTTGCATTCAACAAAGAGGGCCAAAGAAACAAGACACCCCCCCTAGCAAAAGATACACCCAACCCCCTGTATTTACACACACACACACCGGTGAAAGACATAAAGATGGCGTTTAATTGAGGCTGGAATCTGCCTTATTAATCAAATTCATCAAATACATACTGCAAATAACTGAAGAATAGCATAATAGGATTATTAGTGAGAACCGGCTGTGCAAGAAGGACCATTCTGTGCGTCAGTTGCAAGAATCAGCCCTTCCGTCGCTCCCAGCCAGTCATCAGTCTTTATTTATTTATGCCACGCCTCCCCAGAGACCTGCTCATGGCAGCTGACAGCTCAGACAATAATCCAAAGCCATTAAAGCACACTCATGAAGAACAAAACCAAGAAAACACAATCATAAAAAAACAGGCCAATGTCATCAAAACATCCCAGGCCATAACAACCGAATAAAATACACGCAGCCTGAAATGATGTAAGTAAAGTGATCTGCAGGCCAGAAGCAGACCATAAAGCATTTAAAAGGTAAAACGCATTAATGAAAAGACTAGGTTAAAAAAAGACAGAATGTTTTAGGGCAGGGGTGGGCAAATTGCGGCCCGGGGGCCGCATGCGGCCCTCCACAGAGTTTTTTGCAGCCCGCCAAGAAGATTTCAGGTCTTCAAGAAAATTGAGCCTAAATTCAATTTGCTCTCTTAGCCCATCACTGCTGATATTGATACAGCACCTGAGGAGCTGCAGCTTGAATTTAATGACACGCAGTCAGATCACACCGTGAAAGAAATGTTTAATGCTGTGACATTAGTGGACTTTTACAAATCTTTGTCTGCTGAAAAAATTTCCATGTATGAAGAAGTTTGCTGGGAAAATGTTCTCTATATTTGGGTCTACATATATTTGTGAGCAAAGCTTTTCTTGCATGAAGATCAACAAGAGTAAATACAGATGCTTTTTGATAGACATTAACTTGCAGGCTGTGATGAGAATCTCAACACGCAATCTCACTCCTGATTGGAAAAAAAATTGTAGAAAAGTGTGACAGGGTACATTTGTCTCATTAAACGGATTCTAAAATTAAATGTGCTTGCAGCTACAGATGATATGAAATTAGCACAATAAATAAATTGAATAAAACTACCACTATTTTATTTCATTTATATTTATTGATTTTTATGATACAATTTATACCTTTTCTGAAACGCAAAGTTAACTAATGAATGCAACCATTTTAAAAGGTGCGGCCCTCCGCTAACCCTCCGCTCCCACAAAGTGGTCCCCGAGCCAAAACAGTTGCCCACCCGTTTTAGGGCATTGAAGCTTGAAGAAAGCAAGGAAGGAGCCAGGCGGGTCTCATGGAGGAGGGCACTGGAAAGGCGAGATTCCACGCATGGAATCAATGAACGCTCTGTGTTCTGATCTTCTTGTAACATCCCAGTAGTGTTTCCGGGTTGGGGGGTGGGGTCCTATATGAACCGAAATGACATCAACTGCTTACTTACAGGCTGCAGCAGCACACACGAACACACAAAGCTCACTCGTTCTCTAGAGATAATGTAACATGTGTTGAAATAAATGCACAGAGAAGGGAAGTATGCTGGCCCCACCACACCCTGCTGATGTGTGACTGCCAACTTGGGAGCACAAAGCCTACGTCTGCAGGAAATCATGTATGGGCAGAAGCTTCATCCATCCACTTAATCAAGGATGGTTCTTTTTTAAAAGTTCCCCGTCACGGGGGGGGAGCCTAAGCATGCAGACTCCATGATCATTCATCAGGAAAGACAGTCTCTCTCTTCTCTGAAGCTTCACGTACCCCACAGGGTTGTCGTGGACATAAATGGTGATGGGAGGATCACGTATGCCGCCATGAACTCTTTGAAGGAAAGGCAGAGTAAAAATGCACTGGACAGAGTGATAACGAGCATTCGTTCCCTTAAGCGCAGTGTAAAGCAGGCTCAAATAAATATTACCCAGTGATTCCCTACTGACTGGCTGCATTAGGTCGTTCCACTCCTTGCACAACAGCTATCAGTGGTGTGCCTGCTTTTGGTGCCCGCTCTCAGGCCCCGTGAACTCCCAAAGCCCGATTCAGAAGCCTCGTCTTCTAAGGAAGAGGCAGCCCCTTCAGATCCTGGCAACGGTCCCAGATTGGTGTGGGCCCCACACCAACACCATCTATGGAGGACATGGAGCCACTGTACCCAAAGACCCCTGCCCCAGAGCAAGAGGCGCACTCATTGCTATATGCTAAGGCTTACAACCAGATTAAGAGCACGCACGTACATCCAGCAACCACTCCTGATCAATGCTCCCTCTAAGCGATGGAGTCTTGTGAGCAAAAATCCTACTCGGTGAGCTGCTGGCATTAAAGGTGTGAGCGAGCGATTTGGCTGCTGCATCAATTAGTTTGCCCTGGAGCCGTCCTTCCTGAGCTAAGACAAAAACCATGTGAGCCGGAGGCTAAAAAACTGTGAGCTAACTCACACCAACTCAGCTGAGAGGGAACACTGTTCCTGATACCCTCAACAGTGCCACACCCAACCTGAAGCACATGGCAGAAGGTGAAGGCTACTCTCTTGGCAACAGGAGTAGCAGGAGTAACAGGTAATTTCCCCTCTGACAATTCGTAAGTAAGGCCAAGACCTGCTCCTCTAACCCGCCAGGCAAAACCCATCTGTAGCTGCCCCAATTCTGCTACTGCAACACTTCCCAGAGCATAAAATCATAGAATCATAGAGTTGGAAGGGACCTCCAGGGTCATTTAGTCCAACCCCCAGCACAATGCAGGAAATTCACAAATACCTCCCCCCCCACACACACACACAGTGACCCTTGCTCCATGCCCAGAAGATGACAAAAAACTTCCAGGATCCCTGGCCAAAGTGGCCTGGAGGAAAATTTGTTTCCTGACCCCAAAGTTGCAATCAGCTTTTCCCTGGGCGTGTAAGAAAGGGCCAGGAGAACTGAGCACTGAGGCAACCCTTCCTGCCCTCCCTCTCCTGATCTGCCCAAGTTCCCAGAATCCGCATTGCTGTCAGATGGCCGTCTAGCCTCCGTTTGAAAACCTCCAAAGAAGGAGAGCCCACCACCTCCTGAGAAACCTGTTCCACTGAGGAACCGCTCTAACTGTCAGGAAGTTCTTCCTAATGTTTGAGTCGAAAACTCTTTTGATTTTATTTCTTCTTGTGTTTCTGCAGCCCTTTCTCTTGGTAACAGTGACTGCCCGTGCTCCATCAACAGCTCCTTGCCCTTGCTGGATCCATTTCATCCCTACAACAGGATCTCCAGAGCACTCAGACCCAGAATGAGCAGGAGCAAGACACTGGGCAAAGGCCCAGACTGGCCCAGGAAACCTTTAGGGGCAGTCACTGGCTGGCCTGGATGAACCAAGTCACTCCAGCAATGGAGAACACTTTGAAGCTCAGGGTTAACGGCCACAGCTACACGGGGCCTGCAGTGCATCCATGCTCAGGTTCTTGGCACTGGTCATGTATTGAAATTTTTTTTTTCTCCGCAGGTCAGTCAGGGACAAGTTTCCCAAATGGCACTTATAGTGATCAGGTTGCTCCTGCTCTCAGCAAGCCAGCTGTGCAACAGCAGCACCGGGAACTCCTCCCAGATCAGCGCCTGCACTGCCTTCCAGATCACACCCAGGGCTGCGACCTCCTCACTCTGCCTTGGCAACACTAGACAGACGCCAACGGAGGCTTGCTGCTGAGTATGTAGCCAGCGTTCAGACCTGCTGTAGCCAGTCGCTGCTCCCTGACACTTACTTACAGGTACAACACAGGTCTTTGCAAATCCCCATGTGTCACTCACATGCTAAAGTTTGTAGGTGTGCACTGCAAATAAGTGGTGACAGTGGAAGGTACCATCAAGTCATAGCTGACTCCGGCAACCACTTGAGGAGTTTTCCAGGCAAGAGACAGACAGAGGTGGTTCGCCTGCCTCTACCCTCAACTTCCTCGGTGTGGTGGTTAAGTGCGCAGACTCTAATCTGGGAGAACCAGGTTTGATTCCCCACTCCTTTACTTACACCTGCTGGATGACCTTGGGCAAGCCATAGCTCCGTACCAGCTGTTCTCTCAAGGACAGTTCGGGAAAGAGCTCTCTCAGCCCCACCTACCTCACAGGGTGTCTGTTGTGGGGAGGGGAAGGGAAAGGAGTTTGTGAGCCGCTCTGAGACTCCTTCAGGTAGTGAAGGGCAGGGTATAAATCCAGTCTCTTCTTCTTCTTGGTGATCTC
Source organism: Lepidodactylus listeri (assembly GCA_029233225.1). Classification (NCBI taxonomy): domain Eukaryota; kingdom Metazoa; phylum Chordata; class Lepidosauria; order Squamata; family Gekkonidae; genus Lepidodactylus; species Lepidodactylus listeri. The sequence continues at coordinate 14,193,810 of JARCFY010000013.1, forward strand.
CCTTCCTAATACTAACCAGGGCTGACCCGGTTTAGCTTCCCAGATGGGTCATCCAGATTAGGGCACTGCAAACAAGAAGCCTGCCGAAAACATAACCTGTGATGTAGCACAAAGAGCACCAGAAAGGGAGGGAAACCTTTTCCGCAGTCTGTACAGCAAGGTTGTTCGTTCCAGATGCCCCCTTCAAGTGGGAAGCCTTGTTACCGCAAACCTTAATTGGGACTTGTTTCATCCTTTGCATACCATAACTGAAATTGCATGACACTTCTAGCAGCCTGAGCTCGACAAGAGCTAGAACACACACACGCACCTCACAGAAGCGCCAACAGCACACCGCCTTAAGCCTCATTAGCACATTTGAGCTGTAGGCTTCTGGTAGTGTTAACCTTGATTATAAGGCGGCGTTCAACTAGGAGGGAACAAAAGGGAGAGGACTGGACTGGGTTAAGCACAACACGCCCTGACCTCAGTGGCCCAGGCTAGCTCAGTCTCATCAGATCTTAGTAGCTAAGTGGTTAGTTCTTGGATGGGAGACCACCAAGGAAGTCCAGGGTTGCTCTCAGAGGCAGGCAATGGCAAACCACTCCTGTCCGTCTGTTGAAAACCCTGTGGGCTCACCTTAGCTATGATCCCCAACAGGTGGCCCGGTTGAATACAGGGCGACCCATGCAGGTTAATAAAGAGGGCCGAGCTGAAATTTCATGAATAGACTTCCTGCTGCATAAAGGAGCTTTTCACGGGATCTGAAACACTCTCCAGAATAAACGTTCTTTTCCCACACCCTTTTGCTCCACTGTTGCGCTGTGCAGTCTTGGTAGTTATTTCAGCGCTTAGAGAGGCAGTTATTGTTGGCTAATAGAGCCAGCCGAGCAGGGATCCTACGGCTTGGCGCGATGACGTCATGGCCTCGGTAGCCAACCAGACGGAGTTATGTGATAGCACCAAGAAGCCAAAACAGAGCTGAAGCGGTGCTTTTACTCTGTCTTCGCCTTCAGTGGGAGAACAACTTTCAGCCCATGTCTCGACTAAAAAAGGTAACGGTTTCCCTTGCTCAAAAGCCAGTTGAGTCTGACTCTAGGGGGCGGTGCTCGTCTCTGTTTCCAAGCCAAAGAGCCAGCGCTGTCTGAAGACGTTTCTGTGGTCATGTGGCCAGCATAACTAAATGCCGAGGCACACGGAACGCTGTTACCTTCCCACCAAAGCGGTACCTATTTATCTACTTGCAGTTTCTTGCTTCCGAACTGCTAGGCTGGCAGGAGCTGGGACCAGGGACAGGAGCTCACTCCAGCACGCAGCACTCAGGTCTCGAACTGCCGAGCTACCGACCTTCCGGTCTGCAGCTCAGCGTCTTTGCCTCTTGGAAAGAGCTAATTGTTTTTACCCAAATGTGGCCCATCCCAGCCTTAGGATGTGTAGGGCTGGGCTATAAGTTGCAGAAAACAACCCAGAGGAGGGAAATAGGGGAGAAGAAATCTTATATTGTCAGAGCTAGGACTGGGTTGGGGGACCAAGCTAAGACAGAAAGGGGCAGGACCAGAGCAGAGCCAAAGATCTTGTCTCTGGTTTGAGTGCAAACCGATGCTCACAGGGACAAGCCTAAATCCAACCTATCTGCTAGTGCACAGATTACATCACAATGCAGGGCACTTTATCACACCAAGATTCCCCAGTATTAACTGAGCAGATTAACACTCTCAGATTCATTCTGCATCCACTGGCAGATCTACTGGTGGGACCAGGAGGTCTCCCACTATTACAATTGATCTCCAGCCAACCAAGAGCAGTTTCCCTGGAGAAAATAGCTGCTTTGGATGGTACACTCTATGCCATTATATGCTGCTGGGATCCCCCCCTCCCCAACCCCCCCTCCTCAGGCTCCACCCCCAAAATCTCCAGGTTTTCCCCAACCCAGAGCTGGCAAGCCTAATTCTGACATCTGGCTTCCAGCAACATGTGTTTCTCCGTGAACAAATGTGTGATGACAAACCCATGTTCCTCTGTGTACTTTTGGAAAACTGCTACCCATTATGAAATATATATCCTCTGATAATAAAATGCTGCTCTCTCTCTCTTTAAAGAGTCATGGCATATGCTGTCCAAGCGTTGGGGAAATGTTTTCCACCTGCATTATTTTTTCTCTGTAGATTACACAGCTACCTTGTTTATGTGTTCCTAATGTTTTCTCTGGGGCACTTTTCCCCCCCTGAAGAATGAACAGTTTATGAATGTAAGCTAGCTGATATTACAGCATGCATTCAACAGAGGCTAGAAACGCAAATAGCCAAAAAGATTTGTGCCACTTCAAACCCCGGGCTGCAGCAGCAAGGATGTGGAGACGCGGTGCTCAGAGTCTGCACCGTGAGCTGCAGAATGTCACAAATGAATGCATAATAATATAAGTAAGTGCAATAATAATATGCATTATATTTTTATCTCTGAGAAGCTAAGGGTTGCCAGGTTCCCCCCCCCCCGGCCACCAATGGGGGATGGAGGGTAGGGTTTTCAGCTCCAGGTTGGGGAAACTCCTGGAGATTTGGGCACAGGGTTGCCAACCTCCAGGTTGTAGCTGGAGATCTCCCACTCTTACAACTGATCTCAAGGCGACAGAGATCAGTTCCCCTGGAGAAACTGGCCTCTTTGGAAGGTGCATGCTATGGCATTGTGCCCCACTGAAATCCCTCTCCTCCTCAAGTCCCACCTTCCCCAGGCTCCATCCCCAAAATCTCCAGCTATTTCCCAATCCAGAGCTGGCAACCCAATTTGGGCACGAGGCGGGGGGGGGGGGGGGAATGCCCTAAAGTCCAACCCTCCAAAGCAGCCATTTTCTCCAAGGGAATTAATCTCTACGGTCTAAAGATGAGCTGTGATGATCTGAGAGACCCCCAGACCCCTCCTGGAGGCTGGCACCCCTCAAAACCTCAGGTTCTCGCCTACAAAAAGGTTCTCCAGACCCTTTTGGGGTGAGGCGACGACATTCCAGACAGGATTCTTCTTTGCAGCGCACAGACAGACTGTCAGGTGTTTCTGCCCTCCCCTGACTGCACGCTTCAGTCTGCTTGCGCGGCGTCCCGCTGATCCAGCCGGAGAGCCGCTGATAGGAACAGATTAACGGCGGCTTCTCTGAAAGGATCCTGTTGCTAACCTGATATTTCTTACCCAAATGACAAGTCAGCAGTGACGGCTCCGGCGGGAAGTGCCGCCTGGCCCTTCCTGACAACTGTATTGAAGGCGCGACAGTCCACCAAGCGGAAGCCGGCTGAGCGGTTTGGACGACGGGGAGGCCGAGAAATGTAGGACAAGCGGCCAGGCCAGGTGCGGAAAGGGGGCGCCCTGCCTTCGGCCCGCGGTGGGCATGCGCAGAAAGCCCATTAAGTAAGGCAGGTGATAGCATTCGTGTACAAAATTAGACGGGGACCTTGTCTAAAGTACAACATCCTGCCCACTGGAAAGTAGACTTGCCAAGCTCCAGGTGGGGCCCGGGGATCTCCCGGAATCACAACAGTCAAACTGACCTCACAGGACAAAATAGGGGAGGGAGGGACTATGTTCATCATTGGGCAAAGAGACAGTTACAAAAAACCACTTGTGGTGATCAAACAGGAGGCTAAAAGTTCTGACTTGTACAGTTAATTGTGTGTTTATGAGCTTTAACGATATAGCTAAAAAAAAACCCACAAAAAATGGTGGACAAGGGTTTTTCCAAGCTACCTACCTAATACCTACCCAATAGACCTCCCTCCTGCCTTCGAATAATCCCCAAGGCGATTCATTTCAAGCAGAAAACCTATTGCCTATTTTAAACAAAGATCTGAATAAATAAAACAAGCAGGCTTTTCTAACCTCAAGTGCATTCTTGTATATTTCGTCAGCATTTCAGGCTTAAACCTGATGTTTAAACCAGGAGGGAAGAGAGGGAAATGAAAACCTGAAGGACGTTGAACCAAAGTCAAGCCTCCTGTTTTCTTGAAACAGATCCCTTCCTTTTTCCACCACAGAGGAGATCTTGGCTGGGAAAAGGGCATGACCAAAAAAATGTAAAGAGGGAAATGTGGCTAGCACGTGCATCCTATGGATACAGCAGCAAAAAGATGATTGACGGCACCTTGCTGAGAATGAACTCTGCAGCGATCCCTCGTTTGCTGTTCGTTAAGATATGAAAATGGACCTGGCACGCACGGTTTGGGCAGCAAGCCTAGATTCCTGTAGAGCCGCTAGCACTTTTCAGATGACAACAGGGATGGATTTGTAACATCCCAGTTTGCTCACTAAGAATTACTTCTTGTGCTGCAACTTAGAGACCCGGCATTGTTCATGGGTCAGAGTGTCAGACTAGAGTCTAGGAGAGCCAGGTTCAGTTTCTGACTCTGCCATGGAAGTTGGCTGGGTGACCTTGAGCCAGCCACATACTCTCAGCCTAACCTACCTCGCGAGGCTGTTGTGAGAATAAAATGGAGGCGAGGACAATGATGTAAGCTGCTTTGGGACCCCCACAGCCAGTTTGGTGTAGTGGTTAAGTGCACGGACTCTAATCTGGGAGAACCGGCTTTGATTCCCCACTCCTCCACTTGCACCTGCTTGATGACCTTGGGCAAGCCATAGTTCTGGCACAGCTGTTCTTGAAAAAGAGCAGTTTCTGTCAGAGCTCTCTCAGCCCCACCTATCTCACAGGGTGTCTGTTGTGGGGAGGGGAGAGGACGGGAGGGGAAAGGAATTTGTAAGCCGCTCTGAGACTCCCTTGGGTAGTTAAGCAAGTTTGGTGTAGTGGTTAAGTGTGCGGACTCTAATCTGGGAGAACCAGGTTTGATTCCCCACTCCTCCACTTGCACCTGGCTGGATGACCTTGGGCAAGCCATAGCTCTGTACCAGCTTGGGAAAGAGCTCTCTCAGCCCCACCTACCTCACAGGGTTTCTGTTGTGGGCAGGGGAAGGGAAAGGAGTTTGTAAGCCACTCTGAGACTCTTAAGTGAGTGAAGGGCGGGATATAAATCCAATCTCTTCTTCTTCTTCTTCAGGGCAGGGTCTAAATCCAATATCCTCCTCCTCCACTGGGGAGAAAGATGGGGTATCAAAGGAGTGAATGAATGGATGAATGAACTTCCACCGCTATCGTTTGTTGAAGTTTCTATGTGGCATGCTGTGTGTTTATCTACTCTGCTACAGCCTTATGCCTTGATCCGTCTAGCCCAGTCTCGTCAGATCTCGGAAGCTAAGCAGGGTTGGTCCTGGTTCATACTTGGTTGGGAGACCTCCAAGGAAGTCCAGGGTCACTATGCAGAGGCAGGCAATGGCAAACCACCTCTGAGCATCTCTTGCCTTGAAAACCCTGTGGGGTCACCATAATTCGGCTGTGACTTGTCAGCACTTTCCACCACACCTCCTGTACGAGGGAAGTGTGCAATTCTCTTGAGGTGCACAATCATTGTTTTTGGATGAACAGAGCAACGCACATATTTTCTAGCTTCAGCACACGCAATCACGTGTGCCAGCTTTGTTGCAGGTATACATATGGGCATTGCCCTATTCACACAAAACGACAATCGTCCATACTAGGAGAGCGCTCACCCGATACATGAGACAGGAGCACAAAAGACACCACAGTGGAGAAGGGCCGTTACGGTGAAGAAATTACTTGCTAGGGACAACCTGGACCATTTGAAGAGGTTGGCTGAGGTAGCCAAGCAGTTTAGAGGAAGCTGGTGCCTCTTCGTAAAATATACATTAGGGAAAATATTCTTCTTGTATAATGTGTCATTAAGAATTTAAAATGCAAACCAGGAGTGAAATGGCAGGCCACCCGTAGCAAGAAGACTGGCTACATTGGGGGTATGTGGCCTAACACGCACATTCATTAATTCCTGCTACAAAAAAAGCCCTGGGTTTTGACGACAAACAAGGTAAACAGAATAAGAAGCAAAAGGTGGGTGTGGCTGGATAGCCACTCTTCTGGTGACATGGGGTGTGGCCTAATATGCTAATGAGTTTCTGCTGTTGGGTGTGGCCTGTTATGCTAACAAGTTCCTGCTGGGCTTTTTCTACAAAAAAAAAAAAGCTCTGGAACAGCCTGTGAGTTGAGATCCCTCCAGCTGAAGATCCCAGGCGTTAAACCGGGGTCTCTAGCATGCCAAGCATGTGCTCTGCTGTTGAGCCACCTCCCTGCTCCCGGGATTATGACAACCCCGGGTAAATAGGGACAGCCAAGGTATGTGTTTGTGCTGCATAATGTATGGAATGTTCCTAAGCCATGGCAGGTAGACATTTGTATTCAGCTAGATTGCAGCTGGGCCTGCAATAACGGGGAGAGCGGCCTATAAATCGAAGAAATCGATTAAAAAAAATAGATTCCCTCAGCTATGGAACCAGGTTGAACCTGGTGACCCAAACCCATCACATTTTGGTGCATCTGTTCCTATAAACGGCACTATATACACAGACATGCACTGTATGTATACAGATGACAAGTGTTCATTTGTTGACAGAGGAGATGGCTTTTTGCGGAGGCTAGTTCAGTATTTGATACTTTCGCTCAGGGTGTGTGTTTGTGTGTGTGAGAGAGAGAGAGAGAAAGAGAGAGAGAGAGAAATAATCTGTATAAATGAAAAGTAACTCCATCAATGATTTAAGCACTTGCCATCCACAGAAGCCCAAAATCTATTTACGGATCGCTTGGTGGAAACACTATTTCTCCAGGCGGCTTCTCTTTCTCCCTCTCTCCCTCTCCCTCTCCCCCCCCCCTCCATCCTTCTAATTTCCCGTCCCTTCTAGCGTGTGCTCTTATCACAATGCTTATAATACCATTTAGATTGCTGCCTGCAATATTTGCCTGCTTCCACAAAGACAGTTGCCCCCCCAACGTTTCCATAATGTTTTGAAATGCTGATGAGGTTTTAACATTAAGATTCACAGCGGTGGGTCAGGGTCCTTCAGATCTACAAAGCCGGGGTGGTATTTTCTGGAGAAAAAGGGGAGGTGGGGCAGGAATAGGATCATATACAGGGATATAAATAGCTCCATTTGCTTCCTCTGTGGCAGGATCCTTCTAATCATGGGGGGGGGCGGGGAGATTAAAGACACCAGAACTGTGTTCTGCCTTCGCTCACTGTCACATGCCCCAAATCTGAGTAATTTTTTTGTACAAATTCAGAAGGGGAAAATGCATGTCACTCCTTTGCAGTGCCCTAAATGTGCCATCTCTCCCCCAACCTGTACTACAGCTACCGTTTTAGATGAAAACATGGTGAGATAGAAGGCATGGAAACTTTCCACCCAAGATGATGGTTAAACCAGAGGACTGTGAGAGGAGGCATGAATCTAGGCTTGAGATCAGGAAAGTGTCATAGGGCTGACTTGGGCTCCAGCAGTTGGGTGTAGTGGTTAGGAGCGCGGACTCTAATCTGGAAGAACCGGGTTTGATTCCCCACTCCTCCACATGCAGCTGCTGGCGTAACCTTGGGTCAGTCACAAGTTCTACCATTACCAGGCCCTCTTGGGTCTGATAATGGTAGCTAATCCAGCTTTTACAGACCCCCGCAGGGACCTTTTTTCTTCCCTTGTTCACTGCTGAAGAGAAGAAGAAGAAGAAGAAGAGATTGGATTTATACCCTGCCCTTCACTACCTGAAGGAGTCTTAAAGCAGCTTACAATCTCCTTTCCCTGCCCCTCCCCACAACAGACACCCTGTGAGGTAGGTGGGGCTGAGAGGGCTCTGAGAGAAACACTCTGAAATAACTTTTGACTGACCCAAGGTCACACCAGCAGCTACATGTGGAGGAGTGGGGAATCAAACCCCGTTCTCCCAGATTAGAGTCTGCACTCCCAACCACTACACCAAACTCACAGAAGCAGAGGTGGGCACGGTCACCTTAAGTGCATCACTATCAGCATCCAAAAAGAACATATGAACCATCATAGATCCCACATCATTTCATCCCATTTAGTGTCACAAAGACACCTACCAGGCCTGTAGCAGTGGAACTGAAGGAACTAGGTAGGGCTGCCAGCTCAGGGTTGGGAAATACCTGGAGATTTTGGGCGTGGAGCCTGAGGAGGGCGGGGTTTGGAGAGGGGAGGAATTTCAATGGGGTATAATGCCAGAGTCCACCTTCTAAAGCGGCCATTTTCTCCAGGTGAATTGATCGCCGTCACTCAGATGTCAGTTGTAATCCTGAGATGTCTCCAGCTACCACCTGGAGGTTGGCAACCCTAGAACCAGGTGGGTACCTTCCCCCCCCACCCTTCCTACACCTCAAGCAAGGCCTCCGAAAGCCTCATTAGCTGTTCTAAAACCTGCACCACTGCTGTGAAATATAAAGGGGCTATAAATGATACAACTTCCAGTCCCCTGGTTTTACCACAAGTGACATTTAAGCAACCACCTGGGTAAAACTCTCAATGGGAAAACTGACAAAGCTTACCATTTCAAAAAGGTCAGCCCTCCTGTTTGCGTGCGGAATGGATGATGCTGACCTTAAGATTAAAAAATGGAGCCATTTCGACAGCCTCCAAGGTCCCGCTAGCCTGCAAGCACGGACTGGGATCGCCGGTTTACGGTATGTTCCGGCAGAAGTGCGAGGGATCGGTGCTTCACCAAACACCTCGGTTTCTCCTCCTTTAAAGTAAACATACTTCCCTTCCTTGTTATTCCTGTGTGCTTTCAGGACATTGCTGACGTACAAAAAACGGGAAGGAGATACCTGCAGCCATGCAGGGCAGGGCTGGTTCCCCGGACACTCAGTTCCCAGGGGTCCCCTCCTCTGCCCATCCCTAGTAGGGTTGCCAACCCCCAGATAATACCTGGAGATCTCCTGCTATTACAATTATTCTCCAGACAATCAAGATCACCTTTCCTGGATAAAATGGCTGCTTTGAAGGGTGGACTCTATGACTATACCCTGCCGAAGTCCCTCCCGAACCCCACACTCGCAGGCTCCATCCTCAAAACCTCCAGGTATTTCCCAACCCCAAGCCGGCAACCCTAAGCACTAGGCGCTCATGCCTTCTTTCCCTCCCACCTGCATGCCTTCCCCCTGTATGCGTGTCCTTCCCTTCCCTGCTCCCCAGGCCTTCCCGCTGCACATGCCGATAAGCTGCCTGCTGACCTTTCCCCAATGGCGCTGGGCACTGTGTGCAGCAGACAGCATGGGAGGTGGAGTGCCAGCGGGTGAGTAGGCAGGGGGTGCCAGCAGCAGTGCCAAAAACCCTGGGCCCCGGCCGCTGCCCCACTTGCGGGTATGCTGATGCCGGCCCTGATGCAGGGCCCCAGTTGGGGGGGGGGGGGGGGGACTGATCACTTTAACAGATTGGGGAGCCTAGCCTGCAAGCCCTTTGCCACAAGATGGTCTCTTTATGTCATTTGGGACATGAAACCCTTTTTTATAGCTCGGATCCTGTGCAGCCCGAGTCAGCCAAATGACACCGATGGTAACTTCCCTGTTTTCCATTAGGGACTTCAGTGTAAAAAGCAGAGATAATAAATGCAGCAGAGCACTTGTATTCGCTTTTAAACAAGGAAGTTTACTTCACTGATGTGGGAAGGGTTAAACGGGGAAAACACTAGAGACAAAACAAAGGATGAACATCCTCTCTGTTCTAACCTACATCTTGTCTCTCTAAAGCCTAAACCACCATGTGCTTGCCCCAGGCGAGAGTGAGAGACAAAGCAATAAACTTTCTAAGCCTCCACATCTTCTGATCTATCGATTACCCAACTGGAGAAACCCAGACCTAACTAATTATGCATTTTAACACCTTGCTCTGACAACCAGCATGGTCTGCCATTGGGTCCCTTACTAAATCTCCTTTAGCCACTTTGGTGTAGTGGTTAAGTGCAGGGACTCTAATCTGGGAGAACCGGGTTTGATTCCCCACTCCTCCACTTGCACCTGCTGGATGATCTCAGGCAAGCCATAGTTCTGGAACAGCTGTTCTTGAAAAAGAGCAGTTTCTGTCAGAGTTCTCTCTGCCCCACCTACCTCACAGGATGTCTGTTGTGGGGAGGGGAAGGAAAAGAAGTTTGTAAGCTGCTCTGAGACTCCTTTGGGTAGTGATGGGGGGGGTATAGATCCAATCTCCTCTTCTCTTCTTCTAAATAGCTGGGATATCAGCGTGCACAAACCTGAAAATTCTTCCATGACTTCAGGAAAAGAACTTGCAAACGCCAACAGTTTCCTCTCTCCTGCTGCAGTTATCGATGCCCCCTGAAATATGAGTGAACCATTAGGGAACATAATGGATCAAAGTGAAGCAAGAGGGAAGAATTGGCATAACTTGCCCTCAGCTTCGTCAGAGGGAATCTTTCGGATTCTTAAAGTTCCATCCCCAATATACACTATCGTTGAATCAGGAACAGAAAGATTGCCCCTGACGAAGCTGCACACAAAATGTATAGGGCTATACAATCATTAAAGATTCTTTCCTTTGCACCATTTGCTGGTGTGACCTTGGATCAGTTACTAGTTCTTTCAGAGCTGTTCTCTCAAGGGCAGTCCTCGAAAGAGCTCTCTCAGCCCCACCTACCTCACAGGGTGTCTGTTGTGGGGAGGGGAAGAGAAAGGAGTTTGTAAGCTGCTCTGAGACTCCTTCGGGTAGTGAAGGGCAGGGTACAACAAATCCAATCTCTTCTTCTTCTTTTCATCTTCATTTTGCCTTGGTGCGGCCCCGTCTTCCTTCAAAAATTGCCCTCCCTGTCTTTAGAAAATTGAACTGCCTACTGTGCATTAAAAGGCACATGGGATGTATGGGACAGCATGGGTCCAACTCTCCGTGTTTCTGTCTCTCCCTGCGCGTCTCTGAGCTTAACTAAACATGACATTTTACACATGTAGAGTTAAAGGGTATTCATAAATATCATGCCCATCTGGTTAGTCCTGCATCTGTGGCCCCTGTGGAATGTATAGAAACCACCAGTCGGGAACCAGGAGAGCAAAGTGTCATTGCTGATGTCTTCTTCCACTGTGACCACGACGGCCCTCCCATCCTCGTCCTCCCTTTCCTGACCATACTATGAGATGGGGTTGAGGCAGAAACAGCCTTCTCCTCGGTCCCTTCGGTTTAGGGATGCACTAAATAAATAAATGTCATTTATTCAGATGCTTGTACACTGCCTTTCCCACCATCCATAGACCCTCTCCCCACCTCTCCAGGACAACAGCAGGTGTGGGGACAGGTGCGGGCAGGTTTCCAGATCATCTGCATTTCCTTATCCTCATCTATTTCCAGTGGGGAGGTCAGAGCACCTGCCCACAGCTTTGGCTGGCTTTTGGCAAGTGAAGCCTTGTCTTGGCGGTTCTAGCCCGCAGCGTCAAGAATCTCTCTGCTCCTGTCAGGGAACTAGTTCACTGCTGCTGATTCCTGCTTCAATATTTGCAGCCTGGTTACACATGGAAACTACCATACTGAATCAGACCATTGGTCTCTCGAGGTCAGCATTGCCTGCTTAGACTGGCAGCAGCTCTCCAGGGTCTCGGGCAGAGAAAAGTCTTTTAAAAAGAAGAGTTGGATTTATACCCCGCCCTTCACTTGGAGTCTCGGAGCGGCTCACAATCTCCTTCCCTTCCCCTCCTCACAACAGACACCCTGTAAGGTAGGTAGGTAGGGCTGAGAGATCTGCTCTGGAGAGAACAGCTCTGAGAGAACTCGTTACTGACCCAAGGTCACCCAGCTGGCTGCATGTGGCAGAGGAATGGGGAATCAAACCCGGTTCTCCAGATTAGAGTCTGCTGCTCTTAACCACTGCACCAAACTTCCATATCACCTACTGCCTGAGACCTTCTACGTGCAAAGCCATTCCACTGAACCTCAGGTCCCCTCTCACTGTCTCTGTCTGTCTGTCTCCGTGAGACCAATCCTAAACAGACCTACTCCAAGTCCGACTCTGTTCATTCGGGCTTACTCCTAGGAAAGTATGCTGCTTGAGAAGGCACCGTGCGTCTCCTTGTTACAAGTTTGTACCAAGCCCCAAGAAATTATGTTTAGAGCTTTTAAGCGTGCAAGATCAACAACTGGAAGCTTTGGGGGGGACACCCAACCCAATGAGAGGGGTCAACAATCCCATCCTCCCCACCTGGGATGCAAACAAAGGAGGCATCTAGAAAAGGCGATGCGTGAAGAGAGAAGCAGGCTGCTTGACAGAGTGCGGGTTGAAGCACTGATCGATCATACCGCCTTTGCTTTTCCAATGAGGCCCAGTAAAACAAGGTACAGGCTGGAAGCCTAGCATCTCTACCCCTTTCCTTCTCAGGCTCTGGAAGGAAGTGCAGAGAGGCCGGAAGCTGGGTTTGATCCTACGGCCTGTGGCTGCAAATCAGCCACCTTATCATGCCACTAATTGTAAAAATGGCTAGCGCCCAGCTCCATCCGTGCCATGCCAGCGCTGCAAGGGAGGGGGAGAAAATCCTGTCAAACCACTTCTTAATATGTAATTTAATCTGAAAACTGCCACAAAGATTTAGATAAGCCCAATTTAGTACCATTTAGAGCCGATTCCCAATATCTTAAGCCTGTAGGGCATGATCTGAACAATTCAGCTGGGTTCTTCACTGCCAAGGCAGAATTTCACTTGCAGTCAACTGGACCTCTTAGGCCCTACATTATACCAGTCTCTTTGATAGCAAGGAAAGGGAAGACAAATGACTCCCCTCTCCTGAGAGGATTGGGAAGTGAGAGCTGTGAAGTCTGGTAAAACTCTTAAAAGAGTTTTTTTTAATAATAAGAGGTTTGGAGAGGGAGCTCAAACAGTATGTCTGCCGTTGGGCAGGACAAGGCGTGTGGATGACAACTTCAATGCACAACTTTTTTAAAGGCGGAACGTTCGACACTTCTTTTGATTCTGAGGCGCAGTCCAGACCATTGGTGGTGCTGAAAAGTGCTATCAAGTCAAAGCAAATTATGGCAACCCCTTAAGGGGTTTTCAAGGCAAGAGAGGAGCAGAGCTGGTTTTGCCATTGCCTGCCTCTGAGCAGCAACCCCAGACTTCCTGGGTGGTCCCCCATCCAAGTCCTAACCAGGCCGACCCTGCTTAGCATCCATAATTTGATGAGCTTGGACTAGCCTCAGCCATCCAGGCCGGGGTATCCATACCACTAACAGTTTTCAATCAGGACGTCCAGCTGACACTCATTTTTTCTCATTTGATCTCCCATAGGTCTACATAGGGCCTCTTTATCACCGAAAAACACAAGAAGAAGAAGAAGAAGAAGAAGAAGAAGAAGAAGAGATTGGATTTATATCCCGCCCTCCACTCACTTGGAGTCTCAGAGTGGCTTACAAACTCCTTTCCCTTCCCCTCCCCTCCCCACAACAGACACCCTGTGAGGTAGGTGGGGCTGAGAGAGCTCTTTCCCAAGCTGTCCTTGAGGGAACAGCTAGTACAGAGCTATGGCTTGCCCAAGGTCATCCAGCCAGGTGCAAGTGGAGGAGTGGGGAATCAAACCCGGTTCTCCCAGATTAGAGTCCGCGCACTTAACCACTACACCAAACTGGCTCACAAGACAGGCATCAAACATCAAGAGTATATATATGGCGGACGCTTGAGTTCAGAGCTCCCGTCCTTTTTCCCCTAAAGTCGTCTGGAATTCGTTAAGTCGAGAGCTAATGACGAGGAAAAGCAGCAAACAGCCGGGTTCTACCCCAGACCTGTCCGGGTCAAGCAAGTCATCTGTAAAAGACTTTTTCCAGCTGCTACCTCCTCAGACTCCGCTAAACTCCGGGCCCTCCGATATAAACAAAATGGCGACGCCATCCTCCCCGACGGGGAAAAGCGAGGCACTGAATATCCGACAGGACCTTAAACTGTTTAAGGAGGAAATACTTACATCTATGTCTTCTCTTGTCACTGATCTCCTTAAACCGGTTCAATCATCGATAGAAGACCTGCGTAAAGACATGAGAGAGGCTTCTAAACTGGCGGAGACGACGTCCCAAATGGCCCTAAATCTCCAAGAAGAGGTAAGAGCTCTGCAAAGCTCAGAACATACCACTTTGAACAGACTGGCAGTGCTAGAAGGCAAATGGCGCCAGAATAATCTCAAACTACGCGGGTTTGAAGAAGGGGCTGAACAAAATGGGGGCTTAGCTCTCTTTATTTCAAATTGGCTGGCTAAAGTGCTAGACGTAGCTCCAGCAATAATTAGAGCCCACCGGGTGGGCCCTATCACCTCGGCTCGACAAGGTAGACCCAGAGATATATTGATTCAATTTCTCTATCAAAGAGTGAGAGACAAAATTTTAACGGAAGCAAGAGTACGTAAATCACTACAGTTTCAGGACAGTAAAATTATGGTTCTATTAGACTTAGCTCTGGAAGCCTTAGAGAAGAGAAGAAACCTCAAGACTATTACTGCTAAACTTAATGAAGCGAAAATCAGGTTTAGATGGTCTCCAGTCTCGGACATTTTAGTTTATAAGAATGGTCTTCAATACCAAGCGACTGACAAGCTTACAGGCAAAGCTCTGCTGAACTCGCTGGGAGTCCACCTCACAAAGGCAGAAGAAGACGAACTGATGGCTACCTGAAACATCATCTACTGTGTTTAAAACGCTTATAACATAGAGTTAGTGCTTCTAATTTGTATAACTTAGGGTTTTGCTACAGTGGAGTTTATAGTTGAAATAGAAATGTAGTACAACATATTTAGTGAGTTTAGTCAAAGATTTCTCTGTATTAATCTATACTGTTTTTCTTACTACTCTAGATAACTAAGATATGGTAGATAGATAGAAAAAGACATATAACAAGGTTAGATGTTTAAAACTTATTAACATAAGAAAAAATGGATTAAAAAAAAAAAACAGTTCCAAATAGTATATAGTCAGATAGGGAGGATAAGCTAAGATTGTTGTATTATTAAGTGTGTATTAGTAAGAAGCTAGAACAAGACTTAATAAATATTTAGCCATAATTCTATAGCAGTTAGTATGTTAGAATAGATAGTTAGGTATAAGGGTTTGTGCAGCCATTTTATAAAGCTATTTGTTTAAAGCCTAAGATTTTGAATACAGGGGACTAAAAAGTTTTATAAGTCTTTTTGTTTGGCTAGGAAAAATTGATATATTATATAACTTATATGTGATAAGTAGTTTCTTCATGACTTTTTCTCGGTTCTTTTAACAATTTCAGGACTTTTGAACAATTATATGTAAACTTATGGTAGACAAGACTTCTGAATAGCGACTATTTAATTCTATTTGTGGGGAGAGAGGATGGTAAAAAATCATTGTTTTTTGTCTATAAATATAAGTGTCCCCCCTTTTAGTTTAGATAGAGTACTTTAGCTAAGGGAAGCAATGATTTGCTACCCTTAAAAGTTGGTTAGTGGAACCAACTTACTAAACTCTGGCCTTTGTTAAAGGGCATTTGTTAAAGGTTAGGATAAGTTTTAGTGGTGGGTATTTTTAGTATTTTTAGTGTTTATAGGGTTTGAAATATTTCGTAAGAAAAATAGAAGATATTGTTGATAGAGAGTTTTAATTGTTGAATAGTATATAATTTTTTTTTCTTATTTCCCTTTTATAATGGCACAAGAATTTGGCATTGCCTCTTGGAATGCAAGAGGTCTTAACAACGTTATTAAGAGACAGAGAACGTCTAATTATTGGGCCAAGCAGCGTATTAATATTTTGTGTCTTCAGGAAACACACCAAAAAGCTAAAGATAGAACAATTCTCCCATCTAAGTGGTTCACGCAGCAATTTCAAGCTCCCGGAACTTCCAAAGCGAGAGGTACGGTGATTTTAATTTCAAAAAATGTTCCATTCTCTATTCAAGCCACAAAAATAGATCCTAGAGGCCGTTTTATTTTCATTAAAGGTCTTCTTAATGGAGTACCTCTTACAATTGCATCCATCTACGCCCCTAATTCAGAGCAATTAGTGTTTATTAGAGATACTTTTAAACTGTTGATGGAATTCAAGCAAGGTGAAATCATAATTGGCTGTGACCTAAATTACATAGTAAATCCTAACATTGATAAAACACAAAAAACAACAGGTAGAGGGAAAAATAAGAAATACCTTAAATCAGAGCTTGAGGAGATTTTTAATCATTTCAATTTGGGTGATGTATGGAGATCTTTTAACCCAGGGACAAGACAATATACTACTTTTCCCCTAGACACCAGGTATATACAAGAATTGATTATATTTTGGCCACTAAAACTCTATATTCATGTCTTAAGATGTCAGATATTGGACCTATAACAATATCTGATCATGCCTGGGTCAAATGTACTCTTTTTAAGCAACAGGCAGACAATAAGGGGCCATTTTGGTCCATGAATAAGCTCTTACTTCAAAATGAGAGCACCAAACAATATATTTTACAACAAATAAATGAATACTTTGATTTTAATTCGGAAGGAGAGGTACAACAGCATGTTATCTGGGACGCTTTTAAAGCAGTTATGAGAGGCCATCTCATCTCAGTATCGGCGTCCAGTAAAAAAGAAAAACAAAAAATTATAGAGCAATTGCAAAGTCAAATTAGAAAATTGGAACTGAGACACATGCAATTCGGTGGCAAGAAAACACTAAAAAAGCTGAACCGGGAGAGAAAGAAGCTAGAAGTACTAGATACGTCTGCAACGCAAAAACAACTTCTATTGCTGAAACAAAAGTATGTAACGAAAACCCCTAAATTTATAAAGATGCTTAAATTTAGAGTTGACAAAAAGATTTCCTCTTCCTTGATTCATTCTATCAGGGATGAGCATGGCAATATCTTAAATACGGCAAAGCAAATTACATCTGTTTTTTACAAATTTTTTAAACAATTGTATTCTTCTTCTAACCCAGAGAAACTAGATATTGTCGCTTATTTAAAATCAATTAATTATAATAATTTCTTAACGAAGGAACATGCTAAATTTTTGGATTTACTCATCTCAAAACAAGAAATTTTGGAGGCTTTAACGTCTTCCAAAAATAATAAGGCCACTGGAAGAGATGGGATTCCAGTAGAATTCTATAAAACTTTCAAATTGGAAATTCTGGATCACATGCAAAAAACAATTAATGAGATTTTAAAGAATGGTAAGATCCCAAACTCTTGGACGGAAGCGAGAGTAATTGTTCTTCCAAAACCTGGGAAAGACCACTTATTAACATCATCATACCGCCCGATATCCATACTGAACCATGATTTAAAAATTTTCTCTTCTATTTTGGCCACCCGTTTAAATAAGATCATAACTGAATATATCCACAAAGATCAGGCTGGATTCATGCCAAACCGTACAATCACTGATAATATTCGTAAAACTTTAAATATAATTGATCATTGTAGAACTAGGGCCATTAGCTCGGTAATTTTATCACTCGATGCTGAAAAGGCGTTTGACCGGGTAGAACCTAAATATCTGATGGAACTGATGTCATACATGAAGTTTGGTCCAGCATTTTTGACTGCCACAACAGCTATTTATAAAACCCCTACAGCTCAAATATGTGTTAATAATTTTAGGTCAGAAGAACTTTATTTAAAAAGGGGCACTAGACAGGGGTGCCCCCTTTCCCCTATTTTATTTGCTATTTCTATTGAGCCTCTTGCACACGCAGTTAGAAGTGACCCCAAAATAAAGGGAATTGAGATTGCTAAAGAACACGCTAAAATGAGTCTGTTTGCAGATGATGCAATTTTTTATTTAGCTGATCCCAAATATTCCTTAAAAGCATTGATGGAACAGATCTCTAATTATAGTAAAATTTCAGGATTTTCCATAAACCACGCAAAATCAGAGATATATCCGATCCAGTTAATGGAAAAGGATAAATCTAGTATTTCTAAGCTTTTTCCTTTTAAGTGGGTCTCAAAGTATTGGAGACACTTGGGAATAAATATCCCCTTAAAGCTTGAGGAGCTGTATCAAGCTAATTACTGTAACTTAACTAAAACGGTAAACGAAACAATACAGGAATGGACTAAACTTAATTTAACTCTGTTGGAAAAGACAGAGCTTTTAAAAACTATTCTTTTTCCGAAATTTCTTTTTCTTTTTCAAAATCTACCAATTTGTATTCCTCAGGCAGAATTTAAGAAATGGAACTTAAGTTTTCATAACTTATTATGGGGAAAAAAGAAAGCCAGAGTAAAAAAGGCAGTATTACAAAAACCTACTAAACAGGGAGGTCTAGGCCTTCCGGACCTATATCTTTACTTTATCGCAGCCCAGTTAAAACATATTTGCTATTATGCAAACCCCAAGATAGACAAAACCTGGGTTCTGATTGAAGCCAATTATGTAGCTCCTGATAGGCTGTGTGAAGCCATATGGAACGAGCCTAAGGATAGAACCACTTCAGTTACAAAAAACAAATTTTTAAATTATACACTAAAAATATGGGATAAGTATAGAAACATCTTGTCCCCAGGAGTATCAATTGCAATGTCTTTTTTGGGACAGTTGTGGTTTAAACCAGGCAGATCCTCTTCTCAATTTCTGAATTTAAGGAATGGTGGGATTTATAGGATAGGGGATTTAAGACATAACTTTAAACTGGGGTCAAAAGACTTTTTAGAGAAAAAGTACTCGATAAAAATTTCATGGTTCCAGTATCAGCAATTAACTCATTTATACTCTGAGTTAAGTAAATCTTCCAATTTGGACAGAAATTTAACCACTTTTGAAAAAACTCTTTTAGTAGATAAGTTCAGTTACAAAGGCATAATTGGCCTTATATATAGTCTTCTACAACAAAAATACTGGAATCAAAAATCAAATATCCAAAAATCCTGGGAGGAAGTATGTCCTGATATACAGGATAACTCTCAGTGGGACAAAATCTGGAATTCTTTAAAACTAATAATCTCCTGGTTAAGCTTCAAATGTTTAAATTATACTCGAAGTGGTTTTTGACCCCAGTCCGCCTTTTTCATTGTAAATATAAATCAACGCCCTATTGTTGGAAGGGCTGTAATCAAAAAGGTACATTTTTCCATTGCTGGTGGGAATGTGACCCCATTAAGAAGTTCTGGAAATCTATCCTGATTGAAGTATCAAAAATATGTGGACATGAGTTTCCAAACACTATTCAATCAGTTCTGCTGAATTATTGGCCGGACCTAAATATCTCAGTGTTCACTCAAGAGTTGGCAATATTGTTATTTTCTGCTGCTAAAACCTTGATAGCGCAAGTATGGAATCAACCTAAAAATTCCGTCTGTGAGCCAATGGATAGCTAAGTGTTGGGACGTAGCTGCTGCCAACAAATTAACCTGTCAAATTGTGTCTATCCAATGTCCTAACAAAAATAACATGTTTTTGGAGAGATGGTTATCCTTTTTTCAATACACAATTGATAGGTCAAACATTAAATATAAAGTTCCTGATAAATATCTCAAATTTGTATTTTATTAATATTGAGTATGTAACTAATATATAAAGGGTTTTTTTAGTTGGGTGTGTTGGGTTGTTTAGTTATTGTTAATGAAAAACTAATATAATGTATACTTAGAATATTTACCAAGTGTATGCTAATTGAATGTTAATTGATGTTTTGTTTGTAAAAATTAATAAATATATTGTTAAAAAAAAAAACATCAAGAGTATAAAAAAGTATCATCAGTTACAGAACTAGAAAACCAACAGCCAGCACCAAAAAGGAGGGGGAAAAAACCCTTGATCATGTCTTGATCATTGGATTACCCTCCAGTCCTCTGGAGAAGCATCCTAGGAAAGTGGCTCAGCAAGCCTCCCTAGGAAGGTTGTTCCACAACCTCAGAGCCACCACCAAGAAAGCTCTCCCTCAAGTGGCTTCTCTACCTATCACACTACTGATATTTGTGGCACGTGAAGCAGTGCCTCAAAATATAACCTACATCTTCAAGTAGCTTTACATAGACCTTATAACACTTGATATATAAATATATAGATCTGGAAGGGGCCTTATACACCCTCCTGTTCCGATCCTCTGCTCACTGCAGTAAAACCACACTAGAGTATTCCCAAGAGTCTGCTGCTCATCCTCTAGGCAATTTGTTCTATTGTCAAAGAGAGCCAGCACGATGTAGTGGTTAAGAGCAACGGACTCTAATCTGGAGAACCAGGTTCGATTCCCCACTTCATGTGAAGCCAGCTGGGTGACCTTGGGTCAGTCACAGCTCTTTCAGAGTTCTCTCAGCCTAAAAAAAATGTCTAGCTCGCCACTTAGTGGTGCATGACGCTAAAAGAGCTAGAATTTAGGGCTGCCAGACAATCTTAGGATCTCCTGGCTTTACTACACACAATGCCATATGATAATTATCAATTATTATTATTATTCTGATTTCAAAGTCCTGTCACCATTAGGAAGTTTCTCCGGGGAAGCCAGTGAAGGAGGAGGACTATGCAGGATTGAGGGATGGGATGGCACTCGATTGTCCCTGCCTACCTCTCCATATATTGCATTGTGCTAACTCAGGGGTGGCCAACCTGTGGCTCGGGAGCCACATGCGGCTCTTTCACACATATTGTGCAGCTCCTGGCAGGGCGGCTGGGGAAGCAAAGGGGAGGCATGCTTTTTCTCTCTTTCTCCCTTCCTTCCTTCCCTCCTCCCTCCCATCTATTTGCTTTCCTAGTTTCTCTCTCTCTCTTTCTTATAACTGGTTTTCCTCGTTTGTTTTTATTTTTGGCAGTCCCATTTAACGTTAATAAAAAGCAAATTTGCATATTTTTAAAAATAAAAACGTGTGTGTGATATTTGTTCCTGTCTTGCGGCTCTCAGACATCTCTATGTGGCTCTTACGTTTATTCTATGTGGCTCTTACGTTAAGCAAGGTTGGCCACCCCTGTGCTAACTGATTCACAAAGCTATTTTGAAAATGTATTAGGGACTGTGGTCTATGCTGTGTATAGCCTGCTGAAACTAGGATGCTATTATGGGATTTTGCATCATTTAATGTGCCTCGCTAATACTTAACGCTTTCCTTCAGTTCTGTTTTTAGACTTCTGTTTGGCTCTACAACTTTAACCCGATTGCATTGTTTTTGAATGTCCCATCCGTTGACTGTATTGACCCGCTCTGTGTAATCTGCCTTGGGTCCGAGTGAGAAAGGCGGACTATAAATAACATAAAGGAAATAACATCAATAATGTAAATAACTTAGTTTGCTCCCCTGCTCCTTGCCTTTCCTTCACAGCAACAGCAGCACCACGGAGAAGACAGAGCCATCCCCATTTTTGACCAGCAACACAGGTAAAGAAGAACACTTCCAAGTTCAACAGAATGCTTCACACAGCTCCTCTTTCGCCTTAAGGCACTTCTGTAACTGTACCATTTCATGCTGGAATGAAGACAGAGGGAGGGAGGGAGGGAGGGAGGAACCGATCTCCGCAAAGAACAAATGCTAAAAGCAAAAAGCCATATAAACTGGGATGGAAGAATTACGGAGGCTCTTTGTCTCCTCCTTAGAGGATCCAGAGAGCTCAGTTGTGAGCCCAGTGTAGCAATCACGGAGAGGAGAGGGAGCCATTATCATAATGCACAATAGTATTTGAGAGAGCTTTTGAAGTTTTCAACAGAGATGCTATAATTAAGGGGAAACAATCAAGGCTCGCTGGTTGCCATCTGAAGCAGAGAGGAAGCCATTCCTATCCTAGCTTTTCCCTAGCAGATAATGAACACACAGAGCACTCCTCAAAACCTGGCTGCAGGATTCTTTTGGCTGGGAAAAACCGCCGCCGCCGCCGCCTACATAATGGCCAGGATCCAAAGAATGGCACCACTGGAGCTGCATACCGAAGGAAGCGTTGCTCTTGCATTTCTCAGAACAGCAGCTGGCACTCCAGGCTGCACGACAGGCACTGTTTGGAATTCAAGGGAGTTTTGAAAGCAAGTTGCACTCTGGCAGCAGCGATAGTGGAGAGCCAGCCATTCTGAACCAATCTGGAATCTTCCTGAGTGCGTGTAAGACATAAGTGGTGGTGGGAGGGCCAGAGCAAGCAAATGTCCATCGGGAAAAGTGGCTGTCCCCTTCCGACAGCCCAGCTTGTATGTGCAAACTAGGGTTGTCAGGTCCTCCCCCCCCCCCCGCCACCGGCAGGGGACAGGCCTGTATGGTTGCCAGCTCCAGGTGGGGAAACACCTGGAGATTTGGGGGTGGAGCCTGGGGAGGACAGGGACCTGAGTGGGGCACAATGCCATAGAGTCCACCTCCCAAAGCATCTGTTTTCTCTCCAGGGGAACCGGAGATGAGCTGTAATTCTGGAAGATCCCCAGGCCCCACCTGGAGGCTGGCATCCCTAGCTGAGTTTCCCATCTCCTAGTCCTGCCAGCCTGGATCTCCATACTTCTTAGTGGTAAAGGGAACAGAAAGGGGCAGTGAAGGGCTCAGTTAAGAGCCTTGGTGGTCTTGTGAGAAAAAACAAATGGACCCAAATCTTTTTAGCCCCACCTACTTCAGATGGCAGGGATGTTCTCTTCCTTTCGGGAAATGAGGTTCCTTAGGGAACCTCCGTGTTCAGAGATCCAGGGGAGTCAGCCATGTTAGTCTGTTGCTGCAAAATAGTAAAAAGGCCAGTAGCACCTTTAAGACTTAACAAAATATGTTGTAGCATAAGCTTTTGAGAAACACAGCCCTCTTCGCCAGATGCATGCTCAGAGGCAGTCAACCACTTAATTTCAGTGCTAGGAGTCAACATCACAGTGGGAGGCCACAGCCCTGTTGCTGGACCTCCAGAGGAACTGGTTGTCCAATGTTGAGATTAGATGGATCACTGGTCTGATCCAGCAGGGCTCTTCTTCTGTTCTTGGGATTCTGAAGCCATTGCAGTGACTGCCCATGTGTTTCTGGGTATGACTCACCATGCCTTTAACCACTGCACAATCTGGCACCCATGTCCTTAAAGGGGCATCCCCTCCCTGTATGAACCTGGGTGCAGCATCTCCCACAAAACGCTCCTCTGGAGGGACATCCACCATGGTTCGTGGTCCACAACAGTTCACATAGTGGCCACAACCCCAATTCAAACTGAGAACCTGCATGTCCTGTAAGGTATCTTTCTAAAAGGTTGGGAGCTCCCAGTGTATGGTCTGATTAGACCCTGAAAATGCCAAAATGACCACACAGTGAGGACAGACTTTTTTTTTTAGCCAGAGGTCTCTTTTCGAGATCATAACTCATCCTACTGAACACTAAGTTATGGCACCTTCCCTGCACTCAGAACTAACAGCCGCAGCCCTTTGCTGTTTCCCAACAATGAGCATGCCCCTGTGATCTCAAAAGTTTAGGCACGGTGCCTACAATGTAGGGTACCCATACAAAACTCCACACGTAAAGCAGCCTCTTGGAGTTGAGATACACAGACTTCTGCATCCATCTGTTTCTCCACTGCATTGGTTTCTGTTGGGGATTCTGAATTCAGGGGTTGATGGATGCATTCCGAACATAAGAGCCACACTTTGTAAAAGTAAAATACCTTTACTAGAAAAGTAAATCAAACATGGGAATTGTACTTTGGATAAAAAGAAAATAACGGTTACATACTTGTAGAACTATTCTAAGACATGCTAACAGCTACATGTTTCTCTCTCACATCAGACTGCACATCGCTCTCTTCTCCCGACCGAGTGGTTTCCGTTTGTCTCACACAAAGGGTCATAAACCTTGTGAATACATGAACGCTAGATCAAAGCGTTTCTACAAACAAGATGCTAGTTGACCAATACGCAAGTTACAGGTCACTTCATTAGGATAAACAACTCCCACAAACTTTCCCGCCATTGAATATATTACACAACGTAACATCCTGTTTGGCTAACAAACAACATTTATAATAGCTGGAATGCCGGGGTCATTTCGTAGAAAAAGAGGTACAGGAGCTCATTTGCATAACTCATTTGCATATGCCACACCCCCTAACATACCAGAAGTGTGTCAGAAGGTAACACCCACCCCTCAGGCTCCACTCCACCGGTGAGTGAAACTGACCTGCTCTTCCTCCATTCCCTTCCCCATCCAATATTTTTGCAATAAAATAAGCGTAAAGAACACACCCTCATTCTCTTCCTGCTTCCCTTGAAACCACCAGGTTTCAAATAGACTTGAGATACCCAGGACATGTGCACCACCCATCCCTTCCCCTTCCCCTCCCCACAACAAGATACCCTGTGAGGTAGGTGGGGCTGAGAGAGGTCTTTTGAGAACTGCTCATGAGAGAACAGCTCTGAGAGAACTTGTGACTGGCCCAAGGTCACACCAGCAGCTGCATGTGGAGGAGTGGGGAATCAAACCCGGTTCTCCCAGATTAGAGTCCAACTCCTGACCACTACACCAAACTGATGGGGTGGAAGCTGTTGAAGGGTTGGTGAAATTTCTCCAGTACTTATGTGCCATGTGCCCAGATAAAAAATGGTATACTTAGAAAATTGATATGCCACCTTGAGCAAGTCTCTGGAAAAGCAGCACACAGTCATAAAAGGAACAATGATAAAATTATCAATATTAAAACAAAACATTAAAAACAATAAAGACCCTAGCAGGGCTTTCCCCGGGGCCCTGCGCCTCTGCACTGCTCAGGGAAGCCGAGGAGGGGGCGGGGCTTGGTCATGTGCCCGCCCCCTGGGCTCTTCACTCCCGGAGCTGCGCTCCTGTGCGCTCCCGCTCCAACGGACCCCTGCTGGAATGTAAGCAACTTGAATTCCAACAGTTTCCCATTCATTGTCCAAAGAGCACAGAGGGGAGTTCTTAGTTCTCTCCTCCGCCATTTTATCCTTGCAACAAGCCTGCAGGGTAGGTTATACTGAGAGAAGGTGACTGGCCTGTGGTCATCCAAAGAGCTTTACGGCCGAATGTGGATTCGAACCCAGAGGTCCCAATCTGATCACACAGGCATAGAGGAAAATGACTGAAGCACCTTTCCCAACTTCAAAGATATTAGCACCTCTTCTTTCCTTCAGTTTGGTGTAGTGGTTAAGTGTGCGGACTCTAATCTGGGAGAACCGGATTCCCCACTCTTCCACTTGCACCTGCTGGATGACCTTGGGCAAGCCATAGTTCTGTCAGAGCTGTTCTTGAAAGAGCAGTCCTCGAAAGAGCTCTCTCAGCCCCACCTACCTCACAGAGTGCCTGTTGTGGGGAGAAGAAGGGAAAGGAGATTGTCAGCCGCTCTGAGACTCCGAGTGAAGGGCGGAGTATAAATCCAATCTCCTCCTCCTCCTCTTCTTCTTCCGCACTTTAGTTGCTGTTTTTTAAAGTTATTTTTTAAGCCAGGAGTCAGTCACTACTAGAACTTCAGCTTTAAAATGTACACAGCACACTCTTAACCAGAGTTATGTTCCTCTGTCTTTCTTGAAGTCAAGGGGCTTAGAAGGCTCAGGTCGGTTTGATCTCATCAGATCTCAGAGGCTAAGCAGGGCCAGCTTTGGTTAGTACTTGGATGGGAGACCTCCAAGGAAGTCCAGGCTTGCTACTCAGAGGTAGGCAATGGCAAACCACCTCTGAGTGTTTCTTGAAAGCATCACGGGGTTGCAATAAGTTGGCTGCAGCTTGATGGTGCTCTCTTCTTAGGAATGCACAGGTAGCCTGCTAGCCCAGCCCAGACTTTAGCTGGCAATGAATGGTCCTCCATGCGCACACACACCCAAACTGAAAAAAACTATATTTTAATCCCTGCAAGCAGAAAACTAGCATGTCAGGGAGAAGGCTAGGCTGCAGCCCTGCTTTTTCATGTGCTAGTTTGTTTATTCATATGTGATGGTGATGCGTCCCCATCCTCCCCACCCCCCGGTTCAATCATGTTAGATCCTGAGTATTTTCCAAAGTGGTGCATCCTAGCCCCAGGTCTGCCACTTCAGCGAAAGCTTCAACCTGGGCCTGCGGGGATTTTCGTGCTGTCTGGTTTTTATGAAGCAAGTTTTCCTCTGCCTCCTCCAGCTTCAAAGGAAACATTGGAAGCCTTCCTCGGGTCAGAGGGATAACATCAATTATTTCCTTGCGAAACCAAGTTGTCTCTCCGTGTGAAGCAATCTGACAGTTACTACCATTAACACAAAGCACACTTCCCCCGTAATAGCAGACGCCTTGTAACTGACAAAAGACATCATTTTCAGTTTAAGTGCAATAGAGTATTTGAGGGTGGGGGGGGGAACAGAAATGGAAAGGGAAAAAATGTATCTAGCACACACAAAAAATGACATGCTCCAGTTCTGCAGAGAGAGGCTGCGTGTCGATTTGATCTTGTATAGATTTGTAAACGATTGCATTCGATAATCTAGCAACTGTATAAGTGACCAACTGTACAGGAAATGTCCAGATAGGATAAGGGTTGGCTACTCTGCATGGTAAAGGTAAAGATAAAGGTTTCCCTTGCTCAAAAACTAGGCGAATCCGACTCTAGGGGGCTGTGCTCAACTCCGTTTCCAAGCCAAAGAGCCAGCGCTGTCCAAGGACTTCTCCATGGTCATGTGGCCGGCATGACTAAACGCCAAAGCCCACGGAACGCTGTTACCTTCCCACCAAAGCGGTACCTATTTATCGACTAGCAATTTCTTGGTGTGGCCTCACTTGGAATACTGTGTACAGTTCTGGTCCCCGTATCTCAAAAAGCACCTTGGCAGAGCTGGGAAAAGTACAGAGGAGGGCGACCAAGATGATTAGGGGGTTGGAGCACCTTCCCTATGAGGAATGGCTGAAGAGGCTGGGACTTCTCCGTTTCAAAAAGAGACAACTAAAGGGGGACAGGATAGAGGTTTATAAAATTATGCATGAGGTGGAGAGAGTTGACAAAGAAAGCTTTTCCTCCCTCTCCCGAAATACTAGAACTCGAGGGCATCCGATAAAGCTGATGGGCAGAAGGTTCAGGATGGACAAAAGGGAATACTTCCTTAAACCGAGAGTGAGTCAAATTTGGGGTTTGCTGCCAGAGGATGTAGTGATGGCCACAGGAATAAACAGCTTTAAAGGGGGATTAGATAGATTCATGGAGTATAAGTCTATCAATGGCTACTAGCCATGGTGACTGAGGGGAACCTCCATCTTCAGAGGCACTAAGCCTCTGAATCCCAGAGCCAGGAGGCAACATCAGGGGAAGGCCTTGGCCTCTATGCCCTGTTGTTGGCTGTCCACAAGAACTGGTTGCCCACTGTGTGAAACAGGATGCTGAACTAGATGGACCATTGGTCTGATCCAGCAGGGCTCTTCTTATGTTCTTAACAGAAGGTAAGCTGCCACTTTCAAATATTTGCCTGCTCAATTTACCAACCTGCCAACCAAGTACTGATGTTTCTAGGACTAGCTGAACATCCAGGAAGATCAGAGTTTTGTTTGGAGTTTTTCACTGAACATTCTAAGCTAGTGGCCAGCAAGCTATAGCACGTATCACAATCTTGGGAGTGGAAGATGGCACGTGAGAAACAAGTCTTAGGTTTGCCCCTGGAGAAACCTGGGGAAGGGGACAGGCCAAAAGGGTGTTATTTGCTCCTGGGGAACCCTCACTGCTTTATCCATCAGTACCAGCTACCCCTCATTTGAAATGTGGTGTTGGAGGATACGATGGATAGACAAAAAAGACAAATAAGTGGGTTCTGGATCAAATCAAGCCTGAACTCTCCCTACTGGCTAATTAATTAATCATCATACGGCACTGTGTGTAGAATAGCCAGGAGATCCTAGGATTGTCTGGCAGCGGCAAGTTCTACCTCTTAGTGTTGTGCTAGTGGTGAGCTAGGCTTAATTTCAGGGGCTGAGAGAGAAGAACTGTGACTGGCCCAAGGTCACCCAGCCGGCTTCACGTAGAGGAGCGGGGAATCGAACCCAGTTCTCCAGATTAGAGAACCACTGCTCTTGACCACTACACCAAACCAGCTCTCTCCCTAGAAGCTAAAATGACTCAACTGAGGCGACTGTATTTTGGTCACACCATGAGGAGACAAGAATCACTGGAAACGACCATCATGCTAGGAAAAGTTGAAGGCAGCAGGAAAAAGAGGAAGACCCAACATGAGATGGGTGGACTCCATCAAGGAAGCCACGCCCCTCCGTTTGCAAGACCTGAGTGGGGCTGTTAATGACAGGATGTTTGGGAGATCGTTCATTCATTGTGTCGCCAAAGTCAGTAGTGAACCGGTGACACATGAAGTTCACACCACCAGCTACCCCAACGGCTTGCGTGCCTCACTTATAAACACACAGGTTATTGCAAAAGTGCTAGACAAGCTCCAGATCTCTCTCCTTGCAAGGAAGCATGCCCTGTAGCAGCTGGTCCCGGGATTTCCTACAGCTTGGGGAGATGGGAAACAGACACACAGGCAGGGCTGTTTAAAAAACAACAGCAACTAGAAAGATCAGGAGAATTGAGGCATGAGCAGATACGGATCCCTGGGCGAAACACACACACACACACACACACATCACACAGGCTCGCCCAAAGCTTAAGCCTGGAGATCTGACACTGTTTTAGCGTGATCCGCACTGGGCTCAGAGCAGAGAAGAATGCTTCCTTGGATCTGATCCCAGATTTCTGAATACAAAGTCAGCGCCTTGAGGCAAGAGCTGTTCTGGTCTATCCACTACAAAGCCTTTGTTTTGACTGGCAGCCACAGAGAATGACATCATGTTGTCATTGGGGGGGGGGGAGGAAGAGAAGGGGGGAAACAGGTTTGTTCAATTGGCCAGGGAGAGCAGGATGGAGGGGGGGTATTGTGTTGGGGGGGGGGAAATCAATGCTAACTACGATCGATTCACTTTCAAGTATTTCTCAATAGCTTTTTATTCAATGGAGAGTGCTTTTTAGAGAAATTCTCTAACTGAATTTTTAAAGATGCCTTAAATCTCTTGGCATGAGGCTATATTTTTTAATCGGCCTGGAAAACAAGGGGAGGGCTGGGCCAAGCAAACCACAGCGGTGCAAAAACCAAAACCAAAAAAACCTTTAATGTGATACAGCTGACGGTTTTTCAGTGTGTTCAGGCCAGAAATGCCTTTCCTCGGGGATATACTTTTGCATTCCCTCTTAGTAGGTTAGTCGAGGAGAGCGGTTCCAGACCTTATTCTCAGTGTGGTGCAGTGGTCAGAAGCAATGTTCCCTCTAAGCTGTGGAGTCTCGTGAGCAAAACTTCTACTTCATGAGCTACTGGCATTAAAATTGTGAGCAAGCAATTTGGCTGCTGCATAAATTAGTTTGCTCTGGAGCCATCCTTCCTGAGCTAAGACAAAAATGTGTGAGCCGGAGGCGAAAAAACTGTGAGCTAGCTCACACTAACTCAGCTTAGAGGGAACATTGGTCAGAAGGCAGGACTCAGATTTTGGAGGCCAAGGGTCAAATCCCCACTCTCCCTCAGACCAGTCCCTCCCTCTTAATCTAACCGACCTCACAAAGATGAAACGGGAGGAAGAACCCTGCAGCCTGCCCTGAGCTCCCTGGAGGAAAGGCAAGAGAAAAAGGTTCTTGATAGATTTTAACCACTTGTTACTAGAGTGACACTAACTCGCGGATCCCCAACGTGGTGCCCCTGGGACTCACCGGTACCCTTCCTGGGGCCCTCTACGTGCTTTTAGAAAGCAGGAGGGGCTAGGTGGGGCATTTGCCCAGCAGGGCTCCTGGCTAAGCTGATTAAAAGGCATCCTGTTAAACCGAGCTTCTGCTTGAAACGTTGAAAAGTTACTATTAAGAGTTATATATAACCGCACTCTGTGACATTTTGTGGCTGGCTCCGCCTCCCATGGCAGCCATTTTGTGATTGTGCCCACCGCCCTCTGTCAGAATCCCAAAGGTGTTCGCTCGCAAGGTCAAAAAAGGTTGGGGACCCCTGCACTAACTATATCGGAGCTAGGGTCAGGTAGGTATCAAGTCCAGCATAAGGTTGCCGGGTCTTACCTGACTGCCGGGCTGGGGGGTCCCTCTCTGTGCCCGGAGCTTTTTCAGCACACTCACGATGACATCACCCGGAAGTGACGTCATTGCACCGGGCACGTTGCAGGGGACGCTCTAGCATTTCAGAAAAGCTCTATGGTAACCACTGTGCAAGGCACAATGGAGTGTACGGGGCTCCCCCTGCCAGCAGACTAGCAGTGGCAGATTGGGGGCCCCAAAGCAGGTAACCCCCTGCCCCCACCAGGGGAATGGCAACCCTAGTCTGGCCTTCGTCAAGGCCCACCAGCTGACAAAAGTCCCACCACTGACAGGAGATACTCTGCCCACCAAAGCACCATCTTGTATTTCTTGGTCTGGAGGCAATGAAGCAGCCAGCAGCTGTCCTGGGTTCCCTCTCTGCTGGCACCAGCTACAGAAAAGGAGAGAGCATGTGCATGAGAAAGGGAGACGAGGGCTGATGGGATAGAGAAAGATGAGAAGGTAGCGATCATGCATTTAGTGGAGGGGCACCCAAGAACATCTGGGTCAGAGCCACAGTTCTACCAGTCACAGTCTCTTCCTGCTGGGAAGGAGGGAGAGGCAGGGTACCGCAAGACAGGGGCAACCAATTCTAGTGACGTGCAGCTGGAGACGGTAGGTATGTCAAGGGCAGGCAAGTCGCTTCTGACTTATGGTGACTCTGTGGATTAATGGCCTCCAAAACCCCTGAACTGGACAGCCCAGGCAAACCCAATCTCTTCTCAGATCTCGGAAGCTAAGCAGGGATGACCCTGGCAATGAATTGGAAGGGAGACCTCCAAGAATACCAGGGCTCGGGATGCAGAGGCAGGCAATAGCAAGCAACCTCTCTGAAACATCCAAGCCCCACTAGGGGTCACCAGCAGTCACCGTGACTTCCAGGCATGCAAGCGCACACACACACACACACACCCATCCTATGGTTAACAGCCTTGCTCAGGACTTGCAAGCTCAGGGCTGTGGCTTCCTTTATTAAGTCAATCCATCTCAGGTCGGGTCATTCTCTCTTCTTACTGCCTTCAGCTTCTCCTAGCACTGAATCCAGCCTTCCTGCCTCCCAAGGCTTTTTTTTTTGGTAGAAAAAGCCCAGCAGGAATGTATTAGCATAAAAGGCCACACCCAACAGCAGAAACTTATTAGCATGTTAGGCCACACCCCATGACAGTGCAGCTCATTAGTATATTAGGCGGGGGGGGGGGCTGGGAAAGCCCAGGGCAGGCATGGGGAGGGAAAGAAAGGCATTTTCAAGGTGCCTGGGTTCCCTACCTGCCCTTTTCCAGCTGCCACATGTCAGCTAGAGAAGGGAAGGCAGAGGCCGAGTTCGCGCTAGTTGTTGCTCCGGCATCACTCCCTGATAAAATTCGGGGTAGAGCAACAGTTCTCCACTTGTTGCTCCGGGTCTGCAGTTGGCCCGAATGTAATCCTCGGTTCCCCCGAATCTTTCATTTCTGGGATTTTCGGGGGGGGGGGGTTGCCATGGGAGTGAAGTCGGGGCATTCAAGTGGGGAACTCTGAAATCAGGGTTTCTTGCTCCACCCCTTTAATGCCCCTCTGCTTCTTTTCCTCCCCTTTTCCGCCTATCCTCTCCCTTTCCCGCCCTGGCACAAGTGGGTGATCCCCCCCCCCTTCGTTGCGTTACAGCAACACGACACAACATTGATCTACCGTTGACTGGCATTTAAATGTCTTTTTAAAAATGTACTTTTGTTGTTGATGCCTCCACATTTCTGTGTTGCATTGTTTGCACAAAAGTCGTGCCTGAGTCGTGCCACTATAAAAATATGTATTGATGGCTTTGAGGCGCAGTGCGAGCTGTTTTTTTTTGTCCGTCCCCCCCCCCCCCCCGGTTGCGTTACAATAACACGACATGACATTGATCTATCGTTGTGTGGTTAACATTTTTTGCAGGGCCAATGTATTGCAGGTGGCGTGGTGGTGTGGACACAATTTTTGCAGGAGTTACATGTGTATGCATGTTACCCCTCCATTTCCCCTCCAACCCTGGCGCAGGCTTTCTTTTCTATTCGCGGGCATTTCCAAATGGCGAAAGTGATAACATGATGCAGTAATGGCGGCATGGAGGTCCGCCTACATTAAACTCTGCCTACGTTAAAAAAAGGGGGGAAGGGGCAGGTGCACGAAGTACTTTCCCGGGAATTATGAAAAACCTTGGCCAATCATGACTTTGTTGTGTCACAATGTCAAAATGAAACTCCACCTACATTTTAAAAAAAGAGGGGGAGATGGGCGGGGGCTCAAGATTCGGGCAAGGACAGATGCGGAAATGAAGAACCGGCATCATCCCAGGTCAGATTCCTGTAATGCGGAAACGTGTACACTGATTCAGACCAATTAAACCCGGGAGGAAAGGGAAACAAAGCACTTGTGCAGAATCAGCCAGAGAGAGGCTTTCCCTTGTCAATTTCACCTCAGCTGACTGGCAGGGAGTGAAATTGACAAGGAAATCCCCACAGGCTCCCCAGAGGGAAAGAGGGCATTTTAACATGCCACCTTTCCTTCTTGTGTGTAACGTGGGGAAGGCAGCAGCGTGCTCTGTAGCCACGCATGCCAGAGGTTTTGGTTGTAGGCGTGGCTAACTCAGGAGCCAGCCGGAACTCTGTTCCTGTGCATTCCTGCCCAAAAATAGCCCTGCTGCCTCCCAAAGCATATAACCGGAATGGAGCTACACATATACAGCCCCAGCACCTGCTTCCATGGACCTCACATCCCTAGCTGCTGCACTGAGCCACCTGTGTGCATGACATTGAGATGATACAGCCCAGCCAGTGGAAAGCCCCATCTCACAGTGGTCAATTACCACTTACAGAGACTGACTCCAAGTGAATTCTTTCCTTCCCATGGAGACGTTTAGTAAACATGCAAAACCAGCAGCTCTTCAAGCACCACCAATATGAGCTGCAAAATGTGCATCTTAAGTTGGGAGCCTATATGGTACTACTTTATAAGGTACTTGGCCAGTTTGGTGTAGTGGTGAGGAGCGCGAACTCTGATCTGGGAGAACCGGGTTTGATTCCCCACTCCTCCACATATGGCTGCTGGTGTGACCTTGGGTCAGTCATAAGTTCTTTCAGAGCTGTTCCCTCAAGAGCAGTTCTCGAGAGAGCTCTCTCAGCCCCACCTACCGCACAGGGTGTCTGTTGTGGGGAGGGGATGGGAGAGGAGATTGTAAGCCACTCTGAGACTCCTGGTAGTGAAGGGCGGGGTATAAATCCAGTCTCCTCTTCTTCAAATGAGAAACCAATAGTTTGCCTGAGCATCTTTTGGATTGTCAAGGGACTTACTACAGCATGGAGCCCATGCCCAGCTGAAGAAATCAACAGCAGGATGTGCCTGCAGTCAAATGAAACCAGCAATATCTTAAATGTTTAATTAGAAGCAGAGGAAATGTTTTGA
The DNA here is from genome assembly GCA_029233225.1 of Lepidodactylus listeri. Classification (NCBI taxonomy): domain Eukaryota; kingdom Metazoa; phylum Chordata; class Lepidosauria; order Squamata; family Gekkonidae; genus Lepidodactylus; species Lepidodactylus listeri. The sequence continues at coordinate 14,227,019 of JARCFY010000013.1, forward strand.
GAAGGTTTTCATCCGGTGTTTAAAGCAAAATTTTCAGGTCAACATCTATAGGTGAATACATTTTTTAAAAACACCGTCCACTGGTAAAGAATGGCCTTCTTTACCTCCAGTGCTGAAGAGACTAAGGCTTGATTCAGCCATGACTTTGGTAACAAGCTGGCCCTGTGCCATTTTGCACAGGCTCAGGGTCCCATTTGAACTGAGCTGCAACCCGTGCAAAGAAGCGACACGTGCTTCACTTTAATGCCTGAGACCCATGGCCCCGGCAGATACTGGCTTGGATCCGGTGGAGATGGAGCAGAGTTATACATCATAGACAGCAGCATCCTCCCTCCACCTGCAATCTTCCATGACCCTTCCAGCATCCCCCTTCCATTCCCACTGCGGTCTTCAACGGGGAGGGCCAATAGCTCACAGATAGAGCATCTGCTAAGCATGCAGAAGGACCCAGGTTCAATCCTCCTCGACACCTCCACTGGAAAGGATTTGGCAGAAGGTGACATGAAAGGCCCTGGAGAGCAGCTGCCAGTCTGAGTAGACAATACTGAACTTGATGGACCGATGGTCTCACTCAGTATAAGGCAGCTTCTACGTGTGACCCCGAAAACTCTGCCCCTGTGGATCAGTGGTGCCCCAGAAACACCATGGGGGTTAAAGCAGGGGGGCTGCAGAGAGTGGGAAGAGTTAGCAACAATTCGCTTCCCAGGCCCTTAGCCAGGATTTCTTTTAATTGGGGGGCATTTAAAATTTCTTAGGGGGCACTGTCTAATCAAATTAAGGGTGATGTAATTACAGTTAAATCAGGGCTCATTTCGTAGCAGGAGCTCCTTTGCATATTAGGCCACACCTCCCCTAATGTAGCCAATCCTCCAAAAGCTTACAGAGCTCTTCTTACAGGGGCTACTGTAAGCTCTTGGAGGATTGGCTACATCAGGGGTGTGTGGCCTGATAGGCAAAGGAGCTCTTGCTACAAAATGAGCCCTGAGTTAAACAGACTTTCTGGGGGGAATAGAGAGGTGTGGTCTGGCTCAAAAGGGCCACCATAGCCGGCCCTTTGTGTCAGACAACTGCGCAGGAATGCCTGGCTCCTTCCCCACACCTGCCACCGCTCGGGGGCCCTGGGCTGGATGGGAAGTTGAGGGGGCTTGCGAATAAGTCAGGGGGGCCTAGCCCCGAGATGCCCCACTGCAGCAATGGGCCTGTCGCTTCCCAAAGTACTTAGCGCAAATGGGAAGGGAAACTTGGATCCAAGCCATTGTGCTGCCGCGTTAAAGCAGGTGTGGCAACTTTGCGTAGGTTGCAGCCCATTTTAAAAGAGAGTGAGACGCACAGGGAGTCCCACTGCCTTGCCAGCATCATATTTAAATGGGGGCCTGTTTATTCTTTGTTTTTATGTGTTGTAATTGCCCACCCTGAGCTCCAGAATTCAATAACGACTTCCAAACCATTTAGGAATTACAAAAGAGACTGGAGATAAAACTGTGGGTATCATAACACCATTATAGAAATCCATTGTGTGCCTCCACGGAGAATAACGCGTACGGTTCCAGCTGCCACGTCTTCACCCGCTCTCAATATATATATATATGACATTGTAGTGTTTGAGAAGGTGCCAAAAAGAGCAAATACAACGTTCAAAGGGCTGGAGCACTCTTCCTGTGAGGAAAGGTTTAAAAGGCAGAGAAAACCGGGGGGGGGGGGGGGAGGGGGGGGGAGACAACTATCAACATGATAGAGATCTATGAAATCATGAACGGCGTGGAGGGAGTGAATAGAGAGAAATTTTCTCTCCTACGGCAACTCAAGACCATTCAGTAAAATTGATTGGCGGTAGAAGGTTCAGGACTGACAAAGGGAAAGCCTTGGGACACACAATGCATACTTAACATACAGAATCCATTACCAAGAGGCGACAATGCCCCCTTGGCTTAGATTGCGCTAAGGGGGGGGGGGTTAAGCAAAATCATGGCGGATCAGTCCCCATCAGTGGCTGAGAACAATCACATTTAGAGGGTGTACTTCTGATTGTCAAAGGTCTGGAGGCATCCTGTTGAGGACGGCTTTCTCCATTTGGTTATGTCTTGCATTTACATCACACCTTCCATCATGGGGCTCATTTGAGGCACACACGGGGGGCCTAAGGCTGCCAGATCTGGATTGGGAAATAATTGGGAGATTTGGGGGGTGGAGCTGGGGGGGGCGTTGGAGAGGGAAGGGGAGAGATTTCAAAGGGGTATAAGGCCATAGAGTCCATCTTCCAGTTCAGTGTAGTGGTTAAGAGCACGGACTGTAATCTGGGAGAACCGGGTTTGATTCCCCATGCCTCCACAAGCAGCTGCTGCTGTGGTCTTGGGTCAGTCACAAGATCACCCAGAGCTCTCTCAGCCTCACCTACCTCACAGGGTGTCTGTTGTGGGGAGGGGAAGGGAAAGGGAATGTAAGCTGCTCTGAGACTCCTATGGGTAGTAATGAGCAGGATACAAATAAAATCTCTCTCTCTCTCTCTCTTCTCTTCCCATGCAGCCATTTTCTCCAGGTGAACTGATCTCTGTCGCCCGAAGATCAGTTGTAATCCAAGGAGATCTCCAGCCACCACCTGGAGGTTGGCAACTTTATGGGGCCAAGATCATCTTCTATCCAACTGACCTGACCCCGATTGTATTTAGAAGAAGAAAAAGAAGAAGAGATTGGATTTATACCCTGCCTTTCACTACCCAAGGGAGTCTCAGAGCGGTTTACAAACTCCTTTCCCTTCCCTTCCCCACAACAGACACCCTGTGAAGTAGGTGGGGCTGAGAGAGCTCTGACAGAAACTGCTCTTTTTCAAGATCAGCTCTGACAGAACTATGGCTTGCTCAAGGTCATCCAGCAGGTGCAAGGGGAGGAGTGGGGAATCAAATCGAGTTCTCCCAGATTAGAGTTCACGCACTTAATCACTGCACCAAACTGGGTTCAATAAGCCAGCTTTAGAACATACCCTAGTTCTTACTGGCAAGCTTCCCAGGACACTTAGTTGGAGATGTTTCTCAGGATCCAGAGAATCATCAGCAAAGCTCCATGCGCAAAATGGATCTTTCCAACTCTCCACTATACGGCACCCCCCCACCCCCCCACCCCCATTTGGCCATTAATGCGCCACTAAACTCAAATCTTGCTCTCCTACTAGACATCAGCATGGCTACCCACCTGAAACCAAAATGGTCATGGTGAAGTAAAATCTTTATGGCCGATCGACAATAAATATGATTGGACAGGTGTGGGCCATTCTTGTATGGAGCTTCCCATCCTTATGCACACAGACATGGGTCCCTGTAGGGGTTAGCAGCAAGGTCCCAACAACACACCTGACTCAAGCCCTATAAACTTTCAGGGGGGCTTTGGGGGCCTTAGGAATAGCATGGTATAGGGTACAGGGTTGTTGTAGCTGGAACAAAGACGCAATTGAAATCACAGGACTCTACTCTCTCCAGTATGACCCACAGATAGAAGAGGAAAATAGAAGATAGAAAGAAGATAGAAGAAGAGGAGGAAGAGGAAGAGGAGGAGATTCGATTTATACCCCACCCTTCACTACCCAAAGGAGTCTCAGAGCGGCATACAATCCCTTCCCCTCCCCACAACAGACACCCTGTGAGGTAGGTGGGGCTGAGAGAGCTCTCCTGAGAACTGCCCTTTTGAGAACAGTTCTGAAAGAACTTATGACTGACCCAAGGTCACACCAGCAGCTGCATGTGGAGGAGTGGGGAATCAAGCCCGGTTCTCCCAGATTAGAGTCCGCACTCCTAACCACCCAGTGCCAGTCTTAAGGGGCCTCTGATTCACCATAAGCTGTTCTCCTATTCTTAACCGTGATCCGCCGACCACCACCCACATGAATTCTGTTATGTACCAGCAAGCTGACAGTTATGCCACAGAGTAAACTGCAGTTATCTAGCAAAATGATCATTTAATGTTCTTTTATTTCACAATTTCTTTTTTTCCTGCCTAAAGAAAATTGATTCCTTGGCTTTTATACACCGAGTATTTCGTTGGGCTGTGATTATGAACCAGGCTGAATGCAGTCGCATTGATTCACTCGGCTGCGCGGTTTATAATCTCCCCCTGTTTATGAGATATACGAAGTCTTTTAGAATGGTTGGTGTCAAATTAAAAAAGAGAGAGAGAGAAAGGCAACGCGTGCTCATTCGTTTCCCAAAACACATTCAACGGCACTATCTGGGCTCTCTTGCTCGCATAAACCAATCCAGCATCCAATCAGATTCATTATGTCTCAGGGAGCCTTTTTTATGGATGTAGAAAATTATCTTATCCAGGCCATTAAACTTTAGTAGTTGCAGATATCTGATGTTTTAATCCAAGAGAAGCTCTTCACATCAGATTTTGTGAAGATGATTATTCTGACTCAGCCTGGTCTCAACTTTTCCATTCCATTACACCCAGGGCACCGGGATGCCCAAGTTAGTCAAGCTCAGCTCCTCACCAGCCCATTCTGCATCGAGTTTTCGCTCCGCTGTTTTACCAAGCCCATGTTGGAACAGAAATTCCCCTCTGCATTGGATGCCACTTTCACGTTGACTGCCAGATTTTATGGCAGTGTCCAGACTGCATGCTGCTTTCACTTCGTTCGATCTCTTGGTTTTATGGTTACTGTCTGCATAGATTTATGGCCATTTTATGGCCATTGGTGGGGGGGTGACTCTGCAGTCAGTACAGGCATTGGCCCCGGGGTATCTGAATGTGGTTTTGGACCGCATCTTTTGCTGTTCCAGTGTGGGTTTGGTAAAACAACGGAATGAATGCTAGACGCAGATTGGTCCAGTATCTTCTGGTCACAATGAGCAAAGAACATGGAGTGGATCAGCTACCTTCCTCACAAGGAAAGCTACAAAAAAAATGAATAGAGGGAATGCTGGCACTGTTGGGTTAAATGTTTTTTTAAAAATTGCTTTGGAAGCCCAGAAGCTTTTTCACATTATCCCCAGTTCTCCACCTTTCCTGGTTCAGGGGAAAATGCCGTTCAAACAAATTACAAAGGTAGTCTGACTCCAAGGGTAACAAGAGAAAGAAATTTTACTTATAAAAATGGAAGCACATCTTTTACATGACATATTCATGAAGGAATGCTTTACTTATTCTGAACAGATTTAACTTTTTTAAAAAAAAGGTTAACTTGCTACATTCCAAGCCTGCCAGGTAAGAGAGAGAAGAGAAATCCTATGTAAGATGAAACACAAGGCAATCAATGGCCAAAGAGGCTCAACATCTTAACGGATGGGAGGGTGGGGCCAACTGCCAAGTGTACCCCAATGAGAGAATTCTCTTAACTCTTTCCCTCCCAGATCCTCTTGCATGCAGAGTTACAATATCCAACAGGTGTAACCACCACCACCCCCCCCCCCGCCCAGGAGTCAATTTGGGAGTTTAGATAGGTGACAGATCCCCTATCCCCTATGACAGGAAGAACAGTGGAAATTACCCCAGCAACTAATAAGCCAGTGGAAGTGTTGCTCTCATGCAACTTATGTATTAACTTACTTTAGACCCCAACTTTCCCCCCAGCAGGGACCCAAAGTGGCCTGGCATTGTTCTCCTCTCCTCCATTTTATCCTCACAACAACCCCTTGGGTAGGCAAGAAACTGAGATGGAAGACCCTTGGGGGTGGTGCCCAATGCTCCAAGCTGTGGAGTCTTGTGAGCAAAAATTCTACTTTATGAGCTACTGGAATTAAAGTTGTGAGCCAGCAATTTGGCTACTGCATAAATTAGTTTGCTCTGCAGCCATCCTTCCTGAGCTAAGACAAAAGACTGTGTGAGCTGGAGGCTAAAAAACTGTGAGCTAGCTCACACTAACTCAGATTAGACGGAACACTGGTGGTATCCAGCCCAGCAGGAGGTGGAGGAAGAAGAAAAGGAAGAAGAGTTGGATTTATACCCCACCAATGTTCTCTCTAAGCCGAGTTAGTGTGAGAGAGAGAGAGCTCTGAGAGAACTGCTTTTGAGAGAAGGGCTCTGAGAGAGCTGCGACTGACCCAAGGTCACCCAGCTGGCTGCATGTGGGGGAATGGGGAATCAAACCTGGTTCTCCCAGATTAGAGCCTGCCACTCTCAACCACGACACCAAACTGGAAATCATCACAAGACCCAAGGTGGCTCATCATGCACGCAACAACAACTGGTGCTACAGTGGCAGGAGGCTGCATGCGGAAGGCGGCCGTCGACCAAACGCTCCCTCCACCGTTTATTCAACAGTTAAATATCATTATTTTTTAAAATTGCACTTGCAGTCCATTTAACAACTTCGCTGAACGATTTGCATGCATGAGTTATAACTGTCCTAAAAGCCAATAAATGAACATGGTGTTCTCTGGAAACGTCCTACCTTCCTGGCGTTTGACGGAATGATGCTCTAACGTGTCCCGTAAATAACAACAATAAAGCAAGTGAGCCTCGATGCCATGAAGGTCGGCGTTGCCAGCTTTACAAATGACGACAATTTCAGGGAGGTATTTGTGTGTGCGTGTGTTCATGCGCTTGCGAGCCTGGAAGTCACTGTGACTTCTGGTGACCCCTGGTAGGGCTGGGACATTTCAGAGCAGTGGCTTTCATACTGTCTGCCTCTGTGTCCTGGCCCTGGTATTCCTTGGAGGTCTCCCTTCCAAGTACTTGCCAGGGTCACCCCTGCTTAGCGTCCGAGATCTGACAAGATTGGGCTTGCCTGGGCCATCCAGGTCAGGGCAAGACAAATTGTTCTGCAGTATTTGATTTAGCTGTTGAGTGTGTAACTGAAGCAGATAACCCTGAGTTCAGGACCCCAGGCAGTTGTTTGCCCCCTAATCCAGCCTTCGGTAGTGGTTAGGCTAGGATCTGGGAGACCGAAGTACAAATCCCCACCGATGTCATGGAAGCTTGCTGGGTGACCTTGGGCCAGTCATACACTGTCGGCCTAACCTACCTTTCAGGGTTGTTGTGACTATAAACTGGAGGAGAAGAAAAGAATGTAAGCTGCCTTGGGTCCTCGCTAAGGAGAAAGGTGACATATAAATGAATTCAGTAAATAAATAAATCGGGCCCTGGTGCAAGCCATTCTCCTCCCTCACGTGGATAGCCTGCAGGGACAACTGAGCTCTCCAGTTGCTCAAACATACAGAGGCCTGCCTCAGACAATTTCTCCCTTCTCAAAAGGGAGCTAAGGAAAACTCACACACACCCAAAAGTCAGTGCAATCAGGTAGCGATACCAAGAGCTAGATTCAGGCCCAGGTAGGGATGCCAGGTCTGAGTTGGAAAATTCCTGGAGACTTTGGAGGGTCTGGGGAGGGGAGGGGCCTCAGCATGGTACGATGCCATAGAGTCCACCCTTCAAAGCAGCCGTTTTCTCCAGGGGAGCTGGTCTCTGTCAGCTGGGGATCAGTTGCAAAAGCGGGAGATCCCCAGGCCCCACCTGGAGGCTGGCAGCCCTAGACCCAGGCTGCCCACATGGTGGAAGGAAAGGCCCAACCAGGTTTGCTGTGGTGGTTGATCCAGATGCATTTATGCTCTGATGCAGCCCCTTGCAGCCAGGCGTCGTGTGATGCCGGCCCTATCAAAAAACGAGACAAGACTGACCTTAATAGACCTGTGGTTTGACTCAGCAGATTCAGCTTCATTTAACAGACCAGGGATTTGACTCAGCAAACTTAGCTTCACTTGCGTTCACTGAGCGAGAGAGAGAAATATACCAAGAAGGAGGGAGGAAGAGGACCAAGAACTCCATCATTGTGGTGTGAGGTGGCCAGCCTCCGGGGTGGGGGGGGGCTGCAGATCCCCCAGAATCACAACTGATCTCCAGACTACAGAGATCAGTTACCTGGAGAAAACGGCTGGTTTGGACTCTGTAGTATTTGCCCGTTTGGGGTCCCTCCCCTCCCTAAACCTTGCCATTTCTAGGCTCCACCCCAAATCTTCAGGAATTTCCCAACACAGAGTTGGCAACGCTATGGGGAGGGGGGCTCACAGAGACAGGTTTCATGCGTTGCCATTCGGTGCGAGAGCCGATTTGGTGTAGCGGTTAAGTGTGCGGACTCTAATCTGGGAGGACCGGGTTTGATTCCCCACACCTCCACTTGCACCTGCTGGATGACCTTGGGCAAGCCATAGTTCTGTCAAAGCTTGAAAGAGCAGTTCTCGAAAGAGCTCTCTGAGCCCCACCTACCTCACAGGCGATGCTCCCTCTAAGCCACGGAGTCTTGTGAGCAAAAACTCTACTTTGTGAGCTACTGGCATTAAAGCTGTGAGCGAGAGATTTGGTTGCCACGTAAATTAGTTTGCTCTGGAGCCATCCTTCCTGAGCGAAGATGAAAATGTGTGAGCCGGAGGCTAGAAAACTGTGAGCTAGCTCACACTAACTCAGCTTCGAGGGAATACTGCTCACAGGGGGAAGGGAAAGGGGAAGGGAAAGGGGTTGGTAAGCCGCTCTGAGACTCTGAGTGAAGGGTGGGGTATAAATCCAATCTCTTCTTCCTCTTTTCTTCTTCATTTGAGCTGGTATGAATAATAGGGAAACCAGGGGGGGCAGTGCGGAGGTCAGGAGCCCTGCAGTAGGGGAATTTACTCCCCTTCCCATGCCATTTCCCCAATTCGTTCTGCCATCCCTAATGCCTCAGAACCACTAGTAGCTTGAGGGAGCGCAGGGGCTTGTATTTTACCAAGGTTTTTAATGGCTATAGTTAATATTTTTTAATTTTTATTATTTGGATTTCTATCCTGCCATCCCCACAAGCAGGCTCAGGGCAGGTTCCAACAATATAAATATAATAGACAATACAGTTAAAACCACTTAAAACAACAGTATAAAATAACGGCAGCTGGAGACGGGCATTTTTATCCACGAAACACCTGCATTGATATCCTACCTTACCTCCTTAGATCCAAGGAAGCTAATAAAGCAACAGTAAGTGGTGAGGACACAAAAATGACACAGCAAGATAAAAACAGCACACAATAGACAATGCAGCTCTGAACCAAATGCCCATCAAAACAAGACTAGAAGGAGGAGGAGGAGATTGGATTTATACCCTGCCCTTCACTACCTGAAGGAGTCTCAGAGCGGCGCACAGTCTCCTTTCCCTTCCCTTCCCCACAACAGACACCCTGTAAGGTAGGCGGGGCTGAGAGAGCTCTTTCCAGAGCTGTCCTTGAGAGAACAGCTGGGACAGAGCTATGGCTTGCCCAAGGTCACTCCAGCAGCTGCAAGTGGAGGAGTAGGGAATCAAACCCGCTTCTCCCAGATTAGAGTCCGCGCACTTAACCACTACACCAAACTGGCTCTCTTTGACACACCTTCCCAAATGCCAAAAATGAAGGCATCCCATTCCGATGAGACGTACCAAAGGACGGGTCCTATCGCTTAAAAAGCCCACAACCACCTGACGGATGCTAAAGGGACAGTGCTGAAAGAGGGCACCAGAAAGAGAAAGGCACCTGTGGAGTGCAGCTGGCACTTGGGGAACACAGCAGAAGATGAACCTCGATGCATATGATGTTCCCTAAGCCACGAAGGGCTTTCAAGACCATTGCTGGCACTTTGAATTGGGTGAAGAAACAGGTCAGTAACCACTATAAGTTAGCAAAACTATTGTGTATATTTCTCCCCAGTCGTTTAACCCGCACAAGAATCTCACTGATACAATAAGATGGGGATAAGAATTAAAGATCCCAATAATTAGATGCTGATGCTGAAGCCCTGGCCCAAATATCCCCCTCCCACCCACCCACCCACATATACACAGTTTTAATATTAAAACAACAGGAGATTTGATCATGGATCACGTGCATTTTTACAACATCCATAAATGCCAAATAATACTACTTCTGCTCCGCTGCTCGTTCTGCCTCCCAATAAAACTACTTTGTACCTGACTTTAAAATAGCAAAGATTTTATAACTTTTAATATTTATGGCCATGAGCAGACGACACTAGTCCCTTTTCCCTTCCTGTTTCCCTCGAAAACAGCTGCTTTAAAGTTATATCGTCCAGCTAGCTGACAGATCTGGTCCGTACTTCTTATGAACTAGTTATATCGTTCATATTTATTAAAAGCATTTATATCCTGCCTCCCCGAGTCCCTCGGAAGATAGATGAAATAAAAACCTAATGGAATCTCTCTCGGGTCTCACCCCAAAGTTTTACTAAGCCCTGTCAGGGACTTTTAAAAAGTCGTTTGGTGAAGATAAACTTCTTACACCCGAGCTCCTTCAGCCAACCATTTATCTTGGCTGACTGCTATAATCTTCCAGGCTCATGTTATCTTTCCTTTGTTCAGATTCTTTTGCAAGGCAATTTTGCAATTCTGGAGCAAGCCCGGCAGAGTAATCCATTAACCAGAAGGAGAAACTTCTGCTTTGGAAGAGGCCACTTGCGGTCTGCCAATCTTTAAAAGCTTCCCAAGTGTGTCAGGGCAGAGCTCCCTCCTGGCACGTTGCATTTTTATCCTGAAGCGGCCTACGGTGCTGAAAAGGCAGTATGAATTGTGTCAGCAAGCAAGGCCTGGGTGCAGGAGCCTCAAAGTGCTCCTCCAACCCCTACAGCCTCAGTAATGGTAGAAGCAGGGCTATTTTTGGGCGGGAACGCACAGGAACGGAGTTCCGGCTGGCTCCTGAGTTGGCCACACCCAGCAGGAACTCATTAGCATAACAGGACACACCCAACAGCAGAAATTCATTAGGATTGGCTGCATTAGGGGTATGTGGCCTAACATGCAAATTAATTCCTGCTACAAAAGAAGCCCTGGGTTTTGACAACAAACAAGGTAAAAAGAATAAGAAGCAAAAGGTGGGTGTGGCTGGATGACAACTCTTCTGGTAACATGGGGGTGAGGCCTAATATGCTAATAAGCTGTGCTGTCAGTGGTGTGGTCTAATATGCTAATGAGTTTCTGCTGTTGTGTGTGGCATATTATGCTAATGAGTTCCTGCTGGGCTTTTTCTACAAAAAAAGCCCTGGGTAGAAGGAAACTGGGGGAAGGATCTCAAGCAAACCTGGATACAGCTATGATGGAAGGCTGTCTGGCGGCTCTCAGCTACAGACAGGTCACATACACCACACAAATTATGCCCCATGGTGGCAACAAGAAAACAACGCATCATTTTTAAACGAAAGGGCCAGTTTGGTGTAGTGGTTGAGAGTGCGGACTCTAATCTGGGAGAACCGGGTTTGATTCCCCGGTCCTCCACATGCAGCTGCTGGTGTGACCTTGGGTCAGTCACAAGTTCTCTCAGCGCTGTTCTCTCAGGGGCAGTTCTCGAGAGAGCTCTCTCAGCCCCACCCACCTCACAGGGTGTCTGTCGTGGGGAGAGGAAGGGAAAGCGATCGTATGCCGCTCTGAGACTCCTTCGGGTAGTGGAGGGCACGGTATAAAACAAATCTCTTCTTCTTCTACTCAGGTAGCTCAGGTACAAAGGTGCTTTGAACTTGCATTTCTTGAATAGCCTCCATTTTGCATGGGGAGTTTTGAAACTGGTCCCTGTGTGGGACAGCCTGAAGCAGCTCCGTAGCCAGATGATTTTCGGGGCAGGTGGGCGCTGGATAGGAAGGAGAAAAAAGAATGGAGCGTGCGCTCAGTGTAGGGAGGGGGTGGGGTGGGGAGGGGAGGGGAGGGGCAGGGCACTTTAGGGAGGGAGCATCACCCCATGGGCCCCTGGGGAGCTACGGGCCTGGCCTGAAGAAGCACTTAGGAATCTTCAGCCAACATAACCCTTCCCGCATTAAAATATGTCAAGCCTTAGACCCATGAACGCACGAAGCTGCCTTATACTGAACTGGACCATGGGTCCATCAAGGTCACTATTGTCTACTCAGACTGGCAGCGGCTCTCCAGGGTCTCAGGCAGAGAGAGGTCTTTCACATTCTCCTTTACCTGGTCCTTTCAACCGGAGATGCTGGGGAATAAGCCCGGGACCTTCTGTATGCCAAGCAGAGGCTCTACCACCGAGCCACGGCCCCTCCCAAGCTTTGCTCCCTAGGTTCTGTTCCCCAGCACTGGGCTTGAACACAGCTGCTTTATGCAATTATCGGGGGTGTACTACTTGCCATTTTGGCAGCTTGAAGTTTCTTTTTCTCCCCGCGGTAATTAAGGTTCTCCCCTGCGGTGATTAAGGTGCTGGGAAATTAGAAGGTTTTGGGGTACAGTGTTAGGTGACCGAGCACCTAGCAGGAATTCATGGACCTTTAAAGCCCAGGTGGCAAAAAAAAAAAAAAAGTGATATGGTTTCGACTCTTACCGATAACGCGGCACAGAAAGCACACAGAATCTCGGGCACCTGTTGACTCTGCAGGAGCGCTCATCTTAGGAAGCGATCCAGAGCAGGTTTACTCGGGAGTAAGTCCCCTGTTACCCAACAGTGCCTTCTCCCAGGTAAGCATCCTGAGGACTGACTGCACTCTTAAATATTTAAGGAAGGGCCAGTTCCGGGTTTTGTGAGGCCCTGGGCAGACATCGCCTGGGGCCCCCCATCTGCCCACCACCTGGACCTTAAACCCTTTTTTCACCCCCAACACCTGCATGCCCCACGCATGCTCCTGAGTCCTTCTCCTCCTTGCAAGTCTTCCCACCGCACATTTTCAGATGCCAACACCACCAGCAACACCGTGCCGCGAGCAGCACCGGCTGGTGGATGCAGCTGAGAGTGTGGCTACCATTGCCACTAGAGTATAGAGCCACAATATACCACCCACAGCTCCCCCCTCAGTGGCTCTGGGCAGTTGGGACAGACAGGCAGAAGGGGAGATGTGTGGGTGACAGGGTTGCCAGCTCTGGGCTGGGAAGTTCCTGGAGATTTGGAAAGGGTGAATTCAAGGGGGGGCATAATTTGGAGATCAGCGGGTGCTCAGTGGAGATACAAAGAAGTGGCCGTTCTGTCCAGGTGAACTGATCTGTCACCCAAAGACCAGTTGCAATACTGGGAGATCTCCAGCCACCACCTGGATGTTGGCAACCATAGAGGCTGGGGGCCAGCGGCAGTGGGCCCACCGGAAGTCATGGGCCGTGGCAGCTGCTCCACTGCAGGGTATGCCGACGCCAGCCCTGATCTAAGGGGTTACATTAGTTTAAAAGATAAAAATATGAATGGGAATTACTTCAATTAACCTCTGTCAGCGACTGGTGTGCCTTCATTAGTCGTCATGCAGAACAATACAGACATCTATAATTCCGATGCAGGGGGAAATTCAGACTTAGCAGCAGAATAAGGGTTCTGTAGCGACTGCATCGCAAAGCAGCTCAGTCGGCGAAGTGTCTGTTCTGTCCCCTGATTGCAGCGTTGATTGCCGATTAGGATTAGACCTCTAACTGGCTGAAGCCCTAGATAAAGGAGACGCGGCAAACAGATTTGACGGAGGAAGTATTTAGATGCCCGGTGCTTCTTAAACGAGTTGTATAACACAGGAGCGGGGATGTATACAGATGGTGCGGCGTCATGGGGAAATCTGGACTTTTGACGAGGCAGACCTGCTTGCTAGCCGTAGGCAAGGCTACCGCACAAGGTCATCGCGACTGAATCGGATGACCTAAACCTTCGCGGCACTGTTCTCCTTCAGAGGAGGAGCAAGCTACTCCAGACAAAAACATACATTTGCAGGGTTACTTAGCGCGTTCCATTCTAAACCCTTGGATAAATAACCATCACTCCAAAGCTAATGTCTGCTGCCTGGAGGATTAGTCTGTCCTTTCAAGAGAACAGAGGAAAGAGCCAGGTTTTAAGTAACACCTTTATTTGTACAACAGAGCTTTGGCAGACTGCAGAGAACAGTGCAGACAATCAAAGGAAGGAGGTTACAGCCAGCATGGATTTGGCAGCTGGGGGGGGGGGGAGCCCAAATGGCACTAAAGTTACAGAAACCCAAGCCTCAAAAGAAAAAAAGGATTTGGGAAAGGGCTGTGACTCTTGAGACAGAGCAGTAGCTCTGCCTGCAAATGCTTGCGGGTTCAATCTCCCATTAAAAAGACTAGACCAGGGGTGGGCAAATTGCGGCCCAGGGGCCACATGCGGCCCGCCAAGACAGTCAGCCACGTGGTGTGATAGGGTACATTTGTCTCATTAAACTGATTCCAAAATTAAATGTGCTTGCACCTATAGATGATATGAAATTAGCACAATAAATAAACTGAATCAAACTACCACTATTTTATTTAATTTATATTTATTGATTTTTATGATACAATTTATACCTTTTCTGAAATGCAAAGTTAACGAATCAATGCAATCATTTAAAAGGTGCGGCCCTCCGCTAACCCTCCGCTCCCACAAAGTGGCCCCTGAGCCAAAACAGTTGCCCACCCCTGGACTAGACAGTGGTGGTGGAGATTTTCATATGGCTACATGGCTGAGTTTGTCAAAGGAGAGGGGCCGTGACTCCATGGCAGATAACCTGCTTCACATGAAGGGTTCGCATGAAGAGGTCCGCTGCTGGACCTCCTGAGGGCACCTGGTGTTTTCGGCCACTGTGTGACAGAGTGTTGGACTGGATGGGCCATTGGCCTGATCCAACCTTGGCTTCTCTTGTGTTCTTATGTAAGAAGTTCCCAGGGGCAAACCTAGTGACTCCAGTGACTGGATCTCAGGTTAGGGTTGCCAGGTTCCCCCCTGACCTCTGGCAGCAAGGAGAGGAGGGTTGCCAGATCCATGTTGGGAAACTCCTAGAGATTTGGGGGTGGAAATCAGGGACCTCAGTGGTGTGCAACACCATACAGTCCGCGCTCCAAACCATCCGCTTTCTCCAAGGGTACTGATCTCTGTATTCCTGAGATGAGCTGTAATTCTAGGGAGATCCCCAGGTTCCGCCTGGAGGCTGGCATCCCTGTTTGCTGAGAAAGACCTCTCTGTGTATGGGATCCTGGAAAGCTGATGTAAACAATACTAAGCTAGACAGACTAGCGGTCTAAGGCGAATTTAAGCTATCCATTTCATGTCCAAAACAGCTGCTTCTTTGACTTTTTAAGAGCTGCTTCAGTCAGTACAGTTTTACCCATAGAAGCTAGCCTGTCCTTCCAGGAACACGTGGACTAGGAGAGCAAGGGACATGGTATGTAGCCATTTCAGTTAACAGCAGGACCATAGGAAGGGGGACAGAACACATTTTCATGGGAACTTCTGAGATTCATGAGAACTTGTATGATTATCTCAGTGGCGCCAACAGTGGTTCCCCAAGGTGGTTTCTGATTGGGGAAACAGCATGGCAGAACATCCTCTCCCCTTGTCCAGATCCACACTGATGCCCCTGCATTGCCTGGAAATTACAAATACTGGCGGGTCTGTCTGCAGAACTCCCAGCACCCGACTAGAAAGAGAGGAATTGCCTGCATAAACTGTACACGATGCGTGAATCAATTTTTCCCCAGCAATTCTTTTAAAAATATGGAGACATACCACCTGCCTATCCTTCCACAACACTAAAAAGCCCATTGCATCAGCACTGTTCAAATTCCCAGGCCCAGGATCACACGTCTGGATCTCTCCAGGACCTTGGGGGGGGGGGGGGGTCTTCCCCCACAACCTGACTGGCCCAGTGGCTTGGGAGGTAAGAATCATAAGAGTCATAGGGCTGAAAGGGGCCATACAGACCATCTAGTCCAACCCCCTGCCTGCCCAATGCAGGACCAGCCTAAAGCATCTCTGACAAATATTCGTCCAGCCTCTTCTTGAAAGCTGCCAGTGAAGGGGAGCTAACCACCTCCCTAGGCCGCTGATTCCACCTTTGAACCACTCTGACCGTGAAAAAGGTTTTCCTAATATCCAGCCCATACCTTTCTGCATGTAATTTAAACCTGTTGTTTCGGGTCCTACCCTTTGCTGCCAACTGGAAGAGCTCCTTGCACTCCTCCAAATGACAGCCTTTCGAAGATTTAAAGGCAGCAATCCTGTCCCCCCCACAATCGCCTCTTCTCCAGACTAAACATTCCCAAGGCCCTCAGCCTTTCCTCATAGGTCTCAGTGTCCTGACCCCTGATCATCCTCGTCCCTCTCTTCTGCACCACACGATTTTGTCCACGTCCTTTTTGAAGTGAGGCCTCCAGAACTGCACACAGTACTCAAGGTGTGGCCTTGGGGAACATGATTAAGCAAAAGGCAGTTCAGAGAAACACCACGGAACAAATGAATAGCATTTTCCGGCGTGTGTTTGTACCCCGCCTTTCCCGCCATCCACGGATGTCCCTTCTCCACCTGTCCTGAACAACAGCAGGTGTGGAAACAGGAGGCGGCAGATTTGTTTCTCACCTGCAACGTTTCATTTCCTTATTCTCATCCCCCCCGCCCCCAAACAGTATGGAGGCCAGAATGCCCTATTGGCAGACAAACCCCCTTCTTTAGGCTCTAGCTCTCAGCCATTTGAGTGCCAGGAAATTCTCCACACCCGCCAGGGGAATAGCCCTGGGCTGACCTCTGCTTGAGTATTAGCAAAGAACTCTCTGGCTCCGCTGAGACAAGACGGAGTGCAATTTCACCTTGATTAATATGTACATAATGTAGTGCGAAACGCGATAAGAGCACTTTTAAAAAATAAAACACCGTTTGTTAAAGCTCCGATGCCTTAAACTAGAAAGCTGGCATTCCTCTAACCATGCCTGCCATTCAGCAAGGATAATGAGAAGGGGGGGGGGAAGGGTGGAAAGTGCAGACCAATCACAGCTGACTTACGGTGACCCTGTAGGAAAGAGAGATGTTCAGAGGTGGTTTGTCACTGCCTGCCTCCATGTTGCACCCCTGGTAGTCCTTGGAGGTCTCCCATCCAAGTACTAGGCCAAGGCCAACCCTGCTTAGCTTCTGAGATCTGACAAGGTCGGGCTAGTCTGGGCTGTCCAGGTCCTGTCCACACTTGGATCTCATCCCTGGCTTTTTCAGAGTTCAACTTGCGACACAATACCTTGCATTTATCCCTGGTTATAACAGCATCCATTTATTGCGGGACAAGAGTGGGGTGAAACTGGGGTGACCTCAGTGTAATGTGGAAACAAAAAATACCCCAAGATAATTACAGGGGTGAACTCGAATATAGTGTAGAATGTAAGTTCGGGGACAGGGTTGAACCAGGATTTAAGGTCTAGTGTGGAATCACCCCAGGTCAAGACAATGAGAAGAGGGTTGGGAGACAATTGATCAGTCGTCATCCTTCTCTCCCCCCCCCCCAAATCCTCGCTGTACTGATTTCCATAATATTTAGAAAGGGATGCTCGAAAAACCTTCATGCCCCCCATTTCTATTAGGGCATAGATTGCTTGGATTTCACAGCAGCACAGAGAAGGAACTTCAGCCCTGCAGAGAATGACATCTGGCTGTTGAGTGTAAGCTTGGGAAAACTGTTTTCAGAAGGGGGTTAGGCCCCAAGGCTAGAAGCAGCCTGTGGAGCATTTGCACGAAGACCTGAAGAAATTGGACAAGACCCTACCTATATCTATATCTCCCACCACACACACAGACACACACACACCATAGAGGGATTTTTGAAACGTTGCTATATTCTAAACCCAAACCCACCCCACACAGTGGGATTTTGGTAAGATTGCTAATGTGTAGCATGGACTTGGATCCTATAAAGTACAAATGGAACACATTCACAGGATGTCTCTCTCTGTTTTCCCACCGCAGCCATCCCCTTTACCAAAAACTGTTCCTGAACTTTAAAGACCCTCAAGAGAATTGGCAAAGGGCATTGGGGGGGGGGGGGGTGGAATCAGCGAAAAGAAAGCATATCCTTTGCACAGGAGTTGCTCCGTTGAGCATAGTTGGGTAGTGGGGAAGGGATTTCTGATTTCTGCAAATCAGGTCCATCAGTGGCTAATAGCCACAAGGTATAGGTAGGAACTCTCGGTCTGGGGCAAGTGATGCTCTGTATTCTTGGTGCTGGGGGGGGGGGTCACAGTGAGAGGGCTTCTGGTGTCCTGGCCCCACTGCTGGACCTCCTGAGGGCACCTGGTGTTTTTGGCCACTGTGTGACAGAGAGTTGGACTGGATGGGCCATTGGCCTGATCTGACATTGGCTTCTCTTATGTTCTTAAATTTTGCCTCTCCCTCTTCTGCTGCAGCCCCCCCACCCCCCCATAAGATTTCCAATGGGGGATTCCCAAAGCTCGAGAGTAGCTTTTATGGATCGAGGATGCAGGAAGCTGCAACTGGGAAAACATCCATTCTGTGAATGCACTCCATTTATGGTTCATAGGATGGGGCAGACATCCTCTTTTGTAAAGGACAGGTGCCTTTTCAAGGCCCCGTATGCCCTTCTTTGGGGGACGGGCCTGTCCTCTGAAATGTCATAGTTCTGCTTTGGACTGGTAAAGTGGGTGTCTTTTTAAACTCCTGCTGAAGAAGCTTTTGGCAAACATCTGAGATAGCTATTGGGGTGTACTGGACAGAGTGTCAGACTATGGTGTAATCAGTTCCCCTGGAGAAAATGGAGACTTTGGAGGGTAGACTCTATGACACTGTATCCCACTGAGGTCCCTGTCCTCCCCAGGCTCCACCCCCAAATCTCCTGGAGGCACCTGGCAACCCTACATCTTTAGCCCCTCAGAAATAAAAATATAACATATTATTATTGCACCTATTTATAGTACAACAAACTGCTGGAAGTCAAATGCAAAATCCTAGAAATCTAGAAGCCCTTGGAAGCCAGCTATATTCTTTGTTCGAGCAGCTCAAGTTTTGAAACCGTACCTGTTTTCAGCTGGTGAGAAGCAGTATTCCTCATGCAGTAAGCTGAGAACGTACAGCTGTCAAAGTAATGAAGGCTTAGTGAATATCGTAGAAATGCTTTAGCACCTTCTATATTAAGAAACTTGACCACTTATGAAATTTTCACACTCCTTATCAGATACCACTGAAGAGCTGTCTGAAAACTGTGTGCTGCTGGAAATATCAACTCTACATTAATTTCTTAAGTTGCCTTTTAAAAAAAAGAGTAAATCTTTGAATGGAGAAGAAAAAAAATTATGTGCAAATTCTTTATATTCTACGTATCCTTTTTGTAGGATTGCCAGCTTTGTGTTGGGAAATACCTGGAGATTTTGGGGGGGGGGGGGTGAAGCCTGGGGATGGTGGGGTTTGGGGAGGGACCTCAGCCGGGTACAAGGCCATAGAGTCCATCCTCCAAAGGAGCCATTTTCTCCAGGGGAACAGATCTTGGTCATCTGGAGATAAATTGTAATAATGGGAGCTCTCCAGGTACCACCTGGAGGTTGACAACCATATTTTGGGATCTCAAGTATTTTCAGATGTACACACAATATTTCAAAAGCCCAATATAAATGTGGGTAAATCAATGTTCCATCTAAGCTGAGCTAGTGTGAGCTAGCTCACAGTTTTTTAGCCTCCAGCTCACATATTTTTGTCTCAGCTCAGGAAGGATGGCTCCAGAGCAAACTAATTTATGCAGTAGCCAAATCGCTCACTCACAGCTTTAATGCCAGTAGCTCACCAAGTAGAATTTTTGCTCTCAAGACTCCACAGCATGGAGGGAGCATTTGGTAAAGATGTTCTTTTCAGTGAGTAAATATTTGGGGAAAGATGATACATGAACTTTTGGGCCTTCAAAATGTTATGTTTGATTTTCCATCCTGTAAGACAATAGGCAGGGTTTATTCCTTTTTTTAAAACTTGTGAATCGCACCCTGTATTTGAAGTGTTCGACAAATTAAAAATTAATGCCACTATCATTGTTAATAACAATCCTGCTAGCTCAGAACAAAGATCCATGTATCTCATTCTGGCTGTTTTCCAAGCCTGGGCATCTAGCGGTCTCTGGGAAACTGATAAGAGTTACGCACATGAGGTTTCCTTACACTGAATTAGACCATCCATTTCATCAAGGTTAGTATTGTCTACTCAGACTGGCAGCGGCTCTCCAGGGTCTTAAGCTGAGGTCTTTCAGTACACCCACTCTCTTACCTGGTCCTTTTTAACTGGAGATGCTGGGGACTGAACCAGTCACCTTCTGCATGCACAGCAGAGGCTCTTCCACTTAGCCAGAGCCCCTCGTCAAGGAATGGAACTAGAGACCCTTCTCCATATAATGAAGCTTGTATGTACTCCAATATTCTGCCTCTTGACACAGATATTCAATATAACTAGTAAAGTCCTGACTCATGCAAGAGCTTTGGAAGGTGGATTCTGTGGTATTATATACAGAGTTGCCAACTCCAGGCTGGGAAATTCCCAGTGATATGGGGGTGGAGCCTGGGGGGTGGTGTTTGGGGAGAGAGGGGACTTCAGTGGGGTATAATGCCACAGAGTCCACCCTCCAAAGCAGCCACTTTCTCCAGGAAAAATTATCATTGTAATTTGACATTGTATTTCTGGGAAATCTCTGTCCCCCACCTGGAGGGTGGCAACTCTATGACTGAATTCTACGCTGAATGGACCGCCTTTGGCTGTTGGCCTCATGTTTAACCAGAAGCAAGAATTCTGTGCTAAATAGCATTCTCTCGTGTGCAAGTAAGTGGTAGGGTTGCCAATTCCTAGTTGGAAAATACCTGGAGATTGGTGGGGGGGGGTGCTTGAGGAAGGCAGGGTTTGGAGAGGGGATGGACCTCTGCAGGGTATAATGCCCACCCTCCAAAGTAGCCATTTTTCTCCAGGTGAACAAATGCCCATCGTCTAGAGACAAGTTGTAATCCTAAAAGCTCTCCAGGCCCCACCTGGAAGTTGGCAACCCTATCTGTATTGGATTCCAGACGGGACCCAAGGAAGTCTGGTTTTTGGCTAGGAAGTTTATGTTCTGGGGGAGGGGAAAACTGCAGCTCTCTGTTCGAGAAAGGAGTCACCAAAGCAGTTCTATCCCCCTCCTCAGAGCCAGGGAAAAAATTTTCTCCCTCACACTGAGAAAGAGGATGCTGAGGAAGAAATCCTCCCCAGCTTTCTCTTGTTACTAACAGAAAAATGGCGGCCTCTGGCTGGGTTTGAAGGGGCTGGGCTAAATGCCCTGAGTAATCCAGGACATTGTATACAAAAAATAAACCAACTCAAATCAGTGCTGTTGTATGGGCCAAATTCCGAACAGGAGGGGAAATACAGACCTTAAACACTAGTGCACGCGGGCCTTGGTAGCCGTGAGGATTCCCAGTCTGAGACTCCACTGGGCGTTTTTTTCTTCCTTCCTTCCTGAGAAAGATTGACAATCCTGGCTAATGAACTCTTAGGGATCCATTAACCAGAGACTCAGAGGTAGCCATAACAATAGCTTTCCCCTTTCCCAATGAAACTAGCGTAGAAGAAGATGAAGAAGACGAGATTGGATTCATACCTCACCCTTCACTTGGAGCCTCAGAGCAGCTTACAATCTCCTTCTCTTCCCCTCCCCACAACAGTCACCTTCTGAGGAAGGTGAAGCTGAGAGAACTGCTCTTTTAAGAACAGCTCTGAGAGAACTGTGGCTTGCCCAAGGTCACCCAGCAGCTTCACATAAAGTCGTGGGGAATCAAACCCAGTTCTCCCAAATTAGAGTCCGCGCTGTAACCACTACACCAAACCGGTGTGGATGGGCCTACCAATTTAAAAGGAAAGAAAAGCCCTTCTGTCTCTGTAGAGTCACTGTGATGCAGAGTGTTGGACGCGGTTCTGGGAATTCCCCATCCAGCCATGGAAACTTGCTGGGTGACCTTGAGCCATTCTCTCAGCCCAACCTACCTCACAGGGTGGTTGTGAGGGTAAAATGAAGGAGAGGACAATGATGTAAGCTGCTTTAGGTCCTCACTGAGGAGAAAGGTGGAGTTAGGCTGACTGACTGCCTATGTGACAGCAGATGACCTGGGGGATACAGGCTAAGTACAGGAAAGACACAGGGGTAAGGTTGCCAACTCCAGGTTGGGAAATTCCTGGAGATTTGGGGACAGTGCCAGGGAAAGGCAGAGTTTGGGGAGAAGAAGGAACTCAAGCGGGGATGTGGTGTTACTCCTGGATTTGATGATATGCCATTGAGTCAGCTGTGTGAAACTGCTGATCCCTGTAGTTTGGAGATCACTTGTCATTAGGGTTGCCAGCTTCCAGGTGGGGCCTGGGGATCTCCTGCTTTTACAACTGATCTCCAGCTGAGAGAGATCAGCTCCCTTGGAGAAAAGGGCTGCTTTGAAGGGTGGACTCTGTAGCATTGTACCATGCTGAGGTCCCTCCCCTCCCCAAACCCCACCCTCTCCTGGATCCATCCCCAAAGTCTCCAGGTATTCTCCAACCCAGACCTGGCAACCTTACTTGTCATTCCAGGCCCCTCCTGGAGGCTGGTGGTAACCCAAGGCAGGGAGCAGCTTGAGTTTGTAGGCACGGCCTCATTTACATGAACGAACCAGCCTCCGCTGGAAAGGGACACTTTATGTGTGCATGCCCCATTCTCACACCAAGGATAATTGCCCGAGGGAAATCCCCCCCCATTGGAGAAGATACTGCTCTGCTCTGCTCGCTACCTTTGCTTCCTCTGCAACAGGAGGTCTGAGGCTGGTTCCCAAAGCTAATGTGTTACTAAACTGACCGTAACAATTATCCTTGTCTAAAGACTTTAAACTGTTTAACAAAATGCTTAATCCGTAGCTGTGCTGCCTGCAGAATAGCAGCCACGCAAACCTAGTCTGCAAGGACTGCTCTTTGTAGAGTCAATTTTTTTGAAAGGAGAATGGAAGAGAAAGCTAGGTGCCTGACATGCTGTTGCTACGAATGGTTTTTCCACCTCCTCCAAAAAAATCCCGACAGAGAGAGAGGGGGGTAAAACGCTGACATGAAATGATCAGGGGCACATATAAGAAAAAGGGGAACAGGGACAGTGGGAGACGACAGTGGCGTAGCGTGGGTTGCCACTAATGCTCCCTCTAAGCTGTGGAGTCTTGTGAGCAAAAATTCTATTTCGTTAACTACTGGCATTAAAGTTGTGAGCGAGCGATTCGGCTACTGCATAAATTAGTTTGCTCTGGAGCCATCCTTCCTGAGCGAAGACAACAATGGGTGAGCTGGAAGCTAAAAGACTGAGCCAG
Organism: Lepidodactylus listeri; assembly: GCA_029233225.1. Taxonomy (NCBI): domain Eukaryota; kingdom Metazoa; phylum Chordata; class Lepidosauria; order Squamata; family Gekkonidae; genus Lepidodactylus; species Lepidodactylus listeri. Next base: position 14,250,000 of record JARCFY010000013.1, read on the forward strand.
CTCACACTAACTCAGCTTAGAGGGAACACTGCGCAGTGCCCAGGGCAAGGCAAGTATTGCCGCCCCTAAGCTGTGGGTTGTTAGCACTCCCTGAGTCCCTTCCACCAGTCCAGTATTGAACCCCTTGCCCCAAAGCACATGTGTTGTATTTTAAGAAAACACTTATGTAACTAAACTAAAATGAATTTAATGCTAGTGTACTCAAATTTATTGAAAATCACCTGGCTTTAATTTGTGCCAATTTTTCAATAGCACTATTGAAATCTACATTGAAATCTCTCTCAATTGACAGTATTGCTAGGTTACTGAGACCAATTTCCCACAAGGCACTGCTCCGGCCTTGTTCTTCCCTTTGCCTCGATTGCGTGTTTGAATTTCCCACTATTTGCCCCGCGCCGCATTTTGACCTGCAGCTTCGCCTGAATTCCCCTGTGGCTTCAGTGATCCTGTTTTCTGAGGATCACTGAAGCCGTGGGGGAATTTGGGCGAAGCCGCGGGTCAAAATGCGGCGCAGGGCAAATAGTGGGAAATTCAAACACGCAATCGGGGCAAAGGGAAGAACGCTAGAGCAGCGCCTTGTGGGAAATCAGTTTCAGTCTTTCTTGTCGCATTGTAGAGCTCTGATAAGTTTTGATTAATTTAGGGACACTGTGGCTGTAATTGGCCAGAAAAATAGTGTAAAATGTTACGTGGCGACATTAATTTGCCCCCTCAAGTTGAAAAACTGTGTAGAACATTCAAACATTGGGAGATTTTTTTAGCGTGAGGGGGAGGGCGCACTATTTTTGTATTATTACGACTTCCTTCTTTTTTCTTGAGAAATTTTGCGCGCGGGCGACCGCCCCTGTGGCTGCCCCCACACTATGCCACTGGGAGACTATGGTACAACGATTACAACAGACAACCGAATGAACCACTCCAACCCAAATCCCAGCCCAGCTTGACAGGCCTTACCTTACATCTGCCCTTTTCTCCAGACTCCAGCGGGCTTGTTAGGGAACTCACGGGAACAGCGTCAAATCTCTCCAGCGCAAACAAGGCCTCAGACTTTGACCCCTCCCAATTGTGGCTGCTGTTATTATCTCTCCCGCTTGCCTCACTGACCTTGTATCCATACATTTTAGCCTCTGATATAGGTTCGCCATTCGCTGCGGTTTGTCAAACCACGTAAAACACCCTCAGACACGCCACCCAGGACTGTCTCTGCCTCAGCCTCCCCCTGAAAAAGCCTACAGGCTGAAAAGCATCCTTTCCACTAAATTCAAAATTAAACTTTATCGCCGAATGTCTACAGCAGTTACGAAACAGGATGACTTGTCCTCTGCGGCTGTGGAGAACATCCAGGCTTGTGGTGGAGAGATTGCCTGGCTGAACCGCCATCTGTTTTCACTCCCTCTGATCTATCATTCACCTCAAATTATAATATGATGAATACCATGGCGAGGAAAACCATTTGAGGCTGAGGGAAAGAAAGCATGGCCAGCTCCTCTAACTTGTGCCAAAGGCTCTGAGCACCAAACCGCCAAGAGTGCGTACACCTTGTGGAGCCTGTAGGGGTGCCAACCTCCAGGTGGGGGCTGGAGAGCTCCTAGGATTACAACTGATCTTCAGGCGACAGAAATCAGTTTGCCTGGAGAAAATGGCGGCGTCAGAAGGTGGACTCTATGACATTCTACCCCACTGAAGTCCCTCTACAAACCTCAGGCTCCACCCCCAAAACCTCCAGGTATTTCACAATCTGGAGCTGGCAACTCCAACTATTTGGGTGGAAAGGCAGCATATAAAGGTTTTAGATAAATAAAAGTAAATTAAAAGGCACCATTTCGACCTTATATCTGTAGAATGTCATATCTTGCCATTTTTTTTCTTCCTGGAGTAAAATAAATTAGGCTAGCAGAATCCAGCGACACACAATAGGTTTTAAAGAAACGTTTTAATTTTAAAAAAGGAGCAAAGAGGCTTCTTCTGACACCATAAACCCAACATATTTATTAAACTTTCAGGTATCACAGGACTTTATCTTGGTTACAGATTAGGGTTTCCAAATCTGGGTTGGTAAATTTCTGGAGCTAGGGGTATGGAGCCAGGGGAAGGGGTGGTACCACAGTGGGGCGTAATGTCATAAAGCCCACTCTCCAAAGCAGCCATTTTCTTCAGGGGAACTGTACTCTGGAGATCAGTTGTAATTCCAGGGGATCTCCAGGCCCCACTTGGAAGCTGACAAGTCTACTAGGGATGCCAGGCTCCAGGTGAGACCTGGGGATCCCCCAGAATCACAGGTCATCTCCAGACTACAGAGATCAGTTCCCCTGGAGGTAACAGATGCTTTGGAGAATGAACTCTATGGCATTGTACCCCACTGAGGTCCCTGTCCTCCCTGGGCTTCATCCACAAATCTCCGGGAGTTTCCCATCCTGGATCTGGCAACCCTACCCCCCCCCCCCGTCCCCCACCCCACCAGTGGTCAGGGGAGACCTGGCAACCCCAGATGGCTGACACAGCTGCCTCTTTGTCACTGTCTTGTGCCGGAGGTCAGCTAGACCAGTAAAAAAAGAACCAGGTCCAGCTACACTTTAATTTACTCTTATAGCTCGGAGGCTTGGCTGCCGTGAAGGCTGCCCACAACAGGAAACATGCAGCCTCGCGGATCAAGCTGTGGCGAACTGGCTGCAGACACCCAAGGACTCTCCCACGGAGCGGCAGCCAGGAAGGAGGCGGCAAGGGAGGGGGAACAGAGGTGGGCACTGGCCTAAGACATTCTGCTGAAAGTCCCTCTAGAGCTGCAGATTTTGGCCCATGGGTCCGAAAGTCTCAAAAGCCACCCCGGCTGCAGACAGTGTTCATTTTTTGGAGCAAGATACTGCTGCAGTTCAGACCTGCCTTCAATCTGAATCGTTTCTACAAGATAGGAGTGCATACCAAAGGGTATTACAAGGATGCAAACCTGGGTTTGCCACTGAGAGTGCACTGAAAGAGAAGAAAGCAAGAAACTGCAAGCAGATAAATAAGTACCGCTTTGGTGGGAAGGTAACAGCATTCTGTGAGCCTCGGCGTCTAGCCACGCCGGCCACATGACCACAGAAACGTCTTCGGACAGCGCTGGCTCTTCGGCTTGGAAACTGAGATGAGCACCGCAACCCTAGAGTTGGATTCAACTGGCTTTCGAGCAAGGGAAACCTTTATCTTTACTCATGCCACATGCATACACTGGGGGTTGGATCCTGCCAGCTTCTCTGCTCCATCTCACCCAATTCCCCTCCTTATTGCAGCCCTCGTCTCACGTGGCATTTGTCTATGTAGGTCACACAATTCCTGACAGTGATTTTGGTGGTCAAGGGCCCTCTTCTCTCTTCTACCTGCAGAAAAGCCGATGGGATCCAATCCTATCTTTCGAGGTGATGATGAAGAAAAGGCAGTCTGCACATGCTCAAGGGTAGGGCTATTTTTGGGCGGGAACGCACAGGAACGGAGTTCCAGCTGGCTCCTGAGTTGGCCACACCCAGCAGGAACTCATTAGCTTAACAGGCCACACCCAACAGCAGAAACTCATTAGGATTGGCTACATTAGGGGTGTGTGGCCTAACATGCAAATTAATTCCTGCTACAAAAAAAGCCCTGGGTTTTGACAACAAACAAGGTAAACAGAATAAGAAGCAAAAGGTGGGTGAGGCTGGATGACCACAATTCTGGTAATATGGGGGTGTGGCCTAATATGCTAATAAACTGTGCTGTCAGTGGTATAGCCTAATATGCTAATGAGTTTCTGCTGTTGGGTGTGGCCTATTATGCTAATAAGTTCCTGCTGGGCTTTTTCTACAAAAAAAGCCCTGTTCAAGGGTACCCTTCACTTAGGGTTGCCAGCTTGGGAAATATCTGGAAATTTAAGGGGGCTGGGGGGGAGGGGTTTCGGGAGAGGCAGAAATTCAGTGGGGTATAATGCCATAGAGTCCACCCCCTAAAGCAGCTATTTTCGCCAGGGACAATGACCTTGGTTTTAAGAACATAAGAGAAACCAATGTTGGATCAGGCCAATAGCCCATCCAGTCCAACACTCTGTGTCACACAGTGGCCAAAAATACCAGGTGCCATCAGGAAGCCCAGCAGTGGGGCCAGGACCTTAGAAGCCTTCCTACACTTGCCCCCCCCCCCCAAGAACCGAGAATACAGAGCATCACTTGCCCCAGAATTCCTATCTACACCTTGTGGCTAATAGCCACTGATGGATCTCAGTTGTTATAGCAGGAGACCTGCCACCTGGAGGCTGGCAACTCCATGCTAAACTCTTAGGGTTAAACAAGATGTTTTACAACACGTACCAATCTAGGCACTCGACAGAGCAGGAATTGCTGCAGGAGAAAGAGTCGCTACACATTTCACAATGGAGAAGAAGAGAGCAATCAGTGCCTCTGGGCTTTGCAGTCAGGCCCAGTCAGGTTTTCCCCTGAAGCAGGGCCCTCAGGCCCAGGCTGGTTAGGCTAGATACTTGAGCAGAAGCTTGTGTCCAGGGCTTGACACACAAGCCTCACACACCCAGTGGACCAGTACCTCCAGCAAGGCTGTCTTTCTAGGCCTCAGCCTAAACAGGCTGAGAGATAATGGATGCCAGCTGTACTGCAGGCAGGTGCTGAGCCCCTGGGGCGGCACTGCGTTCTGACCGGGATCCTGCCGGGAAATACTTTTAGCCGTGAGATCCCTCCTCTCGTTGAGGGGCAGTTCATAGCTAGAATAACCATAAACACCCTTCTTAAAATATCACCTCAAAAATCATAAGCGCAGGACACTGCCTGGCCCAAAAGGACACAAAATGGATGCCAGTCAGAAACAAGCCTGGACGTGTAGTTTAGAGGTGAAAGAGCGGCTGGCTAGAGAGAGAGATACATAATTTAGGGCTATGGGTCTCCCCAAACCCGACTGACTCACCCTTGAACTAATCCTATCAACACCCAGCCTCACGTCCTTGAACCCATTTTAAGCAATACTGAATTCTGTTCACCTGAACCATTAGTCCTTCCTGACAGGTACTTGTAGGGTCATCAGATCTTTCATCATTGTCCACCTCAGAAAAGTCCATTAAATTATTGTTTTTCTGGCAAATGCATCATACTTGCCAGAGTGCACATTTTGCCCTATATCAGACGTGATCTGCTCCCCAGCAGTGCGAGTGTGTGTCTTGGATCCTCCACATATACCTCCAGTTTGCTGGGCTCTCTTCACGAAACGCTGGTCATTTTGCTGCTTCTTTCCAAGAATGGCAATTATCACCCTTCCCAAAATCTTTTTCCTCTCCCCTCCCTGTGTTCCCTCTTAGCTAGCGCTTGTGTGTGTTTTATTGTATGTGTTTTTGTTTTGTTCCTTCTCATGTCAATAAAAACCCTTCTGCCTAGTTTATTTTGAGAATTCTCTTAAGGGAAAAATCCCTGTATACATAAGATGGAGAATCCCAGTTACCCCTTCTCACTCGGTTTCCTTAAAGCTAATTCCCTCAGCTAATTAGGAGACCACCTCTTTGGGTAACAATACCACTATGAGTACACTGTTCCAATTAACAGTGGGATTGCATGCAGCCAGTCTGGCTTAAAGGGCTCCAACCTCCAGGAGGTGGCTGGAGATCTCCTGGGATTACAACTGATCTCCAGCTGACAGGAATCAGTTTGCTTGGAGAAAACGGCCACTTTGGAAGGTGGACTCGATGACCTTTGCTCCTCAGGTTCTTCTCTTGAGGGCTCCATGTTGGAGACACCGAGCTGCTTGATGGTGGTCATGACAAGCAGAGGAAAACTGCCTAATTTTTTCCCGAGCCGCTTCTCTCCTGCAAACCCCATCCCTTCCCCTCTGGCTTCGACAGGAATTCCCAGAGTTGCATCTGCTTTCTGAACATCTAGACCAGAGAAAAGCAATCACCAGCATATGAGCCAACAGGGGCACTACAGATCACCTCTGTTATGTCCGCTGACCGCCCCTAGGCGCCAACGACATGCAGTCCGAGCTTGGCTCCAGGAAACAATAGCGGCCAAGGATCCTAGACCTCCTAGAGTTCACCAATAGGAACTTTGGCAGGAGATTCAAACCCTCCAATAGGACTGTGGGTGTGTCTCAAGGGGCTGTATATAGTTCGTTGCTTTGGCCGATAGTTTGTTGTTGTTGTTGTGGAGGGAGGGAGGCAATGGGCACAGCTGATGCCTGTCTTCGCCTCCCAGACTTGTGCTGCCACTGGCCAAGTCCAAGGTGAATCCCTGAAATGCCAGCTGAGTTTGGCTTGCTCCCAGCATGTCTGGCCAAGTACAACTTTCATCTCTCCCTCCCCCCCCCTCCGATTTTGTTGGCAGCCAAACCAACATCTTCATAAGCACACATTACATTTTTTTTCTTTTGGCACTCGAGCCAAAGAAGGTTGCCAACCCCTGATCTGTCCTGACCTGGCTGGCCCAGTCTAGCCCAGTCTCCTCAGATCTTAGAAGATAAGCAGGATCAGCTCTGGTAGTATTTGGATGGGAGACCCACCAAGGAAGTCCAGGGTTGCCATGCAGAGGCAGGCAATGGGAAACTACCTCTGAACGTTTCTGGCTTCAAAAACCCCACGGGGTTGCCATAAGTTGACTGAACAAAATTTGAGCCCAGGGGCGCCTTTAAGACCACTAAAGTTTAATTCTGGGTATAAGCTTTCGTGTGCGTGCACACTTCTTCAGATACAGTGGAACAGGTTCCCTCAAGCCTTACATACAGGTAAAGGGGGGGGGTAGTTGCCAGAAAGGGCTTGTTAGAGTCAAGATGCATAAGTAAATGGGGGATAAGTATAGCTGACATTGGATTAAAGCAGTTGGTAAGACCTGTGAATGGCAGTAAATTAGCATACAAATGCAAGGGTTAAGTGGACTGTACTTGATAGTACTTGACTGTACTGAGCCTGTTCCCAGGGAGGGCGGGGTATAAATAAACTAAATAAATAAAAAATAAATAAATTGATAGCACTTCCCACCACCACCCCTGATCTAGAACCCCAAACATGTTCTTGCACTGGAGGTGTCATAAGTTCCACCTCAAATGAAAACTGGCGTGTATCTCTATAGGTAAAGTTAAAGGTTTCCCTTGCTTGAAAGCCAGTTGAATCTGACTATAGGGGGTGGTGTTCAACTCCATTCCCAAGCCAAAGAGTCAGTGCTGTCCGAAGACTTTTTCCGTGGTCATGTGGCCGGCATGACTAAATGCCAAGGCACACAGAACGCATGTTACCTTCCCACCGAAGCAGTACCTATTTATCTACTTGCAATTTCTTGCCTTCGAACTGCTAGGTTGGCAGGAGCTGGGGCCAGAGACGGGAGCTCACTCCGTCACGCGGCACTCGGGTCTCGAACTACTGAGCTACTGATCTTCCAGTCTGCAGCTCAGCATCTTAACCACTGAGCCGCCGCAGCCCACCTTCACAGAGATACCACTCCAATTACTGGTGGTCTGTATTTCAAATAAGCACTCGAAACACAGAATATTTCTGCAAGGAGATTCTCAGGAAACGTGTAACCATTGGGGATGACCTTGCTGGAGCCTCAGTTCTTTTGCTCCGAAGTCTGTTCTTTTGCCACCCTCCCACTTACGACCCTTTCAGCTAGATCCTTACAAACATCAGGAGCTTTTGATTTCTTGTTTGAAGCTTTCAGGCCAAAGCACTTCAAAAGACGCGCACACGCAAAAATCCTCCCTCTCATCTACGAGAGTCCAGCCAAGCCCATAAGCAGATAAATGGCCGGTTCCTCCATAGCCTACAATTACCAAAGGAAGTGGTTAGAGCTTCAGCCGTCTTCCTTGTTTAATTGGGCCAGAAATGATTATAGGATTTGTTGCAGTGAGGAAGACACCCGCGCATGTGTGATTTTTCGGCTAGCCTCACGTCAATGCCAACTGCTTAAGAGTGCTGAACTTTTGCCTTCAGTTTTAAATTAAGTTAGAAGGCATTCCAATGCAAGCATGCAGACACACACATCAAGGGTGGCTTCAGGCGCAACAGAACTACAGACAGGAGCTTCAGGCAGAGGGCTGCGATAACCTCTGTTGTGCTCTCACCCCCATTTGGAACTCTGGTGCTAAAATTTCTACTCCAGTGGAGAGCTTTAAGGAAAGGAACTGCATGAGAGTACAATAACTCAGTGGGAGGGAAGGTGGCATGGTATATAGTCCAACCTCGTCAGATCTCAGAAGCTAAGTAGGCTCAGTACTTGGATGGGAGGCCACCAAGGAAGACTCTGCAGAGGAAGGCCCAATAGCAAACCACCTCCGCTTCTCATTTGCCTTGGAAGCCCCTTGCTGGGGTTGCTGTAAGCAGGGTTGGTTCTTGGAAGGGAGGCCACCAAGGAAGACTCTGCAGACGAAGGCCATGGCAAACTACTTCTGCTTCTCACTTGCCTTGAAAGCCCCTTGCTAGGTTTGCTGTAAACAGGGCTGGTTCTTGGAAGGGAGACCACCAAGGAGGACTCTGCAGAGGAAGGCCAATGGCAAACCACCTTCGCTTTTCACTTGCCTTGAAAGCCCCTTGCCGGGGTCACTATAAGCTGGCGGTGACTTAACAGCCCTTACAGACATCCATAGTTCAGTGGCAACTGTTTCATGCACAGCTCCCAAGCTTAATTCCCTGTTAAAGGATCTCAGGTAGCCAAGAAAAGGTCTGTCTCTGCCCAAGACCTTGAAGAACCACTGACTGTCAAGAGTAGGCAATCTTGAACAAGATGGCCCAGTAGCCGAAAGACCTGTTGAGAGCCACCTTGGCCCGACCAAAGATTCTCTCATCACACACTACCCAACCCCAGAATCATATCCAAATAAGCCCCACAATTTGTCCAGCTCCAAGTGACCCAGAATGCCACCCCCCCACACCCAGTTCTCCCCTCCTGGTACCAAAGACCGCTTAATACTCAGGAATGAGGTGTTACATGTAGCTTAAGGCTATCTGGGAACATCTATTCAGCCAGGTACATTTAGTCCACTTGGAACTTGGCTAGATTCACTTAGACCCGTTGAGTCAAGTTTATACCTAGATTTCAGTAAGCTTCTATCCCTTCTTTTTGAAGTACCCATTCTCACATGTTCCAAGACCAGAGTCCTTCATTTTAGTTTTGGATAGCCACTCCCTGGTAGATCCTAAGCATGTTATGTCTGCTTCATCCAGCCAAAAAGTTTGTTTTCCAGAGTTTCCTCTGTTTTGCTGTTTTTAACTAGATTACACTCCACCCCATGGAAAACAATTTAAGCGTTCTGCTGGATCACACCAGACATCTATCAGCATTTTGTCTCCCAGCAAGTACAGCTAGATCCTCTTCCCCCCCCCAGAAGGCCCACAAATCAGGTTCAGATACTATAACAACCTCTTGTTATTAATCCTCAGCAAATTATACTCAGAGATAAACTGCCTTTGAACTTGGAGGTTCATTTAGCTATTAAAGCTAAATACCATTGAGGGACCTATTTCTGCAAATCCCATATTAAAGCCAGCTGCACTAGCAGCCATCTTGACTTACCACTCAGTGTAGACAAGCCCCACCCCTTTTACCCAGCATCCCATTGTGCCCTACCTCCTGATAGATAAAAGGGCAGAAACCAGAACCTACAGCTTGAAATTAATCTCTTCTTTGGTTTGTGCTGGAATCTTTGTGGCTTTGTCCTGGAAGATACTATGTCCCAGATGTTAACACTGGGTTTTCTTAGAGAATTCCAAGGTAGGTTTTTTTCTCCCTTCTTTACCAGTTCAACTTATGTTGTAAAGAAAGGATTCTAAATCATACCAGTAGTTATGACTTTGGAGCTGATTTGCTCAGTATTAATTAACCATGAATATGTGCTTTTGGAAACAGCTAGCCCCAGAGAAGGTTGGGGAGCCCTGTTAAATGTTTATACCATGAGTTTCTTAAGTGGCTGTATATTTTACTGCTCTCGGTATATTGAAAGGATATGTTTGTTTGTTTTTTAGCCAGGGACCTACTCAGAGGGTAACAAATTCTCACACATTTCCATCCGATGCACTTAAAACAGCCCCCATGAACTTCAGTTGGATCTTCCCTCCCAGTTAAATGTGTCCAAGGTCACAGTTTCAAATTAGGGTTGCCAGCTCTGGGTTGGTGAATACCTGAAGACTTTGGGGGGGGGTCTTGGTCGCCTGGAGATCCGCTGAAATCCCATGAAGTCGCCAACCACCTCCTGGAAGGAGACGGGCAGTTCTCTCACTTCATAGGTAGTGGGAAAAGAGGAGGAAATATTTGCCGCCTCTTGTGTTCCTCTTCCTTCCATTCCCCGTGAGAAATCAAAGTTGGAAAAGGATGCTTTGTCTCTCTTCTCCTCCTAGAAGCACCTCTTTGTTGGAGTATGAAGAGGTGAGGGGAAAGCTCAGCCCCCTCCTCCCTAAACAGTTGGGCTAGGGAGGGGTTGGTTCAGAATGATCCCTACTTAATGTGAAATTTACTGGTGTGACTTTGGGCCAGTCATTCATTCTGCTTAACCCACCTCACAGGATTGTTGTGAGGGTAACTTGGAGGACAGGAAAACTGGTAAACTTTAGAGGCATGGTGGTGTAGGAATACATGAAACAAGCGTGGTGGGGATCACAATAGATAGAGGGTGGTCTTCCTAAAGTCCTGAAGACCACCTACTGATGCTCTTTTTTTGCGGGGGCGGGGGGAGCTCAGAATGTCAGATTACCCAACACTTTACAATGGAACTTTAAGGTCTCTGCCCCTGAAGCTTCCAATTTCCCATTGGACAGAAGGCAGAAAGCGAGTGAGGGCAAGAAAAGATAGGATGGACTGGGAAGGCGAGTTTCCCTCTTCCATGCCAATCTTCGCCCTCTCCACTCCCCCTTGCATATCAATAGATGCAACCGGGAGGGGGGGGGGGAACCTTTCTCTCTTACCCTTTTAGAAACCCCTTTGCAGCACGACCGTCGTTCGAAAGCTGCCGGTTGCACTCTTGACACGGATTTTAACCCTCTTTCTTCGCCTCCACCCCACAGGTAGCAATCACTGCGACGACAGGGAGGTTCCCCTTTGTTGCAAAGGGTGTGTGTAGAAAGAGTACTCCCCCCCACACACACACACACCGCCACTGCTGAGCCGCCTTCTCTTGCCCTCCCCTCTCAATCCTTCCAAAATAATTGCAACTGAAAGGCGGTCCGGGGGGGGGGAGGGAGATCTCGATCTCCCTTGCTATGCAAAACCCTCGACACGTGTCTCCAACCCGTTCAGACGAGCGTCGCGCGAGTCGGGGGGTCAGCAGCGCGAGAGAGCCGCGTGCAGGCTGGCAGAGCCGAGTCTGGCGAGGGAGGGGAGGAGGGTGGTTGGTGGGGAGGGAGGGAGGGGGGAGAGAGAGAGAGAAAGAGAAGCCAAGCCGGCGGCTCGGGGCCTGCGCCGGGGAATGACGCGCAGCTGGCAGCCCTGCTCATGCGCGGCCGGCCGGGCGGTGCTAAAAGCCTGAGCAGCGAGTCTCGGCTCGGGAGGGAGGGGGCGAGAGAGAATGGGGCGGAATCCGGGCAGGCGGAGCGGCGGCGGCAGCAGCAGCGCAGCCTGAGCCGCCCAGCTCGTCGGGGCTGCTGCTTGGGGGGGCGGCGGCGGCGGCCGGGCTGGGGAGGCGGGGAGGGGCGCGCGCCAGGCGGCCGCGGGTGGGGAAAGTTGGGCGCCGCGGGGGAGAGCCGCCGGGCCCGGCGGCAGCAGCAGCAGCAGCGAGAGGAGGACGCCGCCGCCGAGGAAGAGGACAGCCAGAGCCGAAGGGGGGCGCGGGCGGCGGCGGCAGCAGCAGCAGCAGAAGAGGAGACGGAGGAGGAGGAGGCGGCGGCCGCCGGGGCTGCGCAGAGAGGAGCGAGCGATTCTCTCTCGCCTGCCTTTCTCTCTCTCTCCTTCCTTTGCAACAAAGTTGCCGCGGCGCGCGCGTGGAATTCGGAAATCCTCTGTTGCCATTTTTCTCCCCCTCTTCGCCTCTCGGCAGGATTCGAACCCGGGGCGGGGCGCTGCTTGCCCCGGGGCGGGAGGGAGTAAGGGGGGAGAGGAGGAGGAGGAGGAGGAGGGGGGAAGGGTTCGTCGAAGAGAAGCAGCAGCCGCCGCCGCCGTTCGTGGCTGCTGCTGCTTCTGTTTCTTCCCATCGTTGCCTGCTGGCGCTTCTCTGGATTTAATTCGCCTCCTTTCCACGCTGGATTCGACTTTCCCTTGGATCTGTTTCTTTAGATTTTTATTTTTTTTTTGCAGGGGAGGGGTGATTTTTTAATTTATTTTTTTTTTGCCCGCAGGGGTGGAGGGGTGTTGGAGCTGGCGAGACCCGAACTCGAGATTTCACTGCGTTTGGCTTGGGTGCTTTTTAAAATTTTTATTATTATTATTATTTCTTTTTTTACAAAACGGTGTGCGTGTGGTAAGGGAGGGGAAGATTTGTCAAGGTCATTCCGTGGATTTTAAATTTCTTCTGGATCTGTTCTTGCCGCCGCCCCCCCTCCCCCGCCCTCCCCCATCGGGCAGTCCTTTCTCTCTCTCCATAGCGGTTGGATTATATTTATCTTCATCTCACCCTTCTGGATTTTAAGAGGCTAAGAAACCGGGTGGCCTCTATAGAGTAAGTGGTTTTTCTTTTCTTTTTTTAAAACACCCCCTTTAAACATTTTTTTAAGGGGTGGATTCGTGGCGGGGGCTTGTTTTGGAAATGGATGGGAAAATCAGACAGAGCAGGAAATCTAGGTCCCAAAGGGACCGCGTCCGGAGAAGGGATCCGAATGGCAGAGACCGCCCGAATCAAAGTCCCTCTTCGGCATCCGACAGGGAACCCAGCCCGGGCAAGGAAAATACAAGCCAAAACTGCCCCATTCCCAAAAGCCAGGCTTCTGCAGCCAGGAATGTCAGACCTCCGAGGCGGCGGCGGCGAGAATCCAGCTCCCAGGAAGAGGATTTAATTGATGGATTTGCCATTGCCAGCTTCAGTAGCATGGAAGCCTTGGAGGTAAGATCCCAGGATGAGCCGGGCGGCTGCTTGCATGGACTTCCAACTCGGATAGGATTCCTTGGGGAGGGGGGGAGGCGCAAGAGGGGGAGAGCAGAGCTCCTGCTGGCATGAAGGAGGTCAGCTGAATCCAGCCCCCTCTCCCTTGCTTGTCAATATCAATTAACTTCTTGTACATGAGCAATGTGTACCCAGCCTGGAGGAATGGAAAAAGGCAATCAATGGGTGTGGGAGCTTGTGTGTGTGTATACATGGGTCCAAAACCCTGACAAGCTCTTGAGTGTACTTGTGAAGGCCCTCTTGGTAGGCCATGCACTGGGGGGGGGGTTAATCCTGTTACTTTCCCTTTTGGGGGATCCCCCCCATATGTTGTTCAGGGCCAAGTTCCATGTTTGTTTTTTAGGGTTTCGAATTTGTTGGCTGGTCTGCAGGAAAGAGATGCAGAAGTTCTGGTTTTGTTTAAGGCTCGATGGTGTGTTTTTGGAAGGGGCTGGGTGGGGAGAAAGTGGTTTCGTATTGTTGTGGAGCCCTGGCCCAGGAAGCTCCGTTGTCCTTTGGAAGGGTGTGTGTTGCCAAAATGTTACTTTGAACAGCTTCTGGATGGGGGCTGGTGTTTGGTCATTTGGTGACTTGGCTGAAATCTTGTGGAAGAGATCTCCCCCCCCCCACCCCTTTGTGTGTGTTCTCCCTTCTCCTGCTCTGTTTGGGGCAACTGAAGAAACACTTCCATGTCATGTTGACTGTGCAAATGTTTTTGGTGTTAATAGGTTGCCCCCCCCCCCCCAAAAAAAACCCCTCATCTGACTTAGTGAAAACAATATTTGCAGTGCAAATACGGCTTGTTTTGTCTGAGCGTAGCTGAGCAGAGCAGGAAATTTAATATTTTCAGAGGGAGACTGTGACAAGCCAGGGGGATTTTGTGTGGCTTTTGATTTATTTTTTTCCCCTTGTTGTGCATGTGTGATGGTTATGGGAAAGTTTGAGGTGCAGATAAGGGACTTTCTGGTAAGTGTTTTCAATCCTGTTGTGTTTCTTAGTCATTTCGGGGTCTGCTGTAATATGCTGAATTTTAAAAGAAATAACCTGATTGTGCCTATCTCCGTGCCTTTCTGGATTACAGTCCTCGTGGTATGCTGTGTATGCTATCTGTGGTCATTTTGCCTTTTTAAAGTTTGTGTGACTCTTGCCAACGATTTAAAAAAGCACCTCCAAATTCCCTCAAAAGATACAAGCTGATATTTCCAGTTTAAGGGGTTGGAGACCAGGCCTATTCATCTCAGCTGTGGTCTTTGGTTTTCTGGAAGATCAGTTCTGTAATGAGCCATATTTTTGAGATCCTTTTCTTCTCTGACTTCCCTGTAAAAGGTTATCTATCCAGTGAAACTGCTACAGTGTGGAACTCTCTTCTTTATCTGTTATCTCTGGGCTTTTCTTTGAAATGAGAAGTTGTTGAAACATCTGCGAAAGAAGGAAATGTGAACTCGGTATCTAGTATACCCAGGCTTGGCTGGCAAAAGGTTCTTTCCAGAGAAATGTTAACTTTGATTGTATGTTGGTCGGTCAAGGTCAAGGCTTGGCCAAAGACGTCCCTGGAGAAAGCCTTGGTTTGTGCTCCGAAGCCCTAGAGTTGTCTTGTCTAAACTTGGGGCCTAGCAGCCATTTCTGTGGCATCTGCTACTTCCCTCCTGTACGTGGTCTCTTAGGATTTTCCCCCTCTGACCTTTGCTCTGAGCGTTATCATGTATCTTGTCAGACACAGAGGAGAGCCAATTAAACCAATGAGCCTTCAGAATTCTCATGGGTGAAAAGGGCAAGTCTGTCATCCTTGGGGAAAATAATGCGTCTCGGGGCACATCCTTTTAAAAAGTGTACTGCATTGCAATTATGTCCCAACGACTGGCTTGAGTATCCAGTCTCCAACGGGGGCAGCTCTGGAAACTCGTACAACTGCAAAAGGCAGTAATAGGAGATGTAGTTGGTCCATGGGTCCCCATTAAACCTAGTCGAAATGATTGGGGGATGGCGTACAAACTAGCTGCAAGGAAAGTCCCCCCTAGTGATCCCCCCTGTTCCCTAAATCTCAGTAGGATCTTCCTGTGGGTGCCCAGGTAGTTATTAAGGGTAACACTGGTTTCCCCCTATTCTACCCTGGTTTTGTGTATATGGTAATAAAGCTGCTGTTCACCTGTGGGGAGCAGAAATATTTTTCCAGGTGATAACACAGGGAAGCTTTTGCAAACCTGGGGTGTGTCTTGTGTCTTCTCTCCAGGCTGTTTATGCGGGCCACAAATGATTAAAAATGCACAGGCAGGTAAGCTATTTTCTTCTTAAAATCTTCCAGGCTTGAAATCTTTCTGGTGGATTTTCAAAAGGCTGTGTTGTGTCCTAGGGCGTAGTTGGGAGGCAAACAGAAGGACTCTCCTTGAAGATAAAGTGGTCTAGATCTAATCAGCCTTGCACGCAGGCACCTCTTGGGAATGCCACGTAAGCGGCCTTGAGTTCAGGTTTGGGAGAAATGTGGGAGACAAAATGCAGTCATGTAGAGATCTGGCTCGCCCTGATGCATCCAGTTGTCATGGGGGAACTTGATGAGTCCCTTTTTGCTGGAATAATCGCTGCGGAAGAAGCAAAGTTTTCCATTTGTGGTAGAGCCACCTCCTTCCTGGCTTGTCATATTTGAGGCCACCTATCGCCTCCCAGTTCCTAAGGTTCTGTTTTCTCCCCTTTCCTGGGGCAAGAGTGAGCATCTTTGTTGCGATGGTTACACTGGGGTGATCTGAACATGGAACTGTTCTTCTCTGGTTGAAGGCAAAGAGGTGTGAGCTTCTCCTTTGGTTCTTTCCAGCACCATGTACCATCGCCTGCGGTTGTTGAACTGACCAGTGAGTCCTGTGACTTGTGGGAGAGCTGTGTCCTTAAGAGGGTGATGCTGAAAACAGGGGAACTCCCACATGGCCTCAGGTGGTGATAAGAGTGTTGCCCTACCCCTCAAAGGTTGAAACTTACATTTCTCCCCCCCCTCTAATTTTGTGTCCTTACTGTGTAGTGAAAACAAGACAGGCGGGCTAAGGGTGAAGTCAATAAAACATAAAGAGTAATTCTTTCCCGGAGAGCCCAGCACATTACATGTGCTTTATCCTTGCAGCGATTTTGAAAATGGGGACCCTCCCTCATCATTTTAGTGGGGGACAGGGAGGCTGGGGTGTAGTGGGTGAGCTAAAATGCCTCTGTGGCATGAACAGCAGAAAGATTGCAACCGAAGACTGAGCCAGATCTCCTAATTTGGCTCCCTTAAACCAGTGTTACTACTCAAGTGTAGTCTTCTGTGTGCAGATATACAATTGTATGCTGCCATTCAAAGAGAGGGGGAAGATACAGGCATGATCACTGTGTGTGGTAGTGTGCATGCCTCCCAGCAGTGTGCCGACACAACCTGTGATGCTTGAAGCCCAGCACACATCTTGCCAGACATGTGCTGGGTCTTACCGGAGGCTCTATAAATGTCCCATTTTCCTGTTGGCCTAGGAAGGTGGGGGGAGGAAGATGAGTTGCAAAGGCACTTGGGCCACAATCCACACCTGGTGTCCACCACGACTGTGGTGGCCAGCGGCTCAGAATACAGAATACGAGAGTGAGGTGTGTGGGGAAGTGGGCTGCGACCCTTGGAAGCCACAACAGGGTACTTTGTGAAGCTGTGGAGGGAAGAAGTGGAGGTCTGCAGTCGCCTCTATCAATATTCAAGGGAGCACACTTTTGCTCCAGCGTTCTGGGCTCTAATTGGCTCATCAGAATAAACGGGATAAGCAGAATTCTCTTGTTCCCTTTTCATGCGCCGAACGGAGAGGTTGTGTAGCACTTGAGGGGATTTGCGAAGCCGTCGTGGAGGTTTGTTTGTGTAGGTGTGCGTCTCGCATTTATTAAGACCAGAAAACCACACGAGCTTGCGCTAACAAAGTAAGGCAAAAAAAAAATACACCGTGTGTTTTCCTGGGGGTTTTCCTGTACGAAGGCAGCGGGGAGGGGGGATGGTGACGGCGTTTGAGAACTGGAATTGCCGTCTAAACTTTGTATGCTACCATTAGCAAAGGGGATTACCAAGACTGTAATTTCTTTTAAAAACGCACATACACCCAAGTTAGCTGCACAACATATATTGGGACTTAGATTCATATAAAAATACGAAAGATGCTGGGGAATATCAGTTTTCACTATAGATACTGCTTCATGGTGTCCTTCTTGCCAATGGACGATTATTTGGGTACAATCAGAAGGCTAGAAGAAGAGTTGGTTTTTATACCTCGCTTTTCTCCAGGTGGCTTGCTCTATTGCCTTTCCTTCCTCTCCTCGCAACAGGCACCTTGTGAGGCAGGTGGGTCTGAGAGAGTTCTGAGAAAACTGTGGCTGGTCCAAGGTCAGCCAGCAGGCTTCATGTGGAGGGGTGGGGGATCAATCCTGGTTCTCTAGAGTTTGGCGCTCTTAACCACAACACCACACAGTGCCCCTCAGAACTATTCAGTAGGGTTTTATTTTCCAGCACGAGAATGTGTCTTCCTGTTGCCCCGGAGTTTGTAGATATTAAACTGAGAGCCAGTTTGGTGTAGTGGTTAAGTGCACAGACTCTAATCTGGAAGAACTGGGTTTGATTCCCCACTCTTCCACTGGCAGCTGCTGGATAACCTTGGGCAATCCATAGTTCTGGCACAGCTGTTCTTGAAAAAGAGCAGTTTCCATCAGAGCTCTCTCAGCCCCACCTACCTCACAGGGCGTCTGTTGTGGGGAGGGGAAGGGAAAAGAGTTTGTAAGCCGCTCTGAGACTCGTTTGGGTAGTGAAGGGCAGGGTATAAATCCAATCTCTTCTTCTAGTTAACTTGATTAAAGCCCATCTTTTTGAAAGGAAGGAAATAGGAAGCCATGGAACCAGTCTCTCAAATGGCCCCTCTCATCGTGGTTTAAGTATCTCCCCAACTGAAATAGCCAAAGGCCACATAATACACTCTGTTTGGCCCAAGTAAAATTACATGCAAACACAACAAACAAGTTCTCAGGTTCTCCAGAACTCTTCATTAGCTTATAGTATTAAGGCCTCTTTGCATCCTGTATGTTGCTTGTCAGATGCTTAGCTGACTTCAGGGGGCCCAGAGATGTGCTGGTTGGTATCTGATTGTGCCCCAGTTATACTGAGAAGATGGAAGAGTCCTGCTGTACCTTACTTCCAAAGTAAGTGGTGGTGTTTCTGTTTTGCATCAGAACATAAGAACCACCTTGCTGGATCAGACCAGTAGTATATCTAGTCCAGCCTCCTGTCTCACACAGTGGCCAACCAGTTCCTCGGGAGGGCCAGCAGCAGGGCATAGAGGCTGTGGCCTTCCCCTGGTGTTGCCTCCTGGCTCTGGGATTCGAGGCTCAGTGCCTCTGAATGCGGAGGTTCCCCTCAGTCACCATGGCTAGGAGTCGAACAAAATGGAATTCATTGCTCTTTGCAAACAAGGTGCCCGCTGGAGCTTTAACTAGGACTGAAAGAGCCGCAAGCTTGAAAACCTTTGGCCAGAATCCAAGGAAATGTCTTAACGCCTTTCTTTACAGTCTTCTCCAGTAAAAGCCATCAGAGGGATTCCTGCTAAGGCTGTTTGAGGGTGATTTCATTGGGAGATGGCTGGCCGGATAGGGGGTGTTAACTGCGAAGTTAAGCCCAAATGATATGGAGCTTAGGGTACTTGTGGGATCTTCTGGGACCCTGCTTTGTCACTTGATACCTTAAGAAGCAAGGCAAGCGTGCCTGCGTTTCCAGACACTTGTATGCTCACACCTCTGTCCTCCTCCTCCTGCTTATAACTAAGAGCTTTTAATGGCTTTGATGCTCCGCTCTGACATCTTTATGCTTCTGCTTCCTGCACATGTGAACTGACATTTGCAAATATAAGTTTGGTTATTTCTTTGAAAGAATGTGCATATGACATTTTCAAACCAGGGTATAGAGAGAGCCCCGCGTAGCTTGCTCAATTCCGTGTCTGTTGCATCGATGGCACGGTCTAACCATCTCATTCTTCGCCATCCCCTCCTTTTGCCTTCAGTCTTTCCCGGCAGCAGGGTCTTCTCCAGTGAGCGCTCCCTTCTCATTGGGTGGCTGAAGTATCTGAGCTTCAGCTTCAGGATCTGGCTCAGTCAGGGTTGATTTCCTTTAGGGCTGACTGATTTGATAACTTGTGCTTTAAACTCTCCCACTAGTGAGATGAAGGCAAAATAATCTGGGTGATGTGTGCGTTCTCTTAGACCACTTTTGGGTGTACGGTTGCGGGCTCGGCAGCTGCATGGCGAGATCCGTCAGGCAGTACCTCTTACGGTGGAAACGCAGACCTCGCAGGCCGATTGACTCAGATGGCTGAGGATCTTCTGGATCCTCGCAACCAGCATGGCAACAGCGCTCATAACGAATTCTGGGCATCAGCTCTGCCTGCTTGTGGTGCACGCCCCCCCCCCCCCATGTATAAAAATAGCTCTAAAAGGGAAATTTGTCAGCATGGTAATTAATTGGCTGCTGCAGAAGAATAGTTGGGGGAGTGGGTCTAGCATTGTGTTGCATTCACTTTGGCCGTCAGCTCAGCATGTTTTAGCAGAGCTCAGGACCGGTCTCTGTCGCACAGTTAGCAGCCTAGGGAGCTGTGGATCTAAGGTGGTGGAAAGCACAGTCAAGTCACAGCTAACTTATGGTGACCCCGTAGGGTTTTCAAGGCAGGAAACATTTGGAGATGGTTTGCCGTTGCCTTCCAGAGCCAGTTTGGTGTAGTGGTTAGGAACGTGGGCTCTAACCTGAGAGAACCGGGTTTGATTCCCCACTCTGTGACATGCAGCTGCTGATGTGACCTTGGGTGAGTTACAAGTTCTTTCAGAGCTGTTCTCCCACGAGCAGTCCTTGGGAGAGCTCTCTCAGCCCCACCTACCCACAGGGTGTCCGTTGTGGGGAGGGGAAGGAGATTGCAAATGGTTCTGAGACTCCTTCAGATAGTAAAGGGCGGGCTGTAAATCCAATCTCTTCTTCTTCTTCCTCTGCATACTGACCCCGGTGGTCTCCCATCCAAATACTAACAAGGGCTGACCCTGCTTAGCTTTTTGAGATCTGATAAAATCAGGCCGTAGACCTTGATTTTTCCAGAGGGCTTTTGTGCAAGGTGGGTTTCTCATTTGGAGAAGAGTTGGTTTTATACCCCACCCTTCACTGCCCAAAGAAGTCTCAGAGCAGCTTATAATCTTCTCTTCCTCTCCCCACAACAGACACCCTGTGGCTGTGAGGTAGGTGGGGTGAGAGAGTTCTGCGAGAACTGTGATTGACCCAAGGTCACCCAGCTGCCTTCATATGGAGGAGGAGTGGGGGAACCAAACCCAGTTCTCCAGATTAGAGTGTACTGCTCTTAACCCCTATGTCACAGCTGGCTCTTGGAAAAGGGTGTCTTCCTCCTCTGCACCCAATTGCCAGGTGAGCAGCAAACCCCCCCCCCACACTGAGACCTGTGGGACTTCCAGATGTGTGTGTTGTTGTCCAATTGATGCCTCTGGGAGGAGAGTCTCTGTGAAAACACAGAGGTCAGTATTGCCAGTTCCTTGGGGCCCTGGGGGCTTGGCCTTTAAAGTGCCCTGCAAAACAAGCTTGTGGGGAGAAGTGCTGATTTGGTGCTGGCAGGTAAGGGTTTGAAATATTTCACTCTTAACCTCAGCTACATGCAAGCCCATCCAAGCTTTTTTAAATTTATAAAACGGGGAGTCCATTTTCTTTTTTTCAGAGCTCTGGATATTGTCATTGGGGGAGGGGAGAGGTAACCACAGAATGGTTCTATGGTTTGATCTAGTCAGCAGCACTGTGGAAAGATTAAAGTCCACTAAGCATCTTAAAAGTTTTAGAGGGAAGCCGTGTTGGTCTGCAGTAGAACTCTTAGACTGGAACAAACTGAGAGTCCAGTTGCACCTTCAAGACCCAACAAAGTTTTATTCAAGGTATGAGCTTTCATGTGCATGCCCACTTTTTCCAAATGCATTGGAATGGTAGATGAGGTTCAAACTTACAGGCAGGGACCTAACAGCAAATTAACGTGTAACATAATGAAGATGTGCAAAGACAAATCAAAGATGAGAGAGCTCTTTCAAGAACTGCTCTTGAGAGAAGAGCTCTGCCAGAACTATGGCTTGCCCAAGGTCATACAGCAGCTGCAAGTAGAGGAGTGGGGAATCAAACCCGATTCTCCCAGATTAGAGTCCGCGCACTTAACCACTACACCAGACTGGCTCTAATGCTGATTTTATTGTATACCCAATTGTCGGAAGCTGCCCTGAGCCCTGCTTGGTGGGGAAAGGAGTGGGATAAAAGTCAAATCAATAAATAAAACGCCGTTGGACTCAGACTTTGTTCCATCGCTTCAGACCATCATGGCTACCCACCTGACTATATCTGCGGTTGTGTGTGCTATTTCTGGCAAAGCCCTTCTTTCTCCCAAGGTCTGATAGCTGAGGCACACCTTCCTCTCCTTTCTTTGGATTAAAATTAGAGGTGTGTGTCTGGAAAGGTTCTCTTTCTAGAGTGTACCCATCCTTTGTGCTTCTGTATGAGTCACTGCTCTGGGCATGCTTTCTGATTGGAAGGAGTCCAAAGCAGAACAGGCGTTTGTGCCTAGATACAAGCAGTGGCTTTCTTTGGGTAAATCCTGGTGCAGCAGTAACTGAATAAATCCTAGCTGCGAGTCCAGTAGCACCAACAAGATTTCAAGGAGTCTGCTGAAGGGAGCTTTTGGTCTTTAAAGTGCTACTAGGCTCGGATCTTAGTTCTTCCACTGCAAACAAACACTGCTATCTTCTACCTGCAACTTAATAATACAGCCACGCTTTGTGTAGAAGTGTTGCAGAAACTACGGGCAAGTCCAGAGCAGTGAGTCATTCAGAGAGATGGCAAGTAGCCCTCCTCTATTAGGTGGAACCCCAGGGCTCCCAGATAGCCATTGTTTATTGCTTGCTGTATGCTAGCAGTTTTCTCATGGTGTGCAGTTTTGGAATTACTGGGCTAAGCCCCTCCGCAGATAGCTTCGTAAGCAAGCGGGGGTTGCTTGGCGAGCAGCTTTGGCATGCGTTGCGCAGTTCAGCTCCAGTGCTAAAGACAAAGTCATCGCGCCGCTTAATCTAGACGCTGTCTGTTTTTTGAAAGTGGTGCAGAAAGAGCCGAACGTGGAAACGCTGAGCGAACCTGCACTGACTTGTTCTCTAAAGGTCCCCTTTGGGTGTCTTGAACTTGGTTTTGTGCTGTTTCCTTGTTTGGGGTGGGGGAGTAGATAAGGGAAATATTAGGAAAACATTTTCTGTTGAATAGCTGGATTTTCCATTTGCCCAGTTTTAGTGACAAACCATCAGGCAATACACCCTGAGCTTGCAGTTTAATATATAATTCACTCAAGGTGACCTCTAAAGCAAGATGTGCTTTCTGTTCTCCTTGAATATTAAAAATCCAATATACCCCCCTCCCCAACACTGGGATTTAAATTGCATTCACTATTATTTTGGAGACACAGCTTCCCCTTTTCCCAGAGCCGAGGGTGGGCTGGGCTCTCCTGTGTAGCTCATTAAGCAATAGAGGTATTGTAACCTTACTGGGCCTTTGGTGACTCAGAGGTTAAGATGCTGAGCTGCAGACCGGAAGGTCAGTAGTTTGGCAGTTCGAGATACAAGTGCCGCATGATGGAGTGAGCTCCTGTCTCTGGCCCCAGCTCCTGCCAACCTAGCAGTTCGAAAGCAAGAAATTGCAAGTAGATAAATAGGTACCACTTCGGTGGGAAGGTAACAACGTTCCATGCACCTCGGTGTTTAGTCAGGCCAGCAACATGACCACGGAGAAGTCTTCAGACAGCGCTGGTTCTTTGGCTTGGAAACGGAGATGAGCACTGCCCCCTAGAGTCGTATTCGGCTGGCTTTCAAGCAAGGGAAACCTTTAACCTTATGCATGCCAGCTCATGAGCATAAAGGGAGCATCTTGGGCTGTCCAAACATACCATTTGCACCTTGGAGTGCTCCTTAATAGCTTCTCCATAGCACTTCAGAGAACCTGAAGGCACTTGCATAGATATTTAACTCTGCAAAGTTGTAAACTTAAGCTGCAGTAGAAGTTTTAGTCTCTTTCAGATGTTGCAAGACTCCTTGGTTTTTTAAGTTGGTCACTGCAGGCGGAGTGGGCCCAGGGTTGGCCATCTGGTCTGGGGGGGGCTCTGGGCTAGATGCCCGATGAGTGGGCCCATACCTCATAACACTGCATCTCCTCCTCCTCCTCCTGAAGTTGCTAACCCCCAGGTGGTGCCTGGAGATCTCCCACTTTTACAACTGATCTGCAGACAATAGCGATTGGTTCCCCTGGAGAAAATGGCTTCATTGGAGCGTGGACTTGACGGCGCTGTGCCCTGCTGAGGCCCCTCCCCAGACCCCACTGTTCCCAGGCTCCACCCCCTGAATCTCCAGGTATTTCCCAAGCCAGAGCTGGCAACCCTACTTCCTCCCACCCCAACTCTGCCTGCCTCACTCAGATGCTGGCAGCAAGCAGGTAACGGTTACAGCGGGTTGCTGAGCAGCTGTGGCTGCTGTGCAGAGCAAGGAGCACGGCTAGTGGTTGCTTCTCTCCCTAGCCACCATGCCTGTTTGCTTCCCCCCCTCAGCATATTGCAAGATCATGCATTGACTGGCCAAAGACCAGTCTACTGGCTACTGGCTGCAGTAAATATGTGGCTGCAGATGTTGGTCTTCACAGTCTCACTGAATGATGGGAACTGCAGTGTGAGGCCTGTAAGACAGGGTCTTGAGAATGTATCCTATGCAAGCCAGTGCAGTGCAGAGGCTGGCAAGCAGGATGTAACCTGGGAAGGGCATGGTTCAAATCCCCACCCAACCCAGATGTTCACTACGTGGCCTTGAGCCAGCTGCTGTGACTTAACCTACTGTACCTCAGAGGGTTGTTGTGGGGACAAAAAGGATGAGGAGGTATGAACCTCACCCTCTTGGAGGAAGGGAAAGATAAAATTACAATAATTAGAAACAACTCAAGTCTTTTTTGTGACTTGGTCTCACACAGACTGTATAGTAAACTCTACTGTTTAGAGGAAACAGTTAACATGCTACCTGCCCCCCCCCCCCGCCCCCCCGGTCACTTACTAACATTAAAATTGTGAGCGAGCGATTTGGCTGCTGCATGTTAGTTTGCTCTGGAGCAATCCTTCCTGAGCTAAGACAAAAAGGTGTGAGCCGGAGGCGAAAGAAATTGTGACCCAGCTCACACTAACTCAGCTTAGAGGGAACACTGCCTAAGAGAGTCTGTGGTGGATATATGTTTACAACCAGAGAGTTCTTTTACATCACCACCTCCCTGCTGCTTTCAACTGCAATTGCTGGGGATTGAACCTGGGACCTTGTGCATGCCGAGCAGATGCTCTACCACTGAGCCACGGCCCCTGCCCAAATGCACAGCTGGCGCTTGCGGTGGTCCCTTTGCTACAGCAAGAGCAGAAATTGCATTGATGAATTGCTGTGCCATCACCCCTTAATCGACATCTGCTCCATGCAAGGGAGGTGGTGGAAAGGATGGGGGGGAGGGGAGGATATGGTTACTCAGCTGCTACAAGGATGAATAGAGAAGCATTGGGAAAGTAGAGCTCGCACATTATCCCTGACTCTCTGGGCTTCCTCCTGCTAAGGCTGATTTAATTCATTCCCGTAGGCATCTGTTTCCTAAAGGGTTAACCATCCATTTTATTTGGGGTGGATAATTTCACACGTGGAAGACGCTCAGGGAGACCATGGTCGAAAGTGAGATTGCGTTTTTTTGTTTTTTTAATGAATGGTGGCAAGGGAAAGACCTCTTGGCAGGGAAGATTTTAAGGATTTTGTTAACAGGCTGCAAAGTCTATTGAAGGGCAGAGACCCATTTTTTCAAATCCTTTTGTCAAATCGGCAGTAATCCTTTATTCTGCAGCACTTCCTGGGTGGGTGGGTGGGTGGGTGAGGGAATGCTTTCCATGCCTTGCCCAATTCATCCTCTCCCTGCCCTTGTGGCTGCGAGGGGGGGGGGGGATATGAAATGGCTGTTGGTTTTGTGCATGTATAGTGCTGGCTGTCACATGCTTGAAGATGTATGCAAGGCCAAGCGCGCTGTCTCCTTCTCAGTTGCATTCCAGTCCAGGCACATTAGATCAAGCCGGTGGCATGGAGAGCCTCGGATGATAGTGGCGAAGCAGATAAAGTGATGCAGACCTAGTTTGGGGCCACATGTGCTGCTAATGCATTGGATGTGCAAACGCCACCCCCTGGGGCTAGAGAAATCATCGGATCTGTAGTTGTTGAGCCTTTCTGGATGTGAGAAAGCTTTTAAGAAGAGGAGATTGGATTTATACCATGCCCTTCAGTACCTGAAGGAGTCTTACAGGGGCTTACAATCCCTTTCCCCTCCCCACAACAGACACCCTGTGAGGTAGGTGGGGCTGGAAGAGCTCTTTTGAAAACTGCCCTTGAGAGCAGCTCTGAAAGAACTTATGACTGACCCAAGGTCACACCAACAGCTGCATGTGGAGGAGTGGGGAATCAAACCCGGTTCTCCCAGATTAGAGTCTGCGCTACACTACACTAAACTGGCCCTCAATTTCTTGGGCATCGGCTTAGCCCGTTTGACTACCTGGATTTTTTTTCTCAGCTATGCGTTCATTCAGGGCTGTGTAGGAGCACATAAGAGCCCTGCAGGTTCAAAGTCATGACCCCCTCTAGTTTGGTATCCTGTTTTCCATTGTGACTACTGAATGCTTCAGAAGGTCCCCACAGTAGGGCATGAAGGCAGAGGCCTCTCTGTCTGTTGTCCATCTCTGGCAACTGGTATTCAGAGATACACTGCAGCTGCTCATGGAGGCTTCACTAAACCAGAACAGCAAATGCCTATAGATGGGTTCTATCTTCCAGTGCTACAAGAATGAATAATATGCGTGGTTCACAGAGATGCTGCTTGCCAGCTGCTTCTCTTTACTGAACAGTCATGTCGTCTTCTGTGTCTTAAAATAAGACCGTAAGAAAAGATCTGCTGGATCAAACCAGTAGTCCATCTAGTCCAGCATCCTATCTCATGCAGTGGACAACGTGGAGGGACAGTTACAGAGTCCAAGGCCTTCCCCTGATGTTGCCTCTTAATACTGAGTTTCAGAGGTTTACTGCCTCTGAACATGGAGGTTCCCTTTACTAAGCATGGCTAGAAGCCCTTGACAGATCTCTCCTCCGTGGATCTAACTCCCTTTTAAAGCTATCTATGCTTGCCGCCATTACCGTCTCCGCTGGTGGTGAATTCCACAGTATGGGATTCAATGCTGCTACCCGCTCACTCATTATTGGTTCACCTGTCATGATAGGGGTTCAGCAAAAGGCAACCCTGCTGTTGAGTCCAGCCCATGTGAGTGGTGCCACTTGTGTCCCCCCATCCCCTTTCCCAGTTGCCGCCTTCGAGGGACAAGAAGTACACAAGCAAATAATATCTGACAATGGATCTCAGTTATAGACCATTTTGAGAGGTGGGTCAGGCACTTCTCTCCCCCTGGAATCCCTTATCAAAACAACCCTCTGGCAGAGCTAGTTTGTGGACCATCTTGACTTTCTGGGGGGAGGGGAGTAAGCTTAGTGCAAATCTAATTATACAGGAGTTGGTAATGAGTAAGGACCAAGGCCAGCTTGCCTGTATTGGGAATCTATACCTCATCAGCAAGACCCGTTCCTGTAGCTGGAACGCAGTGAATATCAATGGACACTGTTCCTTGAGAGCGAGCCATCGAGCAGCAGTGATTTTTATACCGTAATGAAGTGTAACAGTTCCACAGGAAGAGTGCTGCTTTGTATAGATTGTATCAGTGGCAGGCTGTTGTCAGGGTGTGTGTGTGTTAATTACCACTGGGGCTGTGTATGGGAAGGCAGAGGTGACCTGGATATTGTTGAAATTCCTTGATCCGCTGTGTGATTGTGCCCATCTCAGCCAATTTGATGACTGCCAGGTGTTGGACAGAACTGGCCACGGGTGCCTTCTTGCCCAAAAAACTGCTATTGGACTGAGAACACACATGAAGCTGCCTTGTACTGAATCAGAACCTTGGTCCATCAAAGTCGCTATTGTCTACTCAGACTGGCAGCAGCTCGCTGGCGGGGGCTCAGGCAGAGGTCTTTCTCATCACCTCCTACCTGATCTTTTAAGCTGGAGATGCTGGGGACTGAACCTGGGACCTTTTGCACACCAAGCAGGTGCCCTACCACTTGAGCTGTGTCCCCTCTCCAGTCTCAAATTAAATAGATTTGAAAGCCCTCTACACCAGAAGGCTAAAACTGGCTGATGTTTTTAATGTGCGAGAATAAAACTGAAGCCGACAGACTGAAGCCAACAGACACATCCAAAGGCTGCCCCATCTTTGAACCTTTTCAGGTTGTTAAAATCTAATTTAATTTTAAGAATTGCAACGGTTGCATGCATAGCAAATGATGCTCATTTAACTGAATCCTGCAATATGTATTCATTGAGATTGCTATTCCATTCTCAAAGGGTTAAGGCAGTATACATGGCTGCTGCCTGAACGTTGTCAGCATAACAACCCTGCAAGGTAGACTCAATTGAGCATGATTGGCCCGAGATTATCTAGTGACGTTTGTGGCAGAATGCAGAGTTGCTCATGGATCTCTGCGGTCTTAGTCCAACAATTTGTCTACTGCATAAAGTCTCATATGCTCACTGATTCTTTGAAGTCTGCCCCACACCCCAAATTCTGTTACACTTGAGTATGACTGAATAGCAGAATCAGGATGGGGAGAATGCAAATGAAGGGGTGGGGATATGTAGATTGGAGCAGCCTTGATTGGCATGGCTGGAGGATCGGGTCATCAGGCAGAAGAGTTCCCTATGTGTTTGTCTTTACTTGTACCGCTAAGTGAATGATAACCATTTTATATGGGGTAAAGCACTCCTCTTGGGTATTACTGCTGCAAGTGAGGGCAAGACCCGGATAATGGGTGGCCTGGTTCTCATGGACATGGATCGTGGGGAAGGAGCAGTGCAAGAACGCACACACAGTTGTGTCACACGATACCTACACACCCTTCAGGCTTTTGGCAGCGTGCAAGCCTTCCTGCTCACATGCTCAAGCTTTCAAAATGACAGGCATATTTTCTATGTTCAGATTTTATAATAAGGCCTAGCTGTGCTACCAATTGATTGACTGCTGGGAAATTGACAAGTTGTCCTGGTGTTTTGTATTTAAAAAGTCATAATTGAGATAAAGGAGGCCATGGAATGCTGTCAAACATTATATTTGGGGAAGTCTGCAGGAAAAGCAAAAGGTCATGTCAGGTCGCGCCTGGCCCTAATAATGTATTTGAGCATTTCAAATTGGATGCTTCCATCCTGCCTCCTACACATAAAAGAGTTGAGTTTGGCTGCCGTTCCTCTGGGGAGGATTGGCTTGGCTGCCGAGTTGGCTTTCCAGCAGCTGGTCAAGGGCAAGTGAAGATTTGACCTCTGCAGAAGGCCTGACGTGCTTGCGTGAGAAGGGTAGTTTGGGAAATGTATTTAGCAAATAACACCCCCCCCAAGTCCTTATTCTTTAGTTACTTATCTTAAACCTTCCCTGCTTTTTTCCCCAAAAAGGGCTCCAAGCAGCTTACAGTGATGGGAAAAGTACAAACAAAATCAAGTTTGTCTTGGGCCAGTCCTGGATCCAGCAGGCCAGCTTGTTGGGTCCTAATGTTCCTGGGTTCTGGTGGAACACTCCAGAAGTTGCCCACCATTCCAAAACTGGGTCCAGCCCTTTCAAGGTAACAGGAACGCTCCCAATATGGATCCAAGACATTGAGTGAGGTGTTCGAGTTTGCTTGGCCTGGTATTTGTCTTGGCTTGGAAGGAGTTGCAGGGCCAATGTTCCCTCTAAGCTGGGGAGTCTTGTGAGCCAAATTTCTACTTTGTGAGCTGCTGGCATTAAAGTGGTGAGCAAGCAATTCTGGCTACTGCGTAAATCAGTTTGTTCTGGAGCCATCCTCCCTGAGCTAAGAGAAAAATGTGTGACTAGGAGGCTAAAAAGAGATACTGTTTCACCTTGCAAAGGAGAGGGAAGGTTTGCTTTCTGCCAGGCTGCAGAGATGGTTTGCCAAGCCCAGGGAGTCAATGTCTGTTCTTGTAACGAAGGTTCATGGTGGTGGCACACCTGCTCCGGATGAGCTCAGCACTTTGCAAGCCAGTCAGGTGCCCGGGAGCCCCTTGAAGGTGCCTCTGTATTTTTCCTGCTCCATCCAAGAGCCTTTTGGATTTCCTGTTTCCAAGTGGCAAATGGGCACCAGGAGATGCATTGGCAGGCACTCTGGCACACACAGGTGCTGTGTTGGGGGATTGCTTCTTCAGACACACACACACATACTGAGAGAGTATTGGAAGTCTCTGCATAGGATTAATTAGGAAAATTTTACAGTGGCTCTGCACGGTTGTAAGAAGGAGGGATGCTTTAAGTCATAGTGAGCAGATCTCTGGCTGCACTGTACTCTAGAAAAAAGGAGTGACTTGGGAGAAGGCTAGAGCGTGCCCAAGAGGGCCCTTTTCATGGTGTCACACCAGTTTTGTGTCTGTTCAAAAGTCTGGGTTTTTTTCTGCTCTGGTGCCCAAGCACAAACATATATCCATCCTATTAATTCTGAAGGCTGCAAGTATCTATGGATTAGCCTCCTGAAAACGAAACAGTTCAGGGGCTGGGGCAAGATTAGGGAGAGTTTTGTGATGCCCAGGGCCACTGTGTCTGTCGTGGTTGGAACGCCAGAGAAGAATAAGAAGAGATTGGAGTTATACCCTGCCCTTCACTCAGGAGTCTCAGAGTGGCTTGGACTCCTTTCCCTTCCCTTCCCCACAACAGACACCCTGTGAGGTAGGTGGGGCTGAGAGAGCTCCTTCCAGTGCTGCCCAGAGAGCAGTTGGGACAGAACTACGGCTTGCCCAAGGTCATTCAGGTTCTCCCGGATTAGAGTCCACACACTTAACCACTATTCCAAACTGGCTCTCAAGTTCAAATTCCCGCTTGGTCCTGAAACTCATTTGGTGAACGTGGAGCATTTATTCGGTCTAGCCAGACTCACAAAGTTGTTGAGAGCAAGAGGGAGGGACGGGGGAGAACCCTGACTCCTGCCCCCCAACCTGCTTGGAGGACCATGAGGTGAAGAAGACGACATGGTTTTTATGCCCCACATTTCTCTACCTTAAGGAGTCTCAAAGTGGCTTCCAGTCGCCTTCCCTTCCTCTCCCCACAACTGACACCCTGTGAGGTAGGTGGTGCTGAGAGTTCTGAGAGAGCTGTGACTGGCCCAAGGTCACCCAGGAGGGCTTCATATGGAGGAGAATTGGGGAACCAACCCTGGTTCTCCAGGTCACAGTCCACTGCTCTTAACCACTGCACCACACTGGCTCTCAGCTTTCTTCATTGTGCATTATAATAAGAGTCACTAGAAGAGATGAAAACATATAGGATGGACGACTGGGTTTCATCTCCCATACAACTTTACAGCAGACTGTGAAGGTTCTTAAGCGTAAGGATGTGTTGCTGGCATCCAAGAGCAAGGTAATTGCTCCTGTATAGGTGTGAAGGCAGTGCAATGAAGAAGGTTGATTCCTTTGAAATGTGGTCTTGGAGGAAAGTTTTATGGATCCCGTGGACCGCCAAAAAAGGGTTCTAGATCAAATCAAGCCTGAACTCTCCCTAGAAGCTAAAATGACTAAACTGAGGCTGTCGTGCTTTGGTCACATTATGAGAAGACCAGAGTCACTGGAAAAGACAATAATGCTAGGAAAAGCTGAAGGCAGGAGGAATAGAGGAAGACGCAACGTGAGATGGGTGGAGTCTATCAAGGAAGCCAGAGCGCTGAGACCTAACGCAAGCCTGTTGACGATAGGATGCTTTGGGGGTTATTAATTCATAGTCCAGTTCCTTCTGTCATTGCCTTAAGCTTACCTTTCTTGAATCTCAGGCAAGGAATACTGCACACTCCTTCATGTTTTCTGGTGTCTGTCAGTCTTTCATCCAAGTCATAACCTTCTCAGGTCATCTTCAATGAATGATATTGGTTTCCTGCTTCTGCCTTTCTATTGCTGTCCATCCATTGCTAAGTTCTTGGCCATAATCCTTATGTAGGACTCATCTGTTTTTAATTCTGCAAAAGTCTTTCTGTTTATAAATGCAGCGGTGAGCTTTTACAATCATTCTCTGATGTATGCAGTGTCCTACCGTAAGTGGCCACTTTGCTTTTTTTATTACATGTTAATACCCCTGGTTGCTCACATTAGAGTGTATTGAGTGGGTTTTATGCAGGCAAAGTGGCTCTTGTTAGACTGGTTTTTTTTGGGGGGGGGGCCTTCTCTGTCGGCACAACAGTGCCTTTGACTATTCCAGCATTCCAGTTGGAATGCTGCTGAATTGGGATTACATTATATTCTGGTTTATTTATATAGGGTTTTACACCGGGAGACTCAGGTTTGAATCTCCACTCATGGCATAGAAGCACACTAGATGATCTTGGGCCAGTCACACACTATCAGTGTATGTAAGCCACTTTGGGTTCCCATTGGGAAGAAAGGTGGGGTATAAATTAAAATCAATAAATGTGGTCATAAATAATAGTAGATTCAGGACATTTCCCAAGACAAAATGGCCATCATAGTTTTACTACTTATTTGCTTCAGGTGGGTAGCCATGTTGGTCTGAAGTAACAGAACGAAGTTTGAGTCCAGTGACACCTTTAAGACTAACAGAATTTATTTTGGGGTATAAGCTTTCGTGTTCATGAAGAAGTGTGCATGCACATGAAAGCTTATACCCAGAATTAAACTTTGTTGGTCTTAAACTTTGTTCTATAAATAATCATACATAGCATATTGTGTTCAAAGTGAACGTGTGGAGGAAAAACAGATATGATAAAAACTCCTGGCAGCCAGGAGAAAGTGCTTGCTTTTGAGTCCATGAGACCAGAGGCAGACCTCTCCACTGAGCAGGTGGCCATTGGTCATGTGCTCACCCAGAGAGCTGGAGAGATCTTCAAAGTAATGGGACCTCTATAGGGATCTGTAGCTTCCTAAGCGAAAGCAGCCTGTCCTGTATTTTAACATCTGTTACGGCATGAATAGAAAAAGGGGCAGAGGATTTGCATTTTACTCGTTTCTGTTTGAATCCCTTGCTCCATCTGGCACTGTGCTAAAAGTATGCTTGTAAACGTTTTCTTTTTAATAAATTAACTTTTGATGCTAGGAGTGATTCTCTGTACCACATAAATCTCCACCATCTTGGACACACTATTTTAAATGGAGCACCAGGGGCAGTTGGCTAGTGGCTATTCCTCTAGGGGTGCAGAAGGCAGTAACCTGTCCCGTGGTGACCAGGTGGAGGGCAGCGGGAGATACAGAAGCAAGGCCTTGGAAGCTGGGAGTCCTGACCCTCCCAATGGGCAATCCCTTACGAAGGTCAGGTGGTAGTGGCGAGTTATTGACAAAAAAGAGAAGCCTCTCCAGGTGTTGAGAAAGACCTAGGAGGGCAGGGCGGAATAAAATAGGTCCTGCAGGCTAGAGCAGGCCTATTCTGCCGCAAAAGCCTACGTAACAAATGGATTGGTCTAGAAGATGTAAACCATCCTGGTTTACATTAAAACCCTGGCATGTCCCTACAAGGAGGGCATCCTCCCAATATGTCCCGCTAAGAGGGGGCCCATGGTATTTATCAAACTCTGGTTTGTGAATTCATACGTCACAACAAACCAGAATTAGTATAAGTCCTGGTGAAGAAATCAGCTGCAGACCCTATGGAATCTTGGTTTAGAATCAGGAATGTTCTTGGTTAAGAGTCCGCATTCAGATGTTCTAGATAAATGGGGTTTGACGAAACCATGGTTTATTGTGATTTCTGCAAATCACTACCAATGTTCCCTCTAAGCTGTGGAGTCCTGTGAGCAAAAATTCTACTTTGTGAGCTACTGGCATTAAAGTTGTGAGTGAGCGATTTGGCTGCTGCATAAATTAGTTTGCTCTGGAGCCATTGTTCTGAGCTAAGACAAAAATGTGTGAGCTGGAGGCTAAAAAACTGAGCTAGCTCACAATAACTCAGCATAGAGGGAACACTGGTCACCACTGTAATGTGACTTTCTACTCCGTCCCCTCAAAAACATTGAGATTGGATAACTGTTGGTATGAAATTCTTTGGAGTTCAAATGCCAGCTCAGCCTTCTTACTTCTTCAAAAATTGGGGTGTGTGGGTGTGTGGAGGAGATTCCACAAACACTGAAACGTGATAGTGTAAGCAAGATCCATTGAACATTATGTCATACTAGGCTGTTAAACTAACATTTACTCCAGATGTTACAATTAGCATGGGAACATTTGTTTCCATGTACCACAGTTATTCATTTATAAGATTTCTTGCATTCATTTGACGTGTTGAGTTGGTAGGCTGCCATCTTGGGAATCCTTGGATCTTCTTGACTGATGGCATTTTGGATGTTTGTGTTGTGTTCCCTGGGGAAAGGGGCTTTCAGTACCAACTGGCCATAGTGTTCTGATTCCAAACAATTTAAAAGCACAGGGGCTACATAGCCATCTGTGTAGGTTCACCTTTCAAAGTATAGCTTCTACAACTTCCTTTAGGAAGCATGCAATGATTTATGGGCTGAGAGACCTTGCAAGTTTGGGAAAGCTTTTTTTTTATACCCCGCCCTTCACTACTCAAAGGAGTCTGAGAGTGGCTTACAATCTCCTTTCTCTTCTCCTCCCCACAACAGACACCCTGAGAGGTGAGTGGGGCCGAGAGAGCTCTTTTGAGAGAACACCTCTGAGAGAACTTGTGATTGACCCAGGGTCACACCAGCAGCTGCATGTGGAGTAGTGGGGAATCAAACTTGGTTCTCCCAGATTAGAGTCTGCGCTCCTAACCGCTACACCAAACGTCTTTATACCACCCAGTGTTGGTTAATGCTTGCATCAAGCACTCCCAAATATTTGTCTCATGTACAAGTAATGAATTCTTTCCCGAAGCATCCACCAGACACAACGCACCCTTCCACAGCAACAAAGGTAATCCATGTCCAGGCAGAAATTCCATACTGTAGCTTCTCCAAGCACCTTGTGTACCCGAATGCCAAAAGGGAAGGAAGGTGTTCTTTAAATGTGAAGGTCCCTGTTTTGCATAACTTCCTAAGGCTGCAGCGTGAGAAGGCTTCTCAGACAAATCTGAACATGTGCCACACTAGGCAGTGTAGTCTAATGGTCAGTGTTGGGACTGGAGCTTGGTACAGATTCCTCTTCGGCTATAGAGCTACCATGAGCTCCTTGCAGGAAGGGTGGGATAACAATGGGAACTGAGGTACAGCTGCTTAAGGCTTTAAAAAGCAGGACTTTTTGGACCCAGAACTGAGATAGTAGCCAGGACAGATGTCATAAGCAATGTTTCTTCTAGGCTGAGTTATTGTGAGCTGGCTCACAGTTTTTCAGCCTCTGGCTCACACATTTTTCTCTTTGCTCAGGAAGGATGGCTCCAGAGCAAACCAGTTCATGCAGCAGCCAAATCGCTCGCTCACAACTTTAACACCAGTAGCTCACAAGGTAGAATCTTTGCTCACGAGACTCCACAGCTTAGAGGGGAGCATTGGTCATAAGCTTGGCCTGCTGTAATCCCTCCCACCGATCCTAGATTTGCCGCAACACCTGGGATTTGATGGCGCAGCCCAGAAACTTAAAAGACATTAGAGCCGTGGCCCGGCTAAAGGCTAAAATATGAAGCAGACCCCTGAAATGGAATTACCTCAGTCGCTTGACTTCCTTTGCTACCAAACTCCTTTTAATGGAAAACAGATGCCCTGGTTTTTCCTCTCAGCCTCTGTCGGAAGGGTACCGCAGAAGCGACAGTGCTTCTTTCAGCTTATAAAACTGTACATTAAGTGGTGGTTGTTCTATCCTTGATCTTTTCCTGTCTCTCCCCCTCCCCTTAACTGCTGAGCTAAAATAGGCCTCTGATTTCTTCAGCTGTTAGTACCCTTGAGTGTCGCTAAGTATTGGCTAATGTGATATCTTGTGACTGAGGGAACCCGGGCTGTAGTTTTAATGTGAATGTCTAGCAGGGAAGGGTGGCTTCCCAAAATAGCGCCCTTTGCTGGACCGGTTGCCCGTCTCAGCCGTGATTGAAGGAGAGAGAGACGGAGAGATGCTAGGGAGCTGGAGGGATGGCTTATGGAATCAGTCAAACCCCCGGTATAAAATAATTATGGTGTTTTGACAGCTTGTTAATAACTTGCAGCCATTGGAAGGAAATATAATTGCAGCATCGTGAATTTTCTTGTTGGAAGCCTGGCGTTTCTGTCAGATTTGTAAAATTAAATAAAGGATGTGAAATCCATTAAAATAGTTGGGAACGTCATGTCTTGGCTGTGATGGGCCACTTAATTAAAAAAAAAAAGAGAGAGCGCAAAAATGTTTGGCTCCAGTTTAGGTTCTCAGCATTTCATTTTGGTGTCTCTCCGAATGGTCTCCCGAAGCTGTTGAGCCTTTGAATTTAATCTTTGGGGAAACCGAATGGGTTCTCAGGGTTGCCTGGAGGAGGCTGGGAAGATGTTAACCCTCCCCTGCGTAATGGGATAGAAGAACCTTGTCACCTGTAATGATTAAAGTCCCCTGAAGGGCTACCAACGTGCACTTTAGGAATTGTATAATTATACGACTATTGAGAGAGACATTAAAAGGACCGCGTAGCACCAAAAAAGGAAAAAATGGAAAGGGGGGAACCTTCTAAAAGGGGGAAAAGTTCAAACGTTTAAAGAGAAGGTTGGAATTTGTCTGTATCTCCCAATTATTTTCTGCGGTGTCTTAATAAAGAGGAAGATGGCCTGCAATAATTGCTTTTATCAGCGTTCTTTTAGTTAAAAAGTAGGGAGGGTAAAGGGGGCAGTTGCTATCTGGGATTCTTCCGTTAGCTTCCCTCGTTTAGTCTGAATGGTAATTGAAATGCACTTAAAAAAAAAAAGAAAGATATAGGTCCCTACTTAGGCCTGAATGATGACAAGTCAGTAATGATTCACTAAAGCACAAGCAAATTTGCTAATAAAGCAGACAGCTGATTTGAGTTGCGGGGATTTTGGAGAGTCCCTTGCATCCCTCTGGGATGCCCGGAAACCCTTGTGTGGCAGCTTTGTTCCATTTAAAATGCTGAGGCTCCAGTTTACTGACCGACTTTAAAACAACAGAAGCATCCTAGTCCTCATGGTGGCAAAAGCGTCTGTGAATAATTTTCAAGTGGGAAATAATATTTCCATCTTTGTACTTTGAGAAGAGGCAACAGAAGGCCAATTCTTACCTCTTACAAATGCCTTTGTGCTGTACCCTGTATTTTTTAAACAGTCAGGTTATGTTAACTTTTATTTATTGCAAATTGCAGTAGTTTACTGTTGCTATCATACAATGAAATGAGCTTACTCTGGGATGGTCCATGCCCAGTATAGCTTGAAGACAGCTATGGAGTTAGTGGCAACTACCTTGTTCAAGGTAACGTGTTCTTTGGGGAAGGGCTGTGGCTCAGTGGTAGAGTGCCCACTTGGCCTGCAGAAGGCCACAAGTTCCATCCCTGGCATCTTCAGTTCAAGATCGGCAGCAATGGGAGACTTCTCAGTGTCTGAGACCCGGCAGAGCTACTGCCAGGAGGAGTTGACAGTACTAAGCCAGACAGACCGATGCTTTAGTTAAATCTGCATATGCTTCCATTTGGGGAAGAAGCCACGGATGAGTGGCAGAGCACATACTTTGCATGCAGGAAGTTATGGGTGCAGTCCCAAGAGTCTCCAGTTAATGGGATTTCAGGAAGCAAGTGTTAGGAAAGATCTTTCTGTGCCTCAGATCCTGAAGAACTGCTCTTTGGGTAGGCAGTACTGAGCTAGATGCACCAGTGGTTTGAGCCAGTAGAGTAAGACAGCTTTATATGTTTGATATCTGGAGAGGACTGTTATGGCTTCTCCTTCCCAAATCAAACACCCACACTGTAGAGCGTGACATGAATCTGATGTTAACACCAGACCACTACGTGATGTGGCCCTTAGCTTGCACGCTCCCTTTTCCATAAATCCATCAGATATTACACTGTGACCCAAGCCATGACTTTGACATGAACTCTGAGCAGCCCAACTACAGTGAACTACAACTGTGAACTGCAACTGCAGGGTGAACTTCAGTGCAAACTACAACTGCAAACTGTGGCTTGGTATTTCTGGTTTGCAGGCCAAAGCACAAACCAGAGTTTACTAGTCTATGTACAGTAACAAACTGTGGCTTGTGCTAATGCAGAAGGGGGAGAGAAAAGAGTGTCTGGAGCCTCGGGCTCATCCTCTTATAGTATTGAACCATGGCTTGTTGGCATATCCAAACCAAGCCCTTGTTTTATGTTCGTTGAAAGTGATGTCTCATTCTAGTCCTCTGCGGAACTGAGCTGATGCCTCTCTTGCAGGTGATCTGCCTCATGGCAGTGACGGCCGTTGCTCCAGAGTTTAACTTTCGCATGAAGGGAGTTTACAGAAATCTGGGAAAACTTGCTATATACTCAGTTTGTCATTTATCTTTGGCTAATGTGATTAGGCACCTGCAATGGGATGATTGGGAAGATGTCATGATTTGTACAGGTATCCTGCCATGATGTGCGCACATCTTCTGTGCTTTACCGTTCGTGTACCCACTGGTATGCTTGCAGTTGCTAATTACAGCAGTTATTTTTCAAGGGAGTTAAAGGATTTTGCAGTTGGTAGCAGCTGGAAGCTGAATACAACCATTCTTCTCTTAATTATTAGGAGCATGGAGATGAGTTTGATTTCTCGTTTTGAATGGTCTAATAGCTATTGAAGCTTTAAACTGTGTAGCAGCAGAGGGGAATTCGATTTGAAGGAAACCAGTGGGCAGAATGTAGAATATCAAACTATGCTGTTGTAATAATGACCTCCTCCAATAGAAGACTGTATGTCTTTGTCCTAGATCAGGTGGGAAGCCATGTTGGTGTGAAGCAGTGGAACAAAGTTTGAGTCTTTATGACCAACACAGTTTTAATCAAGGTGTGAGCTTTTGGGTGCACTCACACTTCCTCAGATACATTGAAATGGAAGTTAAACCGCTGTTGTTGACACAATGGTTTGCTAAGGTTTGGGAAGTTTCTTCTTTCCAGCATAAGAAGAAGAAGAGAAGAGAAGAAGAGATTGGATTTATACCCCGCCCTCCACTCCCCAAGGGAGTCTCAGAGCGGCTTACAAACTCCTTTCCCTTCCCCTCCCCACAACAGACACCCTGTGAGGGAGGTGGGGCTGAGAGAGCTCTTTCCCAAGCTGTCCTTGAGGGAACAGCTGGTACAGAGCTATGGCTTGCCCAAGGTCATCCAGCCAGGTGCAAGTGGAGGAGTGGGGAATCAAACCCGGTTCTCCCAGATTAGAGTCCGCGCACTTAACCACTACACCAAACTGGCTCTCAAGGTCAGTAACTGCAATGTTCAAATTCAGTGGTACCCTTTTCTAGAGTATATTTTTAGTAAGGATGTTCCTGATAAGTTTAATATTCCAAGCAAATATTATGACATTTTGCACTGTATGTAATCTGTTACGGCATGTTACTATTAAACTATGACTGTGTTCTATGTTTAGTTAAGAGTTTATACCAAATGATGGCATAGATTATGCTAGTTCTATTCAATATTTGCCATGTTATTGTTTTTGTTATATTGATAAAATCAATAAAAATGGAAGTTAAGAAGAAGAGAAGATTGGATTTATATCCCACCCTTCACTCATTTGGAGTCTCAGAGCGGCTTACAAACTCCTTTCCCTTCCCCTCCCCACAACAAACACCCTGTGAGGTAGGTGGGGCTGAGAGAGCTCTTTCCCAAGCTGTCCTTGAGGGAACAGCTGGTACAGAGCTATGGCTTGCCAAAGGTCATCCAGCCAGGTGCAAGTGGAGGAGTGGGGAATCAAACCCGGTTCTCCCAGATTAGAGTCCGTGCACTTAACTGGCTCTCCATACATGTAGGCAGACGGTGAACAGCATATTAGTATACAACATAATGAAGGTATTTTAACAGATGTAAAGATCAAACAGGAATAACAAGCTGTGTTTATTTGGTCACCATTTGCTTGGGTTTAATTATGGGGGGAAACATAGTGGAGCAGATAAATATGTCACTTCCCAACACAAAATGGCCATCATAGTTTTGCTACTTGTTTGCTTCAGGTGGGTAGCCGTGTTGGTCTGAAGCAGCAGAATAAAGTTTGAGTCTAGTGGCACCTTTAAGACCAACAAAGTTTAATTCTGGGTAATAAGCTTTTGTGTTCATTTCAGATGAAGTGTGCATGCACAGGAAAGCTTATACCCAGAATTTAAACTTTGTTGGTCTTGTTTGCTTGTGATGCGTAGTATGGCCCTGAATTGTACCCATGATGCAGGGTAAATCGTGCGGTGGTGGGTATTGAAATTTGAGAGAAGCTTCCTGGAGGTAATGCAGCAGCTGCAAGTTCTGAGCTCAATGGCCACGTGCAGGTCTCTGTCTTCAACAGACACAAACCTGGCTTGTTTACTGTGCTTGCCTGTCAGCCCTCCTTTCCTTCTGGACACAAAGCACATGGTTGAAAGCCAGCCTCTCTCAGCTGTGACCCCTTATCTGCAATATGGGTATAATAGTATTGAACTACTGTTCAAGGCTGTTGTGAGGCTTACAGGGCAATATATCGTGCTTTGAACAAAGTGTCATCTACTTCTGATTTCATTTGCTTATAGTCTGCCGTTCTCATGGAGGCACAAGGTACTTGCTGTGCTTTGTCTATATTGGTTCTCCTGAACTGAACTGCTAGCAGGTCCTGTAGTGCAGGTTTTCACACTGAACTGGGAACCATGAATGGGGTGAGGGAACTGGTGGGGGGGTAGGGGGACTATGTTTGTCTTGTGGACCTCCGCTTCTGTGCTTGCCCTGTCTTCGTCACGGGGAAGCCCTCCTAGAAGTCACGACCCATTCACTTGCTTCAGAATGCAGTAAAGAAGTGTTCCTGGAACGAATTGTGTGACTTTCAGTGCCGAGTCTGAGAAAGCAAAATGGCCAGTGTTGCCGGCTCCAGGTTGGGAAATACCTGGAGATTTGGGGGTGGGGGTTGAGGAGAGACTTCTGTGGGTTATAATGTCACAGAGCCCACCTTCCGAAGTGGCCATGTTCTCCAGGGGAACTGATCTCTGGCACCAGGAGAGTAGTCGTAATAGCGGGAGATCTCCAGCCACCACTGGTAATTTGGCAACCCTCAAATGTTTCAGCTTTGGAACAAAGTCACATTAAGCTGTTCTCCAAACACATAAAAGTTCAAGGTGAAGCCACATTCAGTTTGGCTTAATTTAGCATGACTCTTGGCTAGGATATCTCTGGGCCAGATAGACTTGTTACTCAAAGCCTGATAAAGGTTCACACATGCTTTGGAAACCATTGTTAAAAGCACATTGCTTATCTTGAGTTGCCTAACCTTTTGAATCTGGGGAAGTTGAACTTGAAATCTCCCTGTAGCAGGCAGCAGACCCTGAAGGGGGGGCGGGTTCTGAGGGCTGCTATTGCTGGGTCTTATCTCTCGGGCCAGAGCTTGAAATGAGACAGTGAAGAGACAAGATGAGGAAGGATTGTTGTGAATATTGTAGGAGTGTCTGTTAGAGACAGGCGGCACTAGTCAAGGTTTAAGCTTGACATAAGGCATGAATGCCTTTCCCTACTTGCAGCAACGTAGTCTTAATTTAGCAAAACCCAGACCGTATTGCCCCACCCAGATATAAAAAAGCCCAGCCTATCAAACCCAAATAGGCTTTAAGAACTCATTCCAAGTGGTTTGCCAAGAGCTGTTGTCCTGGGTTGCGTCCCATGGTTCCGTTCCATTAATAGCAGAACCTTCATCTGCCAGAAGACATTTCTTGGGGTCAGAAGTGAACGCTGCCATTAGCAGAACATAAACATGAGATCTGAGGCCAATTAACCTTCTGATTTCTTAAGAGCAGGATTCCTTGAAGCC
Source organism: Lepidodactylus listeri (assembly GCA_029233225.1). Classification (NCBI taxonomy): domain Eukaryota; kingdom Metazoa; phylum Chordata; class Lepidosauria; order Squamata; family Gekkonidae; genus Lepidodactylus; species Lepidodactylus listeri. The sequence continues at coordinate 14,291,037 of JARCFY010000013.1, forward strand.
AGGATTTGAAGTGGAGCTGCAAACCTAGGTTTGGAATGAACAAAGGCTAACAAACAACCTTATTGTAGATATGGGGATTTGTTGGATGCTAAGGCAAACCGCAATTTGTCCTTGGATGGGTGATCTCTCCCTCCTGTTAGTACTGCCAGTCCAGGCTCGAAAATTCCTGGAGATTTGACGCTAGAGTCTGGGGAGAGATCTCAGAGTGTAATGCCAGAGTTCACCCTTCGAAGCAGTCATTTTCTCCAAGGGAACTAATCTCTGTACTATGCAGATATTTGTAATTCTGAGAGATCACCGGTGTCTCACCTGGAGGTTGGCAACATGACCCCAACCACCTCCTCCTCCAGCCTGTTAATGAAATATTTCTAAAATGGCAGGCGAAGCCCTGGTCTGGAATACATTAGGTCCGAGTGACACCATAGTGGTGGGAAGTGCAGTCAAGTCACAGCTGGCTTTTGGGGACCTGTGGGATTTTCAAGGCAAGAGACGTTCAGAGGTGGTTTGCCATTGCCTGCCTCTGTGTCATGACCCTGGCCTTCCTTGGAGGTCTCCCATCCAAATACTAACCAGGGCTGACCCTGCTTAGCTTTTGAGATCTGATGAGATCAGGCTAGCCTGGGCTATCTAGGTCTGGGCCGATGCCATAATATCACACCATAATTGATGCTGAAAGCACTTGGCAACTGGTGGAGTGTGAGACGGAGAAGGAAATATGGCTTCTCCTTAGAGGTTTGGATAGGCCTTGGGGGGTGGGGTTGTTCCTACAATATGGCCTCAGTCAAAAGCAGTATTCCCCCTAAGCTGAGTTAGTGTGAGCTAGCTCAGTTTTTTAGCTTCCGGCTCACACATTTTTGTCTGTTTGGGAAGGATGGCTCCAGAGCAAACTAGTTTATGCAGCAGCCGAATTGCTCGCTCACAACTTTAATGCCAGTGGCTCACTAAGGAGAGTTTTTGCTCACAAGTCTCCCACTGCTTAGAGGGAGCATTGGTCAAAAGTGTGGCAGGCAGGTTTTAGAATGGGGGGGTGCAGAATTTCTGCTGTCCTCAACCGTGTCATCTTTTCCCTTTCTTTTCTTTGCATTTGCTGATCATTTGTCTTGCCTTCTCTGGGCCCTCTTAATGTCTACTCTTCCCCCCCCACACACACACATTCTACCTGTTGGTGTTTGGCTACTGAGAGATGCCGTGTTGGTAAGCGGGTGTGTGCGTGTGTGTGTGCACTGGGAGGCAGATACTGTCCGCTAGCGTGAAAGTTCCTGTGCTCTCCATTTCTCTGCTTGGTAATTCCCAAATTCCCCCTAATAGAGATGTAGAGATTGTCAGGAGCCAGAGAGGAGGTGAAATCTTTCCCTCACAACTGCTTATTTGGGTCAACCGCTGCTCTCACGTTGGGGGTGTTTCTGCTGGCAGGTTCTCGCTTGCTATGACAAGAGCACTATAATTAACCCTCTGCGATCCTGACGTCTGTTGCATTAGATTTTTGGGGTGTGTGTGGAATGTGGTAATGGTGGGGGAGAACATAAAAGCGAAGCTTTTAAGGATCCTAGAAGTGCACGTCTCTAACAGTTTTGAAGGAAGATTTTGAGCTGTTCCTCTAGTCTAAATCCTCCATTTCTACAAGACTTCTGTGTGATTTTGTGCAAATTAAAGACTGTGTGTGGTTTTTAAAAATCTGTGCACATTTCTGACTGGCTGTGGGGGGGTTTTAGACAGTCAAAGCTGTTTTGAGCATGGAGGTTGACAGTATTGATGCTTTGCGCTTCGTACAGAAGAATTTCCTCATGCTTCTTATTCGAGTGGGTATTCCTGTAACGTTCCCAGGGTCGTTATGTTGAACTTGGACTCAACGAGACCTGGGTTTAATTTCTAAGCAGCTAACATCTCTGGGTTACCCTTGAATCTGAAATTGTAGTCCAGCTATACATTCATGTCTAATCTTCTTTGAACATAATCTATTGGATTTTTAAACTCTTGTAATAAGTAAGATTTTTGCAGAAAAAAAAAGGTCCACAGATTCAGCCTTCAAATGTGAAGTACTTGAGGCTGTTCTTACTAAGGATGCTGTGAAATTTGAAACTAGAGGGCTTGCAGTGCAAATTTCCCCTGCTGTTAATGGTTGTGTTTACTGTGAGTCCCCCTTTCCTTTTAAGTTATTCTGCTTGCAGTTTAAATTGAGATGCATTTTCATCCCATCCTTCCTCCTTCCCTGTGATTTTCACAACTTCCTTATAAGGCAGGCTAGGCTGCAAATATGACGGGTTCAAGGTCTCCTGGCAGTGTGGGGTTTAAATACAGGTCTTCTAGATCTTAGTCCACCAGTCTGACTGCTACCTCACTCTTATATTTTGATTTTGGTGCTGATTCTGCCCATGTGCAGATGACATTTGGCAAGTTGAGGACAGCAGCGATACCTGTCCCATGTGCATGTTCAGAAGGTAATTATCAGAACCTTCTATTTTACCTCTACGAAACTGTTCCAGTCGCTAACATTCACTTAACCTTTTTAAAAATGTGAGTACTTTGTGAGGCTTGCTCCCTCCAAGAGCAGTTCCTGGGAGGTACAGATCATGGGGAAAGGTGCCATAGGTAAAACCAGGTAAACCCTTGCTCGAAAGCCAGTCGAATACGACTCTAGGGATGCGGTGCGTATCTCTGTTTCAAAGCTGAAGAGCCAGCGCTGTCCGAAGACTTCTCCATGATCATGTGGCCGGCATGACTAGACCCCGAGGCGCACGGAATGCTGTTACCTTCCCACCGAAGCGGTACCTATTTATCTACTTGCAATTCCTTGCTTTCGAACTGCTAGGTTGGCAGGAGCTGGGGCCAGAGACAGGAGCTCACACCGTCATGCAGCACCCGGGTCTCAAACTGCTGAGCTACTGACCTTCTGATCTGCAGTTCAGCGTCTTAACCACTTGAGCCACTGCAGCCCCTAAAGGTGCCATAGTGGTGTGCGAAGTACACGGAAGGAGCATCACAGTTGCATAGATGTGCTGTCTTTTCATGCGCGACAGTTTCCAGGCAGGAGGATGAGGGTACATAGAACTGATGTGTGCCAATTTAGTGCTTTCGATAAATAGTTGATTGTAAGAGTGTTCGTAGATGCTATACATAGGAGGTGATTCAGATTACGAATCTGAGCCCCTGGAAGTTCGATTGTTGTCTGTGGTTGTGAGTCAAGGCTTCATTTTAAATGCTGTGTGTGCTCTTGCGCACAGGTTGGAAAAACTTTTGCTGTGAATTCATCTCTTCTGCAGACATCTCAGCTGTTGACCTCCTCAGCCTTTGCTGCTCGATGTTATGTGCAGTAAAATAGGCTGCCACAAGAGATTACCACATCTGGGCAGAATGCATTTTTAATCCAAGTGTATCTGTGCCAAATCCCATCTCTGGCAATGCAGCTGCATTCATTGTGGGTGACACAGACAAGGACTCGAGGAAGCGGAACAGCTGGGGAAATGGCCAAGTTGGGGGGGGGGGACAGGGGGACAGAAATTGCCAAGGACTTGAGCTTTAATTTGAGTTGAGGCTCTGCTCCAGAACCTATTTATATTACTTCCCTGCCCTTTCTCAGAAAGCTCATGGCTGCTGACGTAGGGCTCCCGCACATTCATATGCAATCAGTTAGCCTCGGCAAGGCTTACAGGCTCTCTGCACTGTTTGCACGTTTAGTGCTGAGTCTGCAAAACCAGAGGTGGCCTTGTGTTTCTGAGCATGTGCGGAGTGCCTGAAACTTATTTATAGGAAACTGCTGTTGTAGATGTGTAGATGCCCACTACTGCAAGCCCCGGCTTTAGAATCTGGCCATGAGACTTTTCTCTTCAGACTGGCCTCAGAGCAGCTGCTGAATAGAAACTGGTTTATCATGGCTGTTCGGAGCTTGCCTGTTTAAACCCTTGATGGCAAAAGCTCAAATTACAAAAGTACAGAACCTTCCCTGCTCCCAGCGATTCTGGGTGAGGAACTGAAGTTTCTGAGAAGAGTCCCCGTTTCCTAGAAGAATAGGACAGATGTATGGTGCTTCCTTAGTGGAGGCCAGATGAAGCCCAGGAGGGTTCTTCACCCTAGCAGGGTTCCAGAAGACACATCAGAGGAGAAATCAGAAATTATCAACAGAAAATATGTCAAAACACACAGTATAAATCACCGACACTAATTGGTTTCAGTGAAGATGGAAGTTGGATGAGATGTTTAAACAGTTAGAGGTGTTAAGAAACAAGGAAGGCAGCAATGGAAATTTGTGAAGATTTAGAAGACCTAGATAATAGAAGTAGAAAAAAATTCAGTGGTTCTGCGGATGTAGAAGGAGAATCTAGACCTGTAACAATCTGTATACCTTTAACAATGACCCTGTAGTTCAGATTCAAGCTACAGAGGCTAAATGAAGGGGGGGGGGGACAGCAGGTTTAATTCTTTTCAAGGGTAGAACAGCACAGAATATTATTAAAGATCACTTAGCTGCAGGGTTGTTAGAGCTACATTTTCCTTTGAGTAGTAAGAAAAATACAGTCCTTGGAGGGGAACATGAAAGTAATTCCAAAACCCAACAAACGATGCACAGATGATATTCATATGGACCCATATGGCTCTGAATCTTGATTATAAAAACCGTATAGTAAGCTATGACAATTTTGGCCACCCTCACAGGATTTCCCTCTATCTTCTTTCCAGCTGAGCAGCCCCCTTTTCCTTTTCTTTGTTTTTCTCTCTGGCTGTCCCATCCAGTCGCTTGAATATACTTAGATATATGCTGACCCAGCCTAAGGAACTGAGGGGAGAAACTAAAATCATTCTCGTATCTTGTTTTGAAAATGGCACATGAGAGGCTGATGGTAGTTCAGAAATAACAAACTGTTTTATCTGAGGGGAAATGGTCAGGTTGGAACCAGGTGTAGATCTTAATGAGGACAACAGACAATGGGAATGAGGTAACTGTATACAAATAAACACTAAATAATCTGTCACAAATGTATGGAAAAGTGTAAGCATAAGGTGCCAGGGTTGTGGGTAGAATTACTGAACCATAATGATGGATTTTTAAAGGCTCCACTGGATTTTTAATAAAACAGCACAAGGAAGGTTTGGGTGATCAAGCTGAAATTGTATCATGGCAAGGAATTGTTATGGCATACCTTGTAATAATGTCCCCCTCTTCCCATGCCTTTGTTTTGTTCCCTTCTGTGTATAGATTTAGTAACTGAGAATAACAACACATCATTTACATTATTTATAGTCCGCCTTTCTCACAGGGACTCAGGGCGGATTACACATGGTCAGCCAGTACAATCAGAAAAAAAATGGGACACTCAATAACCAATGCATTAGGATTGTAGAAGCCTGGGGCCAACCAGAAAGAATTGAAGCACAGCTTAATTATTCACACGGCGAGTTAAGCGGTACAGAAATTACATAGGATCCTACTTACAATAAAGTATACACAGTCGTGCACTCCCTAATGGTTTATCCAAGCAAGTTTGTAAAACCATTCTGTTCAGTGGAACCCCTCTTGAATAATTCAGTTCAGTTTTGCGTAGTTTGTGGAAAGCCAGGGGAGTAGGAGCTTTCCTGATCTCCTCAGGGCAAACCATTCCACAGGGTGGGAGCCACAATGGAGAAAGCACGCGTACGGGCACCGGGGCAGTTGTTTATTTTACCTATTTGCAGGTTGGTACCTGCAGAACTCCCTGCTTGGCATAGCATGGGGAGTCTTGGCATAGCAAAGGGAGAGAGGCAGTTTTGCAAGTAAGAGGGGCCAAGGACAGAAAGGACTTTGTATGTTGATAGCATAGCGTTCTGTGGTTGAAATGCATATGCCACAATTAAGTCACGAAGGTGTTGTAAGAGTCTTCTGAGAGCCAGTGTGGTGTAGTGGTTAAGAGCGGTGGACTCTAACCTGGAGAACAGGGTTTGATCTCCCAGTCCTCCACATGAAGCCAGCTGGGTGACCTTGGGCCAGTCACAGTTCTCTCAGAGCTCTCTCAGTCCCACCTACCTTACATGGTGTCCGTTGGGAGGAGAGGAAGGGAAGGTGATTTGTAAGCCGCTCTGAAACTTCTTCAGGTAGTGAAAAGTGGGGTATGAAAATCAACTCTCCTTCTCTGACCGTCGTTAACTGCAGTAAAATATTCAGTTTTTCATTTCTTGATGGAGCAGGCGGTCCCTATTTTTTAAGTATTGAGTCAGGAGGCGATGAATCCAAAACAGGCTTTTATTCTAAACATCGTTCAGCTCAAAAGACAGACTGGTGAGAGTGGCACTCTTAACTTATACGGTTCCAACAGCTAACTATAAACATTGTAACTATTTACAAGCAACATTTTTGGACCTAAGCAGGGCTCTGTGATTGGTTCCCTAGATTGGCTTCAGGACCAATGGGAGTCTTTATTAGGCAGCTAATGGGCACGATGGAGTTAGGATGCCAGAGCCCTGACCGTGCAATGCAATAACCATTTTAAGAACACAACACTGTTCTTCCGGAACAGGAGGCAGTTGAGCTCATCGGACTGAACCCAAGCACTTCCAGTCGTGAATATCGCTTTAAGACTATGAGAGGAACTGAAAAGTGAGCAGGCAACAAGATGGCTTCTGTAATACATCACACAGACTTTTCAGTGGCTGGGGAAGTTAGTAATTTTACTGACTGGGGAAAGGCCAATCTAACAAGGCTTATTGATTTACATATTGAGAGCAGATTTATGAGTTGTATTGAGGTGAGGGACAAGAGGCGCAAGACTTGTATTCTTTTTTTCCCCCAATAGCACAGATTAGAAATACAATATCGAAGATCCAAAGGGATTGTGACATATTAAGAGAGCTGACAGAGCCTGAACATTTGTTAAACCTCATAACAGCCACTTTCATTTTTTTTAAAAAAAACAATAACCTTGATTGAGGCTTGGAGATGATAAATGTAAGGAAAACTGGAGGAGAGATCTGCGGAGTTTCTGTATCACTAGATCAGCAGAGATGGATGTGCGGAGCAGGGCCAACAGTAGCAATAAAGGGAACAGTTTCACAGTTGGTAGGTATATGCTTGAAAGGATTAAAAATGTAGGTTATTACCATAGGGGAATATTTAAGATGTCAAGTGAAAGAAGCAGGATTTTTTTGTGCGCGCACATTTGGTGGCATTGTCAGATGGTAAGAAGGCATTGGAAAAGGGGCATTAGCGATAATTTGGGATATAATGGGAAATGGGGCGATGCTTAATCTGCATGCCATTGGTTCATTGGCGTTAAGAAGAATAGCTAAAAGCTGGAATTACCCAGTAGCAGCCAACGGAAGTTCTTGCGAGTGATTAGAGAAGAAATGGGAAGCCTGTGTTTGGAATTTTTTGTTCTGTGGTCAAGTCACAGTTGACTTACAGCGACCCTGTAGGGTTTTTCAAGGTTTACCATTGCCTGCCTCTGCGTTGCGACCCTAGCATTCCTTGGAAGTCTCCGGTCCAAATATTAACCAGACCCAACCCTGCTTAGCAGCTGGGGTCGGATGAGTTCGGGCTAGCTGGGGCTGTCCAGGTCAGGGTCACTAACAGCCTTAGCTTGTTATTTCACTCTGAATATCTTAATGCCTGTATGTAACTGTTCAGCCCGTATCTATAAGTCTGAAATATAGCTTCCTTTCCAGTGTATTTGAAAAAGTGTTGGTCTTAAAGGTGCCACTGGACTCTACATTTGTTCCGCTGCTTCAGACCAACACGGCTGACCACCCGGAAAAGGTCAGGGTGTGTGTGGAATAATGAGAAATTGTCTTTCCATATTAATGCACGGGGTTGCCATAGGCACCCGTAATGGGAATAAAAATAACCTTTTGGAGGAATATCTCAAATACTGACTACACTTTAAAGTTGACGTAACTTTGGTTTCCCCCCCAACATCCTTCGTTACCAGCAGCCAACGATGGTAGCGGTTTATGTTGAAATTCTAGCTGCTGCCAACCGGCGTTGGTATTCTTGATGGATTTCTGCAGGATAAGGTAGTTGATGCAGTCACGTTGATAACCACATGGTTACACCCAGGGCTTTTTTTGTAGAAAAAGCACAGCAGGAACTCGTTAGCATAAGAGGCCACACCCAGCAGCAAAAATTAGCATATTAGGCCACACCCCTGACGGCGCAGCTCCCTCCCAGGATCGGCTTCCCCAGGTGCCCCGTGGCTTGTGGAGCACATGGGGAACCCAAGGGAAGGAAGGCAGTTTCTGGATCGGCTTCCCCAGGCAGCCTGCAGCTTGCGGGAACCCAAGGAAGGGAGGCAGTTTAAACTGCCTTCCTTCCCTAGATCGGCTTGGCTTTCCCAGGTGCCCCGCAGCTAGCGAGGCACTTGGGGAACCCGAGGGGGGGAGGCTGTAGGCGTGGCCAACGCGGAAGCCAGCCGGAACTCCGTTCCTGTGCGTTCCTGCCCCAAAATAGCCCTGGTTACACCCATGCAAGACTGCAGTAATTATATTACAGGAACAATGTCGTCTTCACCGAATTACAATAGAAGGCAAGGGCATGTTGGTTGGATTCTATCTCCAGTCATCACCTCTGAAACATCAGGGTATGGATCTCAGGAGACCTGGGAGTTCTAGCAGAGGTAGGCCTGTAGGCTTCTGCCCCCTGCCACAGAGGCGTTCTGTGCACGCCACGTCCTCCTAGGCCAATAATAAAAATTCTTGTTGTCTTTAGATGGTGATAATTTCCAGCACTGGTTGCAGAGGTGTTGGATGTTGTAGGCCTTTCTATTTGCGGTCTTGGCTTCTAGCTAATCCCCCCCCCCCCCAAAAAAAAAGCTTTTAAAAGTGTAATTGCCCCACAGGCAAGCCCGATCTCATCAGATCTCAGAAGCTAAGCAGGGCCGACCCTGGCAAGTATTTGGATGGGAGATCTCCAAAGAATGCCAGGGCTGGGAGGCAGAGGCAGGTTATCAAGCCACTTCTCTGAACGTCCTCCGTGCCCCAGTAGGCATTGCCAGAGGTCGCCATGACTTCCAGGTACAGGCACACACAAATGCAAAAATACAAAAAAAAAGTGTACTTTCAAGGGTTCCTTTGAAGCTTCACCTTGAAGTTTTCATGCTAAGTGTGGCAGAAAAAATAGCACATCATAAGAACATAAGAAAAGCCAATGTTGGATCAGGCCAATGGCCCATCCAGTCCAACACTGTCACACAGTGGCCAAAAACACCAGGTGCCCTCAGAAGGTCCAGCAGTGGGGGCAGGAAGCCCTCCCACTGTTGCCCCCCCCCAAACACCAATATTACAGAGCATCACTTGCCCCATACTGAGAGTTCCTATCTATACTTTGTGGTTAATAGCTACTGATGGACTTCTGCTCCATATGTTTATCTAATTCCCTCTTGAAACCGTCCATGCTTGTAGCCTCCACCACCTCCTGTGGCAGTGAATTCCACATGTTAATCACTCTTTTATCTGTTCTAAACCGACTGCTCAGCAATTTCATGGAGTGCCCATGAGTTTTTGTATTGTGAGAAAGGGAGAAAAGGACTTCTTTCTCTACCTGCTGTATCCCATGCATAATCTTATAAACCTTGATTATGTCACCCCTCAGCCATCATCTCTCCAAGCTAAAGAGCCCCAAGAGCTTCAACCTTTCTTCATAGGAAAAGTGTTCCAACCCTTTTATCTTTTTAGTTGCTCTTTTCTGCACTTTTTTCAATGCTATAATATCTTTCTTGAGGTTTGGCGACCAGAACTGAACACAGTACTCCAATTGAGGTCGCACCATTGATTTATACAGGGGCATTATGATACTGGCTGATTTGTTATTTATTCCCTTCCTAATAACCCCCAGCATAGCACTGGCCTTTTTCATTGCAGTCGCACACTGTCTCGACATTTTCATTGAGTTATCTACTACAACTCCAAGATCTCTCTCTTTGTCAGTCTCTGCCAGTTCGGACCCCATCAACGTGTATTTATAGTTAGGATTTTTGGCTCCAATGTGCATTACTTTGCGCATGACCACATTAAACCCCATTTGCCACGTTGATGCCCACTCGCCCATCCTCGACAGATCCCTTTGGAGTGCTCACAGTCCTCCCTGGTTCTCACCACCCTGAACAACTTCGTGTCATCTGCAAAACATCCCCTCCGTTCTTTTACTTGCCAACTGTGTCCTGAATTACATGCAAAGTTTATGTTGATTATATGCACCAACTGCATGTAATCAACATTATGTAATACATTACGTTACAATAATACATTTCAGTGATACTTTTCACACTCTCTCCCCACCCCCCACCCCGGGGGTTAACAAAGACTTGGATTTCCTTGCTCATTACAACTGCTAAATCTGGTCTCGCTACCGATTAGAGGTGTTAAGTAGCTTAGCATAAACAGTATTTTCTTGATCAGTTTTGAATTTTGCATAACTATGCTTCACCTGGACATCCAGGCCCTGCTTTTTCGTGGGGGAGGTAGGAAGTGCTGTCAAATTGCAACTGACATGGCAACCCCCCCTGGTGGTTTCAAGGCAAGAGATGTTCCCAGGTGGTTTGCCAACGCCTGCCTCTGCATAGCAGCCCTGGCAGCAAGGTAGTCTCCCATCCAAGTACTGACCAGGGCTGACCCTGCTTAGCTTCCAAGAGCTGGTGATGAGATCTGGCTAACCCAGGGCATCCAGGTCAGGGCAGTTATGTTTTTTTCATACCTCCATATAAAATAGCTGCATAGTAAGGATTCACTCATTGCATCTGACGAAGGAGATTCTAGTCTACGACGGCTGATGCTGGAGTAGAACATTAGTTGTTAAGAAGAAGAAAAAGATTGGATTTATACCCCGCCCTTCACTATCGGAAGGAGTCTCAGAGCAGCTTACAATCTCCTTTCCCTTCCTCTCCCCACAACAGACGCCCTAGGTGGGTGGGGCTGAGAGAGCTCTTTCGAGAACTGCTCCTGGGAGAACAGCTCTACAAGAACTTGTGACCAACCCAAGGTCACACCAGCAGCTGCATGTGGAGGAGTGGGGAATCAAACCCGGTTCTCCCAGATTAGAGTTCACACTCCTAACCGCTACACCAAACTGGGCACTGTAGCAAACTGGCTCTTAACCACTACACCAAGCAGCCTCAAGGCTCATGCGTTTATTTTTTACTATATATTTTACAAATTTTATATCGTGCTTTCCTAGAGTTGCCAACCCCAGGTCCAGAAATACCTGGAGATTTGTGGGTGGAGCCTGGTGTTTAGGAAGGGGAGGGGCCTCGGTGCAGTATAATGCCATGCAGTCCGCCTTCCAAGGCAGCCGTTTTCTCCAAGACAAGTGGGTAAATTTTTAAAATAAACATGTGATTTGTGTCATCCGGAGATCAGTTGTAATTCAGGAGATCTCCAGCTTCCACCTGGAAGCTGGCAACCCCACACCTTTCCACCTTCACAAGAGCAGCCAAGGCGGCTTAGCAAATTAAAACATATGTAATAAAGCCACATTCTAAAACCAACCCACCCTGCCCCCATTTCACCAAGTCTGAGCTAAAATACAGATGTTAAAAAAAAAATCAGTACCTAAACTAATGCAGAAAGCTTGTGGCCCAGCAGCTGCTGGGAGTTGTAGTTCAGTGACAGACTATGAGTTGTTGGCGAGTTGTTGCTGTGAAGCCCCTGAGGTTTGGGGATGAGGTGGTGAGAACAAAGATGGGTTCAATAAGTCGGAAATGAGAGCCAGTCTGGTGTAGTGGTTAAGTGCGCGGACTCTAATCTGGGAGAACCGGGTTTGATTCCCCACTCCTCCACTTGCACCTGGCTGGATGACCTTGGGCAAGCCATAGCTCTGTACCAGCTGTTCCCTCAAGGACAGCTTGGGAAAGAGTTCTCTCAGCCCCACCTACCTCACAGGGTGTCTGTTGTGGGGAGGGGAGGGGAAAAGAGTTTGTAAGCCGCTCTGAGACTCTTAAGTGAGTGAAGGGCGGGATATAAATCCAATCTCTTCTTCTTCTTCTTTGCGGTGTACACTGTGGCTGGGTTGAATCAGATCCGTTAAAAGCAGGCCTGGAAGTGGATGAACCTTGGCTCTCAACCACAAGGGTAGGCCAACAGCAGGTTAGTACAAGTTTCCTGATAAAAGTCAAATTTGTACATAACTAGGTTGATGAAATGTTTGCAGCGTAGCCGCTCTTGATGCTTCAAGCCCATGTCTTCTTTTCTCCATTCCCTCTCTCCTCTGGCCTGGGATCCTTTTAGTGATGGTTATAAATCCTACATGCATACCAGCGTTCCCAGATTGGCCCTGAGCATGTGCCAGAAGCTGTTTTTCTGCTCTTCACTCGCTCTGCTCCCTGGCTCCAAGCTGGCTTTTTTAGCTCTGGAAGCCGATCAAACCCAATCCTCTTCAAGAGGGCAAGCCAGCAGCAGGCAGTTTTAGAACACTGGCTCACTTGACCAGCTAGTTGTTCCCTTGCATAAACCAGTGTGAGCCATGAAGAGATAGTGTTGTGGTACTTCTGTTTTTGACGTGATGGCACTTAACAGAGACAGAAAATTATTTGACATTTGTAACTGGGTAACTCAAGCTAGCCCAATTTTTTGTCAGATTACAGAAGCTAAGCAGGGTCGGCCCTGGTTAGTACTTGGATGGGAGACCACCGAGGAAGTCTGAGGTTGCTACGCAGAGGCAGGCAATGGTAAACAGCATCTGAACATCTCTAGCCTTGGAAACCACAGTGGGTTGCAACTTGCCATAAGTTGGCTGTGACTTAATGGCAAATGCATATATATAAAGGGATGTTGTATATCTGTTAGCCCCCTCAGGTGTTCTTTTTGAACAGAAAAGTGGGATAGAAATAAAACAAGTAGTGATAAACGTGCGACTCCCAAGATAACTGCCGGCTGCGTAGTGGCAGGGCAAAAGGTTTGCAGTGCTAGAGGCAGCTTGGTGCTACGGAGACCCATCTTGGCTAATGATGTCTAGAAGAAGAAGAAGAGAGTGGATTTATACCCCGCTCTTCATTTGGAGTCTCAGAGTGGCTTACAATCTCCTGTCCCTTCCCCTCCCCACAACAGACACCCTGTGAAGTAGGTGGGGCTGAGAGAGCTCTGGCAGAAACTGCTCTTTTTCAAGAACAGCTGTGCCAGAACTATGGCTTGCCCAAGGTCATCCAGCAGCTGCAAGTGGAGGAGTGGGGGAAGCAAACTCGGTTCTCCCAGATTAGAGTCCGCGCACATAACCACTATACCAAACTGGCTTTCTAGAGATGTCTAGGCCAGTCTGTTATTGGGTGAATTTGTTATTAGGGTTTTTTTCCATTATAAACTTTCAAGCTGGTTTTATATTTTTAAAATGTGTGTGTCGTATTATAGCTGCGTTACTGGCTTGTTTCCCTGATTCTGATGATCAGAAGTGCATGAAGGATGCCAGCGTGAAGCCAGTGTGATATCGGGGTCAGAGTGACAGGTTAAGGATGGCTGGGTTCAGACCCCCCACTCTGACATAAAGCTCCCTGGGGTGGAGGGGCCCTGGCTCATTGGCAGAGCGTCTGATCAGCATGCAGAAGGTCCCAGGTTCAATTCCCAGCATCTCCAGTTAAAGTGAAGGATGTGATGTGTGGTAGGTGATGTGAAAGACCTCTGCCTGAGACCCTGGAGAGCCGCTGCCAGTCTGAGTAGACAATACAGACCTTGATATGGACCAAGGGTCCGGTTCAGGATAAGGCAGCTTCATGTGTAGCTTCATGTGACCTTGGGCCAGTTGTTCTGCCTCATCCTAACCTACCTCACAGGGGGGTTGTGAGGATAAAATGGGGAGAGGGAACCATGTGTGTTATCACAGGTGGATTGGAGGGAGGGTGTGGTTAAAATCAAATGAAGAGTTGCCTTCTGAGCCCAATGCATAGAATAGCTAATTTCTGAGTTGATTTTTTTTTTTTGGCTTGGGAAAGCCTTTACCTTAAGAAAAGGCTCAAGATGGAAGGAGGACGGTGGGTTTTCATGTGCCCCCCTGTGTAAAAACTGAATGTACAACTCAGTGCTCAGATCTGTTTCATCCTTCCTCCCTCCCTCCCCCAGGGAAGAACCAGGGAGTTGCGCATAAATAAATCAGTTTGTTCTACATGACACATTCTCAGAGGCTTTTTGTCGAGCATTAACACGGAAGATGGAGACGGTATTCATTTGAAAGATTTATATCTGGACCATTCTGTCAAAGAAATGGCACTCAGGGGCAATTTGTGGCAGCAAATCAAGACACAGAATTATGAAATCAGCATGTGGGGAAATCGGAGGATATCAGAGAGCACAACAAAACAGACTCTCAAACAGAAACAGCCTTTCCTAAAAGCAGCAGTGCCATATTTTTGGTGGGATAGGGAAGTCCACAGTTTGGTGCCACAGCCAAAAAGGCCCCGTTTAGCATTCGCTGCAGTCTCTCATTGATACAGTTACACGGAGCAGTGCTTGGGGTGCAGTGTGGTAAATTGGCCCCCTGGAGACAGAAAATATTTAGCTTAGGGGCCTGGTCTCCACAAAATTCATGAGAACAGGGGCACTTGTGGCATTGACCAGGGCCTCTGGCAGAGAATCTTTATTTTGCCAGCCTTTGCCTTGAAAGGAAGCTGGTATAGCACAGGGACCGAGGAACTTGCCGATTGGAATGTCACCTATTTCTTTATACCGTGTATGCCCCACTTCCCGGCCCCCCAGAAGGACCCAAAGTAGCTTTGTGTTTTCCCCTTTCCTGTTTTATCCTCAGCAATGCTGTGTGGTAGGTTAGAGCTTCGAAAGTGACTGGCCCAGGGTCCCCCAGTGAGCTTCCATGGCGTGAGAGGGGATTTGAACCCGGGTCTCTTTGATCCTCTAACCCCTGCACCATGCTGGCTTGTGTTGCCTTAGTCAAGCAACTCTTGGCTTTAACACATGCCAGAACTCTCCCTCCCCGCTGGCATTTGCAAGACGGAGGATCGTGATACCTGTCTACCACATAGGGCTGTTGTAAAGATAACCGATTAACATGTGTGAAATGTTTTGAAAACACTGTGCAAATGTCGAGTTATGTTCTTGGCCCGTGTATAATATTTGAATGCGGTCCCTGTCACTTTCTGTGATTTTAGTCCTTGAGATTCTCTCTGTGTGCTCTTTACATTTTAAATGCGAGCTGGGTTTTTTCTGTGTGTGTGTCTGCACATCATGCTGTGAACGTTTGAGGAAGCGGAGACGTTAGCCGTAAGTAGAGGGGGAGAATAGAGTTTAAAATACGCTCCCCGGCAGCTGGTCTTTCCCCTCCCTTCTCCCCCACCTCCCTTCTTCAGCTGCTTCATGTGGTTAACCATGTAAACATATTTTCCTGGCAATAGGGCCGCATAGAACACGCTTTGTTTTGAGTAGCTTAGCTGCAGTTCACTGGAAAATAAGTTAGATAAAAGCAAGGATAAGCTTAAGCTAATATTACAGTTGCACAGCAAATGAAACATGGGGGTTTGTTTTGAAGGGTTCGCTTAAAAGTACATTTGGATGAAAAGGGCAGATACATGGTGGGTCCCCCCCTTGTTAGAGAGAATTCCTGACTAAGATCAGGTGTATTTCTTTCTCATAATCAACCACTTCATGTTTGACCGGTACAAAAGAGGTAGAAGTTTGCTTGCTGGTGCTAAACCGAGTCATTCCCTCAAAGGAAGAGAAACCACACCAGGTGGCACACGCAAGTTCTTGCATGGGTGTCCGTGGTTTTCTGTTGCAAAAACCAACACTAGGAGGGGAGAAAAGAACGGGAGAAATATTGTTGCATCTGATTCCCAAGCATTTGGCATTAACGGAGTTAGGTGCCCAGACTTCTACCAATCCTCCCCTGTGAATCGAAGATGTATTTGGCATACATGGGTCCTTCTGACCATGTCTGCCAAGGACACTTGCCTGTTGTGCTAAAGGGGACCAAGTGCTGGGGAAGACCACCCTTGCTGGAGACACAAGGAAGATGTGGCCAGCCAGGCGTCAGTACTGAATGAGGTGGCGCGAAGGCATGGCACGGTATAAGGAAGTGTCATGTTTGTATGGCAGTGCTCCATCTTTAACACTTAGGGTGATGTTTGGGGGAGGGGCCATGGCTCAGTGGAAGAGACTCTGCTTTGCATGGCCTCCGGTTCAATCCCCGGCATCCCCAGTTGAAAGCATCAGGTAGAAGGTGATGTGAAGGAAACGCTGCCTGAGACTCTGGAGAGCTGCTGCCAGTCTGAGTAGGCAATATTGACTCTGAAAGAGTTGTCTGCTCACTCTGCACTGCCCTTCTGAAGTCATACTGTTATGTTTTGAGTTCATTCTGTGCAGTTTGGTTTAGCCGTGGGTTCATAATTCCCTCGTTCCGATTGGCTGCACAGTAAAGACCAACCATTGGTCCTGAAGCCACCCCAGACAGCCAATCATAGAGCCCGGCTTAGGTCCAATAGGACTTGGTGTATATCGATACATTGTATATCGTTCACTGTTGAGAACGTATATGTTTGTGTGATGCTCTGCTGGAGCTGTCTTGAGCTGAGTGATGTTCAGAATAAGAGCCTTGTTATGATTCATCGTCTCCTGACTCTCAATACTTAAAACAATACCATCCAGGCTTGTAGCCAGAAGCATTCGTGGTGGCAGGGTCTGCGAGTTCAGTAGGGAGGGGGGAAGGGCATTGAAAGCCAACTCAGAGTGGCATGAAAATTGCAAGCCGTTTTAGTGCGTCCAGTTGTTAAAAGAAATTCCATTTCCTAAAGAGCTGCTTGTCGGTCATCGCAGTGCCTTTGTATTCATGGATCCGGATAGCGGCAAAGGGGAACGGGGATCTATTTTTATTTATATTTACGTTATTGGAGGGCTGCCTTTCTCACTTGGGATCCAAGGAAGATTACAGAAAAGGAATCAAGACAGTCAACAAGATGGGACATTCAGTAAACAATTAAATAGGATTTGGGTTGTGGAACCAACCAGGAGTCTAAAAGAAACCCCAGAACTGAAGCAAAGCATAGCTGTTATTATGGCACAATAAATAATGCAAAGACCCATGGAAAAACCGCTGGAATAGACCGCGGTATTCATCAGAGCACAGGAGCTAAGCAAGTTAATACTTGGATGGTTAATACTGGGATACCACTGTATTAATACCACCATTAAGGCTTGGGTGGGAGACCACCAAGGAAGTCCAGGGTTGCTATGCAGAGGAAGGAAATGGCCAGCCATCACTGTTGGTCTCTTGCCTTGAAAACTCCATGGCCCTTGTGTCACCATGAGTCAGTTGTGAGTTGCTGGAGCATAATTATTACTATTGGGGGGGGATATTGTACACCCCTCTTGATAGGAGGGAAAAGGCTAGATATTTCTTTTCCCCAAAGCTTCCGGAACGTGTCCTGTAACTACCTCTAGGTCTGCCAGCTCTTGGTTGGGAAATCTGGAGATTTTGGGGGCGGAGCCTAAGAAGGAACTTCAATATAGCGTAACGCCATAGGGGTCCTCCATCTACAGTGGCCATTTTATCCAGGGGAACCGATCTTCGTTGCACAGAGATCAGTTGCAATCTCAGGAGATCTCCAGCTGCCATCTGGAGGTTTGCAACCCTCATTCCCCTGAGAGAAACAGGCGCCCCCTTCTCCAGGGGGCTGGGTTCCAATCCTGTTTAACCTAGTCCCATTTAGAGTGTTCCCCCCCTCTGTAGATTGTTTATTCACCCTGCAACTTTGCATGATAAGGAAGGTTTTCATGCACAGAGTTGAAGGGGGATGAAAGCCTGTCTGTGACTGCCTGAGGAAACTCTTCAAATGGCTGGTGAGTCACCGGCACTTTCTCCCGGCTGTCCTTTTCATTTCTGTCTCACGTTAATGAGGTAATTGAGATTCCTTCTTTTCTTTTCTTTTAAAAAGAGCACAGTTTGTGACCACAATTGCTGTTCAAGTGGCGCTTCTCTCCAGGTGTTCAGGCACCACAAAGTTACTTACAAGTGCTAAAGAGGTCTCTGGAAATCAACACTTTTGTTTTCTTTTTGGTGGTTTCCTTTCTTTTTCTTTTTACCTTGGCTGTGATCTACTGTCTTGCGCTGGCTGATTAGTGGGGGGGAGCGCTCATTAATTCATCAGGAGTAGAGCAGAGATGGCGGAAGAACAAAGCAATATTTTGCCTTTGACATTGGCTTGATGTTGACAACTTCCTCCTTTTTTTTCAACTTGTGCGTCTGGGGATTTTGCTGCCTCTCTCTCAATGGTAGGGACACTTCGACTTGATCGATACATTCAGGGTTTCTGCGCTACACGGGAAGAAGTGCGCTTGACAAAATGGGATCCGACCCCTTGGCCATTTCATCGTCTTCTTACGCAAATGGGGTCTTTAAATCTCAGTGTGGGAAATTGCAAAAGGAAGGGTTAGAGTATTAACAATGACTTCAGATATTTGGGTTTTTTCATATTTATAAAGTATTCAAAATGTTGGTGCTCTGTTTTTGGATTAGAGAGTAGCAGATGAGTGGAATGGATAGGGTAGGAATGCTAAATTTAGGCTTGGGGCCTATCCTGCCTGTATGAAGTTTGAGGCCTGTGGTGGATTTTGTGTAAGGAAAAGGAGGGTGGGCAGCTTGGTTTTAGATGCTGGAAGGGAAAAACTCTGGGTATTGAATTTCTAAACAGTGTTGCCAACCTCCAGGTGGGGGATGGAGATCTCCCGGAATTAGAGCTGCTCTCCAGGTGACAAATCAGTTTCCTTGGGGAAAATGGCTGCTTTGGAGAGCGGCCTCTATGACATTATACACTGCTGAAATAGGGTCGCCAGGTCCCTTTCAACCACTGGCCAGGGGGAATGGGGGATGTTCCGGGAGGGGGGAAGTAATGTTGCCCCCCCATTCCCCCTGAAACAGTGACGTCCCATGTGATGTGCCTGTATCACCCAGAAGTGATGTTGGCACATTGGTGACATTGGGGGGTGACGCTCTGGATCTTGGGCAAAACGCTATGGTAAAATCAGCATCAAACCATAGAGTTTTGCCCAAAATCCAGAGCATCAGCCCCCCTGACGTCAGTTCTGGATGACTCAGGCATGTGGTGCGCAATTTTGCTGTTTGGGGGAGATTCCCTCCTGCTGGCCAGCGGTGGGCGGGAGTCCACAAAATTGGGAGATTCCCTGCCCCTACCAGGCAAATGGCAGTCCAGTACTGAAATCAGGAATCTTGCTGATCTCTAAGTTACTACTGGCCTTAAATCTTGTTTTTCCCTGGAGCTTGTACCTGTATCAGAAAGTCACGTTTCCAGGCCATCTTATGTGTGTTGGGAAGAAACACTTTGTATATACTCGAAGGCCTTTTTGTTTTCTGTATAATTTTGCACTTTTTCAAGAATGAAACCTGGCATTTAGCAAAGGTTCTGCAACTGCATACGATGGACAGCTTGTGGGCCTGAAAGTTGACATATGTCGTGTATATTGGATTCTCCGTTGATACTGTGCCACTGATATTTCTTGCCTTTCTTCAGCCTTCCCCCTTTTCCCTTCGTTGATGTTCAAAGCAGCTCTCCATATCGCTGCATTCATCATGCTCGTCACGGCACAAGAGAGGCTCACACAAAGCTGCCTTTCTTGTCACATGAGATTTGAGCAGAAATGACAGCCGGATAGGAGCCCTTTCGACAGCAGACTGGGGGAGGGAAGGTGGTACAATTCTCGCCCTGGTGTAGGAAGGTTTTGTCCAGCATCGTGGATAATGAACACACACACACACACTCCCCAGTGAAATCCATACCTGATCCGTAGAAACGCTAGCTTCTGAGTAGAGATTTATGCCTTGCATTGAGCAAGCTTTGAAAACAGGCAGGGGGAACATGCCACTGAAAATTAACATGGTTCTTTTTAACCATCATGACCCCCAGAGCAATCGATTCCATCTTCTGCGACTCCTTCCAGTAGCTCACAAAGGGGGAAGTAAAGATTCCCTTCCGGCCTCTTACCTCTTGGACCTAGGTTTGCAAACATTGAGGTGGGGCCTACAGTTGTGACATTAAAGCTGAACTCCAGATTGGAGATGATTTCCTTTTGAGGAAATAGCAGCTTCAGAGTGCAGACTCCACAGCACTGCGAGCCCCACTCTCCATAAATCATGTGTGATTAGATGGCGCTTAGTGTGCCCTGACTTGGATAGCCCAAGTTAGCCTGATCTTGTCCGATCTCAGAAGCTAAACAGTGTCAGCACTGGCTAGTATTTGGATGGGAGACCAACAAGGAATACCAGGGTCACAACTCGGAGGCAGTCAATGGCAAACCGCCTCTGTACATCTCTTGCCTTGGAAACACATAAGGGGTCGCCGTAGGTCAGCTGTGACTTGATGGCAAAAAAAAAATGTTGTGTATAGCGCGCTTTGGAACACTGAAAGCGCCATACAAATGCATCTCAGAAGGAGCCCAGTGGTCCATTGACTTCCAAAGGGATCTCTGTTCAGTATGATGGAGTGGCACAGCAGTGGGTTCTCTGGCCATGATTGATCTGCTGCACTTTATTTATTTATTTATTTTTTATTTATTTATCTTTATTATACCCCGCCCTCCCCTCCCCGCAAGCGGGCTTAGGGCGGCTTGCAAGGGCACATGCCGGTTAAAATATCATAAACAGATTAAAATCAACAGTAACAATAAATAACAATAAAATTACAAAATTACAAATAAATTACAGTGTGTTACCAATAAAGTGCCTACCAATTTCAATAAAGTGCTTCCAGTCTTATTGATCAATGGCGTCCTATCAGGTTAGGGACCATCCAACCATGCCCATCAGGTCTGGACTGCGTTCAGGGCCCGGTCACACTGTGGTGTTGCTGCTGTTATTGTTGATGTTATTATTGGTGGCGGCTCCTAATTGAAAGCCTGGCGGAAGAGCTCCGTCTTGCAGGCCCTGCGGAACTGCATCAGGTCCCGCAGGGCCCTGATCTCCTCCGGGAGCTCATTCCACCATGCTTCCACTTCACTTGCTGGTGTATGTGAGAGGAGGAGGATGAGCAGGGTAACTTATCTAATTCCTACAGCTTCACTTTATGACTGGGCCTGCCACGCTGCGTCAGAATTCTGAAGGTGCCCGCAGGCTAGGATCAGGGAGACCCAGGTTAAAATCCCCACTCTTGCCATGGAAGCTTGCAGGACCAGACACTATGTTTCATTCTAACCTACCTTGCAGTGTCGTCATTAGGATAACAACATAAGAGAAGTGAATGTTGGATCAGGCCAGTGGCCCATCCAGTCCAACACGCTGTCACACAGTGGCCAAAAACACCAGGTGCCCTCAGGAGGTCCAGCAATGGTGCCGGGACACTAGAAGCCCTCCCACTGTTGCCCCCCCCTTGGTCAGGCACCAAGAATACAGAGCATCACTTGCCCCAGACTGAGAGTTCCTGTCTATACTTTGTGGCTAGTAGCCACTGATGAACCTCTGCTCCATATGTTTATCTAATTCCCTCTTGAAGCTGTCCATGCTTGAAGTCGCCACCACCTCCTGTGGCAGTGAATTCCATGTGCTAATCACTCTTTGGGTGAAGAAGTACTTCCTTTTATCTGTTCTACCCCGACTGCTCAGCAATTTCACGGACTGCCCACGAGTTCTTGTATTGTGAGAAAGGGAGAAAAGTACTTCTTTCCTTGATCATGTCACCCCTCAGTCATCGTTGCTCAAAGCTAAAATGCAAAAGGGGAGAACCACGGTCCAAGCTGCTTTGGGTGCACATGGTGGAGCGAAGCTGGAGGCAACTAGTTAAATAAATAAAATCAAAGGTGCCCAAGCTCTGTTTACCATCTGGTCATGCAGTCCAGATGGTACCACTTGTCCTGGGGTAGCCAACTCGCATGGGCAACGTGATATGGTGCGGGGAGCTTTTCTGAAACAATGCCTTTGCGGTGCGAAGTGTTTATCTGCCACTTTCAATGTACACTTCATGTACGTTATCTTGTTATCTTTTCAACAGCCCTGTAAAGTAGGCTAATATTGTTTCCCTCTTGCAGATGGGAAGCACTGAGGGAGGCTGGGTGGCTACCCGGCGAATACACGGCAGAACGGAGATTTTGAACTGCAGATTTCCTGGATGATGGCTCAGTCTCTGCATCTTTGTGCAATACCAGCTTCTGATCTTAGATTAGATTTTTTTTTTTTTTTAAATGTACGCCTTTACAAGCATCACAATCTGTGGTGACTTTTAAGCCTCTGTTGCTAGAACATCCAGAGGAAAGAAAATCCAGTGGGGACAAAGCCAGTTTGGTGTAGTGGTTGAGTGCAAGGACTTTAATCTGGGAGAACTGGGTTTGATTCCCCACTCCTCCACTTGCACCTGCTGGATGACCTTAGGCAAGTCATAGCTCTGTACCAGCTGTTCTCTCAAGGACAGTTGTCTCAGAGCTCTCTCAGCCCCACCTACCTCACAGGGTGTCTGTTGTGGGGAGGGAAAAGGAAAGGAGTTTGTAAACTGCTCTGAGACTCCCTTAGGTAGTGAAGGGCGGGGTATAAATCCAATCTCTTCTCTCTCATCATCTTCTCTATATTGCAAGAGTAGAAGGAACATAAAAATATTGCAAGAATAGTGGAATTTTGACATCCTCATCAGCCTATATAAAGCCAGTTTGGTGTAGTGCTTAGGAGCGCGGACTCTAATCTGAGAGAATCCTCCACATGTAGCCAGCTGGTGACCTTGGGTCAGTCACAAGTTCTCTCAAGAGCAGTTCTCGAAAGAGCTCTCTCAGCACCACCAACCTCACAGGGTGTCTGTTGTGGGGAGGGGAAGGGAAAGGAGATTGTAAGCCATTCTGAGTCTCCTTTGGGTAGTGAAGGGCGGGGTATAAATCCAACCTCTTCTTCTTCTGAAAAGAATTGTTATAAAATTAACGCTAGAAGGGAGGACCTAGTAAAAATGGGGCGACGCTGCAAAACACAAAAGAACAAAAACTGATTTTAAAAAACAACGTTACAAGAAGGAACAAATCTGGTGGAGTTTTGTCAGTACCGAAAGAACAAATTGGGCTACAGATGAAGGACGGCAGAGATAGGAAGGTGTCAGTTCTGGTTTTCTGTACACTGCCTACCCACCACAGACATGTCAATTATTAACTAGTGTTAGTGACTGTGACACATAAACATGTCTGGGACGTCTCCTGTTTATACAGATATACACACACACACACACATATATCCAGTGCAGATGGCCAGTACCCTGGCTCCACTTTTCTCTGAAGGGTGTACATAAATAATGAAGCTGGCCAAAGCAGGCTGGCGCTGGCTGAGTACCGAGCCTTGTGCGATCTGCCGCTCGAGTGGGTAACACTATATCAGCCAAGCGTTCTGCGCCAGCTGATTCCAACAGGACGTGCACTGTACTAATGGCTGCTTGCAACAGGCCAAGAGAATGGGGGCCATTGTTCTTGCGGGCATAAGGCGTCCACAGTGTAAAGTCAGGTGGAGCTTTTCCACAAGAGGATTGCCTTCATATAAACCTCCCAGGAGCGCCTAAAGGCATTTGAAAATAGCTCTGTAGTGTTGCTTTTTTAAAGTCTCCAAAGGGAGATGTTCAGTGGCATGGGATCGTTATCTTTTCCTTGCCTCCCTTTGTTTAACAAATGAAAAAAGACCGTTGCAGCTCCGAGATCTGTTGCTTGAGATTTTCAGGAGGCGATGTGGCACTTAAGGGGGGGTGGGGATTGGACTACCAGAATTTGCATTAGCTTTAAGAGTACTTAGGACAGGGGTCTACAACATGGTGCCCCTGGCACCTGCTGACACTTGTCTTGGTGCCATCCAAATGTTTCTAGGAAGTGGCCCGGGCCGGGTGGGGCTCCTGCAGAATCCAGGGCTTCTGAGGGGCTGTTGAAGATCTGATTGGGTGTGCAGATTCCAGGGCTTCTGATTGGCTGTTGAAGACCTGGTAGGCTGTGCAGAATCCAGGGCTTCTGAGGGGCTGTTGAAGACCTGATTGGCTGTGTAGATTCCAGGGCTTCTGATTGGCTGTTGAAGACCTGGTAGGCTGTGCAGAATCCAGGGCTTCTGAGGGGCTGTTGAAGATCCGATTGGCTGTGCAGATTCCAGGGCTTCTGATTGGCTGTTGAAGACCTGGTAGGCTGTGCAGAATCCAGGGCTTCTGAGGGGCTGTTGAAGACCTGATTGGCTGTGTAGATTCCAGGGCTTCTGAGTAGCTGTTGAAGATCTCAATGGCTGTGCAAATTCCAGGGCTTCTGAGTGGCGGCTGAAAATCTGATTAGCTGTGCAGGTTAAAATAACATCATTCTGGTGGCCGCTATCACCATAGTCTTGGTTTTATTCTCTCGTTCACGCCTCCTTCGCAGTGTATTTTAAAAACTCCTCTTCTCCCCTGCACCTGGGCTTACCCTGTCAGTATACGTGTGGCTCCATCTCCCATAGTGGCCATTTTATGGCTGCGCCCACCACTCTGGCATAAAAATGTCCTAAATATATAAATAAGTGGCTATATTTGGTTTAAAATTGATGCAAGTGTTGAGGATCCTCTCTCCTTTCCCCCTCTTTATGCCTGGTCTCCAGACCTGCCTGCAAGAGAGCTCTCTCCCCCCCCCACCCCACCTTGTGGCTTCCAATCCACAGTTTGGGAAGCGTTGGCTGAACCAATCGCCCTTCAACTCAACATGTCCAAAACTTCCCCCTCATGGATTTCACACATTCACTCTTGAGAAAATGTCTCTCTGCAAATTCACCTTGTTTGCTAGAGACATTGCTTTTATATGTTGATGTGAAGGAACTGGTCACTTGAGGACTGGCCCTATTCGCATGGCCTTAGTTTGTTCTATACTATAGCAATGCTGAGGCTTCTATGCGAGATGTTTTAGTTGCTTTTCTTACTAAAGTCATTTTAAGCCAGGGGTCCACATCCTTTTTGGGCCTACGGACACCTGTAGAATTCTGACCCAACATGGTGGACGCAGCCATAAAATGGCTGCCACACAGTGGCTGCCTCAGATGGCCATGAAATGGCTTCCCTTCAGTCAAGATCCTTGTGCAGTGGTGGCAGCTGCTGCCGGAGCAATGTGTTGGTTTGTTTAGGGTGTGTTTAGCCTGGAGAAGAGACAACTGAGAGGTGATATGATAACCAAGTACTTGAAGGGCTGTCATATAGAGGAAGGGGGTGAGTTGTTTTCTGATGCCCCAGAAGGTTGAACCAGAACCAACGGGTCGAAATTAAATCCGAAGAGTTTTTGGCTAAACATTAGGAAGAACTTCCTGACAGTTAGAGCGGTTCCTTAGTGGACCAGGCTTCCTCAGGAGGTGGTGGGCTCTCCTCCTTTGGAAGTTTTCAGACAGAGGCTAGATGGCTGTCTGACCGAATGCTGTTTCTGTGACCTTAGGCAGATCATGAGAGGGAGGGCAGGAAGGGTTGCATCAGTGCTTAGTTCTCGTGGCCCTTTCTTACACGCCCAGGGAAATGCTGATCGCCACTTTGGGGTCAGGAAGCAATTTCTTTCCAGGCTAGTCTGGCTGGAGATCTTGGAAGTTTTTTGTCATGTTCTGGGCATGGAACAGTGGTCACTGCAGGTGTGGAGGGGGAGGTATTTGTGAATTCCCTGCATTGTGCAGGGGGTTGGACTAGATGACCCGGGAGATCCCTTCCAACTCTATGATTCTAGGGTTGTTGTTTTTTTTTAATGTGAACCAGTGTCCAGTGTAGGGTTTAAATCTGTAACTAACATCCAGCAGTTTGGAATCATTTTCCTGCAGAGCTTAGGAGTGTGTCTGTGTGTGCGCACGTGTGTGTGTGTGTGTGTTGGGGGCGTGTGTTGCTGACCTAGTTGCACCAAACTGGAGAGATGGCTTTTGCTATGTGTGCGTGTGTTTGGAGTTTGGGGGGAGGCGGTAAAGACCATCCACTGAATCGGCCTGAACATCTGTTCGTGCTTTTGTGGTTTATTCCACATTCTGTGCTCTCCCTAGCAGCATCAAAAGCAGCCCTTTTTTTTTGCAAGGAGGGCGATTGCAGGGGAGGAGAAGAGAAGTAAATACCCACATATGTCCCATTAGGATCCGCGGGGTGGAAGAAGAATCCATTAGAGTGATCATTTCCTTGAGTTAGCTAGATATAGGTTCCCTTAAAAGAGGAGAAAATAAGCGAGTGCGGGTTCGGCTAATATTTATGTCATCTGGGAGGGTGAGACAGAATGCGCTATGAATCTGCAGAATGCTTAACTGCGGTGCCTGGAGGGGCCGTAAGGGAACTCAAACACTAAATCAAAACCTTGCAGCTGCACTAAACCCAATGGTGAAAACTTCAAAACCTTGCCACTATGTAGTCGCCTTATACCGACTCCAGCCCTTTCATCGGTAACGGCTGTGCTCCTCTAGAAGTGTGCATGCACATGAAAGCTGATACCCAGAATTAAACTTCATTGGTCTTGCCATTGGCTCAGCCTTTGTTCTGTTGTCTTTCATAGTTGTGTCGCTAGTACAGCACCACTGGTTTCGCTCCGCTGGGAATATTTGCATGGCACTTGTTAACTGACGGTGCTCCATCTGCAGTGTTGAGGCTTTGACCACGTAACTACATGAACTGGGGAGTATAACAGTTTTTTAAGTAGAAAAGAGCAAGAGTTTAGATTTCCTTTGCTTGAAAGCCGGTTGAATCCGACTCTAGGGGGTGGTGCTCATCTCTGTTTCCAAGCCGAAGAGCCAGCGTTGTCTGAAGACATCTCCGTGGTCATGTGGCCGGCATGACTAGACGCCGAGGTGCATGGAATGCTGTTACCTTTCCACCGAAGCGTTTCCTATTTACTTGGCAATTTCTTGCTTTCTAACTGCTAGGCTGGCAGGAGCTGGGACCAGCGATGGGAGCTCACTCCGTCACGCGGCACTCGGGTCTCGAACTGCTGAACACTGGCCTTCAGTCTGCAGTTCAGCATCTTAACCTCTGTGCCACCGCAGCCCCAGCAAGAGTCTAGTAGCACCTCAAAGACTCTCAAAATCTGTGGCAGGGCACGAGCTTTCATGAGTCACTGCTCACAGCTTCAGATACACAGCTAGAGTGGGAGTCCTTCTGTCCTATTTATTGGAAAGTGGAGTGGATTCAGATGCCGAATGCCATTGGTTCACCCCTCTGGAGGGGAGGGAGTGTTGGCTCACTCAAATGGAGGGGGGGAAAGTGGCGAGGTATAACCGGATCTCATCAGCTCTTGGGAGGTTAGCAGGGCCGGTACTTGGATGAGAGACCGCCAAGGAATGCTCTGCAGAGGAAGGCTATGGCCAGCCACCTCTTCCTCTCATTTGCCTTGGAAACCCCTTAACTGGGATCGCTATAAGCCGGTTGCAACGATATCCCATACCAGTGTGCGTTCCTCAACCACAAGTGATTAGAACATATCCCCTATAGTAGCATTTAATGCAACCCATTTAATGCAACTGTTGTACCACAGTAGTTCTATCTATTTAGCTTCTGAATATATGGAGTATCAGCTTAGTCCGCGTAGCTGGTTGTAGCCCTGACCTGGACGGCCCAAGTTAGCTTGATCTCGTCAGATCTCAGAACCTAAACAAGGTCAGCTCTGGTTAATATTTGGATGGGAGCCCACCCAGGAAGTCCAGGGTCTTTACCCAGAGGCAGGTGATGACTTGAAAATCCTACAGGCTCCCCGTGGAGTTTCGGGTGAGATTCAAGGTTTTGGTATTGATCTTTAAGGCTTTGAGCGGTCTGGGACCTACGTATCTTCGGGACTGTCTCCTCTGATACATCCCCCGAAGAGCTTTATGCTCAGCTGGAAATAATCTACTGGTGACCCCTAGCCCTGAAGGCGTCTGGCTGTCCTCAACCAGAGCAAGGGCCTTTTCAGCCCTGGCGTCTACCTGGTGGGTAAAGGTAAAGGTTTCCCTTGCTCAAAAGCCAGTCGAATACGACTCTAGGGATGTGGTGCGCCTCTCCGTTTCCAAGCTGAAGAGCCAGTGCTGTCCAAAGACGTTTCCATGGTCATGTGGCCGGCATGACTAGACACGGAGGCGCATGGAATGCTGTTACCTTCCCACTGAAGTGGTACCTATTTATCTACTTGCAGTTTCTTGCTTTCAAACTGCTAGGCTGGCAGGAGCTGGGACCAGAGATGGCAGCTCACTCTGTCGTGCAGCACTTGGGTCTCGAACTGCTGATCTACCGGTCTGCAGTTCAGCGTCTTAACCACTTGAGCCACTTTCAGCTCTACCTGGTGGGACTCTCTGTCAAAAAACATCTGTGCCCTGTGGGAGCCCTGTGGGACCTTATGCAGTTCTGCAGGGCATGTTAGGCAGAGATGTTCTGCCAGGCTTTCAGTGAGGACAGCAATGGGCACCATCTACCTGGCATCCCCCCATCCCCCAGGTCTGCTTACGGCCCAGGACAGTAATGCATACTGTATTTATTTTGGCGCTGTCTAATTTTATTATTTTTTTTACTTGATTGTTTTAATTTCAGTTTTATATTGTAGCTTTTGTTGTTGGCAACCGCCCTCAGCCCTGTGAACTCAGGGAAAGGTAGTATATAAATTGAACTTATAAATAAAAAAAGGCAAGAGATTAAAAAAAGCTGGTTGCCGTTGATGGTGCATCTGACAAATCCCCTTTAAAACCACCCATGCTAATTTTTGTCACTATATTCTGTTAGATTCTTCAGTTTGGTATGGGCTAGGAATCTCTAGCCTTAAGTTAGCAGAATGCCCAAGGATTTACCACGCAACAAAGCTTCTCCAATCTCTGTGTGTGTGTGTGCTGGCAAAGAACAAAAGTTACGTGGAGCCTCTTTTAACTTTTCATACTAATAAGAGTTCCTTGATTCATAGAACTCCATTCTAGATAGGAAAAAGTAGAAACAGGACAGTGACCTATTCTAAGTAGCTAGGATGGATTGGGATGTAGGAAGCATGTCTTGGAAGCATGTCCTGAATCCATGATACTAATGTGGAGGGAGAGATGACAAAGAGTGTGTGAGAGAGGTGACAGAACGGAAGTGAAGGAAGTCCTTCCCTAAAAATAGCATTCTACTTCAAATTAGATAGCAGGAAGGAAAGGATGTTCTATGTGTCCTGACCTCTGTATCTATGGTAGCCTCCTCTGAACACTGAGGCAAAGCGACAATGTACAGTCATAGAATAGAATCACAGAATCATTGAGTTGGAAGGGACCTCCTGGGTCATCTAGTCCAACCCCCTGCACAATGCAGGGAATTCACAAATGTATTCCAAACTGCTGGATGTTAGTTACAGATTTAAACCCTACACCGGACACTGGTTCATATTTAAAAAAACGGCAACCCTAGAATCATAGAGTTGGAAGGGACCTCCTGGGTCATCTAGTCCAACCCCCTGCACAATGCAGGGAATTCACAAATACCTCCCCCCTGCACCCCCAGTGATCGCTGTTCCATTGCCCAGAACATGACAAAAAACCTCCAGGATCTCCAGCCAAACTGACCTGGAGCAAAATTGCTTCCTGACCCCAAAGTGGCGATCAGCATTTCCCTGGACGTGTAAGAAAGGGCCATGAGAATGAAGCACTGAGGCACCCCTTCCTGTCCTCCCTCTCCTGATCTGCCTAAGGCCACAGAATCAGCATTGCTGACAGATGGCCATCTAAGCCTCTGTTTGAAAATCTCCAAAGAAGGAGAGCCCTCCACCTCCCGAGGAAGCCTGTTCCTCTGAGGAACCGCTCTGTCAGGAAGTTCTTCCAACATTTTCTAGGCCTGTGTATTCCATGAATTAACTATATGTTGTGTGACAGTCCTGTTTTCGCTGTTCTGAAACCATCGCTGGCTCCACGATTCCATTGGATGCTCCTCAGTTCTAGTATTATGGGGGACAGAGAAGAGCTCTGTCAGCAGTATGCATAATTTTGCGAACAGCTGTCATGCTGCCTTCTGTCTGATTTGTTTTCTAACTTTTAAAAAAAGCGCCAAACGCTTCAATTTTTCCCTTGCCGGAAAGATGCTTAACCCCCTTGTATAGTTTTGCTTGCCCTTTTCTACATCTTTACAACTCTCCGACCTACCCCTTTCATGATGCATTAAAAATGGAATCTTTTCCGTGGAATGTGCCGCAAGACCTTTCCCACCACTGGTGCTTATGTACTGTGTTTACCTTTCTCTTCTCATTTAAATCAGTTTCTCACAATTTCTTCTCTCTTCCTCCCCCCCCCCCTTCCCCGTTTTATAAACTTGTTCTGATGCTACTTAACATGCATGGTTTATTTTTAGAGCAAACCATGTCAGGCAGATTTGTACTAATTGTTGCCAGTGACACGTTTTAGCTCCTCCGGCGCTGTCAGGGAAGACAATATTGGATGATTGTGCTTGTGCAGAGACTAAAAATGATTTTAATTAAACAATCGTGGCGTAGCATCCTGCATGCCCAGGCCCTTCCCTTTTCTGTTTCCGTTTTAAACACGCACCCCTCTTGGATCACAGGTGTTCTGCGACAAATGGAATCCGCTGTTGTTGCCTTTTTATTTATTGCCGCCGAACGCATAAAGAACGAGGATGAAAACAATCTCTGCTGTCCTCATTAGAACAAAGTGGGGACACACTTCTTGCCCTGCCGTTCTAATGACTGTTCGTCTCAATTTGTGTGGGTTGGGGCATCCCCCCCCCCCTTCTGTTGTTGTGGGTTGTTTTTTTTTTAATTTGTTCCAGTTGGTTAGTCTGAATTGTTTTCTTGGTGGTACAGGAACTGCTTCCTCCTCCCCCCCCCCCCCCCCCATGCTTGAAGGTGTTGATTGACTCTGGAATGGTTAGAATTGTGCCAGTCTCTGGTGCTAGTTTGTGTCGGATTGGGACCCAAATCCCTGCTCAGCAGTGAAACTTGCTCGGTGGCCATGGGCCGGCTTCACTCTCCCTCTTTCTCCCCTTCTCTTTGGCTCTCTAGCCTACCTCGTAGGATGGTTGTGACAATAAAATGGAGATGGACAAGAACTCAGAGTAAGCTGTTTGGGGGAATGGCAGAATAAAAATGCGAGAGGAAGAAGAAGAGAAGAGATTGGATTTGTACCCCGCCCTTCACTCGGAGTCTCAGAGTGGCTTACAATCTCCTTTCTCTTCCCTTCCCCACAACAGCTATCTGAGTAGAAGAAGAGATTTGTTTTATACCCCGCCCTTCACTACCTGAAGGCGTCTCAGAGCGGCTTACAATCCCTTTCCTTCCCCCTTCCCCCTCCCCACGACAGACACCCTGTGAGGTAGGTGGGGCTGAGAGAGCTCTCTCGAGAACTGCCCTTGAGAGAACAGCTCTGAGAGAACTTGTAACTGACCCGAGGTCACACCAGCAGCTGCACATGGAGGAGTAGGGAATGAAACCCGGTTCTCCCAGATTAGAGTCTGCGCTCTTAACCACTACACCAAACTGGGCTCTGTCTCTTAGGCTGGATTCACAGGGGCCATTTAAAACGCACATCAGCCGCTGTTTTGTATGCATGTGTGAACAAGCTGTTTTGTATGCACTTGTTTTGCATTTCTGAATGGATGGGCTTTACACATGTGAAGTAACTAGGGAATAGCTTCTGGGCAGACAAAAGGAGTAATTAAATTGTGGAATTCACTGCTAGTGGAGATAATGGGGGCTGCGGCACAGATGGCTTCAAAAGGGGGTTAGACAGATTCATGGAGTAGAGGTCCATCAGTGGCTACTAGCCATGGTGACAGGAAAGGGAATCTCTGTAGAAAGAAAAGGCAAACCTGAATGCCACTGTTAAGAGGTATCCATCAGAGGAAAACTTGATCTCCATGCACACTTTGTTGGCCCTCCAGTGCAACTGATAGGCTGCTGTATGAAACAGTATGCTGGGCTAGACAGACCACTGGTCTGATCTAGCAAATCCAGCTTTTGCTAAAAACAAACAAAGAAATCTAAGTGTCTTCTGGGCCTAGTCCCTGTGAGAAGATTGTGGTTCTAAACAATAAATGTGCTTCCACAATACATTAGTTGCTGAAGCTATTCAGATTTGTCTTGTCTTTGGGGGTGCACAATAGCAATTCTGGTGTGCCAGCCATAATCTGGCTAGCCAGATCTCATCAGATCTCAGAGGCTAAGCAGGGTTGGCCCTGGCTAGCATTTGGATGGAAGGAGTCCCAAGGAATTACAGGGTCACTACGCAGAGGCGGGCAATGGCAAAACACCTCTGAACTCCTCTTCCTTTGAAAACCCTGTGGGATTGTGATAAGTTGGCTGTGAGTTGGTGGCACTTTATGCCGCCACCACCAGTTGCTAAGGAATCCTCAATGAAAGCCAGTTCAGGAAAGAAGCGGTGTTAGGGAGGCTGGGACAGGTAACCTGTCATGTGACTGGACAGGTGACCTATCATGTGCCTGGACACCATCAGGGCCCTGTGGGATCTTATGCAATTCCCTGGGGCCTGTAAGGCAGAGATGTTCTACCAGGCTTTTGGTTGGGGGCAGTGAGGGTTTACACTGTAGCCGGCACCCTCCTTTGCTTTCCTTCCCCTCCGACTGTTTTACTTTCTCCCCTTCCCACACCTGCCGGAAATGGGAGAACACTGTAATTTTCACCACTTGATTTTTGAATTAATGTGCTAATGCCAATACGGTTTGTATTTATTTTATTGTTTTAATGTTTTTACCAAACTGTATATCACTCAAAGCCCTGCAGATAGCAAAGATTGGGTGAGTCATACATGTAATATAATAAATAAACAATAAAGGCCCACTCTGGGTGGGCTTTGTTTAAATTCTGACAACAGTTTTCGCAGTATTGAAAACATTCCACGAGTTTACAAAAATAGATGGTTCTGAAGGATGGCTTGTCTTGGTCAGCATAAGGAGCCTGAGTATTGTGGCTGAACAGGCTTTGAACTTGTAGAGGTCTAGAAACTGTCTCTACATCACCCAGTTTTGGTCGTGTGCGGAACCTTTGAAAGTGGAAACCTAATTCTCCCCTTCATTTCCCCGGGAGGATGCATTAATTGCTTACGCTTGCTGGTATGACCCTCTTACAGCTATTGTGTTCAAAGTGATTAATTCGGCCTTGCAGGCTGGTAATCAGCCCTCAGAGGATATTTCCCCTAGCCAGCTACATGTCCTAAAGAACAGTGGGCTTCTTGCCCAAAGCTGAGATCCTTACATGTCTAGGGTTGCCTTGTTACTCCTACCAGCGTAGATTTAAGAAGCCAAATCTCTGCCTTCAGTTTCTGAGGGGAAAGGGAATTGGATGCAAACTAAACTGGAAGAGATTGGGAGCGGGGGGTGGGCATGGAGAGGCAGCCATCATTGCTGGTATGATGTCACTTCCGGGAAGACCTGGAAGGAATAACACACCATTGCTGAAAATGTTGGGGTTTTTTAAATTCTTTCTCCTGACAGCTATTAGAGTGCTGTTGGGCGTAGGGGAACCCAATACACACCCCAAGCAAATGGCCACCCTAACTGGAAGGCTGCAGTAGCTGTGGAAGGTTTTGAAGCAGTGCGTCCAGCTCTAGCAGCCTCCCTCCCTTAACCATTCTGTTTGTCGCAGTCGTGTTGCGCGATGCAATATGGGTTTTGTAGGGACATCATCTGCCCTTCTCAAAATCTCTGTACAGCCTTGGCTGGAATTGGACTTCTGCTGCTTAAACCTCCAAGGCTGTGGCGGCTTGTGAGTGACAGTGATTTTCTTAAACATGTGGCGAAACTGCAAATCATCACAACACAGTGTGAGACAGAGTAGCTGGTGGACTACTGCTGGATCTCTCTTGAGATGGATGGATTTAGAGCAGGTTGAAGGAAAGTTCTGTTTGCCTATGGCATGAATATCTCAGTGTCGGAGAATGTGAGACTCTCCAGCAGCTAGAACTTAATGCACCTGTCTCCTGTGAAGATGCTTGCTGTGTTTTGACCAAGTTGTGCAATGGCTTGTTTGGGACTGCCCATAAGCCTTGCTCAAGAGTCAGGGACCTAGGGTTGCTAGGTCCTACCTTTTGCCCAGCGGGGGAGTCTCGGGTCCTTCCTGGGATGTGCACGTGGTGTGATGACGTCACCCAGAAGTGATGTCATTGTGCTGCTGATGTCAGGGAGGACGCTCTAGTTTTGGGGCAAACCTCAATGGTTTTTTTACTTCAAAACCATAGAGTTTGCCCCAAAACTAGAGCGTCGCCCCCAATGGCGACATCGTGACGATGTCACTTTCGGGTGATGTCATCGTGACAGGGACATCACACAGCGATGTACCTGTTCGCAGGTGGAGGTTCCCCTGCTGGTTGGCGGCGAGCTGGAGCCTGGAAATTGGGGGAAACTCCACCCTAACTGGGGGTCTAGCAACCCTACAGGTACCAGATATCTCCCATCTGGTCATACAGCATTTGTTAGCTTGGTTCAAACTGGAAATAATAGTTTGTCTTAACGGAGCCACACATTATGCCCTTCCCTCACTGCAGCCAACACATGCTGTCTGCTAATTTCATCAAGTTGCATTTAGCCTGTCAGAAGTCTGTCTGCTACTAGCTCGATCTTTGCTACTAGTGACGTGCGTTGGGGTAGTTGCACGCAGGCCTTTTGCCAAATTATTACTATAATCTTCTGTTTAATCCCATTCCATTGATCAGGATGGATAGAGTAATTGACAGTTTCCACCCCTTCCTGTCGCAGACTAGCCTCGGATCATTCGTCGGGGTCCCCTGCCCCCCAGGAGCAGCATTTTGCAGAGATCAGTGGGTTTCTTTGGAAAGGGGGTGAAAGACTTTCCATTCTGGCATTGGACAATTTAGTCTACATCCAACCCATAGCGTGGAAGGCTGGATCCTGAGCCCCGGTTTTTATAGATCACAGCAGCACTTGGAAGTGAGTTTGTAGAGTCTGTGTGATTTGTCTTACAGGGGTTTTTTTTCTTTTTGGGAGAGGGGCCATGGCTTAGTGGTAGAGCATCAGTTTAGCATGCAAAGGTTCCCAGGTTCATTCCCTGGCATTGCCAGTTGAAAGGATCAGGGAGTCAGTGATGTGAAAGACCTCTGCCTGGGACCCTGGAAAGCCACTGCCAGTGTGAGTAGACAACACTGACCTTGGTGGGTCTATGGTCTGGTTCAGAATAAGGCAGCATGTATAGTCTTGGGCTGCCTTTCGAGTTTATTTCCTGTGTGTTAATCTCCTCCTTTCCCTAGTTTCCCCTCCTCCCTTCTGCACAAGTGACTCAGAAGAGCAGCACATCGTGTATACATAAATAGCTGTACTGTACTTTTTATTGAAGGTGCCTGCTTCTCTCCCCCTTTCTTTTCACATCTAACCTTTCAAACAGACAGGATGCCTATTCAAACACAAGTCTCGCCTTTAAAGCATTTGCAAGCCTCCACGGGGTCCGCAGAATATTTGTATAGCAGCCCTGCTTGGGAAACGGTGTTTTCGAAGAGCAGACGAGAGAAATTCGTGGGGGTATATTAAAATTGCCATTTGTTAAAGAACTGCTTTTGATTTCTTCCCCACTTTCCTCTTTAGCTAGCTGGGAAAAATGCATTTTGCTTGCAGGGTGTATAGCAGAAGTGTTTGGAAAGCGCAGTTTTACCTTGATTTCCCGCACTGAATAAATTAAGAACTTTGCATTTAAAAAGGTAAAAAGTTAACCTTTGTCTCATGTGGCTGTTGTCTGACAGGCAGCGGCTCTCCGGGGTCTCAGGCAGACAAAGGTCTTTACAACAATATTAAACCTGATGTTTTTGCGAACGCTGCCAGGAATTTAATGTCAGATCTGTAGCAAGACAAGCATTTGTGGAGCAGAGGAATCCTCTCTGTATGTTTCTTTGTGTACTTCATTTATACCCTGCCTTTCTCCCCACTGGGCAGCTGACATCATTCTTCTTTCCTCTGTTTTATCCTCACAGCAACCTTGTGAGGTAGGCAAGGCTGAGATTGTGTGACTAGCCCAAAGTCACCCAGTGAGTTTCCATGGCAGAATGAGACTTCGAACCTGGGTCTCCCAGATTCTAGTCTAACACTCCAATCACTATACCACACTGCCTGTTGGCCACATTCTCTTGTGTGGACAGATCTAAAAACTGATCTCCATCGCAGTGTACTTTCCTTACGATATTTGCAGTTTTGGGAACTGCAGAGATCACGAGGAACTGCAACGGTCACGTGGAACGCCTCCAATCTTGCTGTGTCTGTGGTTGCATTCAGTCTCGCTTTCTCTGCCCTCTCCGCTGTGCCGTATATGGGAGCTGGGCCATCTTTTTGGCCGCAGAGTTGCTTGGCAGCATTAGTGCGGCTCACTTTTTATCATGTGGGTTTCCTTCTGATAAAACCGACGGAGCTGGCACTAAGGGACGTGATAGACGCAGGAAGTGTTTTGGCCCTGTGCAAACTTCAGTCAGCAACCTTTGGACACGGCAGAAAAAAAACCCAACAGCACAAAAAAGCATCAGCGAGAGCAGGAGGAGGAAGAGAAGCCCAACGTGCAGCCGGGGAAGCTGGCCGTGTTTGTGTTTTGGCAGGAGGTGCAGAAAGGAAGCTGTTCCCAGTTAATGTTCTCAATAGCAAGACACAACCGGGGTCATGTTACAGCTCTGAGTCAATCACTGGGTGTAAATGGCTTCTCTTGCCTCCCTTCTTTTTTCTCTAGACTTTTGGCAGGCGTCTCTCTCGTGCTCTGTACCCAACCAGGGCAGGCCAACTTGTGACACGTGACAGGACTGCAAAGAACTCAAAGGAACCGGGGAATCCAGAGTGTGCTCTTTATCCGCCGTGAACTGTCGTCTCGCTGAGCATCTCGGCTAATGGCTTATATATTTTTTATAAAGTGAGGCTTTGTGGTTGCACATAATGAAATTGTGGGGGGATAAAAGTAAGATGAGTGGGAACCCCCTTTATGGCTCTCCAAGGCTCCAGTTCCTTGTCTCTCTGACCCTAAGAGATCATCAGACAATTGACAGCTCCTCAAAGAGCCCTCCAGCCCATCCCTGCAAAGCAGTGTAGTGGTGAATTTAATAATTGTAGTGTTTGAGGCTTTATACTTTTTCTTTGCCTTTCTTTCCCTTACCACCGCAGTGTCAAATTCTTCCTGGAAGCACGTGCGCTGATGTAGCACAGTGGTTGAGAGGTGTCGTGTCCAGGGGCAGAAGATCTCTTTTGTGTGCAAAGGGTCTCAGGTTCGATTCCTGGCATCTCCAGTTAGAAGGCTCAGGTTGCAGGTGATGGGAAAGCCCTCTGCCTGAGACCCTGGAGAACAAATGTGTTGGATATTTAGCAGCGTAACTAAAGCGCAGCGGAGTAATGCAGCACAGGCATGCCTTGTCTGGTATGGTTGAGCACAAGGCAGCTTTGTGTGTTCCAAACAAGACACTGGCCATGCGTGGCCTAGTGCGGAGTATTCGCCTAAAACAGTGGACCCTGAGTTTTCGGCATTAGGTAGTGCTGCCGAATTGTCTCTTCCCTGCTTGTGCTGTGACCTCACAAGTGTTTCACGGAGCCCGACTCCAGGATGTCTGCCTTGCTGTCGAACGCAAGCCAACAAAATGGGAGCCCTATTAGATTGCGTTCTGCGTGCATGGGTTGCTCCCCCCCCCCCATGTGTCACAGCAGCCTGATAAATGTTAATTAATGTCTGCACTTAGCTGTTATTTCCAGTCTTCCCATCACGTGGTTGCTCTGCAGCGGCCACAGTGAGGATGCCAAGCCGGCTGTTGGGTGGGGTTAATTGCTGAAGACAGACTGGCAGCTGCTATGTTCGGCTCTGCAGATTCTGTGGACTGTCTTTAATTAAAAACAAAATGAACTTTGGGATTCTTTCCTGATTGCAAGCTCCTTGAAAGAGATGGTTTTCCTCTTACTTTTCGTAAATCGACCAGCAAGGCTCGGGCAGTAAGAGGGAGGGATTCCTTGTTAGTCAAGATCATAAACGTGTACCCTGCTTTTGGCCTTTCTGTCCCTGGCGTGGTGGTAAGCCAGGGGGAGTTTCCAACAGGTGGCTCACGCGCTATCAAATAGATCTCTTATGCACCCCAGGACAGGAATGTGAAAAGATTTGCTGTAGGCGTTTTTTTAAAAGCAGGTTTTGTTCTGTAAGTCTTTTCGTTGAGCTGCTTAGTCTGGATTCAGTTTCTAGGGCAGAACAGAAAGACTGCTGCCTCTGATATTGTCCAGCTCACCGGTTTCGATTTGCTTCCTGAGTGGGGTTCCCAGACCCTTGGTCTGGGCCGGGGATCCCCCGATTTTGGAGGCTGTTGCCAACCAGGTAGCCGACAGGGGAAGCCCCAGGCCTGAAGAGCAATGTCAGTTGGTGATGTTGCACGGCAACACTCTGCTTTTCGGGGAAAACTGAATGGTTTGAGTCTAATTTTAACCATAGAATTGGTCCAAAAAGCAGAGCATTGATGTGCGACATCACCAGTGCAGTGACACAATTTCTGCATGATGTCATCACGTTGGGGATGTCACTGTCCACTCCCAAACAGCCCTCCCCAGACCCCCCCGGCCAGCGCAATGACTGTGCCTAGCAAACCCTATTCCTAAGACCTGTTCCTTGTGTCCCTGCCTTTGGAGGTGAGGTGGGTGTCAATCAGAGACAGGGCTTTTTCAGTGGTGGCGCCTTTGGAGTGCCCTCCCTTGTGGGGCTTGCCTGGCCACCTCCCTTTCTTTTAGGCACTAAACTAAAACACGCTTTTGTACTTAGGGTGTTAACTAAGATTTTTAAAAAAATCTCTTAAAACATTTTATGGTCTACTTCTGGCACAAAGTTCATTGTACCCTCCAGCAATTTAGAGTGTTCAGTCTGTGTTTATTCTGTGCTGCGATGCCCTGGCTGCTTTAACGATACTGGCTTTGTTTTGTTGTCTTAATTGGAGGCTGCCTGGAGGAGCTTGCTGGAGAAGCGGCATAGAAATGTTCTAAGCAAATGAAACTTGGTAACATGCTGAGGGCAAGAGTAGCTCAAGGTATTTCTTTGTTGTTGGGTGTAGTGCACATTAGAGGGGAGAGCTTGGTGACCCCTGGTCTGCTTTGGAGGTGTGGCTGGGAGCGGCACTGTGGTGGAGTATGTGGGTTTAGCGGGGCTCTTCCTGCTGCTGCACACAACATTTTACCTAGTGGCAAAGCGGAAAAGGCGTGCCCTGCCCTGGATAACCCAGGCTAGCCCAACCTCAGAAGCTAAGTTGGGTCAGCCCTGGTTAGTACTTGGGTGAGAGACCACCAAGAAAGCCTAGGATTGCTACACGGAGGCTAGCAATGGTAGACCACCCACCTGCCTTGAAAACCCTACGGGGTCACTGTAAGGCAGCTGCTTGATGGCTCTTTTCA
The DNA here is from genome assembly GCA_029233225.1 of Lepidodactylus listeri. Classification (NCBI taxonomy): domain Eukaryota; kingdom Metazoa; phylum Chordata; class Lepidosauria; order Squamata; family Gekkonidae; genus Lepidodactylus; species Lepidodactylus listeri. Next base: position 14,330,174 of record JARCFY010000013.1, read on the forward strand.
CCACCAAAGTTAGATGGGACAGAGCTTTGTGGTGTTGCAGGTTAGGCACGCTGACAATTCTGCGTAGTGCATGAGAATTGGGGGTGTCATACTGAGTAATCAGTACGGAGCTAGATGAGGCAATGGTTTGACTTGGGATGAGACAATTCCAGGTGCCAAGGGGAGGGACTGTGGGTCAGGGGCGGAGCAGCTGCTTTGCATCCCGGGGGTCCCGGGTTCAGTCCCTGATATCTCCAGTGAAATGGTCTTGACTTGCAGGTATTGAGAGAGAGAGACTGCCAGTCAGAATCGCCAACATTGAGCTGGTGGTGAACAGTACCATCAAGTTGCACTGGACACACGGTGACACCGTAGGGTGTTCAAGGCAAAAGACATTCAGAGGTTGTTTGCCATTGCCTGCCCCAGCACAGCAACCCTGGACTTATCTCAGGGGTCTCCCATCTGACAAGATCGGGCCGGCCTGGGCCTTCCTTCCAGGACAGGGCAGCTTTGAACTAGCTGGGCAAAAGACCTCACTCTGTCCGTGGCTGTTTCATATTGTTCACTTCAGGGAGGAAGTGGAAGATTGAGCTGCCTCTCCGGTGAGTGGGGCCATGGTGGCTCAGAGGTTCAGAAGCTGAGCTGCAGACCGGAAGGTCGGTAGTTCAGCAGTTTGAGACCTGAGTGCTGCATGGCGGAGTGAGCTCCCGTCTCTGGCCCCAGCTCCTGCCAACCTAGCAGTTTGAAAGCAAGAATTTGCAACTAGATAAATAAGTTCCGCTTTGGTGAGAAGGTAACAGCATTCTGTGCACCTTGGTGTTTAGTCATGCCGGCCACATGACCGCGGAAAAGTCTTTGGCTCTTCAGCTTGGAAATGGAGATGAGCACCACCCCCTGGAGTCGGATTTGACTGGCAAGGGAAACCTTTACCTTTTACCTGTGAGGGAGGGGGGGGGAAACACCTTGTACAAAAGATTAGCAAATCGGAGGGATGACTAGATGGAGACTGCTTTTCCCAGAACGCTGGCTTTTGATGTCAGGGAGCTTTTCCTCCTGTGAGGATCTCTTGCCTGCATTCCGAAATGGCAGAGGCCTGAATGGGCTGCTGCTATACACCTTGATGGGCCCCCAAGTCTGTTCCGTGTCTTGGTGTTCTCTCCTTTAAATCCAAGGTACAAAAACATCAGTCTCCATTCCCGGAGGAATTTCTGGAGTGTAAACTGTGGAGCAGGGGCAAGCAGTGCATTGGCGCTAACTGCCTCTTGGGAAATCAATCATGAGCTCGAGGACTGGAGTTAATTGCGCCTTATGCATGTCACTGCAATCTGCATTTCATTTTCCTTAACCTCATGAATGCCAAACTAAAGTGGAGGGAGGGAGGGAGGAGGGACACTGCTAGATCTATGGACCTTGGTCTAAAATAAGCCGGTCCCATAAGCAGTGTTCCCTCTAAGCTGAGTTAGCATGAGCTAGCTTCCAGTTTTTTAGCCTCTGGCTCACACATTTTTGTCTTAGCTCAGGAAGTATGGCTCCAGAGCAAACTAATTTATGCAGTAGCCAAGTCACTCACTCACAACTTGAATGCCAGTAACTCTGTATGGAATGAGACTTCCAAGGACAAATTTGGGCTTGTCTTGCATTCTTTCAAACTCTCTCTTGCCTACTGCCCTGTTACGTTAAACGCGGGCTAGCCCAAAGGCTGGGGTCCAGTGGCAGCATGTTCAGATAAAGAATAATAAGGCAGGTGAATAGAGTTAAGAGTCCAATGGCATCTTAAAGACTAACAAAATTTGTGGTAGGATGTGAGCTTCCGTGAGTCGCTGCTCCCTTCTTCAGATACAGGTGAATGTACAATAATACAAGAGCTGTGTACAGTCATCCCGTGAGGGAAGGCAGCATGATAATGTAGCCGGATCTTGTCAGATCTTATGAGCTAAGCTGGGCCAGTGCTTGGAAGGGAGACCACCGAGGAAGACTCTGCAGAGGAAGGCCAATGGCCAACCACCTCTGCTTCTCACTTGCCTTGGAAGCCCCTTGCTGGGGTTGCTGTAAGCAGGGTTGGTTCTTGGAAGGGAGGCCACCAAGGAAGACTCTTGCAGAGAAAGGCCAATGGCAAACCACCTTTGCTTCTCACTTGCCTTGGAAGCCCCTTGCTGGGTGTTGCCGTAAATTGGTTGGGATGAGAGACCACCAAGGCAGACTCTGCAGAGGAAGACAATGGCCAAACCACCTCTTGCTTCTCACTTGCCTTGAAAGCCCCTTGCTGGGGTTGCCATGTCGGCTGTGACTTGACTTCGCCCGCCCACCCACCCACACACCCTGTTCATTGCATTGACTTACATTGTGCAATTCACCTTGAGTCCCAAAGACAGACCATGAATATAAGTGTGAGGATCTCAGTTTAAGTGAGTCTGTTAAATGCCACTGTAAATAACTGTGTACCCATAAAGGATTCAGGACTGGGCTCCCAACAAGATATCAGGAGAAGTCTGACAGTTGTGGGGGAATGACCCCTGGAAAAGCTTCCCTTTGCGCCCCCGTGTTAATCTTCAGGACCCAAATGGGTCATAGTGGGAGAGGTGTACTAATAGCCAGTCCTGTTTCTAAAATCTGTGCCTGTATTGATGAAGTCTCTTTTTTTTGTTTTGAGAGCTGAGGTTCAATTGGTTCTAGTGATTTGACTCCATACACAAGCGGAGTGTGTGTGTGTGACCGTGCCCTTCCAGTGTCCCATAGAAAGGCCTTACTTAAGACTTTTACCCTGTAAATAAGGATGCCAGCCTCCAGGTGGCCCCTGGGGATCATTACAGAATTAAGGCTCATCTCCAGACTACAGAGGTCAATTCCCCCGGAGAAAATGGATCCTTTGGAGGGTGGACTCTGTGTGATTGTACCCCACTGAGGTCCCTGTCCTCCCCAGGCTCCACCCCACAAATTCCAGGAGTTTCCCCACCTGGGTTTGGCAACCCTGCTTGTAAATGCTACTGCCTTTTGTTGCCCCCCCTCCCAGCACACCCACCCTGTTATTTCTTTAGCTCCCTTTTACCAAATCGCATTGAAAGGAAAACGCCAGTTTCATTTTGCAGGGTCTCTCCCGCCTCATCTGGAAACCCCTCTCAATTCAATTGTTCTTAGAGGTCCCTGATCAGTCCCTGGAGGCCAAGCCCCAACGCAGGCATGAATTTTCTCGAGTGTTTTGAAAAATCATTTCCTATGTCTTGTAGGGCCGTTTTAACGCAAACAAAGCAAGCTTGGTGGTGATGTGTGTACGTGCAGCGGGCAGGCTTGAGACAAAACAAGCCACCTATACCTATGATGTCCTGTTAATTACCACCTAATTACTTTATATGCGCTCGGTGCTCTCTGCAAGTCTTGTAAGGAGGTTATTGGAATTGATGTCCTGTTGGTTTTGCCTCGTCTCCCTGGTTAAAGGTTTCCATGGTGATTGGCAGAGCGGTGCTTCCAAATGTTACAGATGCCGGCGTGTGACAGTCTAAGCAGAAGTATGGGGGGGGGGGTGGAGGAAGAAGAGAACACTAGAAAGTTAATTAAGAAATGCAGATACATTGTGTTTCCGCAGGTTTCCTCTTCAGATGCATTTTTCTTTAAAAAAAAAACCCTGATATTCCTCTATGCATGCATTTGATTGATAGTCAGGGGAGAGTCTGTCTGTCTCTCTCTCTGCATTTGCATAGTGGGTTACACGTGTCTTCTTGAAAGCACTGAAGTTTGGAGTGACAGGGAGGGAAATCTCCCCCTGCCCAACCAGGTACTCTTGCATGTCAGCTGGATAAAGCTAAGTGTTGCTGGGGGGGTTCCGGAATGTGCTGTGTTGGACTCTCAGATGATAGCACTCAAAGAATCCTAGAAGTAGGCACTGGACATGAGTGTGAAACTAACTCAGCCTTGGGTTTTCTCTAGTTCTTGCCAAGTGCCTGTCACTTAAAAAAAAAAAAACCCACTTGGTTGCAAGGAACATGCAATATTCTCTTGTTTGTCCTTGTCTCTTCCTCCTTCAGATGTCTCCCACAAGTCCAATTTCAGATTGCAAACTCTTTGGGGCAGGGCCTGTCAACATGTACTCAATAGAGATTCTGTATTAAAACCAGGCTCCCAAGGTATGGTTTCATCATATCGAGGATGAATAGATAAGGCTGCCTTACATATACTGGCGGCAACTCTTTGAAGCCTCTGGTAGAGAAAGGCCTCCCCCAACATCTGCCACGAGAGATCTCTGAATTGGAGAAGCCAGGGATTGAACTCTGGCCACTGAGTTCTACCACTGAGCCAATTTAACTCGTATGACTAAGAGATTCAGGTGGATCGCCTGAAGCAACAGAACAATGTTTAAGTCCAGTGGCACCTTTAAAACGAACAAAGTTTAATTCTGGGTATGAGCTTTCATATGCGTGCACACTTCTGAAGTGTGCATGCAAGCAAGAGCTGATACCCAGAATTAAACTTTGTTGGCCTTAAAGATGCCACTGGACTCAAACGTTGTTCTTACGGTTAAGGTCGTTGCTATTGGGCTAGAGTGTACAGGGTACAGGATGCATTTTTATTTCACGTTTCCACCAAGGAATTCAGAGTGCTGAACATAGTTCTCCCATCTGCTTTATTGTCACAACCCTTCGAGGTGGGTTAGGCTGAAATAGTGAGTGCCTGGCTCAAGATCACCACCGACTGAGCTTTATGGCAGAGTGGGGATTCTACTCTTGCATTCTCTCCACCACACCATACTGGTTCGCTGCACTGGCAGGTGACTCGCGTTATAATATGCATAAGCAGGGCTATTTTGGGGCAGGAACGCACAGGAACGGCGTTCCGGCTGGCTCCTGAGTTGGCCACACCCAGCAGGAACTCATTAGCATAATAGGCCACACCCAACAGCAGAAACTCATTAGGATTGGCGACATTAGGGGTATGTGACCTAATAGGCAAATTAATTCCTGCTACAAAAAAAGCCCAGGGTTTTGACAACAAACAAGGTAAACAGAATAAGAAGCAAAAGGTGGGTGTGGCTGGATGACCACTCTTCTGGTAACACGGGGGTGTGGCCTAATATGCTAATAAGCTGTGCTGTCAGTGGTGTGGCCTAATATGCCAATGAATTTCTGCTGTTGGGTGTGGCCTGTTATGCTAATGAGTTCCGGCTGGGCTTTTTCTACAAAAACAGCCCTGTGCATAAGCATCCTCCTACCACGCATACGAGCGTCATCCATCATACTGAGAGGGGTGTTGCTTGGGTGTAGTTGCATTTCTTATGTATAATTACAGGCTTTCACTCCATTTAGAATCAGAATCACAGAGTGGGAAGGGGCCCTACAGGCCGTCTAGTTCCACCCTCTGCTCAGTGCAGGATCAGCCTAGACTAGAGCATTCCTGACAAGTGTTCGTCCAGCCGCCGCTTGAAGACTGCCAATGATGGGGAGCTCACCACCTCCCTGGGCAGCTGATTCCACTATTGCACAACGCTGACTGTCAAAAAGTTTTTCCTAAGATCCAGCCGGTACCTACCCGGCCTTAATTTAAACCCATGAATTTGAGTCCTCTCCTCTGCTGCCAACAGGAACAGCTCCTTGCCCTCCTCTGAGCGACAGCCCTTCAAATACTTCGAGAGCCATCGTGACCCCCCTCAACCTCCTCTTCTCCAGACGGAACATCCCCAAGTCCCTCAGCCTTTCCTCGCAGGGCTTCTAGGTCTCCAGGCCCCTGATCCATCCTCGTAGCTCTCCTCTGCACCTGCTCCATTCTGTCCACGATCACCAACTGCCAGTGGTACGGCCCTCTGGGTGTTCCTTGAATTGTTCCAGCTCCAGCTAAAGAACCCTTTGCTCTTCAGGTGGTTGTTGCGGGGATAACGTAGTGGAGGGAAGAACAATGTGAGAAGCCGCATCAGGTCCTGATTAGAGAGAGAAGCCAGACACGTATAAAGAATGAGTGTCACAAATAACACTTTAGTCACATCGTGAGAAGAGAAGCCTCACTGGAAAAGAGAATAACGCTAGGAAAAGTTAAAGTAGAAACGTGAGACCCAACGTGAGATGGGTGGACTCAATCCGGGATGTCCACAGCCCTTACTTTGCGAGAGTTGAACAAGGCTGTTAACAATAAGATGTTTTGGAGGTCATTAATTCATAGTTGCCCTGAGCTGGGTGGCCCCGGCTAGCCTGATCTTGTCAGATCTCAGAAGCTAAGCAGGGTCAGCCCTGGTTAGTATTTGGATGGGAGACCACCAAGGAAGTCCAAGGTCTGTGTGCAGAGGAAGGCAGTGGCGACACCACCTCTGAATAAATGTGTATTTTATGACTCGCTGTCATAATAAATGCTTCATTCATTCATTCACCTCTGAATATCTCTTGCTTTGAAAACCCCGTAGGGTTGCCACAAGTCAGCTGTGACTTGACAGCAAACCCCCCCCCCAAAAAAAATTATACAGTCACCATACATCAGAAGTGACTTGACGGCACATAGCACACACATCACAAATACTGGTGTGGTATTTTGATTCCCAGGAGTTGCTTTGGAAAACACTTCTGGCTGGAAAGTGGGGTAGGAATTTGTAAACCTTTCCGTTCTTGTCCTGTGGCCGCATTTGCCTTCCAGCGCACCAATCTCTCCCCCTCTCCTAGGCCTTTCAGAGTCATCGTGTATCAGAAACTGTGCAGGCCAGATAGTCAGACCTGTGGCACCTGCTCTGCATGGGCGTCAACTACGGGGGGGCTCAAGGGCTCGAGCCCCCCCCGAAATTTCCCGGGGGGGCTCAGCCACCCCCCCGGCAAAATGGAGCGCCCTGCCGGCCTGCCCTCCTGCCTCCCTGGGGCGGGGGGGGGGGGGAGAGAGGCGGCGACAGCTGGCTGACTGGCCACCCTCATGCACTCCATTTTGCCGGGGGAGGCTGAGCCCCCCCCCCCCGGGAAACTTAGGCACGAGGTGGAGCGGGAGCCCGGGGCCCGCAAGGGCGACGCGCCGGCCCAGGCTGCAGGCAGCAGCAGCCAGCAGCAATCCCCGAGGTGAACGGGGAGAGGGAGGGGGGCGGGGAGCGCGGCGGGCGGGCAGGCCCGGCCCGGGGGAGGGAAGCGGCCGCGGTGGCTCCCTGGGGGGGGAAAGAGCGGCGGGGACATGGTCCCGAGCGCGCGCGCACGAGAGAGCCCCCCCCCCCCGGAATTTAAAAGGTCTACGCCCCTGCTGCTCTGTGTCCCCCCCCCCCAAAATAGCTGCCCTGGAGCCAAGCTTGGCAGAGTACAGTACCCGTTGAAGGTGCCAGCCAGAAATAATTCAGGTTTGGCCCAGCAGTGCCCTCCCTGTCTTTCCTTTATTCTCTGGCAGCAGCAGTTCTGTCTTGTGAGAGGCTGCCATTGCTGGAAGGAGAAAGCTTAGCAAGGGCATTTCGTCTGGGCATTTGTCAAAGAATGTCTGAGCGTGTTCCATTTTTCTTCCCTCCCCACGATACAACCTGTTCTTTTTATGAGCCTTTCCCCCGGAAGCCACCCGAGAGCTGGAAGTATGAAATATAACAACATTTACATTCTTCACGAAAGCGCCAAATTGAGATACATCGGCCCTCCTGCTAGAGAGAGTCTGGTTGCATTTTTCACATTCCCACTCAGGTGAGGGGTGGGCGGCGAAGAGACCGCGGCCTGCCACGGCAATGGCGCTAAAAATACATTTCTTCTAATCAAAAGCAAACGGTTGGGAGACAAAAGGTGAGATTTATGCTCATTAAGGAAACGCTGAGTATTTGCGCCGGGCAGGGGACGCTGTAGACAATGTAGTTCTGGTCTCTCCTACGCTAGGAAAAACTGGCTGGTGTCTGGTTTTAATTGTGCGTAACGAGAGCCGCAGGAGCTTCTTGCAAAACTGTTGCTTTAGTTGTATTAATTCAAAACAGTGAAACTTGCAGCTTTCCGTATAAGCATTTTTGACTGTTAAGGCTCCGGGGGTGGTCGATTCAGAGCTTGTGTAGTACTTGGAATATGGATTAATCTTTATCCTTTCATCAACCCTAAGAGACTGATTGCTATCAAAATGCTTGCTTGCCTTAGAATCATAGAGTTTGAAGGGGCCATACAGGACATCTAGTCCAGCCCTCTACTCAATGCAGGATCAGCCTAGAGCATCCCTGACAAGTGTTGGTCCAGCCGCTGCTTGAAGACTGCCAGGAAGGGGGAGCTCACCACCTCCCTAGGCAGCCAGCTCCATTGCTGAACTATTCTTACTGTAAAAAAAAAATAAAATCTTAATATCTAGCCGGCATCTTTCAGCCTGTAATTTAAACCCATTATTGCAAGTCCTATCTTCTGCTGCCAACAGGAACATCTCCCTGCCCTACTCTTAAGTGACAGCCTTTCAGATTCTTAAAGAGAGCAATCATCCCCCCACTCAACTTCCCCTTCTCCATACTGGACATTCCCAAATCCTTCATCCTTTCCTCTGGTAGAGCTTCATCTCCAGGCCCCTGATCATCTTTGTCCCGCTGTTCTGCAGATATGCTTCCAGGAGCCCCTTCCTCACCCTCTCTGTGGATTGTTAACGTTTTATTTAGATATTTACATTCCACCTTTCTCCCTAACAGGGGCCTGAAGTGGCTTGCGACAACGTTTGCTCCCTTCCATTTTATCCTCACAACAACCCTGTGAAGTAAGTTAGGCTGAAAACCAGAGGGACTGGCCTAAGATCACCCAGCAAGCTTCCATGGCTGAGTGGGGGTTTGAACCTGGGACTTCCAGCTCCCGAGTTCCAGCACTCTAACAGTTACACTACCTGGGCCCACACATGTATGGGTGTGATTGTTTTAGTCTGCTTGCGTATACCAAATGTCTGCTATCGACTGTGGAAGTACCTTAACCATTTTGGTATTTCAGTATTACTAAGAGTCCCTTCTGAGGATTACTTCTATACCATGCCTTTTCCAAAAAATAGGATGGTGTACAGGGCATGCAACTTCATGTGCAGACTTCCCCATAAAGGGGGTTACAGTGATTTAGCTGAGGGTTGTCAGTTTCTTGCATTTAAGAATTCTGATACTTTATCTCGGAAGCTAAGCAGGGTTGATGCTACCAAGTATTTGGATGGGAGATCTCCTTGGAATACCAGCAGTTGGGAGGCAGGGGCAGGCTTTATTCAGCCACCTCTCTGAATATCCTCCGGCCCCCCAGTAGGGGTCAGTCACCAGAGGTCGCCATGACTTCCAGGTGCACACACACTCACACACCCGCACACAGACATATATGCGTATGTGGAAAAAACACCAAACAAGCAAGCAAACCAAAAAATCTGATACTTTGAGGGCTTCTGAGCATATGAAGAGTTTTTCTTCCTTCAATGGTTTAGGGTTTGTTTTTCCAGGTGGAACAGCAATGTACTTTGTATGCTAACGCTTCCTGTTCCAGCAGCAGGCCTGAAGGACTACAATAACGTAATAGCCATGCTGGATCAGACCAGGATGAGACGAAAGAACAGGCTGTGTGACTTCAGCTGGAAGGTGGAGAATTCAAGATTCGAATGCTTCTTTGCACTTTTTAAAATTAAAAAAAAACCCCACCTTCCATGTGGATAGGAAGCGTCTACCCCCATCCTTTGTTTTCCATGCTAGTTTTCTGTTTGCAGGGAGTTTTTAAAGCGAAGGAGGAAATTTCGAAAATGTGGTCCCCTTCCTGCTTTACAAAGCAGCTCAACCAGCTTGCCCAGCAAGGCGGGGTATAAATATAATACATAAATAAAACCCATTCTACTCCCTCGTTCCTGCGTGTGTAAATCTAGCTTAAAATGTTCGCTGTAAGCAAATAATGGTTTTAGGATGCCTGACGCCTTGTAGTCTTGCAGTACCTTTAATCTCCTAGTTGACCTGCTGAAAACGGGGTGAAGTAAACATCACTCTTGTGCAGATGTACATGTGTTTCGTAAATCTTGGCAGCTGCTTCGTTTATGGAGGAGCTGCTTCAGGAGGGGGTGATGGAGTGTGGGGGACTGTTTCCCTGCTCCAAATCACTCTTTCTCCAAGTAGTTTCCACCCTTGTCTAGTTAGGCGTTTCTGATCTAAACTGTGTCCTCTCCCCTAATAGAATTCGAGTTCACCCCATGAACCCGATTGGCAGTAGATATAGTAAAGGTAAAGGTTTCCCTTGCTCGAAAGCCTGTCAAATACCACTCTAGGGATGCGGTGCTCATCTCCGTTTCCAAGCCAAAGAGCCAGCGCTGTCCAAAGACATTTCCGTCTGGTCATCTGACTAGACGCTGAGGCATGACTAGATGCTGAGGTGCACGGAACACTGTTACCTTCCCACTGAAGTGGTACCTATTTATCTACTTGCAATTTCTTGCTTTCGAACTGCTAGGTTGGCAGGAGCTGGGACCAGAGATGGGAGCTCATTCTGTCATGCAGCACTGGGGTCTCGAACTGCTGAACTACCGGTCTGCAGTTCAGCGTCTTAACCACTTGAGGGATGCATAAAACCCTGGAGAGCCTCTGTCAGTCTGAGTAGACAATATAGATTTTGATGGGCCAATGATTCAGTATAAAGCCGCTTTGTGTACTTGTGTGTGTCTTCCGTGGAGATAGCTCAAGATGGGTAGCTGTGTTAGTTTCTCTGTAGCAGCAGAAAAGAGCAAGAGTCCAGTAGCACCTTAAAGACGTAACAAAATATGTGGCAGGGTAGGAGCTTTCATGAGTCACCGCTCACTTCTTCAACTAGCCACTGCAGCCCAACAGAACTTCCATGTTCAAAAGCAGTATACCATTGAATGCCCATTGGTGAGTGAGTGGGCACAGCAGCAGTGGCAGCTGTTACCTTGTGGGTAGGGTTGCCACTTCTGTGTTGGGAAATATTGGAGATTTTTTGGGGGGGGAAGGCTAGATATTTCTTCTCTCCAATGTTTCGGGAATTGTCCTGAAATGACCCCTAGAGCTGCTAACTCTGGCTTAAGAAATACCTGGAGATTTGGGGGGTGGAGCCTTGGGAGGGTGGGGCTTGGGAGGGGTAGGACCTCAATAGGGCATAATGCCATCAAGTCCACCATCCAAAGCAGCCATTTTCTCCATGGGAACTCATCTTGGTTGCCTGGAGATCAACTGCAATATCAGGAGATCTTCAGGTACCACCTGGAGGTGGCCGTCACTACTTATGGGTGAGCTTTCCAGGAGCAACTGAATGGCCAGTACGGGAGACAGGATGCTGGACTTAACGACGGTGCTTGGGATCTAATCCACTTTTATGTGCAGGTGACTGTTTTAGATAGCGGTGTTTGCACGTATCGTGGATCTTGGCCCTTCAGTGCCTTGCTTCCTCAGCGAGGAGGAGGCAGAACTTCACAAGGGTCCTTAAGCGGCAGCTATTCCTGCCACTCCCTGATTTGCGGAAGTTCTAAAGGACTTCCCGGATTTGTTCTTGTTAAGCTGTCAGGAGTGTGACTCTTGCTTCGCTGCTGCTAATGTAAACCTTGTTAAAAAGACAAAACAGAGGGCTGGTGTTTGCGCTACTGGCAGGGTTGGGCGTCCCCCGTTGCTTAGCAGCAGCTGCTGGTGGGACGTGGTGCCGTTCCTCTCCATTGTGTTCTGGCTGAACGTTGTCTCGACTGGCTTCCTGTTGTGTGCTGTCCTTCCAGGGTGGCATAGCTGGACAGCGTAGCCTTGAATCCAGACCACCCTCGTAAAGCCCCCAAACCAAAGGCTTGGTGTTCTTTGTGTCTTGTGCCAAAGGCCATCTCTTTCACATACAGTTAGAAGGTCGCTGTTGAATGTGGTTTTATGTTGTGCTTCTTATACAGTGAAATTCCAAAGCTCTTCCTCAATTCTTATAAGCAGCCCTGTGAAGTAGGTCAGTCTTTTCTATGTATGGCAGACGTGGAGGTGAGGCAAAGGCACAGGGTTGCCAGCTCCTGTTTGGGAAATCTCTGGAGAGATGGGGGGTGGAGGCTGGCAAGGGTAGTGGGTGGAACCTCAGTGGGGTGTATAAGGTCATGGAATCCACACTGTGAAGCACCCGTTTTCCTCCAGGGAAACTGATCTCTATCTTCTGAAGACCAGCTGTAATTCCAGATCTCCTGGCCTCGTCTGGAGGTTGGCAGCACTGCAAAGGCAGAAGCTTGCCCAAGGTTGCGTGACAGGATCAGAACCTGGAGTTTCCTGCATTTGGGCATTGTGATAACCCATGGCTTGTAAACCGTGGTTTGTTCACAGCCTGAGGAACTGTTAACATTTGAATGCAGAATGCTAGTAAACTAGGGCTCGTTGCCAAACCGGTGTTTGTGACTAATGTTCATAGCTTGATTTAACACAGTTTGCACTGGTTGTGAGTTGTGGCGATGTACAAATTCACCAACCATTGTTTGCTGTGTAGCACCATCCTTTGTGGCCATCCAGCCACAGGGGTGCCAAGTTGAGGCACTCTCCCAGAGATTCTTTCTAGAGCCCGTTGTATTTATTTCCACAATGGGCTTTATTCCTAGTAAGGGCAATAACTTTCCTTTTGCCAGCTGGAGAGGAGGTAAGGAGCATTTTCTGTGTCTGGTTCTGCACGCCACACAAAAGCATCTCCTCCGTTCTCAAATTAATCACATTCTTTTAATCCTGCCTTTCTCTGGGGGACTCGGGGTGGCATTCTTTCCCCATTTCAGCCGGCAAAGCACTCCTAATTCCCAACAGAAACCCAGATGTTTCGAAACCGAGGATGCCGTATAAACTCCCCACCCTGTTCCATCCCCAGCTGACACACGAGGAGAGCCACCGGGGCCGACACATGCTTCGACAGCTACGCTTGGAACAAAAACATTACTTTAGCAGCCCATGGAATTCAAGATGGCTCCCGCAGGCTGAAGTATTGCTTTGCCAAGGCACCACGCTGAGTCGCAGTGGTCTGAAACGGAGCGCAGGCAGCTATTTTTCAAATGCTATAGATAGAAGGAAGCTTTTAGCCACTCAGACCTACTAATCATTCCTGTTTCCCCGGACTGCCACCGCCTCCGAGTCACGTCAATTGATGGGAGAGAACCAGGTACCATCTGGATCCATATATTTATTTTTCGGCAGTCTCTCAGAGAGGACCACAGATTGTTTAACTCAGGGTAGCGACGGGGATCCATGGCATCTCTCCGACAGGCCCCTGCTGAATTATGCGCAGCAGCTTGTATTAGGGTTTATCCAGAGCAGGGTTGTTAAACATCAAACGTTTAGATGAGAAGGCGTCATTTATGTATCGCTATCAAAATTTAAAGGCCTTGTCAGACTTGGGGAAACTGGCAAGGGGCTATCTCTGCCTTCCTAGATTGTCTGTGCCTGACAAGTGTGTGTTTTCCCATGATGGCTTCCTGTTAACCGCCGGCGCACATGGCTGATGCTCCAGAACATTAACATGTTAAATTTGTTAAACCAGGAGCAGAGCGGATAAAGTGCAAGAATTTGTATGCAGGCTAGGTAAAGAGGACTTGTTAATGTCTAAACGTTCAACTGATCACTTCTGATCGTTTAAATGGTTGCTTTATTAAACAGACTGCAGCTCTTAATTTAGAGAATTTATAGGCTGCATCTCCAGAGACCTCCTCAAGGCAGCTTAAAAGGTAAAAACCATACAGTGCTAAAATTATAAAAAATGATCAAATTGCCACTGTAGTATACAAGTATCATAAAAAAACCCAACATTCAGTAGCATTAAACAGTATTCCAGAAACAATCCCCCCCCCAAAAGACCAGAAGTAGGTCATAAAAACCATGAAAAAGATCTAGATTGGAGTCCAGTAGCACCTTAAAGACCAGGAAGATTTTTGGGATGTAAGCTTTGGAGAGTCATGATGAAGGAGGAGGAGATTGGATTTATACCCCACCCTTCACTGCCCGAAGGAGTCTCAGAGCGGTTTACAATTCCATTTCCCTTCCCCTCCCCACAGCAGAGGCACCCTGTGAGGTAGGTGGGGCTGAGAGAGCTCTTGAGAGAACTGCTCTTGAGAGAACAGCTCTGAAAGAACTTGTAACTGTCCCAAGGTCACACCAGCAGCTGCATGTAGAGGAGTGAGAAATCAAACCCTGTTCTCCCAGATTAGAGTCCACGCTCTTAACCACTACACCAAACTGGCACTCGTCCTCTGGCCCCCCAGACAAGAAGTCAGTCATAAAAACCACTAAAAAGATCCAATCAAGTCCAATAGCACCTTAGAGACCAATAAGATTTTTGAGGCGTAAGCTTTAGAGAGATGATGAAGGGAGCTTTGGCTCCTGAAAGCTCATACCCTGAAAATCTTGCTTGTTTCTAAAGTGCTATTGGACTTGAATCTACTACTGCAGACCAACATGGGTTTAAAGCCTAAATTATAGGAAACATTTTGGCCTGGTGCCTAGAAGGACAGTAAGACCTCAGGGTTGCCCGACCCCCTCGGTGGAGGCAAGGGTCTCCCACTACCAGGCCCTGCCACCCAACCACCAATCAGCTGGCTAGCCGGGAGACTTAGCAGGAGAAAGAGGAAGGCCCTGGTCATGTCCTGCATTGCAGAGGAAGTGACATCACAGCAGCGACAACTGGGAAATGCTCTGGTGTTTGGGCAAAAACTCTATGGTAGAAGCCATCTTACCATAGTGTCCTTGCCCAAATACTAGGGCATCTCCCAGATGTCTGTGTTGTGACGGCGTCACTGCCTGTGCAGTGCCGGCAATGTGGCCTGGGCCTTCCTCTTTCTGCTGGTAACCACCCCCCCATCTGCTCCGGTTGCCAGGAGGGACTTGGTAACCCTAGCAACCATTGAAAAAGCCCCCTCTCTGGTTGTCACTTGCCTCACCTCTTCCAGTGAGGGCATAGAGAGTGGGACATTAATGGAGGATCTTAATTAGTGGGCTGGACAGTATGGGAGGGAGGGGGCCTTCACATATCCTGCCCCCCAAGCCATTTAGGGCCTCAGCCAGCACCTTGAATTGGGCCTACAATTGTTGATGTAGGGGCCTATTAGATTCATACCCTGATCTATCCCTGCTTGGCAGTAAATATAAAAATTTGTCAAGGGGAAGTTTAGGATGCTGCGGAGAAATCCGTAGACTTCCTTAGAGAAAATGGGATGGGATGTGTTAGGGTGTGGAAGGCAGAAGGTGGGTTGGACCCGGGCCACTTTGGTAGCATCCAGTCCTATACATTGTAGCTTCTGCAATAGCAAGTATATAGTCCCTCTCTCTCCCCCTGTGATCTGCAGAAAATGGCTTTTAATACATCGGGTCTGAGTGGGCTCCCCATATCCGCCCAGTAGCTGCGGGAAACTGCTTTTAAAGCACCACAGGGGCCTGATTCAGCTGGGGACTGCAGCTTGGTGGAGCAAGGAGACCGGTTCCCCTCCCGTGCCATTGAGGTTGCACTCTTGGGGCTGTTTCATCTCACGAAAACGGCCAGAGGAGAAGGTCCTGCTCTCTCCGACCACATTGTGGCCCTGGCTGGAGTGAGGTTCCTGCAGTGTTCTAAAAAGCAGTTCCCCACAGAAGCAATTCAGTTCTGCGGAACCAGGACTCGATTAGTTAAAATAATATAATGTGTAGTTTGGTCTCCAGGGCTCCATTTGGGCCCAGAAAACCCCTAAGACTGGCCGACTGGGATTGAGCGGGGAAACAGGTTTCCCTGCTTGTTGCTGTCTGTGTGTATTTCGTTTCCCAAATGCTAATTTTGTGGGAAACCCTTCATTAATTGAATGTGAACAGGAGCATGTCAACCCTTTCCTTCCATTTTGACAGCAAACCTTACTGTATGCTGCAAAGATGATCTTCTGATATGAGAGCTTCCAGGCCCCGTTCTGGAATGTCCTGTTCAATGTGTATGCATGTGAAAAGCTGGCTCCAGAAATGCCACTGTGCACCTCATAAGGACTGCTCCGAAAGCCCATAATAGAAATTTTCACGAGCGCATTGGTCCAGCCCTGTGCGTGTGCTGATGCCGTGCATTCAGCGACTGCCTGCTTGTTTGTTGCTAAGGTCATCGAGTTCCAAGCGCTTTCAATTAAATCGCTGTTCCGAAAGCTCCTGAACTCATTCCAAAGCTCATTTCCTACTTCGTCAGGAAATAGTTTTGCTGCCTTGTTGCAAAATAATCCAGAAGAAAGGGGAGAAGCTGGCGGAAGCCTCTCTGGCATGGCTGGGGCTGCCGGTGTGGAAGAAGGCATGGAGGGCTGAAGAAATCTTGTTGTTCGGATATCCTTGCAGCTTAGTTCTGGTGAGAGGGTAACTTGTTTGATTTGGAAATGCCGCTTTCTCCAAAATGGATGGAGTTAACTATGGGAACGCACTCTCTGGGTGTGTTCAGATGCCGCAAAAAAAACCCCTCTGGTGATGTGCATAAAATCACGGCTCGTTGGCCATGCGTGGCTTCATGTTCCTTTCTTTTGCACACAGACTGCAATCGGTTTGGGAAGCCTCTGTTCAGTTGCCAGTTTTGTTGCGAAGCCAGAATGAAAGTGCCCCGGGTGAATGGGAGTTCCTACATTCACATTCTGGGATTCTAAGCCAGAATGGCAGCTTTATGATGCAGGAGATAGTGTTGAACTGGACATGGTAGACCTGGGTTCAGATAACCACACCACCATGATAGTCATTGGGTGATCTCAGGCTAATCGCTCTGTCAACCTACCCTACCTCACAACGGTTGTTTTGAGGATAAATGGAGGAGTAGTGATGGATCTTGTATGCCATTCTGCTTTCATTGGAGAAAGGCAGGATGAAGTATGTGTGTGGAAGATGGGGTTGGTGGGGCTCAGTTCAGATATAACATGAAACTGTGGTCTCACTAAGCTATGGTTAGTGTCGTCGTCGTCATCATCATCATCATCGTTGTTGTTGTTGTATGGCACTGTGTGTAGTATAGCCAGGAGATCCTAAGATTGTCTGGCAGTGAGAAGTTCTCACTCTTTTAGCGTTATGCACCACTAGGTGGTGAGCTAGTCTTGTTTTTAAGACAAGAGACGTTTCAGAGGTGGTTTGCCATTGTCTGCCTCTGCATCGTAGCCCTGGTATTCTTTGGAGGTTGCCCTTCCAAATACCAGTCAGGGCCAACCGTGCTTAGCTTCTGAGATCAGTCACAGGTGGGTAGCCATGTTGGTCTATAGTAGAAGAACAAGATTAGAGTCCAATAGCTTCTTAAAGACCAACAAGGTTTCCAGGATATAAGCATTCAGGAGTCAGAGGTCCCTTCATCAGATATTTGAAGGGAAGCCACAATGTTCATTTGTTGTTTGAACTTGGAAAAACAAACAACTGCTACCTGAAGAGAAAATCAATTCCTTGTTTTTCTGTGGTCTACTGATATTTGGTAGAGCAGATATGTCCACTAAACTTTTCTTATGCAGACAGTGAAAGAGCACATCACTATGAGTTGCAGAGGACTCTTCAGCCTCTTCAGGTAGGAAGTTGTGTCTCCTCCCCTTCGTATTTTCCTTGCATCACCACTAGAAGGGCAGGCGTGTCATCTTGGATACCATGAACACTTGAAGCTGCTGAATTACAGAGCCAGATCCTCGGTCTATCAAAGTGGGTGTCATCTGCTGTGACTGGCAGTTGGCTGTTCAGGATCTTAGACAGAGGTCTTTGGCATCTCTTGCCACCTGATCCTTTTAACTGGAGATATCAAGGACTGAACCGGGGATCTTCTTCATGCAACTCAGGTGCGCTACCACTGAGCCATGTTCCTTCTCCTAGGAAGAGACAAGCACCTGTCTCTTCTTTGTCTGGCACTACTTCAGCTTCTTCTTCATGCACCATATCTGTCTTGTGGAGGAAGCCGTAGAGTTTCAAGTTGCACCGTTCAGGGTGCGAATGAATGGAAGTTGAGGGGAACACATAAGGAAGACAGTGACTTCGGCTAGCTAGTCGTGGTGAAAGAACAGCCTGCACACTACGAGTGTCTTAACGTCTAGAACTTCTGAGTTTCTCCTGACCCAGACAGCAGAAGGAAGGCCTGTTTTCTTTGCCCTTGCTTGTGCCTCCAGTCCGGCGAGATGCTGACCCACAGGGTTATCATTGCATACCGTGTTCCAAGTGGGAGTTCTGCTCCGGTATCTGTGGGTCATAATGTCTGGGGCTGGAGCAGGCGTTGCCATTCAAAGCTCCCTTTTCCTTCCATCAAGTATGCTCTCCAATGTCATATCAGATCCTTCTTGGGATGAGAAATGAGCCCGCGATCAGAGTCCTGCTGCCTGAAGCACAGTGGAAATTCAGAGATAGGAGGCCGGCAGTAATCGTTTCTCTTGGCCTGGGAATGTAACTGGGAATTGCAATTGTAAAAGAGCAAGGATTGTGGCCTCCTAATGTAGGCTCTTGAGTTGCTATGGAATCCTGAGACAGGAGTCTTCACTTATTCCTCATGACTAGGGTTGCCAATTTCCAGGTGGCACCTGGGGATCTCCCACTATCTATATATCTAATAGCCAAGTGGCCCCTTCTGTGCAGATATCTAAATCTGTGCAGAGGGGGGATGGGGGGCAGGGAGATTTTTCTGCACATGGGGACTCCCCCCATGTGCAGAAAAATCTAAAAAGTTTTAAAAACTGGGGGGGGGGGGATATTTAAATTCCCCCCAAAGTAAAAGAGCATTCCCTGCCCATGTGTACGGAACACTCAGGGAACTGTGGCGTCCTGGTGGTTGAGAGGTGGGCCTGGCAAGAGCCGCTCAGACCCGCTGGTGCTTGTGGGGGGGAGGTCTTGCCGGGACAAGGGGGGTGGGGGGGGGAGAGATCGGCGGGCCCCGTGGCTCTGCGCCGCACGGGCCTCACTGGGGCAACTAAGGGCAGGGGGGGACAGATCGGCGGGCCTGGGGCTCACCGTCGTTGCCCTGGGGAGGGGAGGAAGTCTTACCTTTGCCTGCTGCTCCATGCGGAGCTCCTTCTCCCCCCCCTCCCCGCGTTTCCCGCCTCTTGTTATACCTGATCTCCAGACGATCAAGATCAGTTCCCCTGGAGAAAATGGCAGCTTTGGAGGGTGGATTCTATGGCATTGTACCATGCTGAGGTCCCATCCCACCCACTCCTGGCTCCACCCCCAAAATCTCCAGGCATTTCCCAACCCAGAGCTGGCAACCCTACTCAAGGCATTGAAAGAGAGCCTGGGTTAAACCTTTAGAAACTAGTGGCATTCAAGGATCTGGTAAAGATTGTGTCTTGTTACCTGGTCATATCCTAGTGCTTTTCACCAGTGGGTTTGTGACCCTACACAGCTGCTGGTGCCTGGAGTTCTAGGGAACCCCTGAGGTCTTTCCTTTGCTTGTCCCTTGCTTTTTTAATGGAGCAACACATGTTATATTTCACGCTACATAGCAAAATTATACATTGTGCAAAGTGCTCTAATTATATTTATTCACACTTTTAAAATTTGCATATTATTTTCAGACTCCTGAAACACAGGAGCAGGCAATACATTCTTGCTTGGCAGAGGGAGAAACAGAGACAGGGTGGGAAAGCCGGCTCCGAAGGAGGAGGACTAGAGGTTGTATTCAGACAGTACAGTTAAACCGTGGTTTATGGCCTGCGCAGCAGTCAAATCCCAGGTTGGGCATTTAACTCTAGCCTGCCTGCCTCTTTCTGTTGATAGAGCTGTTGTTGTGAGCAGGCAGTCCTCCTCAAGAACCAGGTGGGAATATCCGGAAATTTTAAAGCAACAGAGGGCGAGGAGGGGAGACAGATTTTGGCAGAAACTGAAATGCATGCAGTTCTAGCAAACTGAAATTTGTATTGATTTAATACAAAATGCATTACAAAATGCATTATTTATAGCATTGTTTGCATGTAAAATTGTACTATTTGGCATACTTATGGGATGTAAAGGTATAAATGCCTTCCTTTTCTATGAGGGAAACTGCGGCAACTGTAGCACATGTATGTTTAATGTTTGCCATTTGAAAGGTAGGGCAAAATAAAAGCTGAGGAGAGAAGACAAATTCTGTAGTAAATGAAAGTATAGTATTTTAACAAACTTTTTTGAACAGTCACAATAGGTAGGACTGCCAGGATGTTTGGATACTAGGCAAAACTTTTGGGTATTAAGTAAAGCTAATAGTTTGTTCGTCTTTAAGGTGCTACTGGACTCTTGCTCTTTTTACAGGTATAAAGACTGACAAAATTTGTGGCAGGGTAGGAACTTTTGTGAGTCATTGCTCAGAAATGAGCAGTGACTCATGAAAGCTCCCACCCTGCCACAGATTTTGTTAGTCTTTAAGGTTCTACTGGACTCTTGCTTATTTATTTATTTATTTATTTATTTATTCATTCATTCATTCATTCATTCATTCATTCTTGGGATTTATATCCCGCCCTCCCCACCGTACGGCAGGCTCAGGGCGGCTACCAACAGATACAATTACAGATTAAAACCATAAAACCATAATCCATAAAAATGTACAAAACACAACGAATCACACAACAAGATGGCACTGTTTCGTTGACTATATCTGGGCAGCGTTGCAGATGGTAGACAGTTCCGATCGGTGCTAAATGGTCTGGGTTGGCGGGTTCCAGAAACAGGGCCAGACTGTAAAGTCGAGGCAGCCCCTTCTTGAAAGCCTGGTGGAAGAGCTCCGTCTTGCAGGCCCTGTGGAACTGTAAAAGGTCCCACAGGGCCCTGATGTTATCTGGGAGCTCATTCCATCAGTGTGGGGCTGCCACCGAAAAGGCCCTGGCCCTCGTGACCGCCAACCAGGCCTCCCTTGGCCCTGGGACAGCCAGGCAGTTTTGGGACCCCGACTGCAGTGCTTGCTGGGGTATATATGGGGAGAAACGGTCCCTCAGGTAGATAGGTCCCTGGCTATATAGGGCTTTATAGGTGAGCACCAGCACCTTGAACCTTATCCTTTATGCTATAGGCAACCAGTGTGGTGCTTTTAAGGCGGGCTGGATGTGCTCCCACTTAGAGACACCCATCAATGGCCTTGCCGCCACATTCTGCACCAGCTACAGCTTCCGGATTTGGGACAAGGGCAGCCCCATGTAGAGAGCATTACAGCAATCCAATCTTGAGGTGACCAAAGTGTTGATCACCGTAGCCAGGTCGTTGCGTTCAAGGAAGGGAACCTTGCAGTGGCTGCTACCTGGGCCTCCATCGTTAACGAGGGGTCCAGGAGCACTCCCAAACTCCTAACCTCCGACGCTGGCACCAGTGGCACCCCATTGAAGGTCGGGAGAGGGATCCCTACCCTTGGTCCACTCCGACTCAGGTACAGGACCTCCGTCTTCATCAGATTAAATTTCAGTCGGCTCTGTCTAAGCCAACCACCCACGGCTTTCATTGCCAGGTCCAGATCACCTGGACTAGAGTCTGACTGGCTGCTCAACAACAGATAGAGCTGGGTACCGTCAGCATATTGATAACAACCCAGTCCATGCCTCCGGGCAATCTGGGCGAGGGGGCGCATGTAGATGTTAAACAGCATTGGGGAAAGTACTGCTCCCTGTGGCACTCCGCAGACCAGCGGGTGTCTTTGGGAGAGCTGTTCCCCAATCGCCACCCTCTGTCCGCAGTCTTGGAGAAATGAGGAAAGCCACTGTAAGGCCAACCCCTGGATCCCAATGTCGGCGAGGCGGTGGGCCAGTAGCTGATGGTCGACCATGTTGAATGCCGCTGACAGGTCTAACAACATCAGCACCGCCACACCACCCCAATCCAGATGCCTCTGGAGGTCATCTGTGCGGTCGACCATTACTGTCTCTGTCCCGTGGCCTGGTCGAAACCCGGACTGGAAGGGATGTAGTATGGGGGCGTCATCCAAAAAGCCCTGCAATTGGTCTGCCACCGCCTTCTCGATCAGTTTACCCAAATAGGGTAAATTAGATACCGACCAATAGTTAGCTAATTCAGCCAGATCCAGTGATGGCTTTTTCAAAAGGGGGTGTACAACAGACGATGTTGTCAGTCCTCAACTTGCTCATCCAACGAGCCGCCAGGGGGCCTCGGATCTTGCAGAGCCGCCTGGAATCGCATGGGATCCATTAGGCTCCGCAGGCAAGCTAAAATATGCTTGCCACCCAAACAGGGTTGGAGCAACATATTCACCCGGGCCTTCAGAGCCTGGTGGTCTGACCATGGTACGACCATAGTCGTAATCCGGTTCACTGTAACCCCCGCCGCAAAAATCAAATCAAGCATGTGACCGGCTCTGTGTGTGGGGACCGTAACAAATTGGGAGAGTCCTAGTGCCGCCATGTGTTTTTTTTCTGCTGCTACAGACGAACACGGCTACCCAACTTGATTTATGAAATAGAGAAACACTGGACTCTTTATTAATGTGTTTATCATTAAACATATTAATATATTAATTGCTGCCCAAACTATTTATATGTAAATTAAAAAATCATGAAAATATTGTATATATGCATAGTATGAGTCTTTTTTTCTCCCCCCAAGTCTTTATACTTTTTCAAGCTGTACATTTGGAATCAGTGAAATGCTCTGTACAAGGTCATTCTCATTCAAAAAAGAGAAAATTCATAATAGCTTTTAGCAGTGCTACCCCATTTTGAATGCATGTGGGGTGGGGGGAGAGCTGAGGCAAAGAGACTCTGAGGGTGAGTGAAAACCACACAGAAAAGACCATGCCCTTTTGACAGGAAGAGAGTGCAGAGGCAAAGGAGTTACGGGTTAGCAAGTCTGGCTGTATCTTCCTTGACCTTAAACCAATGAATGAATTATTTGGTGTGTCTTGGGGAAAGGAAGGTTGCTTGTAGCCTGTTCTCCCCCCCCCCCCAAAAAAAAAACCCTTCAGCCTTCTAGTAGGAAAATGTTTGCTTTTCGGAAGAGCTAAATTGCTGCTATCCAGTTGTGCGTGTGTAAAGTGCCGTCAGCTTGCAATTAGCCACTCAAAAAAACCCACACCACTTTTGACTACGACTGCGTAGGAGAGCTTATATTAGAGAATAAATACACAAGCTCTATAGCAAGGGGGGGGGATAAACTTCTGGAGGGCCAAAATACTTTTGTCAATACCTTTTCATTAGGGTTGCTACTAATAGAGCTCAAAAGTGTTTCAGTAGCTATTGATCTTTTGTGGCCCTCATACATGTAAAGGGGGGCGGAAATCAAGGAGTTCAAACCAACAAATCCACAAGCACCCCCCCCCCACACACACACTGACAGTGGGATTTGTTTTACAGTGCTTAATCATTACATCCTTTTACTAAAGTATAAATGTGGATTTCCCTGGTATCTACATAAGAACATAAGATAAGCCAATGTGGGATCAGGCCAGTGGCCCATCTAGTCCAACACTCTGTTTCACACAGTGGCCAAAAATACCAGGTGCCCTCAGGAGGTCCAGCAGTGGGGCAAGGTTTCTAATTTCTGGAGTTGTGTATTTGGGTTTCAGTACTTCAGTCAGATGATTGCTCTTTAA
Source organism: Lepidodactylus listeri (assembly GCA_029233225.1). Classification (NCBI taxonomy): domain Eukaryota; kingdom Metazoa; phylum Chordata; class Lepidosauria; order Squamata; family Gekkonidae; genus Lepidodactylus; species Lepidodactylus listeri. Next base: position 14,353,480 of record JARCFY010000013.1, read on the forward strand.
TTTATCACATTTGGCCCACTGTGATCTTGGGATGGCTGTGGATCCCTTTCTGACAAAACAGCAGTGATTCTACTTTAACAGTTAATCAATCCTTCTTGGGTTAAAGAACAGCCTCTAGGTCCTGCCTAGGTCCTGCTGAGGAGGGGTGAACTGGGGGAGGCAAAACCTCATAGGCCCCCCCATTTTGAAAGGGAGGGAAGCTCTCCTCCCTGTGTAACCTACCTCACAGTGGGCTTATTGTGAGGCTAAAGAGAGGAGAAGAGAGAGTGTACAGCACCCTTTGAAGGAGGACGGCATTTAAATCAGAGGAATGAGAAAATGCTACAGTGAGAGTACAGAAGACGGTTAGCTTGGAAACAGGAAACCATGTGAGGTTTTTCATACCTCTGTTTTGGGTGCTGGTGTGAGAGAGTAGTAACCGATTATTTTCAATGACCCATGATGACTTCTGAAAATGTATTGGCAGAAAAGACCAGTGGTTGCTTCCCCGTGGTCATCTGACTTGCTGACCTTGGAGGTAGAATCCTAGAATCACAGACTTGGAAGGGGCCCTACAGGCCATCTAGTCCAATCCCCGGCTCAATGCAGGATCCGCCTAGACCAGTGATGGTGAACCTTTTAGAGACCGAATGCCCAAACTGCAACCCAAAACCCACTTATTTATTGAGGTTTTCGTTTTAGAAAAACAACTTATACATTAACATCTTCTGTCTTAAAAGAAAAACACAATAACAGAGCTTTCAGTGATACAAACAACTTTTTATTGAAAGGTAAAAGTTTGCATTTGGCATGCTTTTGAACAATTAATGTAATTTTTGCTGTCCAATCTTGCGAACTCTGTGCTGGGGCGATGCCGTGCGTGCCCACAGAGAGGGCTCTGAGTGCCCCCTCTGGAACGCGTGCCATAGGTTTGCCACCACTGGCCTAGAGCATCCCTGATGAGTGTTTGTCCAGCTACCACCTAAAGACTGCCATTGAGGGGGAACGCACCACCTCCCCACGCAGCTGTTTCCACTGTTGCACAACTCTTGACTATAAACAAGTTATTCCTAAGATCCAGCTGGTACCTTCCCACCCTTAATTTATACCCATGATTGTGAGTCCTCTCCTCTGCTGCCAACAGGGACAGATCCCTGCCCTCCTCTAAGTGACAGCCCTTCAGATACTTCAAGAGAGCCATCCTGTCCCCCCTCAACCTCCTCTTCTCCAGACTGAACATTCCTGAGTCCCTCAGCCTTTCCTCACAGGGCTTCTTGGTCTCCTGACCTGTCACATCCCACCTTTGCAATTTATTCTGGTGGTCCAGAGAACAGGGAAATCGCCGGCTCTCCATTTTATGGCTACTGATTTCAGCCTAGCAGATTTGCAGGGGTTTCCCCAAGGCTGGAGTAGAAGCACTGTGACCAAGTGGATCTGACCATCTTGGTCCAAGTCTCCTAACCTGCCCCCCATCCTTGGTGAGGCTTGAGAGGGGAAGAGAAGGCAGTCTTGTGGCATCGCTCACGGGTTGTAATTGTGGGGTAACGCTGCCTCGCCTTAGTTGTGTTCTGTCCAAGCGGGAAAGTGTCAGAGCGCTTAATTCTGTTCTGTCTGTGTCACTGAGCAACGGCGTCTCATCTTATCGTGTTATATGGAGACTTAAGGAAGATGCCAGCATCTCAAAGCTGCCGGATGGCCACGAGTGCCTGAAGTGAAACCACTTTGTCCTCCTGATAAATCCTGTTTTAGCTCCTCCAGGCACTGTCCAGAGGCTTGTGAGTCAGATCAAGAGGTGCACGCTTTGGTAGAGCGTCTACTTTGCATTCAGAATGTGCCAGGTTCAGTCAATGGCATCTCCTGTTGGAAGTACCAGATAGTAGATGCCATTAAAGACTTCTGAGCCACTGGAGAGCCACTGTCAGTTGGAGAAGACAGCACTGACGTTGATGGACTGATGTGTTCAGGTGACGGGGACTGATCACAGGTAGATAACCACATCAGAACAACCTGGGAGTACCCCTGCTTCTTCCCTAGTTGTTATAATTATGTCAAACATGGTCATGGTGAGAGAGCAGGCCCTGTGCCGAATCCTCCAGTTAAATGGGGTTCCCCCCCTATTTGAAAATCCATCGTAGTTGAGTTGGGGGGATCTGCATCCATAAACCATTATCCCAGGAATCTAAGGATTTAAGATCCTGTGCTGCAAATGAGTCCAGATCATCAGTGGTATTTTCTCTAGTTGGCCGCAGAACTCTTCCCCCAAATTCTGCTACCCGAAGTCCTGGAAAGTTCTGCATGCCGAGCACGGGCTCAGTTCATCCAACTGTTGCCTTTTCTCTCTTTTTTTTGTATGAACATATGGGCCTGTCTGGTACAGGGCTCGCTCTAATCGAGAACTTGCACCCAGGGCCTCAGCTGGAGAAAGGTCTTTTCCAGACCTGCTGAAATCCTTTGAACTGGAGTCGCCAAGCACAGAAACAGAGGCCTCCAGTATGCAAAGCACACAACTAAGCTTTGGCCCCGTGCACACAGCTGAAGAACATATAATGAACGTATCTTGCCTCAGCACCTATTCCAGTATTTAATTTCAGTGAGTCTACAAAGTTTTTAAGCATGGCTGCCTGAGATCTTTCTAGCTGGTGATGCCAGGGGCTGAACCTGGGGTCAGAAACATGAAAAATTAGTGCTCCACCTCTGAGCCATGTGTGTGTTAAGTGCCTCCAAGTCGCTTCCAATTTGTAGTGGCCTCCAAAATGTCCTATCATTAACAGGTCTTGTAGACTGAGGGCCGGTGGCTTCCTTGATTGAGTCCATCCATCTCAGGTTGGGTCTTCCTCTTTTCCTGCTCCTTCAACTTTTCTTAGCATTATTTTCTTTTCCTGTGACTCTTGTCTTCTCATAATGGGACCAAAGTATAACCTCAGTTTAGTTATTTTAGCTTCTAGGGAGAGTTCAGCCTTGATTTGGTCTAGAACCCACTTATTTGTCTTTTTGGCCTTCCACAGTATCCATAAAACTTTACTCCAACTCCTCATTTCAAATAAATCAGCTTTCTTCCTGTCAGCTCCGAACCACATCCCTCCCTTTCCCTTAGAATATCAGCACACGTTTTTTTAAAAGAGCGAATTCTTTGTATATGCAGCCTTGAAACTGTTGTTATTTCTTCCCTCTTTCCCACCAGCTCTGGTAAGTAGCTGGAGACAGCTCTGGCTTTACTTCTTGGAACACTTTGAAGCCTTCCTCTTTATTAATCTTAGCAGCCTGGGAGAGATTTCAGCAGGAAGGAAGGAATGCTTAACTTATATCAACCAGCCGGGGCACTCGCATGTTCTGTTTTCATTCGGGCTTCTCAAAGTAAACACCAGCTAAGTTTTTGGAGAGTAACCACAGCAACCAGGAGCTTCTCGCTGCGCTCTAATCTAATCTGTATTGGCCTCCATGTGTTTTCATTGTGGTCAGTGTAATTTTTCACATTTGCCTTGGTCTTGCTTCCTACAACTGCTAAGACTTGAAAAAGTCTCCTGTTTCTCCCATAAAACCTTCCTTTTAATGAGAGAGAAGGGCAGAGGAGGAGCAGAGATAGATGTGGGAACACAGACAGAGGCATTTTCTTTCACCCCACACCATTATTTTGCCAGCTGGGTGTAGTGGTTAAGTGCGCGGACTCTAATCTGGGAGCACCGGGTTTGATTCCCCACTCCTCCACTTGCACCTGCTGGATGACCTTGGGCAAGCCATAGTTCTGGCACAGCTGTTCTTGAAAAGGAGCAGTTTCTGTCAGAGCTCTCTCAGCCCCACCTACCTCACAGAGTATCTGTTGTGGGGAGGGGAAGGGAAAGGAGATTGTAAGCGGCTCTGAAACTCCTTAGGGTAGGAAGGGCAGGGTAAAGATCCAATCTCCTCCTCTTCTTCTTCTTCTTTTGTAAAGGCTGGCAAGGGGTAGACAGAGATGTGCACAAACTCTGAACCCCTTCTGTTTTTCCACTTCATGATACTTTGCTCTTGTAGTATTCCAAGTGGGGCTGTGGCTCAGTGGCGGAGCATCAGAAGTGTTGCATGCAGAAGGTCCCAGGTTCAATCCCGGGCATCTCTAGCTACAGAAGGATCCGGTAGAAAATGATGTGAAAGACCTCTGCCTGAGACTCTGGAGAGCAGAGTGTCTGAGCAGGCAACAGTGACCTTATTGGACTGATGGTTGGTTCAGTATAACCAGAGACCCATGTTCTGATTCAGTATAAGTCCGCTTCATGTGTTCTGCATTACAAACATATCTCTCTCCATTTTTGTTATTATGTCTTTAGCCCAAAGGATCCTGGCATTTCTCTCGAGGTTTTGTGGATGGCTGTCATCCAGTATAATGCTGAAGTGGAACTTAATCATAGAGGACTTCCAGTATTTAAAAGCCCTCACCACACTGTACACTCCTTCCTTCCTTCCTTCCTCTTTCTCTCTCTCCCTCTTTCTCTCTCTCTTTCTCTCTTTCTTTCTTTAACCCACTCTGGTTAACTCCCAATTGTACCTTCTCATTTGCTTCCCACTGAGTCTTCACAGTGTACAGAAATACTTTTATAAAAGCAGTGATCAGGGGGAGGCGGGGAGAGAGATTCGAAACCTATTAAAATCTCATTGTTTTGTATAGCCTGAGGGGGAAAGTATTGGTTAATGGAGCTCGGATCTTGATGAGCTTTTGGAGGGGAGAACTGAAAGAGGTGATTCGGTCTTCAGAGTTTCTTCCTAAAGGAGTCCATAGAACTTTGTGGCACATCCTTGTGACATACGTGGTTATGGCTGACTGGTCCCCTGTGGCCACTGATGGACAGTGGGGGAATAGGGTGGCCAGATTCAGGTTAGGAAACCCCTGGAGATTTCGGGATGGAGCCTGGGGAGGATAGGGGCCTCAGTGTGGTATGATGCCATAGAGTCCATTCTCCAAAGGATCCATTTTCTCCAGGGGAACTGATCTCTGTAGTCTGGAGATGAGCCGTAATTCTGTAACGATCCCCAGGGGCCACCTGGAGGCTGGCATCCCTATGTGGTGGAAAGTGCCATCAAGTCGCAGCCAAGTAATAATGACCCCATAGGGTTTTCAAGCCAAGAGATGTTCAGAGGTGGTTTGCCATTGCCACCCTCTGCGTAGTGACCCTGGACTTCCCTGGAGCTCTCACAGCCAAAAATGGAACGAGGACCTACCCTGCTTAGCTTCTGAGATCTGACAAGATCAGGCTAGCCTGGGCCATCCAGGTCAGAATATAAGCCACTCTGAGCCTTTGTAAGCCGCTCTGAGCCTGCATGCGGGGAGAGCGGCATATAAGACCAATAAATAAATAAAGAAAGAAAGAAAGAGAGAAAGAGAAAGAAAGAAAGAAATGTAGATTTCCTTATATGCCCTGTAAAGTTACAGCTTGCTTACTCCTCCTGGAGAATGGCCATCCTGCTGTTCCCCTATGTTGCACTGTGAGTTGGCCAAGAACCAAGGTGGTGTGGTGTTTAAAAACTTAGTCTCTACCAGTGTTCCCTCTAAGCTGAGTTGGTGTGAGCTAGCTCCCAGTTTTTTTAGCCCCCAGCTCACAGATTTTTGTCTTAGCTCAGGAAGGATGGCTCCCGAGAAAATTAATTTATGCAGCAGCCAAATCGCTCGCTCACAACTTTAACGCCAGTAGCTCACAAAGTAGAATTGTTGTTCACAGGACTCCGCAGCTTAGAGGGAAAATTGGTCGCCCAGGATCTCTGTCGGTATGGGCTGCCTTCAGCGAAAGGAATCCTTCTGAACTCGACCTCTTTTTGCCAGAATTGCGAAGAAGTGAGTTTTGACTCAAAAGATTCTCATGCTAGAATAAATGCTTTTAGTCTTCGAGGTGCTCTTGGACTTCTGTTTTCTTTTGCTTCAACAGACTTAACGCGGCTACCCCTCTGGAATTGTCTGAAAGCCGCCAGGCAAAAATTTGTGCAGTGCGGCTGATGCTAGTTTGCAATAACGCAGGGAGGGAAGGGGTGGGGGGGAAGGTTGTTCGGTTGGAATATAGATGGTTGTCAGCGCTCTGCATCTTCTGTACCACCGCCTTGCAAGACCAACTTAATTTCTCTTCTTGAAATGAAGCGTCACACTCAACTTACATTGCTTCCAAAGCATCTATTATTTCAAGAACTGAGCAATTTCTATAAGGATCTGAGTAGCCGAAGGGGGGAGAGGGGGAAAGTATTGGTGGAAAGCTTGCCATACACTTTTTATAATTTTTTTTTTTTTGCACTGGTGATAAAATGTCAACCTGGAAGTCATTCAAAGGGCCGCCAGACAACCTTTATTTATTTGTTTGTTTATTTATTTGGATTTATACCTCGCCTAGCTAGCAAGGCCGGATCTAGGCGGCTAACAATCGATAAAATCAGCAATCACAAAACAGTTAAAATTTGTTAAACTTCGTCTGCCTAAAACACAAGTCATAAAAAACATACAGATATAAAAAAACATATATTATACTAGTCTGGGGAGGCAAGCTGTGTTTGATCAGGTAACTGGGATCAGAGGCCAGGAAGTCTAGTTTCTGGCAGGCTCTGCCCTTCCACTGATGATTCATTGATCTGTCAGATTCACATGTAAAGCTGCCATATACTGAATCGGCCCATCAGGGTCAATATTGTCTACTCATACTAGCACCAGCTTTCCAGGGTCTCAGGCTGAGGTCTTTCACACCACTTACCGTCTGATCCTTTTCTGGGGAGATGTTGGGGATCGAACCTGGGACTTTCTGCGAGCCAAACAGATGCTCTGCCTCTTGAGCCACGGCCTCTCCTTTATCCCCTTTATCCATCAGGTTCTGTCTCTGAGCATTTGTTCCACCTGATGACCACAGCAAGGAAGCCAGCATCCTTGTAAGCAAAAGTTGGTGATCGCTCCTTCGTAAATCGCTGTATAGAATTGCGATAGTCTGTCCCCTAGTATGGAGAACTAAATTGGTACACAGTGGCAAGCAGCCTTTAGTCATGCTGAATTCTGTAAAAGTATGGGAACCACAGGAGTGCAGAAACATCTTTTTTTGGCGGGGGGGGGGGGGGGGGGAGATGGGAATTCCCTAGCCACCTGCTCCAGCTTAATCTCTAATGCTGATATCTCAAACAGCAACTACTGGGATTTGGGAATCATTTTTGGTTTGCCATTAGGGGTATACACTAGCAAAACAATCACTTTAATTCCATGTCGGGAAAGAGCATGATAATTGCTTTGGTTAAATATTAGGAATATCTTTTGGAAAGTCCTTCCAGAAATATTGGAAGATTGTAAGACTGTGCCTGGATGTAAGTTGTACTGCCTTGTGTTGTGTTGTGTTGTGTCCGTGGGACCAGACCCACCCACTACAGCCCTCTTGGGACTACGCCAGTCTAGGATGCCTAAGACGCCAAGATTTTGGTCTCCAAGCTTGAAGGGGGTTGCCATGCCTGGTATCTACAGTATCATTAGCAAGTTTTCAGTCGGTTAATGATATCTTTAACAGAAGGATTCGAATCGGGTAGCCACCACCTGCTTAGGCAAGGTTAGGAAATTAGCCTCTGTTTTCTGCTGCTATTAAGGCTCGGTTTTGATAGCTTTTAAAAGCACAACTATTAAAACTAATTGGCTGATCACCACTCCAAACGCTACTACTGCTTCTAATAGGTTTTCTTTTAATTCCATCAGAATGTCAGGTGGCCACTACAGAAGGGACGTGAGCTGCTTGTAAAGACAAAGAAGTCCCTAGTTTTATTAGTGGTTGCTTTTTTGTTGTTGTTGGCAAAGCCAACACATTCAGTCGCTGAGCAGGAAGCAACAGAGGGGTAGGAGGCTTGCAGTAGCTAACACCCAGGAGGATAGAGTTAAAATTCAACAAGACCTGAATACCCTGGAGAAGTGGGCAGTTGCAAACAGGATGCAGTTCAACAAAGATAAATGCACAGTACTACATCTGGGCCACAAAAATGTTAAGCACAAATAGTGGATGGGGAATAAGTTTCTGGGGAGTAGTGTATGCGAAAGAGATCTTGGGGTAAGAGTGGACTGTAAACTAAATATGAGCAGTCAGTGTGATGATGTGGCAAAAAAGGCAAATTCAGTCTTGGGTTGTATTAAATATTTATATTTATTTATTTACTAGGAATAAGGCCCCATTGTGGAAATAAATCTGCCCCCTGGCTTCAGCTTTCTATCTCCTCTCCCCTCCCCACTAGATAGCAGTTATAATTCTGAGTGATCTCCAGCCCCCACCTGGAGATTGGCAACAATGGTTCCCCATGAGGGACTCGCTGGCTTGGAAGGTGGATTCTATGGCATTGTACCTGTCTAAGGTCCCACTCCTCAAACCTCACTGTCTCCAGGCTCCACCCCTCAAGTCTCCAGGAATTTTCCACCTGGAGTTGGCAACCCTATCTCCTTCCCAGCCAATCATCAACCTCACTCTTCAAGTTTCCATTCCCCCCCCCCACCGCAGCCTCCACCGTGCTCTGAAGCCCTGATTGCTGTGTCACATTGGCTGTCATAAAGGGTCCATCTCAGCAGGGTATGAGGACACAGAGTCCACCATTTTCTCCAGGGGAACTGATCTCTGCCATCTGGAGAGCACTTGTAATTCTGAGTGGTTTCCAGCCCTCACCTGGAGATTGGTAACCATACTTCCCCTGGTGGAAAAGTAGTCTTTCTCTGCAATGGGGACTGAAGCAGCTGACATCATTCTTCTCTCCCCCTTTTTGACTTGCACAACAACCCTGTGAGGTAGGTTAGGTTTAAAGTCTGTGACTAGCCCGAAATCACCCACCCAGCAAGAACCTGGGTCTAGCAGATCCTGCTTTGAAGCACTGACTGCTATGCCTAGGGTAGCCTACCTCCAGGTGGAGCCTGAAGATCGCCAGGTATTACAACTGAACATCAGACAACAGATCTTCCCCCCTCCCTTGGAGAAAATGTCTGCTTTGGAGGGTGGCCTCTATGGCATTCTGTTCAGCTGGCCCCAATGAGTTTTCTCCCAAAGGCCATCATAGGTGTGGAAAGGGGCTTTCAGAGAAGCAAGCTTGGTTGCCTAATAATGGGCACTGAGGAGAAAGTTGCTGGCTCTGATAATGGAATAGGGTTCCCAACCTCCAGGTGGGGCCTGGGGATCTACTGCTTTTACAATGGATCCCCAGCTGACAGAGATCAGCTCCCCTGGAGAAAATGGCTGCTTTGGAGAGTGGACTCTATGGCATTGTACCATGCTGAGGCCCCTCCCCTCCCTAAACCCCACCCTCTCCTGGGTCCATCCTCAAAGTCTCCAGAGATTTTCCAACCCAGACTTAGCAACCATTTGATGGAAATACCTGAAGATTTGGGGGGTGGATCCTGTGGAGGGCAGCATTTTGGGGAGGGGGGATAGAAGGACTCAGCAAGCTGTAATGCCATAAGGTCTACCCTCCAAAGCAGCCAGTTTCTCCTGGGGAACTGATCACTGTCATCTGGAGAGCAATTGTAACAGCAGGCGAGCTCCAGGTCCCACCTGGAGATTGGCAACCCTAGGGGGAAAGTCAGCCATACTGCAGGGGGTTGAAGGGAACGGTTTGATGGTTGCTGGCCCACCTCATTAGCCAGCCAGCCGTGGTGGAGCTAAGCAGGAGAGAGGGCCTGAGGAATTTCACACAGCCAATATGTTCTGTTTCAGGAACTCTTCAGTAACGGTTTCTGTCAGGCATTTTACACAGAACCTTATTAGTACTGGTTCCCTAACGAAGCATAGTGGCCCTTTCACATAGAAACGTGCCTTTCCCGTTGGGGAAGTGTTCCTGAGCCAGTTTACCTTGAAACCTCCTCCCAAGTGTTCCTCAGTATTTGTACCGGTCCTGAAGCACTACGGGGTGCTGTGTGAAATGGCCCCGTTTCTGGCAGTTTATTCTGGACACGCTGGCAGTGTGCGGGAGAGGGGGTTATGCTGTTAGTCCATTGTCTTTTCACTGACAGAAGCAGGCCACTGAGCGGACAGTTAGACCCACCTGGCAGTGGGCGGAGGAGAAGAGTGGACCCAGCACCCAGTTGGTCCTTCCCCTTCACTGGCTCCCTCCAGACTAAGGCCGGGACGCTGGCCGGTGGCTCTGTGGGCGGGACTGAGGCAAAGCAGGGAGAGAATGCAGCCAATGGCCAGGGACCCTCTTTTGAGTGGCAATCCGTCCAGTGAACTGATTTTGGCGCCTCATGGAATCTTGCCGCTTGGAATCTTAAACCAGCTTTATATAGTAGGAAAGATACTTCATATTTATACCCCGCCCTCCCCGCAAGCGGGCTCAGGGCCATAGCATTGAAATCGCAGGAGGTCAATGGTCCCTCTGTATACTCCCTTGGTCAGGCCACACCTCGAGTTCTGCGTGCAGTTCTGAGGCCTCACTTCAAAAAGGATGTGGTCAAAATCGAGACGGCAGAAGAGTGCAATGAGGATAATTGGGTCTGGAGACTGAGACCTACAAGGAAAGGCTAAGGGCCTTGGGAATGTTTAGTTTGGAGAAGAGGCGACTAAGGTGGGGACGTGATTGTTCTCTCTAAAAATCTGAAAGGCTGTTGTTTGGAGGAGGGCAAGGAGCTGTTCCGGTTGGCAGCAGAGGATAGGACCCGAAGCAATGAGTTTAAATTACCTGCAGGAAGGTTATCAGCTGGATATTAGGAAAAACCTTTTCAGGGTGGTTCAAAGGTGGAATCAGCCGCCTAGGGAGGTGGTGAGCTCCCCTTCACTGGCAGTTTTCAAGAAGAGGCTGGACGAATATTTGTCAGAGATGCTTTAGGCTGGTCCTGTATTGGGTAGGGGGTTGGACTAGATGGTCTGTATGGCCCCTTCCAACTGTATGATTCTATGAGAAGACCCTTTGAACAGGAGGGCTTTATTTGCCCTTAGTTTTAAGAACACAGTTATTGGGTTACTTGCACAGTCTTTCTAGCCAGTTCTCTTTAAACGGTAATATTTACATTGGCTAGTTTGTTCATACTGGTGGTGAGTGAGATCTGGATACGACTTGCATCGACACATCTCAAATAAGGGACTTGGCGTACATCCAAAGCTGACTTTGTCAGGACATTGTGTAGACTGAACAGGGGATCTTTAGATGTTTTTGGTATCAGGCGTCAGCCACATTTCTTTAGGCCACACCAATAATCTCTTTGTGCAGTAAGTTTGTGCTAGCTGAGCATCTGCAAATGAATATCCAATATTCACCCCCAGAACCTTACCCTGAGTAAGCAATTGCGTATTACTCTCTTCCAGCTAGGGAGAGAAGAGCGAATAAGACTGATGTCCCATACCTGGACAGCTAGGTGAAAACCTACAGCTTTAAAAGAACAAGGTTCAAGTTTGGCTTGCATGCAGGCTTGTTTGTACATTGTTCTGCTCCTACAGATAATCTTAGGGGCTGTGGTGGCTCAGTGGTTAAGACACTGAGCTGCCGATCAGAAGGCCAGTAGCTCAGCGGTTCGAGCCGCGTGATGAAGTGAGTTCCCATCTCTGGTCCCAGCTCCTGCCCACCTAGCAGTTTGAAAGCAAGAAATTGCAAATAGATAAATAGGTACCATTGCGGTGGGAAGGTAATAGCGTTCTGTACGCCTCAGCATTTAGTCATGCCAGCCACATGACCACAAGAGAGGAACGAAAACAAAGCCGTGTATACACTGCAATGATTTTATACAGTAAGGAAAAAATATATATATATATATATATATATATTTATATTTATTCAGTTTATATCCCGCCCTCCCCATCTTCCGGCGGGCTTGGGAAAATTTAGACGTGACAATTCTAATGCTATATAAAAAAGACTACAATAAAACTGTTGATATCCCACCGGTGTGTTGATATTGATGAACTGGTAATGAGGGTCTCCGGAATGATGTCTCATTTCGAATCCCAAGAATCTTCATCTGAACCATATCATGAGTCACCTTACAAAAATGTTTTTTATATATTATTAAGACTAGAGAATCATACCCAATATACACAGAAAGATTAAAATTCTTACTGTGTTCAGATGCAGAGTAATATCCACAGCCAGGCTCAAATGAGCAAGTGCAGCCTTCATACACTTAACATCTAAAAAACATGACCACGGGAAAAGTCTTCGGACAGCGCTGGCTCTTCGGCTTGGAAACAGAGATGAGCACTGCCCCCTAGAGTCGGATTCAACTGGCTTTTGAGCAAGGGAAACCTTTACCTTTACGTACAAATAACTTGCCTGTTGGCATCTCTACTGATCCAAACAGCACTTTAACCCTAAAACAACCTGCTTGGTTGTATCAGAACACCAGACTGAAAAGGGGTTCTTCCCCCCTCCCTCATCATTTGTTCCGATCCTTAGATCTGGGAGATAAGTAGAAATCTGGAGCCCTTTAAAAGGATTAGAAATGGCTTGTGGTATTGCCCAGGGTAGAATTAGTCGGCAGAAATCAGCTGATTAATACAGGTCAAGAAGCATTTCCCCCAGGCTCTCATGCAAGTGGCGTGGCGACCCGGCTTCCTTTGCTGATCAGCCTGCTGTGCTGCTCTTGGGTAGGATTGCTAGTAAAGCAGCAGCCCGGTCAATTGATGGACAGAGAGGAAAGGAGGCGGAGCGTTGATGTGCTTGAGAGAAAGCAGGGATTGGGGAAGCCCAGCGTGAGAAGTGCGTACCGGTTCACATCTGGAGTGCAGACATGTATCTTTTTTTTTTAAAAAAAAGCAGCCCTTGTGAAAATCCTGCCTTGATGCTGAAAGCATAAATGTATTCTCTGGCATGATTTTCTTTGGATGGCTCTCTTGCGCATTTCCCCAAAGAAGACGCAGCCAAGCACCAAGCAATACTTGATGCCGATTAGATTTACATATCCAGCATAGGTCAAAGTGACTTCCCTGCCAGGAGACATTCAGCCCACTTACGTCCTGGATCCATAATCTTCAGGGCCTTCTCTCTTCCTGGAACTTCAGGTCTCTCTGCCCCACAGGGGTCCAGCCCTTGGGTGCTCCTGGGCCCAGAGATGTTTCCTGGCACCCACTTGCTTCTTTCCCCAAGTAAAGAGGCAGCCCTGGCTTTTCTTCCATGAACTGGGGTAGGAGGTACTCCACAAGAGCCCAGGAGTCTTTCTGTCTGCAGGGGACTCCTGTTTGAAAACAGCTGACTCCAAAATGGCTTGGCTTTGAACTTCCTACAGTGTTGTGGAAGCCTCCAACAGTTTGTGATTAGACCTAGAGCCTGTGGCCAGTTTGGTGTAGTGGTTGAGTGCGCGGACTCTAATCTGGGAGAACCAGGTTTTATTCCCCACTCCTCCACTTGCACCTGCTGACCTTGGGCAAGCCATAGCTCTGTACCAGCTGTTCTCTCAAGAACAGCTTGGGAAAGAGCTCTCTCAGCCCCACCTACCTCACAGGGTGTCTGTTGTAGGGAGGGGAAGGGAAAGGAGTTTGTAAGCCGCTCTGAGACTCCAAGTGAGTGAAGGGTGGGATATAAATCCAATCTCCTCCTCCTCCTTCGCCATTCAGTTGTGTCCAACTCTTAGCGATTCTGTGGGAAGCCTTCTCTTAAATAGAACTTATTATTGCCTGTTCTCAAAAATCAAAAGTGCCAGCAAATTCAGTAAGGCTGGGGACCACTGGCTTAGACAGAGGAGTATGGGGATAGTGGTCCTTTCAGCCATAACAGACCTGGCTTTACCCTGGCTCACCCACTCGGTATCCAGCTACAAAGATGGATCGAGTTACCTATTCCTGTTCTAAGTGGAAGCCAATGTAGTGTGTGCGCCAATGTATCTGATGTTCCTTTTTTTAACCGACAAGCATAGCCTTCATGTCAGGACTTCACAGCGCACTAAATGCTTTTCCTATCGACTCGGAGCCCTTCTGTATCTGACTATGCAGTTCACGTTGTGCTTGCAACGGATCACTTACCATGATGCAACAGCATTTACTGAAGCGAACAAAAAGAGAGCATCGCCTCGCTGGAAATGCTTTTTGCTTAAGTTCAACTGTGGGGAAAACAAACCCGACTCTGGCATGTTAAGTGGCTGCATTTGCGTCCTGCCAGAGTCAGAAACTCAGCTTTTTCTTTTTTATAAATCAAAGTTTTCTTCCCACTTTCTGTCTTGTAAACTCTTAGTGCTACAGTGGTTGCATTTCTCAGTTCTCGAGGAGCTGTAACTTCCACTTTATCTGCTTCCAGCTGTAAGCTTGTTGTTTCCAGGAGCTGAGTGATGAATAGGCTTGAGCCGTCTGGGTGACGCGGTAATATTTCTCTTCCAAAAACAGTTTGAAATAAACTGGGAAACACCTCCACTGTCACTCAGTTCTGCTTTCAGAGCCTAGATGTGGCTGCTACATGTCACTCATTTGTCAGCCAACTTTCCTTCATTTGAAGATGCAGTCCAAAGAGGAATGGTGGAGTCCTGATTGTGGTATGTTCTAAGTACTCAAAGAATACTATATTATCTATAATCACAAGGATCATCAGAACAGTAAAGTAATCTGTGTTTGGAGATTCAGGCAGCCACTTGTACTGGGTGGTTAATGTGCTGCTGTCCAGAATCATCCGTGGCTGTAAATATAGGGGTCCGGAAGGTAGGGTTTTCAGCTTCCCAGTGAAGCCTGGAGATTTCCTGTAATTATGACTGATCTCCAGCCCACAGGTCAGTTCCCCTACAGAAAATGGATGCTTTGGAGGGTAGACGCTACTGGGTGAGGTCCCTCACCAGGCTCCTCCCATAAATCTCCAGGAATATGCTGTATCTGTGAGCGCCTGAATGTTGTTTCTGCCTTTTGAAAAATCAAGTTCTGTTCTTTTAGCCTTATTAACACTTCTATTCCAAACAAACAGCTGCAGTTCTGCCTGTGTCATTTGTCAAGTGCCAAGAGGGTTATGAGATCATTTTTGTGCAGTAGAGTAGACTAGGCATTTCTAACACATTTTTCCCACCAGCATGGTATGGTGTGGTTAAAGCGCTGGACTAGAGAGGTCTGAGTTCAGATCATCACTGGGACACTGGAATCCTCTGCTGAGTCGCATTCTCTCAGCCTAACGTACTTCCCAGGTGGGTAAAATGGAGAGCCGTGTATGCCACCTTGAGTGTTTTGGAGGAAGGGTGGGATAAAAACATAAGTTTTGTACTGGATTCTGGGTCCCAGACTTGGACTCTGTTGCCCAATGCAAGTTTTTGTGTCTGTTCCGTAGCCTCTTGACATAGATGTGTTTTTGACCCTAGAGAGAGAGCAGCCTCCCCCATCCTAACCTGGATAGCCCAGGCTAGCCTGATCTCATCAGATCTTGGAAGTTAAGCAGGGTCAGCCCTGGTTAGTATTTGTATGGGAGACCACCAGGCCCATAGCCATGGTGGGAGTTTTGGGGGCTCCACCCCCTTTCTTAAGGGCACAGCTCCACGCCACAAGAATTTCTCCTGTATATGCCCTTCTCAATCATTTTAAAACATTCTTTTAAAGGTGTGTGTTCCTTTAAGCAGAGCAGGGTGCTGTAGTTGACTAATTCCCACACTGAGCAAGGGGGCTGGGCTAGGTGGCCTCTAAGATCCCCGCTAACTCTGTGTCAAGAAACTGGTCTCCTTTAAGAGAGCTCTTCTGCCTAAGTGTTAGCTTTCTTGACTATAGAAATCATCATCCCCACCTGCTGGCTTGTGATCAGAATTGTTATTTAATTATTTGTTTGATTTGTATCCCGCCCTCCCCACTGAGGCAGGCTCAGGGCAGCTTCGGCTGGCAGAAGTAATTGACTTGCAGCAGCTGAGAACTGTCATCAAAAGTGGTTGGCAGCTTGCAATTTAGAGATCTCTCCTGGTAACAGCTTTCTGTTGGCTAAATGGCTTTTCTTTCTGTACTCAGAACTTCAGCCCCACCAGAAAAAAAATCGCCCCACAAAGCCACAGAATCCTGGCTACGGGCCTGGAGACCACCAAGGAATATGAGGGCCGCTTATGCAGAAGCAGGCAGTGACAAAGCACCTCTGCTCATCTCTCGCTTTGAAAGCCCTACGGGCGTGCTGAAAGTCAGCTGCAATTTGACAGCAAAAGAAAGTCTCTCGTGCCATAATTTTCGTGGGGGAAGATGGAAGGGGATTGGGCATGAGTGGATATGAATGCATTAGCTTGAAAGCACAGGTCGCCAGAGTGGGCTCCTACTAAGTAGCAAAATATTACAGTAGAATGAAATGGAAATAGTGGGGTTTTAAACGGCTCGGCGGTGCTAATTCCCTGTTTGAACCTTTGATCGGAACCTCTCAAAGGCCGCCCCTCTGCCCCTCCCTCCGCACTCTTACCCTATAGCTTTAAATGGCTAAAGGGGGTAATTATCAGAGGTGGTGTTCCCCAGCTATTGCAATAAAGCGCCTGCCCTCTCTTGTGTTAAAACACCTGCATTTTAGCTCTTCATTGCGAGAATTACATACTTGGCAGTGCTCCCTGGCCTGGGAGTCTTTGAGATAGAGGCTGGTGTCTTATTAGAGCCCGTTTGGTGTAGAGGTTAAATGCACGGACTCTAATCTGGGAGAACCGGGTTTGATTTCCCCACTCCTCCACTTGCACCTGGCTGGATGACCTTGGGCAAGCCATAGCTCTGTACCAGCTGTTCTCTCAAGGACAGCTTGGGAAAAAGCTCTCTCAGCCCCACCTACCTCACAGGGTGTCCGTTGTGGGGAGGGGAAGGGAAAGGAGTTTGTAAGCCGCTCTGAGACTCCAAGTGAGTGAAGGGTGGGGTATAAATCCAATCTCTTCTTCTTATTATTGCTGTTATGGGCTTCCTGCAGGGAAGAAATATAATTGTTGGTGCCCCCCCACACACACACCTTTTTAGCCAAGAGAACAATAAAACATTCTCCACCCACCCCACTTTCTAAGGTGATGAAGGCGTCTGACTTACCCTTAGGTAGCAAGTAGGTATGAAATGGAGCAAGAGTAGAATAATATCGGCAAAGGGAAGTGTTATTGTACTTCTCCGCCCCTTTTTTCCACTTGATATGAACACTTCGGCAATTGATTTAAGGGGGAAAAAAACCCCAAAACAAATAAAACCTTCTTCCATGCTCTTATCTTGGTGCTCTGAAGCCACCAGAGAAAATGAAGGGGAGAGGCTACAACTGTGATATTTTCCCTCCCTCATTTCGCCCCCCCCTCCACTTGAAAAGAAGAAAATCGCAAAGGCACTGCGGATTGTGCTTCAACACCTGTTAAGATATACTGGGGGGGGGGGGCGATCAGGGAAGCTCCCCCCTACCAAATGATGAAGACAAAACATATGGCAAGCCGGGAAATTAAAATGGTACCCATTTGCCTGTTTAATCAACCAAACTTGTTAGCAATCGATGCTGTTGTCTCTGCTTGATAAACATGGCTCAGGAGGTGGTTTTTAATGTAATAAGGAGTGCCTACTTAATTAACATCAGAAGGTTCAAAATTACAATAGGAATTCCCCCCCCCCCCCCCCCAGCTTTGTATTAGAACGTAACACTCTCTTCAAAACTGGACATTTGTCTTCTGTAAAAAAAGGAAACAATTTTGTGTTAGTGGACAGATTATAGGTTGCAGTGTTGGACTGGTAGGAAAAGACAATCTCCCAAATGGAGGCGGTGTAAAACCTTTCATTAGAGTTAACCCACTTATATCATGCTATTTTCTGCATTGTTTAGCAAAACATGTCTAATACTTCTTTTTGCTATTTTCAAATTTCCATAATCCTAATCTGATTTAGTCGCCTATTAGATGTTGGCTGCGCTGATTTACACTGTGTGATCTGCCGCGTCTCAGAGAGGTAGATCAAGATGAAGAACAACAATCCGAAGAAGTGAGCAGTGAGTCACGGAAGCTCCTATCCTGCCACATATTTTGTTAGTCTTTAAGGTGCTCCTGGGCTCTTGCCCTTTTCTACTGTCAGAGGGAAAGGTGGACTATATAGCCCAGATCTTGAAAGCTAAGCAGCGTCAACTCTGGCAAGTACTTGGATGGGAGACCACCTTGGAATACCAGCAGCTGGGAGGACAGGGGCAAGCTATATTCAGCCACCTCCAGGCCCCCAGTAGGGGTCAGTTACCAGAGGTCGCCATAACTTCCAGGTGTACACACACTCACATACACACATGCCCATACGCATACGAAAAATACAAAAAACAAATCAATAAAAACAAGCTAAAAAAGGGTCACAAAAGAGTTGTGCAAGCTTTTGAGTTCTGCAGAAGTGAAACCCCCAGAGTGGGTCTCTCCCCCCGCCCCCCCAGCCCTTGGAGTTCCTCCAATTCAGCTCCTGGGGGCAAATTAGGGGGCCTGAATTAGAAAGGGAAAATTGGCAGAAACTGCTGCCCCTTCCTGCGTGGATGGAGGAGTTACCCTGCCAGAGTGGCAACCTAAGATCCATCCTTTTAGCCTTAAAACTCTTTAAAATTCTTTCAGCAGGGGGAACTTAGAACGCTTACAAAATACTGTTTTTCTGTGTATTTAATTCATTTGTGCCCCACTTTTCTCCCCAGTGGAGACCCCAAGTGGCTTACAGCATTCTCCTCGTCTCCATTTTTGTCCTCACAACAACACTGTGAGGTAGAACTGTTGAGTCTGATAGCACCTCAGAGACCAGCAATGAGTTTCAGTCCATCTGTGTCTTGTCGAAGGGAGCTTTGATTCTCAAAAGCTGACACCCTGGAACTCTTCTTGGTCTCCAAGGTGCTCCTGGACTCGGATCTGACTGTTCTGCCGCAGGCCAACGTGGCTGCCCCCTGAAGTTGTGAGGTACATTCGGCCGAGAGAGTGTGACTTGCCCAAGGCCACCCAGTGAGCTTCCATGACACGAGTGGGGATTCAAACCCAGGTCTCTCAGTTACTAGTCCAACACTCTTAACAGGGCTCATTTCGTAGCAGGAGCTCCTTTGCATATTAGGCCACACCCCCTAATGTAGCCAATCCTCCAAGAGCTTACAGAGCTCTTCTTACAGGCTACTGTAAGCTCTTGGAGGATTGGCTACATCAGGGGTGTGTGGCCTAATATGCAGAGGAGCTCCTGCTACGAAATGAGCCCTGCAACGAAATGAGCCCTCTGGTTATGCAAGTGAGTCATTTGTGGCCCAAGACAAACCAGACTGGGGGTTCTTGTTGGTGGTGACACATGCCTTGATTGGTTATGTTTTTTGCTTCTCTTAGAGGGTTGGATGAGTCAAAGCTCTCTTGCCCAAGAATAAATGCTTGTGTGGATGGGAGCCTATGGCCCAGACCGGTTGAATCCAAACTCCCAAAACGGTTGGGGGCCAGCTGTTCTCTGGGGTACAGTAAGCCGAGTGGCTTTTGCCAGTGAGGCTTCCTCTTAGCTATCTGGGCCTGCTCAAGAAGACTCCAAGCCATTCTGATGTACCTCGAAGGATTGTTGTCAGGATAGATGGGTGATCGGAATGCCGCTGTGCGCTGGACAGCGGTAGGAAAATGGAAGCTCCAAGGTTTGCTTTGCAGCACGCACAGGGTTATGGGCGGGAGAAGGAACCCACGTTTGGCCTAGCTGCTCGAAATGCAAACGTCATCCTCGGGCTGGCAAGCGCCCTGTCAACACCGCAGTGCTTATCAGCTGCAACATATGTTAGGCCAGGCCTTCCGTGCTTCACCTGGTGCTGTGTTAATTAAAGTATTGCCCCAACGAAGGGAGTGGATCGGGGTTCCTGGTTTGTGTGGGTTGTGGGAGGTGGGGTTTTTTTTGGTGCATTATAGAAATTCTCCTTGGATAAGGCAGCGTCATTGCCAGCTAAAAAAAGCAAGAGCAGTTTCAATATCTCTGTTGCGGGGATTTCTTTCCCACTCTGGAATCTGGGATTCTAGATGCCTTGAAGTTAATAATTGACACGAGCCGGGATGAGTCAGACATGAGCCAAGGCTGCAATCAGTGCAGTCCTCAGAATATTGGGTGGAGTCCAGCTGCTAAAACCCCTTTCTGTTTAGATATTTATATGCCTCTGCTTTCCTTCCTAGTGGGCCCCCAAAGCAGCTTACATCATTCTCCTCTTCTCCCTTTTGTGCTCACAACAAACCTGTGAGGTAGATTAGGTTGAGAATGCAGGACAGGCCTGAGGACACCCCACGCGCTCCCATGGCACAGTGGAGATTCAAACTCAGAACCCAGCCCAACATTCTAACGACTGCACCATGCTTGACCTCTCATCTGCCCACCCAAGTATGTCTGGCGGTGCCTGCATTTTGTATACCTGTATGTAATTCAATATGGGGCTCTTCTTCCTGGCACATGGAAGAGAGGAAGAAGAGAGAAGAGATTGGATTTATACCCTGCCCGTCACTGCCCGAAGGAGTCTCTGAGCAGTTTACAATCTCCTTTCCCTTCCCCTCCCCACAACTGGGGCTGAGAGAGCTCTTTGAGAACTGCTCTTGAAAGAACAGCTCTGAGAGAACTTGTAACTGACCCTAGGTCACACCAGCAGCTGCATGTGGAGGAGTGGGGAATCAAACCCAGTTCTCCCAGATTACACTCCGCGCTCCTAACCACTATACCGAATGTTGGAAAGTTGCCACAGTTGAAGAGCATGTCTCTGTGGGGATAAGCACCCCTTGCTATGCTTTGATCCCCTTGTCATCATTTTTGTTTGTTGTTCTTAATCATAATTCCCTCAATAAATGCCTTAGCCAAGGCTGGATGGCCGTGGGTAGACATGTTTGTTTATTTGCAAATGAATAAACTAAAACAAACCGAGAAAGCCCACTTAAGGTTGCTGGGAGGTGACAAAAACGGACTGAGTTAACAGCTGCTGAACAAATGGTGCGCGCTTCATTTATTTGTTGCTGTGCGAGCAGCAGTGATTTCAAAACTAGTTACCAGCTTAGCCGGAAACATGCGGGGATATTGGGGTGCTTTTGGAGTGGTTGGCTGAGCATGTTACCAGCCAGTGGTGCCCAGATCTGCACAAGAGAGATAGGACACCCATCCAAATGTGGCAGCAGAGGCACTGGGGCTGCTGTTGTAACACTACTAGTGTGTACAGCTTCTAACCAGGTAGAAGCACACGGTGGGTGTAGGCAGTGCTGCCAATAGTGTGTGGCGGGTAGTGCTAGACTTTGAGTGGAGGACCTTTTGCTACCTCTTGGCTTTGGCACTAGCGGTGAGTGTCAGATGAGGATATGAAAGAACCAGGTTCTCCAAAGGAACTTTCTGGGTGACCTTGGGCCAATCACACTCTCATCCTAACCTACCTCGCAAGGCTGTTGTCAGGATAAAATGGAGGAGTGAAAGTGTTGTTGTAAGCTGTTGTGATTCCCATTGGGTCGAAATGCAGGGAATAAATAAAATAAACCAAAAATGAGCCAGTTTGGTGCAGTGGTTAAGTGTGCGGACTCCAATCTGGGAGAACCGAGTTTGATTCCCCACTCCTCCACCTGCGTCTGCTGGTTGACCTTGGGCAAGCCATAGCTCTTGAAAACGAGCAGTTTCTGTCAGAGCTCTCTCAGGCCCACCTGCCTCACAGGGTGTCTGTTGTGAGAGAGGGAAGGGAAAGGAGTTTGTAAGCCGCTCTGAGACTCCCTTGGATCGTGAAGGGCGGGATATAAGTCCAATCTCCTCCTCCTCCAAAATAAAAGCTTCCTTTTCCTGTAGTGGTACATAGCTGTGGTGGCATTTCTAACCTTTTTGAGCTTGTGGGCACCTTTGGAGTTCTGACACAGGGTGGTGGGCACAGTCACAAATGGCTGCTGCAGGAGGTGGCGCCAACCACAAAATGTAGCTCTTCAACATTTCAGACAAGCTGTGTTTTAACATGATACCTTTTAATGTACACAGTCAATCAGAAAGCCTCCTGGGGAAAAGCTCCACCTAGCTCAGCCCACTTTCTAAAAGCATTTGGCTGGCACCATGGTGGAGACCCCTGGGGTACACTTTCTACTCACCATGCTGGGCCATCCCGTTAAAATGATAGGAACAAAAATATAAACAATACACATGCATTCACTTTTTGAAATGCAGATGTTTATGGGAACAAATTATTCAAACTCCATGAGGGGAAATCCTGTGCATCTGCAAAAAGTCTCTTACATGTCAACTAAATTGTCACTTGCAGTAATCTACAGAGCTCTGCCCTGAACGAAACAGACTACCAGAAAAGGATTTTCCAGTGTTTAGGCTGTGCATCTATTGTCTGATTTGATGGTTTTAAAGAGAACCTGATTTTGTTCGCCAAGTTCAAGTGTGTGCACAAGAGGAAAGTGTATGCATGTTGGGTGCAGGGTTTTACAGCAGCTGTTGGCACTGCTGAAGAGGCAAGCCTCATTTTCAATTGGAAAACAGCTTGCCTCTTCAGCAGTTGGAAACATTGAAGGAATCTCTTCCCCACAGTGGTTCATAGAATTTTGCTTGTATTGCTAATTTACAGTCACATGTATTCAGGTGCCTAAATTAGTTCCTTTATCATAATCTGAAACTGAGGAGTCTTGGATCAAGGGAGCATACACAAGGAGATGCTCAATTGCGGTAGAAGCAAACTGGCAAACCAGAGAGAGGTGTATCTAACGGGCTATTCAGAAAAATGGTGAGTAGAACAGAAAAATGGTGAGCCGATAACTTCATGCTCCATGTGGGTGGTGTGAGAACTAGTTGAGCCTGTGCTACTGAGGAGCCCTCATTAGCAACCCAGTTAAGAAGGATTCCTGTTTGCTAAGTTATAATTACTTTTATCTCTCTATGCTTGGTTTACTGCAGCACAGTTAGTCATTTTATTGGTACCGCATAGTAATAACATTTAGTGAGCAATATAAAAAATTCTGCAACGGTAGGCTCCTTTACTCAAATGATTTCGCAGCAAGTGGGGGGGGGGGCAGGATGCTAGGCAAATGTTTAGACCTATCTGCATTCAAGCTTGTCGCTGCATTCTTAAATGCAGCTCTCTGGGAAAGCTGGAAAACGATGGTGTAGCATTCCAAACCGCCTACCGCACAATCACATACAGCTAAGGATTTTGAAGAAGCAAATCACTATATCCAATAGTACCCTGACTGGCCCCAGAACAGATGATGAGAATGACAATCACCGGGGAACCCCAAGATGAAGAGGGGAGCTCCCTAAGTATGCTGAGAAAATGGCTTTGTAAATTAACCAAAAGAGAGAGAGAGAAAAATCCTCAAATGCCCTTGCATGGAATGAAAATGCTCCAGATAGGATTGAATGTTGAGAGCCGGTAAAGGTGCAGAGGGAGGGTTATATATGGAGACATTAGCCTGTTCGTACCCCTCAAGCTTAGAACAATGGGGAGAGGGATTTGGAAGGGTGGGGTTTCCATATCACCCCCATGTCACAATTCCTCACCGGCGGGTGGGGGTGGGGGAAGCTTGTGCTGGCATTGTAAAAGAGAGTGGTTCCTTGAAAACTTTGGTCTTTGTAAAAATCTTTGGTTCAGGCTGCAATTGCAGCCTAGAGAGTATTCCCAGAGACCGCTAGAGAGACAGAGCAAGCTGACCTTGCTATGTTAGATAAGACGCAGCTGGATGAAGGGAGGTTCTGCCTTGCGCCAGCTACCAGTTAACATTCCAAGCCCTTGAGGTCTGTCTGTGGATTTTCACCTGTGGGAACAGGGCAGAACAACCTGCAGTAAGTTTCGTTGCTTTCCATCTGGTCAAGTCACCCCACAGATCACGTGCCCGGCAACACTTACATCACCTCTAAGGGTTCTGATTGGTTCAACAGGCCTGAGGACAGTTAGAGACCCCCCCCCCCCCAAAAGTTGCTTTTTGCCATTAGCTTGTGAGCCCTTGAACTTCTTGCTCTTAGCTTCTAGCTTGATGGCGACTGTGCACCATGCAGTTACTATCCTTCTGGTAGCCATCTTGCTTGCTTGCTCATGAGAGCCGTACAGTTTACTGGCTCAGGCTAACTCTGGAGAAAGAGAGCCACTTTGATGCTGAGACCTTTCAGCCTGAGATGGGAAGTCACATCTGGTGACTTGGAACCTTGTCTTACTGTATTAGCTAGTAACTTAACTTTTAAGTTTGTTTCCCCTCACAGTCTTGTTGTCTTTTAAAACTTTTTTTTTGCACCTTAATAAAATATATTTCACTTGTGGTTTTTGCCTTCACTGACCTCAAATCTAATTCCAGTGCTTTGATACAGGCACCACCTACCAGGTAACTGTTTATTGTTTGGAAACTCACTCTGCAGGCCCGCCCTGCAGGGCTGACTTTTTTGTTAATTTCCCTGAAAGGCTGGGAGACTTGCCCGTTTGCTCCTGAGCTGTTGGGATGGACTTTAAGGGGCTGGTAGTAGTCTGCCTACTTAGTGTGAGGGCAGCCTCATGCAGGTTTTTTTTTGTAATGTTGTTTCTTGTGCGCAGACTCTAATCTGGGAGAACTGGGTTTGATTCCCCCACTCCTCCACTTATAGCTGCTGGGTGACCTTGGGCAAGCTATAGCTCTGTACCAGCTGTTCTCTCAAAGACAGTAGTCTCAGAGCTCTCTCAGCCCCAGCTACCTCACTGGGTGTCTGTTGTGGGGAGGGGAAGGGGAAGGAGTTTGTAAGCCGCTCTGAGACTCCAAGTGAAGGGCAGGGTATAAATCCAATCTCTTCTTCCTCCTTCAAAAGTCCTTAGCTGGGGTTTGATTGAGGACTTTTAACAGGTATAATGGCACACTTCTATTGACTGTTCAGAGGCTGCTGTTCTGCTTTGGAGAGAAGCGGAGATTACCACACCAGGGCCTGAAACGTCACAGGTGCCAGTTCTGTGCTGGACTCTAAAGACAGGCAGCTGGAAATCATTCCTTGCCTGGATGCTGAGTACACACGAACACACTTATACTGAATCAGACCCTGGGTCCACCAAATTCACGATTGTTCTCTCAGACTGGCAGCAGTTCTCCAAAGTCTCATCCAGAGGTCTTTCACATCACCTACTACCTGGTTTTTTTAAAACTGGAGATGCCGGGGATGGAACCTGGGACCTTCTGCATGCCAAACAGATGCTCTGTCACTGAGCCACGGCCCCTCCCCTAGCCAGCCACAATGCTTGTAGGGAAACTGTTGTAGGCTGGAAGATAAGTGGTTCTATTATTTTAGGGTATAGTGATATGCGAGACTGGTGTAATATCAAGTTTTGTGAGCAAGCAACCTGCTTCAAAATATCTTGTGGAGAAGCACCCTTATTATATGGGGCGGTGGCAGAGCATCTGCCTTGTATGCAGAAGGTCTCCGGTTCAATCCCCGGCATCTCCAGTTAAAAGGATCAGGTAGTAGGTGATGTGAGACTCCTCCAACTGAGTCCCTGGAGAGCCGCTGCCTTTCACAATAGACAGTACTGAGCGAGATGGGAGCTCTGAATAAAGCACATTCCTAAACGGATCCTCCAGTGCCCACTGCTGTTGCTTCTTGAGACGTCAGGGCAAACAAAGTGCAGTTTGCACATCACACAAAAATAAAGCCAGGGGAAGAGTCTCAGATCTGTCTCCCACATCCAGGCCAAATTTCTACACCTTGCATTGTACTAATTACCAGTCATACCTTGTCTGCCCCACCCAGCCTGATCAGCCTGTGGAGGAATATATAGGAATATATTCATATTGTGGCATGTGAGCCATTAGAAATGTAAAAAGGTGCCACTGCAAATGTAAGAGAGCCAATGTGGTATAGTGGTTAAACAACTAGGATCTGGAAGACCTGGGTTCGAATCCCCACCCTGGGTGACCCTGGGCCAGTCATATACTCTCATTCTAACCTACCAGTTAAGAGCCAGTTTGGTGTAGTGCAGGGGTGGCCAACCTTGCTTAACGTAAGAGCCACATAGAATAAACGTAAGAGCCACATAGAGATGTCTGAGAGCCGCAAGACAGGAACAAATATCACACACACGTTTTTATTTTTTAAAATATGCAAATTTGCTTTTTATTAACGTTAAATGGGACTGCCAAAAATAAAAACAAACGAGGAAAACCAGTTATAAGAAAGAGAGAGAGAGAAACTAGGAAAGCAAATAGATGGGAGGGAGGAGGGAAGGAAGGAAGGAAGGAAGGGAGAAAGAGAGAAAAAGCATGCCTTCTCTTTGCTTCCCCAGCCACCCTGCCAGGAGCCGCACAATATGTGTGAAAGAGCCGCATGTGGCTCCCGAGCCACAGGTTGGCCACCCCTGGTGTAGTGGTTAAGTGCGCGGACTCTAATCTGGGAGAACCGGGTTTGATTCCTCACTCCTCCACTTGCAGCTGCTGGATGACCTTGGGCAAGCCATAGTTCTGGCACAGCTGTTCTCTCAAGGACAGTTGTCTCAGAGCTCTCTCAGCCCCACCTACCTCACAGGGTGTCTGTTGTGGGGAGGGGAAGGGAAAGGGGTTTGTAAGCCGCTCTGAGACTCCAAGTGCGTGAAGGGTGGGATATAAATCCAATCTCCTCCTCCTCTTCTTCTACCTCACGAGAGTTATGAAGATAAAACAGGAGAAGGGGGGAAGGTAAGTCTCTGTGGGCCCCATTTGGGAGAAAAACAGAATATAAATTAAAGAAAATAAATGAGAAAAAGCAGGGTTTTTGGGAAAGATATGGCTCAGTAATACAGCGCGCCATTAATTGATATCGGTTAATTTTGTTCACAGTAAGAGGCAGGTGGTATCAGTCCAGATCATTAAGTCCACTGCATGGGATATGTAGTGAATTAATATTTTTACCGCCTTAAATTTTCAACGCTTGTCATGTTGCTGCAAATACTCTGTTTTGGTGCTTTGCAACAAATCACAAAGGGCCCACTGATGCAATGTATTTCCTCCACCGGGATATATTTCCTGTGATGATTCTTGTGAACAAATGTTTTGTGGGAATAGGCACTTGTGTCCTTGGAAACCTTAGTCTGGTTTCTAAGAATTTATGTCCAAGAACATCTTGGCAGACGGTTCCCAGGCCTGAAGCTTGGTGCAAGGCTTTTGCGATGCCATTCTGTGTAGTGTGACAATATTCAGCAGCCAAAACAGGAAGAACAAAAAGTTCAAAAAATCCATCAGGGAACTTGGGCATATGAAAATAAGATGTTCCTTCGCAAGAAGCTTGTCCACTGTGCCATCTAGCTCAATCTTATCTTCTCTGACAGCGGCTCTCCCGAATCTCCAACAGAGAGAGGTTTTCCTCCTCACCTGCTATCAGGAATCCTTGAACAGGAGATGCCAGACACTGCTCTTGAGACGCAAAGCCACTTATACGCTGCCTACTTAATTCCTTCTCCTCAGGCAATTTCTCTTCTCAGCAGTTCTCTTCCCTCCTCCTGCTTTTCCATCTGCTGAGGAAATACTGTATCTCCAATTTTTCTTTCCCCTCCCCAAGTTGTTCCTTTCCAGATTATCAGCCACTCCTCCTTGCCAACATTTGGCTTCTAATCTTTCTATTTCTGTGATTGAGGACCTATTTTAGGTACTTCTGTGCCTCAGAAAATGAGATTTTAACGTCTGGGAGTTGGACTTAAGCTGAGAGAGACATTCAACATGGTACAAATTTGAGGGAGAGGGGCAGAGTTGCCATTGAGGGGTAGCAGCCACTCAGACCATGGTTAATACAGCCAGTGTCGCCCAGAATAGCCATAAATCACAGTTGGATAGCAAAACAGATCCACCCGTCCTGCAGAAGCAAGGGCAGAACAATGGACTTGTAACTCTCAGGGTATCTGTGCACGTGCTGATGGCAGCCATTATGCCGAGGTGTGGTACATTATCCTTGCAATGTATGTGGCGTGGCAGGGCATTGAGTGTGGGCATCAGCAAAGGGAAGTTGAGCAGAAGGCTAAAGAAGTGCCTCTTAGGCCAGTCACAATCTCCCTATCTTATCTCACAAGGCTGCTGAGAGATCACAAGGATGTAGGTTATCCACCAGCCTCCAAGTGGGAGCTGGTGATCTGGAATTACAACTGATGTCCGGACTACATAAAGTGATTGTTTATTTAAAACGTGTTCCACTTCCACTGCAGAAAATAGCTACTTTGGAAGGTGGACTACATGGCATCATATCCTACCATGGTCCCTCCCTGAACCCAGGCTCCCGGGCTCCACCAGCAAATCTCCAGGTATTTCTGAACCCGGAGTTGGTGACCCTAGTCCTGACAGTCTCAGAGGAAGGGAGCAATAAAAGTGGGCTGGGGGCAAAATGTGACTGGCGCGCTTGATCTGGACAGCTCGGGCAAGCCCTATCTTGTCAGATTCTGGAAACTAAGCAGGGCCAACCCTTGCAAGTACTTGGATGGGAGACCTCCAAAGAATACCAGGGTTGGGAGGCAGAGGCAGGCTATCAAGCCACTTCTCTGAACGTCCTCCATGCTCCAGTAGGAGTTGCCAGAGGTCACCTTAACTTCTAGGCACACACACAAATGCAACCCCCCACCACCACCACCCAAAAAATGTTTCTGGTGCCAACCAGTGTAGTTAAATGGCAAACACAGAGAGAAAAATTGGGGCTGACTTTTCTCCTCACAGCAAACATGTAGGGTTGCCAGCTCAAGGTTGGGAAGCATCTGGAGATTTTGGGTGTGGAGCATGGGGAGGGTGGGCTTGGGGGAGGGGAGGGACCTCAGTAGGGTACGGTGCCTTGAAGTCCACCCTCCAAAGCAGCCATTTTCTCCAGGGGAACTGATCTCTGTAGTCTGGAGATCAGTTGTAATAGTGAGAGATCTCCAGGCCCCACCTGGAGGTTAGCAACCCTATATATGATGTATAGGCTGAGAGCAGCTTGCCCAGTGGAGAGTGCTTATTTTAATTAATTAATTAATTAATTTCTAAGCCGCTCCCCCCACATTTGCAGGCTCAGAGCGACATACAAGACCTGGCGCACCAGGATTCAATAAACATAATATTTGAAACAATATAAAACATTTCATTAAAAACAACAACGATTTAAAGTGCTCAACAGTCAAAACTCAAAACTCAGATGGCGACTGTGTGATTACACTGGTGCCATTTTCCCAGGGGCAGATGGTACAATCGGTGGTCAGACATTAGTGGATGCACTATGCTTCACCTGTCCTTCATCTTAATGCCCCCCCCCCAAGAATTTTTATGTACAGTTAAACGTGAGGTATGAGAGCTCAGTGGAACATGAGGTCTCTAGGCCTCAACTCGAAGCCTGCCAGCTCCCTCAAAAACAGCAGGGAAGTGTTGGAGAGGGGAGCAATTTGTCCCTCACCACACATGCCGGTGGAAGGCGGGAATCAGACTCCACTCTTGCCTAAATGTTCTTTCAGAAACCATTTATTTTGACTCCTCCTCTCATCAGGCTTACTTATGGAGCCCATTTTTTTATAAGGTAAAAAGTAGGAGAGACATTTTGAGAGGAGAGGTGGGAAACGGCTCGGTTCTCCCTTCTGTGTGCCGGGCTGTGTTTTGAATCCGCCCCCACCCCTTCTTTTAGAGAAAATCAGTAGCAACCTGATTGTTATATGTGTGTTTACTGCCATCATCACATGTCATTTGAGGACTAGTGGGCGGTGGTGGGTTTAACTTTTGGACTAAGATGTGGGAGAGCTGGGTTCGAATCCTCATGCTCCCTTCTTTTAGAGAAAATCAGTAGCAACCTGATTGTTATATGTGTGTTTACTGCCATCATCACATGTCATTTGAGAACTAGTACACAGTGGTGGGTTTAACTTTTGGACTAAGATGAGGGAGAGCTGGGTTCGAATCCTCATGCTCTCACTGGATACAACATAAGAATAGAAGAGAAGCCAATGTTAGTTCAGGTCACTGGCCCATCCAGTCCAACACTCTGTCACACAGTGGCCAAAAATACCAGGTGCCATCAGGAGGTCCAGCAGTGGGGCCAGGACACTAGAAGCCCTCCTACTCTTCCCCTCCCCAAGCACCAAGAATACAGAGCATCACTTGCCCCAGACCGAGAGTCCCTATCTATACCTTGTCTTTAATAGCCACTGATGGACCTCTGCTCCATATGTTTATCCGATTCCTTGCGCTAGTCACTCACACTCAATTTAACCACAGAGAGTTGCTGAGGTAAAATGGGAAGGGAGAAGAGGGTTGCCAGCTCTGAACTGGGAAATTCATGGAGATTTTGGGAGTGGAGCCTGGGAAGGGTGGGGTTTGGGAGAGGGAGGGACTTCAGGGTATAATGCCATAAAGTACAGCTTCCAAAGCAGCCATTTTCTCCAGGGAAACAGATGCTGTCTGGAGACCAGTTGTGATTCTGGTGGACTGCCAGCCACCCCCTGGAGGTTGGTAACCCTATGGGAGAACTGTGTAGGCTGATTAAACAGAACAGTTTGGCCCTTAAAGCGTGTGCCTCGTGTGTGAGGATGCTAGGGTTCTTTGTGTCTCTGCTAGCCAGTGGCTCTTGTTCACATGATCTCCTAAATGGCTGAGCTAACCTGGGGTGCACAATTCCAACCCATACAGTAAAAGTGTGTGACTAAGTGTGACTTATCTTTGCCCCCTGCAGCATTAAGACAGTAAAAGCCAGAAGACTTTCAGACCCCTTATGGGCTGCCATGCATCTTTCCAGGGGGTGGAACAGTCCTCCATAAATCTTCGAAACAACAGCATTATTTGGAACGTGGTTTTTCTTTTTAAAAGAGAGATCCAGTTTCTGCTCCGATGCTACAATGTGCTCTTGCGGTGTGTGGGAGCTCTCCAACCCTTGACAGTGAGATGAAATGACGTTGCCGATAATCAAGGCCCCCTACCCCCCCCCCAGGAAAAAAAAAAGGTACAGCTCCTTCCGGTTGTTGATAAATGTTTATGCAAAAAAGAAACAGGCTTCCTGCCAGTGGGGGGAGTTGACAGTCAGGAGAGGCAGACAAATTGGAACAAGGCATTAAAAACACGCCACTCCAAAGCTGTTTAAATCATCATCATGCGAACTGTGAATTTATTACAATGCACGCCTCCTCAGGGGACAGAGATCTGAAAGGGCTGTTTGTAAACATGTAAGACAATAAGCGTTTCCCTGCTGTTCCATGGTGACGGAGATCTGGCATGCCTAGACAAGACCAGAGGTGTATGCAGGAGCCAGCTCACCTGTGGCCAGAGAACAGAACGTAGAACAAAACAAACCCTCCCTTTAAAAAAAACAAAAACCTGCGATATTTCCCCTTTCCTCCCTGGCAGACAAATGTGCATTTCAGAAGCAGCGAGAGGATATCTGCAGCAATTTAAAAAGCCACAAGTGCGCTTTCCGTGCGGGTGCCTTAATTATTCAGAGAGCATTTAAATAAAAGTAGGCAACACATGACAACAAGCATTGGTCAGCGATAGCCGAGAGTAATTGAGATCTCTCTTAAAATACAGTCCCCGACAGCTGGTATATCTGTTAAGAACTCTTTGGAGAGGTGGGCATCTTTCCACTCGAGGTACTGAGTGGAATCCAGGGGCCTTCCATTCCTCACAGCTTTCGGAGTCGTTATCGCACAGCAGCTAATCCCCCTCTGCGGCTGACCAGATCAACGGTCCGAAGGAGCCTGCGGCCTACAGGGGAGAGGCTGCGTATCCCATTACCAGGCCCTTCTGAGTCCCAGGTGAAATATGAGAAAGGAACCACTCCGAGGCACTGGCCTGGCCAACGCTCTGTCTCTTGATATTTTCCAGGGTGCTGGGCCAGCCCGCACTTAGCGGCACATTGAGATAAGCATGCTTGAGAGCCTTCCGAAATGGACGGCATTGATCGGAGGGGAGGGGAACGGCTTCTGTGAAATGGGAATCTAAACATAGTTCCGGAGGCCAGCACGTCCTTAAAAGACTCCTAGCCGCAGCTCTCTGCATGCAAAGTCTCTAATAGTTTGGCCAGCTGTCAGCTTCAAAGGGTTAATGCAGAATTTGGGGCTCTAAAAAAAGAAGAGGTCCTTGCCCACCGCCTGCGTGAAGCAAGAAAACATCAGCTGGTGATGGGTTGGAATTGGGGCCTGGAGCCCCCTGCGGCTGACCCGATTGCTGAGATAACCTTGAGGCCACTGTCATTGGCAACAGGATGAGAACTGGTCATATTCCTTAGAGGAGGTCATCCAGCTTTGCGAGGGTCTGCTTGGAGAGCCAGTTTGGTGTAGTGGTTAAGAATGTGAACTCTAATCTGGGAGAACCGGGTTTGATTCCCCACTCCTCCACATGCAGCTGCTGGTGTGACCTTGGGTCAGTCACAAGTTCTCTCAGAGCTGTTCTCTCAAGAAGCAGTCCTTGAAAGAGCTCTCTCAGCCCCACCTAACCTCACAGGGTGTCTGTTGTGGGGGGGGGGGAAGGAGATTGTAAGCCACTCTAAGTGAAGGGCGGGGTATAAATCCAGTCTCCTCCTCTTCTGGATACCCACTTGGAGAGTCAGTGGATTGAGTCTTGGCTTTGGATTGGAGAAACGTGGTTTCAAATTCCTTCTTATCCATGACATTTGTTGGGTGCTAATTAGCTTTTATGGGTTCATATCTCCCCATTCTTCACCTAAGACTGGATCCCGAAATGGTTTATGTATGTATGTGCCATCATTTTTGCAGCTGACTTATGGCAACCCCAGCAAGGGGCTTTCAAGGCAAGTAAAAAGCAGAGGTGGTTTGCTTTTGCCTTCCTCTACAGTGTCTTCTGGGTGGTGTAAACCCAGGTTGGTAGGGGATGCAAGTCTTATGTGAAAGGTACGAGCAAACATGCGACTTTAAATGGCTCCTGGACAGCGATAGCAAGGACTGTGTGTGTGTGTGTGAAAGGGAGGGAATTACAGTGATTTGGTGCTAAGATAAATGTTTACAGGCAGGAGGGGGAAATGGAGATTCTGGGCTTAGAAAGCAGATTGATGGCAGATAAGGAAGAGTTAGGAAAGTGCGGCGTAGGAAGAGCTTTGGACCACAGGAAGCCGGTCCCAAGAATTGTAAAGAGAAGCTAAGTGATCCATTGATGGACAGCAGAGAGGAGACAGGCAGCAGAACGAAGGAGGTGGCCAGAGAGAAGGAACAGCAACAGTGATCTGCAAGGAATCGCAACGGTCAGCTCAAGAAGAACAGGCCCATATAGTATATCCTGCCAACAGGATTTAAATCTGAACTCTGTTTTGAAGCACTGACAGCACAGAAGTTTGTTTGGCAATCTTGAGATTTTTTTTTTTTAAGCAGATGAATGCAAGTTTCTAGTTCTCATAGAGGCAAATAAGGTGTGTGGAGCACTGAATCTGGACATGGAGAAGGAGCGAGCAGGATTTCCAGTGGCTGGGAGTGGCTCTTGAGGGCCACACATAACTCTTCTCCCCACTTGCATGACTCCCTCAGGCGGAATAAGCTATGCAAAGAAGAATGGGATGCAAATCTACTCAGTTTGCATCATTTACACCTGTTGCAGTCCTCTTCTTTCTCAGCCACAGAGGTTTTTGGTTATACGCTTTGCAACCCACCTACAACACTATCCTTTCTCTACGCAAAGCAGCTGTTGTTGGCGTCTTTCCTCATAGGCGATTTAAAGTGTTAGCTAGTGTGAAGCTTGAGGGAGGGAGCAGGGATATTCCACTTGACACTATTAGCCAGGCAATTAAGCCAACTTAAACCCTTTCCAAATTTATCAAGCAGGAGAGCATTCCATTTGGGCCTCCACCTGACCCCTCAGCAACCTTGGCCTTTTTGATAGGCATCATTCCGGCGAGGAAAGCTTAATTATGGAGACTGAAGAGTGAGGCGCTGTAAGTAAGGTATAAAAAGATACTGCGTGGACATAAAGAAGATGTTATTTCAAATATAACATCGTGAAAGCTAAGAAAATGGGATCTGCATGAACGCCTGCCAGGATTTGTGGGAAAGGCAATAATTCAGTCCTGTGTGGGTTTTACTTATGTTTCTTTAACGGTGGCTTCACTATCAACGTTTCTGCTGCTTCAGTAGCTAATGGGCACCGTTGTGAGAATATATCCAGAGAAGGAGGCCATTGTTGCAGCAAAACTAAACAGGTGTTTTGCAGCATTTCAGAGGCCAACAGAATTTTATCCCAGCACAGGTTTTTGTGGACTGGAGTCCACTTCTTCAGATGCACCGAGTGGATCCTCCTATGGGTAGTCTTTTCATGCAGGAAGTGGGTTTTTTTTAAAAAAAATGGTTAGCAGGGTCAAGAGAGCCGTGTAATGCAGAAACTACAGGGTGAAATGTAGTGTATGTAAAATTACTTGAGAAAATGGGAGACCCTTTGCTAATTTGCTAAGCTAGTTAACACCAGAAATGTCTGGAGAGTTTCCAGGTTTAGTTAAGCTAGTTAACACATTGAGTTAGAAATCCCTAGTTGGTATCAATATCAAGCTTCTGCATAGATTCTTTGGATGGCAAACAGTTGGTCTCTGCGATAGCTCGATAGCTGCAGCCCAGGATAAACTTCCGGCTTTCTGAAACTCAGCATCTCATTGTGCTAGGGATGGTCGACCAAAAGGCACCTTTGATGTTGTCATCTGTGTACTGGCTAAGGTACTCTACCCAGAATCCTGTGTTAATCTGTGCATGTGAGGGGGACCTGGAGACCCCCCAGAATTACAGCTCATCTCCCAGACCAGAGAGATCAGTTCCCCCCAGAGAAAATGGATGTTTTGGAGGATGAGCTATGTGGCATTGTATCTCACTGAAGTCCCTGTCCTCCCCAGGCAACACTCCCAGTCTTCAGGAGTTTCCCAGCCTGGAGCTGGCAACTGTGCCCCCTACCCCTCGCTGGTGGCCAGGGGGACCTTGCAGAAGTTGTTGTCATTAAAGTTGTCATTAAAGTCAGAAGTTGTTGTCATTAAAGAAAAGTTTGGCTACCTCTGCCGTAGTCATGCAGTCTCCCCATTTACCCTTTGGGGAGGGGGGAGCTGGTTCTCTTATGCCAGTTTGGTGTAGTGGTTAAGAGCAGGGACTCTAATCTGTCATGAGCCGTTCTCAAAAGAGCTCTCTCAGCCCCACAGGGTGTCTGTTGTGGGGAGGGGAAGGGAAAGGAGATTCCTTCGGGCATAGGCGTAGACTACGGGGGGGGGGCTCGAGGGCTCGAGCCTCCCCCGAAATTTCCCGGGGGGGACTGAGGCCCCCCCTGGGAAAACGTAGCACCTGCTGCCAGTGCCTCTCCCCCCCCCCCCCGGCCTGGCCACTCTTCCATCCTTCCCTCTCCCTCCCTCTTTTCCCGGTGAAGGGAGAGGGAAGGAGGGGGGGGAGAGGCCCCGGCAGCAGCGGCTGGTGGGTCTCAGAAGGGCCCAGGATGGCACGGAGGTTTCCTGGCGGGGGGGCATCGCCCCAGTGAGCGAGTGTGCTTTGCGTTTTTGCTAAAGAGCCCCTCCCCCCCGGAATTTATAAAACTCTACGCCCCTGCCTTCGGGTAGTGAAGGGCGGAGCATAAATCCAGTCTCCTCCTCCTCCTTCTGCCATCTATAGTACTGCTTTGTTTTTTAATTTTGTATAAGGCAAATAAAAATAGTTTTTTAAAAAAAGTTAATACATTTATTGTGGCATAAACTTTTAAGTTCGTCATGATTTTGGCTGCTTCCGCCCACCTTGCGTAGTGCACTTTAGCGGTCATTTGCAAGTGGATTTCCGGTTCCAGACAAGAAACCCCAGTTTCGAATGCTTGCTGAAGTGCATTTGAAAGTGTATCACCCAACATGTGTGAGAGCAACCTTCATCAGACGCATGAAGTACTGTCCACAGTTGGGCCCCATGTCCAAAGAGAATACGTGCGCAGGTGGTGCAAAGAGAACAGGGGACGGGATGGCCAAAGAATCTCCAGAATGAGCCACGGAAACTGACCCAAGACTCGCTGCAGCTAGGCCTTAAAAACGTCTTGCATCTTAAGGCTGGTTTGGAGGTGGAGGAGGGAGGGGGTCTAAAGCTGTGTGTGTGTCCACATCTGTTCTGTGTTAGTTCTTTCAGTCTAATTTAAACTGCAGGCATGTTAATTGCCATTTGGCCTCTGAGAATGGCCTCCATCAAGCAGGCCTTAAGAAACTGGATGTGAGAGGGAACCTGCTCTTTCTTTCAGTGTAATGGAGATACTACAAGTAACTCGCATAGGTGTGTATGAACAGCAGATCAGCTGGTAAAATAACTTTTTTTGGGGGGGTGGGCCTGTTGTTTTTGTTGGACATGCTCACGAGGCTCTTAACTCAATTGTAAACAACAGAATTCTGCCGTATAACCCCAATATCAGTCAAGCTCCCATCTGTCTGATCTAAATGTTTGGATTTTATCTAGGCTGCTCATGGAACTAAGCATTTACCATACAAAGGGTCCTGGGTCCATGCCAAAATTCTGGAAGTGCAATCTTCTATAATAATCATTTGGATTTACTTAACTGGATTTGGAACAGTTTGTTGTAGATATTTTCCCCACTTAGGCCTGGCATTTGGAGCTGCAGTTAAATCACAATTGGTTACAACCTCCCCAAATACACAAGTCAAACTGTGGAACTTTCAAGTAATGTAGAAGGGTAGATGGGCTGTGACTCAATGGCAGAACATCTGTCTTGCGTGCAGAAAGTCATGGGTTCAACCCCCTGCATCTCCAGTTAAAATGGCGATGCAGCCAGCAGGTTTGATTAGCTTCAGTGGAGGTTGAATGGGAAGAAGTCAGGGCTGCCAACTCAGGGTTGGGAAATTCCTGGAGATTTGGGGGTAGAATCTGGAGATAGCCAGGTTTGGGAAGGGAAGGGACCTCAGCAAGGTATATTGCCATAGAGTCCACCCTCCGAAGCAGCCATTTTCTCCAGGGGAACTGATCTCTGTAGTCTGGAGGTCCATTATAATTCCAGATCTCCAGGCTCCACCTGGAAGTTGGCAACCCTAGAAGTCCTTTATGGAAGCAGTTAGAAAATGGACCTACAAACGTATTCCTTGGTGGCTTGGCCTCACTTAACGCGCATGTGCAGTGACGCGGGTACTTCTGTGACAAATCACATTGGTGTAGAGTGAATTTTCTCCCTGCTGCGGCCTGCTGCGTTGTTCTGGCTCCGTAACGTGGAATATTTCCCTGCCAGGGCCAAACCTTATAAAGAAGTACAGTGGGGCATTTCAAGCATTATAGGAGTGGAGTGGATGGTGGGGGAGCTTGGACCCCAAGCACAGTAGTAGGTGATAAGCAGCTGCTATCCTTATTGTGCCTCTTATTGGTTCTTTGGACAAAGGCTCCAACATTTGGGTCCATCCCAGTCTTCATTGCTGCGATGTACTGGGAAAGTTGAATATTGGTGTGAACCTGGATGATGAATTTCTTCCCTTTTTTTCCACTTTAAACAATTGTACACTGGCTTGTTTCCAGTTTTCCTCTTTCCCCCAGCTTACAACGGGCTTTGTTTCCATGTTTGGATTTCAGTCTCGAAAGCACTTCAGGCCCATAAATGTGCCGCCATGCTTTTAGCCAGCTCTGAAAACACTAACCTTATGTAGCATGCTTGTAAAAACTCCCAAGTCTCTGTAGACAAAGAAGACAGAAATGCTCCAGCATTAGTTCTAACAATGGTGGGCTGGAGGATAAAAACATGGAGAGGAAAAAGAGCTACTCTCCCGAATATGCATGCAAGGATAATCTCTGGAAACCCAGGTGTCCTTAGGTCAGTATCCTGTCTCCAGCATCTGGGCCACTGCTATGCATCCGAGGAGGCAGAGCAACTAGCATAAAGCCCGAATCCTTAAATTATAGAGGTGCCCATAATAAATTGAAGTGTGTGCAGGTAAGCTTTGCTGCTGGAGTCTATTAAACCCTTATGGCTGAGGGCTTTCCTTCTCCCCCTTCCTTCCCTCTCCCCCCCCCCTTTTTTTTTCAAGAGAGAGAAACCTGTTAAACAGGAAACTGCTCAGCTTGGCTTTCACCTCCCTGAATTCTTCCGCGTCTACATCACAGTGTTTTTAAACAATGCAAAATGTGGCAAGAGACTGATGCTATTAAGAGAGCGCTGGGATTCATTGGCGGATTGACAGTCCTGATGCATTCTCCCTCTTCCCTTTTATTCGCTCCTCTTCTCTCTTTTTGCCACCATTTGACTCCCCCTCCCTTCCCCCCTTGCTACTTTCCCCCACTCTTAATAAAGGGGCAGGGAAGGAGAAAAAAGCATCTGCAAGTAACAATAAACCATTCAGAGTCTTTTCTATTGTGCTAGGCATTTCTTAGGCTGCTTTAAAAAAAAAATGTTCTGCAGCCCAATTTGTCGTCCCCCCCCCACACACACACACAAGTCATTCCATTCCATCACGGCCCTTTCAGTGCATAAGGCGATGCCTGTTTTGCTAGGGTCAGTTTGCTGGTTTTGTTGGGCCTGTGGAATGGGAACAGGTCTGGCACTCATGAGAACAAATAAATGGAGGAGGAGGAGGGAGAAGAAGGGAAATGGTGTCCAGTGTTCCCTCTAAGCTGAGTCAGTGTGAACTAGCTCACAGTATCTTGGCCTCCGGCACAAACATTTTTGTCTTCGTTAAGGAAGGATAGCTCCAGAGCAAACTAATTTTTGCAGCAGCCGAATCACTCGCTCACAACTTTAATGGCAGTAGCTCACAAAGTAGAATTTTTGCTCACAAGACTCCACGGCTGGGAGGGAGCATTGGCTTTTGCAGTGGCTGGAATGACTGCTCTAAAGGTGAGGATTATCTTAGCAGATCCAAGGTATGGGGCTGGTGTCACGAAACAGAAAACCCTACTGCAGAGAATCTTATGCATGCAAGAGACAGATTATTTCTCTGCATAGATCTTGGTGCAGTCCTGGAGTGATTAGCTCCTTTGTTCTGGAGGGACCACCTCCAGGGTGTTCTATATGTGGCCATTGACCCAATTGAGTCTACTGACAAACGTCTGGTGGCTCCGTCAGATATGGCTTGCCCCTGGAGAAACTCTCTCTTGCTGTCATGGCCCCCAGAGTCTCCCAACAGAGGAAGTCCGGGGAAAGGAGGAAAAAGCAGGATCGACCAGCACTTTGGAGTTGGAGTCTGACCTCCAAGTGGCAAACTACTTGCTGATCTCTGGGATTTCTCTGTCTGTGGAATTATCCTGCCTCCATATAACATATGAAACTGCCTTGTATGGAATGAGGTCCATCAAGTCTGCCGTGACTGGTGGCACCACTCCAGGGGTCTTGGTAAGAAGGTGATCTTCCCCACCACTGGCTTCTTGACCGTTTTTCCTAGGAGACTGTACCAGAGACCTTCTGCATGCAAAGATTATGCTATGTGCTCCTCCCCATGCCACCTATGAGCTATGGCCCCTTTTAAATTCTGGCCCGGCTTGGACGGCCGGGCCTGGCCTGATCTTATCACCTCTAGGAAGCAAAGCAGGGTTGGCCCTGGTTAGTACTTGAAGGGGAGGCCACCAAGGAAGTCCAGGGTTGTTATGCAGAGGCAAGCGATGACAAACCACCTCTGTTCTATTGAAAACCCTACGGGGTCATCGTAAGTCTGCTGCATCTTGACAGAACTTTACACACACACACACACACACACACACACACACACACACACACCCGCCCAGTGCTTGTGTCTAGTGACCACTCCATTAATACCCCATCCCTTGCCCGTTCCACCTGCTCTGATTCATGCAGGTTGAATGGTTGTAAACTGGCTGGCTGAGATGACTGTCTTTGAACTCCTCTGGGGGAGGGGGGGTCAGGGTGGGGAGCAGGGTTGCCAGCCTCCAGGTGGGGCCTGGGGATCTCCTGCTTTTATAGCTGATCTCCAGCTGACAGAGACCAGCTCCCCTGGAGAAAATGGCTGCTTTGAAGGGTGGCCTCTATTGCATTATACTATACTGAGGCCCCTCCCCTCCCCAAACCCCACCTTCTCCTGGCTCCACCCCCAAAGTCTCCAGGTATTTTCCAACCAGGACTTGGCAACCCTAGTGGGGAGTGCAGCAGAGCCTGGCACCATCTGACGAGTGGACAAGTGGGAAGAAGACTGACTGTTTTGTGGCTAGCCCTGTTTATCTTCTGCCTTCCAGATCTAGACAGGAAGCGAACGTTTTTAATCAAATCTGTATGTTGCTAAAGCATACTGGATGCTAAAGGGCACGCTGGCAATTACTATTCCACCACCACCACCCCTGCTTTCTGTCTTCTTCCCCCCCCCCTTCCCATGAAATGGTTACCTCCTGCCAAGCTCCCATTAGGTAGGCTTCTGGGAAAATACCACTGTGGTGTGGCTGTTTTTCTTTCCAGCTCCAAACACGTGTTTGAGAGTGTGTGGTGCTTTGGGATGC
Organism: Lepidodactylus listeri; assembly: GCA_029233225.1. Taxonomy (NCBI): domain Eukaryota; kingdom Metazoa; phylum Chordata; class Lepidosauria; order Squamata; family Gekkonidae; genus Lepidodactylus; species Lepidodactylus listeri. Next base: position 14,393,512 of record JARCFY010000013.1, read on the forward strand.
CTTCGCGTGGCTAGAGACGCACATTTTGAAGGGTATGTTGCACAGCAGTTCTGCCCTGGAATGCTGTAGTACTATTTATGTAGCTTCAGTTTTCTGCTAAAATGCTGCCTTGGCTGGAATGAGGTCTCGAAGTACTGGAACAAAGTTTGAGTCCAGTGGCACCTTTAAGACCAACAAAGTTTTATAGAAACTTTGAATAAAACATTGTTAGTCTTTAAAGTGCAGTGGACTCAAACTTCGTTCTGCTGCTTCAGACCAACACGGCTACCCGCCTGGATCTAAACTCAAAATACTGTGATTTTTTTTTAAAAGGAGTCTTATAGCGTTTCAGAAACCTATTTATCATGACGTGACCTCCCAGCCAGGCTAGCCTAATCTCAGAAGTCTAAGCAGGGTCAGCCCTGGTTATTACCTGGATGAGAGACCACCGTGGAAGTCTGCTTTTGCTACGCAAAGGCAGGCATTGGCAAACCACCTCTGCATATATCTTGCCTTGAAAACCCTACAGGATTGCCATAAGTTGGCTGTGACTTGACAGAGAAAAAGATATATATTTTGCAAGACCGGGGCCCACTGCATTGCATTCATTTGGAGGTCTCTCAATCTGTCTAGTGCACTTTCATCCTGAACTTCCTCCAAGGACCTCAGCGCGTTGTGCAAGGGATTTCCCTTCCCTGTTTCGGCCCTGCAGCAACCCTAGGAGTTATATTGTGAGAATGCAATAATGGGCACGTAAGGGAGCAAACAGGAGAGGGACTGGGGGAGAAGGAAGGGAAGTGCATTGTTGCGGATTAAGGCCCAGCAGTCCAAGAAATTGGTCTACTGTACAGATGAAAACGGTCAGAGAAGCAAACTGCTGATCTGTTAGCAAAACTGGGTTGGTACAAACATTGTGAGAAACCTGGATGGAGGGGCAATTGCATTGTGGAGTAAGGTCCCTGTTCAGCCCACGTTGGTTGGTATAACACATGTATATGGCATCAAACAAGGAAACCAGCATTTCCAGCAGTTGCCATCTGCTTAGGTTTGAGGAAGAGAGGATGCTTGAGCGTACAATCCGGATGAGAGGTGGAGGAGATTGGATTTATGCCCCACCCTTCACTACCCAAAGGAGTCTCAGAGCGGCTTAGAATCCTCATTCCCTTACCCTCCCTCACAACAGACTGTGAGTTAGGTGGGGCTGAGAGAGGTCTGAGAGAACTGCTCATGAGAGAACAGCTCTGAGAGAACTTGTGACTGACCCAATGTCACACCAGCAGCTGCATGTGGAGGAGTGGGGAATCAAACCCGGTTCTCCCAGATTAGAGTCCATGCTTCTAACCGCTATACCAAGCTGGTTTTCTTCTACAGTAATGGATGTCAAGGCCTGGCCATCATTGTGATCCCCCTTCCCCACAATGAACAGCAAACCCTACAGAGGTGGTTCCAGTCCTGCTTCACTGTAAGATAGTGGCAGAGGATTTCTGGTGATCATTTCCTGGGATACATACATTGGGGCAGCAGCAGCAAAGCTGGAGTTAACACCACTTGGATAATTATAAATTGGCTTTAACAAATGCTTTCACAAATAGTTCCGTTCTCAGCAATACCACTTGAAAGGAAAGAGCAGTCTTCGTTCACAGCCTCTCCTCTGGTATCCCTTCATGCTAGGTTGTTTTGTTTCTCAGATAGCTTTTGGGTGCCGTGTGTCTCGGTCTGGAGTTAAGCAGCGTATCCTCTGCCTCTCACTTTTTCCGACTCCCCCTTCCACCCCATCCCCTCTAACTTTAAGCACCCGCGCATAATGTCATTTCTGCCCGCAAGTGCCCGTCAAGTGCTCTTTGTGGTAAACCACAGAACTTTTTAGTTTGTCGAGGGGCTTAAACAACCGGGATTGATGTGTGAGAACTGAGCATGTTCGAGTATTTAGCACTGCAACAAGAGAGAGAGAGAGCCCTTGTGCCTTCTCATCCAACAGAAACAGAGCGCGAATCAAGAAAACAAACACCTCCGTACTTGAAGGTCATCTGAGCTGTGGTGGAGAGGTTGAGGTGTAGCCCGGTGCCGTTCTTTTTTTGCTCTGCACTTTCCTTTCAAGTGGTATTGCTGAGAACGGAACTATTTGTTAAAGCATCGAGTCCTCGGCAGGGACCGCAGGCCAATTGGCAGGTGTTTTGGGGGGGGGTATTGTGGGTGGGTGTAAGTGGCTTTCCATTTACTCGTTTTGCAAGGAGATTTGAACTGCGATGGTCTTTGCTGTGATTGAGCAGCCTGAACTGCTGTTGTAAAAGCTGGCAATTAGGTTTGTGTATAGCCTGGGCTAGCCCAGTCTCATCAGATCTTGGAGGCTAAGCAGGGTTGGCCCTGGCTAGTTTTTGGATGGGAGAACACCAAGGAAGTCCAAGGTTGCTACATGGAGGCAGACAATGGCAAGCCACCTCTGCCTTGAAAACTAACTTTACAGGGTCACTGTAAGTCCACCACCACAATTAGTAACCTTGACTCTGGTTCAGATCAGTGCGTCTGTTGTGAACCAGCACTTTCATTCCACAACCAAAGGGAGCAAAACCATCATACCCTGGGGAATAGGAGGGGGATCCTCACCCTAGATACCTGGGACAGCATCTGTGATCTCTGGGAAAGATCCTAAGCGATCCTGAAACTTATGCATTCCCCTGAGCTGCTTCTTGGTGAGAGATCCCCACGTACATCTGAACGCAGGGGACCTGTTGCGCCCGCAAGGTCAAAACCCAGGGGTGTGGGGGTTAAGCCCCTTTCTAACTTCTTCCCTCAGGGCAAAATGTCTGTACCAGTGAGGAAGTTAGACGTGTGCTTGCTAGGAACCTTGTTTATGGGCGAAAGCTGCTACAGTTTCCGCAGTCTGGGAAAGGAACGAATTAGTAGTAAATATATAGTTGGGTAGTGATTTTAGCGCCCTGTCCTGGCTGGCCTGTGATCTCAGCAGCTGCGCAGGATCAGCCCTGGTTAGCACTTGGATGGGAGGCCACCGAGGAAGTCCAGGGTTGCGACGCAGAAGTGGGGGATGGAATTCACTTCTGTTTGTCTCTTGCCTTGAAAACCCTACAGGGTCACCAGAAGTCAGCTGAGACTTGACAGCAGGTTTCCACCACAGTATATGCAGTCTGGCTTTTAATGATGTTGCAGCATCCTAGGCATACAAGTTTGCACTGGTAACCTTTAAGAAAGAGGATTGAGAGAGAGAAAGAGAGAGAGAGAGAGCGGCTGCAGAGCTGATTGTCAGCCTACCAGTTCCTACGCACAGTTTTGCCCTTGCAAGGTCTCTTGCTGTTCCTTCCTTGTAATTTAATATTAGCGAAACAGTATGGAGTGGGAACCAATAAGATCCCAAGGTGACTTTTTGCTAATGGCCCATTAAGCACTTAGACCTTGGGCAAACCATTCAAGGAGAGGTCAGAGAGAGTCTCTCCCCCCCCCAACAAAGCATACTAATCTTGTCTCCAAAGGGCAAATGTAATCGCCTGTCCACGCTGGAATTCTCTAAACAAACATTTTCATTGGGTAGGGAGGTATCCAGTGACCGCGAGGGAATGGTGGTTCTTTATGACTCCAAATACAGTCAACAGTGATGCAGCGTAGAACATATGGATCCTGGGGCAAGGCTTGTGATCGGTCCCTTGCCATCCTTTGCATGCATCGAAAACCAGTGTGCTGTAATGATTAAGGTGTTGGATTAGGATTTGGAGGGGCGAGAGTTCAAATTCCCACTCTGCCATGAAGCTTGCTGGGTGGCTTTGGGCAAGTCACTCTCTTTCTCAGCCTAACTGCCTTCTTAGGTGAGCTGTGAGAATAAAACAAGGAAGAATCATGTGTGAACCATGCGTGTTGTTCTTAGGGGTTTCAAGGCAAGAGAAAAACTGGGGTGCTTTGCCGTTACCTGCCTCTGCATAGCAACCCTAGACTTCCTTGATGGTCTTCCATCCAGTTACTAGCCAGGGCCAGCTCTGCTTTGTTCCCAAGAGGTGATGAGATCAAGCTAGCTTGGGCCATCCAGGTCAGAGAAAGAAAACCATGGAGGCGGTTTGCCATTGCCTGCCTCTGTACAGCGACCCTGGAGTTCCCGGGTGGTCTCCCATCCAAGTACTAACGAGAGCTGACCCTGCTTAGCTTCCACAATAGGGCTAGCCTGGACCACCCAAGTCAGGGCACTGAAATCACTAGGCAACGGACGTATACTACCAATTCACCCTGTCCTCACATACTTACACAGATTGCTTGTAGCGCTTCAGCATCTTGAAAGATGATGGGAATCAGCTCTTTTCCAGAATACGAAATCATGGTCATCTGGAGCTGATTCCCCTTTGCCACAGGTGGCTGGGCGAGCAGTTGTTCACAAGCCTGGGCCAAATCAATATTAACTTTTCCCCCCTGTGGGGGGCTTTCTAAAAACCATTTTTGTAGCAAACATCTCTCTCTGGGTAAATTAGCTAGCACAATGTTGTCATTAAGACCACTGAGATAAGAAAGGGCAAGGAAGGTACTTTGCAGGGCTGTTCAGCTTACATCTCCACTGGGATATCAGCAGCGGTGTGCAATGAAATCTTCTGGTTTTCCCTAATGGTTTTTCCCCCGCAGCCTTGCATTTATTTCCAGCCTTGCAGAGCTTTCCTCATTCCTAAGAGTGATATTTCTGATCCTTATTGCTCCCTATTCTTCGCTGGTCTTTCAAGGTACGCTAGAAAAATGAGGATATTCTTTTGTGTCCCTTGGCAGAGAGGTGCTATTAAGGTAACTATACCCTTTCTTTGCTCCTAGCCTCAGTGGAATCCCTAATTAGCTCCCACTTCATAATAGGCTCCTAGTGGCGCTGATGACTCAGAGGCATAATCTTTTTCTTGGCTTTGAACATCTTCCTGAGCCCAGGAGGGGAGCGGCAGCGTGAATGTCACAGGCTTCGGTCTGAACCGCCTGCTAGCCGAGCGGCAGCCAGCCTCTTTTTCGGTCCCTTCCTAATGGAGCTTCCTTGTACACCCCTGAGAATGTGAACTCCCCAAACTCTCCCCCCCCAAAAAAATGTGGACTAGAGTTTTCGCCAGTCTAGGGGTCCATGCTATAAACAATAACTATGTCCAGAAACCCGCAAGAGGTCACAGTGGAGTTTGTGCCCATTCACTTCCTTCAACTGGCAGTGGAGTTTCTGAAACAGATTGATTTTCTCTTTGTTTGGAGTTTGTCACAGGCTTATGGCTTAAACTGCTGTTTATTATTATTTAATTGCAATGTTCCTATCCTACCTTTCTGCCCAGAAACTGATAGGAGAAGAGATTGGATTTATACCCTGCCCTTCACTACCCGAAGGAGTCTCAGAGCAGTTTACAATCTCCTTTCCCTCCCCCTCCCCTCCCCAGAACAGATATCCTGTGAGGGTAGGTGGGGCTGAGAAAGTTCAGAGAGAACTGCCCTTGAGAGACAGCTCTGAAAGAACTTGTAACTGACCCAAGGTCATCTAGATGGCTGGATGGGGAATCAAACCCAGTTCTCCCAGATCAGAGTCTGTGCTCCTAACCACTACACCAAATTGGCTCGCATAGATTTGCCCAATTAGGGCAGAAAGGTAGCTAAGAATTCAAACAATTAGATTCCAGTAGCACCTTAGAGCCCAACAAGACTTTCAGGGTGTAAGCTTTCAAGCTAGGGTTGCCAACTCCAGGACTGGAAATACCTGGAGATTTGAGGGTGGAGCCTGGGAGAGTGTGGTTAGGGAGGGGAGGGGCCTTGGTAGGCTGTAAGGTCATGCAGTCCACCTTCCAAAGCAGCTGTTTTTTTTTTCCAGGAGAAGTGGAATACCTGTTTTTAATAACTGCATAAGTGATCTTTGTAGTCTGGAGATCAGCTGTAGAAAAGAGCAAGAGACCGGCAGCACCTTAAAGATTAGCAAAATCTGAGGCGGGGGGGGGGAGCTTTTGTGAGTCACTGCTCACTTCTTTGGAAGCGAAGAGTATCTGAAGAAGTGAGCAGTGGCTCACAAAAGCTCACGCCCTGCCACATATTTTGTTAGTCTTTAAGGTGCCACTGGACGCTTACTCTTTTCTGCTGCTGCAGACCGACCAACATATACACAAGATGGTACCTCTCTCCAAAAAGACTAAATTAAAACATATGCACCCAAATTACAAAATAGACTGCTGGAAAGGTTGCGGATAACCAAGCGATTTCATACATTGCTGGTGGTCATGCGCAAGAATCCAAGAGTTCTGGAAAAAAGTCATAGATGAAATAAAACAAATCACAAAGCAGAGCCTTCCACTAAACCCAGAAGTCCTACTTTTAAATTTGGAGGAAGGAATAGAACTGGAGATAGAAATATCCAAATTGACATCCACACTACTAGCAACAGCAAGAATCACAATAGCGACAGCATGGAAATCAAATAACCCCCCAAGCATTCAAGCATGGAGAAATAAAAGTTGGGAACATTACATAATGGACAAAATAGCGGACAACATAGAAGGGAGGGCAACAAACTCCTTACATTTTTGTGTATGCCTGCGGAGAGATCAGACACGCACATGTGTTTGTTTTCAAACTGGCTTAGCTCAGGCATCATTTACTGAGCCGCGGCTCGCAGATATAGTTAGAAACAGGTTTGCAAACTGTGGTTTGGGCTAGCTGTGGTTAACCAAAAGAATGTCAGCTGAGATGTAATGTTAGTTCTCAAGCTGCAAGGAAAGAGGGCAGGAGCCGAAGCTGCGTAACACGTGCCACAGAGCCGTCCCGAGGATCTGGCTTGACAAATATAACATTCTAGTTGTTCTAAGGCTGGGGTAGTGGAGGGAGTGCTGGACTTCAGCCAGGGAGGCTTGGGGTTGAATTAGGGCTACCAGGTCAATTTACCCTGCTGGCGGTGGGGTCGGAGGCAGCTTTTCGAGAATAGGGTGGGTGGAGCAACGTCACCGATGTCACACAGAAGCGACATCATCATGCTGGGAATGTCGTGTGATGCTGCTCTAGTGTTTGGGGCAAAACTCTATGGTACCCATAGACTTTTGCCTGAAATGGTAGAGCATTGCTCTGCAATGTCCCTGGTGTGATGACGTCAGTTCCATGTGACATCTTCGTGTTGACTGTGTTGCTGCATGGGAAGGCTGTTCAGGGGCGGGGCTTTCCCTGCCAGCCAGCTGGCCTGCAGCAAGCTGAAGCCCCTAAAATTGGGGGGAACCCTACCTGAACTGGGGGTCTGGCAACCCTAGGTTGAATCCTGACTCACTTTTCAGCTGACGTGAGGCACTTTTGTTAGAGGGACAGAACATCCCTGCCACCTCCCCCTTCCCGATCTCCCTGAAATGGGGGACAAGGGATCCTTACGGATAGCTTCATTTCAGGTGGGTGGCCATGTTGGTCTGCTGCAGAAGAGCAAGACTTGACTTGAGTCCAGTAGCACCTGAAAGACCAACAAGGGCATAAGCTGCTCAGAGTCAAAATTCAGAAGTTAGCAACAGCATGAGAGGCAAATCTGGGGTCTGCAGCAGAAAGAGGGAGCTGGTGGAAATTATGCCACCCCTTATCTGGATCCAGCCCCCGAGTTCCAATATCAGCTGAGCAGTGGGATTTGCTAGATAGCTTTGAGCACCGTATCCTCCCCAGCCTTGCCTTCCTCACTGTGTGGCTGTTGAAATAACTCCCATGCATGCTGCAGGACAGGGCGGGGGTCAGGTCTCCAGACTGGCCATCCGAGCGATAGCAAGGGGTGGCATAGTGAGAAAGGGAGCTAATGTTCTACAGTAGCTCAGTTTGCTTCCAGCCATCAGCAGCACAAACAGCCATGGCCACTGGGATTTGCATCTGCAGCTCTGGGGGAGGCAGTTAGCATACCTTATTTAGGAAATCAAAATGTCTTGAAACTGACTCTGGGTATAAAAAGAAGCCTCCAGGAATAACTGGGATGAAATTCTGTAAGTGCATGAGATGGAGGCAAATTGATTTTTGGGTGGAGGGACTCTGATGGAGGGACTCTTCAGCCACAGGGAAGGTTGAGGTATGCATTGTGCTTGTATTAAACATCTGAAGCGAAGTGCATGTTTCTCAAGACAGCGAGTGCACTTTCTACAGACTTTCAGGAGCCAGTGTGACAAATTTACATCTGGCAAATCAATGTTACCTTTTAAAGGAATATGCATGATCCTTGGTGTTCATATCTACACAGAGATGCTTCCAAAGAGTAAGATGGGAATCATTTACTGGAGAGTTCCTTTTCTTGTAAGAAGGTGGTAGATCATCAGTTGTGATCAGGAAATTCAGAAACCTCTTTCTCGAAACCAGCACAGGGTTTGTTTATGGGCGTGGTGCAACCTTATGTCGAAATTTGTTAAGTAAACTGGAGGCTGACTTGTGTGTTTTGTTTTTACTGCTGCTGCCATCAAGTCACAGATGACTTATGGCAACCCCTTTTGGGTAGCAGTGTGTGTGAACAAGATCTTGGGGTTCGGGTGGACTGTAAGTTAAATATGAGCAGCCAGTGTGATGCAGCAACAAAAAAGGCTAATGTGATCTTGGGGTGTATCAACAGAGGCAATCCATCCAAATCGCAAGATGTCATAGTCTTGCTGTGCACTGCATTGGACAGGCTGCACCTGGAGTATTGTGCGCAGTTCTGGAGGCCTCACTTCAAAAAGGATGTGGACAGAATGGAGTGGGTGCAGAGGAAAGCAGCGAGGAAAGGCTGAAGGAGCTGGGAATGTTCAGTCTGGGGAAGAGGAGGTGGAGGGGGGACAGGATTGCTCTCTTGAAGTATCTGAAGGTCTGTCACTTAGAGGAGGGCAGGGAGCTGCTCCTGTTGGCAGCAGAGGAGAGGACTCACGATAATGGGTTTAGATTAAGGGCGGAAAGGTACTGGCTGGATCTTAAGAATAACTTTTTGACAGTCCGAGTTGTGCAACAGTAGAATCAGCTGCCCAGGGAGGAGGTGGGCTCCCCCTCCCTGGCAGTCTTTAAGCAGCATCTGGACCAACACTTTTCAGGGATGCTTTAGGCTGGTCCTACATTGAGCAGGGGGTTGGACTGGATGGCCTGTAGGGCCCCTTCCATCTCTGTGATTCTATGATTTTCAAGGCAAGAGACATTCAGCTGTGGTTTCCCATTGCCTGCCTCCATGACACAACTCTGGTATACCTTGGGCCGAGGACAGACTGGCAATGTAAAGCGGGGGCAAAGTGGAGGGAACTGGTGCGGGGGAAAAACTCCACGGAGCTGGCCGTTCATACTGGCCAGAGCAATGCGCAGTGGTGCCGATACGGAGCGTTCAGACTGCCGCGGAGCCGGCGCGCGCAGCTCGCGCGTGCCGTTGCGCTTTTTTTTGTTTTCCCTTTGATGTTCACACTGCCGCCTCCGGATGCCTCCCGCTTCTTCCGGTTCACACTATTTGGAAGCGGGAGGCATGCGGAGGACGGCCCCTGAACACTGGTTTTACCCGGTGTCCTGTTAAAGCGGATGGAAAGCGACTGGGAGACGGGTAAGTGCGAAATAGAGCCGAGGGACAGATGCGCATGTCTGAATGGGCTCTTTTCTTCCACTTCGGACGTGGGGCTGCCCCGCTTTACATTGCCAGTCTGTCCTCGGCCTTGGTGTCTCCCATCTAAATAATAGCCGGAGCCAAGTCCGACCCTGCTTAGCTTCCGAGTTCCGACAGAGATCTGCGTATTACTAGGCAGCAGATCTTGAGTTGCCATAATGGGTACATACTCGGTAGGGAACTGCCACGAGTCCTGGCTCTGGCATATTGCACAAAGGTTTGCAATCATATGTATGTTTATGCGATGGCTTCAGCTTTATGCAAGTCCCTCCCAAGGCAGACTCACCGGGCTCTATCATTGGTAGGTTTCAGGAAGTCATATTTACTACAGAAGACATGCAAGATGGTAAAGAATCGATTGTCCCATGACTTTGCTGTGCTTTTGGTGGCTTTTATGAGGCTGTCTCAGTTATCCCCCCCCCCCCCATATATTATTTTTATTGATTTACGTCACTGTGTGGACTGTAAGGATGGGAAGGCAGGCCATAAACATTTACCCCCATTCACACATTGTTGTTATTTACCTCTTTACCAGTTTTTATACCGTTTTTATCAATATTTTAAAGTGACAAACAGGCAAAATGTCAAATGATTTTTTAAAAATCTGAAAAGCACTTAATTTATTAAAAAGTTGCACACTTTCTCAAAAATAGCAACCTATAAGGGACACAGAGTCAACTTAACTGAGCCATTCACTAGAATCATTGATATGGGGTAGCCTTATGTTCTGGAGCCAAGTGATGGAGATTCAGCAAGGAGGGTGCTGACCAGATTTCATGAGGGAGGGAGTTCCAAAGTCCCAGGATGGAGAGGCATGCTTCTAGCAGAGGCCAGTCTTCACCCTCCACATGAAAGGATACCTGAAGTAGGCTGCCTCCTGTAGATCTCACATTTTGTGGAGGCTGATGTTCAAGGAAGATGTCTGGCCTTTGTAGATCCAGTAAAGTCACACCATTTGTTTTTTTCTTGCTCACTCAAACCAGTGTGCCGCCTTGACACCAAAGGCTCCGATGTTTACCTGCTTGCCCGTTGGCACTGAGCACAGAGAGGCTGGTGAGGAAAGGCCTAAAAATCATGATCTGAAACATCTGTTTTTCTTCCCCTACCTCCTTTATTTTGTAGCATCCAGGCTGGTTAAGAAAGTCTGAAAGCCTGCAAAGTGGTTTGTGTCGTTTTGGTTGGTTCTAACAAAAGAGCATCACACTGACTGTGGTTTACTTTTATCTGCACGCCATTAAAAAACACATGATGTGCAAGACAGTCCTGAATTGCTACCTTGAGCTAGGCCACCATTTCAAGTTCTATGGCATAAGATTTATATTTTGTATTGATCTGTTTTAATTTGTTGAAAGCACGGAATCGTTGCATGGTGTCTGTGAACTTCCGGTACAAGAATGAAGCTGCGCGACGGATGTGCTGCCGATGCCTGTTAGGTAGGACCTGATAGAAGTGTATTGGATGAACTTTTTCCCCTGTGAGGGGCATAATGTTTGAAGGCAATCTAAAATAGGCATAGACGCCTGATGTAGAGTTTCCATCTCTTGTTCTGCAATAGCGGCATGGAAGAAGATCGATAGATTCAAAACGGGAGTTATTCCGGAGAATCTCGTCTCACCAGCTATCTACTCAGCTGATGAATACTGACACAGGAACAACGACAAAAATTATTGGACTGCAACTTTGTGGTTATACATTTATATTACTTTGTTAAAATGGTGCTGTAGACGTTTAGTATAAGTTTCCTTTGTATTACATAAAAGGCACTGGCAGCCCATCGTGGCGCAGCTTCATTCTTGTACCTGATTTACATCTCTAAAGCTGGGCTCCTTCTCATTGTAACTTGTGTGCTTGTCTGTGAACTTCCGGCAAGATCTGCTTTGAACGTACTGTGTGTTTGGAACTGAAAATGAGTGAGTGACTAGCAGTGACCCGTCAATGTTCCTCTGGTTCTTGAGAAAACGGGGTTGACAGATCATCAGCTGGACAGGACATCAATGGAGAGGTTGTTGTGGTCCCCCCCCCCTGCAATTTCTGCTGTTATTTCTAGCGCCGACTTGTAGTTACTCACAGAACGGGGCTTACTGCTTGCTTGCACACACCACCTGTGAATGATTTCTCTTTTTAATTCTCTAAAGATGGCTTTAATACGATACTTTCCCATGATCACATCATCATCAGTCTCGTGCTGCAGGCACAATTTTTTTCCCTAGAGAAAAAGTTGTGACGCTGGTTGTAAGAATGATTGGGAGGGGAGAGTGCACATCCAGTTTTTGGTGGTGCAAAACTTGAGATGCTGGAGGTTATTATGTAGGTATTATGTAAATGTCTCAAAAGTTTGAAAGACATTGGACTGAAGTTGCTAATTGTAGGGATATTTCTTCTTGTATGCTTCTTTTGTTTTGCTGACAAGTTGCAGCTGGTTTACAATGACCCTTGCAGAGTTTTCAAGGCAAGAAGCAAACAGAAGTTGGTTTGCCATTGCCTGGCTCCATGTCACAATCTTGGTCTCCCTTCCAAATACTGACCAGGACTGACCCTGCTTAGCTTCTGAGATCTGAGGAGATATGTCTAGCCTGGACTCTCCAGGTCAGGGTTCCCTTATATCCTTTGATACTATTTTAGGGCTTCAGAGGTGAGATGGGGGGGCAACCATAGACGGGGCTTTTTCAGTGGTGGCACCTTGCTTATAGAATAACCCCCTTGAGGCTTGCCTGTCACCTTCATTGTTCTCTTTCAATCACCAGGCCAAAACATTTCTGTCCACCCAGGCTTTTAGTTAAGGGGTTGATCTTTTAACACTATTTTACTATGCTTTTGTCCTGAAAAGGTGTTTTGAAACTGCTCCGAGGACTCTGTTTTTATGCTGTGGCTGGCCTTTTAATGCCAGGGGTTAATCACTTTTAATGTTTTGTTTTTATCATGTTTTATTTGGTAAGTCCCTTTGAGCTGGCTTCCCTTTGGAGGCAGCATAAACACTTCCTAAAGTACTAATCTTACTTACCTACTGAAATCGGCGTCCTTACTCAGAAATGAAAATCTTGCTGTTCCAAATAGCTTGGATCTTAACCATGAGCAGAGTTCTGCTCGAATGGAGTCAGCTCCTAGTGTAAAACTGCTTCTTCAGACTCTTAGCAGCTCTCCCCAGCCTCGGGCAATGGAAGTCTGCTGGTGGCAGAGAGTGCCCTCAAGTTGCAGCCAATTTACGGTGACCCAGTAAGATTTTCCAGCAAGGATGCCAGCCTCCAGGTGGGACCTGGGGATCCCCTGGAATTACAGCTCATCTCCAGACTACAGAGATTAGTTCTCCTGGAGAAAAGGGATGCTTTGGAGGGTGGACGCTATGGCTTCGTACCCCACTGAGGTCCCTGTCCTCCCCAGGCTCCGTCCCTAAATCTCCAGGAGTTTCCCAACCTGGATCTGGCAACCCTATCTCCCCATCAGTGTTCCCTCTAAGCTGAGTTAGTGTAAGCTAGCTCACAGGTTTTTAGCCTCTGGCTCACACGTTTTTGTCTCCGCTCAGGAAGGAGGGCTCCAGAGCAAACTAAGTTAGGCAGTAGCCAAATCGCTCGCTCACAACTTTAATGCCAGGAGCTCACAAAGTGGAATTTTTGCTCACAAGACGCCACAGCTTAGAGGGAGCTTTGCTCCCCATCCCCTGCCAGTGGCCAGGAGGGACCTGGCACCTCTATTTTCAAGGCACACAACAAGCAGGTGGCTTTCCCATTGCCTTTTTCTGCATAGCTATTCCGGACTTTCTCGATGGTCTCCCATTCTAGTACTAACCAAGGCTTACCCTGCTAAACTCGTGATATGTGATGCCATCGGGCTAGCCTGGGCCATCCAGGCCCGGATGTCATCATCTGAGATAATTTTTGACGGCAGATACCTGGAACAGGGCATGGGGACTGCTGGAATGAATGAGGTCTTGAGCTCTGTGCTGCTGAGCCACACGCCTGTCAAGGAAAGCTCATCAAATGAATGCGGGATACACTATTGGGGGGGGGGGGGAGGGATCGCAGTTTGCAAGGGGATTGACTGAAATCAAGTGCCTCCCTCGGGGACTCACTTTAAACGCAGAAGGAAGTAGCAATTCATGAGCTTGTGTAGCGTTAAAGATGTGTGAAACTGGTTGCTCTCAGAATGAATAGTGATAACAGCTAAGGCCTGGTGCAGGTCTCCTGCTTCTGAAAGGCCGGCTGTGACTCAGCCATTGGCACAACGTAGACTTTAGCACAACCCCCCATACTTGTGCACTGAGCCCCCCCCCCCCCCCCCCACTTTCCTTTCAACCCTGGAGTTAGGTTTGTCTGTTCTAAATAAAGGAAATGTCCTGAGAGGTGGCGCTGGTTTTACTGCAGCCCCTCTAGACCGTGTGGTCTAAATGGGCTTCACCCTGTGTGTGCGCGTGTGATGAAAATTGATGGCATGTGTGCAACACAGCTGTGGCCAAATCCACGCCACTGAAAAAGAGGTTAATGTCAAAAGGGATAGGCCAGTTCTGATGTAGCACCAGACTTCCTGCTAATTGCAGCTATGAGACCAGTTGAGATATCTCCAGTTAGCTTTAACCAGATGGTTGCTGACAGTTTCCTTAAGGCTGGAGGGAGGAATTTGCTCTGGAAAGGGCAGAGGCTGCAGAGAAGGAATGCAGAAGCTGGCTCCTGATTTATTGACTTGCAGTGAGCAGTTAACTGGGATCTCAGGGCAGCAGGTTCTGAGAAAGATCTTTCTGTGTCTGAGATCCCGGTGAGCCACTGCCATTCAGAGTAGACAACAGTGAGCTGGGTGGACCTAAGTCTGTCTCAGTCAGCTCTCTTACTTCATCTATACCCCATGTTTCTCCCCAGTGGGACCCAAAGCGGTTTACATCTCCTTCTCTCCTCCGTCTGGGACAACCCTGGTTTAAATCCACGCTCTGCCTTAAATTCTTGCTGGATGATCTGGTCACCCAGGAACATTCATGGCAGAGTGGATACTCGAACCAGGGTCTCCCAGAATCTAGTCCAGCATTCTAACATCTACCCTATGTTGCTCATCAGTCTGCTACACATTCAAGTGGCATCACTGTTAACTAGGAATTCTTGAAGTGTCACAGGCCGGAAGACGTTTATTATGCTATAATGCAAGGTCTTAGACAACTAGAGTTGCCAGCTCTAGCTTGGGAAATACCTGAAGGTTTTGGGGGTGGAGCCTGAGGAGGGGCGGGGCTTGGAAAGGGGAGATACTCTACCTTCCAAAGCTGCCATTTTCTCCAGACCAACCGATCCCTGTCACCTGGAGATCAGGTGGAATCCCAGGAGGTCTCCAGCCACCATCTGGATGTCGGCAACCCTACAGGACAACTGTTCTGTTGTTCAAGAATGAAGGGACATAAAATATGTTTTCTCTATTGCTGCCAGGGGGGAAATGCATTTTACCATTATTACGCTCACTCATTTGTTCCCCTGGTAGCCAATGAGGCTGGTTAAAAGTCAGCTATATCAGGTTCATCCCTTTCCCTTTTGCAAAGATAAAAGCCTGGAATGAAACTGATTCTCTTGAAACCGGTGCAGATGTAGCGTTTGGTCCAGCTTCGCCGCTGAAATGTCAGCTTTGCCCCACTTTGCTTTTAATCGGCTCCTGCCGTTTGCTTGCATAAACAGCCGCTCATCGGAGCAGGTGAGATATTGGGAATATCCCTTGCACGAAACCCGTAGGTAGGCTTTGTCCTCCTCCGCTCTTCTGCCTCAGTAAAGCAGATCCAGTACATGATTTTCACAGGTCGTGCCGAGGGCTTCTCGATTAGCGGGGGAAAAGAACGGCGCTGTTATCTTGCAACTGAGAGAAGGGAGAGCAAACGCGTACCATTCCAGCTCAGGTGAGCCACCGTAACTGGGCCATCTTTGCAAGTTCTGCAGGAGCTCTTTAAAGCCGCCACGCTCCCTGTCTGGTTGGCTTGCCATCCCGTTCCATGCCTGTAATTGAGCAGATGTCTGTTAATCTTTGCGAGACGTTACCTTGCAGGGTTTTATCAAGTACAAGGCGGAGGACAGATGTTTGATGAAAGCGCTGAAATATTTAACTAGGATGTTGCTGTGCGTCCTCCCCCCCTTCCCCCTCACCCCCCCCCGCCCCCTTCCTGTCTTCCGTCAAGATTGCTTGTGGTGCTTATTACCAGATTTGCATACACTTAACGCAGGCAGGTGGCTTCAGACGTAAATAAACTTGCTGTTTAACTTTCGACGCTTGTTCACATGTGGGGAGCATACAGGAAGGAGGTCTAGAGGATGGGAGCCGAGATGCCTTTGCAAATGAGTCTGGCACAGAGATCAGACAAAGCGGAAGCCATTTAACGTATTGTTTTAAGGAGCTTTTTGAATACAGTTCACAGCAGAGCCCCCTCTCCGTGCTTTGAAACCAGCAGGCTTATCTGTGGTGAGAACCGTCTCAGTCACACCAGGCAGCTGTACCTTAGAGTATATAACATATGAAGCGGCCTTCTACTGAAGCAGAACTTTCGTCCATCAGGTTTAGTATTGTCTACTCAGACTGGCAGCAGCTCTCCAAGGTCTCAGGCAGAGGTCTTTCACATCACCTACCGCCTGGTCCTTTTAACTGGAGATGCCGGGGATTAAACCTGGGACCTTCTGCATGCCAAGCAGATGCTCTGGCACTGAGCCACACCCACTCTCTATGTCCCTCTAGACCAGGGGTGGCCAACCTGTGGCTCGGGAGCCACATGCGGCTCTTTCACACATATTGTGCGGCTCCTGGCAGGGCGGCTGGGGAAGCAAAGGGGAGGCATGCTTTTTCTCTCTTTCTCCCTTCCTTCCTTCCCTCCTCCCTCCCATCTATTTGCTTTCCTAGTTTCTCTCTCTCTCTTTCTTATAACTGGTTTTCCTCGTTTGTTTTTATTTTTGGCAGTCCCATTTAACGTTAATAAAAAGCAAATTTGCATATTTTTAAAAATAAAAACGTGTGTGTGATATTTGTTCCTGTCTTGCGGCTCTCAGACATCTCTATGTGGCTCTTACGTTTATTCTATGTGGCTCTTACGTTAAGCAAGGTTGGCCACCCCTGCTCTAGACTCTCTGTTTGCTCCAGAGGTACCTCTTAGGGAAGAAAGGGTTAGTAGTGGGGGAGTGGAAACAGAGGAGGGGGGAGTGGAAACAGAGGAAACAGAGGAAATTCTCAAGTCCAAGACAGGTGCCATCTTCTCAAGTGCCTCCACTTCTAACAGGCCTATGAAAAGGCCTGCGGTGATGGGGTGGTTTGTGGATAGAAATCCCTGCCTTGAATCTCTCTCCCCCAACTCTGAAGATCCTACAAAGCAATACCTCTTGGTGTGAAATGTTTCATGCTCTGCTGTGCGCTTGAACAAAAGAAAAGGGGGGGGGAGAGAATGATTCCTAATTAATGCTTAATAAGAATTAATACTAGTAAAGTAATTAAAATGAGCTCTGAAAGCATTTCTGTCCCTTTGGTGGTGCCAACTTAATGGGCCATTGTTTTCGGTCTGTTAGCTGTGCCCTTCAGCTGTGCTCTGTAAAATGTGCTAAAGCCAATTTTTTTTTCATTGGGAATCCAGCTTTAGGATTAGTATTAAATATGTAGAGATTTAAATTCTTTTGAATTTCCACATTGCCTATTATTCTCCTTTCCCTCCCCAAGCACTGACTAGTAAAATGACATTTGCAGGAATTATGGGAAATGGCGCAACTTCCTTTTCCATCTTGCTCAATGAGGAAAAGGATAAAATGATACTCTCTCTTCTTCTTTTTTTCCCTGCCTGGATATGTGCCCTCTAGGTTATGGGAACTAGCCCACACAGTTCTGTGAAAACACTTGTGCAACGAGGCAATTAATATGTCAAAGGGGACCACTTGTCTTGTGGCTGGGGCTTGAAAGAGAACATGCGTGCACACGCATCCTGGGAGTGCTTGGAACACTGAACGTGTTTCCAATAAAACAGATGGATTTTTTTTTTTAAAAATCCCACTGCACCTTTAAGAAGGGGCTCATCTCTTACGTGTAAAAGTAGAAGGAAATGCTCTCCAGAACAAATGAAATGTGCTTTAGTGTTGTTTAGTGTTTTAGTTCATTAAGGTGGAAAAGAGCATGGCTGTTCTATAAATCTGCTCAAGCAGATTATGGTTCCCAATTCCCATCTCATTATTTTCCCTTGATGTTACTTGTAGCTTCATTGACAGAGGGGAAGGGTATTGTGCCTGTGTTTGTAAGGGTGGAGCAGTGAATCAATTTTCCCATTCTGTTATTGCCCCTCAAAGGTGACTTTTCTGTAACTGCTTAATCACGCATTAGTTTTGGAAAGAGAGGTGCCTTTTAAAAGAACCACAGGGCAATTAGCTTTGAATCATTGTTTGGGGATAGGGGTTAGGAGTGCGGGCTCTAATCTGGGAGAACTGGGTTTGATTCCCCACTCCTCCATCTGCAGCTGCTGGTCTGACCTTGGGTCAGTCACAAGTTCTTTCAGAAAGCTGTTCTCAAAAGAGCAGTTCTCAAAAGAGCTCTCTCAGCCTCATAGGATGTCTGTTGTGGGGACGGGGAGGGAAAGGAGATTGTAAGCCGCTCTGAGACTCCCTTGGGTAGTGAAGGGCATGGAGTATTAATTCAGTCTCTTCTTCTTCTTCTCTGTGCCAGGATGGTGACAGGGCTCTTCACTGAGCTACCCACACAGCCCAGCCAATATACTTGGGGGCGGGAGTGGTGGTTGCTTTCTGGCTTCTAAATCTTGGTGGTGGAAAGTCCAGTCGAGTCACAGCTGACTTGTGCCAACTCCATCAAGTTGTTTTCAAGGCAAGAGATGTTCAGAAGTGGTTTGCCATTGCATGCCTCTGCGTAACAACTCTGGACTTTCCTTGGTGGTCTCCCAACCAGACACTGACCAAGTCCGACCCTGCTTAGCTTCCAAGAACAGATGAGATCAGGCTAGCCTGGGCCATCCAGAGCACAGCTTCTAAGAAGAGAAGAGAAGAGAAGAGAAGAGAAGAGAGAGGATTTATTCTCTGTGCCCTTCGCTACCCAAGGGAGTCTCAGAGTGGCTTACAAACTTCTTTCCCTTCCCCTCCCCACAACAGACACCCTGTGGGGTAGGTGGGGCTCAGAGAGCTCTGTAGAGAACTGCCCTTGAGAGAACAGCTCTGAGAGAACTTGTAACTGACCCAAGGTCACACCAGCAGCTGCATGTGGAGGAGTGGGGAATCAAACCCGGTTCTCCCAAATTAGAGTCCTCGCTCCTAACCACCACACCAAACTAGCTCTTACAGTCCGTTATAGACTTACAGTCCATCAAAAAGAAGCTAGGAAGTATGTAGAAAGCTTCAAGCAATCCAAATGACTAGGCCTAGATGAGTTTCAAATACAGCTTGGCTTCTGAATAATCTTTTAAACCATTTATTTATTTATTTATTATTTGGATTTATATCCCGCCTAGTCAGCCGTAGCTGACTCAAGGCGGCTTACAGAAATTAAAACATCACAATATGATTTGTATTAAGTTAACTTAAAATAGACATAAAACAGCAGAAGAAATCCCACAAGAGTTGGTGGCCCGCATTACCCCTGGACCGGCCGCTCAACAGCAGATACAGCTGGGTGTCATCAGCGTACTGGTGACAACCTAGCCTGTGCCTCTGGCAATCTGGGCAAGAGGGCGCATATAGATGTTAAACAGCATCGGGGATAGCACCGCCCCTTGTGGCACTCTGCACACCAGCAGGTGCCCCCGGGACGTCTGCTCCCGCAGCACCACTCTCGATCCCCGACCCTGAAGGAACAAGGCAAGCCACTGCAAGGCAAGCCCCTGAACTCGTGTCGGCGAGGCAGTGGATCAGTAACTGGTGGTCGACCGTGTTGAACGCGGCCGACAGATCTAACAACACCAGCACCGCCGTGCCACCCCGATCCAGATGCAGTCGGAGGTCATCCGTGAGGGCGACCAGTGCCGTTTCCATCCCGTGACCCGGCCGGAAGCTGGACTGAAACGGGTCCAGCGCAGAAGTGTCATCCAGGAAACTCTGCAACTGAATCGCCGCCACACTCTCCAAAACCTTGCCCAAATAGGGCAAGTTGGACACCGGACGATAGTCGGCCAATTCGGCCGGGTCCAGTGATGGTTTTTTCAGGAGAGTGCGGACCATCGCTTCCTTGAGTGCCCCCGGGAACAGTCCCTCCTCAAAGGACCACTTTCTCAGGAACTACAGAATAACTATTCTGTTCCTTTTAAATAAAGTACGGGAGAATAATGTAAACTGCGCAAATTAAGGAGACAGCAGAGGAGCTTACAAAGGAAATAAGGACGCAGGAAGGCTGAGGTCATCTATAATTGATTTTAAATTAGTCCAGCTGTTCTTCCCAGGGGGAATGTTCACACTGACCTGCTAGTCCTCATTTAGGTTCATGTTTATGCAACAGTCCTGGTCCTGGAGAGTTTGTGCTTCGCTTGCAAGGTCTCACCCAACTGGGTTTCAGCGCTAGGAAGCCCCTGTGCCAGCCTGGCCTTGGAGGAGAAAGCGAATTAGAAGAGTCGAACTCCACAATTATGCTGGGAAATTGCTAACTAGGAGTAATAGAAGAGGAGGAGGAGGAGGAGATTGGATTTATACCCCGCCCTTCACTCGAAGTCTCAGAGTGGCTTACAAACATCTTTCCCCTCCCCACAACAGACACCCTGTGAGGTAGATGGGGCTGAGAGAGCTCTTTCCAGAACTGTCGTTGAGAGAACAGCTCTGACAGAACTATGGCTTGCTCAAGGTCATCCAGCAGCTGCGAGTGGAGGTGTGGGGAATCAAACCCGGTTCTCCCAGATTAGAGTCTGCGCATTTAACCACTACACCAAACTGGCTCTCCTGCACCAATATCAGGCATCACAGCTTGGGTTGCTTGCAACCAGTGTTTTTAATTGCACCTTTTAGAAGTTTGCCTCTTGCATGTTCTGCAGATCCGTATCTCTCCCTGCACATTTTTTCTGTCCATAAATTGCTCAGACTCTACTTCTAGCCATTATGTAGGATGCTGCATCCCCGATCTTCAGCTCCCTAACCGGGGAACTGATTTTTTCCCCCTTCTTTCCTCCACTTGGTGCAACGTACATAGTTCTGCCTTCCTCCATTTAATCCTCACAGATACCCTGTGAATAGGTTTGACAGAGAACATGACACGCCCAAAGTCACCTGATGAGTTTACAGCTGAATAGGGGTTTGAACCCCTGTACTGGCTCTCAAAGATTTACACCTCCATTTCCCTTGAAGGATGTGGGGTGTTTCTGTGTGTGTGAAGTGCCATCAAATTGCAGCCGATTTATGGTGACCCCAGAAAGAGGCTTTTGAGGCAAGTGAAAAGCAGAGGAGGTTTGCCATATTCAGCACTAACCAAAGTTCACAAGCCCCCTTGGAAGCCATGGAAGCAAACCAGAATACAACCCATGGCTTCCAAGTGGTGTTGTGAACCACGGTTAGTGCTGCACACTGTTTGATGTGATAAATGACTGGACAAACTGGGTTTACCGCTGTCTCCTGCCTCCAGAGGCTGCTGTGCCATGGAAGCAGCAGGGCTGACTAGACAGAAAGCAGAAGCTGACAAACGGAAACAGATCTTAGCCATGGTTGGCTTGTTTTGGAAGGTCAAACCATGGCTTGCCTTCTGAAGTACACTGTGACATTCCGGCATGTTCGAATTGAATCTTACTGGCCCGTCTCTGCAAACACAAATATTTTTCTGGGCACCATCTGAGAGAGGGACTGCAACCTGAGAACAACTGCAGTAGTCTTCTCTCCCCCCCCCCCCAAATAAAAGCTCAGTTGCTTGCAATCTGGCTACATTTCCTGCTTTTGAAATCCCAGACTCTCTTTGAGTGACCTCATGAGGTCAAGGAAGGACAGGGGGGAGAATTAAAACGCCAAATGCTGAAAGGAGCACTTGATGGAAGCGTCTGTTTTGCTTCTGGAAGCGGCTCCTGGGTCCACCTGGGAATGCCTCGCCTGTTAACGGGAAATCTGGCCCTTGTAGTTAAAGATGAGCAATGGCGGGAAAGTGTGCTGGAATTCTTTGCCAGGAGGAGATTTGAATATCCCAAATGCAACTAAGGGGAACTAGACAGATTGGCTATCAGTGAGAGAATATGCTGGCTGAATACTGAGGACAAAGAGATCAGAAGAGAAGCTAGGTTTGTGAGGACTGGAATCCAAGAGTGGCGAAGACATCTGTTCTCCGTCCTGTCCAAGTCTTGTCCTAATTATCCCCTCTCCCTACCGTTCACAGGAGGAACCCGGTATTGCACTAATTAAGAGAGTGGGATGGGCATGCAAGCAGTTTTTCCTTCTTGGTAGAATCGCCTTGTGTCAGTTGTCCCACGGTAGCTGTTCCACTGCAGAGGGCTTCATTACTTGCAAATAACTCGTAGATGGTTTGGTGCACCAGTGTGGTGTGATGCATGGACTTCAGAGATGTGGGTTCAAGCCTCGGCTCAGGTATCTAGTTCACGGAGTGGATTTGTCGGGTTGTGTGTGTTGTGTGCCGTCTTGGAAACGGAGAGCCGTGGCTTCCTTGATTGAGTCAATCCATCTCATGTTGGGTCTTCCTCCTTTCCTACTGTCTTCAGCTTTTTTCTAGCATTATTGTCTTTTCCAGTGAGCCTGGTCTTCTCATAATGCGACCGAAGTACGATAGCCTCAGTCTAGTCATTAGCTGTACTTATTTCACTGGGCAGTTAAGCAGGAAACCTTCACCCTGGGTCTTTTAGATGAAGGCTGGGGTAAGAATTTGGCTAAGTAACAACTGATTTCCTACATTTTCTCTGTGTGTGATTTCCCCCATTTTCACTGTGGGTGTTACCCTGTTAAATACAGAAAATGCAAGAGTAACTTAAAATGGGAACAAATTAGGCTAAATAGTGTTTTTGATGTTCCATTTGTCATTAAGGCTCCGTTAGCTGCTTGGGGTGATGCAGGAGATTGGTGCTCGCAGCCTGATAAATAAGATTCCTTTCCATCATTAACTTACATGATACTTAGGGAGCAATAATTTTTTTTCACCATTATTGGCAGGCCGTAGCCTACTGAGAGAACTCTCGTGCTTGAATAGGTGAAAGCAGCCACAATTGGATCTCGAGAAAAATGGGAACTTGTTAAGACGTTGCTTCAGGATATAAAAATTGTAGCCAGCCCATGATATGTGAAGGATTAGTATCTTTTCGCATGCAGGGAATTATTTTAGAGTGTTAATTCAAGACTTGGAAAATCTTGGGGAGTTTTCTGAGCCGTGCCAAGCAGATGAGCTATATCGCCCTTCTGTGCTGGCTCTGCTGTGCATCCTTGGTTTTAATTGCAACAGTCCCAGCCTTGAGCAGCAGCTGCGATCATCCTGCTCGGCGGTTGCCAAAATGGCGTGCTAGTGACCAATTTGGTCCTCCAAATAGCTCGGGGCAGCATACATAACTCTGTTTTTAATCTTCAAAACAGCTCTGCAAGGTGTAGACTAGGCTGAATAACTTTTTAAGATCATTACTGCCTGCCCTATTTTTACATCAGTTAGGGTATGTCTAAAACAGGGAAAGGGGATTGTGTTCGTGACCAGTTGGTTCTCAGTCTCTGTATCACCTAGATTCCCCGCTGTCTTAGACACTGTAGTGCAAGAGGGGCCCCCGGGTTGGCAGGAAAGCAGTCTGTGTGTGCGTGGCTGTTTCTCCAGGGGAGCCCCAAAGTCATAATTGGTCCCAGTGGTAACCAGGCTCTGGGTAATAGAGGACATAGAGGCAGGGCCTCAGATAGAGAAGGGGAGCTAGGAGCCCTGTCCTTCCTAGCAGGAACCCCCCCCCCCCCAAAAAGGGGGCAGGTGGTGGCAGCGAGTTACCCTAGTGGAGGGAAGAAGTAATCCCCTCCAGGAGTTGGATGGGGTAGGCAAAACAGGATCTGCAAGTCAAAGCAGGCCTGTTGATCACACAGGCCATTGTTTCATCTAACTCGACACTGCCTACTTGAACTGGCAATATCTTTCAAGGGCCCATTAGGGGTAGATCTTTCCTAACACATGCTATGGTGATTTACTGATTTCTGCCCCTTCCCCCCCCCCCCCCCCGTCATAGCCGCTTGCTTTCCATTTCAGTGCCTCTTGTGTTTCTAGCTGCTCTGGAAACCTAGCTTTGGTTTGCTTCAGTCTTTCCTTTTTCTTTTTGTTTGTTGGTGTTTCCGTAGATGTTTATCTGCTGTAGCTTTTTCCTGTTTACTCTTCTCTGTTTGAACTTGTCTGTTCCATTGTCTCGCGTTTGTTATTGTTCGTAAAACCTGGCTTCCCGACTTGCCAAAACCAGCCAGACTTCACTGCATTTGACACCTGGTATCTGCCGCTGAAATCTGTATCCCCGTCATTTCGAGAGCAAAAAGAATGCTCAGAATCAGGGGAGCCTTTTATAATGATGTAATGGAATCTCAGCATATTTTAATTTCTGTGTGACTGGCACTAAAGGATGTACTGAGTCAGCTCAAAGTGTGGTGTCGTACCAACGTATGCATGTCTTTTAAAAAAACCACACAAAACCTTACTTGCATTCTCCTGCTTCTTTCGAGACGCTGTAATCGCTGCGGATCAGAGCGGTGTCTAGTCCCTTCAGGCAGTTTGATGTCAGAGACAAGGGAAAGCAAAAGGAATGCCTCGTGAGCACATGTAAGAGAACCGAATGAATCATCTGAGGAACTGTCCTTTGAAGACTTTAAGTCTTAGTAATGTGGAGCTGGAGGAGAGAATTCATGAGCCTGCTGCGTCTTAAGACTCTCTTCGCTGTCTGAAACAGAGAGCCCTAATGGATGACTCATCGTTTCAAGTGGCCGAAATTGGCACGACGCGAGGCCGTGCCCAGCCCATCAGTATGAGCTCAAGAGAGGCCATTCGGGTAGCTGGTCATTTTGGCGCCAGTTCAATTTAACTGTTATGGACATGTAGATTGAATTTGGGAAGTCGGGGCCTGGCTTGTATGTACAGCTGTGAGCTGGTAGAATCCGGATGGGTAATAGATGTTGCATTCAGAAATGAGTTGGTACACTAACAACAACAACAACAACCATCTCTGCAAGTTAAACACACATACACACACACACACAGCCCAGCACAATAGGGATAAAGGTTCTAGCCCAGGGGTGGCCAAACTTGCTCAGCGTAAGAGCCACATAGAATAAATGTCAGATGTTTGAGAGCGCAAAACATGAACAAATACTACATGCATGTTTTTATTTTAAAATATGCAAATTTGCCTTTTTAATTAACATTAAATGAGGCTGCCAAAAATAAACACAAAAGGGGTAAAAACAGATATTGATAATGATATTTATTTGTTTGCTAATGATACTCATTTGTCTAAGAGAGAGAGGAAAAGAGGGAGGTGGAAAGAAAGGGAGAGAGAGAGAAAGAGAAACAAAGAAAGCAAATAGATAAGAGGGAGGGAGGTGGAAAGAAAGGGGGAGAGAGAGAGAGAGAAAGAGAAACAAAGAAAGCAAATAGATAGGAGGGAGGGAGGGAGAAAAAGTATGCTTCCTCTTTGCTTCCCCAGCTGCCCTGCTGGGAGCCGCACAATATGTGTGAAAGAACCGCATGTGGCTCCCAAGCTGCAGTTTGGCTACCCCCGTGCTAGCCTATCGTACTCTGTGCTGTGCTGCTATTCTTTTTGCAGAGCTTTTTTTAAATAGGAGAGCAATCAAAATGTGATCCCCGCCTGCACTCTGAATTGATATGAGCCAGGGGTCCTCAACCTTTTTGAGCCCGCAAGCATTTTTGGTATTCCGACATAGTCTGGTGGGTGCAAAAAAAAAATGGCTGCCAGTAAGTGGCTGCTGCAGGAAGTGGAGCCAGGAAATGATTGCTGCAGCATAAATTCAGTCACACAGCGAAGATCTGCGGCCAAAACAACATTTTAAAAATCTGCATAGCCAATGGAATCTCCAGTAGCCAGTCAGAAGCCATGCCCACAGACAACTTGTAAAGGTCCCCTAATATAAGCGATCAACTTATTATTCAATATCCTCATTTTGCTGCATGTCTGATAACATCTGCATGTGTAATAACAATAAGCTTATCTCAGTAATAATATGGAACAAGCAAAGATGGAGAAAGGGGTACCCACACAGGTTGGTGTAAAGGAATCATAGGCTTGCAAGCAGATGGTTTGCAGGATTAACCTCCTGCTGTATATAGAGTTCTTGACCAGTCAAGGCTTGAGAAATTTATGGTAAAACGGGGAAAGTGAATCAACTAAGAGCTCGCTGGCTCTAGCTCTGTTCGGCGGGGTCTGATATTATTGCTAACCCAATTGGGGCAGGAAGCTTCTTAGTCACCACAGGAAATGTGAGGGTCCTCAAGCAACAGTGAGTGACTGGCATTCTCCGTAATTTATAGGATTCAGTGTGTGAGAATAGCTTTAGTACCCGACCTGTGATTAAGTATTCTCTCTAGCTCTTGGCTCACACATCCAGATGGTGGTTCAGAATGTAGATGGAGCAGTCTAGCTTTGGATGTTCCTTTGCATTAAAAAACAACAACATACAGATGAAAAACTAGCACGGCAGGGATTTTTTTTTTTAACAAAGGGGAATGGAGGTGATCCCATCTGCAGTCCCAAGTAGCCGTATGCGAGTAACCTATCTGCAAGTTCAGTCATTGCCTGGGAAGGTAGAAGGCACAAGCGAGTCCCCCCCCCCCCCCCACCTCCACAC
Organism: Lepidodactylus listeri; assembly: GCA_029233225.1. Classification (NCBI taxonomy): domain Eukaryota; kingdom Metazoa; phylum Chordata; class Lepidosauria; order Squamata; family Gekkonidae; genus Lepidodactylus; species Lepidodactylus listeri. The sequence continues at coordinate 14,419,735 of JARCFY010000013.1, forward strand.
AATCGCATAGGGGCAACACACAGAGGGAGTGCCATGCACACATTCTCTCCTTGTGCTCAGCAATGTTCCAAAAGCAGCATTACCGATCACAGGGCGTACCTGCAGGTGCTTCCTCCGCACTTCACCCCATGCAGATCACTTGGCGATTAGGTGGAGGTGGGGGGCAGCTAGTGTTGCCAACCTCCAAGTGGGGTCTGGAGATCTGGAATTACAGCTGACCTCTAGACTACAGAGATCGATTCTCCTGGCGAAAATGGCTGCTTTTGGAGGGTGGACTTTATCCATTATACCCCACTGGGGTCCCTACTCCGCAAACTCCCAAGGCTCCACCCTGAAATCTTCAGGGATTTCCCAACTTAGAGTTAGCAACACTAGCCAGACAGCCATGCTCAACCACCCTGCTTGGTGAGCAAACAAACATATGGATCTTCAGCATAGGGCTTCTGTTGTCCATTCTGCCACCTTGCCGTTCTACTGTTTCCTTTCCATCTTGGTCTCCTGCATCTGTGAACCAGGCTTAAGTGAGCATGTGTTCTTGCGCACCATTGGAGAAGGGTACACCACCAGAGCTTCAAACACCGTTGAAAATAGTACAACGAATTTAGAGTCCAGTGGCACCTTTACGACGAACAAAGGTTTATTCAGGGTATGAGCTTTCGTGTGCAAGGCACACTTTTATCAAATACACTTAGAATGGCAAAAAGGTTCAAACTTATATCCAGCAAATTAACATCCAGCATGATGATCCAGATATGTAAAGTGACACTAAATAACAAGTTAAGGTTATAAACTCAACAGTTGTAAAGCAATAAATATGTCAGACTAGCACATAAATGTCTAAAGGTGTCTTTTCTAATTGGGGGAAGTGGCTGGGAATCTTCATTCTCTCCTGTCAGGCAAGGAGGGCACTTAAGACTTAATCGTAAAAATAGTGATGTCCAAACTCATGAAGTTTAACTTCTTTGATGAAGTTTCACTCCTTTTGTTTGAGTGTCTGCATGACTTTGTACTACTGGGGCCCCATGGAATGCAGTGTGAATGTTGATCAGAATGGTTTATTTCTGCATATCTGGCCACCAAAGAGGGAGACAGAGATGTGTGACTCCATCCAATACCTGCATGTCAGCTTGCTTAAGTCATTATGGCAGTAACTTTCCCCTCACATTATTTGTAGCGACTTGGGCAGCATCTCCCAAGGCCCCTGACAACGTTGTTGCCTGTAAGCAGCAAAGCAAAATATTAAAATTCCCCCCTGTATATTGCTTGCACACACAGTGTCAGTCCACAGGCTTTCCCTTTCAAAATGAATTTCATGGTTGCCCCTGGCAACCTCTGAGGCCTAGCTGCCTGCTTTCTACCCAGGCTGTTGTGCTGAGTTAGGCCGGTTGGCCTTTCCCGATCCCTCCTTGTTAGATCAGCACCTCTTATTCTCTTCCATCTTTGTGTGCAGGCGTCTTCGAACTGAATCATACAATCTTCTTTCTTGGCATGAAATACACAGTTGGCGTCTCTGCAGAATATAAGCTCCGGCCAGTCGAGGGAGGCTCGATGTCAGTTCCAATTTGGAGCGAGAAGTCTTTTGATTTAGTTTGGTTACTACAGGCGCAAAGATTGGCAAGGCATACCCATAGCCAGCCTACTGCATACTTGCCGTGTTGTGTTTAGAGTTGTTGGAGCCTGCTTTTATATTAAACACAGCATCTGTGTTTTGTTTAACCTCTGGTTGCGAGAATGATCGTAAACCGACTGCGTTGCTTGGGGCTTTGCCAGATAACCTAGGGAAACGGTCAGAGCTAATAATTACCTCTTTTAACATAAGGCCCCTTTCTCTCTCTCTCCAGACGAGTGGCTATGGTTTAGGATGTTTATAGGGAATTTAAGCTCTGGTTTGGAGGGGGAACTCTTTTTCTTTTTCTTTTAATGCAGCCAGTAATTCCATAATTAGCTCTTAAAATTATAGAGTAGTAAAAGTCTGAGCATCATTAAAGATCAGAAGGACTGGAGCATCTGTCTTGCATTTTTGACTGCGCAGAGTTCTCGTTCCTTCTGGTTTCCCTCTGGGGGGGGAAATAAAGCAGGAGAGCAAAATAATGTGTTTTGAATTTATGAAAGGAAAGTGAGCTCCCCCCCCCCCATATTTTTCTTCTATCATGTTAATATGGTTACTAATCTAGCCATAATTCTTAGTAGATCATTCGGGGGGAAGTTCATTGGCCTGAGGGGAGTGTGTCATACGGTGGATACTTTATCCTCTAAAAATTAAAGAACCGCATTTGAGCACCTTTATGTCCTCCCAAACCTTTTAAAAATAGGTCCAGTTGTACAGCATGGGTGGTATTTCACTATTATTGTGTGTCTAAAAGCAAAGCAGGAGGTTCATTCTAGTCAAGGAAACCCTAAAATCAGGTAATTTTAAAATCAGGTCAGGTCATAACCCAGTTCTAGATTTCTATATACTAGGGAGGATGGGTGAGACTCCCCAGGCATGACACAAAAATATGTTATTGTCGGTGAGCGAAAGGGAAAGCTGAAATGACTAATAAGGACTGTGCTTACTCCTAAAGGCATAGAACGTTGTGAGTTGGTTGGGGTGGGGGGTGGGGGCAGAGGGAGATGGGGAAATTGTCCTTCTTGAGCCTTGGACTGCTTATGCTATTCTGGAGAGGAAGGTTTGGCAAAGGGTAAATCTCCCTAGTTGCTACAACTCTTCAGCCTCTTAATGTGTGAAATGCATAGCTGCATTCAGAACACGCATGCAAAGTTTCGTTCTGAGGGCTCAGCCTTCAGTAGGGTTATCACATTAAAAATAGATGGAAATATGCAATGGGAAACGATCAACTTAAACCAAAGGCCTACTTTGGTCTGCCCGCTAGTCACGCTCAAGCATGATTGGTGTGATTGACAATATTCTGCAGATGTTGTGAAGCATGCATTTTATTTGTCTGTGTGTGAACATAGTGGAATGTAGGATTGGGGAGGGCAGTGCTGAACCTTTTACAGCTCTGTCTGTGTGCCCAGAGAGCTTTTGGATGTATGTTTCTCATCCCACCACCAATCACATAGCTATTCACTTCGAAAATGACTGGAAGCTTTATGCCGCACATATACTTGGCTTTAGAACATGGCTTCTGTCAATTTCAGCAGGGCTTGCACAAGAGAAGGTCCTGGTGGTTTTTGTCCCTGAAATTTTGTCAATTGATTTTATCTGATAAATAGATTAAAAGCCTGCAGCTGTCATAATCCCATCACCTAGGGTTGCCAATCTCCAGGTGGGGCCTGGAGATCTGCTATTACAACTGAACTCCTAACAATAGAGGTCAGTTCCCCTGTAGAAAATGGCTGCTTTAGAGGGTGGGCTTTATGGCATTAAACCCTGCTAAGGTCCCAGGTATTTCTCAACCCAGAGCTGGCAACCCTACTGTCACCATGCCACCATGGTTGGTCTGTTTGATACAGTTTTGTGTTGAAAACTCGCATCACATTGTGGTAACTCAGTGGGTGCTAAGAGACCATGTTAGCTGGTGGCTTCCATTGAATTCTCTGTCTCTTCCCGGTCTCTCTAGTGCTGCCACTCAGAGTGATGAGCAGTGAAAGTTACATAAACAGGATTTTTGCTTCTGGCCATTGATTCTATTAAAACCTCACAAATCCTTGACCTCTCTCTGAAATGTAGAGCACTTTTTCTGGCCTGCCTCTTTGAGAGAGAGAGCAAGCGAGCATGCCGAGCAGTGTACCAGATGTTCTCCATCTTGTGCAGCTCGGTCTAGTGGGCCCCGAAAGCCAGGCAGAGACATATATTAGTGTTAATTATTAATGATTATAATCTCACCACGGTTATTAGTAGTATTTATTATTTACTTACAGCTGCTCTGCCCTTTCTCTCACGCTCTCTCCCTCTCCCAAGCTCTGCCAATTTGGCTTGGGGCACTCTGCACAAAGTTAATGCAATAATAAGCATTATGAATGAAAGGAGCTCTTAAACATAAATAAAAGGATGGTTCGCTTTACAGAAGCGGGGGAGGATGCGTGCACACGAGAAGGGGGAGAATTCAAAAACCGGGCTGCGACTTTGTGTTTCTGACGCAGGCAACTGGTTCTGCCTGCTGGAACGATTGTTCAGATGGCCGGCAATAAAAAGATTAATTGAATTAAGTGATGTTGCTGATTTAATCATTCTCTGGATCCAAGATGGCGGTAACTAGGGCTTTGAGTATAGAATTCTGAATTTCGGCTTTCATTGTGTGTTTGTGGGGGGGGGGGACATTCCAGTTTAGATTTAAGTATCCTTATGGGTGAGCAAATGGGCTTGAAAGTATATGGGTGATGGTTTGGGAAGTCTCTGAATGCAGGATTCCTGATGATCATGGCTTCTGTGCATAATGGCCAATGAGAAAAGCATAAATGCTACAAAATAAGTAAAAATATATGGGTGCCACAGTAAAGTATAGTCAGAAAAACTGTCCTGACTCATCCGGTTACGAACCGGAAATCCTGACTGCCAGAATATTATTATTCTGACAGTCAGAATTTCCAATTGGTACCCAGATGACAACGAAGCTTACATCGTTCTCCTCTGTTTCATTTTATCCTCACAACAACAACTCTGAGAAATAGGTTAGGCAGAGAGAGTGTGACTGACCCAAGGTCTGCCAGCAAGCTTCCATGGCAGAGTGGGTCTCCCAGATCCTAGCATGAAACTTTAACCACTGCAGCACACTGGCTTCTGTGGAGGAGCTGCTGTTGAACAGTAGCAGGCAGCCAGGCCTGGGTGAGTTAAGCATGCCATGTAATATCAAGTAGCTTGGTGGTTGCTGGTGGGCCTGGTCCCTATGAGTCCACTCTCAAAGGCCAAAACTGCACCGAAAAGGACCCACCTCTCTTTTCCTGAGAGAAACCAAGGCTTGAAGGCTGGCAACACTGTTGTTGCCTAGCAATGTCCACTGAGAGCAGCTGCTCAGTATACTCATTTCTTAAAGGTACAGGCATAGCTTCTATTTTGGGTTTTTTTTTTAACTTCCAAACACTTCTTTGCTTTTCAAGACTTCCGATTTTCCTGGAAGCCTGGGACATATTTCAGGCTTGGACAGGGGTGGGCAAACTGTGGCTCGGGAGGCGCATGCAGCTCTTTCACATATATTATGTGGATCCCGGTAGGGCGGCTGGGGAAGCTAAATATCATTAGCAAACAAATATCATTGGACAAATTAATATCATTATCAATATCTGCTTTTACCCCTTTTGTTATTATTTTTGGCAGTCTCATTTAATGTTAATAAAAAGCAAATTTGCTTATTTTCCAATAAAAGCAGGTAATATTTGTTCATGTCTTGTGGCTCTCAAACATCTGATGTTTATTCTATGCGGCTCTTACGTTAAGCAAGTTTGGCCACCCCTGTTCTAGGTGGCTCTTACGCTGAGCAAGTTTGCCCACCCCTGGGCTTGGAGAAAGATCAGTCTTGTCTGTCCATGGCTCTGCTCTCTGGATTTAAGTATCTGCAGATGGGGCCACATTGAAAACTAGATATAATGATTATAACGATTATATTTTTTTAGATTGCATCAAACCGTTGGTCTTTCTTGCCCAGTATTGGCAGCAGTTATCTAGCTTCTCAGGCAGACTCTGCCCAAGACTTGCCACTTGAGATCTTTTAAATTGGAGATGCCAGCAGCTGACGCTGGGACATTCTGCATGCAAGGCACGTGCTTTTCCACCAAGCTCTGTCCCCTGTGAGCCATCCGCATAACATGCAGCTTTGCAGAGTGAAATGAGCAGAAAAAAGCCAGGCCCCTGATTTCAGGAAGCAAAGAACCTAAACAAATGCACTTTGGTGGTGTTAAGACTTGGGTTCAGCTGAGAGTAAGGACGAAGGAAAGCATGCCGGCTTAAAAATCAACAAAACTGTTCGGACGGAGTCTGAAATTTACGTTTTGTTCATGGTGTTGTTTGGGGGCCTTTTTGCTCACAGTCCCTTTTGGAGGATGGTAGAACGCAGCCTGCATGTACTTACAGATGATCAAATGCAGATGTTAGAATTGTTGAAAACCAAAGCTGGGAAACCTTATACGTATTTGACTCTCTAAGGATGCTAGAGCCCAATGAAAGATAAGACCGTGTTCACTGGTCTGTAAAATTGTTGGTCAGAATAAATATGAGTGGGAGTGTACCCCAAATAGGGAGCCTGTGTGGTGGAGTGATTAGAGTGTTGGCCTAGGATCTGCTATGGAAGTTGGGTGACCTTTGGCCATTAACACACATACATACACACACAATTAGCCTAACCTACCTCACAGGGTTGTTGTAAGGAGAAACTGGAGGAGAACAATGTAAGCATCTTTGGGCCCCCATTGGGAGGAGCTAAATCATGGTTACTTTGCTCTGATTTCGGGAGAATGATGTGGTACTCCTCCAAGTACATTGAAGGCATTTTCTGAGACTTGGTCAGAAGATATTGGGAAGCAACTTGCATTTTCCCTGGCTGTAGTTCGTGCCTTTTTAAGGAGACCCACCTCATGCTTGGAGAATAGCATTATTCAGCTATAAGGAAAGACCATGGTGACGTGAATTGGTCTGGGAGTATCCTGGACTGTGTTCGCTCTCTCCCTTTCCCCTCCTTTGTTGGCAAACTAACAAAAGGTGTCCACTTTAATGACAACTCATAGCTTGCCGATGCATCTCAGCCACAAGTGACAGATTGCTCTGTTTCCACTAGTCAGGATTCCAAGCCTCAATTAAACCTTTCAGCTGGGAATCCTGGTTTCTAAGGGAAAGCACAAGACATAGTCTGTGATTCAGACATAGCGACCAGCTGTGGTTTGCCTAAAAAACAAAGTCTTGAGCTGTCCACGGGCAAAGGAATGATTGCCTGATGTAATCATTTATGTAGAAAGAAAGAAAAAATCGTATAATTTCTCACTGCGTCTGAACGATGCCAGTGTGCCTAACCGTGTATTGCTATCTTGTGCATTTAAATGACCAGTAAAGATATCATGGATCAACTACAGAGGTGAAGCAAGCTCTGTCTACCTTGCGGGCGTCTGTTTTTCAGTCCTGTGGAAGTATTTTCTTTTTCCAGTATTAAGGAAATAGTAGATTCTTCACCAGTGCTAGAGAACAGTGTCTCGTTGTGCTTCTTCATTTACTCTCTGAAGCAATTCTCTATCTCATGGCCCGGACTGGTACAGTGCTCCATGTGGTTTAAACCCTGGCAGTTAACTGGTTCAGGTTGGTTATAAGGTATTTACTCGTGTTTCTACTGTGTAACTTATGGCTTTCAGTTATTTATTATTATTTTATCATATGACAGAGTTACACACAGGAAGCATAGAATAATATAAAATACAGACCCAAGTTGATACAACGGGTATTGCTCTGGAAGACTGCCTTCTCAGTGGATCACTCTAGATGTTCTCAGGAGGTCCTGAGTGGTGGGGGCTGGTTACCAGGGCACTTTCCGGGAACCCTTGGTCTAAAGGAGTTTCCTAGCAAGGAGAAACACCATTTTTGATTCTTAAGCGTAAGGATGTGTTGCTGGCGACAAAGATCAAGTTAATTCATGCCATACTGTGCATGGGTCTCAAAGCTGGACAGTGAAGAAAGCTGACGGGAAGAAAGTTGATTCTTTTGAGATGTGGTGTTGGAGGAGAGTTTTACGATACCGTGGTCCGCCATAAACCCAACTAGTGGATTCTAGACCAAATCAAGCCTGAACTCTCCCTAGAAGCTAAAATGACTAAACTGAGGCTATCCAATTGTGGTCACATCATGAGAAGACAAGAGTCACTGGAAAAGACAATAAAACTGAGGAAAGTGGAAGGCAGCGGGAAAAGAGAAAGACTCAACTGTGAAACGGATTGACTCAGTCAAGGAAACCACAGCCCTTGGTTTGTAAGACCTAAGAAAGACTGTTAACAACAGGACATTTTGGAGAGCGTTCATTCATAGGGTCTCCATGAGTCGGAAATTACTTGACAGCACTTAACGCACACACATGCTATAACAGTTCAATCCTTGCTGGAGCCAAGGCAGTGAATGACTTAAAGAGACAGGCTGTAGAGAGACTGGCATACTGAGGAGTAATGGGTTACAGACCTTGTGGTTTGTTTCCTCTCCGCAGTTGTCAGCTTCCTTCCCACCCTCTCATGTGCTTCGTTCCCTCAGGCATCAGCTTTTCCCCTGGCCTGCTGTGATGTCTAGACATCAGGACTTCAAAGTCTCCAGTGTTTCCCTGCTTCAGAGCCAGCTGTTAACATGTCCGTCCCCTACAGCCTAGCTTTGGGAGGAAAAGCATGGTTGCATCTAGGGAAGACGTCTTGTTCTCAGGCAGTGCATCTCTGGTGGTGGATTGAAGCTGAGGAAAGGAATTCAAAATGGCCACACTGCCTGTGGTTTGTGTGTCACGCTTTATCACACTGTTATTGGGATCCACCTTTTCTTGCCTGCTGTACTGGCTTGCAGGCTCTGAGTATCAGGTGCCAGAAGTCAGCTAAAGCAGAGTCAGTGGCTTAGCATCTATTGTACATGTTGCATCCATGCCTAGCAGCCTCTCTTGGCTGGCTTTATCGCCCCACGCCTAGGGGTCATGCTTGCAACCAGTTGCTCAGCACCCATTCTGTTCTGTTCTGAGCATGTTCTTACCATTTCTGGCTTAAAAGTTTTTTGTCACTGGATTTGTCCCAGTGTGTTTTCAGTCTGCCCAGCATCTCTCTGTCTGTGATCTCAAGGGATCCAGTCAGTGATCTCTAAAAATTAATTCAGTGGTCGCCTTGTCCACCTGTTACCTTGTTTGTGACACAGTCCACCTGTCTCTGCATTACATTGTACATCACCTGTATTACATTAATCATTGCTTCAGTTGTAACTACTGAATGAAGGAAAATGAACAATTTGTAGCATAAGCATACATTGGAAAGGTGAGGGCAAACTGCTTTTTAATTGTTTGATCACCTTGTTTGCGAATGTAATTTGTCACTGAAAGGTTTTGCAAAGTCAATAATTATTTATTTTATATTATATTTTATATTTTATTTATATATAATTATTTTAGTTTATATTTATTTATATATTAGATTTATAGTCTCCCCTCCCTTGTACAACTGGGCTCAGAGTGGGTGATGACAGTATTCATATAAACAATATTCATAATTTTAAAATCATTAAAAAACCTCTTGCAGTACTACGGGCAACCGGTAAATTAGTGCATTCAAACAGGAGCACCACATAGGGAGGGGAAAGAGACAGGGGGAGAGGAAAGGAGGGAGGCCAGCATAGATGGAAACCGTTGCTGTCCTCAACCATGGGCCTGATGGAACATCTCTGTCTTACAGGCCCTGCAGAACTGCATCTGATCCTGCAGGGCCTGGATCTTGCTTGGCGGAGAGGGCATCTGGATACATTTTGAGTCAGGGATCACCAGTAAGCTGTTATCCATTGAGTGTAATGCTCTTGGGGGGGAAGGGGGGGTGCCAGGAGAGGCGGTCCCACAGATACGTCTGGTCCCAGACTGTTTAGAGCTTTAAAGATTAATACCAAAACTTTGAACCAGACCTGGTACTCAACTTGGAGTCAGTACAGCTGGTGGAGCACCAATTGAATATGGGCTCTAAATGGGGTTTCCATAATAACACACGCCACCGCATTCTGGACCAGTTGGAGTTTCCAGGTCAGCCTCAAGGATAGCCCTGTGTAAAGCGAATTATAGTAGTTTAGTCTGGACGTGACTGTTGCATGGATCACTGTGGCGAGGTTAGGGCAAGATAGGAAGGGAACCAATTACTTAGCCAGGCGAAGAAACACCAGTCTAGCCACATTTGTGATTAGGGCTGCCTTGTGTACTTACTGGAAGTGGCAAAGTAAATTTTTACTGGAAGTGACGAAGGATAGCTCTAGGAACCCCCAGAAACACCGTGGTTTCGCCACAGAGTTTGCAGCAGTTCCTAGAGCTACCCTTTGTCTTTTCTGGTAAAGACTGCACTTGAAGAAGAAAAAATCTCCCATGACGCTACCCCGCCCCCCCCCCCCCCCAAACCGTTCCACTATAATGCCCATCATGGGATCTTGAGGACTGACTTAGTGAGGACTCGAAACTGCAGCCCATGAGATATCCCAGTTAATCAACTGGGAGATAAGATTTTGGAAAGCCATAGAAGAAACAGGAAAAACCGTGCCACCTGCCTCATTTGGGAAGGCCGGGGAGGGAAGCATGCCCAGCTCCCTGAGTTGGGATGTAACATTATTTCCCTTCTGCGGCTGCTAAAGGCTACAAACCCTGCATTGTGGTCCTCTGGTTTCACCCATCAGTGGCTCTCTCGGCAGCTGTCATAATGTTATTCTATTCAACAGCCTCTTTTGTTTTGTTAGGAAATCATTTCAAACATTTCAGCTCTGATCCTTTGAGGAGGAATTAAAGTTTTGGCAGCTGGGCTGCGTTTCCCTTCTCCATCTCTCTCTCCTTCCCCCTCCCCCTAAATCCTCCACATTAGCTGGGCCTTAATTACTTTCTACATCCTGAGGCCTACTCAGCCCTGGAGAGGAGCAGGCCGGAGGCCTCCTCGCTTTCTCTCTCTGGCTGTTGAGTGATGTGCTAAGTAAATGGAAATGATAATGCTCTCTGACAAAGCAGCTGTAATAGACTTTCTGTGGTGTGAGTGAAGGAGCTTTTAATTAGAACTGAAGGTCATTCTTGCTGAGGGATATGGTTCAAAAGCCAGTGCAGTTTGTCTTGAAGCCTTGTTTTGTGGAACAGTGTTTTGGTAAAGATCCGGGAGATAATTGCTAATGAGGTGTATGCGTGGGGAAAGATGTGATTTCAGCTTGTGGTAATTCAGTCATGGGGAGGAAACAAACAAGTTTAACATACGGAATCGGAAGACGTCACCTCTTTCCACCTCTGTTTTGTGAGTCCTTCCCCTCAGCTGAAATTTGGCAGCGGATTTAATTGCTTTAACTGTGTATTGGACAGAGGTGGAAGCGTTTCCTGTCCGCTAAAAATGGTAAGTTAGCTTACACCTCGAGTGATGATGCTCTTGGCAATGACAGCTCTTACAGATGGTACTTGTCTTCTGTGCTTTGGAGTTTTGCATGCAAATGTTAGATTATGCGTCATGCATTTCGCGGCGTTTTGGCCCCACCATTTACAATTTTTTCCTATGTTCATGGGTATGTATACGTTAGTGTATGGTAAATGAGAAAGGGCATCAAGTATCTGGTGGGCTCTGTCCCAGAAAAAAGCTTAGGTAAAGGTAAAGGTTTCCCTTGCTCGAAAGCCAGTCAAACACGACTCTAGGGGGCGGTGCTCATCTCCGTTTCCAAGCCGAAGAGCCAGCGCTGTCCAAAGACGTCACCGTGGTCATGTGGCCAGCATGACTAGACACCGAGGCGCACGGAACACTGTTACCTTTCCACCGAAGCGGTACCTATTTATCTACTTGCAATTTCTTGCTTTCGTACTGCTAGGTTGGCAGGAGCTGGGACCAGAGATGGGAGCTCACTCCGTCATGCAGCACTCGGGTCTCGAACTGCTTATATCACAATATATCTAATGAAAGTCCCACAGGTCCTTTTTAATTGTCCTATAGTTTGTTCTGTCTACATATGTCCTTACGCATAACCTCCATTGTACTTCTTTTCTCCTCTTCTTCAAAATGCGCTTCTCCTGCAAAGATACTTTTCTGATCTGCATCTTCAGTCTCTTCCCCAAACTGAGACATCTTGGTCAATCTTCTTTGTCAGGTGGGTGCCATACCTATCTGATTTATACCTAATTAGGTACACAACCAACCTGGAGGGCTGCGGTGGCTCAGTGGTTAAGATGCTGAACGGCAGACTGGAAGATTGGTAGTTCGACAGTTCGAGACCCGAGTGCCATGTCACGGAGTGAGCCCCCATCTCTGGTCCCAGCCCCTACCAACCTAGCAGCTCAAAAGCAAGAAATTGCAAGTAGATAAATAGGTACCGCTTCATTGGGAAGGTAACAACATTCTGTGTGCCTTGGCGTCTAGTCATGCTGGCCACATGACCATGGAAATGTCACCGGACAGCGCTGGTTCTTCAGCTTAGAAATGGAGATAAGCACTGCCCCCTAGAGTTGGATTCTACTGGCATTCAAGCAATTTACTTACATAATCTAGCATGCTGTTGTTGCTAAATAAAGTACGTTATAGTGGTAAGTACTAGTAGCAAGTACTGAGTAAATACTGAGTACTTCTTTTCTATTTCCATGAGTAGAAACTGATTTGTCTCCAGTTAATAATATCAGCCGCAGTTTTGTGCGGTTAGGTATGGATATACTTGTCAGAGGTGATGCCACTTTTTTTTACCGAATTCCGTATCCTGCAGCTGCAGCCGTTTGTTTTATCACTCCTTAAGAACTGCTGAGGCATATCCTCCCAACTGTACTGATTTAATTTAACAGGTGCAGCACCTATTTTTCTCACTTGGTGGACTAGGTGCTGATATGTACTGAACATCTCTGAAAAGTGGAGCTAAAGTGCTAGTCTGTGTCCATTTGGCTGGTATTACATTAGCTGACCTGCTTTCAAACTGGCTCACACCATCCTAGTGACTGTAGCAAAGCCATCTGGATGATGAGTGAGCAAGGTTTTAAAACGGGGAGATGTTGGAGAGGACAAGCGTAGAATGTGCTTCTTAGGTCTGTAGGAAAACAGTTCTCCTCCTGTGATTCATTGATGAATTGCTCCAGCTACCAGGCTAGTAAGTGAGAACTCCAGTCATTATATGACTAAGGAGTATCTGGCTATAACCCTTAAGGGCTCTGAAAATGCACTTCTGAATTTCTTGGGGGGGGGGGTATTTTTTGCATTATTTGTGTGTGCGTGTCGGCACCTCGTTGACCTCTGGTGACTGACCCCTACTGGGGGCTTGGAGAATATTCGGAGAGGTGGCTGAACCAGCCTGCTTCTGTACTCCCAACTTCGTATTCCAAGGAAGTCTCCCAGCCAAGTACTAACCACAGTTGACCTTGCTTAGTTTCCGAGCTCTGACGAGAGTGGGCTTGCCTGGACTATCCAGGTCAGGGCTTTTTTTGCATTTTTTTAATGTGTCTGTGTGTGCGCATGCACTTGGAAGTCATGTCGACCTCTGGTGACTGACCCCTACTGGGGGCCTGGAGAATATTCAGAATGGTGGCTGAATAAAGTTGGCCCCCGCCTCCCACCTCTGGTGTTTCAAGGAAGTCTCCCATCCAAGTACTTGCCAGAGTCGACCCTGCTTAACTTCAGAGATCTGATGAGATCAGGCTTGCCTGGGCTATCCAGGTCAGGGCCACCTCTGAACACCTTGTCTGATGCCATTTCATACGCTACTTCGTAAAGTGTTGAGATGTCAACATGGGTTACTCACCTGCAGAAAACAGGAAGTTTTTTCCTCACCAGCTTGGCTGCCCTGTGACCTTGAGCACACCCATAGCATTTGTAGAGGTCTAATTTTAATAAAATCTTAAAACTAAAAAGCCTTTCTTGTTCTTGCCAAAACTGCTCGAAATGGCTGCCATATATAACCCTTTGACATCAAAGTGAATTCCCTGGACCCTAAACCCGGTTGGTCCACAGTAGATGGGATGCTTGGTTGGCTCTTCATGCTGGGGTTTAATTGCACTACCAACCTCAAAAAAATCCATGACATATTGAGTAAAATGAGAAAGCCTGGCAGCTCGACAAAGTAATGAAACTATTTAATCCTTGCTTGGAGCTATAATAGGCAGCTCTTTATTTTACACCATATCACTGTTACTACATCACTGGTGTTATTAATTTGTGGGCCCAAAAGATCACAGTGCACACTTCAACATCTGACAGTGGTTACATTGAGCCGGAATGCAAACCTGGAAAGTATGAAATTTAAAATAATAATAATGATGATGAGGGTGAACCTGGAAAGTATGAAATTTATGTGGGTGACTTTCACTTAACCACAGTCCACTTCCATGCATCTCGTACAAGGTGGGGGAGCTCTCCCAGGACAAAAGGCATGCTTTCGTTGAAGCACAAGCCTTGGTACCCCTCTCCTTTCAGGAATCAAAGATTGGAAGAGAACAAAAAAAGAGAGGTAAATCAGAATATATACCTTTATGCTGAATGAGTGGTATGGCCAGAGGCACAGACGTCTTTAAAAAGGTAGTAGACAAATTCAAGGAGGTTAGAGTGGCGGATTCTAATCTGGAGAACTGGGTATGATTCCCCACTCCTCCACACGAAGCCTGCTAGGTAACCTTGGACCGGTCACAGTTCCCTCCGAGCTGTCTCAGCCCCACCTATCTCATGAAGTGACTGTTGTGGGGAGGGGAACGCGATTATAAGCCACTTTAAGACTCTTTAGGTTAGGGGAAAGCAGGGTATAAACACCAACTACTACTAGTCATGGTGACTAAAGGGAACTTCCACATTCGGAGGCAATCGGCCTCTGAATCCCAGAGCCAGGAGGCAACATCAGGGGAAGCTCTCGGCCTCCGTGCCCTAGCGTTGGCCCTCCAGAGGAACTGGTTGGCCACTGTGTGAAACAAGATGCTGGACTAGATGGACCACTGGTCTGATCCAGCAGGGCTCTCCTTATGTTCTTATGGTAACAGTTAAGTTATAGGGATGTTAAGTTATATTGAGAACACCTGCTGCCAAAGGACTACTGCATTACCAACTTAAGTTTCTGCTACCACCTCCAAAGTGGTGAGAGAGGTCTCCAAGAGAAGAAAGCTCCAGTATGGCTGGATTGTTTACTAGCACTTTTGCTCGATTCCCAGTGTGATATATGGGGGCTTGTATGTATTGTAGCTTCCCATCTCTTAGTACTTTGCACATGAGATCCAGGTCTCCTTTGTACATCTGGCAGCCTTCGTGTTGCAGCGCTGTGGTTTGTTCTTTATCAAAAAGCCTCTAGGCTCTGTGTGTGTGTGTGAATGGAATACACATTACTGTGTCGAGGTGTAGTGGGGCCACCTGCCTTGCTCTGCTGTCTAGGAGGAGGAGGTTGGAGGAGAAAGAATTATGCGCAGGTCTGCAGCAATGTTACGAACACCGCTTCCCCCTCTCCTTGGTCAGCACAGGAAATGGAAAATGTGCTCCATTTGGAAACAGAGAAGCCAGTCAAAAGCAATGCTGCCTCTAAGCTGTGGAGTCTTGTGAGCAAAAATTCTGCTTTGTGAGCTACTGGCATTAAAGTTGTGAGCCAGCGATTTAGCTACTGCATACATTAATTTGCTCTGGAGCCATCCTTCCCGAGCTGAGACACAAATGTGTGAGCCGGAGGCTAAAAAACTGTGAGCTAGCTCACACAACTCAGCTTAGAGGGAACACTGGTCATAAGACATCCGTGGCCGATAATTTCTTGGAAATTGTGTGTGTGTGTTTGTGTGTGTGGAAAAAGTTATTCTACTGGCAAAATTTGAATTGCTGTGAATACTGTCAAACCATCCATCCACAAGCTGGTGGTCATTTTGCTTAGGCACGTAAGAAGAGCCATTCGTTATCCGACCAGTGAACCAGCTGCCTTGGAGGGCCAACAAAGGGGGGCACAGAGTTCACAACCTCCCCCTGATGTTATCTCTAGCTATGGAGGTTCCCTTTAGTCACCATGGCTAGAACAGGTCAATAAATGGCTATCCTGCATGAATTCTGTTGAACCCTCTTTTAATCCCTGCTGGCATCCAGTTGATTTAGAAGAAGAGAAGAGATTCCGCCCTTCACTACCCACAGGAGTCTCGGAGCGGTTTACAATCCCTTTCCCTTCCCACAACAGACACCCTGTGATGTAGGTGGGGCTGAGATATCTCTCTCGAGGACTGCTCCTGAGAGAACAGCTCTGAGAGAATTCATGCTGAGCCAAGGTCGCACCAGCAGCTGCATGTGGAGGAGTGGGGAATCAAACCCGATGCTCCCAGATTAGAATCCACACTCCTAACCACTACACCAAACTGGCTGGTATCAAATTTGTAACCTCAGTTTCATTTCGGTTGATTTAGAGCAGGGGAGCAGACAAAAGCATGTGGAATCTGATGTTGCCTCATGGTTCCGTTTTCACCCTAGACAGTTTCCTCTTTCTTCTGTCAGTCTGTCTCGCTCCCTTTCCATCTTGTGCTCTCTTTTGTTTCAAATTAGCACCGCAATTAAAGTCTGAATCCTGCTGGCAGCTAACCAGTAATTACTGTACAATGAAAGGGAGAAACATCTGTCAAAGCTAGGATGAGATAACAGCTGTAATTGATTGCCACATCATGGAGCCTGACCACCAACAGATGGCCGGGGCCAGTTTTTTAATATGCCGATGCGGCAGCAGTCGTGGGGCCCTCCGTGTCTCGTAGTAGGTGGCTGTGTGTGCCACTACACCTGTTCCAGAGTTGCCATCTGAAGGCCAAGCCCTCCCTTCCTTTATCTTATTCAGTCATTTCCTCAGCTCTCTTCCAGTCCTCCAGCAGTGTGTACTGTGCACTTTCAGAAAGACAGGCGGGGGAGCATTATCAGTAACACAGAGCATGGCTGATTGCCGGAGAGAAGAGGGCCTTTCAGGAAGGATGTTCTCAACAAGCAAGGTCAGATTCATGGCTAGAAGGAAAAAATGGCATTGCCTTCCTAAAGTTTTTTTTTTTTGCAAGGAAGCCTCTGTTCCCATAGCTTCAATATCAGCGCTTTATACATGCCTTTTCCATTATGGCCCCGCATTGTGGAACAGCACACCTTAGGAGGTCGTACTCTTGTGGCTTTTCACAAGGTACGCAATGCTGAATGATTCAAGAGGGCGTTTCTGTGCAAGCAATAGCGTTGCACTGTACCAAATGATTCACAGAGTTACTTGGGAAAATTATTAAGAATGGTAGTCTTATTTACTACTGTGCATAACCTGCTGAAAGTAGGATCCTAGTCTAGTATTTTGCATCCTTTAATGTGTCATGTTAACACATATGTTTTGCTTTAGTTTTGTCTTTTGAGTTCTGCCACCCTAATCCTACTGCATTGTGTTGGATACATTAAAGCACAGCGGAACGAAGGAGCTGACACGTCTGTGTGTTTGGCTTCTTAAGAAAAGTTCCCTAGAAAAATTAGGGAAGGGTTACGTGGAAGAAAAATAGCGACATCTTAACTAGCTTTCTAATTCTACGTCTTGTTTCGTTGTTTGCCCCAAACTCATGTGGTGTGTGTGGAACAAAGAAAAGGACGTTTCTTCCCAAAGCTTCACCTCCTTGTGTACGTGCAGAATGTCATGTACCTTCTCCAATATATTGATTAACCAATAGTCACTCTTAAGCTTATCTCATTAGGAATTGTACCTCCCCCTTATGGCAGAAAGATTCTATTTATTTTTATTTATTTTATTTTATTTTTCAAATTTATACCCCGCCCTCCCTGCAAACGGGCTCAGGGCGTCTATTTGACACCTAATTGGTCCTTGAGAGCCAGTTGGGTGTAGTGATTGTGCATGGACTCTAATCTGGGAGAACCAGGTTTGATTCCCCCCTCCTTCACTTGCACCTGCTGGATGACCTTGGGCAAGCCATAGTTCTTGCACAGCTGTTCTTGAAAAAGAGCAGTTTCTGTCAGAGCTCTTTCATCTCCTCCTACCTCACAGGATGTCTGTTGTGGGGAGGGGAGGGGAAGGGAAAGGAGTTTGTAAGCCGCTCTGAGACTCCTTTGGGTACTGAAGGGTGGGGTATAAATCCAATCTCTTCTTCTTATGCTAGCTAATAGTTGACAGAAACAACAGTTTATAACTCAGGACTAAAGAAGGGACAGTTGCAAAACCCCAACAGATTGTTTATTGAACGTCTCCTCCGTCAATTGTACTTACTTTGGGTAAGAGTCTAAATTTAGACACCTAGAGTCTAAATGAGAAAGGTGGGCTATAAACAGGGCTCACTTCGTAGCAGGAGCTAATTTGCATATTAGGCCACACACCCCTGATGTAGCCAATCCTCCAAGAGCTTACAGTAGCCCCAGTAAGAAGAGCTCTGTAAGCTCTTGGAGGATTGGCATCATTCGGGGTGTGTGGCCTAATATGCAAAGGAGCTCCTGCTACGAAATGAGCCCTGGCTATAAATGACATAAATAAATAAATAAAAGCTATTGTGGCATAATCTCATCCTCCGTTTTATGTGATGTGATAGAACTGAACCCTTTGAGAGAGATGTTTTGGGATCCCTGAGCTGATGCGTAGGTGTAAAGAAGTATGTTGCTTGGCGGTTCAGTTATACCTGTGGCTTCGGTAGCTTTTTGTTTTCCTGGGCTTTTTATTGTTTTATTTTCTCTTCAGTTTCCAGTTTGGGGTCCCACTTTAGCGTGCGAGAAAGGCAAGTTATAAATGTTTTAATAAACAGCCCGGCTGATTGTTTCTAGTCCACATGGGGAGCTAGTGGGCCCACATTGGGTGGCCCGGCGCAAACTGGGCTTTGCATGGATTGTTGCGCAGCCATCCCATCAGCTTGTACCTTTTTAGTTTCTCCACACTCCCTCCAGTTAGCGCTTAGTCATGCAGCCAGTTTTGAGGGCAGGATGGCAGCTTCCCCAGTGTAACTCATGGCAAGAGGAGCAGGATATTCCTGGGCAGCCAGACTGTGGAATAAGAAGCTCAGACTGGTGGTCTCCAACCAATGGGTCAGGACCTTTAAGTGGGTCATGGAATCTTATCTGCTGGTTCATTGCTGCTCAGGTGCATGTACAGAGAGCAGGGGTGCTATGCAGAGGAGCAGATGGATGGTGGTGTGAAGTCATTCAGTGGTCGAGATAGTTCCTTTCTTACCTTTTGCTACAGGACATTGCGTGGTACTCACCTTGTGATTCCAGTTCTTTTGATTTGCTGCCCATTGTGCTGACTTTGACATCGGTTAGGGCATAAGTCTGGCTCCTTCTCCTTCCTGACATGTGACTGAATGTCATGTGACTTCATCTCAGCTGCTTGCCACTCTGTGGATCCTCTGTTGCTGCCTGGGAATTAAAAGTGGATCTCAGGTCTGGAAAGACCACCATAATTGACAAATGCCCAGCAAAGTTGGCCAAAATTAATGCGTTAAATCTGGGTCTCGGGTTTCTACCTGATTACCTGCATATGAGATGTTCTTGTCAGCCACTTCCCTGGATAGGTTTAGAAGGATTTAACGCTCCTCAGGATTGCACTGTAGGCCCAGTTAGCCTGCATATCTGCAGTCATA
Organism: Lepidodactylus listeri; assembly: GCA_029233225.1. Lineage (NCBI taxonomy): Eukaryota > Metazoa > Chordata > Lepidosauria > Squamata > Gekkonidae > Lepidodactylus > Lepidodactylus listeri. The sequence goes on from JARCFY010000013.1 coordinate 14,438,880, forward strand.
TGTCACAGAAAGTGGAGTTAGTTTCTAACAGGGATTCTTTCATTGCCCGCTGTGCAAGACGGGAGAAAGGAGCCAGATGGATAAGCCCAGCCAGAAGCCATGTTGGTGCATATTTTTAATATATGGCTTATATTGCCATGTGAATGGAACCATTGTGAAATGCCTGTAATTTAGGTCTTGCTTCTAGAGGCCAGGGGAAGGGAGCTGAAGTATGACAACTCATTCTAGCAAAATGCAAATAAGGCATCAACCAAAAGCAAAGTTAGAGTCAGGTTGCAGAAAATTTGGACGTGGATAAATAGGAGAGATCTGGTACATAGGCAGTGGTAGTGAAGATTTTTGCATGTTTTCCGTAGAAGGTAACCTGTGCAACGATTAGGAGTCTTCCTTGCTACAGTTTGGTGTAGATCTTATTGTGTTCATTTCTATGCTATGTTCTTCTATCTCCAAAAGAGTTAACCCTCCAAAACTGTAGCGTAGGCCTGATTGCACTAGGGATGAATGGCAAAGGACAAATCCATTGGCTTAAAACAGCAGGTGGAAAGTTAAATGTCATCTTATGTTGATAAGGTTGCAGAACTATGACAAGGTATTAAGGGGGAAGTCCCACAAAGGTCCTTCAAATGGATGGAAAATTGTTTTTGCTTTCACTGTTTATGTCGATGCTGTTTTGAGTGCACTTTTATCCCTCCCTTCCTCCGAGTAGTTCAAGGCAGCATACAGCAATCTCCCCTCCATTTTATCCTCTCAATAACCCTGTGAGATAAGGTAAGGGGAGAGAGTGTCTCAAGGTCACCTAACTGTGATGGAGTGTGAGTTCGAATCCCAGAACCTAGTCCAACATTCTGCACCTTACTGGCTCCTTCTGTATCCAAGGCCTTGTTGAAGAAATGTTGGCTTTGAACAGTTATCAGAGAGCCAGTTGGGTGTGGTGGTTAAGTGCGTGGACACTAATCTGGGAGAACCGGGTTTGATTCCCCACTCCTCCACTTGCACCTGCTGGATGACATTGGGCAAGCTGTAGTTCTGGCTGTAGTTCTGTAGTTCTGCAAGCTGTAGTTCTGTTAACTTTTTTCCTACCATAGAGAACAATGGAGGGGATGGGACAATCTGTTTGGGGGCCTGTAGAATTGGACCCCCTGGTCCAATCTTCTTGAAACTTGGTGGGTATTTCGAGAAGAGGCCCCAGCAGCTACCCTGCAAGTTTGGAGCCTCTCCCTCAAACCCCCTCCTCTCCAGTGGCTTTTAAAATTGCCACCGAATTTCGGCGGCAATTTGGCGGTGAGCTGAATCAGATTAGAGAATCTGATTCAGCTCGTGGCTGCCCTACTGGCCAGTCCTGAGCTGGCGGAGCTTTGCTCCGCCTCGTTCCGGCCCCAATGGACCCCTGGTTTTAGGGCTATGACTTTGTGTGCCCTATATTTTTCCCCACACACATCCCCCCCATATTATTTCTCTATTTCCAGAGGTGTTTGAAAGTACACAGTAGAGGGCAAGCTTTGTATGCTCAGAGGCTTTCCTGCTGCCCCAGTCAGCCTTACTGGGGACAAAGGAGGAGCCAGTTTGGTGTAGTGGTCAAGTGTGCGGACTCTAGTCTGGGAGAACTGGGTTTGATTCTGCACTCCTCCACTTGCACCTGCTGGATGACCTTGGGCAAGCCATAGTTCTGGCACAGCTGTTCTTGAAAAAGAGCAGTTTCTGTCAGAGCTCTCTCAGCCCCACCTACCTCACAGGGTGCCTGTCGTGGGGAGGGGGAGGGGAAGGGAAAGGAGTTTGTGAGCTGCTCTGAGACTCCCTTGGGTAGTGAAGGGCGGGGTATAAATCCAATTTCTTCTTCTTCCTCTTCTTACCAAAAATTCAAATATTTCCCTCCCCCAATAATTCCTGCTGGGAGATCCCGAGTAGGCAGTGTTAGAGAGCCATCCTGAGACCAGTCCCCCCCACCTATTTTGTTTCCCCTTGCATAGTAAGCTCCCTGCCTTGACCCTGCTGCACGCAGCTCTGTGAGATCCCGTGTAAAACAGCAGCCTGCTCTTAAGCTGTGTGCAATCCGTCATTAATTTGGTTAATAAATCACAGCATAAGAACAAGAGTCTTGGAAGATTAACATCTACAATCAATTGGGAATTACAACAGTGGCTCTCATAGCACAAGTTGATCGTTAAGTCCTAGAAAATTTATTGCCTTACCCAAAAAGAAAAAAAGAAAAAAAGCTCATCAAAGAGGGGGGTGGGGAAGGAAATCTGTTGACTTTATAGATTGTTGGCTTAGTATTATTGGATATCCAGACCTTTTGGGAAGAGGGTATTTTGGGGGAACAAAAGGTTAAATAATGTTAGTTATCATACTCTGAACTCACTCTTCATTACCGGGCATGATGGATGTTTTTCCTTTGGCGGGCTGTTATTTTTGCTTGTGAATCCTGTTAAGGAAATACAGAGTTGCTCTGATTTCTTTCTTCCCCGTGACTTTCAAAATCCTTTTAGCCTGTCAGTGGATATGTTAAACTTGTCATACGGCTGTACGGGAAAGACATATCCCTGCCGACAGAATAAATTGCCTTTGGCAGATAGGCTGCGCCAGAGATGCTCAGGGGGCTATTAATATGTATTGCCAATTGGGGCTTTCCGTACTTCTCTGCTGCGGTGTGCTCAGGGGTTCAGCCTCTTCTCGATTCTGTCCATCTTAGGGATAGAACTTTGCCACCATCATGCGTTGTCAATGGGCTGCAAGCAGAGGGGTCAGAACTCAGAGGTAGAGCACATGGCCCATTTAGAAAGATCTCTGGTGGGAGGGCTGGGAAAGCCCTCTACCTGAGACCCTAGAGAAGCGCAGCCAGTTGGGATAGGAGATACTGAACTGGATCGACCAATGATTATAACAGTCTATGGCAGCTTTGAGAATTGGTTTTCTTGATGAGCAACCCCTTGTTTATCTACAACATCTGGTAATGGAAGGGAGGGGAATGTGTGTAGTTTCTACTCGGCTCTCATAACTGAAAGGTTTTGATAGACCCTAGTGTCGCTGAAGCTCAAATACTTTGGCCACTCAATGAGAAGGGAGCGCTCACTGGAGAAGACCCTGATGCTGGGAAAGATTGAAGGTCAAAGAAGAAGGGGACGGCAAAGGATGAGATGGTTAGACAGTGTTATCGATGCAGCGGACGTGAAGTTGGGTGGGCTCCAGGGGATGGCGGAGGACAGGAGGGCCTGGCGTGATGTGGTCCGTGGGGTCGCGAAGAGTTGGACTCGACTGTGTGACTGAACGACAACAAGTGTCCATGAAGCAATCTCAAAACCCTACTGGGAATGATAAGAGTAAGGAAGGTGGCAGTGGGTCCTTTTGCCCAAATCCCCCCCACCCCAATTCATTACTCCTAAATATTTTTTAGAAGATGATTCCATTCCTCAGTGTATCAAACTTCTCAGGCCATCGATTCGTCTTGCTTAATGGCAGCACCTCTGAACCAAAGTAGGCAGATGGAAGTCTTCTCTAACACCAGTTACCTGTTGAGGCCCTTGAATGGGTGATGCCAGGGATTGAACCTGGAACCTTCTGCTCTACCACTGAGCCATGCCCCCTCCCCTGATTCATCACTATTGTCCAATTATTATTTCCAGAGTAGCTCACAGGCCAAGACAGGAAGAAGTGATGGCTCAGTGACAGAGCACATGTTTTGTGTACAGATTGTCCTGGAGCTCTGGTTAAAGGGTCATGGGTAGCTATTGAGAAAGACTCTGGAGAACTGCTGGTACTTGGAGCAGCCCATACCATGCTAGATGGACTGTTGGTGGTGGGAAGTGCCATCAAGTCATAGACAACTTAAAGCAACCCTGTGGGGTTTTCCGAGGCAAGAGATGAGCACAGGTAGTTTGCCATTGCCTGCCTCTGTGTAGCAACCCTGGACTTCCTTGTTGGTCTCCCATCCAAGTACTAACCAGGGATGAGCTTTCTATAGCTTCTAAGATCTGACATGATCGGGCTACCCCGGGCCGTTCACGTCAGGGCAGATGGACTGTAGTCACACTCAATATAGGATGGCTTCCGATGTATGTTCAAAGGTCCTTCCCAATATCTGTGAACTGAGATCCTTTCACTGGAGACACCGCAGACTTAAACCTGGAATCTTCTGCATGCACAAGCGTGTACCATTGAACCATGGCTTGTCCCCATGGGCAGCTTTTCCTATAGCTGGGCTGTCTTAGATGTAGGACTTCTTGTTATATATAGTCACGTCATGTGTCTCTCCCCCCTTGTGGTCCTACTAGCGGTGAGCACTGCACCCCCAATTGTTGTGCAAACGACTCCAGAGGGAGCAAAAACAAACATCAGGAATCCCGAACAATTTGCCCTCCTTTGCTTTCCATTGTTTTAATCTGGATTTAATTTGGATTTTAAGCTGGCCTCGGATGTTATTTTCTCTCTCTCCCCCTCTTCCTTTAAGGAAGGCCCCTGCTGCCTTCCCCTCCTTAGCGGAAGAATAAACAACGTTTTGAAGGCAGCCAGCCAGGATGGGAGGCAGCGGATCGCAAATTAGAAGATCACATTTTGTCAGCGGGGTTTGAATCCCAGCTCAGCGGAGGTTGAGGGCATAAGCAGCGTGGCATCGGCATCTGGGGAGCGTGCCAGTCCCGTGCTATTCATACCGCCTACCTGCCATGCAGCTTTGCAGGCAATTGGGGGCGGCAGGAGCAGGGGGAGGCGAATGTAATATCCAGTGGCAGAGAATGACGCCTGTCTTCGAGGTGCAAAATAGACGCCGTCAATCACCAAAAAGCAATTTACATTTCTCTAAAATGGGTAACTTCAGTCACAGTCAGGCTTCTTCTAGCCTTGCTTGGCAGCCAGATCTCTAGCTAGTTCCATTCCAAGGAGGCAATGAAGAGTGACAAGCCGTGCCAGCAGCACCCCCACTGCCAAGAAGTCCATTGGCAAAGCACTTCTGTCAAGGTCAGTGCTCTCTCCATTACCACATGTTGGCCACAGCAGGGCTGGTGGTGTCTCAGCACGGCGGGGGGTTGAAGAACACCTCTCATATGTATTCTCTGGGAAAACAGCCCTTCCATTCTGTCTAATACAAAAAAAAAAAAAAGCAAAGGAGGAAGGTCTACTAAGCCAGCTCTGTGTCCTCTTGCTGAATAGAAGAAAAGGGCAAACGCAGGCTGTCTCTGGTGGCGTGCAGTGGCTTTGGAGAAGGGAGGAAAGCAAAGAAGCTGGCTAAAACCAAGAGTGTTCTTCACCTCTCTCTAGTGTTGACAAGTCACATGTAATTTGGGCATGCATGCCATATTGCACAGGTTCGGAAGAGTGGGTCACCACTGTCACAACTTGAGCGCCACAAAAGTCATGCAGTTAACTTAATATATATTTTTAGAAACCTCTGTCAAGTCTCCCATTAGCCATCTTTTTTCCTGGGCTGACAAGTCCCCAGAGTCTCCAGATTTTCCTCATAGGAAAGGTGTCCCAATTCCTTAAATCATCTTGGTTGCCCTCCTTTTGTACTTTTCCTAACTCTGCAATATCCTTTTTGAAAAAGAGTGATCAGCCCTGGAAACAGTATTCCAAATGAGGTTGCACCATAGCTTTATGAAAGGGCATTATAATATTGGCCATTCTATTTTCAATCCCTTTCTGAATAATTCCTAGCGTCAAGTTTGGCTCTTTCACTGCAGCACCCTGAGATGGCATTTTCACTGAGCCTTCTACTAGAATCTTTCAATCTCACTCTCAGCCTGTTCAGGACCATTAGCATATATGTAAAATGAGGATTTTTTGTTCCAATATGAGATCCTAGAGAACAGCTGTAGATTGAAGTTACTGGACCAGTGATCTTGACAGTCTATGGCAGCTTCATAGGTTCAGGTTTTGGCCTTGCCCTGTTCCTGCTACACTGCATAAAATCATGGGTTGCAGTCACACACATGAGATAAAATGGGGGGTGGGAAGAGAGGCTATTTCCTCCAGCAGAATTTGACCCGTAGTTGCGTGATCAGTCTTTTGAAGCTGCGGGGACAGCCCGCACTGCATGGTCAGACACAACCGCGGGTGAGTTGTGTTTTTTTTTTTGCCGTTTGTCTCTGATGCGCTCAAACGAGAGATCGATGATTTGCACCTCAGCCCTGAGGGCTCCCTAGGGAGTGTGCGATGATGCACATACTGAGAAGGGCAAAAAACAATGATCAGACCATCCCGACACCATGAGAGCGTGCTGGAGCGATCAGACACAGCAAAGCCCATCTGTGGCCGGTAGCAACCTGTTTGCTACCGGAATTTCCGAGGTGCCTTTTAAATCTACTAGCGCAGCGGAGCAAAACGGGTTGCCGACGGCTGCAGGGCACTTCTGAGGTGTTGTTGTCTGATTGTGCTCCTTTGATCTGCCTGGCATTTGCACCTATGTCGGGGCTAATTGTGCATGTGAACACAACCATAAAGTTGGAAGGGACCTCCAGGGTCATCTAGTCCAACCCTAGAAGAAACACTTACTGTTTTTCTCAATATTTTTGCCTGCCCACTTCTCATTCTCTTTTTGATTGCCTTATTGTCAGCTTGCATTTGTTTTGCTAGTGCTCTTTTCTGTCCATAAGATTATTGCCTCTGAATATGGAGGTTCCATTTAGCCAGGGTTGCCCCTGGGTTGTTTAGTTAACTTGTTCACCCTGCCTCTGTAAAGTATGCCTCAAACAGTTTACAGTGAAATATAGTTAAAAACACAGAACAGTACTTTAAAAACCTTCAGATCGTGCCCAACTATATCAACAAAGCTTGTCAAAATAGCACAGAACTACAAATTCAGTAGGTAATTAAAACACACAATAAAGCAGTTTTGGCAATACGACTAATTGAGGGGGCTGCCTGCAAACACAACAGTGTTAGCAGAAGCATAGAGGTATTAAGTAAAGTTTTCCCTTGCTCGGAAGCCAGTCGAATACGACTCTAGGGATGCGGTGCTCATCTCTGTTTCCAAGCCAGAGAGCCAGCGCTGTCCGAAGACGTTTCCGTGGTCATGTGGCCGGCATGACTAGACACTGAGGCGCACGGAACACAGTTACCTCCCCACTGAAGTGGTACCTATTTATCTCCTTGCAATTTCTTGCTTTTGAACTGCTAGGCTGGCAGGAGCTGGGACCAGAGACGGCAGCTCACTCCGTCATGCAGCATTCGGGTCTCAAACTGCTGAACTACCAGTCTGCAGTTTAGCATCTTAACCACTTGAGCCACTGCAGCCCCCGTAAAGGTATTAGCAGGAAGTAAATAAAAGTGATTTGCATTGGCCATCCACAGGCAAGAGACCATCAACCAAGCCAGCCCCGACTCTGAACACCACCCACCTTGCTTCAAAAGACAGGCCCACATGGTGCAGAGCTTTAGCTACCAGTTAGAACATAAGAGAAGCCAATGTTGGATCAGGCCAGTGGCCCATCCAGTCCAGCACTCTGTGTCACACAGAGGCCAAAAACACCAGGAGGTCCACCAGTGGAGCCAAGACACTAGAAGCTCTCCCACTGTTGTCCCCCCCCCCCCCAGCATGAAGAATACAGAGCATCACTTGCCCCAGACTGAGAGTTCCTATCTATACTTTGTGGCTAATAGCCACTGATGGACCTCTGCGCCATATGTTTATTTAACATATTCTAATTCCAGTGGAAGGTTCTTAACTGGTTAAGTGGTTGATCCTTGAAATGTTGTGAGTTGCACCAATGATGTTGGAGGTAGTCAGCACCATAGTGTTGGGAGGGAAAAGGTCAGAGAAATACCTCCAAAGCCATTCCCACTTCAAAGAACCCAAACAATTCCTGCCTCTCTTCCAGGATGAGCGGCATAGGAACAGTGCACAAAAGGATGGAATGAACCACCAACTTGGATGGCAGGTCATTTCAGGTCTTGTGGCCTTTCCTCCGTGCTGCTGCATTCCTGGACAAACCGAGGCCCAGGAGAGAACCATCAGCATTGCCCAGCTGCCCCACAGCTGACTCTGGCTTTGCCTGGCTAACATCCTCTCCCAGGGTTAAGGTCCCTGCTCCCTGGCATTTATATGCATGCCGGAGCACTGGAGGCGGCTACTGGCAGCACACTTGACACGGAGAGGGCCCTTTGTGCTCCCAACTCCCGCGTGAGCCGCAGGTCAGTGAGCAAGCGGGCCTTGAAAAAAACAGCTCTTGTTGTCTCCTGTCTCTCTGATCCCTCGAACAAAACCGGCATGCGAAAGGCAGCAGGGCAAAGTGAAAGCCTCTTAAATGTCACAGTAATGTCAGCAGCGTAGGGAGCCCGGTTGCTTCCGAAGAGCAGGAAGCTCTGTAATATTTATAGCAACAGAACTGGTTAAAAATACATTGGCCCGTTAGGTGGTCCAGCGTCTCGGAATCCTCCACCGGCTCTGTGTCCTCTCCTCCCCACCCACCCACCCACGTAAAGCTTCTTCAGAAATGGGGGAGAAGGGGGAGGGATTCTCGTGAACCCATTTGGCCGAGATGAAAAGCCGCCTGCAAACCCTCTTGACAGCATCGTGCTTAAATTGTACAATTTGATCTCCCGCTAAGTGCCGGAGAAAGAGAATGAATTCGAAATGAGAGACTTCGGGACGCCTTTTGTAATTTTTGCTCAGTGTATTGCCTGCAAGCTGTTTTCTTGTTGGACTCGGGAAGCCGCCTTACACGGAACCAGGCTGTTGGTCCATCTTGATTGGTATTGTCTACTCTGATGGGCAGCAGCTTTCCTGACTCCCAGGCTGAGAGAAGCCTTTCCCCCAGACTTGCTACTCAGGGGTCAAAAGCTCTGGGATAAGAATAGTGCAATCCTATGCAGAGTTACTTCAGTCTAAGCCCAGTGAAATCAGTTGGCTTAGACTGGTGTAGCTCTTCATAGGATCGCACTGTGAAAGATCCCTGACTGAATCTTGTCACTGTTTTTAAGAGACTGAATTAGGACCCTATAGGAAGGATAGGTGGAGATTAATCATTTACCTCCTACAGTGTTTTGCCTCTTCAGCCCCTGCACACAGACACCATTACTATTTGGAAGGAAAAAAAGGTGTGAAGCCACCACTCAACTCCCATTGTCTAGTCTGATTTGACCCAGAAATGCTTCTTAAAATTGATGGGTCAGGGATTTAACCCCAGAGTTTTCTGCATGCAAAAGCAAGTGCAGTGAGCCGCATCTCTTTCATTGTTAAGGGCAACTCTACTATCAGGGCATACTCCTGCAAATTACCTCGTGTTAGAAGTCCTTCCCACCTACTGATTTTTAAGCAGCGTTTCAGCACATGCAGGCTGAAAATCCTGCAACAGGTTGGCATGCCCAAAGCCAGATTGCACGTTGGAGGGGAGTCTGAGCTTAGGCAGGTCATCAGAGGGAGGGCAGGAAGGGTTGCATCCGTGCTTAGTTCTCGTGGCCCTTTCTCACACACCCAGGGAAATGCTGATCATCACTTTCGGGTCAGGAAGCAATTTTGCTCCAGTCCCATTTGGCCGGAGATCCTGGAGGTTTTTTCTCATCTTCTGGGCATGGAACGGCGGTCACCAGGATGTGCGTGGGGGGAGGTATTTGTGAATTTCCTGTATTGTGCAGGGGATTGGACTAGATGACCCTGGAGGTCCCTTCCAGCTCTATGATTCTGTGATTCTATTCTATGATTATACTAATATACAGCTGGCACAGGTAAAGTCCAGCTCCTGTGGACCAGCAATACCCCAGCCTTTCTTGAGAGCTAGTTTGGTGTAGTGGTTAAGTGCGTGGACTCTAATCTGGGAGAACCGGGTTTGATTCCCCACTCCTCCACTTGCACCTGCTGGATGACCTTGGGCAAGCCATAGTTCTATCAGAGCTGTTCCGGAAAGAGCAGTTTCTGTCAGAGCTCTCTCAGCCCCACCTACCTCACAGGGTGTCTGTTGTGGGGAGGGGAAGGGAAAGGAGTTTGTAAGCCGCTCTGAGACTCCCAAGTGAGTGAAGAGCGGGATATAAATCCAATCTCTTCTTCTCTCCTTCTTCTCCACTCACCACACAAACAAACCTTTGTATAACTGCCTCCATAAAGTCAGACAGTTCAGTAGCGACCCGCGAAAAGAAGAGTAGGGCAGCATGGTGTTACATTCTACTCCGTAATCCCCAATCATTCTGCTTCATGCCCCACGCCATGCCTTAATCCTGGGGAATTGCTGGTGTTCCACTGCTCTTTTTGACAGCCACAGTTTCACCCCTCAGTAAAGCAGAGAATGTCAGCAGCCTGCACCGACTGACAGCATTACCTGGCATGGACTCCGTTTGCTCGAGGGGCAGCCTGAGATTCCCGTTCCTCTGTCATAACTGGAGCCAGAGCAGCTTTGCCTCTCCTGCTTCTGTGTAAGCAAGGCCACACTGCACGTTCATCCCTATCCCAGTCCAGTCCCACAAGTGGAAGAGCTGCTGTCAAGGCATCCTTTAGTCTTCAGTTTGAAAGCCAGCTTGGTGTAGTGGTTAAGAGTGGCAGACTCTAGTCTGGAGAACTGGGTTTGATTCCCCACTCCTCCAAATGCGGGCAGCTGGGTTACCTTGGGTCAGTCACAGTTCTCTCAGAGCTGTTCTCTCAAGGGCAGTTCTCAAGAGAGCTCTCTCAGCCCCACCTACTTTGTATGGTGTCACAGGAAGAGGAAGGGAAGGAGACTGTAAGCCACTCTGAGACTCCAAGTGAAGGGCGGGGCATGTATCCAACTCCTCCTCCTCTTCTCCATCTCCAACCATCAGATACAGAGATTGCTCCCAGGAGAACCTTTACAGCACCTAACCAAGTTCCAGAGGGTTGCCAGATTTTCACTAGGAGACATTGCCTGTCTCCACAGCCTTACAGGTTCATGCCACTCATTTTCTACTACATTGCTTCATGGCTGGTTTAAGGGTGGAGTCCATGTGCCCAGGGACAGATAATGAGGGATTAAGTGGCAAACCCAGCAGAAAATACTATGTAAGGTACACACTTCTCTCTTTCTCTCTCTCTCTCTCTGGCTAAGGAAATAACAGGAGGAAAAGGGACACAGGGAAAAACAGCGAAAGAGCTGCTGTGTTTCGAGAAGCTGCTTCTTAAACACAGTAAACCTTCAGCTGTAAATGAAAGTTAGTTGCAAACCTGCACTGCAGAAGTCTTAAAGGCACAGCAAATTCCTGTGCCTTAAAAGTTACTGAAGAATGAATGGCTAGCCTCTTTGCTCTTCCATTATATGGAGCTGGGGGGCCTCATCTGGTAACCAGCCAGAAGTGTGGGGGGGGGGGAGCAATCGTGGCAGTGGAAAGACTGGCCACTGGGAAACCATCCATCATCTCCCATCTTTTCCTAGTTTCCCCCATCTGCTTAACCAATGGAGCAGGAATGCAGGAAGCAATCGAGCATTGCTTTCTTATGCTGCGAGGTTGCACTAAAGAGGTAAAGTGAAGCACAGGGCCCACCAGTCCCTTTATTGTCCCTTTTTGGTCTAATGACTTAAAAGGACATCTGGAATAATTCTAGTTCACCTCCAAAGAATTTTATGTTGTGCCAAAGAATTTTAATGTTAGAGCTTGGTATATAGAGAGATGCTTCCAGCTCTTCTTTCTTTCTTTCTTTCTTTCTTTCTTTCTTTCTTTCTTTCTTTCTTTCTTTCTTTCTTTCTTTCTTTCTTTCTTTCTTTCTTTCTTTCTTTCTTTCTTTCTTTCTTTCTTTCTTTCTTTCTTTCCCTGGTCAAGTTGCAGCTGACTTGTGGCTACCCTGTAGGGTTTTCAAGGCAAGAGACGTTCAGAAGTGGTTTGCCATTGCCTGCCTCGGCGTAGCAACCCTGGAATTCCTTGGTGGTCTCCCATCCAAATACTGACCAGGGCTGACCCTACTTAAATCCTGAGATCTAATGAGATCAAGGCAGCCTGGGTAACATATCCTGGTCAAGGGTTCTGCATTCCCACTCTACACATAGTTAAATGCATGAACAGACTGTGTGTGTAGAGCAAGACTTGATAAATTTTCTTTGGCTCTAAAAGCTAGTCAAAAATTTTAGGAGCCAAACTCATATTTCAGCCTTCAGGGTTATATGGGACCATATTTTCTAAATTTGCCCCCAAAATTTGCCATGCAATTTCTAGGTGCCAGGGTGATCTGGTGCCTGGGATTTGTCAAGCCGTGCTGTAATGGGCTTAACTATTCCAGGTACAGCTGGGATGCATATATGTATCGCTCTGTGGGGAGAAGGGTGTTGAGATAGTTTTGCAAAGGCCCTCTAGAAGAGACGCCTAGGAGGTGAGTTCCTCTCAAAGCAGCAGCAGCTGCTGCCAAGACCGGAGCACAGCGGCCACTAAATCATTTAGAGCTGTGCCGCAGCCAAAGGCTTTCCAGGCCGGCCTTTTGTTGCTGTCACTCGGCAGGCCTCTGGATGGAAGCCAGGGCTGCAGGCAGCCATTGTGTGGACAGAAACGCACATCTGCAGTGGAAGGCGAGCACTCCTGTCAGCTGCCTGAATGAAACTTTTGTGAAGTGGGTGTTTGTGGTGTATGTGTGTGTTTTTAAAAAGACCTCTCTGAAAAGGGGTGGGGGAAAGCTATTTTTACAGTGCAAACAGGCTACTTAGGTTTCAGTCCACGTACTGCATCATGATGACTCTTGGATTCAGTGCCCCCCGTCGGCTTGGTAGCCTCCTTTCTTCTGAGGTCAGGGGAGAGGGGGCATTTGTAATTGTTCATGTAGATGAGACAGAGTGCACATGAGGGGTGGGACGGCGTGGTATAGGTAGGGACAAGATCTTTCATGACAGATGAGGATCATGGGAGTCCCATGGACGAAGCCATGGGGGAAAGAGGCCGCAGTAAGGCGAGGAATTAGGTGAGGCAAGCTGGGGACTCGAGCCACATGGGAGGAATCCCCTCCTCCCTCTCGCTGGGCTACCCACTTGCTAGCCAACACACCTCTGCCTGCAGCACCACTGCCAACAGCTGCCTGACTCTTGGCAGCAGAGTGGAGGACAGTGGGGCAGTGGCCACTTCAGCAGCTCCAACTCCCCCTCCTCTCTCACCCACCTGGCTGTTGTGGCAGTAGCTCCAGCTACCCCCTCCCTCTCTGCCTGATCACTCACCCACTTAACACAAGTGGAGAGGATGGCCCTCTCCCCTGCCTTCTGCCCCGGTGTCTGCCTGCCCACCTGGTTCAGTTGGTGGCAGCAGCTCCTGCTCCACCAGTGTCTGACCCAAGGGGATGTTCCTTCATATTGTTTGTGCAAGCACAGAGACAATGTTCCATTCTTCAGGAGGTTTTAACCCCCATCCATTTTTTCCAAATGTTTCTGAAACCCAGCCGGGGGGAGTCCCTCGGGTCTGAATAAAAGTACCCCCTGTCTGAACCTGGCCCCATTCTCTAGGTTTTCCTGTCCGCACACAGTCCAGGTTTAGAATTAAATGTACAAGTGAGTGAAAAAGGTGGCTGGATCCAACCCCACGTCAGATAATAATTTCCCCCCACGTAGTATTGCCTGCTCTGAGCAGCGATAGCTGTCAGGAAAGTCCAGAAAGAGGATAACCCCAGTTAGGCGTGCCGAGAACTTCACGATCAACATGCTTGCCTGCTGAGAATACCTTGTTCGTACCCTTTCTGTGATCTGCAAGGTGAGCCCTGTTCCAAATACCTCAGTGTTTCTCTGGTAGAGTTCATTGTGAGCAGAGCACTTTGCACCTTGCATTAACACTGCTCGGTCATTGCAGCTTGGTGCTGCTTTTGTCTGGTTTAAGAACTGAATCATCATTTCCACTAGCGATCAAGCTGTATCCCCCGAGATCCTAGTGGTTTGGGTCATGACGTTGATTGACTGGTATAAAGCAGAGGATTGGTTACAGTTAGTGCCCTCTTTGCAGTCAGGGGTATCATGAACGGTCACCTTCTGACCGTCTCAACTCAAGAATCTTGAGCTTATCCTCCCCCCCCCCAGTTCAATATATGTCCTGTTAAAAATTGGATGTGGGTGTTAGCGACAGATGGGCGGCAGTTGTGGTGTGTGCGGCAGCAGCAAAAAGTGTAATAACGAAAGAAAACAGTGTAATTGTGTTAACTGGCACATCCCAGCGACTCGCTGAATATTCGGCTCGCTACTGAACCGGCAGGTGTCGGAGCCTGCCTAGTTCCAGCACCTGCTACCCGAGAAGAAAGAAAGTGGAGATGTCAGGATTGAATCCAGGACCCTCTGCCTGCTATGTATGTAGTGGGTTTGGGCAAGTCATTCTTTCTGAAAGGATAAAATTAGTACGCTGTACGAGGGCCAGCGTGGTGGAGTGGTTAAGGGCAACGGACTCTAATCTGGAGAACCGGGTTCGATTCCGCACTTCTCCACATGAAGCCATCTGGATGACCTTGAGTCAGTGACAGCTCTCTCAGAGCTCTCTCAGCCCCCCAAAATAAGTCTAGCTCACCACCTAGTGATGCATAACGCTAAAAAGAGCTAGTACTTCAGGCAGCCAGTCAGTCTTAGGATCTCCTGGCTATACCAGACACAATGCCATATGATTATTGTTAGTAGGAGGAGTATGTTGTCCCCTATATGGTCAGCCCTGGTTAGTATTTGGATGGGAGACCACCAAGGAATTCTAGGGTCGCTATGGAGAGGAGGGCAATGACAAACCACCTCTGTTAGTTTGGTGTAGTGGTTAGGAGCGCAGACTCTAATCTGGGAGAACCGGGTTTGATTCTTCATTCCTCCACATGCAGCTGCTGGTGTGACCTTGGTCGGTCACAAGTTCTTTCTTTCTTTTCTTTTTTTTAAACATTGTTTATTAGGTTTTATGTTTTACACAATAATAAATGCCTTTAACAATGTACATCTCTTCAAGAACTCTTTTCTATTAACTGTCAGTCCTTACTAATCAATATTGGGAAGGAAGATTGGGTTAACAAGACTATTCATTTACATTCACTTGGTCTTCGCATAACTGTTTTAAACCTTATTCCAACTATTTAAGTTTTACTTTTAACACTCATACATATAAAACTTTTCTGAGAATGGAAACCATTTGTCAGTCGGGTTTCTGAGCTCCCTCTCACCTACTACTGGGTCAAAAAAAACTGAACATTTTTCCTCTATATAGTAATCCCATACTTTATTCCACTATTGATTTATGGAGAGTGGTTTTTCGTTCTTCCAGTTTCTGGCTATTGTCGATTTTGCGGCTGCAATAAATATTGCGATTAAGTCTTTGGTTGATCTAGGAATTGGTTTTTCTTGCCATAGGTGCAGAAGTATCGTTTTTGGGTCTTCTGGAGGTCACAAGTTCTTTCAGAGCTGTTCTCTCACGAGCAGTTCTCTCAGAGCTCTTTCAGCCCCACTCATCTCACCAGGTGTCTGTTGTGGGGAGGGGAAGGAAAAGGGGCTGTAAGCCTCTCTGAGACTCTTGAGTGAAAGGCAGGGTATAAGTCCAGTCTCTTTTTCTTCTAGTCTCTTGCCTTGAAAACCTGATGGGGATGCCATTGAGTTGGCTGCAACTTGATGGCACTTTACACACAGACACTCAAACAAACGTGCTGTATGTTGCCACAAATTCCTTAGAGGAAGGTTGTGAGGAGTCCCCCATGTTATGCTTTTAAAAAAAAACGGCAACTATGAATAGAGAGATTTATTTATTATTATATTTGTATCAGCCTGTTTTACAGAATCCTCCCTGGGGTCTCTCTGTCACTCCTCATCATTACATGAAACTGTGTCTGAAATATGAAATACTGGGGTGTGTTTTTTAAATCCTTAGCTACCAAAGCAGCCAGCTCTCCCCGGTCGTATTTCTGTTCCTGCAGGCATTTGTAGACTTCCAGTGCCATTTATGACGGCTACATTCTTTTATCTGCTGTTTACTTGTTCTAGACAGACATAGGCTGTTCAAAGATGAGTCCATCAGAAAGAGATAAAAATAGGACAGCGGCAACAAGCGGTGCTAAAAAAAAAGCGCCAGTTCATCAATAAAAACGCCAGAATATGTGTGTGTTCATGCACAAACACGCAGAGTTTAAATGGGTGGTCCAAAGTCATCATCCGACCCAACTGTTGCAAAGCAGTCCAGCTGAGCTAGTTGTAGACTTTCCCCCTGCGTTTCAACAGATGACTGACCTGGGAGTCCATCCTCCCAAGGAAGTTGCATGCCTTGGCAGGCATGGGTACCAGCCATCTAAATGGGTTGTAGGGTGAGATACGCTATCCTACCGTCAGAGGAACAGTCTTTTGCTTTAGCGTACCTGTCCAGCTCCCATCGATGAGGATACAGAGAGGGCAGGAAGCAACCAGGTGCCCCTCCAGCATGCATGGACCCAGATCCAGTTCATATCTCCTCCTCCCTCCAAATGTCACTGATGAGGGGAGGATGTAACCAGGTACCCCGCCACGGTTTTGTAGTTGTTGTTGTTCAGTCGCACAGTCGAGCCTGACTCTTTGGAACCCATGGACCATAGCACGCTAGGCCCTCCTGCCTTCCGTCATCCTCTGAAGTCTGCTCAATTTCATGTATGTTGCACTGATAACATCCAGGGCTCATTTCATAGCAGGAGCTCCTTTGCATATTAGGCCACACACCCCTGATGTAGCCAATCCTCCAAGAGCTTACAGAGCTCTTCTTACAAGGGCTACTGTAAGCTCTTGGAGGATTGGCTACATCAGGGGTGTGTGGCCTAATATGCAGAGGAGCTCCTGCTACGAAATGAGCCCTGAATTAACATCTCATCCTTTGCTGTCCCCTCCTTCTTTTACCTTCAGTCATTCCCAGCATCAGGGGCTTCTTCAGTGAGTGTTCCCTTCTCATTTGGTGGCCAAAGTATTTGAGCTTCAGCTTCAGTATCTGGCGAATCCAATTCAGCTGGGAATCCCTTCCACAAAGAACACCTTCAACCGTCATTGCGGTTGATTTTGACTGATATCAGCTGTTTTGAGAGTCAATCTACGGCTCTTATTTTTATCCCACTTTTCACCTACTGTGGTGCAGGATGAAGGAAACCCAGGCTCAGATACTGACAAGGAAGCTCTCTGTGCAGCTTTGGGACAGAAACAGACGCTTTCAGTTTAACCTACCTAGCAGGGTGGTTGTGAGAGCAAAATGAAAGGAGGGCTACATACGCTGCTCTGAGCTCCTTGGAGGAAGAGCGGGATAAAAGTGACCGATTAAAATACAGTTTAAAATAATTTGGAATAATTAGTGGACATGAATTGAAATCTTACTCTGGGGTTCTGTTACTGAGTCCCAGCTGTGCCCTTATAAAGTAAATGCTTTAACATCAGCCATCATTTAAATGTTGTAATATTTCCCAAAGGTTTGGGAGTGGGAGATCCTGTCTCAGCATGGGTGTTGGTCAAAGCTGACCCCTTCATTTCCTACCTTAAATTGGATCAATTATCCAATTTAATCTCCCTTGACTAATGGCCCACAGGCAGATTCCACCAGCATTTGGTGGCCTGATTTCTCTAATATTAACTCATAAAATACTTCTGGTTCGCTACCTTCAATTACCTTTCATCTGGCATACATTTCACACTCCTTTTTTAAATTCTCCAGCTTGTCTTGCCCTGCAGTTTTTAAATCATACTTTCATGACCCATACAATATTTCACATAAAATCTATTGCCTGTAACTCAGTTCCTTGGTTTTATTGGATTCTCTCTCCCCTCTGAACCAGAAATGTTTAAGCTCTCATATACCCACCATAGTTTGGATATTCTCTCTCTCTCTCCCCCTCCCTCTCTCTCCCCCTCCCTCCTTCCACAAGGCACCTCCAGTGTCTGGGGCCTGAGTGAAGTTTTTAATCTCAGCCAAGCGTCACAGTGTTCCATTCCCTCACAGAATTTGGGCTGCAGACATTCCAACAGCATCATTTTCTGAGCAGGTGGAACGTTGCTGAACATTCCTCCACAGCAGCTCAGCTATTTGACATCCAAACTTTCAGTGCCATGTCTATAGCACAATATAGATTAGGCATTTTGGTACAGACGTGTCTTGCAGTTTCTTAACCTTTGCCATACACAGGAGCCCCTTCACAAGTATCTTCTGTTTTCTCTGTGCAGACCGAAATTGCCAAAGCCCCTGTTCCTGGTCTGCATACGTACTTGTATTGTTTCCAGGCCGAATTGGAAGCTTGGGCATCCCTGCTTTGCTTTCTAGATCTAGCTTTGTGCTAGAGGAATGAATGCACACAACCCACGGATGTGGCTAATTCTACCTCTGGCCATGCATTGGTCTGACGTTTCAGTTCATAGCGTCCTATTGCTCAAGCTGTTCTTTATGTTAAAAAAGCTGAACCCTCACGAGTGCCTTTTGCCCCTCCCATAACGGCTGTACAAGGTGTCAAGGAATTGCTCTTCTTAATGCCTTGGCATGTAAATAGAAGGGTTCCACGCTCCCAAATTGCTAAAGCAATTTAGTGACTGCAAATGGAATAAAGCTGCCTGCGTATAAAAGTGTTTAAAGATCACCCTGACCTTGTAAATCCTGTTTTTCCTCGTCCTCCCCCAAGTGCAAATTTGGAGCAGTGCAGGAAGCAGCCTTTTTTTAAAAAAAGACTCTAATTAGCAACTAGTCACTCCACTAGGCGCTGTGTCTGTGTGTGTCTGTGCAGCAACACTGATGCTGAATCTGATTTAGTCTGCATTATGGCACAAGACAGACGTTTAGCTGTCTTATCTCACAGCATTATGAAGATGACATTAAGTAAAATATCTAAATGTCACGAGGGATCCCAGCAGCAGCCATTTGCTTTACAGGATATTATGCACATTAAGGAGGCAAACCGTATTTTGGGGATTATTGCCTGTTGGAGGTTGAATAAATCTATGCATCTGACGTATTGAATGTCAGGGTTCGGCATGTTGCAACCAGAAGCCTGTGATGTTTCTTGGAGCTCATGTCAGCTTAAATGACAAAGATAAAGGTTTGCTATGGGGAAGTCGAAAATTACAAGATTTTTTTGTTGTTGTTCTTAACCTGGTGCATAAAGATGCAAAAGCAAAAGAAGGGAGAGGGCCTTGGCTCAGAGGTACAACATCTGCTTTGCATGTAGAAGGTCCCCAAGCATCCCCAGTAGCAGCTCACAGTACCACGATACGATGTGGCCAGTGGCTGTGGGAGGGATAACGGGCCCAGTTTCACGCTCCTCGTTGGTTCCCAGAGCTGTACCATCATTTCCCAGCTTCGGGCAGCGAAACACGTTGAGCCAGGCCTGGAAACAAGGCAAAGTAGTGAGTCCTGGATTCTGACCCCAGTGCTGGTTTTTTGCAGTCTGCTTGAAGGAAGACAAAATGTCTGCAACAGCTGGTCAAGCAAGTTTGATTCCTCAGGTTAGGAAGGAAAGAGGCAGAAGGCAGGTGAAGCAGTTAGGGGCCTAGCAGGTTCCTGGTTTTTTGAACCAGTCTGTTCATGAATATCTACCTTGAAGGCCCTTCTCCAGATTCCCCAGCCTTTAGGGTTGCCAACTTTGGGTTGGGAAATTCCTAGAGATTTGGGGGCAGAGCTTGGAAAGGGTAGAGTTTGGGGAAGGGAGGGGCCTTAGCAGTAGAGACGCCAGCCTCCAGGTGGGACTTGGGGCTCCCCCAGAATTAACAGCTCATCTCCAGACTACAGAGATCAGTTCCGCTGGAGAAAATGGCTGCTTTGGAGGGTGGACTCTACGGCATTATACCCCACTGATGTCCCTGTCCTCTGCAAGCTCCACCCCCAAATTTCCAGGAGTTTCCCAACCAGAAGCTGGCAACCCTGTGCCCTTGACCCCCCGCTGGTGGCCAGGGTGTAACGCCACCGAGTCCACACTCAGAAGCATCCATTTTCTCCAGGGGAACTGATCTCTGTCATCTGGAGATCAGTTGTGATTCTGGGAGATCTCCAGGGACGAGCTGGAGGCTGGCAATCCTGCTTGCCTTCTGAAGAAAGGCTGGCAAAAGTGTGGTGGCATGTTCCACTATGGATCCCCCATGCTGTTTGGAATGTTCTGTCCCTCTCGCGGTTTGCCTGGTATCTTCGCAGCTGATAACTTGGTACTAGGAAAAGACTCTTGTTTTGTCGATTGTTCCATCAGTTTGGACCTGTTCTGTTCCACTTTGCGTTTCTTCTTTCTCTTTGTTCTGGCTTTGTCTTGGATCAGATCTCTGGGCTTTCTGCCAGCCCAGGTTGGCCTTTTAAAAATGTCATCTTTTGTTTTTTTTGTTTTTTTAAAAAATTGAGTGTTTTTAGCTGTTCTAAATTTTCTGATGTGGAAAACCAGGGTTTGGAATGGTTTTAATAACAACAGTAGTATTGAACAGTGGAGTGGCACGTCAGGGTATGGGACCCCAGCCTAGTTATTGAGAACCTTCCAGGCTGAATCGTGCCCAAGCCAGCAACCCTGCATGACCCAGAGAAAAGCCAGCGATGAAAGGGAGACTTGCTGCTGAGACCAGTTCAATTCCCAGGTCTGTTGGTTTAGCGGCTGATAGACTGCCAGGCGTGGAGTCCCTGTAACTTCAGCCAGCTCCAACTTGATTAATGTGTTACACTGAACAGCCCTTTAAAGGCCTAATAAAAATGGTAACGGAGAGCATGAACATCTCATCATTGTTCCTCTGATCTGAGCCGGAATCGTGTGCTTTTTCCTTTCCTTTCCTTTCCCTTTTTTTAAAGGAATGATGACTCTGTAGCCCAATCCGCCCATTCCAAAGAGTGATGATGCTAATATTTCTTACACTTTAGTTACTTGTGAACAAAAACTTAATTATTACCAATTAAGAAGAGATAACCCTTTTTTATTTATTGCCACCTCAGTTTCCTGTACAGTTTGTGTAATTCCTTAATTGATTCCCCCCCCCCCCATAGTGAATGAATAATGAGACTATTTTTATAGGTCACTCTTGGTAATGTGCCTTGGGATTTTATCCCTATCGGTTCACTGCATCAAGGCAAGGATATCAGTATTGTGAAATTTAAGAGGGGGGAATAAGATCTGGAGACCCCGAGCCCTGTTTCTGCAGAGCTTGCGGCCGAAATCTGGTTGGTGGCTTTGTCCTCCCCCCACCCCTCTTACAAGCACTGGTTCGCGTCACAAAAAAGGCCCTGCGCCCCATTGAGCAAAGTAGACAGCTTCCACTCAGACATAATGATTTTCCCCCCCTTAAGCGGAATAAAGCCCTGGTAATAATGAATTCGGGAGGAAGTCCAATGAAATCCACAGCCACAGGCACTTAGCTGCGTGCTCAGGTTCTCAGCGAGACGGAATTTACAAGTCACCCTGGGAACGAAAACAATGGATGTGGCGTCCTTCAAAGATGCTGGGGAAAGATTATAAAACCCCTGCCTTTGCCAAGAGAGAGCCGAGCGTCTTGCAAATGTACAAATGGTGCTTTTATCGGGACTAATTGCAAACCTTTTTGTCTGATCGTTCCTGATTGGTGTCGAGTGCCTTCCTGTCTGCCGGCCGCTTGTTCTGGATACCGCTCTTGTCGTTTCATTCCTTTTTTTCCCCTTTGTAGGCAGGATCTCTCCCACCATTGCCAGCTCTGAGGGTGATGTATTGCATTTATAAAAATGCCTAGCATAACAGCAGTCATTGTGACTGGTGTGCATGGAAGGAAGGGGGTTCTTGTGGGAATGTGGTACATTCTCAGTACGTGGAGGTGCATGGCACCACCCTTCTTCGGGGTAACTGTGCCAGGGATGACCGGACCCCATGTCCCCTCTCTTGCTCATTTTTGATGCCCATCTCCTGGGTAGGATGTTCTCATTCTCCAGCATCTGGAATTCTGCAGCTCTCCCATGCCCCCCGGCTGTATAGCCCCTTCCCTGCACTCTCGTGGCACTGAGTCACCCAGTGTCAAAGCGAGGGGTGGATCTTACCCAGATCTCTTCTCCTTTCTTGCTTTTCTCTTGGATTGCTACCTGGCTTTCACACACTGCATGTCTTTGACACCCCTGCTCCATTCTGGAGTTCAGGGACTTGCCGTGGCTCTTCCTCTTCTGATAGTGAGAAGGGGTCTCGTTGACTTCCCCCCCTCCCCATAGTCTCACAATTCGTTTACGCTGTAAAAAAAGTAAAGGGATGCATTTGGAGAAGTCAGTGTGAGTGAAGGTCACATCACAGCAAAATTTAGAGGCTCACTCATTTGAAAGTTTGGCAGAACGGTTTTGCTTTTCACTTGATCTGTAAAGATGGCAGCTAGCAGAACTCCCTTTGGGAAGCCTTTGAGACAGATGGTGCCACCACTAAGTAGAGCCTGCTCTGGATTGTCATGGTTTTCAGCCTCCCGAAGGTGAGGCACCTGAAGTAGATCCTCTCCCCTGAGGCCTGAGAGTAGGGAGAAACATTTGAGCTATGATCTTAGCACCTGTATCATCACAGCATCTGAGATTCTTTGAGAGCTAATAGCCGTGTTTTTGCTTATTGCTGTCCGCCTGGTTGCCCTGGGTCTGTTCTCCTGGTTTTGATCTTTCTGTGCTGCTCCTCTTCTGATTCTATGAGTGGTGTGTCTGAATGGTTCACTGTTTTGTGGCGCTCCTTACTGGAGTACATTGTGTCTGTAGCTAAACAACTATTGACCTGTGGAAAGCTTCCAGAATCTAGATCTAGATTCCAGAATCTCCTTTCCCATCTGACCCTGCCCCAGATTGTTAATCCTAGAATTTGGGGGCAGAAGCAGCACCTCTGACTTTATTTACATTATCTTCACCTTGCCTTTCTCCTCTCAGTGGGGATCCAAAGTAGCTAACATTTTCCCCCTGTCCTCTGTTATACCCTCCACAGACCTATGAAGCAGGTGAGCCTAAGAGTATGTGACCGGCTCAAAGTCACCTAGCAAGCTTCCATGGCAGAGGTGGGATTCGAACCAAAGTATCC
Source organism: Lepidodactylus listeri (assembly GCA_029233225.1). NCBI lineage: Eukaryota > Metazoa > Chordata > Lepidosauria > Squamata > Gekkonidae > Lepidodactylus > Lepidodactylus listeri. Next base: position 14,461,675 of record JARCFY010000013.1, read on the forward strand.
CTAGGGTTGCCAGCTCTGGGAGGGGAAATATCTGGAGATTTTGGGGGTGGAGCCTGGGGAGGGTGGGGTTTGGGGAGGGGAGGGTCCTCAGCAGGGTACGATGCCACAGTACAATGCCATTTTCTCCTGGGGAACTGATCTCTGTCATCTGGAGATCAGTTGTAATAGCGGGAGATCTCCAGGTCCCACCTGGAGGTTGGCAGCCCTAGGTGTCCCAGAGCCTCATCTGACACTCTAGTAAACTGCACTGGATGTCATTTGACTATACTTGGAATCAGACATAGCAGTGGGTCACTTCCAAGAATGTGAGACATGGAATGTCTCTAGATCATCCCCCCCCCCCCCTCCATGTCAAAGATACTGCCCATCAAAACGAGTTGCTTATTGGAATATTTAATGTCTGGCTGCATGCCACCCAAGCGGTTGCGTTCCTTGTGCAGACAGGGCCGTCTGGGATGCCTTTGTGCGTCAGCACGGCTGCAGTTGTGTGTTTATTATTTTAAGGAGCTCTCTGCAACCCGTGGCGGTATTCTGAAGCCCACTCGTTGCTGGAGTATAAACCAAGTGAACAAAACATTGTACTTACCTGAAGGTTTCTTCTCTTCAGTGGGGCGAAGGCATGCAAACTGGCTAGGCCACGCCTCCACTCACTCCGGGTGGGGCTATGCAAATTTTTGTATGTCTTCCTTGGACCCAGTAAGGGCACCCTTCTAGACATAGAATAGCCTAGCCCAATAAGGGTCTTAGAACTTACTCAACACCATAAGTTGTTTAAATCACATCAACCTGTTTATTGAAATGAGTCTATACCAGGGGTGGCCAACCTGTGGCTCGGGAGCCACATGCGGCTCTTTCACACATATTGTGCGGCTCCTGGCAGGGCGGCTGGGGAAGCAAAGGGGAGGCATGCTTTTTCTCTCTTTCTCCCTTCCTTCCTTCCTTCCTTCCCTCCCATCTATTTGCTTTCCTAGTTTCTCTCTCTCTCTTTCTTCCCACTTCTTTAATTCTTTCTTTCCATCTCTCTCTTTTTCTCTCTCTCTCTCAATATCATTAGCAAACAAGTAATATCATTATCAATAACCGGTTTTCCTTGTTTGTTTTTATTTTTGGCAGTCCCATTTAATGTTAATAAAAAGCAAATTTGCATATTTTAAAAAATAAAAACGTGTGTGTGATATTTGTTCCTGTCTTGTGGCTCTCAGACATCTGACGTTTATTCTATGTGGCTCTTACATTAAGCAAGGTTGGCCACCCCTGGTCTATACCAACCTTTCTATACCAAAATGCGACAGTGTTGGCCCAACCCGCCAAACCAAACAATAAAATGCAAAACATAATAGTGACAGAATGATAAAAGTGTAGTGCCTTTGGCAAAGATTTTGCCCAGTGCAGAAGCTAATGAGGAGGAGGAGATTGGATTTGTACCCCGCCCTTCACTTGGAGTCTCAGAGCGGCTTACAATCTCCTATCCGTTCCTCTCTCCGCAACAGACACCATGCGAGGTAGGTGGGGCTGAGAGAGCTCTGACTGAGAACTGCTCTTGAGAGAACAGCTCTGAGAGAACTGTGGCTTGCCCAAGGTCACCCAGCAGCTGCATGTGGAGGAGTGGGAAATCAAACCCAGCACTCCCAGATTAGAGTCCGCGCTCTTAACCACTACACCATGCTGGAAATTGGGGAACATGTAGACCAAGGTCTCCAAAACTTTTGAGCCTGCGGGCAGCTTTTGAATTCTGACATAGTGTGGTGGTGGGCACAGCCACAGAATGGCTGCCACAGGTGGCAAAGCCTGCCGCAGAATGGCTGCCACAGGTTACCGTCATCACACAGTGAAGATCCTTCAGCTGTGGTGGCAGCTGCTGTCAAACCAATGTTTTTGAAAAGTCTGCAGAGCCAATTGAATGTCCAATTGCCAATCAAATTTCTCAACCACTTTCTAAAAACACTTCATGGGCACCTGGAAAGGTGTCGGTGCCATTGTGCCCATGCACACCATGTTGGAGACCCCGATGTAGAGGATAACTAGGGAAGGCATTCCATAAGTGATGGGCCACAACAGAAAAGGCACTGTGTAGGCCTTCCTACACAAGGGCAAGTTCTTTAATCAGAGTTCTTTAAGCCCTGGTAAAATATGATCCATATAGCCAGTGCATGCTTTAATGGGAGAGAGCCAGTCTGGTGTAGTGGTTAAGTGCGCGGACTCTAATCTGGGAGAACCGGGTTTGATTCCCCACTCCTCCACTTGCACCTGGCTGGATGACCTTGGGCAAGCCATAGCTCTGTACCAGCTGTTCCCTCAAGGACAGCTTGGGAAAGAGTTCTCTCAGCCCCACCTACCTCACAGGGTGTCTGTTGTGGGGAGGGGAGGGGAGGGGAGGGGAGGGGAAAGGAATTTGTAAGCCGCTCTGAGACTCTTAAGTGAGTGAAGGGCGGGATATAAATCCAATCTCTTCTTCTTCTTCTTCCAATGGCGGCTAAAGTTCAGTCTTGTTCATATAGGAGCAGGTAGTCCATTAGACTCCTCGGTTCCAGACTGTTTAGGGCTTTACAGGCCAGAACCACCATTTGCTAGAAATGAGCAAGTTCTTTAATCAGAGTTCTTTAAGCCCTGGTAAAATATGATCCATATAGCCAGTGCATGCTTTAATGGGATACTATTGCTGCAAGGTGGGTTTTTTTATCCCTGTCATTTCCATCCGAATAAGATGTTCTTGCACTGTAAAACAGCAAGTTAGCAATATCCCAGAAATGCCTTTCATGCAACCCTAATAGCTAAAAGCCATCTTGACTACATCAAAAGTTGGCCACGGAAGAAAGAGATGTGGCTCTCTGCTCTTATAGCAACACAGCCTGGGACCAGTTTCAGATGTCCAAAAAATAATAATAAATCCATTCACATATAAAATTCCCCTAAAAACAGACTGAAAACATCAAAGTGCTGCCGGAGCTAGCAGCCAAGGTACATCCAGATATCCCGCTTCAACCTATCTGAACTTAAAAGCCGTATATGTTTTTGCTGTGAGGCAAAGATGGTTCTGAAACAGCCTCCACAAACTCGTCCTAATAGAACCGGCATCCCAGAGTAAGAACACAAAATGAGTCCTGCTTGGATCAGAACCAGGACAAAACACTGTATGTGACGCAGACCTCAGCATTTAAATCATCCAAGCAAATGTAATGTTGGCTATAATAATAGAAACCAGGTAACGTACGTTGGTACATCAATGCAGCAAATAACATCCCTTATCTACAATATAAATCCAATGTTTGCAACAATACAGTATCAGTCAAAATATTTGTAAAAGTCAAATCTCTAAAAATCAAGACGAAGGCTTCAGATTCTGTCCTTTGTTTCGTGTGTCCTTCCTCAGACCACTGACATATACAATACCTATATGCAGAAGTATCTTAACAATGTGTAAAGAATTGACTGTTCAGCAGAACACGCGTTGGTATTTTCTCAGATAAGGACTAAAGTTTACATATCCCACATGTTTAAACAGTTTACAGACAGGCAACCGGTCACAAACTGGAACCACTCTCTCACTGTCGGCACGCCTCTTGGATCAGGCTATCAAGTCAACCTTCCTCTTTCTGGCAGCAGGCAGCTTTTGTTGTTGTTGTTCAGTCGCACAGTCAGGTCCAACTCTTAGCGACACTGTGCCCTCCTGTCTTCTGCCGTCCTCCAGAGTTTGCTGAATTTTATGTTCGTTGCATCAATGACATTGTTTTAACTATCTCATCCTTTGCCGTCTCCTCCTTCTTTTACCTTCAGTCTTTCCCAGCATCAGGGTCTTCTCCAGTGAGTGCTCCCTTCTCATTTGGTGGTCAAAGTATTTGAGCAGGGCAGCTAGATGCCTGGAAAACCCACGAGGAGTGGCGTGGAGGCTGAAGCTTGCAGTTGCCTCCTCTCCTGGCAACTAACGTTCATTTGTATTCTGCCTCTGAACGTGGAGGTTCCTTTTAGCTATTACGACTCATAGCCAATGATGGGATGGTGAAACACTTCCCTTTTATATATGCTTGTGTAACCTCAGCTTGCGGATTCCGTGGGACAGAACTTGGAATGAGTCTTGCAATCATTTAAAGGGAAGAAAACATTTCTTACTTTTCATTTATCATCGCATCATGTAACAAAAACATAGTAACACAACAGAACAGTGATCTTTTAACGTCCAAACAATGAGCTTTCCCCTCCTTCATGGCTTGCCACCCCCTAAAGTCCACCTCTTTTCTCTTGTTGGTGGCCCAAGAAGTCTCCAGCTGAACCCCTGGTGCACCGGCTTCCAAGATGGAGGTCCAAAATGAACTCCCCATTGGATCACACAGCCCTGAAACAATCATTCTAAAACTTACAATGAGGAACAAAAGTCTCCCTCCCTTACGAGTTTCCATCCATAAAGCATAGTGACCTGAAACAAGGTGCTCAGAGCCTAGGATGAAGGTTCAAGCTCCCCAGCAGGGCAGTCTGGCTTCCCTCCTCTGCTTTCCACACATTCTGCGCCCTTCTGCATCTAGGGGCTCTACCCCTTCCATTCCATTTCTAGCTAGGGGTTACACTTGCTCACTTTCGGTACGTCTGTTTTGTTGGCAGTGTGCTCACATCCTCTGAAGGACTCCCCTCTGCTGTCTGTACATCAGGCTAGTTGAACTAGGGTTGCCAGCTCCAGGTTGGGAAATTCCTGGAGATTTGAGGGCAGAGCCTGTGGAGGGTGCAGTTTGAGGAGGGAGGTGAGCAGGGCTGTGGTGCTATAGAGGCCACCCTTGAAACTGGCCATGTCCTTTAGGGGAACGGATCTCTGTAGTCTAGCGAATATTTGTATTTCCAGGAGATCTCCAGGCCCCGCCTGGAGGCTGAAAACCCTAGCTAGTCACCTGTGATTAACCGCAGTGGTGGTGTGGGCCGGAGCAGCTGCATGCCCGTTTGCAGTACTTTCAAACTCTGTGTTCTTTACTGGGACTCTGTGCATATGGTAGAGAAGGGTTGAGTCACAGCCGCTGTGTATGGAAGCCAGCTGTGCCCTGTCGAGACGTTCAAATGCACAAGTGAGATTCTGAAGCGAAGGCCTTCTGTCTAATTACCTTGATCTGTGACTCCAGACATTTTTATCCTGTGCTTTTTGAAGCTAAAAGGTAGCAAATGGGTCCGCCCTCTCCATAACTTTCAAGCTTATACAGTTAATTTATTAATTACAGTCTCATTAGTATACTTACAGGCCAAGTTTCATGTTCTCAGCACTGGTGTTTCTTAGAACATTTTTTGACATCTGCATGGGGGAAGACCTATCCACACACACACACCCCACACACACTCTACCCTTGACTTGTGGAGTGATTTAACACTGATTTTCATACACACTGAACTTTAGTACCTGGATTTTCACTTCTCAGTCAGCTCTCAACAAAGTACTAACCAGGGCTGACCGTGCTTAGGTTCTGAGATGTGACTTGACTTTGCTAGCCTGGGCCGTCCAGGTCCGGGCCGCAGCATCTCTAAGATGAACAAGTGTTTTGGTTTTTTTAAAATCTAGTTTAAGTGAAGCATTTGTGTGAAGTGGGCTCTTGTCCTTGAACACTTTTGCTAGAATTTTTTAAAAAGTTAGTCTTTAAGATACCACAAAACGTATGCTTGTTTTGTTTTGTTTTTAAAGAAACCAGCAGAGATGATCCGTTCAGCCACAGCTGATTTGGTATGAAAGTGGGCCACAGTTAACTGTTGTGATGTCTGAATTCAGCCAGATGACAAACTCCCAAGTTGCTGCCTTACCTAGAAACCGGGATGTCAGACCGGGATTAAACCAGAGTTTGTGGCCAAAGATTCTTGCACAGCTTGCTGCTTTCTCCAGCCATAGTTCCAGAGTACCGTTGCTTAGCAAGTGTACTGTCCTAATTGTGTGCGAGAGAAGAGACGAGGAGGGAGGGGAGAAGGCAAGCTTGGGCTCATTTCTGATCACTTTGCTCCTGGTGAAGAACCCCTTTACGGGTTTCCTGGAAATACAGTTTGCAAACCCCTGATACAAGGGAGTCCCAGGTTCACATCTCTCCTCTTCCATGAAGCTCGCTGAACCAGTCAGTTTCTCACAGCCTCGCCTACCTTGCAGGGTTGCTGTGAGGATGAAATGGAGGTCGGGAGGATGGTGAGCACTGCCCTGCCCTCCTTGGCGGGAGGGATACAAACGTACTAAATAAACAACCCAACCTCTTTTCCCATGGTCACCAGATAGATACTTACTTGTACTTGTAAGCAGGGTATGAAGGTAATGACTCTCCCCTTGTTGGTTCCTAGTTTCTGGTGGTTGAAGGTATACTGCTTCTGAGCCTGGAGGTTCTCTGTAGCTACTGCAGTCAGTCAATGCTTATTCAATAGAGATTCAGCTGAAGACTCAAAAGGCTTCCATGATCTCCTAGGGCGCCCTTATGGCCAGATGGAGGGCCTGGTGCTGTCATGAAAGGCTTGCAGTGTACCGGCCAACCGTAGCTTTGCTTGGGTCCCTTTGAAGAAAGAATCTGTGTCTTATTCAAAGCCAACTGTCTACTAGGGAGCAGTGTTTGATTTTAACGAAGATAATGGGTTGCAGAACTTGCTATTGTTTAAGCACTGTGTGTGTGTGTTAAAGTTAAATAATATCCTCTGGTTTTATGAGGTTGTTATGTTAAGAACTTGCTTCTATTAAGCCCTGGACCTTCTATGAAATTGTTGGACACGTTCCAAGCCTTTTAATATGAGACCTGCGTTTGGGGGCGAATCAAAGCACGCATGCCGTGTGCTGAACGCACCATTGCCTCTATACAAATAATGATAATAATCCAAACATTTTTAATCAGAAAGGACTGTGCTTGGATACATTATTACATTCTTCAGAACTGGCCTATTTATATCAATGGACAGACTACCTAAGCAAGCGACTAGGGTTTCATTGCTGACAAAGCATTCCGCTGCCCCTTTCTTCTGATTTAACTGGGTCTGAAGCTCAAACCCAGTGTGATGTGTCTCCAGGGCCTTGGGAACAACTGGATTAGAAGGGAAACGGGGATCGGTTGACTTTTGGCACTCTGTACCACAAGATCTGGAACAGTTTTTGTGCATCTGCCCTGGCTCCCAGGTTGTTCCAGGCCCGATTCAAGGTTGCTGGTGATGATCTTTAAAGGGCTGTATGGGTGGCCCCGGGCCCCATCTTTTGAGGTTGAACAGGGGTCCTTCTCAGTCATGGCACTAAAACTGTGGAAGTCTCTCCCCAGGGGTATTTGTCTGTCCCATTCCACCAGCAGGCAAAGACTTTTTGGGGTTTCATAATGCTCTGCTTTTAATAGTTAAATAGTTGGCCCTGATTGGGCAGGAAGTGGGATATACATTTCATAAATTTAATAGATGTATTATCATCATCATTATTAAAATTTATAAACCACCCTACCCCAAAGGGCTCAGGACGGTGTACATCAGAGTAAACATAGTAGCAATTAAAACTGTGGATAAAATTAGTCGTAATTAAGCCATTCAACACAACGTATAATGTAACATACAGTACACAGTTGATGGCATACAAATCACCTTCGCTCCCCCATGGAGTGGATCCCATATAGGGAGGCCATGGTCAGGAACCCTTGCTGTCTTCAGCTGTAGGTCTGGTAGAACATCTCCGTCTTGCATGCCCTGCAGAACTGAGCAGGGTCCCACCGGGCGTGGATGTCGCTAGGTCAAGATTTCTACCAGGCCGGGGCCAGTGTCCAAAAAGGCCCCGGCCCTGGTTGAAGACACCCAGACTTCTTTTGGGCCAAAGGTCTCCAGTGAGTTTTGGTCACCTGAGTGTAAAGCTCTTTGGGGAGCATACCAGGCGAGGTGATCCTGCAGGTACGTTGGCCCCAGACGGTTGACCGTTTAGGGCTTTGAAGCTCAAAACCGGAACCTTGAAGATATCTTGATGGTTGCTTGTTTGGATGGCTGTAAAAGGATTAGACAAATTCATCGATGCTCAGAGGTCTGTCAACTTGTCGTCATTTTTTTTTTTTTTGCCATCAAGTCACAGCTGACTTATGGCAACTCCATAGGATTTTCAAGACAAGAGGCCGTTCACCATTACCTGATTCCGTGTCATGACCCTAGTACTTCTTGGTGGTCTCTCATCCAAATACTGACCAGGGCCTTCCCTCCTTATCTTCTGAGATCTGACAAGATGGGGCTGGCCTGGGCTGTATATCCCCATCCCGTGCTCAGAGTCAGGGTACTTCTGAGTCCCAGCTGCTGCTGGGGAGGGCTCAGGTAGGGGCTGCCAAGTGCCTGGTAGGGGCAGGAGATTCTCCGCCTGCTGCCACTCCAGGCTCCCATTTCATCCTCACTACAACGCTGCAAGGTGGTTAGGTTGAACAAGCTTCATGGCTGTGATGATTTGAACCCAGGACTCCTCAGGCCCTCTCGCCACTACCCCAAATGGGCTGCCAAGATCACGACAAGCCCCTTTTCTATGTGTGCTTTAGCCTATGAATATAGAAAGCCCTTTGCAGGACTGAGGCGTGCAGAGGAACTGCAAGTGCATCCGACAGTATTCCAAGGGCCAAATTTTGGAGAAACCATTCTGTACGCACGCACATTGTAACCTCTGCGCAAAGTCTCTCCCTTTCCCCACTGCACAGTTGATTGCCGCTGCTTTCTAGCATTTGCCATCAAATGCCACTTTGCAGCTACGCTTCTATTATCGGCGTTGCTTTCCCCGAGCAATTAGAATGATGAAAACACCTTGCCAATGAGCTAGCTCTAATTAAAGGCAGAACAGAACAGACACTCTCTGCTAAATGCAATCCGCCATTCGGCACTTCTGTACTGATGACAAGGCTGCCGTTGCTCCGAAGGAGAGCCACGGCGCCACGTTCTGCTTTGAAGTAGCAATGCTATAAACGTGGAACAAATGTGTGTGTGTGTGTGGGAGAATAAACAGCCTTTTCAGGAATTAATGATCGTGGGACCCCCAGACGAGGCCTCCGCTAATGACAAGGTATTACAGCACAGGTTAATGGAAACCAAATACCAATTTAACATTGCCAACCTTGAGCAAATTGAGTTCAGCACATCAGAAGCCCTTGAAGAGATACTCTGAACTAAGAGGATGGTGTGTGTGTGTGCATGAAACCATTAATACAAGATGGCAGAAAAAAATAATGGCTTTTAATAACTTCCTTGTGAAGGGGATCTATTTGGAGGATATGAGTGAATAGTTGTAAGGCTCCCCCCCCCCCCCCCCCCCGACATGCACACTGTTGATGCATGTCTTAGGGAGAAGATGCTTTCCCTCCAAGAAATCTTTCATTTTACGAAGGAGCAGGGAATAGATTTCCAGGACATCACTGATGGAGTCTTGTTCCACGGTTTTGGTCCTGTGTATTTAAGATATTTATAAGCTGCTTCTTCAAAAAGAGGTCCAGAGTAGCATGACTGAAGGCGTAAAAATGTAAAACATATATTTTTAAAAAACATGATTAAACAAAATCTAAAATGTGACTAAAAACCCAGCAGGGTTGCCGGGTTTGTCCTGGCAACTTGTGGGGAATGTGTGTATGTCTGGGGGGGTGTTACTAGGAGAGAGATGAAGGCCTTGGTGATGTAGAGACATCACTTCTGGCATGCACAGGAAGTGACATCATCAAGCTGTGATGTCTGGGTGACGCTCTGGTATTTGGGCAAGAACTCTACGGTAAAAATGGCTTCTACCATAGAACTTTCCCCCCAAATACCAGTGTCATCATGTCACTTCCTGTGCATGCCAGAAAAAGATGTCATCATGTCTCTAGCACCATTATCTGAGCCTTCCTTTCTCTCCAGGTAAGTCCCCCCACCTGTCAGCTGATCGGCAGTGAAAGGGTGGGGTCTGGTGGCGGGGGACCCCAGCCTCCACCGAGGGAGCTGGCAACCATAAAACCTGATGAATTGGTTCCCAATACTCCTGAGCTCAGGCAGCATAAAAACAACGTTCAGAACCACATAAGCTGACAATATTGAATAATAAATTCTAAATAGTTTGGCAGTTCCGCCAGACATGTGATTGAGGACAGCAACCGGACAGTCAGTAGTCTGGCGCTCTTAGGTCTCCCACTCCCCCTCACCTGCCCGCAGGAGACTATGGGAGGTGGCAATTTTTGTTGAAATTTCTCGCCATCTTGGAATAAGCGGAACTAAGCAGCACTACAAGCCAGTACTGAAGGTGTCACTCAACTCCAGCCCAGCCAGCTGTGCTAATAATATACATCGACTTACCCATTGCTGCCAGAAGGGCACTCCATAGTTCAGGTGCCATCACTTTAAAAAGTCCTGTCTATGGTAGGCTTGCCAGCTCTGGGTTAGGAAATTCCTGGAGATTTGGGGTGGAGCTTGAGAAGGGCAGGGTTTGGGAAGGGGGCCTGTCCTCAGCAGGGTACAATGCCAAAGAGTCCAGTCTTCAAACCTGCCATTTTCTCCAGGGGAACCGATCTCTATAGTCTTGGAGATCAGTTGTAATTCCAGGAGGTCTCCAGGCCCAACCTGGAGGTTCTCAAACCGAGTCTCTGCTCATCACCCACTAGCAGGGAGAGCATACGAAGCAAGTCTTAATTGACGTCCCTTGTGGCAAATTCTCGCTTTTCCAAAGAAAAGGGAACAGTACAGGACAAGACAACATTCTGCAGCTTAAGATGGGACCTTTGATCTAGAAGCACCACAAGTAGCCACTAAAAAACTGGAACCCTTCAGTGAAAAGTGGGGCAGGAAGAGATGTTCCAGCCCGGAACCTAAACGGTAAACACCATGCAAGCCTCAAAGGGGAGGGCATTCCAGAGGTGAGGTGCCACCACTAAAAATGACCTGTCTCTGGTTACCACCCACCTCAGCCCTGCAGGTGGGGGGCAGAGAGAGCGGGGCTTGAGAAGAGGGTCCTAACTGATGGGCTAGACAGCAGCCCCCTCAGGTGCCACGCAATTGCTACCTGTCAACACTTCTTTTGTCTGAGCAACAGGTTGGAATCTCCTCCCCACCAGGCTTTGGAGAGGGCTTGTCTGCCAAAGTCTTTGTTTGCTCAAGTGCAACCACTTTTCTCCATTCTTCCTGGCGGTATCTCTGTCTCTCACACGGAAAGAACATCTTGGCACATAAATAAACTGAATGGGGCTGCAAACTCAAGAACAGCTAAATCCTTCTGAACAAGAGAGTTCTCTGTTCTGTTCTTAGGAAACAAAGGAAAGGGCACGGGAGGGGATTCTGAATGAAGCCGGTTGTTTGTTCCCTCTCCATTCTTGGGGAAATAAAGGCATTCTGCTACATGGATGGAATGTTTTGGTCAGTGGAACAGAGCCAGTTTGATTTCTGGCTTCCTTAGATCAAAACCTTGCCTGTTTATGGGTGGATTTCTGTTTTGTTCCTTTGACCTAGCAAACCCTTCCCATGCTATAATCAGAGGTTTGATCATAGAGTCAGGGTCCTCTCATATAAGTAATAGCAATGTGTGTTTGTGTAAAGTGCCATCAAGTCGCAGCTGATTTATGGCGACCCCAGCAAAGGGCTTTCAAGGCCAGTGAGAAGCAAAGGTGATTTTGCCATTTCCTTCCTCTGCAGAGCCTTCCTTGGAGTTTTTCCTTCCAAGTACCGCCCCTTCTGAGATCTGATGGGACCAAGTTATACCATAATGCCTTCCATCCAGTAATAGCAATCGTGACATTAAAATAGAAGGATATCGCTTGTTTTTAATTTGCTTTTGCTGTGTGGGGCTGTAATCAAGATGTCCTCGCCTCCGTCTCTAGCTCCAGGGAAAATTGTATTTTAGTCTGCGTGACATGGGGAAAGAAGATTCTCTTTTAATTTTTTTTTTAAATTCCAAGCAGGCAGGTGAGGCTGCTAAATTAATCAAGGTGTTGGGGGAGAGTGAATGTACTGCAGCCGACACAGTACCTTCTGAATTGTTGAGAATATTCCTTACTGTATAACACAATGACATGATCAGGCACACATTTAAATCATCCCAATCTCAGTGAGTCAGGCAATTTATAAACAAGAATTCCCAGTAGTAATGTATGGCTGCGAGAGTTAGACTATAAGGAAGGCCGAGAACCGAAAAATAGATGCTTTTGAATTATGGTGCTGGAGGAAGACTCCTGAGAGTCCCTTGGACTGCAAGGAGATCAAATCAGTCAATCCTAAAAGAAATCAACCCTGACTGCTCCCTGGAAGGCCAGATACTGAAGCCGAAGCTCAAATACTTTGGCCACCAGATGAGAAGGGAGCACTCACTGGAGAAGCCCCTGATGCTGGGAATAATTGAAGGCCAAAGAAGAAAGGGACAGCAAAGGTTGAGATGGTTAGACAGTGTTATTGATGCGATGAGCATGGAGTCGAGCAAGCTTCGGAGGGTGGTAGAGGACAGGAGGGCCTGGCGTGATGTGGTTCGTGGGGTCGCGAAGAGTCGGACTCGACTGTGCAACTGAACAACAACAACATCCTGTCCTCAAAATGATTATTCCTTTTCCACTGGTGAAAAAGGGCATCCCTTTAACTGCCCTCCCTGGCTATGTCAGGGACCCACCAGTGGTGGGACTGAATAAGGTTGCCAGGTCTGGGTTGGGAAGTACCTGGAGATTTGGGGGGTGGAGCCTGAGGAGGGCTGAGTTTCGGGAGGGGAGGGACTTCAGTGGGCTAGAATGCCATAGAGCCCCCCTTCCAAAGATGCCATTTGCTCCAGGTGAACTCATCTCTGTCACTTGGAGATCAGTTGTAATCCCAGGAGATCTCCAGCCACCATCTGGGGGTTGGCACCCCTAGACTACTATAAGGAGAGAACTTGGACAAGGTTGCTTCTCCTCCCTCACTCCATCACTCACTCTCTCAGCCAAACCTATTTCACAGGGTTGTTGTGAAAATTAAGTGGTGGACAGGAGAACCATGCAAAGGTGCTTTTGGCCCCGGGCAAAATGTCTGTTCTCAGCCTTAGATTAGATAACAACAAGATTTTCAGGGTACAAGCTTTTGGGTGGCAATGCTCCCTTCCTCAGATAGTTGACTCAAGGGATCCTTCTTGTTTAAAAAACAAGCTTGCATTGCTTTTCAGCCTTAACAAGAATATCTGCCCTGCTGCCTGGTCAAACTGAGTGTGGATCTTTTGAGGAGATACAAGTTTCTTTTTATCTGCATATGAACAAACCTTTGTCCTTGCCACATTTCCGGTAGGGAAAGAACTGTTTATTCAGATGAAGCAGATTAGAAACACAGAGATGCCCCTGGGTGCTCAGAGGCAGGGATTTCTGCACGGCTATACAAATTTGGTTACCAGCAGTCTGGGATTGATGGGGTTATAAAAGCGATTTTGTGGAGGAGAGGGAGTGTGAGAAATGAAAGCGGCCTTTGAATTTCTCTTTGACAGCGTTCGAGCAGATGCAGAACAATTCGTGACCCCTCAGCCTCAAGACCCCCAGGAAGAAAGAAATAGCCATATGATATATGTTATATATTATATAGATCAAAGGGGCCTGAGTTCAAATCACCCAGCCCAGTACAAAAATCACTCGCGAGCACTGGCCAGCTCACTCACTGGCTGCATTAGGACATTATTGTGGTTTAATCTAGTTGGTTGTTTTGTCCAGGCAATGGGGAGCTGTCATGGCTCTGTGATATATATCACGTGGGGTAGATCCCATGGAACAAAAACAGATTACCCTCATAAGAACATAAAAGAAGCCAATGCTGGATCAGGCCAGTGGCACATCCAGTCCAACACTCTGTGTCACACAGTGGCCAAAAACACCAGGTGCCATCAGGAGGTCCACCAGTGGAGCCAGGACACTAAAAGCCCTCTTACTGTTGCCCCTCCCCAAGCACTTTCCCTGGTCCAAAAGACGCCAGATTGGCTTCTACCAGAGCTAGGGCCTTCTTGGTGGCGGCTCCACACTGGTGGAACAAGCTCCCGGAAGACATCAAGGCCCTGAGGGATCTTTTGCAGTTCCACAGGGCCCTTAAAACGGAGCTCTTCCACTAGGCCAATGATTAGGGGCCACCGCCGAGGAACTGAGCTATTTAAAACTGCTACAGTCCTTATGCTGTTGGCATCACGAATAACTAAGGATACCATCATACAGCAACCGCCATCTGCACTTAATTGCACTTGCCTGCCCGTGCAGGAAAGGCGGGTTAGAAATTGAAAACAATAAAGAAACTCCAGAAACTCCCAGCAAGAAAACTGGATAGCAGTTACCCAACAGGGACCGTCCCTGGTACACAGAGACAGTTGCTCAAGGCTGGGAAACTCCTGGAGATTTTGAAGGTGGAACTTGGAGAGGGGAGGGGCCTTCGTGGGGTATAGTGACACAGAGTCCACCCTCCAAAGCAGCCATTTTCTCCAAGGGTACTGATCTCTGTGGTCCAGAGATCAGTTGTAATAGAGGGAGATCTCCAGGTGCCACCTGGAGGTTGGCAACCATGCAGTTGGAAGACAGCCCAATAGACAGACAAATACCATGCACGCTCCGTATAACTGTAGACAGCACAGTCATAGAAGATGAGTGGCACATACTCTGCAGACAGCTTGAATTATGAACAATTTCTGCTACCAGCTAAAGTTTAAAAAAAATAAAAAAATGTATTATTTAACCTAAACAAACACAGTACCGCAAATATGGTTAAATGAACCACAAAGCAACTGATAACAGCATCTCTAAATTCCTGTTTAATGAAGCTTGAAATGTTGGATCAGAGTGGGTGACTTGCTTGTGAAGCAGTGGTATTCTTTTATTATTTTTTATTATTAAGAGCATCGTGCATTCCCCCCCCCCCCCCCGCGCTGCAAATCATTTCCCAGAAAATTAAGAGAGCTTAAATTGCTACTAATTTGACTGAGTTAGCGTTGCAAATGAACAATCCTTTTTTTCCCCGTTGACAAAGCAAAGGCTCGGGGAGTATTGGGCTATGCATTTCCCTCCCTTCTATTTCATAATTACCTCAATTAACGGGAGCACGGACACTTCCAGATCAACAGAAAAACATATGATTTATGTAACCGAGTTTGCACTCAATCAAATGCACCCAGAATGGCCTAACCTGTCATTGCTGCATGAATTATTTTCTTCTTACCCATGAGGAAAGTGGAAATTAAGGACTGAAACACTGCGCCAGATTTGCATTTGCAAAAAAAAAAATGGCTGGATCTCAAAGATGCTACTGGACTCTAGCCGCTCAGCTGCAGACCAGCACAAGCCACCCTCTGAAACTATGCTGCGCCGACTGTTTCACAGACAATGTCAGGTTTTACTCCTGTCCTACATTGCTCAGTTTGGTTCTGCAAGCAAGGAATACTGACATTCCGCTTCTCAAGGATTACAGCTCCATACAGCCAGTGTGGTACAGCGATTAGAGAGTTGGACTAGGCTCTGAGGAAACCGGGTTCAAATCCCCACTTGTGCCGTGGAAGCTTGCTGGGTAATCTTGGGCCAGTCACACACACTCAGCCTAACTTACCTCACAGGGTTGTTGTGAGGATAAAACAGAAAAGGGGAGAGTGTTTTAAGCCACATTGGGACCAATGCTCCCTCTATGCTGTGGAGTCTTGTGAGCGAAAATTCTGCTTTGTGAGCTACCGGCATTAAAACTGTGAGCGAGCGATTTGGCTACTGCATAAATTAGTTTGCTTTGGAGCCATTCTTCCTGAGCTAAGACAAAAATGGGTGAGCCGGAGGCTAAAGAACTGTGAGCTAGCTCACACTCACTCAAGCTTAGAGGGAACACTGATTGGGACCCCATTGGGGAGAAAAATGCCTCATACTTGTCCAGATATGAACTAGAGTGCTGATGAACAATGCCTTGCACTGAATCAGTCCCTCGATACATCAAAGTCAACATTGTCTACTCGGACTGGTAGTGACTCTCCAGGGTCTCAGGCAGAGGTCTTTCGCATCCCCTACTACCTGGTCCTTTCTACTGGAGATGCTGGGGATTGAACCTGGGACCTTCTGCATGTCAAGCTTAGGCTCTCCCACTGAGTCACAGCCCTTCCCTCAACATGAACATGCTTAGGGTGGAACGTGAGATATACAATACAGAAGAATTATGTGGCAGAATGGACTATTTTGGAATCTCTGTTGAAAGTCCTTGTAGATAGAAAAGTGAGCAAGCAAAGAAAGGATCGGACCATTCTTTCTCTGCAGTGCTGGTTTCCTGCGAGTCTGTCTGTCTGTCTGTCTATCAGTCGCCAGCCTCCAGGTGGTGGCTGGAGATCTCCCATCATTACAAGTTTTCTCCAGGTGACAGATCAGTTCACCTGGAGCAGGGGTGGGCAAACTTGCTCAGCGTAAGAGCCACCTAGAACAGGGGTGGGCAAACTGTCTTAACGTAAGAGCCGCATAGAATAAACATCAGATGTTTGAGAGCCACAAGACATGAACAAATATTACCTGCTTTTATTGGGAAATAAGCAAATTTGCTTTTTATTAACATTAAGTGAGACTGCCAGAAATAATAACAAAAGGGGTAAAAGCAGATATTGATAATGATATTAATTTGTCCAATGATATTTGTTTGCTAATGATATTTAGCTTCCCCAGCCGCCCTGCCGGGAGCCACATAATATATATGAAAGAGCCGCATGCGCCTCCCGAGCCACAGTTTGCCCACCCCTGACCTGGAGAAAACAGCTATTTTGTAAGTTGGACTTACATTAGAATTATGCTCCAAACCCCACCCTCCTTAGACTCCACCCCCAAAATCTCCAGGTATTTCTGAGCCCGGACCTAGCAATCCTTATCTGTCTGTCTATCATCCATCCATCATTTGTCTGTCTGTCTGTCTTATTTATCTATCTACCTACCTACCTACCTACCTAGTGAGGTTCTGTGGGAGATATGGACCTTCATCTCCCCAAGCCTATTCTGACACTGTAAGTACCATACCACACTAAAATCAGGGTAAAGGCCCAAATGCATCATTATTCTGAGTTTCTTTTTTAAAGGGTAAGTTCATATAATTTACCTCTTCATGACTGCAGTATCAACGTATTATCCGACCCATGTGACACACCCATCTCAGCCCAAGCTGTGTAGATAGTGCTTCTTCATCACTGGAGACTATTCTTTCCATTTTTCAGAGTTCCTCTGATCAGTAGATCTTGAGCAATGACTAGAAGAGTGCTAGATTAGTGTCTAAGGGAAAATATGATAGACAGGAATTTAGCAACTGATAAGGTTATGTTTAGATCACTGTCTAGCATCAGAGGGAATATTTATTAAACGATAAACGTGATAAAACAGGTGAAATCCAGCGGTTCCTAAAAACAGTAAAAAAAAACCCGCTTCACAAACTGGCACGTCATTCATGCGCAGGGCCCATGCTAATCCTCTCTGTATCATTCCAATTTTAGTTATATGTGCCGCCGAAGCGACTGTAATACCCTTCGATGGACACTGGTCATGTAGCCCGCTATGTAAATTATTGAGTGTCGAAGCAAAATACAGTGTGTGTGAAATCTCCTGAAGGATGCTGATTCTGTGGATTTAGGCAGATCATGAGAGGGAGGGCAGTAAGGGTTGCATCAGTGCTTAGTTTTCGTGGCCGTTTCTTACACGCCCAGGGAAATGCTGATCACCACTTGGGGGTCAGGACGTAATTTTTCTCCTGGCCAGTTTGGCCAAGGATCCTGGATGTTTTTTGCCCTCTTCTGAGCGTGGAACAAGGATCACCAGGTGTGTGTGGGGGGGGGGGGCATATTTGTGAATTTCCTGCATTATGCAGGGGGTTAGACTAGATGACCCTGGAGATCCCTTCTAACTCTAAGATTCTGTGCTGCCTTGAAATTGTGCTACAGATTCCCTCGCCTTTAGCCCACCTCATAAGCATGCTGGCTTGGACTGGGGGAGCATATTCAGCAAGGCCACAGGAGGTGGGTTGGGTGCCACTGTTTAATCCTTTGCTCAGAATCCCAAACCGCCTTAAGGCCTACTCCATTCTGATCCTCGCAACAATACGATTCTTGTTTTGCACTGTGCCGGGAACATGTAAATAACATCTTGAGCCAAATCTCTGGCTCTGTTTCCAGAAGACACCCCCGCACCCCTCCTGAGGGCTTGGTTACATAAGGCACTTGGCCAGGAAGCGCCTTACCCGTCACTCAGAAGTAACTGGCATTTGATAATAGCCTTGATGTGTTCTTTGCCGCAAATTCTACACCCCAGCTGCTCTGGAGCGGCTCTCTATCTGTGCACTTGGCTTTAGAACAAGTAGTGATTTTTTACGGGTCACGGCACCCTTGTGGAGATATAAACTCCGTTCTGGAATGAAAGCAACCTTGAACGTGCGTTGCTGTGGAGCGTAAGTCTTGCGTAGGTGCCCACTGAATGTCACAGGTCTCTTATTCTGGAGGTTACCCTTGGGCCTGCGTTAACCCTTAAGCTAAGGTTGGCCAATCGAATGCCAAGGTAAATGGCATCTGACTAGGGTCTGGATGATTGAGATGTAATGATGAAATTCATTGGGTGGTTTGGGGCCAGTCCCACACTCTCAGGTTTTCCTTCCTTCCTTCCTTCCTTCCTTTCATACCCCGCCCTTCCTGCCGAAGCAGGCTCAGGGCCGCTTACATAAGAGATAAAACACATAAATAACGATTATAACATCATAAAACCATTCAGTATTATAAAGTGCTAGCAAACATCTGTAGTAATAGTATTGCTTGAGGATGATGGTAACAGTCATATTGATATATTCGGTGCTCTGTCTTGATGGTCAGCTCACTGGTCTTTTCCATACATACGCGGTGGGCACAGACTGTAGAGGGTGGAACCAGGGAGCTCTATCTTCAGGGCTCTGTATCTTCCAGTTGTTGGCGGCGGCTCCTTAACTGAAGGCCTGGTGGACGAGCTCCGTAATCCACCTCACAGGGTGGTTGTTGTGAAGCTAAAACAGGGAAGGGAAAGCCATGTTCACCGTTATGCACTTGGGGGAGAGGGGAGATAAAAATGTACTAGCTTGATTTGTGTTAAGTTTTAATGGTCCCTATTTTCCAGGGATTGTCTATTTCTGGCCTCTATTCGTGGGAACCCCCGCTACGGTTCCATCTTAATTGCTGAGACATTTGATCGGCATGACTTTTGTACTGTTTTAATTTTGTTGTTTTAAGTTTTTTGTTTTAGTTGTTACTGTGGATTGTGTTAATATTGTTGGGACGTGCCCTGAACCTGCTTTGCAGGGAGGGCGGGATACAAGTCTAATAAAATAAAATAAATAAATGATAAACCAGTGTCTTGATTTATTCTCACTACACTAGCATGGTGTAGCGGTTAAGCGTGGCGGACTCTAGTCTGGAGAACTGGGTTTGAGTCCCGACTCCTCCTCCCCGTGAAGCCTGCTGGGTGGCCTTGGGCCGGTCACTGTTCCCTCAGGACTCTCTCAGCCCCACCTGCCTCACAAGGTGCCACTTCCTACTGTGGGGAGAGGAAGGGAAAGGCGATTGTAACCCACTTTGAGATTCCTTAAGGTAGAGAAGAGCGGGGTATAAAAACCAACTCTTCTTCTATTTTTGCTACTGTTAAAATATTAGTGTGAATTGTGAGTGTTTTCAGCGTCCGGGGGTTCAGATCCCACCATAGGGAAATAATCTGAGCCCAGGATGTGCGTCTTGTCTCTAGTGCAAATGCCTACGAATGCAGGCATGCAAACACTGAAGCGCCGTGTGCTGAGCTGCCTTCCGCTTCAAACGCCACATCTGCTGAGTTGTATTTTGAACTCCAGATAAGATAAGTAGGGCTGTTGTGTTTCTTCTTTCTCCTAGCATATCTTGAACCAAAAGAGCAAACGTCTTTGTTATTATTGAAGCTGTACTGGGGAGGCTGTTAAAGGCTTGACGAATAAGATGTGCAGGGCTTGACGGAGATCCTTTGGTATCAGGCAACAGCGCTGGGAATTGGGGCGCTGCTGAAAATGTGGTGTTCCAGCCCGAAATCGTCCTTTCCCAGTAGGATGCAATTATCTTTAAAATAAAATTTCCATCGAGTGTGGAGAGGGTGGGCCCATCCTTCTCTTTGCAGTGGCTCCCTTTGAACAAACGTCATGCTACTCAGACCATAATAATTGCTTCTCCCTTATCAGAAGGCAGAGGAGTAATAGCTGCACTGCCTGTCAAAGGGAAATTTGGAATATCTGGCAGCAAATTGCAGTAGGGTAGCCACATTTTGCGATAATACGGTACACTGACTGCGGTATACCTCTGCCCCCCCTCTGTTCCTTTCTCATGATGGCTGATCTCTTCCGGTGGGCCCACTGATAGGGTTGCCAGCCTCCAGGTGTGGGCTGGAGATCTGGGATTACAATGGAGCTCTGGTCCATAGGAAGTGCTTGTTTATTTATTTATTTAAAACATCTATTCCTCCCCTCCCTAAACTCCACTTTCCAAGGCTCCACCCTCAAATCTCCAGGTCTTTCCGAATCGGTATGGCTGAATTGACATCAGAACTAGCTT
The DNA here is from genome assembly GCA_029233225.1 of Lepidodactylus listeri. Taxonomy (NCBI): domain Eukaryota; kingdom Metazoa; phylum Chordata; class Lepidosauria; order Squamata; family Gekkonidae; genus Lepidodactylus; species Lepidodactylus listeri. The sequence continues at coordinate 14,482,115 of JARCFY010000013.1, forward strand.
GTTTGCATGGTATTTTATGGTTTTACTGTTTTAATTGTTGCTTAATTGTTGTTTTAATGATATTGTACTGAAATTGTTGGGAACCGCCCTGAGCCGGTCTGCGGGGAGGGGGGTATAAAAATCAAATCAAATCAATCAATCAATAAAATAATCCGGAGCTGGCGACTCTATCTGGTTGTCAGTTTTAATAGAGGACAGGGAGTACTGCATGCCTTAGGGATGTGTGTGTCGGAGGATCCTGAGAGTGGGGGTCTAGGGGTACAGAATTCCGGCACTCTGGGTTGCCCTGGGGACCCTGGAAACTGTATAAGGTGCTTTGGAGGCCTAGTAATGTTGCCTATTCTAATCAAGCACCGTGTACATTCTTCTGAATCAGAGTGATCCAATCTTTGTTAAGAGGCCCATGGTGACCCCCTGTCTCTAGAGTGGGGTTCCACAAAGGGTTAGGTCCAAACCGGTGTTCTTTGTTCTGAATCGATTCCTCACCCACGTGCTTATTCAGAAACACCCAAGTTGGGTGTGCACATGCCATGACTTAATGTCTCACTTAGGGCGACCCTATGAATTGACGACTTCTCAGACATCCTGCTGTAACCAGCCCTGCCCGGGTCTTGCCAGCTGAGGGCAGTGGCCTCCTTGATTGAGCCATTCGATCTCGTGTTGGGTCTTCCTCTTCTCCTGCTGCCTTCCGCTTTTCCTAGGGTTATTGTCTTTTCCAGTGAGTCCTGTCTTCTCATGATGTGACCGAAGTTTGCTAGCCTCAGTTCAGGCAGGTAACGGTAAACACCAGGGGGAGGGGGATTAAACAAGTAGTGAACACAAAATTCCTTCAGACATTTGGACAAAGTTAAAACCTCCAGGCAAGGAAAACTAGTCCAGTACTCCCAGAACAACTGGAAAGCCTGCAGATATGGTAATGGCTGTTCCATTACCATTTTTTGTCTTATTTTTGTCTTAGCTCCAGAGCAAACTAATTTATGCCAGAGCCAAATCGCTCGTTCACAACCTTAATGCCAGTAGCTCACAAAGTAGAATTTTTGTTCACAAGACTCTACAGCTCAGAGGACTCCAGCAAGGATCTGTGTTGAGGCTCTCAGGCAGGCCGGTAACTGTAGTCAGGCACTGAGAACAGTCGCAATCACTCCACGGCTCTCAAGAGCCTCGTTAGCAATCACCGTCAACAAAAAGAGGCACGCGACTATGCTGTGCCCTGTATGGCACCTCATTGACTGCACATACAATAATTCAGACCCTATGGGGCAAACAGCCTTGCTTGATTTCCTGGCACACGGGATGGGTGCCACATTGGGGAACTGTGCCCAGCAGATCCAAAGGAGTCATGTCAAAGAGCCACATGTAGCTCCTGAGCCACTGAGTTATCACTGTGTTAGAAGAAGGGGACTGATGGGGAGGGGGAAACGCCATTCCCTACCAACCCTCACATTTTTTACAGTTTTATTTAATTCATTTATACCCACCTTTTCCCCCAGTGGGAACCCGAGCAGCTGATATCATTCTCCTTTCCTCCATTTTATCCTCACAACATCCCTGCGAGGTAGACTAGGCTAACAGAGTGTGACTGGCCCAAGGTCACGCAGTGAATTCCCAGTGCATGAGTAGGGATTCGAACTGGCGTCTCCCAGATACTAGTCCAGCCGTCTCAACCACTGCACCACACTAGCTTTCACTGCCCTGCCCGGTCCACCTCTTCTTTCCCTCACTCCTGCTGGCTCTACTCTGTTTCCCTTACCTCTCCCTGCCTACTCCTCTGAGTGCCACTTTGCGGCCGGGGGAGCAAGAATGCCACCCAAGCTCTGGTGGCACTTTTTTTTTTGCCACATCTGTGCACACCATTCATTCATTCATTCATTCATTTGATTTGTACCCCTCCCTCCCTGCCGAAGCAGGCTCAGGGTGGCTTACATAAAATTTGGACAGATAAAACCTCAAATATAAATATAAGTATAAAACACAACATAAAGTGCTAGTGACGATTCGTATGGCAGTGGCGATACATTAGTAGCATCAAACATACTAAAGATGCAGTCAGCAATTGGTTTTAGAACTGGCATCATATCGGCGAAGCTCAGGCCGTAGATGATGGTATTGGGCACAGGGTCTTAGTTTGTTAGGTGCGGCTCCTTAATTGAAGGCCTGGTGGAAGTGCTCCATCTTCTCCCTTCCCACTGTGACCTTCTGACGCACGTGGGTTGCTGTTTTTCCATGTGGGTCCCACAACACTGAAGCTGGAAAGGACTGCTGGGGGGGAGTGGGGGGGGTTAAAGCTGGGATAATTGGCAACCTTTAGAGGCCTCTGCAGGCAGGATCTAACCCGCAGCAGTGAGATGTCATCACCCACAAGTTAGAGACATTTCGTTCCTCCTCCTTCCCCAAATCAAACAGGCTCCATTGCAATGTCTGGACAATAATTCGGATTCTGGTCACCTTCCATTCCTCTCTTCCTTCACCTCCTTGGCTTCGCCAGATTCAAAATGGAGTTCTTCTAACACTTCTGTATTTCTCTAACGTGTGTGTTAATTTCCTCTATTCTTTTAACGATGACAAAAGCGTCTTTCATGGGTGTCCAGAGAGTTTGTTCTAAATGATGTATTATTTATTCAGTGGGTAATGACTCCTTTGTCAATATGTCTTTTGAAGATTTCTCCCCCCCCCCCCCCCCCCCAGCTTGCGTGCTTTCCTTTAAATTCACACACTACGACTATTTAGAATGTGCGTTCCAGAGTACATGTGTATTTAGGGACTTGTGTATGTTTTTGTTAATGGGTAATTCATCTTTTTCGCTGTGTATTTAGGGACACTTAAATCTACAGATTATTCTGCTGTTGAACATTTGCATTAGCTCTACAGTCTGCAAGCGATATAAGGATTTTATTATGTTTGAGAGTGGGGGAGGGAAGAATGGGCAGGCGGGGTTGTGTTCGTCAAGCTGTTTTGTATTGGGAACAACTGGACTTGTCTTTGTGCCGCAGGCAGACACAATCCGACCACTGAAAGGAAGCTGCTGCTTTCCCCCCCCCCCCCCAACTCTCTGTAGAAGCGGAGAGCAAAAAAAGTGTGTTGCTATTAGCAAGTCATGAGCTAAAGGCTGATTGCTGGGGACGCTGTGCAGCACGCCAAGGTGAAACTCAGAGAAACAGAATGTGCCCTGCCCTGGATAGCCCAGGCAAGCCCGGTCTCATCAGATCTGGGAAGCCAAGCAGGGCCGACCCTGGCAAGGACTTGGATGGGAAACCTCCAAAGACTACCAGGGCCGAGACGCAGAGGCAGGCAACAACAAGCCACCTCTCTGAAATGTCCAAGCCCCACTAGGGATCTCCAGAAGTCAACCATGACTTTCAGGCGCACAGACACACAAAATTCTCATTTATTAAAAAAAGAAACCCAGATTGTGGTGTTTGCATCCAAGGCAGGACACTCCTGCAGCTATTCCGCAAGGCGATTTATTTATTTGTTTGTTTGACTTACATCCTGCCCTTCTCCCCCGTGGATACCCAAAGCCGCTTAGATCATTCTCCTCTTTATTCTGACAACAACCCTGTGAGGTAGGCTGGGCTGAGGGAGTGTGACTGGCCCGAGGTCACCCAGCAAGCTTCCGTGGCAGGGCGGGATTTGAACCTGCATTTCCTAGATCCTAGTCTGATGCCATAATCACTGCACCACGCCAGCCCTCGACTGTTGCTTCTGGCTTGAGGCTAGGTCTTGTGGGCTTGAGAAAAAGTTGGGGCTGTGGGATTAAAAACGTAGGCAGCCAGATTCAGGATGTCTGGTGAGGGGCTGCGGCTCAGTGGAAGAGCATCTGTTTGGCACGCAGAAGATCCCAGACTCAATCCCCGGCATCTCCAGTTAAGGGGATCAAACGGTAGATGATGTGAAAGACCTCTGTTGGAGGCCCTGGAGAGTTGCTGCCAGTCTGAGTAGACAGTACTGATCTCGATGGACCAAAGATCTGATTCAGTGTAAGGCAGCTCCATGATGCCTTTTTCTTCCCTCTGTGCAGTGCCTTCAGAAACCTCATGTGTGTATTGGACAGATGTCTGTCACAGAGTGATTTATACTTCTCCCTTTCCCTCATTTTTCATCTCCATGAATGGTAGTGTCATGTTCCCATCTGACAGATGTAAAACTGAGGCCGCACTAGTTGTTTACTCAAAACATACAGGTTTGACCTTGGGAAAGGTATGATTTGAATCTCTGTCTTGCTGCTTTTGCATTCTGTTTCCACATGCTATGCACGCCACATTATAAAGGTAAAGGTTACCTGAGTGCCGTGTGATGGAGTGAGCTCCCGTCTCTGGCTCCAGCTCCTGCCAGCCTAGCAGTTCGAAAGCAAGAAATTGCAAGTAGATAAATAGGTACTGCTTCGGTGGGTTCGGTGGGAAGGTAACAGTGTTCTGTGTTCCTCGACGTTTAGTCATGCCAGCCACATGGCCATGGAAACGTCTTCAGACAGTGCTGGCTCTTCAGCTTGGAAACCGAGATGAGCACCATACCCTAGAGTCGAATTTGACTGGCTGCGGGAAGACATTTGGCCTTCAAGGCACTAATTCGATGAATCCCAGGGGAAACCACATGGTGCGTTTTGATGGCAACTTTTTTTTAAAAAACATTAACTATTTTTGAGAGTGCAGATACAAGTAAATATTGATATTTGTATGCATTTGGATTACTTCACTGGAAAGATGGGTGCACTGATCGTTCTCATGTTACGGTTTGTGAAACATCTTTTTTTTTCTGTTGAGAATGATATTTGCAAAGTTCTGAGAATTAAACATAATTTGTGTCTGCACAGCTGATATATGTTTAAGGTTTTCTATTTTGCCTCTCAGCCTAATGAGAGTTGAAAACTATCAATTAACACATAATAAGTGATAAAAACAACAAAAGCAATCAAAAACATGTAATATTAAAAAGGTGTCTTCACACCAAATAAAGCACTTTCAATCCACTTTCAGTGCGCTTTGCAACTGGATTTTGCTGTGCGAAATGGCAAAGTCCACTTGCAAATGGCTGCTGGAGTAGATCAAATCTGCATTATTTAGCATGTGTGAAAGCACCCTCAAAGATGTGTGTTATATGCTGACAAGTCATTTCTGACTTATCGCAACCCTATGGATTAATGACAGCCAAAATGTCCTATCACTAACAGCCTTGTTCAGGTCTTGCAGACTGAAAGCTGTGGCTCCTTTTATTGAGTCAAGCCATCTCATGCTGAGTTTTCCTCTTTTCCTGCTGCCAAGAGGGTAGACTTTCCAATTTCCCCTGGGGAGGGGGGTCTGGGGCTGGGCCAGAGACGTTACAGGCCATTGTCTCCAGGGGAGGCTCAGTACGTCCTGGAAAAGTTCGGGGGGGGGGGGGGGCTCCAGCTCTCCAGCCCCCCTGAAGTTTGATGCCTATGCCTGCTGCCTAGGCCCAGTACGGGTGTAGTCACATGCGCCAGATAAAACGAGGGGAAGCGAAGCTCTTTCCTCCAGAGGAATTTGACCCGCAGCTGCAACATCACGCCTCCCTTTGAAGCTGTAGGTGCAGTCCATCAGATGCAACTCCGGGTGAATAATTTTTTTTGGTGCCGTCTGTTTCCCATGTGCTTAAACGAGGGATCAATGACCTGCACCTCTGCACTGAGGGCTCCCTATGGAGTTTGCGATGATGCGCATACTGTGAAGTGGTGGGGGACAACGGCACGGAGTCGGATGGCCTGATCAGACCATCCCAATGCCATGAGAGCGCACTGGAGTGATCAGACGGGAAAGTCCGTCCATGGCCCATTGCAACTCGTTTCCTACTGGATTTCCCCCGGTGTCTTTTAATTCTGCTTCTGCAGCAGAGCAAAACGGGTTGCCAACAGCTGCGGAGCACTTCCCAGATGTTGTTGTCTGATCACGCCCTTTAAATCCACCCCGGCATTCGCACCTATGTTGGGTCTAATTGTGTGTATGATCGCAGCCTACATTTGACAACTGGGGTGTAGTGGTTAAGGATGGTGTGGTTAAGAGCAGCGTGGTGTAGTGGTTAAGAGCGATGGACTGCAATCTGGAGAACCAGGTTTGATTCCACTCCTCCATATGAAGCCAGGTGGGTGACCTTGGGCCAGTCACAGTTCCCTTAGAACTCTCTCAGTGCCACCTCCCCCACAAGGTGCTCCTTAGGGTGGAGAAAAGTGGGGTAGAAAAACCTACTCTTCCCAAGTCTGGCACTTTAACCCTTGCACCTCACTGGTGTACCCTACCATACTAGGGTCACTTAAAACGGTACAGCCCCAACCATGAACTGTGAGTGAGACAGGTGTGCCCGCGCTTGTCCTTGGAGAGATACCATGATCGGTTACTATTCCTCTGGGATGAAATCTTTAGCTGTCTCAAGCTTCGGAGGGTAGTGCCAATGCAAAATGAAAATGTAAGAAGCCTCATGAATAGTCCTGTGTTTTGGAAAAAAAAGTGAAAGGGAAATCTTGGGACTGGGAGCTCCCCATTATTATGCAAACCCTGCATCCTCTTTTGCATTTCAGGTCCTCACCAGTGTAAGGGGGGGTGGGCAGTCGCTCCATTCTTGGCAAGCAACTAGGCTCACCTGGGTAGAATAATAGCATTTTTCGTTGTCAAAGCTGCTGTCGTTTGAGAAGTCCTGGAAGATGTCAGGATCAGGACGTGCCAGTCTATTAAGACTTAATTTCCAGCCTTCTGTCTGGTCAACCTTTGCTTGGACGGATCCCAACGTTGTAGTGCTCTGGGAAGCTTGAGTGTGTGTGTGTGCGCATGCATGCGTGCATTGTTTTAAGTGAGGAGAGATGATAGGCAGCTTTGGTTCCTGGTGAGCAGTGCCAGCGATTGAACTCTCTCCAGTGAAAGGCTTCTTCTTCTTTTCCTTCTCTGTGCGCCTGTTTTGGTTTAAAGGCAAACGGAGCCCCCTTCTCTTGTCTTACATATGTAAGTGCTGTCAAGTCCTCAGCCACTGATGGCGACCCCAGCAAGGGGCTTTCAAGGCAAGTGAGAAGCTGAGGTGGTCTGCCATTGCCTTTCTTTGCAGCATCTTCATTGGTGGTCTCCCATCCAAATACTAACCAGGGCCGACCCTGCTTAGCTTCTGAGATCTGACGAGACCGGGCTAGCCTGGGCTTTGAAGGAGCCACTGGTGTAGGGCAAAATTAACCAGCACTGTTTCCCTAGGGATTGGGATTGCTGCTGGGTCCATCAAATTCTACAGCTGCTTTCTTCTGCATAATCTGGGAGCAGACGGTGACTACCCCAGACTGCTTAATAAATAGATGGTTTTGGCCCGTTCAGAACTGAAATGAAGGACTGCTAGGTAATCTTAGCCAGCAGTAACTTGATCAGGGGTGGGGGGAGAGGAGAAAGCAGCAGGGAGTGATGATACTACTTAACGTAGCAATGGAAAATGATGAACTGCCCCTTGACTATGCTATTCCGGCTACAAGGGCCTTGATAACCCTTGTTAGCCATTTGTATGGGGATGTGATGCTTTCTCATCAGTGTATGTGGGGAGGGCTTTGCCATGGTTTTTAGGGATGGGTGCATGAGGCCCTATAATGTGAGTCAGCAACTCCTCCAGCAGCAGGTAATCCCAATCAAAAATCCTGCACCCATATCAGCTTCCAGGGTCATGGTGTTTCTTGTATTACTGTGACAAATAGCTGCTTTGACAAGGCAGGCTGAACGCTCACTTCTTAAACCCATGCTTAGTTTATGGCGTGTAGGCAGATGTGCTCGGTTGCAATAGGCAGTAAGGGTGGTTTTCAGAAAGGCTGTATGCCACCATGTCAACTGCAGAACATCCCCTGCTGGATCAAACCAAAAGTTCCGCCTCTTGTTTACAGGGGGCCGAGCTGTGGCTCAGTGGCAGAGCATCTGCTTGGCATGCAGGAGGTCCGAGGTTCAATCCCCGGCATCTCCAGTTGAAAGGATTGGGTGGGAGGTGACGTGTAAGACCTCTGCCTGAGACTCTGGAGAGCTGCTGCCAGTCAGAGAAGACAGTCCTGACCACGATTGACCAATGGTCCGATTCAGGGCTCATTTCGTAGCAGGAGCTCCTCTGCATATTAGACCACACACCCCTGATGTAGCCAATCCTCCAAGAGCTTACAGTAGCCCCTGTAAGAAGAGCTCTGTAAGAAGAGCTCTTGGAGCTCCTGCTATGAAATGAACCCTGGTCCGATTCAGTATAAGGGAGCTTCATGCATTTGTGTGTTCCAACCAAATGCTTCTGGGAAGCTGAAAAGCAAGTTATGAGGGCCTGTTGCTCCCCCTCTGACGTCTGATGTTTGATGATGCTATCTGCCTTAAGTATATTGCCTTCTGTTGCCACTATGTAACTGGTCTTTTCTTTCTTTCTTTTTAAAAATCTTTTTTTGTGTGAGTATTTGTGTGTGTGTATGTGCATGGTTGACTTCTGGCGACCCTTAGTGGAGCTTGAACATTTCAGAGAGGTGGCTTACTATTGCCTTCCTCTGCGTCCCATTCCTGGGATTCCTTGGTGGTCTCCCATCCAAGTACTTTTGCCAGGGGGACCCTGCTTAGCTTCTGAGATCTGATGAGATCAGGCTGGCCTGGGCTATTCAGGGCAGCGCCTCATATAACTGGTCTCGGGAGGAGTCCTCTTCAGATTTACACTCTCCCTGGTGAGAAGTTCTGCTGTCCCTACTCAAAATGGTTGCCCGCTTGCCAGGAAGGGAAATACAGGCCGGATCTTTTGCATAGTGCTTCATTCATTTCACTAGGGACTTAGAGGCCAGATGCCCGAGTTGGGGGCCTGATATGAACAAGGCCAGTTACCTTTACTGATGGCTCTGTGTGTTCGCTTCATTTTTATCCTGACAAGCCTTTTGTGCTCTGGGGCTTGTGTAAGAAGAATTAAATGCAACCTGTCAGAGTCCTCTGCAGGTTAAGAGACAACAGAGATAGTGGAAAGGGATTAAGGATTAAAGGGTGACCGGCAGATCAGCTGCATAGGCATAAACGCACACACTAGCACCGGGTCTCTTCTGCAGTCGGCTCCTGCCAGCTAAATATTTATGAGGTGTTGCCTGGGATGATTGCAAAGGCGTTCTGAGATTTGTGTGTGTGTCTGAGTAAAGGCAGATGGGGATGGGGGACGGGGACCAGAAGCCTTTGATTTGCCAGGTTCCAAAGAGGGTTTATGCATAGGGAGTAGATGCAATTTGTTTCTCAGAAGTTCTTGCTCAAAACACAGTTCACATTTTGAGAGGTGATACTTTCCCCCTGTGTCTGGCCTTCGGCTAGTTTTAGTAATCTGTAGAGCTAGCAAAATGGGTAAAGTGAAGGCGCCTCTGAACCAAGTGGCTCAGAGGAAGCATCTCTGTTTTGGATGCGGAACATCCAAAATTCAGTCCCTGGCATCTCCAGGATCAGGAAGCAGATGATGCTGAAGATCTCTGCCTGGAACCTTTCAGAGCAGCTGCCAGTCTAAGTAGACGATGTTGACCTTGATGGGCCAGGGGTCTGATTCGGTCTAAGGCACCTTCACGTGTGCTTTGAGCAGTAGACCAGTCGCTCATTCAGATCCTCAGGCCTACTGAAATCAGTAATCAGAGCTCTCTTTTTAAAATGGGAAGCCAAAAGAACCAAAGTAGAGCGTGGGTCAGATTGGATCAGAATCAGTGCTGGGAGAACAGTTAAATTCGAGTCCAGTAGAACCTTGGAGACCAAGAGTTTCAGGGTATAAGCTTTTGATAGTCAAATCTCCCTTTGTCTTGCATTTAGTTTGTACTTGCAGCACACACATAAACTCAGCACTTGTCAAGCTGTTCTCTTAGCTACATTCAGGTGGGTTGCCATGTTGGTCCGAAGCAGTAGAACAAAGTTTGAGCTGAGTGGCACCTTTAAAACTAACAAAGTTTAATTCTGGGTATAAGCTTTTGTGTGTATGCCAGTTTGGTGTAGTGGTTAGAGTATTAGGGACTCTAATCTCGGAGAACTGGGTTTGATTCCCCACTCCTCCACATGCAGCTGCTGGTGTGACCTTGGGTCAGTCACAAGTTCTCTCAGAGCTGTTCTCTCAAAGGCAGTTCTCGAAAGAGTTCTCTCAGCCCCACCTACCTCACAGGGTGACTGTTGTGGGGCGGAGAAGGGAAAGGAGATTGTAAGCTGCTCTGAGATCTGCTCTGAAACTCCTCTTCTTCATCTTCTTCTTCCCACTCAACTCAAACTTTGTTCTATTGTCATAGCTTGTATGGGCTATCTGGACCTTGGAATTTTTGTAGCGGATGGTGCTGGTCCCCCAGGTGTTCAGGCAAAAGGAATGCACATTCATACAAACTGTGTGTTCATGGAACATGAATGTATGTGCATTCAACATAGGGTCTAATAATGGCCATGGGAACAGGAAAAAAGCTTTATGTTCTTCCCCCTGCCTCCTGTCCAGATGCTGCTCCTGACGAATTTGGTGTCTTTTTTCCTAAACCTAATTCCTTTATCTTTAATCTTTGCTTTGAAACCTGCTTTGTGTGTGTTATAGGAAAGTGTTTGCCAAAATAATCAGGTGGCAGGAGGACAGGAAGCAGTTTCACACCTCACAGCAGCTGGGTGGAGGCAACCCCCATGTGCAGTTGAGGGCCTGAGGCTGGCTGCATTTGAGCCATAACTATTTCCTTCCTTTCTGGTTTGCAGGTGTCAAAACTCACCTTCCATTTGGGGGAATTTTCTCAGTTCCCTTGCTGCTGCCACATCACAGTTTGCTTTGCCAGTCTCTCTCAATCGCACAGGAGAGATAGACAGGCAGACCTCTCCTGTGCGATTGAGAGTGTCTGGTAAAGAACTGACTGTGTCCTCTGCTACCTGGCATTTCATTTTATGACGCACATGACCAATGCTCCCTCTAAGCTGTGGAGTCTTGTGTTCAAAAATTCTACTTTGTGAGTCACTGGCATTGAAATTGTGAGTGAGCAATTTGGCTACTGCATAAATCATTTTGTTCTGGAGCCCTCCTTTCTGTGCTAAGGCAAAAATGTGTAAGCCGGAGGCTAAAAAACTGTGAGCTAGCTCACACTAACTCAGCTTAGAGGGAACACTGCACATGACCCAGCCCAACAAGGTCTCATTTATGTCAGATCCGGCCCTCATAACAAATGAGTTCGACATCCTTGAGTTTATGGGAACCTGCCTGTACAGAGGCCTCTGAATCCTAGAACCAGGAGGCAAATTCAGGGGAAGGCCTTGGCTTCTATGCCCTGTAGCTGGATCTTCAGAGGAACTGGCTGGCCACTGTGTAAGACAGCATGCTAGACTAGATGGACCACTAGTCTGATCTAGCAGGGCTCTTCTTATGTTCTTATGATTCAGCCTTCACTGTAAACTGGGTTCCTTCCTTCCTTCCTTCTCTCTCTCCCCCCCCCCCCCACTCCCTTCTACAAGCAAAATCTTTGTCTTGGTTCTGGTTTTGCATGCAAGGGAAGGAAAGAGTACACAGGCCCGTGGACTTTCTGGCTTGTCCTCATCATGAATAAACCAGAGTTTGTTTGTGACTTCCGAATGCCGTCCTGGTGTTAGAACCTGTGAGCAGCAACCTCCCCCAGCGCTTGTGTGCCTGAGGGGGATCCGCCAAGGTGGCTCCTTAAGTGGAGTGTGAAGGAATTCCGGGGCTGGCTTTGCGAGTACTGCTCTTTTGAAAGCATTTCTTGCTTGTTCTGCCACTTAATTTAGCAAGGGAAGCTGGTCTTGCCGAGCCATGCTTGGCGGGTAGGGGTGAGACGTAAGGCTTTCTAGCAGAGCAGGATCAATACAGACAAAGGCTGATTAAGACTATATAAGTAATGGGGCATGCCTTGCACATTCCTTTAACTCTCCCGCCGATCCCATTTGGTGTGCATTGTTCTCTTTTGCTCTTAGATTATCTTTAATGTTAAAGGAATCCAATTCCATCATGTTAAGATTAGGTTGCCCTGCTGGGCAGAGCGAGAGCGCCAGATGCCGACCGCTTCAAAGGCGCGGGAACAATTCTGCCTGCTTGGTTTAGTTTTGCGGGGGATTTATTAGAAAGGCTGCTTTGTGCAGTACTGTAGGCTATGCATGACTAATTGGTTTTTTAACCAGTGCGGCGTAGTGGCTGGAGGGGTGGGTGGCGACTGGAGAGTCACAGGTTCAAATCCTCACACTCTCAGCCTCTTTCTCTTCATAGCGTTGCTGTGAGAATGAAATGGGTTGGGACTGGAACCAAAGTATTCCTCTCCCTGAGCTCCCTGGAAGAAGGATGAACTTAGGCAGATCAGGAGAGGGAGGGCAGGGAGGGTTGCATCAGTGGTTAGTTCTTGTGTCCCTTCCTTACATGCCCAGGTAAATGTTGATCGCTACTTTGGGGTCAGGAAGCAATTTTTCTCCAGGCCAGTTTGGCCAGGGATCCTGGAGGGTTTTGCCCTCTTCTGGGCATGGAGCAGGGGTCACTGGGTGTGTGTGTGAGGGAAGTATTTGTGATTTTCCTACACTGTGCAGGGGGTTGGACTAGATGACCCTGGAGGTCCCTTAAAACTCTTATGATTCTATGATCTCATCTGTACGGAAAGGGACAACATTGCATCAACTACACAGCCTGATTAAAATGTGACAGGCATATCATGAGCTAGGGAAACTGCTTTCTGGTCTACTAGTGAGCTAGCCCTAAGCACTGTCCGTACTTGGAGGGGGGAGGGAACCACCAAGGAAGGCTGCAGAGGAAGGAAGTGGGAAACCACCTCTGCTTCTCACTTGCTTTGAAAGCCTCTTGCTGGGGTCGCCACCCCATTTGCAACCCCATCAGTATTTTAGAAAGCAAGCATTTCTGTGTTTTGCCCTGGCAGCTGTTCGCAAACGTGCCATGGCACCATTCATCGCCCCTACAAGAATTCTCCCCCTACCCCCATCCTAAATGAATCACCGTGAGCCTGTATCTCAGTAGTAGAGTGTTGCTTTGCATATAGACGGCCCCAGATTCAGACTGGGCTGTCCATCCTTTGAAAGAGAGAGCCTGCCTAGAAACAGCCTCTGCGTGAGCATTGCATTATAGTAGACGATGCCGAGCGAGATGGGCCAGTGGTCTGGGAGCCAGTCTGCTAGAGTGGTTAGATCATCAGGCAAGGACTGAGGAGACCCCAGTTCAAATTTCCACCCAGCCACAAAGCTCATTAAGCTATGCTGAGCCAGTCACTTATTCCCAGCTTGACCTTGAGGGACAGGCTATGGTTCATTGACAGAGCATCTGCTTGGCATGTAGAAGGTCCCAGATTCAGTCCTTGGTGTCTCCAGTTTTAAAAGACCAGGAAGCAGGTGATACGAAAGACCTCACTACCCGAGATCCTGGAGAGCTGCTGCCAGTCTGAGTAGATAGCGCTGCCCTTGATGGAGCGAGGGCCTGATTCAGTATAAGGCAGCTTCGTGTGACCTACCTCGCAGGATGGTTGCGAAGATAAACTGGAGGAGGGGAGAACCATCTACTAGGCTTTGTTGACGAGAGCATTCCTTGGAGGAAGAGTGAGGTTAAAACGTTATAATAGTATCAGACAAGTTTGTGGGTCCCACAGGTTGGACCTGTTCCAGACTGAAGCATCTCATGTTCTTCCTTGCTTATCCCGTCAAGGGGGAGGGGGAGGAGCCTCTGAACCTCTGCTGTGATTGGCTGTTGCGTACATCCAGCTGGTTGGGTTTTACTTTCAGCAAAAGTACCCTCTCCACAATGGGCCCAACAGGCTTTTCTTAATCGATCGCCCCCCCCCCCTTTTCCCCCTAGAACGGCAGCTGTTGGGTTGAGACTTCTAGTTTACCCAGCTCAGTTGCTAATGTTGGGGCAAAAAGCCTGTGTGTGTGTGTTTGTGTGTGTGTATGTGTGTTAAAGTGCTGTCAAGTCACAGGCGACTTATGGCAACCCCCACAAGGTTTTCAAGGCAAGAAACGTTCAGAGGTGGTTTGAGATTGCCTGCCTCTACGGAGCAACCCTGGTATTCTCTGGAGGCCTCCCATCCACATACTAAGCAGGACTAGGGTTGCCAGCCTCCAGGTGGGGCCTGGGGATCTCCCGCTTTTACAACTGACATCTCCAGCTGACAAAGAACAGTTCCCCTGGAGAAAAGGGCTGCTTTGAAGGGTGGGCTCTATGACATTGTACTGTGCCGAGGCCCCTCCCCTCCCCAAACCCCGCCCTCTCCTGGCTCCACCCCCAAAGTCTCCAGGTATTCTCCAACCAAGACCTGGCAATCCTAAACAGGGCCAAAACTGCTTAGCTTCTGAGATCTGCTGAGATCGGACTAGCTTGGCCTGTCCAGGTCAGGGCAAAAGGGCCTTTAGCTGGTTATTTTTGTTGCTTGCCCCCAGAGGTCACCACTGCAGCTGAAAATACTTTTGGAAAGATTCCTCCCCCCCCCCCTTCCATCGTAGGCGGTGGAATTTCACAAGCCAGCCGTCTGTCTACAAGGGGGGGATTGTCACTATATGAGTTCCCTGTGATTTGTCACCACCAGCTCTGGGCTCGCTGGGGCTGTGACAGACCGGCTTATCAGTGTCTGACAGGGAAGGAGCGAATGAGTGAGCCCAGGGACAGAAAGAGCCTCCTTACTGGTGGTCTGGGAAACTTGGGAATTCACACTGCGAGAGCGTTGGCTGCCTCTTCCTCCTCCTCTTCTCAGCCTACACAGGCCTCCCTGAAAGCTCTTCTCCCGGGGGCTGGGTCAGGAGACGAATCTGCAAGAGCGATGCTTTAATTTTTCGACTGAAACTGTACCATATGGTTCAAGCGTCCCTATTTTATCAAGGGTAGGAACCGGAAAATGCAGACTGTTCTTGACAAATCACTCTGCCTTGTCCCTTTTTTGTTGCTAAAGTGAATTAACGCAAGAAAATAAGAAGAACCCTGGTGGATCAGGTCAGAGGGGACATGACTGCAGTCTTCAAATATTTGAAGGGCTGTCATGTAGAAGATGGAGCAGCTCTATTCTCCCTTGCTCCGGATTGCAAGACTAGATCTAATGGGTGGAAATTACAAGGGAGTCGATAACCGGCTGAATATCAGGGAAAACTTCCTAACTGTAAGAGTGGTTGAGCAGTGGAACAGACTGCCTCGGGAGGTGGTGGATGCTCCTTTGCTGGACGTTTTCAAGCAGAGGCTGGACAACCATCTTTCGGGTACGTTGTAAGGCTATCTTTCGGCTATGCTCCTGCAGAGTTCCGGAGTTGGACTAGATGACCTGCAAGGTACCTTCCAACTCTAACATTCTGTGATTCTGTGATAATCCAGGATCCTGTCTCACACAGTGGCCAACCAGTTCCTCTGGACAGCCAATGACAGGGCACAGAGGTTGAAGCCTGATGTTGCCTTCTGGCTCTAGGATTCAGAGGCTGACTGCCTCTGAATGTGAAGGTTCCCTTCAGTCACTGTGGCTTGTAGCCACTGATAGACTTGCCCTCCATGAATCTATCTAAACTCCTTTTAAAGCTGTTTATTCCTGTGGCCATCACTACATCCTCTGGCAGCGAATTCCACATTTAAATCGCTCTATGTTATCTTTTAAAATTAAAGTTTACACAAATAATGTAACATGAACACATGAAGCTGCCTTCTACTAAATCAGACCGTTGGTCCACCAAAGTCAGTATTGTCTACTCAGACCGGCAACAACTTTTCAGGGCCTCGGGGACAGGTCTTTTACATCACCGACTGCCAGATCATTTAACTGAAGGTGCCAGGGATTGAAGAAGAAGAAGAAGAGATTGGATTTATATCCCACCTTTCACTCACTTGGAGTCTCAGAGCGGCTTACAAACTCCTTTCCCTTCCCCTCCCCACAACAGACGCCCTGTGAGGTAGGTGGGGCTGAGAGAGCGCTTTCCCAAGCTGTCCTTGAGGGAACAGCTGGTACAGAGCTATGGCTTGCCCAAGGTCATCCAGCCAGGTGCAAGTGGAGGAGTGGGGAATCAAACCCGGTTCTCCCAGATTAGAGTCTGTGCACTTAACCACTACACCAAACTGGCTCTCCTGGGACCTGGGACCTTCAGCACTTAACCACTACACCAAACTGGCTCACCTGGGACCTTCAGCATGCCAGATGCTCTTGCCCCTGAGCCACAGTACCCCCCTCCCCAGCTATACATAAATAACATTTGTGGACCTTTCTTTAAGCAAAATGCCTGTCCCAAGGGATGTGCCCTGGTGGGACTAGCCAAAGGCTCTCAGACTAACACAAGAAAGTGTAAAAGAAATTGCAGAACAGACATCAAAATGTGTGTGTTCATGCGTGCATTTGCACGTAAGTAGAAGAGCACAAGATCCAATTAAGTAAAACACATTTAAAATAAAGGAGTATTAACATTTTAGGATATATTATCGGAGAGGCCCTGACCTGGATGGCCCTGAATGGCCCCATCTCACAAGCTAAGCAGGGTCAGCCCTGGTTAGTCCTCGGATGGGAGACCACCAAGGAAGTCTGGGGTCGCTATGCAGAGGCAGGCATTGGCAAGCCGCCTCTGAACATCTCTTGCCTTGAAGCCCCTATGGGGTCACTGTAAGTCAGCTGCGACTTGATGGCACCTTCTGCCCATCACTGGGGAGAGTGAACTGTTCCTGTATATGGTACATGAAGGTGCAGAGATAAAATTGAAGCAGCCAGATATAAGGCAGTTATTTAATATGGGAAGCTCAATGTGTGGCAAGATTCTTCTAAGATTTCTGGTGCACAGTCCTCTGCTACACTCTAAGCCCGTTGATTTCACTGGGTCTGAACTGGACTAACTCTGCATAAGGCTGCGCCTCTAGTGTGAGCTGAGTGTTCATTCTTCCAGGGTCAGCTTCCCCCCCCCCCCCCCCCCAGTCCCCTAGAAGTGAAATCTCGGGAGCAGGAACAGGCAGGTACAGCATCTCTGGAGTCATTACATATACATGAACTGGAAGGCACCATGCGGAGCCTTGCCGCTTCGCACACCACGGCTGCCGAGATATATTTCGAACTGTTGATAACCTATTGTAGGGCAATTATTTTTTACTGTCATATCTTTAACCAAACCATCCAGGCTTTTAAATCTATAGATGGCAGGCAATTGCACAGCAAATGGATACAGGAAGCGGAATGGAAATTTCATCACCGGGTAACTGTGTAAGTGCTTGTGTCGGGGATTGCACAGTGGTCCTGAGAATTCCAGTTTTACACCTAAGTCCCTGTTTTTGTCTGTGAAATGCTGGAGGCTATACTCTTTGATATGCCCACCTGTGGCCAGTGCGCTCTCTAAACTGTGGCATTAAAGTTGTGAGTGAGCGATTTGGTGACTGCATAAATTAGTTTGCTCTGGAGCCATCCCTCCTGAGTGAAGACAAAAATGTGTGAGCCAGAGGCTAAGAAACTGAGAGCCGGCTTGCACTAACGCAGCTTAGAGGGAACACTGCCTGTGGCTCTTCTGAGCACTGTTCCCCAACACGGCACCTGCTCCATGTTTCAGGAAGGTGGGCAAGGCCCTTGCCCCAGTTGGATCTGTGGTGGGCAGGTGCCTCCCCACCTTAAAATAGCCAGAGGAAGTGGTAAGCTTTGAGCCATCCTGAGATTGAGGTCTCATACCAAGGTGGAAGTAAACGTGGCTCTTTTGGTTGATAGTAATTGTGGAAGTGGCTCTCTGTGAGCTGTGGACTGAATACCATTGCCATTGAGTATTTTTTTATTTTCCAGATCTGTGTGTGTCTGTAAAGTCAAGCTGCAGCCGACTTATTGCGTCCCCACAGGGTTCAAGGCAAATGGCTAAAAGAGGCGGTTTGCCATTGATTGAATCTGCATAGCAACCCAGGAATTCCTTGGTGGCTGCCTATCCAGGGTTGATCCTGCTTAGCTTCTGGGATCTGATGAGACTGGGCCAGCCTGGGCCAAATCTCTGCAAAAGCTGTATGTAGGGTTGCCAGATCCCTCGGACCTGCCAACAGGGGATGAGGTGTCTGTGGGTGAATTTACCGGGAGCAGGGGGAAACGCGGAAAATAAACACAACATGCCTACCTGACCTGGAGTGATGTAAGCATGTTGGAGACACTGGGGGGCGATGCTCTGGTTTTTTGGCAAAACTCTATGGTAGAATTAGCTTCTACCATAAAGTTTTGCCCCAAAACCAAAGCATCGCTGCCGCCGCCCCGTCACTGACATGCCTACATCACTTCTGGGTCACATAGGCACGTCACATTTATTTCTGATTTTTTTTGCCCGTTTAGGGGAGGTAATTCGAGTGGAATAGAGGAGCGCTCGAAACCGGGGGACTCCCATCCGCACCGGGTGGTCTGGCATCCCTGGCTGTATGTATGGCTGTACTGCAATGTCTTGTTTTGCTAGTGGGATGTGTCCCTGAAGAACCCTTCACTGAACTCATTTTGCAGGAGATTAACAGCATGTTAAGCATACTTTCTTGAGAGTAAGCAACACTGAATAAACTTGAGTCAGATCCTGAGTAGATCTGCTTAGGAATTTCCTACGTTGAAGGAAATCCCATGTGAGAAACTGCATGAATCCGACATGAAAGTCTGCCATACCATGAGCACATACTGGGCTTGAATTTGCTGCAAAAGGAATCTCCGGTAGCATGCATGTTAAGTATACATGCACTTAGCCAGGTATGGGGTTTGCACCATTTTGTCTGTCATAGTCTTTTCTCTGCCCTGACCTGGATGCCCCAGGCTAGTCTGATTTCATCAGATCTAGGAATCAGCCCTGGTTAGTATTTGGGTGGGAAACCACTAAGGAAGTCCAGGGTTGCTGTGCAGAGGCAGGCAATGACAAACCCACCTCTGAATGTCTCTTGCCTTGAAAACCATATGGAAGTCACCATAAGTCAGCTGTGACTTGATGGCGCTTTCCACCATCAGTCTTTCCTCCAAAATGATAGGCAGCATTGTTGGCTTGTGGGGATGGACACCCAGACCTGTAATCTTTTTATTCGGACCAACCAAAAATTATCACAAAATAGCGAAGCCAGGCTTTTGAGTCTGCTAGTATCCGTCATCTGTCTGGTTGTTATGTATAGGAAACCTGGGGTGGGAGAAAAAGATGTTTCAAGGCTAGCTGCAAAATCCTGATGTCGACCCTTCTGCTCTCTTAAAATGGAGCCCAGGAAGCATTTCTGGGTGCAAAGCAGATTTCAAGATGCACCAGGCGCTCCCGGAACGGAGGGGCATCTCCCTTTGAACATATAAAAGCGAGCAGTTCATTAGAAACCCAGCTCAGACCTGTTCAGAGCTCTCAGGTGGCCAAAAGGCTGAAAGCAGCAGACAAACAGCACGGTCCCTCTATTCCCAAGGCTTCTCTCAGTATAATTCCATCTTGGGCTCCTTTGTGAGGATTCACTTGTTTGCACAGCACACTTCCCCCTGACGGGGAAATCATGGCCTGTGTCAGATTGCTTTATTTCGATATTGCTTTTTCTTGTTAAAAAAAAAAAAAATCCAAGCAATGAACAATACAATCAAACGCAACCGGAGAAATACAAATCAGAGCCATCGCACTTGAAAAGAGAAGGCAATCCGCATTCCCAGCGTGTCTCTTTTGGTTGCGTGGATTTATTCTTAGCCTCACTTTTAGTAGTAAGGGAAGGAAATTTTAATTTTTCATGATGGGTTCTTTTATTGTGACTGTAGGCATGTACAAGGGGTTCTGTGATAATTGCGTTGCCTTGTGTGGGTTTTAAATATCTGTCTGGCAATCTGTATGCATTTCCTCCCAGAAGTGCTTAACTGTGGGCTGAGCTGAGCGATCTTTTCCCTGTAGCTTCTCCAGCAATGCACTTTCGGTGCAGTGTGCATACAAAGGCTAAGACCTACTCTTTATCTGCTACCTGAGACAGTTTGTTACAGTGGCTAAGAGCCTAATCTGGGAGAACCGGGTTTGATTCCCCCCTCCTTCACATGCAGCTGCTGGTGTGACCATGGTTCAGTCACAAGTTCTCTCAGGGCTATTCTCTCAAGGGCAGTTCTTGCAAGAGCGCTCTCAACCTCACCTACCTCACTGGGTGTCTGTTGAAGGGAGGGGAAGGGATAAGAGATTGTAAGCCGCTCTGAGACTCTGAGTGAAGGGCGGGGTATAAATCCAATTCTCCTCCTCCTCCTCCTGAATTAGTTTTGCCATGGCTGAAGGGGAGGCTTGGAGCTCAAGACAGCACTGGAGAAAATATAGAAAATTCACTTTTGACCAAATCGCTACTGGGGCACCAAGCTTTGGAAGGTTTGCTGCCCACTGGATGGGTAGCTGTACTGTTTAAAGAAAAAACTGCAAGTCCAATGATCAATGCTCCTCTGTTGCAGTACTCTATTTTACTTGGTTTTAATGATCATCTTAATCACTTTATAAAATTCTCCCTGCCTTTGTTCCCCCCAAATTTCCCCATTGTCTTAAATAAGAAATGGAAAAAAATCCTACCTGAGAAATGTCCAAAAATGGCAGGGAGGGGGAAATTATCTCCTTTTTGATGCATTTTCTATCAAGCCATCCCTCATCAGAATCAAATACATACGGACTTAACTCTCTCTTTCCCTCTTGGCAACTAGCAAGATCTGGTGGTTAATCTTTTCTGTGCACAGAGAAGCAAAATCCACATATGCCATTGCTAGGGGGATTTGATTTCCAAACACTTCTGAGTCCCACTCCCAGATTCCCTCCTCATTTGCTGGACAAATCCAGATTTTCTCAGTCTTGCGCTGCTTTGAATAGGAGAGTGGAGCTAATGAGCTTTCCCCTAGGAGTGTATGTTACAGGTCCACCCAGAATTTCCCTTCAGAGGCTGGCTTAAGCCATGATGCTTATTGCTGAGAGCACTCCAACTTCCTTATCTGTCTTTGTCGTAACTGGAGGAACTTTGATATCAGAGCTACCCTGCCAGAAAATATCAGTGTCAATAACTTCATGGGCAAATGACCAAATTCAGCGAAGACTGCAACTCTTTTTTAGGAGACCAGTTGTTATCTCCCACTCTGTTCTTCTTCCCTGCGGTACTTAACACAGCTTTACTGTAGTATGTGGTTCATGGGTGCCAGTTGGCAGGCTGGGTGATGGGGGTTACCAGCTTTTCATGTCAAAATACTGGCATCTTGAGTGGAGGCAGGGAAGGAAGAACCTGGGAGGCAGAGGCTGAAGTTGTGCCAGGACATAGGAAGTTTTGAGTGATGGAATCTGATGTGCAGAATCATGACCCAGTTTGGCATGTTGGGGTGGATTTCACTGGCCATTTCAGCCTTCAGCACCGGTTGCCTGACAGAACCAATAGAAACCGTGACAACACTTGTTTGTGAGTTAAGATCATCACCTTTCCTTAGAAATTCCTGTCTTTAGAATCTGATGTTTTTGGTTGTTCCTTCCAGAGGTGACCTAATGTCACCTTTTGTTGGTTGTTTTCAGTAAAAATATATTTAAGCAGAGTAAAATCGATAAGCATCAGCAGAGTACAGATTGAGAGACTGAGTCCATGTGTATTTAAAAGGTAAAAGTTTACTATAAACCTAACATGGGAAAAAGGTAAACCGGATACAAAATAATAAACAGAACTAGATTGCTATATCTTTACAGCTAGACAGACAAAACTGGAATGGCGTCTATTTCTCTAAGCAAGTCAAAAGGCAGGAAGGAGAAACTGTAATATGTTAAATACCTGATACATGGTTTTCCAATCAGAGAGTGAAGGTTCTTACAAAGTTCCTGGGCTTTCTTTTGTGTAAACAGTTTGGGTACAAAGAGACATGTGACTTTCTGTTGACTAATACAAACAGCATTAACCCTGTAAATACTGAAGTGTTTTAAACTTGTTATACCCAACACCTTTGAACACATGCATCTGCCTTATACTGAATCAGACCATCAGTCTATCAGGGTCAGTATTGGCTACTCAGACTGGCAGCGGCTCTCCAGGGTCTCAGGTAAAGAGGTCTTTCACATCACGTGCTACCCAGTCCTTTCAGCGGGAGATGCCAGGCATTAAACCTGTGACTTTCTGCAGGCAAAGCAGATGATCTACCACTGAGCCACGGCTCCCCCTGCCCGACCCTGTTGGGATTTAGGTAGGCAAGTATATACGCCATGCCCAGGGGTCCTTTCGTAAAAAAGAGGTGCAGGAGCTCATTAGCATAACTCATTTGCATATGCCACACCCCCTGACGTCACCGGAAGTGTCAAAAGGCCACACATCCCTGACGTCACCGGAAGTGTCAAAAGGCCACACATCCCTGACGTCATGGGCAGTGTGTCAGAAGGCAAGAAGGGAGGGAGGGAGGGGGAAGGAAGAAAGGAAGGAAAGGAACAGGAAGATAGGTAGGTAGGTGGGGGAGAGAGAGAGAAGAAAGAAAGAAAGAAAAGAAAGAAAGAAAGAAAGAAAGAGAAAGAAAGAAAGAAAGGGAGGGGGGAAGGAAGAAAGGAAGGAAGGAGGGAGGAAGAAAGGGGGGAAGGAAGGAAGAAAGGAACAGTAAGGTAGGTAGGTAGTTGGGGGAGAGAAGAGAAGGAAGGAAGGGGGAGGAAGGGAGGAAGGAAGGAACAGGAAGGTAGGTAGGTAGGTGGGGGCAGAGAGAGAGAAGAAAGGAAGGAAGGAAGGAGGGAGGAAGGGAGAGGGGAAGGAAGGGGAAAGGAAGGAACAGGAAGGTAGGTAGGTAGGTGGGGGGAGAGAGAAGAAAAAAAGAAAGAAGGAAGGAAGGAAAGAAAGGGAGGGAGGGAGGGAAGGAGGGGGGAAGAAAGAAAGGAAGGAAGGAGGGAGGAAGAAAGGGGGAAAGAAAGAAAGGAACAGTAAGGTAGGTAGGTAGTTGGGGGAGAAAGAGAGAAGAAAGGAAGGAAGGAAGGGGAGAGGGAGGGAGGAAGGGAGAGGGGAAGGAAGGGGGAAAGGAAGGAACAGGTAGGTAGGTAGGTAGGTAGGTGGGGGGAGAGAGGGAAGGAAGGGAGGGGTGCTTCTCCCCCCACTAGGGCTGGCGTTTCCCCCCTCCCCTTGCTTGGGCCTGAGTGGCGTTAAGCCACTCAGGCCCGGCTTCTCCCTCCCTTGGGCCCGGGAAACTGTTGAGTGGGGGGGGGGGTTCTTCCCAGGGCCGGCAGCCAGCCGCGGCCCCGGGTAAGGTGACTGGGCGAGGGAGGGGGCTCTCCAGCGGGGCCAGTGGCCAGCCGTGGCCCAGGAAGGCGACTGGGCGAGGGAGGGGGCGAGGGAAGGCAACTGGGCAAGGGAGGGGGCGAGGGACGGGGCGAGGGAAGGCGACTGGGCGAGGGACGGGGCGAGGGAGGGGGCGAGGGAAGGTGACTGGGCGAGGGAGGGGGCTCTCCAGCGGGGCCGACGGCCAGCCGCGGCCCCGGGAAGGCGACTGGGCGAGGGAGGGGGTGAGGGCCGGGGCGAGGGAAGGCGACTGGGCGAGGGACGGGGCGAGGGACGGGGTGAGGGAAGGCGACGGGGCGAGGGACGAGGGAAGGCGACGGGGTGAGGGACGGGGCGAGAGAAGGCGACGGGGCGAGGGACGAGGGAAGGCGACGGGGCGAGGGACGGGGCGAGGGACGGGGCGAGGGAAGGCGACTGGGCGAGGGACGGGGCGAGGGATGGGGCGAGGGAAGGCGACTGGGCGAGGGACGGGGCGAGGGAAGGCGACGGGGCGAGGGACGAGGGAAGGCGACGGGGCGAGGGAAGGCGACTGGGCGAGGGACGGGGCGAGGGGCGAGGGAAGGCGACTGGGCGAGGGACGGGGCGAGGGAAGGCGACTGGGTGAGGGACGGGGCGAGGGAGGGGGCGGGGGAGGGGGCTCTCCAGCGGGGCCGGCGGCCAGCCGAGGCCCTGAGAAGGTGACTGGGCAAGGGAGGGGGCTCTCCAGCGGGGCCAGCGGCCAGCCGCGGCCGGAAGGCGACTGGGCGAGGGAGGGGGCTCTCCAGCGGGGCCGGCGGCCAGCCACGGCCCCAGGGCTGGTGACTGGCGGTGGGAGGGGGCTCTTTGCCAGGGCCGGCGGCCAGCCGCGGCCCCGGGGACGGTGATTGGGGGAGGGAGGGGGTGAACGGGGGAGGCCCGCCCCCCGGCCCCTTCTCTCCCGGAGCGGCGCTCCGGCGCGCTCCGGCCCCAACGGAGCCCTGGCCATGCCCAAGCTTTTGGTGCATTAGTGTTTTGTGGCATGAGTTGCTTCCACTCTGACATCTTAGGACTGTTGTTCTTACTAATTTTGGTTCTGTTGCTTTTTTCCATTGCTATTTAGTGGGGTTTTGTATTGTATGTATGTGTGTATATACATGCTGACTGTAAGCTGCTTTAAACTGGGCCCTTTTTTCACAAGGACAGCCTGTATTCTTTTCCAGCCAGTTTGGGGTAGTGGTTAGGAGTACAGACGCTAATCTGGGAGAACCGGGTTTGAGTCCCCACTCCATGTAGCCAGCTGGTGACCTTGGGCCAGTCACAAGTTCTCTCAAGAGCAGTTCTCGAAAGAGCTCTCTCAGCCCCACCTACCTCACAGGGTGTCTGTTGTGGGGAGGGGAAGGGAAAGGAGATTGTAAGCCATTCTGAGACTCCTTTGGGTAGTGAAGGGCGGGGTATAGATCCAATCTCCTCTCTTCTTCTTTTCCCTAATGAATGTATACCATGCCCTTTCTCCCTAGCTGCTCACTACCTTTGTATTGGCATTTGCCTTGATTACTTCCATTGATGCATTTAAATATTTGGGAATAAATACCTTATTCACCCTTGCACTGAATTGATCATGTACTTCGTTCCCACTCCCTTGTACATCAGGTGCCTTATTTAGATCCGAGAGCCTGTGGGCCAGGCCAGTGTCATGTTTTTGCTTTCTTGTGTTATCGCACCTGGTTCAATCAATAGTTGCTCTGCCTTCCGGTGTCATTCTCATTGCTTTGGCTAGAGCCAAGCATTTTCTCTCCTGGCCTAATGCAATGATAAAAGCCCCCAGGTCTCTTCCCATCTAAGCGGCAGCCTTAACGTGTAACTAGGGATTTGAAAGGAGGGGGAGGGATAAGTAGCAGGAAATGCCTTTTGATTTAGAATTTTATCACGCTGCCTCCAGCATCTCCCAATTGTCTTCCTGTAAAAGACCAGACTGACTTTTATTTCTAAAGTTGGCCTTGCTTTTTTCTTTTTTTTAAAAAAAGAAAGCCTTTAAGAGCATAGCTTTGGCTGCAGATAAAGAGGAGACTTTCCTTTGAACTTCACAGCAGAGGGTACTATTTGCACATGATGGCTCGGTGTTTACATGGCCCTTGGCCAATCGTTCAGAGAGACCCTCTGATTCTATCCTCTCTCTCTCTTTCTCTCCCATTTCAAGCAACCCTGTAAACTTCCCTTGTTCAAACAGATTCTTTAATCTCACTATATTTGACCCTGACACACAGCCTTTTTCTTCACCTCTCTGTTTGTTTGCAAGAGTTTATTATTTTATATATCTATATCTATATATTGTTTTGAACGGAGCTTCTTTTCCCAGGTTTGCTATTGGAATAATCAAACAGCTGCTCCCGGGAGTCCGCTTGAAGTGGTCGCTCCTTGTGTGCAAAGTGATTAAGATTCACAAAATTAGAAGCAGGGGTTCCTGTGGGGAACCTGTACTTTGAAATACTCGAAACCGGCTCTTCTAGCCAGTTAGCAAGGGGAGGGATGCCTTTCCCAGATAAGGCCCACTTAGTTGCTTAGCAACGGGCTCAGCGGAGATGGAGACTGGCGAAGGAGGCCTTGCTGGGCCCACTTGTGGAGATTCTCCTCAGCCTGTCAATCTGGAGAGGGCAAAGTTGGTTGCGTCTTTCGTCTTTGGCCTCTTGGAGGTGAATATTTTACCTCTTGTCAAGCGGAGGCAAAGTGAAGGATGTGAAAGGCCCAGGAGACTCAATAGACGGTGGGGTACGCCAGTGGCTGATGGACAAGACCTGGACCCCCCTTTTGAGCTTCCTTAGAGCAACAAAATGGTGGGCCAGTGGTGCATCTTTGTGCATATGGAAGTTTCTCCAGATGCTGATCCTGCTTCCTCATGTTGTTTTACTGATTTATTTTTACTTTATTGACTTGATTTATGCCACACTTTTCTCTCCAATGGGGACCCAAAGTGGCTTAAAACAGGGGTGGGCAATTGTTTTGGCTCAGGGGCCACTTTGTGGGAGCGGAGGTTAGTGGAGGGCCGCACCTTTTAAAATGATTGCATTCATTACTTAACTTTGCATTTCAGAAAAGTTATAAATTGTATCATAAAAATCAATAAATATAAATTAAATAAAATAGTGGTAGCACAATATATTTATTGTGCTAATTTCATATCGTCTATAGCTGCAAGCACATTTAATTTTAGAATCAGTTTAATGAGA
Source organism: Lepidodactylus listeri (assembly GCA_029233225.1). Lineage (NCBI taxonomy): Eukaryota > Metazoa > Chordata > Lepidosauria > Squamata > Gekkonidae > Lepidodactylus > Lepidodactylus listeri. Next base: position 14,508,382 of record JARCFY010000013.1, read on the forward strand.
CAAATGTACCCTATCACACTTTTCTACATTTTTTTTTGAAATCAGGAGTGAGATTGCTTGTTGAGATTCTCATCACAGCCTGCAAGTTAATGTCTGTCAAAGAGCATCTATATTTACTCTTGTTAATCTTCATGTCTTGGCGGGCCGCAAAAAACTCTGTGGCGGGCCGCATGTGGCCCGCGGGCCGCCATTTGCCCACCCCTGGCTTAAAACATTATCCCCTTTGCTATTTTATTCTCACAACAACCCTGTGAGGTAATGGCCGCTTCCACATTGTCATTTTTGTCACTCGTTTGTCCCTGTTGCTTTGGTTCCCTCCCCCCCCCCTTTTCCCACATGTGTTTTGCTCCCTCTGGGACTACTAGAGAGAGCAAAGCACTTTGGAGGGGACCCCAAACTTCATGTGATGTTGGATTGGTGGAACTCCTGCTAATTTTCTTCGACATATATGTATTTATTTAATTCATTTATACCCCACCTTTCTCCCTAACGGGGACCCCCAAACAGCTTACATCATTCTCCTCTCCTCTATTTTTATCCTCACAGCAATCCTCTGAGGTAGACAGGTTAGGCTGAGAGTGTCTGACTAGCCCAAGGTCACCCAGCAAGCTTCCATGGCAGAAGTGGGGATTCGAACCTGGATCTTCCAGATGCCAGCCCAGCCAGCACTCTTAACCAATATACCACACTGGCTCCCGTGGGGATATGTGATATGGACAGAAGAAAGGGGAGGATTAGCTCTCCCCCTCTGCTGTTTTCCCCAATCAAGAATGCCTTTCTCTGTGTTGTTTTTAGCCTGTCATGTAAAAAAATACCCGTACCTCCTCCCGAGAAGCAACATTTTCAATCAGGGAAATACCTAAAATATCAAGGAAAGAGTGCAGGAAAGAGCTATACCCTCCCTTCCCCCCCCCCCCCCCCCCCCGGGCTGTGCTCCCAGTCCATGATTGCTTTTTAGGGACAAAATACACGTTAGCTGTAATTGCAGAGCTTGGACATCGCTTACCATTTGAGTCAAAGATATTTGTAGGGAGCCATTACAGTATGACTGAGAGCACTGGTGCAGGGGAAGCTGATATCAGGCCTGCGATTGACATTCAGTGTAATCTATGGTTGCCAGGTCCCCCCTGGCCACCAATGGGATGGCAGGCATAGAGTTGCCAGCTCCAAGTTGGGGAACTCCTGGAGATTTGGGAGTGGAGCCTGGGGAGCAGCCCTACCCCCCAAAACGTCCATTTTCTCCAGAGGAGCTGATCTCTGTAGTCTGGAGATGAGCCGTACTTATGGGAGATCCCCAGACCCCACCTGGAGGATGGCATCCCTACAGTGACCAGGCATCTTCTGGGGGCCACCGATGACTAGAGACGTCTGCCCTTGCTGCTCTATGACTTTCCAGTTTTTGTTGGCTCACCCACCAGCCTCATTATGAGATGGCAGTGGTGAGAGTGAGGAGTAAGAGGTACCATTGCACACCCTCCCTTGGGTGCGGGATCCGTAGTGGGCAAGGAAGAACAGCTGCCCTGACCTGGCCACCTACAGTGTGAGAGAGGCGGAGCTACTGCAGTGCAGCAGGACAGAACGTCTTGGGCCGGCTGCATACCCATGGGGCTATGGCGGCTACTCCTTCATTAACGCAAGAGGATGATCACTTCCAAGCTCCTGTGCAGTCACATTTGAAAAGGAGCCCTGCACCAAGGCCTCTTTTCCAATCAGGTAGGTGAAACAAGGCCCGTGGTAGGTAGGTGGCCTCAGCTACAGTACACTTAATGGTTCATCCAGTCGTCCCCCCTGTCCACTGACTCAGGAATCTTCTCTTCACTGTCACTCCCGTTATAGAAAGAAGGCACGGGACTGTAGGGAGGATTTGATTGCACCTGCTTCTCGGCTGTCTTTCTCCACAGTCAGTTACTGCCCTGTCAGCTAAGCCTGCCCAGGCTTGTATTTCACGTTCTTGAGCAACTGCATCACATTCCAGTTCAGCATATGTTGGAGTGTTTTGCTTAATTTAAACTCCTTTAGGCCTTTTACAGCCAAGCTGGAGAAGGCTTTGCCTGTTGCTCCATCTGTAACAAAACAAAATGCCACAATCCCCTCAGGAGTTTTCAAGAAAGAAACAGTTGGATGGCTCGGCTCTAGATAGGATTGCTGGGCATGGCATGGCTACCAGGTGGAGACTGGCGGTGGGGACATCGGTGACATGGTGACATCACTTCCATGGAAAACTAAAGTGACATCAGTCCCCTCTAGGAATCACCAGAGACACTATTGTTTTACCATGGAGTTTCCAGTGATTCCTGGAGAGGACTGATGTCACTTCTGAGTTTCCCCCCTAAAGTGACATCATGAAGTCAAATGGAGAGCCATTTTGTTCTTGTTGTTTTCTCTTGCCATTGTTCTGAGCAGTGGCAGAAAATGGGAGCAGCCCGGGGCTTAGCAACTGTAGCACTGGTTTGTGTTCACCAAAATGACCTCTATCAAGTGTGCCTTATTCTAAGGGGTGTCCCATACGTTTCTGGGACTAACCTAGAGGGAACCCAGTTGTTCTGAAGGTATCCCTTTTTACCCTAAAAATGTTGTCCCAACTGATCCTTCATTCCTTTAGGCAAATAGGGGAGATACTTGGCCGCCCCCCAATACATTTCCCATAGCCAGTCCAAAATGTCTTTGGGTTTTTGTTTTTGGTGGTGGTGGTTGTTGTTTTGAGGGGGGGCAAGTTTCACCAACTAACAGCACTAGGAATGAAGGGTCAGTATGGTATGATTTATAGTGCTCTGTGGGTAGAGTCTACCTTGCAGAGTTGTTTGGAGGAGAAAATGGGATACCTGGTCCTAAGCTGTGCAAAGAAGGGCAGTCTGCAAATATGATTATTATGAAATGAAAGGGGAGCGGGAGAGACATTAGTGGGGATAATATTCCTTGGTGACTTCATCCGGGGCTGCGGTGGTTCAGAGGTTAAGACTCTGAGCTGCAGACTGGAAGGTCAGTAGCTCGGCAGTTCAAGACCCTAGTGCCGCATGACGGACTGAGCTCCCGTCTCTGGCCCCAGCTCCTGCCAACCTAGCAGTTCGAAAGCAAGAAACTGCAAGTAGATAAATAGGTACCACTTTGGTGGGATGGTAACAGCATTCTGTGCACCTCGGCGTTTAGTCACGCCAGCCACCTGACCACGGAAAAAAGTCTTTGGACAGCGCTGGCTCTTTGGCTTGGAAACAGAGATGAGCACTGCCCCCTAGAGTGGGATTCGACTGGCATTCGAGCAAGGGAAACCTTTAACTTCATACCTTAGTGATTAACACCAAGGGCATCGCCAGTCTTCCATCAAGCAAGGAGTTCTGTGTTCAGAGCAATGGTGCATAGAGCTGTTTCTTGAAGTACAAAGGCAGAGAGCATTGCGCTTTGAAAAGTACGCCTGGGATTACACCATGTGCAGCCCAGCCACTGGAGATTGTGTCAGTGTGCAGTCTGGTTCACGCTGCTGTTTCTCTATGCAGTTCTGTTTGTGCGAACCTGCCCTAATAGCCTGTAACACAAAGGGTTGTATCTCTGCATATGCAGCCTGGAGGGGCTCTTCCCCCCCTCCTATGGCAGCCCTCCACCTCCCCCCACAATGCTGTTCTTGGGGTCCCCCAGGAGGAGCATTTCAAGGGGCATTTGGGGTTGCTTCAGGAGAGGGTTTGTGCTTCTGTGCACAGAATGTAGATGGGATCCAACCAAAAGCATTCTTAGTTGGTGCACTGAACTCCTCTCTCCCACTCGGTGTCCTCCTGCCAGTAATACATTGATTTGGCCAGTAGGTACGTTTTTATCCCCTCCTGCTTCCAAAGGTGGTGCATGTTCTTCTCCCCTCCTTTCTAATACCCTCACAACAACTCTGGGAGGTGGGTTGGGCTGACAGTGAGTGACTGGCCCAGTATCATCCAATAGGCTTCATGACTGAGCGGTGGATTTCTTTCTTTTACGTGGGCTCATCTCTTCCCTAGTCTGTTACTCTAACCCAGGGTCCCCAACGTGGTGCCCATGGTGCCAGTCACGTCTTTTTAGAAAGCGGACGGGACCAGGTGAAGCTCTTGCCCAGCAGGGTTTCTGATTTATCTATTGGTTTGGAGATTAAAATGACATTTTTTTCAGCGGCAGCTGTCATCACAGTGCTTGTTTTATTTTTTTCTCTCTCTCTTCTTTCTCAGTGTATTTTCTAATCCCTCTTCTCCCTAGCACTCAGGCTTCCTCTGTGTGCGTGTGTGTCTTTGCCTCCTGTGGCATCCATTTTGTGGCTAGCTCCTCCTCTTGTGGCAGCCATTTTGCGGTTCACTCCACCTCTTGTGGCAACCATTTTGTGATGGCGCCCACCATTCTGTGTCAGAATTCCAATGGTGCCCACAAGGTCGAAAAGGCTGGGAACCCCTGCTCTTACCACGACATCACGCCGGTTTTCACCAGCACGGTCCTCCCTAATTAAAGAGCGTAATTTTGAGCAGACTTCCCTGTCTATATGTTAAGCGTTTATGAAGCACTCTGGCAAAATTGGGACTGAAAGCTGTACATGGCGCCAGCTGGTGTGATGCTAATGAGACACAGTTGTCATCTTGAGAAGAGACTCTTGTAAATCATCAGTGATTCAGGGTGAAGGGGGAGAAAGAGCAGCCATGCCAGAGCTTCGCTCATCGGAAAGACTAACCTCAGCTTGCTTTCCTCTGAAATGGCTGGTCTCTGGTTGGTAAAGAGCATTTCCCCCAGCCCTCCCTGAATAAAGAGTGTCTGAAAGTGGTATAAGTGTAAATAGAATTTAATAAACGGTTTGGGTTACTGGGGGCAGGCGTGCTAAAGCTGTCTTGCACAACAGTGCAGTCTTCGTGAGGGAGCCTGACCCGGCTCTGTGCCCATCTTTGGAGGTCGAGATAACAGCTGGAAGCCTGAAGACAGACATGCGTCAAATGCATGTCTGTAAGCAAATGGCAATGGGCTAGTGACCTGGGGTGCTTTCCTCCTGAGCGGTCATCCATTAGGGATGATACAGAATTCCTCATCTCCTCCACCCCGCCCCCAGTCCCCCTTTTGATCTTGTTCTTCCTCGTACCCTTTATTTCTGCATCTTCTTCAGACTGGTGGTGGTTATGACAGAGGTTTATAAAAATGGGGTAAAAAAATTTTTACAGAGCACTTTTCTTGCTTTCCCATGATAGTAGAACTTGGGGGCACCCACTGAAGTTGATGGGCAATAGATTTGGCACAGACAAAAGAGAGTGTTACTTTGTCCAGCAAGTAATTAAATAATGGAAGCCATTGCAGGGGGATTAGGCAGGTTCGTGGAGGAAAGGTCCATCAGGGGCTACAAGCCATCTATATATCTAACAGCCAAGGCACCCCCTGCGTGCGCATCGGGGGCAACTAGGGGGCAAAGAGCTTTTCCTGCACACTTGGGGGACTCCCCAGGTGTGCAGAAAAATCCGAAAAATCCGAAAAGTTAAAAAGTTTATTCGGGGGATATTTAAATCCCCCCAAAAGTAAAAGAGCATTCCCTGTGCATGCGCAGAGAATGCTCTGGGAACTCTGTGGATGGCCAGCGTTTGAGAGGCGTCCAGGCCTTGCCGCCAGGGCCCGTGGGGGGGGGGGAGAGATTGGTGGGCCCAGGCCTTGCCATCGGTGCTGGGGGTGGGGGGAGAAGCTCACCTGCAGGTGCTTCCTCCTCCTCAACATCGAGCTCCCCCCCCCCCCCCCCCCGAGTATTGCAGGTCCTCCTGCTTGTGATGTCTAAAGGCAGCTTCCGGACCCAGAGTCAGTAAACTTCTGAATACATCAGGAGAAAGCCTTGACCTCTATGCCCTGCTTGTTGGTTCTCCAGGGTGATGCGCTGGCTGCTTAGGCTTGCCAGCCCCCAGGTCCAGTGGGGATCCCCCAATTTCAGGGGCTTCTCCCCATTGCGTGACATCCCCGCCCACCCCCCAAATCCCCCTGCTGGATTGACAAAGGGACCTGATAACCCTGTGGCTGCTGTGTCAAACTGGAAGCTGGATTTAGATGAACTGCTAGTTGAATCCAGCAGGGCTCTCCTTATGTTCCTGTTCACTATTTTCTGTTTTCGTCACACTGGATTTTTCCCATAAACATACACATTGCTCAACATTACTTGGGCGTTGATAAATCAGCATGATAGATACAAGGTGCGTGTACGTGTTGTGTATGTACAACAACCATGCAAATGGGTTATAACAACTAAGCAGGCCACCTATGTACATAGTAAAAATACCTGTCTGTCCAGTCTCTAGAAATCAGAAACTGGTAGATTGCCCTGTATTTAACTCATGCCGTGGAAACTGCACAGTTCTGCCGTATCAGGAACCTATCGGTCCCTATCGTCTGTAGGACAATAGAAGGTGTGAACAAGTGAAGTCATGGTTGGCAGAGTGCACATTAGTGGGTGTTAGTTGTGTGTGAAAGCCTAACTCAAAAGGGTTTTGTAAATTCTCAGTGGAGTGAAAATTACAAGCATGAGACAATCCCTCTTAGCAAGAAGGGTCCTTGGTACCTTTTGTTTTGCAGACCTTGTTCAAGTGTCCACACTACAGTTCTTACAGAGGGGGTGGGCTAGTAGGGGCTTACTCCTTATTTATTTATTTCAGTTACAGCTCACCTTTTTCCCCAGTGGGGACCCAAAATTGTTCTCCTTTCCTCCATTTTATCCTCACAACAACCCTGTGAGGTAGGCTAGGGTGAGTGTGTATGACTGGCCCAAGGATACCCAGCAGGCTTCCATGGCAGCCTGGGAATTTGAGCCTGGCTCTCCTAGATCTTAATCCAAAAGTCTAACCACTATACCTCCCCACCACCAGGGGTTGGTGTGTTCCCCTTGCTCTTTGCCACTAATGTCGTCATCACTGCCCTCTCCTGCCATGGTTAGTGGTTATGTGCGCAGACTCTAATCTGGGAGAACCGGGTTTGATTCCCCACTCCTCCACTTGCAGCTGCTGGATGACCTTGGGCAAGCCATAGTTCTGGCACAGCTGTTCTTGAAAAAGAGCAGTTTCTGTCAGAGCTCTCTCAGCCCCACCTACCTCACAGGATGTCTGTTGTGGGGAGGGGAAGGGAAAGGAGTTTGTGAGCCGCTCTGAGACTCCGAGTGAAGGGTGGAGTATAAATCCAATCTCCTCTTCTTCTTCTTCTTCTGACCCAATGCAAAAAAGGAAAGAATGACTGTTTGCTCTTTTGCCCTTCTCCACCTGACATGGTGTGGTGGGCCTAGCCACAAAATGGCCACTACAAGAGGCAGAGCCAGCCACAAAATGGCTGACGTAGCTTACCTTTAGTCGCCCAGTGGAGACCCTTGTGCTGTGGTGGCAGCTGCTGCCAAAGCTCAGCTTATCAAATCTCCAATGGCCAATCGGAAACTTTGCTAGGCAAAAGCTGCACCTGGCTCCGCTCTCTTTCTAGAAACACTTGGGGGTTGCCAGGAAAAGCGTTGGAGGGCACTGTGGTATCCACAGGCTCCATGTTGGTGACCCCCTGGTCTATGGGATAGCAGCAGCTTGGGGGCAGGCTGTGGCAGCACAGGCTAATTTCCCCCTGTCCCCTCCCCCTGGATTGGGTCTGAAGCGTGTGGAGGAGAAGGTCTTGCCCTGGCCTTTATCCAATAGCAGCAATTTCCAGGCGGCTCTGATGTGTCCCAGCCTCCCCACGCTTGACAGGTTCTTGACAGGTCCCCAATGAAGCCAGCTCCTAACTCCAGGCGTGCAAGTGAGAGTCTGAAAGTTCTTAATGTGCAAGACTTGGTTGGTTGCAAATCTTTTATTTCTGCCTCTCTTCCATGACCTGAACTCATGGCTCTTTGTCTTGGCATTCCCTCATTTGTTCTCCCCTGTTAGAAGTGGAGGACTTGGTGCTGTCTCCTGCCTCAGACTTAAGAAGATGGCACCAGAGAGTTTAGACAGATAGAGAGGTCAGGACACACAGAGCATCCTTTCCTTCCTGCTATCTGATACTTTCCTTAGAAGTAGAATGCCACTCTTAGGGGCAATTTCCTCTGCTTCCCTTTCCCCCTCACTCTCTCCTCTCTCTCTCTTCGCTCTCTCGCACGCAAGAAGATGGAGGCTGGACATGTGACCAGCATCCAACACCATCCAGCTAGCTAGAATAGGTAATCTATATCTATCAATTGCCTGCACTCTCAAGCATGTACTTCCTTTAATAAATACTTATTAGTTCTTAGTCTGGCTGCTGACTCCGTGTGACTTTGTAAGTCTGCTGCCCCACCAAGCCCCAAGCTTTGCTGTGTTTAAGCCTTTGTGCACTCTCCTGTTCTTTTCCTGGTTCCCTGGCAGTAATTAGTCCAGTGAATCCAACATCCCCTCCCACCAACTCACTACATGGTTCCTTGTAGATAAATAAGCGACACGGCATTGCCTGAGTGCTGGTTGTTGTTCTTCTTCCCCTCCCCCACCTTTGTACTAAAATGTGTGGCCCTTTCCATCAAGGCGTATGGTCTCTGTTACAATCCAGAGAACAGTTGGAGCAATGAAACAGCCTTCATTCTGAGGAGGTTTTGACTCCGTGCCCGCATGCAATGCATTCTTGGGGGAATTACTGTATTTCATGGCTGCATTTTAAAAGCAAGACACTAAAAATAAATGGAGGCAAGCTGCCCTCCTGACTATTTAATGTAGCAGGATAATAAATTGCCCTACCATTTGTGCCTTTAAGTTGGACAACACTGAAGGTTGCTTTTTTTAAAAAAGGCCATAATAAGGTTTAGAATTCATAACTGAATAACTGTGTGTAATATGCATTTCAACAAAAAGGGCACATACTCAGTCCTGAACAGATGGTTTATGGTAAAATTGCCAAAGCCAGTGATCTCTCTTTGGAAGGTGCCTCTTGACTGTCATCCTTGGAATGACTCTCTTGAGCATAAGTCTTGTAGAATCATAGCTGGAAGGTACCTCCAGGGTCATCTAGTCCAACCCCCGCACAATACAGGAAATTCACAAATACCTCCCCCACACACACACAGTGATCCTCGCTCCATGCCCAGAAGATGACAAAAAAACCTCCAGGATCCCCAGCCAAACTAGCCTGGAGAAGATTGTTTCCTGACCCCAAAGTGGCAATCAACATTTCCCTGGGCATGTGAGAAAGGGCCACGAGAACAAAGCACTGAGGCAACCCTTCCTGCCCTCCCTCTCATGATCTGCCTAAGTTCACAGAATCAGCATTGCTGTCAGATGGCCTTCTAGCCTCTGTTTGAAAACCTCCAAAGGAGGAGAGCCCACCTCCTCCGGAGGAAGCCTGCTCCACTGAGGAACCGCTCTAACTGTCAGGAAGTTCTTCCTAAAGTTTATCCAAAACTTTTGATTTAATTACAACCCACTGGTTCTGATCGGACCTTCTGGGGCAACAGAAAGCAACTCTGCACCATCCTCTATATGACAGCTCTTCAAGTACTTGAGGATGGTTATCATATCACTTCTCAGTCGTCTCCTCTCCAGGCTAAACATACCCAGCTCCTTCAACTTTTCCTTATAGGACTTGGTCTTGTGGTACATGGGGCGGGGCGGGGGGTTGCATTGAACTTATTTGTATTGTGTTAGCCCAATTTTCAAACTCTGCATTTTCTACATGCCCGTGGCTCTTTCAAACTCTGTATTTTCTGGTGATTGCAATAAGTGGGTTCTAGATCAAATCAAGCCTGAACTCCCCTTTGAAGCTAAAATGACTCAACTGAGGGCCGGCTATCGTACTTTGGTCACATTATGATAAGACAAGAGCCACTGGAAAAGACAGTAGTGCTAGGAAAAGTTGTAGGCAGCAGGAAAAGAGGAAGGCCCAACATGAGATGAGCTGACTCAAATAAGGAAGAAACCATGGCCTTCAGCTGGCAAGACCTGGGCAAGGCTGTTAACAATAGGACATTTGGGAGGTCATTAATTCATAGGATCTCCAGAAGTCAGAAGCTATTTGAAGGCACTTGACTCGCAGGCATACTGGTAATGGATCCCTAAAAGTTTAACACGAAGGTGTGCTCAAGCTGAGATGAACCTGGGACCATATACAACTAGGGTTCCCAGCCTCTGAGTGGTTCTCGAAGATCTCCTGGGATTACAGCTGATCTCCAGGTGACAGAGATCAGTTCTCCTGGAGAAAATGTCTGCTTTGGAAGATGGACTTTGTGGTATTATGCCCTGCCAAACTCCCTTCCCTTCTCAGACCCTGCCCTTCCCAGACTCCACCCACAAAATACCTGGCCACCGTACGCACAACACATGTGCTTAACCACTCCGCTATGAGCCCTTGTAGCCTGAATTCCAGAAGTGTGGTTCTAGTCTCAGGGTATGGTTGCAAGGTATTTATTTATTCTTCAAAATCTTCAAAGCACACGAATCCTCAACCTTGCCCAAGGTAAGCAGGTAAGGAACTGGCCGGGCCCTGGATGAAAGACCCTCGGGGGACGACGACCCCCGTTTGCATATAGTACTTTCCATCTACCGCTGTCCCGAAGGCAGCAAGAACCCTGTAGGCTTAGCATGAGGCAGTTTTTCTTTTTCCATTGGGACAGAGTGATTTCTCCCAACAGCAACTTTTCTGGCTGGCTGACACTTAAAAAAAAAAGATGTACTGTTTCTGTTGATTTTACCAGTTCTTTGTTTGTTTTTTTGCCCTACCTCAAGCTGCTTTGAAGAGGTTATAAATATTTTATATGAATAAGACTTGGGAAGCATAATATAAAGACTTCACAGATGTGAAAGTAAAGGTGGCCCACAGAAGGATAGACCCTGTCCCGAGAGATCAGTTTCAAGTGCACAGTCTACTTGAAGCAAGCAGCAAAACCCAGCCGCTCTCTCGGGTTGTAGACCTGAAAGTGTCAATTGCTTAGCATAGTTTGAATCTGCAGAATGTAGCTGGAACTATAGGTAGGTGGAAGGGAAGACAGAATTGTAATTCAGAATATCTACGAATACAACACACACTCGGCGAGCACTGAGAAGTAGCTGAGTGGCTGTCTTGGAGCGTCCTTTTACTCACACTGAAATGCTTCTGGAAGCCACTGGGAGGAACTGGTAAAGTCCGTTGATTTCATTTAGCCCCTTCCACGTGCGTGGGGTTTTACAGAGTACAAGAAGGCAGGTCTCTGCCCTCAAGGCACTTGCAGTCTAAAATTTGCCACAAGCCATAAGGGAGGGAGACAGAAGCAAGGATAAAGAAGGGAAGAATAGGTGTCTATTCCAGTTGTACGTGCCTATCCTTACTTTCAGTAGGGAGGGGGGTGTCTATGTGTGCTTCACAGGAAAAGTGTATTTTGAGGGGTGGTTTGAATGAAGTAAGAGAAATATTAGGTGGGGGCAGTTCCAGGCATAAGGGGGCAGGAAGGGAGAAAGGGTGGAGTTGTTTAAAAGGAGCATGAGATGTTTGGATGATGTAGAGTGGTTGTGGAGTTGAGAAGAAGAGGTCACAGAAAAGAGGTCACAGAAAGGATTCAAGTCCGGTAGCATCTTGGAGACTAACAAGATTCCCAGGGTATAACTTTCAAGAGTCAAAGGTCCCTACTGTAGATCAGCACGGCTACCCTGTCTGAAACTTTCAGGTGGCCTTCTACCTTTGGGTCAGAATGGCTTCTTCACTGTGGCCAGCTGTTGTGGCAATGCAATGAGTAAGTGCTTAACCACCAGGCCTTCCCTAATTGAGTCACTGAGGCATATGATGGAAAGCCAGCCTCTCTCATTCTTCACCGTAGTTTATAAGAAAGTGGCCAGCCTTAGCTGCACCACTTGGATGGGCTGTACGACAAAGGCAGAGTCTGATCTCCCTGCTTGTCATGATGCTGTTGTAATAACTGTGTGGTTTAACCTCTGTATTTTTTATACCCTCTATAAACTGAGCAGGCTGATCTCTAAGCCCCTTCTTGAAAAGAACTCCATCCGAACCATCCTTTTAAAAAAATAAACACACTGTCAAACGATAGGCTGGCTTGGCCTTGTGGTGCCTGCTTGAATGAAGATCATCTTCTTCCCCCCCGCCCGCCCCCAGCATCCCTTGTAGACTGTAAAAGCTGGGCCCAGGTTGGTCTGGCAACACGCTTCATTTCATCTACCTGGAAACGGTGCCCTGGCTTCCCTTCAATCATTTAAGCTCCCTTGCTTCCTGACACGCTTTCCGCTGACAGTAATTCCGCGAGCGCTCGCCGGGCGTTTACTGCCATCACCAGAGGAAATACTGATGGCTTAAAGTGGGATCATTTCCTTTCTGACGGACAGCGAGCACCGGTGGGAGTTTTAATAGCCGTGCGGGAGCGCCTGTCAGGAAGGCAGCACAGGAGATGTGAGCAATCACCCTGCAGTGAAGCACTTGCAAGCCGAGAGAGCCTGGTGGGAGGCCAAGCAAGTGGGGAGAGGGGAGAGGGGAAAGGGGGGTAGCAGCCTCCGCCTTACAAGAAATTCCTCCCTGGAGGAAGCTGGGGAAATGTAGTGCTCCCCCCCCTCCTCCTCCTCCTTCTTCTCAGGTTTCCCTTAGAATATGACTTTTAAAATTATTCTTCACGCTCCTATCCCCTCTAACTCGCCTGGGATGAAGCCATCTTTGGTTAATAGTACTGTATGAGAAAAAGGCTGGGAAATGAGGTGGCAGGGTGGACTTGCAGACCCTATTCCAATGCTGACTATTTCATTCCATGGGAACAGGTGCCATGCAGCTAGAAAGCTAGGGTGCGACAGACAGAGCCAAGTCCACCACCTTTTTCATATCCCCTGCCCCTGGGCTTCCTCTCTCTGACCGATTTCTCACAAGGAGCTGCGGCGCCATCACTCCTCCCTTTCCCCTGGTTCCATTGGTCAATTTCCCACTAATTGCCACACAGCCGCATTTTGATCCGGGGCTTCACGCAATTTCCCCCGCGGCTTCTGGATCCTCAAAAAACAGGACCAAGAAGCCGCAGGAAAAACTGCATGAAGCCGCAGATCACAATGCGGCCACGCAGCAATTAGTGGGAAATTGACCGATGGAACCGGGGGAAAGGGAGGAGCGACAGCGCCGCAGCTTCTTGTGAGAAATCGCTCTCTGTGTGTGGTGGGTTCTGCCTCCCATGTGGCCATTTTGTTTTTGCACCCATCATGCTCCATCCCCTTAATTGATTGACAACTGCACCCAGCTTTCAGTGGTGCAAGCAGTAAGTATGCTCAGTCTGTATTGACCGTTATAGGGCAGGGTGGGGAAGCGGTGTATTTTATAATGTTCATTGTGTGTGTATGTATGTACTTAGAGTCTCCCAGGTATGCAAAAGCACATACTTCACCTGAAAGTGACATCACATTGTACAATGCTTCCCTCCCCACACCTTGTCTCCAAATGCTCCCGGAATTCCGTGGCACCGGCCTGTCAACCCTAACTAGGAGTAACCATGGCTACCGACGGAAGCCACAAAGGCCTTTTCCTTCTCTTCTCCAGGGCCTCTCTTGCACCTGGCATGTGCCTCTGACCGCTCCTTTCTGTAGCTCTTGTGTAAACAGATTTTCATAAAGGTGATTTTTCATTATGACGGCTGTAAAACAAGAAGCTTGCTTAGGTGGCTTGCTTTGCATTTGTGAGAGGATTGTTTTTGCACGGCACGCGCCACCTGTAGGTTTGGTGTCCTCAGGCCAATATTTGTGGGACCCCAGATAAAGATGTGACGGAATGAGGAATGGCTTAAAACCACCTCAGTATGAGGAACAACTAAAACAGGCTCTAAAACCTCAGTCTTCGAACAAATTATGATTATCTGATCTCAGGGCAAGTCCACAAATTACCCATTCCCTATAGGACTAAAATATGTCGCAGAATTATCAGTTTGGTGTAGTGGCTAAGTGCGTGGACTCTAATCTGGGAGAGCCAGGTTTGATTCCCCACTCCTCCACATGCAGCCGCTGGTGTGACCTTGGGTCAGTCATAAGTTCTCTCAGAGCTGTTCTCCCAAGGACAGTTCTCGAAAGATGTCCCTCAGCCTTGCCTACCGCACAGGGTGTCTGTTGTGGGGAGGGGACGGGAAAGGAGATAAGCCACTCTGAGTGAAGGGCAGGGTATAAATCCAATCTCCTCATCCTCTTCTTCTATTTTATCAGTACACCCAGGGCCCAGATGGTGGGTGGTGGGGAAATTGTATGTACTTTCCTTGATCCACGAGGAAAGCCAGGCTATGAATATTTTTAATAAACAAATAAATTTTACCAGAGCTTGGAGGCCTGTGGGAGGGAGGCTCAAATATTACTATTTCGGTTATAAAATAGTCCTTTTTTTCCTGTCACAATGTATCAGGTTATACGTATGGGAAGGGATCGTATCTGTATGCATAGACTGTGTTACAGGTTTATATCAGAAATGACATTTGGCCTCTTCTGTGTATCATGCTTCATTTTTGTATTGTGTGTGTGTGAAGTGCCGACGAGTCACAGCTGACTTACGGCAACCCCAGCAAAGGGGTTTTCAAGGCAAGTGAAAAGCGGAGGTGGTTTGCCATTGGCCTTCCTCCACAGAATCTTCCTTGGTGGTCCCCCATCCAAATACTGACCCTGCTTAGCTTCTGAGATCTGATGAGGCTGGGATATACTATGCCATTCCATGTCTCCCATTTTTGTATTAAGCTCCTTTAATGGCTTTTCTTTCTAATGTTTTCTAGTTAGATATTATCCTTTTCAAATATTGTATTTTTGAACTATTTCTTTTGAATGAGAAGGAAACAGAACTGCTGCCAATGATGTGCCATAGGGTTGCCAAGTCGTTGAGACTTACTGGCGGGGGGGAGTCCTCCTCGGTCTGGAAGCTTCCCCGGCACGCGTGCTTATGTGCGCGCGCCGCGATGATGTCACTCAGAAGTGACATCATCACGTTGGGGGACTTCGGGGGTGGGGTTCCCCCCGCCGGCCAAATGCTGCCCGGCTGATCATGCTTTCAAAATGTGAATGCTACAGTATATATGTTGGTGCATGACTGTCAATATGCATTCTGAGTTGTTCATATTGTATTCATCTTCTAAGTGAAGGTAGACCCTTATTGATTTGTGCTAACCATTAAAAATGAATGTCAAATGCTCTCTCATATATGTTCATTCCCTAGAAATGGTACGAATAAACACTGTGAATTTTATTGAAACATGTTTGGCAATTTAGAGATAGGGTTGCCAGCTCCAGGTTGGGAAAGACTTGGAGATTTTGGAGATGTTCCTATTTTTCGCTAGCGCTCCTTCTCCTTCTCTTCTGCATAAATGAAAAATATCCTGTTCTACTGAATCTGAACATTGCTTGTTGTTTTTGCAGGGCTTGTCCTCTGGGGAGGAGCAGATTTTTTGGGAGGCCAACAAAACCATGTGGCATCACGTACCAGAAAATCTGTTACATTCCCCCCCCCCCCCCCCCCCCCAGCTATCTACAGGGAGCTCAGGAAAGCATACATGATTCTTCCTTTCTCATTTTAGCCTCATAACAACGCTGTAAGGTAGATCAGCCTGACTGGACCAAGTCACCTAGTCAGCTTCCTGGTCAAACCCTTGTCCCACTGTTGGGTTTAACAAGTTAAAACACTTCAGTAATTATAGAGTTAACTTTGGTCAACAGGAAGTCACATGTCTATTGTGTCCAATCTGTCACTGAGTGAGAAAAGCCCACAAATCTAGGAGGAGGTCATAGTTGAATGATCTGAACTTTAGCTTTGTGATTGGAAATCAATGTATTGACTATTTAGCATATTGGGATCTCTTCCTCCCTTTGTTTCTTGGTGAAGGTGTCATTCTTGTAGTAATCTTCTAGCAGTAAACACGTAGGATCTAATGTCTGTTGGTTTACATCCCATTTACCTTTTCCCCCATGTTAGCTCTAGCAAAGTTATTTTCTTTTTCAAACATGCACATGGACTCTGGCTGTTTCTCATTGCTCTGCTGTTTTTCTCTCTGCTTTGAGTATATTTTTCTAAGACTACCCATCACCCACTGTCCCAGCCTGACACTCTCACAGTGACATCTGAGAGACTGGAATATTGGCATGTAAATGTGGACAGGTTGTACAGGAAGGCCAGACTAAGAAAATGGTGATTGCTGCTCCAAGCATTAGTCAGTCTGGGATAAAGAACCTTAAATTTGCTTCGACCTCCAGAATATCTTTTGTGTCCTTTAGTAGAGGGAATGGCTTGCTGATTGCGATGCAGAGGCTTGATGGGTTTCATTCCTTAGTATCAGAAGGAGGGCTGTACCAGGCAGGAGGGCTCTGGCAGAATTCTCCTTTCTGTGGAGCTCTTAAAGGCACAGGTGTCCTGACATCCCTGCTGAGGTGTCTGGCTGCTTAAGAATCTTTTTGGAAATAAAGGCACACAACATACCAGTCACAACAGCAATCTGGGACTCCTTGGCTTATCCTGCTCAACTGAAACCTCATCCATAGCACTGCCTGTCCCTTCCAAGTTTGGAATTAAGCCCTCTCTCCACACCCCAGCCCCCCAGCCCACCCACACAAACACACAGATTTATTCATTATTTCACACCTCCAAGCATCCAGCCACTTCAAACATCTTAACCCTCCCAAGGCCGCTGACTTATCAAGCCGGTCATCTGATTCCTGAGCCAGACATTTGACAGGGTCATCGCAAGAGTCACGCAGATCTGAAAAGCGAGCTGATCTGGAATATGTCAGCCGCTGCGGTGGAAATGTTAAGGCCAAGGTTGTGTGTTTTTAAAAGAGAGGGGGAACAAAAGGCAGCTGCCAGGGATGGAATTCTAAGGCCAAGGTTAAACCAAGCAAAGGCTGCTCTTGCAATTGGGCTGTAATTGATATTGATTACAGTAGCTTGAGTTTAGGGTCAAAGTTGGAGAGCTTTCTGACTGAGGAGGCTCTCTTTTTAGGACTGTAATTGTTCCGTCTAGGAGTTGAATCAACATCAGGCTGAGCCGTGATTAATTCCTGAAGCCGGGCTTCATTCTGCCTGAAAGATTGGGTCCTTTTGATCCAGAGACTGTCCTCCGAGCCAGTCTTAGGGCCACTGTATATATGCAGATAAATCATAAACCAGATCTGTCAGTTCCCCCGGCTGCTTCCCTTAAGGGCTCCCTAGATCCTCTATGTATGTAGATACTCCACATCATCTGTTCATCTTGCCTTAATGCACAGTAGGAAGAAGAAGAAGAAGAAGAGATTGGATTTATACCCCACCCTCCACTCCCCAAGGGAGTCTCAGAGCGGCTTACAAACTCCTTTTCCTTCCCCTCCCCACAACAGACACCCTGTGAGGTAGGTGGGGCTGAGAGAGCTCTTTCCCAAGCTGTCCTTGAGGGAACAGCTGGTACAGAGCTATGGCTTGCCCAAGGTCATCCAGCCAGGTGCAAGTGGAGGAGAGGGGAATCAAACCCGGTTCTCCCAGATTAGAGTCCGCGCACTTAACCACTACACCAAACTGGCTCCACATTTGGACCACATTTTGTGCATTTAGGTTATTTTTACTATGTCTCCAACTGCCTTTCCTTGGTTGCCAAGAAATATACATTTTAGCTGCTTTTTTTAAAATGGCAGTTCAAAAGAATAAATGCGGTTCTGTAGGTGACTGTGTATAAGCCAGTTCTCTCTACAAAGCACGTGTATAGGATTAAGCAGTCTTGCAGCAATTGAAGCTGTATATTGTATGCATAGCAGACAAGTCCGCTAATTAAAATTGGAAAAGGAAATAGCATAGAGCAGTCATCAGGGCAATTGATCCTGGTTCACAGTTTTTGTTTTTGTTTTTTTGCATGGCCTTTTAGGTTTCCATGGATTTAGAGGTGGACGAAATTGTCTCCCTGAACTAACAGCGGGCTCAGAAAAAGAAAAAAAAGAAAGGGTTTCTGTTGCAACCTCTCTCATTTGTAGAGAGACTGAATAAAGATGTCGTTGTTGTGACTGAGACAAAAAGGCTAACTGATCATTTACTGCAGTACTGTCCACAATGTCTGCATCATTTTACAATTCCCATCATCTTTGCCCTCTCGGTATCCCTGGAGAAGGCTGCGGCTAATACCATTGCTCCCTTTTTTACGGCTAGGATTTGTAGACTGCCTCTGCGCATCTTTTCTGTTCCTGCTGCCACCTTACATTTGAAGAGAGTGTGTATGAGTGTGTATTTTGCAATGTAAAGTGTCCTGCATTTGGAATGGGGGGAGGCTGTGTTCAGATCCTCACTCTGTTGTGATGCTCTCACTGGGCATCCACAGATAAATCAGAATCTTCAGTTCTAATTTACTGCGCACAAGTAAATGCAGTATATAGTCCAATAGCAGGATATCCTTTCCCATGTGAATCTGCCTGCCTTGACTAGGGGCAGGGTCTTCCCTGTGCTGGCACCCTTGTTATATAGATTGTCTATTTTAGAGATGTTACCTGGCACCCAGTTTCAGGTGAAAAACAAACAAACACAAGCACTGTAATATCTTATTGAAAATGCAAGTTAATTGCCCAAGTCTAATATAACAAAATTCATAAAGGATCACAATTGTTTGAAACATGCACATGGTCCATCGAATAGAAAGTTCAGTATGCAATTCCTTTGTTAATTTCACAACAAAAATTATTCTTTCATGGCTTCTCTTATGTTCTTCTCTCATTATTGTATTCTTACTAATCTAAAGTATTTCTTTGTTACATGACTAGGGTATGTTTAATGTAATAGTGGGGGGTAAACATTTCAAATATTCCCATTGTTGTATAGTATACACAGGGGTGTTTGAAGGAAGGGTAGATGCTGACTGTCAAGGCGATCCAGGTACTCCCATCTAAAAGCATCAACTTGGATCCATTAATGTGCAGGCGGAAACATAAATGGACCTTGTGCAACACCTAGTGCTTTCCTTTTTATATATATTCCAGTACCCCAAAATTGGTTGCACAAGGTCTTGCACAATCCGAAACACAAGTGAGGTGCAAGCTTGACTCAGTGCAAGAGGCTGCCACAGTCTTTTTCTTGCATTTCCGTCTGAGGAAGCGGAAGACCTTCGAGACAGGCTGAAGTGTTGTGCTGATTTCAGTGGACGTGGACTGTCTGAAGAAGTGTGCTTCTTTGCAAACGAAAGCTGACACTTTGAATAACACTTCATTGGTCTTAAAGGTGCCACTGGACTCAAACTCTGTTCTGCTGCTTCAGACCGACACGGCTACCCACCTGAACTTTTCCTGCATAGGATTGTATATCATTCACTTGTGAAGTTTAATACCACATTATCTCACCTTGGTTTTGCCTGCATGCTGCAGTACGCACTGGCACAAAACACTGTGTGTTTGTAGTAAGTAGGTATGAAGTAGGTGAGGCCGCAGCCCTATAGCAAAGTGTATGTTTTGCATTCTGAAGATCCCAGGTTCGACCCTGGACATTTCCAGTAAAGGATGTTGGATTGCAGCTGTTGGGGGAGGCCTTTTTCATCCTGGAGGGCTACTTCAACTCAGAATAGACTATACTGAGCTAAGACAGTGCAATAATCTGATTTAGTATAAGGCAGCTTTTGGTGTTAATATGTGACACGATTCTGATGATAATTAAGTTGCATATTCCGCTCTGGACTCCTTTCTTTCCCAACCTCTTTGCCTTTTCTTGTTTTTTTAAAATCTGTTGTAGAAGCAATAGCACATCAATGTGGCAGTGTTGTTTCCGTTCAAATTTAATCATAATGAAATGGCTGGTGGCAAGGTGTTAATTTTCCACAGTCCTTGTTATTTTGTCCTTGAAGGGCCGCTTGCTATCAGAATTTATGATGAAGAATTAAGAAAGTTAATAAGGGCTCAAAGATGACCTTGGGGGGTTACTGTTCCCTGTTTGAGAAGTTGGAAGTAATAACCAAGCCGGTCCATCGTTGTCACCTCAGTTCCCTCAGTACTGTTCAGAGCTACCATGGTTCTTGTTAACAAAGCAGATTTAATGCTGAACTGCTACTGCTGGTGAGAAGGAAGAACTCTGGTGTTTGGTTTTATTGTGATCAAGCTGAAGCCAAGGTCAGGTCCCCCCCCAAAGGGACTGGGGGTGTGGTCACATGTGGCAGATAAAATGGGAGGGGGAAGCAAGGCTATTTCCTCCAGAGGAATTTGACCTGCAGTTGCAGGATCACACCGCCCTTTGAAGCTGCGGGTGCAGACTGTCAGTGTGTGATCAAACGCAACTATGGGTAAGTAGTTTTTTGTGCGTGTGCTGTTTGTTTTCCATGCACTTAAACGAGGGATCCACACCTCCGCATTGAGGGCTCCCTATGGAGTTTGTGATGATGTGCATACGTCGAAGGAAGGGAAAACAACGGCACGGCGTTGGGATGGCCTGATCAGACCATCCCAACACCATGAGAGTGCGCTGGAGTGATCAGACGGGGGAAAGTCTGCCTGTCGGGGCTATTTTGGGGCAGGAACGCACAGGAATGGAGTTCTAGCTGGCTTCTGAGTTGGCCATGCCTACAGCCTCCCCCACTCTTGGGTTCCCCAGGCACCTCACAAGCCACGGGGCGCCTGGAGAAGCCAAGCCAATCCAGGGAGGGAAGGCAGTTTAAACTGACTCCCCTCCTCAGGTTCCCCAGGTGCCCCGCAGCTGCGGGGCGCCTGGGGAAGCCAATCCAGAAACTGCCTTCCTTCCCTCGGGCTCCCCATGCGCCCTGCAAGCTCTGTGCGGCACCAGGGGAAGCCAATCCTGAGAGGGAGCTGTGCTGTCAGGGATGTGGCCTAATATGTTAATGAGTTTCTGCTGTTGGGTGTAGCCTATTATGCTAATCAGTTCTTGCGGGGGGGGGGTTACAAAAAAAACCCTGCCACCAGTGGCCCGTTACAACCCATTTCCTACTGGATTTTCCCCCCGTGTCTTTTAACTCTGCTTCTGCGGCAGAGCAGAATGGGTTGCCGACAGCTATGGGGCACTTCCCAGATGTTGTTGTCTGATCGTGCCCTTTAAATCTGACCGGCATTCCCGCCTATGTCGGGTCTAATTGTGTATATGAACGCAGTTTGATACTGAGTTTAGGGTTGCCAACCTCCTAGTTGTGGCTGGAGATCAGTGTCCCTGCAGAAAATGGCTACTTTGGAAGGTGGTGTCTATGGCATTATACCCTGCTGAGGTCCTTCCCCATCCCAAATCCCACCCTTCCCAGGCTCCTCCCCAGCCCAGACCTGGCAGCCCTAACTGAACTGTAGGACACAGAGTAAAGAAGATGGATAAAGCAGTCACAAAATCTAGGCAGCAAGATATATGCATTTTTTGCTTCAGTTAAACCCCGCCTTTTCTCCCCAATGGGGACCCCCAAGTAGCTTGTGTTCTCCTCTGTTCTGTTTTATTCTCACCACAACCTCATGAGTGTGTGACTGGCCCAAGGCCATCCAGCAAGCTTCCATGGCAGAGTGGGGATTCAAATTTAGATCTCCCAGATCTTAGGCCTGATACTCTAACCACTATACCACACTGGAAGGCAGGATTGTGGATTTAAAATACTGGCTATAAGCTGCTAACTGGGAGTCATAGGAGCATTTAGTGCATTATGGCAGAGCTGTGACTGGGTCCAAATGAAGGGTTTATGGCTGCAGTTTTTGCCTCCACCGCACAGCCTGTGGGATTTACTTTCCTCCATAGCAAGCAAATGGCACTAATCACGTACAATGGAGATAGGAAACGGGTGGCACTTTAAGACACTGCTTGTGTGTGCGTGTGGGTGTATTCCAGTATCTAGCACTGGAGAGAGATTTTGCTGCTCTCAGTATGTCCTAGGTTGCATCCCATTTAGTTCTTCTCTTGTATTGTGATGTGGGAGCTTTTGAGAACTGTTTGGATCCTACCGTCTGCAGACCACTGCCCCTTCGTGTGTATTGCTGCACACTCATCCCTTGCTTTTTTCCCAACCCTGTGTCTGTTGGAACTGGTTTGGGAAGAATGTGTCCCAATGAGGTTGGGGACTAGATTGTGTGTGTGTGTGTGTGTGTGTGTGTGTGTGTGTGTGTGTGTGTGTGTAAGCTTACTGTTTTGATTTTTCACTCTTGTATAAGGCCAGTTTTTTCATCCTCTGATTTTTTCCCCCCCTTACCGCAGAAGGACATGTCGTTGAAGCCTCAGGAAAGAAAGGAAAAATGGGAAAGACATCCAGGGAAGAAACCTCGAGAATCTGAAAACTGCATGTCAGCTGAGCCCAGTGAAAATGGACATAATAATGATGCCGGGAGCTCAGGGAGAGAGACGGACCTAGGCAAGGAGAGGGTGAAGAAGAAAATCCTCCTGAAAGTCCACAAGCAGGTAGGGCCGAGACTTACCGGCTGCTTTTGCTTTGGTCGCTATTGAGGGTTTTTTTTGCTTACCTTTGGCTTGGATGCGGCCAAAGAGCAATGAGTTCTGG
Source organism: Lepidodactylus listeri (assembly GCA_029233225.1). Lineage (NCBI taxonomy): Eukaryota > Metazoa > Chordata > Lepidosauria > Squamata > Gekkonidae > Lepidodactylus > Lepidodactylus listeri. The sequence goes on from JARCFY010000013.1 coordinate 14,530,694, forward strand.
GATGCATCACATTTGGAGACATTTGTTGTGGAGCCTACACTGAGTACTCTAGAGAAATGCTTTACTGTGAAGAGTTATGTTACCAGTTTGGTACTTAACAGCTTATCCATTTTCCTCTTTGTTGCTTTGATTTCATCAGTGTATCAAAATGTGTTTGAAACTCTGTACATCTTAGTCATCATTAGTGGTTGATGTCTTGTTGGTGACAAATATGTCTGTAACTTTCTAATTCCTAAGTTTTAAGAATTCCAAAATGCTGAATTACTCTCTGTGGAGAACCAGGCTGCAGATAGTTACCAGGGCAACAAAGTCGATTCAAACCCTGGGATGGAGATCAGAGGGGAGGATAAGTTGATAGGGCTAAAAGGTTTAACAGAGGGTGCCACGGTGCCAGAATTACCTGGGACTACATATGCTGTATGGATGAGAAGCAGCCATGGAGGAACTGGGTGGTATGGATTAAATCCGGCATCCAGATTTAATGCTCCCTCTAAGCTGTGGAGTCTTGTGAGCAAAAATTCTGCTGTGTGAGCTACTGGCATTAAAGTTGTGAGTGAGCGATTTGGCTGCTGCATAAATTAGTTTGCTCTGGAGCCATCCTTCCTGAGTTCAGACAAAAATGTGAGCTGGAGGCTAAAGAACTGTGAGCTATCTCACACTAACTCATCTTAGAGGGAACACTGGCCACAATGTGTGTAGACAGAGCTGGTTAGCATGATCGGTGCAGTGCTGTGGGCCTGCCAAGTCACGTGGATCTAGCGGGCTACCTTCAAAAGTTAGGTGTGCACCAAGGGACCTCAGCTGCTGAAGAAGAAAAATGTGCTGTTCTTCCTCACCCTGCATGTGGTAAATTCTGGAATTATGCACACTGTGATTTGACTCGGTCAGTTTTGCTGCTGCTGACGGTATAAGGATACAGCTCTAAGTGCTTGGAGCATGCGCATGTGAGTGAGTTGACAAGCATGGTCTTAGTATGCTTTCCGTGTTTCACCTCTTCCTGCATGTTGCCAGGCGATGAATTTAGGACTGTGGTGTGTGTGAGAGAGAGTGGTGAGGAGTGGGTTAGGAAATGTGAGAAGCATAAAGATCTGGGCTGCTCCCGCTCTTCTCCTTTCTCCTGCGGCTTCCCCTCGCATTCAAAACTTGACAAGGCATTAACAAACCTCAGCTACGGCTGCAGTCTAGCCTGGCAGTCAAGTACAATGGGGAAAGCCCCCAGCAGCCTTTGCTTGAACTAACATGTTTGTTGAAAGCTAAGAAGGTGAAGAGGGAAAGGCATCAGGGGGGGCGGCAGGCCATTTATCACTTACAGCTGCTCTTCTGGGATGCTTGTGGGGGGAAGCTGGCGCTCAGTCATCAGCTTGATGGCTCTGTGGTTGTAGCAGTGTTTGTCTAGCTATCAGCAAATGCTTCCTCTCTCTGCTGGTGCTGATGGAGAAACTGCTGGGAACCTGCAGTGAGTGGGTTGGCGTTAGGGATGAGCCAGCGATCCTGTTTTGCTGCTTTTGGTACTGATATATAATTTTGTCAATGGTTTCGTTTCTTTACTTTTCAGCGTTGTTAGATTTGTTTGTGTCGCACAGGGTTTGGTTTGGTTTTAAACCCAATAAGTGCAGAATGCATCCATGCAATTTGTGACTGGCGAAGGGAGCTTTGGCTCTCAAAAGCTCACACTCTGGGGATCTTGTTGGTCTCTAAGGCGCTGCTGGACTCAACTGTAACCATTCTTCTGCAAACCCAACACAGCTACCCTCTGAACCTACATAGACAATGTAAATCATTAACATGTACAATACATATACCCTGCTGGACTGCCAAAAAAGGACAAATAAGTGGGTTCTAGATCAAATGAAACCTGAATTCTACCTAGAAGCTAAAATGAGTAAACGGAGGCTATCATACTTTAGTCTAGGGTTACCAAGTCCCCCTGGGGGGTGGGGAAACCCCCACTCAAGCGGCCCGCTCCCTGACAGCGCCCAAATTGCTGGGCTATGGAAACGTGCCCAGTGCAATGACGTCACCCAGAGGGGGGTGGGGGGTGGGCGCTCTATAATTTGAGGGGAAACTCTATTCCGGGGGGGGGGCGCTCTATAATTTGAGGGGAAACTCACCCCAATGTGCCCGACGCAATGACGTCACTTCTGGGTGATGTCATCGCAGTGCACGTGCTCCACACATGCACCAGAAGACTCCCAAGAGCAGCAAGGACCCCCCCCCCCCCGCTGAAAGAAAGGTAAGACTTGGCAACCCTACTTCGGTCACATCGTGAGAAGACAAGAGTTGCTGGAAAAGACAGTAATGCTAGGAAAGGTTGAAGGCAGTGGCAAAAAAGGGAGTCTAACATGTGATGGATTGACTCACGGAGTCACAGAATCATAGAATCACAGAGTGGGAAAGGGCCCTAGAGGCCATCTAGTCCAACCCCCTGCTTGATGCAGGATCAGCTTAGACTAGAGCATCCCTGACAAGGGTTTGTTCAGACGCTGCTTAAAGACTGCCAATGAGGGGGAGCTCACCACCTCCCTAGGCAGCTGATTCCACTGTGGCACAACTCTGACTGTAAAAAAGTTTTTCCTAAGATCCAGCCAGTACCTTCCTGCCCTTAATTTAAACCCATGATTTTGAGTTCTCTCCTCTGCTGGCAACAGGAACAGCTCCCTGCCCTCCTCTAAGTGACAGCCCTTCAAATACTTCAAGAGAGCCATCATGTCCCCCCCCCCCCCCCCGGCCTCCTCTTCTCCATACTGAGCATTCCCAAATCCCTCAGCCTTTCTTCACAGGGCTTGGTCTCCACCCCCCCCCCCCATCGTCCTCATCACTCTCCTCTGCACTCGCTCCATTCTGTCCACTCAATAAAAGAGAGCCATGGCCTTCAGTTTGCAAGACCTGAGCAAGGCTGTCAATGATAGGACGATTTGGAGATCATTAATTTGCAGAGTCACCATTGGTCGGAAGTGACTAGATTGCACTTAAAACCAACAGTGCTGATTTATTCATGCACAAATTCCATTGAAGAAGAAGAAGAAATTGGATCTATACCCCACCCTTCACTATCCAAGGGAACTCCTTTCCCTTCCCCTCCCCACAACAAACACCCTGTGAGGTAGATGGGGCTGAGAGAGCTCTGACAGAAACTGTTCTTTTTCAAGAACAGCTGTGCCAGAACTTTGGCTTGCCCAAGGTCACCCAGCAGCTGCAAGTGGAGGAGTGGAAAATCAAACCCGGTTCTCCAAGAATAGAGTCCGCGAACTTAACCACTACACCAGACTGTCATTGAGTGAAATTTTGTACAAGGAAACAGAAAACGGCACAAAAACAAAGAATCACAGTGCTGATTCATGCATGAAAAAGTAAAATCAAAATGGTGACTTTTCAGGTTAGAACAGCAGGGATAAGAAATCATCTCCACTTGATATGGGAAGTGGGGGGGGGAGGTAGGAAGCAGGCTGGTGGCAAGGAAAGAGTTTGACTACACATGGTAGGGCATTCTGCATATATTGTATAACCTTAGCAAGAAAAGCCCTAGAAGTCCATTTTCCCTCCATCTCTAATGATTATGGAGGTGTTTGTTGGTCTGTGTCCCTTTCTATTTGGGAATGATTGTATTGCGCCAGTATGTCCACTGTAGGACCAGGATCACTTGCAGCTTGGTGAACAGCTCAGTGGCAAACACAAGCTTGTGTTGTTGTATGATGTGGTGGAATGGCCCTGAAATGTCCAAAAAGAAGGCTGAATCCCTAGTGCTCCACTAGAAGGCAAGTAGTCATGCGTGTGTTCACCGAGCAAAGCTTGAAGTCCATGTTAGATGCAAAGTGGAGTGAAATGTGTACCCAGTTTTTCATTTATGCTACTGTGCCAATATCATTTGCCCAGGGCTGGCACTAGCTTTTGTGAAGTGTTACCAGCATGGTGACTGGTAAGGTCTCTTTTACATACACTCAACTGTTTACTTATTTAATGTATTTATATGGCACTTTTCTTACCTGTTGGGACCCAACTGGCTAATAACATGCGGGGGTGGGGGGGGGGAGAAAACAAACCAGAAATGGAGGGCTGAGGCTTTGAGCGATCAAGAAGGTCTTCTCTTCCAAGAGGCTGATCTTCTGTCCAGCTTTAAGCCTGACCATCAGGCTAAGAGGCAAAGGACAAGAGCCCTTTGTCTCATGCCCAAGGGCTCCTGCCTCTGGGCACAGGAATGTGTAAACCGCTGAGCTAGTGAGCCAGGGACCGTGATGAGCTGGAGCAGCTGCTGTTCACCAGCCCTCCCCTGACAGATGGTGGCAGTGACAGCTGCTCCCAGTTTCTATCACCACTGGAGAAAAAGGGTGGGCAATAGTAGACGCCGCTTCTGTACCATGAGCATACTGGGTCAGCAGTTACAGGTGGGCCCAGGGGCCTGACAAAAGACTGCATTGTTTGCTCTAATCAAATGAAATGTTACATGTCTCCTGCTATGTCTGCTTCCCCCTACCCCTTTTGTCACCTTGAAATGTATTGCCTTTATGAGCCCTGTACAATGTAACCATTTCTGTCGGGAGAGTGGCGACCCCACATTCTTGCACGTCACTGATAAACAAATGGCTTTTCCTCCCATGCATTCCCTCCTCCCATTTCCTGGGACAGAGAATGTCTTATCTTGTTGTGAGAGCCTTGAAGGTCTGTTATTGCCCACAGAGTCATTTTGTTATGCATAGGTTTCACACATCTGGGTCGCCCAGTTCAAGAGGGGAATTTTTACAACTTTGGCACCTCATCTTCCTGTGGGAATCCAAACGGCTCGATCCCATCTCCCGCGTTTTCTATTCTAAATGTGATTGGTTTCATGGTGGGTTCAAACAAGCGGGAGGGTATATTAACTCTGACTGTTTTCTACCTGGCATCTCTAACAAACATTCGAGAACCTGTCAAGCAGTATTAAGGCTATAAAAGAACTTTGCTTCATCAACAAAGGTCTGATCTTTTTGCTGTTAGTACAGAAGCCTCACAGGCACTGGGGTCTTGGCAACTGCTCAAGCACGCTGACTCTAGGTACCAGCCCCAAGCTAGCTCATAGAATCATACAGCTGGAAGGGATTCCCCAGGGTCATCTAGTCCAACCCCCTGCACAATGCAGGGAATTCACAAATACCTCCCCCTCCACACCAGTGCCCAGTGACCCCTGTTCTATTCCCAGAAGATGACAAAAAGCTCAAGGTTTTGAAATTTCCTCTTATAAAACAGGAAGGTTCTAGTCCCCCCCCCCCCCCCCACAATTTCTGTTTCCACACTTGGCCATTCTAACAAGCCTGGCTGACAAGCCCGGGAATTGCTCAGCATTGCCTGTCTGTTCCCTCAAGCCAGGCTGTGGCTCTCTTCACTGTAATTTTCCAATAAGCCTTGGAATAATGTGGCTGAAATCTATTACGAGCATTTGGTTCTTTCCAGTCATAAATTCTCCATCCCCGCTGTCCACGTTGCATGCTGTGGTAACCAAGCCCTCAGAACTGTAAATAGTAGAGCTATTTGTAGAAATAGTAGAATTTCTAGTAGTGGGATTTTAAAACATATACTGTGTTTGTGGGATCACTAGGCCCAATTTGAGACTCTTCTCGTGGTTAATTAGGTTCGCATGGAAATGTTTGGAAGTTGCAGGGAAATATTTGGAAGATCCCAGAAATTTACAGGGCACTTGAGATTCTGAGATACCCACCCAGCACTGCCTGTGGGTTTGCGAGCCTCTCTTCGCAGCCATCCGGACTAGAAACATTTATTTTAAATGATAAAAATGAAAGCTGAGTTTTCAGGCAAATAAATTCTACACCTACTAACAGGCTGTGGTTTCTTTGTGCTGCAGCAGTATTGTGGCTTACATACAAGCCTGGGGATAATTGCCTGCCCCCATAATACAGGATTTCTTGTAAATGCAGAGTTGCTTTTCTGTAGGCCGCAGTTTATGTTTATCAGCTGCGGCCTACAGAAAAACAACTCTGTATTTAAAAGAAGAAGAAAAGGAGATTGGATTTATACCCCGCCCTTCACTATCCAAAGGAGTCGGAGTGGCTTACAAACTCCTTTCCCTTCCCTTCCCCTCCTCACAACAGAAACCCTGTGAGGTAGGTGGGGCTGAGAGAGCTCTGACAGAAACTGCTGTTTTTCAAGAACAGCTGTGCCAGAACTATGGCCTGCCCAAGGTCATCCAGTGGGTGCAAGTGGAAGAGTGGGGAATCAAACCCGGTTCTCCCAGATTAGAGTCCGCGCACTTAACCACTACACCAAACTGGCTTTCCTGCATTAGTTAAAGAGATGCCAGCTGTTAAAGGTGAAAGAAGGAGAGATCTCACCTTGTGTAGGCAAACTGTTGAATGTGGAGTCAACACTCCTATTTTTCAGGATTAGGTTAATGAATAATGCAAATGCTTGAGGCCATTTCAGGTACAATTAGGACTGAACCAGCACGGTGGCCGGACTGGGACTGGGGAAACCCAGGCTTGAATCTGAAGCCTTATGTAAAGCTCATTCATTTTCTTTCAAACTTGCAGGGTTGTTGTGAAGATAAAAGGAGGAGTTAAGTACAACACTCTTGAGTTCCTTGGAGGAAAGGCAGATTTTTTAAAAAAAACACACACACTAAGACATGCAATCCCTTACGACAGGGTTCTCCGACATGATTCCCGCCAGTACTTCCCTGGGAGCCCACCAAGCCAGTTTGGTGTAGTGGGTAAGAGTGCAGACTCTAATCTGGGAGAACTGGGTTTGATTCCCCACTCCTCCGCTTGCACCTGCTGGTGTGACTTTGGGTCAGTCACAAGTTCTCTCAGAGCTGTTCTCTCAAGAGTTAGTCCTCGAAAGAGCTCTCTCAGCCCCACCTACCTCACAGGGTGTCTGTTGTGAGGAAGGGAAGAGAAAGGCGATTGTAAGTCACTGGGAGACTCCAAGTGAAGGGTGGGGCATAAATCCAATCTCTTCTCCTCTTCTTTTCAGAAAGTGGGTAGGGTCGTTGTAAGGCAGGGAGGGCTGTATTATTGTCTGACCAGAGTTGCAATATGTTTGGAAGATCAGGAGGACTGGTTAGCATGCAGGATTGTGGTTCCATTTCCCTTCCATCCTTTCTCTTTTTTCTTACCTCCCCACTCAGGCTTTCCTTCATTTCTTTTCGTTCCTCTTGTATGATTCTTTTGCAAAGTGTGGAGGGAGGCGCTGTGTTTAGTTCATCCTCCTGCAGAAGCCGTTTTGGGGCGCGGCGGTCAGAATTCCAGAAGTGCTCACAAGTTTGCAAAGGAAAAAATACCTAAAGGTCGCCTCACGACAACAAATGCCCATTAGTAGGTTAACAAATTTTCAAATTTATTCACAGCAAAAGCCAGCACTCTAATACAGTAGTCAAACTGAATTTGTCAAAAATTCATAAAACCACAAGCATAAGTGAAATATATATAAAATGAAAGTATCAAATAGCGTTAGCAAGTAAAACATGTTAAATCCTATGATCCTACATCTATTCGCCTTTCATTAGCAGCTTTCTAGTCCTTACAACTAACCAGGCCAATTCGGCGAGTTCAGCTGTAACCTCAGGGCATCTGCTTTCTAGGAGGTTCTTCAGTAATTGCATCTTTTGACTAGTTGAGGATAGAGTAGCTGTAGAGGGCGGGAGAATGTCACGAAGGTGGCTCTATGCCCTGTAGTCGTATATAACATGCATTAAAGTTTCAATTCCGTCACTGCAACAAGGACATATACAATCAACACGGGTTTTTTTAATTAAACCTCCCCTCTGTAACCGCTGAGGGGAGCGCATCCCGTCTCATGAGGGTAAATGTTCTCCTTAATTCATGATTTTCTAAATAAAAAAGATAGGGCATAGGCACTACCTTATACAGCGGTTCTAAGAGGGTTCGCCATTTGCATGAGCTGTTAAGTGCCTCCTGTCTAGCTGTGTCCTGAATTCTCTGTCTCACTAACTCTCTCGCTTTGTCATATTTGAGAGAGCTAAGAAATTGTTTTGAGAGGCCAAATGGAGAAAGTTTTTCCCCAGTGGCCCTTAGCCAAGGCGGGACTAGTAGGTCAACAAAAGATCTTAGAGTATTGTCATAATCCAAACTGAGGTGGAGGTGAGGCTTCTTGGTCCAGTGTAACGTCCATAGAATTTGCATAGCTGTAGGACTTCTACAGATGACAAAAGATCTTCTCACCGTGCCCCTGCTTATACTTGGACATGTTTGTGTGGGGAACAATTATGGGTGTTTACAGCCACGCAAGGCCTACACTTCCATTATGCAGAATTATGGCTGATGTTAAAATAAATTAGGAGCGCGATCACACGCACAATTCGCCCCGACATAGGCACGAATGCCGGGCGAATTAAAGGAGCGTGATCAGACACCAACATCTGGGGAGCGTTCCGCAGGCATCGGCAACCCGTCTTGCTCCGCCGCACACGCAGAGTTTAAAAAACCCTCGAAAAGTCATGTAGCAAATGGGTTGCTAGAGACCACAGATGGACTTCCCTGCATCTGATTGCCCCAGCACGCTCCCATGGCATCAGGATAGTCTGATCAGGCTATCCTGACTCTGTGGCATTGTTTTTTCCTCATCGCAGTATGTGCATCAGCGCACCCCTCCCCCCACACATTCCACAGGGAGAGGTGCGAACCATCGATCCCTTGTGTAAGCACATCCGGAACAAACAGTTAAAAAAAAACCTGACTCACTGGCGGTTGCGTCTGATCACACAATGGCGGGCTGTGCCCGCATTTACAAAAACCCATGTGATTGTGCAACTGCAGGTCAACTTCCACCGGAGGAAATAGCCTCACCCCCCCACACACACTTTTTCTCACACGTGTGACCGCAACCCATGTTACTTAATTGATCTCACACACATGTGGTATAGTCCAGCTGTGGCATAGCGGCTGGTTAACATGTTGGGGTAGGAGATCCAGGTCTGGATCTCTACACGTTCATGGAAGCTTGTTGGGTGACCTTAGACTAGGCATATACTCTCAGTCTAAGCTACCTCACAGGGGTGTTGTGTGGGAAACATGGAGGAGAGGAGAACCATGTAAGCTGCTTTGAGCTCCCTTTGGGGAGAAAGGTAGGGGGTATAAATTAAATAAATTGATAGCAGCCAATTTTTGCTATGGCTTTGTGTAGCACATATATAAAATGATTTGTATGCCATTTTGGATTTTCTCCATTGGAACTAAGATGTTTGTGACCAGCCATGGAGCTTTAGCCTGGAAGCAGTTCCTTTAAGTTTGGTAGCTGACAAGTGCTTCTAGGCTTGACAGACTTGCCAATGGGTTGCTCATTCTCAGATATTCTCAGAAATAAGAACCTAAGAAGAGTCCTGCTGGATCAGACCAATAGTCCATCTAGTCCAGCATCCTGTTTCACACAGTGGCCATCCAGTTCCTCTGGACGGCCAACAACATGGCACAGAGGCCGAGGCCTTCCCCTCATGTTGCCCCCTGGCTCTGGGATTCAGAGGCTTAGTGCCTCTGAAGGTGGAGGTTCTCCTACCAGAAGCAGGGCCTTCTCGGTGGCGGCCCCCTACTGGTGGAATGAGCTCCCGGAGAACATCAGGGCCCTGCGGGATCTTTTGCAGTTCCGCAGGGCCTGCAAAGCGGAGCTCTTCCGCCAGGCTTTTGGGGCCGCCACCGGAGGGAATGGCCCTTAGTAGGTGGCGGGGTGAATCGCCGCTAGAACACCTGGGGTGGGGGTGGGAGTCTCCTGGCGGGAATGAAAGTAGACCACTGGTATCTGATGTTGGTCTAGTATCTGCTGCCATCTGTGATCTGATTGCTTAGCTGTATTTTAATGTGATTTAATGGAATTTTATGTGTTTTAACTCTGTATATTTATAATAATGTTGTTAGCCACCTAGAGCCGGCTTGCTGGCTAGGCGGGATATAAATCGAAATAAATAAATAAATAATAGGTCACCAGGGCTAGTAGCCATTGATAGACTTATCCTCCATGAATCCATCTAATCCCCTTTTCAAGCGGTTTATTCCTGTGACCATCACTACAAGTAGGGCTTTGGGCACAATCTAACTGCAGTGCATGATGTTTAATGTCTAAACTGACCCTTGATTTTTGTTTACAAGTAGACCCTCCTCACTGGAGCAGGTGCAGAGGAGAGCGATGAGGATGATCGGGGGCCTGGAGACCAAGCCCTATGAGGAAAGGCTGAGGGACTTGGGAATGTTTAATCTGGAGAAGAGGAGGTTGAGGGGGGACAGGATTGCTCTCTTTAAGCATTTGAAGGGCTGTCACTTGGAGGAGGGCAGGGAGCTGTTCCTGTTGACAGTAGAGGAGGGGACTCACAATAAGGGGTTTAAATTAAGGGTGGGAAGGTACCAGCTGGATATTAGGGAAAACTTTTTGACAGTAAGAGTTGTGCAACAGTGGAATCAGCTGTCTAGGGAGGTGGTGAGCTTCCCCTCACTGGCAGTCTTTAAGCAGCGGCTGGACCTACATTTGTCAGGGATGCTCTAGGGTTGATCCTGCATTGGGCAGGGGGTTGGACTAGAAGGCCTGTATGGCCTCTTCCAACTCTGTGATTCTATGATTCTTCTACTCTACTTTCTTTCAAGTGAATGGGAGGGCTTGTATAATTGCTCAAGGATCCCCCTCCCTACCTCTCTGGTCTTGGACCCAAGAAATTACTTATACTTTTCTTTCCTATTGGTGGGTTGGGTTTCTATCACGAAAATGGCACAGAAGGAAGGGTGGATCCTCACCCCCTGCACCATTGTTCCAATGCAAATCTTCCTTTGCATCATCAGAATCATCCTCATCGTGGATTTCTCATCTTATTTGGCCCCAATTTTGAGGCTTAACATCTAGACACTCTGGGGAGGGAACTAAGCTGGAAGAAGAACAGCCGCTCACGCTGCAAGATTTCAGCTAGACATCCCCAGAAGGCAAAAAGAGGGACAAACAAGGGGCAGTAATTTCCCAGGGACAGGTACCAGGCCTTCCCTTGTAAACGGGGACGGTTGGAGAGCATATGTCTTCATTGTTAGTCTTGAGCCGAGCCTGGAAGCTGCCATGCTCCGCAGTCACAGATGGTCGTCTCCCGTTCTCTCCTAGTAATCTGCAAGCAAAGAGATTTCACAGCTGCCTAAGAAACCACTGGGGAGTCCCAGCACAAAGTGTCGAAATGGGCAATACAGTATTTAGTCATTAGGCCTGCTCATCTAAAGAACTAAAATAAGGCTCATTTCAATCAATAGCAATCTGTTTGCGCTGTCAGGAACTAATTTAAAAATCTGCTTTAAGTCCCGGTTAGGCATTTTGGTGCCGAAAGCTGAATGCAAAGTGCAGGGGAATCGCCGGGCATAGCACGGCCGTGGCAGCGGGAAAGGAGGGACAAAAACCACCCCCCATGGAAGCCTTGCTAATTTAACAGAATTCATCCTGGTGCGTTAAAGCTTCTTAGATTCAGCCTATCGTATGGCTCCACAGTACACGGGACTGGGGTGGGGGGAGAAAAGAGAAGCCAGAGATATTTGGCTTGCTAAATAGTCACTGAATCCTAAACCAAGGCATTTGTTCGAAGGCGTGAAACACCAAAGTGTTCCAGAACTGGTTGGCCCAGAGAGCAAGTGGGCTGTCTTACTCCATTTTGATGCCTCTCCCTAGTGTTCATCCGGCCTTATGCAATCACATTCCCTATGTTTGGGAGAAGGAAGAGCAGCACAGTTGCTAAGCAACCCCTTCATCTGGGCCTGCGGATGCCTGAGCTGCCTCCTGGCAGGTAAGAAGAGAAAATGGTGTTGTGTAGCCTCCAGAATTTCATAAGAGGGAACAGGAACACTCCTGGAACACCCCCTGTTCACACACCCCAAGGGTCAATGCCTGAGCCTGCCCCAAGTATTACATGTTTATGAAGGCTTTGTTCCATCTTCTCTATGCTGTCTTTGTTTACCCTGGAACATCTGTTCTCCGGCAGGGTTAAAAGCCTGGAGGATGGTTGTTTGGTTAGCTTAAGGATGTGATAGAAAGCTCTAATTGCTGCGCAACAGATTATCCATAATTTGTTAATGCACCTCAGCAACTGCAATATGAAAATTGTCTGGCTCTGCATTGCCTTGTATTCGTTGTGAATGTGCTGCCACTGGAGTCGATTCTGATGTTCTTTTTCTGGCAGGGCTTCGTCCTCTCATGGGCCAGCCACCGAACCAAATGGACATAATGACTACTGTATTTTTTGCTCCATAAGACTCACTTTTTCTCCCAAAAAAAAGTGGGGGGGGAGTGTGTGCGTCTTAACCCCCCCCCACCACCACCTTTCCCAAGCCACGGCACCAAGCGGAGCTAGGTGCGTCTTATGGTCAGGTGCGTCTTATGGAGCGAAAAATACAGTATTTTGTTTGGAAGCGCTCCTACATCAAAATATCCGTGCGATTAAGCTGAAGTCTAAGAAGAAGCTTCTCTTAGATTTTTCAGCTTTCCACAGTCAGGGAGATTTGGAGATATGGGACATTAAAGGTTGTCTGGTTATCCACAAGTCATGGTCAATGCTCCCTCCAAGCTGTGGAGTCTTGTGAGCAAAAATTCTACTTTGTGAGCTGCTGGCATTAAAGTTGTGAGCGAGCGATTTGGCTACTGCATAAATTAGTTTGCTCTGGAGCCATCCTTCCTGAGTGAAGACAAAAATGTGTGAGCCAGAGGCTAAAAACCTGTGATCTAGCCAGGGGTCATTTCGTAGAAAAAGAGGTGCAGGAGCTCATTAGCAAAACTCATTAGCATAACTTATTTGCATATGCTACACCACCTGACATCACCAGAAGTATGTCAGAAGGCAAGAAAGAGAGAGAGAGAGAGAGAGAGAGAGAGAGCTGGCAGAGAGGGGACAGCTACTAATCCAAGCTTCAGAAACACCACTATTCTGGGAGGATAGCTTCAGTGGTGGCTGAAGCCTTCAGAAGGCTGGTCGGAGGAACCAGGACCTTTCCAGGGGACGGGGTCATTTTGCTGCAGCCATGACACAAGCAGGCATTCCCCCACGCAGGGGGGGGGGACTGGCACCAACTCCCGGAGCTGAGCTCCCCCGAGCTCCTGCTCAAAATGACACCTGGATCTAGCTCACACTAACTCAGCTTATAGGGAACACTGGTCATGGTGCACGTTAGCAGCTGGAGCGCATGAGCTGGTGGGCTGTGCATTGCATAATGTCTAAGTATTTGTGCGCTTGTGTTGCCACTAAAGATTATACGTGTGCTCTTCCCTCTAAGATTTAAGTTCCTCAGCTCCTGAGGCAGAAGCTCAGTCCCAAAGAATGACAACTGTAGCAATTCTGGCTAGAAGATTTTTAAAAGGCAGAAGTGTTTTGCGACAGACCGTGATTCAAAAAAAAAGGGTGATTGTTCTTGGCCACATTGGGACAATTGGACCGTATCTGTATTTTTGGAGAAGGTGATTGTAATTACAGATAAGGGACCAGGGCTGAGCAACCATCCCCCCCAAGGCCTGGCCGGCTCAAGACAAGAAATCTAATTCCACATGGTATGCTTAGAAGGCAGAACTCTGGAAAAAATGTACAAAACCCTTCTGCATAACCGAGTGCCGGGAAACGATGATTTCTGTTGCCTTCAGTTTTCTCCAGCTCGGAGCTGCTGATTCTTTTTTTCCTCTTGAAGTTGAGCAACTGGGTGGGAGAGATGGGACAATTTCACGCACCTGTGAAATGCAATTGCCTCCTGCAGCTGTTCTGCTGCAAAGACAACCCATCTGAAAATTGAGCTGTGTATGATGGAAACTGTGTGTGTTGCTGAAGTGGAGACAAGGAGGAGGGGAATGGAATGTTCCTTGTAAATCTGGGAAACAACGTCAAGACCCAACATAAAGAATAGGAACTGGGGTGGGGGAAGAGACTGGCTTTTTCTGAGGACTCTTCATGCCCCTTGCTATGCATGAGTTCGACGGACTGCATCTGCATGCAAAGCATGTGCCTTGCCACTCAGATACAGCCCCCCCATAACATACTTTCAAGGTAGATCAGTTCCAGATGGGGAACTGAAACTGACTGACTGTCCAGAGGTGCTCTTGCCTTATGGTGGTATAAGACAACAAATTGTAAAAATCTTTTTATGTCCCTCCCCAGTTATGTTTCCTCTAAGCTCCACAGTGCTGTGAGCAGAAATTCTACCTTCTGAGCAAAAAAAGCTAATAGCATTAAATGTGTTTCTTTCCTTTCTTTTTGCTCTCCCCCCAATAAATAAAGTTGTGAACAAGTCTACATTTGACTATGCGTAAATTCGTTTTTTAGATTTCTTCCACAACCTTGCAAAAATCTCAGAATGAATTATTTTAAATTATATTTAAACTGTATTTTAAGAATAATTTAAACATTATAAAAGAATCAAGTCAAATTTCACCCACCACTTTCCACTATATTGGTAGACCTGTCCTCTGGAGAACAGGTCTACTCACCCCTTCCCACTATATTGGTAGCAGTGTCCCCTCTAAGCTGAGTTAGTATGAGCAAGCTCATGGTTTTTTAGCCTCCAGCTCACACATTTTTGTCTTAGCGCAGGAAGGATGGCTCCAGAGCAAACTAATTTATGCAGCAGCCGAATCGCTCGCTCACAACTTTAATACCAGCAGTCCACAAAGTAGAATTTTTGCTCATAAGTCTGCACAGCTCAGAGGGAGCATTGATTGGTAGACCTGGCCCCTGGAGAACAGGTCTGCCCACCCCTTTCCACTATATTGGTAGACCTGTCCTCCAGAGAACAGGTCTACCTACCCTTTTCCACTATATTGGTAGACCTGGCCTTGGACCGTCACCCTGTGTTGAGCCCTTGAAAGCATACCAGCACTTTGGGGGGTGGGGTGGGGGAACTCTTGCAGTCTAGTTTGGGTTTTTTTAAAGTGAAATATGGCAACCAGCATTACAGGAGGAGGAACATTCACTGTCAAAACCCTGCCTAACTTAACAAACAGGAAGTTGCTTAAATGTTATCAACCTGCCCAAACTACTTATTTATTCAAATATTTATATCCCACTTTTCCCTGTGACTCAAGGCAGCTTACAAATCATATTGAAAAGTATAATAGGGGTGTGCAAAAAAAAATCATCCCCCCCCCCGCTCCATTGTAGCCTCTGGGGATCATTATAGTCAATAGGCCCCATATGCTATAATGGAGAATCAATCTGGGGCTCTGGGGGGCTGGGTTTTTTGGGGGGTTTAGGTAGAGGCACCAAATCTGTAGCATAGGTGCTGGTGCCTCTCCTCACCCCCCCCCCCAAGTTTCAAAAAAGATTGGACCAGGGGTCCAATTCTATGGGCCCCAGAAGGAGGATGCCTCCATCCTCCATTGTTTTCAATGGAGGGGGGAAATGCTTTGTGAGCTGAATCACAATCCCCTGCACTGCCTGTTAAAATTTTGTGTGCCAGTGCCCCCTAGTGCAGCTTAGAGAGA
The DNA here is from genome assembly GCA_029233225.1 of Lepidodactylus listeri. NCBI lineage: Eukaryota > Metazoa > Chordata > Lepidosauria > Squamata > Gekkonidae > Lepidodactylus > Lepidodactylus listeri. The sequence continues at coordinate 14,546,105 of JARCFY010000013.1, forward strand.
ACTATGCTCCCCATCCCCAAGGTCAGTTCAGGACAGTATATGCGGGGGGGAGGGGCGGTATCCTACTTTATCCTCACAGCCATCCTATGAAACAGGTTGGGCTGAGGCAAGAGAACTTCCACAAGGTTGCTAGTAGGATTTGAACCCACAACTCCACGTCTGTCCGTGCTGTTTGCTTCCTTACTTTGCAGCTGAGCACTAAGAAAACATATACCTGGTTCAGATGTTTGGAGGGAAGAGAAGAAATATAGACTTGATTTAAACACAGTTTGTGGTTCAGCTGTGGTGCAGTGGTTAGAGTGTTGGGCTTGGACCTGGGAGACTGAGGCTTGCATACTTTTTTATTAATCTATTTACTTCATTAATCACCTGCCTTTCTCATTTCATAAATACAAATAAATACAATTAAAACCTAAATACAATTAAAACATTTCATAAATACAATTAAAACCTATATGAACATATAAACGTATAACATAAATATCAATCAGTTATAACACTGTTAGAAGTTGGAACATCTTTACTTATATATAATTCAGTAGTGTAGTGGCACGTGTTGAAAGCCATGTTGTATTCTACTGGGGAGGAAAGTGGAGCATAAATAGCTAACTTGACTTAAAACTGAATTTGGAAAGCAACCTCTGGCTTTTCATGAAAGAGGCTAGACTGAGTTGTTATACCTAGGGATCCTCCTGGCTTTATTCATGATGTGAGAAACCCTAAAAAAATATTCTCCCATAGCATTCTCTCTGTAAGACAGTGTGTAACTGGGTGGGGGGGGGGTGTAGTGGTTACGGGCAGCAGACTCTAATCTGGAGAACTGAGTTTGATTCCCCACTCCTGCACATGAAGTCCGCTGGGTGACCTTGAGTCAGTTACAGTTCTCTCAGCCCAAAAAAGCAAACCTAGCTCGCCACAAAAAGAGCTAGACCTTCAGGCTGCCAGACAATCTTCGAATCTTCTGGCTGTACTATACCATCTCCTATATGATAATTAATTATTATTACTAGGATGGAGAGGTGCGCTTCTGCTAATATATCATGTTTCCTGTCAGCTTTAATTTACTTCGGTTTTGTTGTAAGCCAGTTTGAGCAGCATAGTTGAATGAGGTATAGAAATATAACAAATAAAGTGCTGGTCAACAAAAATAGTCCACCTATACACAAAGTACAGATTTCTACATGTGCGTGTAAGGATGTGAAGAAAATATGCTGTTCCCCACAGTTCCCCTTAGGTTCCCAGCTCGTAAATGAATAATTGAAGAATTAAGTTAAGAACTTAGGGTACTTCAGGGTAGGGGTCTGTTGGGGGCAGAATTGATCTAGTCTTCCTTGTTCTAGGACAAGAATTTTTTGAGAACAAATCTTTTGAATTACTGAACAAATTCTAGCCTCTGTGTGTGTTTGTGTACACAAAATGTTCTGTTTTGCACAGCTCAAGATGTATGCGGCTTTTAATTCCCTGTGGCACCCATGGTGGTCCTCTCTGCTACAGAAACATGCCTATTTTATTTTTTTTAATTCTTTGCCCCAAATTCATCAATTTCATAAAGGCAAAATGATTTGCTGCGCCCCCATTATATCGCACGTATTAAAAAGCCCAAGCTTCCTTTTAATAAACCTTCTCTGCAGAACACTGTTAACTCCTGTGTCTGCTCATTAACTGATCAATAAGTCTCAAAACAGGCCATGGTTGGTTAAATACAGTCTCAGCCCTGGAGCAGATTATGAGGGAACAAAGCTGGCCTCCCCCCCCACCCCCTTTCGCCTTAGAGCAGTCCCAGTGTGACGTGAATGTATCTCATTACAATGACTGCTTTGAAATGAAGAGGCAGAAAATTTTGTTGCTAACAACTTTTATGGCATCAGGCTCCATAAAAAGGTTGTTGTTGGTCATTGCTTACATTGTTATAAAAGAAGAACTAAATGGTTTGTAATTTAGGGAAGCAGATTTAATTACATGAAGTAATTTACAGAAAGCCGTAATTGTATCCCTGTCTCTCTCCTTCTCTTGTGTTTAATTGGCAAAACCAGTACACACGTCCTTCCAGCAATGCTTCCTCTAAGCTGTGGAGTCTTGTGAGCAAAAATTCTACTTTCTGAGCTACTGGTATTGAAGCTGTGAGCGAGCGATTTGGCTGCTGCATAAATTAGTTTGCTCTGGAGCCCTCCTTCCTGAGCGAAGACGAAACTGTGTGAGCCGGAGGCTAAAAAACTGTGGGCTAACTCACACTAACTCAACTTAGAGGGAACACTGGCTTCTAGTCTCCCCCCAGCACCACAGTATTCAAATTCTTTCTTTTGGGGGGGTGGGGGACACTAGCAGCAACCCTACATGGTTCTGTTGTGTTCACCTTCATTCTGTATAATAAAGAATTTAAAATAGATAAAAAGTTAGTGCGGACTGGGGGCCAAATGGTTCTTTAGGAACATATTGGCTTTCGGTTTGTACAGACCTCTTCCCTGGGGAAAATGTAAAATATGGGCTTGGTCACAATTGCGAATTTGCTCATGATTGTAAAAAGGACCTTTGAGTTCTCTTAGAGTTCTGTTGTGCTGAAAAACCCTGGGCAGAACAACCCAGTTCTTTGAATCTTTGCAACATCCTGATCCGACGGACAGAAAACCTCTCATGTGGCTTGCTTTGCTGTATTTTTTTTCCCAATTCCTTCTGTCATATGGCATTAGAAAGGTCCTTATATGTTTAAAATCAAGGCACTTAATGTTTACAGTAAATCTGTTGTAATTATTTTGTTCTACTCATATTAAAAGGGGTTCGTAAGGTATCTTGTTCTTTTTCTCAGCATGGTCACTGGTCACTCTGCTAGTAGGCTGTGTTTGCCTACCTACAAAAAGCTGATCTGTTTTAATGTCTCTGTGGTTCAAAGCATGTGATCCACAGCCTCATTGGCTTAGCTGCTGTGATGTAACAGAAGTGGTAGGTAGCCCTGGGTCAGGCAGCAGAGCACTAAGGAAGCCTGGGGTGACCTCAGGAACTTAGATTCTAAGGTCTGTGAATGATTCCTGGTAATAAAACTCTACAAATATTGTCTGAAAGGCATGTGCTTTCCAGTGTATTCTCAAATCAGCAAAGACATCATAAGAAGTTACGACATTTATGTATGCAAATGATCTTCGACGTGGTCTTTGTGCTTCACACTGATGGGGTTTCTGCGCCTGTGCAGGAATCCTTCGGTATTGTAGAAAGCTCTAATGGATTTTCACAGAGCCCCACTGCACATGCCCAGAGGAGCAGGCGCGGACATCCCGCCAGTTCTTTTCTGACCACCACTAACAGCTTCTGCGATTTGCTGAGTCCTTTGAGGAAAGCTCTCCTTCGGTTCGCTTTCTTTGTCTCCTCACTCTTTCTCCTTAACTTTCAACACTTTCTTCTATATTCTTTCACCAAAAAAAAAAAATCTTTTTCCTCAGGTGGTGGAATTCTTCCCTTTCTGCCTTTGGGTCTCCCCCCCCCGCCCCCCCCCCCCATTTTCATCTCTGTTTTTTTTCTACTTTATGGCTACAAAGTGGGGCTGCTTCAAACATTGCTCGGCTTGCAGCAGCAAATTAGCTGCTCCTGATGGCCACTCCTTATGCATTCTCTGCCTTGGAGAAAGTCACCGGCCAGATTCCTGCCCTCATTGTGCCAAGTTTAGCAACCAAGCTCGGAAAAATAGGGCAGCCCACCTGAAGGTCGCTTTACTGGAGTCGGCGTTGCTTCCCGCATTGACATCGACCATGATGACCGCCTTCCCATCGACATCGACGGTATCGACAGCCGACTTCACAGCCCCGTCGACATCGAGGCCATCATCCGATATAACTTGACCAGTATCGAAACACCAGGCTCTGACGCAGTCTATGGCTTCGACGCCAATCAAAAAGAAGAAGAAGGATAAGTCGGAAAAACGCCACAAGGCTCTACCCGCAGCCACTGGCAAGCCTTCGAGTAAGGCCCCTACTTCGGTGTCCAGGGATCCCCCTTTCATCTCCCATCGCCGCAACTCACCCTAACCACCGACGCATCTACATGGGGATGGGGGGCACATCTGAACGGCCACAGCACGGGCGCTCGCTGGGAAGAGAACCTGAGGTCCCACCACATCAATTACCTTGAACTCCTGGCAATCTTCTTCATGCTTCGGACCTTTCTACCCATAGTGAAAGGCCACTGCGTGGCTATCCTTACAGACAATACCACTGCAGTCTGTTATGTCAACCGCCAGGGCGGCACAATTTTCCGTAGCCTTTGCCAGTTTGCAGTCCGACTTTGGAACTGGAGCATGTCCAATGACATTTTCCTGAGGGCCACACACATTCCTGGCTCCCTCAACAGTCACGCCGATCTCCTGAGCAGGGGACATGCTAGACATCACGAATGGGAACTGAATCCAAATTACCTCTGCCAAGTATTCCTTTTTTGGGGAACCCCAGACATGGATGTCTTCGCCACTTGCCAGAACACGAAGTGCACGGCATTCTGCACGCAGGGTGGAATCGACCCCCTCTCCCTGGGAGATGGCCTACTCTACCCATGGAATCACGATTTCATCTGTGCCTTTCCACCTCTACCACTACTTACACAAGTGGTACACAAGATAGTGCATGAGACGGCGGAATGAATACTGATCACTCCTTGGTGGCCCAGACAAGCCTGGTTTCCAGTCCTCCTCTAGTTGGCCCACGGGAAATTCCATCAATTTCCTCCATTACCAGATCTCCTGATACTCTCTGACTCTCCCATCCTCCACCATGACATTCCCCGTCTCAAGCTCACGGCGTGGAGACTCTCCCCTCCGTATACTCGGATAGAGTGAATAATGTCCTGCTGAACTCCTGCAAGGCATCCACTAGTCAGTCATACACTTACAAATGGACTCGTTTCCGTACATACCTAGCCTTGTCCGACATAGAACCCTGCTCTGAGGGCCTGTCCTGTATTTTCGATTTCCTCCTATCCCTAGCAGATGCTGGACTCTCACACTGTTCTCTGAGAGTATACCTGTCTGCAATCTCGGCTTTCCACAGCAGAAGTGTCAGCTTTTCTGTGTTCACCCACCCCCTCTCAAAACACTTTTTGAAGGGCCTTCTCCATCTCTATCCACCCACCAGAGTCCCACCACAACCTTGTGATCTGCCACTGGTCCTCTGCACACTCACTTAGAAGCCATCTGAACCATTGGCATCCTGTGATCTCCGCCTGCTGGCTTGGAAAACAACCTTCTTACTTGCCATCACTTCTGCTTGTCGAGTTGGCGAACTCCTAGCCCTCAGACACGATCCTCTGCTTCCTACCGAACGCAGTTCGCATGGTTCCGGACATTTCGTTCCTGCCTAAAGTTGTCTCCAACTTCCACCTGCAATCTGAGATCATCTTGCCTGACTTCTACCCTTCTTACGTTTCTGAGCAAGAACGTTTCTCTTATGTTTCTCTTACATACCCTTGACATTAAACGAGCGCTTCTCTTTTACCTTGCTCATACTAAGCCGATTAGGAAAACACCCAGGCTCTTTGTTTCCTATGTGTCACACAGAATGGGCAAACCTATCACCGTCCAAAGACTCTCCAAATGGATTGTGGAGCTTATTAAACTTGCCTATGAACTTGCCAAGACTCCACATCCGGGGCCCATCCAGGCGCACTCCACCAGGTCTATGGCAGCCTCTATGGCATTTCTCAAAGGTGCCTCCCCGACGGACATTTGCACTGCTGTGACTTGGGCTACTCTGAACACCTTTATCAGGCACTATGCACTGGACCAGGGGTGGCCAACCTGTGGCTCGGGAGCCACATGCGGCTCTTTCACACATATTGTGCGGCTCCTGGCAGGGCGGCTGGGGAAGCAAAGGGGAGGCATGCTTTTTCTCTCTTTCTCCCTTCCTTCCTTCCTTCCTTCCCTCCTCCCTCCCATCTATTTGCTTTCCTAGTTTCTCTCTCTCTCTTTCTTATAACTGGTTTTCCTCGTTTGTTTTTATTTTTGGCAGTCCCATTTAACGTTAATAAAAAGCAAATTTGCATATTTTTAAAAATAAAAACGTGTGTGTGATATTTGTTCCTGTCTTGCGGCTCTCAGACATCTCTATGTGGCTCTTACGTTTATTCTATGTGGCTCTTACGTTAAGCAAGGTTGGCCACCCCTGCACTGGACACTCGAGTAGCTGCCCGCTCTGCGATGGGTCGCCTTATCTTACCCGCTGCTTCTCAGTGACAGCCTGCCTGCTCCCTCCTCCAGGTAGGACACTGCTTGCTACTCTCCCATCAGTGTGAAGCACAGAGACCACATCGAAGATAAACAGGTTGCCTACCTGTAACTGATGATCTTCGAGTGGTAATCTGTGCATTCACACTACCCGCCCATCCTTCCCCTCTGCTGCCAGGCTTTCACCTCATTAACACGCTTGGTTGCAGCAGTCAGAAGGAACTGGTGGGATGTCTGCACCCGGTCCTCTGGGCATGCGTGGTGGGGCTCCGTGCATGCCTGGAGGCGCTGGGCACAAAAATCCGTTAGAGCTTTCTACAAGACCGAAGGATTCCTGCGCAGGCGCAGAAACCCTATCAGTGTGAATGCACAGATGACGACTCGAAGATCATCAGTTACAGGTAGGCAACCTGTTTTTTCCATGGTAGCTTTCCATGTACTTTTTATATCTTGTTTACTCTCACAGCTGTGTTGGGTAAGTGTTTTTTGGCTTAGACAGAGCCGTCTGCCTAAAGCCAAACATTTGTTGGATAGGAATTTGAACTTGGATCTCCCAAACTCATCATTCTGCTGCTGCACCACACCAGCCTGGACAGGATTTCTGTGATGTTCTTGACTCTCTCTAGTAGAAGGAGTCTCAGAGCGGTTTACAATCCCTTTCCCTTCCTCTCCCCACAATAGACACCCTGTGAGGTAGGTGAGGCTGAGAGAGAACAGCTCTGAAAGAATTTATGACTGATGAAAGGTCACACCAGCAGCTGCCTGTGGAGGAATGGGGAATCAAACCTGGTTCTCCCAGATTAGAGTCTGCACTCCTAACCACTACACCAAACTGGCTGCCGATATGCAAGAGTTGATTGACTTTACATAGCCACACCCCATCTCTGTCCCAAGAAAGGTGGGATTGAGTGGGTCTTCATATTGGTGGAAGGATATTGGAGCTGCTGTCAAAACAGTGCTAACGTATGCTGCTGAATGAGTCCTGTAAGACACAAAAATCTAAGTGTATTCTGCAAATGTATCCACCAAAGCAATGCACATACTGTGCAGTTGGGCAACTCGAGTATATTTGCTTCATTTATTGCTGTTTCCATAACTGATAGTGCTTTTGCTGCCCACGAGTATTGAAGACCAGCCTGCATGCTTAAAATCTTGTTATGCTCTGGAAATTTTGCGTGCTTTGCCCCCAACCTCTGAAGCCTGTCTTCACAGTCATGAGGACTGGAAACTCACTTTAAAGGGCCCTGGGTTTCTCACATTGCCGAATTGTCTTTCCAGTATGAAATAATGTGACTGTTCTGCACAGATGCCCGTAGCCCTACCTATAAGGCACTGTTGCATTTGTAGGGGCTTATTGGATCAGGCTTTGACAGAGCTAGATCAACCGCAAAGATTACGATGAAGGATAAAAGAGATTTCATCTTTCCAAGGGTGACTTGCTGGTAATGCCACAAAAAGGTTGCAGTGAACTGATGCAGCTTCTTCTTTGGTCAGCTGCCTGTGTGATAGCTTCAGATAGGTAGTTGTGTTAGTCTGTAGCAGTAGAATAAAAAAGTGACAATGTAAAAAACTATCAAAATTTATTCCAGCATAAGATTTTGTATATTCCCCATTATTATGTATGGGTGTGAAAGTTGGACATTGAAGAAAGCTGACAGGAAGAAAGTTGATTCATTTGAAATGTGGTGTTGCAGGAGAGTGTTTCGGATACTGTAGACTGCCAAAAAGACGAACAAGTGGGTTCTAGATCAAATTAAGCCTGAACTCTCCCTAGAAGCTAAAATGACTAAACTGAGGTGTAACAGACAGTAAATGGTTAATGCTTTAACCTAGTCTAAGAACCTTGAGTGACAGGGGATTCAAATGGAATTCTACAGCTGAGAGTGTCAGCTAGGAATGGCAGTTAAGAATGACAGTTGACAGTGAAGGGAAGTTAAGCAGAGGGAGAGGCTGGAGAAGGAACCTTAGTTAAAGAAGTGGAACTAGTAGTGGCCCTTCCCTGAGGGAAGTGTAAAGGGGAGTGACCCCTATCAAGTCTGAGGGAAATAGCTCCTACTGTGTGTGTTTGATCCCTAACAAGTGATTAAGAAGGGATGTTGGAACTTGTGTGAATGTTCTTATCTTCACCAACTTAAGTATCTTTGAGACAAAGAAGCTTATGCTTGTTTATTTTAGCAGAAACTGCCAAGAAAAACTTCATGTGCCATTTTAAAGGCCTGTCTGTATAACTAAACAACTACTTGGTTGTGACAAACTATTGTTTATATTTATTTATTTATACAAAGTCACCTCATTCCTGTTGCCTGTTCACCTTCTAAGACCTGACACCTACTTGACCATTTCCCCTCAAAAGTGAGATAAAGCAGTTTGTTAGTTTTGAATTACCAGCAGCCTCTCAGGTGCCATTATCAGACAAAGAAAAAAGGATTTTAGTCAGTCCCTCAGTTCCCTAGGCTGGGTCAGCATATATATATACATTTAAACAACTGATTGGGACAGACAGAGAAACAAAGAAGAAAGAAAAGGGGCTGCTCTGCCAAGAAGAAGGAAACCAAAGGGGGGAATCATAATATGGGGCTATTGTACTTTGGTCACGTTAAGACAAGAGTTACTGGAAAAGAGAATAATGATAGGGAAAGTGGAAGGCAGCCAGAAAAGAGGAAGACCTAACATGAGATGGATTGACTCAATCAAGGAAGCCATAGCCCTGGGATTGTAAGATCTGAGCAAGGCTGTTAATGACAGGACGTTTTGGAGGACATTAATTCAGAGGGCCACTATAAATCAGAAGCAACTTGATGACACTTAACACACACACACATACGTTTTTGTGAGTCAGAGTTCGCTTCGTCAGAGGCATAGGAGTGTACCCCTCCACCTTTCTGTTGTATATGTAGACCTGTCCAATGTTTATGCTCATATACATCTGATGAAGTGAGCTATGACTTACAAAAGTTTATGCTGGAATGAAATTTGTTAGTCTTCAAGGTGCCAATGGGTTCCTGTTAGAATGTCTCAGACCTGCAGCAGCTCTGTGGCAGAACCCTTGTTTTTTGTATGCTGAAGTACCAGGTCCAGTCTCTGGAACTTTCAGTAAAGACTCTGATGTGTTGAGAGAGATATCTCTCTGTGTGAAATACTGGGAGCTGCTGCACATTCAAAGTACTCACCTAGCTAGAACAGTGATCTGACTCAGTTGTAAGGCAGTGTCAGATGTGCACATGAACTCCTGCCTGGGAACTGAACTGAGCTCTTTGAAGGATCTCTGGGAATGTAAGCGCTGTGGATAAATCAATAGTAAATAGGATTTTCTACTTCAGTGGGAGGAAGTCATCCAAAACTGGTTAGGTCACGCCTTGGCTTGCTCTGATAGGGCTATGCAAATTGTAGTGCTGTTCCTGCTTCCTGCCTTGTTTAACTAGAGATGTCCGAGATTGAACCAGGAATAAGCTGACGACCCTCCAGTTTTGGATAGCCCTGCCGCTCTGTAGGATGCTGGAACTGAACTGAACTGAGCTCTTTGAAGGATCTCTGGGAATGTAAGTGCAGTGGATAAATCAATAGTAAATAGGATTATTTTGTAGTCTGTGCTGCCTGGTGAAGTTTAAAGAACCACAGTTCCACGGTGTAGCTCACGTTATGGAGCAGCAATCGCTGAATGGTCCCTTGAGGATGGGAAGCCATCGGGAGGACTACATGCAGTTGCAGCATTAACCTCAGGCGTTGAGAAGCTTTATGTCAACGACAACCACAAATTATGGGATAGGATTAAAAATAATGATAGTGCTCAGGGAGAAAAAAGAAGAGCCCTGAAGTTTCTTTATTCTCTTATCCTTCTGAGCCTCTCCGCTTACATTCAGCTGTGCAGCAGTTACAAGAGAGCATTAGGCGCCAGAATTCTTTAGCCATTGAACTGCCAGCATCCATCCACAGCAGTCTTTAAGGTGGGATGCAATACAAACTGTTCTAGCTCATGCTGGATTAAAATGTGTCCTCGGAGGAGGAGAAAACATATGGCCTTCGTTGTGTTGCCTGCTTTCCTCCTTGATGCTGCTGTTATGCTTCCTGGTTGTCTACAGGTGCTTGCGAGGCTCCTGAGAAGTCCTGCCTGCCACCAACCTGAAGCAGAACTTTAAAATCATTTATGCAGAATTTATTATATATTTATTTATTTATCCCGCCTCTCTGCCCTCACAAGGGTCATCAAGGCAGCTAAGGGTTCAAAACATACACAATTAGAATCACATTTTAACCATTAAAATCAACCCCCCCGACATATTATTAAAACAAATTAAAAACAGAATGCATACAAAGACATAAAACAGCAATTAAAACATTGGTCAGGAAGGCGGGATCACTGAGGGAATGCCGAATGGAACAAAAAAAGTCTTCACCTACTGGTGGAAGGTAGCAGAAGGCAGGGGCAGATAAAGCAGGGCCTCCGTAGATGACCACAGTGGTTAGGTGGTTGATAATAGAGTAGGCAGTTCTCCAGAGAGAACCTTGGAAACGGCAGGTTCATTCCTGGTAACATCAGTGGTAGACTCTTAAAGCTGTTGCTCTTTTCTAACTAGGCATGACATTTCCCCACCTTTAGCAGTAAAACTCCCAGCAATGCCTCCAAGCTCTTGCCTATTTTCACTGCCACAGGCTGGGGAAAGGGAGGCATGATGGCATCAAGCAACACTCTAGGAATTTCCTGAATCTCTGTGGTTTTTACCTTAGAGATTCAAGAAATTCCTAGAATACCACTTGACACAGTGATATCATTTCCAGGTCTTCATTTTTCCATGGCCCACCCCCAAAAGTCTCCTGGAGTGCCAGGCACGAAATAGGATACCTGGCAACCCAATTTCAAACAGTGCAATCCTAAAACCACTTTCTCAGGAGAAAGCCTAATTGAATAGACCTCAGTAAGATTTGTGTAGACTTGCTTAGAATTACTCTCTCAGAACTCTTAATTGGTGTTTGCACAAATTTGCACATGAATGAAGCAGTGGTCCCACAAGGGGGGGAAACCCTGAAGTCAGGGTTCATTGTAACGTCCAAATTGGAGAGAATGTTAAACTGCAGTTTGTCATGTTTGTTCACAATCCAGGATTCTAAAACCAGTTTAAACCATTATTTGGAATCCTGGTTTGTAAACAAGAAATAAATGGTAATCTGTTGTTTTCTCCGATCTGGATATCCTAACCAACTGCAATTTGTTGCATGCCAGCCAATCTTCAATCTGAGAGTTATGCAGAACCCAGTGATTTTAGAGCCTCATGTGAATGCAGTTCCTATCTCCCTTAGGTAGGGTTGCCAAGTCTGGGTTGGAAAATACCTGGGGACTTTGGGGGTAGATCCAGGAGAGGGTGGAGTTTGGGGAGGGGAGAGGCCTCAGCGTGGTACAATGCCATAAAGTCCACCTCCAAAGGAGCCGTTTTCTCCAGGGGAGCTGATCTCTGTCAGCTGGAGATCAGATGTAAAAGCGGGAGATCCCCAGGCCCCACCTGGAGGCTGGCAACCCTGCCCTTAGGACAGGGAAGCAGCTTCTTTTGCTTTCAGCTGATGTTTGCATGCTGAGAGTCACGGCCTTTCCTGGGCTTTGCTGGGCCGTGATGAGCTGCCTCCTTACTCTCTCCTCCTGTTGACACCAGCTGGCCCACCCGTCCTCACTGTGTGAAAGAAGTCTGAGGAAACAAACCTACTGCTTTTAGTGAGTCTGCTCTGAAGTGAGCACAAATATTCTTTAAATACTATTTTTAAAAATAGGAAAGGAAAACATCTGTTCTTGACCAGTAATCCCAATATTCACCCAAAGCTTCTGAGCAAAGCCAGGGGTTCCTTTGTGAGACGTGACACATCATGAGCTCTGTTGCAACAAGAGAGGTTTGGTGGTCGCCAGCTCTTGTTTAAAGCCTTTAACCGACAGCGTTTGTCTGGCTCAGTTGGGTTTGCTCATGGAAGCGAATAAAAGAGGACCTTGTTTTCCACCGTTCAGAGTTGCTTGCTCTGCAAAATGCAGCTGGAGGCAATGCTACCACCCCCTCCCCCCCCCCCCCCCCACACATGCCCCGTTCCACCTCCCTGTTTCTTTTCTCAACGCTGTGATTCTTCAGGGAGCCAATTTTCTAACTTCTAACTGGTTGATAGTTTACATGAACTCTTGAGAATAAGTAAGCGCATCTCTGGATCTCAAGACATTTCTTAGGTAACCAAGTATTGGCGTCCTCTCTGCCCTTCAAGCAAAGTTACTACTGAGGTGATGGGGCAGGGAATGCCTTTGGGCTATTGTTTAAGCCAAGTCAGCTCCTGAAACCCTGTTGGCACCCATTCCACACTTTCTTCCTCTCTCAGAGAACAAATGTCAACACGGTGGCCTTTTTGTAAGCTAAAATTCTAGGAGGATCCTCTTTCCTCCTCTTAAATAGGAATGCATTGGGATTTATTCCCAGTTCTAAAGAAGGACAAATAAGAGATTTTGCTTCTATTATTTGTAGGAGCAATATTTGCTTCCTCTTTTTTAAGATTTAAAGAATAGGTAAGGCGTTACTTGACAAGATTAATTTCTGTTGGTGGCCTGTATTATGTAGCAAGGGTGTGAAAGTTTAAAGGCTTTTTTTAAGCATGGGGTTTAGTTTCCTTTTAGGACAAGTGACCCATGGAAAATGAGTTGGCGACGAGTATACAGTAAGCTTGAACCTCTATGTTCAAAGGCAGTATACTGCTGATTAACAGCTGCTGGGGACAAACAATACATGATGGCTAATGTCAACATATTATCCCACTTTTATGCTATCATATCCTGAGACAGAGACTTGGGTCACGTGGACCCTTGCTTTGATCCAGGGAGCAACTGCTGGCAAAGCCTTGGGATCTTCACATCTGTCAGCATGTCACATTTCCATCCTACCCTTCCAAGGAGCTCAGGGTGCTGTACAATGCTCTTTCCGCCTCCATTTCATAAATGTAGTAGATAAATGTTATGCCATTGTAACCAATCTTACGTTGAATAATTTAATATTGACCAACTTTATTTTGTACTTGCATTGCACAGTCATAGGGCAACAGAAACTGATCCAGCGAGAGAAAATTCCCTTTTACCATTTTTGTATCTCTGTTACATTTTTATTCCATCCTTTCTCCAAGATGCTCCGGATGGTGTATCTAATTCTTCCCCGCTCATTATCCTCTCAGCAGCTATGTGAAGTAGGACTGGCTGAGTGCAAATGGCAAAAGATCACCCAACAATCTTTATGACCAAGAGTGAATTCGAACGTAAACTCCCCTGCTGAAAATCCAACACTCTAACCACCATACCACCTTGTGACAACATGGCTTTTCTCTTTTGCAGAACCCAGGGAGGGAAGCCTAGAACTAGCTTTTTGGTGTTGCAAAGAAAGGTGTATTTAAGAGTCAGCAAAATTATACAGATGCATCATCATGGTTGGACTATTTGGATCTTCTAATGCAATATTTAAAATGCTGGAAGCAAACTTTTGAATGTTTCCCCCCGTAGAAATGTTTTAGATTTAGGAGATAAGATAAAAAGGGGAAAGTATGTTAAAACTGTTAAACTGAAGCTTTCTCTTGTCATGTCAAGTCAAAGAAATAGAAGGTTAATTAATGGAGACATTGTGTTAATTAGTTTATACACAGGCCTGGCTGGTAAGGTTCAAGTTACAGAAAATTCCTCCAGGGACAAAGCAATAAATTAAATATGTTATCTTTGGTAGTATAAATATCAAGAGTGAAGACCTGTCTGTATTCCTAGTGCCTTGTAGGTGACAGACACTGTTCCTCATCAATTATATATTTTTCAAGGACAAAAAAGTGATTTTCTTTCTCACACGCCTTCAGGAACTTCAAAATGCAGAATGTAAAAAGTCTGACTTAACAGTCAGGTCACAATAAAGTACAGGTTTCCACAATATCACCACCTACTTCAAGTGTCCAAGCATTAAATAAAAATAATAGAGACCAATGTTCCCTCTAAGCTTTGGAGTCTTGTGAGCAAAAATTCCACTTTGTGAGCGACGGGCATTCAAGTCGTGAGCGAGCAATTTGGCTGCTGCATCAATTAGTTTGCTCTGGAGCCATCCCTTCCTGAGCTAAGACAAAAATGTGTGATCTGGAGGCTAAAAAACTGTGAGCTGGCTCACACTAACTCAGCTTATAGGGAACACTGATAGAGACTCTGATCTTCCACAGAAGCTAAGAATAGAGATCCCCAATCGAAACGGTGCTACTTAATTATCTCTTATTATTGAAATCTTGTGGTTTGGAGACTCTTCCTTTTGGAGCAGTGACCCCTGACATAATAGCTAGCAAATAGCTCCAGAATCAAAATGGGAGACGAGGAGTCTTGCACATGGTTGGCCTGGATCATTTCTTCCATTGATTCTGATTATTTTGCCCGTATTGTTACCGGAATCATGAGCCACATGCAGAATCAGAAAGGTTAGCTATTTGGTGCCTGCATGTCTGGAGCCATATTGCATTGTGCTTTAATGTTTCGGAGCAAAGGGCAATTTAGCAGATTTTGGCAACTTCCATTTGCAGTTCCTTATTGTGTCTTTGGTTTGTAGTGTACAAAGAGTTGGGACATTAAACCAAAAGCCCTTCAGGACCCCAGCAAACCCACCCAAGAGACCAGAATGAAGGTTTGCTATACCAATGGGTTATACTGCTGTCTAAAGAAGTGAGCTCTGTCTCATGAGAGCTCTTGTGGGAATAAATGTTGTTAGTCTTCAAGGCAGGGGTTGCCAACCTTTTTTGAGGATGCAGGCACATCTGAAATTTTGAGAGGTGGTGTTGAGAGCCACCCCAAAAACAGCTTCTATAGTAGGCGGTATGAATAGAACCACACACTCATGAAGGTAAGCCCAGTCACTTACCAGTCCTCATCCTCCAATAGAAAAGGGTTTCATTTGAATGGGAAGCCAGTAACAAGCTCCTCCTTTCAATGGTCCCACCCACTTTCTGAAAAGCTTAGATGGAGGGTTCAGAGCACCCACAGGCACTGCATTGGGGAATTCTGCTTTAAGGAGTTACTGGACTTCTATTTTGCTAACACAGCTATCTGCACTGGAAGTTCTGGAACTATACTGCTAACAAGCTTGTAATTCCTTCTCCCAACTATATGCCTCTTGAGGAGGACTAATTAAGGAGGACATCAGAGTTCAGTGATGACATAACAAAGTACTTCTTCATATGATGTATCATTCACTTGTAGGATTCATCATCACAAGATACAGCACATGAACCCACATTATACTGGGTCAGACCACTGGCCTCTCAAAGTCAGTCCTTGTCTACGCTATCTGGCAGCTGCTCTCGTTTCCAGACAGAGGTCTTTCACATCACCTGCTGAACCTACAAACATCTGCATGCAAGACAGATGCTATACCACTGTAGGTTAGATACTTTTAAGAAGGGGGTGAAGACAAATTCATGGAGGGCAGAGGTCCATCAGCAACCGTTAGAATGCCTCTAAAAGCTAAATACTGGAGGTAAACAGAGAAAGAACATTGCCTTCGTGTCTTTTTGGGTGCCCAGAGGCGTCTGCCTGGCTACCAAATGCTCATCTAGATGAGTTTTTAATCTGATCCAAGGTTCTCTTCTTGATCAATGAATAATGCTAATAAATCAATGCCAAAATCTCCTTCTATAACCCTTCCTCTCCAGGTGATTTATATCGTATTTCTGAGTGTCTCTTTCCCCATCTACTCCTGCCTCCAAGTATCTATCTAACCCACCTTTAAAGCTGTTTATTCCTGTGGCCATCACTACATCCTCTGGCAACGAATGCCACATTTTAATCACTCTTTGTGTAAAGTAGTATTTCCTTTTGTCCATCCTGAACCTACTGCCCATCAACTTCACTGGATGCCTTCAAGTTCTAGTATTTGGAGAGGGGGGAATTATACACCCCATGCATAATTTTATGAACCTCTATCATGCCTCCCCCCCAGTCATCTCCTTTCTAAACTGAAAAGTCCCAGACTCTTCAGCCTTTCCTTGTAGGGAAGGTGCTCCAACGCCCTAATCACCTGGGCTGCCCTCCTCTGTACTTTCTCCAGCTCTGCAATGTCCTTTTTGAGATATGGTGACCAGAACTGTACACAGAATTTCAAATGAGGCTGCACCATAGATCTACGCAGGAGCATTACAATATTAGCCATTTTGTTCTTGCTCCCTTTCCTAATAATCCCAAACACAGAGTTTGCCTTTTTCACCAGTGCAGCACACACTGGGTTGACAACACTTTCACAACCACTTTACTGGGCAGAGGTTAGGCTGGGAGATTTCGATTGACCTCAAGTTTACCCAGTGAGCTTCATGGCTGGGTGGATGATGTGTCAAACACAGTTCTCCCCGTACTAGTCTGACCCACTTGCCCTTATACCAGGCCGGTCCCAGTTATTTCTTTGCTCTGGCTGCTCTGGAATTCTCCTTCAGGGAGTGTTGACTTTAAATTTCAGGGTCAAGCAAGGTCCCTTTAAAAAAAACAACACTGGCCGCTTGTCTCTGCCCCTACAGCCACGGGTGATTTATTTATTTATTTCCCCTGGTTGTTAAAAAATAATAATAATTGGCAGCTGATTCAGTGGGTCTAATAGTTACCCTCCCTCTTCCCAAGCTTGCAGCTGTGTTCAGCCCAGGAAAGGATTTGTTCCTGCTTGCTTCCTTCCTTCCTCCTTAGTATTTCATTTTTCATCCCTACACGCTGTGTTGCCTCGCAAATAAACATTGCATATACTTTTATGCCAAATTCATAATTCCACTCCATACGCAACATCCACTCCCTGTTTACTTGAATTGTTCAAACTAGACAGAAGTAAAGGGAATTAAAGGGGGGCGGGGTGGATGGAAAGCAAAGCAGACGTTCTGACAGCCGATTTTTCCAGTCAAGTGGAGAGAATAAAAGATATTGTTCAGACACCGCCTACCCACACAGCAACAACCAGGGACCTCTAGCAAATTGATCAAGGGACTCGTTTGACCCGAGGCTTGCCTGTTAGAGAACATTGTTATAGGCACATTGTAATGGCAAATGCAATAGAACTCACATTGTCCTAGAGAGTGAAGAAGAAGAAGTAAAAGAACAATGTCATGTGGATTATTTTATTATGGGAACTCAAATTGCTGTCTGCTGACCTGGGGTCACGTGGAATGACTTTCAAACCTGAAAGCAGAGCCCTGAAGTGGAGGAAATTTGGGGCAGGCCATATCTGAATCTTGGGCAAAATTACTGGCTGGAGTTATACGTTGAGAGGGAAGACTGGGGGACTCTGAAGTTGTTTTAGCATATTGTTTTAGTGGCAGGTCTTTTGCACTAGGGTTTCTGGGGCCCCCCTCGGCCACCGGAGAGGGATGGCGGGTAGGGTTGCCAGATTCAGATTGGGAAACTCCTGGAGATTTGGAGATGGAGCCTTGGGGGGACAGGGACCTCAGTGGGGTACAATGCCATAGAAACCACTCTCCAAAACATCTATTTTCTGCAGGGAACTGATATCCGTAGTGTGGAGCAATGCTCCCTCTAAGCTCTGGAGTCTTGTGAGCAAAAATTCAACTTTGTGAGCTACTGGCGTTAAAGTTGTGAGCGAGCAATTTGGCTACTGCATAAATCAGTTTGCTCTGGAGCCATCCTTCCTGGGCTAAAACAGAAATGTGCGAGCCAGAGGCTAAAAAATGGTGAGCTAGCTCACACTAACTCAGCTTAGAGGGAGCATTAGTCTGGAGATGAGCTGTCATTCCAGGATTTCCTTAAGTCTAGGGTTGCCAGACTCCATGTTTGGGCTGCTGATCTCTTGCTGTCACAACTGATCTTCAGGCAACAGAGGTCAGTTCACCTGGAGAAAATGGTTGCCTTGATAGGCGGACTCTATGGCATTGTACCCCACTGAAGTCCCTCTCCTCCCCAAATCCTGCCCTCCGCAGGCTTCACCCCCAAAATCTCCAGGTATTTCCCAACTCTACCCAAGTCCCACCTGGAGTTTGGCATCCCTCTTTTTCACCAAGTCTAGATGGCTGAAAAGCACTCTGAAATGTTTTGTTCTCAGAACAAGGAGGGTGAGGGAAATTGGCCAGGTTGCAGATCTTGGGATTCCAGGAGGCCGTTAAAGTTTGTTGTGTCCCAGTGAATGCCCAGAAGGCCTGCTCCCTCACTCCTGCTGGGAGCTAAGCGAATCTGGGTTTGGCCAGTGCCTGGCTTGGAGGCTTCCTGGGAATCCCATGCAGGCTGTCTAGAGTACCGTAGAAGGAAAGCAGGAAATAAATTATCTAGTGCATCTATGGCAGTAGGAGGAAGCCCACTTTCTAAGGAGGATGGACTTTAGTCCAGTTATGAACCGCCTACTCTGCATGCAGAGATGGTGGCCCATCTCTGGTTGAAGGATCACTGGTGGCAGCTGGGGCAATGTCCTGACTCGATATTAGGTTTGCCAACTGCCTGGTGGGGCCTAGAGATTGCAACTGGTCTCCAGGAGGGGTGGCCTTGGGTGGCCACTCTTGGGGGTGGGGCTTAGGGTGGGGCTTCCCCTGCCAGCTGTGGGAAGGAGCCCCTTAAATCAGGGGAATCCTTGCTGGGGCTGCGAGGCTGGCAACCCCACCTGAGTTCCCTCCCCTTCCCCAACCCTGCTGTCCCTAGACTTCACCCCTGAATCTCCAGGCATGTCCCAACTCAGAGTTGGCAGTCCTACTTGGTGTAAAGTAGCTTCATACGTTCTCTCATGCTCTGGCCCTCTCTCTCTCTGACACACACACACACACACACACACAGGTAACTCTTCATATCGGTTGCTTCAAGAGTGGGGAGACCTGCCACATGTTTCATAAGACAGGAAGCTCTCATTTCCTGCCACTTCTCCAGCTGGTAGTTTCTCTCCCTCCCCCATTCAGACCTCAGTTTAAACCTTGGAGGTGGGGGTTTCCACAAGCATTAAGTGGCAGTGCAAAGAATGTGCCTTGCCTTGAAGAAGCAAGGGCAGTCAAGGAAACTGAGGTGCTGTGGTTTAGTGTCTAGACATGATACAGAGGACTTGGGCTGGGGAAACCTTAATTCTAATCCCTGTTTACCTCTGAACCTCACTGGATGACCTTTGGCCTGACACTGGATTGGATTGAGATTTTCAGCTCTTGCCAAGGCACTTTTGTCAGAGGAACAGAACGTTTCAGCCTCCCCCCTCCCACTGCAGTGCACTGATCTCCCCAAAATGCCACTCCTGTGGGACAGGGGACCCATAGGAACTTAGGGTTGCCAGCCCCCAGGTACAGGTGGGAATTATACTGCTTTTGGGGCCTCCAATCTGCCCTCGGCCAACTGGAGACCGGTCCTCATAGGGTATAATGGAGAATAGATCTGTAGGTATCTGGGGCTCTGGGGGGTTGTTTTTTGGGGGGTTTAGGTAGAGGCACTAAATTTTCAGGATAGCTGCTGGTGCCTCTCCTTAAAAAAAGCCCCAAGTTTCAAAAAGATTGGACTAGAGGGTCCAATTCTATGGGCCCTAAAAGAAGATGCCCCCATCCTCCCATTATTTCCAGTGGAGGAAGGCATTTAAAAGGAACGCTGTCCCTTTAAATGCATCTCTCCCGGAACTCGCTTCAGAGTTCAATCATGTTTCTTCCTTCCCCTCTCCTGGAGCCTTCTGATAAATCCCCCGCCAGCTTGTTGGCCTCAACTGCCAACCCTAGTGAATGATAAATGTGAGGCATGTATTGAAATATCCAGGGGACATAGAGTCCTCTTGTTCTGGGCGACTGTGCCTTCCCAGTGCACTTCACGTACAATGGAGGTGGAAAGTGCCATCAAGTCACACCTGACTTGTGGCCAGGGCCAGCCCCAGGTTTTTTTTTGCACACTAGGCACCTCCCCCCATTCTGGCATCTCTGTGTGCCCACCAATTTTCTGGTACCTCCCCCTTCACGAGTGCCAGCACAACAGGGGCACAACAAAGGCAGGGGGTGGGGGGCACTCTGGGAAGGGGGAGAGGAGGCAGAGATTGGGCCCGAGGAGACAGGCCACCACTGGGAGGCGGGGAAGAATGGAGGCTGCCCGGCCTGCTGCAGTCCCTCCTGGCTAGAACGGCGGGATGGGGGCGCTTGCATGATGGCTCCAGAGCAGGAGCACAGCCAGAGCAAGCTCCGCCTGCTGGGCCCCTTTCCTCCACCCTGCGGGGACGTCCCCACATGCGCGCCTCCCCTCCCCGCATCCCTGGAGGCCTAAAACAGCATCCCTGCCGGTGGCGAAGGCTGCCCCCCTTGCTGGAAAACCCATCACTGTGTCCTCGTCAAGCTGC
Organism: Lepidodactylus listeri; assembly: GCA_029233225.1. Classification (NCBI taxonomy): domain Eukaryota; kingdom Metazoa; phylum Chordata; class Lepidosauria; order Squamata; family Gekkonidae; genus Lepidodactylus; species Lepidodactylus listeri. Next base: position 14,566,589 of record JARCFY010000013.1, read on the forward strand.
TGCCCACAGGAAGCTGCCTAAATTTTGTCAATGATGGGCTGGCCCTGCTTGTGGCACTGGCAACCCTGAAGGATTTTCAAGGCAAGTGATGAACAGAGGTGGTTTGCCATTGCCTGCTTCTGAGTAGTGACCCTGGACTTCCTTGGTGGTCTCCCAGCCAAGTACTAAACAAGCTGACCCTTCTTAGGCTAGCTCCTAAGATATGAGATCAGACTAGCCTGGGCCATCCAGATCACATACATCATCCTGCCATAATTCTTACAACTCTGGCTGGCAGTGGTTCTCCATCATCTTGGCCAGAGCAAGCTTCTTTCCCAGCACACAGTAGTCTGAGCTCTTTTACCTGGAGGTGCCTGGGGTTGAACCTGGGGACTTCTGCACAGAAAGCAAATGCACATATACATATTGATTGGCTTAATGGGTCTCAGTATGAAGGTGCTTTATACAGAGTCATCCCTAAGGGCATCTAATATTTTGTCAGCTGTTGGATGGTGAACAGTCTTACCCTTTCAGCAATGGAGAGAGGCATTTCCCAGCCCCTTATTCCTGGTAATAGTAGGAATTAAACCTGATGCCCGCCGCATGCAACTCATGTGCTTTACCACTGAGTCATCTGTGTGAGAGAGACATGCACACCCTACATAATTCGCAAGGAGTATTTGAGATTTCAGTATGAAGTTGCATTATACCAAGTCAACCCAAAGGTCATTGCAGCGTGATCTGTGCTGACAGATTGTGACTCTTCAGGATCTTGGGCAGAGAAACGTCATTCCCAACATTTGCTGCTAAGATCCTTTAATGGGAGATGGTGGGAACTGAACTCAGAGTCATTCTCTCCTTGAGCCACAGCACCTCCCACTTCTTTACCCTGAGAGTCAGCTTGATAACCTCTGAAGCATGCCAAGGTTTGTTTTTTTTAAATTGAAATACTCCTGGTTTCAGTTACTGCCTCTCTTTCCAAATGGGGAAGTGTTTGGCGGGAAACATTCCAAGCATATAATTTGTGGTATTCCCTCTTTAGCGACTAGCTCTCAGGAAGCTGCAGGCAAATTTTCTCTTGCCTCTAGTCGGGGGAAAGCCCTGATTATCTCTCTGCTTCAGAAATAGACTCGCACGGCCAGACAGTTCTGAAGTTCAAGATGGGCATAAAGCTGTTTTGCTATTAAGGGAAAAGCTTCACGAGGCCCATTTTGATAAGGGAAGCGCTTTCCAGTGGCTCTGTGAATTGTGTTCCAGCCCAGCGGTGCTTTGTGCTTTCTGGGAAGCCTTTAAAAGCCAGTGGTTTTCTCATAATGTCCTCCCAAAGAGAGGTGCAGAGAGATGCCAGAGAGGGGGAAGCATTTTCCATGATCCCTTCCTGTCAGTGCCTCGGACTAGGAGGCAGAGTGCCAAGATATCAATAGACAAAAAATAGTATTCTTACTGAATGATCATATAAGAAATAACAAATTGGGCAACTCAGACCAATATCGTGTACTCTGAATTGCTGCAGCTCTTCGGAGTCTTTGGCTGATTCGGCACTGGCTTTTCCCTCCATTGTTTTATGAAACCCACGTTGGAACAGAAATCCCCCTCTGCATTGCGTGCTGCTTTCACTTCCTTTGATTATCGGATATTATGGTAGCTTCCACACTCCCTGCTGCTTTCACTTCCTTTGGTCATCGGATTTTATGGTACCTTCTGCATATATTCATGACAATTCAGGGGTGACTTTGCAGTCAGTATGACGTTGCCCCAAGGTATTTGAATGTGGTCTTGCGCTGCACTTTTTCCTCCAAGTTGAGAAAATGTGGAGCGAATGCTAGACACAGAATTGCCCTTTATAAGGCATCAAAGGGGGTGGGGGGGGGGCGTTTTGAAGCAGGAGTCCCAGCAGTCAGATTCAGATGCCTTAATGTTTGTGTCACCACAAGCCTGGCAGACTGAGATCTGAGATCTGGGCTGTAGAACCAGCTCTGCCTGCCCACCTTCAGGGCCAATCCCTTCCCACCCTCTAGACTCAAAACTTGTTTGTCAGTCCAGGCGACTTCCCTGTGGGGTGTGGAAGCTGCCTAACTTTGCTCCTTCTTTCCTAGTCTTGACCCTTGCTTGGTTTGATGACAGCTCCTCTCTTCCCAGAGCGCTAACTACATCTCTGCTTCTGGTCCCTGTATCCTACTTGTTGTCACCTAAGCCTCAGCTCCTGCCTGAACTTTTCCTTCACACTGGATTTGGTCTCTGGAGCTTGTCCTGTATGCTTAGGCCAAGGGGTGTTCCTCAACACCAGCTGTTACCTAAGATCCCTCCGCCTGGGTTTCAATCAACAGTTTTTGGTCCACAGCGTGCCTACATATTTAAGTCATCTGTGCTACACGAGAGACAGCACATGGTTGGGAACATCATTCCTCTTCTGGCTTTTAATATCCATTTAAATACCTATAGTTTTCTCCGCTCTGTGGGGATTGCTAGCCATGTTGGCTCAGCTGAAAGTCTCCAACAGCCCTCCAAGTCTATTTGTCCTCATCTTTTACCACCATTGCTCGCATGTGTTCCACTGTGGCTCACAGAAGCTGCTGTAGCTCCATTTCAAGGTGCAGTCTGTTGTCACCAGACTGTGCATGTGCCCATACAGCAGGGTTGACTGTTGTCTCTGCAACCTGTAAAACTGAAGCTGCCTTCTGCTGAGCCATACCTGAGCCACTGAGTTCAGTACTGTCTACTCTGACTGGCAGGCAGCTCTCCAGGGTCCCAGGTAGAAGTCTTTCATGTTACCTGCTTCCTGGTTTGTTTAACTGGAGATTTCAGAGACTGAACCAGGAATAAGGTGGCCAGACCCTCTGGTGGAGGCAGGAGTCCCTCGCTTCCAGGCCCCACCTCCCTGCTGATGATCAGCTGGCTGGTGGGGGGGGGGGAAACTTACCCTGAAAAGGAGGGAGAACCATCCAACATGCAGCGACATGTCTCCATCACTGCCCACATGACCTGGAAATGATGTCATAACATCTGGGATGTTGGGGTGATGCTCTAGTCTAGTATATGGGCAAAAACTCTGTGGTAGAAGCTGAATTTACCATAGAGTTTTTGCCCAAATACCAGAGCATCATCCCCGATGTCCTGGATGTGATGATGTCATTTCCAGGTCACATGGGCAGTGACATAGACATGTCGCTGTACATCAGCTGGGCCTCTTCTGCTCCTGGTAAGTCCCCTCCATCCTCCACTGGTTGCCAGGAGGGACCTAGCAACCCTAACTTGGAACCAGGAAGTAGATGGTCTATGGGTGCTATGAGGGTATCCGGGTGAGAAAGTAACAGAAGACTGGATTTTAGGCCACTTCTTCTCTTGTTGCCTCATAGCCGACTCATCAAATACAGAGGCTTCATGACTGTTTTCAGGCACATGTTTGTAGAGAAGTCTCCACCAAGGCTGCAGTCACACACACTAAATAACCCACTTTCAATCCACTTTCAATGCACTTTCCAACTGGATTTTGCCAGTTCACACAGTAAAATCCAGCTGGAAAGTGCACTGAAAGTGGATTGAAAGTGGATTATTTAGTGCTGTGTGACCACAGCCCAAGTCTCCACCTCATCGAGGACCACAAATTAGCTTTCCAGCCTGTCTGTCCAAGGCTGGGTTTTTGACATTCCATCATACGTCTGAGTAGTCAAGTGTGGAGTTGTTGGGGGGGGGGGGGGGTTTGCCACTACAGATGAGGAGAACAAATCCCAGCAGGGCTGGACACAGACTTAACTGCATGCTGCTTTGGGTTTCTTGCAAGCCTGTTGGTCTTGACCAAGCAAGCAACAGCAGCTTTTGTGGTTTAAGTTGCTTACTATTTATATTTTAAATGCGTGCCAGCAGTCCAAGAATGCCCAGTGGCAGGGTCAAGCGATGTTCAAAGGGGAGGCCAAAGATTAACCTTACTGCTGTAGAGGGTGGTTGCAGCTAGCGATCGATCGGCAATCCCTCTTCTGCTCCAAACATGACTTGAATGTGAGCAACATCCTTGAACTGAGAGCAGCAGTTCTCAAACACTTGGTGGGAGGAATGCTCGCTTTTTATCCCGTGTTCTGACTTGGATCGCAAATGCTTTGTGCGTGTGTCTTCTTGCACAGCAGCTGGGCAGAATGATGCCTCCTCCCATTCACTGAGGCTACCCAGAAGAGACCAGGCAAATGTGTTATCAAATAAGTTCTTTATTCATCTGTAGCAGTTGGTGGACTCGTTCATTTTCCGTGTGTGAGCCTTGTTTGGAAAAAGGGGAGCCAAGTATAGACAATGAGCACTCCAAACCAGGGCTCGTCAAATCCCAAGTGCTAGGTCACCGTGTGTGTGTGTGTGTGTGTGTGTGTGTGTGTGTGTGTGTGCTAAGTGCTGTCAAATCACTCCTGATTTATGGCAACTCTATGAATTAATGACCTCCAAAACTATCATTAACGGCCTTGCTCAGGTCTTGCAAACGGAGCACTGTGGCTTCCTTGACTGAATCAATCCATCTCACTTCCTCTTTTCCTGCCTCTTTCCACTTTTCCTAGCATTACTGTCTTTTCCAGCGACTCCTGTCTTCTCATAATGTGACCAAAGTACGATAACCTCAGTTTAGTCATTTTAGCTTCTAGGGAGATTTTATTTATTTATTTGTTTGTTTTATACCCCGCCCTTCCCGTGAGCAGGCTCAGGGCGGCTTACAAAAATCAGTAACCAGTACCGTAAAACCACATACAAAGTTAAAAACATCCACGTTAAGGCTTTAATTGATCCAGAGGTCACCGTGGTGCCTAGAAGTTTCGTTGTAGCACTGAGTACTGTCAGCAACAATTTTATTGTAGTCGTGATCCTCAGAAGTACAAAGCTTATTCATCATTTCACTTCAGAAGGTACGACATAAAAATGCTTGTCCGTGAAGTTTTTATCAACGCTTGTTTACACTTTACCTTTACATTATTTGGTGATAGGTGATGAGTTCGTTTCTTAACGAGTTGCCTTCTGTACTCCCTCCAATATTAAATTAGATACATCTTTCTACGGTAAAAATGAAATTACGAGATAGGCTAGAGTTGTTGGTGGTGGTGGTGGAAAGGGCTGTCAAGTCACGACTAACTTATGGCAACCTGGTAGGGTTTTCAAAGCAAGAGACATTCAGAGGTGGTTGCTATTGCCTGCCTCCGCGTCACAACCCTGGTATTCCTTGGTGGTCATCCATCCAAATACTAACCAGGGCCAACCCTGCTTAGCTTTTGATATCTGATGAGATTGGTCTAGCCTGGACTATCCAGGTCATGTGTAGGCTAGGGTTACAGGTTAGCTTTATATTATAGAGATGACAACCAGAGTTACTCCATATTTATTCATATGCCACAACTATGAAGAGTTAGGGCTAGGTTCTGTGGTAGCTAGCAATAGCTAGCTAGCAATAGCTAGCAATAGCTAGAAAATGGGATAATTAAAATACAAAACCCTGAAAACTCACAAGGGAATCTGGCTCTAATTTTTCAATCTGACTCCTAGAGGCAATGAAAATGCATCAGGTACTACGTACGCAAGTGGGAGCCATTTTGCACTTGATGTGTGTTGAACAAGTGTGTTGCTGTTCGGGGCATGGAGGATATGCTGTATTACCAAAGCAGCCATGCAGTGCTCTGTAACATGTCATACGTCAGTGTGCCTTGGGCCATGATTCTGAGCATCTGTCAGCATCTGTCAGAGCCTGCTCCATGTGAGGGGACGTGTCACTGTCTGCAAAGATGCAGAAGCAGCGTCCGCACCTCAGTCCCGTGCCTCTCATGCTGGGATGCCCGACTTTCCCCCCAGCTCCCTGTGCAGTCATAAGTAGCACTGAGCTTTAACAGTACCAATCATATTTCTCAGTTGGGTTTCGAGCAGCCTCTCTGGCATTAGCCACCAAAAGCTTTCTCGGGCCTCTTGCATGCTGTGTTTTTAATCCTCTGGTGCGTGTAGCTGTCACCTTTCATGTACCGCCAAGCCAGCGTACTCAACCGTACTGGAAATTCTGCAGAGAGCCATTTAAAAATCCCAGCTCTTGCAAAAAATATCTCAATAACAAACCCCCCGGTTTTCATGTTCACGTTCTTCTGCATCTCGGATGCCTTTAAAAGCTGGTTCTGTGCCACTGAATGATAAATGGCAATTACTGAGCTATCAGTTCATCATGTCCTAGCAGTTGCCTAATTTGTGATGTACTCATGGCAGCCCCTTTTCTAACGAGCTAATGCATACCCGCTGCGGCACTCTGTCTTGTTGGATCCCCAAAGTCTAGGCCCACAACCAGTAACCAAATAATAATACAGTTTTGTCTGTGGAAACTTAATATAGTTTAGGGTTTCAGTATGTCTTAATCCAGACTTGCTTGGAGACTATGCATATTTACTCATCGATGTAGGAAATTCGGTATTTATACTGACCAGCTGCTGAACATCTATATTTCCAAAGACAAGTCCTTTCCCCCCTTTTCCCCCACACCCCATTAGTCCTTGATGTGTCATCAGTTCAAAGTCAGCGCTGGACCAAGATTAGTAGTGACAAAAATCTCATGTGGGTGTGGTGTAATGGGACCTGGGAGACCAAGCCCAGACGACTAGATATACACAAAACATCCTCCTACTGAAGAAGGTTTGAGTCCAGTGGCACCTTTAAGACCAACAAAGATTGCGTCCAGGGGCACCAGTAACTAAACTATCATAACTGGGATTCTGGCAAATGCCACCTACCTCTCCTAATTGTTTTGGACAAAGCGAAAACCTGCCTGTCTGCTCTTGGGTCCTCTACATGTTGCAGATGAGAATAAGAGTTTCTCACACTATGTACAAGCGTCCTCACATTGCCGTTTGGGAAAGGGTGCTGCTATTTGGAGCTGTTGTGACGTAAGTGGTTAGAGTTTGGGCCTATGCTCCGTGGGGCTCAAGTTCAAATCCTCACCCTGCCATGAAAGCTTGTTAGGTGACCTTGGGCAAGTCACTTTCTTGTAGCCTAAGCTGCCTCTCAGGTTGGTTGTGAGGATAACATAGAAGAGGGGAGAACAGCGTTGTAAGCCGCTTTGGCTCCCTGTCAGCAAGAAAAGCAAGGTATAACATCTAAATAAATTTCACAGAATTGTTGTAAGGAAAAAAGGGGGGCAGGGAAGCCATGTTTTCTGCCCTGATGTCCTCGGAAGAAGGGGAGGATGAAATGTGCTAGATAGACAGACTTGCCAATGTCTGTCTGTTAGAGCTGGGGTGATGGCTCAGTGACAGAGCATCTGTTTTACATGCAGAAAGTCCCAGGTTCAATCCCAGGCACCTCCAGTTTAGAGGATCAGATAGTAAGTGGCATCAAACACCTCTATCTGAAAAGCTGGAGAGCTGCTGCCAATCAAAGGAGACAACACTGACTTTGATAAACCACCAGTCTTGACGCAACAGAAGGCTGATTCAGGTGGACAGCGTGTTGGTCTGAAGCCACAGAACAAAGTTTGAATCCAGTGGCACCTTTAAGACCACCAAAATTTAATTCTTTGGTTGTTGTAGATTTTCCAGGCTGTATGGCCATGGTCTTGGCATTGTAGTACCTGATGTTTCGCCAGCAGCTGCGACTGGCATCCTCAGAGGTGTAACACAGAAAGATGGAGTACGCTCTGCGTCAAATTTAATTCTGGTTACCCCTCATAATCTGAAGCCCTAAACTGCCTCTTACTTAGATTCAGGTGGGTAGCCCATGTTGGGCTGAAGCATTTTGCTCTGTCACCATAATGTACCTTAGAGTAAATTGCCAAATAGCTGCTGGCAGGGGAGGAGGATCCAGATTTGGATCAGGGCCACAGCTTGGGAAAGGGGAGATGGGTTTAATCCTTGCCCATGCACTGGTCTCATGAAGCCTATATTTGCTCTGCTGTGGGAAGCATACAGGTCACTTGCTTGTACATTTCCCCCCTACAAACAAGACAACGCCCTCAAGGAGCCATCTGAGGCCAGGGAAACAATGCAGGGAGAAAAGTTAAACCAGGGATCAGCAGCCTTTTATAATTAAAGAGCTATGTCAACATTCAGAGCCAGAGATCACCAAAGAGCCAATGTAAAGAAAGTCCATTTGCCCAACTGAAAAAATGCCACTTAACATTTCTGATGATTGACATACTGATTGATGATAATCCATGAAGTTTTTTGCAGCCCACACACTGGTAGTTGTGAGTCCTTTGTTGGGAAGTGAAGCTCACCAGCTCTCACCATAAGCAATAAATAGGCACAGGAGCACCCTGATGGATTTTTTTTAACACACTGGTATAAATGTGTGCATGGTTTACACTGGGATAACTGGCAGCTGTTCACCTCGGTCACTTTCCCTTTCTGTAAAGCATCTCTCCCTGACCTGGATAGCCCAGGCTAGCCCAATCTCAGTTGATCTCGGAAGCTAAGTAGGGGCGGCCCTAGCTAGTATTTGGATGGGAGACCTCCAAGGAATACCAGGGCATGATGTGAAGGCAGGCAATGACAAACCACCTCTGAACGTCTTTTGCCTTGGAAACCCCACAGGGTCACTGTAAGTCAGTTGTCCTTGACGGCACTTTCCACCACAAAAGCATCTCTAAGAAGCTCTCTAGTCCCATAAACATCTTTGCCTGCAACTCCTTCAGCTATTGGTTATTTTCTTCCCACCTACCTCTCCAATATACCTGGACATAAATATTTCATTTTCTTTTTTAATGAGCCATATTTGGATCTCTGTTGAACCATATCTGGCTCTAGAGCCACAAGTCGCATACCCCTGGATCAAACCCTCTTTCCCTTCTGCACGGCATCCCTGATCTTAACCACCCTCTCCCCCTCCTAGTAGAGGTACTGCTTACCAACAGTAACCGCTTGGGAAATTCAGAAACAGATATCACAGTCTCTCTACTAGTTTGACTCAAAGACCCCTTTTGGCCTTTGAGTCCCTGAAACTCCCTGAAGTAAATTCTCTTCTACCAGCTTCTTGATGCTCTAAAGGAAAACTCATCTGTATGAGGACCTGAGAACTGCAAAGAGTGTTGATACTCTAGGCTAGATAATTTTGCCAACCTCTTCACTCAAGGAAAAAAAGAAGATAGTCCAAACTGTGACTTTGTGTGTTTGGGTTAACTTGGAAGTTAATCTCATTTACACAACGACAAAGAATCACACATTCTCCTGTTTTAAATTAAAACAAAATGAGGTTAATCCGTTTCAGCCTTCCTGTGTGAATGAGATTCCAGTTGTGCTTTCCAAAGAATTTCTGGGCAGGCTGTATCTGTGTATTTTAAAAAGGTTATTTTGTTCCTCTGTCTTGCATTTGCTTTCGCACATTGTGTTAGGAGCCTCTTTGAAGCAATAAGATCCCATGAAAGAAAATGGGAAGTGGCTTCATGTAAACCCAAGGAAATCTCATTCTGGGCATTATTCAAAAGTCGCATACGAAATTTTGCATGTCAATGTAAATTGTGTTGTTCTTCCTATCAAGTTGTTAAGGATTTATGATCATTCACATATGGAAGTGGTGGGTGGGAACGGAGGGGAGAAACAGGACCAGTGCAAGATGGTGCTCCCCGCCCAAGTTCTGTCAACTTCAATATGTCAGGTAGTGATATTAACTGCACATAGCTTATGCCTGGGTCCAGACCACAAGGTGGGATTTCTCCCTTTCCCTGTTAATTTCCCTGTCTGGTCTACTGCAAAGAACACGCTTTAGGGCCCCTATTGGCCTTTCTTCCACAGCGCCGGAGGCACTGCAACTTTCTGAGATTAGCACTGAGTTCAGTTCTTATTCATCCTAAACAATCTTGTCAACCACATGATTGGACACAGGAATGTTATATAATATCACTTTGGGCAAAAGGGGGTCTAAAAGAGATTCATCATTGTGTTCGGCAAAAAAAATTAATCTCAGTAGCTTGGTTGGGTGTAGGGGTCAATGTCTCTTCTGTTGCAGGGTCTGTGAGAGCTTCATTTCCTATAGTGAAAGAGCTAACCACTATGCCCTTACTTTAAAATGTGGCATTAGTTAGAGAGGATTCCAACCTCAGGCTGTCTGGACAAGTCATCAGAACCTCTACAAGCGCCGCAGCATAGTTTCTTCATGACTTGTGAAAGTGAAACTAACAGCCCAAGTTGAACTGGAGTGGCTTCACAAGGTGGCACTTCTGCCACACCTGTGTTGCACCTTTTGCAGTTGTTGTGTTCCTTACTGTGTGGGGTTCTTCCCATGTAGCTTCTGACCTTGGTTGAGTGGTGTAGGAACAGGCCACTCGACTGCTTCTACATGCCAGTTCTCCCTGCTGCATAGAAAGTGATGGAAGGAGGTGCAGTTTGCTTACACCTGGTGTGAATTCTGCTTCTTGTGGATGGCACGCTTGTTGCCCAGTTCAAACCTCCAGTTGCCCCAAGGCAGTATCCTGTGGATCCTTAGCAGATCTGGGGAACCCCCACTGCATGTGCAGAATCTGTAGATGGTTCCACTTTGCTGTCTACCTGACAAGTACAAGTCCTAGGCAGCAGTCACACACACTAAATAACCCACGTTCAGTCCACTTTTAATGCACTTGTCAACTGGAAAGTGCACTGAAAGTGGATTATTTAGTGTGTGTGACCACAGCCCTACTTTGCTTACTGGAAGGAGTGCTACTTAGATATTTTATAGTGCTTTAAAGTGTGCAGAACTCTCCTTGCATGTTATCTTAGCAATCCCTTAGCAATTCCTTGAAAGAAGGCTGGGTCACTATTAGGTAATCGTGTTGTATTACCGGTTTGGAACTGACAAGACTGTTGCTTGCCAAAAGCCACCTAAGTAGTTTCACGACGGAGGCAAGACTGGCGAACTTCAAGGTTCTCTGCTCAGAGTCATACATTAGACAATGATATTGATACTCACGGACTTGTATGGAGGTGGGGTCAACACAAATCTAGGGTCTGAGTAACAATGTTCGGCAGGCTGTGCGCAGCCGCTGTGCTGTGTTGCAATTGATTTGCATAAAGTATCTTGCTGGTGTACCTTTGGGATGCAGGATGTGGGGCTTGTGGTTCACTATGCAGCCTGCCCTAAATGTGCTTGTGGTTTGCAGTGTAGGTGTGTCAACTATTGGTTTAAAGCAAATTTAATCACAAGGGTGAGGTAATCCTTCCTATGGAAACATGGTACATGAGATACAGGCTTTGGTTACACACGCACAAAGACGCTTTCTACTGCATCAGACCACTGGTCTATAAAGGTCAGCATTGTCTACACTACAGTAACTGGTAGCTACTCTTCAATGTCTTAGGCAGACATACCTTTTCCACCACTTGCTATCTGAGATCCTTTAACTGGAAATTGAGCCTGGGTCTTTCAGTAATCAAAGCTGTGTGCTCCACCACAGAGCCCGTCCCCATTAAGATTCTTCCAACCCAGATTTTTTAGCGTCAGCATTTGTTGGTGCAATGCGGTGGAAAGGCTGGGATGCCCATAAACTTTGCACATTTTGAGTACACAGGTGGGGTGACAGCTATTGACTGACCAAGATGGTGACCAGGATCACAATTGCATTGACTGTGGCTGGTAGTGTTTTTCCAGCGCTGGAGTATCCATGAATTCATAGTATATTTTGCAGACTTTTAATATATTTTTTAGATTCTCTAAAGTGCTTTCGTGTAGTTTCATGCAACCTCATTGTCTGTTTCCCTTTTCGTCTTCTCAGACCTCTGGCTGAGAGCCCAGTTAAAGAGCAGGTGATCCATTTTGTGTCTGTCTTCCCCTGTGGAGCAACCTGCAGCTTTAGGGTGGGGAGAATTTAAATCGGTATGTGTGCAAGATTTAATCTCTCCCTCACACAGGCACTTCAGCTTTTGTGTTTTGTTTATTGAGTGGAGATCTGACCACAGATTTTCCCCTCTCTTCTGCTTTGGCCCTGAGAAGGAGAGCCAGTACTGTTGGGTTGCTAGACAACCTTTGTGTCTTACTTTCACTTGTTCCTGGGTATTGGCAGTCACTGTCACAGGAGGCAGCACTTTTACAGTCTTACTGTGTGTGTCAGTTTTGTTGACAATGCCACAGGCCAGTAGAAGGGTCTTTCCAACTAATATTTTGCTGATTCTCACACACAAACCCTTCATTCCATGATTCCTTGGGAGCCATTGTAAGTCTGAAAACTGTACTGAGAGTGTGCTTTTCTGGAGCGTCAGTTCACATAATAGATTTTTGAGAGCAATCTCTGTAGGCAGAGAGGACAAATACCAGAGGGGCAATCCTGTTAATCTGTTGCAGTCAAAATAAGGAGGAGTCTTGTGGCACCTTGAAGTCTAACACATTTGTTGCGGCATAGGCTTTCATAAATCTGAGCCTGCTTCAGGCATCTCAGGAAGTGAGCTGTGGCCCACGAATGCATTTGCCACAATACGTCTTTTAAGATGCCGCAAGAGCCATTGTTATTTTAAAACGGTGTTGGTTGCAATTAGGGTGGCTTGCTGTGACACGGTTTGAAAGATCACAGCGATAATGGCAAAGGAAAACATTTTTTTTAAAACAATCAGGATCTTATTTGCCCTTGAATCCTGCTTGGAAAGAAACATTGCTATTATTCCAATGGTGACTGTATTTTATTTGTAAATGCCGGTCCAAAAATTATCCTGTGTGGCTTCTCTAAGCCCTCAAATTAATAAGCTCTTAATACAAACTGCTAACAGGCAATTCCAAGCCTCAGCCTGTGCCAACAGTTTGCCTTGAGATTCAGCAGCTGTTGTTTAGGCGAGCTCTCTGCTTGCTTTTTCCCATTGTGTCTTAGAACAGCAGGGCAAATTTTGGAATTGTCGTAAAAACTAGAAGTGTCCTTCTTTGTGAAACAGAGGCAGTGCATATTGTGCCTTTGACTTCACCCATGTTGTCCAGCTTGGGATTTGGTAGAGACTGCTTTCTAGGACCCAAGATGGAGCAAATGAGGACAATATGATAGATTGTTCTGTTTGTCTGACATTTGAAACTGATTATTTTGGATTCATTTATGGATGCTGTTGGTGGTTAGGACTCAACTAAGTGGAGGAATCCAAACATTATAGCCTTGGATCTTCATCTTGATTGCAAGAGCACAGATTGTGTAGAAGGTTCCTTCCTACGCCTGCTATGTAAGCGTTCTGGAGTGAGTAAAATAATGGGTTCATTGGTGCCTAGATGAAGTCTCCCATTTTCAGTGATGGATGCTGAAACAGTCAGTCTGGATAGCTGTGCCTGCATATAGGTTTTTCTAGGCATAGGCTTGCGCCTCTTCATTGTAATAAGGATCTCCATCTTCCAAGTAATGAGAATCTCCATCTTCCAAATAAGAGCCAAGTCTTGGGTGGGGGAAGAGGTATGCAAACAACATACTCTGTGCCAGTAACAATAAAAACCCAGCTGTGGGTGGCTCCTGGCACAGCCAAAAGTATGTCACGCTTCTAAAATTCAAAGCCACACACCAGGCGGTTTGCTTTACTTTATTTAATTTTAACCCGTACTTGCTCCTCTGTCACAAAGGTATGGATCAGACATGTTTGCCACAGTTTGTCACTACAAAAGCAAAGCTTGGAGGAGATAAAGGCTTGCTCACAGAAACCCTGCTCTACCCTCTCCTCTTTCTTGTATGTGGTGAGACTTACTTCCATTGTTTTGTGCCAAGCCAGCTATGGCTTTCACTGTTCAGAAGCCTGACTTGCAGAGGCTTTATCCTGAGTTTGCAAGAAGAGTGCAAACTACAGTTTTTTAGTTCATATCTAGGAAACCAGGAGCATAAGATGATCCCTGCTGGTTCAGACCAAGGGTTGTCTGGCATTCTGTTTTCCACAGTCACCATACTGGCAAAGATTACAAGCAAAGATATGGAGGCTAAAGCTGTCCTCATTCTGCCTTTCCCATAACCTGGTATTTAGAAGTATACTTCTTCTGAACATCATGGCTAATAGTCATTGATGGGACTTATCCTCCATGGATTTGTCTAATCCCTTTTTAAAGTCAAATAACCTAGTAGCCATTGTTGCATCCTGTGTCATGACTAACACCAGCCATGTTGTTTGCCACACATGTGGGAGGAGCCAGGTATGTTCAGCTGAGTCTGAAGTTCATCCAGAGGTCCAGATTCCGGTTTGCTGTTGTATCTGAGCCATGCTGGAATTGCTGCAGAGGTTGCCCAACAACTGCCAAGGTTGCCCACTAATTGAAGGATCCCAGTTTCAAGCAGCGGAGTACAGACCTCCACAAAATTTCTTGGAGAATGGAGTCGTTCCTGGTCAGTGCCAGTTTTCTTTCTGCCATTGAGATGTGTAGCAGACTTGCTGCATGACTCCGTATCTTTTTTCCCCTTAGCTGAAAATAATTCCTAAGTGCTATTTCATTCCATCAGAAATAATAAAGTGATGTGTGACAGGCTGCAAGAACTGAAGCGTCTGAAAGCAGGGCTCTCATTTTGCTCCTTCACCAATACATTACACCATCTCCACTTTCCCAAGTAATGGGAGATTCAAGGCTCAGCACTACCTGAATTTGGTCTTTTGGACAATGCAAGGGTCTCATGACAGTCCTGTTATTGCTTTCTTTACAAGTATATAGGTAGTGCATGAGTACAGAGCAGCAGATCAACTAGTATATATCAGATCCCCGGAAAGCAAGAGGGGGGAACCTTCCAAGTGCTTCAGCCAATTTGCAGCTCTGTGTTTATCTTTTCTACCACATTGGTGCACAGCCCCTCTTGACCACAGGAACACGTACATGTGCCTTATACTGAATCAGACCCTTGGTCCGTCAAAGTCAGTATACTCTGGCAGCAGCTCTCTGGGGTCTTAGGCAGAGATCTTTCACATCAACAATAGCCGCATTCTGTAACTGGAGATGCCCAGAACTGAATCTGGGACCATCTGCATGTCGAGCAGATGCTCTGTCTCTGAGCCATGATGCCCTTTTTCCAGGGAGCTCAGGGTTGTGTATACAGTTCTTGTCCCTTATTTGTCCAAAGCTGAGTTACTGACTGAAAGTCATTCAGTGAACTTCGGGACGGAGAAGAAATTGGAACCCGGGTCTTAGTATGACACTCCAACCACTGTATCCCTTTGGTGCTCTTTACCCATTCCGAACACAGTTGCTGTTTCCAGCAACTTCAAGTTCTTATCCCAGAGCAGAACTGCTCCAGCTGTGGGTTCTGAAACATAGCATATTACTTGTGGGCAAAACTGGCTGCATTTAAACAATAAATATACCTTTGACAATGCTCTGTACATCTATGATAAATGCAGGAATTATTTCCTAGTGCTGTAGACTATCTTACATCAAACTCTCATTTTACTCATTTTGAGAGAGTAAAACTGATCTTAGAAAGTTTCACTCATTCCAAAAGAGAAAATATTTCACAGGATTTCCTCCCACCACCCAGGGATCTCATTCCAATAAATTTTTATTTTGTTTAACATTAACTAACAAAACTCAATATACTAAACAAATGACAGCAACCAGAATACAAATATTTCTGTTTGAATAAAGTATAACTAATGTAAGAACATATTGTTATGACGGGAGGGTTACAGTATCCGTATTCATATCTTTCAAAAAAACAATAATTTGTCAAAGAGAGGGTTCCTTGGAACAATTTTACAATTCGATAAATAGTTTACAATCGGGAACCAAATTGCCTGAAACTTTGTTTGTGAATTTTCTGTTAAATCTACAGTAACATGGCTGTACACAAAAAACTCCCAAAGTTTATTTTGCCAGTCATAGAGAGATGAGACCTTTTCATTTTTCCAAAATTGAGCAAGTGTCATTCTCGCTACACCACCCAGGGATCTCCATAACTTCCATGGAAATAGTTTCAGAGTGTAGCTATAGTTTCCAGTTTTTCTTTTGGAAAAACTGAACAAAAATCCTGGGGGGAGGGCAGACTCTTTTCCCCAATTTTTTTTCTTTTCTCTCCCCCTCCCCCCCCCCCCCCACCGCCTTCACATACATAAGCAGGCTCTCTCCACCCTGAAACACTTGGCTTTGTTTTCACACATTTTAGTTTTGAAACGTTTGGCCTCTTTTCCTTCTTGCTTCCTGACCCAGCTAAAAGCTTGAAAATAAAATTGGTTGTTAAAGGTGAAAGTTTAAAATAAACTGTAGCTGTCCAAGGATATTGCTAATAAATTTTACATTAGAACATTTAGAGGTTTATATTTCTGGCACAAGGTTTAAAATAACCACATAAGCATGGTTCCCCATCTCAGCTGAGCGACTCTGAGCAATGTTTTGGCAAAGTGACCTCAAATGCATTGCATTCCTCACTTGGCAACGACTCTATCAAGTGATGGCTTGCGCATTAGACAGCTGCCCTAGATCCAGCATCAGACAGAGCATTCACATCAACCTGTCCTGATCTCAGACACTATTTTTCAGCAGAGGCAGCTATGAGTCATGCAGCGGACAAGACTTTGCCTGATAAACGCGCTTCATCCCCCAGGCTACCAGTTTCTAATCATGACTGTGTCTCTGCTGCATGGAAAGAAAAGACAAAGAAACTGGATTTGAGAGGGCTCTGTCCATATTTACCAATTTGTTATATTTACTAGCCATGCTTTAATTCCTTTATTTCCAGTTTCTTAGAAGCCTTTGCAAGTGTTTCATGAGCTGCAAGAACTGTTTTGGCCGCCAGTTACTTTCCAAACAAAATTAAAGGTGTTGGAAGAATGCTGATTTCCATGGGAAACTCCTTGCCAGTTTGGTGTAGGAGAGCCAGCATGGTGTAGTGGTTAAGAGCAGCGGACTCTAATCTGGAGAACCGGGTTTGATTCCCCACTCCTCCACATGCAGCTGCTGGTGTGACCTTGGGTCAGTTACAAGTTCTCTCAGAGATGTTCTCTCAAGAGCAGTTCTCTCAGAGCTCTCTCAACCCCACCTGCCTTACAGGGTGTCTGTTCTGGGGAGAGGAAGAGAAGGAGATTGTAAGCTGCTCTGAGACTCCAAGTAAAGGTCAGGGTATAAATCCAGTCTCCGTCTCCTCCTCCTCTTCCCATCAGGGAAGGCTTACTTCCCATTATATTAGCCTTACTAAGTAAATAGAAACTCCCTGTTCCAGAGGCACGGAGGCTTTGAAATTATTGCTGGGGCCAACAGTGAAGGAGGAGCTTTGGGCCTTCCCAGTAATCTATAGATGAACACAGTGGGAAGGAGGAGGATGGGATAGATCCAACAAAGGCTGCTGCTAGGGTCTTCATGTGCCCACTGTTATCTGAAATTAGGATAAGATTCTTTTTTTTAAAAAAATTGGCTCCTTTCATGTGGCATGTTCTCCCAAGAGAAGCTCACCACGTTCAGTGTCATGGTGTTTTGGAAAGATAAGCTGAAACCTTTGGCACAAGCTGAGTTGGGGCTAATAATCTGACTGTTTTAACTTGATAAGTATTTAGGCAGGTGTATTACATACTTCTGCCCTGACTTGGATAGCCTGATCTTGTCAGCTTTCGAAAACTAAGCAGGGTCAGTCCTGGTCAGTATTTGGATGGGAGACCACCAAGGAATACCAGGGTTGTGACCTGGAGGCAGGCAGTGGCAAACCACCTCTGAACATCTCTTGCCTTGAAAACCCTAGGGGGTTTGCCATGTCAGTTGCACCTTGGCAGCAAAAAAAGAGAGAGTGCATTCCTGTAGTTGTAACTTGCTTTGCATTCATGGTTTTGAAAGAGTTATAAAATTAGATGTGTCTCAGAGAAGCAGGGTATCTGTTATAAAATTAGATGTGTCTCAAGAGCATGACAATTGTGATTAACTTGCGTATCGCATACGGTCAGCATCTGGGAAGTTAAAGATGCTTTTTGTTGTTTGCGCAGTGTGGCAGTTCTGCAAATGTAGGCGTGTAGAATATATTTAGAATGGTCAGGGGGCTGAGAGAGAGCTGGCTTGTATAGGTGTCCTAGTGCTCTTCTCAGTAGCATCAGCATACTCTTATCCGGTGTCCTGCTCCCAGGTGGCCAATTTAAAATGGCAGGATCACCTTGATCAGGGTTCTGAGGACAACACAGTGAGATTCCCACCACCCCTTTGGCCTTGTTGTCTTTCCCCTGTCCCTTCTGAATGAACCAATGTCACATGTATCGAATTTCTTTTTTCCCCCGGATTGGTCTCTGAAATGTCCTTTTCATGAATTCCTTCTGGGTTTCTGGCTCCTGATGACCTTGGTGGATCAATGTGCTTTAAGGGTGAAGCTGTCTTCTGTGCATTCCAATTTGCAAGACTAACATACCTTCTAAAAGGTGCAGGGGTGTGGAGGTCACATGATATCTGAGGTGGTTTCTTGTATTTTACAACTGCGCCGTCTCCCATGTCAATATTGGAGCAAATGCCAACCTGCAGAGATTTCCCTGGGACCGAGCAAATAACCCAGGCCTGCTTGGCCACGCTCCATGCCTCCCTTGCAATCATTCAGCGTTATCTGTATTGGCTTAACAAAATATTTGTGGCACGGAAAGCAAGCAGGCAAAGGCCTGCGAGCGGCAAGAACAGTAAAATGGAAGTGGTGTTTGCAGAAAAGCAAGAAGCTCTAAAACCGAAAGGAACGCGACTGTGGGCACTTGTTTGCCTGGAGGAATTGCGTGGAAAGGGAAAACTAGCTAAGCTGCCCCAGGAGGGAAAAGCATATAACGAATAACTCCTATGGGATGAAGGCTGAAGGCAGAACATGTTCCTTTGAATAAAGCATCTTGCTAAGACATCTGAAGAGAAGTAATTCTTTTTTCTTTCTTTTTTGAAGGCAACTAAAATTTGTTAGGCAAAAAGAAAAAAAGGCAGTTCAGTGCAGATGAATAGTAACTCAGTAGAGATGTCAATGTATTAGGTGCAGCCAGCTTTTCCACTGATAAAAAGTGGAGGGGGGGTGTCTCTAACCACTAGGAGGCCCATGCTGGGGATCATGTGGGACCTTCATGGACAAAAGCCATGTGGGACAGGGGCTGCAGTAAGAAGGGGAATTAGGTGAGATTGAGTGAAAAATTAGGTGAGATTAAGTGAAAAAGTGGCTAGATCCAGCCAAATATGTTTCACTTGCCCAAGTGAAAAGGGGCCTCAGATGGTAGAGTTTTCAGGAAGAGCCTGGCAACCAGAGGTAGGGTTGGGGAGTAAAAATGGGGGGGGGGGCATGTGACATTGCTTGTGTCATTTCTGAGTAGAACAGGAAGTGATGGTGGGTAGTTCTAGGAATTCCTAGAAATACCCACCATAGAGTTCCTGGACATTTACCATAGAGTTCCTGGAAATTCCTAGAACGTACTCATTGTCACTTTCAGGTTATACACAGAAGAGATGTACCAGCACAGGGGATGCTGGAAGGTTGCTGTTCTTGTTGGTTTTTTAAATCCCTCTCAGCAGGAGACCTGACAACCCTATCACACAGTTATTTTGCTTGTCCCATTCTGGCAATTCTCCTCTATGTTTTTCTGCATTATTAATGCAGAAATGAAAAGAAGAATAATGCATAATAAATGGGAAAAAAGAGGTCTTGTGACACTCTAAGGATAGATGCATTTATTGTGGTATAAGCTTTCTTGGACTAGAGCGTGTGCTATACAGTGTGTTATACAGAGAAAAAAAATGGTAGCTATCAGTTGCAGTTAACAGGGTCAATAGGCCATGAAATGCAAGAAGAACAGGGTTTGATATTTCATGTAAAATTTAGATGTATTCAAGAAAAGCTCAGTGACTGTTCATGATAACTGTCACTGGGGATAATACAGTCTCCCTAGTTCAGCTCAGCCAATTAATGCTTGTAGTAGATGAGAAATGCTTGGTCTTTGCTCAAGCCTTGGGAAATGCTATCGTATTTCTTGATAAATGCTCCTGCCGCGGTTTTGGTCTCCCTTTGAAATTATTACGTAGAAGAATAGTGACTTATAGGTCAGCAATAGTCCTGGGAGACCAAAACATTCTCTCACTGATTTCTGAATGCTATCCTTTTTTAATGTCGCATTTGTGCCCATTTGTTCTTTTGCATGGAGACTTGCCTGCAATTGCACAATTTGCTTGAAGTTCCCCTATAGCAGGGGTGGCCAACCTGTGGCTCGGGAGCCACATGCGGCTCTTTCACACATATTGTGCGGCTCCTGGCAGGGCGGCTGGGGAAGCAAAGGGGAGGCATGCTTTTCCTTCCTTCCTTCCTTCCTTCCTTCCTTCCTTCCTTCCTTCCTTCCTTCCTTCCATCTATTTGCTTTCCTAGTTTCTCTCTCTCTCTTTCTTTCCACTTCTTTAATTCTTTCTTTCCATCTCTCTCTTTCTCTCTCTCTCTCTCTCTCAATATCATTAGCAAACAAGTAATATCATTATCAATAACCGGTTTTCCTCGTTTGTTTTTATTTTTGGCAGTCCCATTTAACGTTAATAAAAAGCAAATTTGCATATTTTTAAAAATAAAAACGTGTGTGTGATATTTGTTCCTGTCTTGCGGCTCTCAGACATCTCTATGTGGCTCTTATGTTTATTCTATGTGGCTCTTATGTTAAGCAAGGTTGGCCACCCCTGCCCTATAGTTTGTGGAAAGATCCAGATAGTCAGCCATGTTGGTCTGAAGCAGTAGAACAGATTTAGAGTCCAGTGGCGCCTTTAAGACCAACAAAGGCTCATTCAAGGTGTGGACTTTTGTGTGCAAGGCACACTTTTTCAAATACATTGGAATGGTAGAAGAGGTTCTAAACATATAGATGGGGATTTAACCGCAAATTAACATGTGACATGATGATGTTTACATTATGCAAATTGAAAAACTAAATAACAAGTTAAGATTATAAGGTCAACAGTTGTAAAGCAATAAATATGGAAAGGGAAATTGCCGAATTACAAGTTATTACAACACTTGGAACAAAAACCTCCCCAGGACTCAACAGGGATATTGGATTTTTATCCCATTACATATGCTAACTCATTCAGTCCTCACATATGTATTCTCAACAAGAAGGGCTAGAAATCCTCTGTATTTTAGTGTATTTCTTTTTTCTGAATAGTATATTAGAATACTGAATGGATGTCTTCTGACAACATTACATCCAGCTCAAAATATACTGTTAAGTGCCCTCCACATGGCCTTCATGCCTGAGAGGAGATAATTAAGATTCTGTTACTTCCCACAGTTAGAAAAAGTGCCTTTAGACATTTATCTGCTATTTTGACATATTTATTGCTTTACAGCT
Source organism: Lepidodactylus listeri (assembly GCA_029233225.1). Lineage (NCBI taxonomy): Eukaryota > Metazoa > Chordata > Lepidosauria > Squamata > Gekkonidae > Lepidodactylus > Lepidodactylus listeri. Next base: position 14,587,714 of record JARCFY010000013.1, read on the forward strand.
GTTGACCTTATAACCTTAACTTGTTATTTAGTTTTTCACTTTGCATAACTTAAACATCATCGTGTTACATGTTAATTTGCTGTTTAATCCCTATGTATAAATTTAGAACCTCATCTACCATTCCAGTGTATTTGAAAAAGTGTGACTTGCACACAAAAGCTCATACCTTGAATAAACCTTTATTGGTCTTAAAGGTGCCACTGGACTCTACATTTGTTCTGTTGCTAGAATGATTCAGGTGGGTAGCCATGTTGGTCTGAAGCAATAGCTATCCAAAGCAGTGTGCACGCACGCAAAAGTTTATACCCAGAATTAAACTTTGTTAGTCTTAAAGGTGCTACTGGATTCAAACTTTGTTCTATTGCTGGAACAGCAAGTCTAGCCTAGTCAGGTTCTGTTTGGAACAGAACTTCTGCCTGGGAGTAGCTTCCCTGTTATGCTGTTTTTAGAGGAGACTCTGTTAATGGTGTAATTACCCGGAACTTTATTTTTCCAGGCAAGATTGCATTACCTCTTCTCTTTTTGCATGGGTCAAATTAAAAAAAAAAATCCTCTGCTGTGCAAAGCATAGTGGCTGTGTATGGCTTCCTGGCTCATCCATAGTGCCTCTGCAGCCTTATCTTAAGGCAGCTGGAGGATTACTGCGTTCTAGTTATGGAACAGGGTCCCCAGAGAGGCTTGCCCGGAACGCGTCTCTCCAGCTTTTGTTGCCAGGTCAGGACCTTTCTATTCTCCCAGGCTTTTAACTTTTAATTTTTAATGCTTAACTCTAGCATGATAGCCAGAAGAGGGATACTTAGCTGTAGTGGCGGTTGTACTGGGCTGCTTATGTGATATTGAGCATATTCTTATGGACAGATATCTCTATTGATTATGTATAAATATAAAAGATAGGTATCTATCCTGATATGCAAGTACAGATCAGTATGCATCCTGTCTAGCTTTTAGCACACAGAAAACAACTGTTGTCCAGATTAAAAGCAAATGTAATTGTGTACATAAGTAACTGGGGGAAGGGGCTGTCTTTTCCCTTACATTTCCCTTGTATTGCCAGAGAGTCAGACATGCGTGCAAGGACCCAGAATACAGTTTAGCACAGAACTTTTACAACCTTTAGCGAATGGTTCTGGCTCCTGTACCTGAAATCATTTTGCAAAAGGGAGAATCTCAGTATGTTTTGCTTCTTTCTGCCGGAGCACTGTAGATGGCAGGGGCAACATCAGCTTCCATTCAGCTGTGGAAAGCATGGGAGTCATGTTGCGAATAGATTCCAAAGGCCCACATCTGGGACACAGCAACAGTATGAAGTTTTCGTTTGTAGCTGGGTCAGCTGAGAATCTGTGCAGGGCCAGGAGGACCCAACAGCAGACAGCAGCCAGCCAATAGGAGGTCCAGGTTCCTGCAGTCGGATATCATGAGGATAACACAGCGAGAGACAGGTTTGTTGTAGAAGCCTGAGAGTGGCACCTGAAGTTTCGGGAAAACTTTCAAGGATTGGAGACTTTGTTGTTTCAGGCAAACCCAAAGCCCACTGGTGCAAGGGTATCTGTCAGTGGGTAGCCGCCATTGTATTAGAGAATGATTACTGGCACGGAGCCCTTTCCATAAAAGTGGTCATATGTCTACAGGTCAATACCAGAGCAGAGGCCCATCAGTGGCTATTAGCCGCAAGGTGTAGATGGAACATTATGTCTGAGGCAGTGATGCTCTATATTCTTGGTGCTGGGGGGGGCAACAGTGGGAGGGTTTCTGGAGTTCTGGTTCTGGTGGACCTCCTGATGGCACCTGGATTTTGGCCACTGTGTGAAACAGAGTGTTGGACTGGATGGGCCATTGGCCTGATCCAGCATGGCTTCTCTTGTGCTCTTATGTTCTCAATACCAGGAAAATGCACCATCTTCAGGTCCTGCCCGCTTTAAGTAGAAGAAGTGACCACTTGGGTCAACTCCTTCTGGCAAATTTGAGGAAAGTCGCTGCTTTGGCCAAGAGGATTGCAGTACCATAAGGACTGCCTTACTTGTTCTGGCATGAGGCTTCATAGATAGCAGCCAGCTTCATCAGGTGGTATGAACTGAACAGGGGAAAAAATGCTAAAGAAAATGAGGGAACAGAAATGACATGTGAGGTGTGCGTAAATATATATACATATACACACGGCTTAAGCAGAAAGGAAATTAATAAAGATGAGTCCTGAAGATAGCAAATAATGCATCTGGATTGTAAAGCATGGGAAACAACGCATCTGTGTTTGCCAGAGCATCAATGCATGCAGTTGCATTGAACGAAGAGATTTTGGTGTAGAGGTGGCAGCGATGAAACGATGAAACCTCAGGTTCCCATTGACTGAGTTGGCGTGGTGCAGAATGATCGTGACATTCTTTCTGATGCTAACATTTGGGGGGGGGGGTGAGTGGGGAATTATTGTGATACTCCAGCACTGTTGGTTTAAATGAAAGGTCACGTTTGCTGGGGGGGGGGGGGGCGGCCGCTCCCATTCTTAATTGCTACAAGGAAACAAAGAAGAAAAGTTAAGGAGATTTTTTTTTTTTTTTGCCATCAAGTCACACCGGATTTATGACCACCCTGTAGGTTTTTCAAGGCGATAGATAGCCAGAGGTGGTTTGCCATTGCCTGCCTCTGTGTAGTGGCCCTTCACTTCCTTGTTGGTCTCCTGTCCAAATACTGAGCTGACTCGCTGCTTAGCTTCCAAGATCTGACCTTAAGGAGCAACCTGGAATGTAGGGAAGTCTGAGGCAAGGGGTTGTAACTCAGTGGTAGAGCATCAGTTTTCCACACAGAAGGTCCCAGGTTTAATCTCTTGCATCTCCGGTTCAAAGGATCGGGCGGAAGATGATGTGAAAGACTGTCACCTGGAACCCTAGATTGACTAACTGACTTCAGTATAAAGCCAGCTTCATAAGTTCAAGCTTAAGAGTTGAGGAAAGAGGAATAGATGCAGCAGTGCTAAACAGGTACGGAGGCTAGCAAAGAGAGAGGAAAGGCGGATGCTATGATGCAGAATAGCACAAAGACTGACACAGAGAGCTGTGAGATTAGTGGGTGGTGGAGACATAGAGCTGACCATGGAGAAAGTTGGGTTGGCATAAAACCTCACATAGACCCCCCAGAGAGGCTGGGAACTGATGGCAAAAAAGACTAAGCAGGCAAGGAAGCCAAAATTTTACTATATTTTTAATTCATTGTATATTTATCTTACTTTTCCTCGAAAGAGCTCCAAGATTCATCGGTCTCCTCTTCTCCATTTTATCCTTTCCAGGTCAGGGCAGAACTGGACGTACATGAGAAGTTTCCATGCTTTTAAGAGATGATGAGATGCTACTGAGGTGGCAGGACAGCCACAGTTTAGACGGAAGTGTGGAGTCAATCTGAGACCCGGGCAGTGTTTTCTCTAAGCTGAGTTACTGTGAGCTAGCTCACAGTTTTTTAGCCTCCCGCTCCCAGATTTTTGTCTTAGCTCAGGAAGAATGGCTCCGGAGCAAACTAATTTATGCAGTAGCCAAACTGCTTGCTCACAACTTTCATGCTAGTAGCTCACAAAGTAGAATTTTGGCTCCCAAGACTCCACAGCTTAGAGGGAGCATTGGACCGGGGGTACAGAGGAATTTGGCAGGTTGCCTGTCATACCCAGTACCTGCAGGGATGAGTCCTGCAAGTTCTGTTCATTAGTTTGAATGAGTGCAACCAGTAACACTTAAGAAGAAGAAGAAGAAGAAGAAGGAGATTGGATTTATACCCCGCCCTCCACTCCCCAAGGGAGTCTCAGAGCGGCTTACAAACTCCTTTCCCTTCCCCTCCCCACAACAGACACCCTGTGAGGTAGGTGGGGCTGAGAGAGCTCTTTCCCAAGCTGTCCTTGAGGGAACAGCTGGTACAGAGCTATGGCTTGCCCACGGTCATCCAGCCAGGTGCAAGTGGAGGAGTGGGGAATCAAACCCTGTTCTCCCAGATTAGAGTCCGCGCACTTAACCACTACACCAAACTGGCTCTCAAGAACATAAGAACATAACAGAAGCCAACGTTGGATCAGGCCAGTGGCCCATCCAGTCCAACACTGTCACACAGTGGCCAAAAACACTAGGTGTCCTCAGGAGGTCCACCAGTGGGGCCAGGGTATCACTTGCCATGAAAGCAAGCAGCGAAAAGGCAGGGTAAGGTGAACATCTTTCTTACTTCAGGTCACTAGAGAATTTAGGGCATCCTCTCTGCTGCTCTACCAAAAGTGTCCCATGTTGTTGTTTTTAAATGTGCTTTCTTCTTTTTAATTAGAGCAGATTAAATTCTCGTTTGGGTGCGTAATTTAGATTGTGTTTTATACTGATTTATATCGTCCTTGTTCCTCTACGAGTTATACTAAACCACACGAAACCTTTTAATCCAACGGGCTTTAACAAATTGGGTTAAAAGGGGCTTCTTTCAAATTTATTTTTAGGTCTGCATAATTTTCCCGCTTTCGTCCTTCCTAGAATCCCCTCTCCTCAAACTCCACCCCTCCCAAATCTCAAGGGATTTCCAAGCCTGGAGCTGGCAACTGTAATGTGTCTTGATGTAGCTGGGAAATTGTGCTTATTTATTCGTGTCTCCTACCCCTCTGAAGGCTCCAAAATTTAAAGGTATTCCCCAAACCAGAGCTGGCAGGCAGCCCTATCAATTATTTTGCCAGTTATAACACCTCCTCCCCTTCCTTAAGTTACCTCTTCCTTTAAGCACCATGCTGTTCTCAGTTGCTAGAAGTCAGGCTTTGCCCCCGCCCTTTGAGGTAACTTAAGCAAGATAAGAGTGTAATTGTCAAAGGGAAAATCTGAGCACAAACAAAGCAAAGCAAAGCAAAATCTGAGCACGAACAAGTGGGTAGAGTTTGGAATGCTATAATTTTGGGAGGCACCAGCTTCTTCGGCTCTGTTTTTTAACCAGAGAGCCCCCCCCCCCCCATTCTAAAAGCAAGTTCTTGCTCTTTGAATGCTAGCTGTAATGTCACAAACGGAAAAGCCAGGCGTTCATACAGCTTGTAGGTAGGTGTCTCAGGCACAGCAGTTTATTTTATTTGATTGGCCTTCAGGGCAGGTTCCATCAGTCTCAATACAGAACACAATACAATTCAAAAACAGTCAGGGCTCATTTCGTAGCAGGAGCTCCATTGCATATTAGGCCACACACCCCTAATGTAGCCAATCCTCCAAGAGCTTACAGAGCTCTTCTTACAGGGGCTACTGTAAGCTCTTGGAGGATTGGCTACATCGGGGGTGTGTGGCCTAATATGCAAAGGAGCTCCTGTTACGAAATGAGCCCTGAAAACAGTTAAAAACAATATCACCCACTTGCCCCCGCCCTGGTGATGGCCCTCTGAGGAAGGAGTCCTGCTGTTAATGCACTGGAAATAATTCATCTGTGCTTTACCGTGGATTTGGAGGAAAGGCTCCATCTCAAAAGCTAAAAAGCCAATTAGCTCAAGCTGATGAGCTCACCATTTTCTAGTGTTTTATCTGAATTGCATGCATCCCTTTAAACCACAGACAAGGAGATGGTAGGCAGGTTCATAGAGACCCCAGGGAACATTGTGGTATGTACAATACATTGCAAGGTACAAACACAATAAGCTTGTGGTTTCCTGTCCCACATCTTGCTGGGGCAAGTTCCCCTCCTCATGTGTGAATCTTCTGATGTGTCTCGTTTACTTGAACGTGTGTAGATCAGTGGTTGTGAGTGCAGAGCTATGCGCTGGAAGTCTCCCAGTTCAAATTTTGTCCTTGCTGTGAACTCACTGGGTGGGCTAAAGTAAGAGGTATGGCTTTTCACAGCCATCATCCCGGCATTAAATATATATTCAGGTAATAATAATTTTGGCTTCCTTTGTATTGTTGTGGTTAGGATTGGTGGGATGTGAATTGCTATGAGTACTTAGGAGGAAAAGTAATATGAAAATATAGAGTGTTTATTATTATTATTATTATTATTATGGGAAAAGGCTGTGGCTCTGGGGTGGAGCACATATTCTGCATGTGGAAAATGCAAGATTAGAATTCTGAGTGGGGAAAACATTTCTATGCTAGCGAATTTGGAGGGCCCCTACCAGTTGAAGCTCTTGGGGCTCTTTAGTTTGGAGAGACGACGGCTGAGGGGTGACATGATCAAGGTTTATAAGATTATGCATGGGATAGAGCAGGTATAGAAGGAGGTACTTTTCTCCATTTCTCACAGTACAAGAACTTGTGGGCACTCAAAGAAATGGTTGAGCAGTCGGGTTAGAACAGATAAAAGGAAGTCCTTCTTCACCCAAAGAGTGATTAACACATGGAATTCACTGCCACAGGAAGTGGTGGTGGCTACAAACATAAAAGGCTTCAAGAGGGAATTAGATAAACGTACGGAGCAGAGGTCCATCAGTGGCTATTAGCCACAAGGTATAGATAGGAACTCTCAGTCTGGGGCAAGTGATGCTCTGTATTCTTCGTGCTGCTTGGGGGGGGGGGCAACAGTGGGAGGGCTTCTAGTGTCCTGGCCCCACTGATGGACCTCCTGATGGCACCTGGTATTTTTGGCCACTGTGTGACACAGAGTGTCGGACTGGATGGGCCATTGGCCTGATCCAACATTGGCTTCTCTTGTGTTCTTACTCAGAGTGGACACTGGTGAACTAGATGGACCCATGCTCTTATTGAGAATAAGTCTTGTTCAGATGTGTCTAAGAATAGGAGTTTACATGGATTTGGGAAGGGGCTGTGGCCCGTGTGCTTTTGCATTCAAACCTTTCCAGGTTCAGTGTCTGGAATCTTTAGTTAAAGCATCTCAGGTCACAGATGTTGGGAAAGTTGTTTCTCTGCCCAAGGCCCTTGAGAGCTGCTGTCTGCAAAGTGAAATTAGCAGCAAACATTTTAGCTGACCCAGGGTCAAGGGAGATAGACAGGCCGGTATTTTACTGTGCTGTCTGTTTGGAATGAGTTGAGCCTACATCAGCTTGCTGGGACTACCTTTCACTGCTGGCAGTTGACTGTAGTCTGCTACAGTCGATTGTTATGTTATGGCACTGAGGTGCGTGTTCCTAGCCAGTAAGTGTAGCTGAGCATAAACTCATTGATTAAAAGAAAATGAAGCAGACTTTAAGGTAAGATTCTTCTATTCCTTCTGTGGTTCCTGAATCACATGGAAAACTAGCACATTTTTCATACCTCCTCAGTCGTAATAGCAATTATCAGAATCTGGGTGGCACTTTGGTTGCACCTTGCTCATCAGAACAGATGGTGCTTTGTTTGCATTGTGCTGAATGACTGGGGAGGGTAAGCATCTCATTCGCTACTGAAGCAAAGGTGTGTGTGTGGGGGGGGGGGGGCACAGGATATTGCTACATCAGCCAAATTAAGACAGGCTGTAACCTACTACAGGCCCAGTCAAGTCAGTTTTCTCTGTGTGTAATGGAAGCCTTGCTTCAAAACGTATGTGGCCAAGTTTAACATGCCAGCTGTTTCCCTTGGGGCAGCATTTCTGATCCCTGAATTAACCACCAATTAGTAGTCTGAATCTGAGCCTGGATACACAGGTCTGGAATCCTGGCTTCAGTTCATATGCTCGGCCAGGGCCCTCCCCATGGCACTGAATGGGCTGAGACCTCTGCTGACTTCCCCATTTCTCCTTCTAATGGAAAGTTCAGACAGCATAAGCAGAAAGCGTCATCCTCCTAGAACGCCATTCCCCTTCCTTGGGGTCCGCAGAATTGCTGGGCGATTTTTCCTGCCATGGACGACCGATGAGTTTAATATGCAGGTGTGCTGCGGTCATGCCTTTTGCGGCGGGCAAAGGCTTAGCGATCTACTAGGAGTTTGTTCTCTCTTAAGCTCCGCAACCCGACTTTTCTTGCTGGAATAGCTTTTCTGGCCCTTTGATGTTAGTCAAATGTTAACATATCATTGAAGTTGGAAAATAAGAAGGGGGAACCAGAAGGTAAAGTCAGATACCACGACGCCTGCCTTCCTGTTCGCTTTGTGGGTAAAGAAACCAAAAAAACAGAGTGACATCAACCCCACTTCAGGCATGAATTAAAGATGAGAACTTAATAAAACTTGGATGGGGAGGGAGGAGAACCCAAACTGTAAGGTCTTCATTTCTGAGTCGACAGCTCCACCTCTGTTTCAGTTAAGTTTTCCTACTAGCCTTTAAAAAAAACCAAAAACCCGTGTTGTTTGTGAATCGAAAGTGCCCTCTGCTGGGTAGCTCTGGCATGAAAGAAAATTTCCAGGAAGTATTTCCAGTGAACAGCTGAAGCTTGAAGTCTCTCAATGGAAAGAGGTTGGACTCTGTCCAAGGTCCTTTCAGCAGGCGGGCTTGCCCTGACCTGGATCACCCAGGCAAGCCCGATCTCTCGTCAGATCTTGGAAGCTAAGCAGGGTCAACTCTGGCAAGGACTTGGATGGGAGACCTCCCTGGAATACCAGCAGTCGGGAGGCGGGGGCAGGCTTTATTCAGCCACCTCTCTGGATATCCTCCAGGCCCCCAGTAGGGGTCAGTCACCAGAGGTCGCCACAACTTCCAGGTGCATGCGCATACACACATATGAAAAAAACAAAACAAAAACAGGTGGTCTTTGCCCGACGGATGGATCCTTGACCTCGGAACTGGTATAGTCAGAACTCATTAGGGAATTGATGCTGTCTAATTGGTTCATGATTTTTTGGCTAAAATATTATACCCTGCACTCTCACTACCATGAAAGCCCCCCCCCCCATTGCTCACTTTGTTACCTCTTTTACTGTCGTATCTCAGGGCAAGCCTGCCTATAACCTTTCCTCTTCCAGCTGCAGTGCCCTGAGACACTTGAAAGGTCTCCTGCTCCCTCAGATTAGTTATTAATTCATTGCATTTTCATTTTGCCCGTCCTCAAAGGAACTCAAGGCTCTCCCTGCCCTCCTTATTCTTCCTGCCTCCATTTTAGCCTCACAGCAACCTTGTGAGGTAAATTAGGCAGAAAGTGTGTCCATGTGTGACTGCTTCAAGATGACCGGGACACAACAAGGTGACCTAGACACAACAAGCTTTTTGGCAGAATGGGAATTTGAACACTGGGTCTTCTAGAACTTAGTTTGACATGAATGCCCCCCCCTTCTCTCTGGATGCCCCTATTTCATGGGTCCCAAAGCTTTCTGAGCCTACGGGCACCACTGGAATGCTGACACAGGGCAGTGGGCACAGTCACAAAATGACTGTCTCCAGAGGTGAAGCCAATCACAAAATGGCTGTCTCCAGAGGTGGAGCCAACCACAAAATGTCAGAAGAAGAGGAGGAGGAGGAGATTGGATTTATACCCCACTCTTCACTACCCAAAGGAGTCTCAGAGCGGCTGACAATCTCTTTTCCTTTCCCCTCCCCACAACAGACACCCTGTGATGTAGGTGGGGCTGAGAGAGTTCTGACAGAAACTGCTCTTTTTTCAAGAACAGCTGTGCCAGAACTACTCTTGAGAGAACAGCTCTGAGAGAACTTGTAACTGACCCAAGGTCATACCAGCAGCTGCATGTGGAAGAGTGGGGAAATCAAACCCGGTTCTCCCAGATTAGAATCTGCGCACCTAACCACTCCACCAAACTGGCTCTCAAGGAGTCAGGGAACAAGGTTACATGTAACTGCAACAGTAATACTTTGACATTTCAGACAGAAGCTCTGTTTACAGGTTGCCTTGTAACCTGCACAGCCAATCAGATGCCTTGCTGGACAAAAGGCCGCCTGGCCTTTCTGACTTTCTAAAGCATTTGGCAGGTGCCATGGTGCCAACAGGCACCACATTGGGAAACTCCTGCCTTTTTGCATGGAACAGTCTTCTAGAAGCCTGCACAATGCCACTTCTCTCAGTTCAGTCCCCTCCCCCACCCAAAAATGTCTTGAGTCTGAAAAGTCTTCTGCAAAAATCCCCTTTCCCTCCCTAAACTAAGCCTGTTTATTCTTGCCCCATTTACCTCCCTTTGCCTTGCTTCTTTTGAATCAAATTTTAAATTACAAGCTCTTTAGGGCAGAGACTTAGGCCGTAATTGGCAAAGCCCCCATTCACGTGGTTCGTGCTGTATAAGTTATTACCTTTGTACCTAGTTCATGTTTATCCTGCCTTTCCAAGAAGGAGCTGGGTATGCATGGTTCTCTCCTCCTCTGTTTTTATCCTTATACAACTTGTGGGCTGGGTGAGACAGTGGCTTCCCAGCTCACTGGGGCATTACAGTGATATATTTAATGTACAAACTTTGTTAGTTGGATTTTGCTTTATGTTCCACTCCCAGGTCAGACAGCTCATGCCTCAAAGGGGATTTGAACTTGGGTCTGTCCTGTCCTACTCAGACACTCTGGCCACTTTGCTACAGTGACTGTTAATATGTAATATCCCAAATGGATTATGAAGAACCCTAAAGGGAATATCTTCACACTGGCGCCAGTGATAATCATTCCAAAGGGCTAGCAGTCTGTTGCAGCAAAAATAAATTGGGGCACCTTTTAAGACTAACTGTAACTGATTCCAGGAAAGCGATCCTGGCAGCCAAGGTGCGGGGCTCCCTGAAAATGTCCTAACAGCTTGCAGGGGCCGTTGAAGGAGCAGATTCAGAGTTGGGGGAGGGCTTGAATAGCGAATGGAAAGGATCATAATGCCATTATGTAGACCTTTTGTTCGGTCAGATACATGGCCAGACGACTTCGTGAAGCGAGCCAAATGTTGAATGGAGTTTGTTTTTTAAAACTTAGTCAGATGACAGTCTAAACTTATCGAAAATTGTTTCCTGACTTCCGATGGGGGGAAGTGTTCAGGAGTGGAACCTGAAGCAAAACGCATCTACGAAAGTCTGTACATTAAATATGTCCCCGTGATTTAGAACATAAGAAGAGCCTTCTGGTTCATACCAGTGGTCCCTCTAGTCCAGCCTCCTTCCCCACACAGTGGCCATCCAGTTCCTCTGGACAGCCAACAACAGGGCAGAGAGGCCGAGGCCTTCCCCCTAATGTAGCCTCCTGAGTTTGGGATTCGGAGGATTAGTGCCTCTCTAAATGTGGAGGTTCCCCTCATTCACCATGGCTAATAGCCATTGATAGACTTATCTCCATGAATTTATCTAATCTCCTTTTCAAGCTGTTTATTCCTGTGGCCATCACTGCATCCTCTGGCAGCAAATTCCACATTTGAATCACTGTCTGTGTAAAAAAATAGAATAAATTTGGAGTCCAGTGGCATTTTTAAGACCAACTAAGGTTTATTCAAGGTATGAGCTTTCGTTTGCATGCACACAAATATTTCCTATTGTCCATCCTGAACCTACTACCCATCAGCTTTGTTGGATGCCCTCGAGTTCTAGTATTTTTTGGGTGGGGGGTGATGTATTTTTGTCCATTTTTCCAACCCATGCATAATTTTATAAACCTCTACCATGCCCCCCCCCATCTCTTTTCTAAACTGAAAACTCCCAGACGCTTAAGCCTTTCCTCACAGGGAAAGGGACATCAACTGTTATTTCCCTCTCACTATTTGCAGTTGCCGAATAGAATAGTGTTGAGTGGAGACAGGACACAACACGAAGCCCTCAGGCAACTCCCAGGGATCAATTTTAGCCTGATCTATTAGAGTGTCCATGTTGGTGAGTGTGTTGGGGTGGGGGGCACTAAACAATGGGATTATTTGCCCCCAGGATGCTTATCCCTGTTGGTGAATGTGGTATGTATCCTGCATCCAAGGTTCTCCAGGGGAACTGTTCACCAGACACAGATCCAATGTTCTCCCCAAAGAAAAAGAGGAAGATGCAAACAAACCCCGCCGCCACCACATTTGCATAGGCAAGCAGTGCACGAAATGGCTAACTTCTGAATGCCACTGTCCCTTAATGGGTTTTGTTCTCTTAGAACGGGCCTCATCGATTTCAAGTCAAGCTAATACAATTCCACCTCCGTTCCAGGTATAACAGAAGAAGATCAGAGAAGCACAAGCTTAAAATGAAATGGGGGGGAGGGCAAGGCTTCTGGGCCGCATCCTAATTGGGAAGCTCTTTTCCAAGAGACTTTGTCCTCGAAGTGTTAGGGAAGCTTGGGCAATTCGACAACAGTGGTCATGTTTTCAATGGAATTTTGGTTCTCTCTGTGTGCCAGGCTAGAGTAATCTTGTTAGAGAGGGCTTTATACCTGTAAAGGGACTGGGACTCTTGGGCTTAACAGTTCAGGAAGGCATTTCTATGGAGTGAACAAAACCGCACTCTATGCCACTGTGCGTGGTCTGTACTACCTGTTTATTGTATATATCATCATGCTCTCGCTGCGTTGTTTTCTACCTTTGTGACACCAGTTCCTGCGTCGTTTGGTGTATCACACCTAATGCTTTTTTTTTTTTTTTTGCATCGTATCTAATTTTTTGTCATCCTAGTCGTGTTGTTTTGTCATTAGATGTCTTGCGCTGTAGGATTGGATCGCTTTATACAGCGTAATTCGCCTTGGGTTTCGGTGAGAGAAGCAGACTGTGAGTTAAGTAGGCTGTAATTTAAGTAACGGAATAAAAAGAATGACAAGCTTTTCGGCATAGCTTTTTGGACTTCCCAAGGATGTGTTATTTTAAGAAATCCTGCAGGCTCAACTGGAAAGGCAGAATTCCCATGTGAATTGCACAGGCTACTGTGACTGTTATCTAATAAGTGGGTCCTGAGTACCAAACTGGAATGGGCCCCTCTTGGTGGTTTCATGCTTTGGGGGGCTACTTTTCCCGCCCTGCCAGAAAAAGCACCCCATATGAACCTCTCTAGGAGCAGCTGCCCTTCCTTCTTCACTGTCTGTGCTGCTGTGTGTGTGGTTCTACCTTACAGGATGGAGGGAATAGGTGATTGTGCCCCCCATCCCCGTGGCTTGCTGCCCACTCACCTTCTTTCTCTGGGGCTGGGTCCATGGTCCATTGGACAGCAGTGAACGGGGGGGGGGGGAGTAGCATCCCCCATTGCTGCCTTAAGAGTGTTGTTTCCTGTGCAGTAAGAGGAGTGATGGGGCTGCAGTGGCTCAGAGGTTAAGATGCTGAGTTGCAGACCGGAAGCTCGGCAGTTTGAGACCCGAGTACCATGTGATGGATTGAGCTCCCATCTCTGGCCCCAGCTCCTCCCAACCTGGCAGTTCAAAAGCAAGAAATTTCAAGTAGATAAATAGGTACCACTTCAGTGGGAAGGTAACAGCATTCCGTGCACCTCGGCGTTTGCTCATGCCGGCCACATGACCACAGGGAAAGTCTTCAGATAGTGCTGGCTCTTCAGCTTGGAAATGGAGGTGAGCACCGCCCCCTAGAGTTGGATTTGACTGGCTTTTGAGCAAGGGAAACCTTTACCTTTACCTTTTTAAGAGGAGTGAAGAGGCAGCAGAGTGAAAAGACCAGGATTCTGCTTTCTGCATTTCATATTTATTCTGCCTTTCCTTCAGTTAACTCTTTTTGTTCTATCTTGTGAAGCAAGTAAGACTGGGGGGGAGGGGGGGAGGACAAGAGTGGCTCACGACTCAGCTTCATAACAAAATTTGAGTCCAGTGGAACCTTTAAGACCAACAAAGTTTAATTCTGGGTATAAGCTTTCATGTGCATGTACACTTTTTCAGGTACACTAAAACAGACTTTGCCAAACATTACATATAGGTGGGGGCAGGTTATATATAGGTGTTAGTTGCCAAAAAAGGTTAATTGGAGTCAAGATGCATAAGTAAGTGAGTGATAAGTATAGCTAAGGTTGGATTAAAAGAGTTGGTAAAACCTGTGAATCACAGCAAATTAGCAAACAAGTAGCTCAGGGAGTCTTAAAGGAGCTCAGGGGCACCTTTAAGACCAACAAAGTTTAATTTTGAGTAAAAGCTTTTGTGTGCATGCACATTTTTTCAGATACACTGAAACATGCACATGAAAGCTCATACCTTGAATTAAATTTTGTTGGTCTTAAAGGTGCCACTGGACTAGGGCTGCCAAGTCCAACTTGGGAAATATCTGGGGACTTTGGGGGTGGAGCCAGGAGACTTTGGGGGTGGAGCCAGGAGAAAGGAAGTGACATCATTTTGTGATGTCACATCCTGTGATGTTGCTTCCACATGCTGACACATGAACTCATGAAGTTTCCTAATACTGAATCAGGCCATTGGTCCATCAAGGTCAGTATTGACTACTCAGACTGGTAGTGGCTCTCCAGGGTCTCAGGCTGAGATCTTTAATGTCACCTATTACCTGATCCTTTTTTAGCTGAAGAAGCTGATACCTCCTGCATGTCAAGCAGGTGCTCTATCACTGAGCAACAGCCCTACTGAATCCTTCCTCATCTCGGCAGAATATGAAGCACTAAGTGCTACACAAGTGCTAAATATGATTTTCATATCATAAGAACAGGAGAGAAGCCACAGTGGATCAGCCCATCCAGTACAGCCCATCCAGTACAACACTCTGTGTCACAACAGTGGCCAAAAATACCGGGTGCCCTCAGGAGGTCCAGCAGTGGGGCCAGAACTCCAGAAGCCCTCCCACTGTTGCCCCCCAAGCACCAAGAATACAGAGCATCACTGCCCCAGACAAAGTGTTCCATTTAGACCTTGTGGCTAATAATAGCCACTGATAGACCTCTGCTGGATGGGGACAGAGAGAGAGACAGACAGACAGACAGAAAAAAGAAAGAGGGAGAGAGAGAAGGAAAAGAAACTGGCAGAGGCACTTACTTCCATTTAGACCTTGTGGCTATAATAGCCACTGATAGACCTCTGCTGGATGGGGACAGAGAGAGAGAGAGACAGACAGACAGACAGACAGAAAAAAGAAAGAGGGAGAGAGAATGGAAAGAGCTGGAAGAGAAACTTACCTTGCCAGCCACATGCAAAAGCAGCTCCTTCAGTCCCTCCTTAATCTCTGGGCGAACCTCTCTTGCTGTGGAAGCTCTCTTGCTGACTTCTTAAAGGGGAAATGTCTGGTGAGGCTTTTTACTGCAGGACAGGCTCTCTGCAGACATTTCCCTTTTAAGGCAGCCATTTTGTCCCCCCGGTGGCCAACTTTGAAAAAGCGGGGGGAAGGACTAAAAATCGGTGTTTCCCCCGCCCTACCGGGGGACTTGGCAGCCCTACACTGGACTCAAACTTTGTTCTGTTGCTTCAGACCTACATGGCTACCCACCTCTTATCTATTAGCATGTGCAGGGAGATAAGAACCCAATACCTCTATTAAGCCCGGGGGGGGGGGTGTTCCATTGTCCTGAGTGTTGTATTAACTTGTAATTCCGCAATCTCCCATTTTAGTCTGTTTCTGAGCTTCATGACAGAGTAGATGTTCAAAGCTAGATCTGCCATGTTCTAATTTGCCCCTCTACTACTATGCTATACCATTCTGAGTCTCCAAATTGTAAATTTTAATGTATCTCAGACTTTCAATATCAATATGTAATGCAGTACAATGTGTGTGTGTGTCTGTGTGTGTGTGTGTGGTGGTATACAACTTTTGCAAATATTAAGACTACGAAATTGGACCAATTTGGCTCTACTATTACTGTGGAAGTCTTGCAGTTGCTGTGTGGGTTTGGGGCAGAGGTCGAAGAAATTACAGCTTCCTCTTTTCATCACTGTCATGCTTTCCTGGCAACTTGTGTGTGCACATTTTCTTTTTTTAACTGTAGCCAGGGCAAGCCTGATTAGTATGGTGCTAACTAGAAAGTTTTGAGATAACTGAAGCAGATGGAGAAATTCACCCTCCAGTTTTGGGAGAGGGAGAGAGAGAGGCAGCCTGGAAATGGCATTGCTTGCTCACTCATAGCTTGCCTGTTTCTGTTTTGCAAAATTGTTTGCCTTTTCCTCATGGAATCAAGAATCAAGTTTGCTTTAAAAAAAAATCAGAGCTAGAGTCTTTTATGGTTTGTTTTTTTGTTTAAGGAACATAATTCTGTTGAAACATTCCTCATTCTTTTCATCCCCAGAAAAGTTCAGTTTTTTTGGGGGGGGGGGAGTCAAAGGATGCCAAATGAATAAAGCTTTTGTTTACATTTGCTAGAATATTTCAGCATCAACAAGAAAACACATTGGCACGAACAGGGAGGGAATGGAGGAATAACAAAAGAATGCTTGGCCAGTCTGAATGAATTAAACTCAAGGGGACCTAATTAACTTTACCCAGGGTTCCAAAGGAGCCGTGCAACCAACTTGCTGAGTTCCCACAACTCACTGGCTCCTCATGTCCACCATTTGCACAGCAGTGGTTGTATTTAGAAGTCACAATAAAGACAAAAAAAAGAAAGCACCATTCATAGCTGAATGGAGCTTCAGCTGCCAATTTTTTTTTGTTGGTCTATGCACTGTTCTTGGCATATAGGAGGCTAAGCTCGATGGTACGGCTGAACAAACTGGGGCTTCTGCATTCAAATGTTACAACAAACCACAGTTAATGCAAACCACGTGTAAACCATGGTTTAAAATCACAGTTTAGCACACACCAACAAGACATGGGCATCCAGATATTGTACTAAACCAGAGTTAAATCAAACTATGGTTTATCAACTGTAGTCTACTGTGGTGTCTGGTACAACCAGTGTTCTGTGAAATGGAGGGCAGTTATATATTTAGCAGGAATAACAACGGTGTTAACAGGGGATGTGTATCGAATTTTTACAGTGCAAATTTTCACAATACAGTACGGTTTAAACTGGATATGTTAGAAACCTGATGCTCCCTATTGCTAGATTTAGTGTGCAAAAGTACCATTTTAAGCTGAACCCCCCCCCCCCCCAGTTAAAAGTCTTCTGATTCAGGATCCAACTCCCCTCCCCCCCAATGGGTAGAGGAACTTGAAGGATTGGATCCTGTGTTCACTTCAGCAGGGGATGCGGACTAAGAGCCAGCATGGCGTAGTGGTTAAAGTGTCTGACTAGGATCTGGGAAACCCAGATTCAAATCCCCACTCTGCCATGGAAGCTTGCCGGGTGACCTTGGGCTAGTCACATGCTCTGACTCTGAGTCACGTGCTCTTCCAGGGTGGTTATGAGGGTTCAATGGAGGAGAGGAGAACGATAATTAACACGAAACAGAGTGTGAGTATAAATGGGAAGTTTTCACAGAGGAAAGTGGTAAGCAGTGGGGTACCGCAGGGCTCAGTATTGGGTCCGGTGCTTTTTAACTTGTTTATTAATGATTTGGAATTGGGAATAAGCAATGAGGTGGCTAAGTTTGCAGATGACACTAAGTTTTTCAGGGTGGTGAGGTTAATGAGCAGTAGATGTAAAACAAGTACAAGGAAGTACTTCTTCACCCAAAGAGCGATTAACATATGGAATTCACTGCCACAGGAAGTGGTAGCGGCTACAAGCATAGACAGCTTCAAGAGGGGATTAGATAAACCTATGGAGCAGAGGTCCATCAGTGGCTATTAGCCACAAAGTATAGATAGGAACTCTCAGTCTGGGGCAAGTGATGCTCTGTATTCTTGGCGCTTGGGGGGCAACAGGGGGAGGGCTTCTGGAGTTCTGGCCCTGCTGCTGGACCTCCTGATGGCACCTGGGTTTTGGCCGCTGTGTGACACAGAGTGTTGGACTGGATGGGCCATTGGCCTGATCCAACATAAGCCGCTTGGGGAGAAAAGCAGGGTATAAATAAATAATACATAAAGTGGATAAAGCTAATAAGTATTACGAGGAACAAAAGATGTTGTGAGGGGACTTTAAGGAAGAGAGAAAGTTCAGGGAGTGAAGAAGCTGAACTACTGTACTAGCACAGAGCTGGTGTTTTGTAGGGGTTAGGATGCAGGAGGAGACTGAGGAGGCTCAGCTGAGAAGCTTACTGGGCAACTTCAGGCTGGTCGTTATGTTTCATCCTAGCCTACCTTTCAGCCTTTCATGCGAGGATAAAATAGAGGAAGGTCGAACGATGCACATTGCCCTGAACTTCTTGGGAGGACAGGTGGGATGAAAAAGTCAATAATAATTAAAATCTTGCAGTTCCCTGAACTGAGCTGTCAAGGGGTACAAAATGAGCCGTAGGGGTTGCCAAGCTAGGTTGCGGTGTCGCTTTGGTCTACAAAATCATGTTCTGCAGCACACTTGTCTGTAATTGTAGTGAGGAGATCCCAGCCAATGTAACATTTTCGAGATCAAAGACAAAAAATATTTCAAACCCAGAGCTTGGGAAATTACCCGTGAAGCTAAGTGTTAATTGGAGAGCAGGCATGTCTACCCCACCCCAATCCCTTGTAGAACAAAAGCATGGTTTCAACTTTAAAAGGTGCCTGATCTGGGCCCATTCCAGACATCAAACTGGCCCGGATCTTGGATGTCTGAGCACCTGGGAACCCTTTGCACACTGCTCTGTGTCTCTTGTGGAACAGGTAGAATGCGGATTTAGTAAATGAAGCAAAACTCTTACCTTTATGTGCTCCTGAAGGCTTCCCTCCTCCTCCCTTCCCCCACTCCAGTTCATGAACCGACTTAGTGCAGCTGAAGTTTTCTCTTTTGATTCCAAAATATCAGGAGAAACCCATATAATCAAGTGTCTAATCTCCTGTCGATTGAGCTGGCGGGTTTGCTAATGTTCAAAGATTAACAGCCTTCGGATTGTGCAAAGTGCCTGTGCTTCAGGGTGCAAAGCTTTTCTTCCCCATGTTAGTGAAGTGTTTAAGCGCATCTTCAGAGGCAGGATTCTCCTTGTCAAGACTACTTAACGGGCAGTTAAAACAAGTCACTTAAACCCTTCTGTGGCTGCTGTTTATTGAAGAGTGGCTGGCTTTCCAGCAAGCAAGCTATTAATATGCTAAACCAGACCTGTACTCTCTGACTTAATTCTGATGCAAATAACTTATTTTAAAATCAGTGCTGCGAAAGGCATCAGGAGGGGATCATTCCTGAAGGAGATTCTCCTGCTGTTAGAATAACCTCATTTCAGATGCTGGCCCCGAGACATTACAGGGCTTCTCTTCTGCCCCTGGTGAAATCCCCCCTCTCCTTTTGTTAATAGGGCTGCTGCTTCTTGAAATTGCATCAGAGGTCTAGCTGCCAAGTGGACGCCCACTTGCAGTTTAATGAGCGGTTAAATGCAGGTGATGGTCCTTGAGAATCCTGGCTGGCATTTCTTCCAGGATGTGATCCTTAGGCAGTCTTTGCCACTTGAGCAGAGCTTGCTACTGTTCCTGCTGTCTTGATGAAACTGGCTTTAAAAGAAACCTCCGGAGGCACGGTTAAAAGTACCTAGGCCCCATTTTCCTTAGGCACCAGCTCCCCTCCCATGCCCCTGTTCCATGTTTCATTTCGGCATTCAGAGATGGGTCTGCATCTCTCAGTTCCAGGTATCGGAAGGAAGTATCGATCAGCTGTAAGGAAAAGCACTGTAAACATCTCCCCATTGCAAACCTTTTTTTTTTTTTTTGTAGCAGCTTGTGGAAATAATCGAGCTCATGTTTCAGTTTAAAATCGCGCACTACTTCGGATGACCTGGCAGAAGACAGGGTTATTTCTAGAGGTACGGTTGCCAGCTCTGGGTTGAGAAATACCTGGAAATTTGGGGGGTGGAGTCTGGGGCGGCAGGGTTTGGGGAGGGGAAGGGACCTCAGTAGGGTATAATGCTATATAGCAGTGGTGGCAAACCTATGGCACGCGTGCCAGAGGTGGCACTCAGAGCCTTCTCAGTGGGCACGCACGGCATCGCCCCAGCACAGAGTTCGCAAGATTGGACAGCAAAAATCACATTAATTGTTCAAAAGCATGCCAAATGCAAACTTCTACCTTTCAATAAAAATTTGTTTGTACCATTGAAAGCTCTGTTATTGTGTTTTCTTTTAAGACAAAAGATGTTAATGTATGAGTTGTTTTTTCTAAAACGAAAACCTCAGTATTCAGGTTAAATTGCCATGTTGGCACTTTGCAATAAATAAGTGGGTTTTGGGCTGCAGTTTGGGCACTCGGTCTCTAAAAGGTTCACCATCACTGCTATATAGAGTATGCCCATCGAAGCAGCCGTTTTCTCCAGGGGAACTGATCTTGGTTATCTGGAGATCAGTTGTAATAATGGGAGATCGCCAGATGCCGCTTGCCAGCTGGAAGCCAACCCTAAGTATACCCTTACCTACTTAAAAATCTAAACTAAATGTGTCAACTGGAAAGAATGCATATTCTTCCCCAGTATGCTACTGTTCCTCCTCCGTCTCCTCCTCCTGCTGTCTCCTTTATAACTGATTGCAAGTTCTTCAGGGCAGGGTCCTGTCAACTTCAGCTCTGCAAAGCATGCTGTATAAATTGGGGGTGGTCTTTCAGCCGAGGATGAAGGCTTGATTTCTGAAGAACTCTTTAAGCCAAGACTGTGGCATGAAGTCTTGTGCAGTTGATCTCTGAAACTGAGTAGGTCTCGGGCCTGTAGCTAACAAGGGGCCCACAGGGCCCGCCCCCTAGCATTTCTTCCAAGCCCCCTCCCTCCCAGGCTGTCCCCAAATTGAATTAATGTAATTAGCTTTTATTTAATTAGCTGTGCCCCCCCCCCGCCAAGACCCGCTCCCAAAGAAACCCCTAGCTATGGGGCTGGTAGGTCTAGACCTGGATTTCACGTAGATGGGATGGGCACATGGAAACACTGCTTTTTACTGAGTTTTTTTTCACTATTTTTTTACTACTGATAGACCATTGGTCTATCAATTACAGTGTTGCTTACGGTGACTGGCAGGAGCTCTCTGGGGTCTCAGCTATAGCCTTTCGTATCATCTCCTCCCTGACCTTTTAACGGTTGATATCAGGGACTGAACCTGTGCAGATGCACACAGTTCTTTCCTGGTGAAAGGGGGACTTTGGGAATGGTATTAGTTGGTGGGATTCAAGGTACATACATTGGCACATGCTCAAGCCATGCTGCTCTCTTGTTTTCTTTAAAACAGGATGAAATCTGAAATCTGGCCATTAGCAGCTGGGAATCAAAGCATTTGTTCATTTCAGCTGCTGGAGAGTAGCTCATCCATCTATTAATACAAGGGGTGGAGGAGAGAGAAAAAGGCAAGCACATTTTGACCATCTGCTTCGCATATTGTCTTCTACCAAATGCTACTGACAAGCTATTACAATAGCTAACTAAGGGACAGGGAGTTCCCCCCCCCTTCAATTTGTGAAAGCCAAACTCTCTCTCTCTCTCTCTGGCTTTTTATTTTAATAAGCTTTTAATTTAAATAAAAAGTAATGGCTTTAGGATTGGATCCAATTATGCATGCTGTTTTTAAAACAGACAAAATAAGATTATTTGCATTCGGCGTTTCGGGTTTGGGTTTTCAATATCTGCCGGATCATTTCCCCTCCTCTTGTCAGTCTCCAGATTTTCAAAACAGCTTATGAACTTGCAGCAAAAATACCTGTCTTGGAAATGGATTTCATGGTGAATGGTTAATAAATGAATAATTTATTCCTCTACGGTCATGTAGAGAAATCAGCCTGGCTTGCGTTTCAGGCAGCACAAATCTAAATGAAATTTGGAGCTGTGCTTGGTAGGGATGCCAGGCTCCAGGTGGGACCTGGGGATCCCCCAGAATTACAGCTCCTCTCCAGGCCAAAGTGATCAGTTCCCCTGGAGAAAATGGATGCTTTGGAGGGCAGGCTCTATATCATTGTACTCTACTGAGGACCCTGTCCTCCTCGGACTCCATCCCCAAATCTCCAGGAGTTTCCCAACCTGGATCTGGCAAAAAAAAAAACCAAAATCCATCCACCACTGCTGGGCAGGGGAGACTGGTAGTTCCAGTGATCCAAAGTGGCTCTTCTGAGTCACCACAGGCCAGAGCTGAATGGCCTACGCAAGCAAGTGTCCAAGATGGCCGAAAGTGAGTGAGAAGATGTCTTCATAGCTAGGTCTCAGGTAGCCATCATCAAGCTGAGAATAAACTAGAATCTGTCTTCTTTATGGGTAAGGGACCTTCATGGTGCTAGGCCTTTGCACCAATATGGTCTCTTTCTGATGATACATAGCCAAAGTGTTCAACCAATGACTGAACAGGTGACCTAAGTGGTGGTCTGACCTGAGAGGAAAGCTCAGGGCCAATCTGCAGCTAGGCTCCACACACACCCTCCCACAGGTGCAAATCATGGCTTAATTGGAAGAAATGCGGCTAATTGGAGAAGACAGTACCAAGCTTCCATCCTCCCATCGCAGCTGTGTTATCTACACTTCACAAGGGCACTGTGTTCTTCCTCAGCAAGGCAGTTTTGAACTATGTTTAACTCACAAGCAGGCCTCGTCTGAAGTCTGAACCAAACTTTGAATCAGAGCAGAATTTTAAGAGAAGTTCTTTACACTCCCTGGGCTCCACCCCGCCCCCTCAATCTCTAGGTATTTCCCACCCCATAGCTGGCAACCCAGCTTGGAGAGCTGCTACCAGCCACCTCATAGTTAACAACCATTGTTTTAGGTTGGGTAGCTGCGTTGGTCTGCAACGGAGCAAGATTCAAGTCCAACAGCACCTTAAAAGTCCACAAGATTTGGGCGTAAGCTTTCAAGAGTTAGAGCTCGCTTCTGACGAAGGGGGATTTGACTCTTGGAAGCTGATACCCTGGAAATCTTGTTCATCTTTAAGGTGCTCCTGGACTCCAGTCTTGCTTTTCTACTGTTGTCCTGACTAGTCTTATAAAATTGCCTTATGCCAAGAGTCAGATCCTTGGTCCAGCTAGCTCAGTATTGTCCATTCAGGTTGGCGAGGGTCTCAGCAGTATTTTTTTTTTACAGCAAGGGGTGCTGTTTGGGGGTTTATTTGACATGTGAATTGAAGTACTTTAAGTACATAGTCGCATGTACATGCGCACACACTTAAATACACATACAGACATATGGAAATATGAATAGGGGAGGCTCAGTTAATTGCAGGCCATTCAGGTTTTAAGCCCTGACCTGGATGGCCAGGCTAGCCTGATCTCATCAGATCTCGGAAGCTAAGTAGGGTTGGCTCCAGTTAGTACTTGGATGGAATACCACTAAGGAATACAGGGGTTGCCACACGGAGGCAGGGAATGGCAAACCACCCCTGAAAATCTTTTGCCTTGAAAACTGTATGGGATTGCCATAAATTGGCTGTGATGTGACGTCCCTTTTCACCACCTCCAGGATTTTAAGATCAAGGATTACCTACTTGGTGATAATGAATGCAGAAATGTAACCAGAGTTCTAGAAGAATGCCATCTGAGTGTGGAAAAAGAGAAGGGTTGAGATTTTTTTTAGTTGATGTAACAAAGTTTGAGTCCAGTGGCACCTTTAAAACCAACAAAGTTTTATTCAAGGTATGAGCTTTCGTGTGCACGCATACTTCCTCAGATACATTAAAATGGAAGTTAATAGTCCATAGGCAGATGGTGAACACCAAATTAGCATACAACATAATGAAGATGTTTTAACAGATGCAAAGACCAAACAGAAATAACAAGTTAAGTTTATGACTGCGGTCACACAGGCTAAATAATCCACTTTCAGTCCACTTTCCACCTGGATTTTTACTGTGTGAACTGGCAAAATCCAGTTTGAAAGTGGATTATTTAGTGTGTGTGACCGCAGCCTACATGGTCACCATTTGTTTGGATATTATTATGGGGAGGGGAACACAATGGAGCAGATAAATATGTCAAAATAGGAGACTAAGCTGTAAATGTATCCTTCTGAATTGTGGAATGCTAGGAGTAAATAACTGAGATCCTGTTATTACATTGTTTAGTTGGTGTGTAGATCTTGAGTTGACTGCCATGCTCATGGGATGGGTATGCTACAGCAGAAGGAAACTGAAAGAAGAGACACCCTTTAGGATGAGTTTACCCATTATGTTATTTCTGTTTATCCTATATTTGGGTGAGTTTACTTGATCTAAGACCCAAAGGTTTGCTGATATTATCTGTGATTGAAAGTGCTCCCTTCCTTCTCACAATTCAGATAGTTGGTCTGTTCGCCTTTTCTCCACAGTACCTTATTTCTCTGTGTGTGTGTGTGATATTTGGTTTTGTGGACTATGCTAAAGCAGACAGCACTACAGCGGCATCTAGTGACTGAATACAAGCATTACAATACCAAAAACGAGGGACTTTTTTTATAACCCCCCCCCCCCCGGCAAATATCTGTCCTCCATACCTTAATTGCAAACTATTTTATTTATGTATCATTACATTTTTATCCCAACATTCCTCCAAGGTGCTTTTGGCAGTGGGTGTGTTTCTCCCCTCCTCCATTTTATCCTCATGACAACCCTATGCAGTAGATTACTTTGAGAAAGTGAGTGTAACCAGCTCAAGGTCACCCAGCAAGTTTCCATACGAGAGTTGGGATTTAAACCTGGGTCTCCCAGATTGTAGTTCGACACTCAAACCCGTTACAGGACACTGACTATCAAGCCATGTGCTTGTTGTGTAAACTCATCATTTGGATTACACAGTTGGGGTTAGTGGGTCATAAGGTAACTGATCGACCTTTCTTGGCAAGAGAGAGCCTTCCACAGCCTCCTCCATCTGTATATCAGGTTGCTGTACAGCTCTGATAGCTAGGAAGCATTTCTAATCTTGACCCTGTCTCATCCACTCCTGTAATTTAACCCCCTTAGAATCATAGAATTGGAAAGGACCTCCAGGGACATCTAGTCCAACCCCCTGCACAATGCAGGGAATTCACAAATACCTCCCCCACCCCCAGTGACCCCTGTTCCATGCCCAGAAGATGACAGAAAAACCTCCAGGATCCCTGGCCAAACTGGCCTGGAGAGAAATTGTTTCTTGACCCCAAAGTGGCAATCAGCATTTCCCTGGGTGCGTAAGAAAGGGCCACAAGAACTAAGCCCTGATGCAACCCTTCCTGCCCTCCCTCTCATGATCTGCCTTGATTCCTGTCTTCCCTTCAGTGATACAAGTAGGGCTCAGTAATAAACTGAAAAATCTACAAATGTGCAAGTTACTGTAAAACAGAGTTTAACTATAAGAAGAGGTGCTTAAGGATGAGTTTGCCCATTATGCTAGTTCTGTTATCCTTATTTGGGATGAGTATGCATGATGAAAGACCCACACTGGTTTCCCATTATTATCTGTGGTTCATGAACCCCACCATCTTTGTATGTTAGAGGAATTCTGAAGCAAGATCCACACACACACCCCGCCATGTAATTTCCTATTGGAGTTTATTTGTAACATCTCTCTTGAAGAAGTTTCAGACTCAATGAAATATTTTAGCTTTGGATAAGAATTTGTGCAACAGTGTTAGCACAATGAACAGAGGAGCTCTCAGGCTGAGTAACTGAGGCAGCGTTAACTCTCTCTCTTTTTAAAAAAAGCACTTTGCAGTGGGCTGTGCGGTGGAAAGAGTTATGTTTCCAAGATCTGGCTGTACAAAATCTTCTCTGTTCGCTTTGGAAACAACTGTGGCTTCCAGCGTTAATAATGTACGCGTTGATATCTTTTTCCTATGGAGCTACTTGGTAGAAGATTGTTGCGGGTACATCTTCTGCATCGCTCAGGCAAACTGGATGTGTTTGAGAGGCCGAATGTTGGAAAGGGCAAGATGTGGGAAAGGGCGAGTGCAGAGAAATTTGCAGAGGAAACCATTACTGGAGGATATGAACAGCTGAGATGGAGGAAGTGGAAAGGGTGCGACCACTCGCACTAAACAGACCAGCACAAGCAGACTGATAGTTTTTTTCACAGCGCAGTGTACATCAGTGTGAAATAAAGTGATCTGTTAACTGACTTGTAGGAGCACATGGATAAGCATAATAGATAAAGTTTGAAAGGAGAAGGGATTGCCTTTACTTTCTGGATTTACTATAGCTGATCAGGTCATATTCATGTGTAAGGTGGTGGGAATTCTAAATGTGTTTTGTAACACCAGCCAGGTCTTGCATTAGAAGCTACCAGCCTTTGAGGGTCCACTGTCTAATATGCATCATATGTAGGGCTGCCAGGTTCGCCCTGGCCACCAGTGGGGGATGGGGGTAAGGTTGCCAGATCTAGTTTGGGAAACTCCTGCAGATTTGGGTGTGGAGCCTGGGGAGGAAAGGGACCTCAATGGGGTACAATGCCATAGAGTCCATCCTCCAAAGCATCCATTTTCTCCAGGGGAATTGGTCCCTGCAGTTTATGGAAGAACTCTAATTCCGATGGATCCCCAGTTTCCACCTGGGTGCTAGCATCCATAATAGTATGTGACATGTCAACTCTGTTGAGCAAGACTCACAGACGGTAAAGGGGAGACTATGACCCAGAGGAAAAGAATCCCTGTCCTGGTCGGAGTCCATAATCAATAGTTACATTTGATCCTACGGTAACCTTATGGAAGTTCAAAAGGACATGAACTCTATGATCCCATTTAGGTAAGGTTGCCAGCTGTTGATTTAGAATACCACGACATTTGGGGGGAGGGATACCATTCCCAGGTGGTGGGCGGGGGGTCCCCTGCTTTTGTGAGCTCCTGCCTGTTGCCGGCCAGCTGGCCAGCAGGAGGAAATCCCCCCCACCCTGACGCTGTGCATGACACGCCATCATCCAGAAGTGACATCAGTGTGTCAGTGATGTCAAGGGGGGCGGGGCGGTGGTGGACGTTCTGCTTTTGGGGCAAAACTTGATGGTTTGAGGCCGTTTTTACCATAGAGTTTTGCCCAAAAAACAAGAGTGTCATCCCCGACATCCCCAATACATTGACCGCACTTACGGGTGATGTCAGCATGTTGCACAACGTCCCCCCCACCCCTGGGATCCCCCCCCCTCAAATCCCCCTGCCGGGGCGATGAAGTGACCTGGCAACCCTAATCCTGGGAATGATGGGGTTTGGGGAGGGGAGGGACCTCAGCAGGATACAATACCATAGAGTCCACCTTCCAGAGCAACCACTTTCTCCAGGGGAAGTGATCTCTTATAAAAGTGGGCGATCTCCAGGCCCCACTTGGAGGCTGGCAACTCTACATTTAGGGCTGCAAAGTGCACATTCACCTTCCCCGGTCCTGTTGCTTCCAGTAGCAGCAGGAGAAAAAGCAAAATGAAAAGTAAGGCCTCTCCTATGAACATAGGGTTGCCAGCCTCCAGGTGGGGCCTGGGGATCTCCTGCTTTTACAGCTGATCTCCAGACTACAGAGATCAGTTCCCCTGGAGAAAATGGATGCTTTGACGGGGGGACTCTGTGGCATTGTACCATGCTAAGGCCCCTCCCCTCCCCAAACCCCGCTATCTCCTGGCTCCACCTCCAAAGTCTCCAGGTATTTTCCCACCCAGACCTGGCAACCCTATATGAACAGGAAGTTCTTACCGTAGAGTTCCTGGCAAAAACAACCAAGAAAGCAAAACAGAATAAATCAGAAATGCCCCCCGGCGTCAAATCCCCTCTCAGCCATGAAGCTGCCTGGATGATCTTGGGCCAGTCATACAAACACAGCCTAACCTACCCCACAGGGCAGTTTTGAGGGTAAAATGGGGAGATGGAGAACTGTACACACCACTCTGAGCTCTGTGGAGGAAGGCACAATAGTTCTTTTTAAGCTAACTCTGCCAAACACCTGGGAGGAATGGATTTTACCTGGCGGCTAAAATGTAACAAGGCTGGCACTAGGGAAGACAGCTGTGCAGAAGGGAATCTCGGTTATAGTCACTGCAGACTAGCTTCCAGTTAAATCCAGCATCCTGGGTAGGTGTTGAATTTCCCATTTCTGGGCTTGTTATGCACTTGAGTTTGCAGTGTAGTCTCTGACAACTCAGTACTTTGCAGGCTGGCCTATGGGGTTTTTTTGGGGGAGGGGGGGTAAAGTATCCCCTTGTCTTTGTTTTCCTGCTCCACCATCTCAACATCTTAGCTCCTTTTTTCAAAAGCTAGGAACCATTTTTCACCACTTGGCTTTTGCTGGAATGCTTTCTTTCCCGGGTCCAGTCAACTCAAATTAAGTCTACTTAATTCTTGAGATCTAACACAATCCAAGGCAAAGGTGTGTGGCTGCAGGCTTAGGATAGGAGGATTTATTTCATCAATCCCCTTCTGTTATGCTTGAGCTCTTACCACCCACCATTTGACAGCGGTTGCTGGGGGTTTCTCAGCACAAGCTGTAACAAATCATGACTTTTGCAATTAATAAAACTGCGCGAGATGTAGGTACCAGGTTGGGATTGCCCCCCCCCCCTTTTCAGCTGCCTCTTTTGTTAGCACAGATGTGCGTGGCTGGCTTTGGCACCCTCGGATTTAATCCTGCTGATGAGTGCAATGTAATCACCTGTGGCAACACGTCCAAGCGATCAGTGTGCAAACCTCTAGTTTTTACTGCCTAGTGAAAAATGCAAAGTGATTATCCAGAGAGATGTTATAACCAAATCTCTGAATGCAGGTTTTTAAGGTCGGTGCCAGGATGACTAAAGATGAGCGCTGTTTGAACAGGAGGGTATAGATGTACACAACATTTATCCTGAAAAGTGCTCAAGGAATATGGCGGCGGGGAGGAGGGGGAGTTCCTAGAGAGATGTCCGTGTCTAGCTCCAAGGACTCCAGTGTGGATATCTGTTGTGCATTCAGAGGCACATGTTGAGGGTGGTTGTATCCTTATTCATTTGATTAGCAGGAGGATATCCACCAGCAAGGAGCAGTTGTTGATGCTAGGAAGTGCCATCAAGTCGTAGCTGACTTAGGGGGGACCCTGGAGTGTTTGCAAGGCAAGGGAGGAGCAGAGCTGGTTTTGCCATTGCCCGCCTCTGCATAACAACCCTGGACTTCTTTGGTGGTCTCCCATCCAAATACTAACCAGGGCAAATCCTGCTCAGCTCCTGAGATCTGACACAAGACAGAGCTAGCGTGGGCCATCCAGGTCAGGGCCCATATCAGTTGCCTATACAGAAATCAATGGGAACATATTCCTGATAAAGCAATGCTATTTGGGGTGTTGATTCTCCAGCACCTGGAGGAAACCATTGGATTGGCAGGAAATCACTGGATTGGCATGTCAGTTTTTTTTAATTGTGGCATGAGTTTTCCAGTTCAGTAGCCTACGTTGTCAGATGGACCCTGAGAAAGCAGTAGGTGGGCACATATATGTTCTAGTAAATGTCCCAAACACAGTAAGTATTAATGCTTACCAGCAATTCTAAAATTCTAGGAGGCTAAGCAGGTAATGTTAGAAATGTTCATGCCATCATTTTACCATTCAGTAAATGTTCTTGACTGATACATAGCTGAAATGAGGACATTTACTGAAGATATTTACTGTTCTCCGCCACCTCCGCCATCTGTGTCTCCCCCGCAATGTCCCTTTGGCAGGGGGAGTGGAGGGGGAGGAGGCTGCATGCCAGGGGGCTCCCAGCTGCCAGGCTGCTGATCGCCATCGGGCCATGCTCGCTCTCTTTTTGGCGGGCAAGTTGGCGCACTGGCACCCATCACGTGGCTCTCCACTGCCGCCCCCGCGCTTGCAGGAACTGTGGAACAGAGCTCAGCTGGGCCTCCTCCTTTTTCAGGGCTTTTGGTGAGGGAGGGGCAGGGTGGGTTCGGAAGGCAGCTGGAACGCCATTCCAGTGTGTTCCAGCCCAAAAAGATGTACCGTATTTTTCGCTCCATAAGACACACTTTTCCTCCCCAAAAAGTGGGGGGGGGGGAAGTGTGTGCGTCTTATGGAGCGAATATGGAGCTTTTCTTACCTGTAACAGGGCTCTTTCTTCAGCAGGAACGCAGGGGAACGCCATTCAGGCTGGCATCCCAGCCTTCCCCACCCCTCCCTGCTGGGCCTGAGCTGTTAAGACTTAAAAGGGAAACGGCAGGAAAAACCCCACCAGGCTAAGTACTCTTTCCCTTTAAGTGCTTTTCCCCTTTAAGACAGCCAGCAGCAGAAAGCCCCGCCCACAGATTAAGCTCTGTGGCTATTTTGCACAGAAAGGCCTGGCTTTGCATGGCATGCCCACATCTCTCTTCTTTCCTTTCTCTATCTTTCTTCCTTCCTTTCCTTTTTTCTGTCTGTCTGTCTGTCTTTCTGTCTCTCTCTCTGTCCCCACCTTTCTTTCTTTCTTTCTTCCTTTCTCTTTCTCTCTCTCCTTTCTCCTCCTCCTTCCTTCCTTTATCTCTCTCTCTCTCTTTCTTTCTGTTTCATTTTTTCCTGTTTTTGTCCTCTAAAAACAAGGTGCGTCTTATGATCAGGTGCGTCTTATGGAGCGAAAAATACGGTAAATGTCAGAGTTTTCTAGCACTTCCCTTTAAGCCTCCTGCAATCTTAAGGGTTACCAGGAAATGTCCACGTTCACCATCATCTTCTGTGTAACTTAAAAAACTTAAGACATTCACTATATCAACAGAAAATCCTATAAAGAATCCAATAAACCTTTTTTATTTCTCATCTGAGGAGACCAACATAGTCACAGCTCTCTACAACCTAATCCTAAAATGAACAGTTTCTCTTATGACCTCTTGGAGCATTGCTTGATCAAAAACAAGATTGTATTGTTTAGCAAATATCGTTGAACAAAGTTCTGAGCACTGCATGTTCTCTAATCAGTCCGGTTTGCTGCCAAATTAAAGTGGCTGGCATATTATGGATCTGGCTAGTTAACGTTCCACCAGAAGTGATAAGATAAGGCAGTGGAAATGACCCTGAATTTTTACCTTTTTTATCAGTTATGAGCCTCCTTAAGAGTTATGGCTTTATACTGAATAACCTGACATATCATTAGATAATTTATTTTCTCACAAGGTGCTAGGTATCTTGATAATTCTAAGCTGATAGTTTGAGCTTTTCAGAACATGTCAGAAGGTGAGTTTGTGGGCGTCATTCCTTGTATCTAGAAAGCCTTCTTTAAAGATTTACAGTAGTCCTGCTTTCTAAAAACAGAAACAACAACTGCTTCTTCTTTCTGATACTGAGAAGAGGAGAATTGCCACATTATAAAATACTGAAGAAATGAATGAAGGTTGTTATTTGGGTGGTGTTATACCAATAAAGGTAACGTTTACAGTTTACAGTACTGAGGTTATCTGCCCTTTGCTTTGACTTATTTTTCCTCTCAATTGTTG
This sequence comes from Lepidodactylus listeri, assembly GCA_029233225.1. NCBI lineage: Eukaryota > Metazoa > Chordata > Lepidosauria > Squamata > Gekkonidae > Lepidodactylus > Lepidodactylus listeri. The sequence continues at coordinate 14,618,653 of JARCFY010000013.1, forward strand.
TTCTCTTGATAACTAGGGCTGCCAACCTCCAGGTAGTAGCTGGAGATCTCTTGGAATTACAGCTGATCTCCAGGCAACAGAAATCAGTTTGCCTTGAGAAAATGGCTGCTTTGGAAGGTGGACTCTATGGCATTATACCCCACTGAAGTCCCTCCCCTCCCTAAACCCTCCCCTCCTCAGTCTCCACCCCCCAAATCTCCAGGTATTTCCAAATTCGAAGCTGGCAACCTTATTGATAACTTGATCGGCCTGTTTTTCAAACATGGATGTCTCTTTCTCATAAAAGCGTTCTCAAATATATGAGAGATTTTAGTTCCTTTTTAAAATGTCTCCCCCCCCCCCCCCATTTCTCTCAAGGCAGAAAGCAGATATGTATTTGGGTACTCCTCAGGTGAAGATGTGGGAGACCCAGGTTCGAATCCCTGCGCTGCCTAGGAGGCTTGCTGAGTAAGCCAATCTTTGGGCCAGTCAGTCTCCTTGAGCCTAACCAACCTTAACAGGATGATTGTTCGGAGGATGAAATGGAGGGGGGAGCAATGTTGTAAGTGGGTTTGAGCTCCCACTGAGGTGAAAAGCAGATTATAAATATCTAGACCATAGACCTTAAGGAGAATGCAAGAAGGAGCAGGTTAAAGATCCCAGGTTCAATCCCTGGCATTTCCAGTCAAAGGATTTCAAAGAGCGATTAAGATAAGATAGCAATTAAGGAAAGGCCTTTCTGTGCCTGAGCCCAAAGAACAGCTGCCGCTGAGAGAAGTCAGCACTGAGCTTCTTGGATAAACCAACAATCAAACTGTTTTCATATGTTCAAAATAGGCCAAAGAACTGTGGGATGGTTGTTGGTGCAGGTAAAAGAATGAATAATCAGAAATGATCTGTTATTCTGAATATACAAAGTAACCTGTTTACTCAGGTCCAAACTACACATGACATCTACAGTGTGATCACCACGGGGACTCGCAGCCATATGACAGCTGCGAGTTCCCTGTAGGAACTCAGTTTAGAAGCTCAACAGGAGCCCGATTTGCTCGTTACTGTCTACTCCAACAGCAGAAGCTATCCAAGTTCAGCTTCACTGACACAGATCTGTTTTTGATTGCTACTGCTGTTGCCTTCAACTTCTTTCTTCACGGTTAATTGCATGGTGCGTTGCAATTCTCACATCAGCACTGTCAGATAAGTTACTGCTGTTCAGATTTTTCAGGTGAAGAACTGAGGCCAAAGGTCAAAGCATTGGTTCATCTGGTCGAAATTCAACTTGCTTCTCTGTCCAAGGCTATATTTGTGTATAAGATCATATGAAGAAATATATACACATCTATGGGCTACGCATTCAATATCTTTTCCTTTCCTCTATTAACAAGCTCTTTCGACTGGAAGTCTTGAGCCATACAATAAAAGCACAGTTTAAATATCAATAAGAATTACAGAATGATTGATGAAATAAAATTATGCCACTAGTAGAATCAAGATCTTGTCTCATTAATACTTAGCAGGAGAGTATCTCAAAGATATTATAATAGACAAGAATTTGGCTACAGATCACGTAACTGCAGGGCTAATGTCAGCCAACAAAAAGGAGGTTCGATGGCAGGTTGGTACTTGCTCAAAATGGGGGAAGTCCAGAGTTCTCACAGTGAAGACCATTGATCACAAAATAACAGAACGTGATCAATAGTCTCAATCATGCCAGAGGCACAACAGCAGAGACAACCAGAGAACTGAGTATTAAGTAATCGCTCCTTCAGTTTTGCTGTAGGCAGAATATTCAGTCTACTTAGCATAAATGTGTGGTGATTGCTAGGAACAGTAAGATATTTTACATATGGAGGGAGACTTGTGGCAGTGGTGGGAGGGGGGGAGGGAGATTCCAAGGGTTTGGGTGGAACATATGCGGTGAACTCGAAACTCTTTGCTAAGTCTACCGAGTTGGATTGCCCTCGTTTTGATCTCTCACGTAGCTTCATAATCTCCCATATTTTGGATCGTTGTAAGGGAACACATCCAATATGCAATCTTGTACACACATAAAAGAGCAAGCGACCACATAACAGCAAGCTATTTTTAGCTGTGTGAACCACTCCCTGGTTGTCCCTGGTTTATCCTGAGAAGCATTACAAACCCCAACTCATAGTGCAACTCCAAACAGAGATACGCCCTTCTAAGTATGTTGAAGTCAATGAGTCTAGGGTGTTAACACTGCTTAATCTTTGGCCTGCTACAAATCGAACTTACTATTGGGCGGGCCATTTTATAGCGAAGGGATTGAATTCTGTGGTAAATAATAGCCAAGCAATACTGAAGGAAAGATCACTGCATGCTTGGGGAATGTGCAGCTTCAGAATGGAAGCTGAGATCGCACGGTTGTTTCTGCACACAGAAAGCTGGCGTGCGAGGGGAAAGCATAGAGTACCCCCAACAGGCTCTCTTCACGTGATCAAAGAGGGGTGTACAGGTTTTTAATGTGAGTAATATTCAAACACCCTGACCTGGATAGCTCAGGTTAGCCCAATCTCATCAGATCTCAGAAGCTAAGTAGGGTCAGCCCTGGCTAGAATTTGATGGGAGACCTCCAAGGAATACCAAGGTCTTGGTGTGGAGGCAGGCAATGGCAAATCACATCTGAACATCTCTCAGCTTGAAAATACTGCGGCATCACCAGAAGTCAGCTGTGACTTGACGGCACCTTCCACCGCCACCAAGATTCAAATTTGTTTTGGTTTTCTGAAGTGGAGCAGTCCCAATACTGACTTGATCCACTTTAAAGATGAATCCCTACTCCTCTTTCCTTTTTGTTCTGAAGTTTATTGAGGATGACTGAAAGTAAGTTTGCACAAACAATGTTTGGGGCAGTTCAGCATTGCAACTCGTGAGTCACCCAGGGCGTGCCCACAACTCCTGCCTCAGTCTACTGATTTACCCAAAAAACCCTGTGGAAACTGCTTTTCTGTCACATTTATCTTATAAACTTGCAGTAGATTTATTGTCCAATGGAGCTTTGAAGGTGACTGGATGTAGACAACTCTAGAATATTCCGCAAAAATACATTGGCTTAGTTTAGACATCACAGGTGCACCTTCAGCGAGCTCTAAGGTTGCCAACCTCCAGGTGGGGCCTGGAGATCTCCCAGTTTTACAACTGATCTCCAGGTGACAGAGATCAGTTCCCCTGGAGAAAAGGGCAGCTTTGGAGGGCAGTCTCTATGGCATTGAGTGCTGCTGAGGCCCTTCCCCTCCCCAAACCCTGCTTTCCCCAGGCTCTATCCCCAGAATCTCCAAGTATTTCTCAACCCAGAGCTGGCATCCTTAACTAACTCCAACTAGGGCCAGCATTCAGAGGCAGGTGCATCAATAAATTGTAGTTAATGTCTTTCCCACTCTCTTAACCGCATTCTTAATCATGGTCAAGGGTCCCGATTAGAGAGAAAAGCTAGCCTCAATTTAAGGTTTGCATTTGGACAGAATAATTGAAATTAGTTGAAGACTTCCTTCCTGTTCTGTCTTACTTTACCATGCAACAAGGCGAGGGAGTGTGGAATTCTGGCAGTTAGCCTGGACCATGTCCCTAATGCTCTATGGTTTGTAGCATCTGAGTTGATTCTGAGTGATTTCAATTCTTTGACCAAAGCTTGGTTGCTTTCTGGATATGTGTTGACTTTATGGCTGTTGATCACACACACGAATACATGAAGCTGCCGTATACTGGATCAAACCATCGGTCTTTCATGGTCAGTATTGTCTACTCAAATTGACAGCCGCTCTCCAGATTTCCAGGAGAGGTTTTTCTCATCACTTGCTACCTGATCCTTTTGACTGGACATGCCAGGAATCGAACGTGGGACCTTCTGCATGCCAAGCAGATGCTTTACTACTGAGCCCTGGCCCCTCCCCTGATACAATATAATATTGGCTCTGCCATGGTCTGATCCAGACCTAATCAGCTACATGAAAGTACTGCTGTTCCCTCTCTGGGCATCGTTTCCATATCTGTAAAAATGGCAGTTCTGACAATTCCTGTCTCCCAAGGGTGCTGTGATCAGAAACGTGTTAAAGATTGTTGCCCAAACTGTATTTCAGTATCTCATTAACAGTGCAATAAACCTGTGATACCGAAACAGCGGATATGTTACGTCGGCCGCCGAATTGAAATGAACTAGTTAACATTCTGGTTCCCCTAGGAAATATTAAGCTTCCTCGAAAATGCAGCTGCCACTGCATCCCATAGGAGTGAGATGCAAATGGCACTTCTAGATCATTCAGCCGCTTGGGAATTGCATACTTAACTGACCAAGAAATCCTGCCTTTTGCCAGATATTGAAACTGTTGTGAATCACTGGTTGGGATGTAATGACAGAAGTGCAAAATCTACATTATGGAAAATTTTAGGAATCTTACAGCTTCTAAATGGGGAGGCTATGGCTATACGTTCTGTGGAGCAAGTCATTCCGTCGGAAAATTGTACTGATATAAAGTACCATAATGCTCAATAAAGGGAGAGAGCCCGTGGCTCAGTGGAAGAATACTGATTTTGCATGCAGAATGTTCTGTGTTCAGCGTCTGGGTGGTTTTTATCCTGCGACTTGATTATACTGTTCTACTTAGCATGTCACCTCGAGCAGATCTCTGGAGAGGTTGCATATTCGAAATAAAGCATAAAGTGCTTACTGCTATCCGAGAAGAACCCACCCCAAAACTAAGATGTGTGTGCTACAGTAGCATAGGGTGCACAGTTTGCAGCTCTAAGATTGGTTATATTCATCATTTGGCTTGTAGAAAAACCGAGACATCTATACTTTTAAATTCCATAAATATATCTAGTAGTAGAATTTTATAGGCTGTTTTTAAAGCAGTGAAGGAGGTTTAAATTCAGTAAGTATGAGGACAGGTCTCCCCCCCCCCCCCCCCCCCCCCCCCCAGGGCTGCAACATTTCTGGAAATTTTACATCTTGAAGTAGAAGCTCTTCTCACTGCTTGTCTCTCTACTGGCTTGCTAAATTGCTAAATTTCTGCATGGCAGGTTGCTTTTTAGAGAAACCAGCCTGTCTCCCTTTCCCTCCCTCCTAGGGTGGGAAACTCAGTTTACTGCAGTACAACCAGAATGAGGACAAAAACTCCGTAGACTGTTTAAGCACGTTGTGTTTCCTTTGTGCCAATAAAAACCATGTTTTTATTGCTTGATTATCATGCAAGGTTTGTGTTTATGACTTTGCAGAGTTACAATCCCTTTTATTAAAGTTAAATTTAACTTGGCCAGATAGCAACAGCAAACAAAGTTAGACTGTGCGCATAAGGATGACACCAGTTTCTGTGCAAATATTTAGAGAGAAGTAGAAACTACTAAAAAACATATGCCACCAACTTCTCAGTTCTGGCGGAAGTGAGAGGTTGGGTGGGTTGAACTGATGCCAGCTAGCCAAGAAAACTTTATCTTAGATAGGCACGCATGGTAGATTGGTTTCCTCCCTCCATCAATGTTTTAGTAATCCTGAAGTCACAAAAGCTTATTTTCTGCAAAGTAAAAGAGCCCATTGACCCTGAAAGGGGTTGGAGAGGGAGCAGCTGTGGCCTTAGTGCGGACCATATGTTGTGCATGCAGAAGGCTGCAAAATCAAGCCCTGGCAACTCTGCTTAAAGGTAGCAGGAACTGGGGGAAACTCAACTCTGCCTGAGGCCTTGGAGTGCAGCTGCCAGTCAGAGAAGACAATGGTGTCCAGGAATGTCTGACTCAGGGTAGGACAGCTTTGTGTAGGGTTGCCAGCAATGCCTTGGCAAATTTTGGAAGACTTTCAGGGTGATGCCAGGGGAGGGCTGTTTTTTTCGGAGGAGGAAGTGATGTCACTTCTGGGAAATGCTCTAGGAATTTCCCATCATCTCTCTGGACAGCCCACAGAGTCATAGGGAAATTCGTAGAGCATTTCTATGGAGACCATTTTCTGGCTGTTTTCTCCTTCCACTACTCAGTTTCTCAGGGATGGGGGATAGAACCAAAGGGCACGCAGGTGGGCAAATGGCAAAGTCTAGCTTCATGTGTTCATTTGTGCTTCTTGGCTGTGAAATAGCTTTCCTAGAAATACCGTATTTTTCGCTCCATCAGACGCACCTGATCATAAGACGCACCTTGTTTTTAGAGGAGGAAAACAGGAAAAAATGAAACAGAAAGAAAGAGAGAAAGAGAGAGATAAAGGAAGGAAGGAGGAGGAGAGAGAGAGAGAAAGGAAGAAAGAAAGGTGGGGACAGAGAGAGAGACAGACAGACAGACAGAAAAAAGGAAAGGAAGGAAGAAAGATAGAGAAAGGAAAGAAGAGAAACGTCTGCCATGCAAAGCCAGGCCTTTCTGTGCAAAGTAGCCACGGAGCTTAATCTGTGGGCGGGGCTTTCTGCTGCTGGCTGTCTTAAAGGGGAAAAGCACTTAAAGGGAAAGAGTACTTAGCCTGGTGGGGTTTTTCCTGCCGTTTCCCTTTTAAGTCTTAACAGCTCAGGCCCAGCAGGGAGGGGCAGGGAAGGCTGGGATGCCAGCCTGAATGGCGTTCCCCTGCGTTCCTGCTGAAGAAAGAGCCCTGTTACAGGTAAGAAAAGCTCCATATTCGCTCCATAAGACGTACACACTTTCCCCCCCCCACTTTTTTGGGGAGGAAAAGTGCGTCTTATGGAGCGAAAAATACGGTACTTGCATGGTACCAGTTCTGTTTTTTTAGGCACCATGTTCAAACGGGCTTTCCCCACTCTTCTCAAGGTCTTAGACTGCTGATTTGGTGTGATTTATATAAAACATTTATACCACACACGCTTAATTGCCGGTTCCCAAGATAGCTTACCCATCAGTACAAATACAATTCCTGTTGAATTGTGGCACTTCAGATTTAAGTGTCAACGATTTCAAAGGTAAGAATAATCAGTCATATCACCCGCAATAGGTAGCAGCAGCCAGAATCAGATAATTAACGCAAAGCTTCTGTTGTAATAATTGCTCTTGTGGGTATATTTTATTAACAGGTTTTTATGCTTTTTAATGCTGCAGTTAGTTACCTCATTATTACCCTTTTTAGTCAGCCTCCTTGAAGACTCTTTCTTAAACAGAACTGTGGAATATACACTTACTAAATATGTAACAGGCAGTGGAATTCGGGAAATCAATACAGGTACTAAGGTCAAATTCTGCAAGACCAGCGAGAGATTCCTGGGAAGAAGCATGTTGCTTCCCCAATGGCCAGGACCAAGGGGATTCTTCTGTAGTCATGTTGACCTACTGCAAGGCGGAAGCTTTGCCATTTCACTGGGAGCCAGTAGTAATTTTAAAATGGCAATGCCCTGCCTTATAGACATGCATTCTGGCCTCACTTGGGGAGGAGGGAGCAGACATTCCAGGTGGGCATGCTGTCTTCTCAGCATGGTTCTTCTAGGGGAGTGATGGACCTTGACAGACAGTTCCAGTTTCTTTGCCTTGGGCATGTGATCTCCAAGGCTGAGATGCAGAGGTTGGTGTTCTGTTTTCAGGCAGCCCGCAGGGCACTCAGACTGGATTTCAGGCAGTTCAAAGGCCTGTATGGTTTGGGGCCAACATACATGAAGGACTTCGTACTCTCTTGTGCACCTGCCCAGGGGCGTAGACTTTCTAAATCCCCGGGGGGGCAGGGGCTCTCTCGTGCGCGTGCGCGGGACCATGTCCCCGCCGCTCCTCCCCCCCCCCGGCCCCAGGGAGGCAGACCCGCACAATCTCGGCGGCGGCAGCCAGCTGGCCGGCTGACTGCCGCCCGCACGAAGCGCGGGACCATGTCCCCGCCGCCTCTCTCCCCCCCCCCCGCCCCAGGGAGGCAGACCCGTGCAGTCTTGGTGGCGGCGGCGGCAGCCAGCTGGCCGGCTGACTGCCTCCCGCACGAAGCGCGGGACCATGTCCCCGCTGCCTCTCTCTCCCCCCCCGCCCCAGGGAGGCAGGAGGGCAGGCCAGGGGTGGGGGGAAGGAGAGGCGGCGACAGCCAGCTGGCCGGCTGACTGGCCACCGGCGAGCACTCCATTTTGCCGGGGGTGGCTGAGGCCCCCCCCCCCCCGGAAAATTTTGGGGGAGGCTCGAGCCCCCCCCATAGTTGACGCCCATGCACCTGCCTGACCACCACAGTCAACTTTGAAGGTCCTTCTTTGGGTACCACCCACTTTCTGAGATTAGGAGAGGACCTTCTCAGAGAAGACACCAAAACGTTGGTATGCTGTCCCCAGGAGAATTCTGTTCCCTTCTGTTGTCATCTTCCACCAGCAAGTGAAGACTTTACTGTTTCATTTTGGTGTCCCCTTGGTGGATCACTTCCTAATTAGTGTTTTAACTCCTGGTTTTGTTGTTTGTACATATGCTCTGTTTTTAGTTGTTTTAATGAGGTGAGTTCTTTGAGGGAGGTCGATTTTAGTGGTTTTAGAATGTGGTTTTAGCATGCATGTTTTAATTTGCTAGTCATCTTAGGATCCCTTATAAGGGCATAAAGGTGGGCTATAGATTTTGTAAAAGAGATAAAATAAATAAATGAGGCAGGATCCTTCTGTTCATATTGGCTTCCTTCAGCCCAGAGATTCTATCCACGTTTTTGGAGATCTGGGCAATAACATTATCCAGAAGGGCAACAGTGGGAACAGATTCTGCCTGAAGACAGGACTGGATGAACATTGTGGGGCTTGAACAAGCAAAGGCCTGTTCTCCGGAGTTCTGCGAAACAGCTCCCCCCCCCCCCCCCCACACACACACTGATTCCTTGTGCAAGAGCTCATTCATATTTCCAATACTGTCTCCTTCTCTGAGGTTATCTTGATAGTAAAGCAGTACCACATTGTCGGCGCCAAGTGGCATCCTTTGTGGCCTTATGGAAGGCAAAGGATTGTGGGTCTGCTAAGAGACTCTGCTTTTGAGTGTGGTGCATCTTTAAATTGAAATTGGCAAGTTCAAGTCAGGACCGTAGCCCGGATTTTTTTTAGTTGGGGGGCATTTAAATTTCTTAGGGGCCCTGGCTAATCAAATCAAAGGAATACCTGAGAGCCAGTCTGGTGTAGTGGTTAAGTGCGTGGACTCTAATCTGGGAGAACTGCATTTGATTCCCCACTCCTCCACTTGCAGCTGCTGGATGACCTAGGGCAAGCCATAGTTCTGGCACAGCTGTTCTGGAAAAAGAGCAGTTTCTGTCAGAGCTCTCGCAGCTCCACCTACCTCCCAGGGTGTCTGCTGTGGGGAGGGGAAGAGAAAGGAGTTTGTAAACCACTCTGAGACTCCTTTGCGTAGTGAAGGGAGGGGTATAAATCCAATCTCTTCTTTCTTCTTCTTCCCTCTATTCGCCACCATGTGGGGGCCCTGGGCTGGATGGTAAGTCAGGGGGGCCTAGTCTCGAGATGCCCCACTGTAGCTATGGGTCTGGTTCAAGGACAGCTAAAGAGGGAAAGGCTGATTCACATACTTATTTTGGGATGGGAATGCTGCCCGAGTGAGCTGAGGTTCAAAAGATGTTCCTCCAACCAGGAGGGAGGCAGGGGATGTGGTAGTAGTTAGTGATGAAAACCCAGCTGGGAAACCTTTAAAGCGGTTTCTTTTCTGCCCTTAATTGAAGCCAAACTAGCCGCAGGTGGAGAAGTGGTGACAGAAGCTGGCAGCAAGGTGTGTGCACCATTTCATTTCTTGGTGCTCTGTGCAAAGCTTTTGATGTGATAAGTGGTATTGCTCCATTGGTAGGTCTACAGGGTGCAATTGCCCTCTGATAAATATGCGCTTATGGCCTGCTATAAATGTTAACAGTGACAGTTTACGGCAGGTAGATTGGGTGCTCTGAACTGCAAGTGCCTATATTCAGGGTTGTTTTCAGGAAACTTGGCATGCTCTGCATTTCTGTAATCGTGGCTGGGAACAATGCATCAAGAACGGCGGACTGAAGTATGCATTAGAGAGTTCTTTCCCTTTGGCGCATGGAGTCCCAGTCCGAGGCGTGTTTGCACACGACAGTCAACAGTCACTGTGTGCGTGCATTCATTTGAAAGGGGAATTCATCCCCATTTTGTGATGTTAAACCATTGTCTATTCAACTGTGGAACGTCTGACAATGCACTGTATAGTAGCGCCCTGTGGCATATTTTAATTAGGGGATTAGAGCCTCAGAAAGTAGCTGTTGCAGAGCAAAATGAAAGACCTAAGAAAAACAGGGATGCGTGGGGCCCCCACAAAGGAACCATCCTTTTGTCCCTGTGCCAGAAACTAAGTGTTTTCTGCAAACAGCAAAATCCATACTTGTTGAACGAACATCGGATGGCATTTCTTCCATTACAGGATCCATCTGTTCTTCACAAGGGCATATACTTCCTCTGATCCCACTACATTGGGGTTTTTGTAGTCCTGTGCTACATGAACACTAGGTCTTGCTGATAGTTTTTTTCCACATCTGTAACTTGTGCCTCATCATTGCATAAAAAGAATAAATGATTTGTATTCATAGGTGTTGACTTTATAGAAAAAATAGACAACAGTCATTAAAAGGAAACACAATACACGCCTTGCTGTTCTGTGAGGTGAGGTGGTGAAATTCACATTAAAAGAAAAAGCCCAGGATGGGTTCAAATATAAATTACGTGCATTAATTGGTAAGGAAAAATGGAGTTTGCTCACTGAATGCTTATGGAACTTGCTTTGATGAGTGAGTATTTGTAAAACCTGGTATTTGAGCTCTGTAATCTTTCCTGAAATTTGAGATACATTTTTGTGATTAAAACCATGAAGACATCCTATTATTTTTTATAAGCACATTAACTCTTGTAATTTATACAGATTAGTTTGCATTTCACATGCCAGCCGCATGCATCATGATTTATTAAGGGAAACAGTTTTCCACATCTGGTTCTGTTTCTTGATTCATTAAATTTTGATTGAAGCTTTTTAAAAAAAGAAGGTTGTAGGAAAATCCCGTAACACTCTTGTCAGTTAAAGTGATTGCTTTTCTGTTGTTTGTGTCTGTTTGCAATTCTGTTCCTTTGTCTAAATTAAAAACCCTACTGATAGCATTCCATGACTTCTCATTTCAAACTCAAGCTTGGAGCAGCTTCACCAGCTAGTCAACCATGGGCAAGACGGGAGGGACCCATGGATTATGGTGTGGGAAATCTGGCACAAGGACAAGTATCAAAAGTATGTCACGTCTGTGCATTCCAGGTTCAATCTGAAAAACCAAACCAAACAAAAACATGTTCTGTGGTGCAAACAGCATATTGAAACTAAGTATTATTGGCCCAAGTTGCAAAATTCTTCTCTGGCTACCCCAGTGGAAAGGCTAACAAGCGATGCCATAGCAATTAAGCTTCTTCATCGTGCTATGCCGAGTTCCCCCTCTGGTGTTTGAGATGTCCTCAGGTGCTTCTCACAGGATTTTAAATTGACTTTTATAGCCATAAACATGGCAATTAAAACAAACAAACTAATATTCTCAAGAAGCTAGCTTAATTCCCAGATTCCATGTTTGCATGGTGTGTTTACAGATATACAGAATATATAACCCAGTAAGCAGATCATACTCACAAATTTAGCAGTTAGCACTGCTTTTCTCACCTTTTCCTTCTTTCCTTATTCATAGATTCAGTTGGGTAGCCATGTTGGTCGGAAGCAACAGAACAGAGTCCAGTGGCACCTTTAAGACCAACAAAGTTTAATTCTGGGTATAAGCTTTCAGGTGCATGCACACTTCTTCAGATATACTGAAACAAGACTTCCTCAACCATTACATAAAGGTAGAGAGAAGTTCTGGGGCGGGGGTAGTGGCCTGGAAGGGCTAATAACACAAAAGTTTATACCCAGAATTAAACTTTGTTGTCCTTAAAGGTGCCACTGGACTCATACTTCTGTTTCCTTCCTTCCTTGTGTTTGCCCATCTTTCTGTTACTGGCTTCACCATTCCTATCTTGTGTCTCTCCCCTTAAATCCCACTCAAGTATGTTTTAACTTTGTTTAGTCCCATTGGATCTTCTGCCTCTGGTGCTAAAGCAGGGCTCAGAAACTCCTGGTTACAGTAGTCCTTAATTTTTAGATCATGGATTAGGTGGCTTCTGGAATTCTTTTTTAACCTGTATATCTTGAGACCCAGAATCTGAGTGATTTGTACTCACCATGCTGGAAAGTTTACTTGCCTGCCTGTGTTATCATTTCCAGGTTTTTGCTGAAGGGGCATTTGAAGGATCTCTGGGTACAACCATGCCTTCAAGTCCGGCCTAGCCAGCCACTGCCACCTGGTTCCCTCCCTTTGCTCCTTCCTTCCTCTGCCTGCACTGAACCTGAAGTGATCTTGGGGGGACAGAGTTGCCCTTTGCGATTCAGTAAGGAAATCGTGGCTTTGATGAGCCCACCAGGAAGGGAACTCAAAAGGCACCTGTTGATATTGTCTAAAAGATAGCTGGAAGCTCAGTGAGGTGTTGGCAATGATGGAAAGGGGCCAGTTGCATATTTGGGGGGGGGGAGAGGGGAAAAGAGATTTTACAATCTAAAATGGAAAGAATGTTAACATGTGCCCTCAGCATATAAAAATGCTTTCAGCACAGTAGAGGTTTAATTGCTGGAATTACCTTGTCAGGAGTCCTTATCAGCTGCTGTTCTACTGATTGTTTGGGTTAGATAAGTGCTGAAGGGTGATAAAGGCATGATAATGTTCTGCCAAGTGCAGCAACTGTTTGAAAAGTGCTTCCTGGGAGCTGAGTCATTCCTGAAGGAGCCCAACCTTGGGTGGATCTCCCTTTCCTCTCTCTGTCCTGCTTGAATGCTTTTTCCCCTGTCCTCCACGTAAGTCTGGTTCCATTGACTTTCTTTAAACATATGTGATTCCTCCTCCTCCCTGGTTTCCCATTTGTGTGAGTCTTGCAAACCTGTAAATTACATTTAGACAGCTTCTGTTAGTGATGGAGGAAGAAAATGCGTAAAGCCAGGGATCTTTGATTTCTTATTCCATATGTGGCCTGCTGGATTTGATTTATTGATAGATACTCATGGAAGCTTATGTCAGCGTGGACTTAGTTTTTAAGGTTCTGCTGAAGTTCTGTTTTATGGTGGTAGTATGTACAGTTGTTTAAATAAAGAGTAAATGGACAATGAGATAGTAGTGCTTTTGACCTATGACCATAGCAAAATCATTGTTGGTGCCATCTTTCACAGTAAGTTGTTGGCGTGATAAACCAATGTACCTTGTAGGGCCATCTGCACGAATTGTATGGTTGAGATCTTATTTAGTACTTACCTATCCCTTCCTCCAAGGGGTGACATACCTGGCTTTCCCCTCCTCCATTTTATGCTCTCGGCAGTGCCATGAAGTAGGTGAGGCTGAGATGGAATAGCTGGCCCAAAGGCACCCAGTGAGCTTCCATGTAGGGTTGCCAGCCTCCAGATGGGGCCTGGGGATCTCCCACTTTTACAACTGATCTCCAGCTGACAGAGATCAGCTCCCCTGGAGAAAATGGCTACTTTGAAGGGGGGACTCTATGGCCTTGTAACATGCTGAGGCCCCTCCCCTGTCCAAACCCCGCCCTCTCCTGGCTCCACCCCCAAAGTCTCCAGGTATTTCCCAACCCAGGGTGGGGATTTGAACATGGGGCTCCTTTGGCCTAGTTGAACCACCACACAACAGCATCAGAATGTAAAGAGGAGCTAGTAAATGCCCCAAGTGGGATCTAAAGACAAATGCTAGAGGGAAGAGCTGCTCGCATCATGTCCCTTGGGTCAGTGCCTCAGCGCAGCCCTTTCATCAGTCTAGGGAGGAGAGGGGAAGGGAAAAGAGAGAGTATTCCTGCTTAAAGTTACCTTCACCATCCTTATAATAGCAGTAGAACATGGCACAATGACTTTAACCCACACCAGAAATGAGCATAGGAGAGATATGTTGGCTCCAGAAGGCAAAGTGAATTTAGTAGAGGCGACCCAACTTTCATGAAATGCATTCCGTTCTTCAGCTGTCATAGCTGGGTTTTGTGTTTGTCCAGGTAGTTGAGAGTTTGCTTTAACGTTACGAGTTATTTGGAAATTCCTGTTCGGTGAGGGCACTTTTCTTTCATTATGCGAACAGAACGTTTTTTTAAAAAATTGCCTTGAATGTATGAAGCGGCCTGAAAGCTGAGCACCGGTCTGTCTAGCACACCCTTGTCTGTTCTGTCTGGCAGTGGCTCTTCAGGCTCTCAGACCTTCCCAGCATGTGTGACCTGCAGTCCTTGAACTGGAGATGCCAGGACCTTCTGCAGGCAAAGTTAGGTGCTCTTCAACTGAGCTGCACCTCCTACTTGCTAATGGCGGTCACCAGTAGGTATGCAGGAAGACAAAAGTCCAGCTGTATTCTTAAATCTCGTGGAGAAGATGCCCAGTGGTTGATCATAAACCCAGGGCTGTTGCGGGGTTCCTCTGCCTCTGAGCTGGTGCTAGAAGCAGAAGGAGTTCTTTGCAATAGTTGGGAGCAGGAAGAGAAGCTGATTGTTCACCAAGGCATTTCTAACATTTTGCATTGCTTGAAGAGGAGTGTGACAGCAAAACGCTTTCACATGAGCTCAAGGTAATGTGATTTGAGTAGGTTTTGACTGGTGGTAGTAAAAATTGCCAGATCTTGCTAGGCGGAGTTAGTGAGTGTGTGTGGAGGGTGTGCTTGTCCTCCTGCACTGATGTGCTTCAGTGCAGTACGCTACTGTTCTTCATAGGAGTGCATGGCAATTGTTTGTTTATATATATGTGTGTGTGTGTTAAGTGCCATCAAGTCGCTTCCAATTTATGGTGACCCTATGGATTAATGTCCTCCAAAACGTCCTGTCAGTAAAAGCCATGCTCAGGTCTTGCAAACTGTGGGTCGTGTCTTCCTTGACTGAGTCAGTCCGTCTCGGGTCAGATCTTCCTTTCTTCCTGCTGCCTTCGTCTTTTCCTAGCAACATTTCCTAGCTACTTTCCTTGTTTATATAAGAGACAGCAAAGGGCAATGCTGGAATAGAAGCCAAGGCTGCCTCCTGAAGACCCCAGTCACTGAAACTGGAACCTAACGGATGGGATATTGCATGGTTTTCCCACTGCTGCTGCACCTGTGGGTACAGTACAGCAGCAACTGGTTACTGCAGGGTGTCAAACATGCGGCCTGGGGGGTGGATGAGGCCCCCAGAGGGCTTCAATCAGGCCCACAAGGGACTGGCTGCCTCCTGCTTCTTCCTCCAGTTCTGCTACTGCTGTTGTGTCATAGCTTGCTTTCCCAGACTCACTCAATCACTCAGGAGAGACAGATAGGCAAGCTTCTGCTCCCTGCACTGGGCTGAGGCTCCTCCCCCTCCCAGGTTGCTACAGCACAGTCATGTTCATGCAGTAACTTAGAGCAACAAGTATCAGTTATCAGAGGCTATTGTTATATTCTTATAATGTGATTAACAGTCTGTGTATCAGGTTAACTGAATGCCCAGCTTTCATTTTTTTAAAAAAAAGTAGGTCTCCAGTCTCTACTGTTGCTGAGAAACATCGGGAAACACGTATCTCTGTTATTTAAGTTTTACTTTACCCCTGGGTCTTTGAAAAGGAGGCAAATGGAAAAGCTGTATTCAAATGTGCATAATTTATTAATGGCAATGAAGTACCCATGGGGGGAGGCATGCAGGAACTGGGATTTCACAGAGCTGGGGCTTGAATGAGAGTAGTTTGTGGAGTTCACCTGGTGAATTCATGGCCGGGCTCTGGATTTGAACTCAGGGAATCCCTATTGAAATCATCCTGCAGACTTCATCCTTAAAAAGGAAAAGTTCCTCCTTTCTATTAAGTGAGGCCCACCCCCTGCACCCCACTGTCTGCCTCCTGAGAGTATTTATTCCCATGCTGTGGTGTTTACATGATTTGGTTTGTATTTTACAGTGAGCAAAGGCTTCCTGTAAAAACAGTATTGTGTTAATACCTGTGAAGAGGCTCTTTTAAATAGGTCTTTGGGTTTTGTAGAACCCTCCAGCCTTCTAAATAATCACAGCCCTTAAAGACTTTGCACTTAAATAACACCTTTAATCCAGGGATCATTGAGAGCTTTACAGATGTTAAGGGAGGAATGTTTGCCAAGGGCAAAAAGAAATCCAACCAAAAAGGTATAATGCCTCCCACGCGCATTTCTTCTCTTCCCTGCTTGGGTATGGAGAGCTAAGCACACCTCATTTTGAAGGCCTCCAAACTGAAGAAAGGCCAGCCTGAACAGGCACCCCATTTGCCAGGATTAAAATCTAAGGCCTGTATTTTTGGAGATTGTTTTAAGTCTACCTCTCTGAGCCTGATACAGGCTTGTCATATTGTTTCCTGTACCCACAATCCAAATTAGGGTTGCCAAATTAGGGTTCCTGGAATTACCACCGATCGCCAGAGTGCAGAGATCAGTTTCCCTGGAGAAAATGGCTGCTTTGGAGGGTGAACTCTACGACATTAGGCCCTGCTGAGGTTCTCCCCCCTCCCCAAACCCTGCCCTCTCTAAGCTCCACCCCCATATCTCCAGGAATTCCCCAACCCAAAGTTGGCAACTCTGAATCCCATTCATACAGTCTCATTGTCATGAAAGAGTTTTCTGTTGGGGATATACAGCAGTGGGCTTTCAAACCACGGCAAGGGGTTGCACTCAGACATCTTGACAGTTTGGTGTAACGGTTAAGAGCAGCAAGACTCTAATCTGGAGAACCCGGTTTGATTCCCCACTCCTCCACATGCAACCTGCTGGGTGACCTTGGGTCAGTCACAGTTCTCTCAGAGCTGTTCTCTCAAGGGCAGTTCTCAGTCACAGCTCTCTCAGCCCCACCTACCCCATAGGGTGTCTGTTGTGGAGAGAGAAAGGAAAGGAGATTGTAAGCCGCTCTGAGACTCCAAGTGAAGGGTGGGGTATAAATCCAATCCCTTCTTCAAGTTCGGGTTTGTTTTTAAATTATGAAAATACCCAGTTGGGGAGCCAAAAAACAGCCCAGTAAGGACTGAGGATCCATTTCCTGGAGTGTGATACCTGCAAAGCATGACAGGGTGGTTGCCTTGATTAGAAAGATTGTCTGTCGGTGGAAGCAAACTCACTAGGTAATGTGTTTATCAATTTGTTGCCGTCTCTTCCACTTGCACATTTATTGTGTTTATTTTTGTTGATTGTTGACCGTAACAAATCAGTCACTTGTGCAAAACGGTGACCAAGTGCACGCTGGAAGGGAGCTTAGAGGAGGAGCTCCTACCTCTCCAGCCCGACATTTTCATTTTGGCTTAGCTTTGCTTGGTTTTTCCCTCTTTCAGATCTGTAATTTTCTGTGTAATAATGAGGAAAATAATTCTCTGTATTTTTCATTGTATCTGAGGAAGTGAGTTCTGACTCACAGAATCTTGTACTAGAATAAATGTTGTTAGTCATTAAGGTGCCACTGGACTTCTGTTTTGCTACCATAGATGAACACCAGCACCTTGCTGAAAATATTTTTATTTTTGCAGTTCTAGTGGGTGGTGGGACATTTTCAGGGCTTTCCCCCCAAAAGACTCCTCTGATCCTTGAAGGCTAAGCGAGTACATACTTAACACTGTGTTGCAGTGGGTCTCCAGTCCCACTGTTGCAGTGGGTAACCAGGTGTAGTGGTTAAGTGCGCGGACTCTAATCTGGGAGAACCGGGTTTGATTCCTCACTCCTGCACTTGCACCTGGCTGGATGACCTTGGGCAAGCCATAGCTCTGTACCAGCTGTTCTATCAAGGACAGCTTGGGAAAGAGTTCTCTCAGCCCCACCTACCTCACAGGGTGTCTGTTGTGGGGAGGGGAAGGAAAAGGAGTTTGTAAGCTGCTCTGAGACTCCAAGTGAGTGAAGGGCGGGATATAAATCCAATCTCTTCTTCTTCTTGCATCTCTAGGCTTACCAGGTGCTCCACTATGGCAGGCAACCTGCTGCTCCATCCCCTGTGCTGGCTTGGTATAGCATATGATGTAGGAGGGAAAATGTGGGCAGAGATAACATGTGATTTTGCAATATCATGTCCAGGTGAAAACCCAGAGGTGACAACACCAAGTCATGCAATTCTCTAGGAAATCCCCTAAATCTTTTTCTCTTTTTTTACCATAGAGATTGAGGCAATTTCTAGAGAGTGGCACGATGCAGTGAAGTCTCTTCCAGGTTTTTACCTGGAAGTGAAGTTGCTGATGCTCTTCCTCCTCAGGCCCCGCCCCCAAATGCTCCCAGGAATGTCAGGGGGAAACCTGCGTGTCTCCTTGTGTGTTGTTTCTAGTCAGCTTTCTTTTTATTATTGTTGGTGGTAGTGAGTATTATCTCTCTGTGTGTGCACGCGCACATGTCTGGAAGTCATAGTTAACTTCTGGCAACCCGTAGTGGGGCTGGGACGTTTCAGAGAGGTGGCTCGATGTTGCCTGCCTCTGTGTCCCAACCCAGGTATTCCTTGGGGGTCTCCCTTCCAAGTCCTTGCCAGGGTCAGCCCTGCTTAGCTTCCGAGATCTGACGAGATCGGGCTTGCCTGGCCTATCCAGGTCAGGGTGTTTCTAGTCAATATTCAGTGAAACCACGCAAACTGGACCCAAAGTGTGTGCAAAAAGGATTCTGTGTTGCCCCCTCTTTGTGATCTCAGGGGACCTAACAGAGCTTGGGTTTCATGTGGTATTGGGCTTCATAACAAAGGCTGGCTCCCAGCATTGCAAACTCTGCACGAGCCATGCTGGTTTGTTTAGATATGCCGAGAACTTGCTTCTTCGGTTTCCCTTCCCCTCCCCCCACTTTCCCACTGAGGGGACCAGGCTACCACACACAGCTGGTGTTTCTAATCAATCACAGATGTGTACTGGGATCTCTCCCATCTCCTGCAACATTTAAATGGAGATGAATGGGGCTTAATCAGCTATAAATAACAGCGTGCCATGCCTGTGGATCGCTAACCTTCTGCGCGGCTCCCACAGGACTAGGGTTAGGCATAATTACTTCAGCTGACTGCAAACAACAAAATAATCAGCCGCTGGATGCATAGTGCCAGAGGGGGAGAGGGAGCAGGAAGCAAACCAGCAACCCAGGATAATGTCCCAGCAGGCATCTGGGGCTGCCCATCCCACTGCTGAACAGGGAGCTCTTCCAGAATCTGAGCCTGGAACAAGGGTCAGTGGCTCATGTCTAATCTAAGCCCTTCCAGTCTTTGGTGCAGCTTCCAGGGGAGAGGGGGCTTACTAGGAGCAGCAGGGTGGCCCATATGACGTACAGCGATGTGTCTGCATCGCCGCCCACATGACCCAGAAGTGACATCATCACATCTGGGACGTCAAGGCGACACTCTGGTATTTGGGCAAAAAAACTCTATGGTAAATTTGCCTTCTACCGTAGAGCTTTTCCTCAAATACCAGAACATCGCCCCGGCATCCCGGATGTGATGATGTCACTTCTGGGTCGTTTGGGCAGTGATATAGACACATTGCTGCACGTAGGATGGATCTTCCTCTTTTCTGGGGTAAGTACCCCTCCGCTGGCCAGCTGATTGACAGTGGGGAGGTGGGGCCTGTCAGCGGGGACCCCGACCTCCACCAGAGGGTCTGGCAACCCTATTCTCATCTTCTCTTCCATTAGGGCCTGGACTGAGATCCTAGAAAGGTGGGGCCAGTCAGACTAGATGGTACTGAGCTAGATGGGCCACTGGCCTGAGTCAGTAAAAGGAGGCTTCATGAACTAAAAGAACAGCAGTGAGTAATTAAAATATTTGTATAAGTATTTAACAGCAACAGTGCGCCCAAATGAGGCCACTAGCCAAGAATAGAGTGGTACAAACTGCTATAAAGCTCATTAGTCAAGTCAAGTTTATTAGTACGGTCAAGCGACCAGTCAAGCTCATTACGACGTCTATGAGAAGACAGGGCCCTTGGCTCAGTGGTAGAGCAACTGTTTTACATGCAGAAGGTCCTAGGTTCAGTACACAACAAGGTAGGTGGTGATGTGAAAGACCTCTGCTTGACACCCACCAGAGTCACTGCCAATCAGAGTAGGCAATACTGCCCTTGATAGACTCAGTATAAGGCAGCTATATCATCAACAGTGAAAATGCCACAAGATGGCACAAGCCAGCATGGACTGATAAACAGGAAATGCTTGAGCAAAGAAACCGGGATCTGGTACTGAGCAGACTTCTGTTTTGGCATTGGTCTAAGTGTTATGGAGAAAGTACTCCATGGGCGAGGTGCCACAGCTGAGGAGGCCCTGTACATGTTGGGCTGTGTTCTGCTTCTCACATACAGCACTGTCAAAGTTGTATTCATGGTATGTGGCAGGGAGCAGTGGCAAATCCCAGCTCTAGGGCACATGTGCCAGTATATTATATATATTTGTAAACACACATTTCTTCCATGCATAAACCAATATTTATGAAGAAAGTTTTAGTCCACTGGCACCTTCAAGACCAATGAATGGGTATAAGCTTTCATGTGCATATACACAAAAGCTTATTCCCAGAATTAAAGTTTTTTGGATTTAAGGTGCCACTGGACTAAAACTTTGTTCTACTGCTTTAGACCAACACGGCCACCCGCCTAGACCACTACTTTACATGTGTATGTAACTCACTGAGTATGAACTGGCCCCGCAAGTCTGTGCTGAACTAGGAAAACTGCATGATATCTATTCACTTTCTTTGTTGTCCACCTTTCTCCCCAGTGGGGACCCAAAGCAGCCTACATCATTCTCCTCCATTTTATCCTCACAGCAACCCTGTGAGGTAGGTTAGTCTGAGAGTATGACTCGGTTATGACTCAGAAATATCTATTTCTTTTGCTCTTTTCTCCTGAACACCCAGGCTGCGAGAATCCTATGCAACTCAAAGGCCTGTATCCAGAGATGGAATGGAAAACGGAAGATTTTCTAATCCTATGTTTTTTTTCATTGTAAAATTCCTGGGCCACATATGTAAATAGAATGTTTATCTATAGTCGTCAGTGCTATTGTGCTGCCAATTAATGATATTAGATGGCCTAAATGTGGGATATGAAGCGTGGACAGATTCCAGTGCTCGTACACAGTTCAGGCTTGTACATGGTATGTAGGCCTGCCAGGTGCCTGATGATGGTGGGCAAACTCCCAGCAGTTATGGATGCTGCCCACCAACGCTCAGCTGGTCATTGGGCAGAAGCAGGCCAGCCTAGCTGGGGGGCGGCAATTGTCGTCGCTGTAAGATGATGTCACTTCTGGCACAACCTGGAAACACCAGCATAGGGCGGCGGTGACACTTTAGCACTCACACCATAAGTGATGTCATCGTGGGGTGGCCACGATCTCTACCTCCCCCACTGGGGTATGTACCCATCTCCCCCCCCCCCCATTTCCCACTGGTTGCCAGACCATGCGCGACAACCCTATTTTTGCCTTCTTTTGCCAATGCTGTTTAAACATTTAAACTATTTATTTAAATTTCCCAGAAAGTTTTCCCTGCTGGATCTGTGATTCTCGGTCTGTCGGGGTGGTAAGCAAACTTGAGTTTTACTCTAGTTTTACTCACCCTGGGAGGGGACGAAAGAATATTTGAAGCATGCATTAACGTTTTTTCCCTTGTCTTTTTAATTACCTCTGTTGCTACGTAACCCACGTTTTGAAAAATGGCCCTTCTGTTGAAAGGCCGACACTGCCCTCTAAGAGCCCGGCGTCCTCGGTGAAACATCTTCAGCCCACAAAGCCAGAGAATGGGTAAGGACTCTGTTGCTCATTCTGGCCGTTTGATTACTTGACGGAGTCCCTGGCCTCTGTCAGGAAGCATTTAACTCACACAATGCTCTGCCTTGTTCTCTTTCACGCGAAGCCAGCCAGGCACAGACGGATACAAAATGCCCGTTCAGACTTCTTCTCCCCCCCCCACCCTCTTTTTTTTCCCTCGCTGTGGTTTGTGGTGTCTTGGTGCCACTTAGTGGGAGGAGAACTGAACTGAAGTTTCCTTCAAGCCGGTGAAGTTAGAACAGCATCTTTAGGCAGGTTTGTGCTTTGCAATCCTTTGTGCTTTGCGGTGGTTATCCACAAGAGCCACTGCCCCCCCAAAGCACAATTCAGTGACATTTGGCAAGGAATGTCACATTATTTACAGAGAGGCTCTGTGTCCTTGCTGACCCTAATGAGCAGAGCGGTTGAGCTCAAGTTCAAGATCCATGTCTACATTCATCTCACCGGCTGTCCTCGGCCTGCCTCATGTGTGGTCTGTGTGGAGAATGACAGACAGACTTTGCTCATTAAACAAGCTAAGGCTATTGCATTTATACTGTTGATAAGCAGCTGCCTTCAGTATTGCAGCTCCACCCTTATTTCAGAACTAGCCACTGTTTCCAGGGCTTCTAACCGTGCAACCCTGTGCACAGTTACTCCAGTCTAAGCCCATTGAAGAAAATGGATTTAGAGTGGAGTAACTCTGGATAGGATAACCCTGCTCCAGGACAGGGCCAGTCGGGAAAAGGTTGTTAGTAATCTGAGAAGCCCCCCTTTTTTGGCTTTCCAATAAAATGTATAGACATTCCTAGAGAGTTCAAATTCCGTTTGACCAGTTGGCTTGAATTCTGCATACAAATGAAAAGCTGCCGTCACAATAAACTGAACAGATTCAAACCTTGGCCAGGTCTTGAGAACTTACAATCTTCCTAAGCTTTGGGATCCTTGGGGCTTTTGTGTCTTGTTACACCCAAACGAAGTTTTCTCCATTTCCCACTAGTCTTGTAACTGGCCAAATACTCTGTAATCTTTTCCTAGGACAAAACAGCACCTGAATCTTCGGATCCAGCTTGTTTTTTGCCTTCATCATGCAGAGGAAGGTGGGGAAATGATTGTACAGCATAACAGTTTCCCCACACTATTGCTGTGATGCATAGTTGCCATCACTGCAGGATTCAAGGAAGACACAAAACAAGAAAGTGATCCGTAGTCACATCATGTTTTGATATTCTTTGCATATTATATTGTATATTTTTCCATTTATCCACTACAGTGCATATTTACATTTTTCTTGTCCCTTTTAATCCTGGCGCCCCTCCCTCCCCCATCTGCCACCTTACTTCAATACAGAACCAACCCTGGGTGCATTTTTTTTTTGGCTTATGGTAATAATAAGAAAAAGTATTATAAAATGTTAAAAAGTGAGAAACAAGTCCAAAAATCTGCTCTGAGCTCGAGACACATCACTCGATGGCTCCAAAGTGATTTCTCAATACAAAAGCAAACAAACAAACAGAACCCCCACGTAACAGTTATAATTATAGCAAGACCAATCTGCCATACAGTTTCTGTGGGTACTATAGCATTCCAGTATATCAACAAGGATAACTGTTCTTTTTCAGGCTTGTATGTCAAGAGAGCCAGTTTGGTGTAGTGGTTAAGTGCGCGGACTCTAATCTGGGAGAACCGGGTTTGATTCCCCACTCCTCCACTTGCACCTGCTGGGTGACCTTGGGCAAGCCATAGCTCTGTACCAGCTGTTCTCTCAAGGACAGCTTGGGAAAAAGCTCTCTCAGCCCCACCCACCTCACAGGGTGTCTGTTGTGGGGAGGGGAAGGGAAAGGAGTTTGTAAACTGCTCTGAGACTCCCTTGGGGAGTGAAGGGCGGGGTATAAATCCAATCTCCTCTTCTCTTCTTCTTCTTCAAATGTTACATGTGAAGTCGTTGTGAAGAACAGTAATTTGGCAACTACTGCTACATTGGAAATGGCTTGATGAAGGTGAAAGCTTCAAATGTTGTCACACACACCTCTTCACCCTAATCAGCTTGGCAAAATGGCATAGGAGTGCAGGAAACTGCTGTAGAGAAATTACGCCAGTAAAAAATTCAGAGTGTACAAAATGGTGAAACTGGCCCAGTATATTGGTACAGGATTAAGGAGGTATGTCTTCTTGGGCAACCACTAAGCTTGCCAGTCCCCAGGATGGGGCAGCGGTTTTGTTATGTGGAAGGGAGCTGAGCCTTTAATCTTTGTTATGTGTTCTAAATTCTCCTGGTTTTCGGGGCT
Organism: Lepidodactylus listeri; assembly: GCA_029233225.1. NCBI lineage: Eukaryota > Metazoa > Chordata > Lepidosauria > Squamata > Gekkonidae > Lepidodactylus > Lepidodactylus listeri. The sequence goes on from JARCFY010000013.1 coordinate 14,642,596, forward strand.
TCTCCCCACCACTAGGCAGCTGGCTGGTGAGGAAAACCCTGCCCCCAAACAGCCATTTCTCCACGTGACTTCCCCAACATGACGACATCATCTGGAAGTGACGTCATCACACTGGGGACATTGTGCAGGGACACTCTAGTGTAAGGGCAAAACTCTATGGTTTTAAGCCAGTTTTACCATAGAATTTTGCCCTAAAACCAGAGTGTCCCCGTGCAAAGTCCCTGGCATGATATCTCACTTCTGGGTGACATCATCATGTTGGAGATGTCCTGGAACCCCTCCCCCAAATCCCCCTGCCAGAGCAACGAGGGGACCTGGCAACCCTAGTAAGCGCATTGGTGTGGCACACTGAAGGTAGCTTGGTAGAAGAAGACATGTATAAATAACCTTTAAGCCAGCAGTCCCATCATGCAATGCTGGCACTGGAAAGTGCTGTCAGATCGCAGCTAACTTATTGTGACCCAGTAGAGTTTCTAAGGCAAGAGGTGGTTTGTCATTGCCTGCCTCTGCATACCAACCCTGGACTTCCTTGGTGGTCTCCCATCCAAGCACAAACCAGGGGTGACCTTAGCTTCTTTGATCTGATGAGATCAAGCTAGCCTGGACTATCCTGGTCAGGACAAACTACCATCAGATTGCAGCCAATTTATGGTGATCCCTTAGGTTTTTCTAGGCAAGAGACGAACAGAGGTGGTTTGTCATTGCCTTCCTCTGCATACCAACCCTGGACTTCCTAGGTGGTCTCCCGTCCAAGTACTAACCAAGGCCAACCCTCCTTAGGTTTCGAGATCAGACTAGTCCGGGCCATCCAGGTAAGGGTCTGCCAGATTACCTGCCCAGAAGGATTTATGACTCACCACAGGTGAGAAAGTACATGCAAGATGCAGAAGGGCTCCTTCTTGCGCTCTTCTGAGAGTTCTCTAGGGCCATATGCTCTGTATGTTTTCAACACCGCAGGTGCCTTTTTTAGATACCACATTAGATTTGAGGATCACCCACACTGGAAAAGTGGAGCTGTGTTGTTGCAGGAAGATGTGAGCAGATGTAAGATTTCTCAGCAGAGGTGCGCATAATCTGATGCTTGTGGCACACTGGGTTGATTTCCTTGGTAGGAGGATCAAATCCACATGCAGTCTGCCTACGCAGCTGGGGGGATTGTAGCTAAGGCAGTCTTGGAGCCCCGTACCGTAAGCTTTAAAACCAAATGTCTTAGCCTATAAACCCCACGCCGCTCAGTTTCTACTCTCACATCAGGTTCGGTTCTAAATATTTATGATCAGGTGAGCACCCAATTCAGCATCCGAATGCTGTAAAGAACTCTCGCTGGGTCGAGTGGAAAATTCGGTCCCACGGAGAGCATTCAAAAGTCCTAAGGGCTTGCTCTGTTTCCCACATTATCTGCGCTGTCTGTAAGAGTCCTCAGCAACATTACATCTCCATATTTTTGGAGCAGCAGAGCTGACAGGTCCTCTTTCCGCAGACATTTTTCAGTATGCAAACATCAATTCCCCATAAAGGCTACGGGAGACCTTATTTCTTTTTCTTTCTTCCTTCTAAAAAAATCCCACATGTTCCTGTCTTGCGCTCACACCAGAGGGCACTGCATGGCATGTTGTAACATAATAAATAACCTCTTAACCTGCTTAGTGCTTTATGCTCAGTGGCGTGTTTTACAGCGTTACCTGGAGTCCTTGAACGCTGGTTCCCATGGCAACCCGATATAGCGTTTTTATTCTTTATTACTATCACTGTTTTATTGCTGCCTTGTTCAAATGTGCTGTCATCTTTATTTTGCTTCAGTGCTATCCTTTTGTGCCGGTGTGTGTGCGTGTGTGTCAGAGCGATAGAGAGAGAACTACAAATCTGTTTCTAGAAATTATTTTAAAGGTAAGAAGGTGATCTGTCATCTCTGTATTAACTCTCAGTGGAAGCACTGGCATAAATTGGGGGAGGGAAAGGGAACCCCACACACAGAACGAGACTGGCAGCCCAAATATGGATTAAGACAGGTGGTTAAGTTATGGCTCAACGCTGCAAAGATCCAAAGGAAAATGAATTTGGGGAGTGAGCAATAACTAATTTTATGGATGGAGGAGAAGAAAATGCCCCCCTCTTCATATTTTGAGCTCAGAGCTGTGATCCAGGGGGATTATTATTACAGGTGTAAATTATATTTGGATCCAAATCTTAAATTCCAAGGAAAGCTGGGAAATCAATAAAGGAGAGGATTAGGTTGTGTTTTGAATGAGCGATGGGTAGAAAGCAATTCAACACACTGTTCAAATCACCAGTGTTTGCACAAATATGGCGGACTTGGACCCTTTTTGACTATGGTTTGGTGGTGGTGTTCGCATACAGGAAATATCTGTAAGATCCACCCTGGGATGGAGTTAGTTTTACCCCATGGGAACTGTTCTTCCAAACCTAAGTGTCTACATTTGTCAGATGCTGGTAGATAATTAGAAAACTGGTTACCCCAGACATGGATTTCAAGATGATTTAAAATTTATATTTTACTTCCATGCATTACATATTTCTTGCAGCAAATATGTGATGCTGATGTTCCTACAGCAATTATGAGTAGCACTGCCCTTATCTCATCACTGCATGGAGGTAAACTTGCCCCAGTTCAATGCACAATGCAGCCATTTCCTCTTGGCGCAGCAAATGACGGGGAAATATCCTTTGTTCCATGCAGGGCTACCAGTACCCACCTAGCCACTGGCAGGGGATGGCGTAAGGTAGCCAAATCCAGGTTGGGAAACTCCTGGAGCTTTGGGAATGGAGCCTGGGGAGGACAGGAACCTCAGTGGGGTACAGTACTGTAGAGTCCACCCTCTAGAGCATCCATTTTCTCCAGGGGAAGTGATCTCTGTAGTCTGGTGATGAGCTGTAACTTTGTGGGATTCCCAGATCCCTCCTGGAGGTTAGCATCCTTACAGCAAATATAACATGAAAATATTAAACTGGGCTCTGCAATGTTTATAGAAGTCTTTCTAATATTAAGTGAACAAGGGGTTGGTTCTGAAATCAACACTTCTGTGTCTATCGGCCTACATCATGAATGTATGAAACCACATTATACTGAGTCAAAGTCAGAATAAAACTTTGTTGGTCTTAAAGGGGCCCCTGGAGTCAAACTTTGCTCTTCTGCTTCAGACCAACATGGCTACCCACCTGAGTCAGACCATCAGTCTGTCTAGATTAGTATTGTTTATTGGGCTTTCCAGGGTCCTGGGCAGAGCAGGGTCTCTCCCAGCATCTGCTCCCCGAGAAGTGAGCATTTGAGGCAATTGCTGGAGTCTGAACATGATAAGCTTGCCTGCCAGTAATGTTTGTGTCAAAGTTCACAGCATGCCTAGTCGAAACTTGAAATTTCACCACACAGGTTCTAAGGTTAGCTGTAGGCAGGATCAGTTCTGAAAATCACATCCATGATCAAACCAGCCAAGTGCTTTGAAACATTAACTACAAAATTCCGTTTAGAGAACAAGAGATTGTATTCATACCCCACCCTTCACTCTGAGTCTCAGAGTGGTTTACAGTCTCCTTCCCTTCCTCTCCCCACACCAGACACCCTGTGAGGTAGGTGGGCTGAGAGAACTCTGAGAGAACTGCTCTTGAGAAAACAGCTCTGAGAGAACTGTGACTGACCCAAAGTCACCCAGCTGGTTGCGTGTGGAGGAGTGGGGAATCAAACCCGATTCTCCCAGATTAGAGTCTGCTGCTCTTGACCACTACATCCACCACTACATCATTCCTTTGCATAAGGAATACCAGAAGCCTTATGTCAAATATGCATCACAAAGGAAAGGATCCTTTTTGATGTTAACACTGTCTGAGCCACTGCAGCGTAGTGGTTAGGAGCGCGGACTCTAATCTGGGAGAACTGGGTTTGGTTTCCCACTCCTCCACATGCAGCTGCTGGTGTGACCTTGGGTCAGTCATAAGTTCTTTCAGAGCTGTTCTCTCAAGGGCAGTTCTCGAGAGACCCCTCTCAGCCCCCCTACCTCATAGGGCATCTGTTGTGGGGAAGGAAAAGGAAGACAATTGTAAACCACTCTGAGGCTCCTTTTGGTAGTGAAGGGCGGGGTATAAATCCAATCTCCTCCTCCTCCTTCCCCCACATCAAGTTTGGCCCTAAGGTATTTGTTTTTGTGTTTGATTCAAACCTTTAAAGCTGCCTTTTTTTCTTATGGGAAAACAAAAAAAGGGTGTGTGTGTTCACAGTGTAGGAAATAACAGAAGAAAAAACTGTCACTGTGATGGATGGCTACTAATTATGCAAATATCTGATAAAGAATATACTGAAAAATGCAGTCTTGTATTGGTGCTTTTTTGTAATTATTCAAACAGGTATTCTATCAGTTTTGTACAACCGAGTGCTTATCAAGCCATAGTGATTACAAAATAAAGGAGAAGCAGTCCAAACATGTATAAAAGTTCTATCTGATCCCGCATGCAGTGGAAACCAAACATTTCCTGAAACAACGAAGCTGTGACGAGTCACCAGTTGCACACTCGTTTCGTACAAAGTTTTCCTCCTGGTTGATAAAGCTTCCCAAAACATCACTCCTTGTCAACAAAGCACTTTCAATCCACTTTCAGTGCACTTTGCTACTGGATTTTACTATGTGAAATAGCAAAATCGAGTTGCAAATGATCACTAAAGTGCATGGAAAGTGGATTGAAAGTGCATTATTCAGCATGTGCAAAAGTACCCAAAAAAGGATTGGAGGAGTGCTTAGCTGCAGCTGAAGCGTGATGGCCCTGATGAGACAAGGTGGTGGGAGAGAAAGGAGTTGTGTTGGGTTTGGCTTCTGCTCCAGGGCAGTGCTCCCCTACCTGGGAGGGGTGACACTAATATCAAGAGGAGCCACGTGAAGATAGTTTCAGAGGGTAGCCATGTTGGTCTGCAGTAGAACAGCTAGGTAGCACCTTAGAGACCAGCAAGATTTTAGCGATATAAACTTTCAAGAGCCAGCGCTCTGACTGTCTGATCTGACAAAGGGAGCTTTGGTTTTCAAAAGCTTACATCCCTGCCCTGCCCTGGATAGCCCAGGCAAGTCCAATCTTATCAGATCTCTGAAGCTAAGCAGGGCTGACTCTGGCATCTACTTGGAAGGGAGACCTCCAAGGAATACCAGGGCTGGGACGAAGAGGCAGACAATAGTAAGCCACCTCTCTGAAATGTCCAAGCCCTACTAGGGTCACCAGAAGTCAACCATGACTTCCATGCGCACACAAATGTTTATATCCCTAAGGTGCTACTGGACTCAAATCTATCTGGTCTTGTTCCACATGACTGAAAGTTTCTAATGCAAACAAGCAGTGTAGGAAAGACCCAGGTTGCAACAGTGCCAGTACCATTTGAGGCATCTTGGAAGGGGGCCTAAAATGGACGAATGTGTCTGTATGAATGCTGATAGATATGGAGGGCTTTTGGCGGGGGGAAGGACTGGAAACTCGGCAACCAAGCATGTCTTAGTAAGGGAGACAGATCAGGCTATACCTGTCCTTCAAGTGACAGTGCAGCACAGCGTCTTAAAATGCCGTATGCCAACAGGTCAGCTGTATATTGTAACATGACAGGTTGATATGAAACACAGATCCATCCGCGACTTGCTTGTCAAGGGAAACGTAAAGTTGGACAGCGGCCCGAAATCCTCTATAGTTAAAGTGGACGTTTTGGACATGTGGGCGGCATTACCCTCACACACATGCCAAAGATTAACATACGCAAATGAGAACTGATGGGGGGGGGGGCGTGTATGAGTTTTTCCTTCTGGGAGAGCTGGCAATCGTAGATTTGTTTGTGTGGAAGGAGATGTGTGGATGGGGAAGGGAACCACTGATCTGAAGTTAGCCGTAATTAAAATGCTAGCCGTGAACCCCCGTTCCGAGACAAACCACTGCTGGAAGGGGCCGCATTGCCAGGTGTGTCATTCAGCGATAACCAGTTGTTGTTGTTGTTGTGGTTGTTGTGTGTTTCCTTGCAACGATGTGACATGATTTCCAGAATGAATGCTTTCTAAAGGCAAGTGCTGTGTTGTGCGCCTGAGAAAATGATAGAGCAGAGCATTCACCAAAGGCGCTGTGATCTTGTGCTCGCAGAAGCTGGCTGGCAAGCCCCAGATAACACATATCTGTTGAGCCACATGTTAACACTAATATGGATTTCAGTGTGTCTCCTGGACTCATACGCTCTCCAGCGTTTCCTATATTCTAAGTGTTGTGGCTGTCAAAATATTTCTTCCTTCTTGCTTGGTCCTCTCCCATTCATCCCCCCACCCACCCACTGCTGCTGTTCACCAAAACACAGCAATAAGATATAAGTACCCCTTCATCAGAGGGAGGACTCGGGGTCAAGGCTGCCTCCTCGAGGGTGATTCGTCACATTCAGGGGAACAGAGAGGCATCATTTGGAAAGGTATAAATCATCTAGGACAGCACACGGAATTTTTTACAGCCCACTTTTAAAATCGTTCATTACATCTTGCGCCAGGGGCTAGGGGGAAGCTACAACCTTGTGCCGAAGCAACGAAAGCAGATAATTCACTCGAACGTCTTGGCGGATGGTTGTGCCCTTGGAGCCGGAGCATTGGTGATTCATTTGACTCCGTGCATGCTGCAATTAAATTTTCTTAGGGGAGGGTGCAACAACTTCACCCTTGGGTGCTTCAATTATACAGAAAACACGAGTCCTCGGCACATCCCCTCTTTCTTCCCCTCCCTCGAGTTTGTAATTTGTTAAGCCACTCTGTGAACCTTGTCACCCATGAACTCTTCTAGGCGTGCACCTAAGGTTCTGAAAGCGCATTCCTCAAAAATGTGGGAAAGGGTGTTTGAAAATGTGTGTGTCATAAGAAGAACCAGCGGGGTATAGTGGTTTAGAGTGCTGGACTAGGTGCGTGGTGGCCCAGGTTCGAATCCCCACTCAGCTGTGGAGGTCACTGGTGATCCTCAGCTAGTCCCAGGCTAACCCACCTCATGGAGGTGTTTGTGGCAATCAAGTGGGAAGGGCGATCTTGTACGCGCAAGAGTGGGATACCAAATATGTTAGTAATAATAGCAGCGACATGCATGTCAGCCAGGATTGACCACAACTTCCTGTTTTGGCCTGTTGTGTAATATGGAAAATAAGAACACAAGAGAGGCCATGTTGGATCAGGCCAATGACCCATCTAATCCAAAGCTCTGTATCACACTGTGGCCAAAACCCAGGTGCCATCAGGAGGTCCACCAGCAGGGCCTGACAGCGGACAGTGGTATGTTGCTGAGCCATAGATCAATATTTTATATGTATTCTTTGATTTTTGTTTTGTTTTTAACTCATTTATTATGATGTTGTTTTAAATGCTGTAAGTTGCCGTGAGACCATCCGGGTAAGCCGCAACTTTAAAAAGAAAAGTCTAATAAATGGAAACTGTCCTGGTCTGCCATTCAGTGCTTCTCAATGGCTATGTGAACCACCATGTGGATTCCCATTGCGGCCCCTTGCCCAACCTCCTCCTTCTGCCATGTGTTGCTTGGTTACTTGGCATTTCCAAGGCCAAGAGCACAAGTGGAATGCACCAGACTAAATTCATTGACTTTCCTGAGAACTCACTGCATGAACAGCAAAGCAGCAAATAAGGAGTGCCTCCTAGCCCTCATTGAGCCTGCAGGCACTTTCGCAGTTCCCTGACCTTTGCCCTAGGAACTCATGGTGCTGTGGGGGAGGTCTCCCCCTCTCCTTCATTTTATGCTTACAACACCCCTGTGAAGTAGTTTAATCTGAGAGACAGACAGAATTCAAGATAATCCAGGGGAGGGGTCCCCAGCCTTTTTGAGCCTGAGGACATCTTTTGAATTCTGACACAGGGTGATGGGCACAATCACAAAAAAGGCCACGTGGGAGGCAGAACCAACCACACGCACAGAAGAAGCCCAAGTGCAGCGAATGAAAGGAGTAGATTTTAAAGATACACTGGGAAAGAGGAGTCAGAGAGAATAAAACCAGCACCGTAGTGGCAGCTGTTGCTGAAATGTTATTTTAATCTGCACAGCTAATCAGATCTCAAATAGGCAATCAGAACTGGGTGGGGATCCCACCTGGCCCCACCCACTTTCTAAAAACACCTGGTGGGCACCAGGAAAGGTATTGGTGGGTGCTGTGTGCCCTGAGCACCATTTTGGGGACACATGATCTAGGGAGATTTACAGCTGAATGGGACTTTGTACCTGGGTTTCTCTGCTCCTCGTCTAGCCCTTGAACCACTGCTCCGTACTGCTGTCCTTATGTTTTAGGAAGAGGAGGAAGGAGGAAATTGGATTTGTACCCCGCCCTTCACTACCCGAAGGAGTCTCAGAGCGGCTTACAATCTCCTTTCCCCTCCCCTCCCCACAACAGACACCCTGTGAGGTAGGTGGGGCTGAGAGAGCTCTTTTGAGGACTGCTCTTGAGAAAATAGCTCTGAGAGAACTTGTAACTTATCCAAGGTCACACCAGCAGCTGTACGTGGAGGTGTGGGGAATCAAACCCAGTTCTCCCAGATTAGAGTCCGCACGCCTATCCACTACACCAAACTTACCTAAGAAGAGCCCTGCTGGATCAGGCCAGTGTTCCATCTAGTCTTGCATTCTGTTTCTCACACTGGCCAAACCGACGTCACAGTTAACTTTTTAGTGAGAAAGTGCTGCAGTTTACGGTCTTCAACTAAATTCGTCCTGACAAGTCCTTTTTGCATATGCTGACAAAAAAAAAGAAGAGCTTTCCAGAGAAGCATATGCAAACGAGTTGTGTCAAAACAGACATTTAGATAATTACTTTAGGATACACATTTTTTTAATTTATTATTTTTTTTTCAGAGTAGCTGTTGTACAGTGGGTAGTGAGAACATAGCTGTAAGAATAACGCTTGAGCTGACAAGGCGTTTGCTCCATCTGTTGATGGCTGACTCCCATTTCTGTTGATGCTTCACCCCAGGCAGCCAAACTGTCTGCAAGTTACAATTTGGGGGCCGAGTGCAAGGCATCGGGAGGAGCAGAATTGTGCCCACTGATCAGGGCCAGCGTCAAGCATAGGCTTAGGTGGGGCACTCGCCAACCAATGAGAGCTGCTGGCAGGCCACATCATTCCACCTTAATTAATGCTCGCTGTATAATCTTGACCAAGTTAATCGTTTTTTCTAACTGATCTCTCAGGGTTCTTTTGAGATATTTGTCTGTTTTTGTATAACCTGCCTTTCTTCCTAACAGGGACTCAGAGTGGAAAAGGGGCTCGGTTGTTCTCTCTTGGCCAGGGCTTACAAAAACACAGAACCGGCCCTGCCACTGGTTTATGCCCTTATACACTTTTGTTATAACCAGTCCCTGAAACCTTGTTATCTTCTCACTGTGTTTGTCTCTTGGGACCACAGGGATTTCAGTTTCAGTTTGATTTATTACGATCCAAGATCAGAATTCAAACAAACATGTGCCTTAATTATAACTTATATACTAATAATACGAAGATAAGATAAGGTACTAGGTTAAACTGTTAAAAACTGTAGTAAAAACGATCATAAAACCCATAAAATAAGCTAAAATAGGACAACACATACTCTCCAATAAAAAGCTCTTGCAGCCATATGCTCTAAAAAATAAACCGGCCATTTCCATCATTGATGACTCAATTTACAATATAATCTGCGCTTTTTAATTACCAGATAACAATATTTAGCAACACTGCGTGAGACAGATTCATAGTTGTCTGCCAATAAGAACTTCATCAAACAGTCCTCGGCATATTTAAGATAATTAGCCAACGGTTTAAAGTGAGAGAGGAAAGGGAGACCACAGGGATACCATCTAGGCTCTAGCTCTCACTGATTATCTGTGTCTGGCCTATGCCAGTTTGGGCTAAAGGTCACATGGCTAAACATGGCTTCTCCGTAAAAATAAACTCTGTGCATCTGGAAGACTAGCATGACAGGGATCGGTTGATATTTGGCTAGTTACCCTTTACCAGCCTACTTCACAAGGTGGTTGTGAAGATAAAGCATGGGAGGGGAGAAACAGGAACATCTCCTAAAGATGCTTGGAGAAATGGTGGGGTAAAGAAATGTAATCACCACATCCAGCCTGAAGGGGGCATAATCCAAGCCCAGGTTTACTTCCTCAGGCTATGTGAAAGTACCTTTCTTCACACAGGTATAAACTCCACCACAAGGTTGCGTGAAGAAATTTGTTTGGGGGCAGGGTTTTCCCTGCTGGCCAGCTGGCAAGCAGTGAGCCAGAGCCTGCAAAAGCAGGGGATCCCCCCCCTCGGGACTAGGGGATCCCCAGGCCCCACTTGGAGGTTGGCATCCCTACTGCCAGATCTCCCAGAACCTCCAGGTGAGGCTCAGGGATCTTTCCAGAGATGAAAAAGAGGAAGAGATTGTATTTATACCCCGCCCTTCACTCACTTGGAGTCTCAGAGCGGCTTACAAACTCCTTTCCCTTCCCCTCCCCACAACAGACACCCTGTGAGGTAGGTGGGGCTGAGAGAGCTCAGAGACAACTGTCCTTGAGAGAACAGCTGGTACAGAACTACGGCTTGCCCAAGGTCATCCAGCAGGTGCAAGCGGAGGAGTGGGGAATCAAACCCGGTTCTCCCAGATTAGAGTCCGTGCACTTAACCACTACACCAAACTGGCTCTCATCAGTTCCCCTTGATAAAATGGCTGCTTTGGAGGACATTATACCCTGCTGAACTCCCTTCCCCTCCCCAGGCTTCACCCCCAAATTTCCAGGAATCTCCCAACCCAAGCTGCCCACCAGAATCATGGCAATATAAAGTTGTAACAATTCTGTTATGTCTCCTCCCACTGCTACTGTTTCTGATTAAAGAAATGACTGTCACGCAGGATCAGCTCTTGGGGACCCTCAGAAACGGTGAAATGCACGTTGCAGGGCTAAAGCATCCACTCAGTATTTAGAGGAAGCCCTGTTAATTAGCCTGTGCCTAAAATGTTGTTTTTGTGGTGGCAGCAGTGTGGGCGAGTTGAGTTTTAATCCAAAAATAAAATAATTCTCAATCACGTACGATGTTTATGGGGGCAGGGGAAGAAAACAGTGCAATTGCAGAGAAGAAGGTCTTGGAGAAGAATCCTTTGTACTGCATTGGTTGTCACAGGGTTGTATGGGTACCCTGCTTTGTTTTGAAAACACAAAGAAAGAATTTTAAGGGCCTTCTCCTTGTCTGGTAAAGTTCTCGCCCTTAAATTGCTGATAATCAACATACGCGAAGGGCCAACTCAAGATGTATAAACTTGGGCCTATATTGGGACTGGTTTCGGATGTTCCATTACACATTACATGAAGTAACGTTGGTCTTACCAAAGTGAGCTCTTTCACTGGTGAACCTAAGCTGTGGAAACCTCTGGCCTAGGGCTGCCAGCTCCAAGCTGAGAAATATCTGGAGATTTTTGGGGTGGAGCCTGAGGAGGGTGGGGTTTGGGAGGGGTGGGACCTCAGGGAGGTATAATGCCAAAGAGTCCACCTTCCACAGTGGCCATTTTCTCCAGATGATCTCTGTTGCCTGGAGATCGGCTAGAATAGTGTGAGATCTCCAGCTAACACCTGGAGGTTGGCAATTCTGCCTAGGCAGCTTATCAGATCTCCTCACTCAGGGCAAATTTGTTAAGATCTCTTTATTCTGGAAGGCTTATTTTGTTTAGTTTTGTTGATTTGATGCTGAACCAAGGTATGATGCAACAGAATCTTGTACTTGGTCTTCTACGTTTTTAAAATGCTAATTTGCAGCCCTGAGTGGTGTCTGGCCAGATTTGTTTTCTATTAAGTCGCAACTGACTTAGGGTGACCTCTTTGGGTTTTTGAGGCAAGAGGTATTAAGAAGTGGTTTGCCATTGCCTGCCTCTGTGTGGCAACCCTGGGCTTCCTTTGAGGTCTCCCATCCAAGTATTAACCAGGGCTGACCCTACTTAGCTTAGTTTTCAAGGCAAGAGACATTCAGAGGTGGTTAGACATTGCCTGCCTTTGCATGGTAACCCTGGACTTCCTTGGTGGTCTCCCATCCAAGTGTTAACCAGGGCTAAGCTTGCTTAGCTTCTGAGATCTGATGAGATCAGGCTAGCCTGAGCTACCTGGGTCAGGACCTGATCAGGATAGCACTTATAAAACAGGAAAGACTCCATACATGGGTCTTTTGCATCAAGCCTGGACCTGCCCTTTATATTTTTGTTACCTTTTTACCATACTTAATGTTGTGGGCTTGATGTTGACTGCTTTTATTTACTTGAGTTTTCTACTTTTTTATTGCTGTCTCTTCTTTTTCCAGTTTTGTGTCTTCTGGTGGTTGTTTCATAGTACTGCTTTTTTAGGCTCATGTTTTCAACACTTTTAGTCCTTGATATTTTTCTTGTAACGTAAGCCTTGTTGAGTATTTTTATAATGGAGTGGTGAGACACACGTTTCCTAAATAAATACAATTATTTGACCCAAGATGCAAAGTAAAGCCAAGAAAATCCTTGCCAAAGAAGCACACAGTGTGGAAGAAAGGGAAAAAGTTCCAGAATAGCATACTTTGAAGCCAAGCTGCTGGCATTCTCCGGCTGGTATTTCCCACTGAGGTTGCTGGCAAGGAAACTAAGGTCTCGTAGCCAGCTCAGGTTTGGTAGTGGAAAGTGCCGTCAAGTCACAGCTGACCTATGGTGATCCTGTGGGGTGTTCAAGGTAAGAGAGGTTCAGAGGTGGTTTGCCATTGCCTGCCTCTGAATCACAGCCCTGGTATTCCTTGGAGGTCTCCCATCCAAATACTAGCCAGGGCCAACCCTACTTAGTTTCTGAGTTCTGATGAGATTGAGCTACTCTGGGCTATCCAGGTTTGGCAGAATCCATCTTGCCTCAAGACTCCACTGTACGGTTTGCACCCCATGTATTAATCCTCTACTCTTTTTTTCTGGCTGTCTGAAACCTATACAATAATAGACTTCTCCAACTTTGAACTGGACTTTACAGTCCAGAACCAATCTGGGTTCAGGTCTCACTATTTACACAGCAGCCTGCTGGTAACATTAGAGCCTTGGCCACATATTTTATTCTGCTCCAGAATTTTCAGATCAGAGTTTACCTTTAACAAATGCGTGCAGACTCTTCCTAATCTTCACGAAATGGAGCCCAGATGGGTTGGAGTTTAAAAAAAAATAACTTCAAGGTATTTAGTTGAACCAGTGCTGCTTTAAAATGACTTCATGCCTTTAAAAAAAGCATCTAGTATAGGGAAAAAGCAAGGGGAGGGAAGACGGCTGGTGCTATCACTAAATCACTAAGGAACTGGTGTTGGCTTCTCATGAAAAATTACTGGGATTGCTTCGGAATTCGCTGTAGGGTTGCTGTTCTCCTTAGATCTTTCCTAGCTCTCAGTTAGCTCTGGAGGGCTCTTGTGGGAGCTATCAAAGAGGCAATAGACAGACAATAAGAATCAAGTTCTTCAGAAGGGAGATGGTGGGGGAACGCAAGTGGCGTCTGGGGTGACATCACGCTTTTGGATTCCCTTCCTCCTCCAAGCTGGATCATGCTTAAGACAAGAGATGAAATACTGTCCAGGAGGTTTTCATGGCAGGAAGAGCCTTCAGACATCAGAAGAATCTTTTAATTATAGGCAGAGTGATTCATTCAGGCCTCCGCATCTGCATTTCATTAAAATATGAAATCCTCCACATATTGAAGGTATCTCTGTTTTCTGTCCTCGCTTGGCACTGGCGGAGCCGTATTTCATGCTGGAGCGGCTGTGAGCCAACCTTCTGGGAGTCGTGAGCTGCTTATTTAACCCTGCGTGCCCATGTGTCACTTTTGCAAGATTCCTATCTTCCCCCAGCAATCATCTGGAGGAGCTTGTTGACAGACGGGGAGAAATCTCCTCCACTGTTCCATCGGCCCCGCTGTACACACTATCCTAACAGCAGAGAGGATGTCTGGTCCCTGTATTAGAAGAAGACATATAGGACCTAGGCAAATACATCCATATTTCATCCTGTCTTGGGGCATGGGTATGTAAACCCCTCCCATTTTATCCTTCCAGCAAGGACAAGCTTAAGTCCCATCCAGGGCTATTTTTGGGCAGGAACGCACAGGAACGGAGTTCCGGCTGGCTCCTGAGTTGGCCACACCCAGCAGGAACTCATTCGCATAATAGGCCACACCCAACAGCAGAAACTCATTAGGATTAGCTACATTAGGGGTATGTGGCCTAACATGCAAATTAATTCCTGCTACAAAAAAAGCCCAGGGTTTTGACAACAAACAAGGTAAACAGAATAAGAAGCAAAAGGTGGGTGTGGCTGGATGACCACTCTTCTGGTAACATGGGGGTGTGGCCTAATATGCTAATGAGTTCTTGCTGTTGGGTGTGGCCTATTATGCTAAGGAGTTCCTGCTGGGCTTTTTCTACAAAAAAGCCCTGGTCCCATCCATCCCAGCTGTCCTGCCCCCATCCCCAGCTACCTTCCCTCCCAATTGTGGCGGCTTTCTTTCCCCCTTCTTCCAGTTGCAGCTGCTCTGCCAGGTGTCTTCCCCCCTAGTTCTTTCCATCTTGTTCTTAAGAGTTCCAAAAGGACCCAGGAAAGTTATTGCAGTGTTGTAGGAGTACCTAGGTGAGGCAATGGATCACAGTTCTCTTCTTGTCTGCTTCCTCCATGGCTTCCCGGTCCTTCTCAGGCCCCCAGTTGGAGACCTGGACAGCCTGCCAATCATCAGAGCTCAACAAGTGCCTGACTATCCTGGCCTCTGCTATACTCCCAACAGCATGGTGACGTAAGCTAGGCTGAGCGTGTTTCACTGGCCCCAGGTTGTCATCTGTGAGCTACGTTAAAAAGGTCTGGCTAGCCCAGTTACTTATTCAGATGAGATAAATCTGTGCCTAGTTATCTGGAAAACTTCTAATCTGCTTTTTCATTATTTAAAAAAGCAACAGTGGACATATATCAGATACGCGAGTTGTCAGTTTAAGTGTAAGGAATCCTGCCATTGTAGTAGGTTGCCTTCTTGAGAGCCAGCGTGGTGTAGTGGTTAAGAGCAGTGGACTCTAATCTGGAGAAACGGGTTTGATCCCCCACTTCTCCTCTACATGAAGCCTGCTAGGTGACCTTGGGCCAGTCACAGTTCTCTCAGAACTCTCTCAGCCCCACCTACCACACAAGGTGTCTGTTGATTCCCCACTCCTTCACTTGCAGCTGCTGGATGACCTTGGGCAAGCCATAGCTCTGTACCAGCTGTTCTCTCAAGGACAGTTGTCTCAGAGCTCTCTCAGCCCCACCTACCTCACAGGGTGTCTATTTTGGGGAGGGGAGGGGAAAGGAGTTTGTAAGCCGCTCTGAGACTCCGAGTGAATGAAGGGCGGGGTATAAATCCAATCTCTTCTTCTTCTTCGTCTTCTTCTTTTTCTTCTTCTTCGGAGACACTTTAGTTTTTGGGCAAAACTCTATGGTTATTCTTTTCTTCGAAACTATGGAGTTTGCCCAAAAACTAGAGTGTCACCCCCGACATCGGTGATGTGATGACCCCACTTTTGGATGATCTCATCATGATGTTTGGGGGTGGGGTTTCCCCTGCCAGCCAGCTGGCCAGCAGCGAATTGAAGCCCCCAAAAGCAGAGGGACCCCCACTGGGACCTGGGGGGTGGCAACCCTAAAGAGCTACTATTAGAGTTGGGCATGACCTCACTCTCTGCCATTTTGCGGCTGGCTCCGCCACCTGCAGCAGCCATTGTGTGGTTGTACCCACTGTCCTGTGTCAGAATTCCAAAAGTGCTCTCAAGCTCAGAAAGGTTGGGGACCCTTGTTTTAAATGGTTGCTTTATTAAAAACAAAATTTGCATACCAAGAATATTCATGATTCAAATATCATCTCAGCTAGAAAGGAAACTTACTAGGTGGCCTTAGCGAAGGTGCTATATTTTAATCAGTCTACAAAATGAGTGCTGAGCATGTTCAGTGAGGGATGGCATATTGAGAGCAGCTGAGCGGCTGTTAAAGGGACAGGGGGAGGAAGGAAATCACCCTGCCTGAGCCCCTGAGAGTTTAAAATGTGTGTGCTCTGTGTGTGTGCTCTCTCTCTCTGTGTGTGTATGTGTGTGATAATTTGGGATGATTTCCATATTGCCCTCCACCTTTGCAGGCCCTCCGGGGGCCCCAGTTTGATGATGATGGTGATGATAATTAATAAAGATGATGAAAGGACCTAGCAGATCTAATCTTAGCAAGTCCTACCACATTAAGTAGATGCAAATATAGCTTAATGTCTGTAGCCCAGTAATGAGGAGAACGAGGAGTTTGCTTTACTGTGCTCTTTCCCCGTGGAAATTTCCTTGGTTGGATTTACTTTAGAAAGCCGAATAAAGCCAGTACAAGGTCATAATTATGAGGAAATCTTTTTTTAAAAAATCCTCATTATACCTTTAAACTTTTTTTTTATTTTTAGAAAGAGAGCAAGCAGAATGTTAACAACAAATTAGAGTCAATTAGGTGTGTTCAGTTCTCATACATCAGTTATGATTAGCTCTGGGGCCTCTTCCTCTCCCTGCCTCTTTCCAAGATACATTAGGCCTGTCAA
The DNA here is from genome assembly GCA_029233225.1 of Lepidodactylus listeri. Taxonomy (NCBI): domain Eukaryota; kingdom Metazoa; phylum Chordata; class Lepidosauria; order Squamata; family Gekkonidae; genus Lepidodactylus; species Lepidodactylus listeri. The sequence continues at coordinate 14,659,171 of JARCFY010000013.1, forward strand.
ATGTAAATTGGGGGCATCAGAGAACACCGGATACGGGGATAGTAGCTAGGTCTGGAGTACAAATCGCTGAGCCTTTCCCCCAGCGCACCCCGTACCAAATGGAAATGGCATTCAAAAGGCAACATTTTCTTTAGCCAGCTGGCATTGATCAGCAGCTGCGAGGTTAAATTCTAACGTGACGTGCCCATTGACTTTAAGGTTCGAAAAGATGCCACAGCCAAAACCAAAATGGTTTCTAAGTTCTGCATGAACTTTGAAATAGTGGCCCATAGTCAGAGCCAGAGTTCCCTCTAAGCTGAGTTAGTGTGAGCTAGCTCACAGTTTTTTAGCTTCTGTCTCACACATTTTGGTCTTAGCTCAGGAAGGATGGCTCCAGTGCAAACTAATTTTTACAGTAGCCAAATCACTTGCTCATAACTTTAATGCCAGTAGCTCACATAGAATAATTTTTGCTCACAAGACACCACAGCTTAGAGGGAGCATTACTCAGACCGATGTCCTGACCTGGATAGCTCAAGCTAGCCTAGTCTTGTCAGATCTTGCAAGCTATGCAGGGTCAGCCCTGGTCAGTATTTGGAAGGGAGACCACCAGAGAATTCCAGGGTCATGACATAGAGGCAGGCAAGCAATGGCAAACCACCTCTGAACGTCTCTTGGAAGCCACACAGGGTCACCCGTTAAGTCAGCTGTGACTTGATGGCAAAAAAATAAAAGGCAATGATGGAAGGAAGAGTGGAGGTCTTGGTGTGGTTCCCGGATCCAGATCTGAAAGGGACTTCTGGTCATAATAAAAGGGTATTTCCAGCCCTTGTGACTTATTCTTTCGTGTGGACATACTCAACTTAGTCTTGAATGGTGCTGGCTTCTTCCATAGTGGGGAAGGATTCCTATGCTAATTAGCCTGTGGGCACACAGTGCTGTTGTTATATAGCCATAGGGGTTTCCTTACAGCCTGTTCCTGAGCAAAAGATCCTTCACATTCTCTTGCTCCAATGGAAGCACATTTGTAGAAGAAAACGCAAGATCCTTGGCTATTTAGATCTAAATAAGCCCTGGCCTCGATGGCCCAGGCTAGCCTAGTCTCATCAGATCTTGGAAGCTAAGTCGGGTCATCTCTGATTGATACTTGGATGGGAGACTACCAAGGGAGTCCAGGGGTTGCTGTGCAGAGGCAGGCAATGGCAAACCGACTTTGTTCGTCTCTTGCCTGAAAAATATTCCGGGGTCTCCACAAGTTGGTTGTGACGATGCCCCTTTCCACCACCAATCACTTATTTAGGTGTGTCTTAACCCTTGTAGGAGAGAGGCTGTGGTTCAGTGGCAGAGCATGGCCCTAGGTTCAATCCCTGGCATCTCCAGTTAAGGATCAGATACTAGGTGATGTGAAAACCCTTATCTTGAGATCCCGGAGAGTCTGAGTAGGCAGTACAGACTCCGATGGACCAGTGGTCTGATTCAGTATATGGCAGCTTCATAAGTATATCAATTCAGTGGACTCGCTGCAGAACACACCTAGATTAAACTCCGTGTTTAACCATGAAACTAATTACTGTTTCATGCTCTGCAAGGGTATGTACTGGCATAGAAAAGAAAGCTGTGTACACCCTTTTTTTTTTTTACTACGTGTGCACTGTGAAACCTGTGTGTTACTGTAGTTTTCCAACAAGCCTATACCCAACAACATATTCAAGGTCAAGATTTGAAGTCAAGTGTGTCCACTGAATTTTTCCTAGACTAGTGTGCATCTTAGAATCCTGGCATGTGGAGAGGGGGAACAAACCCCACTTTGCTTAGACGCTCGTATTCAAATACATGCTCAAGTTGGAGCTCGATCGAAACCAGGAATTTTCGAATCGGGCTTTGCATGCGAAGTGAGGAGCAATTGCATCTGTGAGCCTGGGAAAGTTTGCACTCATGGCTGCCACTGAGGTTTGTTGTAATGTTGCAACACAGGCATTAATTAGCTGTATGCAAGGGAGAGAAAGTTATGTACGAGCCCAAAGATTCCTCTGACTCATTCTTGCAGTAACAAGCCCTGGTTTCCAGTTGCATCTAAATATTGCCCTCACGTGACGTGGCCCTTACTCTCCCGGGTGCAACGTGATTAAACTAACCTGCCTTCAGGTGATGGTGTGCAGCTGAATGTTATCTCGTAATCTGCCCCTGAAATCGTGTGAAAAAAGCAATCTGAATAAATAATAAGTACAAGGCTTTTTGGCATAAGCGCCCAGTGCAAGCTTTTAAATTAGATCCAAGCGAAAGGGACTATATTAGCGAAAAGGAAGCAAAACAATCAATATCTCTCCCTGACCCATTTAAACTGATTTGAGTGCCCACAAAAGAGGTTGAGCTACTAATTGCGCCAATTTAGAAAACGATTGAGCAAAGTTAGTTATTAAATCAATTGTTTTCTGGGTTTAGACTAGAGATTGTTGGGCCTCTGAAAGAGCGGGCCTTCCGTTCATAAGTGGTCTGCCATCTGCTTACCAACAAGACTGAGGTTCCCAGAGGGAATGTAGAACTGCTGAAATATCTGGCTAATAGGAAGTGAAGCAATGGGGGTGGGGGGGGGGTGGAGGCAGAAATTACAGCAAAATATATTGTGTGCTCTTCAGTGTGAGAAGGACATGATCTTGGGAGTGGGTATACCCCTTCACCTCTCATAACAGAAGTCTGGTTTAAATCTGGGCTGTATTCACACGCACCAAATTATCCACTTTCAATACACTTTCCAACTGGATTTTGCCAGTTCACAAAGTAAAATCCAACTGGAATGTGTGCTGAAAGTGGATTATTTAGTGTGTGTAACTGCAGCACTGGTCCCTGCAAGGCTGCTATTTGTTTTCAGAAATCACTGAGTGATCTTCTAGCTCCACATCAAGTTTGGCCCTAAGGTATTTGTTCGTTTGTGTGTTTGTTTTACAGCTGCCTTTATTCCTTATGGGGAAACACCAAAAAAGGGGGCAATACAGAAGAAAAAACTGTCACTGTGATGCAAGGCTACTAATTATAAAATGACCGATAAAGAATATACTGAAAAATTCAATCTCGTATTGGTACCTTTTTGTAATTATTCAAACAGGTATATTTAGGAGAGATGTCTAAGGGAGGACATGAGAGGTTTATGAAATTATGCGCAGTGTGTTGAGTACAGAACTTCTCCCACCTCTCCTGCATAAGAACAGAATTTGGGGTCATTCCGTGGAGTTAATGGGCAGTATTCTCTTTATTACAAAGTATAATTTGTATGGAGTATGGAGTTCACCGCCCTAAGATGTACCAATGGCCATTAGTTTGGATATCTTTAAAAGGAGACAAATGGCTGCCTTGACCTGGATCGCCCAGGCTAGCCCTATCTTGTCAGATCTCGGAGGCGAAGAAGGGCCAGCACTGGTTAGTATTTGAATGGGAGACCTCAAAGGAATACCAGGGTCCTGACAAGCCACCACTGAACATCTCTTGCCTTGAAGATCCCATAGGGTCGGCAAAAGTCAGCTGTGACTTCACGGGGGTGGGGGTGGGGGTAAAGGCAAATGGTGGTTAAGTCCATTAATGAGGAGGAGAGTTCCATCAGTGGCTGTTTATCACAAGGGCTAAATGAAACTTCCAGGCTCTGAGGCAGTGTGCCAGCTTTTGAAGCGCAATGAGATGGGAGAGTTGCCTTCTTGCTGCGTTTATAAGTTTCCTGGAATCTTCTGTTTAGCTCCTTTAGGGATCAGGATGCTGGTTTAGATGGATCCTTGGTCTGATCCAGCAAGGTTCTTCTCAAGTCCTGAGGAGGCGGAGGAGGAAGATAATAAGAGAGAACAATATTTTGCTTGTGAATATGAGAGAAGTGGGGGGGGGGGGAGGAGGTTCCTTTGTCATGGCCTCTTGCATGAACTTCACCTAGTCAATTTAATTTCCCTCATCCATTAAGCAGGAACCACACACACTTCCTCCACTGGGTGTTGCAAGGCTTTAATGCACCTAACAGATTAAACACACCTTGCAAATTATCGGCTGCAGCAGAAACACACAGAGGGGACTTGAAACACACAGAGGGGACTAAAGACAGCTTTCCCTGGCCAAAAGCAACGCCTTGTTTATGAATTAACCGAGACATTTGTCAGACTGGTTGGCAGTCAGGTTTTCAAGAGTCTGCACATTTTCGACTAAGGAAATAGATTTTTGTGTAAGGCTCCTATTCTCTGCTGGTTGCTAATATCCCTGGAGGGTTAAATGACCCCATTCCCAGGCTGTTTCAAAGGCAATGCATTTCTCTTGCTTTCTGCATCCGCAGGATTTCCCCTCCCTGCTCGGTGGTGCTAACTGCACTCCCCTAACTACAATTAAAATGTTGACACCTGGTTTAGCTGTGTAGATTAGGATTTGATTTTCTGTAATTATATGTTATCGCTCGCATTCAGCAGCAATTTTACCTTCTGTACAGTATGATAACACTTATTAATTCAATAAAAGAAATCAATTCGCAGGCAGTTTCAAAAATGTAACACCTTGGTAACTTAGCAGCTACCCAATTGGATTAAGCATCTGACTCTGCGTCTTGTCACTTAATCAGTAATGGGTGATTACAAAAGAGGATACACGTCAGATGTTAATTAAGAATAACACAGTATGGGACTAGAAGGTTAACAGTGCCTGTTTTGTTGTGATGCCGCGCTGAATATGGCTAATATTTGACTTTGCACTTAAGGATTATTTACAGTGAGATGGAATGATAAGGACATTTATTCTGTCTCTTTGTTCCAACCAGATGTACCGCATTCTCGTTTAATGCCATGGTACATATTGGCTGCTAATGGACCAGAAGCACAATGCATGTTTTGTGATGTGGGGTGGAGGCCACAGTTTTATTTGGGAACGCAGGGCAGTTTATCACTCAAAATGTCACTGTGGATGAATTTCCCAGGGTGTCCCAGCTCTTTGCTCTGTCTCCTTTCTGCCCCAGAGAAGGTTTTCTTTAGCACATAGTATGAGCTGTGGAGAGCACGTGGGTCCAGCATTTAAGGTGTAGACCTTCAGCCTGGTAATCTTGGGACACAGATTCAGTACAGTTAATATGCGTAGAGAGAGGGGCCGTAGCTCAATGCGAGAGCACAGACATGGTTTCTATGTAGATGTCCCATGTTCAGTCTCCAGTTCCTCCAGCTCAGGGATCTATGGCAACAGATGTTGGGGGGGGGGGGGGACTCTTCTCTTTTTAGGGGGAAGTGCCCAGTGGGGAAGTACATGATTTACATGCAGATTGTCTCTGGTTCAGTCTCCAGCTGATGGATCTTAGGGGGGAGGAGGAGGAGATTGGATTTATACCCTGCCCTTCACTCGAAGTCTCAGAGCAGCTTACAAACTCCTTTCCCTTCCCCTCCCCACAACAGACACCCTGTGAGGTAGGAAGAGAAAACCTTATAACCATATAACAGGGAAGAGAAAACCACTGCTCTGAAAACATTGGAGGAAAAGGAAGATTGCAGTGTGATAGCCTTGGGCAAACCATTCTGTCATGGCCTCAGGCCTACATCTGCAAGAATAATTTATGCTTGCCTTACCAAGCTGTTGCATGAATCACTCGGAGAGTATATGGGAAGTTCTTGGGACTCATAAATGTGCTGTAGAAACACCCTAAACAGTAGTAGTGGTGGTGTGTTCAAATGAGGTATGAGAGGTCCCAAACCTAGCTGTCAAAAGAAAAGTCTCTTTGAGATTTTTACCTTAATTCTGGATGTTCGGGGACTACTTGTCTGCTTGAGAGAGTCTGAAAATTGTTTTCCCTTGTTATGATTTGACGGTAGTAATGCTGAGAGACAGTACAAAATTCCTGGGGCCCAGATTTCCCTGGGTGTCCAGAGGTGATAGCAGCAGCCATCTTGTGTGTGTTGTTCTGAATGTGAAGAGAGAGGCAGAGAGAATAGATGTCTGGTGACCATGACACACCACCCTCACTTACAAGAGTGAGTGAGCCAGCTGGCTATTTGACTCTCTTCCTAAGGTTCAAGCTTCACAATAAAATTGGCACCTGTTTGACAGAAAAAGGCTTCAAGAGAGCACGTGTCTGAATTAGGGTTGCCAGGTCCCCTCATTTCAAGACACCCCCAATGTGATGACATCACCAGGAAGTGATGCCATCACATTGGGGATGTCACACGGTTACACTCTGCTTTTGGGCAAAACTCTATGGTAAGACTGGCTTCAAACCATAGAGTTTTGTCTTCATCCACCCCAACATGATGACATCACTTCTGGGTGATGTCATCATGTCAGTGACATCACACAGCAATGTCACTGTTTGGGGGCGGGGCTTCCCTTGCCAGCCAGCTGGCTGGCAGCGGGCAGAAGCCCCCAAAAGTGGGGGGAACTCCTGCCGGGACCTAGGGACTGGCAACCCTAGTTTGGATGGGGTGGGGCATATAAGAAGAAGAAGAAGAAGAGATTGGATTTATACCCTGCCCTTCACTACCCAAGGGAGTCTCAGAGCGGCTTACAATCTCCTTTCCCTTCCCCTCCCCACAACAGAAACCCTGTGAGAGAGGTTGGGTTGAGAGACCTCTTGACAGAAACTGCTCTTTTTCAAAAACAGCTGTGCCAGAACTACGGCTTGCCCAGGGTCATCCAGCAGGTGCAAGTGGAGGAGTGGGGCATCAAACCTGGTTCTCCCAAATTAGCATCCACGCACTTAACCACTACACCAAACTGGCATAGGCTGAGGAATGTATGTCCCCCCTGAAAAACCTCCAGCCAGCTGGGGTTTGCATTTCCAGAAGATGCATGAGATAGCAATGCAATGAAATATACCTGGAACGCACATTGAGGTTCTTTGCCACTTTCCCCTTGTAAGTGAAACTGTGAACATTTTCATAAAGACTATGCCATGATTAAAATTGAGCAGGGCCACCCAATAAAGCTGCTTTCAGGAACTAGCTCCAGCTGCTTGAAGGCTGCCAGTTGGCTGGCCCTCCTGGTTTAGCATGTTCCAGAATAAGCCCTGGCCTTGGAAAAAGGGTCTGGGAAGCCCACCCTAGGAGCCCTGGCTGAGATCAAGTCTAGCATTACTGTGAGAGGAATGGAGAATTGCAGAGCACTTGGTGTGGCCAAGAAAAAATGCTGCAGGGACAATGGACGCTGCCATAGACAAAGCTCATTACATTCATCAGCATCCCTCGAATGAAAGCGGCTGTCCATTTGAAATGCTGAAAATAAAAGAGGGGACAGCTGCAAAGCAATTCCAGTGAAGTTGTAAACTTCGGTTAGGCAGCGCCTGCTCAGCTCTGCCAGTTCATTGGTCAGTTGGCTCATAACCGTTCATCTCGGAAGCATCTAAACCCTGCGAGCTTTAGGGCATAGTCTATTCATTTAACAGGACGAGTATTCATTAAATCGTATTAAACGGCCCCACAGTTTGATGTGTGTGTCTTTTAAAGCTAGTGGATTTTGTTCAAATGAGGACAAATTTCAGCATCTAGATAATTTCTGTTTGTTAAGCCGTTATCTTTTACGGCTGGCTCCAAATGGAGATGGATATCCAAGCGGGGCTCAAATGTCTAGCCCTGGCGCTTTGCTGTGCTGGAGATGGGAGCGAAGCCAATCTGGTGTGAGGTTACAGTTGTAAAAATTTCGGCGAGGGAATAAGCTTTGGCTTGAGGGGCACAGCAGGAGGGACCAGCGGGTAAGAGACAAGGAAGTTAAGGGGTAAAGTTCTATTTGTTTGTTTGTTTTCATTTGTATTTTGCCTTTCTCACTGGGACTTAAAACAGAAGATAAGGCTAGCCTCGGGCATTGGTCTGTATTCTTGCTTTGATGGTGGAAGGGAACTGTAAGATGGAATGGCTTGTGCTATGCCTGTTCTCTATGTACCCGTGGAATGATCCGTCGTGGTTTATGTGCGTCCCTTCAGAGGGCACTTTTTAACTGGCAGCACATTAAGTTTCTGGGGCACAAGTCTGTGTCTCTGTGTACATAATCCACTTTGAAAGTGGTCCTGTCAAGTTTGCCCCCCCCCCCGGGCATTCTGTGGCAGGGACTATTAACCTAGGGACCAATGTCATCTTGAATGAAATGTCAAATTAAATGTGAATTTCTTGTTTGGGAGAAGTGTCTGCAGAGCCTGGAGGGAAGAAGAGGGTTTTTGGTATTTTGATGGCTGGTATTATAATGGCCTGGTATAGGTCAAAGGTGCAGCCTCATTTGGAATATTGTGTAAAGTTCTGGACACTGTATCTCCAAAAGGACATTGCAGAGCTGGGGAAAGTACAGCGGAAAGCAACCAAGATTGTTAGGGGGTTGGAGAACCTTCCCTATGAGGAAAGGCTGAGGAGCCTGGGAGTTTTCAGTTTAGAAAAGAGATGTCTAAGGGGGGGACAGGATAGAGGTTTATAAAATTCTGCACGGGAGGGGTAGAGAGAACTGACAAAGAGAGCTTTTTTTTCTCCCTCTCCCACACAAGAACTCAAGGGCATCCAATGAAGCTGGTGAGCAGTAGGCTCTGGATGGACAAAAGGAAATATTTCTTTACACAGTGAGTTATTAAAATGTGGAATTCACTGTCAGATGATGTAGTGATGGCTACAGGCATGGACAGCTTTAAAAAAGCATTAGAGACAGATTCATGGAGGATAGGTCTATCAGTAGCCAGGGTGACTAATGTTAACCTCCAGGTTCATTGGCAGTTAACCTCTGAAACCCAGTGCCAGGAGGCAACATCAGGGGTGCCCCATTGTTGGCCCTCCAGAGGAACTGGTTGGCCCATGTGTAAGACAGAATGTTGGACTAGATGGACCACAGGTCTGACCCTGCAGGGCTCTTCTTATGTTCTTATCATGGAAGACCTCTGCCTTTATGCCCTGTTGTTGGCCCTCCAGGTTGGCCCATGTGTGAGACAGGATGTTGGACTAGATGGACCACAGGTCTGACCCAGCAGGGCTCTTCTTATGTTCTTATCAGGGAAGACCTCTGCCTTTATGCCCTGTTGTTGGCCCTCCAGAGGAACTGGTTGGCCCATGTGTGAGGCAGGATGTTGGACTAGATGGACCACAGGTCTGACCCAGCAGGGCTCTTCTTATGTTCTTATGTTCCTATGATCAGATCGATTAGATCCCTCTGAAGGGACGCACATTCCTGCCATGTGGAATTATATAAAATGTTGCTTTCCCCCCAAGCTGAGCTACCGATTTTGTAGTTAGTAAATGCAAGCTAATTATTTGAACAGAAACACCTATGAATGGGGAAAGAAAATTGAAACTGGGGCATGGGAATATGCACCAGTTCACTAACTAGAGGTGTACTTATAGTTGTACTTAGTTGCTGGCAATGAGACTGTTGGTTGATACGATGATGTTCTGGTTATTCATTTTGTATTTCTGATAGCCAGCCGAAATGCTGGTAGTTTCACTGTACGCATTGGTAATTGTACAGGTATAAAAAGTTGAGCTTGGGGCTGTTCACAAATTGCATCTTATGAGGAAAGTAAGACAAAAACCACCAGAGAAAAAGTATCCTAGATCTCTGCAGTCCCATAATGCTGACTCCCAACCAAGAATCTCAAGGAAGGAAGTGTGTGCATGGATCTGTAAACATGTGCATGTGTCTGGGGCATGCACCAGTCCACCAGTGGGTAAATGTCCCTGCTGTCATTGAATCAGAGTCTCTCCACGTTGCCTCTGATTCACTTTGCCAAGCCTGGCACCAGTCCAACCTACAATTCTCTCTGCAGCTTGCAACCAGTAGATAAGGGAGATCTCTGTGTAGCAATAAATAACACATGACCGCTGACATTAATTCAAATAGACTGACTGTCAGGTTCGTGATTTGTTACGTGGCGACTGGGCTTTCTTTACATAAAATGACTGGTAACTGTATCTGTGAGTGTGTGTGTGTATATGTGTTTGGTGGAACATGGATAGCTTTTTCTGGGCCACAGAGTCCAATCGTGTTAGCAAGAAGCAACAGTTCTTAGAAGCAGACCCGTCATAAACACTCTGAAACCATAAGCATCTTTGCCTGGATTGAGGGGATTATTCCTTTAACGTGTTTACGCTTTTGTTATCAGGTCCAGAACAATTTTTTGTTGGTAAAGCTTTAAGCCGGCCACTGTCAGAGAAGCAATACCTATTAGCAGTCTCTAGCTTATTCCGATTCCTGTGTGCTGTATCTTGCAGGAGATGGGTTATAAGCTCATAAAATGCTTTCATAAATTGAACAAACTGCTCAGGAATTTGGATAACCAGATGGTAGCTGTGTAGTTTCATTGTGGTGTGTGGTTTGATCGGCAAGTTAAAAGGCAGAGAATGAGGGTTTATATTTAAATGTGTCAGTAGAGGGGGGAGCATGTGGTTGTAGCTAATTCCTCTGTCTCTCTTCTAGTTGTTTTGTCCTTCCCACCCCCATTCCAGGTGTATGGTAGGATAGCCCATTTTATCACCCCAGTATTCGACTTCCTCCTTAACACCTCATTTTGTTACACACAGAGTAGGCCTAATATTGTCTAACGGGGTCTTCTTCAGGTACCCCGTCTTCAGGTGAGTTGCAACCAAAGACATGGATATCCTTCTTATAGATCTCCTTCCCCAGTGACACTCAGCTTGGTCCTTCTTTGTTGGGATCTTTGGGCATCTGGTGAAGAGTGCCTTATTTGCCCCTGCTTTAAACTGATCTGTTTGTATGCCATTCTCTGATCTTTTTTTGAATAGTAATAAGGCTTAGTATTTATTTAGTGTATTCAGTGCTTGAAGCAAGAGTGGCTTTCCTGAGTTTGGCAGTAGGGATGCCAGCCTCCAGGTGGAACCTGGGGACCCCCCCCCCCCCCCAGAATTACAGTTCATCTCCAGATTACATTGATCAGTTCCCCTGGAGAAAATGGATGCTTTGGAGGGTCGACTCAATGGCATTGTACCTCAGTGAGGCCCCTGTCCTCCCAGACTCCACCCCCAAATCTCCAGGAGTTTTCCAACTTGTAGCAGCTCACCCCCCCTCTCCCGCTGGCAGTCGGGGGGGAGGGATCCTGGCAACCCTGGTTTGTGGTGAAGGTGAGGTTTAAGCTGGAGACTTCCAGTTAACTACTGTGCTGCACCAACTCCCCTGTATGCTGTTGATTCAAGCTTTGTTGGTCTTAAAGCCATGTTGGTCTGGTGGCCATGTTGGTCAGATAAATAATCTCTTTGATTATTGTTCTTTGTAGCCTGATTTAGCTATTGTATAACCAGGTCCATCACAAACCAACTCTCGTTTGTGTTTGATGTCTGAGTTGAGCCATTGCTTTGTAATCTCTGTTGCTGAGCCTCTGGTGCTGCTTGACTGAGCTAGAGAGAGGATGTTTATGAACATTCCTACCTGCCTATGGAACAAAGCACCCAGAAAGGAAAACTTGCCACTTTGGCTGAGATTTAAACCTACAAACAGGCTCTAGGGCCAAGAATAGCTCTGTGGGGGCATGGCAGTTAGAAGGGAAACTAAGGGGTTTTTGCAACCTCCTTCTCTGGTCCCTGAAATTCAATAGGTGCTGCCCAGATACTTTCATGTACCGTACATCTTTGCAGCTGCAAGGACTGTATACACTTGATTTTGAAAATACTGCCGACATTTTCATGCATTTCTGTGCTTTTTCTACCCTTTGATGGTGTCTTGGTGTATATACTTATTGCTTGGTTCCGATGGGTAGCCATGTTGGTCGGAAGTAGCGGAACAAAGTTTGAGTCCAGGGGCACCTTTTAAGACCAACAAAGTTGGTATGTGAAGAAGTGTGCATGGACATAAAAGCTTGAATAAAACTTTATTAGTCTTAAAGGTGCCGCTGGACTCAGACTTATTGCTTGGTTCACTTAGAGCCCATTTTCTGAAAAGGTGTTCCTGTAGAGCACCTAGAATACTGTAGGTGCTTTTTGTTAACTGACAATGATGTACAGTGACTTATTGGATGCTTAATAATCATTCTAGATTTTTCTGTCCCAGAAGGGTTATCAAGTTCCTGGCAGGCACGATTGTATCACTGAAACTCCTTTTGTTCAGTGGGCATGCTATGTATCAAACTCTTCTAGCAAAACACGACTTCTCCAAAAGATACAACGATGACAGTGAACTATAAATTCAACTCTGTGCTTAGCATAAATATTTCCCCCAGCAATTCTTTTATATACGAGACTTAAAGCACATTCCTAAAATAGGTTCAAAGGCACGTACAATTGTGACCCGCCATAAGCTCCCCTCTCCTACAAATGACATTTCAAGAGTCTCAGCATTCTCAGATAGATTTGGAAGGATACAATATAGATCTTAAAATACACTGTTGATTTAGTTTAAGCTGCAATATTAATGGTGGCTGAAGCTAGAAACCAGCACTTGTGCTCCAAGGTCATAATTTCTTAGTTTGAGGTCGTTTTTATATTCATCAGCAAAGCACCGAGATTGACGTAGGCTCAGCGTCTCTCTTTCACACTAGTAACCTTTTGCTTGTGGTTGCATATATGGTATAGCCCCTAGGGGTATACAGAGTGCAGACAGGTAACGCTTTGCAGCAAATCAAGAGAGAGCTGCAGGGCTAATTTTAATTGGGGAAGTAGTTTTTAACAGGGCTTAGTGTGAGCCAAAGCACAGCCTATCATATTGCTAGGGATGCCAACTCTAGTTGGGAAATATCTGGAGATTTTGGGGGGGGGGGAGCCTGGGGAGGGGGGATTGAGAAGGGGAGGGACCTGATTGGGACATAACACCTTAGAATTCAGCCCTGAATGCAACTATTTTCTCCAGGAGAGCTGATTATCTAAAGGATCCCCAGGCTCCCACCTGGAGGTTGGCAACCCTATCCTGGCCCCAGACAGCAGGAGACGACTGGGGCATTTTAAAAGCCCTGAAGCGAGCAGAATCAAGTGGCCCTGTGCTGCTGGCAATGTCACAGAAGCCACTCGGCTTGTACCTGGGCAGCAGCAATGATGACAACTGTGGCTGGGGTCTGAGCACTACGTGGGAACTTGGCTCTGCTTGCTCCTGGCTGCTGGTGGCCTTCCAGGGCAGTGGCCCATCTAGAAGTTTCCCAGAAAGGCCAAGGACCGCTTGCTCCTGCTGCAGAAACCCTCTGACCCTGAGGGAGGTGCCACTGTCCTAAAATAAGGCATAAAGCTGTGATCCCCAACATGATGCCAGTGCAGGGTTGCCAAATCTGGGTTGGAAAATACCTGGAGACTTTGGGGGTGGAGCCAGGAGAGGGTGGGGTTTGGGGAGGGGAGGGGCCTCAGCATAGTATAATGCCATAGAGTCTACCCTTCAAAGCAGCCATTTTCTCCAGGGGAGCTGATCTCTGTCAGCTGGAGATCAGTAGTAAAAGCGGGAGATCCCCAGGCCCTACCTGGGGGCTGGCAACCCTATGCCAGTGGGTGTGGTGATGGTGACCTATTCCCTGGTGCCCACTTGCTTCTTTCCTATAGCAGAGAGCAAATTCTGCCTTTCCCCCATGCTTCATTGGAGTGAGGAGGTGCTTCAGAAGAGCCCAGCAGGCACTGTATATACATGTATGTATTTCACTGCATTTATAGCCTCCCTTTCTCACTGAGACTTAAGGCGAATTACGCAGCATAAGTCAGTCACAGAATCATAGAATTGGCCCTGGCTAGTATGGAGTCATCTAGTCCAACTCCCTGCACAGAGCACAGCTCATCTGTCCAGCCCCCTGCGCAATGTCATCAATAGAATAACAGTGCAATCCTGTGCAGAGTCACTCCAGTCTAAACCCGCTGAAATGACTGGACTTAGATTGGAGTAACTCTCCTTAGAATTGCGTAGTAACACATCTAATAAGCACTGTAATGGATCTACAATTACCGAAATCAGAAACAAAGCCTAAAGAATTAGACACGATATATTAAACAATGCAGAAAATGGTATTACAGAAGTAGAAAACAATTCATTGGGATCTGGATCATACATACAGCATGTACCATATATCCTGCATTTTTGTGTGTTGCTGCAAAACACCCTTTATTGTGTGGTGGGGTGTTTTTGTTTTTTTTAAGTGTTGCTCTTTTCATATCGAAAGCAAAGAGGGCTTCAATGCAGTGCTTGTTTGAAAGGTGATCCTTGGTAAAGCAAGGATTTCCAAATGTGGCATGTTCTTCTTGCAAACACGATCGTGCTTTGCACATAACTGTGAAAGAGCAGAACACTTTAATTATGGCCTAAATCTACTTCTTTAGCCATGGGGCTCAGATGATTAGCAGTGGGGAGAAACCTGGCTTCTGGAGAGACTGTGCCGTTGCAGCATTTTCCCGTATGTGAAATTTTATACGATGCAAATTATTAAACGCCAAACCTCGGGAGGAAGATCGTAATGAAAAATTTAGCACTCCCTCATCAAGGCTGATGGTAATTTACCCTCTGACTATATATCTGAAAGCGTGGGGAGCAGGGGAAAGAAAGGGTGTGAGTGTGTAATCCTGGTTGGATTCGGCAGTGGGAAGGAGGTGGTTATTGTTCCATTCACTTGCGCATGAGGAACAGCCTGGCTTCAGTATTCGCCTAAGTCACCTCCTTAAAGCAGCTGTTATTCCATTTCAAAATGAATAATCGTAAGGACATCTGTGTGGGTTCTTCACTATGGAATTGGATATTACAGGAGATGCACGGCCGGCCTCTGTCTCCTCCTCCTTTTATCCTAATTAGCCCTGAGCAGGATGGCCCAGGCCAGCCTTGGGTTGCCAGGCGCTATCGTTGCACCAGTGGGGGGGATTTGGATGGGCGGTCCAGGAGTGGGTGGTGATATCCCCGACATGATGACATCACACAAAAGTGACATCATTGCGTTGTCAGTATGTGGGGATGATACTCTGCCTTCTGGGCAAACTATGATAAAATTTGGGTTCAAACCATAGTCTGAGCTGAGGTTGGGCTTTGGGTCTTCTGCAACCAAACTCTGTTGGATTAGACCTAGGGTTGCCAACTCTGGGCTCAGAAATACCTTGAGATTTGAGGGTGGCACCTGGGAGAGTGGGGTTTAGGGAGGGGAAGACTCCACAACTTAGAGGGAGCACTGGAGGGACCTAGGCAGGGCATAATGCCATGTAGTCCACTTTCCAAAGCAGCTATTGTCTCCAGGAGAAGTGGAATAAAATGTTCTAAATAAATGAGCAGTTTACATAGTCTGGAGATCAGTTTAATTCTGGGAGATCTCCATCCCCACCTGGAAGTTGCATGGACGGCTTCAAGAGGGAATTGGATAAACATATGGAGCAGAGGTCCATCAGTGGCTATTAGCCACAAGGTGTAGATAGGAGCTCTCAGTCTGGGGCAAGTGATGCTCTGTATTCTTGGTGCTTGGGGAGGGGCAACAGTGGGAGGGCTTCTAGTGTCCTGCCCCACTGGTGGACCTCCTGAGGGCACCTGGTGTTTTTGGCCACTGTGTGACACAGAGTGTTGGACTGGAGGGGCCACTGGCCTGATCCAACATTGGCTTCTCTTATGTTCTTATGTTCTTAACCCTGAGCTGGCAACCCTGTGCTGGGCTCAAATCACTGGGGAAGTTGTCAGATGATTTGAGCTTGAATCCCAGGCATGTAGAGAGAGGCAATAATGAAGCAAAAGCACTCTGTACATGAGTAGGAGCACTCTTTTTTATATCTGCAGATATTATAGTGCTCTGCTTGACACTAGAAAAAGTTTCTGGCGCAAAATTTATTTATGTAGCTATTTTAAGTACGGGTAGCCTATATCCCCAACTAGAATTTGTTTGTTTGTCTGTTTAAAACGTATCTATTCTGCCTTTTCACCTTAATAGGGTCCCCAAGGTGACAGTCATAAAACTTTAAAATATTGCAACATTAAAAACATTTTAATGGGCTGGGCAGGGGGTGCAAAGGAAAACCCCTATGGGCGAACTGGAGAGCATTGGGCACCACGCTGCTTGACTGCTGCAGAGGAGATTGTTCCGCCATGCTGAAGCCACAATCAGAGTGGCTCCGCCCACTCCCTCCTGAGCAGTTTCCTGTTCCCTCTCTTGCACTAGTTGCTTGCAAGCCGGATAAGAGCCCTGGACAGGCCAGTTCTGGCCCCTGGCTTAAACAGAAGCTTTTTAATTTATTTCCTGAAAAGCTATCCTGCCAAATGAGGTGAGCCTCTGTAGGAGGGACCTCCACAGTTTTGTGGGTACTGTGGAGAAGGCCTTGCTCCAAGCGCTCACACGTTGAATCTCACTAGACGCGTCAGACATATGGCCTGGGAGCTGGAGCAGGCTCATCCAGGGCTCTTATCCAGCCCACAAGCAACTGGGGGGAAATGTGGACCAGAAGAGCCTACATTAGCGTATTATACCCCCTGCTGAGGTCCCTCCTTTCCCCAAATGCAGCCCCTTCCCCAGATCTCCAGGGACTGCCCAACGCAAAGTTGGCAACCATAAGAGGTGAGGAGGGCAGGTTTGGCCCTGAGCTCTGCTGAGGAGGGGTAGGGTCACGGTCAGTGGTAAAATATCTCTGGTACCTGGCATGATATTTATGTCAAATCCGGCTCTCATAACAAATGAATTCTAGATGTTCAGAATGCATCGTGAAGAGGTCATGATGCCGTGTGAGGCACACTTAGCTCTTTTACAATGCTAATGTTAGCTTGTGCTTCTTTTTTTTTTTTTAAAGCCTGCTTTCCTCTGTCAGCCCTACGCTGTGCTCCCCCACGCATCCTTCCGCCTTTTCAGGTGCTGTGATTCGAAAGTATAACCCTGCAGATTTTCCTAGGGACATATTAACAGGATAGGTCAACTAAAATGATACTTAAAGGTAGCCTGATGTGAATGGAGGCACTCACTGTATGATTATGTGTGATTAGCAAGGAGCTGCATTGTGCAAAGTGGTTATTATAATTAAATTCTTCATTTCCTACAGAAACCTGTGAAATGGCAATTGTCATCATGGGAAAAGTAAACACTTTTGGTGTTTTGAAATCGTGTGTCAAAGGGCAGTTGCTGCGTCTCCTCCCTCCCCTTCCTCATCATTTCTTTCCCTGAGCGAAACGCCATCTCCACACGCCAATGTAGAACTGGCAGGATCCTTTCTCTTTTTTTGCAGTCACGCCTCCATTTCTCTGGAGTCAGTTCTCAAGTCCAGATTTAACAGCTGATGACATGTAGCACCAGCACTGCGCCGCTCTCGGCACCGGCTGCGCAAAGATCTGATTAATAATTTGAGCTGCAAATCTCCTTACAAGCCCCACGTGGAGCCTAAATCGCCCATCAGAGGCACCCCTTTTCTTTCTAGGCAATTCCGGCGCGGTTTCCACTGCACTGGCCCACATTTAATTTCCCACCAAGCAGATAACTCTCTCTCTGTCAGTGGGGAAAAATTTGAAATGCACACCTGGAAGGCAGGACAGATGTTCGAATGCTAATTTTTGAAATGTAGAGATGGGAAGTGGGAAGGAATTCGACCTAATAAAAGACGCACGAGTTGCTCTGGGGTTGTGTTATGTGCCGGAGGTCCCAGGTTTAGTCTGTAGCATCTCCTGTCAAACGCTCTGAAGGTACAGATGTTGGGGGGGAATTTTGCTGTGCCTCAAACCCTGGAGAGAACCAGTCAGAGTAGGCACTACTGAACTAGATGAACCAGTGGTCTGATTTGGTGTAATGCCTCAGATGTGGCTATGTAAATATGGTGACTCTAACCAGGCCATAATCACTTGCTAAACGGCACTTGTTTATTTGTAAAGTTCAGAGCTTTTTTTGTAGAAAAAGCCCAGCAGGAACTCGTTAGCATAATAGGCCACACCCAACAGCAGAAACTCATTAGCATATTAGGCCACACCACTGGCAGCACAGCTTATTAGCATATTAGGCCACACCCCCATGTTACCAGAGGAGTGGTCATCCAGCCACACCCACCTTTTGCTTCTTATTCTGTTTAGCTTGTTTGTTTCTCGAAACCCAGGGCTTTTTTTTGTAACAGCAATTAATTTGCATGTTAAGCCACATACCCCTAATGTAGCCAACCCTAATGAGTTCCTGCTGTTGGGTGTGACCTATTATGCTAATGAGTTCCTGCTGGGTGTGGCCAACTCAGGAGCCAGCTGGAACTCCGTTCCTGTACGTTCCTGCCAAAAAATAGCCCTGGTAAAGGTATCTCGTGAAGTGGCTTAATTTAATCGTTTTCAAGTTTCCATAGTCATTTTTTTTTAAAAAAAAACATTCATAATGTGATCAGAGAAGGCATTCCAAAGCCTGGGAACCACAACCAAGAAGGTCTTGTGTCTGGGGATCACTGGCCACGCTACTTTAAGGGGGGAGGACACGGAGAGCCAGGTCTCCAAATACTATCTTTATATAGGAGCTTCAGATACAGATGTGGAGGCCCAGTGCTCAGTCAGTAGGCTTAGAAGAATGTAGCTGTTTAGGATGATGCTGTAAAAGTCAAAGGCAATGCTTAGAAGGAGTTGTGTGTGTGTTTAAAATGCTACTAAGTCACAGCCGGCTCATGGCCGACCCCAGCAATGAGCTTTCAAGGCAAGAGAGAAGCAGAGGTGGTTTGCCATGGCCTTCCTCTGCAGAGTCTTCCTTGGTGGTCTCCCATCCAAGAACCAGCCCTGCTTTCAGCAACCCCAGCAAGGGACTTCCAAGGCAAGGGAGAAGCAAGGGGTGGTTTGCCATTGGCCTTCCTCTGCAGTGTCCTCCTTGGTGGTCTCCCTTCCAAGTACCCACTCTGCTTAGCTTCCGAGATCTGACGAGATCTGGATATACAATGCCGCCTCCTTTCCCTCAGAAGTAGTTAGGTAATCCATAAAGATTTTAAAGTATGGGTTGATGTGTTGAGATCTATTGAGTGCACAATCGGGACATCCTATTTTGAATCAGTTAAAGTGCCCAGTGTTCTTCATAAGTAGCTTCTTGTGTCGTATGTTGCAATAAATCTTAAGTTTACAAAGTATAAAACATATTCTGTGATTCAATGGCAGTGGTTTTCTAACTGTGTGCCCTGGGATTTCTTGAATATAGAAGATCAGTAATAATAGACAGGACTTACTCATCACTTGCCAATCTTCTTTAGCATTTGGCCTGCACAGCTTGATGGTGGGTCTCAGTAGGCCTGGCCAGAGCTCCCTGTTCCCTAGACCATGCCTCAGCAATCTTGTGTAACACATACTTTATTCCATGGCAGACACTCAAGGGTTCTTTGGCAGGAAAGTCAGCATCCAAAGGGTTCCCTGAAGGCAGTGAATCTGAAAACCCTTGGTTTGGATGGGAAAGAAGTGGGCCTATGAATAGAACACAGTATAATTAAATAACAATTATCATATGGCATCGTCTGTAGAACAGCCAGGAGATCCTAAGATTGTCTGGCAGCTGGAGGCTCTAACTCTTTAGCATTATGCACCAATTGGTGGCAAGCTAGACTTGGGTTTTTTAAGGCAAGAGAGGTTTCAGAGGTGGTTTGCCATTGCCTGCCTCTGCGTCATACCCCTCATATTCCTTGGAGGTTGCCCTTCCAAATACTAGCCAAGGTCAACTCTGCTTAGCTTTGGAGATCTGACAGGATCGGGCTTGGCTGGGCTATCCAGGTCAGGGTTAGAACAGAGAGGACTAATTGTATGCAATGCTTTAAGAATAGGTATCTAGTTAGCTTGCCCTCCATGGTTTCAGAGATGAAATTAACACAAAAAGGAAGACAATGTATGGTTTCTTGAAACCTTGCAGTAATGTTTGCTTGTGTGTGATTTTTTTTTTTTTACCTAGTGCATTCCAAACTTCTGCAGAAGGCTTCAAGTAGTCAGAAGCTTTTAAATACAGATGGTGGGAGAATTCCCAATGGAAAACAGGCTTCTATTTCAAACTTCGGCTCCCCCCCCCTTTTCCTTTTCTAGTTCATGGCAGGCTTTGACAGATCAGAAGAAATTTTCACAGCTTGAGGCAGCTGGATTCTTCTTTGGCATGAACAAAAACATCTGGCCCCCAAAACAGTGCCTTTTACCAAAGGGCCAAAAAAACATGCACACACATCTGTTGTGCTAACATATTTCCTTGTAAACTCAGATGTTAATTGCTTTGTTTTGCAGAAGTAACACAGTTTGCTCGCTGAGGCAGGCTGTTTCCCTTTGCCCTGTACTAATAGGTTTCCTTTAGCACTGCTATTGCTTTGATTTGCAAATTCACAGGTATAATGTGGGAGTAACTTAATATGTATTTAAAAAGTGTTAGCAGAGAAGTGAGCGTGTGATCTGCTAAGCTTGCTAGCCATGCGCCCTCTCTGTCTGACACGGTAATATTCAGCCGAAGTTAAGGTGTATGTAGCAGCAGTAGAGCTGTATATGGAAGCTGGGTCACCACCACTTTGGGGAGCTGGCTCTCCCAAAGAAAACACTTTACTGTTTTTGTCCTGTTGGGGCTCTGAGATGGGACGTAAATCCTGCAAGGAGGGAAAAAAAGCCAGGAAAGCAAGAAAATAAGACTGAAACCTAGTGGGAGGTTAAACTCCTATGTCTGTCTGCTTATCCGGGGCTTAAATGACCCCTTTCCACTTCCTACTTTTATATTAAATTGGCACAACCTGATTTGGGTCTAGCTCTGTCAAGCCTAACTGTACGCCCTAGCAGTCTGTTCGGTATGTCTCCTCCCCCCTCCCATGTGAATCCAAATTCTGAACTGGACAGTTTGTCCTGCTTTATTATTACAAGGCATGCATTTTTTTTTGGGGGGGGGGTCTGGCTATCTCTTCTCATCCAGCAAGGGTATCACCAGCACCGAGGCTAACTCCATCCCTTGTTGCATGAGGGAAATCACTGAAATTAGGTAGCGCAGGGTTCTCCAGTGTGGCAGTCGTGGGTACCGGCATGACTGTCATAAGCAGTTTCTAGTGTTAGCATAGACACCCTAACCCTGGAAGGTGCCTGGGGAAAACCCCTCCAAAGCAGAGCAATGTACACTAGACTGGTGTCCAATGCAGCATATGTAGGCTGGTTGCACTTCTAACAAGCATGCCTGATTTCAGTGAACCAGAAATGAGTGCATCTGCCAGACAGAAACACCCAGAATCTGTCAGCCTAGCCTGCTTTATGAATTGGTGTAAAGACAGGCAAGCTAAAAATTTTTTAAAGTGGATTGATTACTGAAAAGAATACCAGAAGTGCCTAACAATAAAGCAGCTGCGGCTCTTCTTACCCTCTGTCATTTTGAAGACTGCTGGCGCAGAAACATGAGCACCCTCCCAGTGGCCCAGAGGTCTAAGTCTGTGTTACTGGAGGAGGAGGAGAGTTTGTTTTGTACCCCACCCTTCACTCAGAGTCTCAGAGCGGCTTACCATCTCCTTCCCTTCCTCTCCCCACAACAGACACCCTGTGAGGTGGGTGGGGCTGAGAGAGCACTGAGAGAACTGCTCTTGAGAGAACAGCTCTGGGGGAACTTTGACTGACCCAAGGTCACCCAGCAGCTGCATGTGGAAGAGTGGGGAATCAGCCCCGGTTCTCCAGGTTAGAGTCCGCCACTCCTGTGGATCCGGACCCAAAAGTGGGTTGCGAGGCCTCTGAAAATGGGTCACAGGCCAACCCTCCCTAATGGGGGCTCCTGCTCTTTGCATCCTCCTCTTTCTTTTCTCCTTGCCAACTCCGCACATTCTCATCTCTGCCTCCCTCTTTGTGGGGGGTGCCCATCCCGCAACTTGTGGGGGGAGCCCATCCCGCAACTGGTAACTTCATAGTAGTAGTGGCTGAGAGACGGCAGGAGGGGAGGAAAGTGGTTCAGCATGCCACAGGAAAACCAGAGGAGGACAGAAAGAGGCCTGCATGCGTGAGCTCTGTCTTGGGGCTGCCCTTTCAGCAGCCCAACCTCTTTCCCAGCCACCTGCAGTGCCTCACCACCCTCTACCCGCTGCGGGAGACGTACTGCGCTGAGCCCCTTGCCGCCCGCCTCTTTCCCCGCCATCTGCCATCATGTATCTCCTCTGCCCAGTGCCCCCCCTCACCCAGCACACCTCCTCAAACTCTGGCTCTGGCCCAGCTGGCAGAGGAGGAGGAGAGCTCCCACTGGCTTGAGGTACATAGTGGGGGCAGCTGCACCCTCTGTGTGAGATTTGTTGGTTTCTCAAAAACCAGCAGTACAGAAAATAGAATGCTGAAATAGTTCACCTGGGGCACCAAGAAACTTGGGTCACCCCTGGATGGGTCATCGCTCAAAGTAAATTTAGATTTCTGGGTGACTGCACCAAAAGGGTCGGGGACCACAGGTCTCGGTTGTCCTTTGGTCCAATCTAGCAGGACAGCTCATGTTATCACACCTAGAGCTCTCTGCAGGGGTCATTCCGTAGCAGGAGCTCCTCTGCATATTAGGCCACACACCCCTGATGCAGCCAATCCTCCAAGAGCTTACAGTGACCCCTGTAAGAAGAGCTCTGTAAGCTCTTGGAGGATTGGCTACATTAGGGGGTGTGTGGCCTAATATGCAAAGGAGCTCCTGCTACAAAATGAGCCCCGGCTCTTTGTAAGTTGCACTCCTATTACAACAAGTGACTGCAGTATTGTAAATTATGTTGTGGTTTCACACTCAGGCAACTAACAAGGATGCACGCTGTAGGAGCTTCAGCCCATGCTGGCCCCCTGTCTAGTGGGAGCTGTACAGGTTGTACCAGGCTTAGGGGAGCAGCAGGTGTTTCTACGCTGGAGTTTAATCTTTCTTGTCTGGTTTGGCTGGTGGCAGATCTCTACAAGACTCTGGGGTCTAAGACTGTACTGCTTCAGACTTGAGCAGAGGAGCTGAAGCGGGACCCAAATACTGGTGCCTTTTAGCACCCCCTCCCCCCCGGCCTCTATGATGGCATTTGGTAGCTGGAAAAATTGGGGCGACTCGGCTAGCACTAGAGCTCTCTGCAACGGCTTCTCCAAGCGGTCTCACTGTCCATATCCCTTTCTTCAGGCGCCACCCTTTTCTGATTTAGTGCTGAAAGAAAGCCAGAAGGGGCAGGACCACGGGAAGCTCCTCCCATCTTGACAGTCTCCATTGTGTGATCATTCTTAAAGCTTCCCCTCCCTCCAAAAAGTTCTTAGTAAAGATGGGCACTTGGTTTTGCATAACAGCCTGATGAATATTCAGCCTCGGTTTGGCACAGTTGCACAACAGGCGGGAAAGAAACGCCTCCCCTTCTTCCGCTGGCGTCCAATCGTGGCACCCCAGCACTGAACCTTCGTAGCTTTGTTTATTCCCTGACTCTTGGAGCAATTCCGCTGATCCGTTTTCTATATTAAGTGATAAACAACAATTCCGCAGGGCCCCGTGTTTGTCCTTATCACAGTGCGACTTCAGAAAAATGTGTTTCCTACTCCTCAGACATGAATGTTAATCACCAAGCAAAGCACGGGCGATAATTAACAGAAATAATTGTCACCCTTTTTAGCTATTCAGGGCAGAACATTATCGAGTGACTTCACCTGAAATGCTGGGGCATTAATTATTCATGTGGCTCGGGGGGAGGGGGAGGGATTTCTCCTCGGGATGCTGAAGAGTAAACAGGATGGGGTCCCCAAGGTATTCCAGAGAAATTGCCTGTGTGTTTCTAAAGCGGAGCCAGCTTATTGTGATAGCCCAAACACATTAATGGCAAGGGTGAAGGGGTCTGTTGCCACTCCCTTCTCCGCACCTCATAGCAAAGGAATAACAACTCAAAGGTTTAGACTAACCAGGTTTAGACATGCAAGGGAATGTAAGGGCATAGAATGCGGAGGTGGTAGAAAGAACTGCACCACTGCCAGATGGAGAATTACATTTTTGGAATCCTTCCCTGAGTACAAAGACTCAAGAGATCTGACACCGCAAGCAAAAGGAGGAGGGTAAAACCCTTCTGCTGGCTGTGCATATGAAGGAACATTCAGAGCTGGGATCTACCACTTGTACGGTTCCCAACACTGCCTAGGCAGATGCCAGGAGATTTAGGGGGGTAGTGCCTGAGGATAGTGGAGTTTGGAGAGCATGTGATATCACTTCTGCTTGACACTCTTGGAATTTTCCCTCATCTCTATGGTGAAGATCATGGAGACTAGGGGAAATTCCTAGAGTGTCATTATGGAGGCCATTTTTTCCTTCCGCTCCTCCGTTTTTCAAGGGTGGGCAGGGCCCAGGCAGTTGGCAAGCCTAACCACCTGCTTTCTCAAATGGTGCAGTTCATTCTACTAGCTCTGCTTTTTGCCACCTCATTCCCTTGCATTTGTGAACCAGGCCCTCATTTTCAGAGAGGCAGTAAACCTTTATCTAGGCTGTACTGCTTCAGTCAGCACTGGAGTGGGGGTGGGGCTTTCAAGATGGAATGGCTGACCTCAAGGCAAAAAAAAAAATCCTCCACATGATAAGCTAGACAACAGAGAAGGGTTCTAGTCTAACCCCCTCCCCATTCCATTTTCCAAGCATTCCTTTTGAATTATGAGAAGTTTTTTTCAAGCAGATCTATGAATGGGTGCCCACCCACCCCTCCCTTCCCCTTTAACATTTTATTTTAGTGAGATCAGAGTGCCCATTCTGTGTTTAAGAAGCTTTTCCCGACTTGTTTTTATTCTCTCTCACCTTATGAGCAAATATAAGGTCCTATGGCTACAGAAGGGGAGGCAATTGGAAAGGAGGGCAGGGAGTGGCACTGATGCAAACCCCTTTTCAAGTTTGGCCCCGCCTTGAAGGAGTCCATGTCCAGTTCAAAAGGGGATGTTATTTTGCTAATAGCACTGGGGGTTAGCCCTGCCCTGAATAGCCCAGGCTAACCTGCTCTCACCAAATCTCAGAAGTTAAGCAGGGTCAGCCCTGGTCAGTATTTGGATGGGAGACCATCATGAAATACCAGGGTCTCTACGTGGAGGCAGGCAATGGCAAAGCACCTCCAAATGTTTCTTGCCTTGAGAACCCTATGGCAGGGGTGGGCAATTGTTTTGGCTCGGGGGCCACTTTGTGGGAGCGGAGGTTAGTGAAGGGCCGCACCTTTTAAAATGATTGCATTCATTAGTTAACTTTGCATTTCAGAAAAGGTATAAATTGTATCATAAAAATCAATAAATATAAATTAACTAAAATAGTGGTAGTTTTATTCAATTTATTTATTGTGCTAATTCCATATCGTCTATAGCTGCAAGCACATTTAATTTTAGAATCAGTTTAATGAGACAAATGTACCCTATCACACTTTTCTGCAATTTTTTTGAAATCAGGAGTGAGATTGCTTGTTGAGAAACCACGTGGCCGACTGTCTTGGCGGGCTGCAAAAACCTCTGTGGCGGGCCGCATGTGGCCCGCGGGCCACAATTTGCCCACCCCTGCCCTATGGGATTGCCATAAATCAGCTAGGACTTGACAGGAAGAAATTGGGGGGGGGGGTTTGCTTACCCTCCAATTCAAAATTCATCAGCACCTCTACTTACTGGGCATTCCATCAGCAGGTCTGAATGGGATAGTCCAGACACAGGAGTTCTCCCCTGAGAAATAAGCTATAATGGTAGACTTCCACTTTAAGTGAATTAGAGAGTGCTCATCTGTTTACTGTGGTGCTCATATGCCCAACTTCTCAGCTATTCTGATACCAGCGTAGACAGACAACACTAGACCGTGTTGACTGTAGCTGTGCAAAGACTATCCAGTTCAAAATGCCATTCATAGTATTTGTCTGCTTAAGCCTCACCTGATGCAAGAAGCAGGACGTAGATGGTGGAACAGGTTGGACATAATTTAGACTTAGAGTCTCCCAACATTTGTCAGTTTCTATAGGAAGATTATTATTTTCCATTCCTAATATTGCATGTACTCATACAGGTATAGACAGGCATTGGTATGGTGCAGTAGAGTTAATAAAATGTAGATAAGAGTATCAAGGGGGAAAATCTGTCATTTTTTGTAATCTAATTTTCACTTCTATATGTGCTGTCAAGGGAACAGCTTGGATGTTTGTAACAAGATCTAACTCTCAAAGGCTAAACATTAGCTTAGATTTCTTATAGAAAATATTTGAGTTCACCAGTCTGTAAGAGTACCATTTAAACAGAGACTTGGGTGGTTTTCTCTGAAATACTTGTGGTGTGATTTTTTAAAAAATTAGTTCCTCCCTCTTTTATCCCTAGGTCAACTCACTTAATATGGTGACTCCCTCCCTCCGTCCCTCCCTCCTTGTCAAGTCACAGCTGACTTATGGTGACACAGTGGGGTTTCAAGGCAAGAGATGTTCAGAGTTGGTTTGCCATTGCCTGCCTTCATGTCACAACCCTCATATTCCAGATACTGAGGTCTGACCCTGCTTAGCTTCCGAGATCTGATGAGATTGGGCTAGCCTGGGCCATTCTAGATGGATGGAATTAATGGTTTGCAGGGGGCTGCGGTGGCTCAGAGGTTAAGACATTGAGCTGCAGGCCACAAGGTCTGTAGCTCGGCAGTTCGAGACCCAAGTGCCACGTGACAGAGTGAGCTCCCATCTCTGGCCCCAGCTCCTGGCAACCTAGCAGTTTGAAAGCAAGAAATTGCAAGGAGATAAATAGGTACTGCTTCGGTGGGAAAGTAACAGCATTCTGTGCATCTCAGCGTTTAGTCATGCTGGCCACATGACCACGGAAAAGTCTTTGGTCAGTGCTGGCTCTTCGGCTTGGAAACAGAGATCAGCACCACCCCCTAGAGTCGGATTCAACTGGCTTTTGAGCAAGGGAAACCTTTACCTTTACCTTTTTAATGGGTATGGATATATGACCAGCATAGATACATAAAGTGCTTCTGTGCATAATATTTGTGGCCACAAAAAGAAGATTGGCTGTAACTCAGCGGCAGAGTACCTGCTTGGGGGGTCAAGAATCCTAGGTTCATCCTTGGCTTCTACCGCTTAAAGATCTCCAATAACCGAGATTAGGAAGGACTTTTCTCTGCACAAGACAGGGCTAAGATGGACTAGAGGTCTGAGGAAATATTGAAAATGTTGAGCTCTTTGTGTTCCTCATCATTGAACTAACTTTGATGTATGCCAATATCTTTTGTTTAAAAAAACCCCCTGAGTATAGTTTAACGATGAAGTACACAGTGAGTGTTGAGAATGATATTTTGTGGAGCCAACCTGCTGGTAGAAGGGGAAACCTTTTGGCATTCACAGTTTCTTACAGCTAACGTTGAATGGCAAGAGTAAGGCCGCAGAGGATGAAATGCTCTAAATTCCAAGTTCATTAGCATTTCTCGGTGCCACAGATACATAAATTATGTTAGAGAATGTTAGAGGGTGATGTGATAGAAGTGGTTGGCTAACTGCGCAGATGTAATTTTTGTTAAAGCATGATATAATTTAAAGCATGATATAATTTATTGCACAATTCTATATATAAATGGCTCGCTGGAAAACATGCACGAGAGCCTGCTTTCGCTCACTGACACTCAATTTTGAATCGCTGCAAGCGTGCATTCAAGAAATGCCCTTGTTGTTTGTAATTCAGCGTCCTATTTCAATCTGATTTTTATCTAATTCTCTAAATGCACCTATTCGTGGTTGCGTGGCCGTTTTAGTACTGAAGAGTTCAGAAAACGGGTAAGATAGCCATGTGTTAGCTCAAACTTCTACAGAGCGTTGTCAGTTTGTGCACCATAAATAAAAGATCGGTGTCATGAGCCGGTGTCATGACAGTGACTCCTAAGACCTGGAAGTCTCTTGGACCCTCAGCCAGGCAGATACGAAGCTTGAGGGGAGAACCATTCAGGTGAGGGACATGAATCTGGGTATCTGCCTCCCCAGGTCACCCTCCCAAAGAGACCCGCTGGAGAGAGCAGAGAGGGCAGAGTTCTTGCAGTGTTACCACAGTGCTAGACTCCAAAATAAAGCACCATCTCTTTAAATCCCTTGTAACATTTCCTTGAGAAGGGCTGGAATGTGTGAGAAAGCAGGCTTTGTTGAGGGCTAAGTTGTCTTTGAACTCTGCTAGATCGGAATATGAGCAGATCTGAAGCTGCCTTCTGCTGATTCAGACCATTGGTCCATCTAGCTCAGTACTGTCCACTCTGACTGGCAGCCGCTCTCATGCCGAGAAAGGTCTTTCCTAGCACTTGCGCCTAGGAATCCTTTAGCTGAAGAAGCTAGGTATTGAACCTGAGACCTACTGCGTGCAGAGCCTGTGAACAGCCCACCGAGCCATGGCCCCTCTCATCAGACACCAGGTTTTTTTTTCATGCAGCTGTTCTCATTGGCTTATGATTGTTGAAACTTCAGTGAACTTCCTCTCAAGCGTGGCAGGGCAGTCACCTGTGGGTTCTGTGCACCAGTACCCTAACAATTTGGCTAGGTGATTAGAAGATCATCCATTTCTCCTGGGCAGTCTCCTGCATTCTGCAAAGTATGAACCACGCTCCACTACTAAGTCTGCCAGCTCCGAGTTAGGAAATACCAGGAGATTTTGGGGGTGAAGCCTGAGGAGGGTGTGATTTGCGGAGGGGAAGGACTTCAGTGGGGCATAATGCCATAGAGTCCACTTTCCAAAGCAGCCATTTTCTCCAGAACTGATCCCTGTCACCTGGAGATCAGCTTGTAAATAGCCTGGAGATCGGTAACTCTATCCACTACCCATGGACAAAACTAAATGTGATATAGGAAGGTCTGGTATGTATTGTTTGCACCTAAAACAGCATGGGGGGGGGGGGGGAGATGCTGAAAGCAACAGGCATGCAATAAAGTAAACCATGCATTAAGGAAGGCTGAACCTCTCCTAGCAGCATATGCTCCATTTTGTTTTAAGAGAAACCTGTCCTGCATCATACATGGGTAAAGTATAAATACATGTGAATTCCCCTGGCATGTCAAGTTTGTACCCAGAGCCTGTTTACCCAGTTTGTACCCAGAGCCTTTCTACACCTGTGTCTGTCATGAGTCCTGCTGAAGCTGAGTTTCCTCCCTTCCACACCTTAGTGTCTCACAGACGCCCAATTCAGCTGGAAATGTGGAAGTGGCTTATATGCTGGAATGGAAGTTGTGAACATGAAGCTTGGAAGGGATGAAAAATCTGACTGGATAGAAGCTGGATCAATTAGCTGAGCTACTCCAAATTCCTTTTGCCTTTGGCTGAGGCTCAGTTTATCATGGCACACACATTTCATCAAGCGTGGGAATCATTGCTCCTGGAGATCTTGCATTTTGCCATATCCTTCCCCACCGGTGATCGCTTCTCAGCTCAGTCTTGCTGGACCAGGGCTAAGCTCAGTCTACCTGAATTGACTCCAGCTGTGCTCCGCTCCATTTGGTCCCTAGCCTCCCAGAAGCCCCACTGGAGGAAGCAAGAGCAGCCAACTCGTCAGCTCAGCCCTTCAACCCTGCACGTTTTCTGATCTGGCCAAGTCTCTTGCATAGACTCCGCTTAGACCCCATTTTGTAAAGCCCCCTGTGTCCACTCAGGCTTGCAAACTACCTGTGACACTTCTTGATAAATGTTAGAGATTTCAGATTTCCTTTGTAAAACTCTTTTCCAGATCGTCTCTCTCTTTCTCTATGTGTGGTACACACACGTACGTGCTCTCTTGATTCATGACTACTAGCTTTTGATGAATGTCTATTCATTGCATCAAGGAAGCACATCAGTAAATTGAAGGATAGCTTTTCGTGGTTGGGTTCTGTAACATTATGAGATATCTCATGCTGCATTTGGACAATTTAATATGTATATTAAATTTACTGTTGCTTTGAAGATCCCAGCTGTTTGATATTAGCCTTTAATAGATGGTATCTTTATGCGTAGATGACAGTAACATTAAAACTGTCAGTTCTCATCTCTTCCCTCTGTGAAGTTGAAAAACCATCGTGTAAACACGGTCTAGCTTACTCTATTAGCCTCAACCTAACACTTCTTGCTAAATTTAACTTTGGTCTATCCGTGGTTGGGGTTTGATCCTCAGTGCTGTCTTTCTTTCCAGTACTCAGCATTTTAAACATTTCTGGAACTGGGATCTTGTAAAAAAAAAACTATTTGTGTATCTTTGCAAATTGTAGGCAGACCATTTCGTCTTCTCTCCTCTCTCATGGGATTTTGCATTGGTTCTGGAATTCTTGGTCGGTATTTATTACTTAGAAGAGTGTTCTTAGGGTTGTAGTGGATAGTTCATTTAAAAATGTCCACACACTGTATGCAGCAGCAATGAAAACTCCCCATGTTAGGGATTATTAAGAAAGGCTGAAAATTAGGGTTGCCAGCAATGCTCCCTCTAAGCTGTGGAGTCCTGTGAGCAAAAATTCTACTCTGTGAGCTGCCAGCATGAAAGTTGGGAGCAGGCAGGTGATACCACATAAATTTGTTTGCTTTGGACTGGAGCCATCCTTCCTGAGCTAAGACAAAAATGTGTGAGCCAGAGGGTAAAAAACTGAGCTAGTTCACACTAACTCAGCTTAGAGGGAACACTGGTTGCCAGGTCCTACCTGGCTGCTGGTAGGGGAGACCCCCAGTTCTTCCTGGCATGTTCTTCTGGCATGCGCCATAATGATGTCACCCAGAAGTGACATCATTGTGTTTCTGATGTTGGGTTTTGTCCAAAACTCTACAGGTTTCTGGGCTTCAAAAGCATAGAGTTTTCCCAAAAACCTAGAGTGTCACCCCGACATCAGAAACATTGATGATGTCACTCCTGGGTGATATCGTCACGCCAGTGCCAGTGGCACCAGGAGGGGGCTTCTCAGGGTGGGTCTTCCCCTGCTGGCCAGCTGGGCCATGGCGGATTGGGGATCCCCTGGCCCCACCAGGGAATGGCAACCCTACTGAACATAGAACGCCCAGTATTGTAATGTGCCTATATTACATCTGGGGTGAGGCCCTTCTGTGCAATATTGACTATAGTTCTGGTTGCCATATCTTGAGAAATAATATTCCGGAGCTGGGAAAAGTGCAAAAGGAGGCAACCAAAATTATTAAGGGCTTTGGAACCCCTTTCCTATGAGGAAAGGCTGAAGAGTCTGGGACTGTTTAGTTTGGAAAGAAAATAGCATGTGGGGCGGGGGAGATGATAGAGGTTTATAAGATGGTACATAGGCTAGAGAAAGTAGATAAAGAAAACTCTCCTTTCCCTAAAATACTAGAACCCCGGAGGGCACCTGTGGAATCCGATGGGCAATTGATTGAGGAAAGGCAAAAGTACAGGCTTTGCAAGTAATTAAATTGTGGAATTCACTGCCAGTAGATGTGGAGATGCCTACTAGCTGATGGGTTTAAAAGGAGATTAGACAGATTCATTGTCGGATAGGACGATTAATGGCTTCTAGCTGTGGAGAGCAGGGCTAAGAGGCAGCATGGAGGCAGAGGTCTCAGTCTCTGTTGGTCCTTTAGGGCAACTGGTTGGCCAGTGTGTGAAATGGGATGGTAGACTAGATGGTAGATTGTGATCTGGCACAGTGATACTAGTCAGTTTCAGTGCCTATGTGCATATATTTCTTATAACCACCTGGAATGGACATTTTGTGTGAATGCCTACTATACGCAGTATGTTTCCCCTTCCAGCAGAAAACCTTTACATACAGTCCCTGCTTAGAATTGCAGGCACTGCCTTTTCAGTGGTTGTTTAAAATAAAAAAAAGAGTCCTCTTTCAATCATAAAATCTTCAAACCGTAACGTTGGTTTTTTCTTTTTCTTTTTTAATGCCACATATCCTTATCGAGAGGGGGGGAAATTGCACCCTTAATTCAAAGGGAATGTTGCCCTGTGAGCCAGAACTCAATAAAATGTATGGGGGGGGGGGGAATTGTGGAAAAGGGCAAGCAAAGAAAATCAAATTGCAGTGTGTGAAACGATTTAAGGAGGGGCCTGGGGAATACATAATCTCCAAACTGCCAAGTTAGAGCACGTATAAAATATACAAACAAGCCCGATATTTTTCCCAGTTGATCTCATTATGGGGTATGCTTGGGATAGATAAATTCTGTTAGAATGCATTAGGGCTGGATTCTCAAGGAAACAAGTCAGATGTAATATGTTTAGCTGATTCCATCTTGTTTTGATACATTGGCTCCCCCACCAGCAACACTGCCACCCTTCTTAAGACTCAAAGAAATGTGTTTATAAAGCCAAACGGCTTGCTTTGCCTCAAGCTTTGAAAGCAGAGGCTGCTCAGTGAGTTTTACCTAATTTGGGAAAGATCAGGCACTTATCATTTCTGCATACTCTCAATTTTCTGTGCCGGGGTCTTTGGCACCTAACAGCCACTTGCTCAAAAGGCTCTGAATCAATTTCAGGTGAAGGACTAACGACTTCACCTGCGCAATGTAATTTCCCCTTAATTCCTAGATCTTGTAAATGAATCTGGACATTCGTAATGACTTGATATAGGATGTGTTTGTGTGTGTTTTAAATCTCCAGTTGTGGAAAAGCAAAGAACCAGTAGCAAGGTGGTCCGGGAAGAAAAAGTGATTAAAATAAGCCCCATCCATGAAACCTGCAGTGACTCTATGTACGGTGATAAAACTGAAGAAAGGTTGAAGCCCTTGGGGCTCTTTAGCTTGGAGAAATTACAACTAAGGGGTGACATGATTGAGGTTTACAAGATTATGCGTGGGATAGAGCAGATAGAGAAAGAAGTACTTTTCTCCCTTTCTCACAATACAAGAACTTGTGGGCACTCCATGAAATTGCTGAGCAGTCGGGTTAGAACAGATAAAAGGAAGTACTTCTTCACCCAAAGAGTGATTAACACATGGAATTCACTGCCACAGGAGGTGGCGGCGGCTACAAGCATGGATGGCTTCAAGAGGGAATTGGATAAACATATGGAGGAGAGGCCCATCAGTGGCTACATAGCCACAAGGTATAGATAGGAGCTCTCGGTCTGAGGCAAGTGATGCTCCGTATTCTTGGTGCTTTGGGGGGGCAACAGTGGGAAGGCTTCTAATGTCCTGGCCCCACTGGTGGACCTCCTGATGGCACCTGGTCCACTGTGCGATGGAGTGATCGACTGGGTGGGCCACTGGCTTGATCCAACATTGGCTTCTCTTATGTTCTTATGCAATAAACAGCCATGTGAGTAGTTAATATTAGCCACGATAACTCATGATTTTTCCCCAGAGGCATCTGATTTTCCACTTTGTACAATGGACTAGACCTATGTTTGGTGTGATCCATTAGGGCTCTTAGTATGTTCTTATGGATGCCTTGTGCCACATTTTAGGCAGTTAAATAAATAGGAATATACAAAGTTGCCTTATACAGAGTCAGTTAGTGGGGCAGGTCCGAGCCCTTGACCCTGATACTAAAGGTTTTTGGACTCTTAGAAGGGCCGCTTGAAATGTCAAGGTCGTCAACTTGTTCACATACTTAGTGGCTGCTTCTTCTAAGCCTCTTGGGTATGCCTGTTTGTGCTAACTGTTGCATATGTAAGATGAAAATGGGATGGGAGTCAGTAATCTGGCATTAGAACCTCAGCTTCATTTTACATTAACTGCATGATTTCCAGGTTTTTATAATATTTTTGGGGTGTGGGGGAGTAGACCACGTCTTCAAAGCACACGATCATGACTGCTCACATTCATAGATGCCATACAATGCAATTCCTAGTGATATGTAGGAGTACTACCATTAACGCCGTGGCCTGTATGGCCCAGGCTAGCCCAATCTCATCAGATTTTGGAAGCTAAGCAGGGACAGCCCTGGTTAGTGTTTGAATGGGAGACTGCTAAGGAAGTCCAGGGTTGCTATGCAAAGGCAACCAATTGCAAGCCACCCTTGAGCATCTATTGCCTTGAAAACCCCATGAAGGGTCACCATAAGTTACTTGATGGAATTTCCACCACCACTGCCATTGATATTGCTACTGGTATGATGCTACTAACCCATACATCTCAGGATGTGTGAGGCCAGGGACCTGGCAACCCAGTTCCATCCAGTTTACCATTGTCTGCCTTGACCAGCTATTACTTTCTTTCCAAGATCTCAGACAGAGAACAGTCTCGCCCAGCACTGATGTCCATGATGGTTTTACCTGAAAATGCCATGGTTTGCACCTGGGGCTTAAGAACATAAGAAGAGCCCTGCCAGATTAGATGAGTGGTCCATCCAGTCCAACATCCTGTCTCACACAGTGGCCAAACCAGTTCCTTAAAGTTCACTGATTAGATCATCTGAGGCTAATCACAGGACCTATGCGTGGAGATAAAATATTTTTTCTTTCTTTACTTTATTTAAAACAGTTATTATTTACCTGTCTTCCTTACGAAGTTCAAGGTGGCTTACAGTATAGATAGAACACATCAAATTAAATACATTAAAAACATAAAAACCAAGATTTAAATCGCAGTTCAGGACTGCTAATAAACATAACCAGTGTTTTCAGTGCTGCTGAAATTAAATACATTAAAAACATAAAAACCAAGATTTAAATCGCAGTTTAGGACTGCTAATAAACATAACCAGGGTTTTCAGCGCTGCTGCCCCCAAGGCCGAGTCTTCATTTTCAGAGCTTTTACTGTCCTCTTTATCTGAACCCTCCGATCCATAAACCCTCCGACTGTGCAGAGTCTCTGTGGCTCGATTCTTTAACCAGAAATAAGGGGGGATTTAAACTTTAAACCTCCCCTTTTGCTTTTCAAGCGCTCCTCTGAGAATCTCCACGTAATGATTTCATCTGACTCACTTTTCCGCCATGCGTTCCAAGTGAGTTGCTTTTTCTTTGCCGCAAATGGACCTCTGCAGCCATCCGGCGTCCACTCTTTTGTGCCCGAAGGCTACTGCAGCGGCTGAGCCTATGGAGGCAGGGGGGTGCCTCGATCTCGGGATCGCCATCCCAGAGAGAGGCTACCCCCAGGTGCCTCAGGCAGGGACCCCCTACAAGGGTCCCTGGGGGTCCGAAACCAGTTCGGAGCCCCCTCAGGCCACTGAGTCCGGGTCGCATCTCCCGGAGCTGCGGGAAGACGCACCTGCCATTGAGCCGCCAAAACCGGAAGTCCAGCTTCAGCATCTTAACCACTTGAGCCACTGCAGCCCCATAACTTAACCAAACACAGTCCTAAATAAAACCATCTTCAACTGCCTTGTAAAGATCGAAAGTGGGGGGGGGGGGGGGTCAGGCACGCCTCCCTGGGGAAGTTGTTCCATAATCGTGGGGCTGCCACTGAAAAGTCCCTCTCTGATACACCTACCAAACAAGCTTCCTTGATTGATGGGACAGTCAGGAGGGCCTTTCCTGGTGATCTTTAATTCCTGGGCAGGAACATATGGGTGCATTTCCAGGGTGGCCCTGACCCAGAGAACAAGCCTACTGCCTCAAGGCAATCTGTCACTTCAGAAATTTTTCGTGATTCAGCAGACTGTGCATCTCATTGTTTGACAAATAGTACTGGGTCCAGAGAAAATGGAATTTGGCCCAGTCGCAACATAACTCACCTTGTGATATGTCAGTTATGAAAAGGGGTAACCTCTGTCTAAGCAACCCTGAACTCCTGGCTCCAAGTTGAGTACCAGTACTCAAGGCCTTGAACAGTCTGGGGCCAGCGTACCTTTGGGACAACCTCTCCTGACATACACCCCAAAGAGCATTACACTCTGGGGGACAAAATCTCCTGCTGCTCCCTGACCCGAAAGATACCTGGCTGTCCTCAACCAGGGCCTGGTAACATCCATGCCCTGTGAGTCCTGGTACAGTTCCACAGGGCCTGCAAGACGGAGGCGTTCCACCAGGCCTACGATTGAGGACAGCAAGGGTTCACCATCAAGCCAGGCCTCCATCTCTCACTCCCCCCCAATGGGGAGGGTATTTATTTATTATTTATTTATTTCATGAGATTTATATCCCACCCTCCTCGCCAATGGCGGGCTCTGGGCAGCTAACAACATAAAAGTAACTCAAACAGTATCAATAAACAATAAACTTATACCACAAGATCAGCAGCTACAGTTCATCTTCAAGTGTATCGGGTCAGCGCTCGAATGTAATCCTTATATGAGGGTACAAATTGACATCAGAGGCCGTCAGACAAACATATTGTTGCATGGTATTTTTTTGTTTGCACTGAATTTGTTTAAACTGTTTTATTTATTGATACACTGTTATATGTTGTACACTGCCCTCAGCCCTCCGGGGGAGGGCAGTTTATAGATTCAATCAATCAATCAATCAATCTGTGTGAGAGACTAGAGTGACAGATGAATGGTAGACTGTTTTATGCAACAGATAAATGGTAGGTTTATTTTGTGCTCTGAAATGCCAACGATTTAAAAGGACGGCTGTTGAGACTATCCTGATGTTGCCTATACATATCCCCCTCTGTTTTCCAACTATCGAAACTTCACGGAGTTACAATTGTGAGACTTTTCTTATGGGGGGGGCGAGAACCATACTTATAAAGATTTTTTAGAAGAAACAAACAAAAACAGATGGCTGTAGCTTTTGAGAGAGCTTCCTTTTTTAAAAAAAATATATGTAGGGGGGAATAAGGGGGGGGGATCCCCCACAGCCTGTTGAAGCAGCTGTGGCTTCAGATCGTGTGGAAAATGAAGGCAGATGATTCAATTTGGCCTGTGCCCCGAGTACATTTCCAAATGCTTCTGTGTGCGCGCAAGATAATGAACAAATATATTGAGATGGCACAAGATCAGTCCGAGTTTGCCGCCGCGCAAGCTGCACAGCTCCCAGTAGGAACGAACTAGCTTTGGTAGGTTAATGGGGGTGAGGGTCGCCAAGCCCAGTGCCTTTCAGAACAACTTAAGAAAAGAATTTGTCTCCTTTTGCCCTGGTCTCCCAGTGGCACTCAAAGGGAGCTCTTGATAAATCGAAGTGTATTTATTAATAATGAGCGTAGGGCGACGGGCCTGCGATTTGGAATTGGGGGCAACCAAATTTTTTTTTAAAAAAAGCAAGCTTTGTGATGACATGTGCCCTGGGTTGGGTGGGGAGGTGTTTAAGTCAACAGAGCTGATCTGTTATGATTAAATGTGCACGGGAGGGCGGGCGGGGGGGAGATGAGATGGTTGTATGCTGGACAGGGGGAGTCTGGATTTCTTGGACAAAGATACTTCTCCATCTCTTGGCCTTTCCTGTCCCCTGCGATCCATTCCTTTCCAAGACACAAAAGAAGCCAGGGAAAACAGCAGGAACAAAAACAATGGCAGAGAGAGGGAAGCAAAGCTGCGTTTTGTAATGAAAGCCGAAGTTATTGCTGGAATGAGTTATGATGTTTAATCACACGACATGATGTCCAGCGGCGTGTGGTTCATAATTCTTGGCCGGGACCGGGGCTTGGGATTACTCGTGAGCACCTGGAGCCAGTAAATGGGTTGGAGCCGTTCATGCCTTGCCGGTTCTCCCCTCTGGTTTCCCTTGGAACTCTGCCCCTACCCTCTCCATCATGTTAGGCTCTGTGCAGAAATGAAAAGCAGTCGGGTCTGTGTGTTCTACATAGGGTGTGTTCACATGTCCAGGGAAGGCGCTTGTGTGGCTGCTCCAATCAGGGCACGGTTAATCCTAATGACTGGGGAACTGCTAGCAAATAAGAGCCTGTTGATTTTAGTGCTGTGATCTGGGCCGTGTTTAGAGGTCACAATGCGCACATTTTGAAAGAAAGGTATTTTGAGTTTAGAGTGTTATAACCCATGCAACGTTATATATTGGGGCTGAATTGTTCTTGCAGGATCATGTCAACCTGTAAGGTTTGGTATGGCATAAAAGTCGACAGTAATGAGCTTAGACCACACACACACTAAGATGAAAGTAGTTGGCCAATGCCATACAAAGTATCGGGCCATTTCTGCAGTGAGGCATCAGTGCCGTTACCTTAGGGCAGGGGTGGCCAACCTGTGGCTCGGGAGCCACATGCGGCTCTTTCACACATATTGTGCGGCTCCTGGCAGGGCGGCTGGGGAAGCAAAGGGGAGGCATGCTTTTTCTCTCTTTCTCCCTCCCTTCCTTCCTTCCTTCCCTCCTCCCTCCCATCTATTTGCTTTCCTAGTTTCTCTCTCTCTCTTTCTTATAAC
Organism: Lepidodactylus listeri; assembly: GCA_029233225.1. Taxonomy (NCBI): domain Eukaryota; kingdom Metazoa; phylum Chordata; class Lepidosauria; order Squamata; family Gekkonidae; genus Lepidodactylus; species Lepidodactylus listeri. Next base: position 14,697,026 of record JARCFY010000013.1, read on the forward strand.
AGGTTTTCCTCGTTTGTTTTTATTTTTGGCAGTCCCATTTAACGTTAATAAAAAGCAAATTTGCATATTTTTTAAAATAAAAACGTGTGTGTGATATTTGTTCCTGTCTTGCGGCTCTCAGACATCTCTATGTGGCTCTTACGTTTATTCTATGTGGCTCTTACGTTAAGCAAGGTTGGCCACCCCTGCCTTAGGGGTACATGAATGACCAAGCAGATGGGTTGCTAGTATTTCTTATTAGTGGCATGCCTTGTCCTAGAGAACTTTCATCCTAGGGCCAGCTTTCCATTCCCTTCACTTTGACTACCCTGTTAAACTAGAATCTGAAATAATTTCTTATCAAGCTTATTGGGAGGGAAGACAGCATGGTATATCCCAGTCAGATCTTTGAAGCTACACAGGGTCAGTATTTGGAAGGGAGATCTCTGAGGAAGACTCTGCAGAGGAAGGCAATGGCATACCACCCCAGCTTCTCACTTGCCTTGAGAGCCTTCTGCTGGGGTCACCATAAGCTGGCTGCAACGTGGCGACACCTTACATCCACACACGTCAAGCTTATTGTTGTAGTCATGGTAGGGTTGACAGTGATACATACGTAGTGCTTACCAGGGCTTTTTTTTGTAGAAAAAGCCCAACAGGAACTCATTAGCATAAGAGGCCACACCCTACAGCAGAAATGTATTAGCATATTAGGCCACACCCCTGACAGCACAGCTCCCTCCCAGGATTGGCTGCCCCAGGTACCCCGCAGTTTAAACTGCCTTCCCTCCCTGGATTGGCTTGGCTTCCCCAGTCGCTCTGCGGCTTGCAAGGTGCCTGGGGAACCGGGGGGGAGGGGGGGGAGGCTGTAGGCGTAGCCAACTCAGAAGCCAGCTGGAACTCCGTTCCTGTGCGTTGCTGCCTAAAAATAGCCTTGGTGCTTACAGACCTAGATAGACAAAGAAAAAGATGCCCTTGTTTCAAAGTGTTTTTATTTTGACAGTGGAGACCCCATAGATGCCGTGAAACACTGGGGGAGGCAACTGGAGAGTAAATGCAGTTACACATACGTCATTTCACTTGTTGAGAAGAAAGGAGGATGAAACTGACTTTGAGATGTGTGTGGGGTGTGTATATGCACACAGTAAGACATGACATCTTACTCCATGCAATCTTTACCCTTATTTAAGTCAGTTGTCCTGTGGTGACTTATGCTTCCCCTGTAAGTATCTTTGAAAATTGCAGTATGTGCTAATAGTGTTTGGGTCATTTTATACCCCTACTTGCATTGAATAGGAAAGTGAAATGACCATATTATAGGGTGAAAATGATACAATATGTTTCATTTTCTCCCCCGGTGTTTTTGCAACTTTTCTATCATTTTACTGCCAAAGGGAAGTATTTAATAAAATGTAGATTTTTAACTCCTCTTTGCAACTGGTGTCATACTCAGCACAACCAGGGGTCATTTCAAGCAGGAGCTCGGGGGAGCTCAGCTCCGGGAGTTGGTGCCAGTCCCCCCCCCCCTGCGTGGGGGAATGCCTGCTTGTGTCATGGCTGCAGCAAAATGACCCCGTCCCCTGGAAAGGTCCTTGTTCCTCCAATCAGCCTCCTGAAGGCTTCAGGCACCACTGAAGCTATCCTCCCAGAATAGTGGTATTTCTGAGGCTTGGATTAGTAGCTGTCCCCTCTCTTCTTTCTTTCTTTCTTTCTTTCTTTCTTTCTTTCTTTCTTTCTTTCTTTCTTTCTTTCTTTCTTTCTTTCTTTCTCTCTTTCTCTCTTTCTCTCTTTCTCTCTTTCTCTTTCTCTTTCTCTTTCTCTTTCTCTTTCTCTCTCTCTCTCTCTCTCTCTCTCTCTCTCTCTCTCTCCCCCTCCCTCCCCCTCCCTCTCTCTCTCTCCTTTCTTTCTTGCCTTCTGACATACTTCCAGTGATGTCAGGTGGCGTAGCATATGTAAATGAGTAATGCTAATGAGCTCCCGCATCTCTTTTTCTATGAAATGACCCCTGAGCACAACCCTCAATGTCCCCCCCCTTTAATTTTTGTGACTGACTACTTAAAGGGTCTACTCAGCCCCCACACTGATTAGTAGCACAATTTTAAAAAAATCTGTTGAGGTTAAACCAGAGGTATAGTGCAAAGAATGTGTTTTGAGAAAGGGTCTGACGGAAGAGAGGAAAGGGGTACCAGCTCAGTGTTGTGGGTGGAAATGATCCCAGGCATAAAGGGGTTTCATTGTTGAATTTGCTGCCATGTTAAAACTCTAGTTTTGCTCTTTCCCTTTTCTACCTATCCACTCCAAGAAGTGGTAGAGTCCATCTTGGTACTCTGCCACCTCTTTCTGTTGCAAGTATAGACCAAGCAAGAGGACATGTTGTTAAGCCATGACTCTCAGATAATTCTGTGATTGTGACCCCAGTAGATTATTGGAGGGGCCATCAAAGATGACAGCAGACAAGGCTAAGAGCTGCTTCACATTAATGTAGCTTCTTAGGTGTGCTGGTATTTGCAGCAAGATAAATGCATAAAAACGTGAAGAGGAAGTGCATGTCTCCAGATGCATACATACGGGAGACATCTATTACATTTTTATCCCACTCTTCCAGAGCACAGAGTGGCACGCATAGTTCTCCTTTCCTCCATTTTATTCTCACAACAGAGCTTTGAAGTAGGTTAGGGTGACTAAGAGAGTGACTGTTCCAAAGTCACTTGGTGTACTTTATAGCTGGTAGGGATTTGAACCTGGGCCTTTCTGGTCCTAGTTTGATACTCCCAAGTCCTATGCCACACTGACTTCCAGTGTGGTGTCATTACAGTTTCCCAAGTAGGGCTACACGTCTCCTCTTTGCACTCTGTTGTTTAGCTAGGCAAACACTGAAGTTCCCGAATGAAAAGTGTGAAGCGGCCGTATGTGCCCTTATTGTTGCCTTTGCCCTGCTGCGTACAGCACTCCTGAGCCTGGAACCCTTATGGCATAGAAATGGTGCTCTAGAGCGAAGAGTCAGATTCCGTTTCTCAGCAAGATCCATGGAATATGAGCCATCAAGCAAGGGGACATCTTCAGGAAACAGATTTCCCAGTATGTGCAGATGGAGGCAAAGATGCCCCCCGAAACCAATGCATCCCATTTAGCAAAACAACGTGTCCTCCTAGTTCAGTCCTGCATGTGTCTCATTAAGGTAATTACCAATGAATTAAGGCAGGTTGGCTCGGTGCTCTGGCAGCGGGGGTGTGGGCTCCCCTGCTGGCAGGCAGCAGGTGTAAATGAACAAGATCTGTCGAAAAGGCTGATGACCCTCTTAATTCACAGCAGCAAACGGGGGACAGAGGTACTGAAGCAAGTTTTAATAATTGATATTTACTCTGAAAGGTTAATGGCAGCAGTGATGCTTCTAATTTACTTGCCCACGCAAGACCTTGTTAGGTCAGATTGTCTCAATTTGCTTGTGGGGGTTTTAAAGAGAAAAACTTTTGTGAAGAAAGAAAGATGCCTAGAATGTTTATAACTGCCCAAACAAGTGAGGGTAAACCTCCCCCCCCCCCCCAAAAAAACCCCTATGTGTCTGATTTAACAAATTGTTGTTGGATATTGTTGGAACGCATATGATGCAGTCACTTTCCAAAAAGTAAGCTGGTCTTGGTCAGTCCCTGGATGGGAGATCTCTTAGGAACGGCTTTGGGTAGTGGACTGTATGGCATACCTCAGTGAGGTCCTGCCTCTAATTAAAGCTCTCCCTTCCCAGGCTCCAGCCCCCAAATCTCCAGGTATTTCCCAACCTAGAGCAGGACAGGTAGGTGGAAACCTGGACGGTGCCACTGTAGACGGGGATGATAGTTTATTAGCAAATAGAAAACTAGGCCTGCAGAGGAGCTGGTAGGTTTCTCCTTGACGGTGCCACATTGTTGTTGGTTCTCTTTTTCCTTGTATGCTTGCAAGTGGCTTTGGAGGGTGGTCACTATGGCATTATACCCCACTGAAGTCCCTCCCTTCCCTAAACCCCACTCCCTCAGGCTCCGCCCCAAATCTCCAGGGATTTCCAAACCCTGAGTTGGCAAGCCTATTCATCTATGTGACACTTTAAGGTTGCAGTTGCCTACAAGTTATTCTGAGATGGTTTTGTTACGACTCCTGGAAGGAAAAGGCAACCCACTCGCATGATTTTTTTTTTTTTAACTAATAGCGAAAACCACTGTACAGGATGGTACTCTTTGCTCTAGCCACTAGGGAAATCAGACCAAATGTGGTTTCTAAGAAAGCCATTGAATGAAATTATATGTAATTTTTGTGTCTGAATGAGAATTTTTAGAAATGGATGTTTATATCAGAAATTTTTAAATTTTAGGTCTGTAAATATGTTTTAACTTGTAAAGGCCATACACAGTAAACTTTATCACCTTACTGTAAATGGTGTCTTAAAGATCCCCTTTTTAAAATGACATCTCCCATTCTCCACAGATGAAGGCCCCCCCGAACCGAAGTAGCCGAAACAGCGAAGACGACAGCCTCCGAGAGGCCACGAGTTCCCAGCGAAGCAGCTCCAGGGATCGCCTCAGCGATGTGAGTACCATCGAGAAGCCGGTGCATTTGCGGCAATTTCATAAATCTCGCTGAACAAATGTTGGCATCCAGAGGTCACTGTGTAATAACTTTTTTTTCTCCCCATGTCATGATTGAGTGTTATGGCGTAAGTGGCAGAGCTCCCTCGCAAACACTATAATCACAGCGCAAATAATATGATAAGTGAAAGATCAGAGACGGAGAAAACAAAATGGAATTGTTATTCCTGAGGGGGAACGATGGCTCGAGATGGTTTCTTTGAAGAGAAAAGTTGTGAGGGGTATATGTGTGTGTGTGTGTGTGTGTGTGTTTTAAAAAATGCCTTTTGTGCAGCCATTAAAAAAAATTAGCCGCTGTGTCATTAATACCAGATTGCGTGGATATGCTCACCTTTTTGAACGGCTCCTTCTCTGGGGGGGGAAATTGGGTGTCAGGAGGGAAGAGAGCGGAGAATGCCTTTCTCTGAGGAAAGCCAAGTGCTGATTCTGAGTGAAATGTTATGATAAAACAAAAGCAAGTGGTGGCGTAGTGTGTAAACACACAAATGGGCTTCTTTCTTCCTTTTTTCTTGAATCGCCAAGAAATCAATGGAAGTGCTGAGATAATTTTATGTGAAGGCTTTTTTGTGTTAGCAATTAGCATTTCGCCTTCATTAAAACATGATTTTTTGCTAATTAGGACCTTTCCCGTTAGGAGAGATTTAAATGACGAACAATAATCAAACGCTGGCACAAGGCATGTCTGAAATATTAAATTTAACATTTCAATGGCGAGCCACAGTTATGTCCCAGAGAGAGTGGGTTTTCATGTTGAGTTCTATTAATGTGAAATATGCTTCATAACTAAAACCTGTCACAGGGAAAGCAGCTCACACCAGCCAAATTCAATTGGACAGTTAATTTAGCTTTAAAATTGAAAACACTACCTCTGCTTCAGGATGCAAAAAAAAAAAGGGGGGGGGAGCCTTTGATAAGCATAATGTATTTGCTATTAAGGCTTTCAGTGTTCATTCTCCCAGATAAGAAGAAGGAGGTGAGGGGAAGGAGGGAGAGGAGGAGGGAAGGAAATAGCTCCCACAAATGTGTTTAAAAGCTGAAAGTATTTATTAAAAATGTCAGCAGAAAAGTGCTTTTGGCAGATTAAAGCGGGATTTGGCTTGACAGCTCTGACAGGGAAATGTGACTGTGGTGTGTGTGTGTGTGTGTCGTGGGGTGGGGTGGGGGTGAATTTGCTCTACATGTTCTGAGTGTGGCTGGGGCTTCTATAAACAGCCTGTGTGGTTGGAAGAAATGGGGGTGGGGGGGAACCAGCCCTATGCCTACAATCTGCTTCCAGGATTAAAAAATAAAATAAAAATCAGTGCATCAGGAGAGTCAAGCAGAGAATGGGAAGATGAAGCCCTTTGGGGTAAATATATCTTGGCTGTTGCTGTGCGATCGTGTGCTTTTAAAAACAATCTTAGGCATTCCTATTCTTATGCATACCAATCAGAGCGCACTTTTCACTTCCTTTCTCTTGGTCCATCTTGCTCAGTGTTGTCCAGTCTGGAAGTAGCCTCTCCCGACACTGGCTGTCTGAGATCCTTTTCAGCTGTGGATGCCAAGCATTGAAACTGGGACATCTTACATATCAGGCATGAACCCTACCACAGAGCCATAGTCATTCGTAAAGTCTGGGAAAGATCAAAGCTGCCTTCTATTGAGTCTAACCATCAGTGTGTCTAGTGTTATGTTCTGTGCTCCAAACGGCATTGGCTCTCCAGGGTCTCAAGCAGTCAAAGATCTTTCTCTCAACACCTGCTACCTGAAACCCTTTCAACTGGAGATGCCAAAATTGGGACCTTCTCCATGCTTAAAACATGTGTTCTGTCATTGTACTATTAGTACCTCCTGGTAGCATGAGTAGAGATGGTAAGGGAGGAGGACTTTGTTGGCTAACTAATGGCAACTCAGTTCCCATATTGCCACACTGGCATAACCCAACAACAAATAGTCCCATAGCTCAGTGTTTCCCAGTCTGTGGGTCAAGATCCAAAAGTGGGCTGTGAGGCCTCTAAAAGTAGGTCATGGGCCAGCCTTCCCTAATGCTCCCCCCCCCCTGCCCTTTCCAATGCTCTCTTTTGTATTTTGGAAACCAAGATCTGACCCTGGAAACAGTATCTTCCATGTCTTGCAGTAGCTGGTGTTTTTTCTTCACAGCATATACATGTTGATCAAGGAAAACATGTCCTGATGGTTTCTAGAGTGAGTTTCTTAGAATCTTAGTGGGGAATTAGAGGGGGGAATGGAGAAGGAGAGGTTGGTCAAAGCCTGGAATGTAACCTCCATATGCAAAGAGTGTGTATGTTGAAATGCCACTCGTTTGGAGTTCATAGAGAGGGGCAGCTGCACCCTTTGTGTGAGGTTTCTCAAACACATCTGGTTAGCCATTATAGGAAATGGAATGCTAAACTAGATGGGTCCCAAGGTCATAGTTTGCCTAGAGCATAAAAAAACCCTTTGGACCAACCTTGGATGGGTCACCATACCAGGTAAGTTTGGATTTGTGGGTCACTGTACCAAGAAGGTTGGGAACCACTGCCATAGCTGACTAGCTTTTGTTGTAGGAAGCATGGGATTTTTGTTAACAAAGGGAGGTCTTAGCTCAGGGTCTGAGCATGTGATTCACATGTAAAAGGCCCCAGGCCCTGCTGCCTCCAGGTAAAATGATCTCAAGTAGCTGTTTGGGAAGGACCTTGTCTAGGAGAGTTGATAGCAGTCAGAATAGACATGACCACTCAAGATGGAGCAGTAGCCTGACTTGGTCATGCTGAGCTGCCTCATTTGTTCTGATGCTTCTTACTCAAGGATGCTTTTACTCCATCTTGCACCTGGAGCACAATGTGGGTCACACAAAAGAGGAGCGAGTCATTGCGTACTCTGTGAATATTGATAAATATTGTGTTTTCCAACACAGATTAACATCCTTAGTTATTTATCTAGGGTATTTCTGTGCCGCCTCTTCAGAGCCGTGCTCAAGGTGGTTTACAGTTCAAACAACATCACAATATAAAACCAAGCCATTAAAAAGCAAACCACTGGACCGAACAGCATAAAAATTATCCATAAAACAAGAAGCAGTTAATTTAAAAAGCTTGTAAGATAAAAACCCCTCAGCCTGGATAAAAAGTTGTGGGTTTTGGCCTGGTGCCTAAAAGAAAGTAAAGTAGGCACCAGGTGAGTCTCGAGGGGCAGGACATTCCAGAGGTGAGGTGCCACCACAGAAAATGCCTTGTCTCTAGATGCCACCTGCCTCACCCCTGAATGCAGGAGCACAGTGAGGAGGAGTGCCTGCAAGGCGGATCTTTTAACTGACAGCCTTATTGGGAAAAGCGAGTTTAAACAGTGTGTCTTTTCCTGTCTCCAGTGTACACATTGGAGAAAACTAGTGTTCGCATTTCTGCCAGACGGCTTTCTCTCTTGACAAGACACTTCTCCTGCTTCCTTCCTGTGGGGGGATTAACTTTTACCTCAGTGGCTGTTGGTAGGTGAAACGAAATGGCAGTTACCTGTGTTTATAAGATGGCTGCCGCCGCCTATGGTTTGTATAAAATGTTCCCCCATAAGGTTCAACTGCTACCTCAGTAGCTGTTAGTAGGTGAAATGAAATGGCAGTTACCTGTGTTTATAAGGGGCTTCAGAGCACGGTAGAGGCTGTAGGTGGGGGGGGGGGATGGAAAGCTGAAGAGTGAGGAGGAAATTAAAGTAGGTTGATGCTTGGCTGGGAAGGAGATGGGGTTGCCAACTCCAGGTGGGGAATTCCTGGAAATTTGAGGGGTGGAGCATGGAGAGGGTGAGGTTTGAGGAGAGGTGGGGCCTCAGACAGGTACAATGCCATAGACTCTGCCCTCCAAACCAGCTATTCCCTCTTGGGGAACCAATGCTGCCAATCTCCAGGTGAGGGCAGGAGATCACTCAGAATTACAACTGCTCTTCAGGTAGCAGAGATCAGTTCCCCTAGAGAAAATGGTGGACTCTGTGTCATTATACCCTGCTGAGGTTGCCACAGCAAATTGACGCTGAGTGCCTTGGCACTCTCCCAGAGCCTCTTTCTAGAGCCCGTTGTATTTATTCCCACAACGGGCCTTATTCCTAGTATATTATAATGCCCAGCAATTGGGTTGCACAAGATCTTGGAGCTAGTGGGGACACAATGCATTGTTCACAAGAGCTCTAGCATAAACAGAAATTTTGTGCTGGGTCCATCCCATTGTGTAGAACACACTTTTACCAGCAAGAAGAACAGAATATTCGCAGCAACCCTCTCTAACTTACATATTGAAGTTAGTGAGTTGGATCTGAAAAACCTTTTCTGATGGTGGAAAAGGAAAGAAGGGGGTCCCTCTGGACCATAAATGAAAGCGGTCCCAGGGATCATGAGACCCGCAGGTACAAGAACCATTTGGAACCTGGGCTGTACAAAAGAGAGGGATTGGGTGAGAGTGAATGGAAAAGCTGGCTGGATCTATCCCAGAGTCTATTGTACAAATTTCAGGAATTTAGTCAAAGAATTTAAAATATATTGTTGGGTGGGGGACTAAATAGTGTAGGTTACGTCCAACATTATGAGGCGATCGTAGTGGTTAAAGTATTGGACTAGAATCTGAGAAACCCAGGTTAGAATCCCCTCTCTGCCACGGAAGCTTGCCCGGTGACTTTGGGCCAGTCACATACTCTCCGCCTAACCTTCCCTGCAGGGTTGTTGTGGAGATAAAAGGAGGAGAGGAGGAAGATGTAAGCTGCTTTGGGTCTCCACTGGGGAGAAAGGCGAGGTATAAATGAAGTAAATAAGTAAATAAACTGTTTAGAACAGCAGTTTGCTGAAGTTATACTCAGGATGAGAAACTGCAGTGATGTCTGAATGTCGGGCTGTTTTTAAAGAATGTGCAGGAAGCAGTTTGTGAGGACATTCTGCTTATCTTTTACTTGCAGTGTCCAAGCGAGATGCCTTTTTAAAAATGAACTACAAAGCTTGTACCCCTGATACATGCCTGTCTAGCTATAGTAAAAAGCAGCAGCTACTTCTCCAAAATAAGATTTCTTCCCCTCGTCTCTCTTACCCAGTTAGGCTCAGGGTATTAAAAGAGAATTAAGAAGCAAACTGTTCCCTTGCCTATCTGATGGCTGTGATCAAAATGAAATAGGGGGAGGTTTGGGGGAGGGTCCCAGGAGGGGAAGAGGGTGTTCTGTTTTGCCTTCCCTTCCACCCCCCCCATCATCACTCCTTGTTCCATAATTGTCCTAATCTTTTCTGATGTCCTGCACAGTGTAAAAAATCCACACAGAGCCTTATATAATGGCTTTTTAAAAAAGGGTTTATCTTTTTCTTGACCCATCAGCTTAAGAACTGCCTGTGTTTTTTAATGGATTTTCTCCGTCACTAAATTGAATGGATCGTTCCTCATTATCATTTAAATAGGACCCTCATTCCCCACAAACACTGAACATTTGAATGTGGTGGTAGAGCTCTGTTAATTTGAAATGTATGGAAGCTGGGGGAGGGGTTGCAGGGTGGCGAGGGGGGGGGGAGAAGCAGGGGGAGAAGGCGGCCGGGTGGAGTGCAGAATTGCTGGATGTAATTGTCATAGATTCTCAATTTTGTCGCCCCCAAGATGGGAAAATAGACTAATAATTGTCTCCCGGCTCTGCTAGAATAGTTGCCCTAGTTAGCTGAAGCTAACACTCTAATTGTCATGGGGGCATCTAGATGAATGAGGATGTATGCAGGGCACAGCAAGGGCTAAATTGAGTGATATACTAAGGCAAAGAGCAAATTGGCAATTATGGGCCCAGCCGAAAAGGTTGGCAGGTGTGTTGCGTTCTCCTGAGCCCTGAGGGGGAAATTGGAAATATAAAATATCAACCATAAATATCAGCTGATTAGGAAATATGTTGCAAGAGGTGCTGGCCACTTCCGAGATGTTTTTTAAGTATGTCCCCCCCCCCCCCCAGCAGTGCGGGAAGGGGGGTTGATTTAATGTCCAAAGAAATAATTACGTCAGCCTCTAGCGAGTCAATTTTAGGGCCTTTTCTCTCGCCCATTCCAGCTTTCTTCCTGCCGGTCCAGAAGAAGTGGCTTTTAAAATGTTACGGGGTGGGGGGAGAGGGGGGGGTGGAAGTCTTATCTGGAGGGGGCAGAAAGCGCAAATGACAAAAGGCCATTCGGAACAACTATTAATGGATTAGTGTTCAACTCATTTTATGGCACAGATGGAAATCCTCTTTGGCAGTGCCTGGATACAGGAGAGGTCTCCTTAAGTTGCTCATGAGAAGCCTGTGCCCCTAACGGCTGCTTATCAGGCGTCTTGCCTGTCCTTTTCTCATTATCCTGCTCTTGATATTCTATTGCCCCCTGCTAGAGCATGTCAAAGGAAGATGTTGTGAATGTCACAAGATCTACGTATTTTGGAAAGAAGTGGCCAATTCTGGCGGCAGGGCTGTACCACTTCACAGTGCAAGCACTTTGGCTTGGGGAATTCCTGAAGGTTTGGGGTGGGGCAGTGCCTAGAGAGGGGAGGGAACTCAGCAGGGATGTGATTGCCATAGAGTCAGTCCTCTGAAGCTGCCGTTTCCTCCAGGGGAGCTGCTCTCTGTAGTCTGGAGAGCCGTTGTAATTTTGGGTCAGCTCCGGACCCCATCTGGAAGTTGGCAGCTCTAACTAGGGTCACATGATGGAAAATGTCTCCAGTGTCCAAAACTCCCTGCCTATGGAAATCTAATGTTTCAGGGAGACATAGTTTAGCTCCTTTCTTAATGTTCTCCATAAGAAGTAACCAAAATCTGCTGGATTAGACTATGAATCCACCAAATCTGGCATCTTGTTTCCAAAAGAGACCCACCATATTCATCCAAGAAACCTATAAGGAGGGCATGAAAGCAACAACCATCTCTTGTTGTTTCCACACACACACACACACACAATTGATGCTCAGAAGAAGATTCTTTCTGAACATAGTAAGGTTGCCAGGTCTGGGCTGGAAAATACCTGGAGACTTTGGGGGTGGATCCAGGAGAGGGCAGGGTTTGGGGAGGGGAGGGGAGGGGCCTCAGCATGCTACAATGCCACAGAGTCCACCTTTCAAAGTAGCCATTTTCTCCAGGGGAGCTGATCTCTTATCAGCTGGAGATCAATTGTAAAAGAAGGAGCTCTCTTGGTCCCATCTGGAGGCTGGCAACCCCAGAACATAGGTTTCATTTAGCTATCATGGCTAACCGCTGTTGGTATCCTATTCTCCACATATATATTTAATTATTATTCGTAGGGATTGGAGCAGGGGGGATGTGGGGCTCCACACTCCAGAGCTGTAAATCATGGGAAGACTGTCTCATATTCTTTCCCAAGTGTGTAGCATTACCAGCTTTAGGTTGGGAAATACCTAGATATTTTGTGGATGGAGTCTGGGGAGAGCAGGGTTTGGGAACGGGAGGGACTTCAGCCAGATATAATGCCACAGACCCTCCAAAGTAGTCATTTTCTCCAAGTATGCCATTTGCAACATTTATATACTGCTTTTCCACCCAATACAGACCACCAAGGTGGCTAACAATTAAGACAAGCATAATAAAAATACATCATAAAACCACTTAAAACCCAAAGCTGAGATTACACATTTAGAACACAAGACAGTGAATTAAAACATAAGACGGGAAGGTGGTCACTGAGAGAATGCCAGACAAAAACAACAAAGTCTTCGCTCACTTGTGGAAGGCAGTGTTGGAAGGGAATAAATAAGTGCCATGGGGAGAATATCTCATAAATTTGGCACTCTTGGGTTGGGGCTTTCAAAGCAGAACCCCAGAAGATAACCATAGTATAGGGCTGCCAGCACTGCCTTGGTAAATGCTGGGAGATTTTGAGGGTAGTGTCTAGGGAGGGTAGAATATTGGGGGGATATGATGTCACTTCTGGCTGATGTTCTAGGAATTTCCCTTAATCTCTATAGTAACTTCTCCTGATCTCTAGAGTGTTACTATAAAGGATATTTTCCAGCCATTTTTTCTTTTGCTCCTCAATTTCTCCAGGGTGGAAGATTGGGACTAAAGTCAGGGGTTTACCTGCCATGGGTAGGCAAACGGCAAGCCTACCATAGCAGGTGGGTACGTTCATACAGAGGTAAGCAGTTCTTATGATATGTTCATCCAAAACCTGCCATGGCAGGAAGGGCAGGGTAGAAATTAAATAATACAATGAAAATAAATAAATAAATATAGTGGTTTAAATGGTCAATACCAGCACCTCGAATTGGGCCTGGAAATAAATTGGAAGCCAATGTCGAGGAACCGAAGCTGGAGTGATATGGGTTCTACAAATACGTGGCACGCTTGTATGGAGGTGTTCTATACCTTATTCTGGTAGCTGTCTTGGTTCAAAGCAAATTAAAGAAATGTTCATGCCTGACTGATTCACCTCTCTAGCTTTTCCCTTTGTGCTAAAGCCTCACCTTTCAGTGGCTATGACAGAAATGAAATTATGCCTTTCTCTTGGCCAGTCTAACCTCCTTTATGTCACATGTACACACCATCCAAACGAGGCTCCCCTAACTTTTGTGGTATACTGCTCTCTGGACAAGGGTGGGCAAGAGATTTCCAAGATGGCAGATCAGTTGGGCTGGTCATATACCTAAGGAGCTAGAGACTGGAGACAGAATGGTTATAGAAATAGCTGACCACCCCACTGGGAAAAAAAATCCAGCTGGAAAAGAGTTCTGGAAATTTCAAACATTGCACAGTCTTTCGGTTGATCCTAAGGGGGGGAACGGGGAAGTATTATATAGCTTTAGCTTCTGGATTTGACACTGTTCTGGTAATGTAAACCACAGCAATAATGCCAAGTGAAGGTTTAAAAGAGATGAAAGATTGCAAAGGCAAACATGGCATTGCTGGAACTCAGTAGGGTGCCATTCATACCAGTGGTTTATCATATGGTGTTGCCTTCATGCTGGCACAGGTGGCTGAGAGCCAAACAAAAACATTTGGGCCCCTGAGGTGGATGATCAAAGCGGTGCTTCTCTCAGTAAAATAAATCACAATGATCGTGGCAATTATGAGAGCCAATTTGGTGTAGTAGTTAGGAGCATGGACTCTGGGTTTGGTTCTGCACTCCTTCACATGCAGCTGCTGGTGTGACCTTGGGTCAGCCACAAGTTTTCTCAGAGCTCTCTCAGCCCCACCTACCTCAGCAGGTGTCTGTTGTGGGAAGGGGAAGGGAAAGGAGATTGTAAGCCACTCTGAAACTTCTTCGGGTAGTGAAGGGCGGGGTATAGATCCAATCTCTTTTTCTTCTCTTTATCTGGACTGGCCTCCCCTTGTGTTCCCCTTCCGTTAGCCACCCACCCTGTCTTTAACACCAGCGTTGACATCAGCTTACTGTCCACAGACACACATGAGAGATAGTCGCCCTGAAAAAGAGGTTCCGTCTTGTGTTCTATATGCCATCTGTTTGATGTCAACTAGTATGACAGAAATTGTTTCTAATGGTTAATTTATAATTATTGTTTTAAATTGCTGTTACCCGACCTGAGCCCTGCTGTGCAGGGAAGGGAGGGCTATAAAACCAATAAAATGAAAATAAATAAATAAATTTACTTCCCTTTAATAGTGCCCATAATTTGCTCCCTGTACAGTGGGGAGGGGGAGTCGGTATCCTCTGTGCCAGAACATCACTTCCGGGTACTAACCGGCAGTGACAGTTGGCAGCTGTAGGAATTGCTAGAAACCATAGAGTTTTAGTGATTCCTAGAGCTGCCCCTTATGACTTCCAGGCTATACCTGGAAGTGACATCTCCAATATCACATTCCCCCCCCCCCATGTCCCTGCCCCCCAATTCTACTTATGAACTCCATTCCTCCGCTCCCTAGCACCCTCCCTTCAGTCTTAGTATGTGTGCGGTCCTCCCTGGGTCTGCCTCTAGGACTGTTCTCCTGCGTGCAAATTCTTTTCTCTGTCTCATGTTTCTTGCAGTTTTCTTGGTTCTGATCATTTTATTCCCAGCATCTTTCCTGTTCTACCTCTACCTTCCTCAGAGTGTAGTATTTGTAAGAAACAACATTGTCTGTTCCTAGCCGGTATTGCACCTTTTGGTGGGTGGGTGTTGATTTTTTTACAGTTTTTTTTAATACTTTTTATTGACTTTCTTACTTATTAGCCACCTCAGGAACTGCGTGACTGAGAGGCAAGGTACAAATTTCATAAATTGATTTAAAAGAAAAAAGAAAAAAGGAAAGTCTTAGAGGGAGATATTTCTTTGCCGAGAAGATTGCAGTTAAGACTTGAGTGAGGAGCAGAAGTGGTGAGAAGGATGTTCAAAGTGAGGCTGTGCAGCAGAAGTGGGTTGTGAGGTTAGACAGGAGAGAAGATGAAGATAACGATCCCTTCCCTCATTACCTTATTAGTTGTCACCTAACATGTTTGTGTGAGATGTCGCTTGCTTTTAAAAGTTTAAAAGCATGAATGTGGCAAAATCCATTTGCAGACAAACTTTATCATAGGGGGACACTCATTTGGAGCTGTGATTGGCTGAATGCATATGATGATGTGCAGCTCCCTTGTACTCGGCCCATATCATTGGTCCATCTAGCTTGGTATTGTGTCCTCTGGCTGGCAGTGACATTCCAAGGTCCCAGGCAGAGTAAGGTCTTTCCCAACACTTGCTAGGAAAAACTAACTGTAGATTAGAGGCACTGAACCTGGTCCCTGCTGCATACAAAGCAGATGCTCTACTCCTGGGTAACAGCTCCTCCCTAAGGTTGGGAAATACCTGGAGATTTTGGGAGTGGAGCCTGAGGAGGGTGGGGTTTGGGGAAGGGACTTCAATGCCATAGAGTCTACCTTCCAAAGCAGCCATTTTGTCCAGGTAAACTGATCTCAGTTGTCTGGAGGTCAGTTGAAATAGCGGGAGATCTTCAGACGCAATCTGAAGGTTGGCAACTCTATTGGGGCTGCAGCTCTCTGTTGGATACACTCAGGGTATGCTGCCAGTGTATATTTGAGATGGCCTGGAGGCCAAAAGGCTTTACAGCCATAAGAGGCAGACAGAGCTGGCAAAATTGACTGATGGAAAGGAGACCCTTAGGATTAAGCTGTTTTAGTGTTGCTTCTTAATCCCTGCAAGCCTTGACTAGATGTCATCATGCTTGGAGGGTAGAGATGGAAGATAAATATATTTTGAAAAGAACATTTCATGCTGACATTAACTTGATGCTGAATGATGGGGTAGTCAGCAACTCAGTTTACTTAAGGGTATATCCACGAGGGAGTCTGTTTGCTCCCAGTCTGGGCTTTTGGTGTGTGTTCAGAAATGCAGGAAGCAAGAATTCTTTCTCTACCTCAGCCCTAAGTCCACCACATTGTAGAGAGTTTTGTGTTTGTCTATCCCATGTGGAATATGCCACCCAAGGCATCTCCACAAATCATCTCTGACCATTCAAAATAATTTTAAAGAAGATTATTTGCAAGGTAGCTTTCAAGTTATCCATTTGGAAGGTGAATCATTACGCTTGTTGAAAGCAACTCATGTTTCTTAGCACGTATTAAGGGCGGGGCAGGCATAAGGCATGCAGTTTACCTTTAAAAAATCCACAGGTAGTCCTGATCTGGCTAGCCCAGGCAAGCCTGATCTCGGAAGCTAAGAAGGCAAGGAGGCAAGTACTTGGATGGGAGACCTTCTTGGAATACCAGAGGCAGGAGGTGGGGGCAGGCTTTATTCAGCCGCCTCTCTGAATATCCTCCAGGACCCCAGTAGGGGCCAGTCACCAGAGGCTGCCATGACTTCCAGGTGCACACACAGTCACACGCACATATAAAAAAATATAAAAAATACACAAGTAGTATCTGTCTTATAAGACACTTCCCGCTGGGGACACATGTGTTCCTGCTATCTTTACGCCCAGAAATTATTCAAGCAAGCACCCAAAAGGCAGAATTACATGTTATAGGAAACAAGTCTGCTGGTTGCCACAGAAAATGGTAGCCCTGTTTCCAATTGTAAACTTCCTGTCATATGTGATACAACTTACCTCATGCCCCTCTAATTGTCTGCCAAATCATGAGGGACAGAAAAACTCATCTTCATGACATCGTGACACTAGGGAAGTTCTACTGCACATTACAAACACAGATAAATGTGACACAAGCCTGCCATTTTTAATGGCAGGCCTGTGTTTCTTAAAGCTTGTAATTTCCCTCTAAAGAGATGACCCTAAAGAATTCAGAGTTGATGAGAATGGATAAAAGGGCAGAAGTAATTTCCCCAAAGCTTCACAAGAGATCAATGGCACAGATGGAACCTGAACGGATGTATGAAGGTTTCCTCTGTCTGCTCCACTTTTTACCCACCGGATCTCATTGCCCTCCTGCTTTTCTTTTTGCTTTCCCTCTGATGGCAGCGTGCAAAAACACACATTGCATCTTATTTCAAACGAAATAACTTGTGATAGTAGCTCATAAAACATCCGCTTTGAAACCCCTGCAGTCCAAGCTGAGCTCTGCCAGCATGTTTTTCCCCCTCCAAATTACAAGCAGAGAGAGGTTCTTTTAGGAATTGAGGAGAGATTTAAAAAACCCAACAAAATTACAGACTGAAGGGATATCTCAAGGGCCTTAGTAATGGGATAATGAAGCCTTTTAACTTTTACGTCAGTGGTTCAAATTCAGCCCAGGTTGGTAAAATTACCAAAAGGCATCTAATGGCCTGTCTGAATACCTACATGAAAAGAATTGTTGGTTCCTTTATGGAGAGATGTCTGTAGTACTGAAGGCGCCAGCCCATCACAGTCTGCAGTAATTGGTACCTTCCCTAGCAGGGAAGCCAAGAACCCTTTTGGTAATAGAGGCTGAAGCAGCGCTTTGCCCCTTAACTGTTTATTTTCCGGATCCTGGCAGATACAAGTCAATTCTGGGGTTTGAGGCTTTAGAACCATGGCTTGTGGGGAAGATACAAATTCCATTTAGCCCAGTGACCCTCATTTGAGCACCAAGACTGACTGGAATTTGCTAAAAATAAGAGTGTGCTGCCCTGACCTGGATAGCCCAGGGTAGCCTGATATAATGAGATCTCAGAAGCTAAGCAGGCTCAGCCTTGATCAGTGTTTGGGTGGGAGACCACCAAGGAAGTCCAGGGTTGCATTGCAGAGCCAAACAATGGCAAACCGCCTCTGAACATCTCTCACCTTGAAAACCCTATGGTGTCTCCATAAGTCAGATGTGACTTGACAGCCAAAATGAAGAGAGAGAGCGCAATCTCCCTTACATGGTGTGATGGGAAGGGTGGGAGACTACATAAGCCCTTCACCAAACCATAATTGTGCCAGTTACAAACAAGCCACTGTTTGTCATTGCACACAAATCAAAATGCTCGGTATCACAATAGGGCCAGTGAGACCTAGGAACAATGTTCCCTCTAAGCCGTGGAGTCCTGTGAGCAAAAATTCTACTTTGTGAGATACTGGCATTAAAGTTGCGAGCAAGCAATTTGGCTACTGCATAAATTAGTTTGCCCTGGAGCCATCCTTCCTGAGCTAATACAAAAATGTGTGAGCCAGAGGCTAAAAATCTGTGAGCTAGCTCTCACAAACTCAGCTTAGAGGAATCCCATTTGTGTGGGGGGCAGGTGGGGGTGGGGGTTTAATAGAGCACAAAAATTATGCTCTGCAAACTCAGTCTTTGGCTGTTAACCATTCTCAAACAGTGTAGCTATTGCCAGTAGCGATAAAACAGCTACTGTGGTCCAGAAAGGAATTTGACTGAAAGAGGGACATGTAAGGCTAACATCATATATGTGTTGTCATTTCACATTTTGAAAGGAATTGTGTTTTTTGACCAGTGCGTCTAAGTCTCAGTGCATTCATTCCTGAAACAGCCTGCTTTTCGTGTATTCTAGTTATATGCTCCTCAGGAATGTTTGTAAGGTGAGGAGGTGGCCATGGCTCAGCGGTAGAGCCTCTACTTTGCATGCAGAAGGTCCCAGGTTCAATCCCTGGCGCCTCCAGTTATAAAAGGATCAGGTAGTAGGTGATGAAAAAGATATCTGCTCGAGACTCTGGAGAAACCCTGCCAGTCAGACTTAGACAGCACTGATCTGCATGGATTGATTTTCTGGCTGGGTATAAGGCAGCTTCATGTGGTCAGTCTAAAGAGGGACTATGAGAGAGGGTCTGTACCTCAGTACCAAAGCACCTTCTTGCATTCAGAAAGACCCAGGTTCAGTCATTAACATCTCTGGTGAAAGCCTCAGGTAGCAGTGTCAGGAAAGACCTTCCTTTGCCTGAAGAACTGTTGCCAGCCAGAGGAGACAATACTTTTCCACATCAGTAAAGATAGTAGTAGTTTGCTGCAAGCATGCTCTTCTGGGAGTGTATATGTGACCAAACTACTAGTTTCCCTCACCGCGGTTGAGATTTGATTATGGAGGAGTCACATCACCCAAATCTTGTCCTTGCCAGATGATTCTGGTCAGTGCCCACACACATAAAAAACAAAAAAAACCCCTTCTCTTTCCCAGTCAGAGCATGTTTATGGTTTGGGTTGTCCTCCCTGCCAACTTTTTTTTTTTTTTAGCTCCAGTATAACTCAAGTATACATTTATTTTCAAAACTCGTCAAGGGCCTTGGAAGTGAGAAGAGAAATGTGCATCAGCTCTTCTGGAAGGAATGTTTGCTGTCTTAGCCCAACCATTGGAAAGGATCTAAAGAACTAGCTCCCAAGAGCTCACCAATTTTATGTCAACAATAATCCTTTCTGCTCAAAAGAAAAGCATCCAATGTTCATGTCTAATAAATTTTAATCTTAAACAGGAAGAATGTATTCATCTTTTACCTCTGGAAATTCCACAAAAAGCCAACAAAGCACTGTGCCAATTTTCTTGTCTTTTTACAGACATCACATCTAGTGTTTAGTATAGGAATGGCTAGATTTTTGTCCTTTTTCTGTTCCCACCCCATTTTTACCAAACTCTGATAATGTAAACAGACATTGAGTTGACTTAAAGTTGCCAGCTCTGGATTGGCAAATACTTGGAGATTTTTTTGGGGGGGGGGGAGCCTGAGGAGGACGTGGTTTGGGGAGGGGAGTGACTTCAATAGGGTATAATGCCATAGAGTCCACCTTCCAGAGTGGCCATTTTCTCCAGGTGAAATTATCTCTTTTGCCTGGGGATGAGTTGTAATCCCAGGAGATCTTTAGCCATCACCTGGAGGTTAAGCTGACAAGAACACACAGGTTCTCGTAACCAAATTACTAATACAATTTCAAATATATATTCTCAGTCTTCAAATACATGGTTCTCATATTTGAAGATTAAGAATATATATTTGAAATCACATTAGACATTTGGTCATGATAACCTGTGTGGTTTTGTCACCATAATCTTCTTCTTGTGACCTTCTCTCTTGTGTTTGACCACCTGGAGGCTGGCAACCCTAAATAGAGCTGAGTTTGCTGGAACTTACTTTTGGTGTAGACAGATGAATTTATGAAGCTCTGCTCACTGCTCCATCAGTCCCAGTAGCCAGCTCTGACTGACAGAAGTTCGGGGGGGTCCGGAACAGAGAAGGAATAAAAGGTATGCCTTCAGACCAAGCAAGGTTGTGTCTGGAGTCTCTATAAGCTCTCTTAAGCCATCTGAATTCCTCCCCCTCTCCATACACACAGTAACTGTTCCTTACCATTCAGAGGGGGGAAATATCACTGCAACAAAACCCGAGTTTCCTTTTTTGCTGTTGTCCAGTCCTGCGAGTGCCTCTGTGTTCTGACGCGGCGGGAAGTTGTGCTCGCTGGTGCTGGTGCGTCAAAGCTCTGCTTTGATGAAAACATTCAAGTTTGCACAAAGGCCCGCCTGAAAATTTCTGTCCTTATTCATATGCCACAAGGTTTTGACTTTTGTGCGAGTATGTTGGAAACCCACCCGGGGGGGGGGGGGGGGAATACCTCCTGCCACACTTGAGCCTTTTTTACATTACTTATGCCACTCTCCTCTGGTTACTGATCTGTGTAAAATGAATGCAGTTTCATTCCACAAAACTGGAGAGCTTTCCCATCTTCTGCCGTGGACAATGAAATGGTAGACAGTAAATTTCTGGAAGTGGCTCCTTGTTTGTGGGATGAGCTAATGCCACATAGAACGTTTAACTGTTGTAGCATAGCAGCATTATAGCAACACCTGGTGGACGACTGACAGGTGTTCGTGTTACAATACGGCATACATATTTTGCTCCTCCCTTCTGCATTCCTGTGTCCCCCCCCCCCCCCCATGAATCAAACTATGGGGAAGGCGTTTAAACCGGAAAGAGGCATGGGGAAGACCTAAATGTGTGGGCCTCCGGCAATATTGCCTCTAGAGCAGGGGTCTCCAGCACGGTGCCCATAGGCATTATGGCGCCCGCTGACACCTTTCCTGCCACCTGCCAAAAGTTTTTAGAAAGTGGGCAGGGCCAAGTGGGGCTTTTGGCCAGGGCTTCTGATTGGCTATCTGAAGATTTGATTGGCCGTGCAGATTTTTTTAAAAAACATTGCTTTGGCAGCAACTGCCACCACAGCACAAGGATCTTCTCTGTGTGACTGAAGGTAAGCTGTGGCAGCCATTCTGCGGCCAGCTCCGCCTCCTGCAGCAGCCATAGGGATGCCAGCCTCCAGGTGGGACCTGGGGATCCCCCGGAATTACAGCTCATCTCCAGACCACAGAGAGCTGTTCTCCTGGAGAAAACGGTTGCTTTGGAGGAGGAACTCTATAGCGTTCTACCCCTCTGGGGTCCCTGTCCTCCCCAGGCTCCATCCCCGAATCTCCAGGAGTTTCCCAAGTTGCTTCTGGCCACCCTACCCCCTCATCCCCCGCCAGTGGCCAGAGGGGACCTGGCAGTTTTGTGATGGCCACTTTGTGGCTGCACACCCACCACACAGTGAGAACCTTAAAGGTGTCCATAGCCTCAAAAATGTTGGGGACCCCTGTTCTAGAACCGTGGATACAGGCTTGGCATGGAGCTTCTTGACCTTGAAATGTTGGAGTGTTGGGGCTGGAGAGTTGGTTTCCTTGGGAAGAATGATCACTGGAGTTACAGATAGACAGCTTGGGCAGGGGTAACAGGGTGCTTTTTTCATAGCTGATTCAGGTTTCCAAAATCCTCACTGTGCTTCTTAGGTCAGAGGAAAGTGTGTGGCATGTCCCTTTCCCCTTCCTCTGTGGATTTGGAGCATATACTGCTCGCAGTGCTTCAGTTTCATGTGGTCACCATGTTGGCTGAATGGGGCAACGTGTATTTTGCATGCACATAACGCTTCAGTACGTGTAAATCAGAACCCTGAAAAATCAAGGGGTTTTTGTAGCATGTACTAAAGCTGGAAATACATGCATTTCCCCTGCTCAGACCACATGGCAACTCTGCATATCAGAATCTACATGCAGTTGTTGGCATCTTGGTATGTGCAGGTGTGGCATCTGAAAAGGGCTCCTGTCTCAGGCGCAGCCTGTCTATTCAACCTGTGTTCCAGGTTGAGTGACAATCAAAAGACGTTAAAGAGCTGCTTGCTTTAGCTGACTCCCTCTTTAATCTCCCTGGCTTGTCCTCATCAACAAGCACTGTCTATCATGTGCAAGAGAGATCGCTGTTCCTCTTCTTTGTATGACAGAAAACCATGTCCGTTTCAACAACATGAATATGACAAAATCAATAAACATTTGGATCACTGCCACCTTGTAAAACAGATACAGAACGGAGGCAATGGAAATCTTGCATTAACAGTTGATCTGTAAATAGCTGCCGAATGGACTTTGTATGGTTATATCTTGGAGCCGACAGTTTGCTTTAATAGCCTTAAAGAGGTCCAGCCAGCAATAAACCATGCTGACATGGTATTTCTTTTACCATCAGTTTCCTGTTCACTGCTAATAGTTTTACACCATAAAATGGATAAAAGTCAGGACAAACAAATAAGAATATTTGCTTCAGGGTACGAATCTTTACAAGGGTTAACGTTTTCCAGATATCTCAGTCTGCTAGACTAGAAGGCAGACAAACCCTTGGGGATACTGAAAGTGTGGAGCTGTGAGCACAGATGCAGTTCATCCATGTGCAGAGCTTTAGCATTGTTCTCATGGAACTGCTAAGTCTGTTTCTAGTGTGTACCACTTTGGGTTGCAGGTGGAGGTTCACACGATGGAACGATAGAGCCCTGCTGAATCAAAACAGGGGTCCTCTGGTCCACCTTTCACTTTCCCACAGCATCTCATCGCACCAGATGTTCTTGGAAGGCTTGCAAAGCAGACAGTGGACACCAAAGCTGCCTCCATTTCTGCCTCCCCACCCTGCAACTGATACTGAGAAGTACACTGCATCTGAACAGTCTAATCCACCTTGAATCCCAGTGAGAAAGACAGACTAGAAGTGAAGTAAATAAATAAATGGGAGGGTCTAGTTAGCCGTTATGGTGTACAGTGAGTTAGGTTCTAGGTCCAGTTTTTGGTGTCTCCAGTTAAAGAATCTTGGGTAGTAGAGCTAGAAAATTCCTTAGAGAAGAACTGCCCATCAGGAGAGACAGTACTGGATTAGCGGGACCAAGGTTTCCTTTATTTATTAAAGTGCTTATATTGTGCCTTTTGTGAAGTACATGGATTTGAGTGTGTGTAGCTTTTTATATCCTGATCAGTTTCCATTGTGGTAAATTAGCCAGCAGACCTCAAATGGTTTTGCAGAGGATGACAGAAAATGCCTGTTGTGTCTTTATTTGTAGTTTGCCTGTGACTCCAGGCAGATTACAAAAATATAAGCACAGTGCAATAGAACATTGTAAGACATGCAACAAACAATGCAGTAGGACCAATTAGAAAACAATGCAAATAAAAAAGAATGAGACATGACATACTATACAGAACGCAAAAACTGGATTACAAAGGTTAGGGGGAAAATGTGGTAAAGTCAGAAAATGCATTCAATGAACAGTACAATAGACTTCGGTACTCCTCCCTTTATAAAAGTGCCCTCCTGAACAATTTCATTTTATTACAGCCCTCTGCTCTTGACAAAAATGCCCTTCTGAACAATTCTGTCTTCCTTAGCCATGTGATTCCACAGGGTAGGAGGCACAACACAGGTGCAGTGTCTAAGGTCCAATCCCTGGCACCTTGACTTGGCTAGGAAAGGCCTCTGCCTAAGACTTCAGAGAGCTACTGCCCCTATGAGTAGACAGTTACAGGCTCAGTGGACCATTGGTCTAAATCAGGGTCCCCAACATGGTGCCCATGGGTGCCATGGCACCTGCTGACAACCTTTCCTGCCACCCATCAAGTGTTTTTAGAAAGTGGGCAGGGCCAGGTGGAGCTTTTGCCCAGCTGGGCTTCTGATTGGCCATTGGAAAGTTGATTGGCTGTGCAGATTTTTTTTTTTAAATTGCTTTGCCAGCAACTATCACCACAGCACAAGAGTATTCACTGTGTGACTGAAGGTAAGCTATGGCAGCCATTTTGTGGCTGGCTCCGCCTTCTGCGGCAGCCATTTTGTGGTTATGCTCACCACCCTGTGTCAGAATTCTGAAGATGCCCACAGGCTCAAAACTGTTGGGGACCCCAGGCTAAATTGTTATACAACAGCTTCATATGACCTTGTGTGTTCAAAGGCTTATTTTATTGTAGCTATTTATTTTGATCAGCTGTCCCCATTTTTTTCCTAGAGGTACAGTAGCAACGGCCAGCAACACTTCTGTGACTTGATAAGAGTTATATGGGAAACAGCAGTTTGCTATTGCATGTAGGAGGGAAAGCTCACCTTTCCCCCCTCCCTTTGTGGCATTTATGCACCACTTCTTTTGTTACTTACTCCGACATCCCATTCCTTCCCACAGAGTTCTGCTCAGTCGCTTTCGGGAAAAGGCTATTCGGTAAGTCATCTTACTGCTAATTCTTCTATTTCACTTGCTGTTGCTGTTTTGATTGTGGAGGCCTGCGTCGCCTGTTGCCTGTTGCGTGTTCCCAGATGCCAAGGGAAATACTGACCATGAAAAATGAGCTTTGCAGAAAAGGCAATCTTTTACTCTTTTTTTGGTTTCTCCAACACATGGAGCTTATGAATCAAAGCCCATAGTGACTGTTGACTTTGGCTCAGTAAGACCAAATCATTCCTTTTTCTTGTTCCGGTTTTTTTGCCAACATGCTGTATCTTACGTGTATTTGAAAGTAAGCATATTTAACCATAACATCAGTCCGCATCTGCGTCCAAATACAAAGGGTTAACGAAGACTCTTTATTTCAATTTATTTTGGTATGAAACTATTTCTCTGAAGGCATCTTAGAAATCAACAGCAGTTACTAAAGCTTAAACTGCTATTTCTTTTAACGTTAAACAAAAACGATGACGATTCATATATAAAGCATTGCATTTTAACAATTAGCAATTTGAAGGAGAAACTGGGTTTATACTAGAACTAAATATATGAAATGTTAGAGGCAAACTACATGTTTTGTTTGGAATCCAAGATCAGATATTCTGACATGAACTTTAACTTTAAAAAGCAATCATGGGGGTCAACATGAACTGGGAGGGCGATGGCTTAAGGTAACAGTACATGGTGAGTGTATTAACAGAGATCCCCCGAGTAGCTATGTATAAGGGGAAAAGACATGTATACTACATATGCCTGTCTTTTCCCCCTCTGTTGCGCTAATGGCAGCTGAGGAGGAGGATTTTTTATCAGAGAAACTATGTGGAGTGGGGAACAGTTATCACTACCTCCACCTCCCTAGTACAGTCCTGATCCAAATCTCCCCACTACCAGGGCTATTTTGGGGCAGGAACGTACAGGAACGGAGTTCTGGCTGGCTCCTGAGTTGGCCACACCCAGCGGGAACTCATTAGCATAATAGGCCATATCCAACAGCAGAAACTCATTAGGATTGGCTACATTAGGGGTATGTGGCCTAACATGCAAATTAATTCCTGCTACAAAAAAAGCCCTGGGTTTTGACAACAAACAAGGTAAACAGAGTAAGAAGCAAAAAGTGGGTGTGGCTGGATGACCACTCTTCTGGTAACATGGGGGTGTGGCCTAATATGCTAATAAGCTGTGCTGTCAGTGGTGTGGCCTAATATGCTAATGAGTTTCTGCTGTTGGGTGAGGCCTATTATGCTAATGAGTTCCTGCTGGGCTTTTTCTACAAAAAAAGCCCTGCCCACTACCATCACTACCACTGCTGCTATTTAAGTTTAAAGTACATGATGGGAGATCTAATCACCCGTCCTTGTGCTATTTTGACCCTTAGATGATTCAGCATATGTATTCGGATCTTTAGATGAACCAGAAACAGCTGTACTGGACTGGGTTTGTACAGTGCAGGGTGGTTTCCAAGAAAAGTTACATTGGGGTGGGTCATTGCTTTCAAAGGTATTCTAACTTGGAGATGTTGACTTGCCAAAAATCGAAAACCGTTTGATATAAGTCATAAAAGTTTTTTTCCCCTCACCTTCTGACCATAATCCCCAAGATAAACAGCAATTATCACGTGATTCTGGTGTTTGGGGTGTTTCTTCTTGTAAAAGGCCAGTAAAACTTCAGTCAGATTGTTAGTAAATACAGTCGTACTGCATAGCTAAGTACTGGTGCAAGACTAAAAGAAGGTGGTCTTCTGTCTTTTACCTACATCATATGTGTTTGCTATGGGAAATTGTTTTTGTGATGAAAACTCATAGCTGCTCGAGGTAACACAAGGTTAGTTTGGATGCTTAGATGAAGGTGGAATGTTCACGTGTTTCAGAGTCCCCATTTGTAGCACAACACCTAGACATTTTTCTTAAAAATGAGAGTGAGGAAGAGAATCGAGGATAACCTAGCAAAGCAATCCAAAGCTGCCTGCCATATAATGTCAGACAAGTCCTATCTTTTTTTTTACCACTTCCACTGAAGCTTTAAATTAAGTTCCCTGCCAGACAGAAAAAGAAAGAGAACTCTTAATCCCTTTAGCATTTCTAATCGACAATAGATAGTGTAATCGCAAATACTGTCATTGGTGAAGTCTGGTATCTTTGCAATTCAAGGCCCACATTTCATATAGTTGTTTTTTAGGCTGTTTGTCTTGGTTGTTCATAACACACCCTCCTTCAAACTTCACCTGCTAAGTTTGCTTTGAAAGGTTTTCACAGGATTTTGGAGTCTGAGAGAGTACGTTGATTTGCATCTCATGGGAATTTTAATATATACTGTGTGTCAGGTAAGCATTCAAGCTTATCTCCTGCATTTAAAACTTTTTTCCCCTTTTGTTTGCACCAGCACCAAATGTCAGCCTGTATGCAAAGTAGGGCAATGGTAATTGTTTTTTCAGTTTGAATGTTTGAATGCCTGAATCCATCTACAATGTTAAAACTCCTTTGGACTTGTGGCAAGGTGGGCGGGTAGAAGAAAGCTCCTCTACTTTGCATCCCACCTGTAAAGCACAATAAATGAATACATGACGGATAGTTATACTGCGGAACAGTATGAGTCACGTTCTGTTATCTGAAAGCTCTGTTTGCAAATCACTTATTTGCTTCTAGATTCAATAGCTTAATGGAAAAAGGCCAAAGGCCTTGCCACTAGTTCAGTGCTAGTTAATCATGGGCCAGGCATTTTTATTCCCTCCTTTCTGATATGTTCTTTTTGATCCGCTGAGCAAATGAGCATGTAGAAATACACAATTGCTTATCTAAAAACTGTTGGAGCTCTGATATTGTTTATTTCATCATCTACAAGCCTCATAGTGGCTGATGGATTGCTGATACATCAGTACGTTGCTGATTTCTCAAGATGGCTGGAAGACACGTGATACCGAGCCTTATGGAAGCCAGGCAGATTTGGGCCTGTTCGCTGCCAGAGTAGGAGGCCTCCAGGGAACCCTTGACTTCCATAATGGAAAAAAAGGCAGAATATCTGTGTTACAAATAAAAAAGTGGTTTCTGTAATATAGGGTTAATTCATCCTTGAGAAAGACTAGAAAGCTTGGGAAATCAGAAACTGGGAGACCCCAAGGAAAAGAGTAAGAGGCAAAGAAAGGTTTGGGTTAAGTGATGTTCTTCTATCCCACCTTATAGTCCGTATTACAAGACAACACACACATATACACACAAACAATCCTTTCTTTCATATACAAGCTTTAATTTAAGCCAAGGATTAGACTCCAAAGTTGTTGCAAATGCTCTGCACTGGAGCATGTGAAGTGGTAACCCAGTTATAACAGAAACGTTTTTGTCTTTGAGCTTACGCAGACCTAACTTGCTTCAAGGTCTGTATAAACACTCTGTTCTCACACATGCCAAGAAAGCACCTGGTCATCCAGGGTCAGAGACATCAAACTTGCAGGCTGTCTTAAGGAACACCAACCTGAGACCCACTTTATCTGAGCGGAACCTGCCTTTTCCTCCTGGTGTTCTGTTTCTCCTGTTAATCTGCCTTCTGCCTTGCGGTGGGCCAGCTGTTGAGTTGCCCATTTCCATCCAGGAAATGTCCAAAATGGGTCCTCACTGAAACCCCACTCTGGATAGCTTTTCCTCCGTGCAAGTCTTTTGACACTGGTGTAGTGGGTGCAAAGGGAGTAAGAAGGCAGTAAGCATCAACCCACTTATTAATGCATGCTTGTTTTGCCAAACGTGATTTTTAGAGAGATACTTGCAAGAGGTGTGGTGGATACCTGGAGGATGAATGATGTGTTATCTAGCTGTCCCGAATATACACAAATGACTCTTGCAGTTATTTAGCCTATCTGCTATACGGAACAAGGAGCAATGTCATCGTGATTTGTGCATACTTCTTTAGAGACTCATTGTGAGCTGATCCAGATCTGCTTACGCCAGTTCTCCTCAGCTCTTGCCTATCTGGCCAAGATCATGGAAGCTTTGTATTTGCTCAGGGTTTGTGAGCTGGATATAGGGGAGCTGATTCAAGGCTGGTGTCAATGTTTGACATAGCTGGGCATCTGCTGAGTCTCACAGCCCAGCAGATGGCCCCCCCGGTAACCAGAGATGCTTGGCCCATATGTTCTCACTACATCACTGTAATGTTGCCCCTCCAGGCTTTATAATGTTTCAGAGGGCTCTAGGGCCATTTCCCACCTACTGGAAGGGACACTTTTTTTTAATAACTTTTATTGAATATCAAAGAATACATAGGTAACAGGAGGATTCAGGCAATGTTCCTCATACAATATAACAGAGTTACACATATATAGATTAGAAAAAGCACAATAACAGTATTAAACATGGTAACAGTGACAACAATAAAAACCAGATCAGTGTCAAACGTCACAAAAGCAAGGTCACCGTTGTTTGAATTGAATGTAATACCAACTCAAGGCTCAGTGGATAGCTAGTAACGACACGCAATTGTCTTTGTCTTGTAAACTACTTGCTTTATTAGCAGCTTGGAGTTTATATTCCATAAAAGGCGCCCATTTCTTGAGGAGACCAGTGTATCTTACTGAATTCGATTGCCTTTCTGAAATTGCATCGGTAATTTTATCTAAAATAAAATAATCCCAAATTTTCAAATGCCATTGCTGTTTTGGGGAAGCGGGGGGGGGGGGGGGGGGGGCGTCCTTCCACTTCGTGGCTATAACAATTTTTGCCACGGTGATCAAGGTCATAATTAAATTCTCTTGTATTTTAGATACATTTGAATCCTCCCAGAGGTTTAGGAGAATAAGTTCCAGGGTTTCCGGAAAATCACACAGGATCATTAGCTTGATCTCTTTGAGTACCTGAGACCAGACTTGCTTGATTGGGTCACATAGCCACCAAATGTGGAAGTAGGTGCCTTTTGCTGCACCGCACTTCCAGCAATTTGGGGAAGTATTGTGAGTAACCTGTGCTAGTTTGGTTGGGGTCACATACCAAAGTTTGTAATTGGATGTTTATGGCTTTAGCTACAAATACAGATGTTTTCCATATAGGTGACCACTGCTCATTAGGGAGCTCAGTGTGCCTCTTTACCCATGTCAATGCTGATTCAGCTTAGAGGGGTGGAAGAGTTGTGTTCTCTCTCCCAGAAGAGTCTGCACATGTGTCCTAAGTGGGGCACAATGGATAAGATTCCCAACACAAACTTGGCAAATACTAGGGGACTTGGGATGTATGGTGCCTATGGAGGGCAGAGTTTGGGGTGGAGGTGAGGTCACTTCTGGATGAATCTCTGTAGACTGCCTCCACTAGTCTCTTTGATCCTTACCATAGAGACTAGGAACAATTCCTAGAGTATCACTGTGTGGAGGCCATTATTTCCCTCTCTCCTCAGTTCCTCGGGGGGGGGGGGAATTGGAGCTGGAGGTTGTAATTCCCTGCCCCAGGTGGGTAAAAAGAAGGCCTAACTGGCTCAAGATCTAGAGCCAGTCTGAAGTCCATTGGTTCTGAAATCTGAAAAGACTGATGGTCTGCAATATTTGTGGGGGGCAGATTGGAATTTAAAGACTCCATTAATTGATAGGTTCAACATCTCCTAATCATGTAAACTCTCATCTATTGAGTGCAGTGGTCCGGGGGTGGGGGTGGGTAAGTCCTAGCATGAAGAAAAAATGCCCAAACAAAATACCAGTCTCAGGGCTCCCATCTGGTCACCATTATGACACCAAATGGCCTTATAAGCCACCCTGAGCCTGCTTCTGCAGGGAGGGCAGGAAACAAATAAATAAATGGCGCTGATTGGGCCATAGGCAATGCTATTTCATCTACTTGGAAGCCAATTTCACTGAAGATGGAGTTGTACATTTTACAGAATTCCACATATTCTTACTCAGGGTGGCAAATGAGTTTCATTACCATCAGTTGGGCTCACTTTTGTGTTAATGTGTTTAGAAACAGAATGCAGGGGGTTTAAATTTATTTTGAGTGGTTTGGAACATTGTGATCTCAGGAATTAAAGTGTCACTTCAGACTGTAAGTCTCGAGAACACAGCCTGTTCATAAGCTTTGTGTGAAGAGCACAGCAGAACGGAAGAGCAATTATTTTGCTACCAATTCACCACTCGGCTGTACACCGGGGCATCTATGTGAACATAGCACGCCTTTAACTCTTAAGCAGTTCAGCAACCGATTGGTGCCTCTTTTCTGCATGAGAAGTGGAATGCCAGCACGTTTATAGCGGTTAAGAGCTTATTCTCTGTGACTTTATTGAAGCACGTATGTGAGAAAACATTGTTAACAGCCTATTGTCAATTGTGTTGTGCGTGGAGAGGAGATCAGAGGCCTCAACCTTCATGTGCAATAAATAAATAAATAAATCACTTACCTTGTAAGCCCTTGAATCGCACTAGCCTCAGAAAGATAACTCCATTATTTAAAGAAAAATACAGAAAACAAAACAGTAGGCATTAGAGGAGAACAACATTAATGGATTAATTACATCACTGATTACTTAATTATACATTAATATGTGGATTTTTAAAGGGCTTCTAATTGGAGCTCTCAGTGCCGAGGGCACAGCTGTACACAAAGTTTTAATATCTTAAATGCAGAGTCGATGAACCGTGTTGTCCCTGGACATCCGCTGGAACAAAAGCAAGCTAAACGATGACATCCTTCTACTTTGTTTGAGCCCAAAGCAGTATTTTTGCAAGCAGTGACAGAAATAACCAGACGAGTCTGGCAAGTGTTGCCACTGGATTGCTTGTCACTGTAAAATACAGCCGAAGTGGCCAGATCAGGCCGATGTGCCCAGCGCGATGACATTGGTACCATAGAGTTTTAGGGCGATTACCAGAGCATTGTATCCACAGGGATTCCCAGAGAGGGCCCAGGACTTCCCCGCTTTTGCTTCAGTAAGACTTGGCAATCCTATCCACACAGCTGTCATTGTATGTGGTAATTTTTAAGAGATGCAGTAGAAAACAGATCAGACAACTGGAGATTTTGGTGGTATTTATTTACTTTTATTCCTTTCTTGCTGAGACTTGAGATGGATTATGAGCCTAAAATGAGCCAGTGGTTGAAAATAGGGGATGTCAGGGTGTGTCCTAGGAGTCAATAACTATTACATTATATTATGAGGTAATCAAGGTTTTATTCTTGTTCAGTAGACTCAAGATGTGAGGAACATATCCATGTAGGTTGTGTTGTGAGGATACAAGTACTCTGCTTTTCCACAGTTTTACCACACAAAGGAATAGTAGCTGCTGTTTGGATGATCTCTAGTATCTAGCCCAGGGGTGGCCAACCTTGCTTAACGTAAGAGCCACATAGAATAAACGTCAGATGTCTGAGAGCTGCAAGACAGGAACAAATATCACACACACGTTTTTATTTTTTAAAATATGCAAATTTGCTTTTTATTAACGTTAAATGGGACTGCCAAAAATAAAAACAAACAAGGAAAACCGGTTATTGATAATGATATTACTTGTTTGCTAATGATATTGAGAGAGAGAGAGAAAAAGAGAGAGATGAAAAGAAAGAATTAAAGAAGTGGAAAGAAAGAGAGAGAGAGAAACTAGGAAAGCAAATAGATGGGAGGGAGGAGGGAAGGAAGGAAGGGAGAAAGAGAGAAAAAGCATGCCTCCCCTTTGCTTCCCCAGCCACCCTGCCAGGAGCCGCACAATATGCGTGAAAGAGCCGCGTGTGGCTCCCGAGCCACAGGTTGGCCACCCCTGATCTAGCCCATATGGATGACATCTTGTTCAGTATCTAGTGCAGGTGTGGCCAAACTTGCTTAACATAAGAGCCACAGAGAATAAATTTCAGATGGTTGAGAGCCACAAGACATGAACAAATATTACACATTTTTACTGAAAACTATGCAAATTTGCTTTTTATTAACATTAAATGAGATTGCCAAAAATAAAAACAAAAAGGGGAAAAACAGATATTGATAATGATATTTATTTTTCCAATGATATTTATTTGTTTGCTAATGATATTTATGTGTCTAAGAGAGAGAGAGAGGTGGAAAGAAAGAATGGAAAAGGTGGAAAGAGAGAGAGAGAGAAACAAAGAAAGCAAATTGATGGGAGAGAGAGGGTAGGGTTGCCAGGTCTGTTGGGAAATACCTGGAGACTTTGGGGGTGGATCCAGGAGAGGGTGGGTTTGGGGAGGGGAGGGGCCTCAGGATGGTACATTGCCATAGAGTCCACCCTTCAAAGTAGCCATTTTCTCCAGGGGAGCTGATCTCTGTCAGCTGGAGATCAGTTGTAACAGCAGGTGATCCCCAGGCCCCACCTGGAGGCTGGCAACACTAAGAGGGGGAGAGATGAAGGAAGAGAGACAGAAAGAAAAAGAGAGAGTAAATAGATGGGGAGGTTCCCAGGAGCTGCACAATATGTGTGA
Organism: Lepidodactylus listeri; assembly: GCA_029233225.1. NCBI lineage: Eukaryota > Metazoa > Chordata > Lepidosauria > Squamata > Gekkonidae > Lepidodactylus > Lepidodactylus listeri. Next base: position 14,729,854 of record JARCFY010000013.1, read on the forward strand.
AAGAGCCGTATGTGGCCACAGTTTGGCCGCCCCTGATCTAGTGATACCTTAGAAGCCTTGAAAAAAGCAGGCACGTAGATCTGAGTGGAGGGAAAGGAAGGTTTTGGTGCCCTTACATCTCTTTGGTTTTCCCTTAAACTATTGTTCTCTGTCCCTTGCCCACCAGTAGCCAATTTCTCTGCCTTTCCAGCCTGCAGTGTCCCCAGTCACTGGCAAAAGAGTCGCAGATAGTTGAAAATCTGGATCCGATTCGCAGTGAGGCAAGGCAAGCTGTTGTATGCAAATGTCCTCATCTGTGTGATTTATTCGTGTTGCAGAATGTGAATTTACTTGGCACAGAATTGATTTTAATTTCATTTTGGCGGTGCACAGAGTACACATAACACATATACCCCCATCAAGCTGTGTCCACAAACAGAAATGGAAAACAAATGCGGAACTGGAAACAAGCGCACTCCACCATGACGGTGAGGTTTGATGCATGTAGTGATGACAAAGGCAGGGTACAGACCGCATGTCAGTCTTTTTATTCTGTTGGATTAGACTTAATAAAATAATTAATTAATTAATTTTAAAAAATTCTGTTGGATTAGACCACAATGGATTTGGCCAAGAAAGAACCAGATAAGAATGAGGTGAGATTTGTCTCAGCCGTGGCATTTAGAAACATTCTGTTCATTGGATGCAAGTATTCCCTCTTACCTTGAGCGTGTGGGTGATTTCTCTAATGCTTTAGTAAAGACAAGGAAAACCTTTATTCTCACCAATTGGCAAAGGTGAAAGAAGACAACCTGCAATTTTCTGTAGCAATTTTAGGGGGGAAATGCTTCTTTCAGAGCTAGTCTAGAGGGAGTCCACTGTGAAGTGTTTCATTGTATTTCTTGTTTTTTATTTTAGACAGATTTTCCTTTAACATTCAGACAAATACCAGTTCAGAAAGGCAGGCTCAAAGAGATGCATAGAGGTGGAATATGGCGCACAGGCTGACTTCCAGAAGCACAGGAAATACTACGATGTGGCCTCATTCTGCTATGACTGTACAGTCGGTGTATAGTCACTTGGGTGGGGACAGCAAACACGGTCACTGGTGCGCGACATAATAGCCACATCATCAGCCCACTCAACTGCTAGCTTTCAATCATTGTAAGAAGTAGGGTTGCCAACCCCAGGTTGGGGAATTTCTGGAGATATGGGGGCAGTGTCTGGGGAGGGAAATTTTGGGAGAGGAACAGTTCGACAGGGATGTGATGCCATAGAGTCCAACCTACAAAGGTACCATTTCCTTCCGGGGAAATCAGTTGTAATTCCAGGAGAACTCTAGACCCTACCTTGAGGTTGGTAACCTTAGCCAGAAGGGGCATCAGGATAGGGTTGCCAGCTCTGGGTTGGGAAGTTCCTGGAGATTTAGGGGTGGAGACTGAGGAGGGCGGGGCTTGGGGAGGAGAGGGAGCTCAGTGGGGAATAACACTATCCAGTCCACCCTCCAAAGTAGCCATGTTCTCCAGGGAAACTTATTTCTGAAGTCTGGAGATCAATTGTAGTTCTGGGAGATCTCCAGCCCCCACCTGGGAGTTGACAATCTTACATAGGAACAACGGCATCACAGTGGCTTCCATGCTGCTGACGTTAAGGCATGCGTGCCTCACTCGGGTATAGGTGTGTGTCCAGGGTTATCCAGTTCAGGTAGCTCATCATACGAGATTAAATTTACTCAGATTCCTCATACGAATGAGTAAATTTACTGAATGAATCAGAAAGTGATTTTTAATGTGAAAAACAGGGGAAAGACATACTAGAAAAGAAATGGGGGTAAATGTGGTGCAATATCGACTTGAAGGTGATGCAAATTTGTAAAGAGATTATTCTTAACGTATAGTTTAAATAGTATCTTGCATGGTATAGCTAGATTTGAGTGCGGTAGTAACTTAGAAACCAAGAAGATTCAGGGGGTTTAAGCTTTCGAGAGTCAAAGCTCCCTTCATCAGATACAGAGAGCTTTGACTCTCAGAAGGTTATGCCAAAAAAATCTTGTTGGTCTCTAAGGTGCCACTGGACTCAAATCTAGCTGTTCTACTGCCGAGCAACAGGGCTGCCTTCTGGAACTCCCATAGGGTTGCCAAGCAACACCTAAAAAAGTGGGGGAGAGCTGGTCCTGGCCTGGTCCGCAGTGATCATGCCGGGCACATCGCCAGGCAACTCTCTAGCAATCACCCTGAAAACTCTATGGTACCATAGAGTTTTCAGGCCAATTGCTAGAGCGTTGCCCGGCGACGTGCCCAGTGTGATGACATCACTTCCGGGCGACGTCATCACGCTGAGCACGTCGACCCGATCTGGCTAATACGGGGGTGGGGTTCCCCCGCTGGCCGGATCCAGACTGGCGGATTCGGGGCCCTTTGAGCGGGGGAATCCCTGCCACCCGGGGGGACTTGGCATCCCTAAATTTGCATGATATAGAACTCAAAATTCTTGTTCAGGAGGAATCACTAATTTTTCTCCTCCATTGGCAGCAACCAATGCAAATGAGCTTCTGAGAGTCAGCAGCAGAGGGGCTCCAAAACCACTTTGCAGGGGTACTAAGAAGGAAGGGAAACAGCCACATGGAAGAAGGACCTTCTATTTGCATGATGGGATCATTGGCTTCAAGCCACAATTTCTGACAGGATTATGGTTTATGTTTCTGTTTGGAAGATGTGTATCCTGCTTTTCTATTTAAGAAAGCAGTTTACAAAAAAAATCCTATATCCTAACAACAAACCAAATAAAAGTTTACTGTCTAAACAAAATTTAAAATAACCTCAAAATGGGACAGAAGAATGAAAGAACGGCAGCAGGTTACAACTTAGAAGTGAAAAGAGAGCACATATCTCTCTGTGTTTTCATAATTCAAAACCCCCAGAGTTTCAGAAGAACAGATTAAAATCCATAACAGATGTAAAATGCAAGGGCATCAGGCCAACACAGAAAAGTTAAAAAGGCCTTACTAAATAAATGCGTTTTAAAATCTCTGTGGTAGGCCAGCAAGAAAGATAACCAAGCAATAATGCCACATGAGAAGGATTTGCAATCTGGGGCAGCTACTGAAAAAGCTCTTTCGCAAACCCTCTTCATGCTCACGTCCAGCATAGTAGGTTCTTCTTAGAGGTGTCATGTTGGACAAAATCAAGCTTGTTGGGCAAAAATCTTAAATGTTACTGGAGACACAACTGGTTATCATATCCCCGTGGATGCAACCTCGGCCAGCAACGTGCCCGGCGCAATGACATCACCTCCGGGCACGTCGACCTGAAGTGGGCACTTTGGGGGCGGGGTTCCCCCCGCTGGCCTGATCCAGACCGGCAGATTGGAGGCCATTTTGGCAAGGAAACCCCCTCCCCCCCGGGGGGGACCTGGCAGCCCTACTCCACATTCAGAAGCACTAATCCTCTGAATCCCAGAGCCAGGAAGCAACAACAGGGGAAGGACTCAGCCGCTATGCCCTGCTGCTAGCCACCCAGACGAACAGGTTGCCCCCTGTGTGAGACAGGATGCTGGACTAGATGGAATATTAGTCTGATCCAGCAAGGCTCTTCTAGAAATAATGTCAAACCTAGAATTGCCAGGCTCCAGGTGGCACCTGAAAATCTCCCATTATTACAGTAGATGTCCAGATGACCAAGATCAGTTCCCCTAGAAAAAATGGCTGCTTTGGATGGTGGACTCTATGAGAGTTTATCCTGCCAAGGTCCCCTCCCCTCCCAGGCTCCACCCCGAAAATCTGTAGGTATTTCCCAACCCACAGCAGGCAACCCTAATACAACCCACTTTGTGCCAAAAAACCCAAGACCCTACCCCCCACCCCCACCCCAATCGCCTATGATGGTATCTTTATTTTCAGAGCCAGTTTGGTGTAGTGGACTCTAATCTGGGAGAACTGGGTTTGATTCCCCACTCCTCCACTTGCACCTGGCTGGATGGCCTTGGGCAAGCCATAGCTCTGTACCAGCTGTTCCCTCAAGGACAGCTTGGGAAAGGGTTCTCTCAGCCCCACCTACCACACAGGGTGTCTGTTGTGGGGAGGGGAGGGGAAAAGGAGTTTGTAAGCCGCTCTGAGACTCCCTTGGGGAGTGGAGGGCGGGGTATAAATCCAATCTCTTCTTCTTCTTCTTCTGTCTGAAGTTGATATGTAGCTTGTATTCTGTTAAGCACAAGAAAATTATTCATTGTTTAGAGCTGAAAGAAAACATGATTGCTCCAAAAGTATCAGAGTGGCTCTGGTAGATAAGGTCAACAGCCTTTATGTCAATGCTAGCTTATTATACAAGAGAAAACAAAAGCATACAGAAGAGCAAGGTTATTGATAAATGGATCATCTTTATAGTGTACTGAAACATTTTTCAGGGTAATGTTCATCTATATTTGTGTGTGTTTTTCCATCAGTGTAAACCTGACTCGCATGCACTATTGCTTTTTGTTTTGTTTACCTTATTGAAAGTAGATGGATGGATGGATGGATGGATTTGGTGGACCAGGGGGTTAAAGAATCAGCTCTCATTCTTTGTCACTATGAGTCTGAGTCCAGAATTTTTTTTAAAAAAGTTTCAAGCTTCCTCAAATGTGGCTGTGAGCTATTGTATGTGGTCAGGTATGGGTTATTTTCAAGTTGCTCTGTGCTTTATATTGGTAGGCACTCCCCACTTCTTCAAGGAATGAGATGTTCCTCTGACCATGCTTGGAAGAGTTTACTTTCTTTTATATGAAAGAGAACCAGAGACCTATGGAATTGTTGTGCAAATACGCAAGTAGAGCAAAGGGAGAAGGAAAGAGTGGCACTCTTACAAGACTGGAGGTCACTAGCTTATCTCAAAACTGCAGGGAGAAATGTTGACACTCTCTGTCACAGACCTTGGGTCTCCCCAGTCGCATCACTTAAGGCAGAGTGCATTGTTACAGACTGGTCAGCCATTTCACAACAATAATACGTACCCTACAATTCTGTGCACAGAATTTGCAGTTTTACTAGATTTGTCTCCAGTACTACATCCCCTTCTAAGCCTTGGAAAGAATTTCCCAGGGCACTGGAACTCACATGAGGGAATATCTGTGTGGATTGGAAGGGGGTGTGGTATTGAGGAAGGACCAGGAGGTGAACTCATTCCTCCTTCCTCTTCCGCAAGTGGAGCTTTGCTGAGGAATGGGATGGATTTCATCCCCTCGTCCCTCCTCACTACATCCTGCCGACCTGCACAGCTATTCCGACCTTTGCTCTGGTCCTGTAGTTCCAAGAATAAACTTTCCAGAGGTCGGAGGGAGACAGAGAGGAGAGAAACATGGGGAAACTTCCATGCGTGGATGGTTGGGTATATATCGCTATGTTTTTCTTGCATAGGTTTTATTTTTATAGTAATTTTGGACTGTGGTAAGCCCTGCTTAGCTCCCAAGATCGGACTTAGTCTGGGCTATTCAGGTTGGGGCTTCACAAGAGCTAGAAATGCACAAAACTAAGAGGTTCAGAATGCCATAGCTCAAACCTAGTGCCAGATTGGGTGTTTTCCATGTTATGCAAACAGATGCGTGGAATTATAAAGCAACCATGCTAATGCATGTCTTACGGAACGTATTTTTAGTTTATGGTTCCAGTCATCCTTATTCCAAATAAAATGTCTTCTGTTTCTAATTAAATGGTGTTCTGCTTTTAATTATCATCAGATGTCCAATAAATTTTCACTCGTCCCCAAAGTCATAAATAAGTTGGAGGGGGGAATTAACTGCCCCTCCTCAATCAGTGTGTCTACATCGGTCTCTATATCTTGAGGCACTGGCAAAGGGTTCAGAGGCTCTCCTTGCTGCTGTAATAGATCCACAACAGCTCTCCCTTTTTGTTTACATGGCCCGACATAATTGGATGACGTTGATTTACATAAACCCGCAGGTTTGCATGCAAATGCAGCCCAGCTGACTTTGTAATCCTCCCAAAACACCCCTCAAGGCATAGCTGGCATCTGACACGAATCAGATTTTTTAAAAACCACATTATTTTAATGGGGGGGGGGGGGAGCTGGGGCTGGGAAGGAAGAAGAACCTCATCTACATGATCACACATGTGCTATCATTAGACAAATGTGCATTAGCACTCCCAGACTGTACTGCTGAAGTTTGCTACAGAAGGAAAGAGCTAAACCCATCTTGAACTAGCGAGCTTGCAAAGATCTGCCTTTCTGCCAGAAAAGGAACATGAAGGATTTGAGGTTTCATCCCTGGGACTTGGGGGGGGGGGGGGGAATTTCCAAGAGCTATGCCTAGGGTTGCCAGCTCTGGGTTGTAGAGTTTTGGGGGGTGGAGCCTAGGTAGGGCAAAAAATTGTGGGGGGGGGGAGGGACCTTAGTAGTATGTAATGCCAAAGAATCCCTCCTCCAAAGCAGCCATTTTCTCTAGGAGAACCAATCTTGATCATCTAGAGATCAACTGTAATAGCCAGAGAAGGTTGGTAACCCTAGCTGTGCCCCTCAAGGGGTCCCCCTTTCTGGTCTTTTGCCAAGGTGTTTCCGTGATCATGGTTTTCCAGGACCAGGCAAAGGAAGTAATTTGCAAGCATTACTTTACTCACAGGAAGGCTATGTTGATGGGTAGCAAGCTAACTAGATTTTAGCAGCCCTCCCAGTACCAGTTGCTGGAGAGGAACAGAAGGCAGAGAGGTTTTGGCCTCCCTCCTCTTTTTGTGGCTGGCCATTGTGGTAAACAGGATGCTGGACTTGATGGTCCCTTGGTCTGACCCAACAGTGGTACTTTTCTGCTTACTGAGAACCTCAGAAAACTTGCCTTCATCCAACTACTGCAGTCATCAGTGCTATGTGGCAACAGCCCCTGTGCTTATGCAGATCCCCACATGCCCTTACTTCAGGCAAGGCATCTTAACAGCTGCCCCATAGTCAAGTAGTAACAGACAGACGCTCTCTGAGATGCATCTCCTTCCTTTGGAGTGTTGCTTGTTCTCATTCCTCTCTCGCCTGAATCTTTTTTTCCCTCCTTTTCTAAACAAAAGCCTTTTTTCCCCTTTTAGAAAAAAAAAAAGCAGAGAAATCCCTCCTTGCTCAGCAAGGCGGCCTTGGCTTTTGATGTTGCCTCTGCAGCAGGCTCAGGTGGGGTTAGTGGCAGCTTTGTGTTCCCCCTTTATTTCCCGCTGCCCAAAGTCCGTGTTGTCAACATGAGCTATGACCACCCAGGCAAAGGTTGTCGGTACCCACTTTCTTTCCTGTGGACGACACGAAAGCAGCTGCGGCTTGTTTGTTGCGCTCCATGCTGTGGCAGACTCATCAGAGGAAATTAGCATGGCAGGAGGGAGGCATGCCTGCCTGGCTTTTGAGTCCCGGCTCACCCCTACAACTGAATCTCCTCTCCCTGTTCCGCTAAATCTGGAGGAGACAGCGGAGGATGGGATAGTGACCTTAACCTAAACTGCTGGGGTAGAACAGAAAGGGTAAATGGTGTGCTATCTGGGTCTAATCAACCGTGCAGTAAAAGCGGGAGCTATCTGGACCACTGCAGGCGGGGGATTTTGCGTCTATTTGTGCAGCAAAGATTAAAAGAATAGGTTTTCAGGGAACACACGAGCAAAGCAGGCCAGCCGCCTCCATGCGCAAAGTTAATTTCCCCCAGAGTTGGGCATCTGATCCACAGTAGGGTGGGGATATGGGGAGGGCAGGCAGTGGAGAAGGTGCAGCTGCCTGGCCTTCCTGCAAATACAGATTAATTAATACGGGTGGGATAGCGGGGCAAAGCCCCAAGATAAGGATCAGTTGGATGAGATAATGGAGCGCTAAGGTGGTAGGAGCCCTGACCAGGATAGTCCAGGCTAGCCTGATCTTGGCAGATCTCAGAAGCTAAGCAGAGTCGGGCCCAGTTAGTATTTGGATGGGAGGCCAGCAAGGGATACCAGAATTGATTCATGGAGACAGGCGTTGACAAACCCCCTCTGAACATCACTTGCCTTGAAAACCCGGTCACCAGAAGTTGGCTGCGATTTGACAGCAGTTTACATACCCATGCACAAGATGGTAGAATGGATCGCATCGTGGCGGGTGGGAGGGGGCACTTTGACGGACGCTACCCTGTGTTAAAAACTCCCTGCAAGTACAAAGCTAGTGTAGTCAGCCCATCAAGTCTATCACGGACCACAAGCCATACAGAAGCAGAACAAACAACGTTAACTGATTACCTAAAATCCTATCTCTGCATATATCATTCATGCTAGTATATAAGACAATGAAAAGAATTAGACATTATCAAAGAAAATGATAACCGGGACATTATCTCAGCCCATATTTTCACTGCTGAGGACAAAAACGTAGCTATTTGTACAATGATACTTTGGTAACCCCACCAATAAAATGTTGCATAGTCTTCTGTCAGCACCGCAGCCAAAGGGCTTAGCCGGAGCCATTCTCCCTGACGAGCTGTTTTTCTCTTTGCAAGGATTTTTAAAATCCGCATAGTCATTCAAAAGCGGTGTCTGCCATTTATAATCTGAAGGGACGCAGTCCATTCGAGCATATCATCTGGAATAAATTGTGCATGGGTGGATATAATGCAGTTACAGAGTTCCTTCCATAACAGCCTTGTAAAAGTAAGTTGCTAGTGGCAGACAGCAAATTCAATTGACTATAGAATTCAAAAGCATACGCCCTCCCCCCCCCCCCCCACACACACACTTGTAGTCGGATGTGGGCACAGAGAGTCCATTCTGCTACTCACATAGAGCTAGGTTGAGCAGATGGATGGATAAATGGGTAGAGCCCACTGCTGAGTTCCATAGCAGGCATACCAGCGCTTGAAAAAGCAGGTTGCTAGTAACAGCCAAGTTTGAGTGACTAGACAAACGCTGCATAATTTGCAATAAAATTGATATACTTGGTCTTAGTGTTCATGCATGCTGCCCCTGAGACCATTGGGGAAAAGTCAGAGATATAAATGTGATAAATATAGCAAGATATGCAGAGAATAAAGATATCAGGATGAACGGAGGCTCTGGAAGATCTTTCCAGACATTGCTTTTGATGAAGTGAGAAACAGAGAGGAGAAGCAATGAAAAGCAGCATGATAGGAAATACAGTGATGGGACTGGGGGGGGCAAGGTGAGCATTAGGTGAACCAAGAGCTTTGCCCAGGGTGAAAAAATCCAGGTGGGGAAACTGAGGAGGGAAGGCTTTTCAAGGTTTGCAAAATCTGTTTCTTTCCACAGAAAGTGATTTAAATGTGGAATTCACAGCCAGAGGATGTATTGATGGCTGCAGGAATAAACAGATTCATAGAGGACAGATCTATCTATCTATCTATCTATCTATCTATCTATCTATCTATCTATCTACCTACCTACCTACCTACCTACCTACCTACCTACCTACCTACCTACCTACCTAATCAATCTATTTTTGAGATTTTTATCCTGCCCTCCTTGCCATTTACGGCAGTCTCAGGGCGGCTGCCAACCAGTTTAAACAATACAATAAATACATATATATCATAAAAACCCCAATCATAAAACACTGCTAAACAAAGCTAAAATACTGAATATCCAAAACAAAGGACAAGATGGTGAACTACACTATCATACCCATGGCAGTCTGCAGGCACACCATCTTCTCGATTGATGTCAAGTGGCGATGATTGATGTCAAGGTTGGCGGTCGATGTTAGGTAGGCCAGGGCCAGAACTACAAAGCCGGGGTGGCCCCTACTTGAACGCCTGGTGGAAGAGCTCTGTCTTACAGGCCCTGCGGAACTGCAAAAGGTCCTGCAGGGCCCTGATGTTATCTGGGAGCTCATTCCACCAGTGCGAGGCCGCCACCGAAAAAGCCCTGGCCCTGGTCAACGCCAACTGAGCCTCCTTCGGTCCTGGCAGGACCAGACGGTTCTGGGACCCAGACCGCAGTGCTCGCTGGGGTACATGCAGGGAGAGACGGTCCCTCAGGTAAGTGGGCCCCTGGTCATATAGGGCTTTATAGGTAAGCACCAGCACCTTGAACTGAATCCGGTATGCTAAAGGCAGCCAGTGCAGTGCTTTAAGGGTGGGCTGGATGTACTCCCGCATAGGGAGACACAATACCAACCTCGCTGCTGCATTCTGCAACAGCTGCAGCTTCCAGATCTGAGACAAAGGCAGCCCCATGTAGAGAGCATTACAGTAATCCAATCTTGAGGTGACCAGTGCATGTATCACTGTAGCCAGGTCCTTGTGTTCAAGGAAGGGAACCAGCTGCTTGATCACTCGTAGGTGGTAAAAGGCCAACCTTGCAGTGGCTGCTATCTGGGCCTCCATCGTTAACGAGGGGTCCAGGAGCACTCCCAAACTCCTAACCTCCGACGCAGGTACCAATGGCACCCCATCAAAGGTCGGGAGAGGGATCCCTAACCTTGGGCCGCTCCGACTCAGGCACAGGACCTCCGTCTTCATCGGATTCAATTTCAATCGGCTCTGCCTAAGCCAACCCATCATGGCTTTCAATGCCAGGTCCAGATCACCCGGATCAGAGTCCGACCGGCTGCCCAACAACAGATAGAGCTGGGTATCATCAGTGTACTGATGACAACCCAGCCCATGCCTCTGGGCGAGGGGGCACATATAGATGTTGAACAGCATTGGGGAGAGCATTGCACCCTGTGGCACACCGCACACAAGCGGGTGTCTTCGGGACAGTTGCTCCCCCACCGCCACCCTCTGTCCCCGATCTTGGAGAACGAGGAAAGCCACTGTAAGGCCAACCCCTGGATCCCAATATCGGCGAGGCAGCAGGCTAGTAGCTGGTGGTCGACAGTGTCAAATGCCACCGACAAATCTAATAACACCAGCGCCGCCGTGCCACCTCAATCCAGATGCCTCGATTAATCAGTGGCCATTAGCCATGGTGACTAAAAGGAACCTCCAAATTCAGAGGCGCTAAACCTCTGAATCCTAGAGCCAGGAAGCAACATCAGGGGAAAGTCCTGCCTCTATGCCCTGTTGTTGGCCCGCCAGAGGAACTGATTGGCCATTGTGTTGGACAGGATGCTGGACTAGATGGACCGTTGGTCTGATCCAGCAGAGCTCTTCTTAAGTTATGTTATTTTATTCTCGGATGTCAACTGTATGTAGTTACTTTGAGGAGGAGATTCACCTGTGGAAAAGTGATCTTGTCCATGGATTTACCATGCCCTCAATCTCCCACTTTCCACCATGCTTCATGTTATGTTTGGTGGCCATATAATATATCAACTTTGCTTGAAGCTAAGCCGATCTATGCATCTGGCTAACACCTGGAAGGGGAACTGCCTGGAAACCTTATGTAACACCACTTAAGAGTTCCATGATGAAATAAAAGTGGAGTGCCAATGTAATAAAGAAAAAATTTAGATTGACATATCGAATTGCTTGCCGAGTCACTCGGAGTGTGAGATACTTGTGTGATGATGTATTGGGTAAGTTTTGTTCTTCCAGGTAGGAGAGGGTAGGAGGAGGCATTTAAATAACAAGTGAAACAAACCAATATGTTTTGATATTGGTAAAGACAACTTTGGAATAAGAAATAACAAAAACATACCCTAAAACAGCGATTTTCAGTGGCTTGGAAGCCACATGTGGCTCTTTGGCGTGCCACCTGTGGCTTTTCCGAGTGCTGTTCCCCAGTGTGGCACTTGAACCCATGTTCCAGGAAAGTTAACAAGACTATTGCCTGGTCAGGTTTATGGTTGGCAGGTGGTTCCCACCTTGAAACAGCCACCAACACAGGGAGGGGAGGACAGATAAGCTGTGAGCCCCTCTAAACTGCTGAGCTAGTGTCAAGGGCAGAAGGAAAGGGCCAGTCATCTCTGGCCACTCCCTACCCTTCTCTGCCATTTCTGAGCACCAGGGCAGCTGCTGGGAAGAGTGCAAGTTGGCCACGGAGAATAGAGAGAACAGGGTTGCCAAATGTGGGCTGGGAAATTCCTGGAGATTTGGGGGTAGAGCCTGGAGAGTGCAGGTTCTGAGCATAGGAGGGCTGTTAGTGGGGTAAAATGCCATGGAGTCCACCATCCAAAGCAGACATCTCCTCCATGGGAACTGATCCCTGTTGTCTGGAAGTCAGTTGTAATTCAAGAGCCAGTCTGGTGTAGTGGTTAAGTGCACGGACTCTAATCCGGGAGAACCGGGTTTGATTCCCTACTCTTCCACTTGCAGCTGCTGGATGACCTTGGGGGCAAGCCATAGCTCTGTCAGAGCTGTTCCTGAAAGAGCAGTTCTCGAAAGAGCTCTCTCAGCCCTACCTACTTCACAGGGTGTCTGCTGCAGTGAGGGGAAAGGAAAGGAGTTTGTAAGCCGCTCTGAGTGAAGGGTGGGGTATAAATCCAATCTCTTCTCTTCTTCTGGGAGATCTCCAGGCCCTGCCTGGAGGTTGACAACTCTGTGTGGCAAAGGGGAAAGTGGCCACAGCAGGATATTGGTGGTTTTTCTCCCCTTTCTCCACCATCACCACCTCGGTCTCCTGTAGGTAGGTGTCTTGGCCATCTCACTTTAGCACCTAAGATACCTCTTGCTGAAGAGAAAAGGAGAAGACAGAGAGAGAAGCCTTTCCCTTCATTCCAGGCACCCAAAGGCTCAACAGTGGCGGGGAGAGGTCACCTTCCATACTCAGGGATACTCTGGCAATATATTTAAGTTATATCTTATCTGTTTGGGGTGGTGCACGTAGTAAACAGTAGCTACATGACTCCTTTGGTTGATGGTACTAGCGAATGTGACTCTCCCTGAGCCATCGAGTGAGTACCATTGTTCTTAAAGCAAGACTTCACAGTTTTTGTTTTAAAAAGTGCCGCTTAATATGAATTGGGCTGCAGGCAGAGTTGCTGCCTTTTCTGCAGTTACTAGGTAAAACACTGAGTCCGGCAGTCCTTGCTTCTTGCTTTAAAAAGGAAATTAAATGCTGGTGTCTCCCGCCCAACCTGAAAAAAGGTTACCATCATCTCCTTAGCAAGAAAAAGAGTCTAGTTTCATACAGCACACTGCAGATGTGTTCCTAATAACACCTTCAAGGTTTAAGCACCGTGTTAGGTAAACTGCAAACAGGGACAGGTTTAGAAGTGGGAATAAATCAATATAATTCACATTACTAAGTGAAAGCTGTTTGCAATTTAGGAAGCTGTTTAAAACAGGCAATGTGTTTACCATAAGAGGTTGGAAACTTTTTTCTGCAGCACCAGCTCACATGATGCATGATGCCTGGTGAACAGCTGTGAGTTAAATACAACCTAAGGTTGCTAGCTTTGCGTTGGGAAATTCCTGGAGATTTGAGGGTGGAGCCTAAGGAGGGCAGAGTTTGGGGAGGGGAGGGACCTTAGTGTGATATGATGCCATAGAGTATACTCTCCAAAGCAGCCATTTCCTCCAGAGGATCTGTAGTTTGGAGGTCAGCTGTAATTCCAGGAGATCTCCAGGCCTCACCTGGAGGTTGACAGCTTTTTCCTACATGCTTCAGAATCTGAACCTGCCTTTGGTGTCACAAAACTAGACACGATGGTCGGAGAACATAAGAATGTTCTTAAGAACAAAAGAATGGCCCTGCTGGATCAGGCCCATGGTCCACCTCATCCAGCATCATGTCTCACACAGGATCATTTGCTTGGTTGGTACATGCCGGTTTTCCTCTCATGGTCCAAATAGTTTTATGAGCAGGAGAGCAATTAAATTGTTCCCCTTCCACAAGCGCAGCAGCCATGATCTGCTTAAGACACACATATCATTGAACTTTTTTTTTTTTTAGTACGGCAGATCTGATAACTGATTTTGCATCCCCATCTTCAGCTTGGCCTGGGATAGTCATATAGTATCCAACTATATGCCAAAGTCAACACACACTCAATAAGCTATCCTGTGCACCAAGTGCTAATATACATATAATATGTCTCCTGTACAGGATCTGGTATGTTGAATATTGTTAATTTTCAGTAATCAGAGGCAATGCAATACCTTTTATTTGGACCAGCTAAAAACCCTGCATTCTTTTTCTACAGTAATCTTATTGGGTTGCCTACATGTTTTTCCACCCTTCCTCAAAGGAGCTGACAACATGCATGGATTTCTCTCTCTCCCACCCTTCTCTCACCAGACAAAAAGTTGTTGAATAAGTTTGGCTATGAGTGACTGGCTCAGGGTTACCCAATAATCTTCATGGCAGAATGGGTATTTCAACCCAGATGCCTGCTATGTAAGGCCAACAGTCTACTGGCCATAGCACACAAGTCCCCTATTTTGTTGACCATACCACATAAGGAGCTTTTCCTGCCAGCACTAAGTATCTTGTTTCCCAGGAGTGCCTACGGCTGTTATGATCACAGGTCTCCCGGTTACATGTACATCTTTGCAGCCCATCTGTGTGCAAGAGGCATTGTGGTTTCTGAAAGCTGTTATTCATCTTTTTTTAAAAACAACAACAACACTATTTGGATAGAATTCTTTCATAGCTTTTAAAAAGGCCCAGTTTTGCAGCTCACCTCCCGGCATGACAACAAATACCCCAAGCTGCTTTGAGTTGGCTGTACAACTTTTTTGGTTTTGTGCACCTTAACAAGTGATGTTGCTCCTTTTGATGGAAAATGCACCTGTACAAGTCTGCTGTTGGGGGGCTTGCAACCCTGGTGTCATTTTTTTTAAGCTCAAACTCTTCCTTCGTTACCACTGTGTGGTTACATGAGAGACGAACTGGAAGGGAAAGAAGCCCGAGTGTGTGATTATCTTCAAAACTCAGCTCTGCAGAAGCCAAAATGTTCTCTGGGGAAGGCTGCCGCTGAGCTATTCATTCTTGCTTTCTTCACATCTCTCACTTGCTTTTTTTAGAGCAAATGTGCAACTTGCGGAAGCTTTCCGGACTTCTTATAGACACACAAGCAGTTTAGAAATCTTCCCCAAAATCCTGCCTGTGGAACAATAACCTGGCTGGAAATCCACGTCGTGTGTCAGGTTATCATTTGTCTCTGTCGGCAGCTTTCCTGAGAAAATAGCAATCTGATTTCAAAATGGTCGTCACCATTTTGTGTCTCTCTTTTCCAGTTGGGATTTAAAGTGCAGGAGAAGATAGAACAGTCAGGGTGTTTTGTTTCTCCTGCACTAAAATAAGCTGTTTAGGCATGAAACAAAGTGAGGAGTAAGTCACAAGAGAGCCGATATTTGGTACAACTCGTTTCCCCCTTTATTAAATCATCTACTTTTCCTTCCCTCTGAGCTCTTGTGTGTATGGCTTGTTGTTCATCATTTCATGGCTAAGCCAGAGTAAGTTTTTTGTTCCTTGACATACACATTTAAAAATGAAGGTAGCCCATTTTTAACAGAAATCACAGCAGATTCTTCTCATGAGACGAGCTCTTAATTTGCCTTGCCTTCATGCTTACACCACTGGCACCTAGAGATCTCCCACTATTACAATTGATCTCCAGACAATCACGGTCAGTTCCCCTGGAGAAAATGGCTGCTTTGGAGGATGAACTCTATGGCATCATACCCCGCTTAGGTCCTTCTCCTCCCCAAACCGCACCCTCCCAGGGCTCCACCCCCAAACTCTCTAGGTATTTCCCAATCCAGAGCTGGCAACCCTAGTCACAATGGCATTCAGGACCAATATTTGGTGTCATTACTTTATAGTTCAGTAACATTTGTTATTGATAAAAGGGAATTTCAGTTTCTGTTGCCAGCTCAGTTACATTCCCACCCCATGTGGAAGAAGGTAGCATTATCCTTCATAATTTATTTTTGTACATAATTTATAAACACATTTTAAAAAGCAGTCGCCAAACTGGGCTGGGGATTGGATGGGAGGCTGAATGCTGATGTTACAGGCACTGTCCAGTAGATATCTATCATAGGTTTTAAAAAATTACAGCCTTTAGACTTGTCCAAAAACCAGGACAGGAAAAGTGTGTTTTCAGGACACAGAAGGTGCTCTTCCACCGTACTTAAAATGTTACATCTACCTTTGTAATGATCACTTAATGCAGATTAGTTACTCCTTAACACCTTTTAATCAACATGCTGGACTCATAATCAGAGTGGTTGAAGGGCAGATTTTTCCGGTACTCAATCAGTTCGTGTTTATGGTTGATGTGGGCATTCTAATCAAGGTCGGTGATTGTGAGAGCAAAACGGAGGGGAGGGAGGGGCTATCAGTTAATCCTGGCAAATCCATGAGCAGCCCACCCATGTGACCTTCTACAGATGGGGTCTATGTAACCCCACGGTATCTGCACTAACAAGCGTATCACTCTGTCTGTAGTGGAGTGTGCTTTCAAGTGGAAGGAGTTTCCAATGAGTTATTAATTTCTGTAGCACTTCTCTAGTGTGTGGTTATTTAAAATTCTCATCTAATTTATTCTTACTTTCAACCATGTGAGGCTTTGATATAATTATTACAAGAGAGGATCCATGGAAATTAACGGAGATGGTTTAAGTCCAGGCGATGTATGGTTTAACCTCAAGCAAATCGCAGCAGAAGTATTTCTTAGACCCAAATCCTCAGGAAGATATATTCTGTCACATCTGAAACGTCTCCTGAAATCCCTCTTCCACAGGAAGATCTGCATGCAGATTGAAAGGGTACAGTCCAAGTAAGATTTGCAAAGGCTGTTCTGTAGTGGCACCCAGGGTTTGCAGATTTCCCCCCAAGCATGTGCCCTAGGCAAAGTCTGTTCTGCTTTCTCATGTTGTTAATGGTATGTAAGATACATTTATTCTGGTTATCTGCTGCTTTTAATAGCTTCCACCACTACTCATATTTACGAGTTTACTTTTGCTGTGTTCTATTGCACCATGAAATTAAAAGACTCCTGCTCCTTGGGAGGAAAGCGATGGTAAACCTAGATAGCATAATAAAAAGTAGAGACATCGCCTTGCCAACAAAAGTCCATATGGTCAAAGCGATGGTATTCCCAGTAATAATGTATGGCTGCAGCAGTTGGACTATAAGGAAGGCCAAGAGCTGAAGGATAGATGCTTTTGAATTATGGTGCTAGAGAAGACTCTTGAGAGTCCCTTGGACTGCAAGGGGATCAAATCAGTCAATCCTAAAAAAAATCAACCTGACTGTTCCCTGGAAAGCCAGATCCTGAAGCTGAAGCTTTGGCCACCAAATGAGAAGGGAGCACTCACTTTGGCCACCAAATGAGAAGGGAGCACTCACTGGAGAAGACCCTGATGATGCTGGGAAAGATTGAAGGTCAAAGAAGAAGGGGACATCAAAGGATGAGATGGTTAGACAGTGTTATTGATGCGATGAACATGAAATTAACCAAACTCCGGAGCACGATGGAAGGCAGGAGGGCCTGGCGTGATGTGGTCCATGGAGTCATGAAAAGTTGGACTCGACTGTGTGACTGAACAAAAACATTGTGCCAAAAAGCAGGGGAAGTCCTTTGTAAATACATGCATGCTGTTTTTCTGTTTTAGCTAGCTTTTGTAAAGACAGACTTCCTTTCCAACTGTGCAAGTGAATAAGAGCCAGTGTGGTGTGGTGGTTAGAGCGTCAACCTAAGATCTCGGAGACCCGGGTTCAAATCCCCACTTTGCCATGGAAGCTCACTGGGTGACCTTGGGTCAGTCACACATACCCAACCTAACCCTACATTTCAGGGTTCTTGTAACGATAAAATGGAGGAGGGGGAAATTATGTAAGGCACTTTGGGTATCTTTGCTGGGGAGAAAGGCAGGGTGAGTAAGTAATAATAAAGAAGGCAGTGCTTATTTGAATGCTGGCAGGTTATCCTGGAAGGGGATTCGAGAAGATGTGCCTTTGCCGCTGGCAGTGTTCGTCAGTTCAGATACAGGGACCCATGCCCACACGGTTGTCCTACAGGAAGACAGTGCCAATGAAGTTGGCAGTTCCTGAGCAGCCCTGGCTTTTGCTTTCTGTGCAGCCACTCTATCAGTTTATCATAGGCAGCTAGAAGGTCTCATTGGCTGATGGGAAGTCTCTTGGTTCCTCTAGTAACTCAGCACAAACAGAGATTATTTCTAGTGCTCCTCCTTTGCCTTTTCACTTGACATCCAGCTGGGAAGTTGCAATAGTCGGGGAGCAAGCCAGACTGTGCAGCCCTTGTGTCTCTTCCAACCAGTGTTCCAGGGTCCACTTGGCTCAGATTTAGCCAGTGGTGCCAGCGATGGGGGTGGGTTCACCCACTGCTTTCTCCTGTACCCCTGCCATTGGTGACGGTGGAGGCAAACCAACAGCCATTTTCGCAGTCATTGGCCAGGTATAAGCCAAGTAGGTCCTGCAACACTGCCAGAGCTATTGGGGCTTGGCTCTGCTCACAGTTCCGGGTTGGGAAATACCTGGAGCTTTTGAGGGTGGAGCCTGAAAAGGGTGGGGCTTGGGATATAATGCCACCTTCCAGAGCAGCCATTTTCTCCAGGTAAACTGATCTCTGTTGCCTGGAAATCAGTTGTAATCCCTAATCCCAGAAGGCCTCCTGACACCACCTGGAGGTTGGCAACCCTCATGGTAGCCCACCCCCAGGACCTTTTCCTAGGGAGTTAAATTGCCATCCCACCCCTGACCACTAAGCTGCTCATCTGGGCTCTCTCCTCCCTCCCACTTTAGCTTCAGTTCACACAACTATTTTTTTTTTAAATTTGAAACGATGAAATAAACTCCCACTGACTTTCTCCTGTGCATTTTGGTGGGCAGAATTAGATTAGGTTGTCTTAGTTTAAACTTCCCTTTTTTTGGCACTAGTTCAGTTAAGAAAGTAATCTTCAAGTTCTCCAGAACTAGAACGTATTCTTAATCCTACAGTTCAGTGTGGGGACCTGCCTGCCTGCCTGTCTCCTTTTTCTCTCAGACTTTCAGTTGTCAAGAATCCTAGCTAGGATGTTTGCACTGGTTGCATGTAGACACATGCTCTGTCCTTCCTTCCTTCCTTCCTTCCTTCCTTCCTTCCACATCTTATGTGACAGTCAGCAAGCAAAAAAAAAGAAAAGAAAAAAGGTGACATCAGTGGCACAACCCACCCGAAGTCAGGTTGCAACCCATTTGTAAATTACAACCCATCAGCTAAAGACCAAACAGTTAGACCTGCCTAAACCAGTGGGAAAGATACAAATCATTGACTCATTGTGTATGTATGCGCATGTGCATTTTAAATCACATGAACCATCTCTATTTGCTGGCTTGAAGCTCAGCTTTTTTTCTAGGCTTAGGGGAAGGCTCATTACAGTACAGTTTAGGACTCCTCCGTTTTGCGGTGAACGCTCTGTTAAAAATGTACCACAGGGACGTGCATCATGCTCAGCAAGTGCTTGTCTGGCCATTTAATGGAGTCTCTCTTCCTGCTAACGTTTCCCCTCTGAGGTTGCATGTGACCGTGAGAGCACTGAAACAGGAAGTTGTAATTTCGAGCTCCTTTATTATCAGCATGCGATCTGCGGTCGATCCCCTGACACAGCTTGCGGCCAGTTTCTGGTTAGCAGAGAGACGGGTTTGTGCTGATCAGGCATCAGTTCCCACCTGTTTAATCAGTTAAGCTGTGCAGTTGAGTGCAGCGTTTTTTGGTTGCCTTGTGGATTTCCAGTGACAGGAAGGAGAGGTGCATCTGGGTGACTCTGAGAGGAATACTTTGGTAATTGGCTGGTTACCCAGGAGAGTATATGAGCTCTCGTCTCAGAAAGCTTTGAATAGCAGACATTGCTTTTAACTTACCAAAGGTTTTGTCAGATAGGGTTGCGGTCAAAGGAAACAAACAGCTCTACCTTATTTCCAGAAGGGCAGCTTTGGTAATCCATTGCTGCAAAACTGGTTAAGAATCCTGGAGGCGCCATAAAACTGAGCACAGTTCTTGTAATATTAAGGAACCATAGGTCTCTTTGTTGGAGTTGCTTATCCTAAAAGATGCAAAGCTCTTTAAACCAATGTCTTCCTTGAGTGTGGTTGAATTCCTGGTGGGTGAAATAGATCCTGAAAACTGAAATTATGAAAATAGAAAGATGTTAACCAGTGTAAAAATTAGGAAATCTGTTTTGGGGTCTTAGCTCTGTTAAGGATCATCAGACTTTGCCAGCCAGGTTCTTCCTAAATTGGTAGCCTTCAGCTTTACCTTTCTACCCACATATAAACACTGTCCCAGAGTAGGCACCGGTCACAACAGACTGCTGATCCACACCAGCTTCACGTATTCCTGACAGTCTCTGTCACTGGTAAATCACAGTTCCTGTTTTATCCCACTCTGGGCCTTGGAAGATAGACTTTACTATCGTGTTATTAGTGTGTCAGTTGCTTGAGTTGTCATTCTTTTGGGTCTTGGTCCTCCACTAGGATCTCTAGAAGTTAAGTCTCTGAGTGGCTGCATCTTATCTCCAATGCTCTTGTGATTTATATGCTGTTAAACATTTTGTGTTTAAGACTCAGTGATAGAGCATCTGCTTGACATGCAGGAGGTATCAGCCTCTTCAGCTAAAAAAGGATCAGGTAATAGGTGACATTAAAGATCTCAGCCTGAGACCCTGGAGAGCCACTACCAGTCTGAGTAGTCAATACTGACCTTGATGGACCAATGGCCTGATTCAGTATTAGGAAACTTCATGAGTTCATGTGGAAGCATGTGGAAGCAACATCACAGGATGTGACATCACAAAATGATGTCACTTCCTTTCTCCTGGCTCCACCCCCAAAGTCTCCTGGCTCCACCCCCAAAGTCCCCAGATATTTCCCAAGTTGGACTTGGCAGTCCTAGGTTGGCAACCCTCATGGTAGCCCACCCCCAGGACCTTTTCCTAGGGAGTTAAATTGCCATCCCACCCCTGACCACTAAGCTGCTCATCTGGGCTCTCTCCTCCCTCCCACTTTAGCTTCAGTTCACACAACTATTTTTTTTAAAAAATTTGAAACGATGAAATAAACTCCCACTGACTTTTTCCTGTGCATTTTGGTGGGCAGAATTAGATTAGGTTGTCTTAGTTTAAACTTCCCTTTTTTTGGCACTAGTTCAGTTAAGAAAGTAATCTTCAAGTTCTCCAGAACTAGAACGTATTCTTAATCCTACAGTTCAGTGTGGGGACCTGCCTGCCTGCCTGTCTCCTTTTTCTCTCAGACTTTGAGTTGTCAAGAATCCTAGCTAGGATGTTTGCACTGGTTGCATGTAGACACATGCTCTGTCCTTCCTTCCTTCCTTCCTTCCTTCCTTCCTTCCTTCCTTCCTTCCTTCCTTCCACATCTTATGTGACAGTCAGCAAGCAAAAAAAAAGAAAAGAAAAAAGGTGACATCAGTGGCACAACCCACCCGAAGTCAGGTTGCAACCCATTTGTAAATTTACAACCCATCAGCTAAAGACCAAACAGTTAGACCTGCCTAAACCAGTGGGAAAGATACAAATCATTGACTCATTGTGTATGTATGCGCATGTGCATTTTAAATCACATGAACCATCTCTATTTGCTGGCTTGAAGCTCAGCTTTTTTTTCTAGGCTTAGGGGAAGGCTCATTATAGTACAGTTTAGGACTCCTCCTCCGTTTTGCGGTGAACGCTCTGTTAAAAATGTACCACAGGGACGTGCATCATGCTCAGCAAGTGCTTGTCTGGCCATTTAATGGAGTCTCTCTTCCTGCTAACGTTTCCCCTCTGAGGTTGCATGTGACCGTGAGAGCACTGAAACAGGAAGTTGTAATTTCGAGCTCCTTTATTATCAGCATGCGATCTGCGGTCGATCCCCTGACACAGCTTGCGGCCAGTTTCTGGTTAGCAGAGAGACGGGTTTGTGCTGATCAGGCATCAGTTCCCACCTGTTTAATCAGTTAAGCCATGCAGTTGAGTGCAGTGTTTTTTGGTTGCCTTGTGGATTTCCAGTGACAGGAAGGAGAGGTGCATCTGGGTGACTCTGAGAGGAATACTTTGGTAATTGGCTGGTTACCCAGGAGAGTATATGAGCTCTTGTCTCAGAAAGCTTTGAATAGCGGACATTGCTTTTAACTTACCGAAGGTTTTGTCAGATAGGGTTGCGGTCAAAGGAAACAAACAGCTCTACCTTATTTCCAGAAGGGCAGCTTTGGTAATCCATTGCGGCAAAACTGGTTAAGAATCCTGGAGGCGCCATAAAACTGAGCACAGTTCTTGTAATATTAAGGAACCATAGGTCTCTTTGTTGGAGTTGCTTATCCTAAAAGATGCAGAGCTCTTTAAACCAATGTCTTCCTTGAGTGTGGTTGAATTCCTGGTGGGTGAAATAGATCCTGAAAACTGAAATTATGAAAATAGAAAGATGTTAACCAGTGTAAAAATTAGGAAATCTGTTTTGGGATCTTAGCTCTGTTAAGGATCATCAGACTTTGCCAGCCAGGTTCTTCCTAAATTGGTAGCCTTCAGCTTTACCTTTCTACCCACATACAAACACTGTCCCAGAGTAGGCACCGGTCACAACAGACTGCTGATCCACACCAGCTTCACGTATTCCTGACAGTCTCTGTCACTGGTAAATCACAGTTCCTGTTTTATCCCACTCTGGGCCTTGGAAGATAGACTTTACTATCGTGTTATTAGTGTGTCAGTTGCTTGAGTTGTCATTCTTTTGGGTCTTGGTCCTCCACTGGGATCTCTAGAAGTTAAGTCTCTGAGTGGCTGCATCTTATCTCCAATGCTCTTGTGATTTATATGCTGTTAAACATTTTGTGTTTAAGACTCATAGGAAAAATTAGGAGTACAGCCTCTGCACATCTTCTTTGCACTCACTGGTCTTGCCTTTTCATCATTTATCTGTCTTTCATGCATAGGCGTCAACCATGGGGGGGCTTGAGGGCTCGAGCCACCCCCGAAATTTCCCAGGGGGACTGACCCCCCCCCGGCAAAATGGAGCACCCGCCACTGCACCTCCCCGCTGCGCCTCCCTGGGCGCTTCCTAGGCCCGCCCGCTGCTGCCGCCTCTCCCCCCCCCACCTGGCCACTCCTGCCTCCTTCCTTCTCCCTCCCTCCCTCCCTCCATCCGGGGGCCAGCTGGGCAAATGCCCAGTGTGATGGCGTCACCCAGAAGTGACGCTATCATGCTTGGCACGTTGCCCGGGCGACGCTCTATCAATCGCTCCAAAACTCTATGGCACCATAGAGTTTCGAGGCGATTGCCAGAGCATCGCCCCGGCAATGTGCCCAGCGTGATAGCGCCACTTCTGGGTGACGCCATCACACTGGGCATTTGCCCAGCTGGCCCCCGGATGGAGGGAGGGAGGCAGGAGTGGCCAAGCGGGGGTGGCGGCGACATGGTTCCCGGGGATTTTAAAACTTGACGCCCCTGCTTTCATAAGCATACAAATCAGGGTACAAAACATCCATCCTCTGCCCATTATTGGCCACACTGGCATTCAAACCCATCTCTTGACGTCTCCATCTGTGGACTCCCAGCTCTCCTCGTTCTGCATGCTTCTGCTAGAGATGGCATCTTTCACAAAGTGTTTACAGTGCCGAGTGATTTCTTTCCATGGCACCGCTCTCGTCTGGGATACACAACATGTGTTAATTTAACAAAGCAGCTCTTTGATGCTGCTTTAATTTTTTAACAACAGCTCAGAGGCAATGATGTACAGATTATATAGTGTCAGTTTCCCAATTAAAGTTTTACAGGAAAATACTCTGTTTTTGCTGTAAGCCAATTTTGAATGCTCCCTTCCGGCGCTTGTGCAAATGAAAAGCACGCTGTTGCAAAGCACCCATTTGAAACCTTGAAATATTTAGTGCGGCTTCACTTGCATACGGAATTAGGAATCTTCCTGTAGGCTTGTTGATGTCTTTCATATGCATATATTTTGTAATTAAATGTCTGGAAGCGTCTCTGTTTGTTTCTTGTTGGTGGTGGTGAGTTCTCTCTCTCTTTTTAAGTAGTAATAAGGTATTTAACACATTCATTGTAGAGCTCCCTTGGAATCTGGACTGGGGGAAGAAGCTGTGTTTGAAGTGTCTCCCTGTAAATATAAGGCTCCCATTAATTATTGTACAAAATTATGATGGGATGAATAATATCCTGCCTCTTTCTAGTAGCGACTCTGGGTTAACAGACACTGTGGAGACTGTCGGCCCCAAAATGCAAAATAAGCTGAATATTAAATGTTTAACCTCTGAGCCTTAGAGAAGTCTGGAAAAGCAAGGGTTTCCTGAGGTTCACCATTCCAAGGAGCTCAACCATGTTCAGGTTTTTCAGTCACACAGTGTCACAGCTCAGTATCAGAGCATCTGTTCTGCGTGCAGAAGATTCAAGATGGCCACCCTATTAGAGTGTCAGAGAAGGTTTGGGAAGGCCCAGGTCTCTGGCTGACCTTGGGCCATTCACTCTTTCTCTTAGCCTAACCTACCTCACAAGGTTGTGTTGAGGATATAAAGAGGAGGGGGGAACAACGTACTGCACTCCAAGCCTCTTGGAGGAAGGGTGAGAGAAATATGGAATAGTGGTGGTCCCACCACCCCACATAGCTAAACCAACCCCATGGTCTTGGAATTAGGCTGCCTCATAATCTTGCCTTTTTATGTGGGGTGGAGGCAAACCTTTCAGGACATCACTTCTGCTTTCATGAGGGTGCAGTTTTAGGTGCAAATCTGCAAATTCTGCATGATGTTAAGGGGGCACAAAGGAAGGAGCCTACAGTGCTGGGGAAAACATATGAATGATAAATGGAAAACACGAAGAGGAATACAGGGAGGAAAGAGAAGGGCACACAACAGAAGGCCTGCCCTTATGGTCTTCCAAGAGTGCTTTTTATGACAGTTTGTGCAAGTGTTCTGTGCAAATAAGAGGAGCCAAAGCACCATTCCTTTGAGTTGGATGAAATTAGCAATTAAATTAAGTTAAAATTAGCAACTGCGTGTCAGTCTTTTTATTATGGGGGGGAGCTGTGGCGGTGGCAGCATCCTACCTCAAATGACCCAAATATTCTTCCCTTTGTTTCCCTACAGTGTCCTAGGTGGCACCTTTAAATCTTTCCCCCATCTCTGGGTGTGCCTGGCTCTCTTAACGTCTCTCTTCTTTAATAAATGGTTGTGGAAGCAGGATCTGTGTTCTCAGTATCTGCCAGCTGACATCTTGAATCTGATGAAGTCCACAAATATTTTCTGTTGCTGAAGCACCAAAAAGAGGCCATCTGTCTCCTTTCTAGACCTGAAGTATTGTTCTGTCCTGATAGCTGGCAATCCTTTTTGATTGGCTTCTGTCTGGCTTTCAGAAATCTGTGCCTTCCTTTCTGAAGCTTGTTGCAGTGTGTTTATGTGATTTTGCTGGCGCCCTTTGTGGGAGTCTGCTTCCTTTGCTGTGTTTTGTGAGCAAGCGACAACTGTTGTCAGCACATGTCCCTCGTCCCCCCCCCGCAAATATTTTCCTTAAAGTATAAAGCCCTCGCTAGACATGACAAAGACGTTCTTGCTTATTCTTCCTTCCCAACTAAAGAAGTATTTCCTATTTAAAGGAAATGTTTAAAAAAGAAATGGAAAAAAAAATAACAGGGCAATGGGGGTAAAATTACAGCAGCTCCTTGTTGTGTCAGTGCCTGACACCATTTTGAATTAAAAACAGGAAGTGATGTCATCACACCAGGGTGGTGCCAGATTGTCACCACCCTGGTAAGAGGCCATCACTTTTGTTTTTTCTCCAGAAATGACGTTTCACCAATGGGAGAAGATTGTTCCCATCCCCCAAACTCTCCCAGCTGCTACCCTGGAGGGCCGCTACTGGCCAAGTGCAGAGTCAAGCCATAGTAGATTTCCAGGGGCCAACAAGGCTTGGGCCCTTGAGTGGAAGCATTAATCAGTGTCCACTCACAATTGTCTTCTCCTGCACTGCCACCAGTGGGAGGAGGCAATAGATTAGCCTGTGCCAGTTGTTGGTACCATAAGGGATGATCAGCTTGGTTTGTTCCTGGGCCATTTTAACTTCCCAGTGTGCCCCTGGTAAGTAGAGACATGAGAATAGACCTGTTTTACTAACACTCTACTCCTAGTTATCATATCGTTGCTAAGAAGGCAAGAGTCAGAAGGTCAAAAAGGGAAGGCAATGTAAATCCCTAGAAAGTACTTGCATAATGTTGATAGAGAAGGAAACAGCTGGTCAAATAACTCTTTTTTTTCTATTAGGAAACTGCATGGAAGGGTTGAGGAGCAGCCAAGAAAAAGTGACCAGGGTGGGCTGTTGTGTGCAGTAGACTGAGAGGCAGGAAAAGTGTAAGCAGATTGCACAGAGCTAGACCTAAACATGTAAATATATAACTCTGATGGCAAATTGCAGGGATCTGATGCCATCCCATTTTAATCTCTGGGTGTGGAATGTGGGGGGAAGAGTTCCCGCTAAGTTCTGATGGGCAGCTGTAGCCCCATCTTCTAAGGAGGGGGGAAATCCTGCCTTCATAAGAGCTTGTGAGTGCATTTCCAAACTTCTCTCCATTTCCACCATAAGAGTTTTGGTCTGATCAGGTAATCCAAGAACCTATGTAGTATAATGGAAAGTGTTTTTCTGGGGAGAGTTAGGTTTGATTTAAATGTGATTCTGGCAGGACAGAAAAATCTACCCATGCAGCTTTGCAAATGCCCAGAGTCTCATTTAAACTGGACCACTGCTGTTTGTGCAACTTTTAGCATACTGGCACAAGAGCAGCTTGGACTTTCTATCTGTAGCATGCTAACACTGTATATGCAGTGGCTGAGGACCCAGTTTACATGGGATGCTGGGCACATGTAACACTGCACAGGTAAGCTTTTCTACTTTTTCAACATCACCTGCAAATTGGGTTTTCGATTCAAATCCTCATCCAAGCACAAGGAGTACTTATTGCTGTCTTTCTGCCTAATGCAGTTGTGAGGATGAAACAGGTTGGAGAAATACAAATGTCCTTTGTATAATAAAAGTACAAAGATAAAAGTATAATAAATAAAAGATAGTCATTCTCCATTGAACCTGTAGTACAGCTTGCACATTCTCTCTCCTACCCAAGTCACCAAGTGTACAAGTTAATGACTATGCTGGGAGATGGTGTGTTTGATCTGAAAGGCTGTCTCTCTGAAGTCTGTGTGTGAGGAAAGACCTCAGTCAAATGAAGACCGAGTTGTGCATTTCAGTCATTATCCATGAAGGAGTTAAGGAAGTTGGTGCGTAAGTTGCTACATGTACAACATGGCACCTTATAATTATGGACATAATTATCTCTGTATGATAATGACTAGAACATTTTTATTCAGCCAGGATTTTAGTGGCTCTAAATATTAATTAATTTATTTAAAACACATATATGTTACCCTTCCACCCAGTTCAGAGTTCTCAAGGTGGTGAACATGAAAACATTAATAATTTGTTTAATAACATTTGTCAGCTGCTTAATACTTTACCTAACCAGTCTATTAAGATGGGTTGTTTGTCTGCTTGGGTTTTGGCCACTATTGATTTGACTTTGGCTGTTTTATTGACAGTTAATATTATTGTCATCCTTTGGTTTTATTGATTTTTAAAATTAGTACTGTGGTTTTTGTTTTATTCTGTGTACATCACTTTGCAAAGAACATCCACTTTAAATGGGATTAAATCTGTTAAAGAAATAAATAGTGTAGGTGTGGGATGGGGTGTGAGGCTGGAGAGGTAAGGTGGCCATCTACAGGTGACCAAAAAAGCAACAGAAAGGGGAACAGGAAGACAAAAATTTGTACATTTTAATTTGCATGCATGTAAAATTCCATCAAGTTGCAGCCAATTTATGGTGACCCCGTAAGGTTTTCAAGGCAGGAGACATTCAGAGGTGGTTTGCCATTACCTGCCTCTGCATAGCAACCTTGGACTTCTTTAGTGATCTCCCATCCAGATGCTAATCAGGGCCGACCCTGCTTAGCTTCTGAGATCTGACAAGATTGGGCTTTCCTGGGCCATCCAGGTCAGGACTGATTTACGTATAAATTCATGCTTATTTACATATAATTAATAATATAGAAAGACAGCTCACCATAGTGGACAGCTCAGCTCCTTGAATGGCTGGCTGTCACTCAAATTATTACAGAAAGCTCCTTCAACCAAAAACAAACCACTACACCTAATTTTATTGGACAGAAGCAGAACTCAGACACTTCAGAGAATGGGCCTGTAAAAGAGGATGTATGGCCACCCTATGGCAAGGGTATGCTTGCCTAAGGCCACCTAGCAAAGTTCATGTCAGAGGTGAAACCTTAGCTAGGTTAGCAGCTTGGCCTTTTAACCAAGTAAAGCAACACAGAAGCATATAACATTTCAACAAATCCCCTAAAAGAACATTCTGTGATTCCCATAATGCCAAATTCTGAGCCAGATTACAGGATAGGGACTGTGGCTCAGTTATAGAACATCTGCTTTGCATGCGGAGGGTCCCGAGTGCAGTCCTCAGCATCTCCAGTTAAAAGAGTCCGGTAGCAGGAAATGTGAAAGACCTCTGCCTGAGACTCTGGAGAGTCATTGCCAGTCAGAGCAGATGTAATTGACCCTGACAGATCAGTGGTCTCCATTTTTATAAGGCAGCTTCATGTAGGGTTGCCAGCCCCCAGGTGGGAGCGGGGGATCCTCCAATTTTGTGAGCTTCCACCTGCTGCCAGCCAGTTGGCCGGTGGGGGAAGCTCCACCCCCAGCTGCCATGACCCGGCACAACGTTCTCAGCCTGATGATCATCGTGCCAGGGATGTTGTACAGCAACACTCTGGTATTTTGGACAAAGCTCTATGGTAACCCTAGAGTTTTGCCCAAAATACCAGAGCGTCACCGCACAATGTCCCCGGCGCGGTGATGTCACTTCCACGTGACATCATCACATCAGGGACGTCACATGTGGCAACGTCACCCCACTCCCAGAAAACTCCCTCCCACCCCCCACCAGCGAGAGTGCAGGACGTGGCAACCCTAGCTTCAGGTGTACCAAGTTCCTCACCTTGGTAGCAGTGGAATACACACCAGCGTGTGTTTGGCAAGAAAGAAATGCCTTCCATGGGTTTATATAAAGGGTTAAGAAGGGAGCCTGTGTTCCATCAAAACCCTTCTTTGTAAGGAATGGAGTGGTGTGATCATAGAAGAGGTTGTGAGAGCAGGAAAATGTGGCTTACAGTTTTCTAAACATTGTAAAAGTCAGGATTATTTTTGGCATTCTATTGATCCCCTTATTACCATTTGTTTTTATTAAACAGACATCTGTGAGTACCACTGTACTGCAAAAGCTGTCAGTGACTCAATTATGCACCCATGCTTTATAGCTTGGCAAGGGGGGGGGGATTGCTCTGGAGGGCAGCTCAGACTGAGAACCAACATTTTCTTTAGTCGTTTTGAGTTAAGGAATGGACAGAATATGATATTTTTAAAGCATCGTGTGCTTGAAATTATTTTGATCATCTTCATACCTTTAAGCTTCAAAAATACATTTTTTTCTGTTTGGTATATGAAGGTGCTTGCGTATTCTTACTTCAGATGCATAGTGGAAATGTTGTATTTTAAATTTTTTGGAGACACGCATATTCTGACACTAAAGTTTGTGAAACTGGAACATATCATCCAGTAACCCACCCCCATGAAATTAGAATATCTGTGGCATTTTTTCTGTGCCACCTCACAAGTTTCCTGCTCTCTTTTATAATGTCAAACAAATGAAGCATTACATAAATCTAAGATGAGGCTTATCTAACTAACCTAATAACAAATCTAAGAACTTCCTCTGATCACACTCTG
Source organism: Lepidodactylus listeri (assembly GCA_029233225.1). Taxonomy (NCBI): domain Eukaryota; kingdom Metazoa; phylum Chordata; class Lepidosauria; order Squamata; family Gekkonidae; genus Lepidodactylus; species Lepidodactylus listeri. The sequence continues at coordinate 14,759,501 of JARCFY010000013.1, forward strand.
TTACTCTGAGAGTACCTGGACTTTTTTCTCTCAAGACAAGTTCCTTCATACAAAATAATATTAAGCTGAAAATTCCATATATGTCTGCCTTGAATAAGGGAGTCATATGAAAACTGTAGTCGAGAACAGGGGTGGACAAATTGCGGGCCGCATGTGGCCCGCCACAGAGTTTTTTGCGGCCCGCCAAGACAGTCGGCCACATGGTTTCAGTCAGGCCTCCACTGGGCCCGGGGTGCAGAGAAGCCCGGAGCAGAGAGAAGCATTGTTATTATTATAGATGCTCTTTGACAGACATTAACTTGCTGGCTGTGATGAGAACCTCAACAAGCAATCTCACTCCTGATTTTTAAAAAAATTGTAGAAAAGTGTGATAGGGTACATTTGTCTCATTAAACTGGTTCTAAAATTAAATGTGCTTGCAGCTATAGATGATATGAAATTAGCACAATAAATACATTTAATAAATTGAATAAAACTACCACTATTTTATTTAATTTATATTTATTGATTTTTATGATACAATTTATACCTTTTCTGAAATGCAGAGTTAACTAATGAATGCAATCATTTTAAAAGGTGTGGCCCTCTGCTAACCTCCACTCCCACAAAGTGGCCCCTGAGCCAAAACAATTGCCCACCCCTGGTCTAGAACAACCGTCCCTCCCCCTTGAAATTACAGTACTGGTGATGTCTTCTCTAATAAGATATTCAGACCTGATAGGATTCCAAAGACAGAACTGATAACTGGATGTAAATATGGGAAACACAGAAAGAATGTAAAGTTCTCTACTTCTACACACTTGCTTCGTTTCTTATGTAATTCTGTCAGGAGGGACAAGAGAACATACTTTTATGGGGCTGTATCACCTCAGAATACCTGTATGACCAGGGATGGTTTGTTTCAAAGCAGCCTTACATTACCAAAAAAACAAAAATTAAATGCCTTACATTTAGAAAGCTCAGATGTCATGGAGGATGCTTCTGTAGACTTTCTGGTTAGTGTAACTTGAAAAGATGTGAGAGGACTTTAGCATGGAAGTGCTTTCAAATGAGTGATTCCTGAACCCAAGGCACATTCAGAAGTGGTACAATCCTCTAAGAAAATGGTACAATATCCACATTCCCCCCTCAAAAAAACCACAAAACTATTTGGCCTGTAGAGGAAGGTCTATAACCTTTATTTTGGATGTTATAGGTACTAGCCAGAACCTTTTGTGCAAGGGCATATCTGAGCATTTCTCATTATTTACATTAATTGCTTTTTCTCAGGGCCACACTAGATGTGATGGGTGGAGCAGCTGCATGTTTTTATTCACACGTCATTGGTTCATATGCAATTCCAGGGGTGAGCATCTACTTTTAACAGGATACACAGTGAGGGGATCTAACCCTTTTCCTCCACACCCTCCTTAACAGATTCTGCTGCTTTGAGCCTGGTTTACTTTGGGAATCAAATGTGGTATGGGAGGGGAAAAATACTTTGAATGATGGAGTGCAGCAGATGGAGTCTGGATTTAGCTCCCCTCACTATGTATTCCATTTTCTATGAATAAGAGTCCTACATATACTGCCCCACTTTACACGCAAGCAGGCAGACAGTGGAATAAATATACATGGAGCCCCCTGTCAAATCTCATTTAGGGCTGTCAGCTTTGGGTTGGGAAATACCTGGAGATTTTGGGGACTGGAGTTTGGGGAGGGGAGGGACCTCAGCATGGTACAATGCCATGGAGTCCACCCTCAAAAGCAGCCATTTTCTCCAGGGGAACTGATCTCTGTAGTCTGGAGATCAGTTGTAAAAGCTAGAGATCACCAGGCGCCACCTGGAAGCTGGCAACCCTATCTGGTGCTTACAGACCATAGAACCTGTGGATTCAAAAGGGTGCAGGTGGCACTAGATGTGTCCAGAATAAATGGTCTAGACTAGACCATTGGGCAAGAAAATCTATTCTTCCACAGTTCTGAGCAATTCTAGGCATCTAGCAAATCCTCATATGAAGTTGATTAGAAATTTCCTCCTTGAAGTAGCTGGAGTCTTCATAATATGACAGACTTCTGAAAAACCTAATACAGTCTCCGCAATGTGTGTGTGTGTGGGGGGGGGGGGAATCAAGAATCTGCCTGCTGACGTTTTGCTCGTTGACATTTTTGATCTTCAGCTGTATTTTAATATTGTTTCCAGGTGTGGAATTAGGGAAGCAAAGAAAGCTAAGCAAGGAGATTGAGCTTTAATTTAGAAAATTCTGTCCTTAATAAACCATACTCTAGCTGGGTATTTCAGTTTATGTAAGAACCTCTTGCACTTGGGGGGGTGGGGAATCCATGCAAAACCCTATTCTCCTTGAGTTAAGGTGGCCTCTCTCTCTTTTCCCTCTCTCTTCTTCTCTGATTCCAAAAACATTTTTTCCCTTGCTGCTCCCCCCCCCCCTTTTCCAGGTTTGAGTTAGAGTCCTTGTTGCTAGTTCAGTCATCTTTTGATGGTTTAAAACGATAATAGCCTGTGTCGTCTGCCCTTGTAGATGGCGGGGTTGTGCCTCATCTTTTCTTCCTTTCTTGCTCTCCCCATAAAAATCTTTCCCACAATGCACCGGGAGCCGCTTGCAGGTGTTCCTGCCGCTCTGCCCTCTCACATACACTGCAAATTAGTAACAGAAGCTAATGGCCCAGCATGGGGCCATCAAAGGACTGACAATTCCAGCCTTTCCAAAGGGCCCTTTATGTCAAAACCCCCCATGAGACCTGTCCAGCTGAAAAGACTATTTGTCTGTCCCTGTGTGGGGGCCTGCTGCTGCAGCGAGGCCTACTGCTGGCCTCATGCGGAGGCCCTGACTGTTGCCGCTAGCAACAGATAGACATTGCTGTTAACCACAGCAGGACCCGCAACACATCAATCACGGAGCCCCCAAATAAAGGCTGGAGGCCTTTGGCCCTCTACTCCGGCTATTTCTAAATAATTTCCAGTGGCTGAACATACTATGGTGTAGGCTGGGTAATTCAGTCCAGAAAACTTAATTTTGATGGAAGGAGGGGAGGGAATGGCTTTGATTCTTTCTTTCTTTCTTTTTAAAAAGACTGTTTTTGTTCAAATAGATGCATGTTTCAAAAGGAGGAATTTAACTGATGAAAGGGGTGCTGTGAAAAGTTCAGGGCACGAATAATAAATAAAAAGTTCAATGGTTAAATGCAGTGTATGCCCCAGTGGGCCACAGAAATGTCCTGAGTTTAGTATCTGCTGCTTTGTCATCCCCCCCACCCTGGAAAAAAACACTGTTTAAATAATCTCTACCTCCTTCTAGGAAACCTCAGCCCTGCCTAAGTATTCTAGTTATTCCTGAATTTCTATTAATTTAAATAGAAATTAATCTCCCTAATATATAAAAATAACATCTCCACCCTATCTTTATTAAGAAGATTTACAACCAGATATTGAATTAGAATTTTTAATATTGGGTGGTTAATATGTGGTTCCATCACATCGTATTTGTAAATGAATAACTAAATAACTTTGACAGTAGCAAATTTTCTCCTTGGCACAGCTAATTTCTCATCCTGTCTTAATGTTCTGCTGCGTAGCCTTGAGAAATTACGACACCCAGAGCCTCGTGGTTGTGGATTTTGTTCTTCCAAGCCACTAATCCTTCAGAGGAGAGATGACTGAATGCAATTTAGCTGTATTGCAGATGGGAGTGGTATGGGAATGATGGTATCTTTTTGATCATTAATTGTAAGTAGTACTTATCCTCTGAGTATAGTTATTTTCAGACTGTACCGTACCACATGAGCCTGCATACAAACAAGCACAAAACCATTCACTTTCACAAGAGGAATGCCCTACACAGTCACCAGTATAAGCCTACTCATAGAAGAAGGACTTATCTATATGTTACAATAGATGCAAGTTGTATTGGGGTTCCCCAACATGCCTCACAACTACGCATGCATAGGAGGACTCGCCTTTATAAAGTGCTCTGCCATTGGATGCAGCTCTGAGGAGGAAGGGCTACAGGGTTAATTTCCACACTATTTTTGCAAGAAGAAATAAAAATGGAGAGGGCTTTCTCCTTCTTTGGGCTCCATGTGTTCTGCAGTGGTGATCATATGGTTGCCAGAAACAGCCAGAAGTTATGTCAGTCATCTCTCCAAGAATCACCGAAAACTCTATGGTGAAACTGTGTGGTGAAATTTTAGCAATTCCTAGAGAGGTGTGATATCATTTCTGGGTTTTCCCTAGAAGTGATATCACACCATCACCCAATAGCCCTCCTCATGCCCCTGTAGGGATCCCCCAGAATTACAGCTTATCTCCAGACTACAGAGATTAGTTCCCTTGGAGAAAATGGAAGCTTTGGAGGGTGAACAGTATGGCATCTCTGAGGTTCCTGTCCTCCCTAGGCTCCATCCCCAAATCTCTAGGAGTTTCCCAACATGGATCGGCAACCCTACCCCCCTCATCCCCTTTTGGTGTCCAGGGGGGACCTGGCAACATTATGTCTCACCCCGCAGACTCCCATCTGTTGTCAGGCCATCCATGAGGATGCTAATTCTGGGGGAAATAACAGAAGTGATGTTAGTCAGCTCTAGGAATTACCAGAGATTTTATGTTAAAACCATAGAGATTCTGGCAATTCCTGGAGTGGATTGAAGGCACTTCCAGGTTCCCCTTTGAAGTTATCACTCTGTTGCTTGATGGCAATTTTTTCCTCCCACTGGAATGGCAACAGTAAACTGGAGCCAGCCCCAATCCTGTGTATTTGAGCATAGAGGACATATGGAGCCCAAGGAAGGGTAAAATGGCCTCTTGTGCAGCTATTTCTGCTTGCCAAAATAGTTCAGAAGAGAACCCTGAGGCCCCTCCTCCCCCTCTCAGTTCTCAGGACCATGCTAGCCCCCCTATGCCCTTGTAGTTATGAGTCATGTTGGGAGATGCCCAATATGACTATATAGATAAGCCTTTAGGTCATCTGGCTAGACCCAGTTCCACATTCCTTCACCATCAGAAATCTGATGGACAGCTACACAGCTCAGCGCCTGCTTGTTGGTGGCATCTGAAATGTGGAACTCCCTCTTTTCCATAAGGCTTGCTTGCCTCCCCTTCCTAATTTTCAGGAAGCTCGTAAAGACAAGTTTATTTTATACGGCTTTGGGATTGCATTGATTTAGCAGCTTCTGTATGTTTGATTAGCTCCTCCTACAGTTGCAGGTGTCAATTGGGTGTTGTTAGTTTAGCCTCAGTTTTATGATTTGATGCTTAAAATTTGTTTTAAGGGGAAGAAATCCAGGTGCTTGCATTTGAATACCACAGAAAATTGAAATTAGATGTAGGGCTTCTGAAGGCAGAAAGCCTTCAGTCACGCTCTGTGCATGACAGAGAATGGGAGAGTGTGCAACCACAGCGATGCCATATTCTGATATGGTGTCTGAAGTTCTCATTTGCATTTGCCACTATCTTGTCTCATGTGCTTTGGGAAAGAACTCTGCCAGGGCCTTGGTTGTGGTTCACAATGAGGACAAGGGGGTTGAAAAGCCCTTTGTTTCAGGCTCACATGAAGGAACAAGTCAGTGGGTTAGGCAGGGCTTTCAGTGTTCACTGAATTTAAAATATGCTCCTAGTTGAATATTAGTTGCTACTCAAAAGTATAAGGAGATATCATATCTGAGTTGAGCCTAGCTACACAGAAGGTGTCTTGTATGAAATTTAATGCATTAATTTTCTGATGGGAGGAATAGATCTCAATCCTCCTTTTTTGTTGTTGTTGGAGGGACAGACTGGACCTGGAACACCTTTGGCCCAATTCTGAATCTTGAGTCTGTGTCCCCATAAAACTCTGCTCTGTTTATTGCCTTATTCCTGTTGACTCCCGTGGAGTAGCCATGTTAGTTTGCTGTAGTAAAGCAAAACAGAAGTCTGGTGGCACCTTGAAAACTAACAACATTTATTCCAGGATGAGCTTCCCTAAGACAGAACTCACTTCTTCAGATACAATAGGAGAAATAAACACCTTAACCTCAGTTTTACAGCAGGCTACAGAAAGGGAGGCATTGAGCAGAGAGCCCTAGTATAATAAATAAGGGGAGGTTGTATGCGGACTTGAATTGCTTAGGTAGTTTAGTGGATGATGGGAGAGGTCAGAGAATCTGGCCTCTCTCTCTTATGCAGTGAAGACGAACAAGAGTGCTGTCAAGTAGGGTAAGCAAACTAATTATTCCTGAGCCAGTGTTCACTGCTGTGTTTTGAATAACTTTAGGTGAGTTCCATACCAACAACAAAATTGTGCTTAGCTTGTACAAACTTCCAGGCTACGGCCTGGGATGGCAGTGCAACTCAAAGGTGCTCTCTGCTATCCCTTCCTTTTCTTTCCTTGAAGCTTCACAAATCCCATAAGGAAATAATGCAAGAAATGACAGAGGAGGCTGAGTTAAATAACCCAGAGGGTTCTCATCTTCCTTGGCGCTAACTTTATATCCACATTCATTATGTGAATTGGCTGGCGAAACTGTTTCCCATGATAAATTGGAAGACTGCATAGGTTGTACAGGCTCAGTTCAATTTTCAGTAATGGTATACAATCATCGAGTCGGTTATGTTCAGTGCATGGTGCAGTCCTTCATTTAGAGAAGTTTGAATGCATAAAGCCCTCTAAGAAGCATTGCCATAACGAATTTTCTTATTTTAGGCAGCACCACGGTGCATAAGATTACCTCCGTTCCTTTGCTTTTCTTTCTTTTTTTCTGTACGTTTTTAGTAACTCTACTAAACCTACCTTTCCACTAGCCTATTGCTTGATCGGGGTTAAAACTACAACACAAGGAAGGGATTTACGAGAGACAGGTGGTCGCACTTGCTTTGAACCATTATCAATCAATGCAAAAAAAAAAAAGTGGAATATTCGTCTGTTGAACAGCAGCATTTATTGTTTCAGACAGAGAGAACTCATATTTACATACAGAGATGAATAGTTGCAACCAGAAACAGGGTTGAAGGCTACCAATCCAAATACCTTCCTGATACTTATTGAAGGGTATTCTTGAATGATTAGCATCATTCTCAGGATCTCCAACCTCCGAGGAGAAGCTAGACGGCCTAGATGTTACTTAACAGGTTTAGCATGGTTGCCATTCACCTGTAGTTCCATCCCACACTGCTCCAGTAGTGTTCGATTCTGAGAGGTCATAGGGCCAGTATCTGCCACATGATTTTGTTGGTTTGACCACAGGGAAGTGACCACATTTCTACAGCTTTGTTAGATCTGGCCTTCTCCAATCAGGAAATAATCATGTAAGACCATTCTCTATGAAGTCTGCAGCTCCTACTCCTTGGTGGCATCTCACATCCAAAGCTGCCTCTCTGTGTGTGTATATTTGCGTACTCTGTAGGGGATGCAGGAAAGTTTATGCTTACTTTTGGTATCCACTATCTATATAATAGTGTGGAGCTCCAGAGTACAAATCCCAGGAAGTATATTACTATCTTGTTACGAAAGACAGAAAAATCTGGCTTTTGTTTGGATTGTATCCTTGCTCAGAGGAAAAGTTATGTTAAAACCGTGGTTAGTGTGATTTCATGAACTCAGGTACTCCAGTACCAATAGTTGTTTAGGGCTCATCGATAGAATTTGAAATTAGTTTATTAACCACAGTTAGTTTGAAACATGGTTTCGCGTGATGTGTGAATGCAGACATCTTGGCTTGTCCCCCAACGCTGTCTGCCCAATGAAACCAGCATTTGTCAAAGCAAACCAGGGTTTTGAGTGACCCGCTGAATCCTGGTTTCAAAAACTAACCATGGTTAAAATAGTTTTACATTATGTCTGAACTGAGACACGGTATCATGTAGTGCTAGAAATAAAATAGTGTGCAAGATTAGAGCACAAGGATATATCCCTGCATAGAGGGAGAGAGTTATTTAAGCTTATCTGCTCTCTGTATAGCATTATCCACTGTATATGCAATATACTTTATTTTTTCCTTTAAGGAGGCCTGAAATGCATTGGGATTCACAGTCTTTCATTAAAAAAAACAACACACATTTGTGCAACTTCAGGAATTTGTTCTGTACTAGAATGGACTTGCTTTCAGTACCCTCTCTACCACTTCCTGCATTGCAATCAGCTAGGTTTCTGAGAGCCTTCTAAGACGCTGGTAGTTGTAGCTAGCACTTTACGAGACTATACCATTGCAGATGCTTATCCGTCCGAGACAGTCACGTTAACCTTCAATTTAAAATGCAGCTTCTGTGACTGAAAACGGCTTTGAACTTCAGGTTGATCTGGTGGTATCACATGTTAAAATTCAGGATAAATTGCAACGTTTGGAAGCCACGGACCATTGATTAAAGAGTCGCTTCTCATAAAACTGTTCGTTAATGTTCTGCGCGCTATTCAAGGCTTGCCAAAAAGTTTGCAGTTGTTTGCCTCCTTCCCACATGCCCCAACCCTCTTGCTCTTTTCCTCCGCCATCGAAACTTGCCCGCAAGAAGGAGTGGGCGACGGCAGCTCTCCTGGGGCTGCCTCGAACTTACACAGCACCGGCTCATCTTTTGATCCCTCCTCATGACTTTATTTCATTATCCCTTAAGTATAAGGAGGAAAGTTAATGACATCATAAAACCCAGAACTCTATAAAAGATGTTTCTGCTGATTTACTGCCAATGTACTAGAAGCATGTCATATAACTGCCCATTAAAGATGGTGAGTTGCTCTCCTGCCTGCAGCTTTTCCTTATCACCGGCCTTTTATTTATGACCAGATTATAGGGGGTGGGTGTGCGCCATAAATCATAGAGCTTATTTTTATAGGGCATATAATTAACCCTTTAATTATTGCATTAAGCCTGAGTGGTGTGACTTCTTTCTTTGCATTCACGAGGATATATATATATATTTTAACCATCTAAGTCTTCCTCTTTCCCCCCCCTCTTTACAAACTTTATTAATCCATTGTCTACCCATTCTCGATGGTGACTTGTCAGAGGGCAGATACGCACTGCAGTGATCGAGAAAAGGAATGCATCACTGTGGAAATAACCACACATCATACTAAATTGAAAGAAAGCAAACGGGTAATAAAATGGGAGTGCACATTGCTACCTGAGAGGGAGTGGTGGGGAAAGAAGGACGATGTGAGCATGGTGGTAGAGCAAGAGATCACTCAGCCTCTGAGGTAGGATGGTAAATTGCTATAACATGGTGACTAAGAGAATTGAGTACTGGTTTGGGAGACTCCCAGTTCAAATTTTGCTGTTGGGAACTTATTACTAGGTGGTCTTAGGCAAGTCCCCCTTTCTTTCTTAGTCCGAGCTCCCCTTCCATGATATTTATGTTTGTAGGATCCAAGATGGCTTACATAATTCTCCTCTTCTCCATTTTATCCTCACAACAATGCTGGGAGGAAGGTTAGGCTGAAAGTATGTGACTAGCCCAAGGTCACCCAGTTACTTCCATGGCACGAGTGGGCATTCATAACTGGGTCTCCCAGATCTTAGTCTTTCACTCTAACCACAAGACCACCACTGGCTGTCAATATGGGGTCAGTTACACTGGCTGCTTTACTGTTGGGTATTCTAATTATACAGAGTGAATAAATTCAGCCCAGCAAATGTATATTAGCTTTAAAAGAAGAACTTCACTTACTACTGAGGAAGGGTTACTGGGAGATTAAAGAAACAAACAAACATGCTCTCTAACTGCTCTAATGCACATCTTGACTCTAAGACTTCTAAAACTCGTGTGAGAATGGACTAGAGGAGAAGAATGAAGAGCAATAAAACTGAAATGCAATGCTTACTCACTAGCCCATCCTCAATCTATTGATTACCCAATTGGAGAATCCCAATACTAATTATGCATTTTATCACCTTACTCTGGCGGGAAATATTTGCAGGCTCTACCACTGGGTCCCTAAATTCAAGTAGCTAGGACATTAGCATGCATAGACAAACATGTTAATTCTCTCATGACTTCAGGGAGAGAACTTGCAAATCCCAACATTCACAGGGTGGTAGTAAGGATCGCAGCAAGTTCATGTGCAAATTGCTTGGAACACTGGAAGTGCTCTCTAAAGTATTATTATTGGTTGCCTATAAATTGATCTGGCCTCAAAGCAGTCCTGTCTCACTCTTGGTGGCCCCACCCAGGAAATTCCCATGGGTCAACAAAAGTTTGTTCTATATTCCCATAAATTCAGAATGGCACCACACACACAAATTTGAACTATCAGTATTGCAGCTATTCTCCAGTGCCTTGGCCCCTGGAATTTTGTAGCCCTCCCAACCACCCTACCAAATTTCAGCAAAGGTGTGATGAAGAGCTTGTCCACAATTTTGACGTGCAAAGAACAGAAACGTTTTTTGTATTCTTAAAGGAAAAACTAAGAGATATTGTTTCACCGTTCTCTTGAATTTTGGATTAGATATATATATAAAATTTCCCACATATATATGCCACATTATGCCTGAGCGCATATGCACTGCAGCTCCAAAGCTCTTTCTGTTGGATGATGCTAGTTGTGGAGTCTGACCATAAAGGGATGCATGGCAGATAAAGTGGCATGGCATAAAGTGCATGGCATAAAGTGCATGGCAGATACTGCCCATATCTGTTCTGCCGCATTTGAATATAGATATTATTTCCAATGAAGAAGACATAATGTAAGGACTGAGAGGGGAAGCCATTATGTTGTTTATCCACTGTGCTTCCCTTGTATAGCCATATTCTATCTAGCAATGCCAAAAGAAATGGTCGCTCCCATCTGGGTGAAGAAGAATCTCATTTTTCCAGTCCAAAATGTACTGAGAACACATGACATTCCTGCGGCAAAATTACCTTCTCAAGAAAAGACAATCTTGACTGTGCACTACAAATTTATAACAGCTAACCATTTAGGATGCTAAAACATGATTGTCTGGAGAGAGGGTAGTCAGTAGTTGTGTAGAGGACAGGAGTTGTACAAAATTAAAAGCACAACCAAAGCCAGTATTCTCTCCACGGCCAATTTAACTGTCCTGCACAGTGCATTTACCTCTGCATCGATTGCTTTCTCTGAGAGTAAAGAGAAGCATTTGATAGCAGGTTCAGTGTGTTATCCTCACCCATGAATTTTGAATTTCATCATGCAATATTGACAGCAAGCCATGGGAAAGCTATCTCGGAACAAAAGTTGTCATAAATTGATAACAGATCATCTTGCTTTAATCCAGCCAGGAAAAAGCAGCTCATGGATTTTCAAGGATTTTTTTCCCGCCCTCTTTTTTCCCCCTTTGGAACACGGGCAAACTATATAGTTATAGATATGAATGACCGAGACACGTCTATAACTTCTTTTGAGCTCTGTTTTCCCTTTGTGTATGATGAAACAGGAAAGGGTCCAAACAGGGAAGTTATAAAGAAAAATAATAGAGGAAGGAAGCTATGAATGAGCCTCCAGCACTTTGCTGTTAACGTCATGATTTATGAAGCCCATGAAACTGGGTTTTTTCCCCTCTCTTGACAATAGCAGCACAGGCATTGGGAGGAAGAGCACAGGAAAAAAGTGGCTTCACATGCAAAGTGGATGAGGATGGTTGGACTCAACCAACGACATTAGGGTAGGGGGTGGGGTTCACTTTGAGGGACGACCACATTTTAATCCCAGTATCTGATTCCCCATTTAATCACATTGACCATAACCAGTTCCCTTAAGTTTGCAGATAACAGTTAGGGTTACAGAGAAAATACAAGAGGCTATGTAACCAACAAGTACTTCGATGGGAGACCATCAAGGAAGACTAAGACTGGCCTTGCTGTGCAGAGGAAGGCAGTGGCAAATCACTTGCCTCTGGCCTTGAAACCCCCCCCCCCCTGTGAGATGGAACTCCATGGGGTCACCATGAGTCAGTTGTGACTTGATGGAACACTTTGCCTTCATCCATTTTCTGTGTCTTTTCATCCATGCAGGTCCTCCAGCCCTCAGCATTTCCTTTCAGGTAGTTGCTGGCCAGCCACTGCTGCCTGTCCCCCTCCAAAAAATAAGGTCCTGAAACAAGTGTTATCCTTACCAGCTATCTAAACAGCTGTTGGGAAATGGAGAGGATATGCCACCTTCTTCCAAGGCAGATAGCAAGATGTAAATCTTAAACCTTGCAGACTGTAAACCTTTTAAAACTCCAGAAGAAAAGATGCAGTAATTCTGGTGTCCAAAACAAAACTTCCTGCGCATTCAATGTTAAGCCTTCGTGGCTGCAAGACATTCATCTAGCATGAGTGAAATAGGGAAGAGAAAAAGAGAATGGGGGACATTCAGCAATAATACAAGATTCTCTGTTTATAATATAGGAATTCCCCAATTAATTCCATACCTGGAATAAAAGATGCCCTTAAGCCAACCATCTGCTCAAATTTAAACTGGAAGATAATAAGATTTGGAAGAGAGGACTGTAATTATTTGCTAGGTGATTCAGATTAATTTACAAAGAAAAGTGTTAATACCAATCACATATTACCCCTCTGGGCCAAGTGAAAATTGCATTACAGCAGAAAGGGATAACACATAAATTATGGGTAGCACAACAGCTTGTAAGCTGATTGGACATTCTGGTTGTCTTAAGACATTAATGAATTAATAAGATTACCGTGTCTTTTGGACAACTTCAGTGTAATTCTCCCCCTTTCATTCTTAAAAATATAACTTGGTAGTTTGTTTTTTGTTTTTGCTTAATTAATTCTTGAGTCACTGAGTATCGATTGACTTGGAATGTACTCCTATTAACAGATGCAAGTATTAACTACTCCTGTAGGGGTAAAGGTTCTTTAGAATCACATGCCTTCTATATGATTCACACACACACTTGTACACAGAGGTGCCCATCGGAGATCATGGCTGAATGGCGGAATGGAGGGTTCAGTGAGCTCTCACAGGGCTTCCAGGCAGTCTGTTCACTATTTTTAAAAGAATTATTTTTAGATTTTTATTCCGCCCTCCCCAAAGTGGGCTCAGGGCGGATCACAAAAAACCGAATTCAAGACTCGTTGCAGTAAAATCACATTAAAATCATTAAAACAATAAGCAGTAAAATTGCACAGGTAGCAACAATTTGATATAAATGTGTTGGCAGAACAGCTCTGTTTTGTAGGCCCTGCGGGATGATAAAAAAAGTCCCACAGAGCCTTGATCTCCAGTGGGAGCTGATTCCACCAGGGCGGAGCAGGGACAGAAAAAACCCTGGTCCTGGTTGAGGCTAAGCGGACATCCTTTGGGCCAGGGGTAATCTGTAAATGTTGATCTTGTGAGTGCAAGGCTCTTCGGGGCACATGGGGGAGCTGAGCAAAGGGGGCTACCATAAGTAGTTATAAGGCCAGATGGGATCTGATTGGCTAGTCAGATCACCTGACACTTTGTAGCTGATGACTGCAGTACACCTACTGACCATCTGCAACGATGCCACTGCAGAGCACTAGAAATGAGGCCTATAATCCCCTCTGCCTGCAGGCTGCCATGGTGACCCACTGACTAATACGCCTGGGTAGTACTGCCAGAGTCCACAGTTCAAGAGACGAGAGCAATATAGTGATGTATCTTACCATTTCATCTCAAGGAAGACCAAGTTGGCCAAAGGCTTTAGGGGGATAACCCAGAATTCTCTTTTAGTTTAGGGAGGAAATAGTCGTCTCTCTAAACTGGGCAGATGCTCCGCCTTGAGAAGGATTCAATCCTATCCCGGTAGTGTTTGTACTAACAAATTATTCAGGAGTGAAGGTTATGAACTTCTTTCTAAAGGAGTGCTCATGTTTCTGTTTCCTCCTCACAATCCCGTTATAAATTGCACCTCGGTGAGAAACGTACAGGAATGTAAGTGTAGGAAGAGCTCGTCAGACTGGACCCATCTTGAGCAGATTCTCTAGAGAGGTGACAGAGCAGTTTTCTAAATAAATAACTTGCCTTGGTTCCCAGAGCATTAGACTCTCAAATTGCAGGGTTATAAAATCCCTGTTCAGCAAAGCTATCCAAGGGATTTGGGGAATTTTTACTGTATGTTTCTGTGATACAACATGTCTGAACTCTTTCCCTTGCAGGATAATCGTATGACCCAGTACTATTAGACTTAGCCTTCAGCAAAATGTTAAAGACTTCTACAGAGCCCATCAGTGTATAAATGCCCTGACATGGGAGGCCCAGGCTAGCCGGATCTCATCAGATAATGGGAAGCTAAGCAGGGTCTGTCCTGTTAGTATTTGGATGGGAGCAGGCCCATATCCAGGATTTTTTAAATTCAGGGGGCCATTAAATAAGTCAGGGGGCACCCTGCACACACACCTAAGAGAACACCTGGGCTGGATGGGAAGTCGGGGGGGCTGGCGGTAAGTCAGGGGGCTGTGCCCCAAGATACCCCGCTGTAGCTATGGGCCTGGATTGGAGACCACCTGAGTGGCTACACAGAAGCAGTGAATGGCAAACCACCTCTGGATGTATCTTGCCTTGAAAACCTTGTGGGGTCTCCATAAGTTAGCTGTGACGATGACACCACATCAGTGTGTATGCAACACTTTAGTCTGCAGTGGAAACCAAGAGGGAAAATAGGCTGTCTGTTCCAAGGAAAGTACTGGATAAATTCTGGGGGGTGATACCTGCAGTCCAACAGAATTATGGCAGCCTCTGCTGTTACTGCAGCTCCACAGTTTGACAAAGATTAGATCTGCCTCCCACTTTTACCTCCCTGAGCACTATCTCACCTCTTCAATCCTTCTAGGAGTATCTGTGTTGCCTCCAGCTAGAGTCCTCAGCATTCTTCCCTCTGTTAAAATTGCCAGGTCCCGCCTGGGGTAGGGTTGCCAGATCAAGGTCGAGAAACTCCTGGAAATTTGGTGATGAAGCCTGGGGATCACAGGGACCTCAGTGGGGTACAATGCCATAGAGTCCGTCCTCCAAAGCATCCATTTTCTCCAGGGGAACTGATGTCTGTAGCCTGGAGATGAGGTATAATTCTAGGGGGATCCCCAGGTCCCTCCTAGAGGCTGGCATCCCTAGTTATCCTGCCAAGCAAAATCTCAAGATCATTTATGTGGCCTCACTAGTCTTTTTGGCTCAAACTAGGGTCATAAAGGCAGACATTTTTCACTCATTCAACCCAAAAGATTATGGGGGAAGTTGGTAACTGTAATCTGCATTGATGGCTATGATATGTAAGCATCACCCTGGTGAAAACAGAGCTAGCATGGTGAAGGAGTTATTGTACATACATAGGTACATATGAAGCTGCATTATATTGAATCAGACCCTTGGTCCACCAAGGTCAGTATTGTCTACTCAGATTGGCAGCAGCTCTCCAGATCTCAGAACTTTCATTTCACCTGCTACCTGATCCTTTTAACTGGAGATGCCAGGGATTGAGCCCGGAACCTTCTGCATGCCAAGCAGATGCTCTACCACTTAGCTACAGACCCTCCCCTTCCTATTGAGTGCAAAGGCTAGAGGTTGTTGTTCAGGGGCATAACTGTATAAATCTCTTGCATCCAAAAGCCAGTTTGGTGCAGTGGTTAAGTGTGCGGACTCTAATCTGGGAGAACCGGGTTTGATTCCCCACTCCTCCACTTGCACCTGGCTGGATGACCTTGGGCAAGCCATAGCTCTGTACCAGCTGTTCCCTCAAGGACAGCTTGGGAAAGAGCTCTCTCAGCCCCACCTACCTCACAGGGTGTCTGTTGTGGGGAGGGGAAGGGAAAGGAGTTTGTGAGCCGCTCTGAGACTCCAAGTGAAGGGCGGGGTATAAATCCAATCTCTTCTTCTTCTTCTTCAAAATTGCAAAGAGTCACATGGCACACTAAAACAGAAGCCCTTGTAGGCCACGTCCATAGTATGGTCAGTGTTGCATGCGATGATTGCTAGCCCAGACTTTGAATATATGTGGCCTTGCTAGTGAGGTATCTTGGACAACTGCTGCATTTTTAAAAAGAAGGAATGCATTTGCAATACCCTTAAGCAGTTTCCCTGCAGTTCTCCTGCTAGCCACATCTTTTAATACAACAGGAATCATTAACCTTAGTGGTTGTAAGTGGATACCCAAGTAGTTTACTTCACCGATCGCACATATAGCAGGCGGGAGAGAATTTAATATTGGCATCAGTCAGATAATTTTGAGGTTCACCTTCATGTGGTTGATGACCCATTCCTCTCCCTTGAATTTTTACAAGCGCTAATGCAGTTTGCAGCCAGCCAGTCGTTTCGCAAGTGCGTAGGTTGGCTGAACATCGGTCACCTGAACGTTAGTAAGCAGCTTCTAATCCTCTGCAAATTTCCCATTTTAATGTAATAATGAGAACTTTTGAACTCACGGTACGTTAAATCACAGCTGCTAGATGCAGTGTACGCGTTAGGTTTTGAAAATTCCCCTGTTAAAATCCTAATGGCTTTTTTGCATAGAGGATTATTACATTTAGTTGCAACACCTCCGCAATCTGCTTTTGGTAAATATCTGTCCTTGAATATTCAGTAGGAATGACATTACCGCGGGGTTCTCACATGTAAAGCTTTTAGCAAACGTCTGTTTGAAAACATTTGCTAAAGATTAAAGAAAGTTAATAGTCATTTACAAGGGTATGCTTGGTGTTATTCCATAAAAGAGACGTAGCTTTGTATCACCCCTAGAAGCAGGGTGATATTGAGGTCAATGGCACCCATGACCAGCGATAATTTGGATGCGGATAGATGGATGGCTCTTCAGCCCATATTACCTTTGTATTGCTAGGTCTGGGCAAATCCATTCCATGTTCGTTTTGTACCTTCGCTGCATCAAATGACCCATTCAGCCAATCCAGTCGGAATTTCTGCCCATGCAAAGTGGACGTTTAAATATGTGATTTTTTAAAAAAAAATTACTTACTGTATTTATAGCCTTGCCAAGGCTCAAGGTGATTAAAAAAGGTTAAATGTGCTGCTGAGTCACACCTGACTCAGTAGCAACCCCATGGAGTTCCACCTCATGGGATTTTCAAGTCAAGAGGTAAGCAGAAGTGGTTTGCCACTGCCTTCCTCTGCACAGCAGTCCTTGCTTTCTTTGGTGGTCTCCCATCCAAGTACTAACCAGGACTGACCCTGTTTGGCTTCCAGCCTCTAATGAGATCAGACTAGGCTGAGCTATTTGATTTGCTAAAGTGGATTTCAGAATACAAAAACACTGACAGTTCTAATTCCTTCATGGGAATGCCCTTCTGGACATTTCTGTTTTACACATTCTGTGGAATGATAGAAGCGTGGGAGCCTTCCTGGCCTCTTCAGGCAGGCTGTTCCACAAGGTGGGAGAGTGCACGTGGATGGGCAGTTGCTGATCATACCCATTTTCTAGGAGGCGGCTGTTTAGGACTGCCCTGTAAGTGTCTCTCTCTCTCTCTCTCTAGCTCTCAAATAGTTATGCACAGAGGTGTGTCAGATACCCAGTCTATTCTTTTTCACAGCACAATAGCGTGAATGTGTCTAACACTGTGGAAGACAAAAACTAAAATATATAGATGGACACACACTTTCAGAGCCCACTGTACTTTTCAGTGTCAGTAAAGGCTGTTGGATGAATGTTTATTTATTGTTAGCAAGGCATGCATATGACCAAATCTAGCTGGTGATGTTCTCCTACTTCATCCGCTTTGTGTGTGTGTAAAGTACTGTCATAGGGTTTCCAGGTCTGGGTTGGAGAATGTCTGGAGACTTTGGGGGCGGAGCCAGGAGAGGGTGTGGTTTAGGGAGCGGGGGGCCTCAGGATGGTACAGTGCCATAGAGTCCACCGTTCAAAGCAGCCATTTTCTCCAGGGGAGCTGATCTCTGTCAGCTGGGGATCAGTTGTAAAAGTGGGAGATCCCCAGTCCCCACCTGGAGGCTGGCAACCCTATGCTGTCAAGTTACAGCCAGCTTTAGGTCACCCCAACAAGGGGCTTTCAATGCAAGTGGGAAGTAGAGGTGGTTTGCCGTATGCACTAACCAGGGCTGACCCTGCTTAGTCTCCAAGATCTGACGAGATCAGTCTATGCTATGCCATGCCACCTTCCGTCCCTCATCCTCTTTACTGAGCATCTAACTTCCTTCAAAACCTGGCAAAGAAAAGCATTTTAAAATCAGACTCCCATCTCCACCAGAGCTAGGACTGGGGGATACCTTTGGAAATCTCATATTTTCAGCTGTGAGGGGCACCCAAGGGGAAGGAGTGGAATGTGTGTCCCTTCAAGCTTCCTCCTCTCTTTCCCAATGTTAATCAGGCAGGGTCAGAATTTAAGGCACTTAAATTCAAATAAAACCAATATAAGATTATCATGTAGGTAGTCTTCTTGACTGACCCAGATAGCCCAGGATAACCTGATCTCATCAGACCTCAGAAGCTAAGTAGGATCAGCCTTGGTTAGTATTAGGATGGGAGACGACCAAGGAATACCAGGGCTGCTATACAGAGAAAGCCAATAGCAAACCACCTCTGAACATCTCTTGCCTTGAAAACCCTACGGGGTAATCCTAAATTGGTTGTGACTTGTTGGCAACAACAAAAAAAGTCTTATTGAATTGCCATCACTGGACCAAATTAGAGACAATGCAGAAGCTAATTTTGAGCTAAGGTATGCCAGTTTCAGCCCTGGAACCTGTTTGGGATGCCTGGAGCATGTAACTTTAATAGACCCCCATAAAAGCAAGATCACTTGAATTTTCTTTGATCAGTTAGCTGCCACGAGCTTTTCCCCAGACAAGGGATTAGTTTATAGGACTCATGGGTTGGAGAGTGCAATTTGCAGTTTCGGTCAGAGCCTCAGCACCTGCTTTATAACATTAAAACTGGTGGAGCCCATCTTCCATTTCTTTCCGGGCCAATTATGGGTGATAATGCTTTATTTGTGCCATAAAGGTTACTCTTGTAACGATTGCTAAGTGATTAGATGGTTGTAAGAGAGCCAAGTGAGTTTCAAACAGGAAAACAATGACGTCTGTGGTGCTCTAGTTAAAGAATCCCCAGATTTAATTGTTGGTGAGCAGACAATTGCCTGAACATTGTTTAGACAACTTTCTTCAAAGCTAATTAGACATATGTTCCTTGTCCTCCTCACAGCATCGTTGGTAATGTGACCCTTCCGTTTTCTTATTATTCCCCTTGTGTTGTCAAAAAGCAGTTCTGGAAAAGATGCCGAAAAGACACCTTCCCGAATGGGCTACGTGTGATCCAAGCGCTGCATACCATGATCCTTGATTAAATGTACAGGTAGTCATTACAGTGTGGCTTGTAGCCTTCTGGAGTGGCTTCATCTGAAGATAAAATGTAATTCCTTTCTTTTCAGTCTGTTTAGTTTTTCATTAAGATCCCCATAGTTCCTTTCAGAGTTTATGAGGAAAGGTGTTGCTTGATTTCTCTTTCATCAGCTCATTTTAATTATTCACACCATTGGCTTCGTTAAGTCAAAGCATCCATAACATTACTTGTGAAATGATCGTCTGGGGAGGGGTGGGGACTGAACACGAGGGCTGTCCTTTTTAGAAGCTGGGATGTTTAACAAACGTCACTCTTTTTAGGCCATTCTCTTTCCATTGTGTTGCTGTATAATCAAGCATTCTGTTCCCATGATCCAGTGTGAATTTGTGTGAGTATGCACAAAGAAATAGGTGGGATAAACATATTGCATATTTTCAAAGGTAGCTGTGTGGGTCAGCACAAAAAATAAGAGCAATAAGCTTATTATGTATTTTCAAAGGGTGGTTGTGTTGTTGTGTAGTCTTTAAGCAGCGGCTGGACTAAAACTCGTCAGGGATGCTCCTACACTGAGCAGGGGGTTGGACTAGGTGGCCTGTATTGCCCTTTCCAACTCTTGTGATTCTATTATTCTGACAGCTAGATTTGAGTCCAGTAGCATCCTAGAGATAGACGAGATTTTTGATATATGAGCTTTTGAGAGTCAAAGCTCCTTTTGTCAGATACAAGTAGGAATGGAGATCCCTGAGCCTTTACATCCCCCTATCACCTTCTGATTTGTTGGTCTCTAAGGTGCTACTGGACTTGAATCTAGCTGTATTACATATTCTGACTCATACTTCCATAATCCCTAATGCATACCCAGATGTGTACCAAGTCAACAGGAAAGGTACAAAAAGAATATGCGTGCAGTTCCACTCTGCAACTCAGATCAGTACAACATAGAGAGAATTCAGAGGCATCACCAGCTGAAACCTCATTTGAGGCTGATGGTCAGATTCTTCTGTAAGTAACGTTTTTTCCCACCATAGAGAACAATGGAGGGGATTGGGCAACCTGTTTGAGGCCCCGTAGAATTGGATCCCGTGGTCCAATCTTCTTGAAACTTGGTGGGTATTTCGGGGAGAGGTCCAAGAAGGTACCCTGCAAGTTTGGAGCCTCTCCCTCAAACCCCCTCTTCTCCAGCCCCTTATATACCCTATGAGTTTTTGCCATTGACTTCAATGGCCCATAGGGTTTAATGGGGCTGAAACTGACATTCGGCCGGTTATGCTAATGAGTTATGCTAATAGGTATGCTAATGAGCTCCTGCACCTCTTTCTATGAAAGATCCCTGGCTAGGAGTACAAGGGAAAAGGGGGCAGAGGTCTATTGTTTCCCTCATCTATCCACCCTCAACCTGCTGTTGGTTCCATTGGTGCAAACCATTTGTAGGGCAGCTGAGGGCTTCAGGGCACAATCCAGCCAAGATCAGCATTTTAATCTCCCATTCATTTCAGCAAAAAAGTAAAGAATGTGCTTAACTCTCCAGTTAAATGAGATTTCAAAGCGGTTCATTTTTGCTAGCTGGTGCCCTGAAGGTGTGACCCTTATGGTGATAGAGTTAGCGTAGACTTCAGCAGAGACTCTCAGGTTCCAGCCCCTGTTCAGCCATAAAGATGACCTTGGGCCATTCACTCCCTTTCTCAGCCTAACCTACCTCGCAAGGTTGCTAAGATAAAATGGGGGACAGGACCCTATGTACACCTCTCTAAGCCTGTTGGTAGAATAAATATTTGATAGAGAACTGATGTGTGGCTGTGCTGCACTTTGAGCAAGACTAATTTATTTTAGCCTTCCCAGGTGGCTTGGAAGGCATCCGGAAAGACATTGGTCTATCTTTTGCAAGAGGAAAGATCCCTGTTCCGGCAACCAAGTAAATGCATTGTGGGAGGGGTTGGGATTAGGGCCACCACCCTGCTTCTGCTTTCTGTGCATTCATCACATTTATCTAGTCTGCTGTAGAGAGCATGCATATGTGAAATTTGTATGCACACACAGACTTTCTTTGTGCAATCTATACTCTGCCATTTTCCATGTTCAGTAATTGCCCAAAAACTGGTTAAAGTGAGGGCGCCATAGATCAGTAACTACAGCTCATGATCTACCTGTAGAAGGTCCCAAGTGCATTCATCAATGAGTCCGTTTGTACGGGGCTGGGAGAGTTGGCAGCCTGAGATCCTCAAGACGTGCCACTCGTCAGCACTGGGGAAGGTGGTCCAAACGTCTGACACAATACAAAGCAGTTTCTTGAAGCTCCCTAGCTGATCTGCATCGCAAGCAGACTGAAAGAGGTCATCTTGGAGTGAGAAAATAAGTGTGTGAATTATCCCTGAGGCTATAATCACAAGACGTGCATGTTGCCCACATTAGTTGTCTAAATGGTTTTGCATTAGTATGCTCAATACAAGGAAAATGGACTGTATGACCTAATATACCACTGGAGGGGTTTACATTGGGGATAACTCTATCACGGTGGATCAGAAATGTAGACTGCTAAGCTAATTGTGCATTTAGTGTGTGTTTTTTCTCCCCGGGAAAAAAAAATGTATGTAAACAGCATTGAGAGTCTGTCCAAATCATTCCCCGAAGCTTGTGTGTTTTGAACTTCTGAGTGTTTTCCTCCTTCCTAGACTGACAGTTAAAATGTCGCTGTTAAAGCAATAAACAGAATTTTCAGTTTGCTTGTCAAAACAAAGAGTACTTTTGCCGGGAAGGAGTCTAAAGGAGGCCTGACAACAGGAAGCACCTTTCAGAAGAAGATCTTTATTATACAATCAGCTTCCTAGTGTAATCACCTCGTCCAGGAATGGTGTATTATTTCCCCATAACACTTTATTGTAAGTGGACATTAAATGAATGCTAAATGGCCATGGAATTCCTGTAGAATTACTTGTGAAGATGAGTGCCAAAAGTAGTCAGTGTGATTTAACACAAGGCAGATGGAAGGTAGAGCAGGAAGGAGAGACTGAATCATGGCTTGTAGGCTGCAAGTATGAACACATGAAGATGTCTTATACTGAATCAGACCATCAGTCCCATCAAAGTCAGTGTTGCCTACTCAGATCGGCAGCAGCTCTCCGGAGTCTCAAGCAAAGGTCTTTTCACTTCACCGGCTTACCTGGTCCTTTCAACTGGAGATACCGAGGACTGAACCCAGGACCTTCTGCATGCCAAACAGATGATCTGCCACTGAGCCACAGGTCCTTCCCATCTTCTAGGCAGCTGAAAACTTGAAGTTAATAATGAGCCCCCTATTGTACATGTGCTTTATGGACCAGTGGAGACCCAGTGTGATGTAGTGGTTAAAAGTGTCGGACTAGTATCTGAGAGACCTGGTTTCGAATTCCCACTTGTGCCATAGAAGCTCACTGGGTGACCTTGGGCCAGTGACACCTTCTCAGCCTAAACCACCTCGGAGGGTAGTCGTGAGGGTAAAATGGAGGAGAGGAGAACTATGTAAGCTGCTTTGGGCCTTTATTTGGAAGAAAGGCCATGTACAAATGAACTGAATAAATAAACACTGCCTTTGTCTTGGAACTGAGGCAGTTTAGAGACTCATATGGAAAGAGCAAATTCATACCTGTACAAGAGGGATGCTTGCAGCATTCCCCGTGCGAATTTCTGAATCTGCTGAGTCAGATTGTCGATTCACCTAGCCAGGGCTCTTTTTGTAGAAAAAGCCCAGCAGGAACTCATTAGCATAATAGGCCACACCCAACAGCAGAAACTCATTAGATATTAGGCCACACCCCTGACAGCGCAGTTCATTAGCATATTAGCGGGGAGGGGGGGCTGGGAAAGCACAGGGCAGTCATAGAAGCTTGCCTCTTTCCCCCACTGAGCTTCTCTGCTGCTTCCTGGGTTCCCTGCCTACCCTTTTCCAGCTGCCACCTGTCAGCTAGAGAAGGGAAGGCAGAGAGAGGCTTTTCCTTGCCAATTTCACTCTCGCTGACTGGCAGGAAGTGAAATTGACAAGGAAATCGGGAGGGGCTTCTCAGAAAGATGGCATTTTTACATGCAGCCTTTCCCTCTTGTATGTGATGGGGGGAGGGCAGCGTGCTCTGTAGCCCCCCATGCACAGAGGTTTTGGCTGTAGGCGTGGCCAACTCAGAAGCCAGCCGGAACTGCGTTCCTGTGCGTTCCTGCCCAAAAATAGCACTGCACCTAGCCCAGTATTGTCTACTCTGACTCACTGTGGCTCTCCAGGGTCTCAGGCTGATGGAATCCTTTGAAGATTTTGGGGGACCCCAAAATACACAGCATGTGACTCACTATTGAACTATCTGTGGCATCCTTCCTAGTGCAATTCAAGTCTAGTGGCACCTTTAAGACCTACAAAGTTTTATTCAAGGTATAAGCTTTTGTGTGCATGCCCACTTTTTCAGATACAATGAAATGGAAGTTACCAGTCCATACATATAGGCAGAGGGCGAGCCGCAAATTAGCATACAACATAATGAGGGTGTTAAATGGATGCAAAGACCAGACAGGAATAACAAGCTTAGTTTATATGGTCACCATTTGCTTGGATTTAGTTCTGAAGGGGAAATATAGTGAAGCAAATAAATATATCGGAATTGGAGATTGATGTGTAAATGTATCCTTCTTGATTGTGGGATGCTGAGAGTAATTAACTGAGACCCTGATGTTATGCTCCATTCATCTCTTCTCAAGTATGGCAGTAACTAACAGCATCCTTTTCTTTAAGGTGGGGTGACTGGTTGTGCAGTGTTATGTCTCCTCTGTCACCAGACCAGAGAAATACATTCCAATCTACCATTCCATATTACATTACATTCTACTATTTATTGCATTACATTAGAATCACTATTTCAATCTACTATTCCAAAGAAGAAATAGAATAAAATAAAGAGGATGTATGGTGAGAATACAGATGTAAGGATTGAATGAGCAGTAAAGTATATCATTAGTGACTTACAACTTCTACTGAATAATGACAGTTCTCTTTCACAAGCACTTGGGGAGCAAACCTTTTCTTGTGCATAGATAGCCCCCCAGTCTTAAGCAACTCCTCTCCCACAATAATACAACTTCTAACTTGAACATGGACACTGGTACCAGAGCTTGCAGTAAACCCAGATGCCAACTTTATGCCAGACAACATAATCACTGGACCTAGCAACATCAACTACACCATCACAGGCTCATTCACTTGCTCATCTCCTAACGCTGTATATGCCATTAAATTCCAACAGTGCCCTTCTGTTCTCTACATAGGGCAAACAGGCCAAACCCTATGCCAAAGGATAAATGGACAGAAATCTGACATTAAGAATCACAAGACCGAGAAACCTGTAGGAGAACACTTCGCGATGTTTCCCCCCGGAATTAAATCCAAAAAAATAGTGACCATATAAACTAAGCTTGCTATTCCTGTCTGGTCTTTGCATCTGCTAAACGTCTTCATTATGTTGTATGTTAATTTGTTGCTCACGCTCTACCTGTATGTATGGACTGGTAACCTCCATTTCAATGTATCTGAAGAAGTGTGTGAGCACACAAAAGCTTATACCTCGAATAAAACTTTGTTGGTCTTAAAGGTGCCACTGGACTCGAATTTTGTTCTGTTGCTTCAGACCAACACAGCTACCCACTTGAATCTGTCTTCCTAGTGCAGTTTCTCTTTTAAGTCTAACCAGTCTGATGTGTCAAATTCATTTAATGGCTTCTAATTACTCCACCAGGTACATGAAGTCGATTGAGTGTGTATGTGTGTAGAATTCTCACATTTTTATTTCACCCTTCAAACAAAAAAGCTCAGTGCAACACACGTGGCGTACCCTGCCCTTCCAACAGCTGAGAGCAGCTTACTAGAGGATAAAAACTCCAACAATAATCCATTTAAAAAACAAAACACTGATCCAGAAAAAGGGGGAACCAAAAAAGACAAAATAAGTAGCCTAAGACTACAAAAATTATCGGGGGAAATAGATCCAGAGGAGTTAGCTGTGCTAGTCTGTTGCTGCAGGATAGTAAAAAGTCCAGTAGCACCTTTAAGACAAGCAAACTTGATTTGCATGCTCTTCCTGGAGGCTGGTAGTATATATGAACACAACCATGCATATGTACACATGGAAGGTAGGTGTGGAAAGACCAAGTTAGTACGGCAACACTTTTTATTGTATCAAATCTGTTCTAAATGTTGAATGCACATTTAAAGTCTCGGGGCAGGGGGATTCTCAGAAAAACGCATGGAAACAGAGGTGAGGAAATGATGTGGGGAAGCATGCAACAAGACTTTTATATTGTGTCCTTGGATGTTTGCACCAAAGTACAATAAAGTGAAATACCATAGAAAGTGGCCCTTTAAAAAAATTATGGAAATATAAGGAAAGCATCCTAAGAGCATCAACTAATCATAATCTTCATTTGCTGAACCTTCAGAGCATGAATTCCAAACCAGAACTGTAAGGGCACATAGGGAACAATGACTTTTTATCATGCGAGACGCATCTGACAGTCTTATAATTCTCAAACAGAGATCTAAACTCTATCAACACCATGCTTCATGCAGGCTCTAATTCTACAGCTTCTTTCCTTTGAACTTTAAAAAATATGGTGGCCTTAAGTGGCCCTTTGCTGTGGAAGTCACACCACCATAATTGGATGAGTCTTTTAGGTTGCCGCAGAGCTGTAATGGAGTTAACCACCTGGAACAAAATGGAAGAGACTGTCAAGGCGGCAACATTGTCTGTGCAGGTGTGAGGCGTGAGGCCTTTGTGTGAGAGATGGACGGCTTGGATAAAATTTGTCTTCTGTCTTCCACACAAGTCGTACAGAGGATTGATGGATGACTCTCCTCACCCTCCCTTTTTCTCTTCTTCTCGCCTGGGCCGGAGTCTTTCTGCATCCGAGCAGTTGGCTGCATTCATGACTAAATTATGCAGAGATGCCGGAGCATCACCAACTCTCCCTAGAAGACAATAGAGAGTTCCCACTTTTGTAGCATGCAGTCAAACTGAGCATTAACCTAAGGAGCATGTAGTGTCAACATTCTTGCAGCTGGAGAAGGAAACGGCTCCCTTCGCTACTACAAAGGGCAGCAAAACTCTTTCTTTGTGTGCTATTGAGATTTGCAGCTGTGGGATTTCTTAAGTTCTACAGCATTTTAATCGATTAGCAAAGGAACGCTTAAAATCACATTTCAACAGTACAGAACTGTGGAGGGGGGGAGATAAATTCAGAGCCTCGGCATCTCAGCAGCTTCAGAATATAAAGAGGTATCCCTTTTGGATCTTCTAGTCTGAATCTAGATTATATTACGATTTTTATCCAACTCTTATTTGCGACTTTGAATGTCCTTTTGTTTTGAAAGCAGAAGGTAAATATTTAAGAACATAAAAGAAGCCAATGTTGGGTCAGGCCAATGACCCATCCAGTCCAACACTCTGTGTGACACAGTGGCCAAAAACCCAGGTGCCCTCAGGAGGTCCGCCAGTGGGGCCAGAACTCCAGAAGCCCTCCACTGTTGCCCCTCCCAATCACCAAGAATACAGAGCATCACTGCCTCAGTGTATCTACTATAATCCCTAAGGATTTTATTTATTTATATAAGGAAGAGTCAGCTAAACCCCTTTGAAAGTAGGAAACAACAATATCTTTCAAAATCTCCATCTTTCCAGCCAGCATCACTTCCATCTTGTCTGGGTTCAGTTTCAATTTAATAAGTCAATAATAGAAAGCAAGGCAAGAACCCCATTTCCTGGAATTTTGAAACTTAATTACCTACAGCACAGTAGTGTTACACCTGATTTATATGCCACATTTTGCTGAGTCTCCTCTATGTTCAGAAGATGTCTCAGGATCCTTGCACCAGAGTTTGCTGGATCAGCTGTTCCATTGAATCCTAAACAGCACTGGGTTTAAGCTGTTGACATTTGCAGTCTTGCTCACTCTTTTCCAGAGGGCGGTTCTTTCTCCCTCGCACTCTGTTTTTGTTTATTTGGGGGTTTCTGGAAAAGGAAGCACTGATTCTCGAAAGCTGTTACACCAAAAATCCTGTTGGTACTGCTGGACTTGAATCCAGTTGTCCATATAAATGTGCCTTCTTCTGAATCTGACCATTGGTCCACCTATTACTCAGCCTGGCAGCATTTTTCCAAGGGCTCTAGTGCTGGAGGTGCCCTGGTGCTGAACCTTGTCCTCAGAATTTAGAAAACATACTTAACACCAGGACCTCAGGAACACTAAGCACAAGCGCTGCCACTGAACTGTGGCCTCTCCACACTGCCCAAGCGTTTCTCTGCATCGCATGATATTTAGGGAGCATAGCTAACTGCAGGGCATTCCTGTTCAAAAGAACACATGTCCATCTACGAGCCAGACGCTGTACCTCCTATGAATTCCCGGTGGATCAGCAGCTGCTCCATCTTGCACAAAGACCCACAGTTCTCCACAAATGAATACTTCATTTCAGTTTATAGAAGGGCTGACATCCCCTCATTGCTTTCCCTAAACATCTTTCTTTCAGAGGATGGCTGCCTTTCATTTTTACATTCCAGATGTTGAGTGGTCCATTCTTGACAAAGCTAGTCCTGTCGTTAAAAGAGATCAGGCAGGTTTTATGAGCCCTGCCCACTCCCCTTACGGTCTTCTGTTATAGATTCCCTTGAATTTCTGCAAGCCTAGACCATTAATAAGCAAACAGTACCACCAGAAAATATATGCATTTGAGAGAGAGAGAGAGAGAAAATCTTGAAAGGATTGAAATCAGCAAGGTTTTTGTTTTCAAACTACATGCTAATAAATAAAACTATAAACAAACAGCAGTTAATATGTACTTTTGAGCAGATGTGTGCGATTTAATCCCATAAAAAGGATAGTGCGCTCTTGTTTTAGGTTTTGGGTGTTTTTTTTACGGGAGGAAGGAGTTCCTTCCTCTTGGTGTCTTCCTCAGGAAGAGTCCTCTGCCTTTCCTGCTCCAATTGTCGTAGGCATCATATCCTACAGTGTGCTGGTGGAATGTTTCCACTTCCCCACCCCAAACTGAAGCATGGGCAACAGCTTGTTGGCAAGGGGTGCATAGCTGGCCTTGTTTTTTTTAACTAAGCTCAAGCTTCAGAGGTAATTTGACTGTGTACTTTGCCACATTCATTGCAGCTGACTAATGGGAACTCATAGGCTTTTCAAAGCAATAGACGTTCAGAGGTGGTTTGCCATTGCCTGCCTCTGTGTAGCCACCGTGGAATTTCTTGGTGGTCTCCCATCTGAGTACTAGCCAGAGATGACTCTGCGTGGCTTCTGAGATCTGACAAGATCAGGCTAGCCTTATTTGGTGCTGTACTAAGTCATCTGTTGCAGATTCCTGCTCTACTGATACTAAGCATTATTACTAGTGTTGTTAACCCTCAGGTTGGACCTAGAGATTTCCCTGAATTACAGCTGGTCTCCAGACTACAGAGATCAGTTCCCCTGGATAAAATGTCTGCTTTGGAGGGTGAACTCTATGGTGTTATACTCCACTGAGATCCCCACTCTCCCCAGACTTCACCCACAAAATCTCCAGGACTTTCCCAATGCAGAGTTGGCAGCCTTACTAATTACAGGTAAATGAAATGAACACTGATCTACTTAAAACAGCCAACTATTAAACATATAAACAACATTGCCCCTGGCCCCCTCCGGTGTTCCCTCTGTGTGAAAACTGTACAGATCGTACGCTCCTCTTGGCGACATGCCATCTTGTCCTCTTATTAATTGTCATGCACGTTGGTAGAATTGTGGTACTCCGCTCCATCACCAAGTTTTTATCTCACTGCTAGTTTTTGTATCCACTGTACCAGCACTGCAAAATTAGATTCACAAAATTCCCCAGCCTTCAAAATTTCTTACCAGCCTGCCTTTCATTTCTTACCTGTGTTGGCTGTTGGCGCAGCAGTGACATGGAAGATGAAAAGCATCAACTCTCTTCCAAACATCATTTATATATACATCCAGCCATCCACCTTACCTGATTTCCTGGAGAAACTTCTCATTCACCACAGGTAATCAGGTATGTAGCTGTTTACAAGAGTAGACTAGCACACCAATTAACGTTTCCAAGTTTGGCTGAGAAATGCAGGAAAAATAAGACTTCAGAAGTGCAGACAGTACTTTTCTCTGCAGATGAGGCTATCTACCTATTTATCTCTTTATTTAAAATATTTATATCCCACAATGCTCAGACAAAGGTTCTTGAATTTCATGGCATTAATGAGCTATCAATCCTTATGGGACATCACCAGCCGCTAAACTAGTCCTTACCATCTTCTCAGGCCTATCTGCATGACTAGCAGCCAAAGGACAAAGACTGCCATGCTTAACAGGCCTGAAATTAAAATAAGAGGAACAATATGCAGCAACATTCTCCCAGTGAATTCATGAGGAGATGAACGATTTGATAGAACATATTGCAAAGCATTCTATCTGCAGACATATTACAAAGCTGAATCACATCTATAACCCCTCCATCCACAAACTGTCCTTTTTTTTTCCAGAGGTGCATTGAAATTTTGAATAATAATAATTATAGAAACTGACGCATTTGTGACAATCCCACCCCCCAAAGGACAGGGTAAGCTAACTGAGGTTGGAAGCAGCAGTTAATTTTGCTTGGAGCAGTTTTGTTTATACAAGAATGCATCTCTCCAAACCCTAAACGGTTTCGCATATTTGTCATTTGACCTGTTTAGCAATTTTTTAAAAAGGCACATAACTTAAATGCAGTTTAATTTTTCCAAGATTTATTCACAGGCAATTTCCAGTTATTACTTTGCTCTATAACGGCTTCACCCGGAAAGCTGGAAGCGTTTTCCCTAGTAGATCATCTAGTGTTCTCTGGCACTATAAAATTAGTTAAAAAGTAATTTTCTTAATTTGGTTTCTTGCAACAAAATAAATGAAAGATCCATCTCTAGCCAATGCTTGGGGGATTTGGGGTTTTTCCCTTTATTAAAGAGAAATGATAATCTATGAAGTAAGAATGTGGCTGGGGACAAATATTAACTGGTAAAAAGGCTTATCTGCCATAACATCGTTGAGATGCTTCAGCAAGCACAATTTCTCCGCTGGCATCCATTTATGTGTTGTGTTTGTAGCTAGAAGCGTGGCGGGTTCTCTTTTCTCATTAGAAAGGAGTTAAGCAAGGGATCAGCGTGGCCAAGTGTGTGCATTTCGGCCAAGAGCTATGGCTATAGAATCCAGGGACTCTGAGCTTTCTCTCAGACAACAGTCCAAGTTTCTTATGTTTGTAGAGAGCCAATTGGACGACACACTGGAAATTCAAGGATTTAAGACTCAAGATTTTAAAGTCATTGACATGCATTGTTAAGATCTCGTGGAGAGAGGGAGGCAGCAGTGTTTAGCACAGATCTGGATCCTTTTCCCCCTTCCTTGTGGCTACTTCTTACCTATATCACGAGCTTCAGTGAGAGCTGATTATGGATCTCCACGCATCTTGTTTGGAGAGGAAGTGACTGGATGCAAAAGACAACAGGTCTCCTGTATGCTTCACAGTTATTTAGAAGAGAGAATTTTAGCTGGTTTAGCTTCCCTCTCCCCCTGCATGACAAGCAGCATCTTCCAGAATGCCCTTTTCTTCCTAAGGTGACTGGAGAACTGCTGCCAGTCAGGGTAGAGGACACTAGATCAGGTGGACTGCTGGTCAAAATATGGCAGCTCCAAAAAGGAAGAACCATAGCTTAATGGTTAAGCACCCGCTTGGAATGCAGAAGATCCCAGCTTCCTTCCCTAGTCTCCAGTTAAAAGACCTCAAGTAGCGAATGTCAGGAAAGACTTTTCTCTGCCCAAGTCCTTGGAGAGCTACTGCAACTCAGAGTAGACAATACTGCAATAGGTTCCTCTAAGCCTAAACATTTCAACCTTTCCCCATAGGATATACTTTCTACTCTTGGGGTGGTGGTTAGCCATCCACCTTTAAGTACAGCCAGCCCACTTTAATTATTCAGTCATAATAGGTGCATAAGAATATAAGAGAAGCCAATGTTGGATCAGGCCAGTGGCCCATCCAGTCCAACACTCTGTCACACAGTGGCCAAAAAAACCAGGTGCCATCAGGAGGTCCACCAGTGGGGCCAGGATACTAGAAGCCCTCCCACTGTTGCCCCCCAAGCACCAAGAATACAGTGCATGACTTGCCCCAGATTGAGAGTTCCTATCTATACCTTGTGGCTAATAGCCACTGATGAACCTCTGCTCCATATGTTTATCTAATTCCCTCTTGAAGCCGTCCATGCTTGTAGCCGCCCGCCACCACCTCCTGTGGCAGTGCATGCAAGGGTGTCCACAGAAACAATATGAAGAGGGGATAATGTCACTCAGAGATCACTCTAGACTTCTTTCTGACTAATAGGAAGTGGATACGTAACCACACACACACACACAATGTACATTTGTTATTTGGGGGGCAAAGAACCAGTTTGGTGTAGTGGTTAGGAGCGCAGGCTCTAATCTGGGAGAACTGGGTTTGATTCCCCACTTTTCCACATGCAGCTGCTGGTGTGACCTTGGGTCAGTTACAAGTTCTTTCAGAGCTGCTCTCTCATGCACATTTCTTGAAAGAGCTCTCTCAGCCCCATCTACCTCACAGGGTGTCTGTTGTGGGGAAGGGAAGGGAAAGGAGATTGTAAGCCACTCTGAGACTCCTTCAGGTAATGAAGGGCGGGATATAAATCCAATCTCCTCTTCTTCTTCTTCAAGTACCCCCTCTTGCAGATACCCATAGCTGCACAGAAATTGGTATTTGTTGGTCGTGAGTCCCTTTAATTTGCAGTTCTTCTTTATACGCAGTGCTTGCCCTTCAGTTGAGCCGTGACTCCTCCCATGAAACCTTGCTTTCCTGATACAGGATTGTTCATGCAGTGAGACCCTGACATCTTATCCTGGGGGCACCAGCAAATCTCCGTGCAAACCTTCTTCCTACAGAGATGTGGGAGGGTAGCCTTCAAACCCTTGAAAAGACAGGAAGATAAAACAAACTGCAGTTAAGGATATCCACTGAGCAGGAGTCAAAGAAGCAATGGGTTGAAGCTGCAACCGATATGAATTATTTGTGGAAATCATATATATATATATATATACGTGCACACCCAACTATTTATCTCGGAATGTATACCTAGAACAGCAGCTGCAGTGAATAATTCTGGGAAGAGCTAGATTCAAGGACTGTAGCACTGAGTCCAACAAGATTTTCAGGGTGTAAGTTTTTGACAATCCAAGCTCCCCTCATGAGATACCTCCTAACACAATCCTGGGTAGTGGTTTTCTCTTTTTTGTTACAGTGAAGAGGTGTTAAGGTTCCCACCATGTTCCTTGTGTGTGTGTTTGAGAGAGAGAGAAATTGGGGGGCCTACCCATTATTAAACCTCAAAGAGTAAAATCAATCCACCCATTTGAAGCAGCTGGCAACTATCTCTACCTGTGTGCAAAGTCATTCCTGGTGTTGAGCTTTGTATTTGCATACTGGAAACACAAGTGCCAGCACAGAACACTAAGAAGGATGCTCAGAAGAAATTGGTATGTCCCCCTATCTCGAAAAATTCCCAGAAAAAGCCATGCAGTCATCTACCAGTGATGCCTTAAGTATGGCGTAGTCTTGGTATTGCGTTATGGGGTAATATGAAGTCAAGTCACTCATCATAAGTATCCCTTTCAGGTCTTCTCGTCCTTAGAGCTATTGATGTGGAATTGTTGGAATTCTGATGTTCTGTCAGTTTGGAGTAA
The DNA here is from genome assembly GCA_029233225.1 of Lepidodactylus listeri. Taxonomy (NCBI): domain Eukaryota; kingdom Metazoa; phylum Chordata; class Lepidosauria; order Squamata; family Gekkonidae; genus Lepidodactylus; species Lepidodactylus listeri. The sequence continues at coordinate 14,792,465 of JARCFY010000013.1, forward strand.
AAGGACAAGAATCCTTTAGGAATATGCTTTGAGAGGTAGGATATTGATATGACCCTAAAACCGATTGGGAAGCGTAGATTTTGTTCATTGGCCAGTAACATTCTTTATTCCCCTGCATCAAAACTAGCGTAAATGTCAAGTGAAGGATTTCCTTCCTCTGATTTACATTCAGACGGTGCTGCTGATTTTGTTGAATTTTTATCTCCCTGTGAAGGATCCAATTGCTTGATTGCCTTTTGGGACTTTCCTCCTTAAACTGACTTTTAGATGTTTGTGCTGTTGGAAAGGTTTTGTTAATATGTGCTGGAAGTTGGGTGTTCACTGTGCTATTTGCTCATTTTCTCGTTCCCAGTCAAAAACTTAGGCCATCTGTCAAGAGTAAGAGCACAGTCATTACCTGTGCTAATGAAAGGTAACCCTTGGGGGTCTCTCCATGGAGAGGCCTCTTCATGGAGGGCAGGTGGAGTTTCTAGGAGAAGAGATGCACATATGTGTGGATGTGTATATATACACACACACACGTTTGTGCTGTGTGTGCTATTTAGGAAGAATCAGAACCAGACTTTCTCCAATTGTAGATCCAGAATTCACAGCAGAGATTCCAGATCCTACCATCATTTATCCTTGCTGCCGCTGCCACTCTTCCTAGTCTATCCCTATCGCAGGCATGGTTTTTAAGCATTAATTTGCATACCTATGACTGCAGAGGTGAAGAATGGCATCTCTCCATAACAAAATGTGCTGTGTACCACATGGTGGACAAGAGATTGGTGCAGCTGGTACATGATGGGCTCTTTGTGTCTTGTGGAGATCAGATATCCCCAGTGAGCATCCTTATTATCAGCTCCGGGAACAATCTTGGCTTTATTTACACAACTGAATGAGTCAAGAACCTCCAGTTTTGCGCTTTGCCGTGGGACCTCAGTATTTATTTATTTTATTTATTTATTTAATTCAATTTCTAGGCCGCTCTCCCCGCATAGCAGGCTCAGAGCGGCTTACAAAGTTAGGTGAACATTGTTCACAATAAAACAATTAAAACAGTTAAAACGAATTAAAACATTACAGCATTATATAACAAAACCTAGACAGATGTTAAAGTGCTCAGTGCTATCTGATGGCGTGTCAGGTGGTGTTACTCGTAGCCGACTATTGGTAGCATCAAGGTCCTCAGCGACTTGAAAGTGATGTTAAATAGCGCATTCGGTGGTCACTAAGCGGCAGGGGGGCATGGCAAGGGCGGCGGCCCCTATCCAAACGCCTGGCGGAAGAGCTCCATCTTACAGGCCCTGCGGAACTGCATCAGGTCCCGCAGGGCCCTGATCTCTTCCGGGAGCTCGTTCCACCAGCTAGGGGCCGCCACCGAAAAGGCCCTCCCCCTGGTGGCTGTGAGCTTGGCTTCCCTTAGGCCAGGTATGGCCAGGCGATTTTGGGCCCCGGACCGAAGTGCTCTCTGGGGTGTATACGGGGAAAGGCGGTCCCTTAGGTAGGTCGGACCCAGGCCATTTAGGGCTTTAAAGGCCAAGACCAGCACCTTGAAGCGAATCCGGTACGCCACTGGCAGCCAGTGCAGTGCCTCCAGCGTTGGTCGTATATGCTCCCATCTCGGGAGACACATCAGCAACCTTGCTGCGGCATTCTGCACCAGCTGAAGCCTCCGGATTTGCGCCAAGGGCAGCCCCATGTAGAGAGCGTTACAATAGTCTAGCCTCGAGGTGACCGTTGCATGGATCACTGTAGCCAGGTCTGAGCGATCCAGGAAGGGAACCAACTGCCGCACCAGCCTCAGATGGTAAAAGGCCGATTTGGCAGTGGCTGCTACCTGGGCCTCCATTGATAGGGAGGGATCCAGGAGCACACCCAAACTCCTAACCACCGGCGAAGGCACCAACGGTATTTCTTCAGTACAATAGTAAAAAGCCCAGCAGCACCTTTAAGACTAACAAACTTCATTGGAGCATAGGCTTTTGAGAACACAGCTCTCTGCATCTGACGAAGAGAGCTGTGTTTCTCGAAAGCTTGTTGGACAATAAAGTTTGTTAGTCTTAAAGGTGCTACTGGGCTTTTTACTATTTTGCAGCAACAGACTAACCCAGCTAACTCCTCCGGTTCTTCAGTACAGAAATACCTGGCCTACATAGCTCAACACTTTGCCATGGGACCTCCATGTATTACAACAGGCATGGGTTCAAGAGTACTTCTCAGTTCATTGGATGGGAGGCCACCAAGACCACTGTCACAATGCTTGAACTTGACTGAGATGGAGGATGCACCCAGGATTCTTCTGTAAAGGGGTGACTCAGTGGTAGAAGGGCATGCTTCATCCCCCCCCCCCCATTAATGATTCTCAGGTAGCTTCTCTGTCTAAGATCTCTTAGTCACAGTAGTCCTGGATTAGGTGGCCCAGTGATGTATCAATGGTTGGTGTCATCTTTAGACTTACTAAGGTCCCTTTCATGGAAACTTATCTGCCTATCTGTTTCTGTCCTGTTCTTCATCCAAGGAGCAGGGATACAGTTCTCCCCTCCGTTTTACCCTCACAAGAACACTGCAAGGTTGATTATTTTCAAAGCGAGTATGAGTAACCATCCTGAGGTTGCCAAGTGGTGATCTGAAACAGGATCTCTCCAGTCCTAGGTCGGCACCCTAACCAGCACCTAATACTCCTTGTCCTGTTGAGAATCCTCCCGACACATTATTGAAGAGCCACAGCTTTCTCCATAGAGCATGAGTACAGAAGGAAACCAGAGGCCAAAGTAAATTTGGTGGTAGTGGAAAGTGCCATGAAGTCATAGCCAACCTACGGCAAACCCATAGGGACTTCAAGGGACGAGATGTTCAGAGGTGGTTTGCCATCACCTGCCTCTTCAGAGCAACCCTGGACCTCCTTGGTAGTCTCCCATCCAAATTCTGACGTGACCTGACCCTGCTTAACTTCTGAGATTTGACAAGATTGGTCTAGCCTGGACCAGGTCAGAGAAGTAAATTTAGGGGGTTTAAACACACTGGGAGAGTCATTTGTCTTTACCCTAGCAGAAGGAATGGCTGCCTATTAGCCGTGCAATCCTATGCAGAATTACTCCAGTCTAAGCCCCTTGACTTCAGGATTGCACTGCACACATTTCTTTCTTTCTTTCCCCCTCCCTCTCCTGCCTACCCGCCAGGCACCTCAAGGCAGTTTCCATTCTCTCTGGCGTTTGCGAGATGATGTTGCCCTTTGGCGCCCCCAAGGTGGTAGCTACGGCCTTTGGGCCAACCCCTCCTCCCACCTGGGCAATTGTGTGATTTGTAAATAGCTAATAGGTTGGCATGGCCTAAATTAGCTGCAAATTGACAACTGAATTGTAAATCATACCCAAAAAAAATTGCTCTAGTAATTAACAAGATATTTCCATAAAGACATAATTACCATTTTCCTCTGTACCGGGTTATGCTTCCCCTTTATCCTTCGCAACGCTCTACCCTTCCCCCGCTCCACTTCCTCTTCTCCCAGAGCAAATATTATTGTTTTTAATCTTTGTGATTTTTCAAGCTGCTCCGTGTTATAGATGGGGGGGGGGGGCTGCATATGAAAGGGGGGGAAATGAATGATTGGATTCAGCCCCCTCCATTCTTCTCCTGCCTCCCGTTTCCCTTCCTACAAGGGGCTGAAGGACCTTTTCCATAGGGGAGCATTTGGCTCCTTTTGTTTTTACTTAAAAGATAGCATCTTAACATCTCCGCTTTGTTCCGCAGACCTCAAGGCCTTCCTGGATTTTGTCACTTGCAATCAATGCCTTGTGCTTGGTTTTCCCCCCACCCACCCACCCCCACGTCTCTCCGAGCTTTCTGATCTCTCCCTCCCCTTCCCCCTCCAGCCCCCAGTGAAATAATAGCACTGATGAGTCCTTATCTTTTTGTCAGGCTCCTGCCAGCGTGGGAGACAAATTGATTTATGTACGTGGCATCCTTCCCTCGATAGTGTCATAATTTACCACTAAATATTGCTTTGACACAATAGTTTTGTAACAAATACCTAATGCATATTGCGCTACCTCTCCTCCCCCCCCCCCTCAAATCGGTTTTTGAATTAATGGAGTGAGACTCCCTCAATTCCAAGGGATCTCGTGTCCGTCGCCTGTGCAGAATACCAATCTGCCACTCCTCCTCCTCCTCGCTTCCTTTGCTTAATGTCACCTTGACGCTAAGAGGACTCCCCGCCCCCACTCCCGGCAAACACATCCGAGGGTCCCTCCCTCTCCCCCCACAGAACACGTTCTCCCACATCCTTCCATTGCACTGTCAAATTAGAGGATACTTCACTCTTCCATGAGAAGCCGATGCTTTTACTCACAAAGGCCTGACTTGATTTATTAGATAAAGAAATACGTCATGCAAAATAATGGAAGGTAGTTATCTTTTTGTTCCCTCTGCTGTCCCTACACTGAGCTGGAGCTCTTCAGTGGGAGGATGCTGTTGGGTTTTTTCTTTATTGTTATTCAATAGGAACTGAGCTATAGCAAATGCAAAAATCCTTTAGGGGCTTTTATTTAATTTTTTTTTTTTTATTATTATTATTATTATTATTATTATTATTATTATTATTATTTGCTTTTTTCAACCTGTACTTGGAACGTTTTACAGTTTATTTCCCTGCTACCGCTATCGAGCCCATCCCTTTCTTTGCAGTTTTGAGTTGAGAATCTTCCTATAAAGAAATAACTGTGTGTGTCCCTTCTCTTGGTATGATGAACAAACCCGTTCGTTGGCCTTCTTTTAATCATTGTATCCACAGAGGTTTATGGCACTGATGCTGCAAAATTGTGGGTTTTCCACTTCATAAAGAATACAGATATAAAGAAGCAGAAGGGAAAGAAGGGAAAATTCCAGGGTCAGAAGGCTTTGGGGACAAGTCTGTAGTACACAAATGTAACAGTTTTGTACCTATTTGGGGTATCATGGCTTCTCCCAAAGAATCCTGGGAACTGAAGCTGAATGCTGGCATTGAGAATTCTCTACTAGGGATTCCCCCCCCCCCCACTAACACACACACATGCGCGCGCACACACACACACACAACACAATCATGGAACTACCAGAGGTTAGGGAAGAAGGAATGACAGTTTAGCCAGTTTCAGCTGTGTAAATGTGCCATTTGAGATTTACAGTTGCTAAAGCAGATGAAAGCCTGGAACTGACATTTCTTTGAAGTACAGCAAAGATGTGACAGTATGAACCATTTCCCCCTATGTACAATAGAGCAATGATCCCTTTGTTAAAATTGCAAATTGCAAGCTGCACACGAACCCATCCTCAAACTAGTGTTCTTTTTTTGTGTGAAAAACCCTCAAAGTCATTCTAAAATGTATTGCAAATGTTTTGTGTGGGTGTGTTATGTCCTTGCATTGCTTTCCCCAGGCTGTTGCTGCCTACCCATGATGTGTCCCCAAAATAAAAGGATATCACCTTTTAAAAAGAAGAACTTTCCTTGGTTACCTTAAGCCTGCTGGGGCTTTGGCCAGACTTGTGCGGTTTTACTGCCTACCAAAGCTAAGCATATTCATGTCCATCTAAACTAGATGGAAATCTTTTGCAGCTTCTTGCACGGCCACCTGGGAACTGTAGTCTAAACCAGTAAAGATAATCAGTATGATGAATGCCATTGATGAATGCAACACGTGCAGTCAAAAGGAAGCCCGTACATTTTCAGCATGTGCCAGCAGCAGGTACCTGGACAGTTGCCATGCTGGATGCAAAACTGCTCAAAAAACTGTTTGTTTTGAATTGTGGGAAAGAAGCAAATCTTGACTCAAGAAGAGATGGGTATTGTAAACAGGCTAAGTTTGAATTTGGAACCTTATTTGTAAAAAATCAAATCGGACCCTGCAATGTATCAGCAGTCCAATTCACTCTCTGGTCATTGTGGGTAGTTTGCAGAAACAGTTTAGTTGGAAAACAGGTTGTGTATTGGCCTTGTCCGTTATTCTTGAAACAGGAACATTCCCAAAGTGCTTTATCAAAATCTTAGGAAAGCAGCTCCATTTCCAAACGTACTAGACAACATCCGTGCATGGGAAGAGTAGAAGGGGACAGCTGTGGAGCTGGGCTGAAATACCAAGAATAAGCATCATCGGGTGGAATTTCCCCATACCACTGTGGAGAATAGAGAGACAATGAGGCATGTTCATTAGGCAGCAGCCCGCATTGCCGGCTTTACTCTTTATCCTGTAACTGTGGAAGCCCAGCAAGTAGCCCTTTCTCCCAGGAGAACGCCATGCCAGCAGAGGAGTACCAGCTGCACAGACTGCATAGGAGAGTCCACTTCTTCATTTGGTCCCATCAGGGTCCTTGTGTAGATGTACCATGGAGTACACCCTCCAGAGCTGCCAGTTTCTCCAGGGGAACTAATTGTTGTAGTCTGGAGTCAACTGGAATCCCAGCAGAACTCCAGGCCTCACATGGAGATGGGTAACCCCAAGGTTTGGAAGCTAAGCAGGGTCAGCCATGGTCAGCACTTGGATGGGAGACCACCAAAGAAGACTGGAATTGCTAAGTGGAGAAAGGCAGTGGCAAAGCACCTCTGCTCATCTCTTGCCTTGAACACTCTCTGGTTGTGGTCACCTCAACAGCACATTCTTCTTAAAATTCAGAGTTGACCAGTTGGAAAGTATTCAGATCTAATACATCCAAGGGCAGGAGTACTGATAAGGTTCCGGAAATAAGCAATGAACTGGAGTCCAGAAACCGTGACGCTTCCAAGGCTGCCTTCCTTCTCCTGTGGATTACACATACATACACACTAGCTCACCACTTCCTGCACAATCATTTTCAGGATCTTCTCAGATCTCCTCTGGTGCACATGTATCTTATCAGACATTCTGTGTGTAGAGGCATATCCACCTCTGACCTTGCCTTTTCTGCTGTCTGATTGGAAGGCACATAAGAACACAAAAACATAAGAGAAGCCAATGTTGGATCAGGCCAATGGCCCATCCAGTCCAGAACTTTGTCACACAGTAGCCAAAAATACCAGGTGCCATCAGGAGGTCCATCAGTGGGGCCACAACACTAGAAGTCCTCCCACTGTTGCCCCCCCCCCAAGCACCAGGAATACAGAGCATCACTTGCCCCAGACCGAGACTTCCTATCTGTACCTTGTGGCTAATAGCCACTGATGGACTTCTGCTCCAACTGTTTATCCGATTCCCTCTTGAAGCCGTCCATGCTTGTAGCCGCCACCACCTCCCGTGGCAGTGAATTCCATGTGTTAATCACTCTATGGGTGAAGAAGTACTTCCTTTTATCTGTTCTAACCCGATACATGGGAGAGGGGCAAAGGGATGAGGTCCTGACCTCGACCTCGTATCTCCTGACTGTTGATTGTAGAATGGTCCTGCTGTTTCTTGGGATCTTCCCTTCCCCTTCTCCTTTTTTATTTAGCCATGGTACACTTATTTCCTGTTTCCCGCCACTGCCCAATAGTTGCTGCTATTGCGTGATAACAATAATACTGGATTTCTCAGGTCTTTAATTTTTAAGTCCTCCCACTATGCCGAGAAGCTCTGAATTGTGACTGTAGGCTATGCATTCAGGTGAGAGATTGGTTCATATTTCTAAGAGCAGTCTAAGTTGTCTGTACATCTTGACACGCCCTTGCAGTCCTCCCCATCAGGACTCCCTGTGTTATTATCCACTTACATCTACATTGGCACAAACTTCACCATAGCGAGTGCTACCGCTTTACGTGTCTTAGGGTGACTTCAAGCATTCTGTTCAATTAACAGCCAAGAGATGATGGTCTCCATACCTCCCAACTCAGCTCTCACTGGACTTTTCTACTTTGCTCCTAGTTATCACTCTGAGCCAGGTGTGACCAACTGGGATGCCCTGCCAAGGCCAAATGCCACCCACCAGCCATCTTCAGTGACCCACCAGGGGCTGGATGTACCTTCTGGTACTGCAGTCTGTTGGAGATGTTAAAAACAGGCAAGTTGTCAAAACGTGTGGCTGATGGCCTGCGTTTGACTTGTTGGGTCCCAAGCCCATGTCTGCACTGATATGCCATGTTAATGAGCATTTGATACTCTAATTCCTGTTCTCTTTGAAAGAAGAGTAAAAGAAAGGAGAGAGTGCTGAGTCCTGGTCAAGGTCAGCCCTTTCATTCATTTGTTCTGTGAAGTTAGGCAGATCATGAGAGGGAGGGCAAGAAGAGTTGCATCAGTGCTTAGTTCTCGTGGCCCTTTCTTACACGCCCAGGGAAATGTTGATGGCCACGTTGGGGTCAGGAAACAGTTTTTCTCCAGGCCAATTTCGCTGGGGATCCTGGAGGGTTTTCCCCCTGTATCTTCTGGACATGGAGCAGTGGTCACTGGGGGTGTAGGGGAGGAAGTATTTGTGAATTTCCTGCATTGTGCAGGGAGTTGGACTAGATGACCCTGGAGGTCCCTTCCAACTCTATGATTCTTGTGAAAGTTACAAGAGTAAGGCCTTTCTCTCAGTTGTCTTCCCCAGCACCTTCTACCTGAGATTCTGTAGTAAAGGACGGCTTGCATCTAAGCAATCTGGGAGTAGCCCAGATACATACAGCCAGAGCACAATTCATAGTAATCATTGTTATTGATAGCATTTGAGGGAGGGGGGAGGAAGAGTAGAGGAAGGGGACAAGCTACACTTCCAGCCTGGACCTAGTTGTCTTCACTGCATCCCATACATGCATTTGCATTTATTTCTTTATGTTCCGCTTTTCTCCCCAGTAAGGACTCAGACTGGGTTAGCCTGGGCTATCAACCTCAGGGCTTGGTCACTTATAGGGCTAGGAATTCTTACTCCACTGAACAACAGGGATGGAAGAGACATCTTTCATTTTATGCTTCCTTTGCCGTGAGGTTGGGACTAAGTGGTATCTGATTCCCATTAGCTGAGTTTATGCATGCAGGGATCTTTCTGTCTTTTAAATCGGCAAAGCTCTCACCTGCAATGAGCCCTGAGGATAGGTCTGGCTACAATCAAAGATGTGTAGAAGTCAGGAACAAAAACAACAACACCCCTTTATATATGCTACAAAGTTGGTGTCAATCCTGATGTAACAGAAAATAATAAATTCAGTATATTAAATACGTCACTGGGCTTATAACTCTGTACATATATAATATGCTCAAAATATAACCCCAGCATACTAAAACTTCAGTTTACTAGATGTCTTTCAACCCCAAATCTTCTTTTTCAGCAGCCTAAAGGTGAAGGACAATTTCACTCTTGTTGATACCAATAAATAGAACCAGAGTTGCTTGGCAATGAATTCGACTTGATTAATTCAGGGAAGGAATCTAGCTCCTCAGACAGCATGCTAGTTTATCGGGGCTCAGAAATTACCAACTATTTTATACTAAGTGATAGTAGTGCAGTGTTTTTCAACCACTGTGCCGTGGCACACTGGTGTGCCGCGAGATATTGTCAGGTGTGCCACTGGATTTTTTCAATGAAAGAAATGTGCCTTCCGGGCTGACCTTCCGGGACGCGTTTGCGCATGCGAGAAAGAACAGTGGCGCGGTCTCGCTGATTCCGCTCGCACGCTCTGTGGCCGGCCTGAGGTAGGGTGATTTGCACCAAGACATTCCAGTAAACATGAATATGTTTGATGGTAACAGCTAGCTGTTTCTGTCAGGGTGGGGTTCAAATCAGTAACTGTCCCTCAGCGAAGAATGGGTGTACTGTGCTTCTCTTCAAATCACTTATGGTCAGCGGAATGCCGTTCACATAAGAGTAAGAGTTTAAACCCTCTATTTGAAAAACTTTAGCAGAATCGCAGTATTAAAATACATCCACATATTTCTTCTGAAACTCAGGTCAATGTTATGGGAAGGAGCCATTACACTCTGGATCTGTAACTTGCGATTTCAAGTTGAGTGGCTATTACGTGTATTTGTAATACTGTCATAGTTAATACTTGAGCTGAGGCAACTAATGACCCATTTGTCTTGTATTTCAGTGTTTTCCAACCACTGTGCCGTGAGATATTGTCAGGTGTGCCGCAGGATTTTTTCAATGAAAGAAATGTGCCTTAGCTCGAAAAAGGTTGAAAAACACTGTGGTAGTGGGTCTTCTGCTTCTATCGTGTCCATGCATAACTGCAGCTGTCAGTCAGTGCATTGCGCAGCTTAGGTCCGTGAAATAACTCGCCTGCAGTCATGCCGTATGGCCACTGATCCATTTGTGCTCTAGCTTGGTTCAAACATAATGTGAAACGTTTATTTTAATTATATTTATTTTATTGATCAGGAATTGGCTTGAGAAATGCTGGTTTCATCATACTTGGTCTTTCTCCTACCTCACTGCCTATACCTCTGCCCACAGCAGGTAGTTTTAGGATGAAGTGTAGCCATGTAGGTGTGCATTAGAAGAGCTAGGTTTGAGTCCCATAGCAGCTTTAGAGATCAACAGGAGTTTCAGGGTATGCAGGGGTCATTTCATAGAAAAAGAGGTGCAGGAGCTTATTAGCATAACTTATTTGCATATGCTACACCACCTGACATCACCGAAAGTATGTCAGAAGGCAAGAAAAAAAAGAAGAGAGGAAGGAGGGAAGGAAGGAAGGGAAGAGAAAGAGAGAGAGAAAGAAAAAAAGAAAGAAAAAGAGAGAAAGAAAGAAAAAAAGAAAGAAAGAAAGAGAGAGAGAAAGCGAAAGAGAGAGAGAGAGAAAGGAAGGAAGGAAGGAAAGAGAAAGAAAGAAAGAGAGAGAGAGAAAGAAAGAAAGAAAGAGCTGGCAGAGAGGGGACAGCTACTAATCCAAGCCTCAGAAATACCGCTATTCTGGGAGGATAGCTTCAGTGGTGGCTGAAGCCTTCAGAAGGCTGGTTGGAGGAACAAGGACCTTTCCAGGGGACAGGGTCATTTTGCTGCAGCCATGACACAAGCAGGCATTCCCCCACGGGGAGGGGGGCTGGCACCAACTCCCGGAGCTGAGCTTCCCCGAGCTCCTGCTCAAAATGACCCCTGAGGGTATGAGTTTTCAAGAGTTAAAGGTCCCTTCATCAGATACAAGCAGGAGTGGACATCCCTGAGTCCTTACATCCCAGTCAGAAGGTGGGATGGGTGTTGCAAAGAATGGAGTTGAGATGCAAAGGGGAGGTAGGAAGCAAAATATAATCACCTCCATTAGGGTAGGGGAAAAACATTTAGGGGCTGAAAATTAGCATTTGTAGGATTCTTTTCAGTGTAACTTTGCATCTGACTCCCTTCTTTGCAACAAGCCCTGACGTGGATAGCCCAGGCAAGCCCGATCTCAGCAGGTCTCAGAAGCTAAGCAGGGTCAGCCTTGGTTAGTATTTGGAAGGGCAACCTTCAAAGAATACCAGGGGCATAACGCAGAGGCAGGCAATGACAAACCACCTCTGAAATGCCTCTTGTCTTAAAAAACCCAAGTCCAGCTCACCACCTCATAATGCTAAAAGAGCTACAACTGCTGGCTGCCAAACAATCTTAGGATCTCATGGGTATTCCACACACAATGCCATATTGTAATAATAATAAAATTTGCACCTCTCCCACCGTGTGACTGGGATATAAGGACTTGGGGATCCCCACTTCTACTTGTATCTGATAATGGGTGCTTTGACAAAAGCTTATACCCTGAAACTCTTGTTGATCCTGAAGATGCTACTGGACTCGAATCAAGACACACACACACACCCCACACACACTGATATCCCAGCCTGCACTGCCATGAGGGAGATGCCACAGAAGGTCAAGGTATCCACATCTGCACATCTCATAATCCCGTATGGTTAAGACACTGGGTTAGATCCTGGTAGCTTGCTTTCTCATGGAAAAATGAGGAGCCCCCTCCCTTGGCCACCAAAAAGCCTATGCCAGGGATTGTAGGACCCCTGTGGACAAAGCCAAATGAGGGGAGGGCAGCCAGTGTGGAGGGGAACTGAGCAAGATTAAGCAGAAAAGCTGGCAGGATGCAATTCAGTGTTTAGTGCACTAACTTTAAGCCATTATTTCAGGCCATCATTGTGATGTATCCTAACTAGCCATAGTGGCCCATATTAGGATGATCACACTAATCGAAGCTAGATTAATTAATTAATATTCCTTAGCACCTTTTTGGGTGCTTTTTGGTGTTTTGCTGCTGCTCCCCTGCTCCTGCTTCTGTTTCTGTTGAGCAGTCGAAGGAGAGAATCTTCCATAACGCTTTGCTGCCCCACCCTCCTTTGAAGTAGCGGGACAGGCCACTGTAGGGCTGCCTTAACTCCTGCCGGATTGCTCCCTCTTGCGAGACCTTCAGCTGCCGTTTTTGGTTGTCCTGACTACCAACAACCAGAAATGGTGGCTGAGTTCTTGTTAGAAGAAGGAATCTTGCAAGAGTTCAAGAACGAGCAAGAAGAGTTCACGTCACTATTTCTAAAGAGATCTAGGAGAGAATGGAAGATTATTTCCTCTGGCTCTTGGGTGCTGGCAGCAGGCAGGATGGGAGCTTACTGCCTCCCAGCATCTCCATGTGAGACAACCACCTGAGGTCGTCTCATTATAGAGCTAAGTCTCCTGAAAATGATGTTCACAAGATGTCTGAACTGTGCCTATTTCTCTCTCTCTCTCTCTCTCTCTCTGTATACTCACGCGTGTATTCTTCTGCACATTTTTTTTTTTGGCCTTGGTCTATTTTGGCAGGGAAGGGAGAAGGATGTCCTTGCAATATCTTGCCGAGTCTTCTGATCACAGCTTAGGGCTGGACGAAAATAATAAAAGGAGCTGAAACTAACAGAATGAAAAGCTGCCTGGAGTGTATTATGCAGCTTCAGTACTCAAAGGGTTTTATTGTTGCATTGTGCTCAGACTTGGGTGTCAATCAAAAAAAAGAAAAAAAGAATTTCCTCGGGGGGGGGGGGGGGGGAAAGAACTTCTGATTCAAATGTGAACGTAGAAGGATGTATCTTCAAAGTTACCAAAGGGCTTTCAAAGAAGGGAACAGTGAGCCAGTCCTTCACAGATCATCGCAATTTCCAACCACAAAATCTTTCGTCAGATCTCCAGATATTTGTAGACAGAGGTGCCTCTTCTGCAGAACTAAATTAAAGACCAGTGACCTGTGGGTGGGTGGAAGGAAAACACAAATCATTAGAACTACGTTGATGTTCCTCAGCCGATAAGGGAGACTGACATAAAGCGTAGCCGCCTCGGGATGTGTCGCATTCGATGCAGTGTGCCTCAAACAGAAAAGGATACGATTTATCTTTGGGTTTGCTAATGCCGGAAGTCCTGGGAAGGCATCCCTGCAACAACACTGCAGAGAATAGGACTTTTCATCTTCACAATGTCTTTCCTTCCCCCACCCCTTGGAAAATAGTTTTCCTAATACAGAATTAATTAATGAGTGGAAGAACTGTACAACTGTTCCATGGGGTTCCTTCAACTGAAGATGAACAGAGGACAGCAGCGAGATTTCTTTTAAGATGTCCAGTTTTGTGCAATCAGAGTTGTCCCCTCAGAGCCTACAAGGTTGCATTACTACACACAACTACACACTACTACACATTACTACACACAACAGGGAATGGGATGAGGGTACTTTCTTTAATGCTTCAGTGGGGAAGCTCTTGGAGAAGACAGAATAAGCACCAGAATCATTTTACAAGCTCGTCTCGAAGGTGCTCAGACATTGTTGAGTCTCCGAAGGGAAGAGGTTCCGCAAGCTATAAAGCAGTGCCAATGCTTTTCTTCACATTAGACAGACATGTCAAAATGTGTCTGAACATAGAAAGCCGGAGCTCCAGAGAAGAGGGCAAGGCTGACATCTTTTTGGCTTGAGATGCTGCCTTTCCGTCTGCAGGAGGTCTTCGAATTCAGGAAGCATTCAAAAGAATAATTCCCTGCCTGATATCTGAATTGGCACAGTTCTGGTTGTTGTTTTTTTCCCCTCCTCCCTGAACAGTCTCTTAATGTATTTACATGAATCGCTGTCTCTCCCCCTCTTGCAAAATCATAGAATCAATTTACTATAGATATCGTTTAAGTAATGAGTATTGAGCCAACTCCTGCCACTGCTGTCTGTACTCTGAGAAATCCCTTCTTAAATTGGTTTAAAATTGCAGCGTTTAGAGAGAGAGAGAGAGAAGGAGAGGGAGAGAGAGAGAGAGGGAGGAAAATAGCCCAAAGTTATCAGCATTATCTCTTCAATCTCAAGAATCCTAGTGTCTTATCACTCAGGGAGCTGTTGAGCGATTCACCACTTTTTTTGTCTCTATACAAGGCGAAACAAAACAGCTGGGTGCCTTTGTGAGTAGCCTTCATTATAATGCCAAAGTAATTAAGAGGTGCTCTTTAAATGATAACTTTGCTGAGCTTTTAGATGCTCTCTAAGTGGTGATGCTTGCTCAAGGAGGCAACTTGCTCAAAATGTTGTTGACAGGCGTGGGCTAATTGTTACCCTACCAATCATGAAAGTATCAGGCAAAAAGAAAAGAGCCAGAGTGGAAACTGTCCAATAGATGAGATCAAGTGGGGGCTGCAAGCTTTGTTGTTGTTGTTCAGTCGCACAGTTGAGTCCGCCCATGGACCACATCACGCCAAGCCCTCCTGTCTTCTGCCGTCCCCCTGGAGTTTGCTCAGTTTCATGCTAGAGGCACCCATTAGTGGCATGACAGCACCGGTAGTGGCTGAACCAGTCAGTTGTAGTAGGTTAGAATCTGGGAGACCTGGGTTCCAGTCTTTACCCTGCCACGAATAGAGCTGTCAAGGCTGGAAAATTCCTGAAGACTGGAGGGCACTGGCTTTGGGAGAGAGGCAGGGGAGGGGGCTTAGCAGGGTATAATACAATATTATTTTATTTATTTTATTTTACACATACAACAGATAAAAACTGTCAACACAGTTCAGTACACTAAAATCGTAAAATTGTAAGGTGCTAATACTGTTAGTGTCCCTTAAGATGGGTAAATTGCTTAAGCTGGTATCCTATAACCCACAGCAGACAGATAGTTACCAGTTCCAATGGTCTTTCTGAGTCCTGATGGAATAAAGCCACTGTTGAGATCCGGGGGGGGGGGGGGGGCAGGGCTCATTGGTAGCAATGGTAGGGCAGCTCCTAATTGAAAGCCTGGTGGAAGAGCTCCGTCTTGCAGGCCCTGCGGAACTTCAAAAGGTCCCGCAGGGCCCTGATCTCCTCCAGGAGCTCATTTCACCAGTATGGAGCTGCCACTGAAAATGCCCTGGCCCTGGTAGTAGCGAGCCTGGCCTCCTTCGGGCCCAGGAGGGTCAGTCTGTTCTGAGACCCCGACCACAGTGCTCTCTGGGGTATATAAAGGGAAAGGCAGTCCCTCAGGTATGTCGGACCCTGGCCATATAGGGCTTTAAAGGTATGAACCAGCACCTTGAAGCAAATTCGGTATGCTATTGGCAGCCAATGCAGTGTCCTCAGCACATGCCGGATGTGCTCCCATCTAGGGAGACGCATCAAAAACCTGGCTGCGGCATTCTGCACTAACTGCAGCTTTCAAATTTTTGGCAGGGGCAGCCCCATGTAGAGAGCATTACAGTAGTCCACCCTCCAAAGCAGACATTTTCTCAATGGGAACTGATCTCTGTCATTTGGAGATCAGCTGTAATTCCTTGGAGTATGCAGACTCCACCTGGAGGTTGGCAAGCCCAGCCATGAAGCACGGTGGGTGACCTTGAACCAGTCACGCTCTCTCCATCTAACCTGCACCACAGGGTTGTGGTGATCAGTAAAGTGAAGGGGGGGAGCAATAAATCCTCCTGGGATCCTTGTCCGGCAGGTGGAATAGAAATGACCTGAATGAATGACTAAAGCTATTCAAACATTAAGAATCTATTCAGATTGTCAGCTGCTGTCTTGGATGTTGAACTAAGATGGCTGTGTCTTACCACAGGTGAACTTCTGTTGTTTTGGTCCTATGATCTCATAGACCTGGTTTTCCAGAATCCCCAGTTCTGAAAATAAAGCATTGCTGTCTCTCAGCCTGGTCGTGGGTATGCAGGGGTCCTGTTCATCTTCTTACATTTGCACACAGCAATCTGTTTTAGTGTTCTACCCTCCATTTTCCAAAGTCAACCCTGTATAAATCACCCTAGCTAAAGGAAGGACCTCAGAAGTTAAGCAGGGTCAGCCCAGGCTGGTATTTGGATGGAATACCAGGGTCATAACACAGAGGCAGGCATTGGCAAACCACCTCTGGATGTCTCTTGCCTTGAAAACCCTATGAGGTTGCCATAAGTCAGTTGTGACTATGGCAAAAAAAAAAAAAACCCAAAAAGCACCACATCCCTGGGGATCTGCTTTTTCTTATCACCTTCTGAGTATCTGGCTCAAAGTAAACATTACTATGGGTTCATGGCTGCCAATCAGTACAACAGCCCTGCACCACCACCACCCTCTTGTAATGAATAGTGGTACAACAAACATGTTTTGATGTTGTCAAGGTCTGGTTTTCGTGGCCTATTTGTTGGCTGCTGTGTGCAGGGAGCAGGAAACCTGAAGACCAACAACTTTTGGTAATGTATTTTGTGTTCCTAGACTGTTCCTGGAGAGTTGGATTTTGGGGTTTGTTTGTTTGTTTTGGTTTTTTTTTTGCAGAGTGACTGTTTTGTACATCAGCAGCAATACCTCCTCTGGTTCTGGCCTCAGAATTTTGCTTCAAATTTTCCTACAAATCAGGGGTTTCCTTCAAGTTTGTAGTGAAATCTCCCCTGTGTGTCCCTGGCTCCATTTTGCAGATTTTGAAAAAATCCACGTTCTATGGCTTGTTCAGAATTAAGAAAATAAGAAGAGCCCTGCCGGATTAGACTGTGGTCCATCTCACACAGTGGCCAACCCAATTCCTCTGGAGGTCTGACAACGGCATAGAGGCGGAGTCCTTCCCCTGATGTTGCCTCCTGTCACTGGTTTCCTGCCTCTGAATGTGGAGGTTCCAATCAGTCACCATGGCGAGTAGCCACTGATAGGCCTGTCCTCCATGAATCTATCTAATCCCCTTTTAAAGCCATCTATTTGATATATGATGCTTTTCCATGCAGCACTGAGTGTTGGGCGAACAGGTGGGGATGATTATATCAGCGTAGCTTGCATCCTCTATGACCTTTCTGATCTGGCACTTCTTGGTTTCCCCCGTTTTGGTATTTAATACATTAACCTTCACAACAAAGCATTTTTCCCCCCAAAGACGTTCCTTTTAGGTATGTCCGCACCTCGCTAAATGATCCAAAGGAGGCCCACGTCACTGACCTGCCACTGCTTCCGGAGCGCCCACAAACCCAAAAATCTTAAAATATTTATGCCGTGGACCTTGGACACTTTAATATTTTCTGCTGAGAGACACTGACACTTGAAGTGTAATACAGCCAAGTGCGCCATCTAATAAGGCTGTATAATTTGATATAACAGCCCCGCTCTGTTGTACTATTAAAGCTTTAAAATATTAATGCTCGTTAATGGTGTCACTCAGCCATTTTATATGATTAGTTTTAAGCCTCTCTTGGGTAGGCAAGAAGGGGAATTTTTAATGAAATGTTCCCTGCTCATCTGACCTGCTGTATTACTGCATGAATGCCATTTTTATGAGGCAGGTTTATGACGTTCATTACTCTGCTCCTTGAGCCACTTCATGGCTGCTGTAATTTTTAAAGAAGAGATAAAAAAAAAATAAGTCAGTCCTTTCCCTTGCAGTCAGAGAAGCACTGCATTTCCCAGCTTTGACCTTTAAGCTGTCATGCATGGATTAATCACATTTCTGCTGGAAATTGTTTTAGACTTAATACTAGCCAGGGCCTGATTAGCTTACTTGCTTTACTGGCCAGGTCTTAACGAGGTTTGTCAGTGACTCGTCCCCCGGAAAAGAGTCTCCATATCTGCTTTGTCAATTTTTTTCTCTGCCCCTCTCTTGCTGTATATTTTTATATTTATATATCATACCAAACACACTCCAACCATCCACACGAGAAGCTTCCTTCATGTCTAGTTTGTGCTCTGGCCTGTAACTCGGACATTTCGAATGGAGTCCCAGAGAGTAGGTAAGAATATAAGGACTGGTCTTGCTTAATGCCAGCCTCCGAGTGGTAGCTGGATATTTCCTGGGGTTACAACTGATTTAATTTCACCTGAAGAAATGGCCACTTTGATAGATGGACTCTGTGGTGTTATACCTCACTGAAGCTCCTCCTCACCCCAAACCCCACCCTCCCCAGACTCCACCCTGGATATCTCCAGGTATTTCCTAAGCCGGAGCTGGAAACTCTAGTCTTGCTGGATCAGACCAACGTTGACCTAGTCCCAACATTTTGTCCCAGCAGCAGCCTAGGCATCCATAACCCAGGTGTTCTGGAATCTTGGTTGGTAGGAGAGATTTGTGCTGTGGTCACATTTGGAACACTGCATGCAGTTTTGGTTACCGTTATCTCAGAAAGGATCCCATAAAGGTGCAGGAAAAGGCAAATCAAAGGGTTGGAGTGCCTTCCCTACAAGAGAGTGCTAAGAAGTTTGGGGCCTTTTTATTTAGAAAAAAGCCAACTAAAAAGGGGTATGATAGAAGTTTATCAGTGATTCCACAAGGCGCTCTCTCCAATAATGCTAGAACTCATCTCCCATGTGTCATTTGCTATATACGTATCTTCTGGAGCGTATCTTCTAATGATAGCCATTTCCTTGTCTTGGTAGCAGTTGTTAAACTGTTGATGACAATTAATGGAGGAGTCTGTTGCACATGAAACAAATCAAAAGCCAAAGGAAAAGTTTTCATTTTGGTTGTGTTGTGTCTTCTTCTAGTGTCTGTATTCAAATTAAGAAAAATTCAGCTACATCCTTCCTCACCTCAAATGACATGAGACATATCCTACGGATATCAGAGGTATTGCTGCCTCCACGGTAGCCACAGGTAGCATTCTTATTTGTTTCTTGACCATGCCCCATTACGCACTCCTCCAACGTTCACAGAGAAGTAGGTAGAACAGCCAAAACATAAAACTGCTTCCTTGCCATGATTCTAAGCATTATCCAGAAACTTTATCAGTGTCAGTGCTATCAGATGAAAAGAATATCTAATTCCTGTGCAGTATTATAACTATGCAATATTGCCACAGAGTAGGGTCTGGGGGAGCACGCTCCAATGATGTGCTAAAGCAGCTATGCTTTATGTGCTCTGCTGTTCCCCCTACCACTGTTCCCCCTACCACAATTAGCTTGATCCGCTTCACATCTCAGCTGCTCCTGTATCTTTCAGGTTGCCTTTTCACAATCCTGCAGTCCCCTACTAAATAGATGCACAAGGCAATAGAGTGCCATAGTAACCAACGTCTCCTCTAAGCTGTGGAGTCTTGTGAGCAAAAATACTACTTTGTGAGCTACTGGCATTAAAGTTGTCAGAGAGCAATTTGGCTACTGCGTAAATTAGTTTGCTCCGGAGCCATCCTTCCTGAGCCAAAACAAAAATGTGTAAGCCAGAGGTTAAAAAACTGTGAGCTAGCTCGCACTACCTCAGCTTAGAGGAGACACTGATAGTGACCCGTGTGAAACATTTTGCAGTTGCCCTGTGCATGGCCATTTTGTCTTGGACCTGTGTCTCTGCACTGCTTTTCTGTAGATCAGTGCGGATTCACAGAGTTCATGTGCTTGTCTGTATTTATCTTTTCAAAATAAAATTGCATAGAACCTTTTGTCTGAAAGCAGCATCATGCTAGAGCAGCTAAACAGGGTATTTCCTTGCACAGTCTTCAACAACCCAGTTCAAAGACTGTGAGGAGGCAGTTTTTAAAAGGCAATTAAAACAAACTCTAATAAAAAAAAAACAAATGATATAAATGGGGATCATGGAACAGTACCAGGCTGTACAATACTTACTGAAACAAAGAAATAGGAGAAATGGAAGTGAACTTGGAAGGCAAATGGAGGGAAAATGCTGTAGAAGTGATTATGTGTCACTCAGACAATACAGGTCTCTTCCTCAAGAGGTTAGTTGGTTGGGGTTTTTTTTTAATTGCTAGCAGAATAGCATTTCCAAGTGGGGGAAGTGCTTGTACTGTCGTGCATTGGTGCAATGAATCTTAACTGCATAAAAGAGATTATCTGTACAGAGCTCTCTTGTAACGATGGCAGTCAGCAGCAAAGCTACTGCTTTTATTAACAGTAAACACAAGGCTTTTGACCTTTTGAACAGTAAATCTCATGGAAATATTGTAGGTAGGTTAAACTGAGTTTGGCAGAGGTGGTGTCTTTCTTGGTTTGGCCAACTTTTTTTTTTTTAAGTGTTTAGAGCAGAGGAAAATCAGTTTGGAGCAAAGAGATAAGAGAGCAGAAAACAAGAAACGCTTTCCGAGAAATGTGTCCAGTCTTCTAAGTGTGC
Organism: Lepidodactylus listeri; assembly: GCA_029233225.1. NCBI lineage: Eukaryota > Metazoa > Chordata > Lepidosauria > Squamata > Gekkonidae > Lepidodactylus > Lepidodactylus listeri. The sequence continues at coordinate 14,812,795 of JARCFY010000013.1, forward strand.
TTTGAACCCGTGCATTTAGAGCAAGCTCACATTAAAAATACAGGTCTCCAGATGTCTCATCTAGCTGGGGATGACTTTTTAAAAATTATATGGTCTTATAAGCCTCAGTGACTGTTATAAAAATTAATGTGGGCCTGTATTCTAGACATGAGCACCAAATCTCTTTCCTTGTTCTTCACCTGAAAGAATTTAGGCACAATACCCAAGGAAAAGTCTCTTTCAGTGGGTTTCAAACATCAAAGCCCTTTCTTCATCAGTTGTCTTCCAAGGGAATTCTGGAGCTGTCTCTCAGCTTCTGTGGACTAATGTTCAGTCCTGTTCAATCTTGTGATTTTTCAAACAGAGAACATGCATTAGGATATGCCTGACACCCCCTCTTCATCTGCACATTCTGGGAAAAACTGGTAGTGGTGGTCAATTCATAGAACCTTGTTTGCCATTGCTGATCTTCTCACCGAGGAACCCTTGGTGAGCTTCTGAAAAATGCCACTTTGGAACCTACTGACCTCCCAAGTCAACATCCTTACCTTACCTGTGGTGAAGAATGTACAGAGCTGCCATGTTCTGAGATGTGAGATATATTAAAGGAGCTATGCTTAAAAGAGTGAGAGAGGTGCACCCAAATTGGACATGACACATCAGGGCCCCAGAAGAACAGGGATCTCTTCCTTGGCTCATTGAACCTATTTACCAAGCTTGGGATGGATCCACACATTATTAGATATTTCTCTGTTGTTGTTTCAGTATTCAGTGGGAGGAGGAGGAGGAGGAGGAAGAGTTGGATTTATATCTTGCCCTTCACTACCTGAAGGAGTCTTGGAGTGGTTTACAATATCCTTCCCTTCCTCTCCCCACAATAGACACCCTGTGAGGTAGGTGGGGCTGAGAGAACTGTATCTAACCCCAAGGTCACCCAGCAGGCTTCATGTGGAGAAGTGGGGATTCACACCTGGTTCTCAAGATCAGAGTCCAGCTCTCTTAATGACTACAGCATGGTGTGTGGTCTAGACAATCCTGTTGCAAATTATTGTTCTAATGCAATGATAGAGCTATATCCAATGACTTGCGGATGGTATCCAAGGCTGAGAAATATAGTTGTATAAAGATACAGGCATTAAAAAAACCAACTGAACATTTCCAAAGTCTGGTAACTGACCACCGTATTACAGTGTGATGAAGTTCTTTCAATTTTGTATGTCAGGATGTCACCTTCCTGCCCTCCCTCCTTCCAGCAGATCTAAGTTGCATTCCCAAAAGACACCGTAACTAACTAGGCCGCTCTCCTCTTCGGTCTGCACTCATTAAGGGGATTACCTGTCCATTTCCTCAGTCCATCCTCTGATGCCAGGATTAGGTAGAGTCATTTTAATGATCTGTAATGAAAAAGAGAGAGAGCAACTCCTCCTTTCCTTTTGCAGATTTCATTTAAACAGTGTGACATTTTAGAAGGCACTTTTTAAAAGGAATGGATGTGAGAAAGGAGTTAATTGGGAATTAGATTGATTTGCATTTGTACTGGTCTGGTTCTCTGAGCCTCTGCACTGGTAAACGATTGTTTAAGATGGGGGGAAATGGTAGCATTGTTCTTCTTCTTCTTATTCCATAGTGTGGCTCAGTGGTAAAGCATCTGCTTGGCATGTAGAAGGTCCCAGGTTCACTCCCTATTGTCTCCAGTTAAAGGATCTGGCAGTAGGTGATGTGAAAGACCTCCACCTGAGACCCTGGAGAGCCGCTGCCAGTCTGAGTAGACAATACTGACCTTGATGGACTGATGGTCTGATTCAGTATAAGGCAGCTTCATGTGTTCATGTGGTCAAAGATCTCCACATGCATTACTGAAGCAAAAGACGGATCAGCATTGTTTTCTCAGTTTACAAGCCATGGCGATGTCCGAACACGGCCCAAGTGTGTTGCAGAGATTTGGCCCTCCCCTTTAATGGACCATCTTGCTTTTTATAAGTTTTCAATTTGGAAGTAATGTGTGGGACTTCCCAGGAAGCTTTTTATTTAAATATATTAACTGGATACCCTCGTGGTCCCTGTTCCTTAGCGATTTAACAGCTGTTATGTATCACAGCAGACCCTGAGTATGAGGTCGACATGAAGTCCAGCATTACCAGCTTTCTAGTGAGTTTATTGTATTTTGACTGGTGGTCCTTTTGTTGCACCGTGAATATAGTCAGTCAAAATGGTGATAGTGGATGCCATTTGTATTACAACACTACCTCTGATAGCTGCCTGCCTGGTTTCTTTCTCCATCTCAAAATTATCCTCAGAGTTTCGGTCAAGGGAAGGGGCAAATGTATCTCCCACTACAATGCTTTGGGGACGTGATATTTCCCCCCACAGTGATTCCATGGAGGAGTCTGTTCTTTTTTAACATTTTCCCATCCACTGAACTCTATTCCCTCCTTGGCATATAGAGTAGGTTACCCTCTCCAATGCCCTTTTCTGCCATTTCTTTTTCTTGGTGTGAAATACTGGCACCCTGCTCTCTCCATAAGAAATATTTCCAAGGCTCCTATAGATGTCATACGAAAGGATAACCATATCCTACTGATTCTCACTGTTCCACCAGTCTTCTGATTTGTGTCCTGTATTTTTGTTCTCTCTGAGTACCTTGCACACCGGTTTCCTCCATCTCGGCTTGGAGAACCTTCCGGTATTAGCCCTTCAACACTGTGTTCCTCTCTAAAGGTCATTGTTGCTGCAAGTGTTGCTATCACTCTTGGTTGTCTGAGAACGTCTTGTCTCTTGTAAAGAAAGTAGGGATAAGAAAAATAATCTAGAAATGTCGGCGCTCAGGCAGCAATCCGTGGGTAGGAACAGCGGTGCATATAAGTGTGCATGAGTGTTTCTGTTTTAATCTCTGAGATGCTGAAGGGTCTATATTTGTTATGCCGCAGCCTTGCATTCAACAGGGAGGCCACACTTATCTGTCGCCCTCGGTTTGTGATGGCCCTATTGTAAGCTTATCAATTCTCTCAATTCTTGAGACTTGTCTCCTGGATACCGACCTCTGTTGGACTCAGAAATGTTCCTGCAGTGGCTTCCTCTTCACTTTAACAGCTGCAGCTTTATCCTGACTTTACCTGCTGCCAAGGTAGCCCTGAAAGCCTTGTTGGTCAAAGGTCGCAGAAGCTTGATCTGATTAGTGTGGCCTCACAGCACCTTTCTTTCACTTACGGGGAGGAAGGAAAGCAGAGGCAAAGCAAGTTCAAATAACACAGCATGTCTTTACTCATTCATTTCAAAGCTTGTCTCTTGCTGTCTCTTTTCAGAGGGTAGGTCAGATACGGTCATTCATACAAGAAAGCAACAACCAAAAAAATCTGATCTCAATGCAAACTACAAGCAGGGGGTGCATACAATAGGTGAAATTATACCTCTGTTGTGAAGGATTGGAAGGTCTCTGACCCCTATGGGATTTTAAGCACATAGAACAAAGAAGGCTCAGTTTACTGTGCACAGTGTCCCAACAGGAAGTAGCTTTGGGAGTCTAGCCAATGGGCTGCCACCTGTGTGCGTGTTCCTGCTTGGCTGTGCTCATTTCTTAGATCCATATGTATGTAAGTGTTGAAAAGTTGCAACAGACTTATGGCGGCCACAGCAAGGGGCTTTCAAGGCAAGTGAGAGCAGAGGTGGTTTGCCGTTGCCTTCCTCTGCAGAGTCTCCCATCCAAGTACCAACCCTTCTTAGCTCCCAAAGATCTGATGTGATCGGGCTATACCATGCCACCTTCCTTCTCCTTAGATCCAGAATGGAAGACAAAAGATTGAACCCAAAGTTGTCTTTCAAAGGCTGAAGTATGTTCCACTCGAAGGAGCAGGATTCTGCCAACATACACAGAAATTAGCCAGGCTAGTAGAAGCCTTCAATGTAAAGATCTGCCCCTCCACCAGAGGCAAAGTACCGGCAAGGTGCAGAGAATTGCTGAGCCTGGTAAGGACACTATACTATGTGAAGCCACCCTGAGCCTGCCGTGATGGGGAGGGCGGGATATAAATCAAGGAAGGGAGGGAGGGAGGGGGGAGGGAGGGAGGGAGATGATGAGAAAAGGCCTTCAAGGCCAGTGATGAAGTGTGGCTAAAGGGATTTAACCAAAGAAAGATCCAGGGACTCCTCAAGATGCCCTGTAGAAGGTGACAAAAGTGGACTCCCCACACCTACCTGCTGATGGCAGTGGAAAGTGCCATCAAATTCCAGCTGACTTCTGGTGATCTTTTATGGTTTTCAAGGGAAGAGACAAAGTGAAGTGGTTTGCCGTAGCCTGCCTCCATATAGCAGCCTTGGATTTCCTTGGTAGTCTCCCATCCAATTACTAACCAGGGCTGACCCTGTTTCGCTTCCAAGATCTGATGAGATTGGGCTATCTTGGGCCATACAGATCAGGGCCATACAGATCAGGGCCATACAGATCAGGGTGCCCCCCTACTGAGGACCCTATAAATGTTGCCACTAATGGAAGGAAAGTGCAACTAAGCCCAAAACAGCTTTTCTTCTTGCACAAGTTGTGGAACCATGAAAACTGCTACAGAACGTTACCTGTTAAAGCACTGTGTGGACTCTTGTTTGGGCATTTGTAGAACAGCACTACCAGCCCCTTTCTTTGGATATAATCATATGCGTCCCCCACCATAGTAAGATTGTTTCATTTGCCAGCTAATACACAACGTTTGTCAATACACATCACCATATCGATCTGTACTGAGTTAATCAATACTGTTGAATGCCACAACCAACATTTCCTTCATTTTAAGAATTTCTCCATAAGATTGAAGGCCGCATGTCCTTTTACCATTAGCTTTACAGTCTCATAAGGCGGGATGTATCCTGTCCTTATGTGAATTTGGATATGAGAACAGCTTTCATGCAAAGGGAGTCATATTCACAGCTTTTAAAGGCAGGATGGGGGAGAGGTTACTGAATGTTGCTGCTTGCTCAAAAGTAATGATGTTGCAGCAGTTCGGCAGATTTCCTTTTTTTAAAAAAAAAAAAGATTAGTTTTAAATGCTAAATTCTTCTCTGTCTGAGGCCTAGTTTCCCAAGGGAATCTCTGAATGAGCAACATATCTCAAGGTCAAAAATATAAAGCATTCTACAGGGTTTTTTTGTCCTTGTTTCCACCTCTCCCATTAATCTGTGTGCTGTAGCGGATGGTTGAACTTGCACCAGGGACAGCTATGTTCAAATCCCTAGTGATCCATGAAGCTCACTTGGGTGACTCTAGGCATGTCGCTATCTCTCTGCCCAGCCTACTACTCTTGTTTCAAGGATGAATATGAGGTGACCCCAAACATGAGCTCCTTAGAGGAAGAGGAGGGTACTGAGGTGATAAATAAACCTGCAGGCAGCAACCTAGAAATCTAATTGGAATGGCTTTCTCAGTGCTCATGATACACTCTCAAGGAAAAGCTGTACATTCCGGCGCTTTTATGTGCTTTGAGTTTCCCAACTCTCTTCTAAGTTTCATTGAAAACGACAACGCTAAATTACACCACCTGAACAGATCGCTTTCTCTCTGCATACCTGTGACAAGAGCCTGCCCTTTATTTCCATGCTGCTCGCTGCGCCTTGAAACATGCCCGGACCTTCAATGAAATTTCCCACCATCAGCCACTTCAGATTACATTTTCCCCCACTCCACCCCAAAAGTCAAATGCGCTCATCAACAGCAAGCAGTCTCATTTCCATGCAATTTGCCGTGGTTACTTCTGTTAAATATGCATTGTGCGTTAAGGGACTTCTTAGGCTCTACACTTACTATGTGAGCCCCTGGGTACTCTTTTGTACACAGACATTGTAGCAAGCCCCGATCAGCACGTTGCTGATTAACTCCAGAGATATCACCAAAATTTGTAATTACGTGGTTCAGAATACGAATTTATCCAGTACCTAATGCTCAGGTGGATTACCAGTCGGACATTGTTTCCCTGAGGGTTCTTCTGTGGCTTAAAATATAAAGTGAACATTCAGCTAGGCTAAACTGCTTTGTAGGTATATGTTCAAATGTGATGTTTTTTTTTAAAATTGTGGAACCTTACTATTGATTTGTCTCACTGAAACTGTTGTTGATTGCTGTGAGACTGCATAAACTGTGAAGGCAGCCATTTTGTAGTAGAAGAGGAAGATACTGGATTTATACCCCACCCTTCACTTGGAGTCTCAGAGCGGCTTACAAACTCCTTTCCCTTCCCCTCCCCACAACAGACACCCTGCGAGGTAGGTGGGGCTGAGAGAGCTCTGAGACAACTGTCCTTGAGAGAACAGCTAGTACAGAGCTATGGCTTGCCCAAGGTCATCCAGCCAGGTGCAAGTGGAGGAGTGGGGAATCAAACCTGGTTCTCCTAGATTAGAGTCCGTGCACTTAACCACTACACCAAACTGGCTCTCCAAACTGTAGGTATATGATATGACCAAAGTTCTGTCTTTAGTGTTCAATGCCTTACACTTGAAACTCATGTGAAATTATCTTTAAAAGTTTTACTGATTGCCATGAACAAAAAGATCATCTGACTCAGGAACTCTGTGCTCACAGAAGTTCTTTATTTAAAGCTATTTAAAGCTTACAACATTTAAAATACAATAAATACAAATACAATACAAATAATGTGATAAGCGTAGAACAATAAAAATCAGTTAAATCATCAATGTAACAACAAACCACTCTGAAGAACTAGAACAACTGGCCAGCTCCCTGGTTGGCTGAAACTCTCAAAATCTGCTTGTACTTGAACAAGTAACCTCATGTATGTTCTCTATATCAGTCAGTACTCTAACTTGATATTCTCTTCTAGATCTAAAACCCTCCCTTGGTCCTAAATGTATTTATTATTTGGGTAAGAGGAATGGTGAGCTGACTATTACAAGACATCCTGGTTTGAAATCTTGAAAATTATAATATTATGGGAATGCATATCCCATCTCAGGTTTTCTTTACACTGACATTTATCTTGGGATAACAGTTCAGCCTACTTACTGGTTTACACATGAAGGGGAGGTAAAGTTAAAGTAAGTAGGAAGCAAAATCAGAAGTTCTTAGATGATCAGTCATTGTGGTCTTAGCTCTAAATAGAGAGCAGAGTTACTCTTGAGAGAGGGTGTATGTGAATGACCTTGGATAATTACTACAGATGTGCATCTGAAACAGTCTTGAATTCAGTGTCTGTGTAGGGATGCTGTAGGGTTGCCAGCCTCCAGGTGGCACCTGGAGATCTCCTGCTATTACAGCTGATCTCCAGGTAACCAAGATCAGTTCCGCTGGAGAAAGTGGCTGCTTTGAAGGGTGGACTGTGTGGTATTGTAATCTTCTGAGGTCCCTCCCCTCCTCAAACCCCACCCTTCCCAAATTCCACCACTACCCCCAATCTCCAGGTATTTTCCAACCCAGAGGTGGCGACTCTGTTTCAGGTAACATGGCTGAGAATCAGTGCTGTTCTTAGATACATTTTCATAACAGACCTTTGCCATTCCTAGACTCATGATGCGATTTCACTTATTCTGTGGTCTGTAGTCTTTTCAAGCAGTATAGTATCCTTCCTGTCTTACTTCTACCATGCCATCATTGTAGCAGTTACATTCCTGACACTTTTGGGGAAATTTGGTTGTTTGCTACAGGAAGGCAGCAGAACCCTTCGTCCCAGTTTTTGCAGATTTTGCCGTTCCTGGTGATCTCAGGAAAAGCTCCTCCACAAATGTGGGGAAAGTTGAAAGTGCTTTTAAGTAGCAGCTGACTTATGATGACCCTGTCAGGTTTTCAAGGCAAGAGACAAACAGAGGTAGTTAGCCATTGCATTTATGACTGGGACCTAAATAACTCTGTCACTTTAGGTCACGTGAAGACCAGCCCTGCTGAGAAACCTGCCCTGATCCACAGCAGAAGAAAAAAAATCACAAAAGGTGTCAGGGGTTTGCCTTTGTGATAAGGCTGTCTCTGGTAAGCTATGCAGGAGTGAATCTTTGTAGAACTGAGCTCTTAGTACTTGAAAAGTGAAGATCAATATCAGGCATAATTGGTACAATCATCACTGCTAGACCCCAGAAGGGTAATGAATGCACACCATTAAAAGCCTGCTTTGTCTAACTAAATGCAACATCCTGTCTATGGGACTGTTTGAAGACTTGTTATATCTGCGGCTTCCTTTAAAAAAACCCAAAAACCTAGTTAGAAACTGTACCTTAGTGATTAATATGTGTAGCTCCGTTTAAAAACAAAGCCAGCACACCACGGTTTAAAATGAGTTCTTCATTTCCCGGTCACGTGGTTAGAGTAGAATGGAATCAGGAGCAGCCAATCATAGCCGTCTCCTTCTGTTCCCCCCCTTTTATTTCCAGTACAACAAGCTTTAGGACTTCCTCCCAAAGCACTTGTTTAATTACAGCTTCAGGAACATAAAGCCTGTTATTATTTTAATGGAAGGAGCTGGGAGTGAAATAAAACCGAGCTAGGCCCGTGTCTTTTCCTGGCAACTTGTAATTTGGTGGATGGGGAATTGGAGGGGGGGGGGAACACCTGTTCAGTGGGGGATCCTTATCATTATGTTTTTAGATTTCTCCATTAATTTATTTTACAATCTCCAAGCAGATATCCAGATGGGAAGCAGCGGCACTCAGGGCCCCTCTCCTCAGGAGGTAGAGTAAATATATAGATCTTTTACGGCAGATAGATGTAAATGTAGCTATTTACTCCTGGTAAACCATAAAGTGTGTCCATTCCAAGCCAGAAATGTCAACATCCAAAATGAGCCACATATGCGCTGGGAAATCTCTGAACGTCCATGAAGGAAGCGTCTGTGATTCCCCCTTCTTTTTTTCCGGAGCTCTTTGCATCTCAAACCCCTAAAGCTATCTGCCTTCTCCAGTATTGCTCTGTCTCCTGGGGAGAAGCTCAGAGCGCCAATATTTTCCATCTGGATGCCAGTTTTCTAGTAGTTCGGCATTTATTTCCTGTGCCAGGCATATGCTTGGTATGTTTGCTAAGGGTACTAGTTATACTGTCTAGGTATGGCTACGTTTGTGTGTACTGGGGAGGGGGGGGGGGCAAATGGCAATAATTTAATTGCTTATCACATCTATACCTCCATTCCTCTGAGAAGCTCAGGGCTGCATAGATTATGGAAGAGATTCTTAACCTTTGATCCGCTGTTGCCCACCAAGTTTGCAATGTTATAATTAGAAAGCTGGAAGCTGCAGGTAAAAAATTAGGGCATAAACACTGCACCCCAGATAAGGCAATTTCATAAATCTGTAGGTAGGTAGGTAGGTAGGTAGTTAGATAGACAGGCAGATATGATATGTTATGATATGATATGATATGATATGAAGATATAGGTATAGATATGTAGAGATTCTTTAATTATTATTTTTTTGCTGTCAAGACACAGCGGACTTATGACGACCCCATAGGGTTTTCAAGGCAAGTGGGGGATGGGGGGATTTACCAGGAGAAATAGAAAGGCCCAGGTCTTGTCGCTGGTGTCAAACAGGAAGTGATATTGCTGTGATGCTTTGAGATCTGGGCAAAAACTGTATGGTAAAACTGTATTCTACCATAGTTTTTTTGCCCAAATACCAGCGCATCGGCCAGACGTCGCTGGCTTGATGGCGTCACTTCCTGTGTGATGCGGCCTGCATTTTTCTCTTTCTTCTGGTAAGTCCCTCTGCTGGCCAGCTGATCGGTGGCTGGGGAGCAGGGCCTGGCGGTGAGTGACCCCCCCCCTCCACCAGAGAGGCTGGCAACCCCAGGCAAGAGATGTTCAGAGGTGGTTTGCCATAGTCTGCCTCTGCATACCAACTCTGAACTTTCTCAGTGGTCTCCCATCCAAATACTAACCAGGGCAGTCAGCTTCCAAGATCTGATGAAATCAGGCTATATCAGGAGTGGCCAAACCTTCGTAACGCAACAGCCTAACATCAGATGTTTGAGACCTGCAAGAGGTGAACAAATATTACACGTTTTTATTGGAAAATATGCAGATTTACTTTTTATTAACATTAAATGATACTGCCAAAAATAAAAACAAAAGGGGTAAGAATAGATATTGATAATGATACGTATTTGTCCAATGGTATTTGTAGGCTGGGGGAGGGGCTTTGAGAACACATTTAAAGTTAAAGTTGCTTTCTTTCTCTGCTCTCCTCTGCCTCAAGCCTACCCAGGAAGGGGAACACTGGCTGGGGAATCGGGCTGCCAAGTGCCGGCGACTTACCGGCGGGGGGGGGAGTTGTGATGTCATCACGTTGGGGGCATTGCCAGAGCGTTGCCCTGGCAACGCCCCCAATGTGATGACATCACCTCCGGGTGACGTCATTACACGGGGGAAGTCGTCCTCACCGGACGACTTCTGGGGCGGGGTTCCCCCCGCCGGCCGAATGCCGGCCGGCAGATCGGGAACCCCTATAGCGGGGGATCCCCCGCCCCCTGGGCTAACTTGGCAGCCCTACTGGGGAAAGTAAGACTGATCACTTCCCCAGCTGCCCTGCCAGGAGCCACAAAATATGTGTGAAAGAGCTGCATGTGGCTCCCAAGCCAAAGTTTGGCCACCCCTGGGCTATGTGATATTTAAAAGTGCCAATTTTTATTGGAGCCTAATTATCCCTTTTCTGCAAGTCTTTTTCTTTCCTGTCTGTTGCTATTAGAAGTTTCTAGAAGCTCATCATTAGAAGTTTCTAGAAGCTCATCATTATGAATGGGAAAGCATTTTTGTTATTTTTTGCCCCACAAAGAGAGGGGGATATTCCTGTTTTCCTGTGTGTGACTCTTTAAGAACCTGAGGGAGAAATCTGGAGTTATATCCTCATGGCAGGGTAAGCAGTATAAAACTCTCCACTGCCAGCTGACCAGAAGCCAACACAAATGTGAAGAAGGTGGCTGCCCAGGATCCCAAATGCCCTGAAAGCAATGAATGCCTTCTAAGATTTGTAGCTTGCACCCTTGGGGGCTGTATAGCTCTAGTTATGCAGCACTTCTCTAAGTTATCCCATCCTAGTCCAGAACTACCATGCTCAGTGAATGAAGCTGAGAATGGGACTGCATTCAGATGATACAATAAGCTGTGGCTTATAAATCATGGTTTGATCAAACCCTGGTTAGTTGTGACTGGGTTTGGTTGCTTGATTATTTCAGCCTACAGCTTGTAGCTCGTTTTTAAAGCACCATTGGTATTAATGGTGGTTTGGTAGGACAACTAAATTCACAAATCACAGTTTGCTGAGTACACCTACCTCTCATCTTTGCTTGGTCATGTGGAAATATGTTCTCCCTGCTGGAAGGCAGGAGACGAGGCATGAAGCGGACGAAGAAGAATGTGTGCATAACCCAGGATTTGTTATTTATGTCTGGTAGACCAACCAGTGTTTGTTGCGTAAATGGCAGTTTAATTTGATGGCTGAACATAGCCTTAAGCTGTAATTTTAAACACAGTATCCAGGAAGTAAGGCCCATTAAATAATGCAAGGACTTCTGAGTAGACTTGTTTAGGAGTGTTCCCTTAAAGATTTCAAAAAGGTGACCCAGAACATAAGGCATCAAATGCAACCTTTCTTGTCCATGCCTGATATCTAGTCCCACACACCTTGGGTCCCACTAAACCAAACTTGGCACACTGGCCATTCTCCACACACTGCCGAAACTTCAAAAGCAAGGGAGTTGTCAAGCACTTGGCAGGTGACGATATATGGCTAGTGGATCACACATTGTTCATAATCTGATCTGGCTGCTGTGTTTTTTTAATTATAGTATTAGTGGTTTCCATTCTCTCAGGCATCCAAGATTCTGGCTTTTCTTCACAACCTAAGTGAATAATGCAGTAAAGTTTAATTAATATTTCCTAACTTGGATCGGGGGGGAACTGAGCTTGGGTAATGATTTTTAAATGCTTCCCTCTCCTTCTTAAAAAACCTGTTTTGGTTCCAGATGTTGGTGCTGTTTTTATTCAGCTTGCAAACAGTCCCCCTAAACCATTCCACATTATAGTGGGAAAGCCAGATGTGCATAGTTGGAGTGGTTTCCCAAAAACCTTTGTTGTTAGTCTATGATACAGAGTAGGGCAAACTCATATTCCTTTGGAGAGGGCTTTTCATCAATTGATGTTTATGCTCCAAAGTACTCTTGGACTCATGAAACTGGGGACGAAGAAAAATGTTTTCCCTTATTAAATAAGTTGCGTGGGGAGGATGGTGTCAGAAACCGTGACTGTGATCATATGCACAATTAGACCCAACATAGGCACGAATGCCGTGTGGATTTAAAGGAGCGATCAGACAACAACATCTGGGAAGCACCTTGCAGCTATTGGCATATTTTGCTAGGCCACAGAAGCAGAGTGAAAAGACAAGGGGGGGGGGGGAAACGGTAGTAAATGGGTTGTGATGGGCCATGGATGAACTTTCCCATGTCTGATCACTCCAGTGCTCTCTCATGGCGTGGGGATGGTCTGATCAGGCTATCCCAACTCCGTGCTGTTGTCCCCCCCCCCCCCCCCCCCGTATGCACATCATCGCAAACTCCAAAGGGTACCCTCGGTGCAGAGGTACAATTCATCGATCCCTCGTTTAAGCGCATGGGAAAAAACGGGACAAAAAACCTGACTCACCCGCAGTTGCGTCTGATCACACACTGACGGACTGCACTCACAGCTTCAAAGGGAGGTGTGATTGTGCAACTGTGGGTCAAATTTATCCAGAGGAAATAGCCTCACTTCCCCCTGCTTTATCTCGCGTGTGACCGCAACCCATGTCTTGTTTTGACATGGTTTAAATGTGTGTTTATAATCACTTTTAATCCTTTATCCTTTTATCAATAAGTAATGAACTCGGACAATGGTGTAGAAACTTGCCTTTTGCATTGTTTAATTTTGCAAGAAGTATATTGACGTTGCTGGGGAAGAGCAGCTCTACAATCTGAAGTTCTGTATGTATACCTGAGGTTTTCTCTGAGTAGATTTGAGGTTTAGAATGTATTCCAAAACACTATAAACCATGGTTTGATCAAACCCCAGTTAGCTGTGACTTCCATGCACATGGTCCAACAAACTGGGTTTGCCAGTTGGCACCAAACTGGAGTTGGAGTTGGTTTGTTAACCGTAGTTTATACTCATGGTGGTTTGTTATGACATCTGGATGTACAAACTACAGTTTGACTAGCGTTGCCCCTTGAGTTGGCCACAGAGACAACAATATAAGAAGACAGAGAGGAAGCAAGAAGCTGTTACAGCTCCATATCAGACACAAGAAACAGGTCCTGGTTTGTGCATAAACCTTCGTGTGTGATAGACTTTCTTGCAATCTAAATAAAATGGGCAAAGCTTGTTTCAGAAGCCACATCGCACAAAACCACCATTTAACTAAACTAACTGTACTTACTGTGGTTGGCTGAATGCAGGCCATTCCACTGACTATGGTCCATTATACCAGTATCTGGTTTATTAACCAGAGTTACAATCTGTATAGGATTGCCTCTGAAAAGTGGTTGGGAATACAGTGGCCATGATTGCTGTTTACTGGAATTAACCACAAATCTACTTATTGCACCTGTTGTCAAAGTACTTCTCTGGCTCCCATTTAATTTCCTTAAACGAGCAGAGCAGACTGCCTTCTATCCTGTTATAAACCCCTTCCCAGCAAGCTTTGAAATCTTTCTAGGATGTCCTCCTCAAGAATGTTCCTTGATTGGCTGATTCAAGGAACAGTGTCTTCTTGGTAGTTGCTCCCTCACTATGGAACCTAGTTCCTAGACAGGCTTCCTCTGTGTTGAGCTTTTTACAGGATGGGTGTGGTTTTTTAGGGAGTATTTTCCCTATGTAACCTATCACTGGAGTTTGTGTTTGTGTGCATTTGGAGACATCTGTCTTTTATTTATTTCCCTTTGTTATTTCATGGCCCTCTGAGAAATCAGATGGTGTGACAATTATCATATTATGCTAAATCCCTAGTATGTAATACCTAAAATCCATCAGTAAGCACCAAATCCAGTCAGTTCTCTTTCCCCCCCCCCTAATGGACATGAATTTTAACTGATGTTAAAAAAGCAGCGAGGTCTTAACTTCAGTGAGGTCAACCACAAAACTCTCCATTTAAGCTTTTTATTTATTATTTTCAAAGCTCATCATAATTTTCCAGTAGTATTTTATTTGACAGCTGCTTTGGAAACCTCTTTAAAGCAACTATATGTATTTTTTTAAAAAAATAAATTAAATAAGCATCAGCACACAATGCTGGAAGGACTGTTAATCGATCTTTTACTCAGCCTAAATCTGTACCCTGTTACTTAAGGATGCTGGTAATTTTGTCTTGCTTTTGCAATTTGTCATCCCATTAGACCAAATTAGATTCAGACCTTTTTTTTTTACCCTTCCACTAACATCTGGCTCTGTGGTCATGCACGTCTCTGAGGGGGGAATTCCATTGAAGATAGTGCCAGTATAAGTCATCAATGAATCACCCTCCGAAATCTGATTTTGAAGAATTATGCAGACTTCAATGTACCACACACACACACACATCATTCTTCCTCCAGAAATGGAGAAATTAACCCACACTTTTGTGTACTGCGGAAAACTCCTCCAAAGAGGTAGCAGTTCCCTCACATTCAGACTTTATTCAAGTGTAATGGCAAGCAATAGTTTGTCCCTACATGTGCAAGCCTTGCAGGATGCTCATTTTATGAGGTCCCTTCCTTTTCTCCTGGCACAAGATGTTGGGCAGGATTGCTTTTTATCCTGTGACACCTATCTGATGCAAACAGGGGAGAGCTGTCGCCTAGACTCTTTGCTTGTAATGGATGGTCACTTTTGCAAATTCAGTGCTGGAGTAGATATTTCTGTCAAGACTCCTCTTCATGTGCTGCCAGGCCCAGAGGAGAGGCCAGTTCTGCTAGAGAAGGTTCGTTTTGGGGGAGAGGTGTTCCCCTACCAAACAATCTTCCTCCATTGACATATACGTCAACCATGGGCTCCGACTGGAGTGGTGTCTCTCTTTCTCTTTTCTTAAAAGACCTCCATAGCGGAACAGCATGATCATGGCCACATAGTGAACCAAGAGCCTTGTGAAGGAGGATATGGTACAGCAGAACGGCAGTGTGTGTGTTGGAGGGGGAGAACTGCACATCTCCTAAGCACCGTGAACTGTTGTTAAAAATCAGCATCTTTTAAGCAGTGTTCCCTCTGAGTTGAGTTAGTGTGAGCCAGATCACAGTTTTTTAACCTCCCGCTCACACATTTTTTGTCTTAGCTCAGGAAGGAGGGCTCCAGAGCAAACTAATTGATGCAGCAGCCAAATGGCTCGCTCACAAGTGTAATGCCAGTAGCTCACAAAGTAGAATTTTTGCTCACAAGACCCCGCAGCTTAGAGGGAGCATTGTTTCTAAGCTATCCTGCTGACCTAAGGGCGTGATCATATGCACCCATTAGCCATGCGAGAGGGACGACTCACCGGTGGATCAAAGTGGCACGATCACACCAGCACATCTGGGAGGCGTCCCACAACCTTCGGCAAGCCATCGCAAGCTGTTTTGATGCGCCAGAGAAGCAGAGTAAAAAAACTACTAGGGAAAATGCAGTAGCAAACGGTTTGCATAATCGCATACTGCAATTGGAAGTCCTGGGTGGAGAAGCAATTCATTGATCTCCTATTTAAGTGAATCGGAAACCAACAACAACAAAAACCCAACTCGCTCGCAGTTGCATCGAATCACGCAGTGGCTAGTTGTGCTGGCAGCTTCACCGACCTGTGTGATCGCGCAACTGTGGGTCAGATTGCTTGGGGCAAAATAGCCTGGCTTCCTCCCCAGATTATCTTGCTCCTGTGGCCGTGGCCTAAGTGTGGTAGTTGTCCTTCAGAGAAGCTTCAAAGGGAGATTACAACCGGAGATAGCTAAACTAGAATTCATTAACAAGTTCGAGACAATGGACCCCACCCCCAGGATGAATAGGGGCATAAGACTCTTAACTCATTACAGATGCTAATTTTCTGCATTTCCCGCTTGCATGCATATTCCTGTTGTACCTCTGCATCCTGATTTCAACAGGCTCTCCTTTGTAACACTCCTCCTACCTTCTGACCTGCGCATAAGGACTGATGGGTCTTCATTCTCATTTGTTTCTGACAAAGTAAACTTGGACTCACAGTGAACCTGGACTCACAAAAGTGAATTTGGACTCACAAAAGATTGTTTCAGCAGGTAGCCACGTTGATCTGCAGTAGAACAGTTCAGTTCGAGTCCAGGAGCACCTTAAAAACCAATAAGATTTTCAGGGTATAAGCTTTCAAGAGCGTTGACTCTCGAAAGCATATACCCACAAAATCTTGTTCATTTCTAAGGTGCTTGTGGACTTGAATCTAACTGGAAAATATTGTTGATCTTTAAGGTGCTCCTGGACTCAGCCTTTGCTTTTCCCTAGTAACAGTGACCAGTGGAAGTAGGAGGATAGGTGTGGACAGGCCAACACTGACGTAAACTGATCTGTCCCCTCTCTCAGGTTTCCCTTCAGAGCTGAGCATCACAAGCCCCACTGGGGTGAGTCAAGATCTAACAGACAAGAATGTTCCTTGATTGGCTGATTCAAGGAACAGTGTCTTCTTGGTAGTTGCTCCCTCACTATGGAACCTAGTTCCTAGACAGGCTTCCTCTGTGTTGAGCTGTTACAGGATGGGTGTGTTTCTTTAGGGAGTATTTCCCCTATGTAACCTATCACTGGAGTTTGTGTGCCCCCCCCTTCTGCCGTAAGCCGTTGTACTATTCCCAGATTTTGAGCATTCAGATCAAAAGCTGTCCCAGAAACAAATCGCAGATCAATAGTTCCCTTTTTGTCTAGCCGAGAAACAGATAGGCTGCAACCCAACTTTAAAATATAGTAATGTGTGCTGGCTCTGAGATTCCAGTGATCCCCCGTTCTTCTCCATTTGGTGGCCAGTGAAGAAGCCAGAGGTTTCACTAGTTTAGGGGCTTGGGAGAGTGAGTGATGCCGCCCCCCAACAACACTGTTATTCTTCCCCCCCATGCCCATCAGTTGACACATTCCCAAGCCCAGAGACATTTCATTTCCCTCTTACAACCTGCAGTCATCGACGTGAATGTAGTGCAGATCACGACATACTCTGAGCTCATGTAATTAGAAAAGTTAAAGGACTGATTTCAAAGCTTCATTCCTAAACCAAATGTTTTCAGACCTGTCACATCCACTTATCCTTATGAAAGATTTTACTGCACAGCCCATTTAATCCTGAGAAAGCAAAAGCTCCTTTTAAGTTGGAAAGGAACAATTAGAAAAGCAAGGCATTGTTGTGGGGGGTTGTTTTGTTTCATTTTTAGCAGGGGAACTTTGATTTTTCCCATAGGCTGTAACTGCATAATGGCTTGCTCAATTTCCTTTGCATTTTAATGTTGTGCAGCATAGTGGGCAGGTTGTCAGCTTGCTTGGGATTTTGTGCTGGTGATAAATGGGGCCGGTCAACAGAACTACGCTGGCAACAACCAGCTTTGCCAGATGTGTTGTGACTGGGGTTGCACAAAGCTATATCTGGCTCAGAGAGAGAATGTGGGGACAGGGCAATCCTGGAGAGAACCAGATGCGCCATCCAAAAAGCCATGGCTGTCACCATAGGGACAGCAACATTGATGCAACTCTGCTTGCTTAATAACAGTGAGAATGGGATTGCAACTGATCTGGGAACACTAGCAGGGTGTATTTAGTCCTGCTTGCTAAAGATGGCTGTCCAGCTGTGTGTGCGTAAATCGCCATCAAGTCCCAGCCAACTTACGGTGAACCCCGTAGGGTTTTCAAGGCCAGAGATCATAATGCCCTTGTATAAATCGATGATGTGGCCTCATTTGGAATACTGTGTCCAGTTCTGGTCAACACACCTCTAAAAAGATATTATAGCATTGGGGAAAGTGCAGAAAAGGGCAACTAGAATGATAAAGGGGATGGAACACTATCCCCATGAAGAAAGGTTAAAGAGGTTAGGGCTTTTTAGCTTGGAGAAACGATGACCGAGGGGTGACATGACAGAGGTTTACAAAAGCATGCATGGAATAGAGAAGGTAGAGAACGAAATACTTTTCTCCCTTTCTCATAATACAAGAACTCTTGGGCACTCAATGAAATTAATGAACAGTAGGTTTAGAACAGATAAAAGGCAGTACTTCTTCACCCAAAGAGTAATAAACTTGTGGAATTTACTGCCACTGGAAGTGGTGGCAGTTACAAGCATAGACAGCTTCAAGAAGGAACTGGAGAAAGATATGGAGCAGAGGTCTGTCAGTGGCTGTTAGCCACAAGGTATAGCTGGAACACTATGTTTGGGGTAGTGACCAAGTCTTCTAGGTGCTTGGGGGACCACAGTGGGAGGGCTTCTAGAGTTTTGGCCCTGCTAGTGGACATCCTGACGACATATGGTTTTTGGACATTGTGTGGCACAGAGTGTTGGACTGGATGGGCCACTGACCCGATCCAACATGGCTCCTTTTATGTTTTTATGTATGTTCTTAGATGTTCAAAGATGGTTACCATTGCCTCTGTGTCTTGACCCTGGACATCCTGGGTGGTTTCCCATCCAAATACTAATTAGAGCCAATCCTACATTTGCTGAAATTCACAGTTTTCATCACTGCATGCTGGTGCATGGGGAGGGCTGGGTGCTGAATCATGTGATCAGAAAAGCAGAGTGGCACAGAATCACTGGAATGTGCCATGTCAGACTACAGCTGAGTTGTGCGTGATGTTCGGGGGGGTGGGGGAGAAAAAGTCTGTTTCCATATTAAACTTTGGCTGGCCTTTCTACTGTGCTAATATCATCGTTCAGGTGAAATCTCTCTTCTATCTGAAACAGTACAGCAGATCCAAAGCTTCATACAATGGTAATATGTTTCTACTCCAAGGGCTGCAACCGTTTGCATGCTGAGGAGTTACACCCCCCATGAACTCAGTGGAATTTACTCGTGAGTACAGGATTAAGTTACGTAAGTGTGAGAACAGATTTTTACAAAACGATTTCAGCTTCCCTGGTTCTGGTTCGAACCAGGCCAGCGCTCCTGGGTATTATTTGTGACACTGTGCTACTCTGTATATGATGTAGTTCTCTAGCTTGATGGAGGACTTAGTAAATCAAAGTGAATGTATGATACTTTCTGTAATGGTAAATCATGCTGGCTGGGTTGTTACCTAAGTGGCATAAAGCACGGTGATTTGTACGGCGTTGTCAGCTCTGCTTTTGGATCAAACATTTATGGTTCTCTGTATAGTATATGTAGGTAAACAGGGATGCTGCCTTACCTGGCCAGCTTGAGGTCCCAGATGCATGGATCGTGACCAAAAGTTGCAGCAGTGGTTGTCAGACCCAGCTCCCGTGCAGTTAAGAGTGGGGTGAAGCAAAGGGGGAGGGAGGCAATTGAAGTGATGGTCTGCGGCATCCAAGAAGAGCTGATCTCCTGGTTGTCCAAATGAGTAGTTCAGAAGCTTTAAAGAGGAGTCAAACAGAGAAACTATCGTACATCTCACCTGTTCAAGACCCATTGTGGGAGAGGGATGCCAGCCTCCAGGTGGGGGGCCTGGGGATCTGGAATTACAGCTTATCTCCATACTTCAGAGATCAGCTCCCCTGGAGAAATGGGATGTTTTGGAAATTGGACTCGATGGTATTGTACCTCATTCCTTCCCCTCTTCTAGCTCCACCCCCAAATCTCCAGTTTCCCAACCTGGAGCTGCCAATCTAATGGCTCTCCTGCCATCCCAGCCACTGATGTGGGGGGATGACCTGGTGACCCTGCTGTGGGAACCTGCCCTGACAGTGGTTTATCTTTGAACTGGTGACTTCTTCTTGGCTAGTAGGATAGAGAGCCCTTGTGGTGTAGTGGATGGAGAGCTAGACTGAAGTGCCATTGTGGTTAAAATGCTGGACTTGGATCTCGGAAACCCAGGACTTGAATCCCCACTCTGCGATAGAAGCTCATTGAGTGGCTTTGGGCCAGCCACTTTCTCTGACTCTCAGCCTAGCTTGCCCCACAGGGAGCTGGTTGTGGGGATAAAATAAAAGAGGTGAGAACCATCTTGTCAGCCAGTTGGGGTCCCCAGTGGGAAAAAACCCAGGGTATAAACAAATAAGATGCAAACGCTCTCTCTTTCTAACATGAAGCCTGCTGAAGAGGAGATCTTGGCTCTTTCACCTTAGCTGACTTTTCCGGGTCTTTGTAAGAATCTCTCTTGTTCTGCATCTGAGATCTGTCAAGATATTGGCAAACTCCTACAGGATTCATCCAGTGAGGACGCTGGGATGAAGGATGGGTTTGACCTGCCACCTAGGACAACAAAAGCCAAGGAAGTTCCTTAAACAAATCTGGTCTTTCACTCTGTCTCCCTGGCCAGCTCGCAGCAAGTGTATGCGCTGGAATCTTCCATCGTGTTGCAGAGGATTGTGGGATACACTATTTTCATGAGCTAGCCTGGAGTTAGGAAGTATGACCAAGGAGGGCTATAAATCAACTGCTGTCTCTGAATTTGTGGGTCGGCTCTTTAGCCTCAGCAAGCAGAAGGATCTTGTTCTCATTCACCACTGGCTATCCCATCTGACTACCATTGCTTCCCCCGGGCCCATCAGGTAGTAGAAAGGAGTCTGGGTACAGCCCCCCCTTTTCCCCCAGTTCTTCCAGGTACAAAATCTGGACGTGTTGCATACTTCTCCGGAAAAGAAAAAAACGTTTGTGGGGGGAGGGGCAGTACTGTTCTCTCAGTCTTAAAATCACCCTGCCTTTGTGTAAAGCCGACACAGAATGTATCCCAAGGTAGTTGTTACTGGGGACCCCTGCCGAGATCTGATTAAAGCCAGATGAAGCCGGCAGCCCCCCAAACACAGTCCCTTTGTTAGAGAAAACAAAGGCTTTGGTAATTGGATTCACATTGAGGGAGGCACTTAAAAACAGCAAAGTAACAAGAAAAATCTGCCAGGTTATGTCATAACTGCCGGTGTGGGTGTTTTGTTGTTCTAAAAGAGCATGACCAGAGTAGGCGCGTACACCCTTTCTCTTTCTTTCTCTGGGTCTTTTTTTTTTTTTTTACTAGCTTGGTCTGATATATTGAAATGGGAAATTTCACATACACACACCCAAACAACTTTCCAGTTGTATCATAGATTATGCATCCTACAGGGCGTGTGTTAGACATTAAAGATAATGAGATAGCGAAGAGGTCACCATGACTTTGAAAGAGCAATAAACTCAAAAGCTGGTTTTTATCTGTTTGAGAAATGGAAGCTACTTACCCTCTTGTTGTTCCTGTCTCACGGTCCCTTCCCCTGGTAAACCACCATTCCCATTTTGTCCCAGTTTTTGCTTTGATGAGGAAATGCCTTGTTAAAACTTAATTAAAGTGAGGTATTGGTATTTTCATGCTCAGCTCCATAATCTCTAGAATTTAAGATGTGTGAAGTACAGCACGAGTCCTCAGTAGGATTGCAAAGTCTTCAGGTGATAGCTGGAGAGCTCCTTCTGTTATAACTGATCTCCAGGCGACAGTGATCAGTTCACATGAAGAAAATGGCGTCTTCGGAAAGTGGATTCTATGGCATTATATCCTATTGAAGGCCCTCCCCAAACCCTGCCCTCCTCAGGCTCCACCCCTAAAATGTCTAGATATTTCCCAACCCAGAGCTAGCAACTTTAGTTGTGATGGGGGAAGAGATGGGGCCTGGAGAGAATGGAGTTTGAGGAGGGGAAGGAACTCAGCAAGCATGGGAAACTGCCATGTTCTCTGGGGGAATTTATATCTGTAGTCTGGAGATTAGTTGCAATGTCAGGAGAAGTCTACGCACACACACATGCACATCCTGCTGTTGGCCATCTTGCTCCTCAGACTTGTTGGGTTGAGCATTTTACCCCACCATAAGGCCCACCATAAAGGTAGTGGGTAACACCACAACATGGCTGCCGTAGGATGACGGTCCAATCACAGGCTGGTTCCTGTGGGGAGACAGTAGCAAAATGTTGGGCTGTTTCAAGTCAGGCATCCTCCTATGACAGGAAGAGCTCTTTCTGAATGGATGCTACCTGCAGGCGCAAAGCTAATGCTTTCTGAGATCTGCTGAAGGACCTCCAGCTCCAGTGAGGGAGAGGAAAGCTAGGACAATTTACTGGGCTACATCACATTTTACTGGGCATGTGTGTGTGGGTATGAAGTGCTGTCAAGGCGCAGCTGAATTATGGGGACCCCGTAAAGTTTCCAAGGCAAGAGACTTAACAGAGTTGGTTGGCCATGGCCTGCCTCTGTGTAAGTGACCCTGGTAGACCCTTGGTGGACTTCCATCCAAATACTAACCGGGGCCAAGCCTGCTTGATTTTCAAGATCTGATGAGTTTGGACTAGCCTGGGCTTTTCAGATCAAGGCAAGAGATGAACAGGGGTGGTTTGCCATTGCCTGACTCTGCATAGTGACCCTGGGCTTCCTTCGTGGTCTCCCAACCAAATACTAACTAGGGCCAACCCTGCTTACCTTCCAAGATCTGATGAGATTGGGCTAGCTTTATGTATAAAACATATATGTTCCACCTGGTCCAGCCAAACATTTCCCATGATACAGCACTGAGCAGGCAATATATTTAGTCCACCTTTTCTCCATATTTGAGACAAAACTCAACCTGGAGATGGCACTTGAGCTAACTGCAGACCTTAGTGTGAAATGAGGGGTTCTTCAGCTGGTCCCACAAAAGGCTTGTTCTGAACATAACCCGCTTTTAGTAACCAGTGGAAAATACCCAGTATCAGTTTAAATGATGAGAAACCAGGTTAGTCAATGGTGGTGCTGTTGTATTTTCAGATGAGGCATTGAGAGGTGTCTTTGCACAACTGAGGTGGTGGATGGCCCCCTCGCATAGTTTTGCTAAAGCATAGGTGCAAATGTTCAGTTTTGTTAAGATAAAAATGAAGATGAAAGAGAGATGAAACTTTTTGTCGTTAAGCGCTGGGAAAGGGCGGGCCGGAACAGCTTGTAATTTTTCTTGCTGAGCAGATTCCAAGAGTCCATGAGAGATTGTCTGAGCCAATGAAGGGAATGGAAAAAGATCTGTCGTAAAGGGTGGGTTAGTGACAAAGCGGTGGAGCACAACAGCTTGGTGGTGTGACATGCAGAAACATTAGAGGCCTGTTACGTGTGGAGCAGGTAAACCTAAGAAACCAGAGTTTTAGAAAGAAACACATAAGCACACTTGAAGCTGCCATTGGTCTGTCAAGGCCAGCATTATCTCTTCTGGCTGACAGCAGCTCTCCAGGGGCTCAGTTAGAGAACTTCTTTCTCACCTATTTTTAAAAAAACTGGAGACACCATGGATTGAGCCTGGGAATTTGTGCATGCATCTGGGGACGTTCACATGCAAATTTGAATCTGGGAAGTTGCAGGTGCAAAGCAGATGCTCTACGATAAAGCCGAGGCCTGATTGGTTGGCAGGCCTTTATATGACACAGGCACAGTTTGCTAATCTGTAGGCTGGGGGTGGCCCCCATTCCCAATTCATCTGCATTTATGCTTGCCATCTGATCCTTAGTAGTCAGTGCGCACTCTCTCTCTCTCTCTCTCTCTCTCTCTCTCTCCCTTGAATTCTCTTTACCCATCTTTTAAAAGCCTACTTATAGAAATTGGCCAGGGGAGAGGGAGGAGAAAGAGAAACAGAATGATGCCCCTTGAGTCTCTGTGTGTGTGTGTGTGTGTGTGTGTGATTATCTTCTTGCACATCTTCTCTGTCCCCTGATGGACTGGGGAAGAGCCAGTGTGGTGTAGTGGTTCTCAAGTCAGGCTAGGACCTGGTTGGGAGATCCAGGTTCAAATCTCTACTCTACCATGGAAGCTTGCTGGGTGACTTGGGGCCAGTCACACGCTCTCAGCCTAGTGTACCTCGCATGGTGAATGTGAGGATAAAAAGGAGGAGAGGGAAATGACTCAGGCAGCTTTGGGTCCACACTGGGGAGTAGGCCATGGTATAAATGAATAAGAAAAGGGTGGGTGCGGGACTTGTGCAGGAGAGGCACCCTTCTCCTCCAGAAAGGAAAAGAGCTTGAGAGGGCAGGGACCAGAGGGGTCGAACACGGGTCTCCTCTCAGCCTTTTCACATATTGGCTGGATTTGCTGGGGAGCCACTTTGGGTGGGACTTGGCTGATGCTCCCTGCCTTTAACTCAAAGCAACCTGCTGGCAAAGATCATTGCTAACCACGGGCCCAGTTCTTCTTTTGTAATAATAAGGAATATTGTTTGCTTATGGAGAGAGTAATTCCACAAAGAAAAGTTGCTTTGGGTACCATCCAGTGTTCTGTACCAAAAAAAACCCCAGTACCGTTGTACGTTGATTACGAAGGGAGGGGTGTGTATGGATTTCATATTTCAGAATTGGGGCCTTGTTGAAGATCTGCCAGGTTTTGAAATCAGAACTCTGGTCCCTGGTGGCAGAGCCCGGCAGTTTGTTGGCAGGTCCAGGGCAGATCCCAGCCCGAAATCTGTCCATTCACCTGACGTACAACAGGGGAAACAAATGGCCTTGTCCCTTGTTTTTTCTGTCAATTGGCCTGAAAACAAACAAACAAGCCAGCCAGACT
This sequence comes from Lepidodactylus listeri, assembly GCA_029233225.1. Lineage (NCBI taxonomy): Eukaryota > Metazoa > Chordata > Lepidosauria > Squamata > Gekkonidae > Lepidodactylus > Lepidodactylus listeri. Next base: position 14,837,364 of record JARCFY010000013.1, read on the forward strand.
GCACTCCCCCCCCAATCAATCTGCAACCCTGCTGGAAGAATAGACATATCCCTGATTAAAATGTTTTAGAGTATATGTGGTATGTTTCATTTTTCGTGGCAAAATGTTTATCTCATAAGGTTTTGGAACAATAGCCGTGGAACTGTTTCCTGGTACAGTAATTAGACAATTTACCTAGGCATTGTTCCCTTTGTGGAAGAGCTGCAGAGCTTGATGATTGGCTTGCGACCAGCTTTCCCGCGTTTGGCAACTCTAGGGCATCGTCCAAAGGCGCCAGATGTGCAAAAAGCCGGCAGCCGCTTCTCCCGCTATCTGTGGGCAAGCCCACACTTACGACAACAGGCGCACCATGCTTTGATTGCTTGTCTAAAACTAAAATTCAATTATTCAGCGCAGGCAGGCTTTGCTGTGACACAGAGGGTTAGGAATTAATGTTAACACTGTTTCTGGTTAAGACTTTTTGTGTTGATAAATAATTCATAAGGCAGTTAGCTCTTTTGAGTCCGACAACACAAGAATATATTAATACAGTAGACTCAGCTAAAGGTCAGCGCTGAACAGTGAAGCATCCGAGCCATCTTTTATTCATTTTCTGACACAGACTCATTAATTATTACCACATTTGAAGGTCTGCAACGGGAAAAGCGGTAATGAGAAAAAGGATATTGGGTTTGATATCTGACACCCACTCTTTCGAAATGACTTTAGGAAGGGGGGGGAGAGAATACAGACTGGCTAGGCCAGGTGGAGCACAGAGCAACACAGAACCCACTGGCCGCTTTTGCTGAGAAGAGGGAAAGGTGGACGTTGATGGGGATAGACCAGATAAGGGTGTGAGTTGTGTCATAGCTGGTGGCATATAGCTTTAGCTTGGCATTAGGCTTAGACTGGGAAGGGTCCAAATCCCTGCTCAGGCCAGCTGGGCTTCCTGATTGACCTGGATCCGTCAGAGAATTCCCCAGCTTCAGACTCCACTCTGTAAAACAAATTGGGGAACAGGAGAAAAAAATGGCCTCCATAGTGACAGTCTAGGAATTTCCCCTAGTCCCAGTGGTCTTTCTCATAGAGATCAGGGGAAAGTAGACCATCGCCCAGAAGTGACATCACCTTCTGTCCAAACTCCACCCTCCCCAGGCACCGCCCCCCAAATCCCCTCTCATTTAACTAGATGGTATTGGGAACCCTAAGCCTAGCCAACTTCATTGGTTTGTTGTGAGCCTAAAATTGGTTAGCCCCCTACCCTGAGCTCTCTAGGGGAAAGTGGCAGGATACAAATGACAATTTTTAAAATCAGCCTAATCCAGTAGTTCTTAAATTTCAATTCATATGCACGGTATTATCACTAAATCCCTACCAAGCCACAAGTTTTTAAAAGGACATAAAACAGCAGTCCAGACACAGTAATTTTATTTACTTTTTTTTTTTTGCTGCTTCTGCTGTCAACTTGCAGCCCACTTATGGCAACCCCACAGGGTTTTCAAGGCTAGAGACATTCTGAGGTAGTTGGTCATTGCCTGCCTCTGCGTAGCAACCCTGGACTTCCTTAGTGGTCTCCCATCCAAATACTGACCAGGACCAACCCTGCTCAGATCTGACGAGATCAGGCTACCTGGGCCATACCATTTACATAGGTATATATTTATAATATAGGCATAGGATACACAGATCTGATACATACATTAGATGAAACCCCTGTGCCTGCTGGAGATCAGCCAACTCCTCATTGTTAGGTTTGATTCCTGCTTGCTGTATACCACCTTATTTAGGGCCTAGAGCAAAATGGTGGGATTTCCCCCCCTCAAAGCTAGGGTGAGCAGTATAAAACAACTGTCTTCCTTTTGCTGATAGAAGCTGTGAGCGGTGGGGCTGCCAAAAACCCTCACCCCTCAAGATTTGTAGATCACCCCCAGGTAGCACTACACACTTCCAGGTGGGAACAGGAGTTCTCATGGAATTACAAGTAATCGCCAGAGATCAGTTCCTCCGGAGGAAATGGCAGCTTTGGAGGGTGGACTTGATGGCACCCCATTCCCACTAAGTTCCCTCCTGTCCCCAGTCTCTACCCCTTCCCAGGAACCACCCCCTAATTTCCAGGAATTTCCCAAGACAGAGTTGGCAACTCTACCCCCAGGGTGGGGATTGTGTACGGCCCTCGTCACAAGTCACTGATCTAATCTATCCATCGAGTCTGTCTAATAAAGCTGAAGTTAATTAAACAGTTCAAGTGAATTTTAAGATCCCTTTAAGCGATGGCCTGTGGTGGTGATTCACCACCTCATACAGAAGCTTGGGTGTGTTTTTACAGATTTGTTTTCTTCGGTTCATCCTTTGTAATCCTTCCCTGCCTCTAGCTAAAAAGCCCAGATTCCTTTCCCATTGTGTCTGAATTTGAAAAACATCCCTCTTCCTATGTGGCTTTTGTAAAAAAAAAAAAAGGGGGGGGGAGGGAAAGCCCGGTGTTTATGAGTTATGGTTGTGGCCATTTTGTGACTAGGCTGAGTTGCCTGGGGGTGGGGTGGGGGGTTCATAATTTGTAATGTCATATTCCATTTACCTTGTCAGTCTTGGAATATAGATGTGAAGAAGGATTACAGATGGCTCTAAATGGGGACAGGTGTAGTTTTGTATTGCTATCATCCGTTGCTTTCTCTCTCTGCCTTTTTTTCACCCCAGACAAAACTGAATTTATTGCAGAAGCATTGCAATGTATTCATTTGAAAAACTGAGTCGTTAGAGAGAGAGAGAGACAGAGACAGAAAGAGATTGCTTTTATTTTGCTATTGAAGAGTGTAGAAGTGACTCGGTCTTATTTACTTGTTAATTTAATTTATAATGTGCAACATCACTGAATGGTCTAGATGGATGGGGGAACTATCTTCACTACTGAAACATGCAATTAAGGGGGTTTTTTAAAGAAAAAAATCCTGTATAATCTAAACTCTTATCAGACATGCATACAAAAACTGTGCTTAAAAAATCCATCACTCTTTACACCTGATCTTCCAGAAAGTTGTGCTGTCATAGTAATTCATTAAAACACACACTGTGTAGGAATGATCTTGTTGCTTCTCCCGGAACCACTGAACATGTGAATTTTGGACAGTACATTGCAGGGTCTTAGAAGCTTCATCTACATCTGCCCTGCTCATCATATACCTAAACCCTGGGAGGTGGGCATTCTGTACATCTATTGAATAAATATCCGTCAAGTTAAAATGAGTGAAAAATGTAATTGCTGTGATTGATAGTGAATTCCAGAAAAGTGTGGTTGCAGTTGATTTAGGGGTCTGCCCTGGCCACACCCAGTACAGAACCGAGGAAGGGTCATTCACTGATTTCTGCACTGAATATTCATTTTGATGGGATCCTACTTTGTTAATCGGGCAAGCCTGCTGATAGGCCTTCACTTACTTCATTTATGTCCCACCTTTCTCCCCCATGGGGATGTGGCTTATGTCGTTCTCCTCTCCTCCATTTTATCTTCACAACATCCCTATGACATGGGTTAGTCTGAAAGCATGTGACTGACCCAAGGTCACCCAGCGAGCTTCCATGGCCGAGTGGGGGTCAGACCTGGGTTTCCTAGAACATATTCCAACACTCTAACCCTTGCACCACGGTGGCTTTAAAACCTGGCACATTCTGATGGTATCTTCTATGGCTTTTGGAGCCTAGCAGAACCAAACAGACTCCAGTTTACCAATCCTGGTGTCTGGCATCCATCTGGGTGATCTTGGGTCAGTCACAGTTCTCTCAGAACTCTCTCAGCCCCACCTTCCTCCCAGAGTGTCTGTTGTGGGGAGAGGAAGGGAAGGTGGCTGTAAGCCGCTCCAAGTCTCCTTCTGGTAGTGAAGAATGGGGTATAAAACGAAAACTCTCAGTACTGTAAATTAACCCTCACGGTGCCATAGTTCTTGGTCTTGTTCCCTCCCATCTCCTACTACAGTAGTAAAACTGCATGGTACTACCAGGCCCATTTCCTACCATCTACTGTTTCTCCTGTGCTTTAACCAAATTCTTCCCTGTTCATCGTTGATGATTCTGGGGTATTTTCCAACATACAGTTTTACTTTGCGTGGGGCCAGATGTGTTGGGTCAAGTCCAGCAAACACCCCATGTGAATTGACAGCTTTGAAAAGACCTTCGGTGACAGTAAACCAGTAGCCCAAAAGACAATTTGTTACCTTTTGCTGATTTGCCCTTATGTTACAAGGGCAGAAGAATGGATATATCCTGCCCTCCATTTCTGTGAGGGAACTGGCCAGGTTTCTCGGGTCATGCAGGCTACCCCACTCAAACGGAGAGGAAGGTACCCTGTTACTTACTCAATTCTCCCCTGCTGCTTTGCGGGATGAGTCATGGTCTTTGATGAATCAGCTCTCTTTGAGGCCACATGGTCCACCATTACTGGTCTTCTCATCAGGGTAACCCTAAGACCAGCCTTGAGCTTGCTGATCTGAGAGACTGGCAATAAAGATCCGTGGGTTTCTACAGAGTCAGAATGATGGACAGTGCTGGCACATGGGCTCTATATTTGGTTCACTCAGAGGGACCCAAAGTGAAATGGGAGACCATCGACACTCTGGGCGAGGCTGAGAATTAGGATGCCAGCAGCGAGCAGGAGCAGATGGTCCAAATGAGACATTTCAAGGATTAATGACAGTCTCACCAGTCTCCAGAGCATGAAAACCTCTGTGCAGCTCTTTATTTTTTCCATACAATGATGAATGTTTTACAGCTGTATTAAAACAGCTGGAAATTCCAACAGGCCATCCAAAGTGCCCTCTCTTCCTCCTGCCTACCATCCTTCCTCTTGATGGTCATTCAGATGCAGGAAAAGATTGATGAATAATCCGACTTTGGCTTTTTTAAATTAATTGATTCTCTTTAAAAGCAGGCGACAAGGTTTGGGATGGTGGAGGGGGTGGCTGCGAAAATATTAGCACGTAACGTAACATCTCTGGAAATGTAGTGTTTGCTACAGCTGTGTATAAATTTGTTTAATGGGTCTCTTAACTCTCCATCAGACTCATAAAGGCAGCCACTGTACAGGCTATTAGGCTGCAGTAACTTAATTGCTCGTTAATTGGGTAATTAGTGCTTTGTTTTGCTTTAAAGCCTAAACACTCATAAAAAGTGAATTAGCTGAGTAAACAAGAATGGAATTTTCATGATATGCAGTCCAGGTTATTGCACATAATTAATCAACGTTTTATTATAATTTCTTTTTTTTTCTCCCCCTCCTTCCCCCCTCTTAGTAGCTGCATCAGGTAGGTAGGTTGGAGAGGAGAGATACAAATTGAAATAAACCTGAACAGACCTCCTGAGAACGGCAAGTGTTTACTTATCCTCTAACATTTCAAAATAAGTAAACTCATTTTGCGGTCTTTGCCCAATCCTCAGCCCCTCTAGACCGGCAAATGAGTTTATGTGATGGGCTTGTTGCCTCAGAACCCCTTGCATTGCACAGGTGTTGCAAGGCATTTTGGGAAACCGGCCCGGCAGGGAGACAGAGCATATTAGGGTTGCCAAGCGCCGAGTGGGGCCTGGAATTCTCCTGGAATTTCAACTGATCTCCAGACGACAGAGATCTGCTTTGCTGGAGAAAATGGAGGGTGCACTGTATGGCATTATACCCTGCTGAGGTCTTTCCTCTCCCCAAACTCAGCTCTCCCAGGCTCCATCTCCATCTCTGAGGCTACCACTCAGTGGGAAGGTAACAGCATTCTGTGCGCCTCGGCGTTCAGTCATGCCGGCCACATGACCACGGAAACCTCTTTGGACAGCGCTGGCTCTTCGGCTTGGAAATGGAGATGAGCACCACACCCCTAGAGTCGTATTCGACTGGCCTTTGAGCAAGGGAAGCCTTTACCTTTACTAATGTTACACAGGTTCTCACAATTTACTGCCAGTTGAAAGCTTCTTTGCAGAATTTATGGACATTGTTTCTATGAAGGAAAGGCTGGTGGAAATTAGATGCACATGCATTTATGGATGTTATCGTACCAGTACATTTTCAGAGCAGTCAAGCCCATCAGCTAAGTCCTTCAGTTAGGGTTATGTGAGGGGGTGTTGGCACTGGCTTCTGAGAAGGAGGGAGACCACAGTAAGGTGAGATCTCAAAGTGTTTGCCTTTTGTGGTTGCATGTTACTGTCAGTGAAAAGAAATGGTGACTGCATCAAACCGCTCTCCCTGTAGCATGTGTTGAGGTTTTACTGAGAATGATGCTTAACCGCAGAGACTGTTGCCTTGCAAACTGATTAAGTGCAGGAAATAGTAGTTTGACGCACACAGCGACTTTTGAGTTGGAACAAACTTGACTCTTTCTTTCTCACACAGCCCTCCTCAGAATCCCATCTCTCACTGGGGGGGCGGAAGGTCATAGTTCAGTGCAGGGCTATTTTGGGGCAGGAACGCACAGGAACGGAGTTCCGGCTGGCTTCCAAGTTGGCCACGCCTACAGTCCCCCCCCCTCAGGTTCCCCTGGCGCCTCGCAAGCTGTGGGGTGCCTGGAGAAGCTGATCCAGAAACTGCCTTCCTTTCCTTGGGCTCCCTATGCACCCCACAAGCTGTGGGGCACCTGGGGAAGCCGATCCTGGTAGGGAGCTGCATCAGGGGTGTGGCCTAATATGCTAATGGGTTTCTGCTGTTGGGTGCAGCCTATTATGCTAATGTGTTCCTGCTGGGCTTTTTTTGTAGAAAAAGCCCAGCAGGAACACATTAGCATAATAGGCCGCACCCAACAGCAGAAACCCATTAGCATATTAGGCCACACCCCTGATGCAGCTCCCTACCAGGATCGGTTTCCCCAGGTTCAGCGGTAACACCCAGGCTCAGTCCCTGGACAGAAAAGATCTTCAGGGGCTCCCCAGCAGATCAGGTGACGTGGAGAGGGTTCCCAATGGAAGAGACAACAGCCAGAATAGCCCAGCCTAGCCCAGGCTTGTCAGAACTTGGAAGCTAAGCAGGGTCACCCACAGTGAGTGCTTGGATGGGAGACTGCCAGGGAAGACTGGGGTTCCTATGCAGAGGAAGGCAATGGCAAACCACTTCTGCTCATGTCGTGCCTAGAATGCCCTGTGGATGACATTGCCATGAGTCAGCAGGTTCTTCTTCCTGTATGGCTATTGCCAGCTTCGGACTGAATGCACCAGTGCCAGACAGTTTGTTCGTTCATTCGTTCGTTCATTCATTCATTCATTCATTCATTCATTCCCTACCTTTGTCACCAGTGTGATTTGCTTTAGGTGTTGCTTCTTCATATGGACATGTATGTAATACTGCAATCTTGCTGAAGCTAAGTTGGTCTATTGAGATGTCCTGCAAACCTTGCATATATTAAAAAAAAATGTCTTCTATAAAATCAGGTGATCGGTCTGCCTAGTTCAGCATTGTCTGTTTTGACGGCCAGTGGTTCTCCAGGAACTTGGGCAAAGAAGGGTCTTTCCTTATATTTGCTACCTGAAACCTCCTAAGTGGAGATGCCATAGAGCTACAAGCCCCTTGCCAGCTACTAATCGCTTCACCAGTGTGGTGCCATAGGATGTTACTATACAGCTAAACAAAGGAAATACTAAAGATTGAACTATATAATATTACCCTGTAGAAGGTCTCAGGATGAATTACAGGGCTTTATTCAAAGTAAAGATATACCATCCCCATAAAAGTGGTTGGAGTGCAAATAGGAAGATGTTCGTCTTCAGAAATGGAACCCAACCCTAACATTCTTGCTTCTGCTGAGCATCAAGTTTTCTTCTTGGCTGCCCAGTTCATTAGCTGTTGAGTGTTGGCACAGGTGGTTTTGGTGATCCGTTGTGTTATGCTGTACAACTTAAGCACATTGGAAGTCTTGCATGGGGGGGGGGGGAGTGGATACACAAGGCTTTTGCCTAGAAAGTAGAAGGAATGGGGGGCGGGAAATCACCACATTGGCTCTCTTGGGGAATTTTGGAAAATAGGGGAAAGCTTCGTCTTACAGCACTGCCAATGCCCAGCTCTTCCCGAATAAGAGAACTTCTGGATAACTGATTTTAGTTACAGCTCCAGCTCTCTGGCTACTTTCCTACTCGGGGCGAACAAAAAAAGACTAAAATAAATCCGCGAGAGAAGCTCTTGAGGGTGAACTCAATGGAACCGCTCGATCTTGGACCAGCACATTTTGACCTCTGGCCAGTGACCTTTTCCTGTCCTTCATCCAATATGATTTAAAAAAAAGAAAAGAAAAGAAAGAAATTCAGCAGCAAACATCCTGAACTCTGTTTGAGTAGCTCTAATTTACATAACTTAGGTAGGCGTAAAAGATGAGGAATGACCTTTTCAACATGACTTCAGATATTAAAACGATCTTACAATCTTATTATCATGAGAACATTTCGCAGAGTATTAAGCTCAATAAATTACCTTTTCCCCAAGCTGATAGCCCTCGATCCCTCAGGGCCAGCTGCAGCGACGATGTTGGTTCACGGCCTTCTTATTTTAGCTGAATTGCTTAATTGGTATGTGTTCTACATCCCAGATAGAGTATTTGGAGCACAAATGAAGGTTGGAACCTTTGCGCTAGTTATCGACGGAAGGGAAATTGATTCATGCTCTAGAGTGCAGTTGGGAGACAGTTCACGGTTCTCCTTTGCAAGGCAAGACCCTTCCAGAGATGGCATCCCCCCTCTGAATTTCTTGCAAAAGACCATTCTGATTGTGCAGCTTCTTCTCCTTTAGATGGTCAACCCTGCTATCCCTCAGTTTAAACTAAAGATGAAAATTAGCTTCCTGGTGACTTCTGTGCTGCTTTCCTCCACCCCAAACTTAAGTGCAAGCAAAGAACCCCTCTAGATTCCTTCCTCCATCATTGACTCCAATAGAAGGATTCACTGAGACTTCTAGAATGCCAGGGAGGGAAACACAGCATGGTATAGCTCAGTCTCATGAGATCTTGGAAGCTAAGCAGGGTTGATAGTTGGATGAGAAACCACCAAGGAAGACTGCAGAGGAAGGCAATGACAAACCGCCTCTGGTTCTCAGTTGCCTCAAAAGCCCCTTGTTGGGGTCACCTTACCTCATCCCTAGCGAGTTTGAAACTTTTGTTCTTCCCTCTGGCTGAGATTATGAATGCTAATACACAATGAAATTCGGCTCCAGAATTAAGCTTCTTGCGTTGATATGCATAGTCTGACAAAAAACAGAAATGAGGAAGAGGAGGAGGAGATTGGATTTATACCCCGCCCTCCACTCAGAGTCTCAAAGTGGCTTACAATCTCTTTTCTCTTCCCTCCCCTCTTCCCTGTGAGGTATGTGGAGCTGAGAGAGTTTTGAGAGAACTGCTCTTGAGAGAACAGCTCTGAGAGAACAGTGGGGTCCCGGCCTCACTAGTGGGCCTCCTAATGGCACCTGGTATTTTTGGCCACTATGTGACAGAGTGTTGGACTGGATGGGCCATTGGCCTGATCCAACATTGGCTTCTCTTATGCTCATATGACTGACCCAAGGTCACCCAGCAGCTGCATGTGGAGGAGTGGGGAATCAAACCCTGTTCTCCCAGATTAAAGTCCATGCTCTTAACCACTACATCAGACTGGCTCTGTTTGTTGCAAGCTTCGGTTTGTTGACATCTCCTTGGTTTTCTACAGTCTGATAAGATTTATATCAACGGAGCTGGGATTCTTCAAGTTAAACTTTGCATGTAAGCTGCTAACTTCTGTTGGATGGCACATCTTGGTTTTGCAGCTGATATTTTCCCAACAACAGAGCTGCACCCCTTTAAATCCAGAGACTTGCAAACGATAACAATTCTTAGCCATGGAGCTGCAACTTGTGGATTCTAGAGACTCTTATTTTGGTTCATCATGTTGTCTTTCATATGATGGTGGATGTGGAGTGTTTCATTTGGGTTGTATATATTAGTCAGTAGATAGCACAAGATTTGTAAAATTAGCTCATTTATTAAACACCTTAGATAGACAATCATTTTAAAGGTTTGTTCATTTTGCATAATTTATTTTATTTATTTTTATTTATTTAATTAATTTATATCCCGCCCTCCCCACCTCTCGGCGGGCTCAGGGCGGCTACCAGCATACCATAAAACATACATATCATTAAAACATTTAAAATACACATCAAACACGCCCTGTTTCAAGATGGCAAATTTATCAGAGTGGCATCTTAGATGCCCAACCAATCCAGACGGTGGGAGCCATTCAGGCTGGCAGATTCCTAATCAGGCCAGGGCCGAAGATGTCACTATTAGGTAGCCCCTACCCAAAGGCCTGGTGGAAGAGCTCCGTCTTACAGGCCCTGCGGAACTGTAACAAGTCCCGCAGGGCCCTGATATTATCCAGGAGCTCATTCCACCAGTGTGGGGCCGCCACTGAGAAAGCCCTGGCCCTTGTAACCGCCAGCCGGGCCTCCCTCGGCCCTGGGAGAACCAGGCGGTTCTGGGATCCAGATCACAGCACTTGCTGGGGAACACATGGGGAGAGGCAGTCCCTCAGATAGATAGGTCCCAGGCCATACAGGCCCAGGCCATAATTATCAATATACGTTTATTAAATATTCACCATAGCAATGGTTTATACACAGTAGTTTTCATTTTAGTTACATTGAAGATCAGGCAATTGGCCGGTGGCAGCAGGAGCCTGGGATGAATCTGCTTCTGCCTCATTTCTTCTGCTACCTAAGGCCAGGTCTTCACCTGGCTACTTTTGTGAGCTGGCTCTGGGTATCAAGGATGCACGGAAGACCATTTGAAAATTGAAACCAAGCGGCAGTGTGGATCCAGGCTGGAGACACACAGAGTGATGCAACTTTAGGCAAGTACAGGAAGGGAAATAGGAGCAAGGGCAGGATAAAAAGGGCAGAGTTTAAGCAGGAAGCCTCAGTGCTCAAGAATGGAACAATCTACCGTTTGTTCAGATAGCAGCCTGCAGATTGCCCTGGAAGAGGCCATTCCCTGCCTTGAAAGTAGGCCTTTCTAAAGTGGACATGTCTAGGGTATCCGTGTCCCTGCTGGACCTCAGTTACAACCAAGAGAGAGCTAGTGTGGTGTAGCAATTAGGGTGTTAGGCACTGGGAAACCCAGATCCCCACTTAGCCATGGAACATGCTGGGTGACCTTGAGCCACTCGTCCCCCCCCCCCCCCCCATACACACAAATATATATGCATGCACAGAGAGAGAGAGAGAGAGAATCTAGCCTACCTCACTGGGTTGTTGTGAGGATAAAATGGAGGAGGAAAGAATGAAATCCACTGCCCTGAACTCTGTAGAAGAAGGACGGGATAAAAACATTCTAAATAAATACAAACAAGCATGCAAAATAATCGGAATGTGAGACTTTTTTCTTCAGAAAGTGAAGTCTCCAGTTCAAGCCCCCATAGCCTCAACATGTTGGCTCTTGTTTCTTGCTTTGCTTCCTGCCCAGCTATCTATCCCTCTCTCTACCCCTCCCCATCCCAGTTCCTGCTCTAATCTTCTCAACCACCAGCTGAAGGATTGGAGCCTCCGTCCTCCGGACTGGCGTCTTACTGTGCTTGTCGGTTGCCTCCCCTCATCTCCAAAGAGGACTGATTCAATTAACCACCTTTTTTGGTCATATTAATGTTAACCTCAGCTGGCTTTCCCAGGTGGTGATCTGGCTGGTTTGATGTGTCTCCAGTCACACGTCTGCACGCAACCCACTCACAAGCCCGAAGTAAAGGCATGTTGAAACAATAGTGTGGCTGACGTTTGCCACCTGGAAAAGTTAACTGTGATTGACCCAACATGGCTCTGTTAATTGGCCTTAAGTAAATAAAACTGAGACAGTTTTGTCTTTCTGCCAGTCTTGGAAGTAACTAAGAGCTCTGCAGGTGGAAAGGGAATGGAAATCCAGGATTTACACCCAAAAGTGACCGTTCCCTTTCATAAAAGCTCTCAGCCAGGCGGCTGGGGGGCAGGCGGCGCAACCTTGTAGTAAGTGTTTCCCTACATGGAAAATATAAAGGCAAAGAGCTGAGGGAGAAAGAAATGGTGGGAAATGCCAAATGCCAAACAGGAAGAAAGCACTGATTCTAGGTCATAAGCTAATCTTAGGGTGCGTTCAGACACTCTGTTTAATCAGGTTTTGTGACTGTTCAAGAACAGATTTTATATGCACGATCATACAGCAACATCTGCCTCCCGTTCCAATCCATTGGTTTCCTGCACAAAAACCCCCTTCAGCCAGAGTACTCTGTTACCGGGTCCCACGTGGTGTTTTCTCAGCAATCCCGTTTAAAGCCGCAGTTTCCCCTGTGTGATCGCTCCTCCGGTGTCAAGCCACTTCCGATGGTTTAAACCCCCTCCCCACTCGGAAGCCTGAGACTTCCGCTTTTCGCCCACCATTTTTGGGGGGTGCTTTGGCAGTATGCGCATAAGTGAAGTTCTGCTCCCGCGTTTATAAAACACAACGTTTAAACGGTCACTAATTTTGAGTTCGGGATCCCAAAGAGGCCAGTTTCAAGTGAAAAGTGTAAAGGGAAGTCTTCTGTCACAGCGGTGAAATCACGGTGCTCAGCGGAACTGTCGAACAAAAGCCGTGATTCACCCTGGTGGTTCTGCGCATGTGCGAGGATAAAGTTTTTTTCAATTCTACGGATGAGCAGCTATGCGCATGCGCAAACTTAGGGGGGAAAAACCCCAACACATGCTCTCGTGTGATCGCGATTGTCCAGAGTAAAAATAATCGCAATGGAGTGGGGGCCATTTAAACTGCCATCAGCACACCATCTGAACGTACCCTTAGGGTAGCAATATCTTAATATAGGTTGTGCATAGCTAGTAACGGGAAGGCATGCGCCAGCTTGCAAAATAAAACAGCAAATTCTGTTGGCTGGGCTGAGGCTCATGTTAATGAGTAGCAACAGTGCTTTGGGGGCCTTACATTTGCCCTTAGATCAGTGGGGGGTGGGGGGGGGTGCTTGATGTCCTTTTTAAAATATAAGGCTAAAGGCAAAAAAACAAATGCTACAATGCTATGTTTAGAATTTGCATGTTGTCTTCATTAGGTTTTTTTCCCCCATTGCTTTTAAATTTCAGCATCCCAGATGTGGGCTGTTAATTTCCTAAGCAAAAAAGAAAGCCTTAAAAAAAAAAACCCAAAACTGCAAATTATGGAAAATTCTAATGAGCTCTTAAAAGATCACTGGGAAATTTGCTTGTGGTGGAAATCTCAGATCTGGTACAAGCTATAGGCCTCGTCTAGACTAGGAATTATTGGTGTGCTATTGGATCTTATTATCTCTGGATAAAGCAATTATACAGAGGCATATGGTGACATTACTTTTATTAAACACCAACACGCTTTTGGCTGTATATATCCAACAGAAAACAATAGGCAGCCCTTAGATGGTGCAGCCCTGGCTTACTATTACAAAAAAGCCGGAGCAGCCCTGCAAGTCCCAAAGTCTTGCTTCTGACACTGGCTGACTAGATGCCCCTGGGAAGTGTAGCGGCAGAACAAAGAGGCTGAAGCCTCACACAGCTCTTGCACCCTTCTAGCAATTGGTGTTCACAGATACACATTTCTAAATCCAGAGAACAGATTCAGAGTCCAGTGGCACCTTTAAGACCAACCAAGTTTTATTCAAGGCATGAGCTTTCATATGCACGCACACTTTTCCAAATGCATTGGAATGGTAGGTAAGGCTCAAACTTATAGATAAGGTAAGTTTGAACCTTACCAACTGTTCCAATGTATTTGGAAAAGTGAGCGTGCACACGAAAGCTCATGCCTTGAATAAAGCTTGGTTGGTCTTAAAGGTGCCACTGGACTCTAAATTTCTTCTACTGCTTCAGACCAACACGGCTGACCATCTGGATCTACCTAAATGCAGAGGTTCCACTTTGGCTATGGTGGCATCATGGGTTTCATCAGCTTTGGCTCTGTGCACATGGGAGTAGAAAACCTACTCAGCCTTCTGGTCTCCCCACCGAACCACCTCCTAGCCTTCAAAAGAACATCTCCTGTTAAAGGGCTCGTGCTTCATCACTCTTTGACCACGTCGCTATTCAAAGGCTCTGCCTGCAAGCGCATCTCCCCATTTGATTCTTTTACTCCAGTTGTTGTAGGGAAGGGTGGGATCAGTCTCTACCCCCTTCCCCTGGTTTCTCATGTGTAAGCATGTCCTGACCTAGCTGGCCCAGGCCAACTCAATCTCATCAGCTCTCCAAAGCAGAGCAGGGTCGGTACCTGGATGGGAGACCACCTGTGTTGCTCTGCAGAGGTAGTCAATGGCAAACCACCTCTGAATGTCATTGCCCTGACCTGGATGCTGGTAAGATCTCAGAAGCTAAGCAGGGTCGGCCCTGGCTAGTACTTGGATGGGAGACCACCAGAGAAGCCCTGGGTTGCTCTGCGGAGGCTGGCAGAGTCAAACTGCCTCTGTTCAGCTCTTCCCTTGAAAACCCTAAGGGGCCACCATACATCAGCAGCAACTCGACAGCACTTTCCACCACCGCCAAGTGTGTCCAGATTGGATGTAGAATGGTCATCATACAAAACAGATTAGCAGCTTCCAAATTAATAGAGTGTAATACTCTCGTAAAAACGCGTACATCCCTGTTTGCACAGCAAATCTGGGCAAGATTGAATGAAGAAGTTGGTTTTATACCCCGCCCTTCAATACCCAAAGGAGTCTCGGAACGGCTTACAATCACCTTCCCTTCCTCTCCCCACAACAGATACCTAGGTGAGGTAGGTGGGGTTGAGAGAGCTCTGAGAGAGCTGTTATTGATCCAAGGTCACCCAGCTGGCTTCATGTGGAGGAGTGGAGAATCAAACCTGGTTCTCCAGATTAGAGTCCGCCACTCTTAACCACTATACCAAACTTGCTCTTGAGAAGTGATGTAACCCCAAATCCTCTGACCTTGTCTCTATTTATCCCTAGGGCATTAAGATAAGGATAGGTCCCTTCTCTTGGAGTTACAAGCATTCAGAAATGATTCATACCTCTGTGTCATAGATGGGGCTTCCCCTATCGTTTAGCTGCACATGGTCATTGCTGTCATTGAAAAAGGAGCTGAGATACCTCTGTGTCTTAAGCCATTGTAAGGGAAGATGAATAAGACACCTTTTCATTCTTCCTAGTGGTAAATATCCTGCCTTTCCTGTTTCCAGGGGAAATGGCACTTGATTATTCCATGTTTCAAGCCTCTGTAGGTGAGGTGTGACTTTCGCTACTTCTTTGTTCTCTCTGGCTAGGTTATCTGTATATGTAAAAGAGCCAGGTAGCTCTTTTGGACCTGAATCAGTGATGTCATCAAGCTGTTATCAATCCATGGAATGCAGAAATATCCAGCATTAAAATATGACACCTTTTCCTAATCCCTTTATTATATTTGTTTCTTTTTCATTTCATAGTCCATTTCTGCCACCATGAGAACTAGAAATTTACTTTAAAAAACCAAAAATTGAATTTCTTTTCATGGGATGTTTTAAAAAATGCTAGAGTCTGGCTGTGTGCTTAGAGTTGCCAGGTACTCACCGTGTTTCAGTGGGGGTGGGAGGGAGCCTTCCAAAAGTGGGGCCGGGGCTGCGCCCCAAGCAGTGATGTCACCGTGCAACATCATCACGCGGAAGTGACGTCATCACATCTGGGACACCGGGTGGCGATGCTTTGGTTTGAAAGCAAAACTCTATGGTAAAATTCCCCTCAAACCATAAAGTTTTGCCCTGAAACCAGAGTGTCTCCGCATGACATTGCTGACACGATGAGGTCACTTCCACATGATGTCACTGTTTGGGGGCATGGTTTCCCCTGCCCCCAGCTCGCCAGCAGAGGGCAGAAGCCCCCAAAACCAGGGGATTCCCCACCTGGCAATGCTCCCTCTAAGCTGTGGAGTCTTGTGAGCAAAAATTCTACTTTGTGAGCTACTGGCATGAAAGTTGTGAGCAAGTGATTTAGCTCCTGCATAAATTAGTTTGCTCTGTAGCCATCCTTCCTGAGCCAAGACAAAAATGTGTGAGCCGGAGGCTCAAGAACTGAGCTAGCTCACACTAACTCAGCTTAGAGGGAACACTGGGGACTGGCAACTCTATGTGTGCTGTGAATGGACTATGGTGTCTTTGGCCTAGTCAGAGTAATGTGATGGGGCATAAATCCAACAGGAAATTTACCTTTACTAAACTGAATGCAACACTGTATTATTGTGGATCTCTGTGTGTCTTTCGTTGAAGTGAGTGAACAAAAACAATCCACAACCACTCATTTGTTGTATCTGGCATAAACTTTCTGTATGCAGGAGGGTATTGTGTATTGTGTTTGCTAATACAGCCAGTCTTTAAACCATCAAATCTAATCAAAACAAAAACTGACATTTGTCAAACAGCTTATTCCTTTAAAAAGGTAGAAGGATAAAGAATTAAGCTGGGGTGGGTGTGGGGAAGAGGCCTTAACTATCAAGCGACTCGCCTGTACTAGTTTTGGCCGCTCTGCAAACAGAAGCTTTGTGTTTTGGCCTCTGCGTCACCCTGAAGTCAGAAATACAGAAAAGGCATACGATATATGTATTTTAAAAAGAGTGCATTGCTTGGAATTTCTTCTTCTTTTTCCTGTCCTTTTTTTTTTAAAACCGCTGTCTGAGATTCAAGTTTGTGGGGAGGGAACACACTTTGGCCTTTACTTCTGACTGAAATATAATATCCATGTAGTTGAAATTATCCTGTAGCTCCCTCAAAAATCAATGGCCTTATCATAATGCAACTGAGCATGTAATTTGCCCTTTGGATATGAAAACTGACATAAAAGACAACTAAATGTGGCAAGAAAAGGTCAGTGACTGACAAGTTGTCTAGGAATCATGTCTTCATTCAGCAGTAAAATAGGCATCTGTCCTTCAGCTCTTTTTCATAGTTCCCCTGTTAGCCAAGGATCCTTGAATGCTTAGGTTGTTTGTTTATAACCCAGCCTTTTGGTCAATTGTTGTCCAAGATGGCCTACAGCAGACTAAAACAGTATACATCTGTGCGTTCTTGGACCGGAAGCTGGTGGTCGAGGCCAGCATGGTTGTCCTCTTGCTGCTATAGCCTCTGGGTGCTTGGCAGCCGGGACACTTCCTGCCAGGAAGAGGGGGAGCCAGGCTTCCTGCACTTTCTCATTCTCTGGCAGATGGCAGGGGTCAAAATGGTCTTCCCTTCGCCATGGCCCCAGGAGAGCAGGTACAATCTCCTGGAGACGTTTGAAACTCTTGCTAGTGGCAGAGACCAGCATATGTTCCCCCTTGCTAGTGCTGGGAAGTAGAAGTCAGGCTATATGTCCAATGGACATGTAGTAATTGGTTACCTTCGTTTTGGGAGCCAAGGCCATAAGGTTTGCTAAGAGGCTACAGATGCCTTTGTTTTTGTGCCCTTCAGGAAGCTCTGGGCTTGGGCTCTTTGTTCGAGGGTTCACATTCTAGCTGTAATGCTAGGTGAAAGACAATGTTCAGAGAGACCGAGGGTGATGCTTGCTCGGTGAGGGAGCAAGAGCTCTTCGGCGCCTAGGTGCCAGGACTCTGTAGAGGCTAGAATCTCAGGAGTGAGTGGGAGTCAACTTATTAAAAAACCCCACAGAGATAAAGGAAGACCCATCACTGGTAAGGGCCGAAAAGGTCTCTGCCCAGGCCTTAGAATTCCATTGATGGCCAGTGGTAGGGCTGCCAAGTCCCCCGGTAGGGCGGGGGAAACACCGATTTTTCATGCTTCCCCCCCGCTTTTTCAAAACTGGCCACCGGGGGGAGGCAATGGCTGCCAACAGGAGGGGAACGTCGGAGCCTGCCGGGCCCTCTCCCTTCCAGGCCTCTTAAAGGGAAATGTCTGAAGAGCCTGCAGTGAAAAGCCTCACCAGACATTTCCCCTTTAAGAGTTAGCAAGAGAGCCCCGCCCAGAGATTAACGAGGGACTAAGCTCTTACTGAAGGGCCTGCTTTTGCATGCGGCTGGTGTAAGATTGAAAGGTTGCTGCTGCTGGGCCTGGGGTAAGTCCATCTGCCAGCTCTTTTCCTTCTCTCTCTCTCCCCTCCCCCTTTCTTTCTTTTTTCTGTCTCTCTCTCTCTCTCTGTCCCCATCCAGCAGAGGTCTATCAGTGGCTATTATTAGCCACAAGGTCTAAATGGAAGTAAGTGCCTGTGCCAGCTCTTTTCCTTCTCTCTCTCTCCTTCTTTCTTTTTTCTGTCTGTCTGTCTGTCTCTCTCTCTCTGTCCCCATCCAGCAGAGGTCTGTTAGTGGCTATTATTAGCCACAAGGTCTAAATGGAACACTTTGTCTGGGGCAGTAATGCTCTGCATTCTTGGTGCTTGGGGGGGCAACAGTGGGAGGGCTTCTGGAGTTCTGGCCCCGCTGCTGGACCTCCTGAGGGCACCTGGTATTTTTGGCCACTGTTGTGACACAGAGTGTTGTACTGGATGGGCTGTTGGCCCAATCCACTGTGGCTTCTCTCCTGTTCTTATGATATGAAATTCATATTTAGCACTTGTGTAGCACTTAGTGCTTCATATTCTGCCGAGATGAGGAAGGATTCAGTAGGGCCGTTGCTCAGTGATAGAGCATCTGCTTGACATGCAGGAGGTATCAGCCTCTTCAGCTAAAAAAGGATCAGGTAATAGGTGATATTAAAGATCTCAGCCTGAGACCCTGGAGAGCCACTACCAGTCTGAGTAGTCAGTACTGACCTTGATGGACCAATGGCCTGATTCAGTATTAGGAAACTTCATGAG
The DNA here is from genome assembly GCA_029233225.1 of Lepidodactylus listeri. NCBI lineage: Eukaryota > Metazoa > Chordata > Lepidosauria > Squamata > Gekkonidae > Lepidodactylus > Lepidodactylus listeri. The sequence continues at coordinate 14,856,069 of JARCFY010000013.1, forward strand.
TTCATGTGGAAGCATGTGGAAGCAACATCACAGGATGTGACTTCACAAAATGATGTCACTTCCTTTCTCCTGGCTCCACCCCCAAAGTCTCCTGGCTCCACCCCCAAAGTCCCCAGATATTTCCCAAGTTGGACTTGGCAGCCCTAGCCAGTGGACAGTAGTGATCTAGATGGAGCAACAGCCTGACGGTACGAGGAAGCTTCATATATACATAGGAAGAACCACCGAGACCCAACAAGCTCGAGATCTAGGCAGGAAGATGCAAAAGAAGTATAGGAACAGCAGATATCAAAATAGGTGGGAAGACAGTCAGGAACCCGTTTTTAATTTCCTCCAAGACAGGGATGTCAAACTCATTTGTTACAAGGGCCGGATCTGACATAAATGTCACTTTGTCAGACTGGTCCATGTGTGCCATAAAATGTAATGCCAGGTACCCAGAGATCTAAACTTTATAAAGGACACAGGCAAACTTAATCAACAATATTGTTTGTTTACTCAAAATACAAACATGCTTAAAACATTCCTACTCTTACAGTATTTCCTTAAAGTATCTCCCTGATGCCCTGATGTCATCTCCCCATCTCAAAGTGGGATATAAATCTTTTTAGAAAATCCTTCTTCTGCCCTGGCACTGCACCCCCGGTTCAGGAGTACCTGCAGCTGCCTTTTAAGGTTAAACGCTGAGAGACCCCAAACACAGTCATTCAGTATAATGTGTAGTTTGGCCTCTGGGGGTCACTTTAAATCGCTTGGCAAAAAACGTAAGTAGTTAACATGTTCCAAAAATAAATTTGACAAGAAGAATATTTCTTCCTTGCTGAAAGTTCAAGATGCCAGAATCCTAAAAGCCACTCAAGAGCATCAAAAGCAAAGGCATTATAGTGCCACTCTATTACTTCCTATTTAATTAATAGATATCACCTAACAGAGAGGAAGCGTCCTGTAGCGAAGAAGAATAGGGAACTGGGATTTGGCGTAACTAGGTTCAGTTGCGTTTGTGCCATTAAGACACTATTAGAACTGCTTAGCCAGCTCCCTGTGGCTCATTTCATCCTTCTGTAAAAGAAGAAAAGATCAAGGTTTATCTCATGTGTATTACCGCAGAGCTGGTCTTCGATTGACACCTCAAAGTGGACCTGGGCTTTGGCTGTGGCCAATTCCGAAGGCAAACCAATTTGTTATCAAGGCGTTTGGCATGGTCATGTTCACGGGGCAAGGAGGAGAACCCCCTAATGAGAAGATTGTATGGCTCATATCTTAAAGAGGCTTTGTTTTCATGTTGAAGCGAAGAGAAATGAAATAGAGAAAATATCAGAAATGTATGTCTGGCAGTTTTCTTTTCATGGGTTATTGTTTTCTTGAAAGATAACGTATGAACACCATGTTACTGAGAAAGTTCAAAACTGGGTTCATCATAACAGACTTGCATAAATTTCATGAATGTCCAGAAATAGATACATCTCTGTCTTTTGGACATATACTGATGAATTTTGGCAACCACATTTTAAGTGACTGTTAACTACGAGCCAGTTCTCGGGAGAGTATTTGTGCAGCGTTCAGATATCTGTACCCAAGAACAGCAAGAACCAGCTCTGTTTCTTTCGCCGTGGTGAAAACATCGTATCACTTGATTCCCGTTAAAGATTTGGTCTCTACACATCTGCCATGATGTTGACTATGATAATCTACATTTGTTCCTGACAAGGAGGAAAAGGATGTTATATTTTGCAGCATTCAAAATGAACAAGTGACTTCACAAAGAAAGATTCGTGCCCAGAGGCGAATTATTTGATACAGGCATCAGAGAGAAGGAAAGAACAGAAACTGGTTGTTGTGGAAAAGAAATTAGTAGTTTACAAATTATAGCAAATTAATAGAGCTTACTTTTGTTGCTGGTGGTGGAAAGTGCCGTCAAGTCACAGCTGACTTATGGCAACCCCGTAGGGTTTTCAAGGCGGGAGGCATTCAGAGGTGGTTGGCCGTTGCCTGCCTCCACGTCACAACCCTGGTATTCCTTGGAGGTCTTCCATCCAAATACTAGCCAGGGCCAACCCTGCTTAGCTTCTGAGATTTGACAAGATCCAGCTAACCTGGGCTACCCAGGTCAGGGTAACTTTTGTTAATTCTTTTTTAATTTATAAAAATGCAACTAGAAAAAAATCTAGAGAAGAACAAACCCCACATGCCACAACAGGCAAGATTTTAGAAGAGGCCTGAGACTGGATTTGGACTAGGGTTTGCATCCCTGGGGGGTGAAATTCCTGGATATTGGGGGAGGGGAGCCTGGGGATGGGAGGGACCTCAGCAGGGTATAATGCCACAGAGCAGTCATGGCGAACCTTTTAGAGACCAAGTGCCCAAACTGCAACCCAAAACCCACTTATTTATCACAAAGTGCCAGCACAACAATTTAACCTGAATACTGAGGTTCTAGTTTAGAAAAAAGAACTCATACATTAACATCTTTTGTCTTACAAGAAAAACACAATGACAGAGCTTTCAATTATACAAACAACTTTATATTGAAAGGTAAAAGTTTGCATTTGGCATGCTTTGGAACAATTAACGTGATTTTTGCTGTTGTATGCATGCTGATAATTTATCTAACCTTGGCTCATACTTTGTAAGTCTGAGAGCAGCCCAGCCTCGAGTCTGAGTCGTCTTTTTCCTTTTAGAAACTGAGTGCCCAAACTGCGTGCGTGCCCACAGAGAGGGCTCTGAGTGCCGCCTCTGGCACGCATGCCATAGGTTTGCCACCACTGCCATAGAGCAAGGGTGGCCAAACTGTGGCTCGGGAGCCACATTTGGCTCTTCCATACAAATTGTGCAGCTCCCAGCAGGGCAGCTGGGGAAGCGAAGGGGAGGCATACTTTTTTTCCCTCCTTCCCTCCCTCCCTCCCACCTATTTGCTTTCTTTGTTTCTCTCTCTCTTTCTCTTTCATTCTTTCTTTCCACCTCTCTCTGTTTTAGACACATAAATATCATTAGCAAACAAATAAATATCATTGGACAAGTAGATATCATTATCAATATCTGTTTTTACTTCTTTTTGTTTTTATTTCTGGCAGTCTCATTTAGTGTTCATAATTTTGCATATTTTAAAAATAAAAATGTGTTTGTATTCATCTCTTGAGGCTCTCAAACATCTGGCTTTAATTTTATGTGGCTCTTATGCTGAGCAAGTTTGGCCACCCCTGCCATAGAGTCTACTATCCAAAGCAGCCATTTTCTGGAGAAAATGTACTGTGGAGATGAATTGTAATTCTGGCTGATTTCTAGGCACGACCTGGAGGTTGGCAACTCTTGTTCAGAGAAAATGCCAAACCATAATGTTACATTCAGTGAGCCTTGGGTTCGCAGACGTGATCCTTCTCTCTTTCCCTGACATAACCTGAGTAAAAGCATCCTGGCTTGTGGCAAATCGTAGTTGAACCAACAATTGATAGTTCGCACTTACCCTGGAAACCAGGATTGCAAATTGGGAACAAGAAGAAGAGAGAAGAGAAGAAGAGGAGGAGGAGGAGATTGGATTTATACCCCACCCTTCATTCGGAGTCTCAGGGCAGGTTACATATACCCCACCCTTCATTCGGAGTCTCAGGGCAGGTTACAATCTCCTTTCCCTTCCTCTCCCCCACAACAGACACCCTGTGAGGTAGATGGGGCTGAGAGCTCTTTCGAGGACTGCCCTTAAGAGAACAGCTCTGAGAGAACTTGTGATTGACCCAAAGTCACACCAGCAGCTGCATGTGGAGGAGTGGGGAATCAAACCCAGTTCTCCCAGATTAGAGCCTGCGCTTCTAACCACCACACCAAACTGTCTGATTCCGCTTGTACAAGTTGTAGAGGCTTGATCACAGCACCATATCTAGGTTTGCCAGTGTCTGACCCGTGTCTTTGTATCAAAGAAGGTAGGTGAGCGAACACTGATCTCCTGCCATCTACAGTCTGTTTAAATAGTTACATGAAAAATAATTCAGTATTTTAAGAAGAAGAAGAAGAGAAGAAGAGACTGGATTTATACCCCGCCCTTCACTCACTTGGAGTCTCAGAGCGGCTTACAAACTCCTTTCCCTTCCCCTCCCCACAACAGACACCCTGTGAGGTAGGTGGGGCTGAGAGAGCTCTTTCCCAAGCTGTCCTTGAGAGAACAGCTGGTACAGAGCTATGGCTTGCCCAAGGTCATCCAGCAGGTGCAAGTGGAGGAGTGGGGAATCAAAGCCGGCTCTCCCAGATTAGAGTCTGCGCACTTACCCACTACACCAAACTGGCTCTCTGTGCCTGATTAATCTGATGCTTGTTTTCAGTGGATTCACCTAACCACTCGATTGACTAAATATTACCACCCTTGTCACAGCAGCTTGAAGCTTTTAGCCAGAGTTGTACTTCTAGGTCAACTGAGTCATTGCTTGTTTTAATTGCATCAATCTGTTGGCCGTATATGAGGCCTTTAATCAATAGGTTCTCTTATAGTTCCACTGCTAGAAGCATTTTCCTGTTTCTTCCTTTCTTTTGCTCTGAAGTTATGGGAAGGGAGTAACGCTTTGCTGAATTTTTGACTCTCCAAGAAGTTTGGGTTTTACAAAGTACAAGAAGAAATGAATTGAAACTCAGAGTATGTGTATGTGTGATTACCTCCTGGCCATTTCCCCCCCTTACAAATGTAGGCTTAGGACATAGGAAGCACTTACGGCAACTGGGAAAGAATCAAAAGATTAATTTTAATGCAGTTTGGAAAGAATCAAAAGATTAGTTTTAATGCAGTTTGAAATCCCAAGACATTGTTCTGTGTTGCAAGTCTTTTGATCAATGGAAAACAGAAACTAGCTTGAGGAATGAAAAGGGGGTATTGCGTCTTGAAGGGGTTCACCTTCTTTTTGTGAAAATACTCCACCAGCCTTCATTTGGTGGATAAGATCAGAGCTAGATAGGGCAGGGCAGACCTGTCTCTGCAAGGATGGGTTCTGCCAAATAGCCTTAAATCTTGATTATTTATTTGAAACTCATTTCCCCCTCCGACCATCTTTCTCCCAAACAGGAACCCAAAGGAGCTTGTCTTATTGTTTAAAGCTCCAACAGTCAGCAAAGAAAAAACCAATAATGCTCCAAACAGTCCAATGCAAATTAACAACAGTAGCAACAGAAAATCATTTTTCGAACCACCCTCAAAAGCTCATCTGAAGAGTTAAGCTTTACAAAGCTTCTTAAAAATAGGGAGAGTAGACATCTTCTGATGTGTTTGGAGAAAGCAATTCCATAATTTATTTATTTATTAGATTTATATCCCGCTCTCCCCACCGGGGCTCAGGGCAGCTGACATAAGACATGATCTGTTACACCGAGATTGCAGCTCTAACCACTTTACAGGAGGGGACTGCAAGGAGGAGAGTGGGTGGAAGTTATTCTAGTCAGAAAATCATGGGGTGGAAGGGCACAATTGGGCAGCCAGGTCTCCTGGTATAACTACAAGTGTCCCGCCATAGCCGGTGACCTCCTGTTGGTGATTCCTGGACTCCCACTGCCACTCAGTAAGTCAGTGGAGGGGGGGGTGGTGAAGGAAAAAAACACAGTTGTGCCCACGGTGCAACATCAGTTCCGGGGTGAACCCGGAAGTGACATCACATTACTCTAGGTAAAACGATACATTTTCTGTTGAATCCTAGAGCAGCAACATCACTTCTGGGTTTGCCCCAGAAATGAAATCATGCCATTGATGCAATGCCCCCCCCCCCCCATGTTCCTCCAACTGGCAACCCTGGGGCATGTTGAGCTGTTCCTCAGTCTGCTATTAGTTTCTCATACAGTCTGTTCCTGCAGACACTTCTCTTCAAACTGACATGAGTATAACTTATTGGTTTCCCCTGGTATTCCCTCAGCAGAGAGGAGACCTCGGACTGCCAAGCACACACGCCTACCCTAGTCTAAGCCTCAGCCCTTTCCCTTTCCCTTCTCTGCTCCAGGGCTCCTTCAGGAGACCATGGTGGATCTGGCAGTGGGCAGGTCCCTGCCGGAATCTCCTGGATCGAGGGCCCTGACGACACTGGTGCTAACTTAGGGTCCCTTAGCGTCCTGAGACACCAGATTCACAGGGAGGGTCTGCCAAGGGAGGGCTTGGGGACAGGTTGTCCTCCAGTGGGGACTCATATTCCCACACTAAATCAGGGTGGTTCATGACAGGTTGCCATCACTCAGTTGGGAGATTCCTGGAGATTGGGGAGATGGAGACTGGGGAGGGAAAGGACCTCTGCTGGGTACAATGCCATGAAGTTCACACCCCAAAGAGACATTTTCTTCAGGGGGACTGGCTTCTGTCATCTGGATATCTGTTGTAATTTCAGGAAATATCCAGGCTGAAGGTTGGCAATCTTAGTTCTAGCACATGCAGACAAGCATGTTGAGTACATTTTGACTGGGACAGAAATATGGACCTGCCCCTTCTGTTTCGCTCATGGTAATTCCAGCCTAAAAGGGGGGTGGTTCTTACCTAGCAACCTTGATGGTGGCTGATCTGATACTGGGTGTCAAGTAGGTTTGCTAACTCCAACTTGTGAAATTCCTGGAGAGGGAGGGAGTTCAGCAGGGATATAATTCTGTGGAGTCCGCCCTCTGAAGCTGTCATTTCCTCCAGGGGGGCTGATCCCTGTAGTCTGGAGATCAGTTGTAATTTCAGGAGAACTCCAGACCCTACCTGGAAACTAGCAGCCCTAGAGATGGGCTGTGGCTCAGTGGTTAGAACACCTGCCTTCTATACAGAAGGTCCCTGGTTCAATCCTCAGTAGCCACCAGTTGGAAGGACCAACTGGTACATGATGCGGAAGACCCCTGAGTCTAGTAAAACACCTTCCCCTTTTATTTATATCTTTGGGAAAATATAAGTGACCTGTAAATAAAAAAATTATCAAGGGTGATAAATTACAGCTTCACGCATGTAGAATTTGGTGAGATATATATGGACCCTAGTTTAATAATTCAGTCTTTTTCTGTGATTTCCTTTTTTAAAAAAAAAAGAAACCACATCCATTTGTTTATAAAGCATTTGCATGTTATCAATTTGATTAATCAACACTGACGAACCTTTGATGGGGCCCATGTATAATTTAAAGGATATATTTTAACTCTGAGCCTACCTTTTAAGAGTCTTGTTTATCTAATTCCAGCCCTTAATCCCTTTGCATCGATCACAGGGAATTTTCCAGCCTAAAATCTGCTTTGCATTTACTTTTCACCTTCAAATTGCGGTTCCCCATGGTCCTTTGTGGAGAACGATAAATTGCAGATAGACCTTCTTTTGATTCTTCTTTTTTTTTATTCATGCTTAATATCTTGCACAGTTAGTGTGCCCTCAGGAATTGGTGTGTGCCCCCTCCCCATTGTAACCAGCGCAGTAATAAAGTGGGGGATTTGCAGAAACCCTATAAATGTGTGTGCAAGGGTAAATTGTATTTAGGCTACTACTGGGGAGAGGAGCATGAATGTACAATTATGAGAAGGATGTCCCTGAAGAGAGATTTCAATCCATTGCTATAGTCTAAACCCTCTATCTTGTGCTGCACAAGGTAATTCAGGCAGAGAGGAGAGGGTTTTTTTCTTCCTAAAGAGATTATATTACCCGTCTCCTCTGTTGATGGATTTTATTGCTCAGGTTCACTGAGAGTTTTATTATTGCATTACTTAATCTGTTTTTGAGGTTTCTGAAACATTTTAAATATAATAATGAGTTGAGCTCTGTGCCTTCTGCTCTGGTCCTTTCTCGCTGTTACAAAGTCCGTGACACTCTTAAACCTGCCCATGGTGTGAGGAAAAAAAAAAGCCAGGGCTTTGGAGCTTATATCTGTTTAGTACGTTTTTTTATCCTGCCCTTCCTTCAAGGAGCTCAGAGTGGCCTACATCGATCTCCCTCTCTCTGTTTATATCCTCACAACAATCCTGTGAGGTAGGCTACACTGAGAGAGAATGGCTGTTGAGTCATCCCAGTTATCTCGGTGGCGGAGTGGAGGGATTTGAACCAGAGTCTCCCAGATCCTAATCCAGCACTCGCTACTACATCAGGGGTCCCCAGCCTTTTTGAGTCTGTGGGCATCTTTGGAATTCTGACAGTGGCACAGCTGGTGGTGGGCACAGCCACAAAATGGCTGTCAGAAAAGGGCTGCCCCAGGAGGTGGAGGCAGTCACAAAATTACCTTCAGTCATGCAGTGAACATCCTTGTGCTGTGGTGCCCCAGCACATAAAGGTATGCAGTTGAGACAATGAATAACTGGTAGGGTTGCCAGGTCTGGGTAACAAGCTGAAATAGTGGCTTCAGAATAAGGCATACGCATAAGGTTGTGTTTACGCTGAACCCCAAGATAGTTCTTCTGCGGGAAGATGTTGCTGAACTTAGAACAATTGTACTTATTTACCTCTGAGCCATGGTGGAAAGTATGATGATCTGGGTATTGGGGAGGTCTGTTTGTCTTGATGGATACTGGCGAGGTAGTGGCCAAAGCATTTATCAGTGGAAAAAAACAAGGGCAGGTGGACGGGCACTGGACTGGTTCGACTTACCACGCAGGTGCCCTGCCTGTTTTCTCTAAGACCAAAATGCCAGCCAAGTTCTAGCGCCCACCTGCAATCTGCTCTGCTGACTCCGGAGCGCTTCCTTCTTGTGGCGAGCGAGTAGGAGGCTGGATCTTGGTTCTCATGAAAGCGAAAGTGCTGGGCCACATCACAGGCACAGGTGCTCAATAAATCCTCTCCCCTCAGCTTCATCATGACACACAACTCCCGAGAGATGCTGAGCCCTGGCTTGCAACAAATGCCGATAGTGCCAAGTTGTGCAATGTTTGTGAAATTTTGACGGGTGTCATGTATAGAGTGTTGGGATCACTGGCTGAGCTCTCCCCCCTTCCGTTGTAACAGGACTGACACATAAAGAAACTGAGCGTGTGTGTGTGTTTAGATATTAAGGCAATTTAAACCTATTTGTGCTTAATGAGTAATTCATCATATTAAGTATGTCCCTAACCTTTAAATAAATGCTCTTTAACCTTTTCCACTTCTGTCTTTAGCCTCATGGTTTTCAAAGGCTCTGCTCTCCAACACAGGCTGCCCTTTAATCAATTCTTAACCAAATTGTTCAACATGTGACTGGTCTGTTGAGAATTCAGTGGCTTCTTCCATGTAGTGTTTTCCTGTAAGGATTTTGTTTTTAATCACCCAATGCCAACAAACAGCGGTTATATAGAAGGTAACATGTTACCTGTTTGGAAAGGAAATAAGCAGTGGAAGCAAAGGGTTTCGAGAGACAGAATTAATCCAGTTAAATATGCCACAGTTTAGTATGCCACAATTACAGTTCTAATCTTTTTCCTGACAACAAACTGGTGTTGCACAAAATTTGAAAGTGTTCTTTGTTTTTTAAAAATCAACCCTTTTATGCACTGGAATTTTGCAAAGCAGTATATAAATGAGAACAGCAACAGAAGAATTGCTATTATTAAACTACAGGGAGAGGAGGCTTTATATAGTGTGGGGAAGGGAACTAAGTTTGTGTGTGTGCAGGGGTCCTTTTGTAGAAAAAGAGGTGCAGGAGCTCATTAGCATAACTCATTAGCATTACTAGTTTGCATATGCTACACCACCTGACATCACCAGAAGTATGTCAGAAGGCAAGAAAGAAAGGAGAGAGAGAGAGAGAGAGAGAGAGAGAAAGAAAGAAAGAAGAGAAAGAAAGAAAGAAAGAAAGAACTGGCAGAGAGGGGATAGCTACTAATCCAAGCCTCAGAAATACCACTATTCTGGGAGGATAGCTTCAGCGGTGGCTGAAGCCTTCAGAAGGCTGGTCAGAGGAACAAGGACCTTTCCAGAGGAACAAGGACCTTTCATCAGCAACATAGCTAGCAAATACGCATTTTGCTGCAGCCATGACACAAGCAGGCATTCCCCCGTGGGGGGGGGGGGGGAGCTGGCACCAACTCCCGGAGCTGCGCTTCCCTGAGCTCCTGCTCGAAAGGACCCCTGTGTGTGTGTAATATTAAAATATACATTGATCAATAATAAAGGGGAGAAAAAAAGTACCAGTAAGGCTGCGGTCACACAGACTAAATAATCTACTTTCAGTCCACTTTCAGTCCACTTTCCAACTGGATTTTGCCAGTTCATGCAGTAAAATCCAATTGGAAAGTGAGCTGAAAGTGGATTGAAAGTGGATTATTTAGTCTGTGTGACTGCAGCCTAAAACAAACAGTTGTAATAGAAGTAGGGTCCTGTAATGGGACAGAGTGGTGGTGGTGGTGTGTCTGGGAAAGTATTGTCCTTGTGGATCAGGACTGGATAACTTACCAGAGCCATGGCTCAGTCGTAGACTGCTTTGCATGCAGAAGGTCCCAAGTTCAATCCCCGGCATCTTCCTTTGAAAGGATCAGATTGCAGGTGATGTGGAACGCTTCCACCTGAGACTCTGGAGACCTGCTCTTGCCGATCAGTGAAGGCAATATTGTCCCTCATCAACCAATGGTCTGACTCAGGGTAAGGCAGCTTGGTGTTGGAAGAAGAATTTGCTTTTATTTGTTTTTTTCCGCCTGCCGCATCTGATGCATTTATTTATTTAGAATATTTATATGGCACCTTTCTGCCTTTGTGGGTGTGTGATAGCATACAACAGATGCATGATTTTGTCCGCAGTGATAAGGTCCCAGGTGCTAGTGTGCCACTTAGTAATGGTGATATGCTTCGTGTGTGTGTGTGTGTGTGTGTGTGTAATGGAATTCCCAGTTTAAATCCAGAAGTAGCTTTGTGTATGTATGGGCATGCAAGCACATCATTCCCCATCTGCAACAACCCTGTTACGATCGTTCTTACTACAGGTATGATACATGATCTCTCCTTTTCAAGCCAAGGTTTTAATTTATAATTGGCTCTAATGGAGTTTATTTCTGGCCCTTTTGCTTCCTCTCCAAATATTTAAGCCAGGCATCTCACTAGTCGGGATGTCGGCCAAGCTGTGGAAACACAAACAGCTTCAATTTCGCCCACCTGTATTGCAAGTAGGTTGTGATATTCGCTGTCATCATCAGTTTATAGCTGAGGTCACTCTGCCTACAGTTCCCACCAGGGGAGGCGAGAACAGCGCCTACATTCTTTTTTTTAAATAGTGTGAGATTGCATGAGTCTGGATGTCCAGGGAATATAGCCCGGTAAAGAGCAAGCGGCCAGCGGGATGGATCCTGGCTTGTTGAAAGCATGAGTGTGGGGAAGGGCTGGTTAAGAAGGGCGTGCTTCAGCTCTGAAGAGGCTTGCACAGCCGTGCGAGAACCGAAAGTGTGTGGTTAGCTGGGAGCATCTCAGTGGTTACAGCTGCAGAAAATAGCTTGATTTGCGCGTCAAAGAGAAACACCTTGAGGTTAACTGCTCTTGCTTTTACCTTGTCATTAACCCCAAGATTAGGAGTTAGTGAAACCAGTCAGACTATGGGCTTTTTCTCTTAGCTTTCTCCCCCACCCCCGTCTCTTGTGTGATCACGTGTGCTCCTTAACTAAGCAAGGACATTTCAGAACTGATGTGAGAAGCATAGGCGTAGAGTACGGGGGGGGGGGGGGGCTCAAGGGCTTGAGCGCCAGCCGCCGTGCCTCCCCGGGTCCTTCCGAGGCCCGGCCACCGCTGCTGGAGAGGGAGAGGGAAGGGGTGGTGGGCGGGGCGGGGGGGGGGGAGAGAAGCACCGGCAGCAGCAGCTGGCAGGCCTCGGAAGGGCCCGGGGAGGCGGGGCGGTTTCCTGGGGGGGGGAGAACATTGCTCCAGCGAGCGCGCGCACCAAGGAGCCCCCCCCCCCCGGATTTCCAAAAGTCTACGCCCCTGGTGAGAAGTGTGGGGTCTTTTAAGCTTCTACATAAAGTACAAAAGTTCACAAATAGTTTATTATAGTGGGGGGGTTTTAAGGTGACAAAGTGCCACCACCACCACTTAATGTTTAACATAAAAATAAGTCATAGCTAGCAAATACGCATCCTGGGGGTTAGAATTCTGGCAAAGGCTGAGAGGTTGCCAGAAATGACGAAAACTGAGCTCCTGTCTCAATAAATGTCTTTTTTCATCAGCAACAAAATACCATTGGGCCTATTTTATGACAAGCCCCATATCCTCTTGTCCTCAGCCCCACCCATCATTGTTTTTAATGGATAACAGACAGTCTCATTAATTAATTCGAGGCAGGTTGGTGCAGTTGTTCTAATGATTCATGGAGCATCTCACCGTCCGAAAACCCTTGTTCTGGCAAGCATGGCTTGGCTTATGTGCAGCTCTGTAGCTGGAGCATCAAACTCAAATAGGTTTTGAGGGCCAAACTGCCACACCTAGCAGATTTCCAAGAAGTGTACACACATACACACACAGTAGAAAAGAGCAAGAGTCCAGTAGCCCCTTAAAGACTAAGAAAATACGTGGCAGGGTATGAGCCTTCGTGAGTCACTGCTCTCTTCTTCACATACTTCTTCAGATCTTGATCTAGACATGCACACATTTTGGGATCATAGAATCACAGAGTTGGAAGGGACCTCCAGGGTCATCTAGTCCAACCCCCGGCAAAATGCAGGAAATTCACAAATACCTCCCCCCTCACACTCCCAAGTGGCTGCTGTTTCATGTCCAGACGATGACAAAAAACCTCCAGGATCTTCAGCCAAATTGGCCTGGCGAAAAATTGCTTCCTGACCCCAAAGTGATGATCAGCATTTCCCTGAGTGTGTATTGCCAACAAACAACCTGCCAGTTTTGATGGGGAGGATGTCAGTACTAGAGTTTAGTAGTTAACAAGCTGTGGCTGCATCTCAACAAGATGGGAGATGGTGATTATCAGAAAGCTTGTTTCAGAGGTAGGGTTACCAGGTCCCTCCGGCCACTGGTGGGGGATAGGGGGTAGAGTGTCCAGATCTAGGTTAGGAAACTTCTGGAGATTTGGGGGTGGAGCCTGGGGAGGACAGGGAGCTCAGTGGGGTACAATGCCACAGAGACCCCTCCCCCCAAGCATCCATTTTCTCCAGGGGAACTGATCTCTGTAGTCTGGAGATGACCTGTGATTCTACCTATCAGAGTAGCCATGCTGGTCTGCAGTAGAACAGTTAGATCTGAGTCCAGTAGCACCCTAGAAACCGACAAGATATTTGGGATATAAGCTTTCGAGTGTCAAAGATCCCTTCATCCGATATGAGTAGCAATGGAGATCTGAGTCTTTGTGTCCCAGTCAGAAGGTTGGAGGGGGCATTGTAACGAAGGAACTCAGGATGCAAAGGTATCATGCATATCAGGAAGCTAGCATCCTAGAGAGGGTTGCATTACCCATTTTATGGGTAGCCTCTAAATTCTGTGGAGGGTACTTTTGGACCTCATATAGCAGACAGACAAGCAGGCTGGCGCTGTTGCCAAGAGCACCTACTGACAGCTACATCTGGCTGAAAAGCTTGGCCCTTTTCTTTGGACACAGCTGTTCTGGCCTCCATGTTTCTTCTCCTGCCCGGGCGTCCAAATTGGGTGCACCTGCAGCCAATGTTTAAGGCTAAATGCCGGGAGATCCAATCACAGCCATTCTAGATAATGTGTTGTTTGGACGTCAGTGGTCATTTTAAGTTGCTTGGAGAAAAACATGAAGTAGTTAACTTGTTTAGAAAATAAACTTCATAAGGAGAACCTTTTCTTCCTTTCTGTTGCCCTGTCTGGCCTCTTTGCTCTACTAAGAGTATTGTTTTTGTAGTCTAGGGAATGCTTTAAATAGGAAGTGTGATGGGGGCATAGAGGAGACCCCAGAGGGCCCTGAGATGGCCTCCTGGCATTTGACAGCTCTGTTGCTCAAGTATCACGGGAGATCCCCTCACCTGGACCCTGGTGAGCATATGAGTAGAATGTATATTATATAGGGTTGTCAGCTCCAGGTTGGGAAATACCTTGAGATTTGGGGGGGTGGGGGTGGAGCCTGAGGAGAAGAGGGTTTGGGGAGGGGAGGGGAGGGACTTCAGTGGGGTATAATGCCAGAGTGTTCACCTTCCAAAGTGGCTGTTTTCTCCAGGTGAACTGATCTCTTTGGCCTGGAGATCAGCTGTAATAATGGGAGATTTCCAGCCACCCCCTGGAGGTTGGCAACCCTAATAGTATAAGAGCCCCCCCCCCCCCCCCCGATTCACACCTCCTCTTCCAAGATGGGCTTGAGCCAACCCACATTGCAGGTGAAGGACTAGACTGGCCGGACTAGAGCCCCAAGCGGTGGTGACAAAACCAGTTGCCAGTTGGCCTGGCCTGTGCAAACAAGCTGAGGCCTGCGGAATTCCAGCGGCTTCTCCCACCGCCTTGACAGGCATCTTTTGGAAATGAGCCTTGCTCTGTAACCTTCCTCTGGACCTCCAGAGCTTGAAATATTTGACAAGAAAAAAGGAAGTGCAGCGCTAAGGTCTTCCCCTTGCTCATGAATTTTTCATGTCTTTGTTTGAAAAATGCTCCACTTAAAAAAAAAAGAAAGATAGAAGCCCTCTTGTTATCTCTCCTGTAAAGCACAGTAATTAACATTCATATTGTTTGAGGGAGGGGGGGGAACCCTGTCTTGTTTTTGTCAAAGCTTAATTGCTTTGTTGATTTTTATCTAGTGGATTTGTGTGTGTGTGTGTGTGTGTGTGTGTGTGTGTGTGTGTGTGTGTGTATGCGCACGCGCCAGCTTCACCTCCAAGCACTCTTGTCCTCCCTCTCACTTTTCTCCTGTGTGAGACTTAGGTCTGATTTAAACGTGATGCCAGCTGAGGGAAAACAAAATTCATGGATGAGATTTTCCTGACACACAGTGGCTTCTTTAGTCTGGGCTGCTCCTCAGGTTGCCAACCTCCAGGTGGCAGCTGGAGATCTCCAGGTATCATAGCTGATTTCCAGATGACATAGATCAGATCCCGTGGAGAAAATGGCTGCTTTGAAGGGTGGATTGTGTGGCATTGTATCCTGTTGAGATCCCTCAGCCTTTTTTTTTTTTAAAGAAACCAATGTGATTTCTTTTAAAAAGGGGGAAATCACATAAAAGGTCTGAGTTATTTAACTGGGGTCCATATATATCACCAGATACTACCTATGTGATACTGTAATTATCACCAGCGATAATTTTTATTAACAGGTCACTTATATTTTTCCAAAGGCATAAATAAAAGGGGAAAGTGTTTTACTAGACTCACAGGTCTTCCGCATCACGTTCCAGTTGATCCCTTTAACTGGCAGCTACTGTGAATTGAACCAGGACGCTTTTGCATAGGAAGCAGGTGCTCTAACCACTGATCAGCCCATCTCTAGGGTTGCCAGTCTCCAGGTAGGGTCTGGAGTTTTTCTGAAATGATAACTCATCTCCGGACTACAGGGATCAGGTCCCCTGGAGAAAATGGCTGCTTTGGAGGGTGGACTCTGGCATTATACCCTGTTTAGGTCCCTCCCCTTCCCAAACTCCACCCTCCCCAGGCTCCCCCCCGAAAATATCCAGGTATTTCCCAACCCAGAGCTGGCAACTCTTGCCGTTCCCAATGCAAAAACACTTGTGCATGCTGCATAACTGCTTTATTCAGGATCAGTCCAGTTTTTAAAAGACAATGTAATCCTGTTCACAAGTTGCAACAAGCACACATACATCTTATATATACATGCGCACATCTGTTTGTAATTTGGTAACAATGCACATTCACTTTACAAAGGAAACCAGGGACCAGTAGCCCAGTAAGTGTGCAGTTTCCTTCACATGTTTGGCTGTACTTTTGTTGATTGTAAAATGAGAATTACTCAACGTATGTATAAAGAAAAAGCAAGTGCACACTGTACAGGGATTGTACATACTTTTACTGTAACTTGTGAACATGGATCCTGAGCATAGTGTATGCTTGGTTTTTCTTTGTACGCGCATTGAGTAATTCTCATGTTACATTCAATGTATGTATAGCTAAACATGTGATCAAAACCACACATTCATCTGGATACCAGTCCCCAGTTTCATTTGTGAATGCACATTGTCTCTTTCTTGCAAACAGATACACACACGTACATGCAGGATGCATTTCCATTCCCTATAACATGTGAATAGTGCTTGTGTGAATACCAAATGCCATGAGTGAGTATTTGTTGTTGGTGTTGCATTTAAGTCAGGCGTAATTTTTTTGTTTTCTGTGAAGTGCCTGGGGAGTTGAGTTTGTGGGTGAACCATAAGAGCCATGAAACATTCTTCTGATCTAAAGCAAGCATCGCAGGATAAGTATGTAATTTATTCACAAGATATATTGTTGGACTGTGGAAATACTACAAGAATACACTTAACCAGAAGCAGAAACAGTACCTATAAAGCATCCAACAAGAACTCTGAATGTGTATACAAAGCAAATACCTTACTGGCTGGCTTGATTTTTTTTGTAAATTTAAAATATTTGTCAGCTGTGCTCTCCATAAAACACTTGGTCAGTTCACAGTTTCATGAAATCACACCCAGATATTTAAAACATAAGATCTGTTTTTCATACCAAGTAAAGCATCACCGAATGTAGTGAACAAGGTTTTGAGTCTTCAGGCTGGATGTTAGTTGAAAGGAAATAAAAGGAGGGAGAAAATCAGATGTTTGGGAGTGATGAAAAGCAGAGTGTAAAATGGATTTGCAGAGTGTAAAAGACTGAACTTTGAGCAGGGCATGGTAAGGAGAGGAGTATGCAAGTCGAAGGATCAATCAACCTTTTCTTGATCATCCTCAGGTCTCAGTACACCCATAGAGTGTAATTTGTTGCTCAGACAGTGCCGCAGAGGGATGGTATACATCATTCGCAGGACCCAGAGTGCTCTGGGGCCTTCAGGATCCATGAAATGTTTCTGGTCTCCACACACTTCCCAGCCCAGAGTTGACAGCCCTAAATCCAGGCTATAACTGTTTAGGGTTGCGCTGTTGGGCCCAGAAAGATGCAAAGATTAGCTGCTGTGTTAAGTCCGTTGCAGCCAAAGTGGCAGAGAGTCTTGTAGCGCTGTCAAGGCAAACCCCTGTAATGTGGCACAATCTTGTGGTGAAGCAGCCAAGGAGCTCACTCTGAGAGGGTTCAAGACTCCATGTTGCCAGAGGCCCTGGCAGCTTTGTAACCATCAGTGGTGCATTCACATCATGAACCATAATTGGTCCCCCAGCTGCTCCATGCTGCTCAGGTCCTTTCTTCCACTCATCAAGCATCCTCCTCTTTGGTTGACAGATCCTCTTCTGGGATACCCTGAATTAGAACCGCTCTGGGGGAAACCCCAAATCCAGCTGCCTTTTTCATACAGCCAGGGATGTCCGCTGTCTCCTTCAGTTTCAATTCTTGGCTGTGCTTCCCACACCCTGTTCTGTGGAAGGGTAGCTGATAATTCCATCCACAGCTAGACTTGGACACGCCTCTCTCCCCTGAGGCGTTCTGCTCTGCCATCAGGAGATCACACACAAGTGAAAGGAAATCACAAGGAGTGAAATTTCCAAAACCGACAAAGGGGAAAATGGCATGCTTGTGCCAATGGAGCTTTTGTTTCAGAAAGAAAACTTTACTATATCCACCCCAAGGACACTGCAACAAAAGGAGTTTTCTGTTTGTTTCAGACATTGGGCTGTGATTGATTTACAACTAGCCATTCCTTGCCCACTCAGTACAGGATACAAAAAATTCAGCAAGGGAATAGGAGCTTGATGGCCATCTCTCTCTCTCTCTCTTTCTCCACCCCCCCCCCCCATTATTTTTTTTATCTTAGTAAACTTTTCTGTGGCTCTAATAATTAGTTGATTCATCAAAGAATATCAGAGCAGACATCTTTAATAGCATGCCTTGAACCTACTTCTTGGTGGAAATGAATATGCTGATTATCTTCATCATGTTCGTCTCTCCAGCAATCCACGGAGGAGGGAGACAATTGGAACTCTGACAAGTTGCTATTAATTTGCTTTAACAAAAAAAAACCCAGAAAAGCAAGTGGGAGAGAGAGAGAAATGCTCATTAACTCTGATGTTAAAGATTTAGAAAGGGAAAATATTAATAGATTTTTTTTGTTTTTGTTTTCCATATACAGTGGGCTAGCTTTTTAGGGGAAAGAAATGCTGGTTCCTGAGAAGGAGATATGTTGGACCAGTCTCAGTCTTTCACAGTATTTTAGGTTTTTTTAACAAACAAACAAACAAACAACCATGTAATTTTTTTAAATTTTAGGTTTCAGATTTATTTACTTAAAGAACACATTTTGCATTTATTTGGAATATTTGGAAAGACCTATGCGAATCTTTTAGAAAACTGAATTTAGAAGGAACCAAAGAACTTTACATACAAGCAGTATATTTAGACAGATATTCTCCTCAGTTATGTTCCAAATTCATTTGTCTTTCCCCTCCTCCATTTTACCTTTACAATGGCCACCCCATAAGGTAGAGAGAAAGAGTTACTGGCCCAAAGCCATCAAGCAAGCTTCCATTATATAGTGGGATTTCAGACTTGAGTCTCCCAGATCCCACTCTAACCAGTTCATCATGAAGGAGGAGAAGACAAACTCTTCACATGTAAGTACTGCTTGATTCCCACAGTCCTGCCTTAAAGCTTGAATGTATAGTTTGATATGTACCCCTGGGAGTCAAGGTCATTGTCATTCTCTCCAATGAACATTCTTGAATCTAACTGTATACCTTGCTGAAACACGTTGGCAGGCACGAACGAGTTTTCAGCACATTAGGTGAAATGACTGCCCGTTGCTGCTGCAAAGGAGTCCTCCCTCCACCAGGCTGTCTTCTTCTTTGCTGGGCAGTGGTGATGCCCAGGACTGTGGAAGGTGTTGTGGAGGGAGGGAAGGAAGGCAGTCCAGCTGCATTGGCAGCACAGCCTCAGGACTGAACTGGGAGGGAGAGACAGCCCTATAAAGAACCATACCTCCCTGGCTTGCCAGCCTGCCATGTGTGGGCCCCACCTCTTCAAGGGAGGGAGGGCAGGAAAGAGGGGGAGCGACCTCCACCACCATGTGTGGTCTGACTTCCCAAAGGAGAGAGGGAAGGACAGAGGAAGAGCGAGCCAGCCTGCAGCATGGGGCTTGGCCCGGCACTTTCTTCCCCATCCGATGTGTGGCTTGGCTGGGTGCCCCCCCCCACTTAAGGCAGGTGGGCTCAATGTAGCAGCAGCAATGGCATGCTAGCAGCAGCCCCCACCAGGTGCCCTTCTTTTTCTACTGGGTAATAGTGCTGCCCACAAGTGCTGCTTACCACACTGGGCCATGTGGCCCAAGTCCACCACCACTGCAAGCACCACCACTGGGACTCCTCCAGCTGTGGCGAGGGCCGATGCCATGGACCTAGAAATCTGGATTGCATGCTGCTATTCGAGCATGAACTGACAGGTGACCTTGGCCATAAGTTGGTCTGTCTCTGTGCCTGCCATTTACCTGTAGAACAGGAATATTAATGACCTCCATCATGGCACTGAGGATCCCTGACACAATCACTTTGTACCACGGTGCATGTATAGAAACGATTGATAATGAACGCCTTCTTGGATATTTGGTTCACTGTGGTGCATGCTGGCAGCAAGCATACTCTTCAGCATCCATCCTGTGTTCAACAGACGAGACCCTTGAGAGATGCAGGGTTTCATTCCCTTTCAGTCACCAGGCAATTCAGATTGTGAAGCCTTGTGTTTGTCACCCCATCTAAAGTTTCCCCACTGTGGTAGTATCAAGAATGTCAAGCTGGTATGCAGTTCTCATTGATTGACAGTGCCATTCTGAAGGTCGTTTTGCTCAACATATTCAAAGCAAGACAGATGTGGCTCCTCTCTTCTCCCCCCCCCCATCCCGTCCTTAGCCTGATTAATTGCCTCATTCAATTTCAACTCTATTGCAGTTAAACATTAATTCAGTAGGACTTAATAATGTATTCATTTATGATCTTGCTTGTGCATTAATGACAATGATTTGCTATTTTTTTTAATTATACAGATTCATGCAGTGCGTATTTTACATCCACTTACTCAGGCAAAAAAAAAGAAAAGAAAAGACACTATACACTCTGGTTTTTCTGTGCCAGATAAAATAAATACTCCAAGAGATGCTTGAAAGGCTTAGCAAAAATATTTGCTGCTAAATATTTGAATAGAAGCCTGCAGAGCTGTGGATATTTAGATTTTAAAAGAAAGCTGTAGGTAAAAGGTTTTATCAAATCTGTCTCTCTGTACTGAGATGGGTTTGCCCTTGTCCTCTTTTCAAAGGTCCAATACAGGAGGGGGAGGAAGGAATTGCTCCTTATTAAGGAAGTATCTGTTTATTTTTAGTATTAATTAGAGTGCTTATTTTATTTTAGCTGTCTTCTCCTTAATTTTTTTACCATTGATCTGGCGTTTTAGGCTGTGTGGATCCCGTGCCCCATTTTTCAGCCCTCCAAGTACGCCCTTTGACATTTTCAGGGACGCTTTTTTCAAGATTTCAATAAAATTATAAGGAAAGTGGGAGCATTAGCACAGTGTTAAAGTGCATGCCTTTTGCATCCAGAAGATCCCAGGTTCAATCTCTGGGAATTCAGATTAAAAAGGCGTGGGCTAATACCCCCACTGTTTCAAAGGACTACTAGCATTAAAGGTAGATTGAGCTCGGAGGAGTTGGTGAAAAGGAGTTTTGTATGTTTGCAGCAAGTTTTAAGTCGTGTTATGCCCCTAGCTGTTTGCAGCGTTGCAATTGGTGGAAGATACCTGGGAGGATGTACGGCTGAGAGCTCCACGGCTGCGGCACAAACCAAGATGAGTTCAGCTTCTCGGGTGTGCCCTCATGAATCGTTTTGCAAAAGCTGGGTGCACATCCTGTGCAGGTCTCCTGCTTATCTGAATTGCAGAAAAGCGGAAGGAAGTGGTTGTGGGGTGAACGTAGCAGATTAGCAGGCCCACCCAGAGGAGACAGGGCAGGGTGAAATTTTCCCTGTGCTAAATTATTCCTGTGTGGAAAGCAGCCGAATAGCCTGGCCTGATCTCATCAGCTCTTGGAAGCTATTCAACAAGGTTCCCATATTTTAAAAAGCAAAAAAGAGGACGTATTTCCCGACTGACTACTTCAAACAAGCAATCACTGTGACAAATCTCATTTTAAATACCCTACGACTTAAGCTGTGATAATTGCTACTAACTAGGAATATTCCTAACCTTCCAACCGAAAAAGAGGACATTTGCATCTGCTTTTTTAAAAAAAAGCACTAAAGAGGACGGACACCAAAAAAAGAGGACATGTCCTCTAAAAAAGAGGATATCTGGTAACCAGATATTAAAAGTTGGCCCTAGTCAATACTTTGAAGGCAGACCATCAAGGAAGACCAGGGTTGCTATGCAGAGGAAGGTAATAGCAAACCACCTCTGCTCATCTCTTGCCTTGAAAAACCCACGGTCCTGGGGTTGCCGTGTGTCAGCTGAAATTTGACTAGACCCAACTATTATATCATTCCTGCTTTAGTAAGCATGAGACTCGGCTTCTCTCGAGTTGCTGTAATTGGGAGAGGGTGGAGAAAGAAAGATGAAAATAAGCAGAGGAACAGCCACGATAGGTGGTGTTATTAGTCTTATTTCCTAGATTTCCTTTTTTTGTTGAATCCTAAAATCAGTCAATAGGCTTGCACGCACCCAACATATTAGCAATTATTGTTGTCCCCCTGCTATGGCTGTTAAGCACAAATGTGCAAGAGAGCCATTCCAGCCACTGCTTGGTATCACTGAAGTATCCCATTTTAGCAAGAGGTTCAAAGTCAGAGCTGCCCATCCTTTCAATGCTGCCCCCTATTATTCTGGATAGTTGTAGGGAAGAGAGAATTTGACAGGTGCAGCTCTTCAAACCCCAACAGCACCATGGCCTGAAAAATGGTGCAGTCGAAATTCCCCATCTCTCTGCAAGCATTATAATCCGGGGGCGGGGGTGTTTTTGCATCAAAAGGTTGGCTGTCCCTTGGATTTGCGCGGCCCTTCGGCTCATGGCAACGATGACTGCATTTCGTGCTGACTTGGGTGGACCCCAAAATCGCCCCCTTGCCTAAGGTTTCCTTGCCAGGGCTGTTCTGCAACAGGGAGCCGGCACGTTTATGGTTGTCCTGTGTTGCCGTTAATACCGCACACGGTTCCTGCTAGCATAATTACTTAGTGTAGCTTGAAAGGTCTGATCACCTACAGCTAAAATGACACTTTAATGGGGATTACAGTTTTCCAGCTCAAGTGTTCAGCGGCTTTAATTAAGCAGGAAAAGGCCAGATTGGTGGCAGAGACGACGTCTCCCTGTTGGGGGGCATTCTGTTCCTATCTTGAACTGTCTGTCTGTCTGTCTGTCAGGAATGATGGGCTCAGTCTTTTCAGCTGGCTTCTTTCACAAGATGCAAGTTGTCTTTATGTATTCTTTTCACTGGCTTCTCTCCCCGCCCCCCCCTTCCCTGTCTTCTCCTTTTCCTTTGTTTGTCCTCCGTTCCCACTCCAGTAACATTTTTTTCCCTTTATGTCTTTAAATTAGGGCCAACACCTGATTAAAGAAATCTTAGTCAATTAATCACAAGACATTTGACTGATTAATTGATTAAATCTGTACAAATGTGTGTATGAATAAAACAGTAGCTTTGAGGGGAAAGGCGCACATTATTTTTGAGCTGTGGGTAGGTTTTTTCCGGTAGGTATCATCTTACAAGAGGAGTTACCTCCTAAGGGAGACATGGTTCAGACATAGGGTTGCTGGCTGCAAGTTGGGAAATACCTGGAGATTTGGGGGTGGGGCCTGAAGAGGATGGAGTTTCTGAAGGGGAGGGACTTCAATGGGGTATAAATCCATAGAACCCAGCTTCCAAAACAGCCATTTTCTCCAGGCGAACTTATCTCTGTCAGTGGTAATAGTGGGAGATCTCCAGCCACCACTTGAAGGTTGGCAATCCTATTTAGACTATGGTGTCATTGCCACAAGAGCAAAACGCGGAAGGAGTTTGGGGCTTACATGATTCATCCTTTCCTTACATAAGGTGAGCTAATTATTTGTTTGAGAGGAAGGCGACATGGTATAACGAGATCTTGTCAAATCATGGAAGCTAAGCAGGGTCAGTACTTGGAAGGGAAGACCCTGCAGAGGAAGACAATGGCCTCTCGCCATAAGTCCACTGCAACATGATGGTACTTTACACATGCACACAATTAGTTTTCTCATCTGCAGCAAGCTTATGGTTTCCTTCCAAATTGAACCAGAGAAATATGGTGTGTGCTTTCCATAAAAAACATGATTTCAGCCATTACATATGCCCGGTTTGCAATCCTGATTTGCGGGACAAGCACAAACCACAGTTTGCCAGCTCAGATGAATTAGCAAACTTTGGTTTGCTGAAAACCAAGTAGCAACTAACTAGCTCACGAGATGTAAGGAGATGCGGAAAAATGTGGGCCCAGAGTTCTGTTACCTGGTGCCACATTCTCGTTATACATTACACCACAACTATGTTTATGAGGGAACAGGCCTCTTCTGAAATGGCACTTGCCATTTTCACAAAATTTAAACAATAACATTTCTGAACAGTGTTCCCCAGCTGCTCAAGATTTCTTCTAGTAGATTAAAAGGGTTTTAAAAAAAAATTGATATAGCTCATTAATTAAAATCTACAGCCAGCTTCTCCTCTCTCCCTTCCCCAGTGCGTCAGATGCTGTTTTGACAGCATCTGATGTATACTCTGGCAAATGCAGCCCCAGGGTATCTAACATCCTAATGCTAGTTAGCATCCACTATCCCAACCATAAATGATAGGGTTGGAGTTGTCTGGTTTGGGCAATTCCTAAAGATTTGAAGGGGGAGCCTGGGGTGAGCAAAATTTGGGAAGGGGAAGGAGTTCAGTGGAGCTGCAATAGAGTCCACTGTCCAAACCTGCCATTTCCTCCAGGGGACTAACCTCTGTAGACTGGAGATCAGTTGTAATTCTGGGAGGACTCTGTACCCCACATTGTGATTGGTACCCCTATGTGGATTCAGGGGGGAGCTTTTGGAGGATCATAGGGATTATGGGCGGGAGGACCCAGGGATTAATGCAGACGTCTTGAGAACAGAAAGATATTGGGAGCAGAAAGACCCTGGGCATGGAGCAGGGGTCACTGGGGGTATGTGTTGGGGGGAGGTGTTTGTGGATTTCCTGCATTGGACTAGATGACCCTGGAGGTACCCTTCAACTCTGTGATTCTATTCTATGATTCTGTGTGTGATTCCCCTGCCTCCCCCCAAGAATCTTCCGGTGTTGTTCATAATTGGCTGGGCCCTTTCTGATTCGAGCCTCAGGGGATTAAGCCATCCCTAATTGTAGACAGCACCTTGAATTACATTTACACATAAAGGGAAGAACTTTCTGTATTGATCTGTCTAAATGTCAAGTTGGAGATTTTTGCAACGCTACCATTTTCATCTTCTTGGGTTTTTCCCAACTACTTTTTGATTCCGATTTTGCTTTAATTTTTATTTATCCTCTTTAAAATTAAAGTGTTTCACAATGCCTCCTGGGTGCCCTAATCTATGGGCAGCGTGTTTAAGTCTTGGCACATTTTTATTTACTGATTTGGATTGCATTGGGGCATAAACCGAACTAATCTAGAAATTCTAATTAGTACTTCACATCTTCAAAGCTCTGTACAAACAGTAGCTAATCTTATATTAATCACACTGAATTTTATACTGACTTGCATATTCTCTGTTGTGTGCCATGAATTACAACCTTTCACATTCAAGACCAAAGCTTTTGAAACACTGTGATAGTCCTTTGAAAATGAAAAGATCAATAAAATATCCTCGTTACCTCTCTCTTTGACTTTTGGGGATTTCGTGGGTTGTTTTGTTTTCCGAGTTCTTTAACTAGCCGTGGTTCCTAGCTTTTCTTGTTGTCTTTTGTACTCCCAGCTTCCTCTGCTGATTGTAAGCAAGTGAAGCTTCCCTCTGAATGTTACAGTCTACACACTGGGGAACGTCAAGGATGCATCTCCAGCAATTGGCTATGCTTCTTTACAGAAGCTTCTTCAGAACCTGAGAACCGTTGGTTATAAAATAAGCTGATTTCGAACTTTTTACATTTATGGAACTCTTTCCATATCAATGTATCTTCTGGAGGGGGGGGAAGAATCCTGCGTGTTTGCCTTGTGACCCCTGCACATGGCAAAAGACTCTGGGCATATTCAGAAGTCTATGGTCAGTCTTCCTGCTCAGCTGCTTCTAGGGTTGCCAGGTCCCACCTGGCCGCCAGCGGGGGAAGGGGAAGCATTGCCAGCTCCAGGTTGGGGAACTCTTGGAGATTTGGGGGGTGGAGCCTGAGGAGGACTGGGACCTCAGTGGGGTACAATGCCATCGCCTCCACCCTCCAGAGCATCCATTTTCTCCAGGGAAACTGATCTCTGCATTCTGGAGATGAGCAGTAATTCTGGGAGTTCCTCAGGTCTCACCTGGAGGTTGGCATCACTAGCTGCTTCACCCTTAACCTGCATCCTGATTATTCTCAGTACTTGGGAACATCAGCAGTGGTTGATCTCTGCATTTTTGGGGGGGGGGGGGCTGCTGGTATAATTGATCATCAGGGAACTTCTGATAAGCTTTTAAAAAGGAATTTACCTTTAATACTAAAAATTGGGTCTGAACTATCTGGTCCATTCCAGCTGTACGCTTCTGAGATTTCAGAGCATTAGTGAAGTGGTATGACGAGCAACCAGTTATTTGTAATCTTGCAGTGAAGATGAAGAATGAAGCTTTTTCAGAAGGAAGTTCAAGGTGTACAGGACATGCTATGAAGTTGGAGCGCTACACAGCAATGCTGAACAGTTACGGCTTTCTAAGCACATTGACTTCAGTGGATTTAGGGCGTAACTGTGCTTAAGATTGTACTACTTAGTACAATAAGCTTCATGTTCTCTGATTTAGGAACACCCAACAGTTCTGGGTGGCACACGTTTAGACTCCAGGCTTTGGTTTTCCAACGGGTGCTTTAGCTTGTAATGTATACTTCAAAAACAGAAAGCACAGTTGTAAGCATTCAGCAAGCTTGTCTCATCCCTTAGCCAGCTTGGTGTGGTGGTTAGGAGCGTGGACTGTAATCTGGGAGAACCAGGTTTCATGCCCCAGTCCTCCACATGCAGCTGCTGGGTAACCTGGGGCAAGCCACAGTTCTTTCAGGGCTGTTCTCTCAAGGACAGCTCTGGAAAGAGCTCTCTCAGCCCCACCTACCTCACAGGGTGTCAGTTGGGGGGGGGAGGGAAAGGAGATTGTAAACTGCTCTGAGACTCAGAGTGAAGGGCGGGGTATAAATCCAATCTCTTCTTCATCTTCTTTTCAACATCTTCACAAATGGTATAACTGGTCCAATGCATACATACATAGAAGTAAGTCCCGCTGTGCTCAGTATGCATTGTTGGCTACAAAGAATGGATGCCATGGAGCTGAATACAGCTCGACAGAGATTGTTCTGTAAGGTAACACCACACCAGCAATAAAGTTAAGGTAACTGCTTGCTTGCACCCCTTGGAGGATGGATGCACAATCAGACCTTAACACCATGGCCTGAAGAATCTGCTTTCTACACCTGTCTTTTCAAAGTTTTGTAACATCCAACCTGGTGGAAGAGCTCTGATGAGCTTGAAAGTTTGTAGGATGTTTTGTGTCAGTTTGGTTGGTCCTACTAAAAAGTGTTATCTGGATTTCAGTCTTGTAACTGGATCTTGCTAGCTACATCTTGCCTCGGGGGGGCAGGGGTTTTGCTGGGCCTGTAAGTCCAAAGTTTGGCCCCAACAGCACTATTGGGGGGGGGGGGGGGATGTACATATGCTATAATAATGCACTCTAGATTGATGCTATTTTTCGGATTTGGCTTGGGAAATATTCACCTGAAATTTTGACCATCAGCATCCTAAATGCTCGGAAGTTAAACCTCAAGTGAATCCTGTCTAACTATACTGATACTTCAAAGAAAACTCATTACATCCTATGAACTGGGAGATGTGTGTCACAGTATGGCTGACTATATGAAATTTTTTAGTGCCTTTGCCCTGGAGGCACTTTTCTAGTTGGCAAGTTTCATGCCAAGCCCTCCAAGTGCTCTTTCAAATTTAGGGGAATTTAAAACTGAGTTTGCAGGTTCAAGGGGGAAAAGGAATATCATAGCAATAACTGTGGGTTCTTGATTCCAGATAACATCCCACAGTATACATGTGATACTGTGTAGAGGTGCTGAGTCCATGCTCTGTAAATTCTTAGCAAATTATCTGGAATGCACTGGAAGCTAATCAGATTTCATTGTTCTCCCAACTTCAGGCATGTTATCAGTAGCACTCGTGTGGTCCCTTAATACTGAGCTATCTGTCACTGCAGGGTTTAACTTGGAAAATTGCAGCAAGCCTGTTCTGAGATGCTTTATGTGAGGGAGACTTTGTGCAGCTCGCAGTTGCCGGAAGAGTTTGACGCAGGATCGCCTTGTTTTCCCTTTAGGCTGCAGTAACTGTATTCATCCGGGATTTTCTTTTCGACTCTGCCGCTGATATATTGGACGGGCTTTCATTTCAACTGACAAGGCAAAAGGAATATCTGGTCTCTTTTCCCGCTTTCATAATGTAGTCTCCTCTTCTAATAACATCAAACAGTCTGATTTCACCGTTAAAGGCAAATTAAGTTCTCCTGTATATCAAATTAGCTCTCTGAGGGTGGCATCAGCTTAGTTTCTTTTATGTTTAAGTCCTAGTTCTCTAATCTGTTTCTAATTCATTCTGTTCAGCAATTTTGCATTTCTGTTTTAGTGGGAGCAATGCTGATTAATTCCTTCTCATGACATCTATAGCGGCATCCTAGATTAAACCTGCTCTGATACAGAGCCTATCATTAAGCATTAAATATTCTTGCAAGGCTACTTTAATTTGATTTAACATCAGTGGATCATTTAATACAGACTCATTAATTCCCCATCTTGCGGCAAGGCCACATTCTGGTGACGCTTTTAATCACAAGATTATTATGGCATGATTTGGGAGGGATGTGTTGCCTATATCTTGTGCCATTGGAAACATTACAAAAGGTCAAGTTGCCAAGGAAACAAGATGGAGAAAATACTACTAATTCCCAACAATATTACATATCACTTACACTATAATGTTTGTGGTGGGGGGGTTTTCCCTTTGGAGAGGACCCACCGTTTATATGAAAGCTTGTCAAAATGACCCTTAAAATGTGTTCAGACACTTGTCCCTTTCATCATTCGCTGCGTATGCACAAAGTAAATCTCTTGTTCTCCCCTTAACCACTCATTTAGTAGAAAGAATCCATTCCTCAGAGTAGTGTACAATGGAGGCCTGTTTGCCTATTGGTCCTTCTGCTACCGAGTGTCTCCTTCCACCCCGGACACCTTTCAGCAGCATAAAGGTGCTTCCAAAAGATAATAATAGAAAATGAAGGGGACATTTTTTCATACCTTAAATGATTTAAGGCTGTCCCTGGCAAGTAATTTCTTCACCGTAATGGCCCTTCTCCACTGTGGTGTCTTTTGTGCTCCTGTCTCATGTATCGGGTGAGCACTCTCCTAGTATGGACGATTGTCATTTTGTGTGAATAGGGCAATGCACATATGTATACCTGCAACAAACCTGGCACGTGATTGCGTGTGCTGAAGCTAGAAAATATGTGCGTTGCTCTGTTCATTCAAAAACAATGATTGTGCACCTCAAGAGAATTGCACACCTTCCTCATACAGGAGGTGTGGTGGAAAGTGCTGTCAAGTCACAGCCGAATGTGACCCCATAGGGTTTTCAAGGCAAGAGATGTTCAGAGGTAGTTTGCCATTGCCTGCCTCTGCATAGTGACCCTGGACTTCCTTGGTGGTCTCCCATCCAAGTACTAACCAGGGCCGACTCTGCTTTACTCCCGAGATCTGACAAGATCAGGCCAGCCTGAGCCATCCACTGCTGGACCTCCTGAGGGCACCTGGTATTTTTGGCCACTGTGTGACAGAGTGTTGGACTGGATGGGCCACCGGCCAGATCCAACATTGGCTTCTCTTATGTTCTTATGATCTCTAGTATTTGGGCGAAACTCTATGGGGCTTTTGCCCTCAAACCAGAGAGTTTGCCCAAATACCAGAGTGTCCCCACATTACATCCCTCACACAATGATGTCACTTCCAGGTGTCATCATTGTACCAGGGGCATCCCTGTTTAGGGGCAGGGTTTCCCCTGCTGGCTAGCTGATCAGCAGGGAGAAATCCCTGAAACCAGGGGATCTCCCGCCCGGACCTGGGGGCTGGCAAGCCTGTATCCAGAATTAAACCTTGGTGGTCTTAAAGGTTCCACTGGACTCAGACTTTGTTCTGCTTCTTCAGACCAACCCAGCTAAAGCTTCCAAAGAGTTAAACTAGGTTTCTTTACCATCAGCTTGCAGCCAACTTATAGTGATCTCATAGGGTTTCAAGGCAAGAGCCAAACAGATGTGGTTTGCCATTGCTTGCCTCTGCCCAGCAACTTTGGATTATCTTGGTGGCCTTCCATCCAAGTACTAACTAGAGCTGACCCTGCTTAGCTTATGAAATCTGACAAGATCAGGCTAGCCTGGATCATCCGGGTCAGGGATAGACTGGGCATTAACAGTTGTATAACATCTTTGCCACCACCATCTTTGGCCAAAATTAAAAATAGATTCCAATAGTAGAGACTTGGTAGAAGTTCTTCTTACAGCGGCAAAATCTACAGTTGCAGTAAACTGGAAAGAATCCACCAGCCCCTCACTCAGCACCTGGAAAGCCAAAATTTGGGATTACTTTATTTTGGATAAAGTAGCAGATAGAACAGAAAGCAGGTTTAATACACAGAACGCAAGAAGCCCTATGGCTAAATGGTACCCTATTATCAATGAGTATTCTGAAAGTGGAGGGGGTCTACTCCCAAAAACATGGATAAATAACTTCCCCCTGTATCTGTATTTATAATTGGAGAAAGAGATAATTGCTATTCTACTTATATCATATGTTGCAAACCATATTTACCTGAAAAGTTATAACTTATAGCATAGACTACATTTAAATTTTGTCTGTATTTTTAATTTGTATTTTTTCACTTCTCTCTGAGAAGGATCAACTTATTAACTCCACGTATAATACCAGGATGCATTGTACATCCCAACATTAATGGTAGCCATGTTGTCTGAGACAGTTACGATATGTTTATAATTGTTAACCGACAATAATTTTTCTGTACCCTCTTGAATCCTTAATAAAAATACTTTAAAAAAAAACAGTTGTATAACATCTTTGCCACCAACCATAAAAAAAGAAACTCAATTCTCCTTGCTTGTAAAGTGTGTTCTAGAAGTATTTGGTTGCTGGTTATGTTATGTCCTCTTGTCAGTGAGAAAATATAAAACATTGGGTAAATAACTAAATAAATCTTGATGCTGTTGTTAAGGCTGGGGCCCCTTGTGGTTTTGCCTGGAACAAGGTCTGACGTGAGCTGGAACTGAGAGTCTACAGAGCATCAGGCAAGAATTTCTGCTCCGTTGACTGGGCCAAGGACAAAACTCCAGTCTCCTGGTGTACATGGATTGAGTTGCCAGGTGTGCTCTGAAACTTGGCTCCATTAGGAGAACCCAACTCCTAGCCATCCATTCCCTGGTAATTATGAGCCTTAATCAAATTAGCTATACTTAGTAGTCTATGTAAGATAGCTGTCCTTGTTTAAGAGTCTCCCAAGTTCATTCTACCACTCTAAACAGAAATGTTAAGGATTCGTTGTTGAGGAAAAAGCTGCCAGTAAACAATAATAATAATTAATAATAAGAGAACAGGAGAGACAAGAGAGCAAAAATTATTCTCAGGGGGAGAGGTGGATTTTCAGATGCAGTATAAACAGTTGCAAGAAGAGAGAGGAGCAGGTAGGAAAAAATGAGTTTGAAATTCTTCTATTGATGGCTGTTGAATTTCGGTTACATTAAAGTCAAGATTGGTTGCCATGTATGCTATGGGGCCCCACCCTTCCTTGAGTCTCATTTTAGCACGAAATTGCAAATACTGAGAGGAATATGGGATTGCACATGCATGTTCCCCTTGACATCTGCAGCTTCAAAAGATTGTTTGCATTTCTGAAATAAGCCTTCACAGATCAAAGGCCCTGAGAGAACTCTCATCTCCCATCTCTTCCTAACTCCTTCAGGTGAGTAGGAATAATTATTTATATTTACACTCTGCTCTATGTCCTTGTTGACAGCACTTTTTTCCCCCTGGATGCAAACATTCAGTTGTTTTCCCGACTGAAATAAGTAGTTTGAAGAATAAAAGAGACTCCAGTGAAGTAAAAATGACATGTGGCAGGCATGCCATCCAAAACCAAATACTCATAGCTCACCCTCTATAGTCAGCTTCAACAGCTGGTGAAAGGAGAGTGCTTTCTTAAGCACCTCTTTGATCAAGGGGTGTTACGCGGTAGGCTGAGCCCACCTAGGGAGCAGAGGTGAGTCCCAGATGTGGTGGTGACAGTGCTGAGAACGTGGGTCAGTCATCACTCGCAGGGACTGGAATGGTTTGCTGGTTGCACAGTTACCAGCGTCATCCACTGGGAAAGGTTATCAAACATCTGGTGGGGAGCAGAGGTCAGGTGTTGCGGTAATGGTGGTCTCTAAAGCTCTGCTGGAGGTGGGTTGTGTATTCAGCCTTCAAGAGTCAATAGCATCTGCTAGGAAAGATTCTGCACTGCCTAGTTGGGCTGGGTAAGGAACAGAGGAATGACCAAGTACTAGAATATTCTCTGGTCAGCAGGTTGTTTATAAATGGTGGCATTTGTTTTATTAATTTAAAAGAAGAAGAAGAGATTGGATTTATACCCTGCCCTTCACTACCGGAAGGAGTTTTAGAGCAGCATACAGTCTCCTTTCCCTTCCCCTCCCCACAACAGAGACCCTGAGAGGTAGGTGGGGCTGAGAGAGCTCTTTCGAGGACTGCTCTTGAGAGAACAGCTCTGAGAGAACTTGTGACTGACCCAAGGTCACAATAGCAGCTGCATGTGGAGGAGTGGGGAATCAAACCCGGTTCTCCCAGATTAGAGCCCATTCTCCTAACCACTGCACCAAACTGGCCCTCCTATTTATATCTTGCCTTTCACCCCAATGGGGACCCAAAGTGGCTTACATCATTCTCCTCTCCTCCATTTTATCCTCACAACAATCCTGTTGTTAGGCTGAGAGGGCCTGAACCAAGGTCACCCAGCAAGCTTCCATGGCACAAGTGGGGATTCGAACCTGGATTTCCCGGATCGTAGTCCAACACTTTAACCACTACGCCACGCTGGCTCTCTTATGAAGGAGGGGGCTTCTACACCAGCACTGTTTCTTTTTTGACACCCAGTGTCTTTCACACCACCAAGTGTGCATGTGGGGTTGGGTGGGATGGTGACCGTATAATGTTGATGGCCTCACACCGGTAACCTTAGCACCTTGCTTTCATGTCCCATATAATGAATACAACCCTGCCAATCAAGACACTCTGTTTTATATCACTTATTACTAAATTGAAAATGGTGTTTTACTGCAGCAATAAAGGGCTGGTACAGCATGAGGTACATTTTTATACAACTCTATGAACTTTGTCATTGAAAACATTATAGCCTTGAATTTGAGAGCACAGTGGAAGGCTATATAATTTGATTACCTATATTAATCAACTAGAGTACAACATATAAAACCAGTAATGCATAAGTCTGACTGGAGCCAGATAACCCTCTTGTGCATCTTAGAAAGATTTATTTTCAGTAATATAATTCATTTGACATGAAAGTATCATAATTGCTGTTGCTAGGAAAGGGTGCTCCCTTTTTTTTTGGTTAGGAAAAAGAATGGTCATGGTTTCGAGAGCAGCTCGTTCTTTTAAATCTCCGAGTATGAAAAATGGTGGCGGCAGGGAATGGGGAAATGGGCTTGTTGTTGTAATTGTGACAGTTTTTCATTAAGCAACTGAGCTAACAAATTGGTCCACCTTGAATTATATTTCTGCTGCACAAGCCCCCGAAAAATATCCACTAATGGAGGGGGGGGGGAACCTTTGTAAAAGGTGTTGGGATACAATATGTGGATTTGCTCTGCAGTACTACTCCAGAACCACTAAGGCTGCATACAGCCCTGTCTGCGAACCGGAGGAGGCTTGGGTTTTCCTGCTTCATGGTGAGCTCTGCCTCCCTCCGCTTTACTTCTCAAAGGACAGACATTATAGCCTCTGAACCAAAGACTGACTGTCCTTTCCTCTTTGTCCTTGTCCTTGTCCTTGTCCTTGTCCTTGTTACTTCAGGCATGCTGTCTGGTTTGTAGATCCCCCCCCCCCCCAGCACTTCTAGCAAGTTTACTCACTTGGACATGTGTTTGACGCTTCAAAAAAGCAAAGAAACACTTGCAGAAAACTGCTCCAAGGTAGGGGGAGATGGCCTCATAATTGACACAGAGGCCACCAAATCCATTCTTTGCTCAGGCCATCAGGTTCCAAACAGGAAGAACTGGTTTCCCTTGGATCTGCTGCAAGGGAGAAGGATGATGCCCATGCCCCATATTTAAGCCCGTGCTTTCACAACAGGCTCGCACCGAAAGCTGTGCTCGCCACTACTCCTTGTAGAACTAACCTAACACTTTTGTTGTGATTCAGGACTTCGCTCTAGCATGGCCTTTTTAATTCTCTTCAGAAGAAGTACCTCATTTGCTGTGTTAAGAATCGATTATTGTACCATACACTGCCACTGCCCCAGAGAATCCTGCAGTTGAGCAAGGATGTAAATCCATACCTCTGTCAAGGGTCAAACTATGCAACAACAACTATGCAACTCTGGCCAAAGGAGGTGACTACAAAATAACCAGCTAGAACAGCAAATCTGCTTAAATGTCAAGAGGTGAGAACACATCACATGGTAACGCTTGACCCCTAATGAGCATATATGAACACACGAAGTTGCCTTGTGCTGAATCAAGCCATTGGTCTAACGGGATCAATCCTGCCTACTCTGACTGTCGCAGTTCACCAGGGTCCCAAGCAGAGAGTTTTCACACCAACTACTGCCTGATGCTTTTGACTGGACGTGCTGGGGACTGAACCTTCTGCAAGAAAAGCTCTGCCGCTGTCCCACAGCCTTTCCAATGAAAAACAACTAAAAACTACCAGGTTAGGCCCTGACCTGAACAACCCAGGCGAGCCCGATCTTGTCAGATCTCGGAAGCTAAGCAGGGCTGACCCTGGCAAATATTTGGATGGGAGACCAATGAATACCAGAGCCAGGAGGCAGATTCAGGCTATCAAGCCACTTCTCTGAATGTCCTCCATGCCCCAGTAAGAGTCACCAGAGGTCACCATGACTTCCAGGCAAGGGCACACATGCACACACACACACACACACACACACACGCAAAAATATCAAAAGAAGGGGAGGGAAAGAAAACGACCAGGTTAGGCTTGGCACTAGCCATGTGCAACAACCTCCCAGCTCCATCTTTTGGAATACACTGGCCTTCTCTACACTGCATAACAGAAACTGGTTCTGGAGTTCATTCCCGTCTATGGAAAAAAACACCCAACCTCACTGTATGATCCTGGAGATTTGGGGGTGGAGCCTGGGGAGGACAGGGACACCAGTGGGGTTTAATGTCATAGAATCCACCCTCCAAAGCATTCCTTTCCTCCAGGGGAACTGGTCTCTGTAGTCTGGAAATGAGCTGCAATTCCAGGAGATCCCCAGGCCCCACCTGGAGGCTGGCATCCCTAAGACAACACAGTGGAAATATATATCCCAATAGCATAATTCCAAACAAAGTTTCCAAGATGGAGTCACAACTAACAAGTCCATTCTGCAGCCAGTGGGTTTGTATGTTTTCTGGAAAGGAGGGGAGGGTCAGTTTTAACAAAATGCATTAAATGCATTCAAGAGCACTTTGTATTGCTGAGATTCCCTGTTGCAGTTTCCTGCCAGAAAATGATGGTTCTTTGTTGGGAAAAGACAACCATGCATGTTCAGGGCGGCATAAAGATGTGAAAGAAATTCCCAAACAGAGCTGCATGATATGAACCTCTGAAATGTTTAAATGGATTCTGGGCAGAGCAGTGGCAGCATGATATATATCACGAAACCCTTGTTGCCTCTTAGCATTCATGGGTTTTTTAACCTGCTGTGACACAGCTCTCACACTTACTCCTTGCACAGACTTGATGAGAATCGGGTTAAACAGAGACAAGAAAATTGATATTGACCACAAATTGGACATCCTTTGGCAGGCAAGTGAATTTCAGTCTTAGGGACAGAGTGGGACAATCAGAGACAGCCTAAAACAATTTCACACCTGGAACAGAAAATCTAAATGAATTGCCACCACTCACTTAGTGCTCCTGCATGGTGTTCTGCACCCATCCACCCCCCAATGGTATTCCCAGTAGTGATGCATGGCTGCGAGAGTTGGACTATATGGAAGGCCGAGCGCCGAAGAATAGATGCTTTTGAATTATGGTGCTGGAGAAGACTCTTGAGAGTCCCTTGGACTGCAAGGAGATCAAATCAGTCAGTCCTAAAAGAAATCAACCCTGACTGTTCCCTGGAAGGCCAGATCCTGAAGCTGAAGCTCAAATACTTTGGCCACCAGATGAGAAGGGAGCACTCACTGGAGAAGACCCTGATGCTGGGAAAGATTGAAGGTCAAAGAAGAAGGGGACAGCAAAGGATGAGATGATTAGACAGTGTTATCGATGCAACGAACATGAAATTAAGCAAACTCCAGAACACGACAGAAGACAGAAGGGCCTGGCGTGATGTAGTCCATGGGGTCGCAAAGAGTTTGGACTCGACTGTGCGACCGAACAACAACAACAACACCCCCCCAAAACTGGCAGCAAACGCAAAACGTCACCCCATCCGCCCAGCTCCTCCTGCTGCCACATTCAACTCATTAAAGTGCAACAGAGCCAAAAGCCACTGTAGTCTTATGGTGAAAGTGTGTGCTAGGATGTCAGCAGGCCTAGTTTCAAATCTCTCTGGGTAACTTTGGGCCACCCACTCTCCGTCAGCCTAACCTACCTCACAGGGTTGTTTTGAGGATTAAATGAGAAGGGAGATGGATTCCTGAGGTCTTTGGAGGAAAGGCAGGACAAAAAAGTTGTACATGGATGTCATCGTTCTGAAGTTTCTTTTTAGTGTAATGGTTTTTTCCCCTGTAATCTGGAAAGGAGCAATGAAGAATAGAAGAAAGTCTGAGTCCGGTGGCCCCCTAAAGAGCAACAAAGTTTTATTCTGCGTATAAGCACACGAAAGCTTACACCCAGAATAAAACTTTGTTGGTCTTTAAGTAGTAGAAAAGAGCAAGAATCCAGTAGCACCTTAACGACAAACAAATGCTGGACTCTTACTCTTTTCTACCTCTTAGCTGAGACAAGACAAAGCAATAAGCTGGTTCTGTAGGTGCCATTGTGTCCTCCTCATGGGAGATATAAGCCCTCACTATTGCATTCTCTCAACACACTCCACTTGACCTTGATATCAGAAGTCAAGGTGCCATTTATTTGTATACTACCTATCTGTCTTTTTAAAAGGCATCTTGGAATATAGGGAGTGTGGGAAATAACGAAAAGTTGATTAGGAGAAGGAAAAGGATTGAGGGGGGCATGAATAAGAAGCAGATGTTAGCTAAAACTATGGAAGAGAAACCATTTTATATTGAGAGAGAAGGGAAAGGAACAAAGACTTGGAGTTTGATCTGTTACAAAATGGAATATGAGTAATTGGTATTGTACAGAGATGAAGAGGTGGGGACTCCATGGACTTGTTTTCCCGGCTGTATACTTACTTGACCCCTTTTTCGTTTTCCTCAGCCTTCCTGGGCAATTATACACAACTGGCTATGTGAGATCACTTACTA
The DNA here is from genome assembly GCA_029233225.1 of Lepidodactylus listeri. Taxonomy (NCBI): domain Eukaryota; kingdom Metazoa; phylum Chordata; class Lepidosauria; order Squamata; family Gekkonidae; genus Lepidodactylus; species Lepidodactylus listeri. The sequence goes on from JARCFY010000013.1 coordinate 14,892,934, forward strand.
GATACACCAGGCTTCACCGCAGATACAAATGCAGGATTTTTTAAAAATATCCCGCAGTTCTAGCAATGCAGATAACCAAAGCAATTACACAATAAGGAATATTGGTGCATGGTAAACTGGTCATCTGTATTGGCTCATTGTGTAGTTTGGGGAAGTGGGGAGGGGATGAGACTAAGAGGAAAGAAGGCCATGTCTTCACTGGTGCCTTAACCTCATACTAAGGATTTGCTTCATTTCATTCTGCATTTTAGTCATTTACTTAAATTTCCCAGGAGCTCATGGCTCATGAACCACAGTCTGACCATTTCACTCTCTTTCCCTTTGTTCATTCATCCATCTATCCATTATTCAGTCTGCAGACTTGGGGGGGGGGGCAGTTTGACAGTTGGCAAAATCACTTCTCTTTAGTGTTGTATGAGTCTTAGATTTTCGGTTATTTTTGCAGTTTGGATCCCCCCCCTTTCTTCTCCACCTCTTTTTTTACCAATATTCTTCTGTTAAAAGCTCCTGAGGGTACAGGAACATCCACCTGCATGCCCTGTAGTAAATCAAAAGCTGGCACTGATGTTGTAAAGAAGAAATGGCACTGGCTTTCACAGTGGGGGTTGACTTTGTGTAGAGAAGTCGAACTGGTGGCTTTTATATCTCCCTCATGGAGAGATGCATCGCATGAAATGGACCACATGAAGTGTCTGAAGAATGGCAGCTCTCTGAATCTGTGTGCAGTTTAAGCTATAATTCAGAGCAACGTCTTTTACACGCACGCACAAAGAAAGACATCATTCCACGTTATATCTTGACCTACACAAGGATTTCATACAGTCACACACATACACACACACCTTTTTCTCAAATGCAAGAGATATGTGGATTATTCTATCACTAGGTAGGATGGTCCATGCATCTGTGGGGAAAAAATAGGGGAGACTTTTTGCTGGGGTGGATTTGGAGGTTACTGTGGCTGTTGCAGTTGTTTTCCGTACATTATGGGGAATAGAAAATGATTTTAAGATGATACTTTTGCTTGGTTTATGTGGATTCTAATGTGGCACTACACAAAACTCACAGATGAAATGAGTAGTACTGTTTAAGTGCGTGTATGTGTATGTGTGTCGAAATACACCTTTTTTGCGGGGAGGGCGGGATAGAAACCAAACAAATAAATAAAAAGCACAGAAGAGCTGCTTGTCAGATTGCAGCAATGATTTTCCAGTTGCTGGTTTTCTTTCTTTTCTTTCTTCATCTCCCCACTCTGGTCTCCCTTCCTTTCCCCCCAGTCATTCAGCCTCCTAATATTTCTGCCTGAACGCTTTCACGACAGAAGCAAATGAAAATTACACCGTGGTTTTTAGGTTTCTGTTCCCTGATTTCTGCTTGTCATGTCATGAACTTGTCTGGAGCAGTGAAATGGCAGCCCATCTCCCAGAGAGCTCCAGACAGATCTCCAACGTTGTCTTGTTAACAGCTTGTCAGGATCCTACATTTCAGTCTCCCTGAGTTTTAGTAATGCAGATTAAACCAAAGCAATTACGTAAAATAAATAAATAAAATAAATCTCTGTTGGTCTTAAAGGTACCACTGGACTCAAACTTTGTTCTGCTGCTTCAGACCAACAGGGCTACCCGCCTGAATCTCACTGAGTTTATATCATGCAGAGAGAGAGAAGGAGAGGGAAGTTGCAGGAAATTATGATTTTTACAGGTTCTGACATTTTTCTAAAGAAGTGGAATGCTCAAGGCTGTTCTTTCTCAACACCCCCCCCCCCCCCCCGCCTCGCTCCTGCCTGCCTCCCTTAACAGGCTGTGCTGTTTGGGGGTAATATTCCGGCGTTTGCTGCAACTGAACATCAGAGTAACATTCAGTTTTTCTCCCTTTAAACATGTTCTTTGAATTATTTAAGGTGTTTTGATGTAGGCTAGAATTTGTAACAAAATCCTCCAGCTTTTATCCTAACAAAAAAAAAATCAAAAAAGGTTGGATTTTCCTCCCCCTCCTCAGTTGCTTTTCTGTCTTTTCTCTCCCCCCCCCCCCCAGCTCCTTTCCTCCTCCTCATTTTGCTCCCTCCTCTTTCTGCTTTTAATAGATCCTAGGTTGGAGCGTCAAGGGACTTCCTTTTATGTTGTACAGCATGAAATGACTTAGTCAGGGCCTTCCTGATTAATTTATGAAGACTAAGGAAGAGAGGAGAAGAGAGGGGAGGATGGCGGGAGGGGGGCTGGGGGAATCAAGCAGCCCCGGGGGAATTGACCCTAAGCTGTAGCAAATGAACTCGGTTTTGTGGAATGAAAAGAGACTTTTAAATAGTATTTTTAAAGTATTGGCTCCTTGACCCACTGAGGTAACTTAGCCTAACAGGAGGCAGCACTCGGGGAGGGGGGGTTATACAGTCTGGCAAAGCTGGTAGAAGAGGGAAATGGCGGGCCTTTTTTTATGCTTAAAAAACAATGCAGATTGGAGGATTAATGTGCTGGGGTGGGTGGGGAGTTTGAAAGCCTTCATTTCCCTCACAGATATACACAAAAACACTTCCTTCTCTCAGCTTTCGCATGACAGCTGTTGGTCACTTAACAAAATGTCCTCCGCAACAGGGGCTCCCCTCAGACCACGCCAGCCTGCGCCAATCTGAGGACGCATCATTGCCTCTCAAAATTAGTTATAGCGCTCTGGGCTATCAGTTGCCACCGCTAATGCTCTTGCGCTGTTCTCCCCCCCCCCCCCAAGCACACACACTCCCATACAGAGAGAGTGTAGTCCTGTGATATGACCTCCCTTTCCCAGCCAAATGCTGAGCAGAAGAAGAGGAAAGGGGGGGGGGGTTGGGAGAAATGAGGGAAAGAAATTGCTGCCCTGAGGCTCAGTCTGTTTCTTACAGCTCTACCCCCTCCTCCCTACCCCACTCCCCGCTTAGCATTTGGAAGCCTGAGCTGGTCTAGCCGTGGGGAGGCCCCTGGATTCATTTCATCAAGCTGTCCAAGAGCTAGTGGAGCTAAGAGGACTCTCTCCTGCCTGGGGCAAGTTCAAGTCAACATTCGATTTCCTCTTTTCTTCCTTCATGTCTCTCCCCCTCCCCTCGCGCTGCCCACCTCTTGGCCAGTTTCTGCACTTCTCCCCCAGCAGTGGCGGCTCAGGGTTTCTTGCCAGCAGGAAAACGGCTTCAGGGACCTTATAAAGGACACCGTGGCAAAATTGCTGCAATAAATCAGTTACCCCCTCCGACACTTGGCGGCAGCTTAATGTTTTGGCAGTTTCTTCCGTGCGTAAGCCTCAAGTCCCATTAGCGGGCTTTTCTGTCAGCTTGGCTCATGATAAAGCTCCCTCTTTCCCATCTTCTTAAGCAACATTGCTGTGGTGCCAAGGAGGGAATGAGGGGCCATGTCCCACCCAAATATATACATAACTACAATTATACACACACCTTCTGTGTTTATTTGAGGGGGACACTGTGAAGTGGTGTTATTAAAAGTGGGGCCTGAGCCCCGTCTCGAAAGTCACTCTCTTGTCATTAATTCAGCAGCAGCTCCTGAGGGGAAAAAGATTTATATATTTCCTTTATGGGCTGCTGAAGGCAATGTCCAGAGGGGCAGCCGGTGTTAGTCCTGTTGTGGCAGAAATAAACAGGAATCGAGTGGAACTTTACAGTCTCGCAAAAACTTTATTCCAGTATAAGCTTTCATGGAATAGATCCCGCTTCTTCAGATGAGAAGGCTAGTGCTGAAATAAAGTTTTAAGATGTTACGGAACTCCAGTTTATTTCTGGAGATAACATAGAATTTTCCAGTATCCATGAGTTGATGGTTGGGTAGAAATGTGTCATCTGTAGACAAATGTTGTGTCAGGGATGGTGGGTGTGGGGATGATGCTGCCCAAGCCTTAGATTCTATAAACCCAAATCACAGCCCTGATGTTCTTTGTCCTCTTCTTCTTATTACCATTAAGAAAGATCCAGTTGGTCGGCCATGTCGGTCTGAAGCAGTACCACAAATTTAGAGTCCAATGGCGCCTTTAAGACCAACAAAGGTTTATTCAAATTTGGTAAAGTGTGCGTGCACACGAAAGCTCATACCTTGAATAAACCTTTGTTGGTCTTAAAGGTGCCATTGGACTCTAAATTTGTCGTACCATTACGAAAGCAATGTTCACCTCTCAGATACCATGGAACAGTGATCCTGAGATGTAGAAACATCCCTCAGTGGACCCGTATTCTCCAGCCTTGCTTAAGGCATCGTTCTTATAGCTGACCTGAAGAAAGAAGATTAAATGTCTGAATCTGTCCACAAGACTAATGTTTTGAACCTTCCAAACAAGTAGTTGGCATCCTCTTTTCTAACAATACATAACTACTTGAAACTGCTCGGTGCCCCGCTAATGGAACCTGCCCAGTCCTCCTCCACTCCAAAAGCATAGCTCAGTTTAAATGTATCTGCAGTTAAGTAGCAGGGCCCCTAGATTAGAGGGTGGGCATTCTGAATATAAGTCTCTGAACCAAAGCTCTATGCAGAGTGTTTCCAGCTAATGCTTTAGTGCTAAAGGGATAGGTTTGGACAGTCATCAGGCCTACTCCAGTGCTTAAGAGTACTTTCCTATATGCTTGACTTGTTAGAACAAAGTCTGTGCTCCCTGGGAGCTCTCCCAGGTCCTGTAAATCCTGTCTTCTGCCTCCATAATGCCTATTAGCTGCTGCTTCCTGCTACACCTGGTTTCCACGTTGCTCCAAATACATTGCCCAGGCCCATTTCTGACAGGAGAGCTGGCTGACAAACCCATGAAGCCCATCCTGCCCGTCTCCACTGAGGAAGCCATAGCTCATCTTGAATGGAGCCGTGGTTAACAGGCAGGGCAAGTGCTAAGCAGCCCTGAGTCCTGGCATTTCTGGATTTAAGCATTACACGCTGGGTTTGATAGTGTGTGCATACGTGAATGTGTGTGTGTGTGTTGAATGTTTTGGGCAAACAAATTATGTACTTATTGACACTCTCTTCGACTTACCCGTTTTCTTTTTTCTCATGTTCCGTCTGATTAAGCTATAGGCTTTTTAAAAATCAGTTTACTCAAACCTGCTATCGGTTTAAGAAGAAGAATTGGATTTATAACCCGCCCTTCACTAGGAGTCTCAGAGTGGCTTACAATCTCCTTCCCTTCTTCTCCCCACAACAGACACCCTGTGAGGTAGGTGGGGCTGAGAGCGCTCTGAGAGAACTGCGACTGACCCAAGGCCAACCAGTTGGCTGCATGTGGAGGAAGAGTGGGGAATCAAACCCGGTTCTTCAGATTAGAGTCCGCCACTCTTAACCACTATACCATACTGGCTTAATCAAACCTGTGTGGTTTTAGAGAGCTGGGGACCTAGGTTTGTGTACATGTGCTCCCTCAAACACCAGAACAGGATACCATCTGTTTCTATATAAATTAACCTGCTGAAAGATGAATAAACAAGTCCCTAGATTTGTGTGTGTGAAGTGCCATCAAGCCACAGCCAACTTAGGGCAACTCTGTGGGGTTTTCAAGGCAAGAGTCTTTCAGAGACGTTTTGCTTTTTCTTGCCTGTGTGTAGCACCTCTGGACTTCCTTGGTGGTCCCCCATCCAAGTACTAACCAGGACTGACCCTACTTAGCTTCCAAGATCTGAAAAGACTGGGCTAGCCTGGATCATCCAAGTCAGGGTATGTGCTAGATACAGAAACCTTATTTTGTCCAGCCAGGGTTTGGCTTGATGTTGACATTACAAGCCAGCATTAACCCTTTTCTGCAACAAGCTGAAAGAAAGAAAAAACACCTTGACCCTTCCCCACAACCTCATCTGCATAAACAGAAGTCAAAGCAAGATGAAATTCTCTTTTGGTTGCCTCCCACTGCATTTCAAACATGTTGGGTAACTCCAGTAAAAACCACAGAACACTCATTCTCTTTGTCTAATATCTATACATAGTATTCTGTCCTTTATTAAATGAGTAAGGGCATTTATTTTATTTATTTATTTGTTTGTTTGTTTGTTTGTTCAATTTATACCCCGCCTAGCCAGCGGACCGGCTCTAGGCGGCTAACAAAAACCATTACCACGAAGGTTTACATATAAAACCGTTAAAAACATTTCAATAAATTACAATAAAATCTCAATAAACTTTCAAGATGGCGACTTCAGAGTTATCTGTTAAGCGGAGGCCGTAGGGGTACCTTCCCCAGGACCAGGGCGATGTTAACGGCCAGGGGTGCCCTCCCCAAGACCAGGGCGATGTTAATTATCAGTTCTCTACCCGATGGCGGCTCCTATTTGAAAGCCTGGCGGAAGAGCTCCGTCTTACAGGCCCTGCGGAATTGCAATAAGTCCCGCAGGGCCCTGATGTCATCCGGGAGCTCGTTCCACCAGTAAGGAGCCGCCACCGAAAAAGCCCTGGCCCTGGTACAGGTCAAACAGGCTTCTTTTGGACCGGGGCAAGTCAGGCGATTCTGAGTGCCTGACCTCAGTAACCTCTGGGGCTGGTATGGGGATAGGCGGTCCCTCAAGTAGGCAGGCCCCTGACCATAAAGGGCTTTAAAGGTTAGCACCAGCACCTTGAACCTGATCCGGTATGCTATAGGCAGCCAGTGCAGCACTCGCAGCACAGGCTGGACACGGTCCCTCAGAGAGAGACCTGTCAGCAGCCTAGCCGCAGCATTCTGCACCAGCTGCAGCCTCCGGATCTGGGACAAGGGCAGCCCTAAGTAGAGAGCGTTACAGTGGTCAAGACGTGAGGTGACCATAGCATGGATCACTGTGGCTAGGTCTTCGCGTTCAAGGAAGGGGGCCAACTGCCTAGTCAGCCGTAGATGGAAAAAGGCTGCTTTGGCAGTGGCTGCTACCTGGGCCTCCATCGTCAAGGCAGAGTCCAGGCGCACACCCAAACTCCTGACCCTCGGAGCTGGCACCAATGGCGCCCCACCGAAGGACGGAAGTGGATGCCCCAACCCCGATCCGGTCCGACTCAGGCACAGGACCTCCGTCTTCAGAGGATTCAGTTTCAGTCGACTCAGTTGGAGCCAGCCTGCAACCTCCTGCAACGCCCGCTCCAGGTCATCTGGGGTAGAGCCAGACCGGCCGCCCAACAACAGATAGAGCTGGGTGTCATCCGCATATTGATGACACCCCAGCCCATGCCTCCTGACAATCTGGGCGAGGGAGCGCATATAGATGTTAAACAACATCGGGGACAGAACCACCCCTTGAGGAACACCACACACCAGTGGGTGCCTCTGGGAGGTCTGTTCCCCGAGCGCAACCCTCTGTCCCCGATCTTGGAGAAAGGAGGCAAGCCATTGTAAAGCAAGCCCCCATATCCCCGCATCGGCGAGGCGGTGGGTCAGCAACTGGTGGTCGACCACATCAAAAGCCGCCGACAGATCTAACAACACCAGTGCCGCCGTACCGCCTCGATCCAGATGTCTTCGGAGGTCATCCGTGAGGGCGACCAGAACCGACTCCGTCCCATGACCCGGTCGGAAGCCAGATTGAAACGGGTCTAGCATGGAGGTGTCATCCATGAAGCTCTGCAACTGGATCGCCACCGCCCTCTCCAGTACCTTGCCCAGATAGGGCAGGTTAGACACCGGCCGATTTATTAATTTGTCCTATGACTCACTTTTCCTCTGAAACGTCCTCAAAGCAGTTTACAACTTTTCTGAAAAGCCTATGTTTTCTTGTTCTCCTCCCGCACCCCAATACGTTACTTCTCTACTACAGTGGTTCCCAAACTGGGGGCCAGGGATCCCTGGGGGCTCACAGAGTTTTTGCAATGGGTTCATGAATCCATATGTGTGCTAAGCATTGTCGTTTTCCACAAGGACAGGTGGGGTGTAAATGTTTTAAGACATAAATAAATTTTGATCTTTATGTCATTATGAATTTATCAATCAATGGATAGTGATAGTACAGCTACAATCATGTGAGAGCCAGCTTGGTGTAGTGGTTAAGAGCGCGGGCTCTAATCTGGGAGATCCAGGTTTGATTTCCCACTCCTCCACATGCAGCTGCTGGTGTGACCTTGGGTCAGTCACAGGCTCTTTTACAGCTGTTCTCTCAAGAGCAGTCCTCGAAAGAACTCTCTCAGCCCCACCTATGTCACAAGGCGTCTGTTGTGGGGAGGGGAAGGAAAAGGAGGTTGTAAGCCTCTCTGAGACTCCGAGTGAAGGGCAGGATATAAATCCAACTTCTTCTTCTTCCATTAATTTTTTTGATGTTAAAAATGGGTTCTCATAATTCAGAAAGGTTGGGGACCACTGTCCTGTTGCTCTGATTTAGATGTACTTTTGTTGGTGAACTTGGAACACTAACTGCTGAGAGATGTGCTCCGTATCCCTTCCCGAATTAGAGGTCTTGAATGTGCTGGGAGTGAAGCAGGGAGAACCAGGCACTGTGCTACCTTTTTTTTAAAAAAAGCATTGTTATGTATTTAGGTAATTGCACCTAGTGAAATATGCAGAAAAATAAAAGTATATACTGCATCAAATAAAAGAATACTGCAAGTATCCAAAGACTACCTGCATACAACTAAAACACATGATAAACAATCCTTTGACACCTAATGATATCCTAGGGATCCCAATAAGTCTAGGGCCTTTTGAATTAACTTACACATTTCCCCTTCCTTTTCTCCAAGGAGCTCAGGCTGGTGTACATGGGTCCAGTGGCATCTGAAATACAAGACTAACATCATGTATTTCAGAAGGTAGCCATGTTGGTGGTCTGCAGTAGAAGGACTAGATTCAAATAGCACCTTAGGAACCAACAAGATTTGGGGGGGTAGAAGGTTTTGAGAGTCACAGGTCTCAAACGCTTATACTCCAAAAATCTTGTTCGTCTCTAAGGTGCTAATGGACCCATGTACACCAGCCTGAGCACATTGGTAGGTTCTAGAGCATAATTAGGTGTCAAAGGACCCAAATCTAACATTTATTTCAGTATGAGCTTTCATGACTCAACAGCTCAGGCCCCCAGAGTTATTGAAGTAAATGTAGTTAGTTTTAAACGTGCCACTGGCCATTTTACTTTTCAGTTATAGACTAGCTTGGGTGCCCCTTGGCAATTATGATGTACCTCCTTTCCTTGATTTCGCCCCTGCAAGAACCCTGTGAGATCAGTTAGTCTACAATAAATTTACTTTGTTTGGCTTGAGGTCACCCAGTGAGTTTCATGGCTGAGCAGACATTTGAATTTGGGTGTCCCAGCTCTAGTCCAATGCTCAAACCACTACACCTCACTGGTTCTTTGTACTCCCTTTGCTGATTACTCCTTGACTTTCTAGGGCTTCGCTTCTAATCCTCACATTACCATGACAAATACTTCTTATTCTACAACTCTGCGGGATTCCTGATTCACTAAAGGGTGTCTTTGCTGCCACACTTGGTTAAAGATACAAAGACCCAGAAGAACAAAACAAAACAAAAACCAGAATATTGCGGGGGGAGAGCACTGAAAAAAACTACTGTGAAATTCCTTCCTTCCTTCCTTCCTTCCTTCCTTCCTTCCTTCCTTCCTTCCTTCCTTCCTTCCTTCCTTCCAATTAAATGCTTTTTGTCCAAATTCTCCTTGCTCAAAACATGTAGTATGAAGATTTTAATGAAAAATAGCCTATAGCATCAGAGAATAATATCTGTATGTACTCTAGACATATACAATGTATTTTTAGTGACTGTTTCCTGTTCATATAATACACAGCTCTGTGTTTGCAAAAGTTGTTTTCAATTTTCAACTTCTCCCCCACAGGGGGGAAACTTTCCCCCCACAGGAGGAAAACACACACATGCACAGCCTGCTTCCAAATTTCCAGAAGTTTCCAAATTGGGACCAACATATCTGCGGAACTGTCTCTTGCTATATAGCCCCTGAAGGGCCTTGCGCTCTTCCGCTCAACATCTACTTGTCGTGCCCAGCACCAGAGATGTCTGCCTAGTCTTGACCAGAGTCTGAGCCTTCTCAGCTCTGGCGCTGGCCTGGTAGAACACTCTTCCTAGTGAGATCTGGGCCCTGCGGGATTTAATGCAATTCCGCAGGGCCTGTAAAATGGAGATGCTCCGCCAGGCCTATGGTTGCAGTGTTGACTATCCAACTACAGTGGCCTTCCCTGCTTTGCTCTTCTCTGTTTAGCTCAGCATTTCGGTCCATCATAGCTGCTTATTCACTCACCCATTTCCCTTGCACTGTTTAGATCTGCACCTATGTAGCAATGGGAACTTCATCCAATTCAGTAGATTGTCTTGTTGGTGTCTCTTGAGGTTTTTACATAGTAACGCTGTTTTGTAACTGTTTTATGGCTATATCCTATTTTAAATTTTGGTGTGTTTTAAAAATGTTGTAACCCGCCTTGAGCCTGCTCCGTGGGAGAGGATGGACTTAGAATAAGCCCAAGGAAATAAATAAGAACATAAGAACAGCCAATGCTGGATCAGGCCAATGGCCCATCCAGTCCAACACTCTGTCATACAGTGGCCAAAAAACACCAGGTGCTATCAGGAGGTCCAGCAGTGGGGCCAGGACACTAGAAGCCCTCCCACTGTTGCCCCCCCCCCCAAGCACCAAGAATACAGAGCAACACTTGCCCCAGACTGAGAGTTCCTACCTATACCTTGTGACTAATAGCCAGTGATGGACCTCTGCTCCATATGTTTATCTAATTCCCTCTTGTTTTAAATAAACAATACATTTTTCTTCTTTGCCTTGTGTTAAGGATATGTCTCTGTCTGAGGTAGATTAAAGCATGTTCATCACTTGACAAATAGTGCATGAAGAGATGACTTACGTATCTACCTGTGCGAGCCTAAACAGAGTTTCCCCCCTTCTAAATCCATGGAAGTCAAGGTAACTATGCTTAGGGCATGAGGCACTGGAGATCAAATACCACAGATGGAGCTTTGATACCAATTCCATAAAAACGTTTTTTTCAATTAAGAGTATCCATTCTACACCTTCAGCTAGAAGCCATTAGGTGTTGAGGGACAATGTGTTTTGTTAAATGCAGTTGTAAAGCTGATGGTTGAGGACTCTGCCAAGTGAGTTGAGGCAAAGGGATAAAAAGCCATGCAGCTTTCTGTCAACCTCTTCGAAAGATCTGGGGAGTTCTGAAGGAGTTAAAAGTGATTCCTGTGTGGAGCTTTATAGAATCTGAAGAACTAGGAAATTTGGAATGGTGTATATATCCTAAGAGGTACGTCAGGTTGTATCTTATCATTTTACTAAGTATGGAACCTTCCACCAATGTAGCCGGAGCAGTAGGATACAACCCATAATCTCTTAAAAGGACAATGCATTTGACATGCTCCAATGGTCTCTGGCTGTCAGCATATCTAAACTGGTTTGAACCCGGCTTCACTGTCATGACTGCCTCCAGAAAACCATGGGAATTATGGTTTATTTTTTCTTTCTTTCTTCTTTTTTTAAGTTGACGCCCCTAGTTCTTTGGTTGAAGTGGAATTCTCAGTTTTCCTTGATCAGTTGATATGGTACATAGACCAGGTAGCAAAACCAAGTAGCAAAATGTAATGAAGTTAAAATGAGGTTACATTAAAGCAACGATTAACAATCTAAATACAATTCTGTCCCTTTAAAAAAAAACTTTCAATTTTATACCGGATTGCTTGGGGAAGCAGCAATCTTGTCACATGACTCATAAAATGCCATTGGCTCTTGTTTTACTGTGGCCATTGCACAACTACGCTACGCAGGCAGGGTTCCAGGCAATGGCAAACCACCTCCATATGCCTCTTGCCTTGAAAACCCTGTGGGGTCTCCATAAGTCAGCTGTGACTTGACAGCACTTTACACACTTGCATTGCAAAACAGCTGGTCATTGCCTCACCCTGTTATCAGCATTGCAAACAGGCAATCAGTTTTCTGGGAATCTGATCGAGGTTCATGACCTTTAAGAAGAGGAGGGAGACATATTTACCCTGAGCCTCTTCAATTGCAGGGGGAAAAAAAATAAATAATGAAGCAAATCCTTGGGCTGTGAACCGTGACATATGGACCTGTGATGCTGTATTGCACCAAGCGGGGTACATTGGTTCATCTAGCTTACTACTGTTTGACTAGCAATGCCTCTCTAGGATCTCAGCAAAGAGGTGTTTCCCAGCACTTACAAACTATGACTCAAGGGTATTCTCTGCCATGGAGCCCCAATCCCCCCCAACACTTAAACCAGTTTCAGTATGGTTTAGTTTCTGGACTTCCCTTTAGACGCAGTTGCCTGTAAATCTCATAGGTCAGAGCAATATGATAAAAAAAAAATCAGAAAGGTTGAATTATTAGAAACAACTTAAAATTATGTTAAAATGATAGTCTTCTTGACTATTACAGACACAGTGAGAAAAGCCACCATGTTGTATTAAGTTTAAACCTGGGAGTGCTTTCCTGTTTGGTGTTTTAGATTTCTCACGCCTGTCACTTATTGAAAATTTTAACTTCAAGACTTATTTTTTATTTCGTTAAATATGTTTGCTGGTCTACAGCACAACTCTCAGGGGTTAAAATTCATACATATATAAAGAGAATAAGGAAACCCGTAAGGCACTTCTGTCCCATTTAAAACTGTCTTCTTTAACCACAGGCTTGTTTGTCTAGTCTTGTCCAAAGAGCTAAGGTCCAGGGTATAGTATGGACCTCTATCTCCTAGCAGGATTAGACTTGCTTTCATTGCAAAGCAATGCAGATGAGACCAAATCCACAAAGTTTTTTTTTTTTTAGATTCCCCCCCCCCCCCCCCCCAAAAAAAAAAAACTTGCATTCCCCTAGCAAGATTCAGGTTTAAACCTGTCACTGCCCCAAACTGTTTTCCAAAAAAAAAAAAAAGTGGGGCAATTAGAGTTTGCTTTGCAAACATTCTTGGTGGAATTAAGAAGCAATTGGCACAACTGTAGCCAGTAATCCCTTTACAAGGCTTTATGAACACAACACAATAGGTTGTTTACAGATTTACTTATAGACCAGGAGTGTTAACAGGACTGTAGGAAAATTCAGGTAATTGAGGCTTTTGTCTTTCAATGAGCCCCCATAGCTGTCAACGGGGTTGCCATTCCTCACATTTCTTTAGCAGTGTATTTTGACAAGGGCTTTTGTCCCATTGACAACAGCTGCGTGGGAGGTGAAGATGTGGAGAGCTTTTTTTTAACACCTCCCCCCCTTACATTCCTCCATGGTTGACATTCTGTAGGGAAAGGCTGTGTGTGCTAACTTGTTGTATGGCTTAAACTTCAGCCCGAGGCACTAAAAAAAACCCCACACTTCTGATGATGCTCTTTCTGTACTTTTAGGCCTGCATTTAGAATTAGTCATATTCCTTCCCTCCTTCTGAGAAAAGGTCACTTATATGTTCAGGATTTCCCTAGGTCAGGATGGAAGTTTATATGCCATGGTATTGAAAATTACCAGCTTCACACAGTGAAAATCCACGAAGGCTGCATTCACATGTCACTGTAAAACCGAAGGGTAGTTTGCTCAAACTGGAGTTAGTTATAATGTCTGGAAAAAAAGCTGGTCCAGGAAACCAAGGTTTGCTAATTGATACCAAAGTAGGGGTTCAAACTAAGGTTTGTAGCTGGCTTGTTCACCAGGGTTTGTACTAATCATGGTTTGTTATGAGGGGATGTTTGATGAAAACCCATTGAATTTTACAACTTGTAGATGGACTGTATCTGTACGCATTATAACTTGTTTGATTAGAATTTGGGCATTTAATTCAGAACAGTGATTTATATATGATGCTGAAAAATGCTCTTGATCCTGAAGAGTTAACAAAGAGTCCTATTTAAATGCAAAATAAAAGTTAGGCTGTGGTCACACAAACTAAATAATCCACTTTCAGTACACTTTCCAACTGGATTTTACTGTGTGAACTGGCAAAATCCAGTTGGAAAGTGGATTGAAAGTGGATTATTTAGTGTGTGTGACTGCAGCCTTAGAAGCAACATTTGTGGCTTCCTCAAAATGTCTCTAAGCTGGTTTGTCCATCGTAAATGTCTATGAAAGCAGAGAACAATCTGTTGTGTTCCCTTAATCAGGAATTCATATCTAGAATGTTATCGGTGGCAGGGCCGGTGCCAGGCTTTTTTGCACACTAGGCGAGGCTACCTTCTGGCGCCCCCCCCCCCCCCCGGTCTGCTCACCAATTTTCAAACATAAATGCATTTCAGGAAGAATGAAAAACACAAAGACGAGGATTCCTGCTTGTAGTCAGGGCTGCTCTCCCCATCGTCCTCACCCCGCTTGCTGGCCTCCGTGCCTGTCAGGGCTCTGTGCCCCTAGGTGGTCGCCTAACCTCGCCTTATGGTAGCACCGGCCCTGATCGGTGGGGATGTCTAAAGGATTATGGGATGGGTTCCCTGAGTTCAGTGGGGCTGGAAAGAAAAGCAGAGGAAATCCAGGGTTAATTGCTTCATCCTGTATTGTTCTCATTGTATCATGCAAACAGCACAGGAGTGAGCTACTTAATCCAGGACCAGATTTGGTACCAGTTAGTCCTACAGTACAAGGTATAATAAAGGCACTCAAAGTGCCGCATGTCCCCCTTCTTTTAACTCTCCCCCATTTTGTTTGTATGCAGAGGTCCATGCAATGTAATTCTGACAAGTGTCTTAATATTTATTTGCACATTTACTTGTAAATTAACATAATATTTTTACAGTTCCTTGTTACTCACAATATAATTGCAAAGGCTTTTTTATGTGAATGCCTATAACCATTGGGTACATTATTAACTATAAAATTGTGTAAAAGGTAGGTTTCAGTAGTCCCTTAGTTGTAGGTGGGTAAACTGTGTTTGTCTGCACAGTGAAAGAGCAAGATTCAAGACCAGTAGCATCTTTAAAGACCAACAAGATTTCCAGACTGTAAACTCAAATCTTCCTCCAGTAATCCTTTTTGTAGATTTCCACTTACTTCAAGCCATTACTTAGAGGAAGAGGGTTAGGGTTTTTGTGTTTTGGGTTGGGTGGTTTGTTTTTTTGGCCTAGAGGTAAATGTAACATGGGGATACAAGAACCGCCTAGAGCAAAATGTAATTAACGCGTTTCATCTTGACACTGCTTGACATTCCTTTGCACAAACAGAAATTAAGTCGATTTTTTAGATTGCAGCGTATCGTACTTTGATGTAACTTTAATGTCTTGTTTTGTTTTTAAATCAAGAACCCCTGAAAACATTTTTCATGTTTGGATTTCAAACATTAGTAGAGCAGTACTGAACACTCAAAATCTGTGGGATCTGGGGGGAAACTTGGAGCATATTGTAGGACCGGTAGGCACCAGCACTTCAGATCACATAAGAAAAATATCAGAAAACCAGAAGTACTCCACCCCATTCCTTGTGAAGCCCAGAGCTGACAAACACACTCATTGACACTGTTTATAACTGCCAGTGGTTTACAGTGCCTTCCTAAACAGAGAGTTACACCCTGTTAAGCTCCACAACTTCAGTGGACTTAGATGGGTGTAACTGTACTTAGAAGTTAGATGTTAGGCAACAACTCATGAACTGCTTGTTTTACACTAATAATCCTTTGTCTTTTAATTGGACTATACCAGTTAAGAACAGTTAGTAAATAATTATGCTGCATAATCATTTGAAACTACTGATGACAAGCAGCTCTTCATTTAAGTTAGAATTTAAAAATACCAAAAAAAATGTCATAAAATAAATTAGGTCCTCTGTGTGTGTGTGTGTGTGTGTGTGCGTGCGTGCGTGTCCATCCCAAGCTAACAGAGCTTTGGTTAATTTTGTAGGCCCCTTTATGCAACAGAGCACGTAGTCTGAAGTCTTATTTTATTTTGGTTATTTAAGCAAAAATTGTATATGTCAAACAACATTCAGTAATTATGTACCTTTTACACAGATGTAATGGATTTGTTCACTTATTACACAGCTGTAGTTCGGGGGGGGGCAAACTTTTACTAACATGCTTTGGGCTTTTAAATGTATTTACTCCTATATATTAAAATAATGGCAACGCTTTTAAGAATTTGGCATCAGTGCCCATTTTTGTCATACTCTAAAGCAGCAGCAAAACAGAATGACAGCTCCCAGAACCAGAGGGGAAAAAATCACACTGGAGTATCAGCGTTGGCTACACATGATTAATTTTTCAGCCAATTTCGAGTTAAATTTCATGGCTGAAAATTAGATAAGTGTACCTTGAAATGGATGGGAAAGGAATTCACACACATGCACCCTCTTTTGGTAAAGGAAACACACATTTATAGGTAGATGAAACTTCTTGGTGGGAGTATCAAGCAAAATAGTAGTTTAAATTGCTACCTTCTCCATGGTCTAGGCTTGCCAGGTTCCCCCAGCCACCAATGCCAGCTTCAGGTTGGGAACTCCTGGAGATTTGTGGGGTGGAACCTGGGGAGAGCAGGGACCTCAGTGGAGTGCAATCCCCTAGAGTCCACTCTCCAGAGGATCCATTTTATCCAGGGGAACTGATCTCTGTAGTCTGGAGATGAGCCATAATTCCAGGAGATCCCCAGACCCCCCACCTGGAGGCTGGCATCCCTTCCACGGTCCTACCGTGTATCGTAACATAGGTTATGTGTTATCTTTGAAGGACTCGAAGAAGCCCATTCGTTTGATGCTTCAGTCCTTGGTGGGCCAGGTGAGGAATGTGATTAGCCATTTGGGCTGTTAGTTCCACCACTTTAAGGCAGAGCTGTTCTCAGCAGCTTAGATGGTGGCACTTGGCCACTGAATGCTCCAGGCCTTCTTTTGGGTCTCCTTTTCCTTTTCCTTTCCCTTCCATTTCTTCAAGAACTGGGCACAGATGCTGTCAGTAGTCCTGCAGGAAGAATGACTGTGTGTCGGCTGTGTCTGACAAAGGGAACTTTGACTCTCGAAAGCTTACACCCTGAAACTCTTGTTGGTCTCCATGGTGCGACTGGGCTCAGATCTAACTGTCCTTCTTCCCTAAGGTTTTGCTTACCTGTTTATGATGAAGCTTTGTTTCCTAACTGGGCTTCTAAATATACTGTTTAGGGGCCTTCTAGCTAGCCTCAATGTACTCAAGTAGTCAAGCTCATTTTCCCAGCTGGGGAGTCCTTGAAAAATGAAGATCTAGATCAATCTAAGGAATGCTCTGGAACTTTCTTTCTTGTCAGCAGCTTAGTTACCTTGGAATCTCCACTCTGTCACTAATTTGCTATAGCTGGCTATTTGTGAGCTGCTCTTTCAACCTCGGCATCTAATTAGACATCACATTTGACATACACACAGTTACAGGTGACTTGTAAATGTCGTGTGTCAAGGAAAACTGGACCTCCAGTTCAGTTCCTTGTTTTTTCATTAAAACATTGGTTCAGGCTTCATATCAAAACTTAGGCCTGAAACATGGGGGGAAGAGATCAAAGGGAAACATCTGGGGTTTGTCGTGAGAAAGTTAACAAGTCTGACTTGATGCCTGTGAATAACAGAGGCAAAAGGAGCCACTCTTTCTGTTGACACTTGTTTTACACTTCAGAGTACACTGTCACAGATCCACGTCAAAATAACTTCAGTAATCTGAGTTTTGGATTGGCTAAAAGGGCCCCAGCCTCTCCAGATCTTAGACTTTAAGAAGTTTAGCTTTCCTGTTGTTAGCTGGAGCAAGCCAGCTTCAGCTCTCCTGAAGGCAATGAGCCAACCCTATCATGGGTTAGATGTGGACCTGGCACACGAAGAGTCTTGGAAAGATGCTTGACTTCACCCAAAAGGAGTAACCTATGGTAACTATAATTTGGGGTATAATATGTAGCTAGAACTTATTGCTTTGTTCTTCAGGAAATATTCCTGTACTCTTTGATAAATAGGTACTTTTAATATATTTGATTGTTTTGATCTTCAGAAGCTTCAATCTAATTCCAGCACTTTAGACTTACAGCGTCCACCTACTGGTTAATTATTAGTGGAAACTCATTCTTCAAGTAACCTACCTTGCAAGGCTGGCTTTCTAATTAATTCCCAGTAAGGTTAGAAGTTTGCCCCTTGGTTTCTGACTGTGTGGGTAGTCCAAGGGGCTGGTGGCAGACTACCAGACTGGTGAGTGTGTGTGCACACAAACCAGGATTTTGTAATTTTGAGCTCTGCCCACCCATAGCAAGGATCCCCTGGATTGGTAATCCCCAACATAACTGGAAAATAAACATTTGACATACACAGTTATGTCATGTCCATTTGACTGCATTTGGTGGAGGCCATTGCTCCTTCAAGACAGAAGGAAAAGACTTAGTGGGGAGGAAAGAAGGTGGCACGATTCTGCTGCTTGGGAAGAAAAGTGAGGAAAGTTTGGAAATGCCACTGTGAGCTGAGAAAAGAAGAGGCGGGGGCGTGACGAAAGGATGGTGCAGGGGAGAGTGGAAGAATGAGAGTGGTTGTGGAGGATGTACCTGCTGAAAAGACAAAATGCCCTTGCAGTTGTTACCTTCTCCACATGTGTCCTCCACCTCCACCATCTCTTTTCACTCTGTCACCCCCTCCCCCGGTTGTGCTATGAGGCAGCTTGTGCACCATCCTTTCTTCCTGCCCATCATCCACCTCTTTCCTCTGCTTCTTCCCCCTGCCCAGCCTCTTTTCTCCTTAAAGTAGGATTTTTGAGATTGCTCCATTTCCTTCTTTCCAAACAGCAGAACCATGCCTCCTTTTGAAATCCCTGCAAAAGTAAGGACCTCCACAGCTGTGGCCATAAGTAGTTGGACACAGAACTTACCTGTGAGTGTACATGTGGAAAAGGTTATGTCTTTTTAGGCCCTCAGCTCCACACCTGCAGTTCAGGAGTAATAATATTTCACTACCTTATATTGATTGTGAACCCTTGAAAGCACTGTACAAATGCTGCTATTATTGGGGGAAAACAAGTGGTATTTGAGTTCATGCAGATTAAAAGGGATGTCTGAAATGGTCTTTGGGCAGGAATGGGTGTAGGTGTCAAAGAGCTGTTCCTGTTCCCAGTGGTTCCTGGTACTTTGATGGCAAAACCCGAAAGTCAGCTAATGCATATCCTCTGTCTAAAATAATGCAGCTAGAGAAGAAACTGTCAGTGGGCAGTGAACACAATCTGCTGTAATATATACCGTGGAGGAGAAGATTCTCTGTTTAATGCAGAACCCCCTGCTGTTTGGAGGAAATTTCCTTCCCATGCAGAATGGCCCCTTTTGCAATGGTAATGCTTTCTTACCTCCAGCTGGTGAGATCCATGCATCCTTAAACAATCCAAGGTGTCATTATCCTGCCGTATGCACAGCTGAAAACAGAACCACTTCATTTTCGGAGTCGGCAAGCGTGTTCATTGTAATGCTACTTAAGTGCACATATTTTTCTCTTCTCTTCCTCCATGGTCATGATCATTTTCCCTAGGAAACATCATCACAACTTTTTGATGTAAGATTTTTAACTATGCAAGAGCAATTGGATCTACAAAGCAAAGATCCATAGCTCTTCCCCCACCGAACGTAGAGAAATCCCATTCCCACTGGGCTCAGACAGTGGCCTCTAAGGTATGAAATTATTGCTGTTGGAGCTAAACAAGACTCAGCACAGCTTGACCCTGGCTAGGGAGACTGTCTGGGACCCTTGCACAGATGTAACACACCTAGAGCCAAATATTCTTTGTTCCCTAAGCCTTAAATATTCTTTATTCCTCATAGCTTCTACAGATATTCCACTTATAGACTACTGATAGATCTATCTGTGTACTGTCTATAGATCTATGAATCTATCCAACATGAATATTTGAATCCTCTTTTAAAGCCATTTAACAGCAGGACTAGACATTTGGTAGCAAGCCTAGGATTCCCTGCCCTGTGTTTGTCACTAATACAAAAAGTCAATGAGTGGAGAATGACAGCTGCAAGGGAATAAGTAGAGTAGGGGGGGGGGGGCTCACCCTTTCCGCTACCCTTACATTTTATCTGCAGTCTTCCTCTAGCTGCTTCCCCCTACTTGACCAGGAAAAGCATGGGGGGAGGAAGGGTAGAAGGAGCATTCAGTTTGCACACATGCAGTTTCTTACCTGTAAATGTACCCCACGCACAATGTGCATATTGTCCATCAACACAGGACTGTGATTAGTTAGGTTGTTCTCCCTTCATTCCTTGTGATATCTTGATCACTGTGACAGCAGCATTCCATAGGCTTCCTTTTACAGAAGCCAGGCTGATTGTTCTTCAGAGAGGCTTGTTCTTCAGTATGCCACAATATGTTTCTTATGTCCCTGAGTGCTGGGCAAGGTTTTGAGACAATATAAATAAATTTGTCAGTATATTTTCCCATCTTTTTTCATGCATCCGTTTCTCTTTTTTGTCTCCAATCTACAGTGCGACAGCGAGAGTGAAATTGACGATAAGGTAAGAGCAAATATCCCTTTTGTTCTCGTTTTGACTCACGTTTTGACCTTCTGGCCTCCTAGAACCTTGGAGATTTTCTTAACCAGCAAAGTCAGAAAACATCCAGAAAAAATAACCTTAATAATTTGTGTGTGCTTTCATGTACAATTTAATAAATATTAGTAGTAGCTCTAACCAAAATGCCTTGGATCAGCTGCTCAAGATACCTTTCCTCTTGGGCTTACTGTTGCTTGCTGTTGCTAGCACAAAGCCCTTTCTCCCTTAATATGCCCTGATCCAAGGAGTTCTCGCATACTGTATTTGCACTATTATCACCTTGTTTTGGAGAGGGACTTCCTTCAGGAGCTGCTTGAAAGCCAATATTTTATTTATAATGACTTTTGAACATGTCAGTTTTGTAATGGGTTTAGAAGATGGACAACCAGGAACTTGTCTTCGCAGATGATGCTGTTACTGTCAGGGTAGATTTTGGCTTAGCACATACATATTTATCACACAGCAATGATTTTCCTGACCTTTTTACTTGATACCTACATTACTCATTGAGAGATTACAGTCAGAGGTTTCAGATGGAAAGAGAGAGATGTATGTGTATGTATTCTTGTTTTAACCCAGTGACCCCCCACCGGCATTACAAGCCCTTTACCTATAGAAGAGGCAGGCTTAATTAACACCACTTAATGCCACTGTGCTCCCACTGTTGGAAACGGGACCTCTGAATATTATGTTGCAGTATGAACTTAACCTTAGGTGGTGTCTCGTAGCTTGTACATAACCTTGAAGTTCAGCAGCTATCTGTTTAAGGCTGTGCCTACACCTGAAGCTGTCTTAGCTCTTCTTGGGCTGGCACATCGTGTGCCATACCTTTTAAAAGAGAAACATGGAATAACCCAGTGTCACCACTGCCTCAGGCCCGGTACTGGTGCCAATATGATATTTCCCCCCAATAACTTCCCTCCTCACTATAAAGAAAACTATCTCAATTGCTTGTGCACGAGAGTTGCAGCTAATCCTGAACTCAACACAAATTGTGAGGATCCCACTATGAACTTGTACACAACCAGTAATCTCTGTTGTGTTGGCAATAGGAAAGCAGGATCCAGGCAAAACCTAAGCCTTCTTTAGGGGAGTAAACCCAAGCCAGAGCAATTCAAACCAATAACCCTTCAGACCTAGGCAGGCCTCCTCTGCCTCGCCTGAATTAAGTTATCTCTCTTCCACCATTCATTCTGGGTCTGTATCATTAAAGAAAGTGTAAAAGACTAGAACTGGGTGTCATCAGTATATGAATAATTTTACCCTCCTAACTGATACATGATCTCTCCCAGATGCTATGTGGAAAGCACTGAGGGGGCCAGATAGAGCCTTGCAAAGTCCAGAGGACATTTTTTTTTTGGGGGGGGGGGTAGAAGAACACTTCCCTGTGCCACCTTCTGGCTCACTCCATCAGACAGGAGCAAAAGCATTGCCAAGCAATGTCCCCCACTCTCTTTCCTCTCAGGTCATCCAGAAGGATTTGGTTGTTGGTTTAATTCCCAGCTGCCAAGCAGATCATTTTCTCCTTTCCCTTTAATTTTATTTATTCTTTGGGAACAGTTAGACTCGGCAGGATTTTATTTAGATCTTAGCGGTCAGCCCGGAGCCCAGGGTTCTACAAACTCTATGATTCTTTGAGGCTTTATATTTTGAGGAAAGATTGGGTGTAACACAGAAGAAATTGAGGCATGCTTAAGTGCCAATAAAGTAAGTGACTACTTCAGGGGATCAAGCCCAGTTTCCTCTGAATATTGTTCCCTGTATTTCTAGCTGTTGGCATTGCAGAGGTAATTTAGAATAACGCAATGGCCAAAGGTCTGCAAAGTCCCGTGGTGCTGAGCAGATTTTCCGCCACAACGTTTGCTTATGTTAAACAGTCTTGAATGTCTAGCCAAATATTGATGTATCTGAGTTGTGAAATAGAAGTAATAAGAGGTTGTGGAACGTTTAATGCATTTCCAAATTTAGATATGGGTCATCCTTCGGCTTACGGATTCGTAAAAGCAATTTTACTTGATCTTTGCTGAAACCACAGGAGGTAAAAATACCACAAACATAGGAAGGTACCCAGAAAGCCTAACCTAATAAAACAGATATTTTTCTCCCTCCCTCACATCTGTTCAAAATCAGAAAAATATGCTTTGCCTTTCATCCTTTCCATGTCCTCTCTCAAAAGGCTTCTTAAATGTTGAAACATGTCTCAAAGGAAACCACCAATGTGTTTTGATGCACAAGCTATGAGCCAGAGCAGTGGATTAAGCAACAGTATTCTATGCAGTGGTGCGTGCTGATATTTTTTTGGCTGCCACAGTTAACTGGGGGGGGGGGGGGGGGAGGATTGCTACTTTTATTGGCTGAAGCAAGAGAAGGAGCTTGAATGTTGGGCCTGGTTCTCTTGGTTGCAGGCACAACCACTCCATGTCTTCATCAGGACCTCTACCAGCTTGCACCAGTGCCAAATCTATGGCATTATTGCTTCAATGATATTGCCAAAATTTGCTATTTGTGTTGCCGAAATTCCTAATTACCTGGTCACTTGCCTAGCCTGTGATGCTTGGATGTGGTACAAATCAAATGTTATTCCTCTGGGACGTTTTCCTGCAGCTCAGGATGTAAAATGAGATTTTTCACATGTGCAGAATATACTTTCATTTTAAGTTAGTTTTTACATGAGTCATGGACACTGTTGCCAGCTCAGATGGAGCTGAGCAAATCTCTAAAACAGTGATGTTTAAGACTCTCGAGGGCTGTGGGCAAAACCAGAGGAGGTTCAGAACCTTGGAAAAAAAATAAGATGTGCAGTTGTTGAGTGTCTCCAAGCAAGTGCTGGGAAACTTCTCAAGCCAGGCTTTTTTTTTTTGGAAAAGGGTCTTCATTCATTTCTGTCATTTTCTTCCCTTCTACTGTTTATTTTTACCTTTTTGTCTTGTTGTGATGAGGTAACAGATCAGGCCCATAGTTAACACAGGGACCATGGGGCCTGGCCCCCCCCCACAGTTTTTACGGGCCCCTCCCCAATTCTCAGATTTCCCTCCCTCCCCCTGGACCCCTCACCCCCGATGAATTGCCTGCCTGGTAGTGTTGGTCCAGCCCCAGCCCCTGTTCCCCTCCAAGCTACTTGTGCTTTGCCTCTCCCTGATAATTGCCTTTGTTTTTCTTTCCCGGGTCAGTTTCCTCCACTCCCCCCCCCACTCCCATTTTTTCCTGTTAGCCCGATTCCAAGGGCTCCACGCCCAGCGAGGGCTGGAATCTCATCTTTCTGCAGAAGTGGGGAGGCCGCTAAATCTGTGTATCTTGTACATTGAAAAGAAACTTAATTTGTCTCTGAATGCTGAGTCCCTGTTTGGGGTCGGGGCTGCCGGGTTTTCACGTCACATGGCCATTTGAATACAGAGTTAGGTATTCTGGGCACCCTCTATCCATGCCTCGGCTCTGCATCAGGGAGGGAGGGAGACTGGGGGGGGGGGGGGGGTTGCATCTTAGTGCTGGCAGCGGCAGCAGTGTGAGCAACTTTCAATTTTTATTTGATTTTTTATTTGTTGTGATGTCAGTGTGCTGTTGTGACATCAGTACACATGTGTGGAGCTTTTGGGGGGGCACTTTCCCCAAGACTCCCCCCCCCCACTAAAAATTTCCTAGCTATGGGCCTGGAACAGATGTTTCTCCCACAGGCCTCAGTGTCAAATGCAAGTCACCCACCATTCTTGCTGGCACAGCAGTGTTTGCAATGGGGAGACCACCACACAACCCCCTTGTGGCCTCCCAAGCCAGTGTGCGTGTTAAATGTCATCAAGTCGCTTCCAACTTATGGCAACTCTATGAATTAGTGACCTCCCGAACTTCCTATTGTTAACAGCCTTGCTCGGGTCTTGCAAACTGAGGCCTGTGGCTTCCTTTATTGAATCGTCCAATCCAGTGCATGAACTCCTTCTTTATAGTTGCTGCTCGGCATCTGTGGCCCAGACCAAGCAGCTTTTGTGGCGTTGTGCAGGTGGCTGATCTCCAGCACGGTTCGAGTTGTTCAGCAAAACATTTCTCTCTTTCTTCCTTTCTCTGTATATAGTTCCGTGCAGTGTATATCTTAGATTTCTACCTGGCCCTATCGAGATGCATGATAACCAAGCGTTGTGATATGCGGTGAACAAGGTGGAACTCAATTCCCCCGTATTATTTCTGACATGGAATCACAGCATTTTCTAGCATTTGCCCAATCAAAGAAGGCAAAAAAGCAATCATTTAGAAAAACTACTTAAAAGATCTGCCAGTCAACACTCAGATGAAGTCGTAAGTGACATGTAGTTTTAGTATACAGCTATGCTATTAATGATTATCTTAAATTACAGCGGGTAGACCCGGCTAGCGGCGTTCTGTCTGAGACTGACATTTGTTAGATTAGGTTTGACTTCACCTTGTAGTGAAGAAATTGAAATCTGAACAACATTGATTAGCTTTCAGAATGTAGGATCTGAGGTTACCTTCAGAGGAAGCCGCATTGCGTTTGGCTGGGTAACCTAGCTGTCCTTCTCAGGAAAAGAAAGGATAATATATCGTTCTGCACAGGTGATATAAATATTGGAGGTAGGAGAGGCGCTGTAGTGCTTCATTTTAACTTAAGGACTAAGCAAAACTAGCCTTTGTTTGTTTGTTTTAAATTAGAAAGAGACAATTCCTCTGTGACTTCTCTGTATTTCCCCCTCTTTTATCCGTAAGGACAAGGCATCTGTTTCATTCAGTAGATCTCTGCCTCGGAGCCGGATTGTATGTCATGACAGTGAAGACAAATGCATGCGTCACCGTAGTGTAGACCACGGTGGAGAGAAATCTCTCCCTAGTGGGTCTGGCACTTGCTCCAGGCCCCAGCCTCAAGTCCTGGGGGCAACAACATGTGGCAGGTGGTTGTTGACATTTTGCATCACATGGTTGTGGCTCTTGGAAAGTGAGTCTCTGAGACCTGATGTTTACAAAGTCTGACTTGGAGGGGTTTTATGTCTCAAAACCCATACATGAATACAATCAAACAGTTCCATAGGTCCAGGTGGGTCACCGTGTTGGTCTGAAGCAGCAGAACAAAGTTTGAGTCCAGTAAGTGTATATGCACACGAAAGCTTATATCTTGAATAAAATGTTATTGGTCTTAAAGATGCCACTGGACTCAAACATTAAACTATTCCATAGTCATTTGGGGGGGGGGGTCTGTATTTTGCTAGTCTACAGTAAAGTCCGGAATGGGTGGGCGTGTTAAGTGCCATCCAGTCGCTTCTGACTTACCACGACTATGAATTAAGGACTTCCAAAATATCCCACTGCTAACAGCCTTGCTCAGGTCTTCCAAACGGAAGGCCATGGCTTCCTTAATTGATTCAACCCATCTCATGCCAGGATTTCCTCTTTTCTTGTTGCCTTTGACTTTTCCTGGCATTATTGTCTTTTTGAGTTACTCTTATCATTTCATAATGTGACCAAAATATAATAGGATGGACTAGCCAAAAATTATCATGCAACTTTGGAATAGTGAATAGGGTCAGACAAATCTAGTGCTTAAGAATTTTTCCCCCCACCCAACTATGTCAGATATCTCCAGAAGATCCACAATGTTTTACTCAGCCTGTCCCCCCCTATTTTCACCACAAACACTGAATCCATCCATAGTCAATATTGGGTAGGATCTGACTTTGGTTTGGGTTGGTGTGTTTACTGAAGGCTATGGAATACAACTTTGCTGTCATAGTGCTTGAATTATGTTTTAGGGGCCGTGAACATGTATAAGTGAGAGCTTTTTAATTTTCAAAACAAAACAGAACTCTAGCGGCATCTTAAAGACCAGCAAGATCTTTAAGGTGCCAATGGGCTTTTGTTTTGTTGTGCTACAATAGACTAACTGGACTACCTGACTGGAATTTTAAGTTTCATACATAGTTGGGAAAATATTTTCTTCCCACCTATTTTCTTTGGCAGATTTCCTGGGTTTTCTTTATTTTATACCACTGATCCCCAAACAGGTGTCATTTTTAGGAGCCACATTTCTCTCAAATTTTGTTTATATAGTTGGGGAGAAGGATGGCTGCAGCTTGTTTCAGAGCTTGGAGAATCCATAGAAGAAACTTGAGCTTTTGAATCCAGCCAGAGTTCTCACACAATCTGGTAACGTCCCTACTATGTTGGGATGGGGATTTTGTTGTTGTTTACTTTTTTGTGCGGAGAAGGAAAAAAGATGGGGGAAAACAGACTTGTAGTGATGTTAGGCTATTGTTCATGCTGTGCGGCTATGTCGGTGGTGTAACTCTGACGGCCCATAAACATTGCCACTGAAAATATATACTTCTTTTACTAGCTACAACAGCATTAACAGATAGCAATTACCCTTCATTTTCAGGAACTATAAAGTCTCCATTAATTCAAGATTTATGTAGTTATAGCATTTAGCACAGGAATAACACCACAGAGAATCGGTTTATGCACGTGTAATGAGAGAGCTTATGGCATACTTTAGTGAACATTAACATAATAGAGTAATATAAACCATCAACAGTTCCTCTTATTGTCTCTTACCTGCTTTAGCGTTCAGATGAAAAGTGGCGAGCAGCTTGGTAATGCGCCTCGTTAAATGGCGTTCCGCAAAAAAGCCAAGAGTCAACTTGCGTAAAATGAGGGAATGAGTAATTCCTCCTTGTCGTTATTCCAAAATGTTGCTCAGACTTCTTTTTGCTAATAACAATGTTTGGAACCATATTAACTATAAAATGTGGGGTGGGGGGAAGAGGGGGAGAACCTATTACCTTCTTTCAGTGTAATTCACTGTTCATGTTCTTTCATTCTTGGGCTCCCAACTGCTGCGAGTGAAATTATGGGTTGTCAGTTTAATTGTACGGACCTAGAGCATAAGCGAGCTCTACAAATCAAGGGTTAGATATCAGGCGTTTCTTCATTTACTAAATAAGACATAGAGAAGGGGAGGATAAGGGTGCAAATGACATTGCATTTCTAAGTTAATTAAATGTTCGCTGTGTATTTATGCTGTGTGGTTCGAGTTTGGGCTCTAATGATGGCAGAAGAAAGCTTAAAAACTCAAAAGGAGCTGTGGAAAGGGGAATCGGGGAGAGAAGTAACACTGCATTTTTCACAGGGGCTTTCCGCAAGGGCAGTCTTTAAATCCATACCACACGTTGAGTGGGACACCGGAGATCTAGTCTCCCAACGTTTAAGGCTTGAAAGCAACTGCAGGGAAGATGGTGAGAGTCATGATGTTATGAAAAGTGGGGGGGCTAACTCTTTCCCCTCATGGGTTACCCTGACAGAAATAGTCATTGTCCCTACACCCCACCCTCCCCCAGTTGTTTTAGTCATATTGGGGAAAAGGCAGAAACCCAATTTCAGCAGTGGCATTAAATATAATATATCTATCCCACACTTTTTTCCAAGGAGCTCAGAAGAGTATTAATATTTATCCTCTCTTCCATTTTGTCCTCTCAACCACCCTGTGAGGTAAGTTAGGAGAAAGAGAGAGAGAGAAAGAGAGAGACTCTGACTGGTCACTCTGTGAACTTTCTGACCAACTGGGGATTCAAGCCTGAGTCTACCTAAACCAATTCCAACTCTGTGTCGAATGTATTTGGCTCCCAGGTGGTCTCTCATTCAGACTGCGCTCAGTCCAATCTGCAGAGTTGCCAGGTCCCTTGAGCCGGGGATTTGCCTGCCCGACGGGCCATTTACCTGCTGGCCTGGAACTGGCTGCCGGGGGGGGGACCCCACCTCCAAAGTGCCGGCATCACAGCAACGTGCCCCGCTGTGACGACGTCACCCGGAGGTGACATTATCACGCCAGGGCACGTTGCTGGGGACGCTCTAGCATTTGAGGGAAACCTCTGTGGTTTCCCCCTCAAATGGCAGTGTCCCGTCCCCATCGTGCCCGATGCGATGACGTCACTTCCGGGTGATGTTGTTGTGGCTCACATACAAAGCACGCACACCAAAGAAGTCCCAGAAAGGGGCCAGGACCATTCCCTGCCGCAAGCCGGGTAAGACTTGGCAACCCTACCAATCTGCTTAATTTTATTTTTGCCTGATAAAGTTATCTGGGCCATGAATTGCTAGTGCTCCATTTGGAAAAGACAGAATTTTAGTTTATAGTTTTCCCAAGAGTTCTAGACTCCATACCAAAATACAATCATATGCCTGCTTCTTTTCTGAAAAAAGCAAACTCTCTTCATCCTTTTACTTTCCTGGCCTTGCCTTGGTTCTCTTTATTTTATAACTTCAGCTCTGTTGCCTCTGCTGTTCAGCTGTGATGTACCAGCAGCTATCAGTGCAAGGAAGGAGAAGGTATAGAAAACAACAATTAAATTCCTGGGGCTGGATCATTAAGGAAATAGCTAAAGAGATTGGGACATCTTAGGAAAAAAGACATGCAGGGACAGGGGAAAACAACTGTGTGATAGAAGTTTATAAAAATTAATCATGGTTTGGAGAAGATGAATAGAGATAATCTTTTCTTGACTCCTCCACAATACTAAAACTCAGAGACACCCAGTAGAACTCAAGAGCAATAGATTAAGTCAAATTTTAGGCAATTAATTTGCAGATCTCACTTCCACTGGATGTAGTGAAGCCCCTAGCTTGGATGTCTTTAAAGAAGGCGTAGAAAGTCTATAGAGGATAGTTCCATCAATGGCTGTTAGCCATGATGACCAGATGGAGCCTCCATATCAAGAAGCTGATGAAGGGAGCTTTGGCTCTTGAAAGCTTCTACCCCAAAGATCTTGTCGGGTTCTAAGGTGCCACTAAACTCGAACTGAGCAGACCAATGCAGCTACTCTCTGAAACTATCCATTATCAAGAGGCAGTGTTTTTTTCTGAATATCAGTTGCTGAGAGGCAAAAACATAAGAAGGCTTTGACCTCCATGCCCTGCTTTGTAGGCCTTTTTTGGGCATCAGGTAGGCCGCTGTGGAAAACAGGAGCTTGGACTAGACGTACCTTTGGTCTAATCAAGGACGGCTCGTCTTACATGTATGTGTTTTTATGATCAGATGGGGCTCCAGTTATCATAGCTAAGACCGAAGTACGCACTTCGCAGTCTCTGCTTCTCCCAAGCACTTCGATGAAGATTTCCTGTTCTCTGGTCTCTCTGCCTCTGCTAGAATGTGTGTGTTGGCTTTAGCCCCTTTATGGCGACACAAAAGGAAGAAATCACACACGGTTAAGGTATGGGATCCTCCTGAATGCAGCAGACTTGCTGGCTCCTCAAGCTTAAAAAGTTGAGTACCCAGAGACATGAACTGAAGGAAGGAACAACAAAGAAGTTCGAAAAGCTGGCAACTCTTTAATGCCTGGATAAAGGTGGTTAGTTTAATGGAGGGTGGCCTTGCTTTGACAAATGTGGCAGTGTATCATTTTCGGAAACAGATCTGCTTTCCTTAGTACATGGTCACAATAATAACATTTAGAATAGCATCAGAAATCAAAAACCTTTAAAAAAAAAAAGACTGTAAACAAGATGAACCATGTTACCATAATTACTGGGATTGGATAATTTACGATCTGGAGATGGGCTCACTTGGGCAGTGTGTGGCGGAGTGGGCAAATGCCAGCACAACCGTGGTGGTCTTGTTTGAAGTGAAGCTGCGCTTCCAGGACAGAGCATATGTTTGGCACCTCTGAGACCTCAGTTCCTTGGCATCTCCAGTGAATGGATCTTGGGAAAGGGAAGCTGAGGGAGGAGTGGACTGGAAAGTGCTGTTGGTCTGGCTTGTCCTGTGAAGCAGCCACTTCTCTGATCCCTGCACTGTGAGTCCTAAGAGGCTCACAGTGATGGCTCTTCCTGGGCCCAAGTTTGCTGCAGTGTAAGCAAGGCTATTTGCGCCGGAGCAATTTGACCCACAGTTGTGCGACCACACAGGTCTGCGAAGCTGCAGGCGCAACTCACCACTGTGTGATCAGACACAACCGCGGGCGAGTTGGGGGTTTTTTGGTCATTCGTTACCAATTCGCTTAAACGGGGGATCAGTGAATCGCATCTCCACCCTGAGGGCTTCCAATGGCAGTATGCGATGATGTGCATACTGAGAAGGGGGAAAAAAACAACGGCATGGTGGTGGGATAGCTTGATCAGACTATCCCCGATGCCACAAGTCCGCACTGGAGCAATCACATAGGGAAAGTCTGTCTGTGGCCTGCAGCAACCCATTTGATACTGAGGTTTCCCTAGTGGTTTTTTACTCCACTTCTCCGGCGGAGAAAAACAGCTTGCTGACAGTTGGCGGGATGCTTCACAGACGTGCTCTTGTGAGCGTGCCCTTAAAATCCAGCTGGGAGTCATGCCTATTGCGTGGCTAATTCTGTGTGTGATCGGAGCCTGTACCTGGCTATCTGATGTTAAAACGTGGCTGTATATGAGTCTAATGCATCTGTGGAAGGTTTGGCTCATTCATAAGTTTTCCATGGGGTCACCATCATAATGTGGTTCCACAACATCATTGCTATTGCCTGTCTTTCCCACCCTTCTTCTGGGGACCCTTTGTTTTGTTTTTCTTGGGCCATCAAGTCACGGCTGACTTACATCAACCACATAGGGTTTTCAAGGCAAGAGACATTCAGAGGAGTTTAGCCATTGTCTTCGTTTGCATAGCAACCCTGGACTTTCTTGATGCTCTCCCGTCCAAGTACTAACCGGGGCTTTCCCAGCTGAGTTTCCAAGATCTGATGAGATCAGCCTAGCCTGGGCTGGCCGTTCATACAAATGTTCTTTCACTGATATAAAACGGAGATCAGGACTTGGATGCATTCTCTTCCACTCGCATCAGGGTAGAGACAGTGAGTTCAAGGAAGATCCTGGGCACAGATGAACCTGGGTCAGAATTTACTTTCTCCCATTTTGCATTAGCTCTTTGTAATCGTTGCTTTCACATAAGCCACTTAGTAATCTTTCTAAGTGTCTGAGAGTATGAAGTGTAAATATTTAAAATAAATTCCCAGGGAAAGGCAAAGAGAAGGAGGAGGAGAGGAAAGGTCTCATAGTTGGTAAAGTAATGTTTATGTCAACAAGGCCAACTTTTGCAGGCAAAAAAAAGAAAAGAATAAAAGCAGTTTTCGGGTTGTGTGCCTTCAGTTTAAGCTGGAATTAAGTTAGATATTGGGAATTAAATATCAGAAAGCATCCCAATGTACCCAGAGGGAGGTTGACAGGGGAATGAAATGTTGCAGTGTTTTGTTTATACTAGAACAGTGGATTCTGCATCGTATTGGTAAAAACATTTCACCATGTAGCAGTACTCTGTTTGCCAGAAGATGAACCATTGCATCAACCATCAGATCAATAATCCACTATTGTTTCTTTTTTAATGCCTCTAAATACACATACACATGATGAAGAGGAGCTTGCCCTTGGATCAATAAAGCAGATTTGGGGCAGGGGAGGGAAGAAAGCACATAAGCCTACGTTTATGTGGCAGGCCCAGTTACCGTAATCTCCCCTATCAGTCCTTGTGCCTATTGGCATATGCAGTGATGGATACACGCACAAACATAATGTGTGCTTTCTTTTTCTTTTCTTTTTTTAAAGGGGGAGGTATACCTTTTTAAATCACAGAAGATGGCATTAACACAACCAACTCAGTTCTAGAACAGCCACTGATATTCATGTGGCATGAAAGAAGAGTTTGTCCCATTTCTGCATAGTATATTTTCCAGGAACCAAAGTGGTTACAGAACATGATGAACACATGAAGTGGTGTTCATAACATGATTCTTTAAACTAGAGCTGCTGGGATTCAACCTGGGACCTCCTACTGCAAAGCAGGTGCTGAACCACTGATCCCTAGCCCCTCCCCATACTACCTGGGTCTTAGCTGGGCCTTTCACATCAACCACTACCTGATCCTTTTAACTGGAGATATCAGGGCTTAAACCCAGGACCTTCTGCATCCCAAGCAGATGCTCTGCCATTGAGCCATAGCCTCACCCCTTGATAATGTAATATAAGCTGTGGTTCAAGGGTTACAGCACATGTTTTTTGCATGCAGAAAGTCCCGGGCATCTCCAGTTGGGAAAGTCCTTTCCCTGCCTAGAATGCCAATGCTTGGTTTTCCCTTGGCCTAGTTTTGAAATGGCAGTTCCACATTAGACTTTATGAAGACGAAGCCAGATTAAGTGGGGGGCATGGAAGATCCTGACGTCTCCTGAATGGTTCAGGCCCCCTTCCTTGATTCTTTGTTTTCTGAAGAGGTAACTCTTCTAAATACGAAGAGATCTATATAAAGAATTATCTATCCTATGGCTAGGTAAGAAGGAAGTAAATCAACTTTGATGGTACTGGCCAGTGTATGTTTGAGGCAAATGGGTTCCCTAGGGAGCACTTGGCATTCATCTTACCAATACATTCTGCTTGTATCTATAGCCTTTGCTGTGTTGTGTTGGCTTGCACTGGCCCCCACCGTGTGCTCTTGGTAGTCACCCCCAACATTCCCAGATACAAGTTTGGTGGAAAAGGAAGTCCACAAGTAGAACCCTTGGTGGCACCCAGGCAAAATTTGCTTTGTTCGTGCAGCTGAGCTGCTGCATCCCCCGACTGCACTGTTTACACATTACTTAAATGCCCTCTTTCCTTACTGAATGAGGATAAAGTTAAGCAAAGAGAGGGCTGGAGCTCTCAGCCTTCCCATAAACATTAAGCTTTTCATGCTTAAATAGAACTGCCGTGCTCATTTGGAGGCGACCATGATTATTTCTGCCATTAACAGGCTGTGCAGCCAAATCCCGAGTCCTCTGGGCTGGTTTCGAAAAAAAGGGTCCTTTTTTGTTTTCCTCCAGCATCCACTGGCTGCTTTAAGAGTTCATCTCCCTGGGCTTCCAGTATACCTGTGTCAAAACTAGTTGGAGGCCTTTTGCCTAAATCTCTGGCAGCAGCTGACTTAATTTGTGGCTTACTGCTCCTGACAGTTTATTGGGGAAGCAAAAGCGTGCCTTCATCTCCAATAATAAACAGCCCACCCACAGATACTTTGACAGAGTTAATGGTTTTTATACAAAAATGGACAGACTTAATGTTTCGGCTGTAGCAATCATCAGTTCTGATCTCCTTAATGAAATTAGATTAAGTGCACCTGGGAAAATGCTGAGACGGCACATTGCCTTCATCACCTCCTTTAATTTAAAACCAATTTGCGGGGAAAATATTCTCTGAAGCTGAGGGATGCAGCACAAGAGAAAGGGAGAGGGGGAAGAAAGGGGGGGGATTTAAAAATCTATCTGGATAGCTGCTGGCACTTTTAATTCGTTTCCCTACTGACAATGTGAAATATTAGCAGCCTTAAGAACAGAGAGTTTAAAGACTTACTCACTAACCCTTCTGCCTTTTGTAAGAAGAAAAGAAATGCCTTTAAATACACGACCAAGGACGCAGCTCTTCTGCCTGTGTGTTATTTTCTTGTAGCCCTGCTTCAGAGTGCAACTGACAAAGGGCATCCACCCACACTCTCCCTTGAAACTTGTTGGGTTAATTTCCTTGTGTTGTTCCCTTCTTTCCTGGCTGTTTTTAGGGTCACACTGGGAGGGCAGGCATTGGAGATGGAGGACATTTATCCCTTGGATGCTCATGACACTCCTGCAAGCTCATTCCAGAGCACTCTCCAAACTGCAGCGGCCATCAATAGCAGGAGAAGGAATTACTAAAAGCAATGACCTGTATGCAGCAATCTACCAAACTTGCTTCTCCCTGCCTCCGTAAACCCGGGAGCACCCTGTCCCCCTGAAATTTTGTTCTTGGGATCACCAGATCCACAGGAACAGAACAATTAGCAAAGGGAGAAGGGAACGAACTGAAATGGCTATCTCCCTCTTCTGATTACTTAAGTGCATTTAAGTCTTCGGAAGAGCGTGGTTGGGTTCATGCCAGTATGTTGTGGTCTAAACACCAAAGAGCCTTGTGGCATCTTGAAGATTTATTGCAGTATAAGCAATTTGTGTGGGGGGGGGGATTTTGTCAGAAGCTCTAGCCCACAAAAGTTTAGGCCGCAATAAAGAGCCATAAGATTTGCGCCTTGCTTCATTTGCGATAGCCTAGCCCAGTGGAAATTGTGGTTTCATTTCTAGATGGGGATGTCCACAGGACAGAAGTACTTACTTGACCAAAGATTCTAGGTCCACAGAGCAAACTATCATTGCCTGCACACTTCTTGCATTATTCTATAGGGTTGCAAGCTCTGGGTTGGGAATTTCCTGGAGATTTGAGGGTGGAGCCTGGGAAGGGCAGGGACCTCTGCTGAGTATAATTCCATAGAATCCACCCTCCAAAGCAACCACTTTCTCACAGGGAATTGATCTTTGTCATCCAAACATCACTTGCCATTCCAGGAGATCTCCGTGCCCTATCTGGAGGTTGGCAATCTTAACTATTCATGGATTATCTGTGTGTTTTTTTTCATACGTGTGTGTGCAGGGGTTTTTTTGTAGGAAAAGCCAAGCAGGAACTCATTAGCATAATAGGCCACACCCCTGACAGCACAGCTCCCTCCCAGGATCGGCTTCCAGGTACCCTGCAGCACTGCAGGGCACGTGAGGAACCCAAGGGAAGGAAGGCAGTTTCCAGATCGGCTTCCCCAGGAGGGGAGGCAGTTTAAACTGCCTTCCCTCCCTGGATTGGCTTGGCTTCCCCAGGCGCCCCGCGGCTTGCGGGGTGCCTGGGGAACCCAAGGTGGGGGGAGGTTGTAGGCGTGGCCAACTTGGAAGCCAGCCATAACTCTGTTCCTGTGAGTTCCTGCCCCAAAATAGCCCTGTGTGAGTGTGTGTGCACCTGGGAGTCATGGTGACCTCTGGTGACTGGCCCCTATTGGGGGGCTGGAGGATATTCAGAGAGGTGGCTGAATAAAGCCTGCCCCTGCCTCCCAACTGCTGGTATTCCAAGGAGGTCTCCTATCCAAGTACTTGCCAGAGGCGACCCTGCTTAGCTTCTGAGATCTGATGAGACCGAGCCTGCCTGGGTGATCCAGGTCAGGGCATACATGGATTATCTGGACGCAAAAATGGTTTAAGAAATAAAGAGCCTGAGCAGTCTTTCGGCCATTTGTCTTGTTTTCCCGGTTCCTAAGCATATTATAAAGATGATCTATCAAGAGAATATTGCACTTTTTTGTTTCATTTGAGGACCAGTATTTGGATCTTCATTTTGAAGTCACTGAGTGCATTCGGACATCACAAACAGAATTCTGTTTGGTTCAGCCTCTGGGTTCGTGTTGGCCTTTCCCCTCCTCCTTTCACTTGCACATGATGTATGGATTGAAGACTTCCTGATCTGACACAAACCACTGTTAGTCAGAATTGGACAAAAACAACAAGCCGTGGTTTGGTTCTTGCCTACAAGCTGGGGTTCTAAGCCAGTACTAAAGTGATTCTGAAACCTGCCATTTAGGCATGGGAGGGGAGGAACAGATCTTTTTTGCATGATTCAGACATCCAGACAACACTGTGTGGTTTGTATCAAACCAGAAAGTCTACAGCCTATGCCCTAGGTGAGGAAAGGAGGGAGGCGTGAAGCTCGCAAGACTCAGGACTCATTATCAAAAACAGGGTTTGTGTGTGTTTAGTAACCTTTAAATGCTATCTCTCTCTGTTTCATTACCAGGCTTGTATTCCAAGGCCCTACTGCCCCATTGGTAGATTCTGAAGTTCCATTTTGGAAATCCATGATTTAATAACCCCTTTCCTTTGCTATGACAAGAACACGTTTATGCTCATTTCTGCAGGACACCCAAAGTAAAGGGTTATAGCAGCGCCACATGAACTAAAATATATCGCAGTTTGCCTTCGCTTTGGTGCTTTAGAAACAGCGAAACGTCCAAATTACATCTAAAGGGTGGCTGTAGTTGTAATATCACATCTGTTTCTCCACTTCTGCCGCTTCCTGTTTTTATCACCATCTTCATTCTCTGTGAGTTTTGTGCTGGCCCCTTGCTTGTTGTGCAACGTGGGCCTCTGCTCTCATGTAATGTTAGTTAGTTCATAAACATCAAAGAGGTAAGAATGAGTTGCCCTGAAGCTTCATTTATTGACCTCCTATTTCCTTTTTGAGTAGCAGTTGGCATCAATACGCCTTTCCTTTATGGCCCAGAATAACGGCTGTGTAATTAGCACAGTGGTAATGCAAGTCATAGTGTAAGTGGAAGAAGTCAATGGAATTCTGTTGAAGCTGTAACTGGGTTGCAAAGAGGGAGTGCTTATAAAAGTGTGTTAGGTCTCCCAGCCAAAGCACTTGAGTTTTTCTTACCACTTACAGGCATTTATCAGATCAGACATCGCTCCCCTCCCCCATATCATAACTGCATTTATGGGAATTACTTGCACTTGCTTAAAAGCATGAAACCTTCAGTCATGATTATGGGGTAGCCAGGCCTGGCCTGGCAACCAGCAGGAGATGAGGGGGAGGGGCAGGCAGCCATCTGTGATTTTACCATCGAGTTGCCAGCCATTCCTAGAGAGGTGTGACATCACTTCCTGGTATTCAAAGAACACTCAGTGAGATAGACCAATGGTCTAACTCAGTATTAGGCAACATCATATGACATGTGTCAGAGCTATATGACTGATGTTCCCTTCTACCTCTGGTCTTATTGGAGGCAAAGTGCTTTGTTGTGTCTTAAACAGTTTTGTGTTTGCTTAGTCATTTGTCACCATGTAAAGCTTTCACAAATCTACTTGTTTTGCCCATTTCAAACTACTAAACGTGAATGTGACTGAATGATCAATATAATTCTTTCACTGGTATTGTCCATTGGTGGAGCTGTTTCTATTAACTGCATGTCCACTGTAGAGTCACCTTCTATGGAATTAATGCACCACCATCATCATCCAGCTGGTGTCTGCTGGTTTGTTTTCCATCAACAATATGCCAGGTTCTTTACAGAAGTGGGTTAGTATTCTAAGAATGCACCACAGCTAGGGTTTCCAGTCCTGGGTTGACAAATACCTGCAGATTTGGGGGGTTGAGGCCGGGGAGTGTGGGGTTTGGGGAGGGGCTGGGAGGGACTTCAGCAGGTTATAATGCCACAGAGTCCACCCTCCAAAGCAGCCATTTTCTCCAGGGGAGCTGATCTCTGTATTCTGGAGATCAGTTGTAAAAGTGGGCTGGCAATGCTAACTACAGCATTCACAACAAATGAGGGATACTGAAAAGGGCCCTCTTCTAGCATATGACCAAAAAAAGAGAAGTTTGTAGAGGATCAAATGTGTACTGCTGACTTTCCTAGAAGACAGTCTGGTATGGACCAAAATGCTTTCAGTAATATATTTTTGGTGACATTAGGGCAGGTGTGGCTAAACTTGCTTAATGTAAGAGCCTCACAGAATAAACGTCAGATGTTCGAGAGCCACAAGACATGAACAAATATCACACACACATTTTTATTGAAAAATATGCAAATTTGCTTTTTTATTAACATTAAATGAGACTGCCAAAAATAAACAAAAGGGGGAAAAATAGATATTGATAATGATATTTATTTGTCCAGTGATATTTATTTGTTTGGTAATGATATTTATGTGAGGAAGGAAGGAAGAGAGAGAGGGGGGGGGAGGGATGAAGGAAGAGATACAAAAAGAAAGAATGAGAGCCGCACAATATGAGTGAAGGAGCCGCATGTGGCTCCTTAGCCACAGTTTGCTCCCCCCCCACTGCATTAGGGGAAGCCTTAAATTCATATGTAGGAGTTGGCTTGTCCACAGCAGATGAAGGACCCAGAAGTCCTGGCAGATTTGATTTTACTCTGATGAGACCTCACAATGCACAGCTATTCCATTTCCATTTGTGCGCACAGCAAGTCAGACAATCTTTGAATGTGGGCATTCTTAAATTCCTGGATAAGTAACAGGAATTCTTTATTTAGTTCATTTCAGCATTTAGTTCTTTTCAGCATTTAAGCAAAGCTTGTATTTTTTTTTAAGGGGAAATATTAGCAAACTGTTAGTTCCAAAAGAATCTAACGTCAAAGCAGGTCAGCTCTGAGGTCTACTTTAAGTTGACAGTATCCTTTAAAAAAATATATGTTTGCATTAACCTTTTCACAATCAAGCTATCCAAAAGTTCCTCTTAAGAATAACAAGTCTGATTGAATTTAGTGGGCTGTATAATGTCCGTGGTTCTCCACGACTCGTACTGCGCTGCCCAGACCCTGGAGAAAGCCAAGCAAAATGCTGGGCTGCGTTTTGGAGTGAATTTTGCTTGGAGTCTTGACATGTTGTTCTACAGAGAATCACACACAGAGACCTTGTATGTAGCAAGTTTTTTAAAAAAACAGCAAACAAGTCATCCAGGCTGTGGGGAATCAGAAATACTTGCCAGCCCACATCCTGATTTATTTGACAGTCTCAGTAATAAAATAACTATTTGTCTAACTCTTCCTGATTAGTCTGAAGCATTCTGCCAAGACTAAGAGGGCAGACTAGTCAGGAAACCACTGCTATTTTGGCTTTTTGAAGACCTGTGATAGTTGAAAACTTTAGAAAAAAAGATGTTATTAAGTTTGGCATTTCAGAAATAATTCACCGCTGTGATGTGGACATTTTCCACACCACCAACAAAGTCTATTATGGATAGATATAAC
The DNA here is from genome assembly GCA_029233225.1 of Lepidodactylus listeri. Classification (NCBI taxonomy): domain Eukaryota; kingdom Metazoa; phylum Chordata; class Lepidosauria; order Squamata; family Gekkonidae; genus Lepidodactylus; species Lepidodactylus listeri. The sequence goes on from JARCFY010000013.1 coordinate 14,931,884, forward strand.
CGCCCCCCTCAGAAAGTAGGGGTTGGGGAAAGAAAGGCCCAGGAGAGAGCAAAAATATGCTCCATATTGCTTGCAGATGTATCCTGTAAAAATAATTGTTTTTCACTGGATTTTAATGTTTCTTCAACTTTGTAAACATAATGCCTAAGTGGTTTTATTCAATAAACGTGACCTACGCTGTAATTGCTTGCATATTGGCAGCCTTTTTAAAATGAGGAGCAGATTTGGACTCAACCTCTTCAGAGCACTGAAGTCGCTTCAGTTACAGCCTTTGGGGGTAAGCAGGGGATTGCAAAAGGAGCTCATGTTTTTCAGACTAAGAGATCACACCATGGCTTCAGAAACCAAGACAAATGAGCTCTTCAATTATGGATAAGATTGCTTTTTTCTCCTCTCACCCTCTCCTTCCTTCCCTCCCTCTCTCTCCCTCCCTCCCTCCCTCTCTCTCTCTCTCCCTCCCTCCCTCCCTCTCTCTCTCTTTCTTTCTCACACACACACACAGGCGTGCGCGTGCGCACACACACACAGAGCCTTAATACAGAAACCTGTGAAAGATTCAGTGTCATTATGCTTGGGGTTGGGAGAGGCCATGACTCAGAGGAAGAGCCTCTGCTTTGAATACAGAAGGTCCCAGGTTCAGTCCCCAGCATCTCCAGTTCAAAAATGGCCAGGTAGTAGGTGAGGTGAAAGACCTCTGCCAGGGACTCTGGAGAGCTGCTGCTATCCCAAGTAGACCATGCTGACTTTGATAGACCATTGATCTGATTCAGGATAAGGCAGGCCCGTAGCCAGGATTTTGTGGCTTGTGGGGCTGGATCAGACCAGTAGTCCATCTAGTCCAGCATCCTGTCTCACACAGTGGCCATCCAGTTCCTCTGGAGGGCCAACAACAGGGCACAGAGGCCGAGGCCTTCCCCTGATGTTGCTTCTTGGTTCTGGGATTCAGAGAATTAGTGCCTCTGAATGTGGAGGTTCTCCTCAGTCGCCATGGCTAGTAGCCATTGATAGCCTTATCCTCCATGAATCTATCTAATCCCCTTTCAAGCTTTTTACTGCTCATCAGCTTCTTTGGATGCCCTCAAGTTCTAGGATTTGGGGAAAGGGAGAAAAAAATTCTCTTTGTTACCTCTCTCCACCCCATGCATAATTTTACAAATTTTCTCTCCCCACCCCCTTAGTCAGCTGAAGGGTGGACAGCAGCATTAGACCCTGCTGAGGTCCCTCCTTTCCCTGAACCCCTCCCTCCCCAGGATCCAGTGGAGGGCTTCCATCCAGTGTTCCCTCTAAACTGAATTAGTGTGAGCTAGCTCACAGTCTTTTAGCCGCCGGCTCTCACATTTTTGTCTTAGCTCAGGAAGGTTGACTCCAGAGCAAACTAGTTTATGCAGTAGCCAAATCACCTTCTCACAACTTCTATGCCAGTAGCTCACAAGTAGAATTTTTGTTCACATGACTTACATGACTTCATAGCTTAGAGGGAGCATTGCATAGGCTCCACCCACAAAATCTCCAGGAATTTCCCAAGCCAGAGCTGGCAGCCCTAGTCAGTAGACATGCTTCCCAGTAAGTTTTAAGATGCCTTCCTATCTCTATTCAAAAGCAAGCCCCATTGTGTTTGCTGGGGCTCCCTCCCTGGGAAGCGTGCACAAGGTGGCTGTCTAATCCTTTTCGATCCTCTTGAAGGGTTTGTGTAAAGCTGGAGAAAAGGGTGCTTTCTGTATGTGAAATGCTGTTTAGCTTGAAGTTTGAAAGCCAGAGTATTAGAATGTACTCCAGTGACGCCCAAACCCCCAAAACAACTGTAATGACTTTGGGGAGGGATGTAAGAAAGAAAGAAAAAGGCCTTGAAGCTTCATGAGAATGTCACATGAGAAAAACAAAGGCTGAAAGAATGGCAACCTAACACTAATTAGATATTGCATGCCGAGTAAAAGATGACTTGCAAAGCTGGGGGGCTTTTTTTAGAAAAAGGAAAGAAAAAAGAGATCTTATAAAATTGAAGTTCAAAAACAAACAAACAAAAAACACATGGACGGGGATGCATTTCGGTACAGCTCTCCGTAGAAGGATTAAACCTAAACTTATTACAGATTGCCTTGGCAAGCTCTCGGGAGGGCAGGTTGCCCACCATTTTCTTTTCCCTATTTGTCCATCAAAGCTCGATTGTAAAATGTTGGGAGCCCTCAGGAGTAGCTGGAGTTGGAGGCGCTTGGCCTCCCCGCTGAAAGCCCTTTACCTCCTGAAATCCAGTCAGGCCTCTGGGGAGCGGGGCAGCCCTGTTCTTTGTGAAGTCCCTGGCCTGCCTCTCACAGATGCATATCCTCTAGGGTTCCCAACCTCCAGGGGGTGGCTGCAGATCCCCTGGGATTACAACAGAGCTCCAGGCAAATGAATTCTCCAATTCACCTGGAGAAAATGGCCGTTTTGTAACCCAGGCTGTATAGCATTATACCCCATTAAGAAGAAGAGGAGGAGGAGATTGGATTTATACCCTGCCCTTCACTACTCAAGAGAGTCTCAGAGCGGTTTACAATCTCCTTTCCCTTCCCCGTCCCTACAACAGACACCCTGTGAGGTAGGTGGGGCTGAGAGAGCTCTGACAGAAACTGCTCTTTTTCAAGAACAGCTGTGCCAGAGCTATGGCTAGCCCAAGGTCATCCAGCAGGTGCAAGTGGAGGAGTGGGGAATCAAACCCATTTCTCCCAGATTAGAGTCCGTGCACTTAACCACTACACCAAATTGGCTCTGAAGTCCAACTGCACTGAAGTATAAGCAGGGCTTTTTTTGTAGAAAAAGCCCAGCAGGAACTCATTAGCATAATAGACCACACCCAACTGCAGAAACTCATTAGCATATTAGGCCACACCCTTGACTGCACAACTCCCTCCCAGGATCGGCTTCCAGGTGTCCCGTGGCTTGCGGGGTGCAGGGAGAACCTGAGGGAAGGAAGGCAGTTTCTGGATCAGCTTCTTCAGGCGCCCTGCAGCTGCGGGGTGCCTGGGGAATTCGAGGAGGGGAGGCAGTTTAAACTGCCTTCCCTCCCTGGACTGGCTTAGCTTCCCCAGGTGCCCTGTGGCTTGCAAGACACCTGGGGAACTCGGAGGTGGGGGAGGCTGTAGGCGTGGCCAACTCAGAAGCCAGCCGGAACTCCGTTCCTGTGCATTCCTGCCCCAAAACAGCCCTGAGTATAAGTACAAATCATTTCCTTCTGCTTGTCCTTTTTTTTGGTCTCTTCTATCTCTACCCCTCAATCTTTTGACTCTTCATGCCGCCCACACCAGTTTCTAGGCTGTCTCTTGGGGCAGAAACTAGTCTTTTTGATAACGCAGGAGAGCACCCTATATTAATAACATTAGCATCAACAGCAACACCGTCAAGTGAAGAGCACCAAAGCAGTTCGCATGGCAGGATGGGCCAAAGCCGATATTCAAAAGACTTAATTAAAAGTTAGGGAACTGAAGCTAGAAAACAGTAGACTACCCTTTTGGACCTGACCTCAGCTTGACTGTCCATCCTGCCGTTTCATCCGTGGTCGAACAGGGATTTGAGCCCCAGGATTTTGAGTCCAGCGCCCTGTCTATCCGATGGAGCATGAAAGTATTACGACTGGGTGTTTTAACACCAAGTGTTGTTCCACTGCTGTGTTATAAGTCCCTTGGAGATGATTCCCTGACCTACCATTAAGACTCACCAGTGAGCCCAACTAAGTTTTGCAGCTGTTTTCACACATCATTTAAAACATCCTCAGAAACGCATGCCTGGTGACCTTTATTACACACTTGGGGGTTGCCAAACTCATTGAACTGATTGGATGCCGGGGATTCCTGGCCAGATCAGCTGCCTTCGTTTTATTTTAAAAGCTACTGCGGGACTTAATTTGAGCCAGGGCTGAGTCCCTGGAACCTGTTTTCCATGCCGGGAACAGCCGCAGGGCAGGCACATACAGGCATTCTCTTGATTCCTCCTTTAACATGAGATAAAATCTCCCTGATTCTGCTGGTAACTCTTCTTCTTCTTTTTTTTTAACTCTCTTGGGCACCCGCCGGCTCTTGCTCTTGAAACCTAAACTGAAATATTACACTAGAGCCATTTAACGACATATTAACAATAAATTCTCCTTTCCCTTCAGGTCAGCCTGGACCAAGGGAACATAGCAAATCACCCAGCTAGATTTATATATAGCAGAATCCCTTCCTCTTTGACTTAAAGAACCTTGGGCCCAATTCAAACGTTGGGGCAGCATCACGGTTAGCACGAGCCAGCCTTAGCCAGGAGGGTGGGATAGAAGGCTAAACAAATAAATTAATTAAAAATCAACCCCCCATAGCCTGCCTCAAAGGAATTAACCATGAGGAGGCTTAGAACCAAGCAAGTTGTGGTGGGGACCCACATGTATCGTTGTGCATGTCCTTCCATCTATGTCCAAAGCATGAGGTGCTGGATAGGGTTGCCAGCCTCCAGGTGGTGTTTGGAGATCCCCTGGGTTCACAACTGATCTTCAGGCAACAGAGAGAAAAATGACTGCTTTGGAAGGTGGACGCTATGGCATTATGCTCGCTGAAGTCCCTCTCCTCCCCAAACCCTGCCCTCTCCAGGCTCTACCCCCAAAGACTTTAGGTATTTCCCAACCCGGAGCTGGCAACCCAAGCACTGGGGCCTATCTTCTTTAACCAGAATAAGGCATGCAGGCAAGGGGAGCTAAGCCCTTCCCCTTTCCCCAGCTTACTGGGCTTTTGCTGCCTTTTTTTTTTTTTTTTTGGCAGTTTAGCTCCAATGTAGTGTGAGAAGAAAAATGTCGAAAGCAACCCAGCATGGCAAGTAGGGTTGCCAAGTCTGAGTTGGAAAATACCTGGAGACTTTGGGGGTGGAGCCAGGAGAGGGGGGGTTTGGAGAGCGGAGGGGCCTCAGCATGGTACAATGCCATAGAGTCCACCCTTCAAAGCAGCCATTTTCTCCAGGGGAGCTGATCTCTGTCAGCTGGGGATCAGTTGTAAAAGCAGGAGATCCCCAGGCCCCACCTGGAGGCAGGCAGCCCTAATGGTGAGGGAGCATTCAGGATTTAGCTCCCCTTCCTAGAGAGCTCTGTATCTCCTACTTCAGAGTACATATGGGCTCCCCACGCCCCCATTGTGGGTACTTGGGCCCTTGGACCATGCACTTTCTGGGAGTTGAGATGTTCCTTGAACTGCCACACCAGCGCAAGAAGCCATAGCCCATCTTGGGTTTTATTGTCTCTTTCCATTGTTTCATCCATTGCCACGGTGACTGTTCCCTCCCTTTCCCCATCCCTCAATATACTTCCTTCTCCTTGTTTTGTTTGTGCAACAAATGCCTTATCTGCTTTGGCAGGGTAGGGCAGGATATAAAGAAATAAAATTAACATTAAATAAATCTGTGCACCTCAACTCTTCTTACCTCGCCCGTCCTTGTCTCTTCCTTCTTCCTGCCTATTCCTTTCTTCCCTTCCCTTCCCTTCCCTTCCCTCCCTTCTTTCATCCTTTTTCTGGAGTTAGCTTAACCCACTGACCTCCAGTTTAATCTTACCTTTTGGTCAGATGAACTGGTCTTTAGAAGACTGAGAGCCCCAGAACCTTCAAGGAGAATGGGACTTCTTCCGTGGCTGCTGGAATGCATGAATCACCATCCCCCGTGGTGCGTGGGAAGTAGCTCTTTTGGAGATTTGTAGAGAACCCAGATTTGTGTCCAACAGTACCTAGATCTCCATGGTAAAAGCTTTTGAGAGTCAAAGTTCCCTTCATCAGGTAATCACGTCAGACAAAGAGACCCTTGGCTCTCAAAATCTTATACTCTGGAGATCATGTTTGCCTTTTAAGATCCTACTGGACCCGGATATAGCTCTCCTGCTGCAGACCAACACGGCTACCTACCTGAAATGATCTTAGAGAACCCAACTAACTAGCATCCTAAATACAATAACTCTGCCACATTGCTGTACTTTCCCAGAGACAGCTATGGAAGTGGTACGGCTATGCCTTCTTCAAGCTCTATGTGGGAAATGGATTCAGGCATTCCAACAGCTCTACAGACCCCATGTGTCAAGGAAGGGATTTGCAGATGCCAAAACATCAAAATACAGCCTAAGCATCTCTGCTGTACTTTACCTCAGGCAGGAGGCTGAAAAAACGTTACTCAAGGAGACGGCCCATCCAGCTTTATGACCAACGCTGGAAAGTACCGCTTTCTTCCGAAGCTCAGCATTTACATAAGCAGAGCTTTTAAATCCCAGGTAGAGCTCTTGTCACAACCAAGCTTATGCCTTTGATCCTATGGGCCTGGAACTGCCAGTCTGTAGAAGGAAATCCCTACAGAGCCTAGATGCTTAGATTCTCTTTATTACCATAATACACGAGGACACCAATATCATGAATACGTTGATCCCCACAACATCCTTGTAAATTGGGACAAGTAAAGTACTGTGATGTGCCTAAAAGACCTTGAAATGTGTGATCTTCAAAATCATCCGTGTCATCACTCTCCACCAATACAATTCAAGCATGCAAATGAACTAGTAGAGCCTGACACAGTTGGACGAAGCTGATGATTGGGTCATCTGTTGCTGATGATTCTCAGTGATATTTCTCGGGGAAACTCTCTCCTTGGCAACTGGGAAGGGCCTCTGTTTTGTTCCTTGGCTCAAAGTCAGAGTGCATGTTTGGCAGGCGGAATATCCCCGCTTTGATACTCCTCACTTCCAGTTAAAGAACAGCCAATGCTAGAAAGGTCTTTTTCCTACCCGAGTCCCCAGAATACCACTGGCCGTCAAACAGAGAATTCTAAACCAATTATTTCACTTCGTACCAGGGAACATTATGTGCTCGTATTACGTTTCGTCATTCAGCGTGTGACACTGGGGTATTGATTGTCTCAAATGTTGATCAAAAGTCCAGTATAACAACATTTACACAGTCACCCCTCCTAGATATATATATAGTTGTGAAACCAAGTGATTGCTAAATGCCTATAACGTTTACTCAAACTCAGGACTAATCCCACCCGGAATGCCATCAAAAAAGGTGGTCATCTTATTTTCACATATAGGTTACAGTTATGTCAAGTGATATTTTGTGTGTGTGTGTATAACATTTTTTAAGGGAACCGGCTAGGTCATCTTCAGGGTCATAAGAACATAAGAGAAGCCAGTGTTGGATCAGGCCAGTGGCCCATCCAGTCCAACACTCTGTGTCACACAGTGGCCAAAAACACCAGGTGCCCTCAGAGGTCCACCAGTGGGGCCAGGACACTAGAAGCCCTCCCACTGTTGCCCCCCCCCCTTAAGCACCAAGAATTCAGAGCATCACTTGCCCCAGACTGAGTTCCTATTTATACCTTGTGGCTAATAGCCACTGATGGACCTCTGCTCCGTATGTTTATCTAATTCCCTCTTGAAGGTCATCTTCCTTTTGAATGACTGCAGTAGTTATGTTAGAGGCTGTCATTTGTAATAATCTTTTTATACATGTGAAGGGCTAGAAATTACAGTAAAGAGTAGTGTGGGGGGGTCTCAGGTGATAGCTGTCTCTCCATTTGGAGCAGAGGCAGATGCACAGAATAAGGTCACACGGTAGTAATTGGATTATCTATGAAATATCTGGATGGGGGGGGGGTGACACTGAGTGAAGGCGTGCTAAGGCTTTTTGTTGTTTAACTGCTGCTTTGTCCTGCTGCTGGAAGAAGGGCAGTGCTGAGAGCTGATATTTGCAACAGCAGGTTCAAAGGTCGTGCTCAGACATCGGTATATCACCACATTCTTTTGCTGGGTAATGTGCCACACAGTGTAAAAAGGAGTTTTGGTTTTAATTATATTTTTTTATTATGCTTCCTTGGATTTATTCCTGGTTATTCTTCCAGGGCAGAATAAAGGATGCTGGTGCACTTCTGTACGTATAGTAATTGTAGAAAGAGTTCGGAACAGCTCCTAAACATTACCTTTGGATGAGATTTTCTGTTTTCAGGGACAGAACAGTTCCTCGAAGTGGCATTTGCCTCTCTGTCAAGCCGCTTCCTTTATTCTCATTCCCAGAATTCTGAATTGGTATTAGCATTACATGCTTTGTATGCCAAAGGTCCCCAGTACAATCCCTGGCACCTCTAGTTAAATGCCTGTCTTTTGATCATTCCGGCACTGCGATGAATTTGGCAGTGAATTTAATTATTTGGACTTCTTAGCCTAGTTATAGAAAGCACCTAGCAGATTAATGTTGGTGAGCCTACTTAACAACAACACAAAAAAACCATTTTGGATACACTGTTGTCGCTAGTTTACTGTACTGAAATTATACTTGAAATTACACTTATACCTGCATTGCTAATTTGTTCTTAAATGTGAGGTAGCCATTTACAGAAGTGCCCCGAACCGGATAGCTCAGGCTAGCTCGATCTCATCAGATCTTGGAAGTTAAGCAGGGTCAGCCATGATTAGTACTCGGATGGGAGACCTCCTAGAAGTCCAGAATCGCTACACTGAGGCAGGCAATGGCAAACCACCTCTGAAAGTCTCTTGCCTTGAAAACCCTGTGGGGTCGCCCTACATTAGATGCGGCTTGATGGCAAAAAAAAAATGCAGAGTAAAAATGGGCAAGGAAAGAAATCACTTTAAAGTACAATACCAGTGATCGGCTTTTTCAAAGTAGTGCTTTTGTGGGGGAAGCTCGCCCTCCCCAATACACACAGTATTTCTCTGACAAGTGTGCGGTAAATTATTCATGATCGAACTTGTAAACCAGTTGAGGTTTGGAAAAAAATAGCAAGGTGTTAGAAAGTGGAAACCACAGTGCAGGGATGCTATTAAATGTGTGGCCAAAGTATTTGGGGCAAGATGCTTTTTTTTGGGGGGGGGAGACATTTGCTTACAAGCAATGCTCCCTCTAAGCTGTGGAGTCTTGCGAGCAAAAATTCTACTTTGTGAACTACTGGCATTAAAATTGTGAGCCAGCGATTTGACTACTGCATAAATTCGTTTGCTTTGGAGCCATCCTTCCTGAGCTAGGACAAAAATGCATGAGCCGAAGGCTAAAAAACTGTGAGGCAGCTCATACTAACTCAGTTTAGAGGAAACCCTGCTTACAAGCCCCAGATTCTTTCAGGGATGGAAGTGTGAATGTTCATAAATGAAAGCCACTGCCTTTGAGATCAACCACACAGATTTAGCCAAAGGACACCCCTCCCACCCAGACACCTGTGCGGGAGAAACCACAAAAAGCCTTTCGTGAAACAAGGCTGATTTCCCCCCTTCAAAAGCCCTGCTTCGGTTTCAGCATAAGTAAAAACAAATGTTCCGTCACAAATAACCCCATGGATATGGCCATTCTCCTTGCATCCCTCTTTTCAGCTTTCTCGGCTTTCTGAGACAAAGGTCAGGGTCAGCCAGTGGGGTCATTCTGCTCCATTTGAAATTTGGCACGCAAGAGGGCATGGCATCCACAAGACACGGAGGCTAAATGTGCCAAATCAGATGGATTGCTTTCTTTGTTTCTACCCATCACACCCCAGCCCTGCTTTAAGCTGTTTGGGTGGTACCCACCAAATAGGCGCAAAAGAGGAAGCGTCACAGACTATCTGTCCAGATCTGTAAATATATTAAGAGGTATAAAGAGACCTTGTGCTCGCTTCAACTCTGGGGTCCAAGAAAAACTAAGCAGGAAAGCGCCAGGGCAGGCACATTCCAGACGGAAAAACTACACTTTCCGCCAGTCCTTGGAATGAAGGTCAAGCGACCTGTTTAGGATCAGGGCCGTAGCACTTCGGAAGGAGTTAACACTTCCATCCCCCTGGTGTTATTTCCTGGATTGAAATCCAAAAACCACCTGCACCAATGCCTCATGGTTCTGGAAAGGGGGAGGGATGGTGACAGCTATGAGTATGGGGGGGGGCGGCTAATCATTGGGCAGGGGGGCTTTCTGTTGAAGAAAGGTGGGGCAACTTCCTTGCCTCAGCACCATGTCTCTGATCCAAATCCGTCCCTCCCTAACCCACAAACAGCTGCTTTTCAAGGATAAAGAGGGGAGAAGAAGAGGAGATTGGATTTATACCCTGCCCTTCGCTACCAGGAGACTCAGAGCGGTTTACAAACTCCTTTCCCTTCCCCTCCCCACAAAAGACACCCTGTGAGGTAGATGAGGCTGAGAGAGTTCTCTCGAGAACTGCTCATGAGAGAACAGCTCTGAAAGAATTTATGACTGACCCAGGGTCATGCCAGCAGCTGCAAGTGGAGGAGTGGGGAATCAAACCCAGTTCTCCCAGATTAGAGTCCATGCACTTAACCACTACACCAAACCAGCACATCAGGAGACCTGGCCCAATATAACATGTAATGTGTCTACATCAACTGGAGCATCATGTGGGTAAAGAGGAAGAAACAGTAGTTTTGAGAATTCATACTGTCTGCAACTCTCATTTGTTTCTGTCGCAATTTCGGATGTGTCCGAAAAGGTCAGGTAAATCAGGCTGCATTCACACACACTAATCTGATCTAATCTCTAATCTGATTCAGCTCGCCGCCGAATTGCCGCCGAAATTCGGCAGCAAATTTAAAAGCCACTGGAGGGGAGGGGGTTTGGGGGAGAGGCTCCAAACTTGCAGGGTAGCTGCTGGGGCCTCTCCTCGAAATACCCACCAAGTTTCAAGAAGATTGGACCAGGGGGTCCAAATCTACAGGCCCCCAAACAGGTTGCCCCCATTCCCTCCATTGTTCTCTATGGTAGGAAAAAAGTTAACATTTTTTCCCACCATAGAGAACAATGGAGGGGATGGGACAATCTGTTTGGGGGCCCATAGAATTGGACCCTGTGATCCAATCTTCTTGAAACGTAGTGGGTATTTCGAGGAGAGGCCCCAGCAGCTACCCTGCAAGTTTGGAGCCTCTCCCTCAAACCCCCTTTCCTCCAGCCCCTCAAATACCCTATGAGTTTTTGCCATTGATTTCAATGGCCCATAGGATATAATGGGGCTGAAACGGACATTCCCTTTCTGATACACTTCTGGTGATGTCAGGGGATGTGGCATATGCTAATGAGTTATGCTAATGAGTTATGCTAATGAGCTCCTGCACCTCTTTTTCTACGAAAGGACCCCTGGATAGAAGGAACATGAACATACATGAAGCTGCCTTATACTGAATCAGACCATCATTCTATCAATGTCAGTATTGTCTATTCAGCCTGGCAGTGGCTCTCCAGGGTCTCAGGCAGAGATCTTTCGCGTTACCTACTGCCAGATCCTTAACTGGAGATGTCAGGATTTGGACCCCTGCCGCCCAACCATGGAACCCAAGAGCAAGATGTAGCAGGATGCACTTGAAGAATACGTTACCATTAAATCTAGAATGTAGAATTATCTCACTGTCCCTTCTAGGTGAGACATGGTTGTTCTCGCAACTTTTTTTTTTTTTTAAAAATCAAGATTTTGAATGCATTGGAAAGGGTTTTTAAAATTCTTTCCTTCCTGAGACATTTTTCTGAACATAATCCCACTTCCAAGATACTATAAAGCCCTAGTAGGAGAAAAGGGCAAGTAGTACATGGGTACCTGTTTTTTTATTTCACTGGGGCTAATATTCGCTAAGGGTGGGATATCTTTCTGTCTGGGACATGGCACAGGGAAAGGGAGAAGTCCACACACATGCGTATCATGGTCCCGGTCCAGATGAAGGTTCTCTGCAGCTGTTTTGTAACCTTTAAAATTACTTTGAAAGAGTCATTTAAGAAGGCATTTCCGGTGTTAAAAAAGATCAGGTGTGAAAGACCTCTGCCTCAGACCAAGAGCTGCTGCCAGTCTGAGCAGGCAATAGTGACCTTGATAAACCACAAGGTACAAGACAGTTTCACGTGGTTGGGACGCTGTGTTCAAGGTATGCTGTGGTATGAAGGAAGTCCTCGTGGGGTCCAGCAGACAAAAGGAATATAAAACTGCTTCAGTTGGTTACACGTGAGCCGGAAACTTTGATTTTTCTTATGGATGCTGGATAGAGATATAAAGCCAAATATAAATTCTGTAGGGAAGGAAGGTGGCATGGCATAGCCCAATCTTGGAGGCTAAATAGGGTCAGTTCTTGGATGAGAGACTGCCAAGGAAGGCTCTGCGGAGGAAGGCCCAGTGGCAAACTACTTCTCTTTCCTCACCTGCTCTGGAAGCCCCTTGCTGGGATCGGCATAAGTCAGTTGTGACACTTTACACGGCTTTCCTACCTCCATAGACTTCCTGCAGCTTTCTTCTTTCATTTTCCTTCTTTCTTTCTCTCCCCCTCTCTGCTAATAAAAACTGTGCCTTTGGAATCGTAACTACAAGGCTGCTCAATTACAAGTAATATTGCTGTTTTTGTCATCATGATCCTGCAACTTTCTTTGCTAGGAGGATTAATATTTCCTTCCACATATATAGCCCATAACTAACATTGTGGCTGGCCTCACAAGTTTTGGCATAAGAATGTTCATATCAAGCCCTGCTTAAGAATCAGGATAAGATGCCCTGACCTGGATAGCCCAGGAAAGCCCAATGTTGTCAGAGCTCAGAAACTAAGCAGGGCCGACTCTGGCAAGTACTTGGAAGGGGAACCTCCAAGGAATACCAGGGCCGGGATGCAGAGGCAGGTTATCAAGCCACCTCTCTGAAACATCCTAACCTCACAAGGGGTCTCCTGAAGTCATCATGACTTCCAGGCTCATAAGCATATACACACACAAAATACTCACGAAAAATAGTAAAGAATCGATAAGATAGGGAAATTCTTATGGATTGTGTCTGCTATCCTTGGGGCACAGTACACCAAGAAGTTCTCATGTGCAAGCCCCCCCCCCCCCCGCCCCATGGATGGGAGCTGTGCGGTCAGGGCACAGGGCAAACTCCATTGATGCAGATGGCTTTCCAAAATTATCTGCATGGCACAGGTAATTACTGTAAAATGCTTTGCCTGCAAAGACCACTGAAAATGGTAGTTATTGCTATCATAGGAATGTTTCCCCTCCAGGTCGTTTCCGAATAAGTCTTTGATACATAAATCTCCTGACTGGTGTATTCAAGCATTCACCAATGTCTATTCCCTAATGAATGTTGATGACTAGGTAAAGGTAAAGGTTTCCCTTGCTCGAAAGCCAGTTGAATACGACTCTAGGGATGCAGTGCTTATCTCCATTTCCAAGCCGAAGAGCCAGCGCTGTCCAAAGACATTTCCGTGCTCATGTGGCTGGCATGACTAGATGCACAGAATGCTGTTACCTTCCCACCGAAGTGGTACCTATTTATCTAGTTCAGGGGTGGCCAACCTGTGGCTCGGGAGCCACATGCGGCTCTTTCACACATATTGTGCGGCTCCTGGCAGGGCGGCTGGGGAAGCAAAGGGGAGGCATGCTTTTTCTCTCTTTCTCCCTTCCTTCCTTCCTTCCTTCCCTCCTCCCTCCCATCTATTTGCTTTCCTAGTTTCTCTCTCTCTCTTTCTTTCCACTTCTTTAATTCTTTCTTTCCATCTCTCTCTTTTTCTCTCTCTCTCTCAATATCATTAGCAAACAAGTAATATCATTATCAATAACCGGTTTTCCTTGTTTGTTTTTATTTTTGACAGTCCCATTTAACGTTAATAAAAAGCAAATTTGCATATTTTTAAAAATAAAAACGTGTGTGTGATATTTGTTCCTGTCTTGTGGCTCTCAGACATCTGACGTTTATTCTATGTGGCTCTTACGTTAAGCAAGGTTGGCCACCCCTGATCTAGTTGCAGTTTCTTGCTTTCAAACTGCTAGGTTGGCAGGAGCTGGGGCCAGAGACGGGAGCTCACTCTGTCATGCAGCACTCGGGTCTTGAACTGCTGAACTGCTAGTCTGCAGTTCAGCGTCTCAACCACTTGAGCCACTGCAGCCCTAATATGATGATGACTAGCAGATACTAACTAGCAGGAATCCGGTAGAACTTGGTTGTCTGGAGCTGCATGCACCCCCCCCCCAAAAAAAACCCCTCATTTGCTAAATGTGGTGGCAGCCAAGTCCATAATGTGTTGTATGGCCAAGTTGTTGGGCCATCTTGAGCACATGAAGTTGCTGTTTACTGAGTCAGACTGTTAGTCTATGTAACTCAGTACTGACTACTCCATCTTGAAATGGCTCTCCAGAGCTTTGCTGGAGAGCTGTTGAACTCAACTCAGGATCTTTAAAGGGGGTCATTGGTCCACCCCTTCCTGTAGGGAAAGGTAGATCCCCAACCCTGCCAAGATTTAAGGAGTGACGTCTTCTTCCTGTGTGCAGCTAGAGGAGGGAAGGCCCTGGGCTACCAGTCATACGCTCCTCAGCCTTGTCTTCGCTTCATCTCTGGCTGGCTGTCTTCTTCACTCCCAGGGGAGACCAATAGTGGAAGGACCCCTTGAGGGGCTCTTGATCTGCCTGTGGCTATAGGACAGATCAGCCAATGACAAACAGCGGGTATGTCCAGATGATCTGTGCAGAGAGGTATGAAAGCTGTGGAACAATAGGAGGGTCTTGGGGAAAACAAGCCAGAAGTTCTCTCACAGCACTTTTTCTAACCCAGTTATTTGTAGCCTCACAGTGATCCAAGTGTTTCCATGCAACAGCTTGAAAATTAAGGGAAATGCAATACATAAGTATTGCGCTATGTGTGTGGCCATCTCCATATGGTTGGTGCCTTCCACAGAGGGTGTTTTTAAATGGCCACCATACGATACATGGTGATCTGCAGCAGCTCTAGGTCTGCAATGCAGGAATCTGAAACATCTGGAAGTCTGTATCTCAGATATCCTAGCTGCTGCATACAGAAATTGCCTGGCCTGTTAATACCAACAATCCCAGTCAGGAGATGTCGGGAACCAATCCTGATCAACCGTATTGCTTCCTGATGCGGATAAAATTTAGTGCCAGAAGGGTTCAGCCTAGAGTGCATTTCCCAGGGTTCAGTCAAAGGCCTAGAATGGAATTGCTCATACTTTACTTCTTCAGAGGAGCCTTGTTCAAGTCCCTGAGGCAGATACCAACCTTTTGGCTTATTGGCTCCTTTCAGTGTAACCGAAGGTTATTGGCAGCTGTCACATGTTCCCATGCGAACTGTGGGAAGATTTTTTGCCATATGTCAGTGAGTAAGTCTCCTATTAGCATAGCCCTAACCATGTTAGGCTAGAAGATCAAGAGATAACAGCTAGGCATCCCTCCATTGTGCTTGGACCCTGCTCTGCTAACAAACCCACCCGCAGCTGCCTTCACTAAGGACAGAGGGAGAAGAGACCACGGGTAGACACCCCTATATCATGGCTGGATCTAGATCCAATTAAAAACCATATTCCCAACCAAGGGCGTAGACTTTCTAATTTCCCGGGGTGGGGTGGGGCTGGGGCTGGGCCAGAGACATCACAGGCCATTGTCTCCAGGGGAGGCTCAGCACTTCCTGGAAAAGTTTGGGGGGGCCCTCCAGCTCCCCAGCCCCCCTGAAGTTGATGCCTATGTTCCCAAACCAAATCAGCTCTGAGGGGAGTGCAATTTATGCCTTTGGGGAAACCTTTGTGTACCCTGTCAGTACACACTGAGTCCACCTGAGGAAAACTAACATGGGGAGAATCAGTTCTTATTGCCCACCACTGTCCCAATTGGGCCTGGAATGCCTGGGAATTGAGTTCCTAGTGGGAAATGCGCAAGATGTGTGAATCTCACCATGGAATCTTGGATGCCTCAAGGAAAGATGTAACTTATGTAGGCTCTTAGCCATGATGCTCAATAGCCATGCAATCCAAAGCAGAGATAACAACCTTCTAAGACCACTGACTTCAGAAAAAGCGTTGCTCTGTTTAGGATTGCACTCTAGGGGAACTAGGACCAATCTCCCCCCCCCACACACACACACACATACAACTGATCTGTTGTCATCATGAACATAAAACAAAAATGGGGAGAACCATGTATGCAGTTCTGTTCTCCTTGGACAAAGGTGTAGCCTACAGAGGGGATGAGACCTGAGCCACTGTACTTAAAAAAAAAAGGTAAGTTCATCAGTTGTATCATTTCTCACTCCTGCACGACACACACCCCTTTCAAAAAATCCCCCTTCCTTTACAAAAATACAGGAATCCCATTCTCCCTTGCATCTGATCACCCTTTCCCCAAAGGTCCTAGTTCCATGGCTTTCATCCATCTTAACTCTTTGGGACTGCAAGCGTCCTGTCCCCCTGCCCCAAGCTGCAAAACTTTGAAGGTAACATAGCAAGACTTCTCTGATATACATTTGTATTCATCTGTGAACAGCAAGCTAACAAAAATCCTTCGTACTGAAGCCTCCTTTTCAGAGAGGTAAGCTAAGTAATGAAAATCGTATTTCAAGCCCAGTTCTTGTATGACAGCTGTATCATGTTCTCTGCAAGGTGTTCTCATAAAGATACGTCTTCCAACATGGAATGATTACCATTTGGGGAGGGGGGGGGTATGACATAAAGAAGACCTGGCACCTCTTATTCACTGAGTCTTCAAGAGCAATCCAAGCCGCCTGTAAAGGGCACTTGGAAAGAGGAGGTGAGAGAAAAATCCATTGCTACCACCTGTCTTTGAGATGGCACCTAAATCTATCTAAGGTTAAGTTTCACACATTTAATTGAAAACAGAAGGGGAGAGGCCACTTGTGCAGATTAGCCAACTGATTGATTGATTATTTATGAGGGAACAAAGCCCAAAGAGACAAGGATCACTGGTGGCCAACAAAGAGTTAGATGACTCGGTAGACTTTCTGTTGGTATCCTGTTTTATTTTGGATGTCAATTGAGTGACTGTGGTCTTTGTGTGTATTTTTTTTTAAAAAAAAAATCAGGTGGGTAGCTATGTTGGTCTGAAGCAACAGAATAACATTTGAGTCCAGAGGCAACTTTAAGACCAACAAAGTTTAATTCTAGGTATAAGCTTTCGTGTTGCGTGCACACTTCTTCTTTTTTAGTTTGAGCAACTATGTGGAACGTGTCAGGAGGTAATGTCAGGGGAAGTCCTTGGCCTCTATGCTCTGTAGCAGGACCTCCAGGGAAACTGGTTCGCTGATGTGTGAGGTAGGGCGCTGGACTAAATGGACCACTGGTCTAATCCAGCAAGGTTGTTCTGCTTTCTTATGAAGACCTTGCCCTCTATGCCCTGTTGTTGGACCTTCAGAGGAACTGGTTGGCCCCTATGTGTGAGACAAGATGCTGGACTAGATGGACTGCTGGTCTGATCTGGAAGGGCTCTTCTTATGGTCTTATTTCCTTGAAGGTGAGAGAAAAAGGTTATAAATAGCAAGAAACAAAATTTCAGCTGTGCTTTGTCTTGGAAGGGTGGGCTTGAATGAAGTGTACAAAATAAGCTGCCAAATTTTTTTTTAAAAAATAGTATAAAAAATCTATTTTCATTATTTTTTAGAGTCAGATTGAACTATGACTAAGCCCTGCAGCACATTTACAATGTCAGATCTCAGTAGGTTTGCCAGGTCCTGACCTAGAGAATATGCTGACTGCTTCCAAAGATCCAGAGTAGTGAGTAAATTAAACTGCTGATTCCCATCCGGATGCTCTTGCGGTCTCTGCTCCTGCCGTCTTCCCATTGCAACAATCTGAGTGCAGGTTGTACTTCATGTACACCCTGAGAGCTTACAAACCAACGGATAGATCTCTAGGCCAGAATATGATGATCATAAGAATGTAAGAAGAGCCTTCTGGACCAGACCAGTGGTCCATCTAGTCCAGCATCCTGTTTCACAGAGTGGCCAACCAGAGCTTTCCTCTGTAAGCTAAATGCAGGAGAGCATCTTTTTCTCATTGCTGCAGCCACAACCTCACACGCATTAAGAACAAAGGTTTCTGAGTCAAAAACTTGGCTTTTAGGGTGCTTGGCTGTCTTTTTTGAAATGAGGCACTCACTACTAGTTTTATCTCTCGACTAGACACCTATTGTCAGCCTTTGAACCACTTATGTATAGCATCCTTTGGCACGGTTTTGATGAGAATTAAATATGATGGAAATCATGATGGGGAAAGTGTTCTGGGTATCTCATGTTTCACTGGGGAGATGCATCTCTGTGGCTGAGCATCTGCCTTCCATGAAGATAGATCCAGGTGGTCAGCCGTGTTGGTCTGAAGCAGTAGAATAAATTCAGAGTCCAGTGGCACCTTTAAGACCAACAAAATTTTATTCAAGGTATGAGCTTTCATGCGTGTGCATGAAAAAGTATGCATGCACACGAAAGCTCATACCTTGAATAAAATTTCGTTGGTCTTAAAGGTGCCTCTGGACTCTGAATTTGTTCTGCCAAGCATCTGCATTGCAGTGTCAGTCCCTAAGATCTCTGTTTCGAGGACCTTAAGGAACTGGAAAAACCTTGCTCAGTCTGGGGAGCCATGGCCAGCCAGGGTAGGAAGTGTGCAAGATAGGTAGATCAAGGATCTGAGCTAGTCTGAGGCAGCTGCCCTGCGATGTGAACTCAGCTGTTTCTGTTTGGGAGCCCAGAAGATGTCACTTGGAAAGCTAGAACTGTCCATCCTGACCTCACAGACCCTCTCCAAGCAGGGAAGGAACATCCTCCCCCCACCCCACCCCAACTGTCTCATATCCTCACAATAGTGGCATTTGTAATGTGTAGTGGGGAAAGGATTAGTCACTTTAGAGTCAAGAGTTCTAGCGCAAGAAATTTTACCTTGAAGCACAAAGAAAAAGATTTACAATCAAGCTATAAACCATTTAGAATAACAGTGAGGGGCTAAAGATCCCTTGTAGACCCATAACAAAACAGCACTAATGTTGGCCACTACCGTACCTGGGTAATCCATAAAGGTAACACAGCAGTTACAAAGCCCGACTGTGCTAACCAATAAAAATGAAATAATCTGAAACCCGGGAGAAACTCTGGGACTTTTATAATGTGAAGCTTAGGGACTCTCATAGCCAGGTGTGTCTGTTTCTATAACGTGTCAGTTGCTTGGCCGTACCCGTTGAGCGTTGCGAGAACAGGCGCCTATTGTTCAAGGCTGTAATTTCTGTCACGTCACTTCAAAATTCCTCCTTCACGTGGTTGCACCCGATTTGCCACATGGGGCAGATGTACTGGGAGGAAAAGCTGCCTCTTGGCCTGGGTCCAGGCGTGAAA
Organism: Lepidodactylus listeri; assembly: GCA_029233225.1. Classification (NCBI taxonomy): domain Eukaryota; kingdom Metazoa; phylum Chordata; class Lepidosauria; order Squamata; family Gekkonidae; genus Lepidodactylus; species Lepidodactylus listeri. The sequence goes on from JARCFY010000013.1 coordinate 14,950,982, forward strand.
CTCTTTTACTTCTTGAAAAGCTCCCAAGCTGCAAAACTGGGGGCCTACAGTCATAAAAAAAAGTCTATAAAAGAGAGGGCTGTTTGCCGTCTTCAGGCATTGCCACCTCCTAGCAAGCAGGAGGCTGAATTAATTCTCCAAAGAGAGACCGATATGCGCAATGAAAAGTGGATCACGTTCAAGTGGATGGTAATCGCCGTAGTCCCTTTGCTGGTAAAGCAGTCACCAAAGGGGTAGAAGGAGACGGACAAACAAAGCCCTGCAAACCCAGTTATAGAAAGGACCGCCGTGGGGCAGCATAATTGTGATTGGATGGAAACTGTTTAAGAAAAGACTGTTTTCTCTCCCCTCCCCCCCCCCCCCAGAATAAGCAACCAAAATGGTGTGGTTGGTAGAGCACAGCAGTGGATGGGGGGCAAAAAGACTTAGAAGAACTCTCAAAGGGAAGGGGAGATTTGCTTGTGGATATCCCAGAATAGCTGAAGGCAAGCCTAGCCTGAAACGCAAGACTCCTACCTCCATGAACTGCTTGGCTACAGGATATGTTTCCATGTCATGCTATCGTAGCGGGGGGCTCTGCACAGGAGGAAAACGGAGACAGCCCTGGCTGATGTGGGGGTTTACTGGCCAGTTGTTTATTAGCCGTCCTGCTGTGCAAAAACATTGAAGAAATGGACGTTCCAGCCCAAACTTGATTGTTACCAGCTTTAGCAATGGGCCTGTTAGTTCGTTTGTCCTGAGGTAATGGAATATTGTTAGAATGTTTATAGGGCAGCGAAAGTGCAAAAGTCAAGAAGATTTTGCACGCATGCAAGGATTTTTAAAAGTTATAGCGCTTAAAAAAAAACATGCCGTTTCTTAACAGCCTTGTGTGCGTGTGTGGGTATTCATTGATGTTATAATTTGCTTTTCTGTTGGCAATGCAGACACAGTGTATTACTCCCCAAGGCCTGCAAATAGGAATCATGTGTGAAAGCGGGACTTTCTCTGTTACACTGGTCCTCCAAGCCAAAAAGCTTAAGCTGCAGTTTGGTGCAAGACCATTGATGCCTTCAGTATCTTTGTGACTTTTGTGAGGGTTTCCCAGAAACACCTTGCTTGGTAACTGTTGGAACCAATGTGCTGAATCAAATGAACCCATGGACTGACCCAGTAGGTCTTATCTTAGGTTCTTAACTACTGTTTGGGAGCAAACAGCAAAGTGAGATCCCCAGGGATCATTTCATAGAAAAAGAGGTGCAGGAGCTCATTAGCATACCTATTAGCATAATTCATTAGCATATGCCACACCCTCTGACATCACCAGAAGTGTGTCAGAAAGGGAATGTCAGTTTCAGCCCCATTATACCCTATGGACCATTGAAGTCAATGGCAAAAACTCATAGGATATATGAAGGGCTGGAGGAGAGGTGACTTGAGGGAGAGGCTCCAAACTTGTAGGGTAGCTGATGGGGCCTCTCCTCGAAATACCCACCAAGTTTCAAGAAGATTGGACCACGGGGTCCAATTCTACAGGCCCTCAAACAGGTTGCCCTATCCCCTCCATTGTTCTCTATCGTGGGAAAAAATGTTACTTTTTTCCCACCATAGAGAACAATGGAGGGAATGGGGGCAACCTGTTTGGGGGCCTGTAGAATTGGACCCCTAGTCCAATCATCTTAAAACGTGGTGAGTATTTGGGGGCTCCAGAAGCTGCCCTGTAAGTTTGGAGTCTCTCCCTCAAACCCCCTCCCCTCCAGCCACTTTTAAAGCCGCTGCCGAATTTCGGCAGCAATTCGTCGATGGGCTGAATCAGATCAGAGAATCTGATTCAGCCCGTGGCTGCCCTAGTGCCCACTCCTGGGCTGGCGGAGCATCGCTCCGCCTTGCTCCAGCCCCAAATGATCCCTGGAGATCCCACCTACCAGGTAATCCTTTTTTGTTGCTTTGGTTGGTTGGGGCTTTTGCACATTTGATGGCCAACATTTCTTTCACTCCAAATGTGTGTCTATGGCCCTTCCATCCTAAGCAAATTTTTCTGCTCAGGCTATTTATTATGAAACCTGTTGCTATACTTTGCTTGGTACAACACAAACAAACTTGAGCAAACCTTTGCAAAACTTCACATCTTTAAAACTCACAAGACCTGAAAAACTATTCAGGTGGACTTTTTAATGGACATACTTTCAAACTTCTCTGACAACATGGCAGCTAGCTACTTAAAAATTTTTTAAGTGTAAATGAAGAAATATAAGCTTCTCAGAGTCCTACCAAGTATATTAAGGTCAAAGAAGCCATGGCTTGCTGTCTGTGAGTTGATTGACACTAGTGTCAAAGATGTTGAAATTAGATGGATTTGATGGTGGAGTTTTTGCTTTCCTGATAATATGGAAAACAAAGGTTCATATTTGGACAACCAGGTGGTTTTTGCACAGAAAAGGATGAACAGGCTTTGGGGGGTTTTCTCCCCCTCCATTTTGATTTGAGAATAATTGACTTTGAAAATGAGATTAAAGTCATCCTTTTCATAGATCCATTAGGTCACACTGTGTGATCTGTTGATTCACACTATTCCTATACAGACATGAGTTCAAAGAGCTTGCTTCCTCTGGTATGACTATGAATGCAACAGAGGAAGGGCTGCTATTTTTTCAGGGGGAACGACAAAAAAATTAATTCATAATGAACTGAGGTTTCTATGTTCCTATCACCAGGCCCACATACCTATGAATTATTAGTGTCCAAAACTTATAAACTCAATAAGAACAATTTTGTTTGAAATTCAGAACTTTTCACCCAAGTCCTCCCATAACAACATTCTTGACTTACCTTTTGTCCCCTTTAGTGCTCTTGTATGCTTATATTCACAGTAGCTATAGGAGACTCTTTTCAAGACATCTTAAGAGCCAGTCTGGTGTAGTGGTTAAGTGCGCGGACTCTAATCTGGGAGAACCGGGTTTGATTCCCCACTCCTCCACTTGCACCTGGCTGGATGACCTTGGGCAAGCCATAGCTCTGTACCAGCTGTTCCCTCAAGGACAGCTTGGGAAAGAGCTCTCTCAGCCCCACCTACCTCACAGGGTGTCTGTTGTGGGGAGGGGAGGGGAAAGGAGTTTGTAAGCCGCTCTGAGACTCTTAAGTGAGTGAAGGGCGGGATATAAATCCAATCTCCTCTCTTCTTCTTCTTCTTCTTCTAAGCATAACCAAGGTGATAGTAACTGAGAAAAATCCACTGTGAGTCACAGGGGCTCTTTGGGTCACACAGCTGAGAGGGTCTGGTGAGGGCTACACCATTTGGGAGGGGAGAAGTAGCTGTCCCTGTTTTAATGAGAAATTCATAGAATCATAGAGTTGGAAGGGACCTCCAGGGTCATCTAGTCCAACCCACTGCACAATGCAGGAAATTCACAAATACCTCCCCCCCGCCCCCAGGGACCGCTGTTCCAAGCCCAGAAGATGACAGAAAACCTCCAGGATCTCCAGCCAAACCGAAGATCCCCCTGTTGTAAAATCCCCCTGTGGTAAAAGTTCTCATTCTTTCAACAGAATCACTCTTGTCAGAAATTAAAAGGCCTGTTTTTCAAAAAATACTATTATGCTCCAGGTGAGATGGTGAACCTGCTGATCCCACCCTGCCTCTGGCCCAGAATCAGGGCTATTTTGGGGCAGGAACGCACAGGAATGGAGTTCCAGCTGGCTTCCAAGTTGGCCACACCTACAGCCTCCCCCCCCCTCGGGTTCCCCAGGCACCTCGCAAGCTGCAAGGCACCTGGGGGCACCTGGGGAAGCTGATCCAAAAACTGCCTTCCTTCCCTTGGGTTCCCCATGCACCCTGCACCTGGGGAAGCCAATCCTGGGAGGGAGCTGTGCTGTCAGGGGTGTGGCCTAATATGCTAATGAGTTTCTGCTGGTGGGTGTGGCCTATTATGCTAATAAGTTCCTGCTGGGCTTTTTCTACAAAAAAAGTCCTGCCCAGAATGCTTCATTCCTCCCACTGCTGGGATCTGTCCTGGATTGATACAATTTACAAACAGTAGAGAGATTCTTAATGGCTACTCCATTAGGGGGGGAAATACTCTCCAATTCAAACTGTCGTTAAAACATGAGCTCGAACAATTTGCAGAAGTGTTATAAGACCTCCCTTTCTGGGCTAGCTTGTAGCAGCTGCAGAGTCCAGCTTCCGCAGTGCAGTTTTTAAAAATATGTTGTTAGAATCGTGTTGTTCTGTATCTGTGATTTCTGACTCTTGAGATCCAGCCAGCGTGCTTGGCACAGATTTATAAACAGATGAATGAAGATCTAGACTAGAATCCTTTGCTGTGCCTTGTGACGGGTCTGTTTGTTCTACCTTCTGACCCATATCTGAACTGAGGACCAGACTTCCATGAGTGTGTTTGGACTGGTTTTCACGGCCCCTTTAAATGCTAATCTCTCTTTTTGCTGGGGCATGCCCAAATGCTGCCAGTGGGCCTCCCATCTTTGCAATTAGCTCACTTAAAGCGACGCCGCTAGTGTGCTAAAGACACTTAAAATTAGACCCAGAAGTTAGGCAGTTAATCTGTAAAGCTCAATAAAGTCCCTTGTTTCATCCAAGGGTTGTCAGAAAATTCGTTCCACATCTGTACAGAGAAGGGGGGGGGGAGAGAAGTGAGGTGTAAACTGCCAAAAACCATTTTAATGATGGCTGGAGAAAAAAGCAGCCAGATGGCAGGCTCTGCCGTGGCTGCGGTTGGTATTTAACTGCTTTTTTATTGGAAAAATATGGGGTGAAAAATTGTGTGGGACTCATTAGGCAGCCTGCTGCGATTCTGATCAGCTTGCCAATCTGTTCTGCGTGGCAGAGATCCAAACATCCATAAATTTCAAGCAGCGGCTTATAATCTATGGCTTGGAGCTTGTTAAATCTTCCCTTTCTCTTTCCATTTTGGAATGCTGCTTGGGTTGGTTTTTGTGGTGTTGTGTGTGTGTGTGTTTTGTAAATTTTGTAGATGTATTTTTAAAAAACCTTCAGGACTCAAGCTGGGTTGCAGACAAAAACAAACAAACCCAAACACCAGAGATCGAAAGAAAGTAAAAAAGAAAGACAAGATATTGAAGACCCCACTGAGATGCGTGTGTCATGCCGTCTCCGGCAAAGACGTTTTCCATAGCATGTCCGGAATTTTTTATTTTTGCATATTAAAAGTCAATTTCTACATTAGCATTTTGTTGTCATCCCCCCCCCCCCAATAGCTTTTGGAAATATTTCTGTAGATCTGCAGCATAAAGCGCTATTTGCCAGAATGGGTCATACCCTCAATTTGTTCAAGGATGATCCTTCTGTGAGATGGATTCTGGATTTGCTATGATTCAGCTCACAAGATCAGTTTTAGAGCAGGTTGCATAGATGGCACATTCCAGTTGAATGTGTTCACATTTTCTGCGTCCCTCGGAGTTGTTCCAGGAGCCGTTGGAGAGATGGGGGGAAAATGTTATATCAGAAATACTGTTATATCAGAAACAGCCTTGCTAAAAGTTAAAGCAGGAACCTTCTGAATGGCAGCGCTCTTTTGCTCTGACATGCTAGAGCAGTATGAACCACTGCCAGCCACCTCTTCATCTCCAGCAAGAGCCAGAATGATGCTGTAAGACAAGAGGGTTATTTTAAAAGGCTCCACACTCTGTTTACCTTTATCCGCTGAAACAATCCCCGAGTGAAAGAGATGCAGATTTCAGAATATCATTGCTGGGAGCAGAGTGTTATGATCACAGAGTGACTGGCGCTCAAGGGAGCCAGCAAACCTCTGGCAGAGTTTTAATTTTCCATCCTAATCGCAACATATCCTTAGAGGAAACGTAAAGCTTCCTTTCTCTTAATATTTGCATATTAAAGAAATCAGTTTCAGACAAAAGGAGAGGGGAAGGATTTAAAGAAGCCATGGTGACATGTTTCCAAGTAACACAGACAGAAAGCGAGTGATCTGCCTCTTCCCCCATTTTAGAAAAAAGATGGAAAATATGCTGTCCAGATTTCTGTCACGAGAGGATACGCATTGGTTTTGAAAGCTTTATGGAAAGCGGAGGCCAGCTTTAGACAATGCACTTTCTCACACGTGAATGGGTTCAAAAAGCCACAGAATTTCTCTTAAAGGATTAGAAAACACGAGATCCAGAGAGTCTTTTCTAACGTTAGGTTTTATAGTCATGACTTAGAATATAGTTCCTTGTGATAAACAAGCTGTATTAGGTTCTGTGTACACAATCGTACCATCTTGCAGACCATTCATCCAAATCTGCTAGCCTAAAAAACAACTCTGCAAATCCAGTCCACAGTCAGGTAGCTAGCTGGTTAGTGCTTTGGACTAGGATGGGCAGGGAGGGGACTCAGGTTCAAACCTTTCCTCCACCATGAAGTCTGCTGGATGACCTTAAGAACATAAGAAGAGCCATGCCAGATCAGACCAGTGGTCCATCTAGTCCAGCATCCTGTTTCACATAGTGGGCAAGACGCATGTCTGAATTGGCAGGGTTACGGGCTGACCCCCACCGTTCTTTAACTTTCACCAGAACAAGGTCACCTTAAGCGCTGACATCTCTTTCCTCCCAAAAGGGTGTATCCAATTTTCATCTCAGCCAAGATACTATCCTGCCCATCTTTTTCCCTTTTCCTATGAATGTTAAGAGGACCTTGCATTGGAGAGAACTAGCCCTTAGCATAGACCTCCTCACTGCCTCATTCAGGCGGCATGTCTGTCTCTTTATATCATACCCTGGTGGTCACCTGCATCTTCATAAAGGCTTAGCTGCTGGATTTCACACACCATTGAACTCTGGTACCAGCTGGTACATAATTTGCTAGATCCTCAACTGAGAGCACAGTCTGTCAGGTCTTCCACAGATTCACATGCCTTTTGCCAAAAGAACCCTGTTCTCTGAACTTCGTCAAGAGGCTATGTGGGCCCACCCCCAAATCTTTGCAAGGCATTACATACACTGTGAGAGCACCCACAGAGATGCCTCCGTGGATTTGCTCTGCCCCCCTTCCAACATAAAATGGAGCATTTCTTCAGTTAATTCCAGAATTGGTCCATGCACAGTTTTCCATAGCTTTCCATTATCATTCTTTATTCTTATCTCTTTCCCCCCCACGTCCAGGTTACTGACATATGCAAGCACCTGTACATGTTGATGAAGACCAATGCAGCAAGGAAGTTGAATACATTGCACACACCATCGTATCAAGATTCCTTTTTGCACTGTCTTCATCAAAGTTGTGCGTCGGTAATGTGGGAAAGAAGGCGGGCGGGAGATATGAATGAACAGCAGAAAGCAGACTTGCAAACTGCATATGCACAGCAATCTGTCCAGAACTGGGAAATCAAAAACGAAAAGAGTGGCGTTCCAGCCCTCTGCAGATGCCACCTAAATTTCCTCAGACTCAAGGAAAAGAGGAGGTTGATTTTCGCCATTTCCTCCCTCCATCAGCTGCTCAAAACACATCCCAGAATGCTGCTCCTGGGGGAGGGAGGAATCAGCAAATATTCCCCCTCTCCTGGCACCCATGAAAATCTAGGTGGCATCCAAGCCCATAGAAAGTAAATTTAAAAGCCCAGACTCAATAGGGTGAATGGGAATGACTTTGTAAGCATTCATAATCCAAGGTAAGAGGGAGAATGGGCACTAACTTCTCCCAGAGCTGCTAGTACTGCAGTCTGGGAGCCACTGTTCCAGCTCCTGTGGGACGTTCTGTAACAGCTCATAGTATTTTGACAGAGAGGCTTGAATGAGCAGGCAAGGGCAGCAACAACCAAACCTGGAGACCTATAGTATACTTTGATGATTTTGGTTGCATCACAGGGGCGTAGAGTTTGTGATTTACCGGAGGGGGCTCTTGCGTGCGAGCAAGGCATGCACGCGTTGGGCCTATGTCCCCGCCGCCAGAGCCTCCTCCCCCCGCCCGCCTGGCTCCCAGCTCCCGGCTCCCTAGAACCAGCTCACTCGCTTGCTCCCTGCCTGGGCCATTCGGGACGACTACCCAGTGTGATGACGTCACCCGGAAGTGACATCATCGCACTGGGCATGTTGCCAGGGCGACGCTCTGGCAATCGCCCTGAAACTCTATGGTGCCATAGAGTTTCGGGGCGATTGCTAGAGCATTGCCCTGGCAGTTGCCCAGGTGGCCCCGGGAAGGAAGGAAGGGAGCGAGCGAGCAAGTGAGCAAGCGAGTGGGTTCAGGGGAGCTGGGGGAACAGGGGGAGCAGCCGGGCGCAGGCCTAGGCAGGGAAGCGCGGCGGCGGTGGGCAGGCAGGCGGGTGCCCCGTTGCGCCGGGGGGGCTCAGTCCCCCCGGTAAATCTCAGGGGTGGCCTGAGCCCCCTTGCAGTTGACGCCTATGTTGCATCCTGCCCTTCATGGTAGGAAGAACTGCCTAAGGAACCATCTCCTTGTCGAAAGAAATTCTTGGTTAGGAACCTTTTGTAGATACACACTGATTTCTGTGTGGGATTCTAACCCTCCAGCAAAACAAAACCTGAGTCCTGCCCCTGTCTTTCCATCTTGGCCAAAGATTTTACAGAGATTGTCAATTTTGCCTTTATTTGTATGGAACTGGAGTTTTCACACACTCACATGATATGACACTCACTTGGTATGTGAATGTGTCTGTGCACTATTTTAATGCAGTGCACTCAAGCCTGGCGCCAAGCTTGCCCTTTGGCACACTCTGCCTTCTTTACAAGTAATGGCAAGACTGTAAAAAAAGAAGAAGAACACCCTCCCTCCTGCTTTCCCTTTGTCAATTGCCTTTCATGTGTATAGCCATGAAAACAGTCTTAGCACGGCCTGTCTAGGAACAAGTCCCATGAAAACGTTGGCTGTTCACCAGGAAAGTGTTAGCGTGGCCTGCCTGTCATTCTCAGCAGGCCTGCGTTGAGAAGCGCAGGACGGCAGCCAAGCTTACTCTTTTGTTGTTGTTGTTTTTTAAAGAGGGAAGGAAGAAGGCAGAATCTTGGGTCCTTTTAACTTGTTGCATAGGTAGGAAAGTGGAAGCCCTCCAGGTCCTTGACCTTGGCCAGTACCAAATTGGAAACACCCCCCACTGGATGTGGAAAGACATCGTCTCTACTGTGTATGTGATTGACTTGTTGCCCTGTGTCCAGGCAGTGGTAAGATCCAGGCCGAAGCCATGCACTGTGGCTTTTATTTACTTCATTTGTAGTCTGCCTCTCTCACCGAGACTCACAGTGGATGGCACAGTTGAAAACAATGAAATAGGAACAGCCTAAAGCAGACAACCAACAGTGAATAAAACTGGATTGTGTCCCGCATTTCAGAAAGAGGGTCGTGCCAAATGGCTGGACATAGGGAGCTGCCTTTTGCCAAGCCAGAGCATTGGTCCACCTGAACTAGGGTTTCCAACCTCCAAGTGAGGCCTGGAGATATCCCACTTTTATGACATCTCCAGAGATCTGTTCCTGCTTTGGCTGCTTTGGAGGGTGGACTCTATGGTGTTGTAGCCTGCTAAGGTCCCTCCACCCCAAGCCCCATCCTCTCCAGGCTGTTCCCTGAAATCTCCAGGTATTTCCCAACCCAGAGCAGTCAATAGGGTTGCTAGGTCTGGGTTGGAAATACCTGGAGACTTTGGGGGTGGATCCAGGAGAGGGTGGGGTTGGGGGAGGGGGAGGGGAGGGGCCTCAGCATGGTACATTGCCATAGAGTCCACCCTTCAAAGCAGCCATTTTCCCCAGGGGAGCTGATCTCTGGCAGCTGGAGATCAGTTGTAAAAGCAGGAGATCCCCAGGCCCCACCTGGAGGCTGGCAACCCTAGCTGGCAACCCAAATCTGAACTCACAGTGTGTCAGCAACTGAAGCTGGGGGCGGTGGAGCACACGCTTGCATGCAAAATATCCCAGGCTCCATCCCTGACATCTCAAGTAATTTCGTTGGGACCAGTGCTGGCTACAAGTTTTTGTGGGTAGGAGAACTTCAGTGTACTTCAAGCATCCATCCCTTCCTGTCTACTTCTCACGCTCATGGGGCCTACCAACTGGGCCTGTCTCCTCCCCTTCTGTCTTGTTCTTTGTCTAAAGGATTACTACACATCGATGACATATTTGTTACCATCTCCTTTGCTAAAATATGTCAGGAAAGGGGAGCTTCTCGTACATTAGCAGCTCTTTCTCTTAGCCAGTATTCTAGGCTCATTCCTAAGAAAAGGAATGCTCAGAAGAGAAGGAATTCTCCATTTTGCAATTTGCTGTACCATCAAAATTTCTTTCCTAGAAAGATCAGTGCAGATTATACAAGGTGGAAGGTGTGCGGGGGTTGTTATGGGTGGAGAAACAGAGCAAATGGGATGCATCTTTTGAAACAAAGCTCCCACCTTCTGCCCCAAATGAGTTCAGCATCTGAATCTTTTCTAAAATTGGTTTTAAATTAGATTCTGTGTCTTCACTGCTCAGGATTCCAGTGTCTCACTATTCTAATTTTCTTATTTTCCTATCTTTCTCTCAGTTCCCCCTCCACACACACACCTGCCACCCCCTCCCCAAATTCTTAATCATCCTGCTCAAAGAAATAGTGTGTGCAGGATGGGGTAGGAAGCAGACAGGGACATCAAAGGGGAGGGGGAGAGGAATAAAAGACACAGCATGTTGTGTCATTAAAAGTGCTGTGAATTACCCAGGAGCCCCCCCCCCCATCTGCTTTCCGTGGGCATCCCAGGAGAACTTGGCGATTATGAAGGAATTCTCGGAGGCCATTACTGGGAAGAGGAAAAAAGGCTTGCTGCAGACAGCTTAATGGACTAATTTGTAACTGTGAGAGCAGGAGAAATGAGTTGTTGGCCGCATTTTAATTTGACAGCAAGTGGCAGAACGAATGCTAAATGTGATGAGTGAGCAGGCGCGGCGGTTTCCCCGATGCACTTTGCTCGGCCCTCTTTGGCTTTCCCGAGGGGTCTGTCACTATTATTTTTCTTTTCTGTACCGGCTTGGAGAGAGGAGGGGAAAAGGAGGTGGAGGAGGGGTGTGATCAAGCCAACAGGACTCGGGGTGTAATTTTTTATACAGATGCCGTACAAGGGAGGCAGATGAAATGTGTGCTCCTTTGACACCTTGTGTGTGTGGGGGGGGGGGGTGAGCATGCGTGCAGATGGGCATCTCTTCACCTGCAGCTCACACATGTGGTGTGCTTTAGAGTGAGCAACCTGAGCTCTCTCACAATTTCAGGAATCGCTCTGGCCCTCATACAAACATCACGCTCCGCATGGCTGGCTTCTCACTTGGTGGGTTGTCCTGAGGACAAACGTTTCTTGCCCTCTGCTCTTTTTACAATAAAATTAATATATATATTTTTAAACGAACATTTTTACAAAATTTAGACTTTCCGTGCAAGAAGCTGAAGTGTCCCTTGCCAGGTTGAGGCAAAGACAACGCAGTACAGGGCACATAAACCACACATGTAAACTAACATTTCACATAATAAACTACAATTTACATAAACTGCAATTCTGAAGCCAACTGCAATTCTGAAGTCATGTCCAGTTTATAATTTAAGGAGAAAAGTAACGTTTCTGTATTTCGTCAACTGCCAAGATGATTACCTGCTTAAAACATTTTTTCTTTTGCTTCTCAAAATATAGTTCCGTCAATGTTACAGATGTTACTGGTGTCATCTGAACAAGGCTGTAGACCGATTTGACCATTGTTTAATCCTTAGGAAAGAATCAGTCATGTGTTGGCATCAGAACCTTTGAGTCAATTGCTGTTCTGGATGAGTTTGGGATATGTTATGGGGCAGCACTAAGGCTCAGCTGGTCTGTCAAGCAACCTGTATGACAGGAACGCATGTCTTAAAAATGCGTCTCTGAATACTCTACATTATGTAGGTTTCTGGAGCAGATAATCGTGTGCTGGGGGGGGGATTGGGGGTCAGAATTCTAGGTACCCTCATATCCCTGATTATCCTGGGGGACATGTGATGGCAGGCAAGTCACATGACTTTACTTAGGCTGTTTGGGTTGCGTCTGGTGGTGTAATGGAGACTAGAGGGAATATTTGACTGGAGGACTATCATGGCTCTTGAAAGCCTTTGACAGATTCCCAGGGGTTCCTCATTAATGTTTTTAAAAAGGGTTTTCCAGAAGCAGGAAGTTTAAAACCATTGCTATGATATGTGGGCTTGCACCCCAGTCCAAGGGTGTGTTCCTGCCATTGGCCCAGCTGTAATTTGAGCTAGATCTTTTTGATCCAGTGTTGCACGACTAGACAGCTTGCCCGTGAAGCGCTTTACCACGCGTGACTCCTGCGGTGGATTGCCTTGATGGCATCCACTGTAAGAAACCATGCGGTCAGCTTTTTTTTTAAAAAAAATTCTGTCTGCACATGCGCATATGCGCCTCACTATATACTTGTTTTTCCACACATGCGTGGACTAAAATGGTAAAAGCGCCACCAGCAGTTCCTTCCTCTAGGTACCCTTTCAGTTTATAAAGTTGATAAGGTTCAGGGGACCATTAGAAACAATAAATTATTCGGATCGCTTGAGCGGAGCTCTGGGGACGTCGCATGTTTAACTGGTTATGTGCACATTGCTAAGAGTATTTTAAAATGGCAGCCATTTGGGGTGATCTGGAGACCATCCCTATGGGCTGATTGCGCGCTGGAGGTACAACCTGACGGTGGAAAGTCTGGCATTGGCCCGTCGGCCAGCTTTAGACCGGACTTTCGCTACTCTCTTTTAAGTACGGATCCCCGACAGGGATCGATGGGCCACTCATGGAACCGGCACAACTCCCAGATGTTGTGATCTGGACGTGCACTTTAAATCCACCAGGCACTCTTGCCTGGCGCAGCTCAAAAGAGCTGTATGAACGTGCCCCTAGAGATAAAAATGTAGTATAGCACATGATACAACACCAAAAATAAGGAGCAAGCCCATTTATCCTCTGCTGTGTGTCAAACTGCATTTTCTCATTATAAGATTATTACTAAGAATTGGGTGTGCAAGGGCTGGCTTTTGGGACCAGTATTGGTGTGCTACAAAGGTGGAAGTGCCTGTATCCTGCACACTCTCACACTTCAGCCTTGGTTTGTTGTGATTTTCCCAAGATGTGGGTCTTGCCAGCTGTGTGTACAATAACGTTAATTAGAGAGTAAGTGCATGGAACATTTGAATTTAGGAAAAACAAAATGAGGGCAATAGTTTGCACACATTTTGCTGTGATTTAATTTGCAGCAACTGATGGTTCATTCCACAGTTTTAAAAAACAAACAAACAAACAGTATGTTTTAGGCCATATCAGTCTTTAAAAATTGCTATTTTTGGATTAAACGATAAAAAATACCACCACCTTTTATAAAAGAGAACTTCTATTTTTATTTTTAAAAACAACAACTAAGAAGTTCTACTTTTGAAAGGATGATGGATTTTTTTTTGATCTAATGAGTCTGTCTAATGACTCTGCAAAAAAAACCACAATGCTGGTTTAATCCTTGTTACCTTTATTAAGTGTATCCTCTTCCTGGAATGCTCTTATGATATGCAACATGATTTGATAAGAATGCATTTTATGTTCCATGTGTTGGCTGGATAAAAATGTATTCCTATTTTCCAGCCTTTCAAAAGGCAACTGCAAATGATATGTTTTCACACACAGCTAATGTTCACAGTAGGATTATCCAAAATACTTTAGGCAAATCTGGGTGTTCAGCAGGGGGGCAGTGATACTACAACACATCTTGGACTGTACCGCTTTATAATTCAAAATTGGGAAGATCCCTCACCTTTAAAAAGATTCTCCGTGGGGGGGAACCCTGACACATCTAGCTAAGGTTGCCAACCTCCAGGTGGCACCTGGAGCACTTGCTATTATAATTTGTCTTCAGATGACCCAGATCAGTTCCCCTAGAGAAAATGGATATTTGGAGGGTGGACTCTATGGCATTATACCCTGCTGAGGTCCCTCCCCTCCCCAGGCTCCACACCCCAAAACTCCAGGTACTTCCCAAACCAGAGCTGGCAACCCTACAACTGACAGAAGACTGGACTAGAGGGTCTGTTTTCCTTGACGTCTTAGCATTCCACAGACAGCAATTTTGTGTTTGCATCTGCCCTGCTGAGCAAAAGCAGTCCCTAATTTCAGGTCCCTGCCCCTCGTAAATAGCTATCTTTGTTTTGTCCCTGTTGTTACCTTTCGGAAAGTGGCTTGTTAAAATGTCGTTAGTGAGTTTTTTTAGTTCTGCCCTCTAGAGGTTTCAGGTCCCGGTCCTGAAGCTTATTGAGACTTAAATCTTGTCTCTAGAGACTTTGGTCACTCTGGCCAAATCTCTGTATCTCATCGCTCTAGTGTGCATGCATGTAAATCTGTATACGTTGACACTAATAGCCAGTATGTACCCTGGCGTTTCACATGCTGCTGTTGCTACAGCCTGTATTAGGACTGCCAAAGAAACTCCTGGAGATTTGGGGGTGGAGCCTGCAGAGGGTGGGGTTTAGGGAGCAGAGGGACCTCCACAGGGATGTGATGCCGTGGAGTTCACCCTCCAAAGCAACCATCTTCTCCACAGGAGCTGTTCTCTGTAGTCTGGAAATCAGTTGCAATTCTGTTCAGTTCTGTTCAGTCTGGAAATCAGTTGCAGCTTTAGTCTGTACTGAAGCGGTGATTGGTAACATATTGTAGGACAACTGCATTTTTCAAGAGTATCTTTGACCAAAAGAACACATACCATAGCTTTTCAAAGCAGTGGAGGATAGGTAATTACAGAGTAAACTGATACACAGCACAACCCTAAGCAGTGTTGTACTCTTCTAAGGCCATTTGGACTTAGAAGAATGTAACTTCCTTTACGATTGCACTCACAGTGTTGCAGAATGTAACCCTGAGTTGAATATCTCTGGCTTGGAAGAAACCGTGTGTTCATAAATTGACTTGTGTGTGCTGAATTTGGGAGGCCACAGCTGTCTGTTTTTTAAACTTGACTAGACAAAAAAATTGAATCCCAAATTACTGAGAGAGCACCTAGTGAAAGCTATTAACCACCCACCCCTTGATCCGTTGATCCTTTGTAGAAGAGCATACAGCAGTATGTAATTGTGTGTGTGCATGTGTTGGAGAGAGGGAGATTCGGGGGAGTGATCCCTGATCTGAGAATCTGAATGTTATTTATTTATTTAGGAAATTCCAGAGTCCAACTTGAGGAGGCTTACAATTAAAATAATAATAAAACAACAAGCCATTACAACAATGAAGAAAAGAGAGAAGAAGAGACTGGATTTATACCCCGCCCTTCACTCCCCAAAGGAGTCTCAGAGCGGCTTACAATCTCCTTTCCCTTCTCCTCCCCACAACAGACACCCTGTGAGGAAGGTGGGGCTGAGAGAGCTCTTTCGAGGACTAACTCTTGAGAGAACAGCTCTGAAAGAACTTGTAACTGACCCGAGGTCACCCCAGCAGCTTCATGTGGAGGAGTGGGGAATCAAACCTGGTTCTCCCAGATTAGAGTCTGCGCACTTAACTTAACCACTACACCAAACTGGCTCTCAATGATACAAACATCCCGATTTTCATTTGTAAAATAGAAAATATCCTTCTGAAACTGTGGACTCCCTGCACCAGGCAATATGTTCTTAGAGAGGAAAGATAATTTTTGAGACAGACGTATTGGAATATTTCAAAGGCAGATGCTGGAAACCTTAAGAAGCGGTCTTGGATCAGCATTGCCCTTCTGCTATCCCTGCATGGTTTTTACTATCAGCGTAGACCCCTTTGCTGTTGTTAGTCTGTCTTTTCCCCCCTTCTAGGGCTAATAAAAGCATAAGAAGGAGTCGGTTTTGATAGGTGTGAAATTATGTGGGGATGGGGAAATTAAACCCACGGTCTCCTCCCTGTGCAGCTCCAATCCAAATCAGTGCAGCACACAGCAACAATTCACTTTTTCCCAAAAAAAAAAAAATGTTAGGTAGATCTCATCACAGATTTCGTCTCCTCTAGCAGGACCCTATCTGTGTATTTAAAATCAACGCACAAAACATGGCCCTGAGTTGAACAAAGCTCTCCTCCTGCTTGGGAGAAATGGCTTTCTGCAAGCGGACTCCTCTGAGGTGAATTGAAATAGCATGCTTAAATTTGTATTTATTTATTTAAATATTTATACCCCACCTTTCCTCGTGGTTCAAAGCGGCTTACAATAATGGCTAAAAAAAAATCCAGTTAAAACCATTTATTTATTTTTTGCTGTCAAGTCTCAGCCGACTTATGGCGATCCCGGTGGGGTTTTCCAAGCAAGAGACCTTCAGAGGTGGTCTCCGTGTAGCAACCCAGGACTCCCTCGGTGGTCTCCCATCCAAGTACTCACCACAGCCAAACCCTGCTTAGCTTCCAAGATCTGGCGAGCTCGGGCTGGCCAGGCCAGGGCAAAAATGAAATAACAAACCCCAGATCTCTCCCTCCCTCTTTTCTTATTTGACTAGACAAAGGAGCTGAATCCAAAATTTCCCAGGAAGCGTGCTCTCACACACACAAAGAAAAACCCCTCCATCCTTTGCCATGTCAGATCCCTGCATGCATTGTTCTTCTGCTTATGGCAGATATTCGGTCACGCCATGAAGATGTTTTGCTGACCGCCGGGCAGGGATGTCCGTGTAGATCTGAGGCCGAGCGTGCCGGCTAGTCGGGCTCTGGCAATCCAGGGCTTGCCGCGTTCCCTTTAAATCCAGAGCTAGGCAGCATCTGTCTCTCCCTGTGCCTTTCTGCTTTCATGTAGCTCTGCTTGTCAAGGCGGCAGAGGCCCCTGCTGCTGTTTCTGCTGCCTTTCTTCCCCTTGCTCTCTCTTTACCTTCCAGCTCACTGCGTCTGTTCCTGGGGGCCCCGGGAGGCTTTAACAAGCACTAGATTGTTAGTGACAGTCAGACACTTTAACACTTAAAGTAGAAGGTTTGATTTAATCGCAAGGCTGTCATTTATTGTTTGTCTGCTGTGTTCCGCTGGGGCGCCCGCTGATCAACTGCTTGCTCCCAGGAGTGTGCTTTTTTTTTTTTTTTTTTTTGGTTATGTCTAAATCCTCAATACAAATTGCAGGGCTTCCGCGTCTCCCAGTGGGCCCCATTACCGCCTGTGGGGCATTAAGGATCATTAATAGTGCTGTCAGCAAAGCTAGCCAGTTGGTTAGCTTCTCATAAATAGGAAATTAATCCATCTACTTCATTAATAATGCCGAGTGTAGCTATTTTGTTGCACTCGATGTACCCGAGGCTCCCCCGTGCACTCCTGTAATGTGATAAGACAGGGCTCCAGATTAGCATCGAATGTCTGATTCCAGAGTGTAGGCTCGGCTCAATTACTTAGGGGACTCTTTTTTGTTGTTTTTAGGGGGCTGAGTTTTGGTTTGTAAATACTGTTCCCAAACTACCCTGGACCATCCTTCCGCAAGAGAAGGGAAACCGAAAAGGGGGCGGGGGAGGAAGGTTAACACCCATGGATCTTGGATGTTGCCGTTTCATTAACGAGTAGAGGTCTCACCTGGATACCCCAGACTAACCTGATCTCGGAATCTAAGTGAAGTTGGGGGCCACCAAGCAGGGGTGTAGACTTTTTAATTTCCGGGGGGGACTCTTGCACACGCATGTGCGGGGACGATGTCCCCACCGCCAGAGCCTCCCGCCCGGCTCCCAGCTCCCCTGAACCCACTCGCTCTCCCTCCCTCCCTTCCAGGGCCATCCGGGCAACTGCCCAGTGTGATGACGTCACCCGGAAGTGATATCATCACGCTGGGCATGTTGCCAGGGTGACGCTTTGGCAATTGCCCCAAAACTCTATGGTGCCATAGAGTTTCGGGGCGATTGCTAGAGCGTCACCCTGGCAGTCGTCCAGATGGCCCTGGGAGGGAGAGAGCGAGTGGGTTCAGGGGGGGTGGGGGGCGTGCGGGCCTAGGAGGGGAGGGGAGGAGGGGAGGTGTGGCGGGGGCAGGCGGGTGCCCCGTTTCACCAGGGGGCTCAGTCTCGCCTGGGAAATTTCAGGGGTGGCCTGCGCCCCCGAGACCCCCCCCCCCCCCCATAGTTGATGCCTATGCCACCAAGGACCACCAAAGAAAGGCAATGGCAAATCACCTCTGAAGATCTCTTGCCTTGAAATCCCTATGAGGCTGCTGCCTTGACAGCAAACGAGATGCAGAGAGAGAGAGAGAGAGAGAGAGAGAGAGAGACAGCCCGCTCTGGTTTCATAGCCTTGCTATGGAGGAGCAAATGAGAGTCAGTAAAAGTTCAAGAATTGCAGGTAACCTTACCAAGGAGGAAGAATGGCTGTGTGCTGTTGTAATGAGGGCTGAAAGAGACATTCACCCTGCCTTTGACATCCTGGTTTCCTAACTATAACCCTTAAGGGATTGTTAAGACCTTGAAAGAGGTGCCGTGGCTGGCTGTTTGTGATTTTGTGGAATTTAATTTTTTTTAAAAAAAGTGCTGTTATTTTGTTATCAGTAATTGCTGCTGTAAGCTACCCTGGGAGCATATGTTTTTAAAATAAATGTTGCATATCAAAGAAGGTTGGAGAAATAACTCCAGATGAAAAGCAGGGAAGGGCTGTACTCCTGTGTTGCAAACCACCCTTAGCTCGTAAGGAGCAGAAGCCAAAGTCCTCCTTGGTCGCTCCTTCCCTCCTGCTTTGGCACTAGCGCCAGATTTGTAAACTGGAAAGTCTTTGTTTATTCACCATTCATTATGGCAGGGGTGGGCAATTGTTTTGGCTCGGGGGCCACTTTGTGGGAGCGGAGGTTAGCGGAGGGCCGCACCTTTTAAAATGATTGCATTCATTAGTTAACTCTGCATTTCAGAAAAGGTATAAATTATATAAAAATCAATAAATATAAATTAAATTAAATAGTGGTAGTTTATTCAATTTATTTATTGTGCTAATTTCATATCATCTATAGCTGCAAGCACATTTACTTTTAGAATCAGTTTAATGGGACAAATGTACCCTATCACACTTTTCTACATTTTTTTTTGAAATCAGGAGTGAAATTGCTTGTTGAGATTCCCAACGGAGGCCTGACTGAAACCACGTGGCCGACTGTCTTGGTGGGCCGCAAAAAACTCTGTGGCAGGCCGCATGTGGCCCGCGGGCTGCTATTTGTCCACCCCTGCATTATGGCATTCAAACTGATTGCTTCAATAGATTGCGGTTTGCTTCTTGCATAGAAAAAAAGGATTCTCAACTGCAGCTGAATCATGGTTTGCAGGCATGAAACAAACCGTGGTTGGGTGAAACAGCTAATTTGCAGGTCTGGAACCTCTTCTCACAATAAACTGAGGTTTGTGACAACTGAATGCAGATAGTGAGTCGACCATGTTCCTCATCTGCCATTGTCTCCCATCTGCAGACCTTCTGGTCTGCTTGACTTCTATATTTGGGACTGTTTACCTCTCTTTCCTTAGGCTGACTGTTCTGTGCACACATAGTGAACACAGGTACACCTGTTTGTGTGAATGACACAGTGTGCATTCACTTTACAAATAAAACCTGCATAAATTTGGGGTTTAAAGCATGTATTCACCCATACATGTCTTGAATGTAACACATGATTCAGTGTGCATACATAATTACAATAAACACATGTGCGCATGTACACTTTTGTATGCATGTTTGGCAAAGTTACTTGGATAAATTATTAGGGACTGTGGTCTATTCTACAAAGTATAGCTTGCTGAGATCCTACTATGTAATTTTTTGCATAATTTAAGGTGTCATGTTATGCTTTGCGTCAGTTCTGTTTTTAGACTTTTGGTTGATTCTACAACCCTGATTCCCATTGCATTCTTCACTGAATGCCCCATCCTGTTGATTGTATTGACTCACTCTTTGTAATCCGCCTTGAGCCAAAGTGAGAAAGGCGGACTATAAATAACTTAAGTAAACAAATAAATACAATCCAAGTGGCGTACAGCTAATATGTGATTTAAACTTCGCATTTATCCAAGGTACCGGTCCCCAGTTTTGTTTTTAAAGTGTTTGCTCATTGGAGCTTTCTTACAAACAGATGCAAACATTTACATGCAGGATGTATGCGCATTCACTATAATGTGTTGCGTTTTTATGTGCGTTCGCTGTGACATGTTCCCGCCCAGCTAGAATTTTCCTTCCTCAAAATCCAGTTCTCTAGCAAAACCTTTCTTGAAATACTTCATCTTATCTATACTTCATCTTCATCTTATCTGAAGGCAGAGTGGTGAAAACAACGCCATGAGGAGCTAATGGGAGGAAAATGGCGTTGACATAGGCAGGACCCTTGGAGATGCGCCCCTTCCTATCCAGATGGTATGCTAATGTGGCTGCACTTTGTTCTTTTCCTCAAACTATGGTGAGGCAAGTGTGAGAGTGTACTGAGGAGGGGGAAAACATGGGAAATGTTCCATTAGAAGACCAGTGAGATTCAGAGTATACCCTGAAAATCTTGTTGATCTCTCAGGTGCTACCGGACTCAAATCTAACTGCTCTGCCACAGACTAATATGGCCACCCTCTGAAACTATCAGAAGATGACATCATGTGGATGTCCCCCACAAGGGTTCTTCAGTTGGGAAGCAAAGGTGGAGAAAAAGCCTATGAGAAATCAGTCTGCAACTCTGGAAGATAGGATAGGTTTTCCAGTAGGGCTGGAAAGGTTCCTTTCCTTCCTGTCATTCATGCTAACAAACCAAGGGCGTGATCATACGCACCCGTTTGCCACGGAAGAGGGACGATTCACCACCAGATCAAAACGGCGTGATCACACCAGCGCATCTGGGAAGCGTCCCGCAACCGTCGTCAAACCATGGCAAACCATTTTGATCCGGTGGGGAATCGTGGTAAAAAGCTACTAGTGAAACTCCAGTATCAAATGGTTTGCTGCGGTTCACAGCCGGAGTTTCCCCATGTGATCACTCCAGCACCAAAGTGTGGCATTGCGGATAGTGTGTTCACATGCTATCCCGATGCCACACTGTTGTTCCCCCCCCCCCCCGTGTGCACATCATCGAAAGCCCTTAGGGTGGGGAGGCAATTCATCAATCCCCTGTTTAAGCGCCTCAGAAACCAACCACACAAAAAAACAAACTTGCCTGCGGTTGTGTCTGATCATGCAGTGGCAAGTTGCCCCGGCAGGTCCACAGACCTGTGTGATCACGCAACTGCGGGGCAAATTGCTCCAGGGTCTCGCTTCCCCTCCGGATTATCTTGCTCGTGTGGAAGGGACCAAAAATTCTCAAAAAGAAAGGCACAGTCTATATCACCCACCCCACCCCATCCCCAGACCCAATAGCTGCTTTGTAATGTGAAAAAGATGTCAGGGGAGTCTAGCAAAGGTGTTCAGTGTTGCTACAAGTATTCAGATGGTTGTTTTAAGGCTGTGCTTTTATTTAGGGCTTGGATGTCTCTCTACAACCAACCCCACCCCACCTCAAGCCTTACAATATCTGTGGAACTCCTTCCCTCTTTGTGGCAGCAAAATCTCCTATGTACATCCCAAGTTTCTTTCAGAATAAGTTATTCTGTACAAAGAAAAATAATGATTCTGTTGGGAGTTCAGTGGAAGACAGTAACCATTCCTGTTATTTATCTCTGTCCTGTGAAAGAGGGTTTATGAAAAATATAGATGAAAAGAGTCGGGTGAGATTAAAAAATTCTTGCAAGAAAATGAGAAACACAGGTTTGGAAATGATGCCAGTTCTTAGATCCTGAAAGTCTTTATTCCTTGGTTATCCAAATGACTTGGGCACATTGGCCGAGGTTTGGTTGGTTCACACCCTTTTAAATCTATTGACGTCAATGGAATTAGAAGGGTGTAACTCTCTTTAGGATTGCAAACAAAGTTTTTTTTAAATTTCTGCATATGTCTACTGAAAGCAGAGCATCTTTTAGAAATTTACTGTAGAGATAGGGGGGGACTGTTTAATTTCCATGGTGCCTAAAATGTCCCTTGGTTTAGGAGCCTGGGATGTTGAAACAGTTAGGCAGACAGTTAAAGGGCAAAAGAAGAACAACTGAAAGCAAACACAATTTAATACATAGGAGAGCACACTGTCATTGCCTGTTCTGTGGCGGTGATCGTGAAGAGGCAGGCTCACCTCTCCACCACCGTTGCATTTACACAGCTCTGCCTAGACAAGTCAGACTCGGAATACTATTGGAGTATAGTCTTGAACCCTTTGAAAAAAGCCGGTACGAGGCCCCTCCTGAAGAGCACACCCCTAGTCCTGGAAGACCTACATAACATTCCATTCTTGGGTGTGGTGCTCAAGCAGGTGGTGGTTATACAGCTTTAGATGGTCTTGGAGGATATGGCCTTGGTCACCCTAACCTGACTACCTTTGCCAGGAGAGTGATATGGGATGAGCGCCCTTGTTGATTCTCGTAGATCTCTCAGCAGCTTTTGATATTATTGACCAGAGTATCCTTCTGAAGAGGGTGATAGGCTGGGAGTTGTGGATATTGTGCTTCAGCGGTTATGCTGGTGGGTTCCAGAAGGTGATTCCGGGGGACCGTTGCTTGCTGTTCTGGCATTTATGTTGTAACGTCCCACAGAGGTCCATCTTGTCCTCCGTGCTGTTTAACATCTACGCGAAACCACTGGGTGAGATTTTCTGGGGATTTGGAGTAAGTGTCCACCAATTTCTGGATGACACCCACCTCTGTTTCTCTGTGATAACTTTGTTGAGAGGGTTGTGGAAGTCTTGAGCAAGGGCACAAGATAACAGGATGGATTGGGGGCCAGTAAACTAAAACTCAGTCCACACAAGGCTAAGGTGTGGTTGATAATGACAAAATCACTTGAAGACTGAGAAGACAACCTGTCCTGGAGTGGTTGCAGTCCTACTGAAAAAGGAGGTTCATTCTTTGTGCATGCTGCTGGATCTTGGCCTGTGGTTGGAGATTGCGTAGCATGTAGTGCCTTTTATCACTTCTAACTTGCCCTGAAAGCCCCTTGCTGGGGTCACCATAAGCTGGTTACGACGATGGCACTTGTGTACTTGATGGCACGTCTACCTAAGGCTGTGTTACACTATTTTTATACTGATTAATACTGTTTTTAGGCTGTGTTATGTCTCTAGTAGGTTCCTTGTTTGTTCTCTCTCTGGTTTTAATATTGATAATTTTTATGCTTGTGATTTTATGATTTCATTATGGTACCGTTTTCACCTTGTAAGCGGCCTTGAGCAGGCCTTGATCCAAATCAGAGGGGGGATGTGTGGCTGCTTTTAATGTAAAACAAAATAATGTGTCTCGTCGCAACATCATAGCTCAGAGGAACAGCAGTCCTAGGTTGGGTAACACGTGGGGCTTATTGCTTGTGGGGGAAAGAGGTTGCAAAGTCAATGGTGAACAAGCTGTTAAGACTTTTCAGTTAAATTAACTTTAATTTAACCTTCCCTCTAACAAAATGTTTTGGGACTTAGGACTTGGAGTCTTTGGAAAAACCCTTTAATTGCAAGCTGCGGGGAGGGACTTCTCTAGTGTGCTGAAATTGTTAGATTAAAGCTCTGACCCTTCTCCCTGCCCCTCCCTGAGCCATTAAAAAACCAAGGCTGCTGTAAACAATTTATGGTGTTCTTAAAGGAAACCAGATAATCTTAACTGATTTGTAGCTGTTCCTTTATTGCCTTGCCAAACTTTGCTTTGTCATTTCTGGCGGGGTGGGGGGTAGGGGTGGGAATACAGAGAGAGCTAGACAAATTCTCATATGTAGAAGATTCTGACCTTGTTTTTCAGTGTGCACGAGTCTGTTTTGCATGCACGAACTCTACATAGACACAAGTTTAGTTTACCTAAGTCCCAGCTAACTCACGGAGGTGGTGATGCATTCATGAATTTTGCTGTCTGTCCGTCAACCTTTTATCTTGCCTTTCTGTCAGGGCAGCCAGCTTACATGGTTTTTCTCTCCTCCATTTTATCCTTGCAACAGTCCTGTGTGGTGGGTTAGGTTGAGAGAAAGTGATCAGTCTCAAACCCTCCTGCCAAGTTTCATGCCTGAGTGGGGATTTGAATCCAGGGCGCTTAGTTCCTAGTCCAGCACTCTAAACATGACACAACACTCAAAACTCTCTGTCCATATGTTTTTTTTTTGGGGGGGGGGGCACAACTGATGGCCACATTGCAGTCCACACAGGTGTAACAAAACAGACATCCGTGCAGTCTGCAGACACAATGGCTGTACCCTTTCCCCTACTCCCTCATAGGAGGAAACATCAGCAGCCTCGGCAGAGAGGGAGGACTCAGAGCTGAATAATTTCTCTGTTGGTAAGAACTGGCTTTTAAAAATGGGGTATAAAACACACCATTAATGATTTTACAATCACTCAGCAAATCACACTGCCAAACCTTGAGGAGAACAACTCTCTACATTAGTGTCAAAATTGATGTTTAGTCATGTGCAACCAAGATGAAATTGGAAGTGGAAGGAAGCCAGGGCTTTCACTGGGGAAGAGAGAGGAGGAAGACGGCAGGCGGAGGAGGGGGGAACGAGGGGCGCAATCTCTCTCTTTCTGTGTCTCTATCTTCCTCTCTTGTTTTACAAATGTTGCTCTCTCTCCCTGGGGATGATGAAAAGGTTCATTTCCACATCCATCTCCCGTGCAGATTTTAGCGGGCTGCACATGTAGCACAGAAACATAATCCTCCTTGTCTGTTTGGCCGCTTGATGGTTTCAGATGCAATCTGTGACAATAACAGGGAAAGGCTCTGCTGTGGCTTCTCTCGCCCACCCACCCATTTGGGTTGAAATCAACACCTACTCAGGGCTCTCACGTTGCACCCCCCTGACCGGAGGCCTAGAGACCCAGATTGCAAGGGTAACACTTATCTGGTGGGGACTGTGTGGAGCCTGCATCCCCCCCCTCCCCAAGGCACTTGGTAAATGATTTGAAAAGGGCTGTAGGAGACTGGAGCTGTGTACCGTGTCAACCTGTGGGGGCGATTGTGTTGCCTCTTGATGACTCAGGACGCATCCCAGGTCAATTTGGCAGCCTTTCCATTCAATTACCTGGTCTACTTCATGTTTGTGTGTGAGTGAGAGAGAAGGATACAACTTTTGGTTCTTGCAGTACAATCCTAAGAGCATTTTCCCAGAAGTAAGCCCCTCTGCATAGATTAGGGTTGTCAGCTTTAGGTTGGGAAATTCCTGGAGATTTTGGAGGTGGAGACTGGGGAGGGTGGGGTTTAGAGAGGAACTTCAACAGGGTATAATGCCATATGGTCCACTTATTAAAGCTGCTATTTTCTCCTGGGAACTGAGCTCTGACATCTGGAGACTACGTGGTGCTTGGGGGGCAACAGTAGGAGGGCTTCTGGAGTTGTGGCCGGCTGAAGGACCTCCTGATGGCACCTGGGTTTTGACTACTGTGTGACCCAGGGTGTTGGACTGGGTGGGCCATTGGCCTGGTCCAACATGGCTTCTCTTATGTTGTAATTCTAGGAGATCTCCAGCCACCACTTGGAAGTTGGCAACCCCAGCATAGACCTATGTAGAATTTTGAGAAGGCCTGCACAGAATTGCTTTCCCCGTATTCTTGTGATCATGTTTTCATGTGTTTTCTGGTGTCTGTGGCTTGGATCCTGCCTACATTTCCATGGTCACAAGGAGGAGAGGTAATTTTCAACAATTCCCCCTTAAGCTATTCTTGGGGGTCCGCTGTCCCCAAGAAGTAGCATTTCAAGGAGCATTTTGGGCAGCTGTGGGAGGGAGAAATTGGCAAAAATCACTCCCTACCCCAAGTGCCTTTGCAGAAGTCTAGGTGGGATCCAAGCTAGGGTTTATTTATTTATTTTATTAATTCAATTTATACCCTGCCCTCCCCGCTGAAGCAGGCTCAGGTTGCCAGCTCTGGGTGGGGAAATGCCTGGAGATTTTGGGGGTGGAGCCTGGTGAGGGCAGGGTTTGGGGCGGGACCTCAGCAGGGTGCAATACCACATGGTCCACTCTCCAAAACAGCCCTTTTCTCCAGGGAAATCAATTGTCATGGCGGGAGGTCTATTTAAAGACATATATCTCATTAGATGTTTTGGTGTTTTGTTATAATTGATAGTTTACTGGATTTTTAAAAAGTGGCAAAGGGCTTCCAGGCCCCACTGCTTCCTCGCTGGGTGTTTGGCTCTTAAAATAACCACTGTGCCTCCTCCCCGCCCCCACTGGAGGAATGACAGTAGCGAGTCCTCTTAGTACTTGTTCCTCGGCTCCCCATGGGCCGCTTGGTCCCTCGACACAGAGGCACACCACCATGAACCCTGCCTTAAGCTCTTGACTGACAGTTGTCTGAAGAAGCCGGGGGTTTCAGTTTCTTGTGCTTTCTCGGTCAACGCAAGCCCTCCTGGCTGATTTATGACTCTGAGCTAACAGGTTCCAAAGGGAGGCCTAGTCAGTTGTTCTCTTCTAGAAGGTGGTGGCTATGACACGGGATCTCAAGGGTATAGAGAAGCGAGTGATTAAAGCAGAGAAGCAGTGGGAACGGAGGGCGGACAGCTCTAGCAGCATGCAGCACTCCTGGGGGCGGAGGGTGGGGGGGAGAAGGAGAGGGGGAAATGAAAGAAGCCCTCCCCAAGGAGCTGTTCTTCCTGCATGTAAGTGCTGAGCACCGAATGTCCTAACATTGTCAGCTCGGAAACCTACAGGAATTGATTTGTGTGGCGCGGTTTCCCTCTCCCCATGTTTAATGTCTCTCCAGTCGATTAATAATTATTAAACAAGGATGAAAGAGCTGTGGTCTTTGGAAACTCACCTTTTTTAGTTTCTGGAAAATGAATTCCTGTGGGCAGAGAGTATGATGGTTCAGGGGGAGGGAGGCTGGGGGGGAGCGTTTGTGCAATAAAGGCTTGGGAAAGTAAACGGAGCTTGTGGTCTCCTGCACTCCCTCCGCCCCAGCTAGGATATTGCTTTATCAATATCGTTCTGTCAGTAAGCAGTGAACAAACATGAGCCTTTCCAGATTTACTGACTAATCACAGAAAAGTGTTGACAGGGCTTAAAGGATTGAGTGACCAGGCCTACTAACTCATTTTGAGCATCTTTGCTTGGTGTGTTGGATTTACTTAGGTGGGGGGGGACCAAGCTACATTCAGCGTTCCCCCACACACACTCACACACCTTTACTGGTTGCTTTTGCATGAGCCCTCAGATTTCAACAGGGTGTTTTCTTAGAGTTCAGCCAGCAATCTTTCAGGCTTATACGGGGTACAGTAAGCCAGCAAGCCCCAAAGCCCCCCAGGCACAGAAAGACAGAGTGGTGTAGTGATTGGGCGTGTCGGACTAGGACTGGAGAGACCCCAGTTCACTGGTTCCCCAAGTGGGCAGTGCTACCCCCTGGGGGGATGCTGGAATGATCCAGATGGGAGGTAGGAGCCTTGGGTGCAACTGGGGGCGTTGAATAAAAATAAGGGGGTAGTGGAAGCATAAAGAAAAAGGAGTCCAGAACCTATCTAATGCAGCTTTTTCCTTCCTTCTTCTGGTCTTCCCTGGGATCAGGGAGGGAGGTGGAGGTGAAGAGGGGTCCCCACAGCCAATCACAGCCATGCACTTGCAAACTGCAAATGCATGCGCACCCTTGTAAGGCCGGTGTTGCTGCTGGGCTCTTGTGTGGTGGCTGCTGCTGGCCTCTGGCTTCAGGCCTTCAGCTGCTGTTGCTCTGTGCCTGCCTGGCTGCGTGGATCGTGGTGGACTCTAACTGCATCTTTTTGTCTACTTCTTGAAGGTAGATTTTCAGGGGGGGCACTGAGTAATTTTTTTCTGAAAAGGGGGTGGTGGGCCAAATAAGTTTGGGAACCTCTGCCCCAGTTCAAATCCACACTTGGTTCACCGGGCGACCTTGAACTCATCACTGTCTCTAATGTTAATCTCCGTCACAGGGGTGTTGTAAGAATACTGTTGCTGCCCTGATCTCCTTGGAGGGAAACATGGGATTGAAAAAAATGTGATAGAAAGGAATCGGGATATTGAACATCCATCGCTAGATCAGCCAGGCCGGTTATAAATTTTAGGTGCGTAGTCTCCCACCCCTATTTGATTGATCGATCTGCTCTGGAGGTTTCAGCTATTAGCTTCATTTTGGTTCTACACAATTCCATCAGTGCACGGTCATTTCTGAGCCCAAACCGTGTACTAGAAACTGTTTCATTTGATCCTGAAGTGAGGTATCTTCAATACTTTTACCGCTCTGTATGATCTTGGAGAGGTTGTTCAGATGGATTTGAGCATATACAAAGTCTCAGGTTCAGTCCCTGGCATCTCCAGTTCAGGGATCTCAGGTATGGAGACAGACTTTTCCTTACCTGAGATCCTGGAGCTCTGCTGCCAATCAGAATGGGTAACACTGACCAAGATAGACCAATGGCCTGACTTGGTGTAAGGCACCTTCATATATACAGGACCCTTCATCTACCCTATAACTCACACTCGGTTCATTCTGAATCCCAGAGCCAGGAGGCAACACCAGGGGAAGGCCTCGGCCTCTATGCCCTGTTGTTAGCCCTCCAGAGGAGCTAGCTGGCCACTGTCTGAGACAGGATGCTGGACTAGACGGATTATTCGTCTGATTCAGAAGGGCTCTTTTTATGTTCTTATGACGTCTTGTAAACGCAAGGGACCCGAGAAAGTTCTTTTTCACCCTGGCCTATAGTCAGCAAGCATCAGGTAAAACTCCCTCATCTCACATACATTAATGTCTCTTTATTGAAGTCAATACCAATTTACACCATCTGGCCCTGTTCTGTTTGTTTGACTGTTTGATGTCTGGTTTTGCTTTAACAGTCAAGATAAAATGACTAGATTTGAAATGCTTCCCTCCCTCGCTCCCTGGTAATTTCTGTCACGAATTCCTCTATTTTCGCTCCTTGCTCCCCTGCTGGCAGCTGCCATCTGTAGCAATATTTCTCCTGCCAGAAAGATTGGCAAGCAAGTCCCTCTTGTGCCCACATCAGCTCTCCCTCGCTGACAGGAATGGGTGCTTGAAGAGCTGAACTCCTTTCAGCTTTTTCCACTCCTTCCTCCTGTGTGTTCACGCTCTCGCAGACAATATGTTATCTTCAACAAGGCAGCTTGCTGGTGGCTGAGAAAATATCGCAGGCTGAACTGCAACACACACACACACACACATCCAAAGCCTGCTCTGATATAACTAGGAAAATGATGGGAGCATCACAGGCCTTGCGTCACATGGTCCAAAGAAAACAAAATGGCGGCAGTAGTCTCTTTTACTTGCCATAATGAATGGAGGGCCGAAGTGTATAGCAGGAGTTGGAGTTCTTCACAGGAGCCAAGGATTTTTTTAAAAATTTCCTCCTTGCTTTCTGTCTTTCCTACTTTTCCTGTTCCAGTGGTACCTTAAATGTGCTCCCAGTCTAGGGTTGCCAATCCCCAGGTGGCACCTTGAGCTCACCCACTATTACTGTTGATCTCAAGTCAACCAAGATCAGTTCCCCTGGAGAAAAAATGGCTGCTTTGGAGGGTGGACTCTGGCATTATGCCATGCTTGAAGTCCTCCCCAAACTCCACCCTCCCCAGGCTCCATCCTCCAAATCTCCAGTTTTTTTCCCAACCCAGAGCTCATAATCCTACCCAGCTCCCACCTCTGAGTTCCTTTAACCTCTGGTCAGAATGCTTGTGAAAGCCTTTCCTTGCCCTTCTCCACCATAGTTCCTGCAGATCACTTTCCTTGTTCCTTACATATTACACGGTTCAGTGAGCTTCCTTCCCTGCCCTTCAGTTTGGCATCCTAAAAACAATGAAGGTAAATCCTAGTGTTTCTTATCACTTTAAATAACAGTGCTAGAATAGCCAATGTAATATATTGAACAGCGGGTAGATGGTGGGTCATGCTTACTGACAGCTGCACATCTACCAGAAGTGTTCTTGTTGCTCAGGAGCTGCATTTCACCAATGGTAGCTCCCGCTAGATCCTTGAAACCAAGTGCCTGCTTCTTCGCCTTGAACCCTGCATGAAGAGGCTCTGCAGAAAGTTGTTGTTGATGGCTTTTAATTGGCTGGTTAGCCAGCATCTTCTCAGTGTCTACTGAGCTTTAAAGGCCAACTTCACATGCTTTTTCAGCTATAGAAAGGAATAACTTTTGTGCCAAAAAGGAGTGCATATTGTGTGCATGGTGGTGTGGAGGTGTTTTTTGTTTCAAGTACGTGCACTGAGGAAGAGTTAGGCTGCCCTTGGAAACAGCCCAGAAACTGTCACTGATTCAGAATGTGGCCACTCAATTACTGTCAAGGGCTAGCCAATGGGAACACATCTTGCCTATTTTGAAACAGTGTCATTGGCTGCCAGTTTGTTTCTGAGTTTCAGTTCCAGGTGGTGGTTATTATGACCATTGTGACAACATTCATTTTCTCCTGGGGGGCTGGCAAACAGCAAAATTCCATTTGGCATTTTAAAAGTTCTTTTCCTTCTTCGGACAGGGAACAGGCTGGAAGGGGGAGGGGAAAGTCACTTTGATTGTGTCTCAGCCCACCTTCTTACAAATGCTAATGGGACTAGCAGGAAAGACAATGAGATGGTCAAGCTTCCTCCTTCTTCCCCCTCCTTCAGGTAAGGAGCAGAGAGTTTGGGGGGTGTCAGATTCTTGAGAGACTGAGGAAGTAGAGTCCTGGAGACAACAGGAAAAGCCACCTTGACCTGGACTGACCAGAGTCAAGTGAGAGAGGAACCAGAGATGATAAAATCTCAGTGCAACAGGAAATAGCTCTCTTTCTTTGAGATGCTCAGGTGATGAGAGGACACAGGACCCTGAACTCCTGAGGCAGCCATATTGACCATGTGCTCACCTGGGAGACTGAGAGCAAGCTTCAAGGTAATGGCAACTCTGTAGAGAACTAGAACAGCTAAGCTAAAGAGCTTGTCCTGTATTTTACCATCAAATAGGGCACGAGAGGGATAGAGGATTTGGTTTTTACTGATTTCTTTTGTTTTCCTTGCTCAGATCTGTTGCTATGCTACAAGTATGCTTGTAAACATTTTCTATTCAATAAATTCTCTAAATTTTTGATGTTGGAAGTGGTTTTCTGTACTACATAGACCTCCGCCATTTCAAACATGCTATTTTAAAGGGGGCTCCAGAGGGGTTGACAGGCGGGAGACACAGAGGCAAGGCCTCAGAACTGAGGTGGGGGGCTGGGAGTTCAACCCCTCCCAGCCAGGGGCGTCGAGTTTTAAAATCCCCAGGGGGGTGGGGGCTCTTGCGTGCGCGCGAAGCATGCGCACACGCCGGAACCATGTCGCCGCCGCCGCCTGGGCACTCCTGCCTCCCTCCCTCCATCCAGGGGCCAGCTGGGCAAATGCCCAGTGTGATGGCATCACCCAGAAGTGACGCTATCACGCTGGGCACGTTGCCAGGGCAACGCTCTGGCAATCGCCCCGGCAACGTGCCCAGCATGATAGCGTCACTTCCGGGTGACGCCATCACACTGGGTATTTGCCCAGCTGGCCCCCAGACGGAGGGAGGGAGGGACAGAGGGAGAGAGAAGGAGGCAGGTGTGGCCAGGCGGGGGGGGGGGGGGGAGAGGCGGCGGGCGCTCTGTTTTGCCGGGGGGCTCAGTCCCCCCCCCAGGAAATTTTGGTGGTGGCTCAAGCCCCCCCATAGTTGATGCCTATGCTCTCATCAGGAAATTCCTCAAAAAGGGCACATGGTGGTAGCATCCCCAGAGAGAAAGAAAAGCTCCTCCAGGGAACCCTTAGGAGGGCTCAGGTCAGAGCAGGCATGTTCTGCCACAACCATTAAAGGCCTTCATGACCTTCATGACATACACACATGCTAAAGGACAGTCTCCCCCCCCCCCATATGTCCCTGTGTACCAACTACAGTCTCCTGCTTGTCTCCTCCAAATTGTTATCTCACTTAAGTTGACCCGCTTGACATCTAATAGAGCCCATTCCTCTTCTGTAGTGGCTCCAATCTTGTGGAGCGGGGCTCCCATAGAAGGTGGAGGGAGGCAGTCTGTTTAGAAGTTTTTGGGAGGCCGTATAAGGCCTCTGTAGTTGTAATGGCTCTTAACATGGTTTAAGCTGCAGGCATTTTCTTGGGGAGGTGGTTAAATGGGCCCATACTGTATTTGGCATGATTTTAATTTTTTGGAATGGTAAACCATGTTGGCTCTGAGCTAAATGGCCCAGGCTGGCCCACTCTTCTCAGATCTCAGAATCGAAGCAGGGTTAGTACTTGGATGGGAGACCACCAAGGAGGTCCAGGGTTGCTATGCAAAGGCAGGCAATGGCAAAGCAACTCTGTTTGTCTATTACCTCGAAAACCCTTTGGGGTTGCCATAAGTCCACTGCCGTTTGACAGCACTTTCCACCACCTTAGGCCACACGGGAAATGGCAGGATATAAATATATCATTAGATAAATAACTACATATCTACCAGCTTGTCAGGGCTGTATCTGGAGTGCAGATCTGGACTGGAATTCACGCGTTCTCTTAATATTGTTTTCCCCTCCAACATGAGTCTTAATCTCTGGCAGGATGCACATGTAATGACATGGTTGATCGTTACAACAACAACATTGCTTCTGGGAGTGCCTCCCAGCTGTGATCACAACAGCAGCTCATGTGGGGCTGTTGGCTGGTATGAACCCACCCTCCGGGAGCATACACCCTAGAATGGCTTCCAGAGTCTTGCATTGTGCATATCTTCTGTTCAGAACAGGGGACACTCTGACAAAGTGGGGCACACCTTTCTTTTAGAAGCAGTGCCAGAACTGGCTCTCTTACTACAAGGTATAGCCTGCAGGGAATGCAGAGAGAGAAAGAGAATCAATATGTAAATGAAAACATTTAATCACTTGTCAGTTGGAGGGTGTCATCCCACTGGAGAAGTAAATACATCTCCTACTTACTTTTGAGGATTAGCCATGTCTGTTCGTGGACATGTGAACTGCACACTAAAAAATGTAGGTAGGTTAGCAGGAAGTATGATTTTGAGGAGCAAAAATGATCTAAACATGCAGAATTTTTAAAACCCTCATTTGCAAAGTTTGTCTGGTTTCATTATACATGCTCAGATGCCTTGACATAGTTCACTTCACTGAGGCTTTCCTTTAAAAAATCCATTAATTTGCCATCAGGTGGATAATCTAATGACTGTTAACCTGCTGATTTGACTGGTGCGTGGTTCTGAACATATGTCCGTTTCTTTTGTTGTTGTTTAAGGTTGGAGGAGAGACGCTAGAAAATAACAGCAGTTGGGTGCATAAATAAATATTCATACAGTGTTCATGTATATATTTAGAACATTAAACACACACACATGCATACTCTCGGGGTTTTTTTGATGCAGCAAAGAAAATGCTTTATTGTAATAACCAACAAGAGCCATCATGAAACTTAGCAGAGGAAAGGATGCTAAAAATGTCCAGCGGCACCTTAAAGAATAACAGCTAGGGATGCCAACCTATGAGTACGACCTGGGGATTTCCTGGAATTACAGCTCACCTCCAGACTAGAGAGAACCGTTCCCCTGGAGAAAAAATGGATGCTCTGGAGTATGGATTCTATGGCATTGTACCCTACTGAGGTCCCTGTCCTCCCCAGGCTCCATCCCCAAATCTTCAGGAGTTTCCCAATCCGGATCTGGCAACCGTTCCTCCCCATCCCCTGCCAGTGGCTGGGGGGAGGACCTGGCAACTCTAGTAACAGCATTTATTCCACCATGAGCTTTCGTGAGTCAAAGCTTACCTTCTCACAAGCAGTCAATCCAGGCAGGGTATAGTTTTAGTTTGGCCGCCATGAATATCTTCCCAGCACAGGTGTAGCCAATCACAGGTGGAAGTGAGACCTGATACTTGCATGGATGAGAGGTAACACTGACTGGTTCGTATAATTCTGTGACCATTCTGCATTTCCTGAGTCGCAGAATGAGCTCTCTGTTTTACAGTCCACACACAGCAATCTAAAACATTGCCAAAATTCAGTTGAGTATATTGGGGCTGATATCGTAATGCTCCTGTATAGATCTATGGTGCAACCTCATTTGGAATACTGTGTACAGTTCTGGTCACCACATCTCAAACAGCACATTGCAGAGCTGGAAAAAGTACAGAGGAGGGCAGCCAAGATGATTAGGGGGTTGGAGCACCTTCTCTGTGAGGAAAGGCTGAAGAGCCTGGGACTTTTCAGTTTAGGAAAGAGACAGCTAAGGGGGGACCATGCTGAAAGTTTATAAAGTTCTGCATGAGATGGAGAGAGTTGACAAAGAGAACTTTTTCTCCCAAAATACTAGAACTTGAGGGCATCCAATGAAGCTGATGGGCAGTAGGTTCAGGATGGACAAAAGGAAATAGTACATTACGCAGAGAGTGATTACAATGTGGAATTCGCTGCCAGAGGTTGTAGTGATGGCCACAGGAATAAACAGCTTTAAAGGAGGATTAGATAGATTCATAGAGGATAAGTCTATCAATGGCTACTAGCCAAGGTGACTTAGGGGAAGCTCCACATTCAGAAGCACTAAGCCTCTGAATCCCAGAGCCAGGAGGCCTGTCGTTGGCCCTCCAGAGGAACTGGTTGGCCACTGCGTGAGACAGGATGCTGGACTAGATGGACTGTTGGTCTGATCCAGCAGGACCCTTCTTATGTCCTTACATTCTTAATGGCCTATCTGTAAAATTTCCCTTGGCAGATAGTTCCAGTACTAAATTCGTCAGTTTTCAAAATTCTCATGTTAGCTCTACATATTAGCTATTTCTAAAAAGCTATTTTTTCTTCCTGACACAGTGATGTGGACAAAAATGTAAAAACTCTAGGAAAACACCTCATGCCAATTAGACCTAACAGCAAGTAGATACCTTTGGAGCCACTGATCCCTTTTCGTACTGGCATTTGAAGGATGATCTGTGAATACCTGCACATGTTTCTAATCCAAAAAGAAGCTCTTTAAAGAAAGTGTATTTCCGCATAAGATCATATGATTGATACGTTTATGCTTAACGTAAACCAGTCATCTGCTTTTCTTAACTTGAAAGGAACCCAGATAGAACCATTTGGGATTTGCGGCAGGACGATGCACCCTGACCACATTTAGCCTTGGCATAACTTCCATGTGTGTATGTACTAAGGTTGCCATCCCCAGGCTGGGAGATTCCTGGAGATCTGGGGTGAAGCCTGGGGAGGATGGAGTTTGGGGAGGTGATGGGCCTCAGTGGGCTTTAATGGTGTAGAGTCTACCCTCCAAAGCAGCCATTTTCTCCAGGGGAACTGATCTCTGTATTGTGGAGATCAGTTGTAGTTGCAGGAGATTTCTGGGCCCTACCTGGAAATTGACAGCGTACCTATTCACACAAGGCCTCTGACAGTTAACACAATGAAACCACTCTGAAAAAGATGCAGAACAGGTTTTGTTTTGCCCCAGAGCTTGTCTCGGGACAGGAAAAGATATGTTGGACCACAACATTGTGTGGAAAGCTGCTGCTTCCAAAACAGACCCACTACCCTCTCTGCCTTCAATGGTAGACTGTGTCCGCAGAGGCTGCTTTTTGGGTTTGAAACTGCTCCTTCTGCAGGAGGTTTGATTCCTGAAAAGTACCTAACCCCCCTGTTGAACCCCCACCTGATTACGTGACAGTCATCACAGAGGTTGTTTGGACAGTTTTCATCCTGCTTTTCTTTGAATGAAAAATGAATAAGAAAGTATATCTTCTTTTTT
The DNA here is from genome assembly GCA_029233225.1 of Lepidodactylus listeri. NCBI lineage: Eukaryota > Metazoa > Chordata > Lepidosauria > Squamata > Gekkonidae > Lepidodactylus > Lepidodactylus listeri. The sequence continues at coordinate 14,986,594 of JARCFY010000013.1, forward strand.
TTTTGTGGTCAAGTCACAGCTGGCTTTTGGTGACCCCATAGAGTTTTCAACACAAGAGACATTCAGAGGTGGTTTGCCACTGCCTGCCTCTGTGTCACTACCCTGGTATTCATTGGAGGTCTCCCATTCAAATACTAGCCAGGGTCAACCCTGCTTAGCTTCTGAGATCTGATGAGATTGGGCATAATCATCTCCTAAAATACAGTAAAAAAAACCCTAGTTTCAGAATAATTTTATGGGCTGATAGTTTGAACGATGGAAGTCCTCTGAAAGGCCCAGCTAAATGAAAACAGTCCAAGGATGTGATATTAGTGCAGAATCCCGCTGTGCTGTATAATTCTGTCTTATCTTCTGCTGGGACCATCTTCTCATGTCTTAGTGCAAGCAAGGCTTGCAAGGTGCTCGCATATGGCGGGCAAACTCCCAGCAGTTTTGGCCACTGAGTGTCAGCAGGCAGAAACACGTTGGCCAAATTGGGGGGGGGGGGGTGTGAGCAACAATCATTATCCCCATGTGATGATGTCACTTCCAGAACAACCTAAAAGCACCAGCATCACACTGGGGTGGTGCTCTAGGACGCACCCCAAAGCTTTATGGTTTCCATAGGCATCCCCTGCACTGTGCTAGCACTCCCAGGTCGTGCCGGAAGTGACATCATTAAGTGGCAGCAGCAATCACTGTCCCCTCATGGTAAGTACCCACCTCCTCCCATTTCCCACTGGTTGCCAGGGCAACTAAAGCAGAAGTACAGGATGTTCCCTTGTAGTTGTCCACCAAAAGAAGTTGTTTAACTCAGCTCCCACCAAATACCTAAGATAAATGGAGCATCCCTCATTTCATCCAGGTTTTTTGGCTTCCCTACAGATTTTTCTTTCTCTCTCCACTCTCTCACTCCCAGCTGTCAAGGAAACTTGAGGAGGCATTCATATGAGAGACACATGGATGTTTATAATTCACAGTTTTGCCATTGTTGTCACCAGAGATTTGTGCTTCCTGCTCGGTGACGGGAAAAGGAAGGATAAAATTGGTACCATAACAGGGCCAGACACAACTCGTTTGAAAGATAGGCCTCCAATTATTTACTTAAGGAAATAGTGGGAGATTTATTAATAACCTCTGGCAACTTAAATAGCTCTAGTGATTTCCATGTGTGACCTGAGGCCTCCTCCTTCCCCGGCTGATTAGACACAGCCCCCCCACCCCAAAAGAGCTGACCTGGTTGGTTTTTTAAGGGCTCTGCTAGTTAACTCCCAGATCGCAAGGCCTAGGAAAAACAATGTCTGCCAGGGCCATTATGAGGTACTTGGCTACAACAGGTTTAATCTTACTCTCTGATTTCAGAGGAAGCAGTTAAGTAGGAGGGCTGAAATAGCAAGAAAATCAACCTGGGAAACTAATAAGGCTCCATGCTTTTTCAAAGGGAGCAAAAAAGGAGGGTGTTTTTTTTAAATCGATCCCTGCTTTGGAGATATAGCCTCCAACACTACTATGCCTTGGAGATGAGGTCAGTTTACTCTTTATAACCCACCTTTCTCCCTTGTGGGGACCCAAGGCAGCTTACACAGTTCTCTTCTCTTCCATTTTATCCTCACAGCAACCCTACGAGGTAGGTTAGGCTGAGAGTGAGACTAGCCCGAGGTCACCCAGTGAGCTTCCACGGCAGAGTGGAGATTCAGACTTGGATTTCCCTGATCCTAGTCGGACATTGCAACCACTACACCTCACTGGCTGGGCTCAATGGAAGAACCTGTGGTTTGTATCCTGAAGTTCCTAGGTTCAATCCCCAGCACCTCCAGTTAGAAGGATCAGGTAGTAGGTGGTGTGAAAGACCTCTGCCTGAGATCTTGGGGAGCTGCTGCCAGTCTGAATAGACAACACTGACCCGCCTGGTGGACCGATGGTCTGATTCAGTAAAAGGCAGCTTCGTGTGTTTTCATGTGTTACCAGGGGTCATTTTGAGCAGGAACGCACAGGAACACCATTCCAGGAGTAACAAGCCCAGGAGTAGGCACATATGGTCGATGCGCTGTGGAAAAAATCAAAAGCATACTAACTTGATCTGTATTTGCATGCTTGTTGTAGGGTAGCTTCCCTGCAAGAGCAAAGGAAACCTAAAGTGTCTTTCGTCAAAGTATAAAGCTGGCTCACCAGCTCTGAGTTGGGGAAATACCTGGAGATTTTGGGGGTGGAGCCTGAGCAGTCGGTGTTGCCTTCTGACACACTTCTGGTGATGTCAGGCGGTGTGGCTTATGCAAATGAGTTATACTAATGAGCTATGCTAATTGGCTCATGCACCTCTTTTTTTACGAAGTGACTCCTGTGTGTTACTACCTGTGTGGACTTATTTTCCTCCCCCTTAGTGCTTTTCTGTTTGTATGTGTTATATTCATCCACGTTTGCACTGATCGGTTTCATCTGAAGTGTGTGATTTCTTGGATGTCTGGAGCCATGTTATTTGATGGTTAAAATAAGCACAGTCAGCTTTGGGAGAGCAGCTGCGTCAAAGCAGAACTCCTTGCCAGAACCTAGCTCCTCTGATCAATGGGTAGAGCATAATTGAATTTAAATGAATGTTTATTCCAATAAGCATGATAAGCCATAGTAGCATTTTGAGCAAGGGGGCCAATACCTCAATAGCAGAACGGATTTGCATGTGAATGGTCTAGAGTTGCCAGCCCTGGGTTGGGAAATTCCCCCGAGGTTTGGGGATGGAGCCTGAGGAGGGCAGGGTTTGGGGAGGGTTGCCAACCTCCAGGTGGCTGCTGGAGATCTCCTGCTATTACAACCAATTTCCAGGCAACAGAGATCAGTTCACCTGAAGAAAATGGCAGTTTTGGAAGGTGGACTCTATGGCATTGTACCCTGTTGAAGTCCCTCCCCTCCCCAAACCCCGCCCTCCTCAAGCTCCACCCCCAAAATCTTCAGGTACTTCCAAACTTGGAGTTGGTAACCCTAGGAAGGACCGTGAGCAGAGTTTATTGCCATAGAGTCCACCCTCCAAAGCGGCCATTTTCTCCAGGGGAAATTATCTGTGTTGTCTGGAGGTCAATTATAATAGCAGGCAATCTCCAGGTGCCACCTGAAGGTTGGCAACCCGAGCAAAGATCCCAGGGTTGGTCCCTAGCAAATTCCCTGAAGGATTGCAGGAGGCCTATTGCTTACTCAGAGGGTATGATACTGGAATAGATGTAAGATCTTCTACTTATAGAATCATAGAATCATAAGAGTTGGAAGGGACCTCCAGGGTCATCCAGTCCAACCCCCTGCACAATGCAGGAAATTCATAAATACCTCCCTCTCCACACCCGCAGTGGCCACTGCTCCACGACCAGAAGATGACAAAAAGCCTCCAGGATCCCTGGCCAAACTGGCCTGAAGAAAAATTGCTGCCTAGCCCCAAAGTGGTCTTTGGCATTTCCCTGGGAATGTAAGAAAGGGCCACGAGAACTAAGCACTGAGGCAACCCTTCCTGCCCTCCCTCTCATGATCTGCCTAAGTTCACACAATCAGCGTTGCTGTCAGATGGCCATCTAGCCTCTGTTTGAAAACCTCCAAAGAAGGAGAGCCCCCCCTGAGGAAACCTGTTCCCCTGACGAACTGTTCTGTCAGCAAGTTTAGCCAAAAACTCTTCTGATTTAATTTCAACCTGTTGGTTTTGGTCTGACCTTCTGGGGCAAATGGAAAACAACTCCATACTATCCTCTATACTTGGTATAAGGCAACTTCATATGTTCAATAGAACTTAAAAAGGAGAACAGAAAAAACATATCCCAATGCAGTGATTTGTATGGGCTCAGGAATTCCAACGTGGACATAGTGTTCCCCCTGCCTATAAAAGCTCTCTGTTAATTTCGCTGGAAGCTCCTTATCCATAAACCTTCTATGGTTGTTCTTTCCATGGAAATAAACATGAGTTAATGTCTTTTCTTTCAGCCTAGCTGAAAGATGGGTGGGGATTTATAGGGTCCTCCTTCACCCACCTTAAATTTTGGTGTGTTATTTGTTTAAACACTATGTTTATTTGACCTACTATATTTTTTTCTGCACCTTGATAGAAAGATGCTCGCCCCCATCAAAGTGCCTGCATAATTGTCTTTTACAGCTCCTTTTTGGCTTCCTTCACCTGCCAGAGATTCCCTATCTAATACAAAATGGTTTTGCCAGATGTAGCCTAAACAAGGAAGTTTGGTGACCCCAACGCTTCCCATGGGGTCCTACCTCATTTCTGCATCCTTAGTTGTTGTGTCTTCCAGCTAGTGTTTGCCAGACACTATATATACGTTGGAAATGTTTTAACAGGGATAAGGATCTTCCTCAGAGAAAAAGAGTTATATGAATGGAGATGGGAATGGCAGATTTGATCACTGTAAAACTCAGAGTTAAGACTCTGGAAAGGAGGTATGGCTAGCAGTCACCTGTGTGGGGCTGTACCATGTGCTGTTCCACGCCTTCCCTCTTGCCACTTACCTCCCTGGCAGCTGGAAGGGATCAGGTGCCCCAGGTGAAGCCCTGAAGTCCAGGTGATAGTTCCCACTTAAGGTTGCCAACTGGGTTGGGAAATTTCTGGAGATTTGGGGTGGAGTCTGAGGAGGAGAGGTATAATGCCATGGCATCCACCCTCCAAAACAGCCGTTTTCTCCAGAGGAACTGATCTCTGTAGTCTGGAGACCAGTTGTAATTCTGTTGGGATATGTGCAAGTTCTCTTCCTGTTTGTCATGAAAGCATTTCCTGTTTGTTATGCATGCTAATTTCTAGTTTGAGGTCCAATAGATCCTGAGTTTGGCGCTCTGTAATGCTGGGAAAGATTGAAGGTCAAAGAAGAAGGGGGCGGCAAAGGATGAGATGGTTAGACAGTTTTATCGATGAAATGGGCATGGAGTTGAGCAGGCTCCAGGGGGCGGCGGAGGACAGGAGGGCCTGGCGTGATGTGGTTCGTGGGGTCGCAAAGAGTCAGACTCGACTGTGGGACTGAACAACAACAAAAATGTGTGAAATAACTTTTAGGGGCTGGCAGGCCTCATAATTCAGTAGTAAAGTCTTGTTGGTTGATCCCTTACAGACACCACTTATGCAAGGAAATGCAGTCATACCCAAGAGTACACCAGCCTGATTCACTAGATCCTACTGCAACAACCACAGCAATGCAGAGAACAAGCCTTGTGTAGTGGCTAGAAGACTAGGATCTGAGAGACCCAGGTTCAAATCCGTACTGTGCCATGGAAGCTTTCTGGGTGACCTTCGGACAGTCACACATACTCAGCTTAACACAGGGCTGTTGTGAGGATAAAGTGGAGGACAGCAATGTCAGCTGTTGTGGGTCTCCATTGGAGAAAACGGCATACATGATGCAAATGAATAAAGGGCACATTAGTGCAAAGCTGAGCAAACCTGCACTGTACAAAGGAGCTTCTGCTTATAAGAGCAGCTGAATCCACACATTGACAGATATTGGGTTATTGATGCTTTGTAGCAAGCATTTACATCTGGATTGGCCAGTCTGTACAGGATAATCCAGTTGTGAAGTATCGCTGTCATGCAACAATAGAACAATATCCAACAATGTGTGGATGTGGCCTGCGATGTTGAAAGGAATCCTAAATCTGTCCAGGTTGATTCTCTTCTTCATGTTTTGTTTCCAAAGCTGGGGACGCTAGCATGCACTGGCATCTCTGAATGTATTTTATTTATTTCTTTTACTTCATTTATACTCCACCTTTCTCCCCAATGGGGCCCCAAAGCAGATTACGTAGGTCTCCTCTTCCTCCTGTCGAGGAACAATGTGCCTACAAAGAGCCATGGACTTCAGAATTATGCCTCTCCCTTCGTTCATTGACATGGCTTAGGATGCTTGTCAGCTGCTAGGTCCCTGTTTCATTTAGTACAATGTTAGCATCTTCATGGCCTCTTTCCAGATTGATTATTGGAATTTGGGTCTCAGTTGCTTCACTCGATACGAGCAGCTGTTCCAACAACTCCTATGGCAAGTTGAAACCAACAAAAGCTGAGCTGTAATTAATGGCACCAGGAAAGAGAGATAATTTGTTCTCCACATCATCTTGCTGCTCATATGCCTACACAGCCCAGAGAGATGTGTGTAGAAGACATTATTTATTCGTTGGCTAAGAAAGCCACTCAGGATAAATGGTTGATATAATGGCAGAGTTATCCCCATAGGGTGGATTGAATGCCGGAAGACTGATCCCAGCACAGTGATTCCTGATTCTTGGAAGAATTTAGAACTGGGTTAGCTTTTGGGCTCTGTGTTCTAAGCAGGGATGGCTTCTATCGTGGGCTTCAGTTGCGCGGTGCTTATGGGAGTCTGTCCTGAGCTTCCTAGGAGGAGTCATGGCTAAAGCCCAGTCTCTGGCAGTTGATGGGGGTGTGCAAATGACTTCCACAGAAGTGTACGCAGGATTGAGACTTTCAGAAAAACACTTAAAAGTATATCTACATGCGTACAGACTAAGCAGTTGCATCTCTGAGAGAGCGCGAAGGGGCACAGTGTAGCGAAGAGTGTTGAATTGCATGTTTACAATTCTGAATTTGATCAATAAAGGCCTCTAATGGCCTGGGCACTCCTCCCGCCATCCTTCTCCGGGCTGGTTCAGGTGCCATAATCTCCTTCGTGCCAAGCATCCTTTTTTCCTATGGGCTGCATTGAAGAAGCCAGGGCTGTCTCTGTTACAACCGTACTGACAGCTGTTGCTTGTTGGCATCAGTCTTTGGGAGATTTTTTTAAACCTGGGCTGCAGCCACACGAGCAGTTTGCGCCGATATCATTGCGGTACCCTTTGCAGATCTAAAGAGCAGGGCCAGACAGCAACATTTCCCTTCCACGCCCCCATCGTCGCCACCCAGTCCTGCCTCGCTTTGCAAGCGGAGTCATCAGGAACCAGGGAAAGAATGATTTTGCTTAGGCTTGAGAGGATTGCACCTTGGGTAGGGTGGGGGGTGGGGACAGGTTTAGCCTGACAGAAATTGTTGGATTTGTTTCTCCAAGGTTTTGTAACAGGCCAGAGCTATACAGAAATGCACAAACAACAACAAGAACAACAACCGTACTGTTACTAATAACAGCCATCTAAAATAGCAAGTGCAAGAATCTCATTATCTTTGATAAAAAAAGTCTTAACTATATTCCTCTTCTGCCTCATTAATATGGCGCTGCTAGCTTTATAGAATTGTTGCTTTTCTAATGAATATATGGTTCTCCCCTGGTGTTCCAATTAGCAGATGCCTTTAAATTGGATCTCCCCCCCCCCTTTTTTTCAGTGAGAAGGAAGGGTTTTTTATTATTATTTATATGTGTAGTTTCCTGTTTTTCCTAAGCATCAAAGATAATTTTTCCCTCCCAGCTTCAGAAGCTATTTCAAGATAAGGGACTTCTTGCCTTCACTGGGTGACGCTTCTTGGGGAGTCAAATGAGGGGGAAGTTCTAACTCTACTTGGCACACACAAATAAGATTGACCAGAGAGGTACACAGTTGAGGATTACTTAGCTTTGACACCAGGACCACCTTAGATAGACCGAAAAGAGTTTCTGGGTTGGTCTCTAAGGTGCTAACAGATTCAAATCCAACTCTTCTACTGGAGACCAACACAGTTACCCTCTGAAACAACTATTGTTTTATTCGTTTTAGTTATGAGCCACCTCTTACAGGTCTTTAGAGGTGGCATACACGTTTTCTAATAAATAAATGGCTGTTAAGAATGGGCCTGCTCATGTCCAGGTGGTGCATTTCCGCCGCTGGGGGAAATGGCCACCCATAGGTTGGCCAGAGAAGTACACAGGCCCGGAATAACAGAGAGTGGTAGCTTCCTGGCTGGGAGGAGTTGTTGTTGCCCTGGTATTGGTACTTTAAATTATCGCCAACTATATTTGGAATTTGCCGCCAACTGAAATTAAATTATACTGTATTTTATGCCGCCAGTTGAAATTGAAAGTGAAATTTTATTGTATTTTAGAGTATTAATTTATTGTTGTACTGTTTTAATGTTGTGAGCCGCCTAGAGCCACTATGTTGGTTAGGCGGGATATAAATTTAAATAAATAAATAAATAAATAACTTTACTAATATGGCATGCATATGATCAGAGGTCATTGTGTAGAAAAAGAGGTGCAGGGGCTCATTAGCATAACTCATTAGCGTAACTTATTTGCATATGCTACACCACCTGACATCACCGAAAGTATGTCAGAAGGAAGGAAGGAAGGAAAGTCTGACAGAGAGGGGACAGCTACTAATCCAAGCCTCAGAAATACCACTATTCTGGGAGGATAGCTTCAGTGGTGGCTGAAGCCTTCAGAGGGCTGGTCGGAGCAACAAGGACTTTTCCAGGGAACGGGGTCATTTTGCTGCAGCCGTGACACAAGCAGGCATTCCCCCACAGGGTGGGGTGGGGGTCTGGCACCGACTCCCGGAGCTGAGCTTCCCCGAGCTCCTGCTCGAAATGACCCCTGCCTATGATCCCCTGGGAATGTGGAATAGTGTAGTGTAACCTGATCTCATCAGATCTCAGACACTAAGCAGGGTCAGTACTTGGATGGGAGATCACCGAGGAAGACTTTGCAGAGGAAAGCAATGGCAAAACCACCTCTGCTTAATCACTTGCCTCGAAAAACCCTACGGGGACGGCATAAGTCAGCTGAGACCTGACAGCACTTTACAAACATACAGGATCTCCTACTGCATCTCTGTCATACATAAGGCAAATTACCATGTATCTGATGAAGTCGCCTCTGGCTCTAAAAAGCTCATGCCACAATAACTTCAGTCTTCAAGGTACCCTGCAAGTCTCCTTGTTGTTGAGAGTTCCAGCAGACTGACACGGCTACTTTTCTGAGAGGACTGCGGCTTCTAGCTTCTGTTGTTCTTGGTCAACTGTATGTCCCAAGTCTTGATCTAACCATATTGGTGTTATACCACAGGCTGGAAAAGGGCTGTGTACATCCCTCTTGTATCTGTTGGTAGAAAACAAGTTAAGAGTTGGTCCATGCGCTAGTTCCATTACATAGACCTTATATTTATTTACTGAAAACCTTCTTTCAAAGCTAACAGCCTCCAAGGCAGCTCATTTATTCAGACATAAGAGTGAGAGTTGGACTCACACACCCAGATGCCAAACATAGTGTCCTATCAGACAGAACCTGTTGATCCCTGTGTTGAAGCAACTGGCTTATATGGCTGGAATGAACAATTATGTAGTAAAGTATGTGATCAAGCAGAACATTCTATGCAACCGATAGAAGATTGCAGAATCTGGGACCGACTCATGCACGAGTTGCATTCTTCAACCAGCCGTCTCCTTGATGTGCCCCATCTCAGTATGGTCCATTTGGCAGTATTCAGGCCACCAGCTTATTCAGTTGCAACTTGATGTTACTTCTTTGTCTTCTCTGTGCATGACATTAATGCTTTACACTTCCTATTAAAAAACAGAATTGACACAGGGTAGCTCTAGAAATAACCAAAAACTCTATGGTTTTACCATAGAGTTTCCAGCAGTTCCTAGACCTACCTATATCATTTCTGGGGGGGTTTACTATAAGAGACACAACACCACAGCCAATGTCACAATCCTCTCATATCCCCACCCACAGCTCTCCTGCCAGTTGCCAGGCACTATCTAACTTGTGCTAGAAGCTAGAGAGCCAGTTGGGTTAGTTGTTAGGAGCACAGAATCTAATCTGGGAGAACTGGATTTGATTCCCCACTCCTCCACATGCAGCTGCTGGTGTGACTGTGGATGAGTCACAAGTTCTCTCAGAGCTGTTCTCTCAAGGGCAGTTCTCGAAAGAGCTCTCTCAGCCCCACCTACCCCACAGGGTGTCTGTTGTTGGGAGGGGAAGGGGAAGGGATTGTAAGCAGCTCTGAGACTCCTTCAGGTAGTGAAGGGCGGGGTATAAATCCAATCTCTTCTTCTTGTCTCTTATTTTCTTTTCTCTTGATTGCTAAAGGGGATGCTTGAGAAACCCTTCACATCAAAGGGCCCTGGGTGCCCGACTGGGAGATAGGTGTTTTAAATCATAGGTGGGAGGTAGATGTTTTAAATGATAGACTACAGACTATGTTTGGCCAGCAGAATTTATGATTCACCAGCCACATCTCGTGGCCTGACTGGCACTTGAAGCTGTTCTACCCCAATTATCATCATCTTATGCAAGCACTAAAAATCATGTGTATCATATCTGCAGTGGGCTGCTCTCCGTTGGCTGCATTCGGCTTGGTGAGTCACAAGTTGGTGCAGTCTTTGTTTTAGCTCCGTGATCCTCTGTGAACTGTCTCTGAGATCTTTTTGTGTGGTTTTATTGTGAGTCCTTTTACGAATGCACTGAAGATGATGACTTGGTATTGGAAGTCTAGCTCTGTATGTGGCTCTTTTGCCCCCACGCCCCAACCTCATGCAGTAAAGATGCCAACCTGTGGGAAGGACTCTTTTGCTTTGTTCTAACAGCCTCTGCTATATAGGAATACCTTCCCCTCACCCTACGAAAGTCAATTAGTGCTGTACTTAAGTTGCAGCCTCTGTGAAATGGACATGTAAAGTGAAAGCGGCTGTGAAATTAACCAGCCAAGCCAGGGCTGGGTGAAATGGGTCAGCTAAGTAGCCCAAAGACTGTAATTACCGACAGTTACAATAATCACCTCTTGCCCCTCCCCTTTTGAATTAGTGCCATTAGGCAGGAAGCTCAGCAGGATTGGAGGAAAGTAGTATTTGTGTGAGAGAGGGGGGTCTGCACAAATCCAGCCATTAGCATTTGTTTCCTTTTGCCTCTTTTTTTGGGGAACACTTATTTTCCTGAATGAATGCTTCTCAGTTGTGCAACAGGAACACTCACATAACCCTTTAGAAGTGACGAAAACAAAGCAAATCTTCAACACCCATCCATAAAAGACTTCCTTTGGAGCCCAAGCCTATTCGTTTATTTAAAAAAGCATTGCCCTCCTTGCCTCGGTTTGAAGCAGCTTTCGGTAAATCAAAATTTTCAAGAACACCATTCGGAGCTTTCGTATGTGAAATATTTGTTCAAACGTTAGCCCTTGTCAGCAAACGAGTAAAAGGAGCAACAAGAATAAAAACTTTAAGAATAGAAAAGATCCAAATGCTCCATGCCGGTAGATTAAAAAAAGCCCTACAGAACACCTAAATTTTACAAGTTCTCTAAAAAAGTTAGTAGAGCTTGGAGACTTACAAACAGGGACAGGTTGGGTGGTGGGCAGGGGCAGTTTTGCCCCTGCTAACATTGGTCTGATTGCAACCCATTCCATAGAACCAAAATTGCTGTGGTGAAGATCTGGGCTCTAATGAGCAGTCAAGTGACCTTGAGAGCTGGAGACACAGTTAGCCGAGCTCGTTGGGTGGACATTAATAGGTGAGTGGGCCTCTGTGGGACAGATGATCCTTCAGGCATTTGAGTGACAAACGACTTTGTAGGTAAGAACCAGCCCCTTGAATCAAATGTCAAAACAAGTTGAGAGCCTCTGGAGTTGTATTCAAATGGCCTGAATGCGTGGCACTGCCCAACACAGGCCAGATGACAGATGGTAACAGCTCACACCAGCAGAATCTTTCAAGTTCTCTTTGAGGGTAGCCACGAGTAAAGTGGCTGTAGTGGTGGAAAGAGCATTCAGGTTGCAGCTGACTTATGGCGATCCCATAGGGTTTTCAAGGCAAGAGACGTTCAGAGGTGGTTCCCATTGCCTTTCCCTGTTTAGCAACCCTGGGCTTCCTTGGTGGTCTCCCATCCAAATACTTGATGGCCTCCCATCCAAATATTAACTTGCTTACCTTCCAAGATCTGAGGAGACTGGACTAGCCTGGGCAACCCTGATTAGGGTGCTGCACTAGTAATGAGATAGATACGATGGCAGGGGTTCAAACCTGGATCTACCTCAGCACATACCCAGAGGAAGGCAGAGAGGTACAGTTTTCACAACAAAATATATGAGCAGCTATGTGGAGCCTGAACAACTCCTGGAGCCCTCTCCAAGCACTTTCCACCCTGCCAAGGTCACTCTGGTATAAGAGCTTGTTTGTGGAGAGAAGGGGGAGGGATAAGAGTTCAACTCCCTCCACACTAGGAACCCTTTTGCTGTTAAAATCAGACCACACCCCACCCTATCTTTCTTTTAATGGGCTTGGGGAAGCTTGCTGTTTAAATACAGGGAACTGCTACTGCTTCTTATTTGTCCCATCATCTTTAAACCAATTTTGCCCTAAGGAATTTTTCCCTCTTTAGGATTGAAATTAAGTAGGATTTATGTTCCCGGATGTGTCTACACTAGCTGTGGGGTAGGCTGACAGACTTCCCTTCCTCCCCACAACAAAGTTCTTTCCTCCACAAATAAAGTTCCCATCCTTCTTCCATTTTGTCTCTAGAAGAGGAATACTCACTCAGCGTTTGTGCAGTGAGCTCAGGGGATGGGGTGGGACAGAATGTTCATAATTTTGTTTTGTTTTTTAAATTATGGATTGGATGTGGCTAAACATATGCGCAAGAAGTCTTGCCAGAGCATCCGCAAGGGAGAAAGAAGCATTGTAAACTCTGCATGCAGGTAAAGGGATCAATCGAGATCTATTCAAATTGAGAGAAGGCTTTGTTATTGACTTTAGATGCACCCATATTTGCTTAAAACCAGATGATAATATTTTCCTGCTGAGTCTAAACAGCCAGGCTGTAGTTCCCGAGGAGAATTCTAGTCTAGCAGGGAGGATGGCCTTTTCTTCTACGGAGACAGCAGCTGTCCCTCCCCTGATGCTGACCCCCCCCCATGTCTCCAACATCCATCCCCCCTCGCCTAACGATGACAAATGGAGTTATAATATTGGTTGTTGAACCATAAGCAGCAGATAAATGTGCTTCTGAGAACTACCATTAAGTCCCTAAATGGATTATATATATTTGGTTTAGAAACCTAATATTTAATATTAGTATACTCTCCAGTGGTTGGCTTTATTTCTCTTGATAATCTATTCCCACTTCATTTCCTTTTAGATTCCTAAGCTCATTAAATCTTTCATATTGCAAGTTATTTTCTGTTCTAAACAAAATAAAATACACGCCATCACCTTTTTCTTTTTTCTTTTCTTTTTTTTTGGAAGCATCTAATTTTTTCTCTCTCCCTTTTTGCTCCCAGGCTGAGAGGAGTAAAGAGGGAAGCAGGGAGATGAACATTCTTTTAAATGATGAATTTTGAGGCTGCTTTACGAGTCAGCTGGAATTGCTAACCATATTGAGGACTGTAAAAGCTTGTGAAAGGCAGCACAGTAAATGATGCTTGAAATGGCATTTGTTGTATGCGACATCAGATGCTTACAAGGTATCTTTATGTATGTGTTCTTGGTCAGGGCGAGGTTTAAACTGCATGTGACGGTGGGAGACCCCATTTGTTTAAATGGTTAGAGTGCTGGACTAGGACTGGGGGAAGAAGAAGAAGAAGAGTAGGTTTTTATATCCAGCTTTTCTCTACCCTAAGGAGTCTCAAAGCAGCTTACAGTCGCCTTTCCCTTCTTCCCACAACAGACACCCTGTGAGGTAGGTGGGGCTGAGAGAGCTCTGAGAGAACTGCTTTTGAGAGAACAGCTCTGAGAGAACTTTGACTGACCCAAGGTCACCCAGCAGGCTTCATGTGGAAGAGAAGTGGGGAATCAAATTGGGTTCTCCACTCTTAACCACTATCAGGCTCACTGAGTAACCGTGGTACACTCTTGTACATATCTCTTCTTCTTCTTCTTCTTCTTCTTCTTGCAGCAGTGTACAAGCTTTTGTGCTCCACAGAACTCTGAATTTGGAGCAAGAGTTCTTTGGTGCTCAAACCACTAATCCAATGATGCCTCACCGCCTTACCTGTTCAGTTTCTCATTCACATTTGCCGTCAGCAGTTTTTGCGTTTCCTGTTTCTCTTTGCAGCACCAACCATCGTTTTCTTTGATAGGACGCTCTTGGTCTGCTTTCAGGACCTGCCACATCTGTGTAGAAAGGCCCAAATTTTATGGGCCTCCCTCTGCTTTCTTCCACCCCCCACCCGTTAGCGTTGTTTTGATGAGGACAGAGTCCTTGAGTGCACCGTTCTGTAAGAGGATTCATTATTGCGACAAGTCTATTTTAAGCCAATTTCCATCAGGTTTATTACACCCTGTGAATTCATTACACTTCCGCTCACCTGTGTTGGAGGCGTGTGATGGAGTTATCACCTTCCTCACGCAGGGCAGGAATGGATGGCTGAGTGGCTCCGTTTTAAGACCTAATGGCCTCTTATTTAATACAGTTTTATCTTCATCCTCCCTTAGCAATCATCGCCTTAAAAAATATAATCTCCATTATATCCATTTGGGTTCTCAGCTGCAGAACAAATCAATGCCTCCTCTCTGACAGTTTTGAGATGGTTTAAGTGTGTTTGAAATCCGAGGAATCAATTGCACCCAGGTGCACAGAGAGAGGCAGGTAAAGTGGAGGGCTCTTTCCCCCTAGAGAGAAATGGCTGGCGAGATTGGCTCCTGTTCTCATGACACAGCAGCTTTGTTTCAATTTCGGCCCCTTCAGAAATATCGCTGTGAGTGCTAAATCTTCCGTGCCTGACTGCAGAGAGCGGGAGACCAGTACAAAGTTACATTTCACTTTGGACTGACAGGTGGAAAGCCATAATCATGTCCCCTTTCTTTGCGACGAATGATGAATTTTCAAGACGTAAAATGGATCTAGGAGGGCCAGCATCAGTGAACGGGACATGTCGGCGTGTTCGACAAAAAGAACACGTTTTGCAAGGAAGGGCCCTTTCTTTCCTGCTTTCGGGACTTGATTGAAAGAAGGGTTTTTCACCATTAGGAGGAGGAAAGGACTGCACATTTATGCTCACAGAGAAAAAAGAACCAGTGGGTGGAGCCACTGGAAGATACAGAACTCTCAAGGGTCTGCTTTCTCTGGCTGGTATTTTCCAGGGTATGTCCAGCGATGTTCTCAGTGATGCAGCTTATCCAGAGGCCTAGTTATGGCTACAGCACTACGTTTTGTTATGAGCAGGTCAATGCTTGGAGATCCATTATGGTGCTGTACTTGAGACAAGAAAGAAGGGACCCAGCCATCGAGTCTGCTGGAAGGCTGGGCACCAGTCACCCTGCATCAGCCTGACCCATCTCACAGGACAAAATAGGGGAGAATGATGTATGCCTCCTTGAATTGCCTGGAAGAAGGGTAGGAGGAAAAGAAAAGGAAGAAGAAGAAAATATGACAATAAATAAATAAATGTGATGCGAAGGGGATATGATCTTTCCAGCAACATCTGGACAAGTACTATGGTGATGTTGCCCCCTTTAGGCCTCACTTTAGATGCCAAGTTGGTGCCCTGTCCTTGAGTGCAGACTTTGAGAGCAGATGACCCAAGCTTGTAGTTCAGATGGTGAGCCTTCTTACAGCTAAAAGTTTTATTTGGGACTGCATTGGACCAATTTAGTTTTTATTTGTTGGCAGTCCAAATTGGAGTTTTTAAATTGTGATGTTTTGTGTGATTTTGTAATTGTTATTTTATTCATATTGTTTCTACTCTGTTGTTTATAATATTTTTATTTTTATTTATTTTATTTTATTACTTTTGGTGTAGTGGTTAAGAGTGCGGACTCTAATCTCGGAGAACTGGGTTTGATTCCCCACTCCTCCACTTGCAGCTGCTGGATGACCTTGGGCAAGTCATAGTTCTATCAGAGCTGCCCTTGAAAGAGCAGTTTCTGACAGAGCTCTCTCAGCCCCACCTACCTCTGAGGGTGTCTGTTGTGGGGAGGGGAAGGGAAAGGAGTTTGTAAGCCGCTCCGAGTGAAGGGCAGGGTATAAATCCAATCTCCTTCTCCTTCTCCTTCTCCTCCTCCTCCTCTTCCTCCTCCTCCTCCTCTTCTTCTATTTACATTATTTATAGTCCCCCTTTCTCACAGGGACTTGACAACGATTACATATAGTGTGTGAGTTACCCTCAACAAAATGGGACATTCAATAATCAATGCATTAGGATTTTAGAAGTCTGAAATCACCAGAAAGCCACCTTAAGTTCCTCAAGGGGGAAAGGCAGCTAATAAATGTTTTAAATAACTAAATCAAGTGGGACTTACTGCCTGCTTGAGTAAGCAGCCAGATGACACCTCGACTCACGAGTAAGCTACTCATGTGCAAGTGATGCAGTCTAACATTTTCAGCAATAAGCTGATGGGCCAACTGCTCAGGAGAACTTCTGTCTGCAAACAGGTGACACCATTTGTTGTTTCATAAGCTCATCACTGGTTTTTGTGAACTGTAAAAGAGCAAAGCACCACACAGTAACAGAAAGTAAAAGGGGAAATGTTTGTGTACTGGGGCAATAATGGGAATACCAGTAAGTAAAGCGACATGGCAAGAGGTGACGGTAAAGACACAAGTTTACTGCTTTGTTGGGTTTCCCGGAGTTAAGGAACTAGAATTAGTTGGGAGCCATTTTGGGAGAATTAGTTGGGAGCCAATTAGTTAGAAAGCCATTTTCTGTCTCCAAAAAAGCAGATCTTCCTTATAATATATGACAGGGTTGTTTGTTTTTAAACATCTGCACCTTCAGGCTAGGTCAATAATCCCCAGAGTGGTGCCTACTTCTACGTTTCCCAATGCTCACTTCCTTCTTCCTCAAACCATCTCTTGTCCAAAGCAAAGAGGCAATCCTGACTTTCCTCTACCTCATCAGAGCAGAAGACACTTTAGAATAGGCCAGGAGACATCACCTTCATGTCTACAGGGAGCATCAATTGGGAAACAGCTGTCTCCATCGTAGAAAGGTGTTTGGCTTGGAATCTCCCAACATTTTGGGACTGTCTCCCAGCCACCAGAAGCAGCCATTTTGTTGTTGGCCATGCCCACCATGGTAGCCATTTTGTGGTGGTGCCCACAACCAGTTCTCAAAATTCCAAACTCAACAAGGTTGGGGACCCCTGGGCTAGGCCATAGCTGAGTGCTTCTGCGTGCTCCCTTTCAACACCAAGTGACTCTGACAACTGAGCTGATGGAGTGCCAGATACATGATTCAAAGCAGCTTCCCTCCCCATACCCTGTAACCTTACCCTGCCCGTGGGTTAATATGTTATTTACAAAAGTTCTTTTTTGTGTGTGTGCAAACTTGCTGGAAGGTCAAGGAAACAAAACCAGATCAAGCAATCCCAGCCTGCAGGTCAGTCTGAGGAATTCCACGGTGCATGGAATGTTACCAAGCAATGCATTTGAGCTGTCTTCTTCATACCTGCCATTTCCATCCATCGAACTCACAGTTCCTAGTAAACAACATCCTTGCCCTGGCTGAGAAGAATGTGATCAAAGATATCTCTCTATACCATCTCCCTTCCTTAGGTGTGCCTGCTTTTCTTTTCTTTTCTGCTTATTCAAACCACAGTCTCTCAAAAGGCTGCCTCAGAGGCAAACGTTGTAAGGGGATACGTCCGTTTCCCTCTTAACCGAGAGCTTCAATCTCGCAAAACAGCCAGCTCTCTCCTTTCCGTGGAGAGGCAGCCGGCTTCTAATCAGGTTTCACTCCTTTGTTGTAGCTATTGATCCTCCGCACTGTAAGATGCAAATAGCCAGGCCTGACAGGATTCAGGGTGTTTTATCATCAATGGAGAGTAATTATGCTTGGCTGCACCAATATTGGATTGTAAAGCCCCAGGATAATGTGCAAGGTAAAGACATTTAGAAGGCAGTCCACCTTGGGGATTTGTGTAAATGTGATGGATAGAGTGAGAGAAGGATGGCTGAATTACAGCCCTGGGGGACTGACAGATGCATGAAGCGGGGAGGGAGGAGGAGGGGAAGGTAGCCTTGGTGATCTCGATGGGGGGAGAAAAGATAGCACTGCTGTTGATTCCGAGCCCCAACATGGACGCAAGCCTATAATTTTCTGTTACTGTCTGATCCTTGCAATGGGCCTGTTGACTTGAGGAAGGAAGCATGTGTGCTGAACATCGCTGGTGGATCCAGTCAACTCTTTGACCTGCTAGCTGTATGCAACGGGTTGGGGAGCCATGTCAGATTGGTCCCAGATTTATTTGAGAGGGGGTGATTCCCTCATGCCTTTTGGGGGGGGGGGCGCTACTGAAATAATACAGAAGGGCTGAGCAGCCAATAAGCAAGAACATTAGTTAGCAGGCATCTCTGTACTGGAAGAAGTTATGTGTGGATGCACCTTAATGTGGGTATTGTATTGGGTGCTCTACGAAGGTGCAGAAGTTCTTAACTCAAATGCTTGGGGGGGCCCTTCTAGCCTCATTCCATCACCCATGCCAAGTTGAAATCCTAGTGTAGAGAATTTAGCAACGTAATGTGCAACCCTTTGGCCACTGAACACCACTGGGTGCTACAAAGAGAACAACCCAGGCTTTCTGCAGACTCAGTGTTCTCTTTCCTAGGTGCTCCGTGATCTCTCCTTTTCTTACCTCTGTTTTGAATTTTACCTTGTACGGTGTGTGGCTTTTGTAAGGTTAGAGTTTGGTTGTCCTTAGTCATTTAGGTTGGGAGATTTATGACATAAGAACATAAGAGGAGCCATGCTGGACCAGGCCAATGGCCCCTCCAGTCCAGCACTCTGTGTCACACAGTGGCCGAAACCCCAGGTGCCATCAGGATGTCCACCAGTGGGGCCAGAACTCCAGAAGCCCTCCCACTGTGGCCCCCCAAGCGCTAAGAATACAGAGCATCACTTGCCCCAGACTGAGAGTTCCTATCTATACCTTGTGGCTAATAGCCACTGATGGACCTCCGCTCCAGATGTTTATCCAATCCAGTCTGGAAGCTGTCTATGTTTGTAGCTGCCACCACTTTCTGCAGCTGCCACCACATGTTAATTACATTTCCCCATCAGCGTTTCCCACCACTGATTTAACCATCACATTTTTATTTCCCCTTTCCTCCAAGGAGAGTACAAGGCAGTACAGTCCACTCTACTTTCACAACTGACCCAAAATCACCCACTTTGTTTGGAGGCTGAGCAGGGCAGTTCTCCCCAGTTTTGTCTGGCACACTGACCATTACACCCTACCTCACTGTTGTATCTCCTGAGTGTCCTATTTATGTTTGTGATGCTGCCATCTTTATTGTGAAAAGAACATGCTGGCCATTTCTTTCAATATTTCTGCCTTGTGTGCGTAAGGAAAGCAAGACCACACTAGCTCCTTTTGGCCCCACATTTAATGAACTAGAGGGGAAAAAGCACGGGAAAATGTGCCTCAAAAGACAGTGGCTTTGGGGGGATCAATCGAGAGTGCTCAGCATCTTGCAGAAGAGACCCTCTTAATGGATAAATAGCAGTCTCTCATATTGACATAAGAATCAGGCTAACCTTTGCAGAATCTGGTGCAGGAGGGAGCTAAGCTTTCTTAGCTGTGGGGGGAAAATGTATCTCTCCACAGAGATGCTGTGTTAGCTCACTAATCCCCAGCTCTGATCACTGTGGACCCATAAGTAGGCTCAGGGAGGGAAAATCTCCTTTCCTGGTGGTTATTCATGCCTTGCCAATCTCATACCTGTCAGAAAGAAAATGTTGAGCCATTTTCCTTCCCGTATCTTTGAAATTTTTGGAGATGGGTTGTAGCTAAAAGGGATTTCCTGGTGAGACAATTGTGACGGGCAATTCCCAAGGAATGCCTGTCATTACGCAGACTCCTGAATTTCTGAGACTGAAATTTGTCCAGACTTCTTCATTTTAAGCTGCAGTACACACACTTGTCAATCAGATTTTTTATTTTTATTTTTTTTACAAGGGATGGGACTAAGATCAGCCAAGATTCTTGGCATGCAATACCTGTTATGTAGGGTGGGCCTGTATGGCATGTCAAGAGAGACTCAAACTGGCAGTGACCCGCAAACAACAGTTAATGAACACCATGTCCACACATGGGCTGTAGCTTCAGTTCAGTGAGTCCTTAGCACTCTGATTCCTGAGGCCCTCTTCACACATGCAAGAGAATGAAGGGACAAAGCACTGAGAAGACAGGAGAAGCTTGGGCAGCTTTAGACTGCAGATTAGGGTTACCATTTTCCAGTTTGGGCTCTCTAGGGGATTCCTCGCTTTTGAGGTCTCTTGCCCACCACCGGCCAGCTGACTGGCGGGAGGAAATCCCCCTCCCCAAAGAGCAAAGTCAGCCAACGTGACCCAGAAGCAATGCTCCCTCTAAGCTGTGGAGTCTTGTGAGCAAAAATTCTACTTTGTGAGCTAATGGCATTAAAGTTGTGAGTGAGCTATTTGGCTACTGCATAAATTAGTTTGCTCTGGAGCCATCCTTCCTGAACGAAGGCAAAAAGGTGTGAGCCAGAGGCTAAAAAACTGTGAACCAGCTCACACTAACTCAACTTAGAGGGAACACTGCCTGGACGTGACGTAGGCATGTGAGGGGGTGCTCTGGTTTTGGGGAAAACTCTATGGTTTGGGGTGATTTTACCGTAGCATGTCGTCCCCATCATGCCTACATCACTTCCAGGTGATGCGAGATGTCAGTTCTGTTGACGTTCCCAGCTCCCGGAGTGTCTCCTCATCCCTTCGCCAGGGTCTCGAAGAGACCCAGCAACCCTATTGCAGATGGAGAATCTCGTATTTGGGTTTCCCCATTGTGTTTAAAAACTCCCTGCAAATGAAAAGCCAGCAGAGCAAGCAAAGATAGGTGCGTGTGCTAATTGTCTTTTTGCAGTGAGTGTTTTTTCCCCTTTCCTTTTCTGTAAAAGAACAGTCAAATCTGAAAACCACTTCCTGCAGTGTGGAAGTGTCGTGGTCCCTTCCTATCACTCCTTTCTCCTGTATGAATGAATGAGGCCTGAGAGAACAGCTTCATTCAAGACTGGTAGCATCTTAGAGACCAGTAAGGTTTTGGAAGGGGTAAGCTTTCGAGAGTCAGAAGGGCCTGAGAGAGACTCTTTGAGCTCTGCCGTCTTTCAGGGAATGCAGGAAAGTTCCCATCCAGTAATGAGACATTAAACCAGAGGCTGATAAGGAATCGCGGTTTATTAGTTCAGTGGTGACTAACAAATTTTTCAAAAGAATAAAGCTTGGGTACTCAAACGGCACTGGCAGCTGCAACTGGTAGCCTTCCTGGACTAGAGCCGAAGGACCTTGTTGGGCATAGAGCCAGGCCAACAGAGCCAGTTTTGGATCTGGGAGACCCAGGTTCAGATCTCCACTCTGCCATGGAAGCTTGCTGGGTGACCTTGGGCTGGCCACACTCTCTCAGCCCAACCTGCCTCACAGGAGGATAAAATGGAGGAGAGACTGAGGTGTATGCTGCCCTGAGCTGCTCAGAGAAATGGTATGACAAAAATGTACTAAATAAACAGTCTTACCTCTCTCTCTCTTTTTTTTTGGAGCCCTGTGTGCAGCTGCTTGCTAAACAGCTCATTAGACTTGAACACTGAGGAATGAGGAAAGGCTACGTCTGTATTGAGCTATTCAAATATAAATATAGAAATAAAATATAAAACTCAGCTTTACCCAAGTACCAACATATTACGATATCAAACAACGAAGAGCACATCAGCAGGAACAAAATAAAGGTTCCTCATGCTGAGTCACCCTATTTGTCCGTCTTGCCAAGTATTGTGTACTTTGACTGGCAGAAGCGCTCTAGAGTCCCATTCAAAAAACGGTCTTTTGGAATGCCCAGTTACCTGTGGTAGCAGAGGCAGAATGGACTTCCCGCACGCCAGGCAGATGCACCGGCTCTGACCTGTAGTCCCTCCCCAGAAGAATGGGTCCATCTAGCTCAGCATTGCCTGCTTGGACTGGCAGCTGCTCTCCAGGATCTCAGTCTTCACCAACCACCGATATGCCTTTATTGGAGATGTTGGGGACCTGATCTGAAACTTCTGAATGCAAAGTGTGTACTCCCTCCTCTTACCGGTATTTTTTAATGGTAGCATTGGCATGAAAAAAATCCTATACAAGTTACTCACTGTTCAAACAAAACAAAGTCTCTGCCAAGACAAGAAGAGAGGGAGCCAAGCAGGCTTCTCCTGGGAGAGAGTTCCCAAAGTCTTGGTACTGATGGCTAGAAAGGCCCTGCCCCCTCTTGTTCACTTTTTTAACTTGCAGAGACGTGAGTCTGGGAGTACAAGTGTGTACTTGACTGGCACAGTGTCATATTTTAGACTTTTGGCACACTTCCCCATGAAGTTGGCCACCATTGAATTGCATAAAAACATTAGAGCAGCCCTGCAGGATCAGGCCAATGGTCCATCTTGTCCAGTCTTTTTTCATTCCATGGCCAGTCGCATGCCCCAGAGGAGTGCATAAGGAGGATCCAAAGACAGCATCTCTCCCCCAACGGACTGCTTTCCAGCATTCATTTCCCTCGCCCTCCTGTTCACATTCTGGACAGTTTACAAATGAACTGATTTCCAGTAAAGACTGTATCTAAGATTGGATTCCTCCCAGTTCCAATTTCCAATAACCTTTATTGGCATAACAGGATTCCTCCCTTTCTCCAAGGAGAGCAAGACAACATATAGGAGATTTTCCTATTGCCTCGTGGAATTGCTTAGGCTGAGAGATGGAGGTTCATTCCAGGTGAGCTCAGTGGTCATCTTTCAAACTGTGGTCTTTCCAGCTATGAGGAATCTTGAACAGCAGGGCTGGAGAAGTTACTGCTAGGCGGGGTAAACAGTAACAGGCAAGACAGACCTGATTCTGATTCTGAGTCTGATTCTGTAGACACCATGTATAAAGTGAAGAGCCATAACTTCATGTAAGAGCAGAAGCCGTGCTTGTTTCTTTTCTTCTTTTTGGGTGATTTTGTTTGTATTTTTATATATGTGTGGGTGTGTGGGTGTGGGTGTTCATGTGTGTGAGTCTGTGCACACACCTGGAAGTTATGGCAACCTCTGGTGACTGACCCCTACTGAAGCCTGGAGGATATTCAGAGAAGTGGCTGAATAAAGCCTATCCCACTTCCCACCTCTGGTATTTCAAGGAGGGCTTCCAGTCCGATCCAAGTACTTGCCA
Organism: Lepidodactylus listeri; assembly: GCA_029233225.1. Classification (NCBI taxonomy): domain Eukaryota; kingdom Metazoa; phylum Chordata; class Lepidosauria; order Squamata; family Gekkonidae; genus Lepidodactylus; species Lepidodactylus listeri. Next base: position 15,009,577 of record JARCFY010000013.1, read on the forward strand.
GAGTCGACCCTGTTTGGCTTCTGAGATCTGATGAGATCGGGTTTGCCTGGGCTATCCAGGTCAGGGCAAGCTTTGCTTGTTTCAGTTCCGGCCATCTCTGGTTAAAAGATCCCAGGCAGCAAATGTCAGGAGAAAGGGTCTTCTAAGACCCTGGAGAGCTGCTACCAATCAGAGCAGACTGAACTAGGTGGACCTGGAGGTCTGACCCGGCATGTCATATATTCAGCTTCCAGGGACCAAGGGGACAAATTCAGTGATTGCTCTTCTATGTTGAATTCACTGAAGACTCTAGGATAATTAAACTTGGCATCTTATGGCCAAAGATGCTGTAAAGTGCTTCTGAAAACTGTAAGGCCCTTAGGAAGGCATTGAAAATCAGTGACAAAAGGAAACGACGTCCCGCTAAATGCACATATTAACAGATATAGATATATCCAGTTATCTCTGCCTTCCAGGGCTAAACTTAGATTCTATAAGTCTGCCGGTCCATCTTAAGCCCAAATGCTTGGTGTGTACGGGGAATCAATGCTCTATACGTGCGTATCTTGCAAATGTAAAACACATGTGTGTAATTGTATTTGCTGTACCCTACACCAAAGTAGTTATTTTTTTTTATTGGGAAAATTGTTAGATTTGATGGCAGTATGTAATTAGTAGCTTGCCAGCCCTAATTACAGGCCTGTGCTCCAGAAGTGATGTAGCGCTCTGATGCGCATGCTATGGTGTACCACGAAACAGGAGTTTGGAAGCATGCCACCCTGCTGGATCATCAGATATTTGACATGGCAAGGGGGGGGTTGGCTGCTGTAGTTTATGTGGTGACAGGAGTGGGAAGCGAGCGCTCAGGACTGCAAACCAGAAGGCTTTCTTTGTTAAGTGAACCACAATCGTAACCACAAATTATAGCTTCGCAAACTGTAGATTTGAAGCCTAGGCTCGCGCTACGTAAACAGAAGTTTCTTTGTGTTTTAACAAAATATACACAAAAGGAATGTGCGTCTGTGTGTTCAGATGCCAAAGCAGCTGTTTGCAAAAAGCGACAGCCAGTTTGGTGCCATTTAGTGTAGTTAACGGGTATGTGTGTGTGTTGTTTTTGTTTAAAGCATAAATATCCAGGAGCCGAAAGATTCTAGAAATGACAACATTTTGACATCGTTGCTGTATTGTTGTGACCCCGAGGGCGACATTTCTAAAAGCTTTAGCTTCTTGTAGAAAACAGTTGTGCAATAGAAACCGTTTTGTAAACTGCACGATAAAACGTTTGTGCTGTAGAACTGGAAATGAGAGATGAATATCTCAAGGAAAAGAGGATGTTTGCTCACAGGTCTGTTAGTTGGCATTTTTGCCGCCACCAAACCATTTTCGTCGCCTCTTATTGCTTGACCCACATAATGGGTTGGATCCAGACTACATGGGCAATTTCCACTGTTCCTCCCTTCCTGCTGCAGACCTCCCTCATGTTATTCCTTGGGGTCCTCCATCCTCCAGGGGCAGCATTTTGTGGAGAGCAGTCGGCTGCAGTGGGTAGGGGGAATCCCCAATACATTCCGCCAATAGAAAATGTAGCCAGGATCCAACCCACTGCCACTCCTCAAGTTCATATACTAGCTCCCCATCTTTTTCTGCATCCAGTACAAACTCCTGGGCCTTCCCTTCCTGACTGTTTATGGGCGTGCTTGTCCAGTTCATTTCTACCCTTACTTCTTTTACATACCTTTCCATTTGCCAACTGTAGTATCCTCAACTGGCCACAAGTATGCTGCTTCTTTAAAGCGTCTCGCCATTCTCCTGTTTTACCCTCCATCCATGGTGCTCCTTCCCACAGCTCCTATTTGGTGTGCGTGCTCTCTCTCTCTCTCTCTCAACTTGTATAACTGTTCTTGTTCTTATTCATGCTTTGTTACCCTAGCCCTCCCTCTGTCCTTGCTTCCTTGTTTCCCTCTGCCGTGTCTCCTCCTTTTTAAAAATACTGTGGATGACTCATCATCTCAAGTACCTCTTGGGGCCAGTCTGGGGTCACCAATGTGAATATGTATGGACACATGATGCTGCCTTATGCTGAATCAGACCATTGGTCCATCGATGTCAGTATTGTCTGTTCAGGCTGACAGCGGCTGTCCAGGATGTCAGGCAAAGGTCTTTCCCACCTCATCTTTCAAACTGGAGATGCCGATGATTGAACCTGGGACATTCTGCATGCCAAGCAGATGTTCTACTGCTGAGCCACCGTCCCCTCCCCAGTAAGCTGGAGCAGCTTGGAAAGGTTTTTGCAAGTACAGAGGGGCTGTGGCACTGTTTTAGAGCGTCTGCTCTGTATGCAAAAAGGTCCCAGGTTGAGTCCCCAGCATTTCCAATCGGAAGGTTCAAGCAGCAGGTGATGTGAAAGACCCTCTACCTGCGATTCTAGAAAGGTTCTCCCAGTCAAGTAGACCAAGGATCTTCAACCTTTTCAAACCTGTGGGCACCTTTGGAATTCTGACACTGTGTGGTGGGCCTAGCCCCAAAATGGCCGCCACAGGAGGTGAGCCAGCCGCAAAATGGCTGCCATAGTTTACCTCCAGTCACACAGTGAAGATCCTTGGGCTGTGCTGGCAGCTGTTGCCAAAGCAATTTTGTTGAAAATCTGCACAGCCAGTCAGTTCTCCAATGGCCAATGAGAAGCCTTGCTGGGCAAAAGCCCCACCCAGCTCCGCTCACTTTCTAAAAACAGTTGGCAGGTACCAGGAAAGGTGTTGCTGGGGACCCCTGCAGTAGACAGTTTGGTCCTTGATAGACCCAGTGGTGTTACTTGGCATAAGGCTCATGTGCTCATGTGGTGGTGTGGTACCGAACAGACTCACCACCCACAGAGTGCCATGGTAGAGAATCTGGCACAAGCCTTTGCCTGCTTCATAGCATCCCGGCCTCGCAAACGGTTAACAGATTTTATGCAGCATAAGCAACTGTTGTCATTGTTTTAGTAGTAAGCCTGTAGAATACAAGTGTGAAGGGTATTGTACATGGAAATGATTTCTGGAGAAAATGTGAGCCGGAGCCATAGGGTTCTGCAGAATGAAACATGTCGTTAAAAATCTCTTTATGGCGGGTAGAGGGAAATTGACTGCTTAACATGAGAGGTGCACTGTGGTTGCACCCAAGGACTTTTCCTCCAAGATTGCCTTCTATTACCTTGCAGATCATTAGCGTACCCAGCATGGTTTTGAAATACATCATTTTGGCAGCGGCTGCAAGCTGAGGATGGGTTTCTGTTAATATCTTGCCTTTAGTAATACATATTTCCTCACGCAGAGTGCTAACGCGAAATGCAATTTTTATTACACCGGACTTAAAAAATAAAGAGGCTTTGATGTTTCGCGTTATACATGTCGTTCATGCCTCTCACAGTCATCTCTGAGCTATATGTTTTAAGACTCCTAAATGGCTTTGGGCTCAATTGTACTCCGGCTACTGTAAATATCCCCAGGGGGTATAATACACATCCAGACAGCCCACACAGGGCTTATGCACACATAAACACACGCACACACACGTGTGTGTGTACTGAGACATGGCTCTGGGAGATGCAGGTTCTAATTCCCATCCCCGCTGTGCCATGGAAGCTTGCTGTGAGGATAAAACGGAGGAGAGAAAAATGATGTGAGCTGCTTGGGGTCACCACCAATGCTCCTTCTAAGCTGTGGAGTCTTGTGGGCAAAGATTCTACTTTGTGAGCTACTGGCATTAAAGTTGTGAGCAAGTGATTTGGCTGCTGCATAAATTAGTTTGCTCTGGAGCCCCCTTCCTGAGCTGAGACAAAAATGTGTGAGCTGGAAGCTAAAAAACTGTGAGCTAGCTCACACTAACTCAGCTTAGAGGGAACACTGGTCACCACTGGGGTTGCCAGCCTTCCAGCTGGTGGCTGGAGATCTCCTGGGATTACGACTGATCTCCAGGCAGCGGAGATCAGAGAAAATGGCTGCTTTGGCATCATACGCCACTGAAGTCCCTCCCCTCCCCAAACCCTGCTCTCTCTAGGCTCCACCCCCAAAATCTTCAGGTATTCCCCAACCCAGAGCTGGCAACCCTAGCCCCTACTGGGGAGAAAGGCAGAGGTTTAAATAAAGGAAGTAATTAAATTAAATTAACAGGGACATTAATGCCATGTGCTTGACATGATCACTGGACCTAAAAACACATGTGTGTATATATGTATTTAATTTTGTAGTCTGCCTGTCTCATTGTGACTCAAGGCAGATTACGCAAATTTAAAAATAAACAGTACAGTACAATACGGTTGGAGCAGTATGCATCCAATCAACAGGGTTTAAAAAATGGGATTTAAATTACAGAAGTGTAACAAACAGCCACCCTAACCTGAATGGCTCAGGCGAACACTAGTCTCATCAGATCTTGGAAGCTAAGCTGGGTCAGCCCAGAACAGTGCTTGGATGGGAGCACAACATGGAAGTCCAGGATTGCTACGCAGAGGCAGGCAATGGCCAACTACCTCTATTCGCCTCTTGCCTTGAGTACCCTACAGGGTTGCTGTAAACCAGCTGCAACTTGATGAGCTTTTCCGCCATTGCTAAACATTCAATAAAATAGTATAATGCATACAGCAAACCAATGAAACAAACTGGGTTACAAAAATCAAAGAAACAGTGTCCCAGTGCAATGTATACAGATGAACAAAGCAATTCAAGCTATCTAAAATTTCCCCAATAATACCTGTGACCCTATTCGTAGTATTAAAAGGGCTGTCCTGAACAAGATGGGGGAAACCGTGTGGCAGCCCATGCGAGCAAAACTGAGGAAGCAGCCTGAAATGGGATCGCTTTGATGGGCTCGATCCAAATCTCCCCCTTCTGGGTGACCGGCGCAGCTAGCAAAATGCCCAGGCCAAATAAAACACACCACTGGACCTCCGCTTTTGATACGGCCTCTGAACAATCATGCCCTGATGTTTCCTTACACACTTAAAACAAACAAAGCATCTTCCACGCTTGACTTTTCAGCTACCGCTGGCACATCCGTTGCAATACAATTTACACAGTCGGATAGGCAGACGGCGATCTGGAAGTGCATTAGCCAGGTGGCACCTGCTAGAGCACGAATTAATACAGAGGAGATGGGCAATCTTGCAGGGGCTGGCTGACTCAGGTGACCACTAATAGCGGGTGGTCCTAAGTACAGGTTTCACTGCGCTAGAACGGGCTTCCCGCTGAAATGGCAGCGCCAGCAGCATCTCTGACATTCAGAGAGAGCAGGATGTAAACTTTTTTTTTCTTCTAGTTGTTCCCGGCCTGCTTGTAGGCTGTATTGATGAAATCAAAACCCCTGTGAAAATAATCTTTTAAAAGGCCGTCTAAGGGTCAGTACACACACAGCTGCTGCTGCTCGGAGGCCAGTTTAAATCAGTCCCTCCTGGCAGCTGCTAGGGTATGGCAAGCCATTCGTCTGGAGCAGGACTTAGTGCAGAGAACGATTCCCATTCCTGCATCACCACCGACCAATCAATATAGGGGTCTGCAATGGCAGAAGACTTCTCCAGGCAGCAGCTCACTCTGGAGGAAAAGACTGGAGGCAGTTGCCATGGAGAAACCCGGGGCTGCCTGTCCATGTGAATCAGCCTGGAAGAGGTGTCAGGGTTGCAAACCTCCAGCTGAAGCCTGGAGAGGTCACACGACTGCAGCTTATCTCCTGACGATAGAGATCAGCTCCCGTGGAGAAAATGGCTGCATTGGAGGGTGGACTCCATTGTTCTCTGCTGAGGTCCCTCCGCTCCCCAAATCCTGCCCTCACCAGGCTCCACCCTCAAAATCTCCAAGTATTTCCCAACCGAGAGCTGGCAGCCCTTCTGGGTCAGGAAATTCTTGATTTTGGGGGGTGGAGCCTGGGGAGGGCGGGATTTGGGCAGGAATGGGTGCTCAGCAGGGTATAATGCCATAGTAGAGTTGCCAGCCTCCAGGTGGGGCCTGGGGATCTCCCGCTTTTACAACTGATCTCCAGCTGACAGAGATCAGCTCCCCTGGAGAAAATGTCTGCTTTGAAGGCTGGACTCTATGGCATGGTACCATGCTGAGGCCCCTCCCCTCCCCAAACCCCACCTTCTCCTGCTTTCTGAGGACAATTTAGCACACCATTTGAAGTCCTGAATTGCTCTCTGCTGGCAGTTCCTGAGTCCTGAGTTGCTATCTGGTGGCCTATCAACTTATATATTTACTACATTGTTTATCCCTCCCTTCAGCCAGTGCTGTGCCAGATGCATTGGTTGCCAGTTGAATGCTGAGTCAGATTTAAGGTTATCGTATTAATCTTTAAGTCCCTATGCGGCCAGGGACCAGCATACCTATGGGGCTCTCTCCCCCTATATGTGTGCCAAAGAGCCTTGCACTCTTCAGACCAGCACTGATCAACAGTCTCCATTCCAAAAGATGTCCTCCACACCTTGACCAGAACTGGGCCTTCTCAGCCCTGGCTCCAGCCTGGTGGAAGATGCTCCCAACTGAGATCAGGGCCCTGCAGGATTTTTTGCATGTTCCACAGAGCAAGTAAAACTGAGCTGTTCCGCCAGGCCTTTGGTTGAGGCGGCAGACGTCAAAGAACTCCACCTCCCCTGTTTCAAGTGACCCATGGCAATATTTGCTTGTTTGTTTAATTTATATCCCACCCTCCCTGCCAGGCTGGCTCAGGGTGGCTTACAGAATATATAGACATACAGAATATATAGACATATATAGACAGGGTGGCTTACAGAATATATAGAATATATAGACATATATAAATATATATAAAAACAACAAGATATGTTAAAAGCACAAATTACAATAAAACCATAGCATAAAAATATGTGCTAGTAATCATAGGTGTTAGTAAAGGGATGGTGGCGTTCTCTTGGCATCCGGAATGATCAGTGGCCACTGTAGTCTGCATTCAGCCAGGGCTATTGAGTATCAGGTTGGTACTAATATTGGAGCCAGGGCCACAATATTAAGAGGCAGCACCCTAATCGAAGGCCTGGTGGAAGAGCTCCATTTTATAGGCCCTGCAGATCCCGCAGGGCCCTGATGTCATCCAGAAGCTCATTCCACCAGTAAGGGGCCACCACAGAAAACGCCCTGGCCCTCGTCACAGCTAGCCTGGCTTCTTTAGGGCCTGGTAGGGCCAAAGAATTTTGGGACCCTGATCTTAGTGCTCTCCGGGGAATATGTGGGGAAAGGTGGTCCCTCAGGTAGATAGGTCCCTGACTATATAGGGCTTTAAAGGTAAGAACCAGCCCCCTGAACCGAATCCGGTATGCTATAGGCAGCCAGTGCAGTGCTTTTAGAGCAGGCTGGATGCGCTCCCACAACAGCCTCGCCACTGCATTCAGCACGAGCTGCAGCTTCCGGATTTGGGACAGGGGCAGCCCCATGTAGAGAGCATTACAGTAATACAGTCTCGAGTCGAGGTGACCATTGCGTGGATCACTGTTTCCAGAACATTGTGTTCAAGGAAGGGAACCAACTGCTTAATCAGCCTCAGATGGTAAAAGGCCGACTTTGCAGTGGCTGCTACCTGGGCCTCCATCGTTAAGGGGGCATCCAAAAGCACTCTGCCGCTGGCACCAACGGTGCCCCATCGAAGGTCGGGAGTGAGATCCCTAACCTTGGCCCGCTCCGACTCAGGCACAGGACCTCTGTCTTGGTCGGATTCAATTTCAGTAGTCTAAGCCAGGGGTGGCCAACCTGTGGCTCGGGAGCCACATGCGGCTCTTTCACACATATTGTGCGGCTCCTGGCAGGGCGGCTGGGGAAGCGAAGGGGAGGCATGCTTTTTCTCTCTTTCTCCCTTCCTTCCTTCCTTCCCTCCTCCCTCCCATCTATTTGCTTTCCTAGTTTCTCTCTCTCTCTTTCTTTCCACTTCTTTAATTCTTTCTTTCCATCTCTCTCTTTTTCTCTCTCTCTCTCAATATCATTAGCAAACAAGTAATATCATTATCAATAACTGGTTTTCCTCGTTTGTTTTTATTTTTGGCAGTCCCATTTAACATTAATAAAAAGCAAATTTGCATATTTTTAAAAATAAAAACGTGTGTGTCATATTTGTTCCTGTCTTGCGGCTCTCAGACATCTCTATGTGGCTCTTACATTTATTCTATGTGGCTCTTACGTTAAGCAAGGTTGGCCGCCCCTGGTCTAAGCCAAACCAGCCACAGCTTTCATCGCCAGGTCCAGATCTCCTGGACTACAATCTGACTGGCCATCCAACAACAGATAGAGCTGGGTGTCATCCGCATGTTGGTGACAACCCAGTCCATGCCTCCGGGCAATCTGGGCAAGGGGGCACATATCGATGTTAAATAGCATTGGAGAAAGCACTGCTCCTTGGGGCACGCCACAGATTAAGTGGGTGCCTTCCAGACAGCTGTTCCCCAACCGCCACCCTTTGTCCTCAACCGTGAAGGAACATCATGAGCGCCAGGAATGAGTGATCTATTCTAGTTAGACTGTGTCTCCACCCTCTCTGGCATGAGCTCAGCCTGCACTAAAATAAGAAACTATTCGCCGAGCAGCCAGCAGGTATTTAAATCAGTTAATTAAATTTTAACTGTTACTGATAATGTTTTAATGAATTGCTTTAATTAATCTAATGTATGGTTTTATTGTTGGATTACATGTTGCGAGCCACTCTGGGCCTGCTTGTGCGATAGGGCAAGATAAAAATCTCAAAAATTAAAAAATTGAAATGGCAGAGTGGAAATTTGAACCTGGCTCCCCAGAACCTAGTCCAACACTTTAACCACTGTACCCTGTGACGTTAGTGGGACATGAAAGTTCTTATTTGGGTAGGGTTGCCAGGTGTCTTCGAGATGCCGGCGGAGAGTTGGGGGAACACTCCGGGAAGTGGAAGCATTGCCCCCGACGTGCCAGCGTCACCAGAAGTGACATCACGCATCACCCGGAAGTGATGTAGTCACATTGAGGGCAACACTCTGGGTTTCGGGCAAATTCTAAGGGTAGCATTGCCATCAAACCATAGAGTTTGCCCAAAACCCAGAGCATCTTCCCCCCACCTGATGTCACCAATGTTCCTATGTCTCTTCCGGGTGACGGCAGCACATCTCCCAATGTTGCTCCGGGGGGGGGGGGTTTCCTCCCACCAGCCAACTGGCCAGCAGCAGGCAGAAGCCCACAAAAGCAGGGGATCCCCCACCCCAAACTGGAGAATGGTAACCCTATATTTGGGGCCCTTCCTCTGTTTGCTTTTGGCTTCTCCACTCATTGTTCTCTTCTCAGCAGACTTCAAAACTTGCTTAGATGTATTCTGTCCACATCCTTCTGATGTTTCTGCCAAACAGAAGGAAAATGGCTGTGTGTCTTCCAGGTTCATAATTAGATAATAAAGGAAGCTGCATTTTACGTGGATATTGCCACTGAAATAAGTAACATAGACTTGTGATCATCAAGAAACCATTGTTAGACTGTATATTTCCTCTGTTCACAATCTGCCTCCTAAGCCCTGGTCTCTAATGCTGCTGCCTTCAGAGATAAGTTAAATAGCAACTAGAGACAGGGCATTTTCAGTGGTGGCACCTTGACTTTGGGAATGCCTCCCCCTTCCAGCTCACCTGACACCTGCCATAGTGTTTTAGATGCCAGGTCAGAACATTTGTCTTTGCCCAGGCTTAACAAATGCATTTTAGCTTTTTAGTGTGTGTATGTTCTGACATTTGTTTCATGGCAATTCATTAGGGCGCTCAGTATTTGTTTTATGTCTGTTTCCTGCCTCTGGCTTTTTTTGCTTTTTATATTGATAATTTATGGTGTGTTTTTATGATGTTATGATATTGTTTTTACTTGTAAGCCTCCTTGAGCAGGATTCTGGAAAGGCAGCATATAAATCCCCCTCAGTAAAGCAAATACATAATTCCAAACCACTAAGCGGTTTCAGACAGCACGTTGGGAGGGTTCTCACTGCAGCCTGCTAGATAGGGTTGCCAGCCCCCAGGTGGGGCCTGGGGATCCCCCACTTTCACAACTGATCCCCAGCTGACAAAGATCAGTTCCCCTGGAGAAAATGGCTGCTTTGGAGGGTGGACTCTATGGCATTGCACCATGTGGAGGCTCCTTCCCTTCCCTTTCCTTTCCTTCCCTCCCCAAACCCCACCCCTTCCCGGATCCACCCCCAAAGTCTCCAGGTATTTTCCAGCTCAGACTTGGCAACCCTACTGCTAGAGGATACCACACCATATAAAAAGTGGAACGGGGGGTTCCTTGTTGTTTTCCATGTCAGGTTGTGCAGTGTTTGTTTCAAAATGCCTGTGCTGCCTTTTCGCAGGACAAGATAGTCAAGGCAGCCCACGTCAACTCGTAAAATATAAAACCACCTATAAAAAATTCAACAGTAAAAAGTCAGTAAAAAGCCAGTGGATATGGACCAGTGACCCCTGACCTGGGTAGCCCAGGCTAGCCAGATCCCGGAAGCTAAGCAGGCTTGGCGCTGGTTAGCACTTGGGTGGGAGACCACCAAGGAAGCCCAGGGTAACAGTGCAGAAGCAGGCAATGGCAAACCACTTCTGACCTGCTCTCGCCTTGAAAGCCCCATGGGGTTGCCATGCGTCGGCTGCAGCTTGATGGGGTGGGGGGGAACCCAATGAAGACAAAAAAATGCTGCAACTCAAAATAAACAGCTGAAACCCAACTGAAGACAAAAGCTCGCACCTGGATTGCATCTACCGATGTGATCCCATGAGCCAACTCAAGTTTGCTGACCATTCCTTCCATCAGTAGATATACTCTACTAGAACTTTTTTAGTGGCTGTATTAGTTCCATGCCCTGAATAGCTCAGGCTGGTCAGATCTCAGAAGCTAATCAGGGTCAGCCCTGGTTAGTATCTGAATGGGAAACCATCAAGGAATAGCTGGGTTGCTCCACAGTGACAGGCAGTGGAAACCCGCCTCTGAATGTCTCCTGCCTTGAAAACCCTACTTGGTGAAGGCGTTGCCATTAGTTAGCTACAACTTGCCAGTGGGGGATAAAATCCATGGAAGGAGATGCTAGAAGTCCAGAAGGCCACTTTATTGCCATTGTTTCAGAGGGCCCACAAAAACAGCCCTTTTCAGTAGAATTTCCTCTGATGTGGTGATTGAGATTTGTTTCCGGTTTTAAAATCTGGACATCTGGATTCTTTTTAAAGTGTTTTGTGTTGATTCTTGCAGTGTGCATTAATATACACACACACACACAAACACCCCTTAGAAGGGGAATTCACATAAAACGAGAAGCTACAGAAAAGGCCCTGTTTCCAGTAGCCAGCTGCCCAAGTTCTCAAATAAACTCCTTCCCAAGAAGAATTTTTAAAAATGGAAGAAAGACCCAAAGGAAAAAGAGAGTGAGTTCCCAGTGGGGGGCAGAGGGTGGAACCTCCAAATGAACAGTAAAATGACAAGGAATGAAATCTAACACTTCAGTAACAACAGTGTACTAGTACATGTATTATAAATACTTGGTAAACATTTAACAAATATTAACATATGTGAGCATACGCCTCATCTGTGGTAAGAAGACTTTATGCCATAGATGATGCGTATGCTCACTTCTGTGATTGGATTTTGCCATATGCTGCCTCTCTCTCTTTGCTGTTCTGAGATTCTACTTGCAAAGAGTGGGTTTTTTAAAAAATCAGGAGAGCATTACCACCTGTGATCCACCAACTGCAGTGGGACATTCTACCACTTAATTCCTTTGCATGTAGGAAGCAAGCCCCGCTGTTCATTTATTCTCCACCCTCACTTTACGCCAGAATTATTTATAGAAACCTTTAACTCATTTCAATATAGGAATCCCCTCATTTATTTATTTATTTGCTTGCTTGCTTGGGGATTTTTATGCTGTTTTTCTCCCCAGAGGGACCCAAAGCTGCTTAGAGAAAACTGCCACAATAGAATTCAGTAGCCAGCTTAATCAATCAAAACAAGCAAAGAAAGCAAACAGGTCTTGGGCTGGTCCTGACAAACTGAGCCGCCTAACACAAGCCCTGGGTTACAAGCCATGGGCCAAGGGCTCACACTTCTGGCTACATCAAGCTAAGTCCTGGAAAGCAGCAGAGAAACAAACTCAGCCCTGGATTTACTCACCCGCTGCTGGAAGGATCTTCCCCAGCACATTCTAGTGTGCCAGAAAGGACTTGTGCCCCGGGCCAAATTAGATCACTGTTCCATGTGTTTAAATCACCCCTGTGACTAAAGCGTGGTCTGTATGTGTGGCAGAATGAATTGGTAAAATGCTCAGGTGGTAGAAGACCATTGCAGGTAAGGATGCAATTGGCAGATGGTGAGAGGAAGGGCAGGAAGGGATGAGCCAGTGTTCAGCTCTTGTAGCCATTTCTCATGTGCCCAGGAGAATGCCGATGGCCAGTTTGGAGTCCAGAAGGAATTTTCCTCCATGCTGCTGCCTTCCCCCATCTCACCCACAGACCCCATCCCAAGGGCTGAGACCCCATTGTTGACACTTGGCCCCCTGCTGACTCCATCCTGGAGGTTTTTTGCCTTCTCTGGGCATTGAGAAGGGGTCACTGGGGAATGGGGGGTGGGAGGCAGCTGTGAATTTCCTGCATTGTGCAGGGGGGTGAACTAGATGACCCTCAGGGTCCCTTCCAGCGCTATTTTTCTGTGTTTCTGTTTCTAATATTTGATTGCTCCCAGATATTTTAAATTTTTAAAAAAACCAATGCATCAGGAAGAGAGTTTTTGCGTTTTTGTTTTGTTGTTTTAATAGAAAGGTGCTTTCAAGTGATTTCCCTCACCTTTGGCATCTGAAATGGTATAGTCAGTTCTGTAGCCTTTGATCTCTTCCACTGCATTCCTGCCTCATAGATCTTTGAAAGATGGCTAAGCAGATTTGGTTTAATTAGTATCTGAGTGGGAGAGCACTACAGGAGCCCTCTGTATGCCATATGACTTGTATAGGAGAAAGGTACGACTTGAATGTTATAGAAAACTGAGCCCATCTCTGCTTCCTCATAGCCAGTCTTCTTAAGCCCTGTGAAATACTGGATTTGCATCAGGACCTCTGCATAGGAGAGGAAGAGTCAGTTTTCCTTCCTGTATCCCATTTGCCTGACCTCACATGCCCTCCTGGTACAAATATTGGCCCCACCGAAAGAAATATAGGAGGAACCTCTGTGTATCCCCCCCTCAGATGGGCAAACAATAGTTTTATGGGCTGCCATTTGCCCAGCCAAAATGTGCTGGAGATCTGGTCATGGATCTTCCAATGTCTTATTTCATTTGGCCTTCCGAATTAGACCAAAGAGAAGGCAGGAATAATCAGACACAGCCCGAGGCAGAAAAAACCTCCCTTCCCTGTTGGTTGAATTATGATAATGAATTAGCTGACAGTTCCATTCCTTTAATGGCACCCCGAATCTGCCTCTCAGGGGAGCTTGAATTGCTCTTCCCAGTGACAGCGAACGAGCGCAATCAACCATCTTGAAAGCGTCTGCAGGCAACAGTGGAGAGAAATAATCCAGATGTGAGCCACATGTTGCAAGATTGCCAGTTTGGTGTAAAATTCTTTTGTGCACCCAAACACATTCAAACACATTGAATCAAAGACAGGAGAGCCAAACCTGGCCTGAAATGTTCACTGCTCTTATACATCCTCACATCTGCCTCCAGCTAATGGCTTGACTAAAGTTAGAAATTTCTGAGACTTTTTAGAGACATATCAAGCAGTGCTCCCTCTAAGCTGAGTTAGTGTGAGCTAGCTCACAGTTTTTTAGGCTCCGGCTCACAAATTTTTGTCTTAGCTCAGGAAGGAGGGCTCCAGAGCAAACTAATTTATGCAGTAGCCAAATCACTTGCTCACAGCTTTGGTGTCAGTAACTCACAAAGCAGAATTTTTGCTCACAAGACCCCAAAGCTTAGAGGCAGCATTGGTATCAAGTACTGTTCAAGTTCCAGTCCTATGCCCATTTATTTGTGCCCAAACCACCAATGAATACAGCAGGACGTCACTTCTAAGTAAACAGCATACACAGTAGGGCAGGGGTCCCCAACATTCCTGAGCTTGTGGGCACCTCTGGAATTCCGACCTCAAAATAGATGCCACAGGAAGCGGAAGCACGCGCACACAGAAGTCCAAGTACAGGGGAGAAGAGGGGTAATTAAAATATACTCTGGGAAAGGGAGGTGAGAAGGAATAAAATAAACATCGTGGTGCCAGCTGCCTCTGAAACAATGTTATTTTAGGATGCATGGCCAATCAGAACTTCTGTGGCAAATCAGAAGCCCTGCTAGGCCAGAGCCCCACTACCTGCCCCTACCTACTTTCTCAAAACACTTGGTGGGCACCCAAAAAGGTCTTGGCAGGTGCCCGGAAGCCCATGGGCACCATGCTGGGGATCCCTGCATTAGGGTGTACAAACAAATAGTAATATATTATAAATTACAGCTCCAGCAGTAGTTAGGGTTGCAAGGTCCTTACCGGCTGCTAGTAGGGGGCTCCAGGCTGCTGGCTAAGGTCTTTTTTGCCCCCAAAACCACAGAGTTTGCCCAAAAACTAGAGTGTCGTCCTGACGTCCCCGATGCAATGACATCACTACCGGGTGGCGTGATCATGTCAGGAATGTTGCTAGGTGACATGCTGGTTTGGGGGTGAGGCTTCCCCCAGCAGCCAGCCAGCAGCAAGTTGAAGCCCCGAAAATCCGGGAACTCCCACCCGGACCAGGGGTTTGGCAACCCTAGCAGCAGGCAATGTGAAGTTGGGGTATGTTTCTGTTAATAAACACATGCAGATGAGCTGGATCACTTCTCCTCCCCACCATGACCTTCCCACCTAGCCACCCACTCCCCCATGGGAAAGTTGACCAACCAGACCACTTATAGCCAAGGTTGTTATAAAGAGGCATAGGATTCGTAAAAATAAATGTCTGTTTCCTATCACAGTAGCAAAAATATCAAGTGGGAAAGGGTCTTCTAAAAAAAAAAAAAAGTATTCTGAAAATAAATGTGTAATTGTTTTGCCCAGAGCGGAGTTCAGGTTTATTCATGAAGGACAGCTGCCCTAGGCAAAAGTAATCAAGCTAGAGATACCCACCTCCAATATTTTTAAACAGTCTAATTGAAGCCATAGCATGAGAAGCCCTGAGGCTTGAGACCATCTCCAAATGCATGCTACTATAGAATGTATATACACATATGTACAGAAGAAGAGGGAGCAATTTCCATTATTTAAGTTGTCTGTTCTTCCTGAATGTTTCCCCAGCTGGCTGCTCTGTTGGAGACAGTAAAACCTTGAGGATGCCAGGTTCTGGTTTCCATCTTTTATATATATATATATATATATTTCTGTGGTTAAATGTTTTCTCATTCTGTTGCCAGTGCTCTGGGTTTGCAGGCAACTTAAAAGCATTTATTACACAGGCTGTGCCATATTTCATGCCCCCTCCTTTTTTGTTTTTGTTTGAGCGCTCTTGTAAGCACTGTGTTTAAAGGGATTATTTTAGTATGAGAAACTGTCTTCTGGGAAAAGGAACGCTTAAAAGGAACGCTGGATTTGTAACTGATGGATGTCACTTTGTTCTGAAGACTGCATAAGTGGAGACAGGTCTTTCTCTGTGGGAGGAGGAAGAAAGCAACACGATGATCTGGCATTTATTCCTCCCTACCACCTGAAGGCTGATTAAAAATTCCAGTTTGTAGACGAGAAATCCAGTTTGTAGATGGGAATGCCTGCTTACAGGGAAGTGAGTCTCATGGTTTTCTTTGGGCCTCTGAATCAACTTGCATAAGATCAGTTAATTTGATACAATCTTCCAAAAAAGGGATGGCTGTTGAATTACTTGAGAACCACATGAAATTCATGTTCGGTATGAGAAAATGAATACGAGAACCACATAGCTTTACGTATTCCATAGGGGAACAAGAGGGATCTATCTGTCTTCTGGCAACCAATGGGAGTCTGGAGGGGCAAGGACATGGGTGGGTTCAAAAAGGCAACAGTGTGATGTCACGTCCGGGGAAAACCGGAAAGTGACAACATGCCACTCAAGTAAGCACTGCAAACTCTATGGTAAAACAACAGAGTTCCAAACAATCCGTAGAGTGGACTGGCATCACTTCCGGGTTTCCATGGAAATGGCGTCACACCATCACCGACAACTTTTTAAACATTTTTATCTTGCCTTCTGAAGGAGCAACTGCGGGAAGCCAGGGGCAGGGGGCTACCCCCCTGGCAGGAAACTGGGAATCCTACTGAGCACCTTTTATTTTATCTTTATCTCCTGATACTAAGAATTGTGTAGATTTCTAAGAATTGTGTACATATGTGGTACTGAATCTGAGAGTTGCAGAAAACATCTGCAAATGCCACCAGCCACATCTGCTTCCACTCAAGGTGGGAACCAACTGCCAGCCACGATCCCCATCTTGCCCGTACTTCTTTTTAAAAATAATTTATTTTGATATCTACAGACATATCTATAAAACTTTTCTAAAAATACCAAGTGTGTATGTGTGTGTGTATGTATGTATGTATACACACACGCAATAAAAATACAGCGTTGAAAAATATAATGTTAAAAATTTAGAGACTACAAACCAGCATTTTTCCTCTGCATACTTTGCCATTTACCCAAGATCTTATATCTCTGTCTATAATTCTTGGGTGGTAAAACCATAAGGTGTCCTATTCATTTAATCTTCCTAGAGTTTTACATGCATCTTTCCAGGATAATTATAAGTACTAGGTAAGTAATTCATTGCCCATACTTCTGAAATGTAGGGTGAGTGCCTCATTGGGGAATAGTGTTCAGAAGAGCCACAGGTGGTGTGTCAAAGGGCCATAGGTAGCTCCTGAGCCACTGCATATCACTGTTGTGCACGATAAGGGAAAAATTTAGAGTCCAGTGGGACCATTAAGACCAACAAAGTGCAATCCACGAAAGCTTTTGCCCAGAATTAAACTTTGTTGGTCTTAAAGTAGCCACTGGACTCCAACTTTGTTCTGTTGCTTCAGACCAACACAGCTACCCCACCTGAATCTATGGTTAAGGAAAGAGAGTGAGCCTGGTGCAAAGGGAGACAGTGCCTTGATACATGTGCCTTACAGCCCTTGGCTGTGTGAAGCCTCTGATATACGGTTGTCATGCTGAAGGCTTTGGGACCTCTTGTCCTGAACTAAAATGAATTCTTCAATGCCCAGCCTCTGAACTTCTCACCTCCGCACAGGGTGGTCAGCTGTGAGATGTGATGTTGAACTTAAAGGAGAAGTTTTTGATGTGTACTCTCCGGTACAAAAAGATAATAATAACAAAAGCCCTCTCATTTAGCTTCCACTCCAATGTTGAGTCTCCACCCTGATGGCTGACCACCCTGTGTGAAGGTGAGAGGTTAAGCAAACACCACCCTATTTCGCCATCTGGACTTGTGCACTCAAAGGCAGAGCGGAGTATGCTAAATAGATCTCTTGGGTGGCAACCTCTCTGTACTTTTGATCCAGCCCACCTTTGTGGAAAATCAGTGTGCTGGTTTTGGGACCCTAGAGTCTGTCTCCCATTTCTTTTGTCCCGTTTGTAAAAGAAATGGCTGAGGGTAAAGAGCAGGGTCTTTTTGGTCACAGCACCAATAAAACTATTGAGGTGCATCAGCTCTTTGTTTGATGTTTAGGGGTCTTGCTAAGAATTTCCTCCTTTGGCTGGTCTTTTACATTCCATTGAGATATTCTGGATTAGAAATCATGTTATGAATGAGGAAACTGCCATATCGATAAAGAGAAATTACTATATCTTGACAGGGTTTTTGTTTCACTATGTCTTTAAGCTGTAATGGGCCATAATAAACCATTGGCTGGCTTAAATGTTTATTGTTACTTTAACTGTGCGTTGGTTTTGATGGATTTAATGGGCAAATTAGATGCTATGGATTTTTAGAACATATTTTTTTATTTGAGTTTTTCAAGGAAAACAGCTTGAAAACAACAACGGCTTCCGTCTTGTACCAGTCAGGTAGCAAAAGAAGAGTGATGCTATCAGTGTATCTTCTCAGAGCAGAGAAACTTTTCCACTTTGGAGGAAGACTGTGGGTGTATGCTTAAGTCCACTGAGGCTAGTGAGCAGGACTTAAATGCTTAACTCAGGAGTGTCGAACATATGGCCCGTGGGCTGGAACTGGCCCATTCAGGGCTCTTCTCCAACCTGCAAGCAACTGGTCACTGCCCTTATCGCCAGATGACAGAAGCTGTGCATTATGTCCATGTATACAGTCCCGGTTCTCAGGGCTCTTTTTCTAGCAGGAGCTCCTTTGCATATTAGGCCACACCCCCCCTATGTAGCCAGTCCTCCAAGATCTTACAGAGCTCTTCTTACAGGGGCTACTGTAAGCTCTTGGGGGATTGGCTATATTAGGGGCCCTTATCGCCTAATATGCAAAGGAGTTCTTGCTAGAAAAAGAGGTCTGCCGGTGCTAATGAGTAATAGGAGGTAGAAGTGGCAGGGTGGATGTCAGGGAGATTTTTTAAAGGAATTACTGTAAGAGTGTGCATGTTTTAAGCATGTTTGTATTTTGAGTAAAAAATAATAATGTTCATTAGGGTTGCCTGTGTCCTTTAGGGAGTTTATATCTCCAGTACCTGGCATTACATTTTATGGCACGCATGGCCTGGCTCTTGTAACAAATGAGTTTGACACCTCTGGCTTAACTGTTGTGCTCTCTTGATTTCAAGGGCTCTGAAGCTAGGGCTGCCAGACCTACCTGCTTTTGGGGGGTTTCAATCCACCGCCAGCCAGATGGCCAGCAGGGAAAGCCCCACCCCCCCAAGCACAAACACCCACAACCACCCCTCTCCCTTCTCTCTTGAGAGGTGGGAGGGAGAGGGGCGGCTACAGGCCATGGGCCCGAATTCCAAGCAGCATTGCCACTTGGAGATCGGGTGCGCGGGTCCCTGTGCCCACGAGCTGCAAGCACTTAAAGGGACCCCTTTAAGTGCTCATAGCTGGTGCAGATCCGCCCTGTGCACCCAATCTTCCGGGGGGGGGGGGCGTTAGCTCCTGCCTTGCAAGAGGCGATTTTGCCTCTTGCAAGGCAGGAGTGCTTGGCCCTCGCTTCCCCCCTCCACCATTTAAAGGGTAGCTTCCCTTTAAATGGTAGGAAAAAAGTGGGGACGTGATGACATCACACAGAGTGACGTCATCGCATTGAGGTGGCCATGCCCCCTCCTGGAACGCTCCCTAATTTCCCCGCCGGGGAGAAGATCAGACCTGGCAACTCTAACTGGAGTACACAGCTCTACACGTACAGAAGTGATCTGTTCAGTCAGTGCCTACTGCTGGCTTATTTATATCCCATCCTTCTGCTGTCCCAAGAGGCCTCTCCCTGAAGGAATATAAATGAATAGACCTATAGGTAGGTTTGGAGAGGGGCTATGGCTCATTGGTAGAGCATCTGCTTGGCATGGAGGAGGTCCCAGGTTCAATCCCCAGTATCTCCAGTTGAAAGCATCAGGTAGTAGGAGATATGAAAGACCTCTGCCTGAGACCCTGGAGAGCCGCTGCCAGTTTGGGTAGGCAATACTGAGTTTGGTGGACCAAAGATCTGATTCAGTACCAGACAGCTTCATGTGTTCATGTGCCCTGGATGGCCCAGGCTAGCCTGATCTTGTAAGATCTCGGAAGCTAAAGCAGGATTGCCTCTGGTTAACACTTCTGGTAAGAACACCCATGTCTGAAATCCCTGTTCATCTCTGAAGTTCACTAGATGGTCTTCAGTGAGTCCTTGTTTCTTAGAATTGTCTACCTTACTGGGTTCTATTATTTTTGTATCCATCTATTACATTTTTAACGCACCCTTCCCCCAGAATCTAAGGCCGGTATACCTGGTTCTTCTGTCCTTTTTATCTTCACAGCAACCTTGTGAGGTAGATTAAGGTTGTGAGAGAGGGTAACTGGCCCAAGATCACCCAGCGAGCTTTGTGACTGAGAGGAGAAAATGGATGCTTTGGAGGGTGGACTCTGTGGGATTGTACCCCATTGAGTTCCCTGTCCTCCCAAGGCTCTGTCCCCAAATCTCCAGGAGTTTCCCTATCTGGAGCTGTCAACCCTTCTTTCCCATCCCCTGCCAGTGGCTGGAGGGGGGGACCTGGCATCCCTAGCTTCTAGAAGCAAATGTGTATTTTTTTTCATTTTTAAGCCACTGATTTTCCATCTTCATGAGCTTGTTTCATTATCATAGGCTTTTCCCTACAGTCAGTGGGAATTTACTCAATATAAGAACAAGCAAGATCCTCCTTCCTCCCCCCATTGCCCCCCAAAAGAGATTTATATTAAAAAATTCCAAAACGAAAGACGCTTCCCTCATGTTCTCCCCAGACAACAAAGCCAACTCTTTTGATGTTTGTATTTTAAAATGCCCTCTCATCTGGATGTCGTTTGTAACACCAGTTATCTTCCTCTTCTTCCTCCTCCTCTTATCCCTACAGTTTCCTGTAAGACACGTTTTGAATTTGTAGATTCAGGCCGCTTTCACTGCCCCTGTCTCGGGGCAATCTATTTAGCAGACCTCTCGTAGGGCCATAAAAAGGTACTCCAGGGGTCACACTGTGTGCTCTTGTAAATTTATCCCAAATTAACCCTGATTGGCATCCTGCTCTCCCACTGTAAAGAGACAGATGTGGACGCTCTCCAACATCTGCAGTTTCATGAGCAGCCCGGCCTATAAATTCAGGAACCTCAGTGACCTGGACTCAAAGGGTTTCAGACACTTTTACTGCTCAGTTACGGTTGGGAACCTGACAGTGATTATTAACTGCAATGGAGCTAGGTGGCTGAAGAGGAAACAGGGTCCAGGATCGAGAGATCCTGGTTGAGAGCCATCCTTGTGGCCAGGGCTCAAGCATCATTAATCTGGCCCCTGCACAAATTGGTAGCATGCCTTCCTCCCCCATATCTCAGTTTCCATCACATGCATACAGTCTCATGAGTCATAGAAGGAAAATATCTGTTATCGAAATGTCATCAATAGATAACAGCAGTGGGCTTGTAACCCTATCTAGTGTCCCCTGGTAAAGTGTCGCTTCCTCCATGAGTTCAGCCTTTGGCTTGGAGATGCTCCATTTGGTAATGGGTGCGCCCCAAACAATATTCCTTACTACTAGTTTTCCTCCCCACAATTTTCATTCATAGATTGTGAATGTCTTGTAATATATAGAGTAAACTTCTGCTTACCTCCATCCCTGGAAGTATATATTGCAGAGATCTGTCTAATATATTATTTGTGTGGGGGCAAGTTGCAACCAACACATGGTGAACCCAAGACTATGGGGTTTCAAGTCTGGACATTTGCAGGGGCGATTTGCCACTGCCTTCCTCTGCATAGGAAACCCAGTCTTCTTTGGTGGTCTCTTGTCCAAGTGGCAACAATGGGTGAGCCTGCTTAACTTCCAAGCGTTAAGGAGAACAGGCGAAGGAGAAAGCTGCCTTTACTCAGAGGAAGGCCTCAACCTCTGTTCCCTAGTTGTTGGCCCTCCAGGACAACTCGTTGGCCACTGTGAGGAACAGGATGCTGGACTAAATGGAGCATTGGTCTGATCCAGCAGGGCTCTTGATGGAGAGCAGGAGATAGTCCAGCCTTCTTTCTGTCCTGGGTTTGGGATTAATGATTTTGAAGCTCAAGAGAACAGCAGGTTCAGCAGAAGATGGAGGGGGGCAACTGTAGAGAAAGGAGCCAGATTTAGGGATGCCATTCTGGAGGTCCCCCAGAATTACACTTTATCTCCAGACTACAGAGATCATTTCCCCTGGAGCAAATTGATGCTTCAGAAGGTGGACTCTAGGGCATTGTACCTCCCCAGACTCCACCCCCAAATCTCCAGGAGTTTCCCAACCTGGAGCTGGCAACCCTGCCTCCGTTCCCCCCACTCGTGGCCAGGGGGGACCTGGCAACCCTACCTCTCGGACTACAAAGAGAGTAGTCTGGCAAATCACTCCTGAACTTTGTCCACCCACACCTGAACAAGGAGACAGATACATAAAGGTCCCTCCCTCCAATCTGGACACAGTCCAGAGGGAATTTCACCGCCTCTGTCGTCCCTGGCCTTATATACCAGGCTTTGTAAGGTTCCACCCCCCCCCCCCTCCACCTTCCTTATCTCCCCCCTGTTTATTCAGCGGCTGCCCCCCTCCTCCCTCCTAATGTTTTTTTGCCCTTGAGTTGCAAAATGTTTCCCTTCCTGTCCTGATAACAAATCTCGATTTGCCTTGGGGGGGAGGGAGGGAGAGAGGGAAGGGGGGGGGGCGCGCGCCACCGGGGGGGGGAGGGTGGCGGCTTCTTCTGAGCAGGCACGGCGGGGGGGGGGGTGTCTGCTTTTGCGCGCGCCAAGTGGCACCGCAACTGGGGGAGGAGGCGGCGGCGGCGGCGGCGGCGAAGGGAGAGATCCGCTTCTCTTGGCTGGATTGGTCTCGCCTGGGCTCTCTGCGCCTCCGTCTCGCTCCCTCCTGCTACATCTTAGTATGTAGCCCTCGCCCGCGCGCAGAGCAGCTCGCCTCTCGGAGCGGCGGAGCTGGGAGAGGAGCCGCGGCCGGTGCAGAGGAGCCCGGCTCGCCTGGGGCGTGTTGCTGCCGCCGCCGCCGCCGCCGCCTCTGCAAAGAAAGAGTCTCCAGCTTTCCAGGGACCGCCGCCTCCGCCGCCCCCTCCTCCTCCTCCTGCTGGATCATCACTCCGAATTTCTCCGTTTTGGTCCATGGTTGGGAATAATGGCTACCAAGACTTGAACAAGAAGAAAGAGAGGAAGAAAGAGCGGAAAAAGAGAAGCTCGCCGGGAGCGAGCGGGGAGCGGTGATCCTCGTTTGCTTTCGGGTGGCGGGAGGGGGGGGGTCTTTTCTTTGCCTCCCCTCCACACCCCCTCCTGCCGGGCGGGCGGGCGGGCGGGCTTGCTGGGTGGCTTCCCGATGCCGACGGGAGCCGCGTCGCCTCCGGATCTTGCCGAGGAGCCCGCCGCCGCCGCCTGGAGCCGAGAAGTGGCTTTCTCTCTCTCTTCCCCTTCTCTTTCCGGCTTGTGAACTGAGCTGAGCCGGGAGCGGCGCTCCGGCGGAGGTGGTCGGGTCGGGCGTCGGAAGAAAGAGAAGAGGGGGGAAAGGAAAGCAGGCGGGGAGCGGGAAGGTGGACGGCACCCCCCTCCCCCCAAAAGAGAGAGGGAAACTTTGAGGGTTTGTTTTTGGGGTATTTTATTTTTGTGCAAAGGATTTCCTTTCCCGGCGCCTTCCCGCCGCCCTCCTTGGATCGCCCTCCGTTTGGAACCCCCGAGCGAGTCGCGCCGGGACTCTTCCTTGCAAGGACTGTGTCTCGTCTCCCCCGTGAGCCGTCGCTTCCCCGAGGGGGGAAAGGATCGCGGACGCCTCTTCGGCCGCCTTGCTTGTGGATGTTTCTTTGTGCCCGAGCGGCGCGCCGCCAGCCCGCCTTGGCCGCCGCCTCCCGCCGAAGCCGAGCCACCCTCTCCGGCCTCTGGATTAAAGCCCGGAGCTGGAGTCTGTCTCCCTCCCTCCCCGCCGCCCGGCTCGCGTGTGGGTCCGGGGGGCAGCCTCGGCTGGCCCTTGTCGCCTTGTGGATTATCTCGTCGTCGCCCCTCGGAAGTTTGTGATCGCCTGGCGTGCCCGCCTCCCTTGGGCAGCGGCGTGGCCGGGGGGTAAGTTTTTCGCAGCGGGGGGGGGGGGGGAGAGGGAGGAATCCGAGCCGCATTCTTTGTCCGGGATTCACGCTCGGCTTCTTGGCGGCATCGTCTCCGGTTCGAACCCCCCCCCCCCCCCCAGGCCGAATCGGTGCCTTTTGCAAATGTTCCAGGCGCCTGCACGTACGCGCTTCTCGCCTCTCGCTCTGGACCCGGAAAGCACAGCTGGAATGTGTGGCTGAGCCCAGAAAGAGCCTGGCAGCATTGCAGGCAGGGTCAGACAGGAAAAGAAGGGGGGAGAAGTCGTGTTTTTGTTTCTAAACCCCCCCCCCCCCCACACCAGCCTGCCGGGCGGGCGGGCGGATGAAGCTTTCCTCCGGGCCTGCACTTGGTGACATTGACCACTTTTCCCAGCGCGAACTGCCTCTCTCCGCGTTTGCCTTCCCTCCACCACACCGCTCTCGTTATTATTTTCCCCCCTGTCCCTCCCGTCTCGGTTGGTTTCATTTTTACCGGCGAAATCGCGAAGGAGACCAGGGGAGTGTGGGAGGGGGAACGTTTGGTGTGAACGCATCACAACAACCAGACGGTGCTCCTGGCTTCGTACTTCTTTGGACGGGGGAGAAATAAAAGGCAGCGCAAGAGCCCTTTAGAAG
The DNA here is from genome assembly GCA_029233225.1 of Lepidodactylus listeri. Taxonomy (NCBI): domain Eukaryota; kingdom Metazoa; phylum Chordata; class Lepidosauria; order Squamata; family Gekkonidae; genus Lepidodactylus; species Lepidodactylus listeri. The sequence continues at coordinate 15,033,852 of JARCFY010000013.1, forward strand.
GGGGGTTAAGAATGATTTAAAACAGGCTTCTTTTTTTGGCAGGAGGAAGAGAGAGAGTCTGCTTTGGAGACCCCCCCCCCTTTTTTTTTTTTTACATGTTCCTTCTTGATGGAACGCATTTGGTCTGTCTCCCCCCCCCCCCCCCCCCCACACACACACACATAACACACTTTGGAGATGGATGAAGAGGAAATATTTAACTAGTGAATTGTTGCCCTTCTAGACAGAAAGAAGCAAGGCTGTATTTTTCAGATTAAGGGATGGCCACAACTGGGGAAATTTGGAAGGGGTGCATAGTCGATGTCCCACGAAAGTAGATGGTTAGCATGTTTTTAAAAAAAAACTTGGAGGCAAATCGGGCCATCTTCTAGTGGAATTTAACTTCCAAGGATGTTTTCTTGGAAACAGCTAATTATTAAGATACAATTTAAAACGCACTCCTATTGAACTCCTGGGGGTTTCAGTCGTTGGCAGAGTTGTTCCCTTGAGATCCGGCTGTACATAATAGTCCAACACATGTCTCCCCCTCCACCCAGTGAAACCAAAGTACTTGGATATAAGCCCCCTTTTTGCCACACTGGAAGGAAATGAGGGCCCCGTCGCTCATTTCTCCCTATTGCTTTGGGTTCCTCCTCCTTTTCCACATGTGTTTTGCTCCCTCTGGGACTACTAGAGAGAACAAAACATATGGGGAGGTGGGGGAACCTGAAGCAATAGGGAGAAATGAGCGACAAAAGTGACAGTGTGGAGGGGGCGAGATGAAGCTGGCTTTCAAAATAAGCATTTAGCGTGCTTGGAAATGGTGGCGTTGGCTTTGAGCCTCTGCAAAACTTTTATTTGGGAGTTGAACTGCACGGTTTTGCTCCCAAATAAGACCTCTTTTGACTGGGATGCTTCCTTTGCAGATGAGAGGGGGGCTGTGCTGTTCAGTAAAACAGACTCCTTTGGTGTCCGGCTTCTTTACACTCCATTCCTGCAGAGGACGGCAAGGGGAAACAGACCAGGGCAAAGATTTTTGCAGAACAAGTTTGAAAACCGTGGTGACTACACTGAAAAAGGAATAGAAGCCACAGGAGTGGAATGCTATTTGTCCTATTAGCAGATTTGGAACACAGACGTATGCATCCTTGGACCCTAGACACATACACACATCGCCTTATAATTTACAGAGATATATTCAGTTTAGCCTAAGGGAATGGTAGAAATTGACCACAGTTCCAAGCAAATGAATCTATTTCTTGTTAAGATGTAGTGAAGAAAGAGACTGAAGGGACAATAAATGCCTTCAGATTCTCAACACAAGCCACGGATCCAGTTGTGCAATGTACTCTCCTTTAAAAAAAAGAAAAGAGAACTTCTTTTTTTACCACTTTTTGTATCCGAGCATATACTTGTGGTTTAGAAAGCCGGTTCTCTTTTTGCGATTTCTTGGCGGATGTGGCATTGTACTGATATACATGTTGACTAATCTAGGCATGACAGTAACACACAGGCGCAAGATTGAAAGAGGTTTTAATTTGCCCCATCTTAACGTTAACTGGAACACCAATTAAGTGGAGAGTGAGACATTTAACTGAGTAAAATATCTGGGAATTCTCCTGCTGAATTTCCTTCCCCCCCCCCCCCCATCGTACAAGGGGTAATCAGCTAGAAATGGTCTTTGGGGAGCTTTCCAGTTTAACACAGTGTCATTTGGCCTAACCAATTTGCCAAAAGCAATCCAAAGCTGCGTTTGCAAAATTGTCCTTCCAAGCTTGCATTGCCTATATGGAGGACCTTAATTCCCCCCCCAACCCTGTTCATTTAATTTGAAAGAAATATTTAATCCAATTAGAAATTCCAGTCCAGTTCCTTAAAAGTGGTTAATTTGGGGTTTAAAAACAAGTATTGCCAATCGCCAGGTAAGAAAAGGTATTTCAGGTGGTGGAGTTAAAAAACACAGAAGCGTATGTGGAAACAGAAAGGATTTTGAAGGCAGGGTCACCCTGTCTCTAAAGTGAATGTTGTACAGGGAAATGGCTAAGTCATGCAGAACACTGTGTATGTGTGTATCTCCACATTTATATTTCTTTCATCTGTGATTAGCTTGCAGAATGTGTAGCTCCAGTGCTGATGTGTACAGAGGGAGATAAAGCATTTGTTGTCCCCATTGATTGCTTGGGGTCATGGAAGCTGCCTAATGCACAAATCCTTGGGCACAATACAAACTGGAATTATTCTGTGCATTTATCCGCTCTTGGGGAAAAGTCTGCCTCAGCTGGAAAAAGACTGTTAAGATATTACACGGCAACAGAACCTGCCTGTTCTCATTTCAAAGGACTTAAATCTCTGGTCATCCTTGCACAGAAATTTACTCCAGCGGTTTTATGTTTATGTATAAAATCCAATTTTCTCCACATAGACTTAGGAGACGGGAAAGTGTTCTTTGGGGCCTACAGCGTTTGTGTCTTACAAATACTATTCTCTTCCCCTACACTCACCCTTCCACAGTTAGGGATCCTTTAAAATCATTGTACAAAGATCTAGAAACTATCATCTGTTTTGTTACAGTGTCTCTCTTTTTTTTCTCGCTGTATAAAAGAAGTCATCAGTATGAATTTAAATTCAGGCAAGGAGGTAACCCTCTTCATTTGATTATAAATAGCATGTTTTGTCTACAGCAAGGAATACCAGGAAGTTTGGGATCTGTTTTTCATAAATTCTCGTCCATGTAAATCCAACTTCCCCTTTGTTCCATTGTAACCTCAAGCTTTTTCTGATCCCTGAGTATGCACAATTGCTCACTGATCCTTAATCTCTGTATATTGGGTTTTGATCACTTGGACATGAGGGCAGGAAAGAGAAACCCTTCTGGAGTTGTCAGTCATATGGGGCGGAATTTCAGTTTAGCCTATAAGCGTTTTGCGTGAAATCTGCAGTTTGCTTGGCTCAGGAAGAAGAAATGAGAAACTGAATTGTGATATGGCACAGATACATTTGATTTACCCTTGCAGCAGAATAGAGCAGAAGGAAGTGATGCAGTGTAGTATATTGGCTAAAGGTATGAGCTGGGAGCCAGCAGGTTCCCCATTCAAATCTGGTCCTGACCATTTGACTGTGTGCGTAGTCATGCTCTTTCAGGACGGGGAAAGGGAGATATATTCTTGACTTTCCCCATCCTTGAGGAGCACAAATCTTTCCATCTTTATAATGATTTTTTTTGTAGCCCTCCCCAAGCATTTTTCCGGCTGTAAATCGCATTTTCATCTATTTCCTCAGCTGTCCTTCCTTGCATCATTATCCCCTTGAGGCAAGTGTGCAAAAGCAGCACATTGTCCCTGTTTTGCTATTCCTGTGTTTCCATTACATCTGGATTGCCCCTTTGAGTGTGGTACCGTCTTGAAATATTTAGGCACAGGTAGCTGGATCGATTTTACAGAGATTTTTTTTTAATGGTGTGTAGGACCTTTTCTCACCACATTTTCTGTGCGTGGAGACTTCCTGCACTGCCTCCTGCAGAGCTGGCCAGGTGAATAGCGATGTCACGTGCAGAAACAACCTTGAAAGCTTGTAGAGTGTCACCTGTTTACGGGACGTTTGTTCTTCTATACCCATAGATACATACCTGCGAACTGCTGCTGCAAACCCACTTCACACACCTATGGAAGTGGACTGTAGTCCAGAGAAGCTTTATAATCCAACAATAGTGCAATTATAAGCAGCACTGCACTCTCCCAAGTCCACAGAAATGTGGGACTCTCCTTAGGACTGCACAGCCAATTTGTTAGTCTTTAAAATGGTGCAAAAACCCCTTTTTGTGTGCCAGACTGATACAGCCAGCCCTGTAGAATGTATCAGCGCCGCAGTTTTTCCAAGAGGTTAGAGTACCTTGTGAACATATGGATGCATGAAAGTGCTCTGCACTGAATCATACAACCCGTCCCTCTAGCCCGAAAGCTTATTTACTCAGACTGGCTTTGGCTGTCTGTGATCTGAAGCATGATCACCTTTGTTAACTCTCTTGCCTGAGGTCCTTCAACCAGAAATGACAGGGATTAAATATGGGATTCTGTGTGTGCGTGCGCGTGCATAATCATTCAGGTCACCAACTCTGTTTGTGACAGCATTGCTACAGCACAGTGCCATGGGTGGCGCATGCTCTTTAGTCCTCATATATGCACGTTTGAATTCATGTATGTAGAATTCTTGTAGCATTAAACTTAGGTCAGCCGACTCTAAACATACAAAATGGCCCTGTAGCAACAATGAGAATATGTTCCATTGTGCCCATAGTGTCAGTGGTTCAAAGTCACCAGTAGATTAAGAGACAAGCTGATAGATGGTTTCTCCTTGCAGTGTTTCAGTGGTTGGAAGGGACCTTTGAAAAACAGATATTGAATATTAACAGATTTATCCAGAAGCAGCTTTCTAGCCTGATCAATTACCAGGAGATGGTGATGAGAAGTGTGATCTCTAGAAAGAGAAGGGAAGAATTGCCCTTACCTAATGTCTCTTGGGAGAATTTTCTGCGCCGTATAATAAGAATCATGGTGTTGAAATGTCTGTGCTGCAGAATTTATATCTCTAGTATCCGCATGCTAGAAGTAATGGTGGGGTTGGAGGGAGAGGCTGATGGGAAACACACTATTCCTGGGTGAACATGTCTGTCTTGTCTGAGATTTAGTAATTTATTGAGGGGTTTTTTTTGTTTTCTTTTGCACAAAACATCTCAAAAGATGGCAGAATGACAAAGGGGAAAAAATCTTAATTCCCTGTGACAGGCTTTGATGCCAAAGATAAAAACATTAGAGGCTTATGATTTTGTCTCGGCCTTCATTTAGATATTTCTGTTTGTCTGTTACAGCTGCAGCTGAATGGAAGGAAAACCCCTAGTTCTGCCCATATTCAATGTGACAGATCTTATCCTTATGGGGGCAAACAAATTTTACCTTTTAAGTATATAGTTTAATCCCCAAGTATGTTTACGCAACTTGTCGAGTTTCATCAACACTCACCCACCACCAGTCTGTGGATTCACTCAGCAATTTAGCACGGAGATTAATAAAACATTTGAGACCTGATTTCTTTTTTCAGCTTTCAGTGACTCTTCCACGAAAGAGTCTCATATTTTTGATCCCATACTTCCTCTATCCACTGCAAACTTTGGCCTCTGGCAGGGCCTTGTAGACTCTTTGAGGGAAGATAAAGACTGCAGCAATTTCCATGAACAGTGAATATGAAGGTGTTCCAACCAGCAGATGAATAGGAGTTGTAAGGGTTCTGTGGCTAATGAAAAATACTTATTTCTGAATGGTGATACATTTAACAAAAGCATCCTGAAATCCTGGTTGCCCAAAGAGGAGCCAAGAAGTGTCGATGAGAGTTCTTTTTTACTCTCCCCAGCAGAAATAATCTTGCTAAAATTTTGTTTTCTTTAAATGCCCTCCACCCCACCTTTTCCTGTTCATACACAAATGGAGCGTAGTGACCTCTGGTGGCGAGTTTGGTAACGATGGTCTTATTGGATCGCTACATTTCCCCCCCTGACATCCTAATCTTGCCGTTGACTTTTCTCAATTATTCATCCAATCACATTGTTGATATTGATTTTCAATAATTTGTATGCCATCTTGTGGCTACCAAAGTACATGACAGTATCTCAAGTGCACATGGTTTAGGAACCAGTTACCTGCAAGAGGCTCAGGGGATGCGGGATCGCATTGAATCCTAAACACCAGTGCTATGGCCTTTTGAGACCCATCTAGCGGTTCAGTTTGTATGGACACAGGCTGTTGCCAGCCACGGGAAATAAATATAAATGTAGTAGTCACCAGGCATTAGCCCTAGTTTCTTGACGAAAAGATGGGAGGTCGTAGGAACTCGCAGGTTAAGCAAAACAGAGTCTGGGTTCCAGGGAGTATGTAGGGAAAGTTTCAGGAGCTAGGCTTTGTCTGTGTTGGCGTTCAAGAGGGTGAATGGGAGCTTCTTTGCCTTCTCATCTGGGCTGTAGGATGCGCCACATGCATCGAAGTTGACGTGTAGCATTATGAAGGTGCAGCCGTCACGCGCACGAATACGATGACGAGTTTTATGAAACCAAAAACAATTAGAAAGAGAGGAAGTTCTAACTGAAGGTACTTTACATCCACGTTATGCATGATTCCCATTTGCGGTGGTAAGCCTGAACCACAAGGCCTTTCTCAGGACAAGGTCTAACGGCCTGCAATTTGATTAACAAAGTCTGCTCATTCATGGGTTTTTTTTTTTAAAGATAGCAGTCAGGTGTCCTTTAGGCAGGTCATAATTTTTTTAAAAAAGTAAATGAAATAAATGTAAGAAGCTTCATGTATACTTTGCCCCAGACACGGAAGCCTTGATTGAAATACATGATATGGGGATGGGAGGCCGTTCTTCAGACCCTAAAGCAACTGAATGGCTCATGAACACATGAAGCTGCCTTAGTACTGAATCAGACCCGATCTTTTAACTGGGCCAGGGGTTGAAACGGGGACCTTCTGCGTGCCGAGCAGATGCTCTACCACTGAGCCACGGCCCCTCCTTCTGCAACAGAGTTGAGAAAGTACATTGGCATAACTAATGGTGCTGAGACCTACCAGCTGCTTCCTGCATGATGCTGTTTTTCTTTTCTGTTGTGTTTTGTTGTTCTTTGTCCATTAATTTTTTAAAAAATTATACAAAAGCCTTTGTATTGACCTTGCAATAATCTCAAAGGAGTCATGGGGTGTCGCATTTTGCTGGGTGTGTGTGTATGTGGGTGTGGGTGTGTGTCAAATGGCAGTGCCAGTACCTAATCCCTTGTGCGGTTGTTGCCTCCATGCAATGGGGAAAGGGTTAGTGGGAGAACGTTGCCAGTCTTACAGCATACTGTTCTCGTCCAGCAAGATGCAAAGTACCATGTGACTCTGACTCCCATTTTTACACCGACTGAAGCACCTGCAGGAAGGGAGGCATGCACGGAGAGGCTGCAGGCTGAGATGCGTTTGGAAGCGGTTTTGAACATGCATTAGATTGCAGGGCAAGAGAATGTGTGTCTCAAACCACTTCCATTCCACTTCTGTATGTCTTCATCCTTAGTGGTGTGCAGAGGGAGAGACAAAACAACCCGATGACAGATATCTGTATTTAGGCAATGCAGCTGAAACTGTGGTCAGCCTATTTCAACACTTAGCACCTTAGAACTAGTCTTTCTAAGTGATATATCTTTGACATATGTTGTTCCACCAGTTTTTAATAGCGTTCCTCATTTAATTTTCACGTTGAGTGCTTCTGCTTAGCTTCTGAAATCGGGCTAGCCTGTGTTATCCAGGCATGGGCATTCTATGTTATTGAAGTAGGAAGATGGGAAATAGTTGTGAAAGTTCATAAAACTTTAGTGGCTCTGGAAGAACTTGGTGGCTGATTCAAATAATATTTCAGTAGGTTGAGGGCAGAGATTCCCAAACTTATTTGGCCTACCACCCCCTTTTCAGAAAAAAAAATTACAGCGGCCCCCTGGAAATTTACCTTCAAGAAGTGGACAAAAAGATGCAAGTAGGGTCCACCATGATCCACGCAGCCAGGCAGGCCCAAGGCAGGCACAGAGCAGCAGCAGCTGAAGGCCTAAAGCCAGAGGCCAGCAGCAGCCCCCACTCAAGAGCCCAGCAGCAACACCAGCCTTACAAGGGTGCACCTGCATTTGCAGTTTGCAAGTGCATGGCTGTGGTTGGCTGTGGGGACCCCCCCTTCACCTCCCCGATCCCAGTGAAAACCAGGAGAAGGCAGGAAAAACCTGCTTTAGATAGGTTCTGGACTCTTCTTTCTCTATGCTTCCACCCCCCCCCCCTTATTTTTATTCAGCGCCCCCCAGTTGCACCCAAGGCTCCTACCGCCCACCTGGATTGTTCCAGCACCCCCCCAGGGGGTGGTATTGCTCACTTTGGGAACCAGTGGTTGAGGGCATCACCATGAGAGCAACTAGTTTACAAGGATTCTGTAGCTAGCATACTTACTTAAGTGCTGTCAAGTCAGAACTGACTTATGATGACTCCAGGAAAGGGTTTTCAAGGCAAATTAGAAAACAAGGTGATTTGCTGTTGCCTCCCTCTGTAAAGTCTTTGTGGGTGGTCTCACATCCAAGTACCGACCCTGCTGAGCTTCTGAGATCTGATGAGATGGGGCTACATCATGCTGTCTTCCCACAGCTAGCCAAACGAATATTATATTGTCGTCAATCAACTGACCTTTGCTTTTGGAAATTCTTTGCTGTCTTTGTTGTCTCTTTGAGTTGACCAACTAAAACAGTTCGATCAGTTAGCATAAAATAGTGCCTATTCTCGTGAATAAGCTTTGTGAGCAAGACCATTTTCTCCTGTTGGCTGTGCTCTTTGTCCTAACTCTGTATCTACCAACCCAGAAATGTACTTGTGGCAGCTTATCGTGCATCAGAATTCTTTTGATCATGTATGTGTCTTATTCAGTAGCTCACCAGTGTTTCAAAGAGTGTTGGGGTTCAGCTCAGAAAAGCTCAAACAAGGCCTTGACCTGGATAGCCCAGGCAAGCCCTATCTCATCAGATCTCAGAAGCTAAGCAGGGTCAACTCTGGCAAGTACTTGGATGGGAGACTTCCTTGGAATACCAGCAGCCGGGGCAGGCTTTACTCAGCCACCTCTCTGAATATCCTCCAGGCCCCCAGTAGGGGGCAGTCACTAGAGGTCGCCAATGACCTCCAGGTTCACACACATGCACGTATTTAAAAAAGAAAGAAGGGCTCAAACAAGAAGCCAGCTGGGAAGAAAACTGCTCTGGTGTGCTCAGCCAACACTACCTTGTTGGCTTCAGACTGTGTGTGCTTAATGGCAGCTTATTAAAGGGTTGTCTGAAGGTTGTTAACATCAGAGCTCTGGAGCCACGGGGTTATTTATTCTTTAACTCGAAGCATTTTTTAGCCTGCCTTTCAGTCAAGGGAATTCCAAGGCAGCTTTCAACTATAAAGATCGACATAAATAGCAAAATAACATCAAATAAAACATGGTATAGCCATTAAAATAACAGTGACAGAGCAGCTATAGCAGCAGCAGTACACACAAGCATTCGTTAACAAGACTGGGCAAATAAAACCATTTTAACTTGATGCCTAAAACTCAGTAGATAGGTACTGGTGAACTTCTCTGCAGACAGTGTCCAATGCTGGTGGACCATCTCATTGGGCTGTTTCTGGTCCCCACCTGCATAACCCCTGAGGACAGAAGTAGCCACAGAAGGACTTTTGGCAGTTCGTATTGGAAAGTCAGGTAGTCCTTTGCTTATCTTGATCCCCATCATGGTAGGTTTTTGTAGGTCAACACCAACACTTTCGAAACACGCTGGAGGTCAGCAAAGCTATTCTAACTCTAGTGAGATATTCTTCAAACAGCAATTCCCACTCAATAATCTTGTCTACGATATTCAGCAGGCCCTGGAAAGCTCCAGCCTGCTACAGTAGACATTGGTGGGCTAGACAGACCAGGACTAGGGGTGTGACTTCATCAAGGACTCAGGAGGTATTTGACAAAGGAAGCTATGACTCTTGAAAGATTGTACCCCCTTTACAAAGAATCTTGCTTGTAAAGGTCTGTAATTGATTTTTTTTCTGTTAACCTGTGAATTGCAAGCGTGTTAAGAGAAAACAGTCTAGCCTACTTTATAATCTGTATGGGCACTGTGGTGCATATATTGTATGGACGGTGCATATATTGTGGAAGGGGCCATGGAACGCCCTACCTCAGATTTATCATGACATTTCTTAGGGCTTGCACTCAGCTGAGCTCTGCAAAATTATTAATTTTGTCACGAGAAAAAAAAGAAATTGGACATGGAATAAAATAGGGCAACATCCACTTACTAGTTTAGGCTCTGTTTCTGCATGGGAGGGGAAATTAATTCCCCTCTGGATGTGGAGTTATTTTTTGAGCTCTCGACAGACGAATGTCGAAGGGAAGAAGAAACCTGTAGTGTGTTTAACCTGCTATTCTCTCTCGAGTTGTCGCCAAGAGAGCTCAGATTGTTTCTTTTGTGCCATTAAGAGACCTCTAAGTGGATCCTCAGTCCAGAGCTCTTGGTCATGAAGCAGAGTGTGTGTGTGTGTGTGCGCGCGCAGAATGATTGGAATCCTCCATAAATACCTCTCCAAACACATGCCTCCTTTAGAACTGTGTGATTGGCTCCCAAACAGCCTTCCACGAAGGGTGCGCGGTAATCCTTTTATGTCGCTTCTTCAGTGGAGATTACGCAGCAAGAAATAATTAGGAGATTAATTTTCACCTGTCACTGCCAATAATAGATAACCTTGATACAGTGACAGGGCTGGGATTGTTGGGGGAATGGAAAATGGTTTAACCCTGCAGTTTGGTGGCAGGGGAAGGCAGAAAGGGTGGGGGAAGGAGGCCGTTTTTGCTTGCGTTGAACTGTGGATGCCTTTATGTAGTATGCAATATTGTGGGGCTGATGAAGCGCATAGTGTGGTAGTGAGAAAACATAGGCTATGGTCTTGCAGACAGGCCACATATATAAGCACCTTGAACATATCAAACCATTGTAGTTGCCTATTTTATTTTGCTGCTGCCCTTTGCCATGCATATTCTGTGTGCCCAATGGCACTCCGACCCCATGATCTTAAGATGTTGGTTGGAAGCAAATGGGAGTCCCTCACCCAGGTAAATATAGGTAGGATCAAGGTGACGGGGAGCAAATTGCTTCCATCAAGTCTGCTAACACCCTCCATCATTTTTTTTTAACCTGAAGACCTAATCGGTGGGCATACAAATCAAAATCATGTGTATGCTGTACACAGAAGTTTTGTTATCAACTACAGTGAATGCATGTACGATCTGTGTACAGTGAACCATTGTATTTTCTTAAATGCATGTGCTGGGATGCATGTTATCGTCAGTGAATGGACAGCTGGACGTGTGACATAAATCCCAAATTTATTCAGGTCCTGGACCGTTAGTTTCAATTGCAAAGTGAACATGCGTGGGCTCTTTCTTACAAACAAACAGAGACATGTTCATTAAGGATGTATGTGTGTTCACTGTAATGTGTGGACAGAGCTTGTGGTTGAGTATTCCTCTCTGCATACTCAGCCTTGTGCCATCCGCTTTAAGCAGGAGCCACTTCCAAAAAGGCCCTTCCGTGGGCTGCAGCCGTTCTACCCTCTGTGCAGAAAGAGAAAAAAAGAGCAAGAATTGCAAGGAAGAATTAATTGTGTGCTTGGGTGCATGTAGAGAGAGGTGGTCTGTTAACGGGAGTAATTGGAAAGCACCAATCCTCTTAGGAGCAGGGGTGCTTGAAGTGGCAACTCTGCATTACTGCTAGGTTTGCCAATCTAGGTTGGAAAATTCATGGAGATTCAGGGCGGAGTCTGGCGAGGAGAGGGACCTCAGCAGGGTAACAATGCCATAGAGTCCACCCTCCAAAGCAACCATCTTTATAGTCTAGATGTCAATCATTCCGGGAGATCTCTAGGTCCCACCTGGTAGCTGGCAACCTAGACAACAGCCCTACTTGATGGAATAGGATGAACTCTTTGCAGGTGCTTGCCCTGTAGCTGGTCTCTTGTTTCCATAGTGTTCCTGGTATTTCTAGGTATTTCAACTGAGAAACAGCCATACACAGTACTACTCAACCCGGGGGGGGGGGGGTACAACCTCTGGCCCCGTCCCCTCCTGTGCCAGTTCAGCCCCTTAGCCCTTGTGCCAACTCTTCTGTCTTTCCTTTTGTATTCCTGGCTGTGATCACCTTTGTATCCTGTCTCCCTGCAACCAGCTCACCAGAAGAGTAAGACTCTAATCAGACGTGAGCATCTTCTCCCATCTCTGCTTCCCTTTCTGTGATTCCATTGTCCCTGTCTGACTCGAGACTTGCTCACTGCTAGAGGGGGGAGGAGGAGAAGGGATGTCTAATGAAGACAGCTTTATTAGACAAGGTGCAGCTTTAAGCCTTCTCTCCCCCCCTGTCGAATGCGGCTGCGGGGGTGGGGGTGGGGGGGGAGTCTCCAAAAGTGTACTCCCGTGCAGGGATTTTCTGAGAAGCCAAACCTTGTCTTTATTCTCGTCCCTTTCAAAATTAATTGCCTTCTCAGTTCAGGTAGGCTTAAAATACATCCCGAAATCTGAAGCCATTGAGCAAAAGGAAGGTAATTTTTTTAAAAAAAACCCCATATAGAATCTTGTTCTCAATCCCCCTCCCCCTTTGCCTCTTTTGTGGTGAAGTTTAAATCTACAATCTGTTGCAAAATGTAATGGGAAACCAGCCTACAGAAAATGCCATTATTCATATCATCCTTAGCTCATTTATTTTATCTGCAATAGCAACGATAAGGGAAGCTGCTTGGCGGTGCTGATAAGCAGGGGAAATATCTTAGAGCTATTTGTAAAAGTTAAAGCAGATCTTGGTACGGGGAGATAGCAGGATGGGGAGGGGAGAGGGGGCGCCGGCAAGCTTTTTTGGCAGGTTGCTGAGCTGGGAGCTAATAAAGATTTTAACGGGGAGGGCTCATTAGGATTAGGCAGAAGATCTATTATCTCGGATTTACACAACACCAATGGTGAAGCAACTTGGGTTCTCTCCCCCCCCCCACACACACACAACCCCTTCCAATTCTGCTTTCACTAAATAGCAGCCACTGTTGAATGGGAAATCTTTTCAAATTCAATTGGAATCTCTTGTTGCCAGGAGCCCTTGCCAGATGTTTGCAGAGCAAAGATAGAGTGGGGCAGGTTTTGCAGTACCTTGCAAGGCAGGGTTGCCAGTCTTCAGGTGACGGCTGGAGATCTCCTGGAATCACAACTGGTCTCCAGGTTACGGAGATCAGTTCCCCTGGAGAAAATGGCTGCTTTTAAAGGTGGAGTCTATGGCATTATGCCCCACGGGAGGTCCTTCCCCTCCCCAAACCCCACCCTTCCCAGGCTTCACCTCAAAAATCTTCAGGTATTTCCCAACTCAGAGCTGGCAACCCTGTTGCAGGGGTTAGTTTAGGGCGTGGTTCATAAGAATATAAGAAGAGCCCTGTTGGATCAGACCAGTAGTCCATCTAGTCCAGCATCTTGTCTCACGCAGTGGCCAACCAGTTCCTCTGGACGGCCAACAACAGGGCATAGAGGCTGAAGCCTTCTCCTGATGTTGTCTCCTGGTTCTGGGAGTCAGAGGCTTAGTCCCAGACGCTTCAGCCTTTCCTTATTGGGAAGATGCGCCAACCCCCTAGTCATCGTGGCTGCCCTCCTCTCTATTTTTTCCATCTCTGCAGTGCCCTTTTTGAGATACAGTGACACAAACTGTACACAGTATTCCAAATGATGCCACACACCATAGATCTATACAGCCACACTGCAATATTGGCCATTTTATTCTCAATCCCTTTCCTAATAATTGCTACCATAGAGTTTGCCTTTTTCACCGCTGCAGCACACTGGGTTGACACTTTCATTGAGCTGTCCGCTATGACCCCAAGTTCTTTTTTCCCCTCTCAGTCTCAGCAAATTCAGACCTTATTGGCCTATACTTGAAGTCAGGATTTTTTGACCTAATGTGCATCACCTCTCGCTTACCAGTCTTGAATTTCATTTGCCACATTATCACCCACTCATGCAGTTTGTGTGGAGGTCCTCTTGGAGCTCTTCACAGTCAGCCTTGCTTTTCTCTATCCTGAATAATTTTGTGTCATCTGCCAACCTGGCCACTACACTGCTCACCCCTAGTTCCAGAGCACTGATGAATAATTTAAATAGTACCAGCCCCAATACCAATCCTTGTGGGACCCCACTGCTTACTTCCCTCCATTGTGAGAACTGTCCATTGATTCCTACTCTTTGCTTCCTGTCATTTAACCGGGTTTTGATCCATAAGGGACCTGTCCTCTTATCCCATGACTGCTTAGTTAACTCAGGAATCTTTGGTGAGGTACCTTGTCAGAAGTCTTTTGAAAGTCCAGGTAAATAATATCTACCAGGTCACCATTATCTAGTTTCAACTAGAGTCTCGCCCAATCTACGCCTCTGTGCTGAGAAGCTCATTTGGCTTAAGGAATTCAGCGTTTTTCCTTATTCCTCACCCTGCCCTCTTTATTAATTGGAGAGAATATCAGCCATTAATGCCTCTTTTGAAACACTTTGCCCTTCTAAAGCAATGGCATCATCAACTCCTCATCCTGGCTGTTTCTGCAGCTTCATTGCAAATTACACTAGAGGTAACTGAACGACATTCAGGTGTGTTGAGCTGCTTTGTTTCTTCTTTCAGCAGCTGGTGCCGATTCTTTATTCTAGCTCTGATTCTTGGTGCTGTTATTCTGTTATTTGTTATATTTGTTATATTTAGGTGGGTAGATGGTCTGTAGTAGAAGAGAGAGAACTGAGTCCGGTAGCACCTTAATGAACAGCAAGATACATACACACACAGCCTTTATTCAAGCTCTTTTTATTCTGTTGATGGGCTACTTGAACCATCGCCTCTTGGTGTTGCTGACTGTGTTCCAGCAGAGCCAAAGGTAGCAGGGTTTGTCAGACTGAATCAAAATCCTTATGTATGCCCCTTGCATTCCTCAAGCAAGTGCCATTGGAATTGTCTAGAAAAGTTGACCAAGAAGGCCATTTAAAAGAATATCCTTTGATTCTCTTGTGTACCATTGCCCATTTCTTCACTGGGGAATGTCATTTGGATACTTCCCCTTCCGTCCCACGTTGGATGACATAGTTGCTGCTGCTCTGGAAAAATTGCTGTGGTAGCTTTCAAGGCAACACTAGGAAAATATGAAATGTATTTTTAGCATTTGTTTTGCCCACGATGCAGCACCTGCAGAAGAAAAAGGAAAGCAGGTACAGGCGGAGCAGACTTCTCTTTTTAAAACTATCAATAAAAGATAGTCAAGTGTGTGCTTCTGAACCTGTGATTTTGCCCAAGTAGTCCAGACAAATACATTCTTAATGCTGGTAGACTTAAAAATCCTATTAGCTTTGTTTTTGTTTCAGGGGGCCCTGCTGATCTGGCACACATTTTATAAATGGGGACTGACCTGTAGTTTGCTTTGTTCTTTCAGAACGTTTTTGTGGGCTTCACTCAGAAGTGGTTCCTTCTGTTACACCTTTTGCAAAATGGCCAGATACAGAGACTTCGTTTTGGGCTCTGTGTGACAAACACTGCTTTCTGCCTCTCTGCACTACTGACACTTTGGATCCTACACAGGAAAAAAATTAAAAAGTGATATAAGGTAGAGTTTCTAGCATTTCCTAGAGCTCCCTTGTCACTTCCAGATAGCTCTAGGAATCACCAGGAACTCTGTGGACAGAACTTCTTGTAGGTAGATAAGGCCTTGTATTTCTTTGTCATTTTTCTCCCCAGGACAGTCATGTCCCCATTTGGCCAGTTTCCACTGGCCGATCAGGTGAGCATTGGGCGAGGGCCAAAATTACCTGGAGGTCTCCTTCCATAAGCAGTCAAATAGAAACTCCAGTCGTACACGAAGCCAGAGTCCTTCTCTTCCACCCATTCTTTATGTAAAACAGGAGTCTTGTGGTACCTTAAAGACTAAGAAACATTTATATGAGCACAGACTTTTGGGAGTCAGAGCTCAGTTCTTCGGATCACTTTCATCTAGCGAAGTGTGGCTGGCGCATGGAAACTTACACCGGAATCAGTTTTGTTAGTCTTTAAGATCTCACCAGCAGCCTCAGTAGTGCCGACTAGCCCAAGCTCATGAGAGCTTGGAAGCTAAGTAGGACCAGTCCTGGTTAGTACTTGGGTGGGAGACCACCAAGGAAGTCCAGGGTTGCTATGCAGAGGAAGGCAAAGGCAAACCACCTCTGCTCGTCTCTTGTCTTGAAATTTCCTGGAAGGGCCACCAGAAAGTGGTTGTAATTTGACAGCACTTAATTAAGACGCCCCTTATTAAGACGCTGCTGGACTCCTGTTTTATTTTGCTGATTCAGAGTAATAGAAGTACACATCTGGAACGACCCATTCTCTAAAATCCTCATGCTGCAGTGGGTGCTGCAGCTCCACTCCTCACGGAAGGGTTGTTATCCGTCTCTTAAAATCTTGTGATGTTGGGGCCTTGTCATGTGTTTGTCTGACCCTGGAGATGCCTAAGAATTTGAAAGACTGAGCTGGTTTCGTGAGTCTGGAACCTTTAATTCTTCCAAGGATTTCCAAATCCAGTGTGTTGACTTCTCATTAGGAAAGTAGGTCAGGCTAATAGAAAGCATCTTTATAGCTGAGCCTCTGCGTGACAAGTTCTGCATCTGAACTCTGTCTCCTGTTCTACACTTGCTCTAACTGAATGCCATCACTTCAGAAGAAAAAAGTCATGCTAGCTCTTGGCTCAGGATCCCCCCAACTTGGTGCTCAGCAACACCTTTCCTGGGGCCCCACCAAGTGTTTTAAGAAAGTGGGTGGGGCCAGATGGGGAGACCTGAGAGGCAGTGCAGATTAAAATAACCACAGTGTTCACTTCACTCCTCTTGTACATGGCATCTGGGCTTCCTGCCTGTGTGTAGATGGCTCCACCTCCTGGGGCGGCCATTTTGTGGTTGTGCCCGCCCACCCTGTGTCAGAAGTCCGAAGGGGCCCACAGGCTTTAAAAGATTGGGGACCCCTGTCTTGGCCCTTTGCAGCCCTTCTACTAGCCCTAGCCCTTCTGCTAGCCCTAGCCACCATGTTCTGAACTGCGAGTAGTTTAAAATGTCCTGATTCCAGGAGATACTCCTCAATCAAGTGGCAAACACCAAAAGACCCGAACTGTTTACGGTTGCACTGAAAATAATTTATCCTGTTGCATTTTAAACCAGAAGCACTCTTCTTCATAGGTACGATCTGTTGCGGGGTTTTAGTAGGTTGCAAGATAATCTCGGCGGTTTCATCAGATCTCCTCCTAGGTAACTGAGAGAGAGAGAGAGAGAGAGAGAGAGAGAGAGTATCAAATCATATTCCCTGAAAGAGGTAGTTTCCTCTCAAAACACGATGGATTAATCTTCCAAGTTATACTGTGCTGCATTGCTGCAGTGGAGCATCCTGGCTACTCAGTGTTTATGAAAAGCATGTGATCAGAGCGCCAATTTCCCCAGGATGTGGCCAGTAAGGGCTCTGCCCCACTGCCACTGATTTGTCCCGTGTAAGGATTTGTTTTGAAAAACAAGCTCTTTGATTTGGAACACGAGAGGAAACTCTCTGGTTTAAATACATAAGATTTCTTCCTCAGAGTGACAATACTCCCCCAAACAGATACCTGACCTGCCCAGTTCTGCCGACCTGAGACTCCTTCTGGCTCAGGGTGGATTTATCACAGGCATTTTTGTCATCCTGAAAGAAAATCCTCCCTTTAGCTCCTATCACTGTAAACCACAGGAAAGTGCTTTATATGAGAAAGGTTAGCTTAATGAAGATGTTCTTTATTTTAAAGAAGTAGGTAAAAGAGTCTCGACTTAAGGCAACTTTTGAGAGCCCGTCTGGTGTAGTGGTTAAGAGCGGCAAGACTGTAACCTGGAGAACTGGGTTTGATTCCCCACTCCTCTACATGAAGCCAGCTGGGTGACCTTGGGTCAGTCACAGCTCTCTCAGAGCTCTCTCAGCCCCACCTACCTCACAGGATGTCTGTTATGGGGGGAGGAAGGGAAGGTGATTGTAAGCTGCTTCTTCAGGTAGTGAAGAACGGGGTATAAAACCAACTCTTCTTATTATTCAATTTTCTTCTTTAGTACTGCCACTTTATAGATTTTAAAATAAAAATGGGTATGGCTTAGGCTTGGTAACTAGAAATTTTGGTGGTTTATGAGTTAATGGCAGGTTTTCCAGTCATTAATTTGAAAGCCCACCATGAAAATGTGGCATCCCCCCCTAGAACTATGCTCCTGTGTCTAGTTTTCTGGTGGTGACCAATGCTCTCTCTAAGCTGTGGAATCTTGTGAGCAAAAATTCTACTTTGTGAGCTACTGGCATTAAAGTTGTGAGCGAGCAATTTGGCTACTGCATAAATCAGTTTACTTTGGAGCCATCCTTCCTGAGCTGAGACAAAAATGTGTGAGCCGGAGGCTAAAAAACTGTGAGATAACTCACACTAACTCAGCTTAGAGGGAACACTGGGAGTGACCACCCCCCCCCCATAGAGTTTGCAAGGCCAGAGATGTCCAGAGGTAGATTGCCATTGCTTGCCTCTGCCTGGGCCATCCAGGTCAGGACAGCTTTCTGGTGTGGTTTCAACGTGTATTTGGCCAACCTGCACCTTAGAAGACTTCCAGGCACCTGTCTTTTCCCCAGTTTGGTTACTTCTCTGGAGCGACCTACCTTAGCAGTAAATCTCATTTTAAGGGACATCCATCTCCTTAAAGCCATGGGGAAATGCCACTGTGGCCCCAGCAAGATTAAAAAGAAAGGTTTCTGCTAAAAGTGTTTGATTGTGAACAAGACTTTTTGTTTTGTCTGTAGAACTCAGCGAACCTGGAGCTGCCTCGTATCAGGAGTGCCTTGGTAGCAGGCAAGGTATGAGATCAAGTCTCTCCAATCTGGGCACCGGGGGGGCCGATCGCTTGCCTTGTGGGTTTCTCGACCAGTGGCTCTCTTTCCCGCTTTTGCCCTCTCTCTCTCTTGTGCTTTCTTCTCCTTAATGGGCATGCGCCTGCTTGTGTTTTCCCCTCCCCGTGAGTTCACGTGGCTCCTGTCCTCCCTTCCTCCCAGCTACAAACCTTTCAGTGGTTAAAATCCAAAAAGGGTGTGTGTTCTAAAATGGTGCTTGCATCCAGCTAACCAACTCTTTTTTGCAAATTGAGTGTAGGGTTTGTAGCCGGAGAAATAAATTAGTGTAGTAATTAGCATGAATTAATGACAAGCATATGCTTTGCAGATTCTCAAGGGTTTTTTGAAAAAGTAGCTGCGGGGGGGGGACGTAGGGGGGTTGTTACTGACAGGTTTGTTCAGGCCTGTCCATTCTAGCCTGTTGTCAACTTGGCACATGCTGAGCTGTTTCGCGTAGACCCAGGCCTAAGAAAGCAGAGGCAGGGCTGTGAGGCAGACCGGGAGCCGAGGGTACCTGCAAGAAGGCACGAGTGGTTCTGTTTTTCAGCTGCTCTTTGCCGGGCAGTTCTGTGGGTGAAGCTCATGCAGAGTGTCAGCAGGAAAACAAATCGGGATTAAGCCAGGATACCACATTGGTACATAACACAGAACCATAGTTAAGCCTAACCGGCTTCAGATCCTGGTTTGAGGTACTGTAGTTAGGGCGGTGGCATGGGTTTGGCATGGCCAGCTGTGGTTAATGTAATTGAATTGTGGGTTTGCATTGTGTCTGCACAGAACCTCATGTGTTTCAGGCAGACCAAAGTTGGTGAACGTCAGAACTCTCTGCTATGATTTTAGCTTTAAGTAGCTTTATGTGAATCCTACACAGTTTGCTATTCAGGTGAAAAGCCAATTGCAGTATTTTGACACTCTTGTCTTTATTGCTTGTTTTTTTTGGGGGGGTGGGCGTAATGATAGTTCTTATGGTTACTCACAGAGGCTTGGATATGTGTGCTGAAGGCGTAGGAACTGCATTCCTGCAACGTGAGACTCAGCACGCCTCACTGTATCTGTCTCCTGCTCACAGCTTAAACAGCTTTGTCCAACCTTTGAGGTTGGCTCAGCCTCACGCTTAGCCCAGAGCATCTGCTCGGCATGCAGGAGGTCCGAGGTTCAGTCCCCGACATCTCCAATTAAAAGAATGAGGCAGCAGGTGATGTGAAAGACCTCCTCCTGAGACCCTGGAGAGCCACTGCCAGTCTGAGTAAATGATACTGACTTTGATGGACCAAGGGTCTGATTCAGGAGAAGGCATCTTCATGTGTTGAAGGACTTCAGGCACAATGCCACATGAAAACACGGATGTCAGAACTACTGCAGTATCAGCCCAGCAGAAGAAAAGTGTTGGGGGCAATGTGGGGGTAATGTGGCCATCATACTAGACCTGGGTCCAGATCTCTACTGCTTGACCTTGGGGAAGTCAGTGTCTCTTGGCTGGACCTGCCTTGCAGGATTGTTGTGAGGATTCAGTAAAGAAGAGGGAAGAATCAAAAGTTACTTGGTGGAAGGGTGGGATAAAAATGCGATAGGAAGACGGGCTTCAGACTTTGTTGAAGCATGGTCTTAGAAGGGTTGTTTTTCACTGGTGGTGCCCTCAGGTCACAGCTGAGGTACAGCCACCTTCAAGACAAGACAAATAGAGGCGGTTTGCCGTCACGTGCCTCTTCATAGCAACCTCAGGCTTCACTGGTGGTCTTCCACCTAAATACTGACCAGGGCTGACCATTGTTCCCTCTAAGCTGAGTTAGTGGGAGCTAGCTCACAGTTTTTTAGTCTCCAGCTCACACATTTCTGTCTTAGTTCAGGAAGGATGGCTCCAGAGCAAACTGATTTATGCAGTAGCCAAATTGCTCGCTCACCACTTTAATGCCAGTGGCTCACAAAGTAGAATTTTTGCTCACGAGACTCCACAGCTTAGAGGGAGCATTGGCCGGCTGACCCTGCTTGGCTTCTGAACGGCTCAGGCCAGGGTTATTTTCCCCTTGTCTTAGTTTTTTATCAAGAAGCCGTCACTGATTATAGTTTACCCCTGCCCCGTTTTCCTGCCAAGGAGTGCCGACGTGCATGCCTAGCAGCGGTAAGGTATTTATCGCAGTCAATAAAGAAGGGGAAACGTGAAAGGTAAGTATAAAAGGATCTGAAGACGTAGCCATGTATAATCTCAGCTACAGCATGCACTTGGCTGCATCTTTGATTCAGAGTCAAAGGTGCATGTTATTGGAGAACGCGGACCTACTGGTTGCCCAGCCGGTGTGAGAAAATTAAACCCGCCGAAAACAATAAAACAAAAGGGGGATTTTTTTTTTGTTCTGCTTTTAGACAATAACATAGGAGGGTCACCATTTCAGCTGACAGCAGTACTAGCTCTTAAGTTACAGTCACATGTTCTGGGTCAGTGGCAGGGCAAAACCTCGACATGGTTACTGATGATCCTAACTGGGTTAGGATAATTATTTCCCTTTATCTCCTTGCTGTGGGCTCATGATAAATGGAAGTCTGGACTGGAAGAAACATATTCCCCCCCACCCCCCCTGACCCGCTTATTAATACAGGCTTACCCCCATTCGCTCTAGGGGCAGGGCTCTAAAACTGTACCATAGCAAGCATTGCTCCAAGCATGACCAGCAAAATGGCAACGTATCTTTTTTGGTGCTCGCTCTCTCTCTCTCTGGGGCCAAGCTCAGAAAGTGCAAGATCCTCAACTGGTGGTGAGAAGGCCTTGTAGGAAGTTCTCCCACCTACAATGTTGCCATTTTTAAGGCCATTTCAGACCTAGGAAATTTTTCTCCTGGATTGCGTTTCTATGCATTTTAAAAAGCACGCACAGCACATGTATATTATGTGCGTACGTACTGCATTTACAACACGCAGGGGAGCTGTGACGGTGGCTTCTCAGTCTGTGCAGACTGCTTGTATGCTTCTTCCCACATGGAAACACTACCCACCGTGCACATTTATCACGTCTGAAGTGGCTTTTGGTCGGAGCTGCTCCTTCGTAGCTTAGTCGCTACTGCTGTTCTTGACTTGTTCTCTGCACGCGCTCGCTTTGCCCTCGTCTTCGACATCTTTAGCCTGCCCACAGATCTCCCTGTACCTTGCCTGGCACGGCAAAACATGATAGTGAGGAAGCGGCACTCTGGTCTTGTGCCAGTTTACAGGCGTAGGAAGTTTGGAGGGGGGGAAAGGGATCAAGGAGACACACAGGCTGTCCTGTTGAGAAGGTTTACCAAGAAAGTCAAAACAGAGCATCAGCGGTGGCTGTTTCACACATTACTTATAAAACACACACACACACACACATGTGACTATAAGCTCCACAAAGACCTCTAGCCAATTATCTGACATGGATGATTTTAAACATCAGTTTGTCACATCTGTATGCTTCTAAAAGATTAATTGATATGTGAAAAAGGCCTTGAGAAGGGACAGCATTCTCATATTCCCCCTCTCTCCCTCTCCCTCTCCCTCTCTCTCTCTCTCTCTCTCTGGAAATGTTATGTACATTCAGGGAGGGGTGAGTTCATAATCTTAGGGGTCCATTCCAGCACATTATTAGCGTGAGGTCCAAATATCACTCATTCCTGTCTCCCCGCTAAAAAGCAATTATCTGCGAATGTAGCCTCTGATTAGATCTTAAAACGAATGTCTAGAGTCCACAGACCTGGCAGCACGGGTGGGTTCTATATAACCTTATAAGAGTGAGTGGACAGAAACACAGTGCTTCACTTACTTCTCATCCCACAGTTAGAGAGCCTTCAAGTCAGGCCTCAGTTTTGTTTGTGTAAAGCTATAGTAACAGACTAACATAACTGACCTGCAGTGACAGGGAGAGAAAATGCTTCTGGGTGTATATATTGTTTATATATTTATTTCTGTACTTCGTGTATACCCTGCCTCTCTGCCCAGTGGAGCCCCAGATAAGTTTACGTCATGTTCCTCTCCTCCATTGCATTCTCACATCAATCCTGTGAAGTAGATTAGGCTGAGAGCGTGTGACTGACCCGAGGTCACCCAGTGAGCTTCCATGGCAGAGTGGTGATTCACACCTGTGTCTCCTAGATCCTAGTCTGGCAATTTTCTTCACGGTGCAGTGGGGCGGCATTCAGGCAGTGATCCTTGAAAACCCCATGCCTCTGTTTTTAACCTGCGGGCGTTTGGCCCGTCAGATGTTTAACGCCTTGCCTTATTTTTTGAGCAGACAGGAGCAAACTGTTAACTTTTGCTGGCCTTCTGTGATAAACACTTTTTTTTTTTTTTTTGCAAACCTGTCCTGCATGGCGCCAGGGCCCTTTAAAGTGTATTTGCGCTGCCGATGAAATGTGACCGCCACCACTTCCTTTTATAACAGCTTGCTCGTCTCCCAGAAATTATGCCATAATGAGGTTTGGTTTATATATTTTACCCGTCTCCTCATTAAAGTGCTATCTTTTCAGAAGAGGCGCTTTGTGTGTTGAAATACTGCGTGGTTAAAACGGAGGCAGGTTTATAAGGATTTAATGTACTTGGGAGCCGAGGTTTTGCAGCTTTATGGCAAAGATGTTGTAACAAAGGACTTTATGGGTAGGGTGTGCTATATTTTACCCAGGCAGTTTCTCTGGAAAAGATCTTGAACGAAAGCCTTGCTGGTCAAGGAAGAAAATCTCTGGAGCAAACGGTCACCTCTGTTTGGACTCCACTGATAGTAAATGTGTTCGTCTTCATGCCGGCATTTGAACCCTCTATTCCTATATGCCGGCTTGGTTGCCTATGAGAGAGACTGTCTGTTGGGTAGTCCGGTGTTCTGTTATCCAAGGTCATTTGTCTATTTATTTATATGTACTAAAACATTATATCCCATTTCTTGGTTTTAAAAGACTCCTGAAGCGCCTTACAAGTTCTTGTGGATAAAACTGTGATACCGCATAATTTTTTTTGGCATTTTTTTCATATGTGTGTGTGAGTGTATGTGCAGCTGGAGGTCATGGAAACCTCTGGTGAGTGACTGTGTGTGCACCTGGAAGTTGTGGCGACCTCTGGTGACTGACCCCTACTGGGGGCCTGGAGGATATTCAGAGAGGTGGCTGAACAAAGCCTGCCCCCGCCTCCCACCTCTGGTATTCCAAGGAGGTCTCCCATCCAAGTACTTGCCAGAGTTGGCCCTGCTTAGCTTCTGAGATCTGACGAGATCGGGCTTGCCTGGGCTATCCCGATCAGGGTGAGATCACAGAATTTTTAAAGAATGACAGCCCTCTTAAACATATCAGAATCTTAATACAAGGTACAGCCAGCCAGCAAAACCCCCCCCAGAGTGGAGATATATACATCAGCAGAAGTTAAAGTCAAGTTAACAGAATCTGATGCAAAGCTCACTGAAATGAACACATGAATGTGCCTTATACTGAAACAAATCATTGGTCCACTGAGGTCAGTGTTGTCTACTCACACTGGCAGTGGCTCCCCAGGGTCTCAGGCCGAGGTCTTTCACATCATCTCCCACCTGGTCCTTTTGACTGGAGATGCTGGGGATTGAACCTAGGACCTTCTGCACGCCAAGCAGATGCGCTACCACTGAGCTACAGCCCCTCGTCTCCTCATAAATGGAATAGCCTTAATCCATTTAAAGAAGGCTAACAAGGATGGTGCTCTACAAGCCTCCTGGGCTTAGGGTCGCTAACTTCGATGTGGGGCCCCCGCAGTTCTCCTAGAATTACTCAAGACTACATTGGTCAGTCCCCCTAAAGAAAATGGCAGCTTTGAGGATGGAATCCTAGGGCATCATGTCCCCGAGAGCCAGTTTGGTGTAGTGGTTAGGAGCACAAACTCTAATCCGGGAGCACCGGGCTTCAATCCCCACTCCTCCACATGCAGCTGCTGGTGTGACCGTGGGACAGTTACAAGTTCTTTCAGAGCTGTTCTCTCAAGAGCAGTTTCTCTCAGAGTTCTCTGGGCCCCACCTACCTCACAGGATGTCTGTTGTGGGGAAGGGAAGGGAAAGGAGATTGCAAGCTGCTCTGAGACTCCTTTGAGCAGTGAAGGGTGAGGTACAAATCCAATCTCTTCTTTTCTTCTCCCTAGACTCCACCTTGCCCAGGCCCTGTCCCCAGATCTCCAAGAATTTCCCAAACTGGAGTTGGCAACCCTACCTTTTCTCTCTCTCTTGACCTATAATGATGTAAAATTAAACCACGACTGAAGATATACCTAATGGTAGCTTTTTAATACGCGTCTCTCTTGAATCATCTGCTTGTAGACAGTTTTCTGCCAGTCAAAAGATAAACAGGGTGGGGAAGGGGGTAATTTGGAAGTGTACTCTTGCTGATTCCTGTGACACAGGCTCAGTGAAGAGATGAATCTTTGCTGAAAATGTACAGTTTCAGAAGGTTGGGGGAAGCTTTCCATCTTGGGAACTTCCTGGAAATTTGGCAGTGGTACGTGGGAATTGCAGAGTTTGCAGAGGGGAGGGTCTCAGTGGGAACGTGATAGTCTACCATCCAACCTCTGAAGTTGTCATTTTCTCCTGGGGGGGACTGAAACTGGACACCAGTTGTAATTCCAGGGGAACTCCAGGCTTCACCTAGGGAGGCTGGCAACCCTGCTTCTTTTTCTGACATGCAGATTTCTTTGTGGAGGGGATTGTTTTGTAAGGAGGAGCAGTGATTTTGGGGAGCCCTCTACGCGTGTTGTGGTGGACAATGGTGTTAAGTCACAGCTGACTTATGGTGACGCTGTAAGTTTTTTAAAGGCAAGAGACCGTCAGAGGTGATTTGCCATTGACTGCCTCTGCGTCACGGCCCTGGACTTCCTTGGCAGTCTCCCATCCAAATACTGACCAGGGCCCACCCGGCTTAGCTTCTGAGATCTGATGAGACCGGGGTAGCCTGGGCCCTCCGCTCAGGGCAAAGTAGTATAGCCCAGGCACAATGTTTTATCTCCTTAGTGAGAATTATAGGACAAACTGGAAGGAAGAAAAGAATGGAAAGAGAGCCTCCAGGGTACACGTCAAAATTTAGACAGAGGCTAGAAACAGTAGTGGCAACAGCACAGTTCCGCTAGGAGACATCGAAGACTTGGGAGTGCAGCATTATCTGACAGTTGTTTTAACATTGTTGACAAGCCGCCTGCCTTGTTAATTAACTCCTGTCGGGGGAGTTTGTATGACTAGCGGTAGTCACAACCACTCTGGCGCTGGGGAACACCCGTGGCTGGAAATTCCCCAGGTGGTGTTTCCCCCCATTAGTGTTTGGGTTTGGCTGCAGCCAGTGCCTTTAATTATCACCATTTTTTAAAAAACACACACACACAATGTCCTTCCTCTCTTTCTCTCTTTTCAAGGCTTTCCCCAGGGCTTATTAGAAATAGTAGCCTAAAAACAAGCAGTAAAATTATTATTTTGAAAAAGAAGCACTACCTTGTACTCATAAAATAGCACATTATAGTACATGGGCCCCCAATCTTTTTGAGCCTACGGGTACATTTGGAATTCTGACACATTATGGTGGGCACAGCAACAAAATGGCTGCCACAAAATGGCTGCTGAAGAAGGTGGAATCAGCGACAAAATGGCTGCCACCACTTAACTTCAGTAACACAGTGTGGAGCCTTGTGCTGTGGTGTCAGCTGCTGCCAAAGCAACATTTTTTAAAAATCTGCACAGCCAATCAAAAGCCTTGCTGGGGGAAAGCTCTACCTGGCCCCACCCTCTTCTTAAAAACACTTGGCAGGGTCCAGAAAAGGTGTCAGCGGGCCCCATGACGCCCACAGGCACCAAGCTGGAGACGCCTGTTATAGAATAACAAAATAATTTGCAGCCTTTATGTTTTTATTTATTTACGTTATTTACAGTCCGATTTTCTCACTCGGATACATGGCGAATTACACAGAGTGAGTCAGTACAATCGACGGGATGGGACATTCGATAAACCATGCAGGAGGATTAGGGTTGTAGAACCAACCGGATGTCTAAAAACCGAACTGAAGCAAAGCATGAGTCTTAACATGACGCATTAAACGATGCAAAATTTCATAGCAGGATCCTAGTATCAGCAAGCTAAACACAGTAGTAGAGACCACAGTGCTTAATAATTTATCCAAGTAACTTTGTGAATCATTTATTACAGTGCATTTAGGTCCCAAAGTTCTGAGTCCGAGGCCTGGTTTAAGTGTGATGCTGGCACGGCTTTGCTATATAACTTCGTGTGGACTGAGTGCCTTGTTTAACTGTCCGGCAACCTGTCCGAAGCAGCTACCCATGCTTAGTTTCCACTCCCAGAGCTCTGTAGCCCATTATGGGCACCAGGCTGCCATGCAGCTAAGCACGTTATAGCTGTTTTGTGTGGGTTGTAGCCCAGTTTAAACAAGACACTGGTTGCCGTCACTCGTGAGAAGGTAAAGCACGGGGGGTGGGAGAGTGTGGCTAATTCCTCTGGCATAAGTTAACCCGCAGTTGCATGATCACACTGACTTTTAGTAGATGGGGGCATAGCCCGCCACTGCATGATCAGACACAACCACAGGTGAGTTGGGGTTTTTTAAAAAACCGTTTGTTACTGATGTGCTTACATGAGGAATCGATTAATCGCACCTCCGCACCAAGATCTCCCTATGGAGTGTGCGGGGGGGGGGGGGTGGTGCGCTGATGCGCATTCTGCAGTGGGGGGGACAACGGCATGGAGTTGGGATAGCCTGATCAGACAATCCTGATGCCATGGGAGTGCACTGGGGTGATCAGACGCAGGAAAGACCATCTGTGGCCCGTAGCAACCCGTTTGCTACATGACTTTCCAAGGTGTTTTTTTACTCCGTTTGTGCAGTGGAGCAAAACGGGTTGCCGACGGCTGCGGGGCGCTTCCCAGATGTTGTCGTCTGATCACGCTCCTTTAATCTGCCTGGCATTCATGTCTGTGTTGGGGTGAATTGTCCGTGTGATCGCAACCACTGAACTGGTGCGAAGTCACACCAGGAAGCTCTTTTGCCTTCTCTAGTAACCTGCTTTAATCAAATCTTATATACCATATTAAAAGATAGATGCATGTGTTTGCATGTGAATTGGGATCTCATTCCTTAGCTTCAGGGCTACAGCTGAGAAGACCCTGTTGAACTCCTTTGAGGAGGGCATTTAGAGCAGTTTCTGAGGCCTGGCAGCCTCACTCCTGTGTGTCTCCCAAGTTCTTCCTCTGAAGCAAATAACACAGGATGTCATGCTCCGGGGGTATCTGGCACGTATTTAAGGCCAGAGCGTTTCAGGGCTTTCTCATTGGATAGGGTTCCAGACACAAGGTTATCCTGTCCTGACTGTTTTATTTATTTACTTCATTTATACCCCACTTTCCACCCGAATGGGGGCCCAAAGTGGCTTATAACATTCTCCCCTCCTCCATTTATTTCTCACAACAACCCTGCCAGGTAGACTTGGCTGAGAGTCTGCGACTGGCCCACAGTCATCCAGCAGTCTCCCGTGGCAGAACAGGGATTTGAACCTGACTCTCCCAGATCCTAGTCCAATAGCAGTGTATAAATTACTCACCCAGCATACTTGCGTGTGCCCATTAATGGAAATCAGTGGCGGTGTTCATTTAATACATAGCTCTCGTGCATGAATCGGTCATTTTTATGATGCTCAGAGCTTCTCTGAACAGACATTTTCCATCCAGGAAAACAGGAACAGGGATCAGCTTCCCCTTCTTGATATCATGCAAATAATTGGCTGCTCCTGCCACAAGAGGATCCTTCTTTGATATGAGCCAAGGCAGTGCTGAATACGGCCTTGGTCCCTCTTTGAAATTGTTACTCCAGTACCGTCTCTGCTGAATTGCCCCCCCCCCCCCCCATCACAGTAATGAAGGCCGCATGGTCTCCTGTTTTGTGCGTTGTGGCTAGCATACAAGAAACCAATATTTGTGGCTTTTCTCTGCAAGAAAAAGAACATAAATAACTGGCTTCATTATAAGATGCCTCTGTGAGGGAGGAAAGCATATGGGCCTCGTTAATGAAGAATTACCGTGCTCTGTCTCATTTTTGCAGATAGCGCGAGGCACAGGAGAAAGGGAAGGAAAAGGAGGCGGCTTTCTGTCGCTCTCTTTCCCTCGTTCTTTTCCCCCTCAGAGAGAGAGAGAGCGCGGGTAAGCATGCCAACCTGCCAGCCCCAGGCTCTCTAAATTGGTAATGGTTTCTGGAAGGCATCCAGGCCGTTGTAAATATGAACTTTTGTCAATATTCCCCAAGCTTCCACCGACTCTGGGGTGGGCTTTATTAGCTGAAGGTCACTCCATTATATTCCTCCCTCTCCGGAGACCTTTGATTCTTTTCTTTTTTTTCTGAACAGGACAGCCGTCCAAGGCCTTAGAAGCCAGCTTTCTCTTGAACAGTGTTGGCGCTGATAAGCTTAAGGCGCATATTTTATCCGCCCTCTGCTGCTCCGCGAAGACAAATGGCGTTTTATAATTCCTGGTTTCTTTTGGTTGAACTATGGGGAGGGGGAGCACACAGACCACACTCTTTTCCGCACACGGACACGAGCACGATTTTAATCTTTTTCCTTCGTGTGCTGGGGGGGGGGAGGCTTCGGGATGCTGTTCGTTTATGACCCAAATGCTGTGGTGGCAGAGCCGACACCACCTCTGCGCAGCGTGATGGTGCCTCATGATGGTGCCAGCTGAAATTCCTGAAGATTTGTGGTGGGTACCTGGGGAGGGAGCTCAGGAGGGATGTGGTATCCAACGTGGTGCCCCTGGATACCCTGGCACCCGCCAACACCTTTCCTGGCGCCCATCATGTGTTTTCAGAAAGTGGGTGGAGTCAGATGGGGCTCCGGCCCAGCACGGTTTTTGAGTGACCATTAGAGAATCGATCAGCTGTGCAGATTTTTTCAAAAAACATTGCTTTGAGAATAGCTGCCACCACAGCACAAAGATCTTCATTGTCTTGACTGAAGGTAAGCTACGGCAGCCATTTTGTGGCTGGCTCTGCCTCCTGTGGCAGCCATTTTGTTGCAGCCATTTAGTGGCTGAGCCCATCATGCTATGTTGGAACTCCAAAGGTGCCCGCATGCTCCAAAAGGTTGGGGAACCCTGCCCTAGAGTTCACCCTCCAAAGCTGCCATTTCCTCCAGGGGAAATCCCCCTATCAGGGTTCTTCTGTAAGGTGAGAGGCCTTGCAAACTTCTTCAGCAGCCAGAGCATCCTGACTCTCAAATGAAATGTTCCGTGTAACAGTCTGCAAACATGAAAAAGGATTTACGCTCTTTGCAGAATTGGTGCAAAGGGAGGAAAATGTCTGCTGCGTGCAAGCAGAGCGGAAACAAAGATGTTCCCATGAGATCACAGTCAGATAAGTTTACCAGGGTGGAGGCAGCAGGTGTGAAGATATGCTTAAACCGAGGAGTGAACAAGAGGCTGATGGTTGAAAAGGACCCAGGCTGTTAGAGATGGGGAAATGTTTTCTTTATTGTAGAACTCATTAGCCTGGTATGTGGATGATGCATCCTAAGGTCTGGCTATGCTGATCTCAGGAATATGGGTGCGGTACGGGTTTTGGGGAACGATGGGGCGGGTGGCTACACCACTCCCATCTGCAATGCCCATTCATCCAAGCTAACTGTTTTTCAGATAACAGTCCTAACCATTTAAAGAAGACCAGCTTTTAGGATAGAAGAAGTGTGTGTGAGTGTGTGTTTTAAGTGGCATCTAGCGCTTGCCAAAAGTTCACCCATTTGACTGGTGCTCAAACTCCACCCATTTGACTTGCATACTTCTGCGATTTCAGAATTTCCCCAGGCAGGTTTTCCAAGATCACCATCACCCTGTCCTGAAGATACCCTTTAAGTTAGTTGTTTATTTTGTATACGTTGTTTCTAGTCCACCTTTATCTCGTAGACTCAAGGCAGATTATACAGAGTGCGTCTATACATTTGACAGATGGGACGGACGTTCAGTAAACATTACAATGGGACTAGGGTTGTAAAACCAACCAGAAGTCTAAAAAACAGAAACTGAAGCACATTAAATGATGTCAAATTCCATAGTAGGATCATAGTTTCATTAAGCTACTATGATTGCGAGCATTGCCAAGTGCTTAAAAGGATGAAGTAGCAACGAATGACGAACAGCGAGCGAGCCTGTCTTGGCAAGGCGGGATATAAATCTAAAGTACTAAATAAATTATAACAAAAGGATGTTATTATTTAAGGAAAGTGTTTCTTAGCAAGCAAAAACTAAAAAAAAATATCAACCAAGTTACGTGTTTTTGATACTGGTGCTTTCACACATGCAAAATAATGCCGTTTCAATCCACTTCAGCGACCAATTGCAAGTGGATTTTTCCATTTTCTGCCCTGAGCCCGCCGGAAGGTGGTGAGGACGGGGTATAAATCGAATAAATGAATGAATAAATTTTGCAAATCGAGTTGCAAAGTGCATTGAAAGTGGATTGGAAGTGTGTTATTTAGTGCACACGGAAGCACCCATTAGTAATAATTCAGATAATAATAATACACATAGAGACTTGGGCTTGGCCAGATGATTTTTCTGGTTGTGAAGAAGACCCTAAATTTTCCTTTCATTCCTCTGAAATTCCAGCTGGAAATACAGCAGCCTTAGAAAGCACGGTCCGGGATGGAATCCTCCTAGCGTGATTTCATTGGGATCTCGCCCAGTGACTTCATCTTGCTTCTTCCATTTCCACACCGATCTGGGGGCCGGGTGGGTGTTTCTTTTACCTTGGGAGGAAATTCAAAACTCTGTTTGCTTTATTGGAAACATTTTAAGAGCCTGTTTTCTTTAAAGAACGAAGTAATGAGGAGAGAATAAGGAATATGACATTAGATCCCCAACTTCATGAAAAGGAGGAGTGTTTCTTAAAGTCAAATCACGCGTGGTAATACTCTCTATTGTTCTCAGAGCTGTGCTCTTTGTGTTGCTTAATTTACTGCAAACAAAGAACCCCATAACCAGAGTGGGTAAAAAACATAACCAGGGCATTTTAAAGATGAAACTTGAAAAGCCCCTGAAAAACCCCACACAAAGGTGTGTCTCTGAATCAGTGGTTTGTGGATTGTCTAAACAAGTTCAAACAGCTGGTGCTTCGGGTTTTGTTTTTTAAAGGAAATACCCCATGGCGGTTCTTCAGAGAGGTCTGAGTTCATAAGGAAGGTATGGCTTTCTGCCTTCAGAAGGGGATTGAGCAGCTCATAGAATCAAAGTCGGGTAGTTGAGGAGAGATTGTGTGCATCCTAATCAGAGCTTTGATTTGCTGGTTACATTTATATCCAGCCCACCCTCCCTCCAAGAAGCTCCAGGAGGTTCCATTAAGGAACTGGCCAGACTCAAGACATCCTTAACTTCAGCGACAGATACCCCATCAGACATCCTTGTATAGCTCTCTGTATTTGCTGAGGCATCTTGCATTAATAGCAGTACATTGGTAGGCTGGTTTACCAATATCAAGATGAGGCTTTGGAGTTCTCCTAAAAATCACAGCTGATCTCCAGGCAACAGAGATCAGTTCTCCTGGAGGAAATTGCTGCTTCAGAGAGCAGAGTCTATGGCTTCACATCTCCACTCAGCTCCCTTCCCTCTGCAGGTAATACCCCTCAAAGCAGCAGGAATTTCCCAGGCTGGAGCTGGTAACCCTAAGGTAGGACACACCATCCTGGGAAGCTGGTTTTTTGTAGTTGACTTCATAGGGAAGGGTTCCCAAGGAGATTGTACAAAAGCACTCGCTGCATGAAGAGTTCATTCTAAACCATGGTTTACAAATCACGATCTGATCCAACCTTCCGAATGTAGGTGGGCCAATGAACTTGTGTTTGTGGGTTGGTGCCAAACCAGGATTTCAAAGCAGGGTTTGTAGCTGGTTTGTTAACTACTACAGCTGTACTAATTGTGGTTTGTTGTGACCTGACTTCACAAACCATAGTTTTTTGGAATACCACCACCACTTGCAGTTATTTGACCACAGAGATGGAAGTTGTTTGGAAGAAGATGAAAGAAGTAGGTTCCAAAGTTTACATATGAACTGGAATTTGTTATAGACTTAACCACAGTTCGTCATAAAACTGCCATTTAAATAAACCAAATATTAAAACTTTTAAAATAGCTTCAATATTATGAATGAAATAACAAAAAAATACCTTGTCAAATCAAATCCAGCTTTTCATATTCTGAATTAAAAACACACCATTTATGCTATAGTAATCCCTTACAATTTCTTGTTGTAAAGGTGACCTTTGATAGGAAGTGAGTGTAGCCAAAATAAATAAATCCTGTAACTTCCTTAGTCATCTGATTTTGCTTGGTACAACTCTTACTTTCCCATTTTTGCCTAAAGTTAATCTTGCTACAGCCAGGGCACAGTCTACCAGATCTTGTAATCATATGAGAGAAGCCATTTGTACATAATTCATCAAAAATGTCAGATTTCTTTAGAATAATGAGGTCAGCGGAAAATCTTTACTCATGTAGCTAATGAGCAGAGAGCCATTCCCGAACTACAGGCTTCATAGCCAACAGCAGTCATCCCATTCTCGTTATTGGATAATGTTTGAGAAGCAAGTGGTTAATTTCCTTACCCAGAGCTCCAGATCTTCCTTTTAAAAATCCCAGACAGCAAAATCCTAAAGTGGGGAGGGGAACAACAGCCCTCTGGGAGTTCTTTACAAGGGCCATGTCCTAAGGGCATTCCTTAATGAGCCCTCTCGTTCTGTTCCAACTCCAAAAGGAAGACAATGGTGGCAGAAGATTTGCCTTTCTCCTTGAGCAATTTTAATCTTGATCCATTCATAACCATCTCCAAGGATTAGCAAAACAAAAAACCCAGAGTTTGTTCCTCCCCACCACCCCCATCCTCAGATGTGGCTTTTCTTCTTGGACAAAATCAGCTGGCGTGCCTGCGTTCCCCACCCCCAGCCCCCTTTTCTTGCTGTATAACACAAGTGGGGCAGGAATGATGCTCTCTTTGATTACGTTCCCTGACACGAGTGTTCTTTAGCTTTTGTGCTCAGAGCTGGATGGAGCTATTGAGGAAATTGGTCCTCCTCCCTATGCTGGCCCGGGCCATCTTGTTATCTAGCCCAGCTGTGTTTTGATCTTGGAGAGCTGTTTGAAGATTAAATTGAGACATCTTTTGTTACTATTAAGTGCAGTAATTAAATCTTCTCAGTGTTAATTTAAGTGTGGAAAACGTTGGCCCATGGGTGTCTGAAGTTGCCATTAGGCAGCTGTGTTGCTTCCAGCCTTTGATAGTCAAGGGGAGCTGCAGAGGCCCTCCAAAGAATAGTTCAGAGACTTTCCCACCCTGGCCTCCTCTTCCCATACTTTTCATGCATTGCTTTCTTCCAAGGCTTCTGGCTCCTTGGAGAGGGGCTATGGCTCAGTGGAAGAGCGTCTGCTTGGCATGCAGAGGGTCCCAGGTTCAATCCCCGGCATCTCCAGTTGGAAGGATCCGGTAGGAAGTGATGAGAAGGACCTTTACCCAAGAGCTGTTTCCAGTCTAAGTATAAAACACTGGCTCTGGTGGACCAAGGGTCTACTTCAGTATAAAGCAGCTTCATGTATCCATGAGAAAAGACATTAGCGCAGCCATTTCCCCCTCACCTAGTTATAAAGGAAATAGCAATTATTCTTTTACTGGCTGGGAATGATAGCTGTTAAACAGCTGTTTTCACCTCTTTCCCCTTCTCCTCCTGGGAATGTTTTCCTAAACAAAACTATTTTGGTAGCTACAGGGCCCTCCTGGGAGTGCCCTGGGGTCTGGAGAATCCCAGAGCCTCTCACTTTTACGATGAATCGAAGCTTCAGTTTGGCCTAAACGTTGCCTGCTGGGGAACATTTAGAAGCAAAAAATGGCCGTGTGTGCTTTGGAGATGAAAGAGTTCTGAGAAGATGGCCTCTCCCGCCTTCTGTTAGGATAATTACTTTAGAGTTTCACAGCAGGTGATGAGGCCAGAGGGGAAGATGCAAGACGGGAAAGCAGGAATATTATCTCTGCCTTCCTCTGTCTCTCTGCCAAGCGTGGCCATCTGATGAAAACGAGTTGGTAGGCTAAGTCAGGTAGCTGCGCTGGCTGCACTTCTCCCAGCACTGAACCTCCCAGGTTAGGTTTTGAAACAACCCTCAGCCACTCCTGGGTGTGGCCTCACAGTTCTCTCACACCACTGACTTGTTTGCATCTCTTGTGGTTTCAGAGCATTACAAAGTTCAGCAACTCTGCCCTTTTTATGTGGGCTCAGCAAACAAACGAACAATATCTGAAGGCATACAATGCTGCCTGCCGAGAAAAGAAAGATCTGAATGCAGCCACTAGAAACAGACTCCCATCTTAACCAAATAGAGGCTGGGTTAGCATGTCTTCCACTTTGTGGCTTCCATCTCTACATTACAGGAGGCTTCCACCTCTACATTCGCTCTTCCATCTGGACATCGCCAGGCAACTGTTCACAGCTACAAGTGTTACTGTGTTTTGTTTTTGTTCTGGGGGGGTGTGTTGGTTGGTTGGTCCCTTTTACAGTGAAAAAAGTCCTGTTAGAGACCCCAGTGTTGCCATTTCATTTTCCCTCCTCAACATCTGTGATAAAACGTGGTTTGCTGACCAAGGTCGACTGTCGGTCCACTGATGATAGACCAGCATTTGCTGACATATAATGTCTAGGAATCCTAGAACAAATTAATACATTCAAATGACAAAGAAGCAGCATTGCATGGCAAGTGAGAGTCACAGACCTTCCTTCTCAGTGAGACCTCAAAGGGTGCGTTCAGACAATTGCAATAAATCACGGTTTGCTTAAACTGTGATTTGTGTAACAAACCCTGGTTACCCTGCCAAACCTAAACAAACACTGGTTTGTCTATTTTCTGGCCTTCTGTTCTGCCTCTCAGCAGTCCACATGCTGTCATCTCTATTTCCAGAGAGCTGTGAGCGGTGGCACTACTCACCAAATGCTGGTGTGTGAGTTTGGTGAGAGCCAGTTTGGTGTAGTGGTTAAGTGTGCGGACTCTAATCTGGGAGAACCGGGTTTGATTCCTCACTCCTCCACCTTGGGCAAGCCATATTTCTGGCACAGCTGTTCTTGAAAAAGAGCAGTTTCTGTCAGAGCTCTCCCAGCCCCACCTACCTCAGAGGGTGTTTGTTGTGGGGAGGGGAAGGGACAGGAGATTGTAAAGCTGCTCTGAGACTCCTTTGGGTAGTGAAGTGCAGGGTATAAATCTCTTCTCTTCTTAAATGTTGCAAAAAATTAGTGCAAACTGTGTTGGAAACTCAGCTACATGACCCAAGTTTGAAATCTCCCATGTGATCTGATGGGGGTTTAGATCAAACCATGGTTTGTCATGCTGTCTGAATGCAACCATTGCTCCCCTGAACCACGATGAATCTGTGGAGAGGCTATAACTGGGTGTGGTTCAGCACATAATGCTGCTACATAATGTCCCAGGTTTAATATTTATCGAAATTAAATATAGCAAAACAGAATTTCCTCGAGCCCTATCTTCCTGTATCTAGGGCCTGAGGAAATTGTTTCATCGTATCTGAGGAAGTGTGCTTGCACACGAAAGCTTATACCTTTAATAAGGCAGTGAAAACAGTGATCCATGTGCCCATCTTCACTCTCTCTCTCTCTCTCTCTCACACACACACACACACATATACACACACACACACACACACACACACACACACACACTTGTGAATGCTACAAGCAGAACATCACTCTTGTAGTACTGGCAGCAACCCAGTAACCCAGATGTTTGGGAATTTGCAGTGTGCGTGCGGCATGCCCCTGTCTCCGCTCTGTGCCTTTCTGATGTTTCCATTCCCAGTAAAGAGCCACCACCAGCAGATGCGTCAAGACAGGCTAAATCAGACTCTGGCAAAAATCTGTCACCCTCCCTGCCTCCCCCGTCTTTAAAAATTGAACATGCAAGCAGCCGCACTGCTGCTCAGACTAATGGTGCCTGCCATATTGCAAGGATGCAGTCATTAGTTGGTCCAATTCATGTTGCCGGAGGTAGGCGGACGCCATAAACGCAGGGGAGGCAGGAGAGAAGAGGAGGCCAGGCTGGCGGAGGAAGGAGGTGGGGGGGGGGGGGAGAAACTCGGCAATACAGTGACAATACGGCATAAGGTAGTCACACTGGAAAACTTTCTCCTTCATTAGCAGGGGATCTGTTGAGTTTCTGCTCACATTAGGGTAATTAACACTAGTACAGATTGTTGAACATCTGTGCAGTTTAACTATATGGCTGGCTCCCAGGCTTTTAACAGGGTTGCATGCAGCCAAATGCAAAGCAGTGTACAAAGCCCACACACTATTCATTTCCCCCAAAATTAGTATTTCTGGCTGAAAGCTGATGTTGCAGCGCGACACATATAAATCCCGAACCCCCCCCCTCCCTTACTGGTCCCTTGCCAAATTGGCTAATGATCTGAGATTAGTGTTAATAAATGCATTCTTTATTTATTTATTTTTAAAAAGTTTTGTTGCCAGTTCTGAAGAGGAAGTGCCTCTGGTTTCCCTTTTTTAAAATTATTTTTTTCCAAACCAATGTGTGTGTTTCTCTTCAGTATGCTTTTAAAGATCAGCAAGGAGGAAAACCCCTGGAAGAAATTGCTGTTGGAGCTTCCATAAGGGCTTTTGGCTTGCCAGGGTGTATCTGTTTTATGACGCTGACAGCATATCAACAGATTTTAATCCCCCCCCCCCCATCTTGTCAGTGGCTGAAGGGCAGCCTCGTGCAGTGCTAGCGTACGCTGGGAATTGCTTGTTTAAGTAAGCAGTATAAATGGCTGCACTTGAGTGTGTCTACAGGATAGCTTAGATTTCTGAACTTTCCAAAGAGTGGGTTGGATCCAGGCTAAACTTTCCAACAGCAGAACTTAACCTCCCTGCCTCCCCACAACCACCAATGCCGTGGGAAGGGGGAACTGGTGAAAACTGCCAGTTTTGTCTGGATCCAATGCTCTATGTATTACAGCTGAAATAGGTGATGTTGTTTGGAATGTCTTTCTGTTCAGCCCAACCCTATGATGGCTGAGTTGAAAGAACTACGAAGCCCTTGCTACAGATGGTGGTTCTCTCTCTCTCCCTAACCAGCAGTGCAGTTAAGGGATTTTAGACGCTGGGCTTAATGGATTTATGTGCCTCCCCCCTTTAAATGGCAATGCATACTTCAAATGAAAAGCTACAGTTTGCTGCAACAATCCCTCCAGCAATGGTTTCCAGGCTTTTTTGATATGACCCATGAGTCCAGATTTGTTTGGTATGGTGACCCATCCAGGGCTGACCCAATGTTTTTTGGTACCCTAGGCCAGTGTTCTGCAACCTGTGGGTTGCACCGCTTTCTCTCGCAGTTTTGCTCTTCTATGCACTGAACAGCTCCTATCAACTTTCCAGCCTTTCCCCCCTCTATTTCAGTACCACCAGAAAGTTACTAGTTGCCAGAGAGGTCCTTGCCCTCCCCATTTCTGTCGAAAAGGGAGGTAGAGGCAAGAATGTGGGAAGCTGACAAGAAGAATGAGGTGGAAAAGAATGATGCAAAGAGTGGGGGAGGGCTGGTCGGTGACCCACTTTCAGAGGCTTCATGACCCACTTTGAGGTCCCACCCAACCCCACAGGCTGGGAAACACAGCTTTACAGTAGCCTACATAAAGGGTGTTTTGAGTGCCACCAAAGGAGCTGCCGCACATAGCCTGACGCACCTTCTAAAGTGGGATGATGATAATTTAGAATGCACAAGCAACGTCCGGACAGCGTAGCAGGACAGATGCGGCCACAGAGAGCTGCCACTGTAGCCATAGCTCTGTGCCAGCTGTTCTCTCAAGGACAGTTGTCTCAGAGCTCTCTCAGCCCCACCTACCTCACAGGGTGTCTGTTGTGGGGAGGGGAAGGGAAAGGAGTTTGTAAACCGCTCTGAGACTCCCAAGTGAGTGAAGGGCGGGATATAAATCCAATCTCCTCCTCTTCTTCTTCTTCTCTTCTTCTTCTTCTTCTTCTAATGCTTTTGTTGTTTATTCGAGAGACTGCATGATGTGGTGGCGGGACTGATAAGTCAAGTCTGAGGAAAGGACAGAGAGCAGAAACTGCCTCCTTTCTACTTGCGCATTCAAATCAGTTTTGCTTGAGGGGTCGAAGAAGAAATGTAGATTTTGTGATTTATTCAAATTTCCCATGAGGACAATTCCTCTAACCGTCTTGGAGTTTGACAGCATGCCTGGAGAGGGAGTTTGAAACATCCTTGCTCTGTTCATGCCACTCGGCTGTCATCATGCCAGAGAGGTGAAAAGCCATGTCTAGAAGGTTTGAGAGAGACAGCAAGGTCCGTTCTCATGTTGAGAGTGGCATGCAATACATGGGTAAATGAGCAAATCAAATATGACATTACAGAGCCGTGGGCAACAGCTGTATCCAGGCTTGACAGGAGTCAATACCCCACTGTGAGCCCCCTCCGCTCCAGGTCATTTGCAGCCGTTCAGAATATCTGACTGTTTCAGGGAAAAATAATTTTTGGCACCAGATCAATACCTAGAGCTGCCAGAAGTCCCCTGTTTTAACAGAACAGCCTCCACCCATGGCATCCATCTAGAATGTAACAAATACGTAGTTTATCACAAAACCTCAGATTAATGGCGGTGGAAGAAAGTCCCATCAAGTCGCAGCCAATTTATGGCAACCCCACAGGGTTTTCAAGGCAAGAGACCAACAGAGGTGGTTGCCCATTGCCTGCCTCTGCAGAGCAACCCTGGACTTTCTTGGAGGTCTCCCATCCAAGTACTAACCAGGGCTGACCCTGCTTAGTTTCAGAGATCTGACGAGATCAGGCTAGCCTGGGCCACCCAGGTCAGGGCTCAATAGTTAGATTAATGTGGTGGGTGGGAAGTGTCATCAAGTTGCAGCCGAATTATGGTGTCTCTGTAGGGTTTTCAAGGCAAGAGACATTCAGAGGTAGCCTTCATTGCCAGGCTCTGCATAGCAGCCCTGCACTTTCTTGGAGGTCTCCCATCCAAGTATTAACCAGGGCCGACCCTGCTTAGTTTCCAAGATATTATGAAATCGGGCTATAGCCTGGGCCATCCAGGTGAGGGTTCATTAGCCAGATTAATATTTCTTTTATAATGCAGAATGAGAATTCCTGTTTCTGACCTTTTAAACTGGCGAGTCTATCCGTGCCTTAAGTTTGACTTGTGAAGACTGCTCCCTAAACGAGCAAACTGGTCTTAAGGCGTATTTCCCCCCCACACACACACACCTCAAAATAAAGTTATCCTGTAGGAAGTGGAGACCGAGCCAGGTCTCATCTTGGCCTGCAGAAAGGTTGTAGCATAGAATTAGACCCAGAAGGGATCAGAAAGGTTATCCAACTCTTTGTTGGAGACAGAACCATCTAACGGGCAGCTGCTTTCCCCCATCAGTTCTCACAGACTGCAGCATAGTGGGTGAGATTAAGTCTGTCCAAAATGTTATATGCTTGAAGCACCAAGATGTCGATGGAGTCGTGGCATCGGGGGTGGGGTGGGGTGGGGGGCTTGAGCAAGCCAGCCAAGAGCAGCAGCACAGAGAAATAGTGACAGACGTACCCTCGCACCCCATCTCTTAGCCATCTGAGATCCTTTGTTCTGTAAACTGTTCCAAGATGGTAAGACCAAAAGCATTTCCCAAGTACAGGGTTTCAGGAAAAGATTAAATCCCAGGCATTATGGGCCGAAGTGGCAATTCTGTCAGCGCGGCTGGTTTGATTTGTGGAGATTGCTTCATAAAAGGGGGGGGGGGGGACTGATGGGGAAAGGGAGGCTTTATTTGAGGGAGAACCCCGACATCTTGTTTTTTTGAGGAGAAAATTTAGGTTTAAAAAATCCCCCCAAAATGCTACAGGAAGCCCCACAGGATACACAGAGCGCGAGGAGGCGCATTGCGAAGGGGAGGGAGCTGCGTGGCGCACGTTGATTGACAAAGAAAGACGCAGAGCTGAAAAAAACGAAGCCAGCGGTATTAGCGGCCTCCGTCAGCTTCCCTTGCCAGCCAGTGCGGTTTGTGTTCTCCTGTCGGGGACTTGGAAGCTGTCGTGGAACAGTTTATATTCCAGCTTGCTCTGGCCTTGAATTATGCATGCCCAATTTATCATGCCCCCAGCTGAAAAACTAATTGTGTCCCTGGGATATATTTACTAGAAATTGTAGTTTGTTGTGTTGGGTTCCCCAGGGTGTCCAAAAGAACAGATGAGTTGGAAGTTACTGCTTGGTTCTCCCCCCCCCCCCCCCCCCCCAAACAACATGGCTCTTGGCTTTCTGAATAAGCCCAGGGGCCGCTGATAGACACTTCTTTGGGTTTGTTTTGTTTCTAATGCTTCCTTGCGGAGGGCCATCTATCCCCCCCTTGTCTTCCAATGTTGCTTTCTTCCGCTGCATCAGACATCAGCAGCAGGCATGCGGCTTTCCAGCAGTTTGAAATATTAAAAAAAAAAATCCTAGGCATATAACCGTAAGGAAGGGATTTGCTAGGGGAAAACAGCCTGCTGTGTTTTGAAATGTGGAACGTTGCCTTCTCTAATGTCTTTTTCCCCCCTTTAGTTGAAAAGGCTGCCCTCCCTTGAAATTATGAACCTCTCTCTTAATCG
Organism: Lepidodactylus listeri; assembly: GCA_029233225.1. Classification (NCBI taxonomy): domain Eukaryota; kingdom Metazoa; phylum Chordata; class Lepidosauria; order Squamata; family Gekkonidae; genus Lepidodactylus; species Lepidodactylus listeri. The sequence goes on from JARCFY010000013.1 coordinate 15,074,985, forward strand.
CTGTCGTTGGAATGATGAATGGGAGGCAGGATTTATTTCTCTGCAGAAATGCAGTCCTTGGGGGTGGGAGTGGGGAACGGCAGTGGGGAGGTGGGGTTTCAATCGCATCATCGCGACCAGCAAAAGAGCACTGAGTGCCCTAAGCCATCAGTTCTAGGAAAGAGAATGTCATCAGTCAAAATCAAGAGCGGCTCCTTAAAATATGCTGATTAAATTAATAGCCGCTTTGCTCCGCCCTCCCCCAGGTTTTGAAGGGAGGAAGCCTTTAGGGTTTCATAGAACGAGGCGTCTCAGTGACAGGCGCTTCTTTCTAGCAAGACCAGAGCAAAGGCATGGTGGCCTTGTGCAGGGTAGCCTTACAGAGCCTCTCATCCATGAGCACTCACTGCAGACGCTCCCTCCTCCTGCCCCTCTTTACCATGGAAGGTCCATGTTTTCTGGTTCCCCTTCCTGAAGTTACATTAGTGTGAATGGCTAGCGTTGTTCTTCAGGACTTGACTCCCTCCTCTTGTTACATGGGTTAAATCTTTGGGGGAAGGGACACATCTTGCCTCTAGGGCACAGGCTTCGAAATGCTCATGGATGCACACTGCCGTTGCCAACTTCCAGGAGGCACCTGGAGAATTATTGCTATTATAATTGATCTCCACGCTACAGAGATCAGTTCCGCTGGAGAAAATGGGTGCTTGGCAGGTGGGTTCTATGGCATTGTACCCCGCTGAGGTCCCTCCCCTTCCCTCCACAAACCCCAGCCTCCCCAGGCTCCACTCCCCAAATCTCCAGGTATTTCCCGACCCAGAGCTGGCAAGCCTGCCATGTAGTACTCAGCCTGTCATTTTGCAGAACTGCACTTGCTGGCGTGTATTTTGAACATGAACAGTATATTGCAGTATATCTTCAGCCAGTTTGGTGTAGAGGTTAGGAGCGCAGACTGGGAGAACCAGGTTTGATTCCCCACTTCTCCACATGCAGCTGCTGGTGTGACCTTGGATCAGTAACAGTTCTCTCAAGAGCAGTTCTCAGCTGAGAGGGAAGGGCAGGGTATAAATAATCTTCTTCTTCTTCTATTCTCACTCCCTTCAGCTTTTGAGTCAGTGGAAGGTAGGTCATTGCAGAAAAAATGAATATACAGCAAGCATTTCAATGAGGTTTAATAGCTGATGTGATGAGGTTGATAATGTCATCCTTGGAGTAAGAATAAGGGAGTTACATGGATGTCCCTGTTTTCATCCATTCCAGAGTATGATTTTGCCCTCTTAGTGAATGGGCAGACCTACTCAAATACACCTGCAGCAGGATTTATTTTAAGGGGTTAGCACAGCTAGAAAGAAAATGTATCTGTGGAACATGAGTGGCCATTATCCAAGATGGCTGCCTTCAATGGTACGTAGACAGCAGAAAGGCAGGATTTGAAGCCTCCAAATTAATAAGCTTGATCTGCAACCTATGATTACTAAAAGAACAGAGTTAATGAAGTGGTATGGATATCTTCATAAATGTCTTGTCCCTAATACATCTCCTCTTAGGCATCCAGTTAGAGTTTGCCAGAGCAGACAAGGTCTCGGCCTACACAAATACTTCGGTAAGAGCCAGTTTGATGTAGTGGTTAAGTGCATGGACTCTAATCTGGGAGAACCGGGTTTGATTCCCCACTCCACCACTTGCACCTGCTGGATGACCTTGGGCAAGCCACAGTTCTGTCCCAACTGTTCTCTCAAGGACAGCTCTGGAAAGAGCTCTCTCAGCCCTACCTACCTCACAGGGTGTCTGTTGTGGGGAGGGGAAGGGAAAGGAGTTTGTAAGCTGCTCTGAGACTCCGATGAGTGAAGGGCGGGGTATAAATCCAATCTCCTCCTCCTCCTCTTCTTCTCCTCCTCCTCCCCCCTTTGCAGTAATTCTTAGGGAACTATTTTTATTGCCAAGTGCATTACAGCTAGAATTCTGGAGCGGGATGAAGGAGAGAACAGTTTGGGGATGGCAGAGGCGAGGGTATTCGCACTGCAGAGCTCTTAAGTAATAAATAAATAAATTATTAAGCTGTTTTCACAAGCAGCAAACACTTAACTGAGGCAAAAGCAGCATGGAGGCAAATGTGAACTTATGTCTTTTATTAGCCTTTTGGGAAGCTCCCCGGCTCCAGCTGGGCTGGAGCAGTTTGCAAAGTTCCGTGTTGCAGTTTCTATTTGGGTGGTGCTTCTCCGTGTCCAGGGACAGGCAACTGAGATGGAGGAGGGTGGAAAGATAACAGATTATTCCCTTGAAGTGAATTGGAAGCGGGGTCATTTCCCTGTAGAGTTAGAATTTTCTGAGGGTACATGTGAAAAAAAAACAATGACATCTCCTCTCTCCTTTAGCCACTTTGCTAGATGGAGTGAGGTGCTGTTTCATTTTCTGATGTTTTTCAAGAAAGATTCCACAGAAATGACACATGGTAATGCATTTTTGGAGCCTTAGGTTATGCATTCATTCCCTGCATTTTTGTTGTTTTCCCAAATATATCTATTTAATATGTTCAGAATTTTTTGTTTTGTCTGTCCTGATTGCTGGCATGTGAAGACCTGGTATCTAATACTGAAGCTTACCTAACCCTTTAGGCATCTCAGTGCTTGCTGGTGTACTTGGCAATCGGATCGGGTGATCTTACTTATAGTCAGTGATTTTTGTTTTTTAAGTTGAAGCACTTTTGGATGTTTCTTGGGTAGTGTGTTAATTTATGATGTGTAGATTTACATCTGCCTTGCAGGAAAGTTTGACTTTAAAATTTCAAAGGCATCATTGGCGCATGACACCCTGTAAAAGGGTTGCTTTGTTTTCTTCCGGCCAACAATGTGAACACCTAGTTTACTTAGCACAGAATAACTATTCTTACTTTCCTCTCTTAAATGTTATTTCATTCACGCCTGACATTTATATTCCATTCGTCCTCCTGGAAGCTCAAAGTGGCATAACCTGTGAGAGCAAGTAACTGGGTACCATCATAAGAACGTAAGAGAAGCCAATGTTGGATCAGGCCAATGGCCCATCCAGTCCAACACTCTGTATCACTCAGTGACCAAAACCCAGGTGCCATCAGGAGGTCCATCAGCGGGGCCAGAACTCCAGAAGCCCTCCCAACTCTTGCTCCCTAATCACCAAGAATACAGAGTATCACTACCCCAGACATAGTGTTCCATCTATACCTTGTGGCTAATAGCCACTGATGGACCTCTGCTCCATATGTTTTTCCAATTCCCTCTTGAAGCTATCTACGTTTGTAGCCTCCACCACTTCCTGCAGCAGTGAATTCCACATGTTAATTACTCTTTAGGTAAAGAAGTGCTTTTTATCTGTTTTAAACCTACTGCTTGCCAATTCAATTGAGCGCCCAGGAGTTCTTCTATTGTGAGAAAGGGAGAAAAGTACTTCTTTCTCTACCTGCTCTATCCCATGCATAATCTTATGTCCCCCTCTATTGTCATTTTGCCAAGCTAAAGACCCCAGCTCTTTAACCTTTCTTCATAAGGAAGGTGTTCCATCCCCTTAATCAATTTAGTTGCCCTTTTCTGTACTTTTCCCAATGCTATAATATCTTTTTTGAGGTGCAGTGACCAGAACTGTACACAGTACTCCAAATGAGGTCGCACCATTGATTTATACAGGGGCATTATGATAACAGGCTGATCTGTTTTCAGTCTCCTTCCTAATAATCCCCAGCATAGCATTTGCATTTTTAATTGCAGTTGTGCATGGAGTCGACATTTTGAGTGAGTTATCTACCACGACTCCAAGATTTCTGTCCTGGTTAGTTACCACCAATTCATACCAATGTATATTTATAGTTAGGATTTTTGGCTCCAGTGTTTATTACTTTGCAGTTGCCCTCGTTGAACCTCATTTGTCACATTGACATCCACTCACCCAGCCTCGACAGATCCCTCTGGAGCACCTCAGCCCTCCTCAGTTCTCACCACCCTAAACAATTTAGTGTCATCTGCAGACTTAGCCACCTCACAGCTTACTCCCAACTCCAAATCACTGATGAACAAGTTAACAAGCCCTCATTGAACCTCATTTGCCACATTGACATCCACTCACCCAGCCTCAACAGATCCCTCTGGAGCACCTCAGCCCTCCTCAGTTCTCACCACCCTAAACAACTTAGTGTCATCTGCAGACTTAGCCACCTCACAGCTTACTCCCAACTCCAAATCACTGATGAACAAGTTAACAAGCACTGAACCTAGTACCCCACTGCTTTCACTTGGTTTCCTGTTAATGAACGAGTTTTTAATCCACAAGAGGACTTGTCCCCTTATCCCATGACTGCTGAGTTTACTTAGGAGCCTTTGATGATGAACTTTATCAAAAGCTTTCTGGGAATCTAGATACACAGCTTCTACTGGGCCACCCTTGTCCGCATATTTATTCACCCCTTCAAAGAACTCTGAAAGGTTAGTGAGGCAAGTTCTTCCCTTACAGAATCCATGCCGATTCATCCTCAGTAGCCTTTGTTCATCAATGTGCCCACTAATTCTATCTTTAATAATGGATTCCACCAACTTATCTGGTATCAACATTAGACTGACTGCCTTGTAATTTCCCGGATCTCCTCTGGAACCCTTTTTAAAAATGGGGTTGACATTAGCTGCCTTCCAGTTCTTGGGAATGGAGGCAAATTTTAATGATAGATTGCATATTTTTCTCAGGAGATCCGCAAGTTCACGTTTGAGTTCACCATATAAGCTTCATAGGCCCAAGCCAGGGATTCAAACCCAGCCTTTTCTGGTCCAAGTCCCACACTGTATGGAAGACACTTTTTCATGTAACTTTTTTCCCAAATAGGTTGTAATAAAACATGTGCTGTAAATTCACAACCAACTCATGCCAACCCCTCGTGGGGTTTTCAGGGTGATAGACAAATAGAGGTGGTTCGCCATTGTCTTCCCCGTTTTTTTTATGTTTTCACTTTTTGCGGTCAAGTCACAGCTGACTTATGGCAACCCAATAGGGTTTTCAAGGCAAGAGATGTTGAGAGGTGGCTTGCCATTGCCTGCCTCTGTGTTGCAACCCTGGACTTCCTTGACGGTCTCCCATCCAAATACTAGCCAGGACCGACCCTGCTTAGCTTCCCAGATCAGGCTAGGCTGGGCTATTCTTGTATAAACAACTCTAAATAGATTCCAAGAATTGTGGGATAGGCCAGTGTCACATTTGAGGAATCCCAAAAGCTTCCTGATCCAGTTCAGATGGTGTTGGTTGTTTTTAATCTGAGGACTGGCTTTTCAATAATGTGCCCTTGAAATCTACATCTGAAATAATCCATCCTGATATGGTGCCCAGAGGTGGTTTTGTGAGCTATGTAGAGGTTTTGTGAGCTAGTTTTGAAAAAGTTGCAGGGTGACCCATTCAAGGGAAGCAACATCATTTGTGCATACACACAGTTCTAAAAGTCAGCCTGTGACTTTATTTTCATAGGGTAGCCTTGTTGGTATGTGGTAGAACAACTAGATCAGAGTCCAGTAGCACCTTAGAAACAAACAAGAGTTTGGATGGGCCAGTTGTGTCTCCCCTCCACTGGTTTAGGAGGGCGACCTGCTGTGTGTGCATCTGGCAGCCCCTCCCTGTGGGATTCGGGGTGCTGGCCTCCACTTGGATTAGGAGGGCAAGTCGGTACCGGTGGTGGCCGGACATACGTGTAATGTAAATATCCTGGGACCACCGCATGGCGTCAGACAGCTTCAGGGAGCTTTGACTCATGAAAACTTATACCCTGAAACTCTTGTTGGTCTCTAAGGTACTACTGGACTCAAGTCTAACTGTTCAGCCTGTGACTTGTCAGAGGAAGGGAATATGGACGGTGAAGACAGAATGAGAAATGCTTCTGAGAATTGCTCACTTGTTCGGCAGCAGTTAGGGTAGTCAGGAAGAAACAGGGAGACCAGAGGGTGGGCTCGAATTGCAGTTTCCCTGTGATAGCATTTTCAGTTGTAGCCAGATAGGCGTCTGTGGATACTTTTGCCCTTTCATTATTCAGGAACGAGACACATTAGTGAGTCCAAGTTAGCACTCCCTTGCTAGTGGTTCTATTAGCTTGCTAATGATCTTCCTTGGCTTTAAATATCTACAAATGGGTATTCACAAGAGCTTGGATTTGGGGGTGGGCCAGACGGGATCGCAGACATCCCAGCAAAACCACCCAAGCTGTACCTTCAATTTCCTTTTCGCATACCAAGGAAACAACTGGTGTTTCATTCCAGGAGAGCAAACACACAAACTTTTGGAATGGCCCACTCCTTTGCCCTCATCAGGTTTCTGAGAGGCTCTTTTTTCCCCTTTCCACCCTCTGGAAAGCACCAGTCTCACCTCCTCCTCTGTTGTGGGTGGCCCTAGCTTAGAGTTCTTCCACTGTTTCTCCTCTGGGTTTTCTTGTTTTCACCTCCTCGTCTTCTGGTGTGCACTTTTCACTCTGCCGTAAAAGGAGCCAGGGTCATTTTTTGAGGCACCAATCTGAGCAGTAGCAGGGCGAGGCTTAGATGAACCTTGGAGGGAAAAGTTTAGGACTGCAGATTTTAAAAAAAAAAACCCTCAAGTTTTGCATGTAAGAGGTTTAGAGCTGAAATAAAACAGAGGCTCAAGGAATTAAGAGGATTTGGCGGCATGATAAAGCATGCCGTGTTCCTCTGCCTTTCTTTACTTCCCCAGGCAGCAAATCTTTCTGATCCATCAGCCGTTGAGCTCTTCCCCTCTTCTCCTGGGCCATGTTTGTCTCTGTTTTGTCATCTTTGTGCTGTTGCTGCAGTGAGGCTCTCCGCACAAAGGGATGGTGCTTCCCTTTCTAGTTCGTGGAAGGGTGCCAGAGAGTCATCCTAGCCCTACTTAAGGCATTTTGATACCGGGCACATAAAATTGAATGGCATCACCACATTTTGGGGTTGCCAGCCTCCAAGTGGCACCTGGAGATCTCCCGCTATTACAATGGATCTCCAGGTGACCAAGACCAGTTTCCCTGTAAAAACTGGCTACTTTGGATGGTGGACTCCATGGTGTTATGTACTGTAGCCAGGGGGACTAGAAACATGGTGCTTTTTTAAAAAAAGGAAAGCCTGGATTCCCAGGAGACACTTAAACAGCAGACTCGTAAATGTGTGGAAAAGGCCACGAAAAGGGAGGCCATTACACACCTAAGCACCTTTTCATGGGACTTCTTCCAGTCTTAGACTTCTCTGTTTGGTGGCAGCTGGGGAATTCTCTGAGGCAGCCATATTGGTAGCATCAGAACAGGCAGATGCATGTCGTGTCTTGGGAAACTTCTCCGCACTTTATGTACTGACATATTTTTCTACTCAAGATAAGTGGCTGGAGCTGGGAAATAACAGGAAGCATCCCTCAGACAGACAGCTGCCTAAACATTTTGGCGAGCAAGAAATGCTTCTGTCGAAGTGTAGAGATAGTTCTCTCATTCCCTAGGAACAAAGAGCTGAAAATTATGAAGGAGTGAGGGCAAAACATTACACTTTTTGCCCTAGTTTTAAAGGGGGGGGGGACAACACTAAATGAAACCAATCTGGTTAAGTCGGCAACCCCTCTCTGAGGAGGCCTGTGAAGGAATTCAGAAAGGAAGTCAGCAGTGCCAGAGTAATCCTCGACCCCTCCAAAGAGCCCCTAAAACCCCGCCATCTGACATCCCTAACTGCCAGTATTCTGAGGCAGCTGTAAGCTTTCCATTTGCCGGAGACTCTTTGTCTCTCTCTATTGCAGGCAGCAGCAATCCTGGTGCCCCCAAGCTTCAAACAAGGGCTTCACGCTGTCCTTCCAATCTGCCTTTATGCAGCGGAGTGTGGAGGCTTCTAATTACGAGGCCGAGATGCACGGCGGGTGGGGAGGCATGCTGAGCCCCGCAGCCGTGCACCTGATTATCCATTGCCGAGGTCGTTAGAAGGGTTACTCCTGAGTTTTAAGGCTGCTCCGCAAGACCCCTAATTATACGCTGCTCTGCAAGTTGCATTAAAAAGAGAGAAAAGAAATTGTTGAAAAGACAAAGGACAGAATAACATTTCCTCTTGCGTCTATCCCTCTTCTCCCCCCCCCCCCCCGCTCCTCCTCCCCACAACACACACAGACGTACACATAGCCACCTCTCCCTGCTGGGCCCAGTGCTACTTTTCACGCTCGGATTGCTGCGAGCTCTGATAAAGCCATTGAAAGATGCAGTGGGGACACCCCGAGCGCCCTGGGACGGGAGCAGAGCAGAAGAGGAAGGCGAAGGAAAATGACTCCCCCCCCCCCCAGCTAGACAGAGCCTGGCGCTGCTGGCTGGAGGAGCTGCCCCACTGAGCGGAATTAGAGAAAAGATTAAGCGTTCTTTATTGTTTTGTTTCACTTCCTGGGGAGCGGCCTAATGTAGTTCTGGGCAACAGCTCCCTCCCACCGCCGTCTCAAAAAAAAAACCACAACCATTCTCCGTCCACCTTCAACCAGAGCTCCAGGAAGCCTGAATGGCTACAGATAACACATTCAAAGAGCAATATCCCTTCCGTGTGGCAGCCTGGCGCTTTCAATTTTAATCCCCCTTGATAGTTAAAAAAAATTAAGCCTTGAAATTGAGTGACACATAGGTTCTTCTATTCACTGCGCATCTTCCAAATGCAATGTTCTTTCTTACGCATATTCAGATTATGACAGACCACAGTTTTGGGATGGAGGCGCTTACCCTAGATGTTTTAGAGGGTGTTGGTCTGCAGTCTTGTAGCACCTTAAAGACTAACAAGATTTTAGGGGTATGAGCTTTTGAGAGTCAAACTCCCTTCTTCAGATAGCGAAGCTCGAAAGTTCGTACACTGAAAATCTCGTTGCTATCTAAGGTGTTTCTGGACTTGAATCTACCTTTCTTACCCTAGGTGTGTGCTTATATTCCTAAGTCCCTGTACTGTTGCCAAGGTGTGGTCTCTGGATAGCAATTTCTATATGTTAAGTACAAGTAGTGGGTAAGCATGAAGCAATGGGAGCATATAGTGAAAGATTATCATGGTTTGGAACCCAGGCATGGAACTTCTTTCCAAGGGAACTCTTGTCAGTGTCAGGTGGAGAGATGTTCCTAGAAATGTTTTGTGTTTTGGTTCAATTGAAGCTGGAATTTAGACGTTGAGTTGTGGTCTAATGTTATTTTAGTAGTTAGATGGCTTGTGGATATCATACATTTTTCACCTGTTAACATTTTTTGTTTTGTATTGGAGAATGGTAAGAGTTAAGAAGTATAAACTCCCAGCCAGCTGAAAAAGAAAAACAGTGCATAACCAATAAAGGAGTTTTGAGGGGGTAGGTAAAATGGGTCCGTCAGTGGCTGTTAGCCACAAGGTATAGATAGAAACTCTCAGTCTGGGGCAAGTGATGCACTGTATTCTTGGTGCTTGGGGGAGGGGAGGCAACAGTGGGAGGGCTTCTAATGTCCTGGCCCCACTGGTGGACCTCTTGAGGGCACCTGGTATTTTTGGCCACTGTGTGACACAGAGTGTTGGACTGGATGGGCCATTGGCCTGATCCAACACTGGCTTCTCTTATGTTCTTATGGGTCAGAGAATGTTTTAAACACATTGGTCTGTCTGTAGCTGATGCCCACTTCTCCTCATGATACCACGGGATTACTCCATCGTGGCCCACATCAACTGTGCCTAGCTCCACTCATTTTTATCAGTGGGCCTTTCCACACACAGTTTGGTGTAGCTCTGTTCACTGCTGGTAGCAAAAGCTATGTGTTGTGTGATGTGACGCAGTCACATAATGTAGGCATATGTGCAGAGCTTCAGCTGAAGTGATTCTAAGAACCTCTGCCACTTTAAACCTCTTGCATCAGTGGAAAGAGTTCGTTCCTTGATGCCTCCTCACTCAGTTAAGAACTTATACTGGATTCAGCATTGCTGCTAGAAAGCAAGTTACTGCCGCTACAAAAAAACAAACAAAAACCACGCTGCTTTCTTCCAACTTGGTCAGCCCTGGAAGATGGCCCTGTACCTTAACTCTGCCAATCTCGCCACCTGGATTCATGCCACAGTAACATCAAGATTGGCCTATTATGATGTACTCTTCATGGGTCTGCCATTGAAGTCTGCCTGGGGACTCCAGTTAGTACAAAATGCCACAGCTCTATTATTATCATGAGCTAGTCTTGGCAGATTACATCCTTTCTACAGTCACTCCATTAGCTACCCCTTTTGAATCACTACCTTCTGCTCAGATTGAGTTATTGGAGTAACATTCTTGTTTTTACATAACTACAAATAAATGCCTACAGTAATAACTCTGTACAGGTAGTTTCATAGCACTGATACCTATGGCGATGCAGCCTTTCAGATTTTATCACTGTTTGAGTTCACTAAACTATTCCTTTTGTCCCAAATTGTGCAGACATATGCATTGTTTATTTTGGAACATTTATATACTACCTCTGCTCCATGTGGCTTACAATTAATAAAACCAAGCCATTAAAACACAAACGTTAAAAACAAAGCCATTAAAATGCAAGCATTAAACAACAGGCCAAAGCCACTAAAGCACAATTGTTCAAAAACAGACCAACATTATCAAGACATGGTCAACAAAAACTGACCAGTGGACCCAAAATAAGCCAGGGTAGAACAACAGTATAAAATGCACACCTCGAATAATGTAGATAAAATGATCCCCAGCCCAAAAGTAGATCATAAAACATTTAAAAGATTTTTTAAAAAACCTTTAGTCAAAAGCTTGGGTAAAAAGGAAAGCTTTAGCTTGATGCCTAAGAGAAAGTAAAGGAGGTACCAGGTGAGTCTCATGGGCGTGGGTGTTCAAAGGCAAAGCAGAAAAAGCTACACCTTTTCCCACACTTTGCCCTTTCTTCTTCCAAGTTGATCACTCAGGTCTTCCTCACCATTACACCCAGTGCCTTAACATGGTGGGGACTGGATACAGGGCACTTAACTGAGGCAGATTGCTGCCTATGCAGAGATAATGGGTTGGATGTAGCCAGGTTTTTTACCCCGTCTGACCTAATTCCCCTCTTTGCTACAGCTCCCGTCCCACACAGTTTTTGTCCACGCCAGTCCCATGATCCCCAGCATGTCCTTTTTGGTGGTCAAAGGGGACACCCTGCTCCCTTTTTCACTAGTGGGAAAAGCTGGTTGGATCCAACCCATTAATTGTCAGTAGGCCTGGGGATGATTCAGTGGCTTCACATGGATGCCTTTCGCCCATCCTCTTTGACTACGATTCATGTCTTTGAACCTCAGAGCTATTCTTACGTGCCCTCTTCAGGACAGTCATCAATTGTTCAAAAACTTAGCTACAGAAAATCTCATTCTTAACAACAAGATCAGGATGGGTAATGGGAGTATTTATGCTGTGTTGTTAAAGTGAGGGTCTATATAGATTAACACTTGAATAGGAGAAAGCTACAATAATGAACATTGCCTGAGAACAGGTAGTAATGTCACCAAGATAAAATATAACCAAGTTTGCAAGATAGGGGTGGTATAGAACCCTACAGAGCCCATGGTTGATGTTTGGGAAATATGACTTAACACCCTTGCAGCTTACATATCACAGTCCTTAATTCCTTTTAAGGCTATTTTGCCTCAGTTGAGTTCGACATAATACATCACAGCAGCTCCGTAAGTCTTCCACCACAAAAGTTTAAGCAGCAATGAGCCATCTGCATTTCAGTCCATATTGTGGTGCTTCAAGAATGCTGGGAAGTTTTCTGAAATCATGCATTGGCAAGTAGAAGGCTAGGGATGACGAGAAGTGCGGGAATGAGGCAATGATATGCACCATCATCCTTCTTGAATTTAAATTTCAAGTTCTTGACTTCCATCTCTGCCCCAGCTCACATTTCTCCCTATTGAATTTTTTTTTGGGGGGGGAGCTGTTTTATTTTCAGGATTGTTTAAAGTGAGGCAGGTCTGTGCATGTTGAATACAGTTTGATTTTTTTTGTATTAAAAAGTAACAGGGAGTACCTATCAAATGGCCTTCATTTTGTTTTGTATTTATGCAGAAGGCTCTCTTTGAGAATTTTTAAATTAGATTTAGAATTTTACCAGCCGTTCTTTTCTTGAAGCTCATTTTGCTCTCCCTGCTGTTTCTACCTTATAATGGTCAGTATGTAAGGCAAAGTTGATGACTGATTTTATAGAACAAGCACCGAGTTTCTAGAATTAATGATCAGGACCATTTCCATAGAAGTTGCAGGAGCTTGTGGGAATGGGGTACAAAAAGGTAACAGAAATGGTAACTTGAAGCATTTCCTCAGGCCACAGTGCTGTCGTATAACCAAAGGCCATTTCTTTGGCCTTTGCCCCAATCCTCTCTTTCATACTGGGGTTGTAGCTAGAGTTTATCTTTGCCATGGACTTTGTTGGTTCTTTGCTAATATCTTCTACTATCTGATTCTGACTAATATCTAATACTTTAGATTCTTAGAGTTGGATCCAGTGACTTCATTCTTTTATGACTTCCTCAGACAGTGAAAGTCACATTCCCCATCACAGGAAGACCTAGCGAAAAGAGCCTTCACATTCAGAGGAAGTAAACCTCTGAATGCCAGCATCAGGAGGCAACATCAGGGAAAGACCTCGGTCTCTGTGCCCTGTTGTTGGACCACCAGAGGAATTGATTGGCCACTGAATGGGACAGGAAGCTGGACTAGAAGAACCACTGGTCTGATCCACCGGAGTTCTTCTTATGTTCTTGTGAGTCATTGCATCCAACTTGGTAGAAGGGAGTTACTGGATCCAATTCTTAGAAATTGTCTCCTAAAACAGAGACTAAACCAGGGGATTAATTAGTAATGCACGTAGGAAGAAGGTTCTGCTCTCCCCTGTGTTAGAGAGACTTTCAGAATGACCTCTGGGTATTCTTGTCTTCCATACTATATTCAAGAGCAGCCTCCACCTTTCTTCCATCCAACCCCAGCCAACACAGACATTAGGTCCCAGAGATGTGCAATAACCCCATACCACGAATTGCAGCACCAACTAGTCATGTTACCTCTTTAAAATCCCACTAGGAAATGAAGGCTCAAGAAGTTAATTTGCTTTCATGTCCCAGAGAGAGGCTGGGAAAAAAACTGCTTAGCACATCCCCCAAAGCAGAGTTTTGCAGGTATTCCCTTTTAGTTCTCTGCATAGAGAACAAAACTCTAAAGCGATGCTTTCTTTTCCTCTCAGTTCCTCCCCCTCGTTCCCCCCTCCCACCAGTATTGATTGATTAGGCAAGATAAATATTTTTTTCTCCCTTTTACACAAAGGGAGGCCCTTAATTGAGTTAATTATGTGGTTTAATTGCCTGCGTAACTAGGATCGTATAAAACTGATTCTCCAGATTGACAGGGCTTTCTCTGGCTTAACTCCTTCTCTTTTATCTTGTGTTCTGGCACTGATGTTGGTTCAGAGTAACCTAGCAAACACCGAAGTCTGGTGAGCGTGTAGTTCCAGTAGCCATTCCAGGCTGCTTATATATGATATAGAGACATTCCACTTTTGCTTCAAGTCCTGTTTTAGCAGGACTTTTTTTTTTTTTAGTGGAGATGTAGTCTATAAGGATCAAGGCCAAGTCTTTCAACCCCTTTGATTTTTTAAAAAAGAAAGCACACAATGGAAGAAGAAATGGCATTAAGAACACCGTGCCCATCGCTGCCTCCCCCAAGTCTCTCCCATCTTCCTTCTGCTGTCTTAGGTTTCTTTATAGACATATGTAAATATATGTAAATGTACACCAGAAAGTGGGAGGGTTGGGTTTCCCCTCCACACATGTATAATGCATGTGTTAAACACACAATCGTTAATCAACTTTGTGGGAAGTGAAGACAAGGAATTGATGACAGGGGTGTGTCTGTGACTGTGCTCAGATCTGAATTTATTAAGGCGACACCGTGCTGTCAAAAGAAACTCTAGGTAGCCTCAGGGAGTAATCATAAGGATAAGAAACAAATTTAAAAAAGAAAAGAAAAGAAAGGGAACTTGCTTTCTTAAGGAAAACCATCTGGCCTTGTGTTGAATTGACTGTGCAAAAACACACACACAAAAAAAACCCAGACTCAACTTCCAGTCCTCTTAATGTGGTCCCTATTACACAGGGGGGGGACAGACATATACATATTTATGGAGATAAAAGAAAATGGAAACCAGCTCCAGAATGCACGCTCAGAAAAATCAAGCCATTTCACGCACTTAGCATGGTGTGTGCATTGAAGTGAAGTGAATGCTGGTTTTCTTTGGGGATGGAATGGGGACGATTTTCTTCAATTTCCCTCACAGAGCATTCATAATAACTTGTGTAAAAATAACCCCCCTTGAGATGGCCCAGATAAATTCAGTTCCAAACACAAGCACAAAGTCAAAATTCACTGGACACGGAGGAAGTCGTCGTCGTCACCCTTGGCTTTTTCATCTTACTTGTTCTTCCTTTATCCACAAAATTTATATCCTGCTGGTCTGCCCTTACGAGGGCTACCAAGACAATTTAAACAATTTAAAACTGACGTGATAAAATTACATAAAGAACTCATTATGAGAGCAAGAGTGGGGTGTAGTGGTTGAAAGCGTCAGATTCTAATATGGAGAACTGGGTTTGATTCCCCCCTCCTCCTCCACATGAAGCCTGCTGGGTGACCTTGGGCCAGTCCGAGTTCTCCCCGAACTGTCTCAGCCCCACCTATCCCACAAGGTGCCTGTTGTGGGGAGAGAGAAAAGAAAGATGATTGCAAGCCGCTTTAAGATGCCGTCAGGTACAGAAAAGTGGGGTGTAAAAACCAAATCTTCCTTCATTAAAATCAACCCCTTCCCAAACATACATCATTAAAACAACTTTTAAAAGAGTTTTAAAAAGAGTGTGTGTGTGCATGTGTATGGCAGTTAAAATACATACAAAACATGAAAACACTTAGAACATACATGATAGAACATTTAAAACCTACATGAGAAAAACCTCATTTTAAAACCAATAAAATTAACACCAACACCACACCAACACACATCATTAAAACAATTTTTAAAACTGTGTTAAAATATAAAACATAAAAACATTGCTTAGGTTAGGAAGGAGGGAATGCTGAGCAAAACAGAAAAAGTCTTCACCCACTGCTGGAAGATGATAACATAAGGGGACAGTCGAATCTTCCCAGAGAAAGAGTTCCAGAGCTTTGGTACCATGACTGAAAAGGCCCTCTCCCGTCTTGCCACCCATCAGGTTGGGGCACCCAAAGCAAGGCCTCTGAAGATGACTGTATTGGTCAGGCAGGTTTGTAAGGGATTAGGTGGCCTTTGTAAATTGGGAATAATAAAACAGTCATGTATCAAGGGACAGAGGTGGACAAATGGTAGGTTGTGGCTAATTTCCGTAATGTAATGAAAGAGGAGGGTACCACACAAGTAATCAGAAAGACATCTAAGGCCTAGGTCATTCCAGGCATGGCACTCATCTTCCATCAGAAAAATTTACTCTGCAGTTGACTACATACAAATCATATATTTTTCTGACAAGAAATTCTAAGAGGATCTGTCTGTCCTAACATGATTGTCTGTATACCAGAGCATATATTCAGAATTGCTTCCCACAGGTTAGTTTATGCCTTAATTGTAAAGAGTGCTTGAGCATTCATTCTTAGTTTGTAAATTGATTGATGGACCTTTGGGGCTTACCCTTCAGGGCGGGGAAAAGGTATTTAGACTAGACCTCTTGTAGAGGATTGTATAAAACATGGCTGTCGAAAGAACACAGTGAATGCATGACAAGGATCAAGGTGGCGATGGCAATTTAAATGTTACTGCAGCACCATGGGACGGACCCACAGAAAAGTAGCCTCCTGCACGACTGTTGTAATATTTAAAGGGACACTCCATCTAGATATCCAAGATGTCATATTTGTTTATTTAAATATTTATACCCACTTTTCTCTGGAAAGGACACAAAGCAGCTTGCAGCAGTGGAACAAAGAGGTTCCCAAACTTATTTGGCCTACCATCCACTTTTCAGTGCCCCCCTGAAAATCTACCTTCAAAAAGTGGACAAAAAGATGCAGTCAAGAGTCCACCACAATCCACGCAGCCAGGCAGGCCAAGGCAGGCACAGAGCAGCATCAGCTGAAGGCCTGAGGCCAGAGGCCAGCAGCAGCCACCACATAAGAGCCCAGCAGCAATACCAGCCTTACAAGGGTGCGCACTGCAAATGCATGGCTGTGATTGGCTGTGGGGACCCCTCTCCCTGATCCCAGGAAAAACCAGGAGAAGGCAGGAAAAAGCTGCTTTAGATAGGTTCTGGACTCTTCCTTCTTTATGCTTCCACTGCCTCCTTATTTTTATTCAGTGCCCCCCCAATTGCACCCAAGGCTCCTACCACCCACCTGGATCATTCCAGCACCCCCTAGGGGGTGGTTTTGCCCACTTTGGGGACCAGTGTTGTAGAGTTTTTAAGGCAAGAGACTTCAGAGTGGTTTGGCATTGCCTGCCTCTGTGTAGCAACCCTGGTGGTCTCCCATCCAAATTCTAACCTGGGCCAACCCTGCTTAGCTTTCAAAATCTAACAAGATCAGGGTAGCCCGAGCTAAAGAAAATACAGTGTGAATAAACCAACCCAATAAAACAACATTATGACTTGGGCTGGTCAGGCTTTGACAGTTGGTTCCTCCAAGGGCGCCAGCTGAAAGCCACAGCCTCTGGCCACGCCCAAACTTTAGACTACCTGCAGGGAAAGGAAGACAAACAGATGTTGCTGACTTTGAGCTCTTCCTCACCGCCCCCCACGGAAAGTGTTGAAAAGGCACCTTCGGGGACATAAACATTGTGTCTAGGTGTCTGCTCATCCAGGAGCTGGGTAGCGCCACAGGTATTTGATAGGCTTTTCCTTCAGCTTGATTTCCCCTCTCACTTCTTCGTTTGTTGTCACTCAGGCTTTTACTATCAGATGCATGGAAAGTAGCCTTGAGTTGAGTGGAAAGGTGGCTTTGACTCACTGGGTAGAAAATTGTTCCTGTTCCTCCTGGTTCAGCTATTCCGAAGATGCTGAGACCGGGCTTGTGCAGCTATTGGAGTACTTAAGAAACAATCAGTGAGCGAGAGAGAGAGGCAGAGGAGGCTGGAATAGTAACCTAGCAGGCAAGTGACTTTGGAAGAGAAATGAGAGTATATAAAGCCAGTGCAAAAAAGAAGAATCCTATTTTCCGCACTCTGCCCAGGACCAAAGAACAGATGGGTTGACTACATGGTGCCAGATTCATCAAGGTATATCTGGCATTATTTTTGAAAGACCGGTGATCAATTTTGACTTTCGCTTGATGATGGCTAGCATTCCAGAGGGAGCAATGAGTGATTGAGGTCATTAACCAGCCTTCCTTTACTCCACAGCCATTATTCGTCGTTTGTATCCTTGTCATTGCGATTGTTAACTGCAGAGATATTGTGCTCTGGTCTCTGGGACTTGTGTTTCTTTGCTTCAGTGTATAAATAAAGGGTGGGCAGTTAGAAATGGATTAAACGTGTCCTGGTGTATGCTGTACAGAGAGACCGTCTGTATTTTTTCCCCCCAATTGATGCTTTTGAAATTCAGTCCTGTATTTGTTAGACGTCTTCCACCCAACCACAAGACATGAACAATCATGAACAATCCAGTCCTCTCTATGCAAATGTTGTTAGTGGCATGCTTTTGAAACTAATGGGGCTTGTCAGACTCCACCTCTGACCACTTTTAGGGCATCATAATTTTAATGGGTGAGTTATTGGCACTGGATCACATATCGGTTGGGGATTTACTGGTAACAGCAGGAGTGAGGTTGCAGCTTGCTCATGCCATCCCTTGGGGCCCCCTTAGTGCTCACAGAACATAATGTTTGATCTGCCCTGCACTGCATGTACCTGTATGCAGGATTTTCCTAACCGTGCATGCAACCCATCCTAATAACACTGTACATATAGCAGGCATTGGAAAGAGCCCAAGACTCATTCTGCTGGTACTGCATTAACTGTACTCATAACAAGAAGCATGTGAAAAAGGATCTAACTCTTTCTGAGATAGGGTTAGCACAATATTCCATTGCCAGCTGTATCCTGAGTACATAGCTGCCCAATGCTGACGTTGAATCTTGATTGTTTTGGTTCTTGTAAGCCTTGACCCAAAGAATAGTGATGGCAAATGTAAAACTAAGGAGGCAAAAGCAATCCGGAGACACTGAGGATATTTTATGCCTGTCTCCATCAACTTGACTTTCACTTGGAAGAGTGAAGGTGGAAAGATTGTGGGCCAGTGAATGGATTTCTTCCCCGAGACAGGCTTGCTTCTTGTTGAAATGAATCTCTGAGTGCCTCGTTTGCCCTCACCAGAGATGTGAGCTCCTGATGGAACACTGAGATCCATAGCTGCAGCATAAATAGGACCTTTGGGAGGATCACGTCTGATTGGGGAGGAGGGCCTGTGAATTAAGCCAAAGCTCAGATCCACAATGCATTCCAGACATCAGTACCACAGTGAGTTTAATAGTGACTCAGAGAGGCAATGGACCACTTGGTCGACATGAGAAGTGGACACAGTGGAGGTTTTTTTCATATGATTTTATTCTGTCAGATACTCTCGGTTTGAAGGGCCAGCAGAGTTGGCAACAACAGCTACAAACAGAATATAAGGATCTTCTAAAAGACTGACAGAGATGAGAAGGACCAAGAGGGTGAGATGGTTGTGCACTGGAAAAATGGTCATTTAAATTCCGTATCATAATTAAAGAAAGGGAAGGAGTATTGACTTCAATAATTCTTGAAATGTCGTTGTGGTATCGTTCAGATTTGTCGGGTTCCATCTCCATTTTTGTTAAGATCGGTTCAGATAGATAAATAGTCCTTCCAGAGTGTCTGGCTACTGATGGACCCACCAATGCCACCAGTTGTTCCTGCGGACAAATAGGAGCTTTTTTTGATTGGGACAAGCTCATGTCACAGTACTGTTGGTTCATTGGGAATGGAGGGGGCAGAGTAACCTGAGAAAAAGAAAGCGGGCCTACCCATCTAAACCTAACCAGTGAAAAATGTGACAGTACCTGAAATACCTTGGAGAGACCCTGAAAAAGTAGACAGTACTGAACTAGATAGATCAATGGTCCGACACTATATACGGCAGATTCATTTGCTTTTGTGAGTATGAACAGGGTTAATTCTCCCCTCCACCACTACCTATTCTTCCAATCTGTGCTTCTGGGCAAGATGAATGGATGATGGTCTATACAGAACTAGGGACAGTTGTTATATCAGGTGAATTAATTCAGTGTAAACAGATGTGAGGCAAACCCAAGACGATTTGGGTGCCTGAGGCAGAAAATTGAAATGCCACTGACAGTTTGCCATTCTTGAACAGCACCCAAAATCTGCCACCTGAGGCAACTGCCTCTTTTGTCTCATGCGACAGTCTGATCTTGAACAGATGTTTGGAGGATTAGAAATGAGTTGCAGGTTCACGTACGCGCTACTCCTTTGTTCTGCACGGTCTCTCAACTTCCTGTTCAGCACTGACTGCAGTTTGCCGCAGTTTCTGAATTAGCAAACCATGGTTAGTGCTTGCCCTCCGTCTCAGAAGTTCACTTTCTAAATTCCAGTTTGGAGACCAAGTTGTTGTTTCAATTGGCTTATTCAGACATCATGGAAAACTACTCTAGATCCTGAACAGGAAGTTGTGGGGATGCAGCGTAGCTCAGAGGTAGAGCATCTGCTTGGTATCAATCCCTGGCACCTCCAGTTGAAAGGACCAGGTAGTAGGATGTATGAAGACCTTGGAGGGCCGCTGCCAGTTTGAGTAGACAATACTGACTTTGATGGACCAGTGGTCTAATTCACTGAAAGGCAGCTTTATGTGCATTCATGTGTGTTCAAGGTGACAGGAACTTCTGTGCAATGGTGAGTTGGAGTGTACAAGCATGTGGCTTGTTTCCGATTTCCAGTTGGTCCAACATGAGCCATTGGCACAAATGTTGATCCAGATCTGTTTCGCCTCTAGTTGTAATGGCAGAGAGACTCCATCCTTTCCTTAGCCTTGTATCATTCTGGTTGTGACATGACACTGTGATCAGGGGTAACCGGCCAGCATTCGCTCTTAAACACCTGTGAAAAAATCTTTGCTGAAATGCATCGCTCAGATCACTTTCTCCCGGTAAGCCAGTGTCAGTGTCAAAAATAGTAATGGCACTGATTCCTGCCTCTTGTGCCATCATCCCGCTTGCAGCTTTACAGACCTGTAAGAGGATAGTCCTGCCCAGAGGGAGTTGCCAGCAGTGTAAGGTAGCATGGGTTGAGCTCTGGGAGGATGAAAATAGCTGCTGCTGATATAGATGCATCTCAAGAGTGTCTTGTAATGATGATCGTTTCCTTTCTCATCCCTTCAGTCTTTGTATAGGTTATAGTGGGTGCACACACTTGAAAAGACAATCTTAGAATGGTTTCTGTGTGGTAAGAAGTGCATGATGGTAAGGGAAAAGATGGGGGAAATGGGGAATGAAATGGGGAGAGTGGGTGAGAAAGTGTGTTCTTATTGTTTGGATGCTAGAGACCAAGGAACTGGGCTTCTGGCACCCGCTAACCACTGTTTGTTTACATGGGCATATTCGTGTAAATACACGTTCTGTGCTGCTGAATTGTGTGCTGATGCCTGTCCATTAAATTGATTAAGTGTAATTGCAATTAATTACATTACGGACATTGCTCATCTCATCGATTAGCAGGTGGGGACGAATTTCGAAAAACAAGCCAGCAAGAGAGAACAAGAAAGTGCCAGTTTGTTTGGGTGGTGGTGGTGTTTCTAAACCAGCCCAGCCACATGTTCTATACCGAAAATGACAAATAGTTAAGGGTGATAAGTTTGAAATCGATCTTTGAAGACCAGGATTAAGATGTTAAGATGTTCAGTGATAAAAGGGAAACGGAAGAGGAAAAACAAACACGTTACTTCTGGAACAAAGTTTGAGTCCAGTGACCCCTTTAAGACCAACAAAGTTTTATTCAAGGTATGAGCTTTCATGAGCACACAAACTTCCTCAGATACATTGAAATGAAAGTTAACAATTCATTGATATACATAGAGGGTGAACAGTGCTTCTGGATTCTTTTCACCTCTTTTTAAAACCACAGATGAAACTTTCTTGTAGAGCCTTACTGTGATGGGACAGTATATCATATAGCCTGCAGGCTTCCTGTGGGCGTAGAATTTCTGAAAACAGAGAGGTAGAACCGTGCTGTTTTTCTCTCTCAGGACTGTTAAGCATCCAAAGATGTGTGCACCTGCAGTCTGAAGAAAGTGAATGCTGGGTGGGATTGTGATACTTGACACTGGAATGTATAGTTTAACTCCTGTGTTATTCTTGACGGACGGACGGAAGGAAGGAAGGAAGGAAGGAAGGAAGGAAGGAAGGAAGGAAGGAAGGAAGGAAGGTGTAGTGGTTGGAGTGTCAGACTAGGATTTGGGGAACCCAGATTCGAATCCCTGCTCTGCCATGGGTGGCCTAGAACCAGTCACATTCTCTCACCCTAACCTGCCTCATAGGAACAAGACTGAAGTCTAGTAGCACCTTAAAGATCAACAAGATTTCCAGGGTGTAAGTTTCAAGAGTCAAAGCTGCCCTCATGAGACCAAATCTTGTTGGTCTTGAAGGTGCTACTGAACTCAAAACTTGTTCTTCTACTGTAGAACAGTACAGTTTCCTCTCTGGAAACACTACCTCACAGGTAGTGTTGTGAGGATAAAATGGAGGAAGGGGATTAAAATGCTGGCGTGATTAAAATGTGGGGTTCACTGCCAGCGGATGTAATGATGATCACAGGAGTAAACCGCTTTAAAAGAGGGTTAGATGGAGGATAAGCCAATCAATGGCTACTAGCCATGGTGACTGAGGGAAACCTCAACCTTCAGAGGCACTGAGCCTCTGAATCCCAGAGCCAGGAGGCAACATCAGGGGAAGGCCTTGGCCTCTATGTCCTGTTGTTGGCCATCCAGAGGAACTGGTTGGCCACTGTGTGAGACAGGATGCTGGACTTGATGGACCCTAGGTCTGATCCAGCAGGGTTCTTCTTATGTTCTCATGTCCCTATTTGAGAGAAAGGCAGTGGATAAATGAAGTAAATGTTATATTACGAGGATGCACCATGAGCCCATGCAAACTACGCCACAAGTAAGTTTTACTATCACCCAGTTGCAGGATCCTTATTACAGACTGGTACAGTCACTGCAGTAATTGTTAGTTTCAAGGTCCTTTCAGGGTAGATTGCAGGGATATCTCATCACCTGCCACACCATTTCCTGGTGTGGTTTTACAGTATACCTTGGAGTTTTCCCTTTCACTTCTTACAAATGTTTCTTCATGCTATTTGTAAGTTGGGAAGGTGATACATAAGAATAGGGGTTTCCAACCTCCCAGCAACCTCCTGCTCTGCTGTCTTTCACGTGCTCTCACAGCAGGAGAAGCCAGTCACCGCATCTGTGACATTCTAGGAATTTCCCCACTCTCTATGGTCTGTATCAGAGAGATTGGGAAAAATTCCTAGAGTGCCATGCAGTGCTCTCCCTCCCCACGTCCTGCCCCCAAAACCTCCTAGGATTGCCAGGCACAAGTCTGGCAACCCTGTTTCAGTAGCTGTAGTATGATAAAGGACAGGCTGTTACATGGTGCTTTGGCATTCATGTGCATGCATTTAAATGGGTGTGTACAAGATATTAACTACATCTCCCCCATTCAAAGATAGAGGGTCTAGAGACCTGAGGGAGGGAGGTAAGGCAAGGCATGAAGAATAACAATCCACGTTTTAACTAGATGTCTCCAAAAAGACAAAAAAGGGGGAGAGGTACCAGGGAACACGGATTATCCCTAGTAAATAGGAGGAGCTTATGCAAACGAAGAATTTTCCACCATGACCAAATGTTCTGCATAGCTGTTGCAACAAACAGCAACTTCGGAACCTGCTGTTCAAAATGGCTTTGTCAAGATGGTTCTTCGATAGCTCAGACCTCCCCCTCCCCTGCAAACCGCCCCCCCCCCCACTACAAAGCTAAACTGGAAGTAGCAGGACTTCCTTGTTGTTGTTTGCAGTCAAGTTACAACCAATTTATGGCCACCCCCTAGGGTTTTCACTCAGTGCAAGAGACATTCCAAGATGGTTTTCTGTTGCCTGCCTCTGCAAAGCAACCTTGGCCGGCCTTGGTGGACTCCCATCCAAACATTAACCAGAGCCAAACCTGCTTAGCTTCCGAGATCTGATGAGACAGAAGGAAGAAGAAGCATTACTCTAATGGCTGGAGCAGTCTGTGAAAGCTATTGATGGTTTTGCACAGCAAGCAACCATGGTTGAGGGGGGAAAAGAAGGGAAAGATTGTATTTGGGACGTGGGTTTGGCTCTCCCTCCTCTCGCCATTAATGCTTTAAACAGCATTATGTGTTTAGCAGGTATTTACTTAAGCACTGTATTTGGAAGCCCTGCCTGAAGAAAAACGAGGGGAGAGGCAAAAGCGGAGAGGCCCTAGTGTGGAAATGAGGAGGGAGGGATGTTCTCTCTTGGCATGCAAATCAGCACCGGTGTTATTCAATACACTGCGCTGTACTGAGGCCTGCCAGGACTCCCTCGCACCTGGTATTAAATCAGCAGAAAGCCTTCCACCTTCTGTTGCTGGGAGTTATGCTCTTTAGAGCCGGGTTCGACAGTTGTTATTGCAATTTTGTTGTGCTCTTTTGATTTACAGCTGTTTTTACGACCATTGAGACAGCCACAAATCGAGAAAATCTCATAAAACAGAGAGTAAACGTCTCCTTCCAGAGCCCAGGCAGAAATTTTGGCATCCGCGGTTATTCCATAGAGCAGGATGTGTAAACAATATTGTGTCCCCTGAGTGGCTGATATCAGTACAGTTAAGTGGTAACAGCTTGAAAAATGCATTTCTCGTATATTAGCGGTAAAACTCGAAATGGGCCCCCGGGCTAAAATAAATTGGTGACATTTTGTAGCAGAAGGGGGAGGGGGGGGAGGGAAGGGCAGGAATTGGAAATGCATGGAGTCCCAGCTCTGAAAGCAGCGGGACTGCAGCCAGGAGTCAAATTCATTTGCATTATTTCAGTGCCGAGAATAAATGGATCCACCACACTTTTTGTTGTTGTAGTCGTGAGGCATCCCCGGTAATTGGCCAACAGATGACAGGGCTTTCTTGGAGGGCAAAACCCAAAGCTCTTCCAAAAGGTCTGCGTCAAGGAAATGTGTAGGACTTCATGAGTGACAAATGTAGAGTCCAGTGGCACCTTTAAGTCCAACAAAGGTTTATTCAAGGTACGAGCTTTCGTGTGCACGCACACTTTGTCAAATACATTGGAAAGGTAGCTAGATTTCAAACTTATAGATACAGGCTGAACAGCGATGCAGAGGCTTTAAGATATCCAAAGTGAAACTAAATAACAAGCTGAGGTCATAAGGTCAACAGTTGTTTTGATTTGATTTGATCATGAGTGATGTTTAGGAGCTTAGTGTAAGAAGAGCCTTGCTGGATTGGACCAGTGACCCACCTGGTCCAGTGTTCTGTTTCACCTAGTGGACAGTCAGATACTCCACAAAGCCTACTAGGCAGGCATGAAGACCCAAGCACCCCCACCTCGTTCCCCCCACCCATAACTGGGTATTCTGAGATACTGCTGAACATGAAGGCTCCATATAGCCTTCATGGCCATAAATAAATAGCCATGAATCCGTCTGTCTTCCTTGAGTTTGTCTGAACCGCTTCGAAGCCATCTGATCTAGCCTAACAAGCGGCAGAAAGTTAATTTTGTTCTGTTGATATGTTCTTGTAATATTTTTGCATTGCTCCTGGAGCACACTCCATGAAGTCTATTTCTAACTCAGGTGTTTACCAGGGTGGGGGGAGGAATAAGCAGGGAGAAATCACTGGGGTCTGTTGGAGGACAACAGCAATGGTCATCTATCTGCCGTCTGAAATGACAGTCTGTGGTATAGACTTTGCCCTTCTTGACTGAATGATCATTTCTCACCTTGGTTTCAACTGGTAGAAGTGGCACCAAAGTTGCACTTTGCCATGTTATATGATTGCAGTGTGTTCTGCATAGGGTGGCCCTTGAAGATTGTTCAGAAAATCGAGCTGGTTCAGAATGCTGCAGCAAGGGTGACAGGAGGCATAGATTGTCAGGAATGAGTACTGAAAGAGTTGCATTGGGTGTCAGCCTAGTTTCTGGACACAACTCCAAGTGTGGCTTCTAGACTAAACCATTGGGATCTAGATAAGTAAAGGACCACTCGCTCCCTATGAACCTGCTCATCATTTAAGATTTGCTTCACGTTCAGAGATGTGAGGTGGGTTACCTTTGGAGGACAGGGCCTTTTCCACCGTGGCGCCTCATCTCTGGAATTCCATCCCTGAGCCATTCACTGAATCTCAAGCTCTTCCCAGGCATTTGCAGAATGTTAATACTGGCTTTCTGCCCTTGCTGCAGACTCTCTGTTTTCCACTCAGGCCTCTTGCCTCAGGCACGGAAGCTAGGAAGTCCACTGTCAAGAACTGGATTTGAGTATGGGTGCTTGTGCCCCCTGGTCTGGCCCCAACTGTTGCCACCACCCAGCCAGTACTTTCATGAGGCTTGATGAGCCCAGACACATCCCAGGCTTGTGCAACTTGATTGAAACCCAGTACAGTGAAACGTCAATCAGCTTGCAGAATGTAGAACCCATATCTAAGGAACAAGGCCAGCTGCTGCAGCAGCTCCTGAGGGATGCACTGGGGCCTTTCTGCCTTGTAGGTCTCCCCACTCAGCTGGGGATCAGGATTTTCAGCTGTCTTTGGAAGTCTCCGTGGTGCTGCAGTCACAATGCACTTATCAACCCCTATGTTACTGTTGGAGTGACTTGTTGTGGGAGCACCTTGGAGACCAACAAAATTTTCTGGGTGTGAGCTTTCGAGAGTCAAAGCTTATACCCCCAAAATCTTATTGGTCTCACCCTGACCTGGATAGCCCAGGCAAGCCCAATCTTGTCTGATCTGAGCAGCTAAGCAGGGCTGATCCTGGCAAGTATTTGGATGGGAGACCTCCTTGGAATCCCAGGGCCAGGAGGCAGAGGCAGGCTATCAAGCCACTTCTCTGAACGTCCTCCATGTCCCAGTAGGAGTCGCTAGAGTTCACTATGACTTCCAGGCACAGATAGAGAAAGAGAGAGAGACACGCAAATGCAATTTTTTAAAAAAAATCTTGTTGGTCTCTGCGGTATTGCTGAGCTTGAATCGAGTTGTTCTGTAGCAAACTGAAACAGCTGCCCCCTGAAACTTATCTTGTGGAAGGTCTCCTGCGCTGGAAAACTGGCGGGAAGAGTTCCTTAGCTAGGCATGTTCCTAGAAGTATTGGAATGAAACATAAGCAGCAGGAAGATCGGTTTTAATGGCTTGCACCCTGCAGCTCCTGCTTCCAGTTACAGCCAAGAACTTGAAGAAGCCGAAAAGGGAACAGCATGTGCCTTCTTCTTGCCAGCGCCAGTGATACCTCTGCAAAGATATGATAGTTCTTTGGAACCGTGGGCGTGGAGAGTGCGTGCTCTGTTCGTAGAATTCAGGTGCTTTGTGTGTTCCGAAGAATGCAGTGTTCAGCGGTCAAGTGTAGATAAGAGCTGCTCCCACTTCATGCCAAGTCAAATATGCAGAGACCGATTTAGTGGACTCAAAGGACAGATGAGTCATCTGCCAAGCCACCAACCTGAGTAGGCAGAGCAGGGCTTGGACAATCCTATCAAGAACTGGCTTTGTTATAAAAACCAGACCCTTGGTGTTTTAATTATGTGGACATTGGATATGGAACTCACTCCTCTTAGCTCCACAGTGAAGTGCAATGAACTGTGAGCCAGAAAAATGGAAATCTTTCAAATACATAAAGACATCAACTCTGGGTATAATGCAAACTTTGTCTTTAAAAGCCCACTTGCTTTGGGGAAAGGTGTATAAAGTGGGGAGAGGGTGGAACGGCACCCACCCAATCTCACAGCACAGCACAGCCCAATCTCATCATATCTCAGAAGCTAAGCAGGGTCAGTACTTGGGTGGGAGACCACCGAGGAAGGCTCTGCAGAGGAAGGCAAGGGCAAACCACTTCCACTTCTCACTTGCCTTGAAAGCCCCTTGCTGGGGTCACTATAAATTGGTTGTGACTTGATAGCAACTATATACATACATGAGGTGGGGCAGAATTCTGTTAGAAAGTGTGGCATTTGACAGCAGTCATCCACTTCACACAATGCATACTCCTGAAAAACTGGAGAGCGGGAAACCCTGAAAAACCCCTGTGGTTTTCTGAGAGGAAACGTAATGACATGTGGCATCAATCCTAGGACGTGTCCTTGATTCTTATGGCAGAAGAAGATAAGGGAACACTAAGTATGCATTATAAATGACCATGTGGCCATTCCAAGGGAGAGAGGGTTAAATTCTGCGTTTCTGAAACAGTATGGGTTTTACCTAACCCTCAGTTGCACAGCAACATACTGTGCAAACGCAAAAGTGTTGGGATTTGTAGAAGGACAAAATGTATTGAATTAGAAGGCCCTTCTGTTCAGACATCTCAGGTTTAACATTATTTATATTGAACCCTAGTATCTTTAATCCCTGTGTTCAAAACAGTTGTGGAAAGAAGAAATCCATAGTAATCACATGAATCCATGAATCTGCCTTATACTGAATTAGAACATTGGTCCACGGAGGTGACTATTGTCTACTCAGAGTGGCAGTGGCTTCCCAGGGTCTCGAGCAGAGATTTTTCACATCGCTTTCTACATGGTCCTTTTAACTGGAGATGCTGAGAGCTGAGCCTTGGACCTTCTGCATGCCAAGCAGAGGCTCTACCACGGAGCCACAACCCCTCCCCTGCAGTGTGTTCATTCTATCATTGTTTGGAACAAGGAAGCGATAGGCTGAATTGTAGCCCGAGTTGAGTGGGGGACAGCAGCACTAGGAACATGAAATCTTGGTTGTGGTTTACCTTTTTTTGGGGGGGGGGTAGCTGTCACAACATTCTTACTTTGCCCTCCAGCCTCTTCTCTCTCCCATCTGTTTAACCCCAGCAAACCCCCTCCCCCATCTCTGAAGTATCTGCTCCCTTCAGGGTTCCATCCCTTGCTGTCCCTCATTCATTTGTAAGGCATCTTGAGCCTCCGGAGAGATTTGTTTCTTCTCTCCAGCAGCCGCTTGCAGCGATAAAGGTCCCCTCGGACTGCTGCTCTCTGATTAATCAAGCCTAGGGCGGGCTCGATAGGGTGTTAATTTGTAAACTCTGTGGACAAGCAGCCAGTGATAAGCTTCAACAGCTGCTACATGTCTGCCTGCCATGGGGGATGGAGCAGATAAGGCTCCAGCCTGGGAGACAGCCAAAAATATTTGGGAGTGATGGAGTAGAAACCAGCAAACAACGAGGGAATAAAATTAAAACCTGCCTACTGCAAAAGGAGTTCCGTTTTGTGGCGTGGCGGTAATGTAGGCTGAGTTCTGATTAGGAGAGTTTCCTTGCTTTGCATGGAATGGAAAATGCGTAGCATCCTAGAGAAGTCTGCAGATGTCTCACCTTAAACAGGAATTGCTTGGATGTCCTTGAAGACCCTCTCTTCCAAGAAGCTGGTGCATAGCTTCACACAGTGGAGGCCAATTAGTTCCATCCAGCAGGCCTGAATTCACAGCTAGAATGTCCCTTATAACTTGGAAGTTGCAAACAGTGGGGAAAGGGGAAGCGCAAGAGACTAGAATCTGCTGTACTGTGCATGCCAGAAGCCCTTTTGGGAGGTCTCAGATCTCTCAGTAAGGGAGACCTTCTTTGCATGTTTGAGTGGAAGACTGAACAGCATTATGGTATTTCCCCTCCCCAGTTTCTTATACTGTCTGAACAGGCTCTGAGTCATACATGAGAACTGGTTGACCTCATAACCACATGCTTCTTGCCACAGCAATGTACAAGAAGTTATGGGAGGCCTTCAGTTTCAATACCTATTTAGCCTGTTTTCTCAAGAGGTATTTGTAGGTTTGCTTATTTGCCAGTCTGTACATTTTTGGCTGGCAAAATACACCTTTGAAGTCAGGAAACTGAAGTGTTTGTAATGGGTATTCAATTTTAAGACTTGGTGGGTAGTAGTCAGATATTGAGCTGACCTGGCTTGTATTGTTATTGTTAGGATAACAAGAAAGTAATCTACATGAAGCACCTTCTACTGAAAACACTGCATAAATGTCAAGTATCACTGTTTGTTTAATATTTTAGTACTTTAGGCGTAACTAATATTTCATCGCTTTGCAAGAATGGGGGCAACTGCAGTGTTCTGATTTTCTGATACTTAGAATGTGAAAAGATGCTTTCTGGGGTGCTAGGAAAAGGAAATGGGGATTTCAAAGATATTCCAATAATTATTTGGCAAAGGCCACTCAGAAGCATCTGGTTTCTCTGGGCTTGATCACAGTTATGGCATGAACCTTCTTGTGACATTTAGTGTAAGATTAATCTCCCCACTTTCTGCAATGAGATGTTGGAGGGTATATCAGGAATGGAAAACGAAGACTAATCACTTCCTCAAAAGAAAACTAATCAATATGGAAGTAAATTCAACCCTTTTAAATACTACTTTGCAAGCTAGAACAAAGTAAACACTACTACAGTGGTTCAGTAGTAACGAATTCAAGAGTTTTCCTTTCTTTGTCTCAGAAACAGAAGAGCTGTTCTAATAACAAAGCCAAGATAGCCCTTAAATTTCCAAAGGGAGGCATCCAGCACTATTTTTATTTTTTATTATTTTTATCATTTATATCCCACTCTTCTCATCCAATGCATTAAAAACACAAAAGTTATCACTGCAGTAGACATGAGAACTCCATCAGAACAATAACAGCATTGACACCACTATCACTTTTTGAGTCTAAACTTCCTTCTCTGTATGTAGCTTTCATGGAGGTGGGGGAGACACTGGGGTTCCTTTGCCCACGCTTGTATATGACACGCAGTGAACTGCTAGTGTAAAACACTGAGCTTTATTGTCAGGGGTGTGTTGGAAGCCTAGGGATTCACAGTGCCGTGTTTCATCTGCTGAGCTACCCAGGATTCCATGGGCAGGAACGATAAAGATGGAAGTAGGTTTACCAGCTCTGGGTTGGGAAGTATCTGGAGATTTTGGGGGGGGGGGGGGGTGGAGCCTGGGGAGGGAGGGACTTCAGCAGTTTATAATGCCCTAGAGTCCACCCTCCAAAGCAGCCATTTTCTCCAGGGGAACTGATCTTGATCACCTGGAGCTCAGTTGTAATAGCGGGAGAGCTCCAGGTGCCACTTGGAAGTTGACAACCCTAGATGAAAGTCTAAGGGCATAAATTATTTCTGACTGTATTTGCAGAGCGCCTGGCCAGGATAAAAGGTGAATAATTGTGAAGCTCTAATAGGTACCTGCTGGAATAATTTTGGGATCCCTAAGAAGTGTCATTGCAGGGAATGAGAGCTCGGTAAAACATAATGAGCAGTGTCTGCATGAGATCACCAGGGCCCCACTCTCTTTCCCCTTCTCCTCCTTGGGTATGTATGTTCACACTTACTTATGCACTCAGCATCTCAGTTCATTAAGAGGAGTGGGAGTTCTGTGTTTTGTCTCCATTCCACCCTCCTCTCTCAACTGGGTCCAAGAGCATTCTTAAGTAAGAATAAGGATACCGCTCAATGTGTGTTGTTTCAGACCCTCAGCACATCCTCAAAATGCCTCTTGTTTGTTTGCTTTAAATGCTGAGATAGCAACCATTGTACCACCTTCACCTGTGTGTTCTTATACGGCAAGCAAATGACACTTGAGCATTTTGAAACCACAGATAGCTCATGAGTCTCTCCCCCAACTCTAAAAAAAAATAAAAAAAAATAAAAAACAAATTTACCAGAAACTCAACATGAATTTGCCTAGCAAGAAATTTATTATTTCTTTTTCCAATTGGCTGGACGTATGTGAAATGAAAAATACATCAAGAATGGTAAGGAGTAATGTTGTGTGAATATTTCTAATATGTATGTAATGTCTGTGTGCGTATGCATAAAAAGTGGTATGTATTTATGCATATAAATCTTATGGACAGCACATCTCTAGTCATGCAGCATACATATAATATTAAACAATGCTACCTTCCCCCCCCCTTTTTTTGCCAAAGCTGTAGAATTAAACTGTTTCACTTATTCGAGAGAGAGTCCGAATGCTTAGGAATTTTTGGTGCCTGGAGCAGAGTTATAAAAATGGCTTCTTTTTCTTTTTCTCTTCCTCTTGTGGGTCTGAAGCCTGCATTCTTACACAGTTTTGCTTTTTGAACCTTCTATCCCTATGCTGCTGTTAGCCTTGAATGGTAAAAAGCACAATAACATTGGTGGGTTCAAACAGGTGGAACGCTCTCTTGGTTTACCTGCAATCTAAACATGCATATGGCAATGCAATTGTAAGAAAACACTGTGAAGATCCACTCTTGGAGCTCCTATCATCTCTTCTGTTTGGCTTTGAGACGGTGAACTTGTGTCTCGGCGACAGCACTTCAGACTGCAGGTTGGGGCTTACTTGACTGAATGCTCATCTGAATGCTCATCTGGGCTCTTTAGCTTGGAGAAATGACGACTGAGGGGTGACATGATCGAGGTTTACAAGGTTATGCATGGGATAGAGCAGGTAGAGAAAGAAGTACTTTTCTCCCTTTCTCACAATACAAGAACTCGTGGGCACTCAATGAAATTGCTGACCAGTCGGGTTAGAACAGATAAAAGGAAGGACTTCTTCATTGAAAGAGTGATAACACATGGGATTCACTGCCACAGGAGGTGGCGGTGGCTAAAAGCATGGACGGCTTCAAGAGGGAATTGGATAAACATATGGAGCAGAGGTCCGTCAGTGGCTATTAGCCACAAGGTATAGGTAGGAAGTCTCCATCTGAGGCAAGTGATGCTCTGTACTCTTGGTGCTTTGGGGGGGTGGCAACAGTGGAAGGGCCTCTAGTGTCCTGGCCCCACTGGTGGACCTCCTGATGGCACCTGGTATTTTTGGCCACTGTGTGACACAGAGTGTTGGACTGGATGAGCCATTGGCCTGATCCAACACTGACTTCTCTTATGTGCTTATGTTCTTTTAAAAAACAACCTA
The DNA here is from genome assembly GCA_029233225.1 of Lepidodactylus listeri. Classification (NCBI taxonomy): domain Eukaryota; kingdom Metazoa; phylum Chordata; class Lepidosauria; order Squamata; family Gekkonidae; genus Lepidodactylus; species Lepidodactylus listeri. The sequence goes on from JARCFY010000013.1 coordinate 15,107,110, forward strand.
GCACATCAAGGAGAAAGCTCGGCTTGGAACCCTTCTGTTTCTCCTTTGCTATGTGCTGTGGTTTTGTGGCTCCGGTAATTCAAGGCACCATCAACCAAAAGAAAGTTTTCCTTATCTTGGTGAGAACTAGCCCCTTGTTACTTGATGGAGCAACTTCACCTATGCCTCTCTTGTGCCTTTCTGCTGCCCCTGGTGTGAATCACAGTCTGCTCAGTGAGCCGTGGCTTTTACATGCCAGTGAAGCTGGAAGTGTTTATATCCCTTTGTACTCTAGATTGTCATGGCAGGTGGACTTAATATGAGGCTTAAGCATAACAAAATAACATCATTGCTTGTCGAAATACTCACATTTCTTTCCCCCGTTTCAGTTATACTTTTAACCCAGCAGTTCTCAGACTGTCGGGCAAGATGCTGGAACAATGTTTGTGTGTGCGTGTGTTAGAGAAGCTCCAGGGTAGGGTTGCCATGCTGAGCCTGGCAATTGGTGGGAGGGTTGAGAGTGAAAACTTGGGGAATACAACATTGGCAGCATCTCTGCATCACTTAATGGGGAAACCCAGATGTGACATAGGGTAGCTCTAGGGATTGCCAAAAAATCTGTGGTAAAACCATAGAATTTCTGGCAATTTCTAGAGTTACCCTATGCCACTTCCAGGTTTTCCCCCCAGAAGTGGCATAGCAGTGCTGCCAGCAGATAGGCTGCAAGTGGAAGGTTGGCCTGCCACAGCAGGAGACTTGGCAGCCCTACTTTAGGGGCAGGGAACCTCCTGTACCAGGCAGAGGCAGAGATGCTTACCTCCATGCAACGGGAGTTTTAGTGTTCAACCACAGGCCTACTTTGCTATCCACACAGAAACAGTAGAGAGTCCTGAAGCATAATTGAGTCTCTGGCCAGAGCAACTCCTCCTCTGGCTGGCCAGTTTTAGGAATGAGTTGGAGCAGCCCTCTTTCTAGTCTTCTTCTAGTGCCAATGTTAGATTAGTGCCCAAATCCACAGATCTGTATTTAAAAAGCTGAGAGCAGTGATTCTTGCCTGCCAGAGATGGGCTACCAGTAAAAGAACATGGAATGTTGACTGCATTTCAGTGGAGGGCCAAGTCCTGCTTCAGGTTTGAGACATACCACTTTAATCATTTATATATTTTTTTTAATTGGAGGGGGAGACAATCAAGCTTTTCAGCTCTGACGGCTCTTTTATCATTTTTCGTCTGTCATCTATTATTGGTGTGCTCAGCCAGTATCAAAGGAAGAGTGGAAACAAGTGGCAAATACTATTACAGGAGAAACACCATTGTCCAAACCTTTTATTAAGTGGAATTATTATGTGTCTCTATAGGTTCATAGTTGTGTTTTCAGATATAAAAAGCACTTCTGTCAGAGAATCAGAGGGACACAAGCAACACTCCCCCTAAGCTGTGTTGTGAGCAGAAATTCTACTTTGTGAGTTACTGGCATTAAAGTTGTGAGCGAGCAATTTGGCTGCTGCATAAATCAGTTTGCTCCGGAGCCATCCTTCCTGAGCTCAGACAAAAAAGTGTGCGATGGAGGCTAAAGAACTATGAGCTAGCTCACACTAACTCAGCTTAGAGGGAACATTGGAAGGGACCAAAAGACCATCAAGTGGAGTCCCATGCCTCAAGCCAGGGCATCCACCCTTTAGTCCTCCATAGATCAACTTCTACAGGACCAGAGAGTTTCTGAGAGCACCATATCATAGGACTGTAAGAGCAGCAAGCTAGATCAGACCAGTGATCAATCTAGTCTAGCATCCGCTTTCACACAGTGGCCAGCCACATACCCCCAGAAGGCTGACAAGCACACCAACATCTCCCCCGTATCTGAGGAAGTGCACGCACACACACGAAAGCTTACACCTTTCATAACACTTTGTTGGTCTTAAAGGTGCCACTGGACTCAAACTTTGTTCTACCGCTTCAGACCAACGCAGCCACCCACCCGGATCTACCTGCCCCTGTTGTTACTTCCCAGTAGTGTCACCAGGCAGCCATTAATGGAAATTGTGTCTTAGCATGCCTTCAGGTCATTTGGGGCGTTGTGCCTGGGTGTGCTGTATAGTTTCCCATTTTCTTCATTGTGTATGTTGCCGCTTGAAATCTTAATAGAAACCTGCAGAGACACTTGAGCCGAGGAAGGGGAAAGAAAAAAAAAAAAGAACGAGAAAACAATCTGTACCCTCTCACACAAATCTCTTGTCTTCATCATGCATGATTTGCAGCGTTGTACAATGGGGATTTGGGACTAGCCACGCAGGATTTGGGTGCTCCGTAAATAGTTAAGAGATGAAATAAAACGAAGGCTCCCCTGCAGGTACGACGATAGCAGGAGGTGCCCAAAATGAATTGCTTGGCAACGTCCCCCTGGCCTTTTTCCTTTCCTCCCCCCTCCCAGCTCTTCATCTTTTGCCAAGTCCTGTCTGGCAGGCCATTACAATGATAAATGTAGGTAGTTGGCAAGGTCTACGGTTGGGAGTTTATTCTAGCATGCCAAGCCCTGTTTGGCATTCCCTGTCAGTGCCAGCGTTTGCGCTCTTAGTCAGCTTGACAGGAACATGAGGTGTGATTTTTATGTCCGCATCCATCCTGTGTGGAGTGTTGGGAAATTTGGTGGGGTGGGGGGAAGCGGGGAATGAACATATTTGAAATAATATATGTACCAGGACTTGTCTGAGATTGGAACAACAGCAGCCTGGCACTTTTCCTGCTGTATTTTTCAGGGCAATTGCCTCCTCCCATTCTCACCCTGTTTTCTGAGCCCTTTAATTTATAAAACGTTTCCTGGGGTTCTTTGAAGAACACTTTCTGTTCCTTCTGGTTTCAAAGCAAACACATATTTGCCCAGCCAACTAGGGAATCTGGCTGGAGGATATCAAGGTGAAATGATTACAGATCCAAGACAGTGAAGTAGTCAGTTGCAGCCATGACCACGCTGATGGTTAATTCATGTTATTGATTGATTGATTGATTGATTGATTGATTGGGACAGGGCCAATGCTCCCTCTAAGCTGTGGAGTCCTGTGAGCAAAAATTCTACTTTGTGAGCTGCTGGCATGAAAGTTGTGAGCAAGCGATTTGGCTACTGCATAAATCAGTTTGCTCTGGAGCCATCCCTTCCTGAGCTGAGACAAAAATGTATGAGCCAGAGGCTAAAAAACTGTGAGCTAGCTCACTCTAACTCAGCTTAGAGGTAACACTGGACAGGGCTCAGGGCAGAGTACAACAATAGAATATACATATGTTAGTTAGTGCGCTTTGGCTCCTGTTTTCATTTGTGGAAGTTAAAGCAAGGGGGCACAGGAGTGAGGCGTATCTCTGTTTCTGAACCACCATCCCATGCAAACATTACTGGAGTAGATCCAACACAGTTTCTTCCAAAGGAGTCTGTTCACCAAGGAGAAAAGGTAGAGGGGAGGAGGTGGTTTCACTGGTCATCTTTGAACGGCAAAAGTCAAGCATGCACACTTCAGTTTGGACAGAAGGAAGTTCAGCTCTTCTGAACTGCCTCTTTGGGAATCCCTAATGCTGTAACTTGTCTATGTCTGTGTGAATGTAACCGTGCAGTCACCCTAACTCTCTAACTCGACCCTGGCCGTACACCAACTTCTTTATAAAGCTTTTAGCATGAAACACAAAGCCTTGCGACCAGATATCATGGAAGGTGGTACCAATCACAAGAGGCAGCAGGGAAGAAAGGATGAAGTCAAAGAAAAGGGAGAGTCAATTTACGGGCATCTGAATGGAACAAATGGAGAAATCCTTGCATTTGTTAATTGAGAGTGACAGCTTTTCATGGGTCACAAGAGCTTTAATGTTCACCACAAAATTGTTCTGCATTTGCCGAGGGGTGAAATTTCATAACCCCTCTATCGGTAACTGAACATCTTTACAACTTGCCAAAACCCATTTGGGACTTAGATCTTTGCTTCAGAGTTTATCTTCAGTGCCAGGTCTCAGCCTTAGAATATGTAACTCAATGAAGGCATGGGGGAAATGGCAGTGCCTCTGAGCATGTGTAGCATGCCATTCACTTTACCACCAACAGAGATTTCATTTTCCAAGAATAGATGTTCCCAGGATAAAGTGCATTTATATTGTGCTTTGAAAAGGGGTGTTTCCTTTGAAATAGACTGGCATAGAGAGCTGAACTAATTAGCCCAGGCTAGTCCAAACTCATCAGATCTTGAGGGACCGCCTTTCCCCATATCAGCTCCAGAGGTCACTGAGGTCAGGTACTCAAAATCGCCCGACTTACCCTGGTCCGAAAGACGCCCGTTTGACTTGTACTAGGGCCAGGGCTTTCTCGGTGGCGGCTCCTTACTGGTGGAACGAGCTCCCGAATAACATCAGGGCCCTGCGGGACTTATTGCAGTTCCGCAGGGCCTGTAAGACGGAGCTCTTCCGCCAGGCTTTCAAATAGGAGCCGCCATCGGACGGAGAACTGATTTTTACCATCGCCCTGGTCCTGTTGGCGCTCCCCTGCAGCCTTGTCTGCCGGGAAACTCTGAAGTTGCTATCTTTCACAATTTGTAAACTTGTAATTGTATTTTAAGGTTTTAATGGTTTTATGTTGTAAACCCTTATGGTAATTTGTGTATGTTAGCCGCCTTGAGCCGGTTCGCTGGCAAGGCAGGATACAAATGAAATAAATAAATAAATAAATAGATCTCAAAAGCTAAGCAGGTCAGCCCTGGCTAGTCTGTGGATGGGAGACCACCAAGGAAGACCTGGTTCGCTAAGCAGAGGCAAGCAATGGCAAACCACCTGTGGAGACCTCTTCCCTTGAAAAGTCTGCGGGGTCACCAAAAATCCGTTTCCTGGTCACTACTTCCAGGCAATGTTTCCTCTAAGCCATGGAGTCTTGTGAGCAAAAATTCTACCTTGTGAGCTACTGGCATTAGAGTTGTAAGCAAACAGTTTGGCTACTGCATAACTTAGTTTGCTTTGGAGCCATTCTTTCCTGAGCTAAGACAAAACTGTGTGAGCCGGAGGCTAAAAAACTGTGAGCTAGCTCACACTAGCTCAGCTTAGAGGGAACACTGCTTCCAGGTATCTTTAAGAACAAAGCAGCCAGTGAGATAGTTATGCATGTGTGCAAGGGGTATTGAATTTTGTTCTGCACCTAAAATTCCTCTAGGAAAGCTACCTAATTAGCCGTTGCCAGTCCCCCTACAAGTGAGAAGCGGAAGTTGTAACTTTCTAACATCCTTGATCCAGTGGGGATAATTTCAGGACCCTTTTTTGCTCACTTTTCCCCCACAGTGGCTCTGAAGTTGAGTTGTATTTCTTCATCTACCCAGCAGACCTTTATACTATCTGAGAACTGCTGCTGGCATGCTCTCCCTTAACTTGGATCTGATTGACTCCGGTCACAACCTGACGCTCTCACCAGGGTGTTGGCAGAGGTTGTGTGTGTGTGTGTGCGTGCTGACATGAAAGTCCCCCAGCATGCCAAGCTGATTGAGAAAATTGGGACTCCTCCATCACTTACTGGGTCAGCCAGAGGCGACAGTCTGCCTCCCGGTTTGCCAAAAACTGACAGAAAGACAAAAAATTTTTTAAAAAACAAAGAAACACCAAAGAGGTCATAACATAATCTGGCCATTTATATGTAAAAACAAGTATAGGTTAATATTTTAATGGGAGAAATTAAGATGGAAAATTGCACCAAGCTGCCACTGTTGCCAAAATAAACCTTGATGGACTTACTTAGTAATTGCAGTCTTTTGACATCCACTTGGCATCTGTTTGCAAAGATCTGTCCACACGAAAGGATCCAAAAAAACCTCCACAGCTTTCTTTGAAATAGTCTCCCTTCAAAAATATTTACATACATGGTAATTGCCTGCTAGAAACAGAGCTGAGTAGGAGAGTAAGAGAGAACAAACCAATCTGTTTCACTGCTTGGGCTGCAGGCTTTCTGCTGACTATCTGTCATATTCTTTCTCAGGGAAAGAGTCAAAAAGTACAGCAAATGGCTGCCTGTTAAATAAAACGAGTTTCAAGCAGAAGAGGAATGCAATGCATTGAGAGCTAGTCGTGCAGCGATCCAGTTGGACAGGTTGTGGGGCATGAACTTGGTTGATGCTGCTTCAGTGCTTTCTTTTGAAACCAACACGGTTCTCTGTTCCCAAGGACTTCCTAGAGGTTTTTGTTCCTGAAAATTTATATCTGTAGTACTTAGAATCCTCCTGATGGTTTTCAGCCCAGTTGTATTAATGGCTTGAACATTGTTCTGTAGCCAACTTTAATGCCAATTTTGCCCTTCCTTTGCAAAGTGCATTTTCACATGGTAAACTTCATCACCTCAGTAGGGAGCAGTTAATTTGAAATTTCCCACCCAGAAAGAGTATAAAATTATTCCCTTTTGCCATGGGGATAGCTTTGTGTTGGAAGGAGGAGTTTTCTACCTCTTTTTTGTTGTGTGATTCGAAGGCAGGGGTCCCCAATCTTTTGGGCCTGTAGGCACCTTTGGAATTGTGATACAGAATGCTGAGCATAGCCACAAAATGGCTGCCACAGGAAATGAGCCAGCTGCAAAATGGCTGCCATGGTTTACCTTCAGTCACACAGTTAAGGTACTTGTGTTCTAAAAGCAGCTGCTGCCAAAGTTTTTTTTTTTAAAAAATCTGCACAGCTAATTAAATTTCCAACGGCCAGTCAGCAGCCTTGTGGGGCAAAAGCCCCACCTGGTCCTGCCCACTTTCTAAAAACATTTTGTGGGCAACAGGAAAGGTGGGGTTGAGGACCCCTGCTCTGGGGTGTGACTCTGCAGGGAATTACCATTTTGGAGGCAAACTTGGGGTAACCAAAATATGTATCTCAGCATTTTCTACGTGAGGTAGTTGACCAGTCCAGGCCTCCTTGCTGGTGTTGGTGGGTAATTTTGGTGGCTGTAAAACAACAGGAAGTTTGCACAGAATAGTTACCCTTGTGAATCTCAGAAGGTAAGGGCTTTGCAGATGTCACAGTCATGCATAACAGCAGCGTGTATGACCTGCCGTCATCCCAGTAGTTACAATTGTGTTGTATGAATGGGACAACATGTGTATCAGGACATAAGAAAAGCCCTGCTGGATTAGACCAGTGGTCTATCTAGTCCAACATCCTGTCTCATGCAGTGGCCAACCAGTTCCTCTAGACAGCCAACAACAGAGGCCAAGGCCTTCCCCTGTTGTTGCCTCCTGGCTCTGGGATTCATTCATCCTTGGTGAGCATGAAAAATCCAGTGCTCACTTTGACATACCAGGACTATACATGCATGGCAGATATGCAGATCCTAACATGTGAAAATGCCCTTCTTTGAGGGATTTATCACTTCTGAAATTACTGTTGTGGCATTCTGAGGTCACAATAAGCAGTGTTTTAATTAAATCCAGGTAACTTATTTCTCCTGAACTTAAACTTGGTTTGTAGCTGGTTTGTTAACCACAGTTTGTACTAATCATGGTTTGTTGCACCATCTGAATTGTCCAACCACAGTTTGTTGAGTAGCAGCATCCCTTGAGACTACCTGGACACAGACACGACAAAGTAGGGAATCGATCCTTCATGCTAGAGAAAAAGCAGGAAAACCTCCAAACCAGGTTTACACACAAACCAGAATTTGTTACAGATATCTAGTAGATTAAACAATTTGTTACACAAGCCATGATTTAAAGAAGCTGCAGTTTATCATCACATCTGATATCTTCAAGGTCTTTTTGTTTCTAATTTAACAGAATAACACAACCGTCAGAAGCCTACCAAGAAGAGATTATAGGCAAATCAGTTCCTTTTGGCCTCAGTTCCCCCTTTTGTAAAACGGGAAGAAGGATGACCTGTTTCTCATGAGTGCACAAGAAAAGGATCAAAGAAAACCTTTTACGTTGATCCCACAGTTGTCACATGATGGTGATGAGATAATATTGCATAAGTCCGTGAACAGGTAGAAAAACTAAAGCTTTCAGAGGAAGTGAAAGCTGACAGCAGGGTGAGAAAGTATGGCAAGCCAAGTGTTTATGCAAGTCCTTATGAGTTACGGTAGCTGCAGGGAACTTTGGGCTGACATTTTTGATTGGAAATAAACAAGGATGCATAGAGGTGCAGTGTAAAGTCTTTTTTGGCTCTGTTTAATAGACACAGCTGAAAGTATTTCCCTCTCTGGACCCTGTCAGAACAGCTGAAGGGAGCATTCATAGCTAGCTGTAAAGGCGTCTGCAACCTGTGTGTGTATATGTGTGTGTGTGTTAAAGAACATGTTATTTATTCACTTGCTGAAGGAAGAGGGAACGGAGGGAAGAACTGAAGCAGTATTTTTTCCCTTTGCCTTCTCCTGAGTCTTAGCAGAATCTGAATCATAAGAGCATGGCTAATGGAGGGAAAGGCCAAGGCAATGCCTAGGCCCTGCAGCCCTCTCTCTGTAGGAAGAGAAACAGAAATGCAAAGGCCTCAGCCCTGAGGCTGTGGTAACAGCCAAGCTTGTAGGTCAGACATCCTGTTGTTCCCCAGAGCATCGGGTCAGCTGGGCTTACACTCACAGCTGAGGTGGGAGGAGGCGTATTGGGTCAGCCCCACTTCTCCCAGGATCGCAGCTCATTTTGGACCCAGCCACGCTCTGCCTCCTCCTGTTGTTTCCAAAATAATGGGGAAAGAGGAAGTGCTTGAGGCTGTTTGTTGGTTGCCCTGCAAGTACAGCTAGAAAGCAATTCGTTTCTTTACAGGGTGCTAAAGAGTGCTTTGAAGCTTTGAAGTATTGAGTTTTCCGAGAGGTTTCTAATCACTGTACAGAATGGCGATGAGTCTGGGGAAAGGACAAAACTCTGATAATTGTAACACACACACACACACAAAATTTCTTTTCTTGAGGTCTGTTCCCTGTTTAGCCCTGCTTTTCTTATGGTTGCACTCTTCCCCCCCCACGCACACACACACCTTATTCCTTCATATCTTCCTTTGTAGTATTGTTGTTGTTGTTTTTGTCGAGTTGAACAGCATGCCACATCAGACTCAAACTGACGACTCCAAAGGAGCTGCCCTCCCGCTTGGTAGTCACAACCTGAAACAGGAATCCTGGGACACCTGATAGACTGACTGCATTTATTCCAGTTTTAAGGTTTTGTGGTCCTAACCTGGATACCCAGAGTAGTCCCAATCTCATCAGATCTTGGATGCCCAAACAGGGTTGGCCCTAGTTAGCACTTGGATGGGAGACGCCCAAGGCCGTTCAAGGTTGCTACACAGAGGCAGGGAGTGGCAAATTACCTCCACTCGTCTCTTGCCTTGACTTGGACGGCCCAGACTAGCCCGATCTCATCAGATCTTGGAAGCAAATCATGGTTGGCCATGGTTAGTATCTGGATGGAAGACCGTCAAGGCAGTCCAGGGTTGCTACGCAGAGGCAGGCAATGGCAGACCACCTCTGCTCCTCTGTTGCCTTGAAAACCCTGTGGGGTTGCTGTAAGTAAAGTGTGCCTTGACAACACTTTACACACACACACACACACACACACAAGCTTTTGAGAGTCAGAGTTCACTAGGACTCCTGTTTCAAACTATTCAAGCTCCCAATGAACAATGAAGTTCACTGGGTGATCTTAGCCTAGACATTTTCTGTAAGTGTAACCTACCTTACAGTGTTGTTGTAAAGGAACAAGGGAGGAGAGAAGAGCTATGAACACCCCCTGGAACTTTTGGAAAGAAAGGCAGGATAAAAAATTTAAGATATGGATTATATTTGGGGGGGTTGTTAGAATGTCTGAAGTTATTCTATGCTTTGGGTATTTCTGTTACAGGTTGTTATGGTTACTGTCATGTGATAACTGTTGTGTGCCATGTAGATACGGGTTCAGTCATAAAGCTTGTGGTTAAAGGAAATGATTGAATCCCTTCCTCTGTCATGAAACAAGGCCCTTAATCTGATGCATCAGCTCCCCCCTCCCCCACTGCTGCCATGAACTCACATCCATAATTCAGATTTTAGTGAGCTACAAGCACAGAGTGGGAATAAACAAACTGGAGTGCTTCAAGGATGCCTGCATGCCAAATAGTTCCAGATGACTCAAGCATGTGAATCATGCCACAAGGTGGACAAAAATCCTTCAGTCATTAGCCAGTTTGACTTATGGGAAAATGCTGTATTTGGAGATGGAACAGAAATCAGTTTAATACCCATCTGCTGCGTGCTTCGTTTCATGATTCTGGGAAGCCCCAAATGGCCATTTCTATGTGGGAAAAACAGATTTGGGAAGGGGAAAGATTCTGAATGAAAAAGCAGAGGGGAAATCGTCTGCCCCCCCCTCCCCGCAGCTTCTTCGATCCAAATTGTCCCATCAGAGCAGCTTTTCCAGGGTAAGAAAGGGCTGTCTCTTGCATTTACAATGGTTTCAGGGGTCATTTCGTAAAAAAAAGAGGTGCAGGAGCGCATTAGCATAACACATTAGCATAACTTATTTGCATGCACCACACCCCCTGACATCACCGGAAGTGTGTCAGAAGGCAACACCCATCACTCAGGCTCCACCCCAAAAATATCCAAGAACTTCCCAACTCAGAGCTGGCGAGCCAGCTTTTCACTTTGACTGAAGACACTTTAGGTTTCCTTTGCTCTTGCAAGGAAGCTACTCTACAACAAGCATGAAAATACAGATCAAGTTAGTATGCTTTCGCCTTTTTTCCACAGTGTGTCACCATATGTGCCCACTCCTGTGCTTGTTACTCCCGGAACAGCATTCCTGCCCGTCCCTGCTCGATATGACCCCTGGTTATGTGTAACAAGTAGCAGGACTGGGGTTGGTGTCAAATTATAGCTTTCTTACACAGAGATAATCTTCTCTTGTGTGTTTTTAAATCCTTCACAAAGATAACCTTGCTTATACAGAGCTATAACTAGTTCATTCTGTGCCCGAGGCAAGAATATAAAATTGCACCCCCCCCGCACACACTTTCGTCCAGACTGAGGCGGCCCAGGCTAGCTCAGCCTCCTCAGATCTCGGAAGCCAAGCAGGGTCAGCCCTCATCAGAATTTGGTTGGGAAACCATCAAGGAATTCCAGGGTCACTATGCAGAAGGCAGCGATGGCAAACCACCTCTGTTCATCTCCTGCCTTGATAACCCTACACAGTCTGCGTAATTTGATTGCAGCTTGACAGCACTTGGCGCACGCATGCTTTCATAGTCGTTACTGTGGTTTTAAAAGGTAAATACATCAATAACAAAGAGTAATAATATAACATTTATTTTGGTCGCCATATGCTTTCTCTGCCCCCCTCAGCTTTGTGCACCTGAGGCCCCGCTTGCCTTGCCCTTGTTACAGCTGTGTTCTGATGTGTCACTGATGAACAGAGGGACTCTTTGTTGTGTGTGTGGCTGGTGGGTGAAATCCAGTGATTTCTTAGTAAGGATTTGCATGCCTTGCACTCAGAGAAGGTAGTGGTGCACAGACTTGTGTCGTCTGAGTGTTGACTTAGTCACTGATTTTTTTTTGGTTTTGTTTTAGGCTGGGTGGAAAGGAAAGAGAAGAATTGCTGACCTGCAGCGGTTGGCAGCCTCTCCCTGCTATTGGTTCTGGTGGTCTGTAGTTAAATTGTTAATCTGTCAGAGCTTGCACCTTTCAGCTGCCCCCTGTTAACTTGAATCAAGAGAAAATGAGCCAGGGACTGTATTATCCCTGAGTGTTCTTGTCCTTGGGGAGCAGAGGCTATGCTTCGTAGTTCACGGTTTCCAGCTTGCTTTATTAAAGCAAACACTGCCTTGCCTTCAGTGCCTGTCGGGTAGAGCTGAAAAACCCACGGCCGCACAGACTCATTGCTTGGCTGTGTGTTTGCCTAGGGCCCAGTGGGATCAGGGGAGAGCTTGACATGTCCATGGAGTCAGGGTGTGTATGTGTGTGTGTGGGGAATATAAAACTGGGTCCAGCTCATAGCGTTTCCAAATCCAGTTTGGAGCTGAGACCCCTGCGCAGGTGGTTACTTGCTTGAAAGGAATCAAAAGGAGACAGCAAGAAAGGACGATCAAAATTTAACACTGAGTACTGAAAGAGTACAGAAGGGGCTGCAGTGGCTCAAGTGGTTAAGACACTGAACTGCAGACTGGAAGGTCGGTAGTTCAGCAGTTCGAGACCCGAGTGCTGCATGACAGAGTGAGCTCCCGTCTCTGGTCCCAGCTCCTGCCAACCTAGCAGTTCGAAAGCAAGAAATTGCAAGTAGATAAATAGGTAGCACTTTGGTGGGACGGTAACAGCATTCTGTGTGCCTTGGTGTCTAGTCACGGCAGCCACATGACCACGGAAACATCTTTGTACAGTGCTGGCTTGTCGGCTTGGAAACGGAGATGAGCACCACATTCCTAGAGTTGTATTCAATTGGCTTTCAAGCAAGGGAAACCTTTACCTTTACCTTTTACTGAAAGACGATCTGAGAAACAAGCTCAAAAGAGAAAAAGGAGGAGGAGGTAGTTCCAACCCTGCAAAGTCCTTTTAAAAAAATGCTAGATTTTTCTTTAAAGTTTTGTGCAGATTGACCGGGGGGGGGGGGGGGGGGTGTGTGTCTTGAAAGCAGATGTTAAACAATTGCGTAATATTTTGTTTCTTTCAGTCTTGTCCTTTCTTTCCCAAGAGGAAAAAATCCTGAAGCTTAAAAAAAAAAGAAAAAAGAATCCAGCAAGGGGGAGAAAGAAGAAGTTGGGGGGGTTGCTTTCCTTTTAACGATAGTGACAGCTTCAGTAAAACATATCTTCCTCCGGCTCTGATATATCTAACACGGGATGAAAGAAAGGAGCAGTCAAGGGGAAAAGACAGGCACCAAATATACAAGCAGGAATAGAAGTGTCTTCTGCCTCTCAGCTTCAGGCTGAGCTTGTCCGCCTGCATCAGCCAGCGATGGGGAAAAATCACCCTCATACAAACAGCAAAAGACTAGAGGGGTACACAAAGCCATTCCTTGCCCTGTGCTTCATTTTATGATACTGCTCCAGGTAGTTGGCAGAGGAAGGGGAAGGGGGACGGGATCATAGTGGCACAAAACAGAAAGCAAGGCAATCCCTTTGCTTTGTACGATGGGCAGATTCAGCCCAAGACGGAACAGAGCTGAAGGTGGGAAATGCAGAATTCTTCTCTCTTCTGCTGGAAAAATATAATAAATAATTGACTGCTATGTGCCTCCCTTTATGCCCGACTTGGACAGCCCAGGCTTACCTGATCTCGTCAGATCTCAGAAGCTAAGCACGGTTGGTCCTGGTTAATATTTGGATGGGAAGTCCAGGGTCACTATGCAGAGGCAGGCAACGGCAAACCACTTCTGAATGTATCTTGCCTTGGAAACCGTGTGGTGTTGCCATAAATAAGCAGTGGTTTGACAGCAAAAAAAGTGCCCTTTAAGAGGCATCCAACATCTACCGTACAAGGCATAAGAACATAAGAGAAGCCAATGTTGGATCAGGCCAGTGGCCCATCCAGTCCAACACTCTTGTCACCCAGTGGCCAAAAACACCAGGTGCCCTCAGGAGGTCCAGCAATGGTTCCGGGACACTAGAAGCCCTCCCACTGTTGCCCCCCCCCCCCCAAGCACCACGGATACAGAGCATCACTTGCCCCAGACTGAGAGTTCCTATCTGTACCTTGTGGCTAATAGCCACTGATGGACCTCTGCTCCATATGTTTATCTAACAAGGCAGTTATCTTGTTCTGCCTGCCTAAGAGACTGCCCCTCACTGAACAAACACTCATCTGTCTTGGGATTCTAACACACAAAGATCTCCAGATCTGGGCCGCTTAATTCCATTTCTGTCCTGTGTCTCCTCCTTTCTCAGAGACAGGGTGGTACATCCAACCGCAAAATGGCAGCTGCAAGAGGCAGAGCCCATCACAAAATGAGTGCCATAAGAGGCGGAGCCACAGACAGAGAGGAAGGTTAAGTGCAGGCGGGAAGAGAGGTAATTAAGCAATACACTGGGAAAGAGAAATGAGAGACGGTGGTGGCAGGTGCCACTGAAACAATGTTATTTTAATTGCCCAGCCAATGGAGGAGAGGAGGTGGAGGAGGAGATTGGATTTATACCCCGCCCTTCACTACCCAAAGGAGTCTCAGAGCGGCTTACAAACTCCTTTCCCTCCCCCTCCCCACAACAGACACCCTGTGAGATAGGTGGGGCTGAGAGAGCTCTGACAGAAACTGCCCCTTTTCAAGAACAGCTCTGACAGAACTACGGCTTGCCCAAGGTCATCCAGCAGCTGCAAGTGGAGGAGTGGGGAATCAAATCCGGTTCTCCAGATTAGAGTCTGTGCACTTAACCACTTCAACAAACTGGCTCTCGCCAATGAGATATTCAGTGGCAAATCAGAAGTTTTGCTGGGCAAGAGCCCCAGCTAGCTCCACTCACTTTCTAAAAATATTTGGTGGGCATCAAGGAAGGTGTCAGTGGGCACCCTGGCGCCCATGGGCACCATGTTGGGGGCCTCTGGGCTGTACCATCCAAACAGTGTTGGTTAGTTAATACAGATCAGGATCTGCTTTACTATTAACCAAATCTGTGTGGCTTCTTAGAATGGCCTGTAAATATGGGGCAGTGGCTGGGGCAGCCTACGAGGTTGGTGCCCTTGCTTGCTCCCTAGCTCCTTGCCATGATATCCGGTGCTACTGCAAGCACATATGGAAGTTTTTAAAAAATTTAAACGTTCTATGCGCACACATGCAGAGATAATGTTCAGCACCATTGTTCAAGCCTGAGAGGTGAAAGGGAGCCGGCAGCAGTAGTGTCTCTTGGTAGCTACATAATAAGAGGGCAAGTGGCTGCGGAAACAGCAGCTTTTTCACTGCATCCCATTTATTTAGGGTGAACAAACATCTGATGGAGCTTGGCGCCTGGCATTAGTATGGGATTATGTTTTCGGTCCATCTGGCGTTGGAAGATATTCATGTATGAACCCGAAATAAGGAAAACCCAGTGGTGTTAGTCCTGGCTCTTCCTTTGAGTAGTACTGTAATTCGGCTGTGTTTGTGCTCCGTGGTTTTTCAGTAAAGAAACGGCATATTTCTCGTGGTGTGCGCGCATTGGGGGGGGGGTTGTTTTACAGCGTATCGGGGGAAAGACACCTTGCATGCGCTATTTTATATGCTAGCTGGTATTGCAGGATTGGTGTTCGGCAAATAAATAACCGAAGGCTAGCCTAGGAATGATGCCTGCCCTCTGTTTCACTCCTCCAGCAAAAGGTGATTTAAGCATAATAACCCAAAGCAAAATTGCAGTCTGCGAGAGATGGGGCGTCTCCCAAAGGATTTCGGGAGTTATTTTGTTCAGTGACCAGAGGCAACCTTTGTGGAAAACACATGGCTCAAAATTTCCTTATTTATCACACGGCTTCTCTCTCTTCATCTGCCCGACTGCGTCTTCCTTTTTTCTGTGTTTTTTTAAAATGCAGCTGCATTCAGTGAGCTCCCACAGTTTGTGACCTCTTGTTACTCAGAAGTGCTTCTGATAGAGGATAGTCTCCTTCACTGCCTGTCAAAGACACCCACCCAAAAGGCCTTTGGAGCCAGCTTGGGGTGGGGGGGGGGGAAGCTCTCACTGATCCCCCATGATCCTTTTGGGTCAGGGCCCACATTTGTTGCAAATCTGGTTATTTTTCTCCGGTGTTTATGTTGCCTTCTAAATCTCTCACTATGAAATATGTAGTGTTTCCGTACAATTCATAAGGCGCTTTATAATGCACGCTTCCCAAGGAGCAATGGAATAAAATCAATGCTGTTGGAAAGAAAATCAACTTAGCTCAGCCATGAGTTGAATTATTATTATTATTAGTTTTGCAAAGCTGAGCGACTCATACGGTATAGCTTTATGCCTCCGTGCTTTTCCCGTTTAGGTTCTCCTTCATAACGGAGCTTTGCCGCTTTCTTTTGGAAATCTCTGTGTTGCAGGGAAATGTCATGACCTTCGCAGAGTTGCTGGGTAAACAGGAGCCTTCTATATGTCCCTTCTGCTGTTCTGTATCTTAAATTTGAGGCAGCTACACTGTGGAGTAATTTGATGTAGTCCTACCTGGTTGTATGTTCTGAGGTCTTCCTGTTTTATTGGGCAAAGAAAGGAGCTTGAATTGATTTAAGGGGGAAAAAGGCTTTATTTACATGGATTTCCCCACCCTCTAGCGTATGTTGTTATCATCCTGGCTAAAACCCAGTGACCCCGATTACCGTGAAGCTGTTTACAAGGTTTAGGTTAATTGGATTTCTTAACTACTTCCCAGGGCAGAAGTAAAGCATGGATGGAGTTCAAAAAGCAGAATGCAGCCAGGATATAAACAGGAGGGAAGCGGCTTTACTTAATAATCGGCTAAGCACAAAGCGGGGCATGGGTGGGATGTGCGACTTGGTACAAAATAGTCTTTCTTTGCACCCGCCGTGTATCAGCATCACCCAGTCAGTCCTTACATACGGCATCTTCCACGGATATTTGGTGAGGATCAGTTTCAAAAATGAGAGGCTTTGAAATGGCTATGGCTTCACCTTGGTGGTCTTTTTTTCATTTGTGCTTTCTTGGGGAAGGATCATTACTAAGATAGCTCCATGCAGTACATGGTGGCCTACGTAAACAGGGAGGATGTGTGCTGGGGGGGGGGGTGTCCTGTTTTCATATGCTTCTCCCCCCTCTTTTCCCTCCTCTGTTCTCGATTCCCTTTTTAATGGCACAACATTGCACCCTCCAGGTGTGACACATAACTGCAGTCTTTTCACCTTAAAACTGAGCTGTTTTTGTTGTTGCCGTTTAGAGATGCTGAATTTCTGTTCAGACTTGGTAACCTTCTTCCATCTGCTTGTTTTCAGGCTTCCGAAGGCTCAGAGAAGCTCTTCTCACCTGCAGCAACTAAAGGTAGGCAATTTAAAGGACACGTGAGACTTTCTCTAGCATTTTGTTGTTGCGGTTGTTTTTCATCCAAAGGCATTGGGGGGGGGGGGGATGAAACTAAGAGATGCACCGTCTATCAGCCACCCAGCAGTCCTTTCTTTAGAACAGGGTTGCCAGCTCTAGGTTGGGAAATAACCTGGAGATTTTTGGGGTGGAGCCTGGGGAGGGCAGTCTTTGGGGAGGGGAGGGGACCTCATCAGGGTACAGTGCCATAGAGTCCACTCTCCAAAGCAGCCATTTTCTCCAGGGAAATTGATCTCTCTAGTCTGGAGACCAACTGTGATACTGGGAGATCTCCAGGCCCCACCTGGATGTTGGCACACCTACTTTAGAAGGAACTGGACATTCAGTTGCCTGCCCCCCCCCCCTCTGCCCCCCCCCCCCCATTCTCTGCTGGTTCCTTGAGAGCTCAGAAGCTGTGGGACTACAGAGCCACAGGTCCTTCCTTCCCTCTGCTCCAGTTGGAACTTGAGCCCACTCTCACCGGCCCTTTCTGCTCTCTCCAGCTCTTAGGCTGAAATTTGGAAAGGGGGAGGGGCTGGAGATGCTCTTAAATGCTTAACACTCTTTAATTAGTATGCATCTGGTGACTGACACCTGGCAGGAAATGGGGGAGCTATTCTTTTGACAGTCTGACATAATTTCCGGCATGAACCCGGAACTGATGTCACACCACTCTAGGATTCAACAGAAACTTTCTGGTTTTACCATATACCATACAAAAGAAGGATACCTGGCAACTCTATTTGTTTTAGGCTTATAAAATACCTTTACAAAAAAACCCTAACCAAATTGCATCCATAGGAGGCAGCTCCAATGAGCAAAGCCCAGGTACCATCTTGAGCCAATGTGATGCTGGCTGGCCATAGCCATAGAGTTGCCAACCTCCAGGTAGTAGCTGGAGATCTCCCAGTATTGCAGCTGATCTTCAGACAACAAAGATCAATTAATCTGGAGAAAATGGCTGGTATTATTTTATTTATCGTTGGGCAGAGTTATGCACAGGAAGCATATAATAATATAAAATATATAACCAAGTTGATACAATGGGTATGCAGGCCAGTTGGGCAGTCCCCCTAAATACTAATATCTAAATTTTCAATCCACCCAGTTGCAGCTGGGGAGAGTTCAAAGAGTTCCATCACATCTCCCTGGAAAACATGACACTCACATTCCAGTGACAGATGGACAGTGTTTTGGCGGGCTGCACCAGAATCGCATTTGGGTCCTGGTATTTTGCCCCATTTAAACAACAGGTCCGCACAACTGCCAAAGCCGCTTTGGAGGGTGGACTCTATGTACCCCACTGAAGTCCCTCCCCTTCCCAATCCCTGCCCTCTTCAAGCTCCACCCCCAAAATCTCCAGGTATTTCACAACCTGGAGCTGGCAACCCGAAGTAGCTGTGAAATCGACTTGGTGAAAAGGGCTCTAAGCCAACCTGTCCTCTCCCCTCTTCAGCCTCACTCCCTGCAAGGAAATAATAATTCAGTATAAAAGTATCGTCTGAGGTGGTGATGAATTGCCATTTGTTGGCGTGAGGCTCTGTTTGTCTGCTGCAGACATTTCTTCCTGGTGCAAAAGGCATTCAGTGCTGAGGCCCCTTTACAAGGCATCCTCCCCACAAATAAATCAATGAACAAATAAGAAAAGGCTGTTTGTTTTGGCGTCCAGCTTTCTCACACATGGTGTGCTCAGACAGTCTCTCTTTCACATTTTCTTACCCCCTCCTCTTTCGCTGTCTGAAAGACAAGCCTTTTACCTCTGGGCAGATGGGAAAGAAGGCGGATTGAATTATGAACTCCAAAATGCTCATAAGTCAAGGTTCTGAGGAAGCCTCTGTGGAACACAGCTTCCTATCCCGTTAGTACTCACTCTCACTCGGAATCTTAGGAACACTTGCCTTTCTCTTGAGAGCTCCCTACTGAGTATGTTAAGGGGGGGGGGGGGATCGTTGGCAGTTACTGTTGGACCACATGCAGATGGTATGATAAAACGTGGTCTGTTTAAACAAACTCTGGTTAATCTTTTGGATGCACGAAACAAATCCGTTTGTGTGGGAATTGAGAAATTGTAACAAACCACAATTAGTACCTACTGTAGTTAACAAACTGCAAACAAAAAATGCTAGTTTGCTGTTAACCAATAGACCCAGCACTGGAAGACCATCTGTATTCCTGATATCACCAGCAGAGTTGCCAAACAGGGAGGCTTGTGTGGGGGGCAGTATCACAGGATATGTGGCCTTGTATACTTACAATAAGCTCTTTACAGAAAGTGACAGCGGTAGCTGTAGGAATCTCCAGAAACTCTATGGTAAAACCATAGAGTTTCCAGTGATTCCTAAAAATTAGCTTCAGTCATCACTGGAAACTCTGTGGTGAAGGTCTTGTGGCTTCATTCCTCTTCCTTTAACCAAGAGGACTTGAAGTACCATTCATTCCCGTCTTTGGTCTTCTATAAAGAAACAGATGTGAAGCAATTAAAAAAAAGGTTCTTCAGGCATGTTACATCAATACTTTCCTCCTCACCACTGAAGGAAATACATCTTGTTCCCAGACACTAAGAATTCCTTACGGCGCAGAGACTGTGATTCTGGTGCATGTTGTTTTTAGGAGTTCATCATATCCCTATCGCCTACCCTTTGAGAACGTAGTCAAAACACTTTCTTAAATGTTTTTGAAGCTTCACTTGTTTGTGGCAGCTTCCCCATATGACTGTTGAATCTTATATGGTACTTTGTATCTCGAAGAGCAATCCTAAACTAGCCTGCTCAGAATCCAACTCCGATCTATCCAATGGGGCTTGTTTCCAAGAAAGTTTTCTTAAGAATTGCTGTGTAACTGTACCTGCTCATTTCATAGGCTCCGAAATTGTTCCATCCTTGGCCACATTACTCAAGAGTGTGATTAATATAAAATAATATTATTAAGAGTGTTGAGGCCGTGTCTCTAGCATGCAACTCTAACATCTTTGCTGTTCAACTATAATAAATTGCCTTTTCAACAAGCTGCGGTTAATTTGGGCTGGGATTATCGCAAGTAGTAGCCCAGAAACCGGAACTGGACCTTGGAATATAAATCTCCAAGGCGTTGATGGTTTTCATTTATGTCTGTAGAAATCAGTGATCCTCTGAGATACCTTAACCTGGCTTCTGAATATTATAATTTTTAGAATGTTGGTACTTGATTTCAAGAAGGTTGAACCGTCACAGCTTTCTTCCAATAACCCTGAAGGGCTGTAGCTCTATGAGGAAGCTAAGGTCCCTGCCCCACATAAAAGTACAACCACTGGACTCACAACCCATAGTCCCTACTAGTTTGAAATTGAGTTGTTGGTTTGAACAGTGGTGGGAAGTGCCCTCAAATTGCAGCCCACTTATGATGATCCCGGAGGGTTTCCAAGGCAAAAGACTAACAGAGCTGGTTTGCCATTGTCTTCCTCTGCGTAGCAACCCTGGATTTCCTTGGTGATCTCCCACCCAAGTACTAACCAGGGCCCACCCTGCCTAGCTTCTGAGATTTGCCAAGACTGGGCTACTCTGGGCTGTCCCAATCAGGGCATCTTCTCAGGATGCCTGAATATTCCTGATGCTGAAGGGTATTGTCGTTGTTCCAGAACACCGCATAGACCTTGATCAGCATCCCTTAGCGGAAGAGTCCCTCTCCTTACAACTCCAGACACTTCACATTTACAACACACCGTTCTCAAAAATTGACCTGCCAGGCAAAGTCTCCAGCCTTTGACAAGCCAGAAGTATGTTTTCTCAGCAGGCAGGCTTTAATTGTCAACTCTGGAGCCGCTTGGCCCGGAGGGCTAACAGCTTGCAGCCCATTTGAAGTTCCTACCTTTTCATTTTATTGTCTTCTTATTTTGGCCTCTTGACCACAGAAGAGTGCCTTGGGCCAGGAAAGAGAGATTTCTTGTTAAGAGAGGACTGTGAGGTTTCGACTACCACGTATGTTCCAAAAAGGAGACCTTGTTCTTTGGAAAACCGAGGCTGCATAATTTTGTTGCCTTAAGGACACGGAGTCTTTCTCTGTTCCCACCCCCTTCCCCTTTCCTTTCCTGCTGTGCTAAGCTGTCATAGTAAATCATCTTAAAAACTAGAAATGCAAAGCCTCCTGAGATAGGGCATGCTGTTTCAGAATGGATACCTTATTATTTCAAGAAGGGCTGGGGGCGTGGGAGGGTTTAGAAATGGATGGTTACTTCACCTGGATCTCGGCAGGCTTTCGGTGAAGTGGAAACTTAACACTGCCGAAGCTGCTCCGAATGTATACAGTAGACGGCGGCCTTATGGTCTGTCTGGGGAAATGAACTAGGAATAAAAGGACCTAGGTACTCCTCCTGCTGCTGCCTGCAGTTTGACCCTGGGCAAGGTATTTTGCTTCTGTGTTGCCTATTTCCTCTCCCACTTCCCCCGTAGAGCCACAGAATCCATCAGCTGGAGGAATTCTTTTCTTGGGCCAGCCGGTAGTTTTGCTGCTAATTAGCTTTCTTCTTAGACAGAAGTGGGTGGTTCTTGCTGGATCTCAGAAGAGGAAGAAATCTCCAAGTCCGTGTAAAACAATGCACTGTGTTTATTATTGGCTGGCTCAGTGCTTTATCTGAAATGTAAACTGCGTGCCTGAGAGTGGTCATTTCTGAGCCTACTTCTTTAAATAGTATATCTCAGCTGATATACACTCGCAGCCTTTTCAGACTATATTGTCTGGTCCCAGTAAAAGATACTGCTTCCCCAGAAGTATCTGACTGGCTGATATGAAATGGGATGTTGGACTAGATCAGGTGTGGCCAAACTTGCTTAAGGTAAGAGCCACACAGAATAAATGTCAGATGTTTGAGAGCCACAAAACATGAACAAATATTACACACGTTTTTATTTTAAAATATGCAGATTTGCTTTTTATTAACATTAAACGAGGCTGCCAGAAATAAAAGCAAAAGGGGGAAAACAGATATTGATAATGATATTTATTTGTCCAGTGATATTTGTTTGCTAATGATATTTATGTGTAAGAGAGAGGTGGAAAGAAAGGATGAAAGAAGTGGAAAGAAAGAAAGAGAGAGAAAAACAAAGAAAGCAAATAGACGGGGGAGGGAGGGGGAGGGATGAAGGAAGAGAGACGGAAAGAGAGAGAGCAAATAGATGGGGAGCCTCCTGGGAGCCACACAATATGTGTGAAAGAGCCGCATGTGGCTCCCAAGCCACGGTTTGGCCACCCCTGGACTAGATGAACTTCTGGTCTGATCTGGTAGACTTCTGGCTACATTCTTGCCTTCTGTTTCTAAGGCCCATTCAGACTTCACATGAACCATAGTTTATTTCTACTTTGGTAGGTTTGCAGTGTGGGAGAGTGTTGCCAAGCTGTGTTCATCCATCACATGATACCAAGGTTAACGTTAACGGTGGTTAAAAAACAACAACTCCAAATCTGACTTCAGATTTCCACTTGATGGATGCGAAGTGACCATACTTGGAGGTTGTGGAAAGTGCTGTCAAGTTGCAGTGTCCCATGGCGACCCCGTAAGGTTTTCAAGGAGAAAGAGACATCAGAGGGGGTTTGCCATTGCCTGCCTCTGCGCAGCAACCCTAGACTTCCTTGGTGGTCTCCCATCCAACCACGAAGCAGGATTCTGCTCCAAAGAAAGCTGCTGCCCCAGGGAGGAAATGGCTTACTCAGCACTGTTTATTGTGCCAATACTGAAGCATCTTACCCGCACTGGCGATCACATCGCAACTGCCTTGTCCTTTTTTGCTCTGCCCCAGTGCATGATGCATGCCACTCTGTGTCATGACCCCATGGGGAATTCATAGCCGCCCAGGGAGGTCAATTTTCAATCAGCACCATTTGTCTCATGTCAGTACAGTTCAGACTCACCTGGGCGCGAAATGTTGTCAGGAGGGCAGCTGATGGAGAGGAACAATTTATGGCTTTAATACCAACAACAATCTAGTGTTGTCAAAGACGAGTAGGCAATATCTAACCTCTCTGCGACATAACCCAGCTGTCCCTGGCTTGGTTTCTCACCGCGGAGCCGGCCTGTACATACTTTCATGGTCATATCTGGGCGAGAAGTCGACTTGTACACATTTCTAAGCTCTTCGCTGGGTGGCGGTCTGTTATTTTAAGGTTATTGGGGCGCACGGCTATGTTCCTGTCGCTGGGGTTAGAATAAATAGAAGCAATACTGCAGGAGATAAAATGTATTTAATTATTTATTTGAGCATTACGGACTGAAATTGCTTTTTGATTTAAAGCGTCCAAGCCCGGGCTGTGTTTTTTGGAGTTGCAAGAAGCGTGCATGCATCTTTCCAATTACCCAGGGTATCATAAATGTCTCTGCTCGACTGCCATTCCTTGGTGAAATTGGTTCATTTCCTTAAAATATTTTTACATGTTAAATGCAAGCGCTGTTAAAGATTCCAGAGAGCTAACAGCATGCAGGGCTTTCCAGAGCGAACCTCCTCCATTCTACATCATGCAACACTTGCACGCACTCCTTTAAAATATAAATAAACTCTTGCTTGTATAAATGTTGTAGAAAGAATGATTTGCTTTCTTTAATTATATAGTATATATATAGCAGAGGTGGGGGGGGGAAGACCTGTAGCGAGTAGGAAAAATAATCCAACATACACTGTTCTGCCTCAACAGACAAGTTTTAAATTTTCAGTTTGTGTGAAAGTCAATTAGAAGAGGCTATCTGGTTATGAGCCAAGGCATTTTAATAAATAATTCCAACCCTCTACTAATAACAGTTTACATTACCTTGAGCTAAAAGGATTTTAATTTTTTTTTTTAAAAAAAATGAATTAACTTCTCATCCGTTCTGCGGCTTGTTTACCTTTTCCTCTCTTTTGGCTCAGTATGTGTTTGCTTCTAAACCCAGGCTCCCTTTTTGCTCCCACACCATTCAGTGGTGGCGCAAGCTGGATAAGTTTCGTGCATTTTCTATGACATTTTATTGGGAGAAAAAAAATCACATCAAATGATCTCTGGGGTTTTTTAATATTGATTTTCATTACAGTGTTTGGGCATGTTCCAACTGAATTTAGGCAGTTCTACAGCCTGTTCAATAACGTAAGGGCATGCTTAACTGAGTCATAGAAATCAGTGAGACCTAGCAGCTTTTAATGACAGCTAGAGCTGTACCTCTTGTGAATTCTAGATCAGTGTCCCCCAACCTGTGGACTGGGACCCAAAAGTGGGTTGCTAAGCCTCTGAAATAGGGCTACCAGGTCCCCCAGGGGAGTGGGGGTTTGCCCGCTCAAAGGATCCCCAACCTGGATCTGCCCGGTGGGGGGAACCCTGCCGCCAAAGTGCCGGGATTGGGCCAATGTTCCCAGCGCAGTGAATCAGCCAGAGGTGACATCATTGTACTAGGCAAGTTGCCGGGGGGACGCTCTAGTATTTGGCTTGAAAACTCTGTGGTATTATAGAATTTTCAAGCCTAATGCTAGAGCATCCACTGGCAGTGTGCCTAGTGTAATGACATGACTTCCAGGTGACATCATTGTAGCACATAGGTAGTGGGCTGTCCCCCTCCTGCCCTTTCCATTGCTGTCTTTTGTATTTTGGAAAACAAGATACCACCCATGAACTTCCAGACATCTCCTCTGGCGGCCAGCTCTCCCCAGTCCTTGACACCTACTTTAACTGTTGGGTCATCCATCTAGTCCTAAAATGGGCTGGCTGAAGTGAATGCACATGAAATATGAAGCTGCCTTATACTGAGTCACATTTTCAGTCGACGTAGCTCAGTGTTGTCCACTCTGAATCTCCGAGGTCCCAGACATAGAGGTGTCTTTCCCCACACTGATTGCCTGGGATCCAAAAGACAAACTTTAACTGGAGATACCTGCACTTTTCTGCATATAACTAGCTTATGTGTTCTTCAGTTTGAGCCATACCTGAAAATACCACCCTTTTCCTTTAAATCCTGTAAGGGAGGAAATGTGGTACCCTCCTTTGGCATGCTTCTCTCTCTGATAAACTTCTTATTAAATAGTTAGGAGACATTTAACAATGTTTGAGCTAAATGCTCTGACCTGGATAGCCCAGGCAAACCCGATCTCATCAGATCTCGGAAGCTAAGCAGAGTCGACCCTGGAAAGTACTTGAATGGGAGACCCTCAAGGAATCCCAGGGCTGGGATGCGAAGGGAGGCAATAGCAAACCACCTCTCTGAAACATCCAAGCCCCACCAGGGATCACCAGAAGTCAACCATGACTCCCAGGCACACAAACACAACAACTGTGTTTGAGCTAAATGTCAGAACATTGCTTATTATCCTTGGGGGGGGGGGCATCAAGTCACAACCAACTTATGGCAACTCTGTAGGGTTTTCAAGGCAAGATACATCCAGAGGTAGTTTGCCATTAGCCTGGCTCTGCATAGTGACTCTGGACAGTGGTCTCCCATCCAAATATTAACCAGGGTTGATCCTGCTTAGCTTCTGAGATCTGACAAGATCAGTCTAGCCTAGACTATCCAGGTCAGGGCTGTCCTGTCTTAAGTGGAAATTAAATAAATTCCCCATACACTTTAATACTTTGCTATTATTTAAGTGGCATTGTAAAGAGACGAACTATTTTAAAATGGAGGAATTAAATAAATCCCTCCTTGTTTAAAATAGTTAGCCCCTCTCCCATGCCACTATAATAGCAAAGAATAAAAGTGCAAGACATAATTTTAAATCACCTTTTCTGTAATCCAAACACACTCCATTCCTTCAATTGTTCCTTGTAGGATTTAGTGCCTACATCTTTTATCCCCCTCATAGCTTTCTTCTGAACTTTACCTAGCTTGCCAGCTCTTCTTTATGAACCGTGAAGTGCCCAGAACGGAATACAGTACTCTAAATTAGGTATTATTAACACCCTAGAATCTGGTGGTTGTCTTGTTTCCCAAGTCTTTGAATTACATCATTTTGCTCCTTTTGCCTGCACTGTCACATTGGTGTCTCATGATCAAAATATTAATCATACTATCAGATGTAAAGAGATATTGCCATCAGTATCGATTTGGGAGAGGCAAAAGTCGCCACGCCCTGACTTGGATAGCCTTAGCTAGCCGATCTCGTCAGATCTCAAAACCTAAGCAGGGTCAGCCCTGGTCAGTATTTGGAAGGGAGACCACCAAGGAATACCAGGGTCATGACACAGAGGCAGGCAATGGCAAACCACCTCTGAACATCTCTTGCCTTGGAAACCCCATGAGGGGTCACCGTAAGTCATGTGACTTGGCGGCAAGAGGGGGGGGAAGTCGCCAGCAGATCTGAGATAAAATGTAGCTGTGACTCCAAACATCCAGTAGACTGGGGATGAAGACAATGTTTCCCCCCGAAAGCATATTTGTATTTGTCTTTGTCCTACATTTCTAGTCCCACTGGCTGGAGCAGCACTTTGGTGTTAAATGCGCTAAATGGATTGGAAACAGGCAGAGAAAGGGGTCAGACTTTGCTGTCTGCCACTGTCATGATTCCTGAGTTCATGTGTCAAGATCTTTCAAGGCCTACACTTCAGTTTTTCCTCCATATCTGAGGCCAGCGTTTTCAGAATGGAAGGGATACCTCCGACCATTGTGTTAACTCTGTCTTCCCAAGCACGCAGATTCAATGGCTGCCTTCCATGCGGAACATGTTTGCGTGAGTTTACCCGCTCACCTGCTAAGGCCCCAAGAAATGCGCACTCCGAGCCCTTGCCTCTTTGTAACCCTAAAGGGAACAAAAACCTGATTCTCTGTTCCCTGTTCTCTTTTACATTCTTTGCACCCATGCTCTGCACACTTACTTTAGAGAATCAATTTGACAACTTATCAATATTAATCTGTCCTGAGTTGTATAATAGCCCATTAGGGATCCCTGCAGGCAGGCACCGTAACCCCCATGCTCGGAGCAGGTCACCAGCATAATAGAGGCCAGACCAGCAATTGACAAGTAATTTGACAAGTCAGCATGGGAAGGCTTTGAGGGTACCTAAGTGAGAAAGGAGGGGAGTGCTGGAGTTGACCCCCTCCCCCAGGTCATCTTGTGTTTCCTTCTGCTCAATCAATGAAAGTGATCAATGAGACCGCAGCATGCTCTTTAATTGCAAATGGGCCCCCCGTTTCCCTTTTGTGCGCAACCCCTGTGCTAGCTGCAATTCTCTGGAAATCAGTGGTGTCCCCCCCCCCCACTCATGACAGTGAGGTCAGTTTGAGCAGGGAGAACGCTTCAGACCCCTACAGACTGATGCACAGTGTGTCCCCCCCCCCCCCAATAAAAAACCTTCTTCTCCAGTCTGGGAATCATGGGGCGTGTGGTTGATGAGCAGGAAACGTGCTCTCCCGATCAATTTGTGCGGGCGAGCGGTAATAGTTCATTCTCCACAGCAATCCCAGGGTTGACATGCGGTATGTTTCAGTAATTGATTTTTATATTAGCTTCATTTTGAGATGTGTAAATCCCTATATTGCTCACAGCAGCCTGTCCTGTCCTATCCTGAGTGAACGAGGCTGTATCGCGGGAGCATCCTTCATGCCCTGACAGCTCTTGCAATTTCATTTTTGCGTGTAATTCATCCTAGAAATGCACACCCATGCTTGTGCACAGGCAAAACACGGGCACTCTGCAAGCTTCAGTCCCTCCGCTTCTCGGGCTGTCCCCTCTGACAGACATTTAAGGCAGCGCTTTTTTGTCAAGCGAGGTGCTCTTGGCGGAAGGACAGCAGCTTCCCAAATGTAAGACTGCAGTTCACTCAACAGAGCACTTCCCTCCCTGATACCATCCCGGAGTGTCCATAAGCTGATTCATATGTTACTGGCTTGGCTCTTTGGCTGTTTCCTTGTTGCTGGATTCCTTGTGTTTCTCAAGAACCAGTTCGGTGTAGTGGTTAAGAACATGGACCCTAATCTGGGAGAACCAGTTTTGATTCCCCACACCTCCACATGTAGCTGCTGGTGTGACCTTGGGCCAGTTACAAGTTGTTTCAGAGCTGTTCTTTCAAGGGCAGTTCTCGAGAGAGCTCTCTCAGCCCCGCCTACCTAACAGGGTATTTGTTGTGGGGAGGGGAAGGGAAAGAAGATTGCAAGCCACTCTGAGACTCCTTCAGGTAGTGAAGGGTGGCGTATAAATCCAGTCTCTTCTCTTCTTCATAATGTTTGAATAATGGATCAGCATGGAGAAGAGTTGGTTTTTATACCCCACTTTGAAGGAGATCACAGGCAGCTCCAGGACTTGGCTGCTAGGACACAATGGGCATGATGAATTGCACTCCAGAACAAACTGGTAGCTAGTGAATTGCTTTCAGCACGGACAAGATGTGATCGATTCCACCTTATCCAGACAGTAATCTGGAGGTCGTATTTTGAACCAATTGGTGCTTCCTGTCATTTTTGGAATGCAAGCAGCTTTGGATATGAAAATGCTGTCTGACCACCTTAGTTCTAATTGCTGTTTCCAGCTGCATATAACCACTTCTGACTAGTCGGTGGTAGTGGCGGAAGTAACGATGATATACCAGTAACATTACCACTGTCCAAATTTAGTTGCCCGTCCATTAGGCTTACTTGCTGAGAGCCCCATTCACACGCAAAGCTTCTATCACTGGCTGCAGCTGCTGCTGATCCATAAATGTGTGGGGTGCTTTTCTGTGCCATCCCAGACAGAGAGATCCCTGCTTGTTTTCTGTGTTGGATCTCAAGTGCTGGTTTGTGTCCCATTTTGCGGGGAAGAGAATCTGTCTCCCCATCAGGACACATATACCGCAGAGCTCAAGAAACAGATTCCTGCACCTACAGAAACCTGCAGATCAGCCCTTGGGTTTGGAGTCTGGATTCTAACGCATGTCCTTCTGCTGCAAACATTTGCCTAGCCAAGGAAATGTTCTCTCCTCGTGCCCCCATCTGTTTCCTGTAGGCCTCTGCTAAGCATGCCACCCAGGTATCTCGGCACAGAGCAGCCGCTTGCTGAGTCTGCTTCTGTTGCTGCTGGCAGGGTCGCCTTGGCACGCGCCTGCCGGGTATCCAATCACAGTGTGTTAATTTTAAACCAACAGAGCCGGGTGTTGTCATTTCGGAGGGGTTTCCCGTCACACAGTGTTAGACAGGCTAGGCTAGTAGCTGGGCTAGGATATGGATTTTATTTCTGCTCGGATAACATTCTCTCTCTTTCTTTTTCCAACAAATAAGATCTGTCAGATTCCCCCCCCCCCTCCCCCCAAGTACTGACGGGCACCTTTGCCCACGAAAACTCTGGAGCTGCCAGCGAGGTTGCTGATTCCGCCGCCAGGCTGTTGCTTAGGAAGACTCTTGACATTGTTTTTGTTTTCTGGATCAAGTAACTATAGCCATTGTAAGCTTGTGTTGTATCTAAATGTGGGAGGGTTGCAGGGGAAATGCCTATTTTGAAGCCGCTATTTCAGAAACCCATTGGCAGCTGCTCTTTCGGAAATCATGGAAGTGGTCTTGTTCGGCTCGCCCCACAACTCTATGGTTACTTAAGAGACGCTCATGTTTGTGCTTTTTGTCTGCCAAACGGTAGTGCAGAAGGTAAATGTGACACTCTGGTTTTATCTAGAGAACACAGTACATGGGCAGGGAACACATACTTTTTTGCTAGCCTGAGGGGGGAGGGGGAGAGAGTGCCTGCTTCCCCCCCCCCTCCCATTCCTACCACTGCTGAAAATTCACAAGCTAGCTATTAAATAATTAACGTGCCCAATGAGATGGGAGGAATCAAAAGCTGTTGTGTTCCAAAGTTTTCTCTGGCTCCGAAAGGCACCGTTCACTGTGTATTCTGGCACCTTGGAGCGGGATTTCATTCCTCCCCCCCCCCCAGCTCCCCTGTTATTATCCCCTATGTGTGCTGGACCGGGAAGTGGCGTTCCCAGCCCAGCGGGGGACGACTGTTATTTCAGACCAGGAACGGGGGAAAAGGAACAGCCTGTTGCCTGATTGATGTTTGTTTTTCATGGACAGACACCAAACGTTCATTAGAGCAATGGAAGGTTTGAGGGGTGGAAGGGGGGGGGGGTGAGCCAGAGCTCTTAAGGAGCTATTGTACCCACATGCCCTCCTCTTTCTCGGCTCCCGTGAATGTCTTGGCTGTACTGCTCGGGCCCTGGTGACTTAAATAAAATATACACACCTTGGAGGGATTTCAGGACCGGGCTTTGCTTGGGGAGGGACGGTGGGGAGCAAAGGAAGAGGGAAAAGACGATTCAGTTTAATTTCACGGTGATTAATTTCACATGTGTGCTCTCTGATTGGTGCCCTATTGGGTTTCAGACAGGAACACAGGAGGCAGGCCATGATTTGTGCATAGAGGCCGCACATGTTTAGCAGCACTTTACTGGCTCCCATGGCTTCTGCAAGGCCTGCGTACACTTCAGCGTTGTTTTAGGACAGGAAGTCCCAACATGGCGGCCAGGGGCATCATATTGCTTGCTGACACCTTTTTTGGCACCCACCAAGGGTTTTTTTTGAACAGCGGGTGGGGCCTGGTTGGAGCTACACATGCCACCCTGAGGTTGATGGGTTTTGAAATGAGTTCCCTGAATACTTATCCCTAAACTTCGCTCAGGATTTTGGTAGCAATGTGTGTAAGGCGCAGTCAAATCACAGCTGACTTGTGGTGACCCCAGCAAGGGGCTTTCAAAGCAAGGGAGAAGCAGAGACGTTTTGCCATTGCCTTTGTCTGCCATCTTCCTTGGTGGTCACCCTTCCAAGCACCGACCCTGCTTACTTTCCAAGATCTGACAAGATCCAGCAATACCATTCTGCCTTCCCTCCCTCAGAGTAGTGGTAGGTGTGAAGAATTCCCTGTCCTTCCTAGATCTGGCCTGAGACCTAATCCTGTTTACCCGGGCTCTTTTGGTTGTTCTTTGGTCTGCCTCTGGCCTGAGGCCTATTTTGTCTTTTTCATCTTAGGCAGCTCAGCGTGTGTTTTAGGCTGTTTTTATACCCTGTCTTGTTTTTAAAAGGCTTGTTTCGATGGCTTTGTTTTGCTTTTAATAGCTGTATTTTTACTGGGTTCGTTGCATTGTTTTAATTGCCGGCCACCCTGAGTAGGTCTCCGGAAAGGCAGACGGGAGGGCTGCTGTACATTGGCTGTTTGAGGTTTGAGATAGCAGAGTCAGAGGAGGCTGTGGGATGCCCAGGCTCTTCTCCAACAACATAGGAATGCTCTTTGATCGTTAGCTGATCATCTCCGTATTTCACATCCGTTCCAGGTGGTAGTGGAGACAGAGCAAGGGCAAGCAAAGGTGCAGTTGCACCTGTTAATTTATTTGTCTTCTAACCTGCCCTCCCTTGCACAGCAGGGCTCAGGGCAGGTAACAGCTCTCTGCCAAGCAATATCCGTGCCCTGCGGGACCTGATGCAGTTCCACCGGGCCTATAAGGCAGAGGTGTTCAATCAGAGGTATGGCTGTGGACAGCGATGCTCTCATCTCCCACCCCCCACCTCCCTGTGAGCCAGTGGCACCACTAGAATTTTTAGTGCCGTCTTTAGGTTATTTAGTCTAGGTTATTTACTTTAGGTTATTTATTGGAGAGCCAGTTTGGTGTAGTGGTTAAGTGCGCAGACTCTAATCTGGGAGAACCAGGTTTGATTCCCCACTCCTCCACTTGCACCTGGCTGGATGACCTTGGGCAAGCCATAGCTCTGTACCAGCTGTTCCCTCAAGGACAGCTTGGGAAAGAGCTCTCTCAGCCCCACCTACCTCACAGGGTGTCTGTTGTGGGGAGGGGAAGGGAAAAGGAGTTTGTAAGCCGCTCTGAGACTACCTTGGGGAGCGAAGGGCGGGGTATAAATCCAGTCTCTTCTCTTATCTTCTTCTACTCTGCTGCTGGTTTTATTTGGTTTTGCGGATGTATTTATGATGTATTTTAATAATGTATTTATGTATTGTGGTGTACACCACCCTGAGCCCTGTTCTTCGGGGGAGAGCACTTTAAAATCAAATTTAATAAATAAATACATACATACATACATAAATACAATATCAATTAAAATCCATTCCAATGTAGTTAATAATCAAACAGATGGTTCACAAGGCACAACTTCCAGCTCTCTTGGGAAGGATTGTGCATCATGTGTGTCAGTAGATGTTACTGCTGATATTGACAGAGTCGGTGGCCAGAAAGAAGGAGGGGGCCAATCTAAAAGCTATCGTTGCCTCAGCCATATGCCTGGTGGAACATTTCAGTTTTACAGGCCCTGCAGAACTACATCAGGTTCCGCAGGGCCCAGATCTTACCTGGAAGAGCGTTCCACCAGACTGAAGCTAAATCTGAGAAGGCCCTAGATTGAGTTGGGGCCAAACGAATGCACTTTGGATCCTCGTGATAATCTGATCTGTTGCGGATCCTTGTGATAATCTGACATGATGAATAGACTACCTGGCCAGCCAAGGGCATATCTGGACTTGGAAACATCACAGCTTCTTATTTGAAAGACTGTATTGTTGCATGTTGGCCCTGACCTGGATAGCCCAGGCTGGCCCAGTCTCCTCAGATCTTGGAAGCTTAGCAGGGTCAGCTCTGGCTAGTATTTGGATGTGAGACCACCAAGGAAGTCCAGGATCACTATGTAGAGGCAGGCAAGGGCAAACCACCTCTGAACATCTCTTGCCTTGAAAACCCCACCAGGGGTCACCATAAGTCAGCAGTGACTTGGCATTAAAAATGAAAAATGTTGCATGTCAAATATTAGTCATGCACAGGAACAAGGGGTGTCAGATGGTCTCTATTCCAAGTTCACTGATTCTCAGTGGCCAGGCCACTGGAGGGCACCGGTGTCTCTTGCAATGGCTTGTCTCCTTTCTCCATGATGAGGGACAGAGGGTGGCATTAGGGAAGCAAATGTCCCAGAGGCACCCGCTGGTATGCGGGGTTCCTCAAGGGGCGGTTTTATCCCCAATGTTATTTAACATCTGCATGTGCCCCCTCGCCCAGATCGCCCGGAGGCATAGGCTGGGCTGTCACCAGTACGCTGATGACACCCTGCTATATCTGCTGTTGGGCAGTTGGTCCAATTCCACCCCAGATGACCTGGAGCAGGAGCTTCAGGATGTGGTGGGCTGGCTTAGACTGAGCCGACTGAAATTGAATCCAATGAAGACGGAGGTCCTGTGCCTGAGTCGGAGCGGGTTGGGGGTAGGGATCCCACTACTGACCTTTGGTGGGGCCCCATTGGTGCCAGCGCTGAGGGTGAGGAGTTTGGGAGTGCTCCTGGATGCCTCCTTAACAATGGAGGCCCAGGTAGCAGCCACTACCAAGGCAGACTTTTATCTGATTAGGCAGTTGGCTCCCTTCCTTGAACACAATGACCTGGCTACAGTGATCCGTGCAATGGTCATCTCGAGATTAGACCACTGCAATGCTCTCTACATGGGGCTGCCCTTGTCTCAGATCCGGAGGCTGCAGCTGGTGCAGAATGCCACAGCCAGGCTGCTGATGGGTCTCTCCATATGGGACCACATCCAGCCGGAGCTGAGGACACTGCACTGGCTGCCCATAGCGTACCGGATTGGGTTCAAGGTGCTGTTTTTGACCTTTAACGCCCTATATGGTCAGGGGCCTGCCTACTTGAGGGACTGCCTTTTCCCATATGTGACCCAGAGAGCACTGAGGTCAGGGACACAACACCAGAGCCGTGGCTTTTTCAGTGGCGGCTCCACACTGGTAGAATGAGCTCCCGGAGGACATCAGGGCCCTGCGGGACCTTCTACAGTTCCGCAGGACCTGTAAAACGGAGCTCTTCCAACAGGCCTTTGATTAAGAGCTGCCACTGATGAACACACCATCGACGAACATGCCCTTGAAACATCTTCTGCCCTGAGACCCTGTCGGATGCTGCCTTACTGCTAGTTGATTCTGTAGGCCGCCATCACTTGTCTGTTTTATCTGTAATTGATTTTGTTTTAACTTGCTTTTATTGTTTTATGATATTTTAACTTCTGTAAGCCGCCTTGAGCCAGTGTTTCCAGCAAATGATAAATAAATAACTAAATAAATATACTGATGGCATTTTCTGCAAAGCCCATGAACCACAGCGTGAGTGGCCCGTGAGCTTCCTGACGAACGCCATTCTTTTATTAACTCCAGCTTATGAATTGCCTTCTGCTAGGAAAAGGAAGTATCATTTGGACAGAAACCCACATTCTCCTCCTGCGGAGGAACATTGCCATGTGAATAAGCGGGAAGCAAAACTTGAACCCATTCCAGGTAGTGTTTGCCGGCCTACCTTCATAGGAAGAAATAACACTTCCTTTTGACATTTGGACAAAAAAGAACACCCTACCACGGCCCCATCATAAGCATCTATTAATGTTTAGTTACATTCTGATAAGCTTGGATCTTAACATTTCCTCTTGGAACTGGGTCTGTGTGTT
This sequence comes from Lepidodactylus listeri, assembly GCA_029233225.1. Classification (NCBI taxonomy): domain Eukaryota; kingdom Metazoa; phylum Chordata; class Lepidosauria; order Squamata; family Gekkonidae; genus Lepidodactylus; species Lepidodactylus listeri. The sequence goes on from JARCFY010000013.1 coordinate 15,141,380, forward strand.
TTTTACAAGGACGCGTCCATTAATATTTACAAGTGGAAACAGCTGGTGGCTGGAGGATGAATGAGAGCCTCTGAAACAGTCATGAAATGGATTCTCTATATTTCAGGATCTCCCTCACAAGTAGGATAGGGGTTGTATTAACTAGTTACAGAGGAATCAACGGACGCCCTGTCTGTTTTATTTGTTTTTTATTCTACTTGATTTATACTTCCATCTTGCTGAACAGGGGCCCGGAGCAGCTTACATCATTCTCTCCTCTTCTGTTTTACCCTCACAGCAACCCTATGAGGTAGATTAGGCCGAGAGCATGTGACTGGCCCAAGGGCACCCAGCAAACTTCCATGGCAGAGTGGGGGTGCGCACCTGTGTCCCCCAGATCCTAGCCTGACACCCTCCCTACTACTGTCTGGCTGATCCTCCAGACTGGGCCAGCACCTGCATAGTGATTAGAGCAGGGATCCCCAACCTTTTCTGAGCCCGTGGGCACCTCTGGAATTATGTCACGGGGTGGTGGATGCAACCCCGAAATGGCTGCTGCAGAAGGCAGAGCCACCCACGCAGAGGAAGCCCAAGCACAGGGGACAAGAGGGGTAATTGTAAATATATACTGGCAAAGAGGCAGGAGAGAGAACATAACAAGCACTGTGGTGGCAGCTGCCACTGAAGCAGCATTATTTTAATCTGCATAGCTAGCTAGATCTTCAGTGGCCAGTCAGAAGCTCTGCTGGGCAAGGACCCCATCTGGCCCCACCCACCTTCAAAAAACGCTTGGCAGGCGCGGTAGTGCCCACTGACACCACGCTGAATACCTTTGGATTGGAGTGTTGAACAATACCCTGAGTTCAAAATCTCCACTCAGCCATGAAGTTCACAGGTAAGTTTTGGCCAATCAATATCTTGCAGCCTAGCCTACCTCACAGGTTTGCTATGAAGAAGGAGAAAGAAGAAGAAGAAGAAGAGATTGGATTTATACCCCACCCTTCACTACCCAAGGGAGTCTCAAAGCGGCTTACAAACTCCTTTCCCTTCCCCTCCCCACAACAGGCACCCTGTGAGGTAGGTGGGGCTGAGAGAGCTCTGAGAGAACTGTCCTTGAGAGAACAGTTGGTACAGAGCTATGGCTTGCCCAAGGTCACCCAGCAGATGCAAGTGGAGGAGTGGGGAATCGAACCCGGTTCTCCCAGATTAGAGTCCGTGCACTTAACCACTACACCAAACTGGCTCTCACACCAAACTGGCTCTCAAGAGAATCCTATGGACTGGCTTGAGCTTCTTGGAGGAAAGGAGGGATAAGGAATGCATTGGGAAAGGTATATAGATGTTTTTGTCCTAACTGACCAAGAATCTAAAAAGCAGATATCCCGGCTGTGATGTTGATTTATATGTTCGTTTGTTCAATTTATACCCTGCCCTCCCCGCCGGAGCAATGTTTGCCATTCTTGAAACCTAATAAAAACTCATAGAATTGGAAACAGTCCAACTAATCAACTAGTTCTTTTTCCCACTCAGACTGTACCAGCTAGGTAGCCTGTTGCACAGTATATGTTATTTACCAAAACACTTATATCTCACCTTTCTTCAAAGGCTTAAGGCAGCTTGAAGACGCAACACCAACATTGTTTTGGGGGGTATTATTAAAGCCAAATACAGATTCGGAGAATCTAATTGACTACCAGTATAGCTGAGCCCGAATAAAAGCCAGATTTCTCGGCTTTTATTCAGGGATATTCAGCTATACCGAGGATCAGCTGGGGTGGCGGGAGCTGAGAGCTTCACGCCATCTTGCCTGGGGCTGACTTTTCTTGCAGCTTGGTTTGAACCAAGCTGCAAGAGAAGCCAGGCCAGGATCAGCCCAAGGCGGCAGGAGCCAGCCCCAGCCAAGGCGGTGTAGGCTCTCAGCTGCCACTACCCCAGCTGATCCTGTCTTGCAGTTCAGTTTAAACCGAGCTGCAAGAAGAGTCAGCCCAGGATTGGCTGGGGCAGTGGGAGTTGGGAACCCCCTGCCACACACAGATTCTGGGGCCAGCTTCTCCTGCAGCATGGTTTAAACTGCACCACAGGAGGAACCCTCCCAGCCGGGTCTGCGCACAGCGGGGAGAGAGAGACCTTCCCACCACATACAGATCCTGGGGGCAGGTTCTCCGGTGGCACAGTTTAAACCGCTACTGGACTCTCTCTCTTTTTTGCTGCATTCAGTTATAGTATAACCCTATTACTTTTATAGAAAAAACCTCTTGGAACAACTCCATTTTACATCATTTGCAGACTGGCAAAACCATGGGATCGCTCCTGACCTAAGCCATAGGTGTTAGGAAAGATCTTCCTCTGTCCAGGATCTTGGAGCGCAGTTGCCAGATAGATCAGTGGGCCAGTTTGATAGAAGGCAGGTGCATATGTTCTTACATCTGAGAAAAAACCTAAAAGGTGGGATCAGTGTAACGGTATCATAAGGCCTATTGCTGGCATAGTTCTTTCAAGGCTTAACTCCTATCTTAAATTGTGTGCATGTATTTATACCTATAATTTTTTTTAATCCACTCCTATCCATACTGCTGAGCCATTTTGCATCAGCTGCGCCCTATACACGCTGCCAAGCATTCCAATTACAGTTGGTGTGGTTGCAAAACCTATGTTTTATGCTTTATTACACTTGAGGTGTTTCCTTCTGAAAAGCAGGGTGTGGGATGGGGAGTAGAGCTCAGCTTGGTATTTTCCTTGCTCCTTTTTCTAAAGCAATAAAGAGAAACCACAATAAAGGGGTTTTTTTACAAGCCTCAGGGCTTCTGGTTCTGCAGGAGAAGGTGGGAACCGGAGTCCCACATAACCCATAGGGAGTCGAGCAGTTAATAAAAGTTGACCATAACTATGCAAGTAGAGGCTTGTTGTCTTGTTCCTGGGCAGGGCGGAGAAAGCAGCTGTCTGCTTGCTTTTTCGGGACCGCAGCTCTGGATCCCCTGCCCTGGGAGATATTCTGAACCACACACCGAAGCAGCAGATGTGCTTCGCCTCTCGGATTACTTCCCTGGTGCTTAATAAAGCCTCGCATACAAATAATTCTTTTTCTTTCCCCCGTCTCCTTTAAAAAGAACTCTTCCACCTCCCCTAGTCACTTGAGACAACTTTAAAAAAAATAATTCAATCCCATCTCAGTTTGTAGAGAGCAAGTCAGAAGATGCAGCACACCATATCAACATGAATTTTTTTTTTTTTTTTGCTTTTGGAATTCATGAGGGAAGGGGGAAGAACAAGCAATGCCCTGTGGGAGGTGAGCATTTAAAAGAGGCTGTTTTGTTTCTTCCCTTGTAGAGCATAGAAACGCCTAAGGCATGAACAATGCTCTTCAAATTACCGAACGTTCGGATGTCTTGTTTCTTAAATTTCATTAAGCAGATGAGAGAACATCCCCACTAATAAGTAAAGGAGGAAATTATAATTGGACTTTGGAAATTAGCATGATGTGTTCCACAAGCAAAGAAGAAAGATCTTCGTTTTTTTCTCCTTTCCCAGAAAAAAAAAGAGCCTTTTGGCAAAAAAACAAAACAAAATAGAAGAGGCTGAAAAGGGACGATATGGGGGGGGGGGGGGGTCTTTCCCTGTCTAGAATAATAAAGCTTACCAGGAAAGATGCTTTTCCATTTTTTATATTGTTACCCTGGGTTAGTTCTATAATAGCCCTTGCATAAGCAGAAGGCAATTGTGCTCACACATAGGTGTCATCAATTCACAACCGACTCATGGTGGCCCTGGCAAGGGGATTTCAAGGCAAATTATTAAGCAGAGATGGTTTTCCACTGCCTTCCTCTGCAGAGCCTTCCTTGGTGGTCTCCCCTTCAAGTACCAACATCTTGCCTCAAACAGAGGCTAGATGGCCATCTGACAGCAATGCAGATTCTGTGAACTTAGGCAGATCATGAGAGGGAGGCCAGGAAGGGTTGCCTCAGTGCTTAGTTCTTGTGGCCCTTTCTTACATGGCCAGGGAAATGCTGATTGCCACTCTGGTGGGGTGAGGAAGCAATTTTTCTCCAGGGCAGTTTGGCCAGGGATCCTAGAGGTTTTTTGTCATCTTCTGGGTGTGGAACAATGGTCACTGCAGGTGTGGAGGGGGAGGTATTTGTGAATTTCCTGCATTGAACAGGGGATTGGACTAGGTGACCCTGGAGGTCCCATCCAACTCTATGATTCTATTATTCTAACCTTGCTTAGTTTCTGAGATCTATGAAATCAAGCTATACCCTGCTGCCATTCCTCCTGCTTACACAAAGGGGGGAGCATAATTTCTGAAGATTTCCTGTCACACACCCCCAACCCCACACACTTATTCCACAAGATTCTGCTTCTAATTTTTGAGCTTTCAAAAACTGCCAGTTTGATTTCCGTCAACTTACTACAAGCTGAGGCATTCTCTTCCTATTGGCTTTGTTGCTGCTACCACCAAGTCACAGCTGAGACTAATGGTGGTGACCCCGTAGGCATTTCAAGGCAAGAGGCGTTCAGAGGTGGTTTGCCATTGACTGCCTCCACGTCACAACCCTGGTATTCCTTGATGTTCTCCCATCCAAATACTAACCAGGGCCGACCCTGCTTAACTTCTGATGGGATCGGGCTAGCCTGGGTGATTCAAATCTAACACATGTGTTCATGTGAGTTTTAGATGTTGCAGTTCTTCTGGTGCAGAGACCACATTTGGACGACTGGCAATGTTGAGGGGTGAATTCACATGACTTGGTCAAATGAGAGTCCAAGCACTCTTCATACTCTTCATTTATTTATTTAGACATACAGATTTTTTTTACTTTTCCTGTTTTTGTGTAGGTCGAAGGTTTATCACTACCACTCCTCTTTTCTTTCCTCCAGAGTGGGGTACAGACCTTATTATTTATCAAGGTAACAAGCATGTCACAGTGAGGTTAGAAAGAGAAATAGCCATGTCTAAGGCCATCCAGCAAAATTTGAAGCCGAACACTGGTTTGAAACTTGGTCTTCTATCTCTACCCTACAGTATTCTGTATTCAACACACTGACTCCTCCTATAGAAATAATCACAGCAACGCCCTGACCTAGATAGCCCAGGCAAGCCCGATTTTGTCAGATCTTGGAAGCTAAGCAGGGTCGACTCTGGCAGGTACTTGTAAGGGAGACCTCCTTGAAATACCAGAGGCGGGGGCAGGCTTTATTCAGCCACCTCTCTGGATATCCTCCAGGCCCCCAGTAGGGGTCAGTCACTAGAGGTCGCCATGACTTCCAGGTGCACACACACGCACACACAGAATACAACCCCCCCCCCACAAAATTATGATTATGACGACCAGGGGTCCTTTCGAGCAGGAGCTCGGGGGAGCGCAGCTCCGGGAGTTGGTGCCAGCCCCCCCCCCCCTCGTGGGGGAATGCCTGCTTGTGTCATGGCTGCAGCAAAATGACCCCGTCCCCTGGAAAAGTCCTTGTTCCTCTGATCAGCCTTCTGAAGGCTTCAACCACCACAGAAGCTATCCTCCCAGAGTAGTGGTATTTCTGAGACTTGGATTAGTCTCAGTGGTATTTCTGAGACTTGGATTAGCCTCTCTGCCAGCTCGCTCGCTTTCTTTCTTTCTTTCTTTCTTTCTTTCTTTCTTTCTTTCTTTCTTTCTTTCTTTCTTTCTTTCTTTCTTTCTTTCTTTCTTTCTTTCTTTCTTCTCTCCTTTCTTTCTTGCCTTCTGACATACTTCTGGTGATGTCAGGGGGTGTGGCATATGCAAATGAGTTACGCTAATGAGCTCCTGCACCTCTTTTTCTACAAAATGACCCCTGATGACGACAACAATAACAATAATAATATGCTGTCAACTTTCAGTCAACTTATGGCAGCCCCCTCCTGGGTTTTTCAAGGCAAGAGATGTGCAGAGGTGGTTGGTCATTGCCTTCCCCTGCATAGCAACCCCTGTCTTCCTTGGCAGTCTCCCATAAAAATACTAACCATGGCTGACCCTGCTTAGCTTCCAAACTCTGACGAGCTGAGGCCACTCTGGGCTGTTAAGGCTGCTGTCGACCTAATATGTTTATATTGTTCCGAACATCATGAGAAACACATATTCAGGCTACTGTATCCTCCTCTGCCATACCTCAGCGGAATATGAAGCTTCCTTATGAGTCAGACCACTGGTTTATCTAGCCAAGTATTGTCTACTCTTACTAACACTGACTCCCCAAGGTCTCATACAGAGATTTTTACCAGAAATCTTATTAACCGGTGATGCCTGGAACTAAAACTGAGACCACCCTCATGCAAAGTATGTATTTTACCAATTGAGTTTTTCCCATTAACCTTGGCTTTTCTTTGAAGTGGGCAATGAGGTTACTTGAAGGACACCATTACAAGAACATCTCTGCTACCACTGTGATTTCTCAGAATATATTTGCGGTGTTTCTTCAAAACGTGGGAGCTGCAGAGTCCATTTTCAGCTAAGTTTCAGAGGGCAGCCAGCTGGATTTGAGTCAAAGAGAACCAGCAAGACTTTTGGGGTATGAGTTTTTGAGAGTTCAAGCTCCCTATGTCAGATGAAGGGAAGTTTGACTCTCAGCATTGGATACCCAAAAGAAGAAGAAGAAGAGATTGGATTTATATCCCGCCCTTCACTCATTTAGAGTCTCAGAGTGGCTTACAAACTCCTTTCCCTTCCCCTCCCCACAACAGGCACCCTGTGAGGTAGGCGGGGCTGAGAGAGCTCTGAGACAACTGTCCTTGAGAGAACAGCTGGTACAGAACTATGGCTTGCCCAAGGTCATCCAGCAGGTGCAAGTGGAGGAGTGGGGAATCAAACCCAGTTTTCCCAGATTAGAGTCCGCACACTTAACCACTACACCAAACTGGCTAGAGACCAAAAAAACTTGTTGGTCTCTAAGGTGCTACTGGACTTCCTATTTCTAGATAAGGCTCCTTCAGATATCTAAGGTTGCTTGGAAAGGTATCTCTATTCCCAGAAATAGCATGAAACTTTTGAGCTGCTTTAAGTGAAAAACAGGATGTCGGCAAGCATAGGGGCGCTTGGGACAGCAGTGCGACATGCCAAGGTTTATAGCAGATTCCCTCTTCCAAAATATGACAATTTGATAGCATCCACTGATAGGCAGTAGATTCAGGATGGACATAAGGAAATACTTAGTGATTAAAATGTGGAATTTGCCGCCAGAGGATGTAGTGATGGCCACAGACATAGACAGCTTTCAGTGGGGATTATTTATGATTATTTTATTTATTATTTATTTAATTTTTTCATATTTTTTATCCCACCCTCCCCGCAAGTGGGCTCAAGGCGGCTCACAAAGGGCACACACAGCGCCACACCCAATAACAACTGAAAACATTTTAAAATACAACACAACAATAAAACAATTACAAATAAAGTGCTTCCAGTAATGATGATTATTCAGATTCACGGAGGAGAGATCTACCAGTGGCTACTAGCCGTGGTGACTAAAGGGAGCCCATTCCACATTGGTGGGAGCCATTACTGGAAGACACTGAGCCATGGTCAATGCTAGATGGGCAACCGGGCGGGGGGTGGGGAGAGAAATAGAAGGTGGCAACCAGAAAACAGTACTTGGCTCACAGGGACATATGGTGAGAAACTGTCTTATCAGATGTGTATGACCTAGGGCACGAAGGGCATCAACTGAACTCGAGCTGAACTCAGAAACAAACTGGCAGCCAATGTTGCTGTTCTAAAATTGGCAAGATGTATTCCCCCGGGATTGTCCTTGACAGTAGTCAGGCTACCTCATTTGGAACTAATTGCAGCTTACGGGTTGTCTGCCCCATATAGACTGTGTTGCTGTAGCTGTACTGCACAGGACAGAGTTTTCAGCCGTGATCACTGGTAGTCCTACGCCTTTGACTGGTCTACAGTTGCCTTTGCTGGCGGAATTTGTCTACTGCTACTGCATTTCCAGAGCCATGTTGGAAGAAACCTTTGTTGTCCGAGCCTGTCCACAAATGACCTTGGGATATAAGGAAAAGAAACAAGTCCTATGGGGGCAGCAAGCATCTCTGGAAGAACCACAACAAGCACACTGTTTGCTCATAGCGTCTGAAGTCCAGCGCACAATCTCTAGCATCCCAGCTGATAAGCTGCCATCCTGTTTGGGGTTTTGTTGTTGTTTTCCTTTCAGGACCGAGGTTAAAAACTCTCTGGTGTTTGGGAATGTTTAAAGCAAAATATAATTTGTTAGCTCACGCGGCGAACAGCTGATCCTACTTACAACTTGCTCTTAAGAGCACACCATTCATATTACACTGAAATTATCATCTTGAGACTACTCCAGGAGCCCAAAACAACTGGTTTTCCGGCATATTCCTTTCATCCAAAATAAATAAATAGGCATCAATTTACTTGGAAAGTGCATTCTGTGATTATAGTTTAGCCAGAAACCTTTTATTTACAGTGTACACTAATGTACTGTTATTTTTCTTGGTTTACCAGTTGGGAATGCAGTTAGCACGGCCGGAGCGACCACCTACTTATACTTCAGACCCTGTCATTTGGGATGTGAAAGAGATTGTTTGTTGTTGCTGCTGGAACTGCTACTGGCAGATTTGGGAGAGCAGTTTGTGGGAAGCTGCGATGCAGCTGAAGAGTGCTCAGTGTAGTGGTTTGTGTGAAAAATGAGATGAAAATAAGCCAAATCTATAATGGGTGCTTTAGTGCTGGCGAGAGCCACCATGGGCCCCTAGACAAAGATTCCATGTGACCCTGATCCAAAACAAATATAACAAAATGAACAAATAACTTGGCTTGCTGTTACCATGAATCTATAGGAGTGAAAGAATTGGCCTGTCTGTCCGTGTTTGTTTGTTTGTTTACTTTATTTATATCCCACCTTTCTCCCTAATGACAACCCAAAGCCTTTACATCATTCTCCTCTCCTCCATTTTATCCTCACAACAACCGTGTGAGGTAGATTAGGCTGGGAGTGTGTGACTAGCCCAAGGTCACCCAGTAAGCTTCCATTGAAGACTGGGGATTTGAACCTGAGTTTCGCAGATCCATGTTTACCTCTACACCACACTGGCAGGCATAACTCATCAGAGAATAAAGCTAGGAGACCCAAAATAGGCCACCAGCTTCAGGACAACTGTGGGAGTTCTGTGGCCAAAACTGAAAGTCATGGGAAAATCCTAGCCCAGGTGAGACAAACTACCACCAAACCGTACTATTTGCAAATGAAGCTAAGGGTCTCTGTGGGAGACATAACTCAGAAAATGTTTGAAAACTGGCCCCTAACCCAAAAATGATAATGGGAGGTAGTGTGCCAAAAATGAAGGGAATTGGAACACCCTGAACCAAGTTATCTTCACGACAGGCAACATGTAATAAGAGAGCTTTTAAGCAACCTGTCGTGTGTCTCTAAGACCCGGATCCCCAGCTCACCATGGAAGGTTGCTGAATGGTACACTGTCAGCCAGAACTACCTTACAAGGCTGTTGTGATGATAAAATGGAGGGCAGGAGAACAATGCAGCCATTGGGGAGAAAGACTGGGAATGGTATTTGTTAATTTTTTCTAATTTTTCTAACAATATTAAAAGTATTACATCATTTGTCATAGCAAAGTGGCGTTTACAAAGGACTATTAGATCTTCCACCAGCACAATAATGATTAACAACCCAGTGTTTGAACTGGGAGTTGTATCTTCTGTTTCACATGTATAATCGCTAAAACAGACTAATGTTCCATTACCATGTAAAGGGTGGAGGAGGGGAAGTAGCTTTTTAATACTTTGTTAGATCATGCGGAAATTTTAACTCTCCCCTCCTCCTGCTGTTCATAATATTAGCAAAGGTTTGCTACTATATTGCTCTTAAGTACATTCTGTCGCCAAGCAGGAAAAAGGATGAGAAGGTCTTGAGACCAGTAAGTGAAAATAAAGTGGGGCGGGGGGGGGGACACAGAAAAATTAGGTGGAGGGAGATAGAAATGAATGAGAAAAGTACGGAAAGGAGGGAAAGAAGTTAAGGAAAAGAGTGGAAAAGTTTGTTTTATCCTGCTGCAGCACCCTAACTACCGCTTTGCAAGATCTGGCTGAGCTGGGTACAAGGAAAGGAAGAGAGAAAGATTAGACTATTTTAGAGAATTACCTTGGTTATCAGTCTGCAGGCTGACAGTTAATGTAGCAACTGTTATCCGGGGTTGCTTGTCTTACTCCATGGCTGGATTAGTTGATGGGTTTAGAATGATCTGTTAGGCAAGTTTGCTTCAGTCTTGGAGAAAGGGAACTCTAGCCGACAGCTGAGAGCCTTTTGCCATGCTGAGACTTCCCTGTACCCCTAGTGGCTGAAGCTAGAACTGCATTAAAACTAATGGAAAGACATTCGACTGGATGCAGCATGATGCTGGCTTCGAGGGCCCTCCAGCTGACACGGGCCCCACAAATTTTGTCTCCCCCCCAGCCCCCCTCTGTTGGCACAGTGGGCACTCAGCTAGCACACTGGATTTTCCAGCTATCTATCTAGTACATATCCATCCCGTCCTTTCTCCAAAGAGCTCATGGAGCACAAACACAGTTCTCCCTTTCCCATTTTATCCTCACAACATCACTGTGAGGCAAGTTATGCTGAGAGGTGACTAGACCAAAGTGACCCAGTGCGCTTCATGGCAGAGAGAGGATTTGAACCGAGGTACTGACTGGACGCTTTAACCCCTACAGCCCATTGACTTTCGTACCAGGTATCCAGAGTTAAAAATCCAGTTTCACAGAGCCATTTCTGATATAATATTATGCAGTGTAAAGTTCATCTAAGCATTGGGTTGTGATGGTAGCTCTTTCCCTTAGATTCAGCCCCTCTGGGCTTCCAGTTCATCCCATACCCTCGCCACAGTGTCTTCTAATGGAGGCACTTCAGCCAACTGGAAAACAGATGCTATGCTTGCTGTGTTCAGCTCTCTCCCCCCCCCCCCCCCATATCAAGTCACAGCCAACTTATGGCGACCCCATTGAGTTTCCAAGACAAGAGATGTTCACAGGTGGTTTGCCATTGCTTCCCTCTGTAGTCACCCTGGTATTCCTTGGCGGTCTCCCATCCAAATACTGACCAGGGCTAGCTAGCCTAGGCTATCAGGTCTGGGCTGTGTTCAACTAGGATCCTGCAAAGAAACGTTGGGTGTGTACTTGCTTGCAAATTAACCTATGGCTTGTGTTTGGTTTAAAAATAAAAGAGAAATAATACAACATAGTGTATGGTACAAGAGTGCATTTTCTTATAGTGGCAGAAAGGGTGCTCCAGTTCATTCCTTTGTGTCAAGTTTGTTGTTAGAGACACTGTAATATAGGCTTGTTTCTGAGTCCTCTCCTCCCCGTTTAACATAGGGTGCCGCGTGTTTAGCGTTTGCAGAAGATGCACGTAAATATTCTGCCCTACCAAAGAGCTAGACTGTTTGGACAGAATGTCCTAAGGTATCTTTTTCTTTGATGCACTAGTGAGAGTATGCCATGCAGGTTTGTTTGTTTTTTAAATACAGGAAGCACACATTAAGCACATTATGAAACCAATCTACATGCTACAAAGCCTGAGCACCACACATCATTACTGTGGTGATAACGCTTTAAGGGGACAATGTATCTCTTCTAGGAACAAGTCACAAAGGACCATCTTCAGTCCCTGTAATGCCATTCAGTCCTGATTTCCCCCTCAACTCATCAGTAGCTACATCTGTATTCGGGCCTCCTAAGTGAATTAAAACATCATGGCAAGGAACTTCTGCCACGATCTTCCCAGTGCATCTATTTGGATTGAATATTTGGTTGCTATAGGAACCAATGGCGAGAGGTGTGCACGCCATTCACCGCATTGCTCTATGAATAACAACTTGCAGCTTTCCCTTTGAGTGAAGCAGTAGCTGTCAGTGGTGTTTAGAAGATGCGGCTGGAAAGCTCATGTCCGTTGCCAGGATTCTTCCAACTTACTTTCTTAACAACGGCAACAGACAGTAGAGGAGGCAACGCCACCTTCTTGAACTTTCACATCCAGATTTTGCAGATATTGTGGTTGCATCAAGATGTCCTTGACTCTGTGTGTGTGTGAGAAATGACATGTCATGCTCCCAAGCTACAGCCAGAGATAGCGTCCATCCCATTGTGTTCTATCTTCGGTAACTTTCCTGAAACTCTGGAACACTTCCCTGCATATAAGCAGATCTGTGGTACACTTTGTCTAAAGGCTATGTTTTTATTTCTAGTTAGGTATCCTGTATTATTTGTTTAGCAGCCTGAATAGCCCAGTCTACCACCAGGAAGCTAAGTAGGGTCAGCCGGGGTAGTATTTGGATAGGAAACCACCAAGGGAAACCTGGGATGCTATGCAGAAGAAGGCTATTGCAAATCATCTCCACACTCCTCTTGCCCTGAAAACCCACTGATGGGTCACCATGAGTCAGTTGTGACTTAACAGCAGTTAAATGACTTTGGTTTATTTTACAAACATATTGATGCCCATATTAATTGCTTCTCAACTGTAAAAAGAAGCTCCCAAACCAATTTACAAAAGCAGAGCACACGAGCATTAGCCACCCTTTAAGAAGAAAGAAGAGCCCTTCCGGATCAGACCAGTGGTCCGTCTAGTCCAGCAACCTTTCTTTCATTACCTCAGGCGGAACAGAATGCTCAGGAAAGCCATTTCCTCTTGGCTCTTCTAGTAGGTAGGCGAATTCAGTGAGCGATCTGGAAGAACTAGTTACCTTTTGTTCTCTGTAGTTCTATTAAGAACAGTGTTTTTGCAGGTGTTCTGATTTATTGGTAATAGAACTGCTGGTGATAGCATGGATGGCCCAGGCTAACTTGATCAGATCTCCGAAGCGAAGCAAGGTTGGGGACCCCTGACTTAAAGATTTCATTTTCTTTTTTAAAGAGCCGCATTTGGTTCTTTGCTGAGCCACATTTGGCTCGCGAGCCATAACTTGCAAATGCCCTACCCGAGAGAGCCACCCTCAGTGGGATGAAATAATGTCCTCAGCTAGGTGGATCAATAGTTCAATTAAGTATAAGGCAGCTTCCTATCTACTACTAGGCACAGGATATTAATTGAACTAACACACTGAATAAAGAAAACATAGTTTCTGCAGATTGTTTAATAGAGGACAAAAATGGGTGGATTTTTTTTAAAAAACACGTTAATTTTCAGCGAGGAAAAAGAATGGCGGACCTAAGGAGAGTCTGGTTTATACAGTGGCTGCTTTCAGCTCTAGGTGATGTTACGCAGCTGAGTAAACATGACTTTCTCGTTTTTCTCGAAGAAATGTCGAGATCTGTAATGAGACCAGGGGTGGTTATTCATTTTTTTTTAAAAGAAAAGATTCAAATAAACATCCAACCTACCAGGAAACTCAATTTGTCTAAGATGGCAAGAGATTGTAAAAGGGTGTGACCTCCATATTATTTATTTATACAATCCCTGCCACAATCAGTGAAAGCCTCAGTAATGGTAATATTTTAAATTCAAGGTCCATTAAACTGTCTTCTCCTTCCCCATCCCTGCTTCCTGGAAAAGCAAGTTTCTCTACCCCAAAATACTTGGCATGCCGACATAAATCACTGGACAGCCATCAGTGTTTTGTGTTTTGTGACATTATGCCAGCCGAGCCTATTCCACTTACTAATTTGCCAGTGCATTGAGTTGTAGAAACTGGCTGAAACTCAATAAAAGCTCTCTCTCTCTCTCTCTCTCTCTCTCTCTCTCTGGGTTATAAAATAGTCAGCAGAAGGTTTCTCTTTTGTGTTCTGCCCAAGGACATTTATGTTTGTAATTCTGCTGAGTTGTGTCCTAGAGAAGACAGTTCTAAATGCACAAAGAAGGTTAGGGCAGGAATGTAATACTGAAGCCAAGGAATCAGGAGAAAGATGTGCAAGGTTATCCATACACTGATTACATTCAGACTAGATTACTGTAATGTGCTTTATGTGGGGCTGCCCTTGAAGATTATTCAGAAACTACTTTGATGTTCAGAATGCAGTTTGCAAGACTGCTGACCGGTAAAGCTTCTTGGAAATTTGTCACACTGATACTGAAGTGATTTCTGTGCCTGCCAATTTGGTTCCAGTTCAAAATGCTGGTTCTTTCTGAAAGCCCTACATTTTCCCGGCCTGTGATACCATAAATACCACCTGTTCCCATGCTACCTTCCAGTTTGTTGATATCATTATCAGGGGCTCTGCGTTGTGTGCCCACACCTTCTCAGGTGAGTAATTATGGCTACAGGAGACAGCACTTGGCTTTCTAGTGATGCCTCACCTGTAGAATTCCATCTCTTACCCATTTGCCTGGTGCTTACTTTATTGGGTTTTCATGATCCTTGGATGATCACTTGTATTATTTTTCTGGATTGCTTTTTTCTGTCTAGTATGTTTTTATTTTTATGTTCAGGGTGGCATACATCGTTTTCTCCTTCACATTTTATCTTCACAACAGCCCTGGGAAGTGTGTTAGGCTGAGAGTGACTGGACCCAGGTCACCCAGCAAGCTTCACGGCTCAGCAGGGATGGGAATTCAGGTCTCCCCCATCCTAGTCTGGCACTAACCACAACAGACACACCAACTCTCCTCTGTTGACCTCCCCTTTTTACAGTAAAGAAGTTTCAAGGGGCAATTACAACATGAGGATGCAGAATTTGAGATAATTCACAAAATTTATAGCAGTGGACCACCCAGGGCTGAATAGGGATACAAGATTCATATCTCACTACAGATACTAATTTGCTGCCTCCAAGCATTTCCCCTCTGCTCTAATCAAACAGATTACAGTATGCATTGTACTCTGCATCCTTTACAAGCATCCTTTCCAACACCCTTCCTACCTTCTGACTAGGCTAAAAGGACTCAAAAGATCTCCATTTCTGCTCTACTCACATCTGGCAGAAGCGAGCCATGTGTACACAGGAGTAGGGCGGTCTATAAATTTGAATTATAAATAAATAAAACTTGGATCTAAAACTTGCACCTGGGCAGACTGTGATTCTACCATTTCGGTGCTCTGTAGCCTCCTCCTTCTGCCTGTGTTCATCCTCAGCTGGATTCTGAATGATGCTTGCAACGGAGTGTGAAAGCAAAACCAGGACACCGTGGTATTTCCAGACAGGTTGTTTTGGGAGGAAATTATATGAGGTTGATTTTGTTGCTTTGTCTGAGATCTGGCCCAGCAGAACTGCTGCGGCAGCATTTGGGGCCTTTGGGAAATGTAGTTCCTCGCTCGCCTGCAAGGGAAACCTGGCAGGGCACCAAGGAAGAAAGCTCTCGCTTCAAATGCTATGCTGGGAAGCAAGTTAATAACCATGTACTTAAATTGCAGTCAATCAATTAAGAGATAAATGTTGTGCAGTTAAAGGCTTGGGAGGCAAAACTCTGTCACTGGAGCTCTTCATTATTAGCAGTTTTATCTGGCCGACTCTTATTAGCAACTCGATAGAAATTAAGGGTCCTGTAGCCGTTTCTCAAAAGCTCTAATAAAAAGACGGGATCTTAATCCTTTGGTCGTTGCCAAAACTATATTTTATTCAGCCAGCATTCAGGCTAAATTCTTTTGGAGGGTTTTTTCCCCAATAAGTCACAGCTGTTACGCAGATTTTACATAGAAAAGTTAAGGCAGGGCTGTGGCTTAGTGGTAGAGCATCTGCTTCTTGTTCAGAAGATCCCAGGTTCAATCCCCGGTATCTGCAGTTAAAAGGAACGGGTAGTGGGCGATGTAAAAGACCTCCACCTGAGACCCCGGAGAGCAGCTGCCAGTGAGAGTAGGCAGTAATGCAGAAGATCTCTGGTTCAGTCTTCACATTTCCAGTTAAGTAAATAGCAGGTGTTAGGAAAGCTCATTCTGCGTCTGAAGACACAGCCAAGATTTCCAAACTGTGGTGTTTGAACAGTGTAGGTAATATAAGTGTCAGGACCCAGAGGTGGGGGGGGGGGGGAGAATTTCCTGACCAGATTGGCAAGACAACACAAGGGTGAGGAGACGTTGCCACCCATTTGGAAAGCTGCATCTTTAAGGAGCTGCCACACATGTTACAGTTGATCAGATGCATCTCCTAAAAAAATTTGGGAGTGGTCCCCAGGCAGGTCAATAGGAAAAATGGCCCCTGGATTCCAACAGAGGCTGTTCTCCCTGTTAGAAGCCAGGAGGCGCACTCAGGATATAGCACAGCCTGTAAAAGAACTGGAAAGGAAGTCCATGAGAAGGTGCCTAGCTACCCAGCTTATGGTGACTCTTTGAATTAATGATCTCTAAAACATCCTATTGTTTACAACCTTGCTCAGGTCTTACAAACTGAGGGCCATGGCTTCCTTGACTGAGTCAATCCATCTCATGGTGGGTCTTCTTCTTTTCCTGCTGCCTTCAACTTTTCCTAGCATTATTGTCTTTTCCAATGAGTCTTGCCTTCTCATAATGTGACCAAATTACAATAGTTTCAGTTTAGTCAGTTTAGCTTCTAGGGAGAGTTCAAGCTTCATTTGCTCTAGGACCCACTTATTCGCCTTTTTTGGTGGTCCAGGTTATACATAAAACTCTTTTTCAGCACCATGTTTCAAATGATCCAGGCGGGCAGTTGTGTTGGTCTAAAGCAATAGAACAGAGTTAGAGTCTTAAAGGTGCCTCTAGACTTTGACACATTCCAAATGAATCAGCTTTCTTCGTTGTCCAGCCTTCACAGCCATACATAGTAATGAGGAATACTGTGGTATCTTGAGCTTGGTTGCCAGCAACACATCCTTATGCTTAAGAATCTTTTCTAGCTCCTTCATGGCTGCTCTTCCCAGTCTCAATCTCCTGGTTTCTTGGGTGTTCTGTCTCTCTTGGTTGACAGTGGAGGTAAGCAATAGAAAATCTTGAACGATTTCAGTTTCTTCATCATCAGCCTTAAAGTTCAGTAATTCCCCAGTAGTCATTACTTTTGTCCTTGAAGTTCAGCTGTAATAGTATAATGGGAAAATAACTGTATGACATTTTATATTTTGCTCTAAGGAAGAGAACTTTCTATTCCACCCCTTACTACTCCATCCTTCAGAACTCGGGTCCCCTGACAATACCGGTAGACACTTGGCTCTTTATCCCATCATCTCTCCATGGTCTGATTTTCCCATCAATGTGTTTGAATTCAACCACTGCTGCTCCAATTCCTCCCCAAATCTGCTTTGACTACTAGACCCAAAGAGAGCCCACAAAGAGAATGAGAAATCAATGTGATGCTCCTTGTTGCACAGAGCCAGCTGCCAATGGCTTGAACTCATCTTGATTAGCTTCATGGCGTAGGTCCATCACCACCTAATTGGCTGCCGATAGCTTTCCTAGTGAAGGATGATAGATGGAACACAAGCGTTTGCTGGAAAGGATGAGCCAATCAGAGGCTGGCAGACAGGTAGGAAAAGCCTACTCAAATGTAACCATCACCTACAAAGAGACCTGGAGATAATCAGCAAGGTAACCATTTACACCTTACATGTGTGCCCCTTGTTGCAGCACTCCTACATGGAACGCACTTCCATGTAAGAAATGTCATGCAAACTGGTGCATGTATCTTCATGTGTGGACAAGTGAACACATTTGTTTTTCTTATGTGTATCTTTTAGGAAATGTCACTTAACCATAGATATCATGTGCATTTGACACAACATAAGCCTGCATATGCAGATGCGCTGTGTGATGATTTATGTGTGGGTTGCATGTTACTAAATATATAGGGCAATTCTAAGTGAGATGGAGCTCTAGTAGCAGTGAAATAGAAGCTGTGTTGTAACTGCTGTTTAAAATGTGTCCTCATAGCCATGTGATTTTGCTTCTACAGCTCCTGTGTTCAAATGGGAAGATTTCAATGAATTTCTATGTATCCTATTGTGTTAATTAAGGAAGAGGGTACAGTGATTTACCCTTTGTTCCTATTGAACCACACCTGATATACTCCCCAACTGATACACCATTTATATAGTCAGGGCTTCTCATCTGATCATAATTATTGCTATTGTACAATGGGGGGAAATGGTCTGGACGCATTAATTCTACTGTTGTTATGGTCAGATGTTTGTCACTGTAATTTATATAAAGATAAGACAGGATTAAATACTGGAAATAAATATCAAGGAGAGCTATATTCTTTTGAGCCTGCAGGCATATATATAGTAGCACTTATCAAATTTTGTCATAGCGAATCCTCCTTAGGTCGAACGATCTGAACCTTCTTATTGCTACAAAATAAAGTGCTTTAAGTGACCAGACCATCAATTAGGGCTGCACTTTTCACATTTCCAGGCTAATTTTTCTGTCAAGGAATCCATGCACTGAATTCTGGCGAGTATCCTAAATCACCCACTCAACTAACTTTGGTTACTGCCCAGATCTGTTGAACATCACCTTCTTTCTTTCTGAATTGTGAAGACTCACAAGAATGCACCCAACATTGATAATCTGTCTTTTGGAGAAGGTTACGCACCACTACAAGTACTGTTTGTCAAAACCAGTGTGGTATAGTGTTGGATTGGGACTGGGGAGACCCTGGAGTCAGATCCCAACTCAGCCTGGAGCCAGATCCCAACTCACCTTCAGCCACCTGCACTCTTTCAAGCTGACCTTTATTGTACGGATCAAATGGAAGAGAGCAGAACTATGTACCTGAGGTCCTCAGAGAAAGGATGGGATGCAGTGTAATAGTAAACAAAGGAACCCAAAGTTCTCTGGAACACAGTTGGAAGCAAACTGGGTTAGAGGAGAAGGAAGGAGGAGCACCATGGCAAGTTAAGACCTCTGCCTGCCCAAAGACCGTTGTGTGAGTGTAAAGTGCCATCAAGCTGCAGCTGACTTACGATGACCCCATGGGGTTTTCAAGGCAAGAGGTACACAGAGGTGGTTGGTCATTGTCAGCCTCTGCATAGCAACCTGAGTCTTCCTTGGTAGTCTCCCATCCAAGCGCTAACCAGGGCCAACCCTGCTTAGCTTCCAAGATATGGTTAGATCGGGCTAGCACCTGGGCAAAAACTGCAACAGCCCTGCCAAAAAGCCAAACGAAACCCACAGCCCCTTGCAAAAACAGTGGCTAGTCCCATGGTTCCCCAGGACTTTCAAACACAGTTTCCTCTATTGCATTGCTGAGAGGGGTTGGGAACTGAATTGCTGCCCTAGGCAAAGCACGCAGACAAAGAGACAGATTAGATCTTTCCACAGCCACTGCCAAGGCATGCCTCACACTTTGTGTACTGATTGTGCAGGGGAAGAAGGAGCTCAGAAGACTGATTAGGAGGGATTAGCCCTCATTGTCTGATACACATTTAGGCTGATAAAACTAAAGAAGGGGGATAAACTACATTGTTGTCTCCTGGGATGAATGCAAGGTGTGTCAAAATACATATACTATGAATGATAGAAGAACAAAGTTTGGCTCCAGTGGTACCTTTAAGACCAAGGGAGGTTTATTCTGGGTATAAGCTATGCTTTCGTGTGCATGCACACTCCTTCAGATACCATGAGTGATAAAGCCACTCTTAGAAGTGCCCTCAGTGGCCAGTGTGAAATCCCCCCCCCCCAGGCTGACCTTGTTCCACACTAGCTTGTGATGTGAAAAACCCTTCTCCCCAACAGCAGTTTTTCAAACTCATTTTGTTCGGCACAAATGTTCAATTGGATACATACATTTACAGGCAGCAAACCGGTAATTGGTTTGCTGATAGTCTGTTGAAAGCATTGCAAAGCCGGAGAGCAGTTGCTTGGGAGCGGAATTGGCAAGACCTCTTTTTAAGGGTGCATGTAGATGACAAGTGGGGGATCCAGGTGTTTTTAAGGTTAAAAAGCAAAAAAAAAAAACCCCAGTTTGAATAAGAACTGCAGTGCAGGAAGAGGGCCCCCTGTGCCGTTCTCCCAGTTGAAATCTCCACCCTGCCCCCTCTGTTAGCTCAAACAAGGAAAGTAGGTAAGTATAATACAAGTATTGGTTAAAAGGATAAAATGGGTAGGAGACAACCCTGTTTATGCTGCTCTGGGCCCCTTGGAGCTAGAGCAGAATAAAAAATTTGATACATAGTGCCTGTCTCTCCACCCCACCCCACCCCCCACTTACAGGTACTAAAGGCAGCTTTCGGGACCCAATTTGTACTGGAAAATCAGTATGTAGGAAGTTAAGGGGTATCCCTCTCCCCTTTACATAGCCCCTATGAGAGCCAGTTTGGTGTAGTGGTTAGGAGCGTGGACTGTATTCTGGGAGCATCGGGTTTGATTCCCCATTTCTCCACTTGCAGCTGCTGGCGTGACCTTGGGTCAGTCACAAGTTCTCTCAGAGCTGTTCTCTCAAGAGCAGTCCTTGAAAGAGCTCTCTCAAGCCCCACATACCTCACAAGGTGTCTGTTGCAGGGAGGGAAAGGAGATTGTAAGCCGCTCTGAGACACCTTCGGGTAGTGAAGGGCGGGGTATAAATCCAGTCTCTCAGTCTCTCTCATCACATCCCCCCAGCTGCTTTTTAACCTTGAAAAATGTTGGCCAATCAGGTCATATACCTTCTGCTTCTCCTTTAATTGTGCCCTGAGGTAAATCTGTACATACCTTCCAATCACAAGAAATGTATGATGAGAAAGCCTTCCCATCATAAGAATGGCCGTGCTCTTTACTGAAAACCTGGCTCTGAAGTATTAAAGAAAAAAGTGAGGGAGGGGGAAGTCTGGTAAGGATTCTTCAGTTGAAACAAAATTGCTGCCGTAGCCCAGATTGGGTATTAAGACATTTTGGCAGATCCATTCAGCGTAGCAATAAGAAAAGGATTTGGCATTTAACCTCTTGAAATTAAACCAGGTGTTAACATCAATAACTCCATCTTATTGGAGCTTTACTGGAAGAACAAATTGTGGAAGCACTATAGCTGTGTCTCCGGTATGACCTTGAGAGATGGATGATGGGGGGTATTTTTGTCCTCTCATGTTGGAGAAAATTAGCTGTTCCTTGATGCTTGTGATGAAAATTGTTCTTTCTCTTCTTCACATACATTTACACAGGCACACATTGCTTCCCCGCACCCTCACACCCCAGTAAGGGAGGCACATGTATCACGCCTTGTGTGGCCTGGGGAAAAAATAACGTGTGAACTAGCAGCACAGAGATCCGCACTCAGCCATACACTCTTATGAATTCCAGAAATCGTGTGTCCGACTGTTTATGGGTGAAACCTGTGCGGCAAGGTGCATCTTACACTTTGCATCTGAATCTTTAACATGTTATGCTAGAAAAGGCATGCAGAAGATTATACCAAATCAGATGACGAAGTTATAAATAACCTGTGTGGGACACATACCTAATGCTAAAGGAGGAGCAACATTGATTGAGAATGGTTCGCAAAGATATCAGCAGTTAACAGTGACATCCCGAGCACAGCCACACTCTGCTAAGTCCACTGAAATCAATGGGTTTAGAAAGTTGGAACTCTGTTTAGGATTGAACTGTAAAGCAGGAAATGGAATTTTATGGGAGTTGTCTGTTCTTTACTGGAGAGGGGCAGTAGAGTTAGGAGACCCTGCCTAGAGGTGTTCATGATTTCATCAGAGTAATGCACAAGGAGGACAAACATGATCGATGAACACAACAGCTTTGCTAGCTTAATACCTGTGTTAGAGTATGCAGGGGAAGGAACAGCAAAGCCTCCCCCCCCAACCTGTTCCCCAGGCAACAACAATTAATCACTCAAGTTTTATTTATTTATCTCAAGAACATAACAAGAGCACTACTGGATCAGACCAGTCCAGCATCCTGTCTCACACAGCAGCCAACCGCTTCCTCTGGAGGGCCAACAACAAGGCCTAGAGGTTGAGGCCTTCCCCTGATGTTGCCTCCTGACACCGCGATTCAAAGGCTGACTGCCTCTGAAAACCTTCTTGTTTATAGTCCGCCTTTCTTACTGGGACTCAAGGTGTATTACACAGAATAAATCAATACAGTCAACACAGTGGGACATCCAATAGACAATGCAACAGGATTTGACTTGTCTTGGAAACCAACCAGAGGTGAAGTACAGCACAAATATTAACATGACAAATTGTTAAAGGTTTCATAGCCCTACTTGGTAGGTTCTGGCCAAGATGTTCTAGAAAACTGTGGGGTTAGATGTTGACCCAGATGCTCCTGCAGCTGCTAAATCTGAGGGAAAGGGTGTCAAGCGGCCCTTCTAAAATAAGGAAGATACAGCATTATTATCCAGCATCACCCCCTGGACCTTCTCAAGAGTACATGTGCTTGTTCATGTCTACATTACTGTTCTGAAAGAGCATCGGTCAGACTGTTCCCCATCACTTCTCCCACCAAAGTTGCTGATCATATTTCACTTAGGAGCAAGTTTTTGCAAAATATTTGAGGACCTCTTCTGTCCATTTATTGTGGCCATATTCTTCAGGTTTTGGATGGTGCTGGGATTATCTCCGGTTCAGAATCTGGGCTGTTGAAATAGGTGTTCTGTCAGGGGCAGGTTAACAGGTTCAAGAATCCAAGACATGCAATGGTCCATTTGGAATAATTATACCTCACTGCCAATGCTCCCTCTAAGCTGTGGAGTCTTGTGAGCAAAAATTCTACTTTGTAAGCTACTGGCATTAAAGTTGTAAGCAAGCAATTTGGCTGCTGCATAAATTCGTTTGCTCTGGAGCCATCCTCCGTGAGCTAAGACAAAAATATGTGAGCTGGAGGCTAAAAAACTGTGAGCTAGTTCACACTAACTCAGCTTAGAGGGAACACTGCTCACAGCCCCATACAGCTCTAGGGGAAGGAAACCCTGTCCTCCCCAGGTGAGCAAGTGGGCATACATACATAGGCAGCAACTGGGAGAACAGATGGTGTCGTTTGTTTGCTGTGGATGTATAAGTGGTTCAGGTTGCAACTAAAGAATGGCTGCCTTCAGGTTCTCCCAAAGAACAGGCTGTTCTATTAGACTGAGCGGTAATTGCTCTTGGAGGCTTGCGCTGTATTGATCCATTGGTGCAGGTTCAATTTCAGTGCAAAGAGTTGTGTTTGGGATTTAATTGGAGTGATTAATAACTCGCAGCAGCCGGGTGAGAATCAATATGGATTTCAAACGGCCAAAAAAGTAGCATGTTTTCCTCCTGCAGTGTGGCAGCTGACAGTTTCTTGTTTGTGCTTAGTTGACTAATTAAAACCACAAGATCACTTGATATATAGTGGGGTTGTTTTTGTTCTTTTTTAAAAAGAAAAGAAAGAAAAGAAAAGCTCCAGGCTTTGACCTGAATACTAGATAAGTTGGATTCTTTGTTTATTCTAGTTATCTAAAGAGCGTCTAGACCTCGGAGCTCTCCAAGTAACGTTATGCTCACTGTGCATCAGGGCCTCCTTGACGAATACAAAAAAGCATTTGTATTTTTTTATTATTTTTTTTTTGTGGTCAGGCTGTAGATTGCCTCTTGCGTCACTGGTAGCGAGCCAGTCGGCATCCGCTTAAGAGCAGGGCTGAAGGGATTTAACCCTGCTGCGTTTGATCCAGCGTTATAGCCTGAGATTAAAAGCCTGCATGAAACTTCCAATCTCATTACAGAACCAGCATCCACCGTGGGTGCCTGGGTTGAAAATCTTGTTTCAGCTTTGCCTTGGAAAGCTGCCAGCAGCAGCCTCGCTATGCAAATGTAGCGTGACTTACTTTTCTGTGGATTTGAGCAGCAATCCTTGCTCTTTATTTCTTTGGCCCCAATCCTTCCGTTCAGGGCCCGTTTCCATTTATCTTCTTTTCCCATAGCTATGCCGTGTTGTCATGCATGCCTCCAGCTAACAATCCTAGATACAGCGTGGCGGGTTCCAGGAATCAAACTATCCCGTTAAAGAACCACAAAAGCAAAAACTTGCCGTCCCAGTGATCCGGCCTTTATGCTGGCAGGATCCTTCTCTGGAAAGAAATTCTTACTCTTTGTTTTGGACATTTTCCCAATCCATCCTGGCTTCCTTAGGAAAACTCAAGTTTTCTTCCTGCAGAGTTTTGACTTTGTATAAATATTTCTCCAGGAGACTTTTCCTCATAGCTACTTGATAATAGAATTACCGTACATTTAGCTTGCGTGCATGCTTAACACACGCACACACACATTGCTTCAAAGGTGAAATTCATGAGGAAATGAGATTAGATTGTGGCGTACCATAATTCCAGGGGTATTCAAAGTTCTTTGCTGAGTGATTAGTTCAGTGCTGCAAATGCAGAGACTGCAGGCACAATACACTGAGCAACATGTTCTCTTTGAGTAGACTGTTTAGAAAGGAATGCTCCATTCAGCGCTTTGGTATGCTTCTGCAGTGGTCTTCCAGCCACATGTTCCTGCATGGCTCCATTTAAACAATTCCCAGATGCATAATCAGGATTCTAAATCACTTATGGTAATTCCGGCATTGACTATTTGAGACCTAAATGGATTGGTTTTCTGCCCATATGAACCTGTCTGTGTGTTGAGGGTTTTTTTGGAGGCCCAGCTCCCATGTTCCATCTCCATTTGAATTTTTCTAAGCTGGCACAAGAAGTTGGGTTTCCGTGGCTGGCATGCCCAGACTCTGAAACTCTGTAAGATCCAGTTGGCTCCCTCATCTCTCCTTCAGAAGCAGAGTAGAAACTCTATTGTTTCACCATGCCTTTGTTTTGAGTGGCAACTGAATTCTATTTTTGTCTGTTTGGTTTTTCTGATGGTATTGGGCGCCTTATGCTGTGCTTATGGTTGATTTCTGAATAACGATAGGCTCTTTTTTGTGTGTGCATGTTGTTGATTCTCTGTTCATTGTCCCACTGGATGGAAAGGCATAATGTAAATATTTAGAAATGGGGTTTGGAAACCGGGGGGCAGAAAATTCAGGCGTGCTTCATACTAAACTGTGATGCTTTCTAGGTTTCACTGGGCAAAGCCCTCTCAGTCCCTCCCCGAAAGGAGCGATGGAGGATCCATGGGGTTGCCAACCTCCAGGTGGTCACTGCAGATCTCTCAGAATTACAGCTTATCTCCATGCAACAGAGATCGGTTCTCCCGGAGAAAATGGCTGCTTTGGATGATTGACTCCATGGGATCGTACCCTGCCTCCCTTCCCCACCCCACCCCAAAATCTCCAGGAATCTTCCAACCCAGAGCAGGCAGCCCTATAAATGTGCCACTCTGGTGGAAGGGCGGGATAAAAACCTAACACAGATAAACTGGAGATGTTTCCACAGTGCAAAAGTCTTGAAATCGAATTGCATCGTAAGTAACTCCGGTGCCTCAGAAGGAGAAACAAAAGATGCACTCGGGAGCAGATTTCAAGGACCCGGCCTCCAGCTTCTTTCCCTCCTGCCACGGCTGCTTTCTTCACAGAGCTGAAGGCTTGTTACAGCCCCGGCGTACAGCAATCTAGCAGGTTAAATGACTTGGGCAACACAGTTTATTAAAACTGGCAAGTGCTCGCTCCAGTTCTTTTCCTGATAGTCAAGGCTGTCGGGGAGAATAATTGACAGTGGCAGCTGTTCTGAGGCTGTTTTAGATTGTTGCAAGAACTATTTGACTTGACAGACAGCTCCGCACAAATGAACTGAAGTGATAGAGGCTGAATCCGAGGCTGGTTGCACAAGGAGCTTTCCTGTTGAAAGAGCGCGAGTGAGGAAACATTTGCTGAGGCCTAGGTTTGGATTTGGCGGTGCTGGTAACTTCTTTCTTTAAAATGTGGGATTCGCCGCAAGAGGCTGTAGTGATGTCCTCGAGCATTCCCCCCCCCCCCAATTGAGTCACACCCGACTTATGGATACCCCGTAGGGTTTTCAGGCAAGAGATGTTCAGAGGTGGCTGCCATGGGCTGCCTCTACGTCACGACCCTGGTCTCCCAGTTTGGTGTAGCGGTTAGGAGCATGGACTGTAATCTGGGAGAACCGGGTTTGATTCCCTACTCCTCCACATGCAGCTGCTGGTGCAGCCCTGAGTCAGTCACAGTTCTCTCAGAGCTGTTCTCTCAAGAGCAGTCCTCGAAAGAGCTTTCTCAGCCCCACCTACCTCACAGGGTGTCTGTTGTGGGGAGGGGAAGGGACAGGAGATTGTAAGCCGCTCTGAGACTCCTTCGGGTAGTGAAGGGTTGGGTATAAATCCAGTCTCTTCTTCTTTTTTCTTGCTTGGTGATTTCCCATCCAAGTGTTAACCAGGGTCAACCCTGCTTAGCTTCTGAGATCTGATGAGATCAGGCTAGGCTGGGTCATCCAGGTCAGGTCAGGCCTCAGATTGCACAGACCCCTTTAAAGGGGAAATTAGATCCATGGAGGACAGGTCTATCAGTGGCTACGAGCCATGGTGACTAAGGGGAACTTCCCCATTCAGAAGCAGAAAACCTTTGAATCGCAGCACCAGGAGGCAACACAAGGGAAGGCGTCAGTTTTTGTGCCCTGCGGTTGGCCCTCCACAGGAACAGGTTGTCCACTGTGTGAAAAAGGATGCTGGACTAGATGGACCATTGGTGTGATCCAGCAGGCCTCAGTGTTCTTACACTCCCGATTTTAGTTCCAGCCATGTAGTGTTCAAAGTACAAGAAGCCTACTTTTGCTTGATACCCAATTTGTCTTCCCAAGTGGACAGACTTTAATACCACACAACACCTTACACAATTTACTTACATGACATATTTTGCTGGGGAAAGTCCACATACGTTTCACTGCCATTTGCTCAGGCCTCTGTTTGAGAGAATCTGCTCCAAACACACATGTGTGGCCTTCCGTGCGCTGAAGTTACTACTCAAGTGGATCTTCACTACATCCTCTTTGATGGATCTTAAATGGCCATCACTACACAAATTCCACATTTTGAAAAGGAAGCTCCTTCCATTTACCAGCACCACCAGATGTGTTGCCTTTTGTGCACAGAAGTTACTACTTAAATGGATCTTCTGTCTGTAGAGCAGAATGTGGGGTTGCATATTGAGGAGTGGCTTAGAATAAAAGCAAAGTTGCAGGAGGGAGACCATCGCAGGGGACCTAAGAGGGAACACCGGGCACATTTACTTGCATTGCTGTTGAAATTCACTCTTTGTGTGTGTCTGTGTGTGTGTGCCAGCTCCGGGTTGGGAAATAAGTGGAGATTTTGGGGATGTAGCCTAAGGAGGTTGGGGTTTGGGGAGGGGAGGGACTTCACTGCCAAAGAGTCCACCTTCCAAAGTGGCCTTCAGGTGAACTGATCTCTATCACCTGGAGATCAGTTGTCATCCCAAGAGCTCCCCAGCCACCACCTGGGAGATGATGAAAAACAAACAATAACAACCATGATATAATTACAAAAAGTCAATTCAATTTTTCAAGTGTTTGATGAATACATTTCTGTGAAATCACATGGGCATACCTATCCTTCACAATAAGAATAAGAATCCTGTGACAGAATCCTCTTCTCTATTGCAGGAGACTGCCCGGTCCTCTTCCCCTCAAGCGTCATCCAGTGCAACTAAAGTGCAGTAGCCAGTAAAATGTTCTTAGTGTCTTTCTTATTCTTATATCCAAGTAAGCATGAAAAGTCATGATTCCACAGACAGGTTTGCTCAAACACCTGTTTCGATAAGCTTCCTCAGAGCAGAATTAGTCTATTTTAGAAATTCTCCTCTTACTCAGTGTCTTGCCTGCATCTTCTCTCACACAGGCATAAGAACATAAGAGAAGCCCTGTTGGATCAGGCCAGTGGCCCATCCAGTCCAACACTCAGTGTCACACAGTGGCCAAAAATACCAGTGCATCACTTGCCCCAGACATAAGAACC
Organism: Lepidodactylus listeri; assembly: GCA_029233225.1. Classification (NCBI taxonomy): domain Eukaryota; kingdom Metazoa; phylum Chordata; class Lepidosauria; order Squamata; family Gekkonidae; genus Lepidodactylus; species Lepidodactylus listeri. The sequence continues at coordinate 15,169,083 of JARCFY010000013.1, forward strand.
TAGAGAAGCCATGTTGGATCAGGCCAGTGGCCCATCCAGTCCAACACTCAGCCACAAAACCCAGGTACCATCTGGAGAGCCACCAACTGGGCCAGAATTCCAGAAGCCCTCCCAGAGTTTCCCCCCAAGCACCAAGAATACAGAGCAAGAATAGCATGAATAGCTCTCTCATGCCTATGAGAGAGAAGATGCAGCGAAACAACTGAGTCTTGCCCGTCTGCAGAATCGTGACTTTTCACACTGCTACTTTATTTGCATTGGATGACACTTGAGGTGAAGAGGACCAGGCTCCTGCAGTAGAGAAGAAGATTATGTATTTGGATTATTCTTATTGTGAAGGATATATATGTCCATGCGATTTCACAGAAACGCATTAATATTTATCAAACACTTTAAAAATTGAATTGACTTTTCATAATTATATCATGGTTGTAGTTTATTTTTCATTAACTAATCTCATGATCTCTCTGGCTACCATAACGACCTGGAGGCTGGCAACCCTAGTGTGTATGCTTGAGTCTTCCGCAGTGACTCATTGAGGTCAGTATTATCTGTTGTGACCAGCAGCTGTCCTCCAAGATCTTGGGCAGAGAATTATCTTCCCAGCATTTTCTCCCTGCAATTCTTTAACTGAAGATGCCAGCGATTGGACCAGGGACCTTTCTCTTTGGTTAGCTAAAACCAGCATTGATTATAAACTTTTAGCCAGTGTAGATTCAGGTGGGTAGCCGTGTTGACCTGAAGCCATAGAGCAAGTCCAGCAGCACATTTAAGACTAACAAAGTTTAATTCTGGATATAAGCTTTTGTGTGCATGCGCACTTCTTATAAATGTGCCTTATGACTACAGTAGTATTCAGGAAGGAGGGAAAAGATGGCTCATAAGTTTTCCTTTCCTTACAGGTATAGCAAGTTGCATTAGTTAAAGGTATTGCATTGCAAAATATATAGCTCTTAACTGTGAATGTATGAAACCCAAGTTAATTGATTCTTAGAAGGGGCAAGACATTAATTAGTGCTTCCTTCCGTGTAGCTGCGTCAGTCTGAGCAGTAGGTTGAAGAGCAGAAGCCAAAACTGTATGTGCTAATTGTTCTCAATTACATGGCCCTCTTCAGCTTGTCAGCAATTTGTGTCAATTTTTTAATATGCTTTAGGCCATGTTCACATGACCAGTTACTGCGCAGTTTAACAGAGTCATAAAGTACTTTAACTCTTGTTCTGTTGTCACTAAAATTGGAGTTATGGAGGACATGGAGTGGGGGTGTGGGGTCCCTCCATCACAGGCCCATCCACCAGGTTTCTGAACCAATGAAGCTGCTTGCAGAAGGCTTTATCTATTTTGGTTTTTAACATAACTCCCTCCCTCCATCTTGTGACAATAGTGGGGTTGTCAGGTCCCTCCTGGCCACTGGCAGGAGTGGGTGGGTGGGTGGGGAAGTAGGATTGCCAGTTCCGGATTGGGGAACTCCTGGATATTTGGGTGTGGAGCCTGGGGAGGACAGGGACCTCAGTGGGGTACAATGTCATAGAGTCCAGTCCTCCAAAGCTTCCCTTTTCTCCAGGGGAACTGATGTCTGTATCTGGAGATGGGCTGTAATTCCAGGAATCTCCAGGTCCCTCCTGGAGGCTAACAGCTCTAGACCATAGGAATCTGCAGTATATTAAATCAGACCATTGGGTCTTCTGGCTAAATAGGTTCTATTCTGACAAGCAGCAACTCTGCAAGGTCACAGACAGAAAATGGTCTTTTGCAGCACCTGCTGCTTAAGATCCAGGCGCTAGAAATTAGAGGAATCGCACCTGAGACTTTCTTACTCAGAGCAGGTACTTTCCTGCTTAACCATGCCCCCTCTTTTACATTACTCTGAGGCAGCCCCACAGAGGAAGTGCCTTCTGAAACTCAGGTGAGAGTGGGTGATGCTGACAGTTTCTGCATGTGGTTCATTAGACACAGCGGTTTAATCGCAGTACATGCTTCCATATTGAGTCTATGGGATTTAAATCCCACACTCTCTCATTCTTTAAATCCCACACTCTCCCGTGTACCAAAACCCCACACTCTCTGTGGTACCTCAAGGCCAACCTTGTAGATCTGAAGCCAGACTTGTTGGCCAGGGGCCCTGATTCTCTGTTGCATGTGAGAGGTTCTCCCAGACCGTGCTGTGGGGGAAGGAGGGGAGCACATGTTTTGGGTACAGTTCTGTGAGTTTGGGCTCCATCTTATTAAAGGATCTCATGTAGCAGAGCTGGGCTATACCCAAGCCATCATTCGTGAGCTTTAGTGGTCTGGTGGTCTGGCTGAGAATAAGGCAGTTTCATGTGTGTATGTTGTTTTAATGTACTACATTGTTATGTCCCGCTTTTTATTTGTTTGGTGTTGGTGGTTAAGTGCGTGGACTCTAATCTGGGAGAACCGGGTTTGATTCCCCACTCCTCCACTTGCAGCTGGTGGATGACCTTGGGCAAGCCATAGTTCTGTCACAGCTGTTCTCTCAAGAGCAGTCCTCAAAAGAGCTCTCTCAGCCCCACCTACCTCACAGGGTGTCTCTTGTGGGGAGGGGAAGGGAAAGGAGTTTGTAAGACGCTCTGAGACTCTGAGTGAAGGGCGGGGTATAAATCCAATCTCTTCTTCTTCTTCTTCTTTTTCTTCTTCTTCTTCTAGCAGACCCACAAAACAGCTTACAATCAATCTCAGTCACATAGGATAAAAACAATCACTCTATACAGTGAGCAAAGGCAGTTCAACAGAAGCCTTCCGTACAAAACCAGCAACAATTCCGTCCAAGCAAAAAAAAATAAATCCATCTATGCCATAAGTCTTTTGAAATAAAACCGTCTTTGAACGGCCTTCTCAGTGCCAGTAGTATACATGTGTTAAAGTACCATTAGGTCGCTTCTGACATGGCAGCCTTCTGAATTAATTACCTCCAAAGGGCCCTGTCAGTCACAGCCTTGCTCAGATCTTGCAAACCGAGGGCCGTGGCTTCCTTGATTGGGTCAATCCATCTCATGTTGGGTCTCCCTCTATTCTTGCTACCTTCAACTTTTCCTAGCATTATAGTCTTTTCCAGTGACTCTTCTCATAATATGACCAAAGTACAATAGCCTCAGTTTAGTCATTTTAGCTTCAAGGGTGAGTTCAGGCTTGATTTGATCTAGAATCCACTAAGTGGTCTTTTTAGTGGTTCACGGTATCCATAAAATTCTCCTGCAACACCACATTTCAAATGAATAAACCTCCTTCTGGGTATGGAGCAGGGGTGACTGGGGTGTGTGGGGCGGAGGTAGTTGTGAATTTCCTGCATTGTGCAGGGGGTCGGACTAGATGACCCTGGAGGTCCCTTCCAACTCTATGATTCTTGTAACCTTTCTTCATTGTCTTTCACACCCATACATAATAATACGGGGAATACTGTGGCATGAATTATCCTGATCTTGGTCACCAGTGACACATCCTTACACTTAAGAATCTTTTCTAGCTGATAATGTAGGAGTCAGGCAAACCTCCCTGGAGTGATTCATAGCCACTTCTGAGAAAGGTCATTTTTGGTATTCAGAAAACCAAACCCTCTGTTTTGTTTCTGGTTGTTTTAAAGGAAAACAATTGCATATTGTAATAACAAAGGAAGGAGCCTTGTTTCTGAATGACAAACCAAGTGGCGGTTAAAGGGTTAAACAACCCCTCCCTTCTCTGCACGGCTCTGAGGCAAATCAAGGCTTCAGGGGCTTGCACATTGCATTTTATGGACCAGAACAAGATGCACAATTTTCCTGTCTCCTGTTTGAGCCCTAAGACACATGGTGACTGGGCTGTTTTAGTCATGACAATGAGTTCCAGGATAGCTGAGGCACACTTCTACCCAGTAAGTAAGTGAAGATCTACCAAGCAAATCTGCAGTCTCTTTCCAGTAACCTAGAGACAGAGGGCAAGTATGTTGGGATACATCATGAGAAGATAAGACTCACTAGAAAAGACATTAATGCTAGGAAAAGGTCAATGTAGTAGGAAAAGAGAAGAACATAATATGAGATGGATTGACTAAATCAAGGAAGCCACAGCCTTTTGTTTGCAAGACCTGATCAATGCTGTTAACGATGGGATGTTTTGGAGGTCATTAATTGACAGGGCTACCATAAACCAGAAGCGACTTGATGGCACATCACACACACATATTGGGATAATGCAGGGAGCAAGTCCTCAGTTGTACGCTCTACACACATTTTATGTGCATGAACTTTTTTTTGCACTGTGGTTAAGACACTGAATTGCAGACCGGAAGATCGGCAGTTTGAGACCCGAGTGCCATGTGATGGAGTGAGCTCTCGTTTCTGGTCCCAGCTCCTGCCAACCTAGCAGTTCAAAAGCAAGAAATTGCAAGTAGATAAATAGGTACCGCTTCGGTGGGAAGGTAACAGCATTCTGTGCACCTCAGCATCTAGTCACGTCAGCCACATGTCCATGGAAACATCTTTGGACAGCGCTGGCTCTTCGGCTTGGAAACTGAAATGAGCACTGCCCCCTAGAGTCAGATTCGACTGGCTTTCAGACCTTTACCTTTACAGAGAGAAAGGCAGCAGATGCAATAGGCATGCCTTTCCTTTTCTCAAGGAAAAGGGGAGGCAGGATTTAGTTCTTTCCCATCCTGTCTTTTACAGGCCTCCATGAGCCACAAGGAGGGGGGCAGCCAGTCTGAAAACAATTTTGCCCTGAGTACTGTTTGCATAACCCAGCAACTGCTTATTGAAGTCCTCAAAGCAGCCTTTGCAGATTAATCCCTCGCACTTGAGCAACACTTAATCAGCTTGGATGCAAATTCCTTGAACAAAACAGGTTTAATTTGTGTCAGCGACTTTATTTTATTATTTTTTTTGCATTGTATTTAAGCCAGCCACAGTGTGTGCTGTATCCACTTGGTGGCATTCCTCTCTTCTACACGCTCCAAGAGGGAACTGCTGGAGGGAGGAGCTGTTTAAAGTTTAGAGCAGATTTTAAATAGCCAGGTTGGTTTTCTCATCAACAGCACTCAGCAGTTTTCCTTTAGACTCGGCTAAGCTCTTGAAGAATTTGCTTTCTGCTGAGAAGTCAGCATCACAGGCTGGCGAGCGCAGCCATCCCTCCAAAGTCCGTGGGAGCTTAAATCAGAGTTACTGAATGTCCTTGAAAATCTGCCGAAAGTAATAGCATAATCCTTTTTGTGTACTTTAAGTTGGGGTCGTAGGTTTTTGTGCACTTAAAAAAAATTAAATGCACACTTTTGGCTCGGCCAGGTTGAGCCAAGGATCTTGCCTTTACAGCATTTCCCAGAAGTGTGTTGGGGGCTTCCTTGAGAAAACACAGAGGGAACCCAAGCTCATTCAAGCTCACGTTTACACCTGCCCTTTCGGGCCAAGACTTGGATTGACAACAGCCCTTTCCTGTTGATAAATGCAGTGAGGGTAGCTCAGGAAAGGGGCTAGTAATTGAAGGAATTTACATATTTGTGTGTGTGTTGTTGTTGTTATTTGCCATCAAGTCACATCTGATTTATGGCTACCCCCTCAAGGCAAGAGACAGCCAAAGGTGGTCTGCCTCTGCTTGCCTCAGCATTGCAACCCTTGTGTTCCTTGGTGGTCTCCCATTTGAATACTAGCCAAGGCTGACCCTGCGTAGTTCACGAGATCTGTCAAGATCAGGCTAGCCTAGGCAACCCAGGTCAGGGCATATAAATACTTGCCCCATTGTGCCCCACTTCTGCTCCAAGGAGAGTCGGGCGCCATCCAGGTAATTTACAAGAAGAAGAAGAAGAAGAAGAGATTGGATTTATACCCCGCCCTCCACTCCCCAAGGGAGTCTCAGAGCGGCTTACAAACTCCTTTTCCCTTCCCCTCCCCACAACGGGCACCCTGTAAGGTAGGTGGGTCTGAGAGAGCGCTTTCCCAAGCTGTCCTTGAGGGAACAGCTGGTACAGAGCTATGGCTTGCCCAAGGTCATCCAGCCAGGTGCAAGTGGAGGAGTGGGGAATCAAACCCGGTTCTCCCAGATTAGAGTCCACACACTTAACCACTACACCAAACAAGGCCAGATCTGCTTGCTTTGATCCACAGACCGGCATCATAGGCTTGCAGATCATTCTCTGGTGTCTCCAGGTGCTACGCCTGCTCAGCTCCCAGAGATTTTGAATGATCTTGAGGAAACTGACTTCGTGACCTGGTGAAGGCAGCTCCGGTGCCGTTTCAGCTGTATCCAGGTAGTAGCAGAGGAAAGCACACCCTATGAATTATGAGAGCGTGCGCTCTTTTCAAGGCTATCGCCCAGGAGAAATGTCACATTCATTTGGTAGATCAACTGGCCTTGGATGCCATTGTTCTCATATTTGTAAAGCTAGAATTATAGCTCTTCTCTGCTTCGGTAGAATGTCACAAGGACAGATCCATTAACAGTTTACGAGTCTTCGGATGTCTCAATAAAAGGAGGCTGGATCACGTAATGGTTTGTGATGGATGCCTCGAGGGCACAGAAGTGTTTCTGCAACGAGATGCCCGTGCCCTTTGTTAAGGAAAGTTTGGTCCCTCCATTTGCTTATCCTTTATATCTCCATTCTAGCTCTCGATATCTGAACAGTGTATTTCTTAATAGAAAGTATTCTAGGGGTCGGTTTTGATTAACAACAAGCAACTTTGACTTGCCGCAAAGAGGCAGAATTGCACCCGGTTTGGGGTGGGGAGGAGGAAAGGCAAATGCAACGTAGCCTTCGGTGTAGCACAGCTTGAAACACAAATCACTGTAAATGTCAGATAACCCTGCGAAGGAAAAGAGCCAAGCTGAGGCCGAGTTCAGCTTTAATTAAGGTTGAAATATTGGAGCTGACTGTTGAGTCTTAGGCAAATTGGCTCAGCCTGTTATCATGAAGCATGAAAATTAACTACTCTAGAACTTGGTAAAAATAAACACATTTCTGTCATTGGAATGTTCCAGTGGAGGGTGGTGAATCTCATGCTTGTTTATAGCAGGGCAGAGGTCAACGATGTGGAGTTTTGCGCAATCACATGCTAGGGGGGCTTGGGCCTTCCACTTTGTTTCTTGGAAAGCCCGGAGGAAATCCGATATAGTCAGGCGTGGTTTGTAGTTAGCATCAGAAAATAAGAGATGGGGAAACAATGGGTGATTGGAAATGTTTTTTAAAATGTGTGTATTGTTTTCTGTAACAACACCTGTTCATTAAAAAATGTAATTGGTTGCCATGTCAGTCTCAAGGAAATCATAACATGCTCTGGCACCTGAGAGAAAACACATGAAAATAGACGGTTTTCTTGTTATAGGTCTATTTTGCAAATGGTAGGGCATGTCACCTTTGTTAATAAGTTAGCACTGCGCCTCTTAGTTTGGTGTAGTGGTTAAGTGTGCAGGCTCTAATTGGGGAGAACTGGGTTTGATTCCCCACTCCTCCACATGCATCTGCTGGGTGACCTTGGGTCAGCCACGGTCCTTGCAGAGCTGTTCTTTCGAGCAGTTCTCTGAGAGCTGTCTCAGCCCCACCTACCTCACAGGGTGTCTTTTGTGGGGAGAGGAAGGGGAGGAGATTGTAAGCCACTTTGAGACCCCGAGTGAAGAGTAAGGTATCAGTCCAATCTCCTCCTCCTCCTCCTCTTCTCCTTCTCTTTCTCCTCCTTCTCCCAAGCAAGACACAAGCAGACCCTGGTTCGAATCCCCTGCTCCACCATGAAAGATTGCTGGGTGATGTAGTCTAATTTACCCCATAGGGTTATAGAGAGGACAAAATGGAGGAGGGTAGAATTATGTAAAATGGGTCCCCATTTGGGGAGAAAGGCGGGTTATAAGTGATGTGAACAAATAACAATAATAAATCTTCACTAAGGAGGCCTGCTCTAGAGTAGTGAAAGTTCCAGTGCAGATGCAGCTGGAATTTAAGTAGCTTTGAGACTTTTTCAAAGAGAAGAATCAAACCCGTTTGAATGCATGGCCTCTCAACACCTTAGCTGTATCACTGTGGCGGGCCTCAAACACACGTTCTCAAGGATAAGTTTGCCCATACTGCACAATATGTGCAAGCCCCCATTGAATACATAGTGTCAATATGAAGCTGTCCTTTCTGGTGCCAATATGCATGGATATGGCCCCTTTCATACATACGCTTGTATCTGGGTTCCCCAACATGGTGCCACTTCCCTCTGAGCCCGCCAAGCTTTTCAGGCAGGGGGGCATTGTAAAGCAGGGCTTGTTGTTGGTTGTCTTCCTTCAAATGAAAGGGTTTTCTGCTGGTGGATGAGGAGGGCTGGTATGTGGCTCCATTTGCCCCTCACAGTTTTCTTCTTCCCAGAAAGTGTAAGGTAGTCCATTTGGGTCTGTCTCCTGAGGCAGCCATTTTGAGGTGGTGCTGTCCACCGCCTCTTCTCAAAATCCCAACTGTGCCTACAGGCTCAAAAAGGTTGGGGACCCCTGGCCTGTAACACATGCCTCATATAAGAAAGACATCACTGCTGGTGGTCATGTGGTATAGGCGCATGCAGATCTGTCCTTGTTTCATCTGATGTATGTGTTTGTAAGTTGGCCAGTATCTGCCACCTGTGATCACTCCTCTTCCCTCTACCTCACACGTCTTTCTCTTTGCTTTCTCCCTTGTCATAATCATCTGTTCCCCAGTCCCCAGTCTGGTGAAAGAGCTTATAAGTTTTATAACTCCTAGGTCAAAGGTTATCATCAATCAAACATGGCTCTTAAAAAAGAAAATGAAATATTTAAGTTAAGTTATATTGGGAGTATAAGGTGGGGTGCTTGAATAGCCTATACATGAAGGAAATGACAAAGATTTTTATGAGACTTAAGTGCTCCTTCCTGACCTGGATAGTCCAAGCTAGCCTGATCTCACACCTTTCGGAAGCTAAGGGATGGCCCTGGCTAGCATTTAGATGGGAGATCTCCAAGGAATACCAGGCAATGGCAAACTACCTCTGAACATCTCTTTCTCTGAAAAGGTTGCCATAGGTCAGCTGTGACTTCCCAGCACTTTCTATCACTAAAGGGATCATTAGAGATGCTTTACAGAGAGGGAACTGTTAAAGGTGAACAGTTGCCAGTAATCCAGCTACAAACCGTGGTTTATGCTCAGGCACTAAAACAACTGAGCAGGGTGCTCCTTGAATTTCAGTTCTTATTGTGAGACCTCGTGTCTACCAGCTTGTAATACAGGTCTTGCAACACCCAGTGTTTGGGCAGCAGAAACTTTAAGGATTCTTAGTCAACAGCTCAATGTCTGATCGTTTCAGAGGGAAGACGTGTCGGTCTGCAGTCAAACGGTTAGACTGGAGTCCTATAGCACCTTATAGACCAGAGGAAGTTTCAGGGTTGAAGCTTTCGAGAGTCAAAAGTTCCCTTTGTCAGACTCAGTAGAGCTGCTGTATAAATTCTAAGTACTTTTTATTATTATGGGAACTTTACTGATTTTAGAAGCCATTTTGCTTGCTACCTTTAAAAAAGATCAGCGTGATTTCATGACCACCAGCCCCCTCCCCTCCCCAGAAGGAAACTGCCAAAGGATAGCTGCAGAGGCAGATGGCACAGAATGCTGTGGGGCGAACCGGCCGTGTGACAGTCTTTTGCCTTGAGGCTGCTCCCAGCAACATGCAGTGCCTGGAGGCAATGGAATCAATAACAGCATGTGGGTTCCATTTCTTTGGATAGGCCACGGATTTGTTTTAATCGTCTTCCTTAATGTACGTGATGCTTGGAGTCTGGTAAATGTACCTGTGCAATTCGTTCGCTTTGCATCTCTGCTGAACTGCACGAAGTTTCGCAATGGGAATACTCATGTCAGGTTCGGTGACTTTTGCCCTACACACAGGCTTTTTCGGCATACTCATGGAACATTCTGCATCCAATAGAAGAAAACCCTTATTGTGGGTGCAGCTGTGTTCTTAGCAAATAGTCCTCAGCACGGTTGTGTTATTAGCAGTACAGCTGCAGGGCTGTGAGGTTCCCCGGCCCCCAAAATGGGCTCTTGGCCTTCCACTGTCCTGCCACCAGCCTCAAATTTGGGAAGGAGATGGGGTTCCAGCACCCAGGTCCTCTCCCTTCCCCAAACACTAACTTCCTGTCATCTGACCTCAGTCGGTTGCTTCCTCCAGGTGTGTTGCTTTCCCTTTTATGGGATTCCCTGGCCCCACCCCCCACCTGGCCTGTATCCAGTCCCCCTTCACCTGCTCTGCCTGGGAGACAGTAAAGGAAAGGGAAACATTTCCTGCTTCTTCCCCCTGCAGTCTGCCTCCCTGCTTTGCTCCTTCCCTTTGCTGCTCAGGGTTGCCTCTTAGCCTCTCCCCTCCTGGTCTTCCCCAAGTCCAAGCTTGACCTTGCCTTCTGACCGCTCCCATCGAGCTCCTGGCTATCCACAGCTCAGGTAGCAAGGATGGAGTAGAGTCAAGGCAGGACATCAGCTCTGGAGAAGGGCCTCAGCTGCAGTTATAAAGGCCCCACTGAGTAGTTGCTCACCCAGAAGAACCACATTCAGTAACCCACACAGATGCAGCATATTTATTTATTACATTTTCTGTCTATCATGGAACTAAAGGTTATATGTAGCAGGTGTCCCATTCAGGTGCTGATCAGACCCAGACCTGCTTCGCTTCAGCCAAGTTATTACATGGACTATAGTCAGGGGCTCTGGTCTGCGAAGAAAGAATTTATAATATGGCCCTGGGGGGGAAGCTGCTCTGAACTCTGTTCTCTGTGAACGCCGGATGCAGCATTGCGCCTTTAGGAAAATATAGGGGGAAGTTAAAGATAGAATGGGCTATCACAGTACTTCCCAAGAGACACTGTTACTAGCGTTTTCAGGGGAGCTTTTATTACAGTTGCTGCCATGTTCCTGAGGTTTCCAAAGCATTAGCAGTTATTAAGGCTCCGTTGCTGCTCTCACGCTACGGGACTATGAGTCCTTGGCAGCAGCATCCTAAGGCAACCCAAACGTGCACCAGTGAGCTTGTAATGAATAATTTCCAGAGCACTCAACGGATGTAGAGTCCACCTACCTCTTTTTCTTAAAGCACCTACCTCTTTTTCTTTGTTTGTGGCCACTGTGTGACAGATTGTTGGACTGGATGGGCCACTGGCCTGATCCAGCATTGGCTTCTCTTATGTTCTTATTTGTCCTCATCTCAGAAATAAAAGGTGGGTCATTTCAGTTCTCAGTTTACAGATGGGGGCCCATTGGGTCTGAGGGAGGTGAAGGCTCCAAGAAAGTTCTGGGGTGAGCTGGAGGTAACAGGGAATAATCTTGGACTCAGGGGATCAAGAAGGCCTTGGATGAGGCAAGAGTCAAATTGAGGTCCAATATTCCATCCACAAAACCATACTGGCTCATTTTACCTTTCCCTTAACTTTGTCAAGATTTTTTTTGCTGGAAGGAAGTAGTTATTTGGTTATCATGCTGTGGAAGTGTTGATAGATGAATTGAGTCTTTTTAAAAAGAAAACACTTGGAAGGACCAGCAAGCATCCCTAATGTCATTCACAGTCTTAATAAAATTAATTTTATATGTTGGCGTAGAATTGCTGGGTAAATGCAAGCATAATGAAAACTAATTCACTGTTTATAGCTTGTTTAAATCTGTTTTAACTATTTATTGTGGAAAATTTTTATGAAAAGTTTTAATCCTTATTTGAAATGTTTTAACTCCTGTTATCATCTGCTCTGAGCTCGTTCGCGGGGAGGGCGGAATGTAAGCCGAAATAAATAAATAAATGTTGGGTTGCCTTAAAGAGTAAGAGACATCATAGATAGCAAAGAGAAGCATACCTTTTGGGAAGAATGTATATCTTATGAGCACTTATGAGTCACCTGCTTTCAATGGCTCTTGTCTAGTATTGTCTTCCTGTTCGTGGGCTTCCTGGAGGTAACTGGTTGGCCTCTGTGAGAACAGAATGCTGGACTAGATGGGCCTTTGGTCTGATCCAGTATGGCTCTTCAGATTGTTTCTGAATTCTTCAACTGGCATTCGGTGGCAGATCCAGGGAGGTATCTCCAGGTTGGAGTCTGCAGGAGAATTTCAATTTAAGTGCTTTCAAAAATATCAAACATGGTGGGTCCTGAACGTAACCCAAAGGTCTGTAACTTGGAGAAGGCCTGAACGAAACTGAGGATGATTTGAGCCAGGCTCCTGTTGAATTCCTTAGCTTAAGAAATGATGGGGATGCTGTGATGGACAGGAAAACTGCTTTATTAAAGGGAAGAAGAAACAGCCATGTGAATCCAATATCATATCAATACCTTTGATGCAGGGCGAGCTATAGGTGCATCCTGGTCAATAATCTTGAATCCCCGCTTGCTTGCAAAGCAAACTGGGATGTCTTGCTACATCAACATGTGTCTTTATTTCTTGTTCTTGAAGGTCCAGCCTCGAATGACAAGGCCGAAGTGAAAGCAGCAAGCGTCCCAAAGGTTTCCGGGCTGGAGCGCAGCCAGGAACTGAGCACTGACGTGCCCTTTATACTACCGATCCACAGCCCCCAGCCGCCCGCTGCTGTAGTGACTTCAAACTCCTCCGCACCCACATCGAGTGCCCGGGCGAGCCCGCTGTTGAAGAAAGAGCCATTGATCACGCCACCAGCACCCCCGAGGCTCACCCCTCAGCCCCAGTCTCGGCCTCAGTCGCAACCTCAACCTCGGCCTCAGTCTCACCCGCAGCTGCTGCCCGAGCTTCGAACACAACCTCAGAGCCACATCCCCCCTCCTCTCAGTTACCAAGTGCATCACCAGGTGGCCCACAACGGACTCAATAACATCAGGTACGTTTATTCAGGGTCCCTGTAATCCCATAGTTCAGGAGTCCCCAACATATGGTGTTCAGGGGCGCCATGGCACCTACTTATACCATTCCTGGTGCCCACCAAGTATTTTTAGAAAGTAGGTGGGGCCATCTGGGGCTTTTGCCTAGCAGGGCTCATTGGAGATTTAATTGGCTGTGTATAATGTTGCTTTGGCAGCAGCTGCCACCACAACACAAGTGTCTTTACTGTGTGATGAAGAGTAAATGGTGGCAGCCATTTTATGGCTGGCTCTACTTTCTGCGGCGACCATTTTGTGGCAGCCATTTTATGGCTGTGCCCACCACACAGTGTCAGAATTCCAAAGGTCCCAGCACACTCAAAAAGGTTGGGTACCCCAGGCCGGGGGGGGGGGGGGGGGGGGAAGTGCCGGAACTCTCAAGAGGGAAATGAAGTTTTCAATCTATATACTGAAAACTCATGAACTTTTAAACATTTTAAAAAGAGTTTTGTCTAAGTGGTTCCGGAACTCCATTCTGGCACGTTCCCCCAGAAAAAAAGGCCCTGATTCCTGCCATAGTGGATATTGTGGTTTGAATCTGTTGTGGCTTTTCTGCCAACAAAACTGAGGCTTCAGCCTAAGGCATTAGAGAAAAAAGCTGTACACAGTTTGGGTGTTGCTTCAGTCCTATATAAAATTCTCAATGAACCCAGTGTGGGTAGCAAGTCCCACCCTCATCACACGTTCCATGGTGAGTGTGCGATCACGTTTTTGTGCCGATGTGAGGTTATAGGGAAAAGGCTGGCAGTAATTTTAGACGACAGATGACCAGAGAGTCATGAGTCAAGGCCATAACGGAACACTCTGAGAGGACGACAGTGTGGATCTCAAGATTCCTTGAAGAAACATCTGTTATGTTGAAGGAGCACTGGTTACTTAACAAATCAGTTGTCGTCCAGGAAACTGTAACAGTCTAGAATGGCCTAAGGGACCTGCATTGGACTGCTTGAGCAGATGAGAAGAAGGAGCTTGGAGAGCCCATGTGGCGCAGTGGTTAGTCTAGGATCTGGAGGAACCAGTTTCCGATCCCCATTCTGTCATTGGAAGCTTTCTGGGTGATCTTGGGCTAATCACTTACTCTCGTCCCAGCTAACTTCACAGGGTGATTGGGGGTTGTGAGGACAAAATGGAGAAGGGGAGAGCAGTGTTGTAAGCCACTTTGTGTCCCAGTTGGAGAGGCCGATGGGGTATAAATGTTTAAATAAATAAGGTTTGCTGAAATGCATTTACAAATTATACAGTTCTTTGCTAGAATGCTGCTACAGATTTGTCCGTTTTCTAATGGCACTTTCCCTCCCTCTTCCCCCTCCCATCTTTTTCTTTTATTTTCACAGCAGAAGCAGCAGTGCCAGCAGTGCCACAAGCATCAGCCTCCCCAAACATCTCCCCCTCTCCCCCCAGGTCCCTCCCCATCACTCCTCCGGTCCAGCTTTGCCCCTCTCTATCTCTAACCTTGCTGCCTCGCATTTCCCTCTCAGATCGCAGTCCCAACACCAGCACCATCCGGCCATGTTCGCCACCCCTCCTACGCTGCCACCTCCTCCAGCGTTACCTACCAACAGCCTTGTGATCCCAGGTCACCCTGCAGGTAGGTCCCATCACCTCTCTGCGGCTTTTCCTTCTGAGAACTGTTGGAATATGTACATGAGAAGAGGCAAAGCCAAATGCAAATAACCTGCCCTGGTAGAACAAATTTAGTGTCCAGTGGCACCTTTAAGACCAACCAAGTTTTATTCAAGGTGTGAGCTTTTGTGTGCAAAGCACACTTTTTCAAATACTTTCAAATGCGTGCACATGAAAGGTTATACCCTGAACAAAACTTTGTTGGTCTTGAAGGTGCCACTGGACTCTAAATTTGTTCTGCTGCTTCAGACCAATCTGGCTGACCACCTGGCTCTACCTGCCGTGGTGATCTTTCAGAGGCATCAAAGGTATAATTTCAGAGGGTAGCCATGTCGGTCTACACTAGAGCAACTTTTGAGTCTAGGAGTACCTTAGAAACCAACAAGATTCTGGGAGCATAAGCTTTGGAGAGTCAAAGCTCCCTTCATCAGGTACGGGTCAGTATAGAGACCTGAGTCTTTATATTATCCCTTTGCATCCTTTACGAGCATTCTTTACAACACCCATCCTACCTCCTGACTCAGATCTCCATTCTTACTTGTTATCTGACAGAGAGAGCTTTGACTCTCGAAAGCTTATGCCCCCCCAAATCTTGTTGACCTCTTAAGATGCTACTGAACAAGCCTATAATTGTAAATGGTGAGACATGCTGAACCAGACCTGCAATGCAAGCAGTATAATGTTTTACTCTTTGTGTGTGTCTGTCCACTGCCCCCCTCCTGCTAACTGGAAAAGGTTGTGAATTTGAGCTGAAGTGACAGAGTTCTTAATCCTCCCGATATCAGAAACAGTCAAGAGGGAATTCTACGGGATGCAGAACTGTCACTGAAAATGGTAGCCCCATGTCGAGCATCACCTATCCCATATCGCTTGTCCTATGACATCATGTGATCATGTTGAGCATTTCCCTGCCCTTGCTCCTTATAGTTGGCTCCCATTGCTGGCATTGGTGGAGAAATATACTACATGACTGCATCGTGGCATTGGGGACGGGTCAAGATGAGTAGGCATGTTAGTCTGTCTGTAACAGCAGAATAGAGGAAGAGTCCAGCAGCACCTTAAAGACTGGCAAAATCCATGGCAGGGTATACCCTGCCACATATTTTGTTAGTCTTTAAGGTGCTACTGGACTCTTGTTCATGGCTTTGGATCAGTGATGCTGCTTGGTACAGGGGAGTGAAGGAAAATATGTCAGAAGAGATGCTATTTTTCAACAGCATCCTTGAGTTCTCTGTACCGTGTAGTTTGGTGTAGTGATTAAGTGTGTGGACTCTAATCTGGGAGAACTGGGTTTGATTCCCCATTCCTCCACTTGCAGCTGCTGGATGACCTTGGGCAAGCCATAATTCTGAGTACAGAGAGCGCAAGGATGCTGTTGAAAATGGCATCCCTTCTGACATATTTTCCAGTAACTGAGGTCATCGTGCTATGTTCACGTTATGAGGAGACAAGCCACTGGAAAAGACAATAAGGCTAGGAAAAGTTGAAGGCAGTAGGAATAGAGGAAGACCCAACATGAGGTAGATTGACTCCATCAAGGAAGCCATAGCCCGCAATTTACAAGACCTGAGCGAGTCTGTTAATGATAGGACATTTTGGCGGTCATTAATTCATAGGGTCGCCTCAAGTCGGAAGCGACATGACGGCACTGTTTGGTGTAATGGTTAGGAGTGTGGACTTTAATGTGGGAGAAGTGGTTTTAATTCCCTATTCCTCTTTATGCAGCTGCTGGTGTGACCTTGGATTAGTCAAAAGTTCTTTCAGAGCTGTTATCTCAAGAGCAGTTCTCAAAAGAGCTCTCTCAGCCCCACCTTCCTCACCGGGTGTCTGTTGTGGGGAGGGGGAGGGAAAGGAGCTTATAGGCCGCTCTGAGACTCCTTTGGGTAGTGAGGGGCAGAATATAAATCCAGTCCCTTTTCCTTCTCTTCATCTCATTGGCTCATTCTTGTATGCATCAGGACCCCCATTGACTTTATAGAGGAGGCTGAGGGAAAACCCTATCGATCATGCTTAGCTTTTATCAACTTTTTAGAGTTTATTTTTTAAAAAAGATACAGGACACCTTTCTGCCCCAAGGGTCAATTCAGCATATTTTACAACAGCAAACATTTGAGTTTTCTGTACATCCTTACAACAAACAAACTTCTGCCTCCAACAGCGCAGTCCTAAGCAGAGTTCCGCCATCGAAATCTATCAGATGTCAATGGACTTGAAAGGGTGTTAACTCATTTAGGACTGCAGTGCCCCACACCCATTTATGGCTTTCCCATTAGCCTACAGCTGTTCCTGCAGCAGCTGGGACCTTCTGTGCCTTTGCCCACTGGGCCCCCTTTTGATCTGGCATTTGACTCTGTAACTAACCCGGCAGGGATTAAAGGGGACATACATTTACACCAACCATTCCCCCCTTCTGTTTCCTACCAAAGCCTCCCTAACAAGTGGGAAAGGAAAAGATTTCAAACTGTTGAAAGCAGCAGTTGCTTTTCGTTTTGCTGTTTTCATCTCTCCCCCCCCTCCTTTTTTAAAAAAGATCCTTGCCTTAAAAGAATGTAGAAAGGAGAAAGGTGGTGGCCAAAGGAGGGCTTATAATTTTCATTAGGCTGAATTTCTGTAGTTCGCAGCTAAGGAAAAGGGCTGCAATCAAAAAATGTCTGGCCTTGAGGAAACATACCATTGTCTAAGGTTTCCAGAGACTGACACTGAAGGGACATCAGATTGCATGCTGTGCAACTTGTTCATTCCATAGTTTCTTCCTATGTGTAAGGCAAGTCCCTCAGAGACCCATATATTTGGTGTGGGTGTGGAGCTTTTGTAGAGTAGTTTAGTTAGCCTCTGGACAATAATGGAGGAAACAGCAGCTGTCTAAGCTTGTCTCTCCTGGGACAGCAGTACAAAAATCGTGTTTAGTTACACAGGTGACTTCTGCTGTATACATAATGTCTTCTCAGCGGCCACGTTTCAGACATGACTCCTTATGTTGAACCAGTTATATTGACACCATGGATTGTCATCTTTGTTTGTTCCTCACAGTGATTGTCACCATCATTGTGGTCAGCGACACAAATGTTATGTCACTTGTGTGTGAAGGCTGCTATCCAAAATTTAACCAAAATGTGTTACCTCAGCCAGCCTTTGTTTGGCCAGCTCTGTCACTGAGGGAATAGTAGCGCAACATGACTATGTCCACTCATGACTACTCCCTTGAGCCTTGCCAATAAACCATCTTATAGACAGGGCAGGAAGATAATTGTCTTAATGAAGGGTACAGTGCAGATCCAGGCCCTGTGGGGTTTGTTCTAGGCTTTGTTCTAGTGTGTAGGCCCTGTGGGGTTTGTTCTAGGCTTATCAACCTCCAGGTGGTGGCTGGCGATCTCCTGGGATTATCTCCAGGTGACAAAGATCAGTTCACCTGGAGAAAAGGGTCATTTGGAAGGTGGACTCTGTGGCATTATATCCCATTGAAGTCCCTCCCCTTCCCAAACCCTGGCTTCCTCAGGCTCCCCCCCCCCAAAAAAAAATTCTAGGTATTTCCCAACCTGGAACTGGCAACCCTAGTTTGTTCTCACACGGCCATCAATCAAGTTTTACATTTTAGACACAAATATGCCTGATCTTCAGCTTGCTCCTTTGGATAACAAATGCCTCCAAGATTAGTAGGATATTGAGAACGTACTCAAACACAGATATTCATGTGGGAGATAATATCTGCCTATTGTGCTAGTTGTGCTCATGCCAAGAAGACGCATTGAAACAGAACCACATTCCAGCATGTCATTTCCCCCTCCCCTCCATGTGTGTACTGGAGATGATACTATCATGTCTGTTGGGCCAGATTGGAGCCATATGTGGCCGTACCAAAGTGTAGATCTAGAGGGTGAGATCTCTAGACCAGAGGCTTGAGCCACAAGCTGCAGAACTTAATGTGCGTCAACCAGAAGGCACTGTTCTGTTGACATAATGACAATAGGCCAACCTCCTACTGTTTATACCAGGTTTCATCCTGCTGGCCAAAGGTACACTCCCCTCCCCCAAAACTGAGGTCTCTGGATCCAACCCCAGAATCCCTGCTACTTGTGTAATCCACAGGGCTTTATACCCTGTGGCTGAGAAGCAGAGCATTTGCTTTACATATAGAAGATCCCAGGTCCAATCCCCAGCAGGTGATGGGAAAGCTCTCCACCTGATACCCTGGGGGACCGCTGCCAGTCAAAGAAGAGGACACGAACTTTGATGGTCCAATGGGATGATTCAGTAATGTGTACAAATGAAGGTAATCTTCTGTTCAGACATTACCTCTCCAATGCCACCGATGCTATGAAGATAACAAGCAACCTTAGAAGGTTGCATTAAGGATTAATGCAAGATAATACACATGTGAAACACTTTGAGCTCTTTTTTTAAAAAAAATCAGTGCATATGCAGAGTTAGAGTCCCACAAAATCAGTCCCAGCAACGTTACTTAACTAGAAGTAGTTTATTGAGATAGTAGTAGGTCATCTGCACACACTCTGTGTCAGTAATGGCAAGGGCCTCTTAAAGATGGGCAGTTATATAGAATTCGAGGCAAAAACCTGCCAAAGATCCCTAATCATAAAACACTAGCAAAGCGCCTAAAATAATGGCTCTACATTCCCAAGGGAAGAAGCAGCATCAGACAAGTTGAAACCAGTGGCCGTAGACTGGAGTAGCTCTGCATAGGATGGCCCTGTAAATGTCCTGTTCCTTCTGTCTGTTCAACACCTCCCTTCCACGCAATGCTCAGGTGCTGTAGCTCTATGGAGGTTCCATGCACAAGCTGCGGCAGCCTTCTTCTGTGAACTGGAGGGTGCTGTTTGCACATGTGAGGATTGCCACTGAGCGTGTGGGTCATTCCCCTTTGTAGCAAATAAGGAGGCATTCCCCCATCATGCACTGCCCCCACCCCCGCACACATGTCAGCATCTGCTTGTGCACCAGAGCGTCCTCCCCCTCCCCCTCCCCCTTGCAGGGCAGCAAACACATGTCAAGTGAGATAAAAGCCATCCCCTCTTGGCTGCCATCCTGCATTCTTGTTAGAATCTCTTTTAAGTGCTTTGCTACTGCTGCTTTTGTGGGCCCCCCAGACACTCGACTTTTTGTTCTCTTCCCCGATAAAGATGAAGCCGGGATGTCATCGTGAAGCCTGGAGTCAGCTGCGCATCCACCCGGGCTGACTTCGAGTCTTTTAAAGAAACCAGATACTGAATAACTTGCAGCTGCCAAACTCCCTTTTTTTATCCATTACTCTTCCCCTTCTCCCCGCTGCCTCCCAAAGGGAAAACACAAAATGGATTGCCTTGATACTAACAGAAGTATCCAGTACCTTAAGTCAGGCTGGAGGTTCCTCCCATTTATTTTGTTCTGTGTTGCTGTTGATAAATAATAACGATGATGGTGATGATTGGGACCAAACTACAAAATGACATCAGCAGACCTGTTTGTTTAGGTCTGTGTCTGCCCCAAAACAAGTATAAAATTTGGGGGGGGGGGTAAATAGGCCTGATTTTTAGAAATGTTTCTGCCTTTTAGAGCGGAGTTGTTACTTAAAGGCAGTATAAAAATATTGTAAATAAATAGGGCAAAGGAGTTGTGTGATTGGAGGTGCTAAGCTCTCTCGTTGCCCATGCCCCTCTCTCCTCCCCAATTTCTCTGATCAGCCCCAATACCAGAAGTTAATGTGGGGGGCAGAGGAAGCTAAGGGAGAAGCTGTGGGCGTGGGGGGTTCAGCTCCCACTAGCCTGACTTCCTTCCTTCCCTCCCTCCCTCTCCTCTCCTCTCCTCTCAAAATTCAGCCTCCCTCTGCTCTATATGCAATTGAAGCCATTACTTGCTCCTAAACAAATGTATCTGCTGACATCCTATCTAGTTTGGTTTTCTCTAAAGCTGCCGCATCTGAATTGTGACTACAAATAAATATCTGTTTTACAGCTTGCCCCAAGGGGGTGGGGGGTGGGAAATTGCTAGCCAAGAGTCTGCGCTCAGAAGAGTCTTTCCCCTCAAAACTCCACCATAACCTACAATTATTTCTGTTTGTTATTAGTGTGCTAAATAATCTTGGAGAGGCCGTTCCTTTTTGGGCAACAGCAGCTGCTTCTGGAAGCTTAAGAAAAAGCTCTGTGGATTAGATATTTAATGCAAACCACAAGTGTATTCTAGCTGCCAGATAGACCACATTTCAGATAGTAGCCTGTTAACCCTCATCCACCCATTCCTTTCCACACAGGAGAGTTTTCTACGCCTGTTTTACCCTCCCCATCCCTACAAACGTAATCCTGCAAACTGTCTTAATTATTTTGGGGAGTAGGAAGAATTGTGAGCACCCTGAACTATGGAGGATTATTTGTGGTGTCAGGGTCTCTTTTCAGGAAAACAAACATAAAGGCAAGAAGAATCCATCAATAGCTATTGACCAGAATTAAAGAGTGGGGTTGTGCAGTGGTATGCTATGACTACATTCTCAGGAATAGTGTTGTTTAAAAATAATAGTCCTCTTAGCTTGTTTTAACAGAAGGAGAAATGAAAAGTGAAGCCGCAGCAGGAGTTCCTATTAAAGAACAGAGGGTCCACCTCCTCACTTCTAAAAGTGCTTGTGAGAATCATTTCCCGAATAGCATCTCCACTTTCCCGAGAGACTCCATCCATCTTAAAACAGGACAAATGATCCCGTTCTGGGAAGAAATTGAATCCCATGGCGGTTGTTTCTGTTATATGGGGAAAAAACAGAATGTAAAAGTGTCAGTAGGGAATAAGAAAGAAAACCACCGAAAGCCATTTTTGTCAATTATCACGCTAACTTGGTTAAATGCAGTCCTAATGGGGGGGAAACAGGGTATCGTTTTCTGTATAGGAAGCAGGATGTGTGAACAGCACAAAAGTGAAGTCACTTGACTATCGGCACTGCCGGTGTTCTGATCTGTGACGCTAGGATAGGGTTGCCAAGTCCAGACTGGGAAATGTCTTGGGATATGGGGGCAGAGCCTGGGGAGGGTAGAGTCTAAGGCGGGAAGGGAGATCAGCAGGGATGTGAAGCTATAGAGTCCACTCTCTACCGCTGCCATTTCCTCCAGGGAAACTGATCTCTGTAGCTTGGAGATCAGTTGTAATTCCAGGAGAACACCAGGCCCAACCTAGAGGTTGGCAACTCTAGGAGCTACTTTAAAAGTCTAAATATATCCCATGTGGGTGTGGAGTCCGTGCATCTGATGAAGTGAGCATCCCTCTGGAATTATTAGGAACTGCTTAGTCATACTATTCCTTGTAGGTTTCCGCTAATTTTTGACTTAACACCTCTGATTAACATTAAAGCAGAATTACCTGCCGGCTGGAAGGTTCATCTTTAAGAGAAGTCATGTTTATATTGATAACGTGTGTTTCCATTTGCTTTTTTAAAAATGGGGTGGTTCAGCTGCTTCCCAAATGACAATGTATTCCCCCCCCCCCACCCTTATATGCCAAGTGCAAAAGAAAGGCCTCTAAATGTACATCATACAATGTTTGGTGGGTTGGAAAGAAAGAACAGTGAAAAAGTGGTTGAGTTTTGTTAACCCCAAAGTGTCCTTTTTTAAAAAGATCCTGTGGTCACTGTTCCTGGGCTGGGAGGAGGGAGCTGGGAGGGACATCTTGTTGATAACGCCCCAGTATGTTTTCTGCTGTGATGACTCATGGTGTTCTCTCTTGCCTTTAGATACCAGCCTGTTGATATCATTCAACCAACCAATCATGTATTGCCAGCCTCATTCGGGGATTCTGATTGGTACTTTGTCACAGGCATCTCTCTTACCTCCACCAATGAGTCCTCACGTAGAAAACCACCACAGCATGACCTGCAGAAACAGGGAATGCCAGGTGAATATCTTGACTCTTTTTTACTTATACGTCTTTGTGAAACTCACAGGCCGCCGTGCCCTTGTGTCTTTTCCCCTCCCCCTCCCCTTCTCTCTCCGTCTTCTAGATCACGAGCTGCTCAGGCAAGAGCTGAACAATCGGTTTTTGGTTCAGAGTTCGGACAGGGCCGGTGCTTCTCTTGGCCCGGTGTCGCTGCTGAGGGCGGAGTTCCACCAGCACCAGCACACCCACCAGCACCAACACACCCACCAGCACACATTCACTCCTTTTCCACCCAGCCTGCCCCAGATGCTGCCCACCGCACCTCCCCTGGTGCGTACCCCTGCCCAAAATGTGAGGATAAGTAGACCGCTGGGGGCGAAAAGCCCGCCAGCCCCAACCCACTTCAAGACGGACACTCAGAATTGCTCTTCTTTTCCGTGTTAGATAAAGTGCCCCGTTCTAAAAGGACGGCTGTTTAAAGTACAAACAACTCCAACGGCACCCTTTTAGAGGGTTTTTTTTTTTAATTCAGCGCAAGCTTTCCTGAGTTCTTTCCCCCGAGCCCCGTCTCAATGTTAATTCTCTCAAGGTCTGTCTCCAGAAAAAAAATGTATCATGTAAATATAGAATGGTCCTTTGTTTTCTTCCTCTTATATGCTTAGCTGACATAGCATGTTTTTGACTATTAATTTAAATAGAAAAAAAAATTAATAGAAAAAAGCAATAGAAGTTTCCAGTGTAGAATGTAACCTATGTCCATGTTGTTTCTCACTTGCCTCCAGTGTTGCCGTGATATTTTGCCTGTTCTGCTTTGTTTTAAATATTTCTGGTCCATTACCGTTCAGTGCAATGCCCCACCCGGTCATGGTTTTTGTGAATTTAAATATTTGACTGGGCAGTCCAAGAACCGATAGATGTTTATCTGTTTTTTTATCACTGACCATGGTCTAAAGTTTAATGTTTGCATACAACACGAGTGAGGGACCTTCTTCAGGCTTGCGGGTAGGTTCACGTTGTTTGTGCATAACCCCCCACTCACCCATGGCAGTAAGCTCCACCCACTCGATTCAAAATGTCATAGCATGTCATTGCTTTAGCCAAAGGGGACTCATTGGACGGAATATCAAACCCGTAGCATGGGCCACATCTTGCCAAAAAAGCTATACGTTCTTTTCATGCCTTCTTTGTCTTTCAAGATTTATCATGATAATGTTATATGTGGTTTACCCCCGTTTGCTGCTGTTATAAAGTGCTGAACTTGGAAAATCCTTCAAAGTACCTTTTTTTGTCCTGACAAGGCAATGTTTTTTTTTTTGGTAGACTGCATGAAGCTTTTCCTCCTTTCAGAAAAAAGGGAGAGAAAGGCATTATCCTTTTCTCCTGCAGCCAAAGAACCGACATTCCAAAACAGCATTTTGGGGCAAACTCATGGGAAATGACATTTCTCGCTTTTCGTTCCTGCTGCTGATGGCATGACGAAATTGTTCGTTCCTAATCCGCTTAGCTGCAGAACAATGAGAGCAATATCTGCCGCCCCCCATCCCTACCCAGGTGTTTGAGCACCGTGCAAATACTTTCCTTTCATTTCTCCCGCCCCTCCCCCCCTTCAGCTGTGTAAAGCAATCTTAGAACTTTTCCTTGAAGGCCTGGCGCGTTGTTTAAGAATCTCGATATCTGATCTCGAAAAGCTCCATTCCCGCCCGCCCACGCCCTGTTGATGTCAGGCTTAAAAGGTAGAAACAGCTTTGCCCTGCCCTCTTTTGTTGTATTTAAGCTCCCATCTCCTTAGGTTTCTCTAAATAGGCTTGTGTTACAGGTCCAGACCAAAATCCAAAAACAAAAGCTGTAGAATACCTTTTCTTAATACCAACCACAACAACACAAAGACGGTGTGTGAGTTTTCAAGAACTCTTTAACAGGCTGGATTTAAAAAAGGGGGGGGGGGGAGTGTTTCAGGTCCTGACCTGAAGACCACTTATCTATATCCTGTGTTTAGAAGGCCAGGCAGATTTGGATAGATAAAGTGGTGCTGGGTGGAGCTGGGATCAGGTTGCGCCTTTTGGCTTTCTGGAAAGAAGGAGTGAGAATGCCAGCCCCCGAATAAAAATATAAAAAGCAGTAGCTGATCAAATGTCTCTCTAACACCAGACAGAACACACGGATCCCTTAAAAAGGCTGGGAGCAGAGGGGAAAACGTGGTAGTCGGTGGGCTTATTAATCGAGCGCCAGAGCGGGCGGCGTTGAAACTGCCAGCTGCGTGTGTTTTAGTAATTTATGGTATTTACACTGGAGGGTACATGACTCCAGTAATAACTGTAATTAACACAATTGCAAATCTGCTCTCCTGTATGGAGGAAGAGCGTACAACAACAGCTGGCTTGCCAAATGAGTGGCATTTCAGAGGGGTCATTGCTTACTGCCCCCGAACTCATTCCCTTATTGCTTAAGGCTGGAATGCATACTTTCTTCAAAGGGCATAGTAAGGGTGCCAATGGGACCCAGGTCAAACACTTGGTGGGGGGAGTTAAAAGCTACACAGTGGGTCAAAATACAATGCAAGGGATGTGAGGTACCAGGACAAAACCTGATGCAGATGTGAGGTCTTATATGTCTGTATAGTGAGGTTGCCCTATCTCCTCAGCTCTCAGAAGATAAGCAGGGTCAGCCCCGGTTAGTATTTGGATGAGAGACCACCAAGGACTCTCAGGGTTGCTATGCAGAGGGAGGCAATAGCCAGCCACCTGTTTGTCTCTCTCACCTTGGAGATCCTACAGGGTGACCATAAGTTGGTTGCAACTTGATGACAAAAAAAAAAAATAGCAAGGTTGCCCAATTTTTCCTTTTTATTTATTTATTTATTTTTGGGATTTATACCCCGCCCTCCCCACCTTACGGCAGGCTCAGGGCGGCTTTTTGATTACGCCTTTTTGAATGCCGAGCTTGGTTGAGGTCAAATAGTACAAATGGGACGGGGAGCGGCAGTCAGAGAAGGACTGATGTAGGATAAAATCCCACTGAAAACCAGAGCAATTCTGCGGGGCGACGGCTGGACATGGGCCTGGGCAGAACCCTGTGGGTTCAGTGATGGATTTACTAGATGATTTTAAGCAAGTCTCTCAGAGGTCTGTTGAAATGGGAATGCCACCGATATGCCTTGCAGAATTGTTCTGGACCAAAGTTACCAAGATTGTTCAAGAGCAAGTGAGAGGCAAAGGCAACAGAAGAATATCAGTGTGGCCCAGAGGAACAGCATGAAGTTAGATATTCCAGCTCATAAAGCTTTTAGTTCAACATCAGATTTTTGGAATTAATTGGGATATTAATCAGAGGAAAAACTTTAGTGATGGGGAAATGTTCTGCTAGGTGTCCATCTGCAAATCTGCAGGTTTCAGAAGCCAATGATGTATGGAAAATATGCAGGTGCTCTTCAAACACACACACACCAGCTCTGTGTATCATGTCTGGTGAAAACATGCTTCCATTGTGCTTAAACTGCATTCCATATCTGTAAAGAAGTGAACTCATTTCTGTCTTGTTTCTCTTTTTCTTACAGTTCGACAAGTATGCTCCCAAACTTGATAATCCTTATTTTCGACATTCCAACGTGAGTGCTTTTGCGGGTTTTGGGGTTTGGTTTGGTTTTGGTTTTGTAAAGGCACGATCGTTCTATACTTGAGCTTGCCAGTGTTTTCCTTAAGTGTATTCAGCACAGCAAATTACTCTGGGAAGTTTTGTTCTTTTTTCAGTCTTTAAATCCCCCCCCCCCCCCCCAGCCTAGTTTATTTTCCTTCTTATTCTGTCATAACTTTTTTAAACAATGAAGTCAGAAACCTCTTTCCAACAGTCCAGTTTTTTCCAATTTTTCCTTCATACGTCTAGTTCTTTCTCCATTCTTTGTTGCTGTTTTCTTATTGCGGTGGTAAACTCATGTCAGGGCTATACCATTTCCATCTGCAGATGGTAGAATGCTTCCACCATACAACAGAAAATCCCAGTATCCAGAACATAGAAACTGAGCGTATCGGGAGAGAAGCTAAGCCTTTTTTCTTAACATCTTATTTTATATATATAGGGAATTTTTTTTTGTATGAAGAACCCATGCTCCTCCACTTGTGGTCGGTAGTAGTTTCCCATTTCAGTTTTACCACCTGAGTGAGTATTCGGTCTGAGTTTTCCACCACTTCTGTGCATTTTTTGTTCAGATTTAGAAACTGAAATGCAACACAGTAGTCAGTTTAGGAACTAGCCAACTCTAAATAGAACAACTCAGTTTTGTGCCATGATTAAAAAGCTGTCTGCTCAGTAATGGGAACCAAATTGGCATCTGTCAGTGATACATTTTCATCCTCAACAGAACTTTGCTATCTTATTTGTAGCTTTTGCCAAATGATAATCTGGGAAACTCTTCTGGAGTACTGCCGTGCCTTAATAGCATCCATATCCTATTACTGTCAATTTATATTTGTATTTCCTTATTTATTCTTTGGCCATAGCTCACCTTGTTTCAAGAACTTTGTTGCAATGGGTTGCTATGTTCTGCCTTTTTTCCTCTATATTTATTTTTCATTGTTGTCCTCCAAAGTGATTCAGCCTTACCTGTTTTCGTTTCTTCGTTTTGTTTTGTTTCCCGAGTCCCCTAAATGTTTAATCAGTATGCATCTCCCATGAAGATGTTGAATATTTATGGACCATGAACAGAGAAATTAGTGAAATCTTACTCAGTGGCCCTTTTTTCCATGGAGATGGAGGAAGATGGGTAGTTGTGTTAGTCTGTCTGTAGCGGTAGGAAAGAGTAAGGGTCCCGTAGCACCTTAAAGATTAATGAAATCTGTGGCAGGGGAGGAGCTTCTAGCTCATTCTAGCTGTATCTGAAGAAGTGAGCAGTGACCCATGAAAGCTCATATCCTACCACAGTTTTTTTGTTAGTCTTTAAGGTACTACTGGACTCTTACTCCTTTTTTCTATGACATCCACATATTCATAGTGGTTGGATCCAGTGATGCGCAAGTAGAGACTTAGCGCAGTTCCATTTGTGCAAGATCTTGTACCAACACCTAGCGCTTCCCTTTCTATATATTATAGTGCCCAGAAATTGGGTGCATGAGATCTTCTGCAAGATGAAACACAAGTGGGGGATATGAGAAGTTTGACGTAGTACCAACCCCTACCACTGTTTTTTCTTGTGTTTCTGCTTGCACAGGAGGTGGAAATTTGTGCTGGATCCAGCCCAATGACATTTTAGGCACGCTCTCTTCTCAGCCAACTTGTGAACCTTTTCCCCATCCTACCATAGCAACTGCATCTGGCCAGTTCTAATCAGCCATACGGCAATGTCACTATTACAGTCTATATGTCACCGTAGAGTCTTCTATATGTACCCCTTCTTCACTCAGGGTAGGAAACTAGCTTGTAGACCAAAACAACCTCTCAGTGGAACCAGAGCAAACTTCTTCTCACCTATAAAGCTAAAACACAACTGTGTTGATAAGAAGCCACAAAAGCATTTCCACACATACAAAACCCCATATGAGATAAACAGGTGGTGGTGTGTTGGTGTCAGAAATTACGGTTTAGAGAATAAATCAGAGCACACCTTTGGGTTTGGGGTTGTTTTAGGGGAGCCGTTTTATCATGGTTGGGATACAGACGCTTTGGAGTGAGCGGGGACCTTTCAGCCGGTCTTCCTGCTAAAAGACAGCGCCAGAATCCGAGCTAGTCAGCATCACCCTTGCAGTGCGTGCCTGACGGCACACTTATCACCTTTCATTCTCCAGCAGCTCCTTTTATCAGCTGCTGCATCAGAAGCGGCATTCTGGGACCGCAGACTGTGGAAAATTAAAAGCGTGTGCTGATAATAGTGGACTTCATGGCTGGCAACTGTGATAATTACCTTGTAACTGGGAGGCAGATAAAGATTAGAGATGCCAAGCAGGCTGCTTTCACACTCACTAAAGTGACATGTTTTGCAGAAGGGCCATAATAGCAGCACTGGAGAATTATAGCAGAGGCTAATTTTCCCCCTCTTGTGAAATGAAGCAATTTTCATTCGTGTCAAAAGAGCATCCGGTATGACACAGGCCTCAGAAATCTGCAACAGATGGGTCTTTCGTAGGAAGGCACGCATAAGAACTCTTCCCTGAGGACTGGCAGACCTGCTCTTGAAAACGGAGCGTGGTCTGACCCAGGTGACGTCCTCCTCAAGCCAAGCAGGACTGGAGCTTTATAATTGTTGCCACAGTTTGCTGCTTTATCTTGGATGTACGGGCAGTGTTTCTGCCATGCCCCAGAGGATTTAGCATCCTGAGCATCTTCACTTTCCCTTTGCCAAATCACACTCCTAGCTCTGAAAGCTGTGAAAACCAGCTTTTTTCTTTTTTTTAAAAAAAAGGTCATTCTTAAATTGGAATAGGACAGAGCCAGCCTTCCAGAGGTGACCAAGTGGCACTTTTGGACACTGCTTAACTAATTGCTTAGCCCTTTAACCAGTGGAGTAAGCAAATAGGTTTCCCTCAGTGTCGCAGCTGCCAGGCTTGGGTGTTCCCATCACAATGCCACCAACCCAACTATGCTGAGCTCCTGGGATATACCAGGTTATCTGGTGATACTGTCGTAATAAGGAAGGTCCTGTTATCAGACTATCATGCAACAATCGCCAGACTATCATGTAACAATCATTGTGGCCCTGTCCTTAAATACCTGTTGCCGGCAATGGGATTCCAAGGAACGCTTTTGTAGCCAGTCAGCAGTGAGGTTTGAAAGTGTATTTGCACCCCACGTACCACATCCAGTTTAGTGCAGTCTGGGCAATGGGTAGATTGCTCTTTAAAACTGCACCTTTATCGGCAGCAAAATATGCTTCTCAAAGCTGACAGCCACCAACAACCCGTATCTTTCCCTGAACATCCCCTTTTGAAATGGGATGCTGAGCCGCCGATCAGAACATCTGTGGATTTAATTCAGGAGAGAATGCGGCAATGGGTTACATCACTCTGAAATGACTCCCTAGATTTTTAAGGAGAGCGTCTTGTCAAATTAAAAAAAAGGTGTTAAATATATCATGAGATTTTGGTTAGCTTCCTCGTCTTGTTCTTATTTTTTTTTCTCCAAAGCAAAAGTCTTGAAATTTAATTTAGGAAGGCTGCTGTTTCTTCTTTTAATTAAAAGTTTGTACAGTAGGGACAAACTTCGCTCACACATTTATTATTTATCTGTAACGTAAGCACTTTTTCCCCCTTCTTTTTTTTTCTTCCCCTAGTTCTTTCCAAGCTACCCTCCAGCCATGCCCGGAATGCCGCCAATGCTTCCGCATTCAGGTCCCTTCGGGTCTCTTCAGGGAGCCTTTCAGCCGAAGGTACAGATTTATTACGGTTTCATTCACATTTTTTGTCCTTTGTCGGGAATAGAATGATTAGAATGCATCAACACCATGTTCAAATGAGATATGTCTAACAGAGTAGTGAAGAGCACCGCAGTCCAGGAAGATCCCTGGTTCAAGTCTCGCCTCTGCTATCAATCCCTTGCCCTTAAGGCAAGACACTGTCTCTTGGGCCTGGTCCAGACAGGTGGCATAATGAAGCAGAAAGATCCCTGAGGTGATAGAATGGGACGTACCACTTCGGACTGCTGGGGGGGAGAGTCAGGTTTTGTAATGCCACTCATAGGAAAACTCTCTGAAGGTTTTTTTCTTTAAAGTACATTGGGGGAGAGTCATAATCTAGTCCAGGGGTCCCCAAACCTTTTGAGCCATTGGACACCTTTGGAGTTCTGATACAATGTGGTGGGCGCATCCATAAAATGGTTGCCCAAAATGGCCGCCTCAGGAGGCAGAGCCAGCCACGAAATGGCTGCCACAGCTTACCTTCAGTCACACAGTGAAGATCCTTGGGCTGCAGTAGCAGTTGCTGCCAAAAGCAAAGTTTTTAAAATCTGCACGGCCAATCATATCTCCCACGGCCCATTAGAAAGGATACTGTACGTGAAGTCCTTTAAACACTGACAGTGCTATAGAAATGCCAAGTTATTGAGCATTCCACTCTCAAGCAAGCAAAACCCTGAGCCCGCTTGCGGGGAGGGCGGGATATAAATGTGAAATAATAAATAAATAAATAAATAAAACCGCATTTAAAAAAATAATCCACCATCTTGATGGTAATGAGCACCTCTCAGAGGGCCTAATTAGATGTTACTGGGGGAATGTGTCTATGTCACCAGGCCACAACTCCCCAGGAACAGCTAGTAAAGAAATGTGTTACAGGACATGGCCTTTTCTCTACCCCCCTGATGCAGCAGCCAATGAATTGGAATGGTGGTGGGGAAAACACTGGATGGAATGCCATCAAGCATGTTTTTTTAATCTGACATTAAGGTGGGCAAGTGAGGTTGATCGCAGCAACGCCCCCCTTGTTAATATCTATTTACAGTCTTCATAATGAACATAAGAGGAGCCCAGCTGGATCAGACCACTTGTCCATCTAGTCCAGCATCCTGTCCCACACAGCAGCCACTCAGTTCCTCTGGAGGGCCAACAACAGGGCATAGAGGCTGAGGCCTTCCCCTGATGTCACCTCCTGGCTCTGGAATCCTGAGGTTGACTGCCTCTAAATGTGGAGGTTCCAATCAGTCACCATGGCTAGTAGCCACTGATAGACCTGTCCTCCATGAATCGATCTAATCCCCTTTTAAAGCTGCCTATGCCTGTGGCTATCAGTACATCCTCTGCCAGCAAATTCCACATTTTAATCACTTTCTGTGTAAAGAAGTATTTCCTTCAAAATTGTGTGCATGTATGTTCGTAAATAGCAACCAGTGGTGGGTTCCAAGCATTTACAAAGGGTAAAGCAGTCAGATACACATCCTTTGCACAGAGGTCTAGTGGACAGGTCTAGAGAAGCTTTTCTTTTCCCGCTGCACCCATGCAGTGAAGCTGCTGAACCATCCATAAAGTGGAGTCCAGTTGACAGCTGCAGTGAAATTGACCACGAGAAATCACGCCATCCTTGAAACTGATCAGCTAAGCCGCTGCCTCTGTCTGCAGTTAGCTCTTGTCCTGTCGCTCTGTGACTGGCATTGTGTTGTTGTTCAGTCGCACAGTCAAGTCCGACTCTTTGTGACCCCATGGACCACATCACGCCAGGCCCTCCTGTCTTCTGTCGTGCTCCGGAGTTTGCTTAATTTCATGTTTGTTGCATCGATAACACTTTCATAGTGCAGGCAACCAAGTGAAAATAATGAAGGCAGCCATAATTTTTTGGAAATGTGGTGGGATAATACAGTCTGTTCCTCAGAATGCAGTGCGAGGCATTCAATATATATATATGACTTGTCTCTTCCTGCTCAGCAACCTCTTACAGATAAACAATTTTTTGCAAATGGGTGGCTGTCAGTAATATAAATCAGGGGTCCCCAAGCCTTTTGAGCCTCCAGGCACCTTTGGATTTCTGGCATGGTGTGGTGGGCACAGCCACAACATGGCTGCTGCAGGAAGTGGAGCCAGTGACAAAACGGTTGCCCCGGCTTCCCTTCAGTCACACAGTGGAAGATCCTTGTGCTATGGTGGCAGCCGATGCCAAAGCAGCATTTTTAAAAGATTTGCACAGCCAGCGGAATCTCCAGTAGCCACTCAGAAGCCTTGCTGAGCAAAAGCCCCACCTGGCCCCGCCTACTTTTTAAAAACACTTGGTGGGCATCAGGAAGGGTTTCAGTGGGTGCTATGGTGCCCACAGACACTGCATTGGGGAACCCGATATAAATTATCTCAGGAGCCACATTTGGCTCTCTGGCATGCCACCTACGGTTCTCCTGAGCTCCATTCTGCAACATGGTACCCACCCCATATTTCAGGAAAGCAGGCAAGGCTGTTGCAAAGTGTGGCTTGGGGCTGACAGGTGTTCCCACTTAGCATAGAGGGAGGTTCTACCCACCCTGTATGTTGCCATGCTAGAGTCCAAGACTGAAGGGCACTTTTTAAACACATGGAAGCATTTATCTTTTAACATCCGGCCTACGAAAGATTTCTGGAGAACTTGAAAGCCTGTGCTCTGCTTTGTGCACACAATAGTCACGTGGCTCTTTGGATTGATGGTAATTGGGAATGCAGCTCTCTGCAAGCTGTGGAATGCATACCACTATTCTACGCAATGTCACTTGAGTGGAAAATGGATTATAAAAGTTCAGCTGTGCTACTAATGGACAGCTTTTGATCTTAGTGCTGTACATTGCTGTGCCGTGGAAAGAGGACATTGACTTGGACCCTGGGCTGCCTGCATTTAGAGGGACTTAGCTCTCTTGCTCTGGAGCAAGGAAATGGTCTTGCGTGGGCATTGCTGCACTGGGGGGGGGGGGGGAAGCTGCTTTGAAACCCAGGGAGGCAGGTACCCTGAATTTCTGGTGGCTCGGGACGTCTCACCTAAGCCTTGTGAAGATGGGCTTGTGTTAGATACAGCAAAAATGCACTGCAAGAGGGTAGAACCGAGATCTGTTAAACCATCAGGACAGAGAATTTCTGCATTTACCCATTCTGCCATGCTGGGCTGAGAGTCCCTTCCTCGTGCATGCCGAGTCTTTAATTTGTAAAATGTACTAACACGTTCAGTCAGTTTTAGATGGGAAGAGGAAAAACAATCCATAACACACAGACAGTTATTGATTGCGTCCTTATAAACATGAAGCTCGGGCTTGTTTTGATAAAGCCACGTTCCTAAATGATGAGGTCGTATGGATGTCCTGTCATTTCTGTAGACACATCTCTATGAAGAGATAAGAAAGCATATTCTGCGGAAAAGGCAGCCTCGCTATCCGTTATGCTTTGCGTTTACCAAAATGAACAAAAAAAAACTACAACTGGGCAGCATGCAAGGCAAACTAAATAATTAGGAATGAGTTGGAACTTCTGCCGACTGTGAGCTCACGTTCACAAGAACCAATAGCTCTGTCTGTGGAGTCAGATAAATGTATTGCCGTTTTCCTGTTTTTCTCTTTTGGAACATCATGTGCACACACAAGGCATGAGTTCAAGTGCCATTAAATGATTCAACCAAATTGTTGCTCTACAGCAAAAAATGCAGGAGCTGCTGAAAGCCCTTTTTTTAGCCGTTTGACCCTGATAGCCAGGTGCCACGATTCCACCTGGTGGGTTTTATGCTCGTGGGCCCATCTCTGTAACCGATGGAGATGATCCCATAAACTGATGCCGGATTCCTTAGCATTTCATGGGACCGTACTGCAGACCAGCCTGGCTGCCCTCTGAAACGATCAGATAATCCAGTATCTGGAAGAGAGGAACATGGCTGAAAGAGCCCACGTGCCCTTTGTGTGGTGGTAGAAAGTGCCGTCAAGTCGCAGCTGACTTGCAGTGATCCCTCACGGGGCTTTCAAGGCAAGAGACATTCAGAGGCGGTTTGCCGTTGCCTCCCTCTGCCTATAGAGCATGGACCTCCTTGGTGGTCTCCCATCCAAATACTAACCAGGGCTGGCCCTGTTTAGCTTCTGAGATCTGATGAGATTGGGCTAGCCAGCCAGGTCAGGGCATATGCCCTTAGAACGCGACAAAATTAGCCCAGGACAGTGCTCTAAATATAGCAATGAATTCATGCAACCTTTTTGAGCTAACTTCCAAGCCATTTGTCGTCTGTTCATTTGTTTTCCCCGCATCAACCCGGTTTCAGTCATTGGTAGGCAGCTGATTGTGTGAATAGGTTCACCCCCATCTCGGGCTGCTCTGTACCTGTGAGTGCCCGTGTGTGAAAAGCTGAACCGATCACTTCACTGCACTCTGATTCAGCTGGGGAAACGGGGAGAGGCAGGTTTATAACAAGCATCAAAAAGGGGGCCTTGAAAGCATTTGATTCTTGACAGAAGTCCAGGGCTCATCAGTTTCTGCATCTCCCAAGTATCCTTCCCACTCAGCTGCAATCAGCCTTCTGCTTGACCCAGCATGGGGCCAGCTCTGTGCCTCGTTTGTGCCATGAAGGCATTCAGAGGATAAATGGCAAACTTTCTTGTGACTTTTTAGGAGTCTGCCCACTCCCACTTATGGCGGGTGAAGCAGCACAAAAAAATTAGCCCAGTGTTCCGTCCAGTACGTGTGAGCGTGCCCTGCAGAGAAACCCATTTCTGCATTTTGCAGCTTTGTACAGTTAAACTTTGCAGAATCGGAAGTGTGGCCAATGCAGCTAAATTATCTATAAGTCGCAGCAGTCATGATTCACCTCCTTGGAGGAAAGATAAGACTGAAGTCTCTACAGCAGGCCGAAGCCCCGCACAAATCATCCTAACCTTTTTCCTCTCCTTAAACTTTCCTCTTCCTCCCACGTGGCCACGTGAGGCCCTAGATCATTGTGACAGAGTGGCTGACCGTGGCATAATGAATTCTGTCTTCTTTGCCCTCCACAGCGGGAGAGTTTGTTTTTCTTTCCCTCCCGCTTCTCATGTCCCTTCCCCGAGGCCTCGTATGTAAATCCCCACCACATGAATCCAACCTGACTGCAAACTTCTCCTGCTACTTTCCCAAAGGCCATTTCTCATGAGCTAGGAACTCGGAAAGGTCAAAAGTATTCAATTTACTTTGCCAAAGGAAGCATTTCCATCTGTCTTCAGGGGGACAGAAGGACCAAAGGGCACTCTATCACTCATACCATTAATGTGATGTGACCTTACAATGCAGGCCCCCCTACCCATCAGATTGCTAAAGGGCCCTGACAGCCCTTCTGCTTTGCACTTTGGGCAGGCAAAGATTTTTTGTTTTGTTTTGTTTTCTTCCATCCCTCAGACTCTTAAAACCACCCTTGACCTGTCATACCTAAACTGCGACAGGACGTTCCCCGGGCTGCTCCTAAACCTTCCCGTCTTGAAACCTGACAGCCATTTGGCTAGAGTCAGGCAGTTAAATGTCTCGCTGGGGAATTAAAGCTAAACTTTCCGCGCTCATCTCGGAGAACAGCAGGTGCAGTGTCATGGGAAGGAAAAGACTGATTGCTGGCACCGTGCCCCACCTCGTCCAGCGAGAGAGCAGACACTAGAGGCTGATGTAAAACAGGGGCGAAGTCACGCAGCCATGCAGGTGGATCTGTAGCCTCTGGGCTGGGTTAACTAGGGCGTTAATCACCATAAGGACAGCACTTC
Organism: Lepidodactylus listeri; assembly: GCA_029233225.1. NCBI lineage: Eukaryota > Metazoa > Chordata > Lepidosauria > Squamata > Gekkonidae > Lepidodactylus > Lepidodactylus listeri. The sequence goes on from JARCFY010000013.1 coordinate 15,204,487, forward strand.
AGCCCAAACGGAACCACTGGTGTTCTCTCCTGGAACACAGTTTCATGGGTTTCGTCAGGTATCAGACAAAGGGAGCATTGACTCTCAGAAGTGTATACCTCCCAAAGGTTGTTGGTCTTTCTAAGGGGCTGCTGGACTCGAATCTAGCTGTCCTGCTGTGGACCAACATGGCTGCCTTCGGAATCTTGTGTAGACGTGTGTCTCCTTCCAGATTTGCGGGAGTCTTTGTTTGAGAGATTCGAGTCTGCGGGAAAGAAGAGTGGTGGGCTTCGAGACGGGACTGTGAAACAGGCCATTTAGCTTCTGCTGAACAAATCGCGGAGGAAATTGGTGGCGGTGGAAAGTGTGCCATCAAGTTGCAGCCGACTTATGATGACCCCCCACAGGGTTTTCAAGGCAAGAGACATGCAGAGGTGGTTTGCCATTGCCTGCCTCTGCATAGTGACCCTGGAATTCTTTGTTGGTCTCCCATCCAGATATTAACCAGGGCCAACCCTGCTTAGCTTCCAAGATCTGATGAGATCAGGCTTGCCTGGGCTATCCAGGTCCGGGCATGATGGCTCTTCGCCTGGGATGAAACCTCTGGTGTACAGAATTCAGTTTTCAGAATACAGTGGAAAACGCATGGACACGTTCCCTTGCACATTCAGTGCTTACCATCATATACTGGCATCTGGGATTCACAAGATAAATACCTGGTCAAGGATGCTGGGGTGCACGTCATGTCTTTCTCCTCCCCAAACTGTATATTTAAAAGAATTCAGAAGCTGCGAGCATAATCTGTCACGCACCTCTTCCTTTTTAATGTGACGTGAGCTCATAGCGTCACCAAGTTACCTCTGTTGGGATCTACTAGTCTTAACATTTTGAAGTAACATGAGTGTCATGTGAGAAAGCCCTCATTTTTAGCTAGAATTGTGTTAAAAAAAAGTATTACAATGTGGCTCACGTTTGGTTCTGTTTTTCTTGTAGACTTCGAATCCGATCGATGTCGCAAGCAGGCCTGGCACGGTACACCACAGTCTTCTGCAAAAGACACCGGGGGTAGGTGCAGAAGCCATAACTTCTGTCTTGTTTATGAATACTGCTGAAGTTTGGGCCATTATAAAATCAGATTTTTAAGTCATAGAATCATCAGGTTGGAAGGGGCTGTACAGGCCAGGTCCTCTAGTCGAACCCCTTCTCAGTGCAGGATCAGCCTAAAGCATCCCTGACAAGTGTTCGTCCAGCCGCTGCTTGAAGACTGTCCCATGCTTGTAACGAAGTGGCACTTTTTGTTCTGCCTTCAGTTCCCAGTATGCCACTTTTTCAGAAGCCTGAGTATTAAGAGTTGGACCATGTAAACATCGTGTTTAGCTATTTTATCAGTGTTTTCAAAAGGGACACAGTAGATTATCATTTGGTGGCAGTAAAAAGGGCCATCCAGTCACAGCTGACTTACGGCAATCTCTCATGGGGTTTTCAAGGCAAGATACAGAGGTGGTTTGCCATTACCTGCCTTTGTGTAACAGCCCTGGACTTCCTTCATGGTCGCCCGTCCAAGTATACTAACCAGGACCAACCCTGCTTAGCTCCCAAGATATAATGAGATAGGGCTAGCCTGGGTCATGGTGGATTATGACTTAATAAACCTGAATTTCAAAGAAGTGGGCAGACTGCACTGAGTTGGAAACGCAGTTGATTCACTTTTTGAAATTCTGGAGGCTTAGTTTTGTTCGCTTGCGTGACAGTCACTCATAGACGAAACGTTGTTGTTTTCACTCTTGCGCAAGAAGTCGTACAGAGGTTCATGCAGATTGGATGAGTTCTGCTGACCTTTACATTTGATCACACGAGGCAATCGGCACACATTCTGCTTCTTCCCCATGACAACTGCTTGCTAAGATTGCTTGGTGCCATTTCAAAGCCCGGGGCCACGGCATGGTTAGAAGGTGCAATGATCTTGCTTCAGCTAAGCGAGTCATAAGTCTGATCAGCACCTGAAGATCTTCATGCATGCTTCCTTGAGTTCCAGTATGGAAGAGAAACAGGGTATAAATATTGCAAAAAAATAAAATAAAATTTCAAAGCTGGGAAAAATGGGGAGAGGCAGTGGCTCAGTGGTCGAACATCTGCTTTGCATGCAGAAGGTCCCCGGCTCAACCCCTGGCATTCCCAGTTAAAAGGATCCTGCCCATCTGAGTAGACAGTCCTGACTTCGATAGACTGATTCTCTGATTCAGCGTAAGGCTGCTTTGTGTGTTCCAGCTGCTATGGGAAGCTCCCTGTCTTACCAAGTGATTCTCTCCTTATTGTGTTCAGTTCAGTGCCATCCCTTCCACTGAATGACATTCCTTAGTTTTGCTCTGTGTGGCGGTTTTGAGAGAAGGCTAACTTCCTTTCCTACATTTTCCATAGGTGTCTGACCCATATCGGCCTCCAGTACGAGTAAGTAAGGTTTGTCAGGGATTTTTTTAAATCTACTTTTTACAAAATTGTTATTTGTGTGCTTTTGGAAATGTGAGTGCGTATTAAGTAAGCCTGTATTGGCTCTCTCTCTCTTTAAACTGGATGCAGTTTAAAGTGTATGCAGTACTCTGTTTCACACCACCACACCATTCCTTCCGGCTTCAGCTTTCCATGGTAGCCCGAATTCAGCACCAAGAAAAGCTGGGTTCTGCTGCCCGTGTAAATTATGCAAACTGAGCAGTTCCTTAGTTGAACAAGTTTTCACAATTTCTTTTACCCTGCATGATTTATTCTGTGATATTTATGAGGGAAGGGACATGGAGCTATGTAGGGCATTGGATCCTTTATTTTTGTTATTTAGTTATTGCTTACAATAGTGTTTAGCTCCGAGGTCCCCAACGTGATTGGCCATTGGAGATCTGATGGGCAGTGCAGATTTTTTAAAAAGTTGCTTTGGCAGCAGCTGCCACCACAGCACAAGGGTCCTCATTTTGTGACTGAAGGTAAGCTGTGGCAGCAATTTTTGTGGCTATACCCGTCATGTCATGTCAGAACTCTAAAGATGCCTGCAGGCTCAAAAAGGTTGGGGACCTCTGGTTTAACTGATATTATTTTCTCCTCTCTTTTTTTTTGTTGTTGTTAATAATGGGTGTGATGAATGTTGGGGTTTACGCAACACTGGGTTGTAATAATGAGTAAGATAGGAACCCTGGGAGCGAGCAGGGAGCTATGTTGAGTGCAGAAATCATCACCGTTCTAGTCCGCCAGAAACACATGCAGTTTCAGCCCCGCCCCTTTTGTGTACAGACATGAGAAACATAATCATTTATTTTGGATGAGGACCACGTATTCCATGATCTGTGGCAAAAGATTATCGATATATTTTTTTAAAACCCATATTTCTGAATGGTAAACACAAATCAACAAGTTTAATTTCTGGCACCCTGAATGGCTGATCCTGTTTATTGAGCTATCTGTTGATGGTGATTTTGTAGACTGCGAGTATTTTAAACTCAAACCTCCCCCCCCCCCTTTTAAAAATCCATTCCATTGCAGAAGCCTGGCAAGTGGTGTGCCGTTCATGTCCAGATTGCCTGGCAGATCTACCATCACCAGCAGAAGATAAAGGTAAGTGGACACATTTATTCAGAGGCAAGAACCCTTTTCTGGCTTTCAACAGGCTATATTCCCACCACGCTCCTCCCCGCCCCGATTAACAAACAAGAAACAGCTTCCCATGCCATTGCTGTCGTTTGTAAGGTGGAATTAATGAAGCCTTTCTCTATCTTTTAACGTCTATCTGTGGAGCTTTAAATGGTTGCGCTCGCCCGGTGGGCAGGGCAGCCTAGTAGAGGAAAAAAACAAAACAAAACAAAACTGAGTGGAAGGTGTTAAATATGCAAAGATCCAAAGCCAAGCTGGGGAGGTTTGGGGGGGAAGGCGGGGGCGTACGAAGCACGCGCGTTTAATATCATTTCCCTTCTGCACTAGTACCTCCTGTGGAATATGGAGTGTTATCCTGTTCAGAGTGAAATGAGCGGTACGGTGAAGGACATTTTACAAAACATAGAGCAGGCGAGTAGAATGACAGTCATTGTGTCAGAGGTGCTTTGGGGGTGTTCGGCTGCTGTATGGTGTGGCGGGAAGGGATGGAGGGGGAGTGTGGAACTGAAAAGGTAAGAAATTTAGGAACAGCAGGTTTCCCCCTCGTCAAAAACCTTTAGAATCCTGAGGATTTCCAGAGGTCTCCATCCTTGGGCCACTCTGTTCTTGAAGGATCCCGATGACTTTCAGAGCCTCCTTTTCCGCACCTCTTACTGGAGAAGTGCCACTTTGGAATTCCACCATGAGAGCCCGAAGCGGCTGGCATTTTAAATTCCACGAGGAAACCCCAAAGCTTGCATCTAGAACATAGTTATAGATATGCATTAGTTCAGTTCTTAGCCATGGTAGTTCAGTTTGCCTGTTGAGGAATTTTAATGAAACGATTATCGGTGGTTGATATATTAAGGCCCAAAGAAAAAGGGGGAGGTCCATCGGTATAAGATGTAAGAGGGTGCTCTCAGCCAGGGATGGAGAATTAAACAACAGACCAGCCATGAAGACTACCTGAGCTTCAGAACTCTTGGTTTAGCAGCGACCACAGATGCAAATACCTGACTCTGTGGTCAGCTAATTTCTGAAGAAGTTGTTCAGCTGCTGCTGAATGATGCAAAGCCATGTTGGATCGCAGCAGAATAGCGGGAGAGTGCTAGGCTCCTTTAATAGAGCCTTGTTTTGCAGATAGCATACACAAATTCGGCCGAGCCATGGGGTGTTGTATTTATGTCTTTTTTCCACCATTAACCCATCAGCACAACCACCTTGTGTTTTTCTCATTAATTCATCAATGAATATTTAAGGCCGCAGCAGAGTTAACTAGGGTCATGCAAAAATTAGAAAACTGGATCAGTCCCCGCAGCCCACTGAATGGCAAGGCCCCAGTGTCTTTTATAGATTACACTCACAGTTCCAGTTTGGTGAGCATACTGCATGTGTTCAAGCAGAGACAGCAAAAAGACACATCCATTGGTAGAAATGAATCAGGCCAGAGACGGCTCAGTCTGGCTCTGGGACTGTTGCCTGCAAATGCAGAGCTTTCCAGAGTCATGGAAGGTAGGACTTGTGAAGGCACACTAGTTTTTACATCCAATCTTGGCCAAGGGAACGTCATGGCCAATAATGATGTCCAGCTCAGTGGTTGTAGCATTTTCTTTGCCAGGTTGAGGCACCAGCTATAGCCTGTCGGGCAGCAATGCTGGGAAAGACCATTATCTTAAGACTCTATAGTGGTAGATATACGGTTTGTTTAACTTTCTGCAAGATGGAACATGATAATCAAACGTTTATGGTTTCATTTGACATTGAGGATGGAACTAGACAATACAGGAGGTGCCTAGCAATTGCCGACAGCAGCTTTCCTCTTCCTGTACTCTCTCCCCCATTTGCTTTCTTTTCCCATGACATCAAGTTGTCACGCAGTTTAGTTTTTCCTCCCAGGCAAGCAGCAGCAAATGAAGGGGAACAGGGCAGGGAAACCCAGAGTGCTACGATGCCGCATCATGTTTTGAGACACCTCTTGGGAGGAAGACACTCAGGGCTGCTAATTCTGGCGGCTCCCATAACAGCTAGTTCTGACCCCTGTAGTTGTGGAATATTGCCTGGATTTCCAGAGGTCATCTCTAGCTGTCACCTGTCATGAAGAAAGTATGATATTTCTGTATTAATCTGTCGAGGGTCTTCCTAACCAGTGGCTGTCCTGCTTTCCATGCACTTCACTGTAGACTAGGACTGCCAGGCAGGGCCTGACAACCAGCAGAGGGGCTTACCGGCAGTGGAGGCCCTCACCAGCGACATAATGACATTGCCAGTAATGCGCTGACATCACTTCCTGGTACACAGGAAGTGACGCCAGCGTATCAGGATGCGGCCAGTGTTCTACCCTGTTTCCCGCCTTTTCCCCCTCACCAGCCAGCAGAGCAGCAGTGGGGAAGTGCCACCCCATTGTAGGCTAGTTAACAGCACATGGTACTCAGAGCATGTTGAAATGAATGGAACTGTGGTTTGTGAGAGCCTGGGTTTCCTGTCCTCCTCCCCTTCCTTTTCCATGAGTCTTTCTTTTTGGATCTCCCCCCTCCCCAAAGCGTTAGTCTCGACAAGCCTCTGTCACTTTCTGTCTCTCTGAACCGAAGCAGCCGAGCACACGACTCTGTCATCCCATTCTTCTCGAGGCCTGGGTTCTGTCTGCAGCTCTTAGCCGATGGAAATATGTTGGGGGGGGGGCAAGGCTGCAGACTGTTCCGAGGGGCACTTCGCCCAGCATAGTTCAGCGTATCACGTTGCAGCCTCCTACCGAGCTAACGCTGTAGGGCTAAGAGATCACTTCAGGCCTTGTTCATGTGGAGGAGGCTGGGCAGCTGAGAAGCTGCGGAGTGAAAGGGCCTGGCGGAGAGGCGCCTGTCAGAGCGCGACTTGTTGGAGGCGGCCTCGGGCACTGCCTTCACTCCAGCTTACTCCCCCCAGTGGTGCTAACGCAGGCGCGGAGCTCGAGCCCTTTGCTGGAAGTACTGCTCCCCTCCCCCTCTTCCCAGTTAAAGGAAGAGTAACTGTATAATCAGATCGTGCATTTTTGTATCCTTTGACAGCAAATGCAGCTGGATCCTCACAAGTTAGAAATCGGAGGGAAACTCGACCTGTTCAGCAGACCTCCTGCCCCTGGGATGTTTCCAGGTTTCCATTATCCTCAGGATCTTGCCCGGCCTCTGTTTTCCACCACAGGTGAGGAGGAGAAGGATTGTGTGTCTTTTAAAAAGTTATTATAATGAGTACAAGTGTGTGTCCAAACATAACTCCTCCCCAGCTCCGCTGCAAAATTTGGCAAGGTGAACATGAACATGTGTGGCGATATGGTCAGAACGTTTGCTTCCTGCTTAATCTATGGGATATAAAGAGTATTAAAATTCAGCCTGACCTGGATAGCCCAGGCAAGGCCAGTCTCATCCGATCTCAGAAGCTAAGCAGGGCCCACCCTGGCAAGTACTTTGAAGGGAGACCTCCAAGGAATGCCAGGACTTGGATGCAGAGGCAGGCAGTAATAAGCCACCTCTTTGAAATGTCCAAACCTCACTAGGGGTCGCAAGAAATCAACCATGACTTCCAGGCATACACACACACACAAAATACACCCAAAAAAAGAGTATTAAGATCCTGGGAGGGTTATCCAGGGCAGTTTGTGAGACCTTCCTCATCTCTTCATTGAAATTTATAGGGAAATTATTCATGGAGCAGTGTGCAGGCTGCAAGCAAAATAGGATAAGGAGAGGATTCTAATGCCTTCCGGGTTTTCTTGCCCCAGCCCTTCATGCTGACCGTCTGAATCTGCAACATGCACACGTTCATGCTGTCCACAAGAACATCTCCCTCAGTTCCTTTTCTGGCTAAGCTCAGGGCACTCTCCCCTTCTTGGTAGATATTCCACACATACCCCAAGAGAACATTATCTCGCACCCCAGGCTAGACTAGAAGGCCTTCTCAAACTCCCTTGAGTCTCAGTCCTTTAGCACAGTGGTTCCCAACCTTTTGGGTATTGCTGACCCACGAGTCCAAATTTATTTGGCATGGTGACCCGCTCAAAGCTTGGCGCCCTAGGCACAAGCTATGACCGTGGTGGAACTAGATGGCACCCATCTAGTACAGCAGTCCATTTCCCACCAGGTGTTTTTGAGAAACCAACAAACATCGCACAAAGGGCACAGCTGTCCCCAGTATGAACCCCCAAGCAGGTGGCATTCCAAAGGATTTGGAACATTTGCATATAGAGGTTACATTCCAGCTTTTGACCACCTTGTCCTTCTCCATTTCTCCCTCTAATCCCCCCCTAAGATTCTAAGAAACTCACTCTAGCAGCCAGCTGGGCACGTTTTACTTGATCAACATGTATGTGCAGTGAATTAAAAACACCAGCTACTGCATGTCATGGAAGATACTGTTTCCAGGGTGAGATCTTGGTTTCCAAAATACAAAAGAGAGCATTGGAAAGGGCTTGGGGGGGGGGAGCATTAGGGAGGGCTGGCCCGTGACCCACTTTCAGAGGCTTCGTGGTCCACTTTTTGGTCCCGACTCACAGGTTGGGAAACACTTTGCAAACTTTGCAGACATCTGTGTTATTACGATAGAGTCTCAATCGTAATGAGAGCTCAAAGCGTGCTTTCCAGGAAGAGAGAAATGAAAAAGAAAGATTTTAGGGCTCTGGCTGCCAGAACTCCATTCTCGTTTTATGTTTTGTGGTTCACTGGTCATCACGGCCACGCAGTACCCAGATTCCTCTGCGTCTGGGGCTTGTAGAGAATCATGATATCCAGTTTGGACTTTGCTTTTGAGTATTTTTATGAACACCTCGTTCGTTCACACCAATTCCATTGATCTGCTTCAGAAGCATGAGGATTGTCTGTATTGATAAACAGATCTGCAAGTGTTACGAGGCCCAGCATTGGGATAAGTGAGGTCTTTCCATATGTTTGGGAAGGGTGGTGATGGTCCCCGTGTTCGTGTGGGTATGTGAGAGAGATTTATTAAAGGAGGCAAATTAATAGGACCCTTTCATTTCAAAAACACACACACGCCCTGGATAAATAACCCCGTTGCAACTCATCTGTGAGTATATTAATCACAGGAGTCATTGAACACTAAATCTCAATAAAGTGGGCTATCAGGGAAGAGCAGGGTGAACAAACATTGCAGCTGTTATGTAGAGAGGAATAAATCTTTTGCTTTACAGTATCGGAGGCTCTCTCTCCTCACCTTATCGAGCCAAAGTACAGTTGGTGTGAATCATGGGTTCTGCCACATTGCCTTGTTACTGCGAAAGACATAAGTTATCTTAGGCCCACCTGTCTCTGGGATGGATGTTCAGCTTCCCGGGAAACGTTATATTTAATAACTTCCTGACAGCCCCACGCTGTTGTCCCTGGCTTTCTACAGAGGATTTCTTCTTTTCGTTTTTCGTTTCTTCCTTTCTTTATTATCAGCCCCACGTAGTCAAGTTTGTAAGCCGTCTCCTTTGAAGAAATCTCCCATCCGTTATACACCTCCTGAAATCCTAAAGGATTAGGGAGATGACAGCCCCCATCCATCTTGAGGCAGCCGAGCAAGTTGCACTGTTTATAGATAACTCCAGGTCCCCTTCGCTGTGGCATCTCGTCTCTCTCGAGTTTCCTTAATTCGTTTTCTGGTTGCTTAGACCCGATTCACTCGATCACTTTTCGATCATCCCACAGCGAGGTCTGCTCAAAGGTTTGGCTAGTTCTGTTTTCGGAATAAATTTCCTAACACATGAAGGGATTTCTCGGTTGGCAAATTCACGTCGTAAGGGTTCCACCGAACAGGGCCTTGTGAAAGTGCCAAGGTTACCGACTGGGGAGGGAAGCAAAGCGCAGTGAGAGCCGAGGTCCAGGCCCACATGGTCGCCACCACAATGTGGTCGCCACCACGATGTGACGGGGAAAATCACCACATAAAGGAGGAATAGTGGTGGGGTTAATCTGTGCACCCTCTCATTAACCAGCATTTTCTCTTGAAAGCCAAGCCATGGGCAGTGATGTGGTTTTTCCAGGAACATTTGGATATTTTCTTACTCAAGTTTAAATAAATAATAGAAATAATTAAGTAGCATTAGCAAAAGGAGGCAAATATACCATGTACAAGCCTGGACCATGTACAAGCCGTGGGGCTTGTCCGTGATTCAGGCTCTACAGTCTATCTAGCGTGACTGATATGCAGGGCAGCAGCCCTGACAACTATAGATAAATAGACTATATTCATATAGCTGGGGCAGAACATTTCTCTATGGAAAAATACAGTATCAGAAGATTTTCCACCCCATCTCACTGGCCATGGTTCATCTCGGTGGCCACTCTGTTGAAAGTATAACCGAACCCGGGGGGGGGGGGGGGCACGAGATTTGCAACGGGGAATCCCATTTCCCCCTCCCATCGCCTAGCCGGGCACGGCTCTGGGCCCCACCACCCACCTTTGAGCTTGGTGGTTGCAGCATCGGGGCATAGGAGTTGCTCCTGGTGCCTGGGAGCCTCTCCCAGCATCCTCTACCATGGTGGCTGGGCCCAGAGCGGCTTCTGGTGTCCGCCACAGTGGCCATGCCCAAAGCCTCTCCCAACATCCTCCACCACAGCAGCCAGGCCTGAGGCCTCTCCCAGCATTCTCTGCCACAGCTCTCAGACCCAGAACTTTTTCTTGCATTCATGACCATAACAGTTGGGTCAGAGTGGCTCCCTGCGGCAGCCCTCACCAGCTCAAGCACCAGAGTGGCCCCGATTCACAGATTTAGGTGTTTGCAGACAACAACCTGACTTTGCTCTTACATATATGGATACATAAGGGTAATTTTAGTTTTTGCAGTGATAGACGTCTGAATATGCACATTCAGTTCCGAGTGTACAATGACTTGCATATCGATTGATGCAGACACCGCACACATCCGTCTTTAACAAGCCACTTGCTTGCGCGGGAATAGTTGGCTGCATAGAACACCAATGCAGAATCAGGTGAAACTAGCAAGAAGGAACACACTGGTAGCATATTTCGCATCTAACCAGCTCCCTATCTGCTAAAGATGTCATTCTGCTGGGCGAATTGCCAAAAGTGCCATCAGTAGGTTTCTCTTTTGCACGTTGCACTGGATGCATAGAAGACATGATTGCAGTGACATGTGCACCGTGAACCCCCTCCTTCGTATATAGCAGATCGGATTAAATAGTTGCGGGCGCACCTCTTATGCACTACGAAAAAGTTCCCCAAGAAGATACAAGTTGTACAACGTCAACAACCATTCTCAGTAAATCTCCTTTTCTCTTGGAGCATCCAAACAAGCCTCCAAACCTTATAAACTGGAGAATAAGACTCCCGATTTATTCCGAACATTTCGGCTTGCCACTGAAAAATTTCCAACCCTGCCCCGCATCCGGAAACAAAATTGAAACAACCCAAGTTGAAAGCTTCAGTTTTATCTGATGTGTTTCACTTGGTTAATTTGAGATACTGTTGCCTTTTGGATCTGTTTTTTTTCCAATCAGTGCCTTTACCTCAGCCTTTAGGGCTCATTTGCATATGGATGATCATTCAACATTGAATGGCTCTCAACTAAGAGTGCAACGTCTCTCCATTGCTTGAATTCCAACAGTCAGATCAATATGCAATGTATGTTGACATTTGAACCCTACTCAGAAGTACTTTAGGTTAATTCGTATTAAGAGAAGGCTTGTAAATGTGAAAGCTCTCTGGTCTGATCCTTCTGCTGCTCATTTCTTCCCTCCCCCCTTCATTGTCCCCCTCCAAAGTCTTGGAGTAACTCACTGAACATCTGAACTGCATTTCCATCTTCAGGTTGCATTGGCCTGCAATGAGACCTCTTGCAGAACTTAAATGCATTCGTCCACATTACTAGATACATCCTCATGTAGCACTTTAGCACGTAGCTCCATTGTTTGGAAGAGTTCAGTTTTTACAAATTGTCACACTTAACTGCTGATGCTGTTGTTGGGAGGGTTGGGGGGGGGGAACACACATGCACACACAAACATCCACACTCCACATAGCTGTGACCAAAACAAATGCGAACTAGGAGGGGACAGATAAGACTGGGAAAGCTGCAGAGAAATAGATAATACCCAAGGATAATCTGGATTATCGACCCCAGTGGACCATTTATCATTTATATATCCCCTGCTTTTTCACTTGTATATCAGATTCTGTCTATCGCTGATAAAGAACACTGGTTTGACTTGCCTCAGCGTGCGCTGATATCCTGCTTTATCCCGCAAGGCCAATGAGCCTGGCCATCCTTAGAGATGAGGAGTCACAGAGAGGCAAACTAGACTCAGTTCTTTTTCACCACCTCAATGGTTCAGAAAAGGGGGGATTGGAAAAGAGCATGCAGCCGTCTCCTACTTCAGAGCTGTCTTCTTCTTTCCACTGAGGCCTGAGCTATGATCCTGTTTACTTCATGACCTCACACAGCATGATAAGCTAAGGACAGCTGTATCCTAAATAGAACAGCAAAGCGGTAGCTTTTCGACATGAGACTCTGCCCCAAGATCGTTCTCTTGGCCTTTTGTAAAGTGTGTTTGAGACGCTTTTTGGTGAACACAGTATGTATTTCCTTCTGGCTGCTTGATCTCAGGAGGGTTTTTTCTTTCTTTCTTTCTTCCTCTCCCACGTGCACTGTATTTGCGTTATGTCTTTGCATCAGTACTTGGGGGTATTGAAAGGAGTTCTGAAAGGAGGCTGAAACAGGACAGAGGTCAGAAAACAGATGTGCAAAGAACACTTGCTCTCTTTCACCCATTGATGGGCAGAGGGGAGTGATTCTCTGAACTGAACTGAGAACATTTGTAGCCCACCATCCCACTTTACAGAGAGGACTCACAGTGTAAAAACCCAGCCAGCAAAACTGTGTCCAAACAGAAAAAGAGAACCAGCCAGGTAATAGCAAAAACAGCACGCAGTTACCAGAAACAGTTCTAGGGTTTCAGAAGGGCAGCCATGTTGATTTGAAGAAGAGCAGCTGGCTTCCAGTCCAGTAGCAAATTAGGGGCCGACAAGATTTTAAGGGTATAAGCTTTTGAGAGTCAAAGCTGCCTTCATCAGATACCCAACGAAGGTAACTGATGAAGGAGCTTTGACTCAGGAAAGCTCATACTCCCAAAATCTAGCAGAACTAGGGCTGAATCCAGACTACATTGGCAGTTTCCAGCGATTTCCCCATCCAACCACAGACCACCTGCTTCACCAGCCTCCAACCCTTTACCTCCTACACAGCTGATAAATATTTTCTAGGGGTTGTTTCTTTGCAAGTGTATTGAAGGTACAACATATTCTTTCCCCCCTTGCATCCCCAGGTCCCACCCATACCGCCACAACGCCGTTTGGACCGTCACCTCACCATAGCAGTTTCCTGCCTACTAGCCACCTGGCAGGTAGGTGTAAGTAAACCCTACCTTTCACATTTATCAATACATTTAATATGTTGAATGTTTTGCTTTCCAGTGGATCAACAGTGCTCAAACCCCCTAAAAACATTTGAGGAACATGCAGGGGCTTCACCTTGACCAGTAATTGCTAAGCAACCGTCCCTAGTCTCGTCAGAAAATGGTTCGTAGATGCCCCTGATCAGACAAAAACGGTCCTCTTTAATTGCCATAATTTTGAGGCCATCTACTTCCAAAGCAGGTGTGGCATCTTTTGTATTGGAGCACTTATTAGTTGCCTTTTGAAAATCTGCCAGTCTTCCGGAGAATCTCACAATAAAGACGAATGTCCTCCGAAACAGAAATACTGGGGTAGAGTGTCCATTTGGATTGCAGAATCCTCTCTAATCCCCCCTTATGTAGTGCCAGACAGTCTCAGTGATGCTCACATTTAAGGGACAGAAAAAAGAGGCATTGTTCCGTCTGTGCAGAGGAGGTGCCAGCGTGACCTTTCTCCAGCTATGTGCCCGTTTCTCAGCTTGAATGTTGGCTTCCACTAGGCTGGAGGCAAACAAACAAACAAAAGGCATTTAAAATCACCCCAAACAAATGCATGCATTCTCATAATTTGTTTTCCAGACAATGCTCTAAGGAGGCTTATTATCCATCAGGGTGGGCAACAGGTGGTTTCCCCACCTGTGTTCTTTGTACAGCCTCTGAACAAAGAGGGAGATGCTGTGGCCCAGTGGGAGAACAGTAGTTTGGCATGCAGAAGGTCCCAGGTTCAATCCCCGGTGTGTCCAGTTCAAAGGATCAGGTAGCAGATGATGTGAAAGACCTCTGCCTGAGACCCTGGAGAGCCATGGGTCTGAGTCAGCGTAAGGCAGCTTCATGTGTTCATGTGTGTGTTCAAATGTAAGCATTTGTCTTACCACATCAGACCAAAGGTCCAGACACAGACAAGACAGTTCATTTATTTAGGTATTTGTAAGCCACACTTCTTGCCAGCGGGAACCCAGACAGCATTCTCCTGTCCCTTTTATCTTCACAGTAAGAAACCTGTGAAACCGGTTAGACTGGGAGACGGTGCCTGGCCCAAGGTCTCCAAGGGGTGATCAATGGCAGAACAGGGATTTGAAGTTGAACCTGGGTTTCCCAAATCCTTTTCAGGGTATTCCTGTGGCGCCTCTTCAGAGTCCTGCTCGAGGCGGCTCACAGGGGAAACTACGACATTAAAAACAAGGCCCCCCCACTGGCAGTCGTGGCCCTTGCCAGCTCCTAATCTCTTGGCCTGGTCCTGTCTCCTCTGTCATGTCTGTGAACCACTTCTGAATGGGGAAGTTCCCAGTCTCTCGCCATCCTTGTCCAAAGCCAGTTCATAGGAGCAGAAATAGATCAGAGTGCCAGCGAACGGAACTTGTTAATGCTTTGTGCATGCTTTGATATCTGATTTGCCAAAAACAAAGATGATTTGAACCTAGGGTGGCCAAAGTTTCCTAGCAGTGCCAAACGTGTCCCTGTTGCAGACACTCAGACTCTTTCAGCCATTTAGGGTAGCTAGTTTGCTCTAACTCGGCATGCACCGCAGCACAGCATTGCAAAGGCCCGGCGGTTGCTGGGGCTCCCTCTCTCCAGTGTCAGCTTACTTGTACAGGAGTCCTTTGTTATCCTATACTGCAGTTTCTCAGCTGTGTCAAATTCTTGCTTCATATTTGGGCCTATACAGTGTGACTTAACACACAACCCCAAAGAGAGAGAGAGAGAGAGGATCAGTATATCAAAGGGCATTTAATGCCCCCCTGAGGTTTCTGCAAAGGCTTGTAGCTTCTCCTGCCTATTTGCCACACAAAAGGGGGGGGGGGGTCCCGTCAGAAATCAGTTTACAGCCTTCCATTCTGCCGCTGCGATTCCAGGTGGATCTGGTTTCAGCTCAGTAGCTGTGCCTGTCATTTTGGCTCTTGGGCTGTTAACTTCCCGCTTTCCCTCTCCCTCTGGCACGCATGGAGCTTAGCTCCAGCACCTGTTTTATGGAGTAAGCGCGCAAAATCCCTTCTCCATTTTTAACATGCTGGGAATTTTCTGTGTAAAGAACCTTGCAATGAGAAGGATCAGCTTAAAGTCTGGCCTAATCCTACTTGGATTCAGACTATTTATAAAGAGGAAAAGAAAAGGGGGGGGGAAGGAGCAAGAGAGAAGGGGGAGGGGAGGAGGGGGCGCGTTTCGATCTCCAGCATTCTTGGCTCAATGCCGGCTAAAACCCTGTTTGCCTTTCCAGATCCATTTAGCAGGTCAAGCACCTTCAGCGGCCTTGGGAACTTAGGCAGCAATGCCTTTGGAGGATTAGGCAGTCATACTCTGAGTAAGTACTGGCTGGGTTACTGCAGACAAACCTCCTCTCTAGAGAAACCACATGCTCACATTGAAAGCAGCTGCCGGTGGTTTTATTTAAACTTTAAAAAAAAAAAAAACCTCTTTAATTCCTAACCTCCATTTTCCTTTTTGGGGAAAAACAAAACACTGCACCTAAGTGTTCCAGGTCTCTGTGGCGGGAGCTTTTCCACAAGTTACCCTTCATCCTTCCTCCACTGTGGGCGGGCCGTGGCTCAGTGGCAGAGCATCTGCTTGGCATGCAGGAGGTCCCAGGTTCAGTCCCTGGCACCTCCAGTTAAAAGGACCAGGTAGTAGGTAGGTGATGAGAAAGACCTCTGCCTGAGACCCTGGGGAGCTGCTGCCAGTCCGAGTCAGCAGCACTGACACTGATGGACCAAGGGTCTGGTTCAGTAGAAGGCCGCCTCATGTGTGCTTCCCCTCCCTTTGCTCTCGTCTTGGAGAAAGGAGGCCCAGTTAACGTCTTAATTCTCTTCCTGCCCCTTCAGTCTGCTCATTGGGACTGATTCTGAAAGGTGTGGGGTTGTGCTCTGTGAAACCAGCCAAACTTCCTAAAAACGTAATATTGGAACGATAAATCGTTCATCTTGGCAAGAAGCCTTGGTAACGTCCAGAAACCCTTCTGGATTCTCACACTAAGCCAGTCCTCTTGTTTGAGGCCTCGATTCAAACGTTAACGAGCCCCAGTCCAACAGAGGAAACACTAATGGGTGCTGCAGCATTGAAAATCTCAATCCAGGAGTCAGGGCTGCACATAAGGATCCCCAATCTGTTAATCCTGAGTAATATCAATTAACTTGAGTCAGAGAATCATAAGAGTTGGAAGGGACCTCCAGGGTCATCTAGTCCAACCCCCTGCACAGTGCAGGAAATTCAGAAATACCTCCCCACACACACACACCCACACAGTCAAGGATGGCTGTTCCATGCCCAGAAGATGGCAAAAAACCTCCAGGATTCCCAGCCAAACTGGCCTGGAGAAAGATTGCTTCCTCTCCCCAAAGTGGCAATCAGCATTTCCCTGGGCGTGTAAGAAAAGGGCCAGGAGAACTAAGCACTGATTGAACCCTCCCTGCCCTCCCTCTCATGATCTGCCTAAATTCACAGAATCAGCATTGCTGACAGATGGCCATCTAGCCTCTGTTTGAAAACCTCCAAAGAAGGAGAGCCCACCACCACCCAAGGAAGCCTGTTCCACTGAGGAACCACTCTCTCAGCCCCACCTACCTCACAGGGTGTCTGTTGTGGGGAGGGGAAGGGGAAGGAGTTTGTAAGCCGCTCTGAGACTCTTAAGTGAGTGAAGGGCGGGATATAAATCCAATCTCTTCTTCTTCTTCTTCTTCTTCCTAATATTTAGCCAAAAACTCTTCTGATTTAATTTCAACCCACTGATTCTGGTCCGACCTTCTGGGGCAACAGAAAACAGCTCTGCCCCATCCTCTATCTGACAGCCCTTCAAGTACTTGAAGACGGTTATCCTATCACCTCTCAGTCGTCTCCAGGCTAAACATCCCCAGCTCCTTCAACCTTTCCTCATAGGACTTGGTCTCCAGACCCCTCACCATCTTCCTTGACCTCCTCTGGACACGTTCCATCTTGGTGAGGGGGGAGAGTGGAGAGCCGGATTTCCTCCCCACCGCTTTCTCTGAATAGACAATCCGTGCTATTTATGACAGCCTGATGGCTCCAGGGTCAGATGTTTCAGTCCTGTGAACTGCACAATCTGTAGTGACCTCCCTGTTTTGCATTAGAGCCAATGGTTGGCACTCTTGCAGGACACACACATGGGGAAAACTGTGTCACGGTGGGTTTATCCGCGGCACCTTAATTCAAAGCAAACCTAGATGCAGGTGATGTTACAGCTCTAAGGTCTTCGAGATATAAGCCAAACCATTCTAACATAACTGTGTGCAGTCACAAGAGGCAGCCTTAGAAATCTCCACAAACACTTATCACATCAAGGTCAGCCCAAAGTTATTTGAGCTCCCGTGTTCCATATTTATGGATCCCTGACCACAGCTGTGCCTCATGAGGGTGCCTTTCAAAAAGTAAATTGAAGGAGGGAGTTGAAAAGATCCGCTGAATTGGGCCAACCTTTCTGGGAGAAGAGCCTGCTGGGTTGAGACTCGTTACGTTTGAATAAGGCTTCAAAAAGACAACTCGCTGACGCTTCATAAAGGAAGTTGGGGTGATAAAAGGAACCATCATCATATGCGCTGTCCCTGGGATGGTAGAGCTACACAAACCGTCACCAGGGAATGTCGCTTTGCATACTGTCAGATGGTTACCAAAAGGGCTGGTGGGTTCTGTTTTATCTTGCAGGCCTAGAAAGTAGCCCTTTTCCCAGAGTCAGCCCCCTCCAAAAGCACAACCATTCACCCCTCAGTTCATCCTAGAAGTTACTTTGAGTATTGAAAAGAGTACCCCAGTAGGTAGCGCTATCCTTAAAAGAACACTGTATGCAGGACAGCTGGATTTGCCGATGGGAGCTTTTTTTTTCTTAAGGGAAGGAGCAGTAGCTGGCTGGAGAGGAAATCAAAGGGACTGATCTGTACCAGCGAGCCAGAGACAGAGCGAGCAAATTGCTACGTTCGGGCTTAATCTGTTCACCCCAAAATCAAAGATCTCAATCACCGCTTCCCACGGCAGGTGGCTGATCGTTTTTACCTAGCTGCGTTCTCTTTGTTAATGTCAGTGGTGGGGCGCGATAGCAGTGCCAGTTTGACCACAGATATCACAGTAGGGGAACTGGGTGATTTGGGAGTTGCCTCTTATCTTCAGAGCGAACAGCCTCATTACTTCCACAAAGTTACTCAGATCTGGAGTTGGCCCTTTTTCTGCAGAGACTTGAAACGGCTGCTGTTTCATTCCCCGGTTATCAGAGCTCTCCTGCTATGACTGTTTTTTAAGTGTCTTTTTCCCCCCTCCAGCCTTGAAAGGAAAAGTGTGCTGGTAATTGGCACTTTTTTTGCTGAACTGATGTGGGACAATACCTCTTTTGTTCAAGGGGGGGCAATGAATTAACCAGGTCTTTCCCCTTTGTTCCCAATTCCAGGTCACAACAGCATTTTTGCCCACAAAGAAGGGCCAAACGTCCAGAGCTTTAACAATCCACACGAGCCATGGAACAGACTCCACCGGACACCACCATCGTTCCCGACCCCCCCTCAGTGGCCCAAACCCGGCGACTCCGAGCGGAGCTCCTCGGTGACGAATCACGACAGAGACCGAGATTCAGAGAAGAGGGAACTTTCCACAAGCAAAGAGGACCGAGACAAGGAGAGGTGAATGAGAAAAGTCACGTGCTACAGATCGTGACCTCAGTTTTGTTTCTGTTTTGTTTTTTTAATTTACGGGAAAGTCATATGTTGCATTTAGAGCGTGTCAAACAAATACCCTGTAGAGGTCTCATTTGCATAATTTAAAGTCTAGCTTGGGAGTGGAGCATTTGCATCAAGTTTGCATATCGCAGCCTGAATAGCCCCCAAATATCCTGAGATCATCAAAGGTTGGAAGCTAAGCAGGGCTGGCCATGGTCAGAACCTGGATGGGAGGCCATGCTGTGCAGAGGAAGGCAATGACCAACCACCTCTACTCATCTCTTACCTTGAAAACCCCATGGCCCTGGGGTCGTGATGTGTGGGGCTGCAACTTGATGGCACTTCATTAAATAAACAGATTTCCCATAAGGCGTCTCATTTTGAATAATTCAGATTCTAGCTTTGGAATGGAGCATCGGCATCCAGTTTGCATGTTGCAGTCACTACAGCTGTGGCC
The DNA here is from genome assembly GCA_029233225.1 of Lepidodactylus listeri. Lineage (NCBI taxonomy): Eukaryota > Metazoa > Chordata > Lepidosauria > Squamata > Gekkonidae > Lepidodactylus > Lepidodactylus listeri. The sequence goes on from JARCFY010000013.1 coordinate 15,223,620, forward strand.
ACAGGGTGAGCTGTTCCCATGCAGCTGCTCGCTTTGTGAACTGTTCTTCCCAGAAATGTCTTATACATTTAAACAGGACAGTTTTTTGGGGGGGGAGGTAGTGAAAATTGCCCTGTTTGAGCACTGAGCTGCATTGTATCTATTGCTCAGTACTTAACCATGTGATTTAAAATGGCCTCCATGTGCTAAGCTGTAACATGTAAAATGGCCCTTTGAGGGGATGGAGAAGGTTAGCTGGTAGGGCCCCCCCAAAAAGGGAACCATTGGCCAAGGAGGAGAACAAATAAATGTGCTGCTGAAGAATTTCGTATGATTTCTAAGCCTCATTTGGCACCTGTTCTCTAATTTTGCTTGTGAGGACAACGGTTCACTCAAACGTCCTAGAACTTTGCGCAGAAATGCTAAATTCTGCAGCTGGAGTCAGCTGGACCAAGCTTGGTATAGCTGCTTGGTTTTTTTTTCCTTTTTTAAAAAACTGGAGGATTTCTGGTTTTTTCTCAAGAGATTGGCAGGAAAGGTCTACAGATGGCACAGCCAAATGTCAGAGGGGGATTGTTTCGGTAGTTTCTGTAGTTTCCAAAGGCAAATGAGACCAAAGGATTGCAAATCAAACTGTCCCCTTATAAGATTTTGTATAACTTGCTACTGTTCTTTACTCCTTGCCAAAAAGAATCGTGGGGAACTCCCCCCCCCCCCAAAAAAATGCTATATGCAGATTCAGTAGTTGCTCATTGGGTATGATTTCTATTATTCAGTCTGACCATAGCCACTGAGTTTCCTTAATAATTTGTCTTTCACACACAACCCAACCCTGGCAGGCCAACATACATTTTTGCTTGTTTCGGCTTGAGTCCCCCGTCCTGCTTAAGTCTAGCACAACAGAGAGTGTTTATAAATCATCAGTATGATTCTCTGATTGCAAGCATTACTTGGTTAAGCTATTTTACAAAGCTTTCAAGGTCAGAAACTTCCAGGCCCAGGCGACTGAAGTTTAAATTCGGCCAAGTGTCTTATTTCAGGCGCAGTTTTCTTTTTTCTCATTAAGCTTTGTTCTCAGTCTTTCCAACTGGGCTCCAAAGACGTTAGCTTTTCTGTGGCTGCTGGAAAAGAACCAGCAATTTCCTTTCCTTTACAACAAGGGTATTACTGACAACATGTAACTAGACCTGTCATAAGCTGGCAGCACGCTAACCATATGATATATCTTCCTCCAGGGATCTTTTGGACAAAAACAGGCATTCAAACAGATCCTCACCAGCTTCAGCTCCAGTGACTCACCAGATCAGCAACCTCATCCGTAGCAACAGCCTGACCTCCAGCGATCCCACCAGACAAGTAGGACTCGGTGACAGGGAAAGGTCTAAAGAACCAGAGAGAGACATTCCCGACCGGCTGAGGGACCCTCCTCAAATCGTGGAGCACAAGATCAAAGAAAGCCGCTCTCCAGTAAAGGAACCACCAAGCCATGATAAGAAATCCTCAGAGGACAACACAAAGCCAGTAATTCAGTCTGTATCTCCCTACAGCAAACCTGCACTGAGCGAGAGCTTGAAACTCAGCAATCTAATGAACAAGGACATTGAAAGAAAGCCAGAGCTTCCGACTGACCTTCAGAAGATAAAGAACGACATCAAGGTCAAAGAGGAGCGCAAGGAGGATGGGGACGTTTTGGTTGTGAGCTCAGAACCTTCACAGCATTCCAGAACTGTTGAGCACCCACCACCACCTTCCTTGCATGGATTACCATTGCCCCATACAATGGCAGCCACTATGCCTATCTCCATGGGCAGCGTCCATCAGATGAACAACATGAATGTCCTGGACCGAAGCAGAATGATGACCCCATTAATGGGTATGAATCCCTTGTCAGGCAGGGAGAGGCTGCCCCATCCTGGGTTTTCTTGGGACCCAGTGAGGGACCCGTTACGAGACGCCTATCGGAGCTTAGACCTGCACCGTCGAATGGACTTCCAGCTCCGAGCAGACCCCATCCACAGGTTCCCCACCACTTCTGGATTCTATGACCACGAGCGTTCTTACCGAGACAGAGAGCCCCACGACTATAACCATGAGAACCTGCTTGAAGCACGGCGTGAGCAGGAGAGGCTCCGACAAGTGGAGGAGAGGGAGCGGTTGCACTTACGGGAAGAACTGGAGCGTGCCAGGATGCAGCACTTGCACCCATCCCCTATTGAAAGTCACTTGGCACACGTGCCATCCTTCATGCCTCATCTTGGTGGGATGCATTACCCCAGACTCAGCCCCTCCGCAGCCATGCACAACGGAATCCTAAATAGGAACCCGCCCACAGCCGCTTTGAGTGCCCCGCCCCCTTTGGTACCAGCCAATAGTACAAGACCTTCCTCTCCCCGCCGGACTACTCCACTCACAAACTCAGAATCAAGAGACTATTCTCCTTCTAGGAACCCCAAAGAAGTTGAGGCGCGATAATCCCTAACACACAGGATGAATTTAAAACTCGCCTGTAAATATAGGAGATGGGGAGAAAAAAATACCTTTTAAAAATGCACTGCTGTAAACTTTTTTTAAAAAGAAAAAGACTGTAAAATTTGTAGAAATTAAGCACAGTTCCATAAATAATTTGGGGGTGGGATGGGGGAAGGGTCATAGGCTACAAACCTGCCAACCAGATGGTTGTTGAAAATGGAAATTTAATATATAGGTCTTTGATTTTTTTTGTTCTGTTCTTGTTGGGTTTTTCTTTCTTTCTTTCTTTCTTTTCTTTCTTTCTTTCTTTCTTTCTTTCTTTTTTCTTTTTGCTTCTGTACTGAGTTAAATTACCAAGTTTGTACATTTTCCCCCAAATGTGAGAAACATTTTTAATGAGTTTGTATTTTTTTTTAATTTTCTGCTCTTTATTCACTTAAAAAAAGCATTTGTTTTTAGTTTAAATTTAATGGCCTCAGATCCTTAAGTAAAAAAAAAAGGCCACCCCAGGTTTCTTAAAGTATTATTTATGGAAATACTGCAGTTTCTTACAGTCCACTGTGAGGTTCCCGAATTGAGGCCACTCACTTCTCTTGGTACTTTGGAACTGAAGTTACAGATATATATTAAAATAATAATAATAATAATAATGTACAAAACCTATGTTTGTTTTTTGCCTTATATTATGAAGAAATGAGAAATTTTTTTTTTGACTTCTTGTTTTAAACGACAACAACAAAAAAAGAAAACGATATGTAAATATTCTGTTAATATAAATGTACACCAATATTGAATTCTTAACATAGGTAGACTTTATAAAAAATGGTTTCTAGAACCACTCTTCTGGTTATTTGTTAATATTATTCCAATACGTCCTTGTCACTTCTTTAAAAAAAAAATCTATATATATTAAAAAAACCGATTGTGGCGTACGGCTTTCAACTATGCAAACAGATCCTGGGGGGTGGGGGGGGATGGGAAAGAAAACAGATATAGCCTCCCCCCCCCTTCCGCAAAACTTTTTTGCGAAACGGAACAAAAATTTTCTTTGGAAAGAAAATGGCAGTAATTTGGGTGAAGGAAGAGAAGGGGACCTCATGTTTGATTAAGCAAGGAAACCTGACAGAGGGCTCATTTCTTTCAATTTGGTTTCTTTGTACAGTCCGAAGAGGAGGAGGACAGGACCCAGATTACCTGCCACCACACAAGCTTTTGCAATCCAGATGGAAATGATGTGACAGATCCCCTTATCTGTTCCCCCCCCCAGCTCCTCTCTGCTCTGCCGCCGCCCCCCTCCCAGCCCCAGGTCTTTCATCGGTGTGGGCAGGCACAGTCTGCTCACCTCCCAGTCCTCTAATTAAAAACCACATACAAGAATAATAGGAGTGCAAGGGGGTGTGTCAAATGGTTAATTAAGCAAAATACACATTCCCCGTCACTTTCAATGCTCATTCTCCTCCAGTGTATGTTTCAGTGAAAACTCTGCCTTGAACTGGAATTATTATTATTTTTTGCCATTGTTTTAAATCTGGTTTCTGGTTTTCCTTTTCATCTGTAAATTTTGCTGCTGCCACAAGCCATCCAATAGCACACAGAACCCACTTTAAGAAATTAATCCCCCCCCCCCACACACACACACACACTGGCTATTCTGCAGCCACCACCACCCCCAACAGCAAATTGGTAGAACAGACCGAGGAACCATGCATGTAGAATCTGGTGATCCCATAGTACCGCATTCATGTACAGCAGCCTCCTTTCGTTTGTGTATCGTCCCCAGCTCGAGAGGTATCCATGTATTGACATTCTGTACCATCCTTCTTTTTCCCCCTCCAGTATTCATGTTTTTACATTATTCTGGGTTTCTGCTCTCCAGTTAACTTAAACATCTGCTAATATTTTCTTTCTTTGGATTTCTGTATTTCCTTCCCTTTCCCTACCCGCCCCCCCCCCCCCCACTCCCTGTAATTTTAAACATTCAGTTTCTTTGTAGATCATTGGAGATAAATACAACATTGATTTTGGATGAAAAAGGTAGTTAAGTGTTTGTGTGTCAGATCTAGTCACAGTCACTGCCGGGAGGGAGAGGGAGAGTAAATGGTTTATTGATAAACGTGCTCGGCCTGTTAACGGTGATAAAATCTGTGGCAAATTCAGAAGGCCTGTACACTGTTAAATAGCCATGTGGCTCAGCCAGGAGATGACCCTTTGCTGTAAGCCACTTGCCTAGTTTAAGCGTGCTGTTCAACCATGGGCTGAAGTTGCATACAGGACTCAGAGAGGCACAGAATATGCCAGGAAGCCATGATATCCACACTGCAATGAACGAAGCAGGCCTATGCATTAAACTCCAGAGATTTGTGATTCAGTAGAGGGGAAAAGGTATTCAATACACAGAACAATGCCCCGATCAGGATGGCTCAGGCTAGCCCAGTCTCAGCAGATCTTGGAAGCTAAGCAGGGTCAGCTTTGGTTGGTACTTGGGTGGGTGGGTGACCTCTTTTCGTCCCTTACCTTGAAAACCCTACGGGTCACCATAAGTCAGCTGTGACCTGACAGCTCTTTCCACCACCACAGGGAACAAAGATGCTATAATAAAAATGGGAAATGAGATAATTTGAATGCCATACACAGCATATGTTGCGGACTGAGATGGGGGTGGGACATAACGCCCGTACAGAAAGAATAATGTTTTTATCTTGATAGCTAGAATCTCATTCAAGGGATCCATTAAAAAACGATAACTAGACATCACTGTAAATTTCAGATATTCACATAAATTCTCTTTATGACCCCCACCCGCTTCAAAATATGCATCATTCAGGTCCAAGGAAGCTATGTCGTACCAAAAGGCGGCAGCATCGCTATTGAAAGCCATGGCTCTCCACTACAGTTGTAGTCCTTTGAAATCCTGTTGCTGTACATACTGGACTAGTTCACTCGGATTAAAACTACCACCGGGGGCCATTGTTTTGAGGGGTTTTCTGTGCCCGGAACTCACTTTATGCAGGTGGGGGTCTGCCACACATCAGCACCCTTACAGGCAGTTCATTTCCTTCATTTGTATGCAAACTAAAGTCAGGATAGGACTCGGTAACGTGGGCTCTTGTCACGCTGGACCCAACAACTAATGAGACCAGTCAGTGCAGCAGATGTATCCATGGCTCTAATGGAAAAAGACAACTACAGAGGGTGTCCGCCCTTCATGCTGGAACTATCACTACTTTATGATTTTGAAATTATAACCGAGATTCCTCTAACACCCTGCAAAAAAAAAAGGTCAACTGTGCAGCAGAGAAGGCAGTGGAAGAGAAAATAGCTTAGCCAGGCTCCAGGGAGCAGGGGATGTACTTGGGTGTTGATCCAGGCTGCACAAATTGAGCGTCAAGGTCTTCTGAGCATCCCTGAAAACTCCATAAAACCTGAGATGGGCTCCACTCGGGTGAGTGGAAAACTGAAGAAGTCAAGTGGCTGTGGCTTAGTGGTAGAGTCCTTACTTTGCATGCAGAAGGTCCCAGGTTGAATCCCCAGGATCCCCAGTTAAAAGGAACTGATAGTGTGTGATGTTGGAAGACTTCTGCCTGAGACCCTGGAGAGCTGCTGTCAGAGTAGACAATTTTGACCTCAACAGACACAATATAAGGCAATTCTGTGTTTGTCTAACTGATTAAGTCACTCCCTTCTCATTTATGTCAGTAGACTTCCCTCCGTGTAGCTAAGTCGTTCCTACAGAAATAAGAACGAGAAACTTTACTCTTCTAGTAAATTATGACATAGAGGTTTTAATGCAATTTGGAACAGTTTTCCTAAAGCACACAGATGCAGAAGCCGGTTCATCTCACAATTATTTAGAAACATACTGAAAACTCAGTCTGTAAAAATGCATACTTCAATAGACATGATTTGCCTTTAAGGGGAGACTTTCAAGAAGGGGTTATAGCCTCTTAAATTCGCACTGATGAGGAATGCACAGCTACTGAAATTTCCCCTTCTGTACAAAGGCCAAGGAATCTGATCGGCTTAGCTTGAAAGGCTGTGCAGCCTGCAAGTTGTTTCATTACTCCCCTAGGGCTGCAGGCATCCATTCTTTTCCATCTTTCCTCCTCAACCCAAACCCAAGCTGCTGCCTGATGATGACTGGTGGGAGGGTTGTGGGTGGGGATATGCAGGGGTGCAACACCAACTGTGGTGCCACATCACTTCTGGTTAAAACAATGGAAGTAACATAGGGTACATCTAGGAATCACCAGAACACTGTGGTAAAATTACAGCATTTCTGGTAATTCCTAGAGCTACCCTATGTTATTTCTACCAGAAGTCACATAGCAACACTACATTTAAAGAAAAAAATTCCTCATGCCACTATTTGGAGCAGTGGTGGACAGCAGGCCCATAGCCAGGATTTTTTTTGTCTGGGGGGGCATTTAAATATTTAAGGGGGCAATTACAGTTAAATTAATATGAATGTCTGTAATTAAAGGGGGAGGCTCCAAGCCTGTTTCTAGCCCTTCCTTTCACGGCTATTTGTGGGGCAGGGGTTTTAAGGGGGCGGGGCCCCAAAATGCCCCACAGGAGCTACAGGCCTGGTGGACAGGGGGAGCAGGAGGCAGGGAGTCCTCTCTCCCTCTGTGGGGGAATGAGACTCTCATGCTGGTCAGCAACTGAAAGAGCCACTTTGAGGATAATGTGTTTGTGATAGTTCAAGGCTGCCTTACCTCCCATCTGGAAAAACAAATCCCATCCCTAAGAACCACCACATCCCTCTAGACTTTTAAGCCTGCAGGCCCATTTGAAATTCTGACATGGGAACAGAAGTCAACCCCAAAATGGCTACCACAGGAAGTGAAGTCAACCACAAAATGGCTACAACAGGAAGCAGAGCCAACCATAAAATGTCAGGGAACAAGTTTACACACAATTATACCAGTAACTGTTCAACATTTCAGGCAAAAACTGTTTAATAGGATGCCTTTTAAGCTGCACAGACATTCATATCCAGTGGTCGCACTGAGAAGCTCTATTATTTAAGCACTGCTCTGAGGTCCAGACATACCAGCCCCTCAGCTCTTGGAACTCCACCTCTCAAAAAGAATATGTGAAAAACATAACTGTTCCAAAATAGAGAACTTTTATCCTCGGACGTCTAAATACACTACCCTCAGTAGTTACCAGTGGGCCCTACGTAAAGCGAGCAGGCTCAGAAAGGTTATACCCCTGTGGCAGTGGGAAAATAATAACTATAAATCATATCCTACTTGATTGCTGTATCCATTCAGAGTACAGAACTGAGCTGATTATCCCTCTCGAAGGTTTGGCCTCTGTGTCACCCCCTGCAAGGGTGACGTGGCTGCTGAGACAGACCAAAAAAAGTAACTCTGGCCATAGCCAAATTTCAGTTGTCGTGTCTCGTCATTCAGCTGTTCAGAACCAATAGACTGATGGAGCAGTAATTTTATCATCACATCCAGTGGTCGATCCAAAGCCCTTTGGGACAAAAGCTTCACCTGTCCCTGACACTTTCTAAAAACACTCAGTGCGCCACCAGGAAAGGTGGCAACGGGAGCCATAGTCCCCACGGGCATTACATTGGGGACTGCTACTCTAGGTGGTGCGGCCTCTTCCAGTGAAATCCTAAGCAAAGCTATACCCTCTTAAGCTCATTGAAGTCAATGGGCTCAGTAGGGTATGATTCTGCATAGGACTGTCCTGCTAGTTTGCAATTGGGAGGCCAGGTGAGCTTCCTTTGTGGGGCCACATCTGGCGCAGGAACTTCCAGTTCCTGACTATGGAGCTGTTTTGAAGGAGCCGACCTCTTCAAAGGGGTGGGTGGAAATAATGCTGATCTCTTTCTTCCATAAAACTTGTCTCGTTTTTTGTGAAGCAGCTGTCTTGGGAGGGCTGAAGTAAAGGGGATCAAACAAGTAACAAATAGCATTCTCACATCCGGGATTGGTTTGTCCGGGAAGGGGGGACGACGACCATTCTTAATCTAGGCATTCACTTTGCTCCGGCACTACTCTCCCTCTGTAAAGAACGAAACAAATGCACAGTGCCGGGTTCTCTCCAGAGAGGATTTTTGCAGGCCAAGCAGTTCTCCACCTGGCATCAGCACCAGTTTTGCCTGAGCAATCCTGAAGGAAATCAGAGAACTTCAAAGGCCATTGCCCCTACTGACGTCGCAACCCCGTAAAGCTGCCACAATCAATATTTTATCAGGAATACACCGTTTCTAGTAACACTCAGTATTACAGGGAAAAGAGGGCCGGGGGTGGGGGGGGATGACAAGATGAAATTACAGACTTCCATTTCAGAACATAATGGAAAATCCAAACAGTGGTTGGAGGCCTTAACTGATGGGGGGTGGGGGGAGAGAGCAGAGAGGGAAAGCGTTCTCAAAAACCCATCAGAGCTGCACATAGCTTAAGAAAAAGGGGTTTCCTTCTGTTACTTCTGGCCCCTGCTGCTGAAAGTGCATGGATAAGCAATCTGTGCAGGCGTGGGATGATGACAGAGGCACCACAGGTGCTCACAAAGCTGAGTGTCGTGTCCTCCTGCAAGACTCTTCTGTCCCATCAGGCTCCTCGAAAAATTATACTCTCAACTTTTTCTTTCTTGTGCTTTAACTAGAAGGTCTCAAACCAGAGCTACTGATGGCCCAGGCCCATTAACCATTTGCCTCCCAGGAAGTTGGTTTTCTCAGGAGTAGAGTTGCCAGCCCCACATCTGCAGATCCTGGGAGGTTTAGTGGTGCATAGCCTGCAGAGAAGGGATCGTCATGGGCGCTGTGATGTCACTTCCGGTTGATCACCCAGAAGTGATGTCACAGACCCCACAATGCTCTAGAAATTCCCAAATCTCTTAAAGACCATAAAGGTTAAGTAAACCTAGAATACTGCACATGTCATTTAACTCCCCCCTCCCCATTTTTCTCCTGATACTCAACTGATCAAGAGGAGACAATTGAAAGCATGAGTGGGAGTTAAATGGCACAGCAGCCATTTTGGCAGAAGGGCCAGGGCAAATATGCCCAAAGCCAATTTGCAGGGCTTAAAGAAGTGAGTTTTCCTAGCCACAGATAAGCCCAAGCACTGTCCTTGCTCATTTCTGTAGGCAGGAGGGAAAAACGGGGGAAATGGCACCAATGATGATGCTGTAAGAATTTCCCCGAAGTCTCAGTTCCTAGAGCGTCATCTAGAAGTGACATAATAGCCAGTGAGAGATCTCTCATCCACCCAGAAGGGATGTCAATTCAGGGTGACACTCTAGGAACACACCCAAATTCTATAGTAAAGACCACAGAGATTGGGAGAATTGCGCATGGAGAAAGTGATGTCCCAGACCCCCAAAATTCTGGGTATTTGCTGGAGCAGGGAGGGCAAATCTAGTTCTTCAGTAGATTCAGGGGCCATTTCACTCCTATAGCTCCAACTGATGACCCTTGCGGGAACTTTTGCTAGATAATCGAATGCTATTCTGGAATGGAAACTGAGGCCTATTATGTATGGGTGTTTTGCCTCACTTTCACTGTGCATGTCTGTTGGGTTTTCTTTTTCATTCTGCATTGTTTTTCCTACCTTCAGCGCTCAGTTTGCTTTCCATTCACGGTTTCCCTGGGTTTTCTGAGAGTGCTTTTGTGCCAGTTTTTCCCTTGCTTCACTTCCAAGACAAAATAATTCAACAGCATACAGATTCCCTTAGATGTCCCCCCACCCTTTTCCCACCCCTCGAAGGTCAGTCCACCGCCCACATTGAGGTCATTCCACCCACTCTGCACCTTCCGCCATCCTCCCCTCTTCATCAGTGTACAAGCTCCATTCCCCCCGTTGTTTTAAATTTTTAATTTTTTTTATAAGTGGCATCAGTCCAGCAATATGAGACTGTTGCTAGTCTCAGATCGCTGAATACAAAAATTAAAAGGGGGAGAAAAGTTTAAAAGGAGCTGTGCAAGGTTTAGTTCCCTGCTGGTATTGAACTGAAAGGAGAATCAGAAAGGAGGCAAACGGCAGTGTCCCTAGTGCCAAAAAAATAGGGTTCAAGTGCTGCATGTAAACAAAATAAAGGGGGTTGTCAGTGTAATTGACATGAGATGTAAAGAGAGAGAGACACTGGGATGGGAAGCCTAAAGTTTTGGAAAAAATACTTCATCCATGTTTTTAGTCTTGAGCCAGTTCTCCTTGCACTCTTCCACCCCCCATAAGACTGTGGTTCTTCTAGGGATCTCTGCTTCTCTTCCCTCCCCCTTCCCCCCTCCCTCCCTCTTCCCTCCCTCTCTGCCTCTCCTGTTTGCATCCCAGTCTGCCAAGCATCTTTCCCCTGTACTTTCCCAAGGCAAAAAGCCAAAGCTAAAGGCAAGGAAGAGAGAAGAGACAACCCAGCTTGGCCAGCATCCCCTCCCTGGTCAGCCTAGCTTATTGCTGCTGACTCCAGTGGGATGCTAACCCCTCCCTCAGGAACTGCTCAGCTTGCAGTGCTTGGGGAGCTCTGCTCAGGCTCTTCTCCCACCCCCCTTGCCCACCCTGGACTGCAGCCTAACCCGGCAGGAGTTTAAGGAGCTCCCCTCGCCCCAGGTTTTGTTCTAGGCAACCAGAGAGTGGGTGAAGATGTCGGAGGGGCTGCCCTACCATGGAGAGAAGCTAGGGCCCTACAGCAACCAGGCGGATGTGGGGCAGATCCCCTCCACTTGCAAAACATCAACAACTTCTTTTTTAAAATAAATTTTTATTGAGTTTTTATAAAAGAAAAGGGAAAAAAACAAGAAAAAACACACAAAGATAAAAACATACTAACAGATATGGAGTACGTACTATATATATCTATATTAACATTTCTACTAGAATCAATTTCTTTGCACCCATGCACACCCATGTACATAAACACATGTTGTCAACAACCACAACAATCACAGCTTGCAGTGCCAGTGTCAGTGGGTTCTACTGTGCATTCTGTACACTCAACATGTTCTCCCATATTATGAGGTTGTGTGACTCTTTCCCATTTTTCACAGTGGCCGATAACACAGCAGAGAATCCCCTAGTCCACTGCAATATGGAGAAGTAGGCATCACAGCTCCTTGTCAGTTTCAGAAAAAGTCTGGTCAGTTTCAGCAGTGGGTTCCTTTCTGTTACCTTCCATTCAACAGACTAACACTAAAATGCATATGCAAAACCCGAACCACCAGGATTTAAATGGAAGATGCTTGCTGGACACTACTACGCAGCTGCAATAGGGCAATTGTATAATTTTTAAACAAAAACTTTGGCCACCGACACCGACACATCACAAGTGATGCTCCACCCCATTTTTTTTAAAAAAAAAAAAACTATAACTGCAGAATAAATGCACTGGAGGGAAAAGAATGGTGCGTACGCCGGACACAGAATCCAAATTCAAACTTAAAGGCTTACTGCTTGGAAAATCTGCAGGAAGCCATGCGTGCACTATAGGCCTGAGTCTCTCTCTCCTTCCCCTCCGCCCCCTTTCTCAGGCATAAACCATTAAAGGGCAGATAATTTTGTTGTCATCGTGTCGCCATCGTCATCCGCACTTCCCTTGATCCTTTGGGGCCCTTGCAGGAGATGACAGGGACAGTTTGGCTTTTCCCCAGCAGTCCCCAGGAACTCTGTTACCGCGGTGGCGAGCAACCAGCATCCTGACAAGTGTCACAAGGATTAGGAGTTGAGCAAGACTCAGCTGGAGCAGCGGCTCCTCGAGAACACGCTCCCAGCTCTGCTGTCAACACCCTGCCTTTATATATATAATTCTCTCTTCCCTTTCTTTTTTTTATAAAGCCAAGACAAGGAACAGTTACTAGAGGCAACAGCCAATAAAAATCCCATAGTGCTTGCTGCAAGGAGAGAGAGAAAAGACATAATGAAAAGAGGCATGCTTTGGGGAGGGAGCGGTGTGCCAAACTATATTTCAGGCCGGTGCATTCCATTTGAGGCCTTGTTAACTAGATATTGACGGGTGGAGCGGGGTGGGAGAGCTGCATTTTACAGTTAGCCACGAGGAATCACAGGAAGGAGAATAAACTGGGGAAATTGCCTCCCCAATCCACATTTTCCCATCCTAGTTTTCCCATCTTCCTCTCACATTTTTTTTTGCCATGACACTGCCGCCATTTTAAGGCCCAACGTGGTGGTTTTAAGAGGGCTGCAGAGGCCTGATCCTGACTGGGCCTGCAGCATGGCAATATGAGGGTCTCCTGTTTTGTCTCCCCCACCCAGTGTGCCTTCACAAGTGCTGAAACAACTGTGCCCCCCCCCCCAGCTGCTTAAACCATAGAGCTTTGGTGAATCCTTGAGTGTAGTGCTGACACAACATCATCACTTCCAGTGGCATTGTGGCGCTGGCATGCAACCAATCAGGTACCTGTTTTCACTTCCACCCCACCCATAATCTCTCACTGGTAGGGTTGCCGGGTCCCCCTGGCCACCTGTGGATGGGGGGGTAGGGTTGCCAGATCCAGGTTGGGAAACTCCTGGAGATTTGGGGATGGAGCCTGGGGAGGACAGGGACCTCAGTGGGGTATAATGCCACAGAGCCCACCCTCCAAAGCATCCATTTTCTCTGAGGGAACTGATCTCTATAGTATGGACATGAGTTGTAATTCCGGGGGATCCCCAGGTCCTACCTGGAGGTTGGCATCCCTATTCACTGGGTGCCAGCGCTGGGCTGGCAGTCCTACAGCCAAGGTTGTGGCTGGCCCTGTTTCACTGTCTTTGTCGCAGGACTCAGTTATAACTCTGGTGGTTTGGAATTTTAGGCTTCTGCCCCTTCAGACAGCAGGTGCTTATGAAGATTCAGAATAAAAGCCTGCCGTTTGTTGAGCAAGCCGGGGACCTTTTTGCTTGTTGGTAGGCTGGAGCAACTGGATAGAATAACACATTCGAACTTTTTCCTTATACTTCCACTACTAGAAGGGCTGTGGGCGGCCTTGCTTTTTGAAAATATGAATGCTGAAAATGCAGGGAGGAGACTTGGTATATCCTACAGGGATCCTGGAGAGAAGGGTCCCTCCAGAACCTTCCACCATCCCCTCGTGTGTTGGCTTCCTGTGGGTTTAGAAATGTTGATATAGCAAAATGATCAAAATATTCCAGCTGTTTGGAATGGGACAAGCCTAGGAACTCTGGCCCGCAGGTTTTATCTGCACATGTGGATCAGCAACTCTTGGTCCGTGGCCAAGGAGATAATTTGAATCCAGACATCTTGGATCCACATCCATCTTTCTTCCCCCAAACCACACAAGCCCTGAACAGATGCAACCACTGTGAATGCACAGGCAGTCTCTGAACCGCACACACCCCCCATTGCTTACCTACACACACGTCAGGCAGTTCTCATTGTTTGATATACACATGTTCAGTTCACCTATTTATTTATTTGGATTTGTTTTCCATCGAGTCACAGCTGACTTAGGCAACCCCCCCGTGTGGTTTTCAAGGCAAGAGACATTCAGAGGTGGTTTGCCATGGCCTGCCTCTGCATCACAACCTTGGATTTCCTTGGCGGTCTCCCTCCCAAATACAAACCAGAGCCGACCATGCTTAGCGTCTGAGCTGAACTATTCTTTTTTGCAAAACGATAGCAACATTGGAGCCTTCCTAATAGCCACCGGAAGACCATGCCATAATGTGGGAACATCCCCAGGGAATGGACATGCATGAATGGGCATTTCCCCAGTTTTACCCGTTTGCAAGGTGGCACCTTTAGAAGGCTTGGCTCTGATGAGCAATGTGGTCGTAGCAGGCAAGATGCTCCCAAAGGGACATGAGTCCAATGCCCACATACCTGTAGGTGGTAGTTGACTTGAGCCCAATAACTAATCATTAATCAATGGCATGTCTGCAGGAGGGGTGTGATATGCAGATTTCGCCTAGCAACTGGTTGGATCTGGGTAGCAACATTCTGTACCAACTGGAGTTTCCAAGTTGTTTTTCAGGGCAGACCCACGTAGAGTTCATTACAGTAATCTAGCCTTAGGGTTGCCAGGTCCCCCCTGGCTGCCAGAAAGGGATGGAGGGAGGGTTGCAAGATCCAGGATAGGAAACACCTGGAGATTTGGGGAATGGAGCCTGGGGAGGGCAGGGACCTCAGTGGGGTACAATGCCATAGAGTCTGCCCTCCAAAGCATCCATTATCTCCAGGGGAACTGATCTCTGTGGTCTGGAGCAGAGTTCCCTCTAAGCAGCGTTTGTGAGAGCTAGCTCACAGTTTTTTAGCCTCCAGCCCGCACATTTTTGTCTTAGCTCAGGAAGGATGGCTCCAGGGCAAACTGATTTATGCAGGAGCCAAATCGCTGGCTCACTCTTTAATGCCAGTAGCACACAAAGTAGAATTTTCGCTCACAAGACTCCACACCTTAGAGAAAGCATTGGTCTGGAGATGAGCTGTAATTCCAGGGGATCTCCAGGTCTCATCTGGAGGCTGGCATCCCTGTCTAGCCCTGAGGTAACCACTGCATAGATCCAGATCAGCTGAGTCCAGGTAGGGGCCATCTTCCAAGCTGCGCTCGCTGGCTTCCCCAGCGATAATCCTGGGTCCGTAGGCTAGTCACCCCCTCGGGCATACCATATCTGATACATGCAAAAAAGTAGACATTGTCAGCTGTCCTTGTCTGAAAGAAAAATCCAAAACTGTGTTCTGGGTTTTTACGCACAAAAAGGCCTGTGAGACCAACACCCACCTCTCCCACCACCAGGCGGACAAGATGCCATTTGTTTCTGCAACCTTTCTGGCATAGCCCCCCTTCAAAAAGAGAGAGAGCCCCTCCACTTCTACACTCTCCCTAATGAATGGGCTTAATTGCCTGCCAAACAGGAGGGCAGCCAAAACCAACAAATTAAAGTTTATGGTCCTGTGGTCTCATTGACAATGGGATAATAGAGAAAGCGTTTATTTTGCAAGATAGTTCGGCTAAGGCCGAGGGAGGGGGGAGCTATGGTCATTGTATAAAACAGAATAAGCAAATTTAGTTTTAACGGAGGGCAGCGATGGGCCCCTTGCTCCATTAATCCGTTCTGATGTCTCAGCCGACCCAGCTGTTCGCTCAGAAGGGGGCGCCTCCCCCCCCCCCCACAAGGGCTGGCTGTGAGGATGGAAGGGTCATGCAGCCAAAAAAATGTTGTGAGTCTTTAAGGTGCCCCTGGATGTCTGCTCTGTTCTGCAGATGCAACCGTTTCAGAACAAGGTGTTAGGTACTGAGAGTCAAAAATAGCAGAGTTAGATGAAAGCAGCCAGACATGTGTGTGTATCTGTCTAGAAAAAGAAACTTTATTAAAGATTAGGGAAAGGGTACTGGGAGAACAAAAGTAAAACAAATCATCCTTACTAGCTCTAAGCTACATGTTGCTTCTCTAAGGACTTAACTTGTGACTCAGAGGGGAAACTTCAAGGAGAGGGACAAAGAGCAATAAACGGAAACTCTATGGCTTTCTCCCTTGGCTCATCCCCAAAGTATTGATTATCCAGCTGGAGAATCCCAACACTAGCTAATCATGCATTCTATCACCTTGCTCTAGCGAGGAAAACGTGCAGGCAGTTCTATTGGATCTCTAACTAGAAATCAGCATGCATCACAAACAGGAAATGCTTTCATGACAGACAGGAAGAGAACTTGCAAATACCCCAACACAAGGCGCAGCAACGCAGAAGCGAGGGGAGACAGAAACCTAGACTGTGGTTGTGATCTCACAGCTTGGGAACGGTTCTGGTTTTGACTGGGCAGTCAAGCCACCGGGGGCAGTGGCTCTGGACCCTCCTCACCAACCACCACCGAGGGGCAGCCCCTTCTCCCATGCCCCAGCTCTGCAGTTCCACAATCAGCTGAACAATGCTACGAGTCCACAGCTACTGCTGCCCCATAATCGTGGGGTTGCCTCCCATTGGTGCAGTTGCCAGCACTGGGTTGGGAAATACCTGGAAATTTGGGGGGTGGAGCCTAGGGAGGGAAGGGTTTGGGGAGGGGAGGGGAGGGGAGGGGAGGGGAGGGACCTCAGCAAGGCAGAGTGCCATAGACTCGACCCTTCAAAGCAGCCGTTTTCTGGAGGGGAACTGATCTGGGCCATCTGAAAATCAACTGAAATAGGAGATCTCCAGGTGCCGCCTGGAGGTTGGCAGCCCAAGCAACTGGGTGGGCAGGGGCTCCTCAAAGCCTGAGAATCCTCCAGATGGGTTTTATGGGTGGCCTTGAGTTTGACAACCACACAGGAGGGGAGGAAGGGCAAGTGAGCTGGGCAGTGCACAGGGGTGGACTGGCGATTTAACTTGCAGGGAAATTTCCTGGTAAGCCCCAAGCACTGATGGCTTTAAAAGAGGATTAGATTCATGGTCAGGAGGTCTATCAGTGGCTACTAGCCATGGTGACTAAGGGGAACCTCCACATTCAGGGGCAGTCAACCTCTGGATCCCAGAGCCAAGAGGCAATATCAGGGGAAGGCCTCAGCCTCTATGCCGGGCTGTTGGCCCTCCAGAGTTAACTGGTTGGCCACTGCGTGAGACAGGATGCTGGACTAGATGGACCAGTGGTCTGATCCAGCAGGGTTCTTCTTAGGTTCTTGCGTCCCGGAGGGCCACAGGCAGAATCCAGCTCCAGAACTCTAGTCCCTTTGCTCGAGCCCTTCCATAACATTGCCCATCAGTGCTGGCTCACCAGCTGCCTCTTCCTGCAACGCTGCCAGCTTGTGGGCGCAAGCGACAGGTCAGGCCATGCCCATTGTTGGCACTGCAAGGGGCGGGTCAGCTCTGTTTGCTCCCGGGCAGTTTTAACTTCTCCGTCTGCCCTGGGCAACGTGTGGGAAAGTAAGTTGTGTGAGATGCACAAATGCTCAGTGGACAGCAATCCGAACATTTCATTTCTGAACCTTCCCCTGGAGGCATGATAGGGCGTGGCATCCCCCCCCCTTGCTACTCCTGCAAAGAGGCAGCTTCATCTGGTTCCTCTCCCCTCTGTGGAACATTATTGTTCTCTGCTGGCTGTTGCTCTGAGCTTGCTGGCGCAGAGTCAACCGCTGTCTGAAGTCCCTCGTCAGATGTTTCCCCTCATCCCTGCGTTTTGCTTTGTTTTGTTTTTAAACCATAAGGTTATCGCACTTTAAACAAACGAAAACATTTCGGCGAGTGGGCTGGAAGACGTTCCAGGAGGTCATCTCCCAGAGCGGTCAACTCATTAGTCATGTCTGCTTGCCGTTGCCCTCCCCTCTCGCCCCCCCCCCAGCTTTCCCCCTAATTAAAATTAAAGTATTTCCTAGCCAAAAAGTCAGCCCAATGTTCATTCATCTCCATCCTTCTCTGTTTGGATAAGCCATGCTCCAGTATGCGGAAGGTGTTATGTACACAAACTATAAACTCTCTAGCAGCCACGCCGGGCGCTGTTATGACTAGCTGAGCCAGCTCTCAAAAGTGCCTCTCTGGCAATGCGGCTGGACTCCAAGCAGAGCCATCACTCAGAGGCGATTAGGCACATACGGCAAAAGAGCACTGCGCAAGGGAAGGGGGGAGGGGAAGGTTGCCAACTCTGGGTTGGGAACTACTTGGAAATTTGGGGGGTGGCCCCTAAGGAGGGGAGGGACCTCAGCTAGGGCTGCCAAGTCCAACTTGGGAAATATCTGGGGACTTTGGGGGTGGAGCCAGGAGACTTTGGGGGTGGAGCCAGGAGAAAGGAAGTGACATCATTTTGTGATGTCACATCCTGTGATGTTGCTTCCACATGCTTCCACATGAACTCATGAAGTTTCCTAATACTGAATCAGGCCATTGGTCCATCAAGGTCAGTATTGACTACTCAGACTGGTAGTGGCTCTCCAGGGTCTCAGGCTGAGATCTTTAATGTCACCTATTACCTGATCCTTTTTTAGCTGAAGAGGCTGATACCTCCTGCATGTCAAGCAGATGCTCTATCACTGAGCAATGGCCCTACTGAATCCTTCCTCATCTCGGCAGAATATGAAGCCCTAAGTGCTACACAAGTGCTAAATATGATTTTCATATCATAAGAACAGGAGAGAAGCCACAGTGGATCGGCCCATCCAGTACAGCCCATCCAGTACAACACTCTGTGTCACAACAGTGGCCAAAAATACCAGGTGCCCTCAGGAGGTCCAGCAGCAGGGCCAGAACTCCAGAAGCCCTCCCACTGTTGCCCCCCAAGCACCAAGAATGCAGAGCATCACTGCCCCAGACAAAGGGTTCCATTTAGACCTTGTGGCTAATAATAGCCACTGATAGACCTCTGCTGGATGGGGACAGAGAGAGAGAGAGAGAGACAGACAGACAGACAGCTTTTTCACTTACTCTTGCCCAATTCCCAGGCTTTATTTCTGGCCCTTGTTTCACCCAGCTGTTGTCCATGTAAGTCTCAGAGCTGAAACCTCATTTCCATTTATTTATTTCTTAGTTTAAAAGAAGAGATTGGATTTATACCCCGCCCTTCACTACCTGAAGGAGTCTCAGAGCAGTTTACAATCCCTTTCCCTTCCCTTCCTCACAACAGACACCCTGTGAGGTAGGCGGGGCCAAGAGAGCCTGCCCCCTGCTCCCACCTCTGGTATTCCAGAGAACTCCAGAAACCCTCCCACTGTTGCCCTCCCACTGTTGCCCCCCCAAGCGCCAAGAAGACAGAGCATCACTGCCCCAGACATAAGAATATAATGGAAGCCATGCTTAGCATCCTAGATCTGATGAGATTGGGCCAGCCTGGGCTACCCAGGAAAGAGCTGCAAGCATCTACAGTTAGAGACGAGTGGAGTTTCTGATGTGGAGTCTGACTCGTTTGCACAGTTGATATAGAGTGTATGCAAAAAATAGTTTCTCATACCCTGGCTGGTATTTGGATGGGACAGCACTGAGGGCATCTACTCAGAGGCAGGCCAAGGCAAACCACCTTGTTACGTTCATTAATTTATTTCAATTTTTATACCGCTTCTCTTCAGCTAAGAGCTCAAAGCAGTTTACAGAAATATATTGTTACATCCATTAAAATAGATACAAAAAAATCATAGTAAATATCCCATAAAATCCTCTATCGTCCCCTTCCACAACAGGGGGCGTCAGCACACCGTGCCACCAGAATGATAAACCTGACACGCTGGGCGGAGCGTCTGCAAAAACCCACAATTTCACTTACTTTAGAAAAGCAGTTTGCTCTGTCAATTTCTGCTTTAGGGGCCATGATCCGTGTTGAGGCCAGCTTATTGAAGTCGCTACTCAGGCACAACTGAGACGCATTAATTATTGGCTAAGAAATTAAAGCCTATCTACCTAACAGAGGGGCCAAAAAATGTGCTTATTGTACAAAAATCCAATCCATATTTTTGTGAGTGCCTGATCAAAATCAAACTTTAATTGGATGCAAATGGCCTTGGAGAGCTTGTGGAATGCAATCGGAACCCTATTCAGAGGCAAAAAGCCAGAAATGAATCAAATGTTAGCACGTAGTAATTGGGTCTTGTGCTACCACCCTTTTCTAAAATCTTGACGTGTTATTTTTTTGATGGAATATTGTTTTGACTCCTTTAAATTTCAAATCAGGAGAAATAATTGCGCTCTTAGATTTTTAGTCTTATTTCTGTTTTGTCATTCCGCAGAACGATAAAAGTATGGAAGCCATCCTGACCTCCAAGGTAGGCCATTTCACAAAATGGGAGTCACAACTGGCAGTGCACACGGACACACAAATTTCTGATCCTACCCATCTGCAAGGTGGCCCCTTCAGAAGGCTATGCTCAGATGGAGCAGAGGTCCGTCAGTGGCTCTTAGCCACAAGGTTTAGATGGTTCACTCTGTCTGGGGCAGTGATGGAACACTCTGTCTTTTTGGTGCTTGGGGGGCAACAGTGGGAGGGCTTCTAGAGTTCTGGCCCTACTGGTGGACCTCCTGATGGCACCTGGTATTTTTGGCCACTGTGTGACAACGAGTATTGGACTGGATGGTCCATTGGCCTGATCCAACATGGCTTCCATTATATTCTTATGTCTGGGGCAGTGATGCTCTGTCTTCTTGGCGCTTGGGGGGGCAACAGTGGGAGGGTTTCTGGAGTTCTGGCTCTGTTGGTGGACCTCTTGATAGCACCTGGGTTTTGGCCACTGTGTGACACAGAGTGTTGGACTGGATGGGCCACTGGCCTGATCTAACATTGGCTTCTCTTATGTTCTTATGAGCAAATCTATCGCAGTGGAGCACAACAAGAGAGGTAGTCCTGCAGGTCTATGGGTACAAGACCATTAAAAGGTTTGGTAGGTAATAATAAGTGCCTTGAACTGAACCCAGTAACTCATCAGTAAACAACAGAATGGCTGCAGAACGGGTGACAGGCATGCTCCACCTAGCTCCTGATGTGGTGTTCTGTCCCAGATGGCATTCTGAGTTTACTGTAAGGGCAGAGATGCATGTAGAGTGCTTTATAGCAGTCTGGCCTTGAGATCACCATATCATGGACCCATGTGGCCAGAACAATGGAGGCAGTAGGGGGACTATCTTCTAGGCTAAATGAAGATGGAAGGATGCATTTTCTGCGTCTGTATTAACTCGCTTCTCTTGCAATAATGCTGGATCCGGTATCACTCCAAGGCCAGGAATCCCCAACCTTTTTTGAGCCTTCGGGCACATTTGGAATTCCGACAGGGCATGGTGGGCACAGCAACAAAATGGCTGTCACAAAATGGCTGCCACAGGAGGCGGAGCCAGCCACAAAACGATTGCCGCAGCTTAACTTCAGTAACACAGGGCAGACCCTTGTGCTGTGGAGGCAGCGGCTGCCAAAGTAACGTTTCTTTGAAAAAAATCTGCACAGCCGATCAAATCTCTAATAGTCAATCAAAAGCTTTGCTGAGTAAAAGACCTGTCTGGCCCCATGTCATTCCCCAAAACACTTGGTGGGCACCACACTGGGACCCCTGCCCTAGGCATTTAACTGAGTCAGCGAGCACCAACTGAACCCCCTCAGTGGCGAGAAATACAATGTCCCTGAAGACCTCCACCTTTCCAGCCACCGTTCCCACCCTCTTGTCAGGATTTTGTTTCAATTTGTCCTCCCTGAGCCATTTAACCACAGCAGTAAGGGACCAGTACAGGACCTCTCAAGCATCGTCAGGTGGTTTGGACATGGCTTCCCAAACAGTAACATTTTCACAACAAAGGTGCCATCACAGAAAAGTCTCTGTCTTATTTACCTTCAGAGAAATGCAGGGCCCACCCCCCCCAGGTGACTAAAGGAGTCCAAAGACTACCAAGAAGCAAGGGATTTAAACTATTTTCTTATGAAATGGTACCCTGCAAGACTGGAGTTTATGAAAGGCGAAATTCTTCTTACTGCCATTCCTCCACAAAAAAAGACACATCACCCCATTGCGATCAGCAATTTTTCATCTGACCGAATATGATTCAATTACTATCAACACCCTCCTTACTTTTTTTGTATGGAAGTACAGTCCAGGCAATCCCTTTCATTTGGGCCAACCAAAATGGCACAAAACAATGTGCAAGCTTTCAAGTTCAGCAGAACTCTTCATCAGGACAGAAGTTATAAGAGTAAGAAAGGGGGGGGGGGGAGTTGCACATTCCCAAATGCCCTGGCCTGGATGGCACAGGCTAACCTGATTTTCTCAGATCCTGGAAGCTAAGTAGGGACAACCCTGGTTAGTACTTGGATGGGAGACCATCGAGGAAGTCCAGTGTTGCTATACGGAGGCAGGCAATGGCAAATCACCTCTGAATGTCTTTTAAATCCCATGAGGGGTCTCCATGTCACCTGTGACCCAACAGACCTTTCCACCACAAAGTTTCCAAATGAAAGTTGAAATTCTCAGGGATGCCAGCGTTCTGCCAGAGCCCTGTTTGCATGAAAAATTGCAAATGAGAAACCACAGCATGTGTCGAATCTGTGTCTTCGAACCCCACCTCTGCCCACAACAAAAGCAAACGCTAAAAAGACCGGAGGCTGGAAGATCTCTCCGGGCCTCTCTGCAATGCTTATCCTGAAATCCAGGGGGGGGGGGGGGGGGTTGGACTGAGAAGATCTTGAGGATTAATGCTGTTATAATAAAGAGGGGGGAGAGAGCACTTACGCGCCCTGGATTGGAACCGAAAACCTTGTTTACAATCTGGCCCATTGCGCTCCCAGCCACAAGCTATCGCCACTCCCTTACTAAGCCTGTCTGGAAGTTGCCAAGAGAGAGGGGGAAAAAGGCAGAAACTTTGAAGCCTGCTTTGAACACATAAAAACAGCTTATCTTATCTGGAATAGCCGGGACAGGATAAGCTGGTCTTATCTTATCGCTTGCCTATATTGATGTCAAGGTCTAAAAGAGCTTGGGGCTGTTAGGCTACACCAGGCAGAACTCCCACTCTGATAAACACCGATAAAGAGGCCCTGCTTCACTTTAAACGGACTGACACCACAGGAGAAGCCAGAAGTATTTATCCAGGCACAGTGAGAGTGTGCTGGATTTTAACCTGGGTTTGTTTGTTCGTTTGTTTGTTTGTTGTCCACTTTAGGATCATAC
The DNA here is from genome assembly GCA_029233225.1 of Lepidodactylus listeri. Classification (NCBI taxonomy): domain Eukaryota; kingdom Metazoa; phylum Chordata; class Lepidosauria; order Squamata; family Gekkonidae; genus Lepidodactylus; species Lepidodactylus listeri. The sequence continues at coordinate 15,246,569 of JARCFY010000013.1, forward strand.
TTACATAGCAAAACAGCAAATGTTGGAGAATTTAGCCAGGCCGCAGCTTTCCCCGGGGCACAAAGTTTGCAGAGCTGTTGTTGAGGGGTTAGAGTGGGCATCCCCGATGTGGTGCCCCTGGGCACCACAGCAACCGCATTCCTTGGCGCCCAACAAGTGTTTCTAGAAAGTGGGTAGAGCCAAGTGGGAGCTTTTTGAGTTTCTGATTTTATGGGACAATGCTGACAGTGGGTTTATGTAAAGTACCTTCCCTGGGCAAATACCAGCGTGATAAAGAGTGCCCAGGTGAGTGCCCAGTGTGGTTAGAGAGGCCTGGAGCGTACTGGGCGAGCTCCGGCGAGCATCTCTCGGCCTGACCTATTCCATAGGGTGGTTGTGTGGGAATACAATAGAGGAGGGGTGGGGAAAATGATAAGAGAGACCCACTCCATAGTCACCTAGCATACAGTCTACACGGTGGGCTGCTGAACTCTGCATGAATGGGATTATCAAAGTCCTGTGCCAGGGCGAACCTGCAACCTGAATTAAGGAAATATGCTGCGTTGCGGCATAAATTTGATCCTAAGCAGGGAAAGGTCTCCCAAATTTCAAAGTGCCGTCAGCAACATTTCTTTTTTTTTTTTTGTAAAAAATTTTTATTTTTCAAAACATTAAAATTAATACATTTATCTTATACAAATCCTTTTTTCCATATTATATAACATTTTGTTCTATTTGTATAATCTTGTTTTTATCTTGTATTGGCGGTTTCCCACCACATCTGAAGCATAACACATTTTCCACTTTATCCAAAATAGTAATACTTATATCTATGTTTACATTTCTGGTAACGGTCATATTTCTTAAAAATATTTATATCCATCAGCAACATTTCTGACTCCTTTGTTCTATCTATTTTGGCCCCATTTGGGGGTTGATGTCCCATTTGGGGCTGGATCCAGTACAGGGGTGCCACTTACCCTCTTCTACCAGGAGGGCTCTTGCCAATCCTTCCTGGGCCCAGCTGGGGAAAACCAAATGGGGGGGATGCCATTGTGTGAAGCCACAACGTTGTTTGTTTCTGAAAAATACAGAAGTAATGTGACCGCATTGCAATAATGCTCTAGGAATTCCAGGATCTCTACAGTAAAAACCACTGAGATCTGTGGGATTTCTAGAGTGTCACCACAGTGAGCTGGTGCTACTTCTGATTTTTTTTGGCCAGAAATGCCATGCAGCATTGCATGGCACCATTTCTGCCCATCCCCACTGCTGGAGTGTCAAGGCCTGGCAACCTCAGTCCAGCCACGTGTAGATGGAAATGTAAAGACACAGCTAGCATAGTTCCGCTTGCACAACCTGCCATCCCGGTTGACCCCAATAATTACTTGCACAATGTCTTGTGCAAGCAGTAAGGCAAGTTGGAATATAATAAGGTAGCACAAGCTGCCAGCACTGGTCTTTTTTGGTACATGCTCGTGGGCTCTAGAGCACACAGACATCTTCCAGTGGATCCAACTCCATGTGCATCCCATGCCTCTTTGCATGTGCATGTCTAAGTTTGTCTCAAGACTGGCATCTGGATAAATTAAGCAAATTAATGCAAATATAGCACTATACTTCCTGCTTGCCAGGGATCAGGCATACAGAAGCTTGGGGGAAGCAGTAGGACCACGTGGTCCAGAAACAACTGTGCTAAGTAGGAGCAACAACTGCTTTCTTACCAACAACTTCCACTAGGGGGTACATGTGCTTAATCCCCACATAACGGTAAGCACTGGCAGGAGCCTTCCACCACTGCAGGAAGAACAAAAGAGCATGCGGTGCGCCCATCTGCAGTAGACCCTGTCATACAGAAGACCTGTGTAGCGCAGAGAGGGAAGAAACTGCTGGGTATTGAGACTGAAATACAGCAGAGTTAGATGAAAGCAGCCAGACACATGTGTATTGTCTAGAAAAATAACTTTACTAAAGATTAGGGAAAGGGTACTGGGGAAACAAAAGTAAAAGAAATCATCCTTACCAGCTCTAAGCTACATGTTGCCTCTCTAAGGACTTAACTTGAAACTCAGAGGAAACCAAGGAGAGGGACAAAGAGCAATAAATGGAAACCCTCTGCTCTCTCTCCCTTGGCTCATCCCCAAACTACTGATTATCCAACTGGAGAATCCCAACACTAGCTAATTATGCATTCTATCACCTTGCTCCAGCAAGAAAAAAATGTAGACAATTCTATTGGATCTCTAACAAGAAATTAGCATGCATAACAAACAGAAAATGCTTTCATGACAAACAGGAAGAGAACTTGCAAATATCCAAACAGAAACAGCGTCTCCGCTGAATGTAACTGAGCACAAACAGCTGGTTAGAACTGATGTACCCTAACCTTAACCTGGACTCCAGCCCTAACCCCAACCCTAACCCTGAACTAACCCTAACCCCAATCCTAACCCTAAACTAACTCTAACCCCAACCCTAACCCTAAAAGAACCCTAATACCAACCTCCTCTAACCCCAACCCTAACCATAAACTAACTTTAAACCTAACGCTAACCCAAACCCTAACCCAAACCCAAACCCTAACCCCAATGCCAACCCTAACCCTAGACTAAATCTAAAACTAACCCCAACCTCAACCCTGACCTAACCCTAGCCCTAAATTAACCCTTACCCTAACCCTAACCCTGAACCTAACCCCAACCCTGAACCTAACCCTAACCCTAAACTAACCCTAACCCCAACCACAACCCTAAACCTAACCCTAATGCTAATCCAACCCTAACCCTAAATTAACCCTAACTCCAACCCTAACCCTAAACCTCTGAGCATGAGATTTCTTTAGTGAATGTCAATAAATTAGAAGTAGGTTTGCAGCTTACAGATATACACCTGAACAGCATACTCAAAATTGCTGCAGCACAGACATTTTGATGCAATAATTCAGAGCAAGAGGTGTCAGTTATCAGACACTATTCATTAAACAAAATATTGCAAGAGTGCTAATGTTTTAAGCATGTTTTTATTTTAAGTTTTTAAAAAATCTTTAATTGTGTTTGTGTCCTTTATAACGTTTATATCTCCGCTACCTGGCATTACATTTTATGACACACATGGCCCGGCCCGACAAGGTCTCGTTGATGTCAGATCCGGCCCTCAGAACAAATGAGTTCAACACCCCACTCTAACCCTAACCTACAACTGACACACATTTCCACCCTTCCCCTTTCCCACATGTCCCACAGGATGCAAATTCTACCTTAAAAGGAAGATGGGCCAAGCTTAGAGAAGGGCTATGTTCCTCTCCTTTGATGGATATCATAAAAACGGAGTGACTCCAAGCCAGGCAGCTCTGCTGAACCTGGGCTTTTAAAAGATTCTAATTGCCAACTTTCATCTTTTACCAGCATAAATAATAGATGCACTGTGTATCCTCCCCACCACCACATACGCATTCTCCTTTCACCGCCACATTATTAAGGCAATAAAGCAATTTCAAAGGTGTGGTTATCAGGAGCTAATAGCACCTCCAGGGGATTCCTCAATGCCCCAGGAGTCTCCTTAATCTTGCTTTTAAAAAAAAAAGCCTTTCCTTCCTGTGTCATCTCCCATTAGTTAATTTCAGAAAGCGCATGCGTGCGACTGGCCGTGGCTATGTGTTGTCTGGCACACCAGGGAGAGTGAAAGCACTACAAACTGCAGACATAATTAAGTCAGAAGATGGTTCCTGGTGGATGCTTTCTCCTTTTCTTCTCTGCCTCCCCGCCCTCAAAAAACCCAAGCTGGCTAATGTGTTAGAAAGGCTGAGAATGTCTCCACTGCTTTTTCTAGCTACCTTTGAACTGGAATGTCCTCGTGAGAGACCACAGAAAGAAGCACTAAAAACTGGGATGGGTAGCATTCCAGTCTGGTGTAGTGGTTAGGAGAACGGACTCTGATCTGGGAGAACCGGGTTTGATTCCCCACTCCTCCACATGCAGCTGCTGGTGTGACCTTGGCTCAGTCACGAGTTCCCTCAGAGCTGTTCTCCCAAGGGCAGTCCTCGAAAGAGCTCTCTCAGCCCCACCTACCTCACAAGGTTCCTGTTGTGTGGAAGGGGAGGGAAAGAGATTGTAAGCCGCTCTGAGACTCCTTCGGGTAATGAAGAACGGGGTATAAATCCAATCTCTTCTTCCTCCTTGTTATCACAGTGGAGGGGACCCAGTGCCCCAAGTAAGTCTTGGTCCCTCTGTATAGACCAGCACAAAAGGGGGGGGGGGCGGGGGGAGATGGCTATGCTATTCATAAGCATTTTTTTATGTGCATGTCTGTGTTTGTGCATGTGCGTGCAAGTGTGCGTGCACCTGGAAGTCACGATGACCTCTGGTGACTGAACCCCCTACTGGGGGCCTGGAGGATATCCAGAGAGGTGGCTGAATAAAGCCTGCCCCTGCCTCCAGCCTCTGGTATTCCAAGGAGGTCTCCCATCCAAGTCCTTGCCAGAGTCGGCCCTGCTTAGCTTCCGAGGTCTGATGAGATCAGGCTTGCGTAAGCAACCCTTAACGGGTTCATGTTGGTGCCCTGCCTTCTGACTGCTACACTGTATTGTATTAGGTAAAGGTTTCCCTTGCTCGAAAGCCGGTCAAATCCGACTCTAGGGGGCGGTGCTCATCTCCATTTCCAAGCCGAAGAGCCAGCGCTGTCTGAAGACATCTCTGTGGTCATGCCAAGGCGCACGGAACGCTGTTACCTTCCCACCGAAGCGGTACCTATTTATCTGCTTGCAGTTTCTTGCTTTCAAACTGCTAGGTTGGCAGGAGCTGGGGCCACAGACGGGAGCTCACTCTATCACGCGACACTCGGGTCTCAAACTGCCGAGTTACCGGCCTTTCGGTCTGCAGCTCAGCTTCTTAACCTCTGAGCCACCGCAGCCCCTTATCGTACCGTACTGACTCACTTGGAGCAATCCTCCTGAGTTCAGAGGGCAGCAGAAGGGTGAGCCGGCCAAGAATCAAAGCCGCTCCTTGCCAGGACTGCACATTCATCATGGTGGCGTAACTTGCTGCTTGCGCAGTGGGTTAGATCCATCCGGCTTCTCCTCTGGTGAAAGAGTGAAGGAGGAGACCTTTCCGAGCACTAAAAAAGCATTGCTGCAGCTCATGGGATCTGCATCAACAAGGTCCCATGCGTCAGGGATTGCCATCAGGAGGGGAGTCAGGTGAGACTGAGTGAAAAGCCGGGCCAGGTCCGACCCAAGGTGACCACCTGAGCGAGAACGACAGGGCCAGACGGGAATGCAAGCGAGAGAGGTGGCAGCCGCGTGCCCGGCGGCCCTTCTCCCATCTCCTCGTAAGTGGCAGAGAGAGACAGGCGCATCATTTACGGGGAGCGGGAGGAAGGTGACTTTGAGAGAGTCATCAGCTTGCCTGGGAGCATAACTGGATGAGATTTTTAAATCTGTGTTGACAGGGGAAGCAGGCTGGGAAGACAAGCTCTGTGCCTGCCGTGGTGCATAACAGGGGAGCGTGGGCTTCCCTTCGCCCCATCCCCACCCCCGCCTGACAATCTCGATCATCCTGGCACGGCATCATCAGGAATTACATTTGCTGTAGTACCCACTGGGGTGTTCACACCGAAGCTGTTTAGCGCACAAAGCAAACAACGCACACATACACACACACACAAGAGACACACACGACAGGGTACTCCAACGTGACTCCATTTAAGCTAATGATGTGCCAGGCAGTGTCTCCCTTCTCTCCCGCCTCTTGCTTGGTTTTGTAACAGGCAGGCCTTCTCGGATTCCTCAGACCGTCCCTTCCCGCCTCTTATCAGAGCAGTGATGGACGGGGAGGGTTGTGAGACAATCCAGGTTGTCCTGGTGGTGCAATCCACCGCTGCAGGTGCGGAATGCAAAGGAGGAAGGAGACAGAGCCATCAGACCACGTTTCGAGCAGCGCACCTGCGTCTGGGATGTACCGCTTCAGGGGGCGGGCAGGGCTCATCCGTCTGAACGTTTATCCGCACAAAAAGGGGGGGATGGTCTCTCTATGTAGAAAGCTAGCATGTCAGGGGAACTATCGCTGCTTAGCCTTCACCGCTTTCTAAGTGCAGGGATTTTTATTCTGGGGGGAGGGAATTGCACGGTGTGATAAATGCTCCCACTTTGAAGCTATGAAACCAGGTTTCCCACCTTAGCTCGAGCCACGCAAATGAAGGAGCATCCAAGGAACGCCAGATTTGAATCCAGTAACGTGTTCAGGCAAATTCACTTCCTGTTGGGTCTGAGTAGCTTCCATTTGGTTGCCAAGTTATGGTTTGCCACATGGCTGTAAAATTCAGGGCAGGGGGGGAATGCAGGGCAAACAGAAATGTTCAGCGGTAGCATACACCACGCTCAGAAGCACAGTGCAGAAGCCCACGACTTTCTCCAGTGTTATTTTCAAACCACGTTTCAGCGCTAGGGGGTTAAAGCCAGGAGGCTGATGAAATCTGCAGATTATACTAAATTGGGAGATGATGAACACACCGGAGAAAGAACACCTTGGAGGCCAAGGGAGCTCTACATTAGAGCAGGAACAGAATTAGATTCTCAAGTTGGAGGGGAATAAAACTGCAAGCTACTTCACCGGTGGGGAGGGAAGAGTAATTCACAATCCAGATGTTCAACGAGTAGATGAAATCTGGAGCTCAGGAATGTTAAAATAAGGGAGGCGGGAGGTGCGAGTGGCACATATGTTTGCCAGGTAACAAGCAAAAAAATATCTGTAGATTAGCAGAGAGAGGGAACGCACAGGCCGTACAATCGGGCTGCAAGGTCCCTGAATTCAGACCTGGGGACAAGGGCCTTGGCTTCTCTGGGGTCCGTCCTTTGTGCTACTGGGCAAAACAGAGAGCACAGATATGTGCCATGTGCCATCACCCTGTTGCTCAGCAAAAGTGGGGGAGGGGCAGCCCTCCTTGCAAAAACAGAGAGGAGAGGAAACACTGGTGGTGGTGGAAAGTGCCACCAAGTTGCCATTGACTTACGGTGACTCCACAGGGATTTCAAGGCAAGAGACAGGCAGAGATGGTTGGCCATTCCTTCTCTACCTAGCAACTCCGGACTTCCTTTGTGGTCTCCCATCCAAGTACTAACTGGGGCTGACCCTGCTTAGCTTCCCAGATTGGTCAACATCAGACTAGCCTGGACCATCCAGGTCAGGGCAGACGATATATTAAGAATATTATTTTAAATGCCTGAGGAAAACCACCCGAGAAAAACAAGAGATTTCAAGAAATAGAAGAATTGCACTGTAGATACCAGCACTGAGGGCTGACACAGTGGAATGGCACATCACGAGCTGTTTTGCGTGCACAATGCATGGGGAAGAGGAACCGGAGAGCCAGCATGGGCGGACTCTAATCTGGAGAACTGGGTTTGATACCCTGCTCCTCCTCCACGTAAAGCCAGCTGGGTGACCTTGGGCCAGTCACAGTTCTCTAAACTGTCTCAGCCCCACTTAAGGTGCCTGTTGTGGGGAAAGGAAGGGAAGGCGACTGTAAGCTGCTTTGAGACGCCTCAGGGCAAAGAAAAGTGGGGTATAAAAACCAACTCTTTCTGAGTTTAAGGGGTATCCAGGATTCCCTTGCAGAACTGTTATACAAGCTCCTCTTCACTGCCTGATGGTATTAGATGGCGGACTCGTTCTCCAGGCACCAATAGACAAATTGCCTATTAGCTTTTATCCCACCCTTCCTCCAAGAAGCTCAAGATGGCATCCATCCATGATTCTTACCTCCTGCTCCAGAGGACAGACTCCATGACATCACATCCCCTCTGACCTCCTGCCCAGCCCCAAATCTTCAGGAACTTCCCAAACAACCCTCCCAGCTCATGGGGGGGATTGAAGGTGGGGACATGGGGAGGGGGATAATGTCAGCTACCCTGTTACACCACTTCCAAGATAAACCTGGAAGTGATGTAGGGGGGCTCTAGGAGTTGCTGGAAGCTCAGTAGTATAAAACCATAGAATTTCCAGCAATTCCTAGAGCTACCCTCCGTAACTTCCTTTTCTCCCCCATAAGTGAGGCAGTGGCACAGACAACGTCACCATTTTTTTTTACACCCTAGCAGCCCTACTCACAAGGCAGCCTTGCCCGGAAAGAAAAAGCCCTTTGGTTTCTGGTTGCAGTCTAGACACAGAGCCACCCTAGGCAGCTACCACTGGCTCCTGGATGATGAGGCCCCCTCTATTAATTCCAAAAACTCTGCAGTTTCACTCCAGCCAGTTGCTCACATCCCAGGCAGTCCTTCTCTGCATCCTTTTGTGCTCATTTCAAACAAGCAGGGCCGCATGTTGCGCCACATCATTAGCGCTCGTCCCATCCGGTAGTCAGTCCAGAGGCTGCAGCTGTATTTCTGCAGACAATCGGGTAAAATCCAATTTGAAAAGAAAGGCAAAAATCTGCAGTTGTTAGAAAGGTGTGATAATGAAAGCCACTGGAGAAAGTGGGACTCGGCTTTTCCCTTTTTTCCTTCCCCCCCCCTTCACATTTTATCTGTAAAACAGCCTGAGGGCTTTACAAAGAGTTTACAAGAGCACGGTGGGGAAGATTGGGAGAAGAGGGGGAAGCTGGAGATAACAGCAGCCAGCACAAAGCAGTGAACTGAAATCGCCAAGTTATCTGTCTGTGCCAAACCTTCAACGAGAGAAAGGTGGGGGTGAGACCACTTTTTCCAAAGATCAACAGTGCCATCTGGTGGTGAAATGATATAAAGCAGCAGATAAATACCTGTCTTGTAACAACATGATTTCCCCCACCATCACCCTGCAGTCGGAAGTTGTACATCTTGTTCATGAGTGTATCCTGTACATTCAGAGGTTTGTTCCAATGTTTGATCAGCGCCGACAAAAGAAAATATTCCTGCACATAACACCTAATGGACTTGTGGAACTCACCGTGAAAGGATGCAGAACTAGCCAGAACCAGTGTGATAAGACAGCATAGTGGTTAAAGTATCAGACTAGGAACTGGGAGAGACAACTTGGCAACCCCCATTTTGCCATGGAAGCTTGCTAGGTGAGCATGGACCAGTCACACCCTCTCATCCTAACCTACCTCACAGGGCTGTGGTGAGGGTAAAACAGAGGAGGGGAGAACAATGTGAGCTGCTTTAGGCACCCATTGGGAAGGGTGTGTGGTAGACAAATTCATAGAGGAGAAGTCTATCAATGGCTAAAAGCCATGATGACTGAACTAGAACCTCCATGTTCAGGGGCAGTGTACCTCTAAATACCTGTGGGTTGCTCTAAGGCGGCAAAACTTTGTGAGCCAAGCAGAGAATATCCTTCCCTCTTTGATCCTTTCCCCCATCCCAAGAACCTTCCCCTGGGGACCAAAATAAGAAGGCTAATACTCAAAACCTTCAAGTCAGACACTTGAGATCTGGAAACCCCATTCAGGGGCCAACATCTCCCATAGGAAAGTAAGCTTTACTCTTTCTGTTCTCCAGATCAGCCATCTCTCTTCCTCCCTTGCTCACAAGGTAGCAGAATGAGGAGTGATTTCAGTTCTCTATCTGGAGTTTTAACTTTATCTATTGGTACTGTTGCGCTTTTAACTGCAGAGGTTTTGTGTTTTTATCTACTGTGACTATTTACTTGTCGTGATGTCTGTTATGTGCTATATCACACTGCGCCAACATTAAGAAACCCAAGTCCACCAGATCCCTCTGCACATTAAACTGCACCACACCAGCGGTAGTGTATTTACAGTTTATTTACAGTGCAATTATTAATCCAAGTAACAAAGTGCTTCGCCAGGACACCATACAAAAAGAAGAGAGAATACTTCTGTACATTGATTACATATATACATTCCAGTAACCAATCGGGTTAGTGCTGAGTCATGGAGTGAACATTACATCACTGTCACGCAGAAGAACAAGTCTTAACCAGTCTGTACAAGTTCTACTGCCTCTGTCTCTATCATATGACTCCTGCTGGCTGTCAGTTAGATCCTGCAGATCTGCCAGCTCTGTGCATGAAGACTAAGAGTCTCAAATACCAACAATACTCTGTTTATTTACAGAGCCCTGCAGTAGCAGGGACAGCTGGTTCAAAAATCTAATAAATAATAATAATGATATGCCATCTCTAAGCAGACACAGCCCCAAGCGTCCTTTTGGCACAGAAGCCTTATCCCCATTTTGCATTACCAAAATCAGCCTGAAACAAAGCAAGCATGGATGTAGATGTAGCATTTAACCAGGGCTGGTTGTCTTTAGCCATGGTTAAGCATTCGAGATCCTCTGTGGTTAAAGCAGTCTCCCCACTTCTCTGTTTTGCAAGGTAACAAGCAGGCCTCACTGCTATCTCCCCCTGCACGTGCTCTCCAGAGACAGGGCTTGGCTCAGCAAGTTAAGCCATTATTCCACGGCAACCACGGACACCAACAAACCATGGCTTGCACAGACCCTGGTTGTATCTGCTCCAGGCCATGATTGGATCATAGCACAGGAGTCTAAAGAAGAGAATCAATGTCAACCTTTTACAGACATATTGTTTAGGCACTCTGAAACAGCTGCAATAGAGGCAGAAAATGCCCTCGAGTTGCGACCAGCTTACAGTGACCTCAGCCAGGGGCTTTCAAGGCAAGGTAGAAGCAGAGGTGGTTTGCCATCGCTTTCCTCTGCTGAGCCTTCCTTGGCAGTCTCCCACCAAAGTACCAGCCCTGCATAGCTTCTGAGAGCTGATGAGACCAGGCTATAGCATCCTGCCTTCCCTCCATCCTCGACATTATGTAAAGCGCCGTCAAGTCGCAGGTGACTTATGGTGACTTCAGCAAGGGGCTGTCAAGGCAAGTGAGAAATGGAGGAGGTTTCCCACCACCTTCCTCTGCAGAGCCTTCCTTGGTGGTCTCCCATCCAAGTCCCAACCCTGCTTAGCTTCCGAGATCCGATGAGACTGGGCTATACTGCGGCCCCTTTCCCTCCCGCAGGGAGCTACGACCGGATGCCTTTTCTCAGCAAGGAGATGCAATGCCGGAAGGAAAGCTTCTGCCTGCGGAGTACGGCTTGCTGGGCGGCTGTTAAAGGCACAGAGAAAATAGCCAAGAACAAAGCAACGGCAATCTCGAGACGTGACATGAGTCAGAAGAAACCGGCCAGATCAGGAACACCTGCTGGATCAGCAGCCAATAAACTGGCATGAGACACCCAAAGAGCTACTTTCAGGACCCACCCATCCCACGATGGCCAAAGGTGATGCAAGGCGCACTGATGTTGTCAATCTGCAAACAGCTTGTCAGAGCTTTAATATTACACACCTTACAACAGTTAGGAATCTGGATCCAAAAGGCATAATGTGCTGCTGCTTGTCTCTTAATTGCTTGTGTAAGGGCACCCTGTGTTTACATGGCATCTTTCGAGCTCTGGGAAATGATATTATGGCACCCATTTCATATCTCTGCGGCTCGAAGCCTTTTCCTTCGTGCCAAGACGGGATAGGTGACTGAGCAAACACTTGGCTCAAGAAGCTATTATAAGGTGGCTTGTACAGCGTGTTGAATCATCCTTGAAAGATTGCTAGGTAAGAATCAGGGTGTTAACCTTTGTGTCTTGGACTGTTGCCAGTGTTACAAACTAAGCCTGTGCCAAATTTCCAATGGCTTGCAGGGTGGGGGTGGAGAAAGAAGACATAGCTTTAGGGCTGTTTCTCCAAGCATAAAATTTGGAGCTATTCCCATGAGAACTTACACATTGGGGGGGGGGGGGGGGGGCGGTATGTATTACGCTGGGACTTGTTTCCCAGGTGGATTTCTCTAAGACAATCTTAGGAGCAGTCCTCACCAATTCTTTTTTGAAAGAAACCCATGGAAATTATGAAACTGACATACAGGCTCTGTTTGGATGAACCTCCATAGCCACAAATTCACACATATTCTCCTCCTGTCCTGTTCACAGTTTCCTCCGAATCAGAACCAGAACCCCACTTTAAACCACAGTTTCCCATCTTGGCATGAAGGATGAGAACCAACGGAGCAGGGGTCCCCACCTTTTTAAGCCCCAGAATTCTGACACAGACTTTTGACCACAAAATGGCTGCCTCAGGAGGCAGAGCCAACAACAAAATGGCTGCCACAACAGACAGAGCCAACCAAACGGCGTCAAAGAGCAAGGTCATGCATAACTCTTAACAGTAACTCATCAACATTTCTGACAGAAACTCTGCTTGACAAAATGCCTTTTTAAATGAATATATTGTTTTAAAATGTTTTTTTTGGGGGGGGGGCATACATACAGCTTATCTTTAGCCAGGCAGTGAAGATCCTTGTGCTGTGGGGGCAACGTGCTGAGGCTGAAGCAACGTAAAAAATCTGCACAGCAACTCAGATCTCCAATGGCCAATCAGAAGCCCTGACTGGCAAAAGCTGCACCTTCCCCTCTACTTTCTACAAAAACACTTGGCAGGCACCACAGTAACCACGCTGGGGACCCCTGCAAGCAAGCAAACTTTGCCAGTTTGGGTGTCTGTTTTTCCGAGCAAAGAAAACGTTAAATTCTGCAGCTGGTGTAAATCACGCATGGTGGCGTTACATAACTCACTCTGCTTTTCTTCCTCATAGGGAGGAACAAGAAACCACGAAGGACACTGAATGACGGTTTAATCTATACACAAAAGAATAAAATTACCCAAATTTGACATCAAAAGTAGCAATCCTCAGAAACTTGTGGGGATAGGGATGTTAGACACCCCCCAGTGGGGGTGGGGGTCTCCCACTGCCAGGCCTCACCCCTCTGCTGCTGGCCAACTGGTCGGTGGGGGGGGGAATTAACCCCCAAAGGAAGGAATACATATGAGACCCAGAAATGATGTAGGCAAGTTGGGGACATCACTCTTGTCTTTGGGCAAAAACTCTATGGTAGAAGCTAATTCTACCATAGAGTTTTGCCCAAAAACCAGAGTGTCACCACTTGATGTTCCCAACGTGCCTATATCACTTCCAGGTCATGTAGGCACGTCAAGGAATGCCTGGCGTTCCTCCCTGCTCCCAGTAAGTGCACACACACCCCGCCCCTGCCGGCTGCTTGGAGGAATGTAGCAACCCTGTGTAGGGAACATGTTTTAATCTACCAAGACACTGTTTATCTAAAGGTCACTAGTGAAAAAACATCAGAGCAAGACAGCACAGTGCGAAATTGCTGAATTAGAACTTATCGATGAGGCTGATGGTAATAACCAGAGCTTCAATAAAGAGGAAGCATTTTTCACTTATTACGGGAGTTAAATTAGTTTAATGAAATTGAGAAAGACATGCTATTGCCAGTTACAGCGGATGTCACTGCACTGATTTTGTGCTTTTGAGTTTTACCCAGAAATGTCATAAACTAGAGTCTATAGGGAGGTAAACAATTCAGAGGGTTGAACACCTTCCAGGCATTGGCTTCTCGGTATCTTTTATTTGGAGGGGTTTTTCCTGCCATCAGGTCGCAGCTGATTTATGGCGACTATGTAGGGTTTTCAAGGCAAGAGACTATCAGAAGAGTTTTGCCATTATTTGCCTCTGTGTAGCAATTCCTGGACTTCCTTTGTGGTCTCCTATCCAAGCACTAGCCATGGCTGACTCTGCTTAGCTTCTGACATCTGAGGAGATCAGGCTAGCCTAGGGATTATTTGTAGTTGCCAGGACGTCTGCCAGCAAAGCAGGTGCTCTGTCCATGAACCACAATCCCTCCCAACTGAGATCACTTTTTGACATTAAGAACTTCGCTGAGAAGAAATAGGATACCAACCTCAAGGTGAGGCCTGAAGTTCTCCTGGAATTACAGCTGACGAAATGTGAGCTTTGGAGAGTGGTCTCTATAGTATACCATAGAGTCTAGGAGAAAGAGAAATCCCAGAGTGCATCATATACCTACTGAGCTCCCTCCCCAAACTCTGCCCTTCCTAGGCCCTACCCCAAATCTCTAACAAGTCCCCAAGCTGGAGTTGGCAATGGGAAACCTAAGAGGATCACCTGAAAAGCCCTTGCCTGGGTGTCCCATTTTGTTCTAAATATCAGACCCCCGGCTGCCATAACATTAATTGTGAACTAGAATTAGCAAATTGGGACTATGATTGCCACCTTCCATGTGAGGCCTGGAGATCTCCTGGAAGTACCACTCATCTCCAAGCTATGGAGATCAGTTCCCCTGGAGGAAATGGCAGGTATGGATGGCAGACTCTGGGATGTTATACGCCATGGAATTGCCTCACCTGCTAAGGTTGCCAACCTCCAGCTGGGGCCTGGATATCTCCCACTTTTACAACTGATCTCCAGACTACGTATATCAGTTCCCCTGGAGAAAAGGGATGTTTTGGAGGGTGTACCATGCAGAGGTCCCTCCCCTCCCCAAACCCACCCTCTCCAGGTTCCACCCTTCCCCCAAATCTCCAGGTTTTTCCCAACCCAGAGCAGGCAAACTTATCCCCTTCCCAAATACTGGTGTCCCCAGGAAACCAGCCCCACGTCTCCAGGAATTTCCCAACCAGGAGTTGGCAACCCTAGTTGGGACTGCTTGCTCAGCAGCACAACTACAAGTTTTGCAAGGCCCATCAAACTACTTGGGTCTGAAATACATCTGAAGGTACAATTAGGCATGCCAAAGAATCATGGGAGTCGTAGTTTCAGGGAACACCTACCAATGCAGGTCCCATCACCTGTCACTGCTGAGAACTATCAGCCTCAGTGGCCTCTACTTTATCTTGTGTCCTGTCATCGACTGCCTTTCATTCAAGAAACTACTGAGAAAAAGTAATAAAACACTAGCTAATCATAGAGTAAGGTTAAAGGTAAAGGTTTCCCTTGCTCGAAAGCCAGTGAAAACCAACTGTAGGGGGCAGTGCTCATCTCCGTTTCCAAGCCAAAGAGCCAGCACTGTCCGAAGACCATTTCCATGGTCATGTGGCCGGCATGACTAGACGCCGAGGTGCACGGAACGCTGTTACCTTCCCACCGAAGCGGTACCTATTAATCTGCTTGCAATTTCTTGCTTTCGAACTGCTAGTTTGACAGGAGGTGGGGCCAGAGATGGGAGCTCACTCCGTCACACAGCACACGGGCCTCAAACTGCCGAGCTACCGACCTTCTGGTCTGTAGCTCAGTGTCTTAACCTCTGAGCCACTGCGGCCCCCCTAGAGTAAGGTTAAGATTGTCAATTAAGACAATTCTTTAATTCTTAAAGTAAGTTTAAGACTGTCAATTAAGAACCTACAAAGAGCCTGCTGGATCAGACCAGGGTCTATCTAGTCCTGCATCCTGTCTCACACAGTGGCTAACCAGTTATAATGGAGGTCCAGCAACAAGACTCAGAGGCCTTCTGGTTCTGGGATTCAGAAGTTGACTGCCTCTTTACATGGAGGTTCCCCTCAGTCACCAGGGCTAGGAGCCAGTGATAGACTTCTCCTCCATTAATCTGTCTAGCCCCCTTTTAAAGCTGTCTATGCCTGTTGCCATCACGACATCCTCCGGCAGTGGACTGGACACAATTGGACAGCAGCCGTCTCCCCCGTTCCTTTCTTCTTTGTTGCCAGATAACCAAAGTAAAAACACTGTTCGCTCCTCCAACACACACTGCTCACTTCTTACTCTCTACAGTGAATCCCGGTTTATTAATGAGCCTGAGCAAGCCTGGGCATTGTCTCGACAGATGCCTAGAACCTGGTTATTTCCTGAACAGCATCTCTCAGTCAGTCTCTTCTGTATCTATCTATGCCCCTCCTTGCCATAAACAAAGACTGCCCTAAACACGATCTGATCCCCTGTGGACTGGACTCTATCTGTTTTGGCTGCCACGCAGCAAGTACGGAAAGGGAATGAGACCCCTCAAGAAAACCCAGGTTAGGTTCCTGGAAGGAGGAAGGGAGACGGATAAATCAGTTGTTAAGCGAACCTGACTTTTTATCTCCCCGCGTCTTCCCGCTGACACTCCATTAGGGCAGCTGACATCAAATATCCCCGGAGGTCCAAATCCAATTTGAAATCAAATGGAAAAGACCAGCCGGGGAAGGACAAGGATGAATTGGTTCTGCCACGAGAAAAATTAGCACCGAAACAAGTTTATCTCCAACCAATCTCTTAAAATAACTGCCTTGAGGTTTTAATAAGGGGGTCATCCTGATCCGATTGTGAAGCTTAGCGGGGATTCAAAGGCTGACTTGCAGGAGGCCGCCCATCCCACCCACAAACCGGTTGCCGGCAAAGGGCTCCTTCGTAAGCGCCAGGCTGCATTTAGAAGGGAGACAGGCCTATTCCTCAGCGCCCCGGCCTCGCCTTCTCCCGGACAGCTGCGGCTCTGATTAACACAGCATTGCTTACAAGAAGGTGCCTTCCCCCTCCCTTCCTCATCTGTCAAAAACTGCAGCCATCAAGTGTGCTTCTGTTCACCCAGATTCAAAATGATAAGTGTCCCATACCACTGCCATTAAAGGAAGATAAAAATAGAAACTAAGGTCTCTGTTCCAAGGGGGTGGTTTAAACCAGAGAACAAATTTAAAGGCATCATCTGGGTCCACTATGGTTCCCCCCCTTAATAAGAGCCTGATTGCAGAGCTAAGTAAAGCCACATTTATTAGCAGTAACATAAGCTAGGCATTGCCCTTGGCTGCAATGAAGCTGAATCCGACGTCAAAAGACTGCCAGTTCCTTAACTGATGCTAAAAGAGTGTTTAAGCCCCATGAGAAGTTAAGAGTTAGACCACAGGTTAAGCATTAACTGTGTTCTATGAACACATAGCTGGAGAGAATCCACAACCATGCAACAGCAGCGTCCAGAGATATGTGCCCAGGAGTCAGTTCTCGGAAGCTAAACAGAGCCGACCTGGCAAGTACTTGGATGGGAGACCTCCAAGGAATATCAGGACCGGTACACAGAGGCAGGCAAATGCAAGCCACCTCTCCAAAATGTCCAGTAGGGGTCGCCAGAAGTCAACCATGACTTCCAGGCACACACAAATACTCACCTACCCGGAAGCCAGATTAGGAGGAACAAACAGATAACGCCAACCGCATTGCAACCTTTTTTCTGTAATTTTGCATCTGAACTGACGTGTTTCACTCAACCTATTTCAGTTAGATTTGCTATGAAGGTTCTGTATCACATTACCCAAAATAAACACATCCAAACTATTAGGCTATTTCAATGGATACTTTTGCCAATATCTCTTTTATGTGATAAATTAAGGAGCAAGACAGACTAATTTTTTCTTAATATGGTGCCGTGATTAGAGTACTGCACTAGGATCCGGGAGACCCAGGTTCATAAGAACATAAGAGAAGCCATTTTGGAGCAGAGCAACGGCCCATCGAGTCCAACACTCTGTGTCTCATAGTGGCCAAAAACCAGGTCCACCAGCGGACCCAGAACTCCAAAAGCCCTCCCACTATTGCCCCCAAGCACCAAGAATACCAAGCATCACTGCCCCAGACATAAGAGAAGCCATGTTGGGTCAGGCCAGCCCCCCTGCACAGCACCCCCCTCCCGCCAACTACTGAGCCATCATTCACAGCTGAGCCTCCGTTGAGTTGTCATTGTTGCTGTTTTAAAAAATCCCTGTTGAAGGGCTAAAGGGAGGGGAATACCAGAGTGAAGCGCCGCTGTTTTGGAGGCTGCAGCACCAAGTTCTGTCTCTCCTGGCCACCACAGGGGACTGGGGGGGTAGGTTTGTTAGATCCAGGTTAGGAAACTCCTGGAGATATGGGGATGGGGCTTGGGAAGGACAGGGACCTCAGTGGGGTGCAATGCCACACCCTCTAAAGCACCCATTTTCTCCAGGGGAGCTGGTAGTCTGCAGATGACCTGTAATTCCTGGGGGTCCCCATTGGTCCTACCCGGAGGCTGGCATCCCTAGATGGGCAGCAGGCAGAGACGTCACACAGAGAGAAACCGTCTGCAGCCATGTGCCATTTTCCCTTTAAGCTGGGAAAGCCCTGGGAGAGGGCTTGTAAACAGCACAGCCTTGTGTAGAAGCTCCCAAATAAAGCAAGGGCATGCGGTTTGCCTCTTGGGGGGAAATCACCGTGTGGCAGCAGCCCAGTTTGAGAAAGAACATACCGGGGACAAGGAAGTTTGGAAAGTGGCAAACAATACCCTGTGGAAGTCCAGAGGGAAAAACCTTCTGCCATTTGAAACCCAAGGTGGAGGGAAAAAACCTTATCCGTGTGGCTGCAACACAAGTTTGCATTAATTCCTATACTCCGTTTTAAGATTCTTTCAGATCTCAGGCACTGAGGCTTTTCTATCACGCCCCAAAGCAATCTTTTTGCTCTCCCTCCTCTTCACTTCTGGTACCAGCCAGAAGTGAAGGAGAGTTCGTGGGGATTTTGAAAACTCATTTGCTGAATTTTCTGATGTTCCTGATGGGCCTAAAAGGTATCCACACTACTGCTCCTGTTCAGCTTCCCTTGGGAATTCTTAATGTGCCAATGTTGTTAAATGTTCCTCTGTGTTTGGGAGAGGCTTACCCGTCAAGCCTCTATTCCTTCGTAGGAGACTGTTTTCAAGGTCAGGGTTCTGACGTCCTTCCCTCTTCCGCCCTCTTCCAGCTTCCCCAGAGCTTTGCAAAACTCAGTATTCTCTGTGATTAAATGTGGAAAGAGAGCCTGCATCAAGCAATATTTTCAGATTTTCAATTTTCTCTTTGGCCTCCTGGGGTTTTAATATGAAATCTTGCCGCACTTTCTTAGCGGAAGCCCGCACTGCAGCCTGAATTATGGCCAGTTTTCTTTTAATGGTCACAGCAGGTATTTTTTTTTCCTTATTAGATCTGGGGGGGGGGGGGGAATGCTGTTGAGACTATCTCCAGGGGCTGATGGGCCCAATTTCCCATGAGCAAAATGAGAGAAGCGGCCAGTGGCGGGGGGAGGGGGAGTCTAGACGATGAAACAGGACTGGATCTCTTGGTTTCGTTCTACTCTTAATGAGCTGGTTTCTGCTATCGGCAACTGACACTCCAATCAAGAAAGGAGGCTCGGCTTGGAAGTCGTCACAGGGTAGAAAAGAGAAATTGGGGATCGAAAAGCTTTGCAAGAAGAAACGAGGATTGAGACAGAACTGAAAGCTGGAGACAGAGATAGGAAGGGGGCTCAACTGAAAGAGATGCCTTCTCATAGGGTTGCCAGCCTCCAGGTGGGACCCAGGGATCCCCTACAGCTCACCTCCAGATACAGAAATCAGTTCCCCTGGAGAAAATGGATGCTTTGGAGGACTGGACTCTATGGCATTGTACCCCACTGAGGTCCCTGTCCTCCCCAGGCTCCATCCCTAAATCTCCAGGAGTTTTGCAACCTGGATCTGGCAACCAGCGGCCAGGGAGCACCTGGCAACCCTTCCCGCAGAAACCAAGATCGCTAATTTCTGTTGCTGGTAGGGCTGCCAAGTCCAACTTGGGAAATATCTGAGGACCTTGGGGGTGGAGCCAGGAGACTTTGGGGGTGGAGCCAGGAGAAAGGAAGTGACATCATTTTGTGATGTCACATCCTGTGATGTTGCTTCCACATGCTGACACATGAACTCATGAAGTTTCCTAATACTGAGCTTCTGCTGCTGCCTTGAGCTTTATAGGCTTGCAAGCAGCATTACCCAGACTGTGACTTTTATGCCACTGTTTTTTGTCGCTGAACAAGAGTCAGTGTTATGTAGCAGTCAGTTTGTTTGGCTGGGATCTGGGAGAGCCTGGCTCAAAACCCTGCAGTGCCATGGAATCATTTTATTTAATACTGAATCAGGCCATTGGTCCATCAAGGTCAGTATTGACTACTCAGACTGGTAGTGGCTCTCCAGGGTCTCAGGCTGAGATCTTTAATGTCACCTATGACCTGATCCTTTTTTAGCTGAAGAGGCTGATACCTCCTGCATGTCAAGCAGATGCTCTATCACTGAGCAATGGCCCTACTGAATCCTTCCTCATCTCGGCAGAATATGAAGCACTAAGTGCTGCACAAGTGCTAAATATGATTTTCATATCATAAGAACAGGAGCGAAGCCACAGTGGATCAGGCCAACAGCCCGTCCAGTACAACACTCTGTGTCACACAGTGGCCAAAAATACCAGGTGCCCTCAGGAGGTCCAGCAGCAGGGCCAGAACTCCAGAAGCCCTCCCACTGTTGCCCCCCAAGCACCAAGAATGCAGAGCATCACTGCCCCAGACAAAGGGCTCCATTTAGACCTTGTGGCTATAATAGCCACTGATAGACCTCTGCTGGATGGGGACAGAGAAAGAGAGACAGACAGACAGACAGACAGAAAAAAGAAAGAAAGGGGGAGGGGGAGAGAGAGAAGGAAAAGAGCAGGCAGACCCCAGCAGCTTACCCCAAGCAGCTTACTCCAGCAGCAGGCCACATGCAAAAGCAGGCCCTTCAGCAGAAAGAGCCTCTCTGGGCGGGACTCTCTTGCTCTTTCTTAAAGGGGAAATGTCTGTTGAGGCTTTTTACTGCAGGGCAGGCTCTCTGCAGACATTTCCCTTTTAAGAAGCCAGGGCAAGCTCTGACGTTTCCCTGCTGGCAGCCATTGCCTCCCCCGGTGGCCAATTCTGAAAAGGCGGGGGAAAGCTTTAAAAATCAGTGCTTCCCCCGCCCTACCCGGGGACTTGGCAGCCCTAGTTGCTGGGCAGGATTTCTGGGTGAGGTGCTTCCACATTAGGCCCTTTATAAATAAGAAGACAGACAGATATCCTGTATCTAAGACTAGAGCATGCCAGTCACAAAGTAGCAGCAAAAACAGGACACTTAAATAGAAAGCAGGGATTTCTACACATACAATGAGACTAACCAGCTAGGTGAAAACAAATGCTTTGGATTAATCAAAAGAACAAACAACAAAAATGACCTGATGAGGACTGAGCACACTCTAAAGAGCACAGAATGTAGAGAGCGGTTGAGTCACAGGCTGTATCTACACTTGGTTGGATTTTGTGCTGTCACTCTACTACAGTAATTGCTTCCAATCCGATTGGCTCGTCTGTACAGGATAACTCAAGTGTGAACAATTGTTACAGCCAGGGGTCATTTCGTAAAAAAAGAGGTGCAGGAGCTCATTAGCATAACTCATTATCATAACTTTTTTGCATATGCCACACCCCCTGGCATCACCGGAAATGTGTCAGAAAGCAACACCCACCATTCAGGCTCCACTCCAAAAATGTCAAAGTATTTCCCAACTCAGAGCTGGCGAGCCAGCTTTACACTTTGACTAAAGACACTTTAGGTTTCCTTTGCTCTTGCAGGGAAGCTACCCTATAACAAGCATGAAAATACAGGCCGCTAGTATGCTTTTGCTTTTTTCCACAGAGCATTACCATAGGTGCCCGTTCCTGGGCTTGTTACTCCCGGAACGGCGTTCCTGCTCGAAATGACCCCTGCTCTTTCAAGAACAGCTCTGGCAGAACTATGGCTTGCCCAAGGTCATCCAGCAGCTGCAAGTGGAGGAGTGGGGAATCAAACCCGGTTCTCCCAGATTAGAGTCCGCGGACTTAACTACTACACCAAACTGGCTCTAACACCAATCTGGGAGGGCTGGGGAACAGGTGACAGTAAATGCACACAGTGCAGGGGAGATGGGGGCATACAGAAATTCCAAGATAACTCATTTTGCAAACAGGGTCCAAGTTCAGAAGCATCCAAAATCATTGTTCATAAATGACGAGAGAACAGGGACCATCATGCAAGCTTTGAGAAGCTCCGATCCCTACATCTTTGTTGATGGAACATACTGGCTCAGGGGTATTTTCACCACTGTAAGCCTTGCCGTAGCCAAGGGCCAAGCAACAGGGTTGCCAATCTCCAGGTGTGGTCTGGAGATCTCCCAGACAACAGAGATCAGTTATCACTTCTCATGGAAGAAACGGCTGTTTCATGGCATTATATCCTCTGTAGGTCCCTCCCTTTCTTAAAGCCCAACCTCCCCAGGCTCCTCTTCCAAATCTCCAAGAATTTCCCAACCCAGAGCTGGCAACCCTATGACACCCTAATAATTACCCGCAATAAAGTACTTATGCATCTTGACTCTAAATGGCCCTGACAACAAACCCCACCCACTATAAGTGATGGTTGATCAGGTTCTCTTCCAGAGAGCCAGTTTGGTGTAGATTGGTGTAGTTTGGTGTGCAGACTCTAATCTGGGAGAACTGGGTTTGATTCCCCACTCCTCCACTTGCACCTGCTGGATGACCTTAGGCAAGCCATAGCTCTGGCACAGCTGTTCTCTCAAGGACAGTTGTCTCAGAGCTCTCTCAGCCCCACCTACCTCACAGGGTGTTTGTTGTGGGGAGGGGAAGGGAAAGGAGTTTGTAAGCCACTCTGAGACTCCGAGTGAGTGAAGGGCGGGATATAAATCCAATCTCTTCTTCTTCTTCTTCTTCTTCTTCTTCACTGCATTGGATGAAGTGTGACTGCACACGAAAGCTTATTTGTTTGTTTGTTTGTTCAACTTTCATCCCGCCCCTCCAGCAAGGCCGGCTTACAACAATGTAAACAATGTGGAATCGTAGTTCCATACACATAAAATTCATTAATACAAGTTTTAAAAACAAAATAAAATATATAAAGTGCTAGAAGTTACTACTTGACATGCAGCCAGCTTTGTTATAGTTGCTGTCAGCTGGTCGCGGTACAGGCGACAATTGAATAGTGGGGGGGACCCAGCAGATCAGGCTCGCTCATTGTGCACTGTCCGATGACATGGGGACAGTGGCGGTGGTAACAACGGTGGTAAGAGTGGTAGTGGCGGCAGCGGCCCCAAAAGCCTGGTGGAAGAGCTCAGTCTTACAGGCCCTGCGGAACTGCAACAGGTCCCGCAAGGCCCTGATCTCCTCTGGGAGCTCGTTCCACCAGAGTGGGGCTGCCACCGAGAAAGCCCTTGTCCTGCTTGTAACCAATCAGGCCTCCTTGATGTTTGGGAGGACCAGCCAGTTCTGGGTCCCCGACTGCAGTGCTCTCTGTGGGACATATGGGGAAAGGCAGTCCCTCAGGTATGCAGGTCTCTGGCCATAAAGGGCTTTAAAGGTGAGTACCAGCACCTTGAACCAAATCTGGTATGCTATAGGCAGCCAGTGCAGCATTTTCAGGGCGGGCTGGATGTGTTCCCACACAGGAAGACACAACAACAGCCTCGCCGCTGCATTCCGCACTAGCTGCAGCTTCCAGATTTGGGCCAAAGGCAGCCCCATGTAGAGGGCATTACCGTAATCCAATCTCGAGGTGACCATCGCATGGATCACTGTTGGCAGGTTATTGTGTTCGAGGAAGGGAACCAACTTCCTAATCAGCCTAAGATGGTAAAAGGCTGACTTGGCAGTGGCTGCTACCTGAGCCTCCATTGTTAAGGAGACGTCTAGGAGCACTCCCAAACTCCTAACCCTTGGCGCTGGCACCAGCGGCGCCCCATCGAAGGATCCCTACCCCTGGACTGCTCTGACTCAGGCACAGGTCCTCCGTCTTTGTCGGATTCAATTTCAACCAGCTCAGCCTAAGCCAGCCAGCCACAGCTTGTAGTGCCCGATCTAGGTCTTCCGGTTTGGAGTCGGACTGGCCACCCAACATCAGTTAGAGCTGGGTGCCATCCGCATACTGGTGACAACCCAGCCCATGCCTCTGGGCAAAGAGGGCGCATGTAGGTGTTGAATAACATCGGGGACAGTACCACCCCTTGAGGCACACCACAATCAAGTGGATGCCTTTGGGACAGTTGATCCCCTAGTGCCACTCTCTATCCCCGACTGTGGAGGAAGGAGACAAGCCACTGTAAGGACAGCCCCTGCTCTCTGATGTCGGCGAGGCGGTGGACCAGTAGCTGGTGGTCGACCGTGTCAAACGCAGCCGACAGGTCTAACAGCAACAGCACTGCCGTCCCGCCTCCATCCAGGTGCCTCTGGAGGTCGTTTTTTATACAGCAAAAGTAAACAAAACTCTGTTGGTCTTAAAGGTGCCACTGGACTCAAACGTTGTCCTGTTGCTTCAGACCGTCCTGTAGGGCCACCGGGCCTGAATCCATCTCCATAATAAAGACGGCTCCCTGAGGCAAAGTAGATCTAACCGCATTGTGCTACCAGTACCCATTTACTGATTTTAGGGGGGAGGTGTCATGGAACGTCCAGAAAATGTGGAGAGAGCTGGCCCATGCACTCGCCGAGAGTCGAAACACGACTGACTGGCTAACAACAACAACAACAGTCTACACAGAGATATGCTTTATTTCTGCTTCACTTAAGGGGACTTCCCCCTCCTTCCAAATGGAAATTATGAGGCACACTGGACTTACTTTACTTTTTAAAAAACTTTATACACACACACACACCACTTTCCCCTTGTTTGGTGGCTCAGTTCCAACCAGAGCAGTTGGTAGGGTAGAGAACAGGCTCGACACAGTTACCAACTCCAGATTCAGAAATACCTGGACATTTGAGGCCGGGGGGCTGAGTGAGCGGGGTTTAGGAAGAGGAGGGACTCAGCAGTGTTCCCTCTAAGCTGAGTTAGTGTGAACTAGCACACAGTTTTTTAGCCTCCTGCTCACAGATTTTTGTCTTAGCTCGGGAAGGGTGGCTTCAGAGAAAACCAATTTATGCGGTGGCCAAATCGCTCGCTCACAACTTTAATGCCAACGACCTCGGTGCGCTATAATGCCAGCAGTCCACCTTCCAAAGCAGCCATTTTCTCCAGGAAAAGTGGAATAAATGTTTTGGATAAAATAATAATAAAGAAATAAGTGATTTACGTAGTCTGGAGATCAGTTTGTAATCCCAGGGGCTCTCCAGACTGCACCTGGAGGTTGACAACCCTACGCTTGGAGGAAAATAACTGTCCCTTTTACTTCAAGTGGAGCTACAGTAATTCCCAAGTGATTTACTTCCATGCCATGAAAAGATTCAATTGCTCATTTCCGCACACATTAAGTGATAGGAACAAGACATTTTTCTCCAGGCAACCCCTAAGACTGTGGGAGTGAGCATCAGCCATCTTGATGGTTTTCTAGACGTTTTCCTTAAATGTCCATAGGGTCTGGAACTAAAAAGAAGTCTCTGTAAAGAAAAAAACCCTTAGCAATATAGGATACTTAGCCTTTCTATCGCTCTTTCACCATCCTTCCCACCAACGGTCTTGTTGTAAATCTTGCATCTAAATAGGCAGGATGGTTATTTAAAATATTTAAAGCCCACACTTCACGCAAGGACAGCTAGAGAGATTCTTTCCAATTCCCGATAATTAAAACAATAAAACATGCCAGCCACCCAATAACAATTGAGAAGACTGGCATTAGAACAACAGCGAAAGCACTGAGGTACTTCAAAGAGGCCCGCTACATCAAGGATCAGTAATAAAACATCATAATTCTAACAAAAAACAACACTGGAGGCAGAACTGACTGTCAATGTATGGGGTTGAGAGGGAACTAAAAAAACCCCCAGAGAAATAAGTGTGCTGAATTTTTGGCATCAGGTATAAATAGGTACCGCTTCGGTGGGAAGGTAACAGCATTCCATGCACCTCAGCGTCTAGTCATGCCGGCCACATGACCACGGAAATGTCTTTGGACAGCGCTGGCTCTTTGGCTTGGAAATGAAGATGAGCACCGCATCCCTAGAGTCGGATTTGACTGGCTTTCAAGCAAGGGAAACCTTTATGTTTACTTAAATTCAACACACTTCATTCTAGGGGAATGGCTACGAGTACCGAAACAGAGAAGGTGCTAGCATACATAAGAAAAGCCCTGCTGGTTCAGACCAACAGTCCATCTAGTCCAGCATCCTGTCTCATGCAGTGTCCTACCAGTTCTTCTGGACGGCCAACAACAGGGCATAGAAACCAAGGCCTTCCTCTGACATTGAGTCCTGGCTCTGGGATTCAGAAGATTAGTGCCTCTGAATGTGGAGGTTCCCCTCAGTCACCATGGCTAGTAGACATTGATAGGCTTATCCTCCATGAATATCTAATCCCCTGTTCATTCCTGTGGCCATCACTACATCCTCTGGCAATGAAATCCACATTTTAATCACTCTCTCTATAAAGTAGTATTTCCTTTTGTCCGTCCTAAACCTACTGCCTGTCAGTTTCATTGGATGGCCTCGAGTTCTAGTATTTGGGAAGGGGGAGAAAATCATTTCAACTCCAAAGGTGAGGATTCCTGTAAAGGCTCAGACTCCCTACACAGAAGTGGCTTAATAAGCTAGCCAAGGATGTCCCTTTTCTTCTGGTGGGGGCTTGTGCCTTCTCCCTGGCAGGGGGGTTTAAACCATCACAACTGGCAGATATTCAGTAGATGGAGATGCAGAAACAAGGCTTTATCTGTTGAGTTTCTACCTGTCACAATAGGTACAAGAAGCTCAAGAGTTACAGGCTTGCTGTTGTTACAGTGCTTAGAAAGTATGCCAACTGAAAACAGGATTAAAAAAAATAGCTGGACTTCTGTGCCTTTAAAGGTTTATACAAAGGGCAGATGTTGAACCCCCAGCTGTGGCAAAACAAGGAATTAAAAGAGCTGCAAACTTGTTTGTTTATTTGCAATATTTATAATTTGCCTTATCTCCTTGGACTCAAGGCAGCAAACAAAACTAGTTGCACAGATGCAATAGCAACACTACAGTCTATTAACATGATAAAAGCAGCTTACAGATTCAAAACATAGTGTTTTGGATCCATACGAAGACAGTCCTTGCATGCAGAAAAGTAGCATATCAGGGAGAAAGGTTCTAACCCAACCTTGTTCCTGGTATAATAGTTTTCTATGTCCAGGGAAACTGTTTACATGGAGGGGCATAAAATCATTTGAGACAAAACTGACATGGCCTAAACACTGGTTTACCACATAAGTGAGCAGCCCCAATGGGTGTTTCTATGTCTGTTTGCGCTGAGGTAAGTCCCCTTGGGTTCTGTGGATCTTATTCCCAAACAGACCAAGATAAGGGCTGTTTAACTTTTCATTTTCTGGGCAAATTCCAGCTTCCCTTTTTAGCTATTCCTCCCAATTGCTTAATTGTAACCTCTTTCTGGCATGTCTTCTCACCTGAAAAGTTACTTTCATTTCTGCCAGACAGCATGACATAATAGCTCAACAAAGTCTGTGCTGTTTTCAGGCACCAGAGATGGGAGATTTTGATCAAGCTGTTATTTTATCCCTGCTCCTTAGCCTGGTCCATTTCTTTTTTTCTTTTTTTTTTGGTGCCAGTTTTTAATTGCTGCCATCATATCTGGCTGATTTACTTCCTGTCATTTAGATTTTTCCTTTGCTTGTAATTAGAACAAAAATCTAGCAGCACCATAAAACCTACCAACATATATTTTCAGAACAAAGTTTGAGTCTAGTGGAGCCATTAAGTTTTATTGAAGGTATAAGCTTTCATTTACACTTACACAGCCCACTTTGCCAGATACGTGACAGAAAGCTGTATTGGGCAATTTTTGTTTCCCTCATATATGTTAAAGCTGCCACTGGGTTTTTGTTTTCTTTTGCTATAAATACTTATATTATATATACTTTCAAAATGCAGTTTTAAAGTTTTACCTGTTTTACATGACTTTTCTGCCTCGGGGACCCTATTTGGGTGGAAAGGCAGCACATGAATGTTTTAAGTAACTGAATGAATGATGACCAACTAACACGGCTACCCCTTTTGGAATTAAATTGAATAAACCTGCTGTTTGCTTTGATGGTTAAAAACCCGCCCAGCAGTCAGTGACAGACAAGAATTCGCCTGACTCCATCTACATTAGTGAACCAATGAATGCGGCTTTTTTAAAAAAATAAAAGTTATCATTATTTCAAAACACAGCCCAAAAAAGGCAAAGATGAGCTTCACGTGCTCCTCTATCGCCTACGAAGGATCCTACAATCTGCAGTAAAAAACCGGAAGTGTCTAAAATTATCTGTGCGAGTCCTTCCTCCATTTGTGGGAGTAAAGCGTCCCGGATCACCATATCTCTATGGCAGAGCTGAGGAGTACAGCAGCAAAGCCGTAGAAGTAGAAAAAGTGACACATATACACAAATAAACTTCCGGTAACCAAGTGAAAGCCAGCGGCTGCCGCTCTAGGTTCTGCATTTTCTATGGTGAAACCCACCATGTCTTTTACTGGAAAAGTAGGAAAGCCGGAACTGCCCACACTATTTCTACCTCGGTGAGGGATACATGATTACCAATGCAGCCCTTCCGATCATAAATATTATTTTTGTAAAGCACACAAACTTCCAATGCAAATGCCGATAGACCTTTCATCAGGGAAGCCAAGGCCCAAAGCTACAACAGCCTACTTTCGCAAAAGAAGCCAAGACGCACCGGAAGTGACGTAACCACGCAGCCAACGAAATCATCACCAACGAATAAACGTTCCTATATAAGTTCTAAGCCATTCTTTAAAAAGATATTCTTCTTCTTTATTTCGAAACTATAACTGATTTACAACAGAGGAGCCCCCAAATCCGCGCGTGCGTGGGAGAAGACCCAACGGGGAGTCCTCGCTTCCAGTAATAACCTCGCTCGCTTTCAACGGACCCCATTCCATAGAGAGGTCGAGGGAAAGAGCGACCCTCACCCTTCTCTCAGAAACCCACCGAAATGGTAGCATTCCCCCCCCAAAATTCACCGGAAGCAGCTGTTTCGTGCCGCTCTAGCCTTCCCCTTTCTATGACCCAGCTTGCCTCCTCTCCCGTTCTGGACTCGGCTCCTCCCTCCCTCTCCCGACGCGAGCCCTAGGCGACCAATGGCTGCTTCGGAAAGGCCAGCCGGCCCCGCCCAGGCCCTGATCAGCTGATGGCTGGCAATGTCTGTTGACAGGAGTGGGCTCAGCGGCCGGACTCGGGCGTAAGAGGCGGCCGGGTGGCTGGGGGAGGGGCGGGGAAGGGAGGAAGAGGAAGGGGCTCCCCCCCTCTCTCCCTCCCTTGTCGGCTCGCCTCAGGCCTGCTGCAGGGGGGGACGAGGAAGGCGAGCCTGGCCCGGGGATGGGGCGCTGGGCGAGAGCAGCAACAGCTGCCCCAGCCTTGTGACTCTCCAGGCCTTCAGGGGAGGCTGGCTGCGAAACGAGGGGGAGGTATTTGGAAGCAGCTTTTTTAACACGCACACACACGCGCCCCTTTTAGAGATATTCTGCCAGCCCAGAGGGGTGTCACCTAAAAGGGAAAGGGGGGGGGGGAGTTGGAGGAACCAAAAGGGGGACTCCCAAGGAGGAGGTGTGGATAGTAATGGGGTGGGGTAGCAATGTTTCCTCTGAATTGTGAGCAAAATTTCTGCTCTGAGCTGCTGGCATTAAAGCTGTGAGCGAGCGATTTGGCTAGTGCATCCATTAGTTTGCCCTGGAGCCCTCCTGCCTGAGCGAAGGCGGAAATGTGCGAGCTGGAGGCTTAAGAACTGTGAGTTAGCTCACACTAACTCAGCTTAGAGGGAAGCCTGAAGCTGAAAACCCACCGGCGGGAGGCGATGCAACAGCAAGCGGTGGTTGCATGAGTAGAAGTGTGCGGGGGAGGAATGCAGGAGGCAGGCGGTCGGGCTCGGTGCTTGGCTCTGGGGATTTGTTTGTTTGTGTGGTTTTTAATAGCGAGAGGATTTTTGCAGAATGGGAGTGGGTAGAGACGGGGGTGGGGGGGGAGGCTTCAGTAAAGGAAACCGAAAGAGGGTGTGAAGATAGTGACCGGGACATATATAGAGTTAAAAAATAACAACAGCAAGGGAACGGGAATGAAAGCGCCGTTGCCGAAATTGGAAGGGAGGGCTTGCAAAGTGGTCTGTGTAGGGTGGGGTCCCTGGGATTGCAGTTGTTTCCGCAAGGCCCGAGGGAACTTGGTTAACTGCTGAGTGAGTGGCACCAGGACTGATGTAAATTACATCCCCCCCCCCCATCAAGCCCCCAGTTGTGGGCACTTCTGTGTCCTCACTTCCTTCTCCCGTATTGTTCCCCCTCCCCCCAGATGTAAATCCAAATGGAGCAGCTGGGAATCAGAGGCCAAATAGAGCTGCTCAAACAGCAACAGCCTTGGGGGAAGCTGATCCGGTTAGGAGCTGGGGAAACTGAGCCCCATGTCCTGCTGTTGAAGAAAGAGTGGACGATTGGAAGGAAAAAAGGTGAGGTGGAAAATATTTGAGCAGTTGGGGGGGGGGGGAGATGTGTGGACAAAGTGCAGCAGAAGGTGGGGTTTCAGTTGACCCCCTCTCTGCAGAGTTTTCCACACCAGCAAAAAGTGAGGAAAAGCAAATTCGGTGGTGCTTTTAGCAATCTGGGATTTGCTCTGTTTCTGGGCTTTTGGTGTTCTAATACCACAGGCAGGCCTAGGAGTGCGTCTCTGTTTTAGCTTTTAGTCTCCTATTTCTGGGTCAGTCTCTTAAAGTCTCTTTTTTTCAGAATAAGTCTCTTCTCTCTCCTTTTTTGTGCCTTCAAGTGCTCAAGAAATTAAAATTGTGGAATAGGATTGTGGGATGGGCTATTATTCCAAAGCAATAAAGGTATGCCAGAGAACCCCCTCTTGATAGAAAAGATGTTCTCATTGATGAATGGAAAATGTTGCAGATGCGACTGCCCAGAGACTGACTGCCCAGCTTTTGAAGGAAGAATTGATAGTTTTTTGGGATAAAATTTTAAAGAAAACTAATGTAGCTTTGGGGGGGGGGGGAATATCAAAAGATGGCAAAAGTTAGCAAGACTGCATTGTCTCTATCGCATGAAAATACAGACTATGAGAAGTGTTTTCCCGTGTCAAGATGGGCTTTGACTGAGGACAAGGCTTCAACTTGTGAACAGACACTGAATCCAATTTTGTTGATCAAAGATACATGGGAAACCAATGGAAATAAACCTGAACTGGTTCCCATGACATCAAAATTTATTGCTATGGGACAAAGTGCACGTAAGCAATATGTAATGTACTTAGAGGAACAAAAAAGATTAAAAGAAGAGGAAGAAAAAAAGAAAGAGGAGAGGAGATACATTTAGCTAAAGACATGGAAGAAAAGGTTAAATAAGCAGAAGAGTCTAAGAAGAAATAGCTGAGATAGAAAGTAAGATTTCACTGACAAAAAAGGACCATGAGGCAACTTATGAACGATTGAGGAGAGCAGTACAGAAAGGAAATTTGCAGAAAGTTAGTGTTGCACAGGGTATGTTGGAAGGCTATGTTGCTATGCATGGAACTGAGCAGCAAAAACTAAAAAGTGGAAACTCTTCAAAAAGCTGTAGAGAAAAGAGAAAATAGTTTGATCACTTGCTTTCTTTAGTAAAAAACCTTTAAAAAATCTTGATTTATTTTTTATTTCAATTAGCATTCCATTTAATTAAAAAAAATCCTAATCATACTTTTTAGTGAGGTTTTTGTTTTTATTCAGTAATAAATTATCAAGCCATACCCCATCCAGGACCAGAAACAAATGAAACAGCCTTAAACACCAAGTGATATACTGTGCATGAATATATATGAATATACACACACATAATATATTCTACTGTCTGATATACTACATATTTCTTGGAAGTTTTGGAGTTAAAAATAGCTTGATTAACAAACTGAAAAATTTAAGTGGGAAGAAAACCACTAGGTAGATATATCATAAATGATAATAATCCATTCGATGCCAAGCTAAAGAACTTTTTCAATTTTTTCAGTATGACTGTTGAAGTAATTTTACATCGCACTCAAGTTTTGAGAGAAACATTATATTCTTTATCATTTTGTAGTTTCACAAAATGTGTATACTTACACATTTGTTTCTGGTCTCAACTGGCTGTCCAAGTTTGGAGACTCCTGCCCCCGGGGAAGATGGGAATTATCTCCCATCTCCAAGCAAGGAGCCCACCATTAAGCCGGAGGGGAGACGGGGGAGTGGAAGACAAGGAGGGGTACAGCAGACAAGAAGACCAGGAAGTATTCACCAAAGAGGGCTGGACTGACAGAGCTTTGAGAACTGGAGACACTCCGAAGCCCAAAAGAAGCAAGAGGAAGAGAAGAGGAAGAGAGACTGAGCCCCGCAAAGACGAAGATGCGACCTTGATGTCCTGTAGACAAGCTCCACCTGGGCAGAAAGGCGGAAACATACCCAGAGCAAGTTCTCAATGATTGGTGTGTGAGGGGAGGGGAAGCCTAGGAATTGATTAAGAGGGAAGTCAAGGAAGAGCTGGGGAGGACATGCCTGCTTGATTCTGCGTGCAGAGACCTGGAGGGTCAAATGGGAGAAAGTGGGAGACAGGGAAGAGGGGGATGAAGGTCAGGAGTAACCTCCTCCCTTCCTTTGTCACGACTGAGGCTCATCCTGCGACTAGAATCCTCTGAGAATAATCGTCCTGGAGCGACCGTCCTCAGCACAACAAAACCCAGATACCAACACCAGCCTTTTTTTGGTTGGGGATTATTGAAATATATACATATGTTATTTATTAGAATTTTTAGTGCAAAAACATGTGAACAACAAACATTTGAACCATATGGAGCACTTGGTGACTTGGTCTCTTTAGTCTCTTTTCAGTCTCTTTTCCAGCCATTTTAGCCTCTTTTCTCTTTTTGGGGGGAGGTCTACCAGTCCTAACTCTGCACAGGACACAGTTTCCTGCCTTTTTCATTTCTAGCTAAGCATATGCAACCAACATGCTAGCTTCTGTAGTTTGGACGAATTTGATGTATCTGTTTTCTTTTGTTCCCTGAACTGTTGCATGTTTTATTTTTTTTTAAAAATGATGCACATCTTAATCATTATGCAGCCTGTTTTCTCCATGAATTCTGTATCATCAGAGGTTGAGAATATCAGTTATACCTAAATATTTGAAGAACAAAGTTTGAGTCCGGTGGCACCTTTAAGACCAACAAAGTTATGGTTAAAGTATAAGATTTTGTGTGCATGCACATTTCTTCAGATACATGCACACAAAAGCACCTTGAATAAAACTTGTTTGGTCTTAAAGGTGCAACTGGACTCAAACTTTGTTTCGCTGCTTCCAACCAACATGGCTACCCACCTGAATCTACCTAAATATTTGTTGTCAATGAGTATGCTGGAACTCAATTTTCCCTGTTTTTTTAGTGTTGGTACGAGATTTTGTAACTTTACTAATTTTTTTCCACATCTGTATTTGTTTTTCATATTTGCAAAGTAAACCAGACAAAATAACACACAGAGGAGGATAGTTCCTTGCAAGGCACAAGTAGCTCTTGTTAGCTCTTGTTAGCTATATTATCTAGGAGATTTAGGGTTGCCAACTCTAGCCTGGGAGATCGTGGGAGATCTGGGGATGGTGCCTATAGAGAGGAGAATTTGGGGAGGGATTTCATCTGGAATCTACAGTATACTACAGAGTTTGCCCTCTAAAGGTGCTACTTTTTCCAAGGGAACTGATCCCTGTAATTTGGAGATCAGTTGTAATTCTGGGAGGACCCCAGGCCCTGCCTGGAGGCCTACTTACTCTTTTGATTTTCTATTACTGAAGTAGTATTCATGGTAGTTTACAACATAAAATATAAAATAAAAAACAAAAAAATTAAAATCATAATCCATAACAGAATTTGACTATGCTTCTGTCATTCCACAAACTATGAGATTGCTGAATTACCAGTACACTCAGGGCAATGGAACTCCCAGGGCTTAACAGAGATACCGAGTTCTTATCTCACTACATAAGCTAAGTCACTCAGTTCTCACATCTATCTATAGCTTTTATTTTCTGTATTTTCTAATTTGATGCTATTCATAGGTTTTACCAACTGCTTTAATCCAAACTTAGCTATACTGATCACTCAGTTACTTATGCATCTTGCCCCTCCTGGCAACTAACCCCCCACCCTCTCTCTCCCTATATGTAATGGCTGAGGAAGTCTTGTTTCAGTGTATCTGAAGAAGTGTGCATGCACGTGAAAGCTTATACCCAGAATTAAACTTTGTTGTTCTTAAAGGTGCCTCTGGACTCAGATTTTGTTATGGAAGGCAGAATTATTCAGGAGGCCATTTTTGTGACGGTAATAGGGCTGTACTATAACAAAAATTTTCAAGGGAGTATTTTAATATATGCAAGACATCATCTTGCTTTCGAAAGAATGTGCACAAGATGGTTGATCAGGATCAGGTCCATCGCTAGTGATCTCCAGCACCAACTTACCTGGCTTCTCAGGATGACCCCTGTATTTGTACCTCTCCACCCTCAATTACTCCAACAACCACTCTGTGAAAGAGGTTAGGCTGAAAGAATGAGGTCACTCCAGTGATCTTCACTGCTGGGGTTTTTTTTGTCAAATAAAGGGCTTTGGTCTGATCCCACAAGGTACAGTCCCTACCTCCTTAGATCCTCACAACTTAACTACTTGGATCTTATTCTGCATTCTGTATCCTGCATCTTGGATGGCCAGGTGTCTATTGGGTTTTGTTGGATTGTTAGAGGCATCTTGCCAGACACCCTGTTAGATGCTGCAAGTGTAAAAAAATCCTTCAGGGGATGGTTACGCATGTATGCTGACGTTTACATTTGTTTCATAGGTTGTGACTTATCCTTTCCTGGCAACAAACTGGTGTCTGGGGATCACTGCAAAATAATCGTGGATGAAGAATCTGGCCAGGTGTTACTGGAGGATACCAGGTCGGCTTTGCTTGAACTCTTCCTGCTTTCTCTGTTGTGTTTTGTTGGAGAAAATGTCTTGGTTAGTGTTCACGAGATGGAGGTCCTTTTAGCAGTTGGACTCTGAGTTGTTCTTTTTCACTCTTTGGCCACGTCGCATACCAAGAGCAGATCTGTTACCCTAACTTCCCATTTGGGAGCCTGGGAACTGTAGTTTTGTGAGGGCCTTCTCGCAAATGATTCTTTGAATCCTTTCACTGTTTTGCAGTTTGCCGGCTAGGTCAGTGGGGAAACTACAACAGCTGTACTGTCCTTTAGGATGCTGGTAGTTGGAGGCCTTTTGGGGGCTGGTGCTTATTCTTCCCCTTTGTGTCTGCCACTTCCTGTATTTAAGTTGTTCCAGTGCTTTGTTCACACACCAGGGCTTTGCATATATGTCGCCCTTGTTGGGAAGGCTTTGGCTTCTTTATCTCTTTTTTAAAATAACAGCGAGTTCTCTGTAAACCTGGGAAGTGTGCAGAATCCATTCTTGTCTGTAGGTGACCCCGTTTTATCGTTTTAGTTGTTTGCACAACGGTACTGATTTTGCTGTTAAATGATGTGCGAGGGTTGCCAACGCACAGGTGGGTATACGTCAAAGAATCGCTATGAAAACAAGGTACAACTACGCAAAAATATTTATAAGAGTAACGTATCAAATTGCCGTTGCATATAATCCGCCATATAGCATTAAGAAGCATGTACATCCACTGCTAACCAAACAAAAGACAACACAGTCTCTAATTGTTGTTAACACTAATGAATATCCCCAGGGTTATGTCCGTCGAGATGTCTTCAAAGCCTGTTCTCTGCACACAGATGTATGTCCGCTGAGATTATTCTATTTAAGCTTGTTGCCGTGAGATAGGATTTTTAAAAAAATTCCATCTGAAACAGACCTCTTTATCAGCTGAGACAGGTCTCTACAGGTTCCCGGTAATCTTTAATCCTGTTTCTGAATTCCTTTTGTCAGAAGACTTGTCTCCGAAAATGTTCCGAATATTAAATCGGAAGGTTTAGGCCACCAAAATATAACATGGAGTTCTCTCTTCCAAAAGCCAAACTGGCCACCTTCAATTTGATATTATTCTTATAAATAGTTTTGCATAGTTGTAGCCATTTTCATAGCAATTCTTTGATGTATACTCCTACACAGTGAATCCTTGTTGTTAAACCAACCCCCAGGTGGGGCCTAGCAATCTCCCAGAATTACAACTGATCTCTAGACAGGAGTTCAGTTCCCCCAGAGTAAGAGGCTGCTGTGGGGGGTGGGGGGAGATTCTCTGATATTATACCCTGCTTAAATCACTGTCCTCCCCAAACTCTACTCTCCACAGGTTCCTTCCCCGAACTTCCAAAAATGTCCTGTCCCAGAGCTGGCAACCCTAGGGTATATAGTGGTGGCCCACAAGGAAACATGAGAAGGGGAAACAACTTGGAAATTTAAACCCCCCCCCCCCCGCCTCCCATATTGTACACACCCTCAGGGTTGCAGCTGGCTACTTCCCTGCTTTTGCCCTTTTAACTCTCCGCTGCTTTCAGGCAGGCCATTTTGTTTTTTGCTTAGCTTTGTTCTCTCAGTTAACTTGCATAGTCACTTTTTCTTTATACCTGAGGCTTCTCCCCCGCCCCCCAAATCTGAGTGTCGCCTGCTTTTGATGCTGCCATGATCGACGTGTGAGTCAGACAATCTGTTACTAGAGACTGCAATGACACAGAACGGAGCAGCTAGTCCTAGGAATGGGCTGATTTGTTCTGTCCCAGCATCAAATATAGCCAGATGAACGTCTGTTGATGTAAAGTATCTGTCTCTTGCTTTTGGTGAAGCCCAAGGCGATTAATAGCGGGTTTTTTAAAAAACCATCCCCATGGTGAAAGTAATTTTTTTAATGTATATAGTAAAAAGAGGGGAGCCTTTGAAACTGAACATAAGAACATAAGAGAAGCCAGTGTTGGATCAGGCCAGTGGCCCATCCAGTCCAACATTCTGTCACACAGTGGCCAAAAACACCAGGTGCCCTCAGGAGGTCAAGCAGTGGGGACAGGACACTAGAAGCCCTCCCACTGTTGCCCCCCCCCCCCAGTCAAGCACCAAGAATACAGAGCATCACTTGCCCCAGACGGAGAGTTCCTATCTATACTTCGTGGCTAATAGCCACTGATGGACCTCTGCTCCATAGGTTTATCTAATTCCCTCTTGAAGCTGTCCATGCTTGTAGCCGCCACCACTTCCTGTGGAAAAGCTAATGGAGCATGAGAGCAATGTGGGATTGCTATTTTTAGCTGTGAGTTTACAGAGTGTTTTCGCTTTCACTGTTTCTCTCTGTGACTGGGGAATTCCGTCTCAACCTCAGTGCTCTTGTTATGACTGGTATTTTTATCTGCGGTTGAAAACTTGGCTTGCAGTCTTAGAATTTTAAAAGCAGGGGCAATTAACCCCACCCACGGGACTGAGTCCTTTACAGGGGTATTTAACTGATTTGTTACAAAGGCCGGATCTGATATAAACGTTACTTTGTCGGACCGGGCCACCTGTGCCATAAAACGTAATGCCAGGCACTGGAGATATAAACTTTATAAAGGACACAAGAAAACCCAAGTAACAATATTATTTTTAACTCAAAATACAAACATATTTAAAACATTAATACTCTTACAGTATTTTCTGATACCCGCCCTCTCACTTCCACCACCCAGTACTCATTAGCGCTTGGGCAGTATACAGGGACGTAATGCACAGCCCCTGTCATCTGGCAATAAAGGTGAAGAAGAGAAGTTGGATTGATATCCCGCCCTTCACTCACTTGGAGTCTCAGAGCGGCTTACAAACTCCTTTCCCTTCCCCTCCCCACAACAGGCACCCTGTGAGGTAGGTGGGGCTGAGAGAGCTCTGAGACAGCTGTCCTTGAGAGAACAGCTCTGACAGAACTATGGCTTGCCCAAGGTCATCCAGCAGGTGCAAGCGGAGGAGTGGGGACTCAAACCCAGTTCTCCCAGATTAGAGTCCGTGCACTTAACCACTACACCAAACTGGCTAAAGGTAAAGACAAGCCAGTTCTGGCCCACGGGCCAAATGTTTGACACCCCTTCTTTTAAACATTGTCTTGTCTGCACAGGAGTTCTAGTATTATACCACTCAAACTTCAGTATAATGGGGTTCAGATGTTTCTAGCGGCTATCCTGACTGGAAGGCAAAGCAGCATTATGTTATTGGGGGGGGGGGGCTTCCCTGTGACTAGCAAAGGGTCCTTAAAAGAAAAGGCATCTCAGAAAGCAACTGTAAAAAGAGAAGGAACTGAAA
Source organism: Lepidodactylus listeri (assembly GCA_029233225.1). Lineage (NCBI taxonomy): Eukaryota > Metazoa > Chordata > Lepidosauria > Squamata > Gekkonidae > Lepidodactylus > Lepidodactylus listeri. Next base: position 15,284,391 of record JARCFY010000013.1, read on the forward strand.
TGCATTGTGGCACGTAGAGCGACCAGTGGCTGCTTCCACACAGAGACCATTTTCCATGTTGCTCTCACTAATGATGCGGAGGCACAGGGCTTTTTTCCTGGGGGAACGTGCCGCAACCTCTTTGACAAACTAATTTTTAAATGTTTAAAAGGTCATGCGTTTTCAGGATACAAATTGAAAACTTCATACCCTCTTGAGAGTTCTTTCCTTTTCTTGCCTTCCTTTTCTTGCCTTCCTTTTCTTGCCTTCCTTTCCTTTTCTTTCCTTTTCTTTCCTTTTTTAAAGCCCCGCAGAGGCATCTGCAATGGCAACAATACACCTGCATGGAGGTTTTCCCTGCACTTTTTTCTTGCCTCGGCCTTTGGTAGCTATCATTCTCCTCCCACCCCATGCTACCAGAAAACCTTTTTCAGACTTAAAAGAAATCATATAGTTATATCATTATAGCCTTATAAAATGACACACTACTACTAGTTCCTAGCATTTATTTTAAAAAAGTAAATCTCTAACCTTTTTGTTGCAGAGTTGTAAGGAGAAATGTGCCAGAACCTGTTCCCTTAAAACTCTACAATGAAAAGGGCTAGAGGGGTTTTGTTTTTTTAAAGCTAGCAACTGGTACTAGAGGTTCTAATAGACTGTTGTTAACATGATAACAGTACAGCAACACAGTTATTACTGATTTTATCTCTGATAGGTAGGCGGGAAATAAGGAAAATGGCACTGATATGGGCAGGACTTGAAAAAAATATCTAAATGGGGTTCCAAAGGTGTTCTGACTGCCAATTTTCTAAAAAGAGGGCATCAAGGTGGGGGAAACCCACTGTTCTAAATGCAGCTTCTTCAAGGTTAATCTCTCGCTTTTTGAAAAAAATACAAGTGATATAAATTATGCATCTCCTGTGCCATTTTGTCACACCTCTTCATGTATGCGTGTTCAGGAGATTGCCATCCAGGCTTTCCTTTGGAGAGGTGTGTGTGAAGTACCATGGAGTCGCCTCCGGTTTATGGCAACCCTATGAATTAATTATCTCCCAAACGTTGTATTGTTAACATCTATTCTCAGGTCTTGCAAATGGAGGGCCGTGGCTTCCTTGATTAAGTCAGCCCATCTCGTGGTTGGTCTTCCTCTTTTTCCTGCTGCCTTCAACTTTTCCTAGCCTTATCGACTTTTCTAGTGACCCTTGTTGTCTCATAGTGTTACCAAAGCATCGATAGCCTCAGTTTAGCCATTTTAGTTTCTAGGGAGAGTCCAGACTTGATTTAATCTAGAACCCGCTTATTTGTCTTTTTGGTGGTCCACGGCATCTGTAAAGCCAGGTTTTTATCCACCAGGTGGCAGCAGTGGTTTTTCTTGTTGGTTTTAGGGACTGAAACAACATTTTGTGGTCAGGCTCTCTGTGCCCATAGCAGTTCAAGTGCTAGTAAGTACCGATGTACATGCCTGTTGTTCGAGAGGTCAGATACTGGGAAATATTCCGTAACGGTGAGTTGATAACAGCAATTCTAGGAGGTAAGGGCGTGTGTGTCAAGGTTCGTTCTATGGTAAAATGAGCCTGAGTCGTAGCCCTTAAATGACACCTGACTTTGCTTCCAAAGTTTGTTGTATTTTTTAACTGTCACACATCCTTGTTTCTTTTATCATTTCTTTCCTCTTCTTCTTCCTCTGCTAATCACGAGGATGTCTCTTTTTTAAAAAAAATCCCCCTCTCTACCGTTTACAGCACAAACGGAACAGTGATTAACAAACAGAAGGTGGTGAAGAAGCAGAGTTGTCTTTTACAGAATGGAGATGTGATCTACGTCGTTTACAGGAAAAATGAGCCGGAAAACAGTAAGAGGATGCTGCTTCTTGACTGAGTCTTGAGTGTGGGGTGGGGAGTTTCAATGGCTTCTTCTAGAACAAAAGGGAAGAACACTGAACCTTACTTTGGGTGTACGTGAAACGGGACGCATCTGTTTGTTCTCGCTGTGCTCCTGAGGCCTAGAAAGAACAGAAGATGTAGGACTGTGTGAACTCACAGAGGGGAATCAAACCTCCGCCCCCATGGTCACCGGCGAGACCTGAGTGGCTCTCAGCCGCCAGGCCCGCTGCTATTCTCCCCCCCCATGGGCACTGGTGAGGCCTGAGCGGCTCTCAGCCACCGGTCCGCTGATTCCCCACACACACACACCGCTGGGACTGGCGTGGAGGCCCGAGTGGCTCTCAGCTGCCAGGGCACCGATTTCCCCCCCCCCCACCCTCCGGCATCAGTGCAGAGGCCCAAGCAGCTCTCAGCCACCAGGCCACCAATCCCCCTCCCCCCGGCACTGGTGGCGAGGCCTCAGCACCTCTAATCCGCCGAGCCACTGCAGAGTTCCCAGAGTGTTCCCTGCACATGCGCAGGGAACGCTCTTTAACTTTTGGGGGATTTAAATATCCCCCCCAAAAGTTTTTTAAGTTTTAGGATTTTTTTGCACACCTGGGGAGTCCCCCAAGTGTGCAGAAAAATCTCTCTGCCCCGCAAGTGCCCCTAATGTGCAGATTTAGATATCCGCACGGAGGAGGGTGCCTTGGGAATTAGTATTTAGACAAGTGGAGACCTGCAGGAAACTTGCGGGATGGTTATCCCATTCCTCACACTTTTGCTTCCTCCCTTCTCCCCCCTACCTCTCTCACACTCTTTCTCCCTTCAGCCCCCCCTTTACTGTCTCTCTCTCTCTCTCCTCCATGTATGTTACTTCCTCTCTCTTTCTGACCCGTCACCATTCTCTTTGTGTTTCTGCCTCCCCACCTCATCACTCTTTCTCTCTCTTTCTGCCCTCCCACTCCATCACTCTCTCTTTTCTGCCCCCATCACTCTCCCAGCCTCCTGCCTGCTTCCTCTCCCCCCACAGCAGCAGTGGCAGTGCTCTGGGAATCACAATGGATCTCCCAGCTGCAGAGATCAATTCACCTTAGGGCTGCCAGCTCCAGGTTGGGAAATTCCTGGAGATTTGGAGGTGGAGCCTTGGAACAGTGAGGCTTGGGGAGGCAAGCAGCCTCAGCAACCCTCCAGCAGACATTTTATCCCGGGTAACTGATCTCTGTCACCTGGACAACAGTTGTAATTCTGAGTGCTCTCCAGCCCTTGTCTGGAGGCTGGCAATGATAGTTTAAGTGAAGGAAATGGCTGGTTTGGAGGGTGGAGTCTATGGCATTATACTGGTCTGTAGTCCCTCCTCAAATCCCACCCTCCCCAGGCTCCACCTATCAAATGTCCAGGAATTTTCCAACCTGGGGTTGGCAACCCTATTTCCTACCCACCCAACAGCCAACCTACCTTTATCTGTCTTCAAATTTCCATCTCTGCCCCCCTCCCTGCAGCCTCTACGTAGGAAAATTAGTCTTTCTCCACAGTGAAGACTAAAGCAGCTTACATTATTATTTCCTCCTTGTTATCTACAAAACAGCCCTGTGGGGTTGGTTAGACTGAAAGTATGTTACTGGTCCAAAATCTCCCAGTCAGCTTCCACCGCAAGATGGGGATCTGAACCTGGGTCTTGCAGATCCCAATCTGAAGCTCTAACAGTGGTTTTCATAGGGTTGCTGCTGATGAACAGTAGCAAAGCAGCTAGGCCTAATTAAATCATGCAAATCAGGTGGTATCAAGTCTCACAGAGGGTGCTGCCTAGGGATGCCAGCCTTCACGTGGGATCTGGGGATCCCCTGGAATTACTACACATCTCCAGACTACAGAGATAACTTTCCATGGAGAAAATGGATGTCTTGGAGGATGGAGTTTATGGCATTGTACCTCACTGAGGTCCCTGTCCTCCCCAGACTCCACCCTCAAATCTCCAGGAGTTTCCCAGCCTGGATCTGGATTCGCTGCTGGTGGCCTGGGGGGTACTTGGCAACCCTAGACTGCTGCCCGTAAAAACCTTGCCTTTACTGACAGAAACAGTTAGAAGCTGGCCCCTCCCCCGAACATTCTAATCTTCTCACAGTTGATGCCTGGAGCTGATGCTATTTCAAAAGGTATTGGGGGGAATTCAGCAGTCCCTGAAGGGTTTTTTTTTAACTTTTTGGGTTTTTCTGCAGAACGAGGAAGGTCTCTGACTATGTAGGAAAAGCTGTTGGGGGAGAGTAAGCTCTCTTTTGGCAGATATAAGTATCCACACAGGGGAAAAAAACCCTCTTGGAATTAGTATATAGATTGTTCTAGTGTTGTTCGAAAACAGCCTAACATTTGGGGAAGGGGATGTAGCTCAGTGGCGGAGCATTTGCTCAGCCTGCAAAAGTCCCCAGCTAAAAGGTTCAGGTGACAGATGAGGTGGAAGACCTCTGCTGAGACCCCAGATAGCTATGGCCAGTCTGAGTGGATGATATTGACTGTGATGGAACAAGGGTCTGATTTAGTAGAAGGCAGTTTCATGTTTGTCCATACAAAGGGGGTTGGCACTTCTCCTGGTAAATGTTGCCCATGGACAACCAGCCAGTTTCAACTGTCTTCTCTCCTTCCAGACGTTGCTTATCTCTACAAATCCCTGAGCCCAGAACAGGACCCAGCTAATGAGCCAGTAGGTGAGTAAATCGACTCGTTCAGGTCCGGCCAGTGATGGGGGAGAGAGATCAGCGGTTCAGATTAGCTTCATCGCTTTCAAGGCCGCTGGGCTTTGTGAATCCTGATTCCTCAAAGCCTTGATCCATGACGGTAGCTTGCCACACAGCAGAGGGTCTTTACACTCCTTTCCCCCCAGAAGCCAACATTGAAAGCACGTGCCATGTGACCAAAGATACCTCAAATACCGGACAAAGCAATGATGGGACCTCAATGGCATCGCCACCGTCAGCTACTCAACCGCGCTACGATGAACCACAGCCATCCACTTCGACATCCAACCTCTTTAACGCTGCTTCTACCTCTCCCTCTGAGTTCGTGTCTACTGAGCAGGATAATCCCTCAACATCTGGTATATGTCTAATCCACTGGGCCCTAATGTTTCGTGATCATTAGCTGCTGGGGTTGTGACTCAGCGGAACATCTGCTTTGCGTGCAGGAGGTCCCAGGTTCAGTAACCGGCACAGTCAGCTAAAAGGATCAAGGGTGGAAGACTCCAGCCTGAGACACTGGGGAGCTGCTTGCCAGTCTGAGTAGACAATACTGACTTTATGGTCTTGACAGTATAAAGCAGGTTTATGTGTTCACTTGACAATCATAGAATCATAAGAGTTGGAAGGGACCTCCAGGGTCATCTACTCCAACCCCTGCACAATGCAGGAAATTCGCAAATCCCCACCCCACCCTGGGTGATCGCTGTTCCTCACGCAAAAGATGACAAAAAAATCTATGGCCGAACTGGCCTGGAGAAAAATTGCTGCCTGGCCCCAAAGCGGCGATCAACATTTTCCTGGGTGTGTAAGAAAGGGCCACAAGAACTAAGCACTGACGCAACCCTTCCTGCCCTCCCTCTCATGATCTGCCTAAGTTTACAGAATCAGCATTGCTGTCAGATGGTCATCTAGCCTCTGCTGAAAAAAACCTCCAAAGGAGGAGAGCCCACCACCTCCCAAGGAAGCCTGTTCCACTGAGGAACCACTGTAGCTTTCTAATTGTTTAGGAGAAGTCTCCTTCCTCCTAAAGCCCCATCTGTTCTAGAATGGGGGTAAGGGCCTTGACTCATACTAAGGGGAGTACCATTTTTTCAGGTTCCCCTTTCACCCCAAATAGTTGGGCCTCTGTGTATTTGGACAATCCCAGCCCTCTCTTTCAGGCTAGAGGAGGATTAAATAACAGTGATTTGTGGCTTAATTGACTTTTCTGTACCTTGAAGCTCTGCGTTGTTGCCCTCACGTTTCTCTTTTTCTGCAGGGTCTTGTGTCTTCGTTCCCGCGCCTGTGTTGCCTGCCCTAGAACAGTGTTGTCCAAAAGAATCTCTTGTGCACAAGCAGCCAAATGTAAATGCTGAACCCTCTGACGTTCCTTCAGGGATCAAACAGCAAATAGCATTGCCGATGCCTGAGCTTAAAAGCAGGGATGACGAGGAAGTCTCCGAGCCTGCTAGGAAGAAAGTAAAAGGAGGTTAGTAAAGAAAGACTTGGGGCTGGAGAGCTGCAGCTGAAGATTTGTCTTCCTATCCGTCTCAGTCAACACCTCCTCTTACCAGTCTCACAAAGTGCTCCCTAGCCTTCAGCCCTCTTAAATAGCTCCTGCTTCTGTGGTCCATCAGCTTCCCTGTCCCTAGGTTCCATAAAAGTTCCCCTCCCTTTTTCTCTTGTCCCGTTGTCCTTGCCCCTGGCATCCTGCCTTCCAGGCTTCAGTTTCCTTGGCCCCAGGCAGGGCAATTGATTTTCTTGAGATCGACCAGTCCCACATGCTAACTTGTGAATGTCCTCTGACATTTGCAGACATTTTACCCAGTGGAAGAGCTTAAGTAGTCAGTGGCCAGTTTCTAGCCTACTTAAGTAGTCAGTGACCAGTTTCTAGCCTCCATCTGCTCTTTAGTATTCTAGTTTTAATTTGCTGTGATCTTGGGATGCGTAGAGAGAGAGAGGTGATCTCCAGGCCACGTATTCCCAACATAGCATTTGGCCAAAAAAAGCAGCCATGAATTATGCTCTTTTTCCGGTCTGCGTGGCTGTGATTGCATGGCATGAACATGCAAGATACAGAATTTGGTTCTCAATGGATGGTTAAAGTTGGAAATAATAACAGGAGAAGTTTCTAGTCAGAGTCTGCCAGAGACAGTCTTTAAAAACACATGGACACGTTTGATGAGGACTGGATAGCGAGGTGGCTGATGTAAAGTTGGGCTCTGCAGTATTGTACGGTGCACGGTACCCTGCTGTTATCCGTACTGCCATCCAATGTCCTGTTCCTCTCCAGGCTCCCAGCCTGGGACCATTTCTGGCTCTGTGTAACTGCTGCTTCTGACATGGTTGCTCAGTGGGTGTTGAACTGATCCCACCCACCCTACTCCCCCTTGAAAGGCTGAGGCCTACAGGGAGAGTCGTGTCTCCGTTCCACACAAGGTTGGGACCAACAGTGAACCTCTTGGCAGTCGAGCCCTAATGCGTTAGAGTTTCATTATGTCTTTGGGGGGGGGGCGGCTTTTCTAATGCGATTGTGACATACGTCCTTCCCCTGTAGACGGCGATGCCACCTCGTACCTTCAGGTGACTCTCCCCAATCAACGTGCAATTAAAACTGGCCCCGAGGACCCAAAGTCAGCCAACGTGAAGCCGGACAAAATGGAAGAAACGCTCACCTGCATCATCTGCCAGGAACTGCTGCATGACTGTGTCAGGTGCGGAAGGCTAGAGACTGGTCTGGGGAGCCGGATCTCGTACAGCGCTGGTGGCAGGATTTGGGATGCCAGCCAAATCCTAGGCAGAGCATGACCGGGAGGGCAGGGAGACGGGAACCAGCAACTACTTTATTTTTCTCTCTACCTGGAAAGTAGCAGCTCTTATGTTGGTGTTAGTCCAACCAAGAGAAAACTAGTTGGGGAGGAGGGTGATGCATGGGCCGGGGAAGGGTCCAGTATTGATCCTAAGGCATTGTAAAGCCCACACAGGCCCCTGTTTTATAGAAATCTGGTACCATATATTGGAGCTGGGGGGTTGAAAAATGGGACCGGGTAGACTTGGGCCAGGCCGACCAGCAAGTCCACCTCACAGGCTGGTCCGAGCATGCATTACGTTTGGTGTTGCTGCTAATGAAGACGGAATTTTTTCAGGCAGCTTTCATCTACACGATCCCTGTAGTATTTATTTTTATTTAAAACATTTATTAGCCACCTTTTCCCCTTGCGGAATTCAAGGCGGCTTGCGATGTAAACAAAGCATTATAAAATACAATAAAAATTGTCTACATGGAACTTATTTCAGCCACTTGTGGAGCTGGTGTGTGGTGGCCAGTTCCTAATTCTAGACTGTTGGGCCAGGGCGACGCTGTAGAAAGCCCCTACAATTGGGACCGCGAGCAAACATCCAGCTGGGAAATACCTTGGACCTTTTCATTCTGTGTAGTGTGTGCGTGGAAGCGCTCCGTTCAGCAACTTTTCTCTCGAGTGTTCTTGGTGTGCAGGAAGAGTCTGCAGCAAATGTGGCTGGTTCCAGCCAGTTTGAAATTCAGCTCTTTCTTTGGTCTTCTTTTGCCCCCATATGAATGCTGGGTGGTAGCACAATGCTTTAGTGGTAGCAGCGGCTACAACCCACAGTTTCCCTTTGTCAAAGCCGAGACGTTAGACCTAGCACCCCTAAGCCTCTTTAGTCTGTGCCACCCAACTCTCAAATCTTCATAGCTGCCCCGTTTCCCTCCCATTGGAGCTCTTCCTCCCACTAGGCCTGATGTGTAGGTTGAGCCCTCTCTTACCTTGGCTCCTCCGTTCTTCAGCTCCACCTTTCTGCCACCAATTGTCCTGGTTTCCTGCCTTTCAGCACCCACTGCCTACTTTGTCCCACTACTTTTAGCCATCCTGCTTGGCACTCCTGTCTTTCCCCCTCTGTGGGGTGGCTTCAAAGCCTTTATGTTGCTTTTGGTTCCCTGAGCAACGGACTGTCCTGAGTCAGCATTCCGCTTCAGCCAATCAGAACTGGAGACCTCATAAGCACAATAGAATGTAGAGCACCAGTGTGGTGTAGGACTTAGAGCGTAGGGCTAGGAGCTGGGAGACTCAGGTTCAAATCTTCATCCAGCCATGAAGCTCGCTGGCTGATCTCAGGCCATTCACTCACTCTTTCAGCCTAATTTACCTCACAGGGGGTTTTGTGTGGGTACAATGGAGGGAGCCCTGATCTGGATAGCCCAGGCTAGCCCAATCTTATCCAATCTTGGAAGCTAAGCAGGGTTGGCCCTGGTTAGTATTTGGATGGGAGACCACCAAGGAAGTTCAAGGTTGCTCTGCAGAGGAACAACCTTTGATCATCTCTTGCTTTGAAAACCCCATGGAGTTGCCATAAGTCAGCTATGACTTGACAGAGGGAAGAAAGAACTGTTTAATATGCTGTTGTGAGCTCCTCCTTGGAGCAAAGGTGGAATAAACATAATTAAATAACCTTTAGGTTACAGGCTCAGAAAGGCTATAACAAGAAAAGCAACCTAGTGTCTCCGATGCAAACAGAGGAAGAGTGGTTTTGTTTAAGATGGAACGTATTGCAGGCTTGTTTATAAACTCTCTCCCAGCCCCACGCCCCCCCCCCAATGTGGAAGTAATAAGACTCCATTGCAGGGCTGTCATAAGCCATTTCTTCCCATACCCCCCCCACCCCCGCACTCTCACCTCTCTTGCAACCTGCAATACGACAACAATAATTTTGGTCTGTATTTGGAGGAGGAGGAGATTGGATTTATACCCCACCCTTCACTACCCAAAAGAGTCTCAAAGTGGCTTACAAACTCCTTTCCCTTCCCCTCCCCACAACAGATACCCTGTGAGGCAGGTGGGGCTGAGAGAGCTCTGACAGAAACTGCTCTTTTTCAAGAACAGCTGTGCCAGAACTATGGCTTGCCCAAGGTCATCCAGCAGCTGCAAGTGGAGGAGTGGGGAATCAAACCCGGTTCTCCCAGATGAGAGTCCGCGCACTTAACCGCTACACGAAACTGGCTATTTGGGTTTTTGGTGCACTTTTTAAATGATTACAGACTCAAAATATTCAGGTTTTCCCCCTGATGCAAAATACTGTAAAACCGGAGCTTGAGCTCTGTTTTTGTTCCTGCTGGGAAGAGAGAGATCACGGTTATGCTCAAGTCCTGGATTTTCTCCACCGTTTCCTTTTTTCAACTGCTGTCATTCTTACCCCACGCTTGAGAAGAAGGCTTCGAAAGTAACTCTCAGCCTCCGTTTTATTCCCAGTTTGCATCCTGGTGAGCAGGAATTGAGCTTAAGCTTGCCCAGGAACTTGCATTTAGATGTGGTAGCCAACTGGGGTTTGAAGCCCTCCCAAACCAGGAAGCTTTCCACTGTGCTCCAACTGTGAGGGGAGGAGGGAGCGAAGTGGGCAGTGGGTGCCATTTTTGGTGCCTGCCACAAATAGAGATTTGAATGGGGCCTTCCCCTTCCCCCATGTCTCAATGAGGTGTTGCTGTTGTTGAGGAGGGACTGTGGCTCAGCAGCAGAGCATCTGCTTGGCATGCAGAAAGTCCCAAGATCAATCCCTGGCATCTCCAGTTAAGAGGATCAGGGAGCAGGTAATGTGAAAGACCTCTACCTGTGATCCTGGAGAGCTGCTTCTAACCTGAGCAGACTAACTTTGGACGAAGGGTCTGATCCGCTACAAGGCAGCTTCATGCGTTCATGTGTTGTTTGTTTCCCCACGCTTTCTCTCTAGTTTGCAACCTTGCATGCACACCTTCTGTGCTGCTTGCTACTCAGGGTGGATGGAACGCTCCTCTCTCTGTCCGACATGCCGCTGTCCGGTGGAGCGCATTTGTAAAAACCATATTCTGAACAACTTGGTGGAAGCTTATCTCATCCAGCATCCAGGCAAGTGGAAAACCATCTGTTTTTTTTAATGGCAATTAGCACACATATTGAACAATCCAGGAGGTGAATCGGGCTCAAGTCACATCGAAGTCAGTGGGACTCTGGGTGGCGTTTAGGCAACAGGAGGGCTTAATCAGAACACAAATGCAACCCTGGGAAGGATTGTAGTGCCAGAGCTGTGGCTTGGAATGCCCCAAGTAGCAGTGTACCTTTGGACATGTGCCGAGTTCTTACCATTATAGTGAGTAATCGCAGCTAAATTACGTGCATTTGGAAATACAGCGGCATAAAGTTACTTTTGAAATAGACTTCATATCTGGTGGGCTTTTTTTAAAAAAGGAAATTGAGCTCTGGTTATCGGCTCTGAAACATATATATAGATATAAATCCTTTTGGGCCCTTTTTGCATCTCTGACGTTGCAGTGAGCAAGTGACGACTGAGAATGCTAATAAGATCTACTCATTCAGAAATAATATGTCTGATCCATTGTAGCCCTGTGTGTACCTATGCATATTTTCCCATGCTAGGGGTGCACCTTGTATGCAATGACCAAGAGCCCACACTCCTTCCAGTGTTCCCAGACTGAGGTTTTAAGAATCCAGCATCACTGCTGCTTTTGCTCTTCCGTCCGTTTTTGCAGCAGTGCCAAGTACAGTTATTTAATTCATGTGTACCCTACCCTTCATCCCAATGGGGACCCAAAGCGGCTTGCTTCTCCTTCTCCTCTCCTCTATTTTACCTTCACAACAACCCTGTGAGGAAGGTTAGGCTGGGAGAGTGTGACTGGCCCAAGGTCACCCAGTGAGTTTCCGTGGCATGAGTGGGGATAAGAACCCGAGTCTTCCAGCTTCTAGTCCAGCACACTTAACCCCTGCACTACTTTGGGGGCAGGCAGAACACATTCATATAATAAATATACTAGACAGGACTCATCCACAGAGGTCTCGCTGGGTCCCTTCAGAGTTAGATTGTATGAAACAAGCCTGGTAGAATTCTTAACAGCAACCTGCACAGTCCAAAGCCGCCTTCTCTTCAAGTTGTTTGAGCCAGTATTATGGTGTGTGGTGGTTGGAGTATCAGGTCAGGATCTAGGTGACCCAGTCCACCATGGAAGCTTGCTGGGTGATCTCAGGGTGGTCACACGCTCTCAGCCTCACTTCTCCTAAACAAGGTTGTTGCGAGGATAAAGTGGAGGAGAGGAGCATGATATAAGCCCCTTTGGGTCCCCATTGGGGAGGAAGGTGGGGCATAAATGGGAAAGCAGGGTATAAATGAAGCAAGCAGATAAATAAGGTACTGGAGTTTGGCTGCTAGGAGTCCTCAGTTAAAGACCCACCAGTTTCCCAAATGCCTTATGTCACGCATATTCAGACCCGATTAAATGGACTCCATGTTTCTTCCGAAGAAGAGCAGTGTCTCTCTAGCAGAGCCCTTACTCTGCATGCACAAAATCCTAGAGTCGATCCCTGCCGCCTCCAGTGCGAGGATCTTGGATAGCAAGACCTTCTCTGTTTGGGACCCTGGAGATCCACTGCCAGTCAGTACTGAGCTAGGTGGGCCAATGGTCTGGCTTCGTATAAGGGAAAACAGGGACATGTATGCCTCCCCTGAGCTGATTCGAAGGAAAGTGGGCTGGAAATGCATTCATGCTGTCGATACCGTTTCTTGTATTCCTAGATAAGTGCCGCAACGCAGAGGATGTGCGGAGCATGGATGCCCGAAACAAGATCACCCAGGACATGCTTCAGCCAAAAGTGAGAAGGTCCTTCTCAGACGAAGAAGGGAGTTCCGAAGATCTCCTGGAACTCTCGGATGTCGATAGTGAATCCTCGGATATTAGGTGAGGACGTTAACCTGCGTGGATTTTGCTTTCTGAAATCTGTATTTGTTAAGAGAATCTCAATCCAAACTGTAGCCATTCGAAAAAGATGCGGTATGTCTGGATGAAAGGCAGTGCATCTTTCTCAAGGGGCCATGGCAGACCAGAGGGATCCAGATTCAAAGAAACCCTTACACAGCCAAGAAGCTGGAGAAAACCTCCATGTTCAGAGAAGTATAATTCTGAATACCAACTACTGTAAGGATAATAAAAGGAACAGCTGCATTCAAGTCTAGGACCGATTTCCCACGAGGCGCTGCTCCGGCGTCATTCTTCCCTTTGCCCCGATTGTGTGCTTGAATTTCCCACTATTTGCCCCGTGGCGCATTTTGACCCGCAGCTTCGCCCGAATTCCCCTGCGGCTTCAGTGATCCTCAAAAAACAGGAATCTGGAGAACCGGGTTTGATTCTGCACTCCTCCGCTTGAAGCCAGTTAGGTGACCTTGGGTCAGTCACGGCTCTTTCAGAGCAGTCTCAGCTAAAAAAAATAAGTCTAGCTCGCCATCTAGTGGTGCATAATGCTAAACAAGCTAGAACTTTAATCTGGCAGACAATCTTAGGATCTCCTGGCTATTCCATGCAGAATCCGTATGATAATTAATTGTTATTATTCTTTGGAGTTCCTTTTACTGAAACATAAATGCTGCATTCACCTCCCCTCAAACATAGTTTTTTTTAAAAAAAAACTTTTCAGCCAGGAATACTGTTTAACTTTTGGTTTATTTATTTGCTTCATATGTACCCTGCCTTTCTCCTCGATGGGGAGACCCAACACAGTTTACATCATTCTCTTCTCTTCCATCCTGTCCTCAGAGCAATACTATGAGGTAGGTTAGGTGGAAGGTGTGTGACCGGCCCAAGGTTACCCAGCCAGCTTCCACGGCACACTGGGGATTAGAACTGGGGTCTCCCAGGTCCTAGTCCAGAACTCTAACCACTACACCATGCCGGCTCTCTCTGAAACTGCTCTTCTGTGCCCTGTGTACAGAAACATTGCTGGAAATGGGATGCTCGTCTAGGTAGTCTGGACCATCAGGGCTCTTGCATGATGCTGGGTGAATGGACTCATTTCTGGTTGAATTCCCTTTGGTTTTCCTGAACTGGTTCCAGCAACCTAACTGCGTCCCTCTTTTTCAGCCAGCCCTATATCACGTGCAGACAGTGTCCGGGATCTCGTCGACCTCCTGCTCAGCCCCTTCTCTCCTCTTGCCAGGAAGGAGGACTGGAAGCAGTGCCATCACTGGGGGATGCACCGTCTACCTCTGCCAACTTCCCAGCAGGTCAGTGTGACAATCAATCAGGTCAAGGGCTGTAATCAACACCACTGACTTCCATCCTGCCAAGATTTTTGCTGTTTCAGTAAGGCCCAGCCAGTTTTGCCAGGTATCTCCACTGGCTGGGGTGAGAGAAGGGGAGCTTTCACTGTAAGATGAAACAAAGTCTGCCCTGACCTGGGTAGCCCAGGCAAGCCCGATCTCGTCAGATCTCGGAAGCTAAGCAGGGCTGACCCTGGCAAGGACTTGGAAGGGAGACCTCCAAGGAATACCAGGTCTGGGACCCAGAGACAAGTGATAGTAAGCTCTCTGAAATGTCCATGACCTTCTAGGGGTCACCGGAAGTCAACCATGACTTCCAAGCATACACACACACACACACACAAATACTCTCACACACAAAAAATGTAAAGTCTGAGTCCAGGAGCACCTTAAAGGCCAAGAAAATTTACAAAAGCTTATATCTTCTACGCTCACCTTGTCAATACCAGAAGTTTATCTGATGAAGTAAGCTTTGATTCATTGGAAGCTTATACCTTGGCGGGGGGATTGGTCTCTAAGGCTCTACTGGACATGAATTTTGTTTTGCTACTACAAGACTAACATGGCTGCTCACCTGAAACTGTCCAGGTAAGGGCTTGCAGGCCTTAAAATTGCCTTTGAGTGTTTCCTGCTTAATCTCTCCAAAGCAGGATCTTCCATTCTCAACAGCAGCTAGGATTTCAGTGATGTGGGATCACATCAGTCGTGTATTTGGATTACCTATTAACTTCCACGGGTGTTGGCCATGGTAATTAGTTTGTGATGGGTGACAAAAAGCTTTAATGATCAAAGATGAACTCCACGACCAAGCCCTGACCTGGATGACCCAGGCTACCCCGATCTTGTCAGATTTCGGAAACCAGCAGAGCCAGCCCTGATTAGTATTTGGAAGGGAGACCATCAAGGAATTCTAGGGTCACTATGGAGAGGCAGGCAATGGCAAACAACTTCTTAGTCTCTTGCCCTGAAAACGCTACATGGTCACCATAAGTCAACTGAGACTTGATGACATTTTACACACAACACCATGATTAACGAGGCTTGGGTTTATCCAGGACCTGCTGCTTGAGATCTCCATAGAAGAAGAGTACAGCGTTCAGATGTGTTTTGTAAGAGTTTCTGACTGAGGTATTACATTGATCTTGTGCGACTTGTGGTCCTGATTTGATCATTAGTTTTCAACCTGCTTTCTAGGATCTCTGTGACCCTGTTTAGCTTATCCAGTGTTCCCGTATAAGATCATCAGGGTGGGTAGCTGTGTTAGTCTGTCTGTAGCAGTTGAAACGAGCAAGAATCCAGTAGCACCTTAATGACTAACAAAATTTGTGGTAGGGTATGAGCTTTTGTGAGCCGCTGCTCACTTCTTCAAATGAAGAAGTGAGCAGTGACTCACAGGAGATCATCAATAACAGCAGAAGATTTTCCCTAAAAGGCACAACTACTGGCCCTGAAGGCTTTCTGGGGGAAGCCTCCCTCTCCCAGTCTTTCCCTGCATGGGTCAGTTGCAGGCAAATGCTGACTTATGTTTTCGGGCACGCTCTCTGTTCATGGTGTTTTGTGGTGCGACTCAGCAGGACTGATCAGCTCCCTGTATTGACACAAAACTTAATTAACAAATAATTTCCAAACAGGTCTTGAGAAAAAGCTTATAAAATTGACCCACATCAAAAGACGAAATGCACAATTGAAGCAGTTACTGTTTCTTTTATGTGACTGGTGCTGCTTGTTTTACCAACTTGTTTCATTTTATTTTATTCTATTTCATAACTTGCCTTTCTTCTGTCACAGAACTCAAGGTGGCTTGCAATAGGTATTTCCATCCAGACTCTGAACAGACCTGGTTTTGGGCTGGATTCAGACCCACAGCTGGTTTATGGGCTGGAACCAGACTAAATTTACTACCAGCGGAGTGGAACTTGCAGCCCACTGGTCTCTACAAAAGGCTGCCCCTAAGGCAGGGTAGGAGACACTGGGCAATGACATGA